>OY751334.1:5000000-10000000 GCA_963564715.1 Catocala sponsa
GTAAGTAGAACCTTTATTTATAAGATATAATAGGTATATTTATGAAATCTAACATGGTACTTGAATATTGTCTTACGTTTACGCGAATACTATACATTGAAATTATACAACTTAATACGGATTTTACCGCGTTGTTTATTTTTATAAAACAACTAGTTTTCACCCGCGGCTTCGCTCGCGTAAATGTAGGTTAGGTTAGGTTAGGTTTACAACAGTTATTTTTTCTGGATGAAAGGTACCCTATGTCCTATTCTGTACCCCTGACAACGTATATGCGAAATTTCATGTTGATCGGTTGATTAGTTAAAGCGTGAAAGCGTAACAAACAAACTCATTTTCGCAATTATAATATTAGTTAGGATTACATAATTTTGAAATTTTTAACTATCATATAGGTATACAGTCTCTCCGTGAACATGGCTGCTGAAAAGCAACTAAAACGTCGGGGAAAGTGTAAAATTAAATCTAAATAGTTTTTATAATTTAAATAGCTTAAATAGAAGTAAAGTAACTAGTAAAAGTGTTTTACAATTGTAGTTTAAAGTTTCAAAATTATGTTATAAAAGTGTTTTATGAAAATAAACAACACGATAAAATCCGTATAAAGTTGTTTAATTTCAAGGGTACTTCAAGGGTACTTGAAAATAATTTATATTTGCAGTTCAAATGAACTCGATTAGCTAATTGGAGTTAATTGTAGGTAATGGCTGGAATTTATCCGGAAACAACCAACTAAAATATTTAAAACAATGTTTAAAATTGTGTAGGTATCAATATGTAAAAATCAATTTTGGATATTATAATATTTTGGTAAAGCTTTGGTTTACCTTATAAGAAATGGTTTTCGGATTGCCATTATATGAAACATTTTTTAGATATTCGTTATCATTAAATACTTAACGACTCTAAAATATAATACTTTGTTATTATACGCGAGTACGAGTTATACTGCAGCTCAATTTTCTCTCAAGAATGTATTTAATATCAAGTGGCAAAGAAATGCCATTTAAATAGTAAAAGCGATACGACCGCTCTTTACAAAGTAACTTAGACCAACTTCAAGACTCGCACCTTTGTAGTTTGATCGCTCGTAACTTCGCTTGTTCAGAGTATTGAACAATTAATAAACTCTTACTTAATCATAATTTGTAATAATTTAATCATAATTTGATTTTTCGTACAAGTAATCCCTAAAACAAGCTTATTATACACACTAAGCACTTTAGTTTCAGCAGAAGTTTTGCTAACGTCAACTATAAAATTTTATTGAACTGAAAACTTCTTTAAGCGCGTTGAGCACTTCTTGGGTGAACAAAAATCATAAAACTCGCGTCATCGTCACGCTTCGTCATCGTATCGCTTCCACGCTTTCCATTTTTTAATTAAATTTGGATTTTAACAATATCTCAGAAATGGTGCGTCCTACGCAAAAAATAATGAAATTTTGACCCCCTTAATAACCCCTGAGAGAGTATCGGGAATCCGAACCGCCAATTTTTTAATGCTACTTGCTGCAGCTACTTTCGGTACCCTGCATTATTGGTTATTTGTCAAACTGATCTATCATTAAAAATACTCCTAAAGGAGACGGATACGTTACTATATTTATACTTTACTTTGAATATATCCCTTTGCTGAGCCTTAGTAGCGCCGCAATAGCGAATGCTACGTCTCGGGCTCAATATCCGGGTCCAGCTAAATGTTACTGGAATTTAATATCACGAAATTGTCAGTTGCAGGCATCTGGAACTTTAGACGATAGACGTCAATAGGCTTGTTGTATTACGTGTCTCCTAAAACTCAAGGTGACGAAATGTCGACGTAAAACACCTCTGCCTAACCTTTAGCAATATTGGCGTGAGACGTACGTATTTATATAATAGATTTAGTAACAATATATCTCAGTAGGACATCTAATCAGTCTTTGACATATCAATTACCAAACGTAATTGTATCGTTAACGACTTTGTACATCTATAATACAAAAATGTTCAAAATAAATAAGTGTTCTATATTATTATAATCTACTAGCTTTTGCCCGCGGCTTCGCTCGCGTTAATTTAGAATTTGACAATCTATTCGGTTTGTACTCTGCTTGTAATAATATATAATAATATAATTCAATCATGATTCGAAAGATATGTGGCGCCATCTATTATCATAAGAACGTTATTATTGTTATCCTCGGGAACAGTAATTTTTTTCGGGATGAAAGGTAGCCTTTGTCCGTTTCTGTATACCTGACAATGTAAAATGCAAAATTTCAGGATGATCGGTTCAGTGGTTTAGGCGTGAAAAGGTAACAAACACACAAACAAACCAACTCATTTTCGCTTTTATAATATTAGTTAGGATTACTAGTTAATAGATAAATTAAATTCTCGTAATTCCATTGAAAGCAAATAATAAATGAATGGAGTATCACGCATTACTGCGAGTGCTTAAGTGCTTTTCATCCATTATTATACTTCGGCTGTTGCTTTCTCAAGTGACATCTATCATGTTGCCGATCCATATGTATAAAATAACAGCCTCGAGGGTGCAGCAATAGTAAAGGCGACTCCTGGATACGAGGTCGATATCGCAACCTGGGTCGGAAACAGTGTTTTAGAGATGTTCTGTAATGATATACTCAGAAGCAGTACGGAGTCTGGACTTAATTATCATATATGATAGCGTTTCAATTAATTATTTAGTTTTAAGTATAACTAATGATTTATTTTAATTGTAATTTACACCATGATTATTATTTAATTATTTTAAGCATTACTTGTGGGTACTATGAGACGATCAAAGCAACACGTGCAATCGAACGATTAAAACAACACGTGTTCTAAACCCCCACCACTCGGACAGATTGTTTTCATCGCCTTATAAATACCCGCTCTCTGTATTGCTGATTGATTCGTGTTTTAACTTTAGTTGAATAAACATCACTTTCAAGTATCAACGTATTTTATTATGGATCAGCCTCGTACTCCAACATGTATCTTTACTAATAGAAACAAGAGTCACAAAGAACAATCCGACTCGGAATAATTATTTGTGGATTACACAAACTTTTGTTCCATGTGAGGATAGATAGAACCCACAAGACTAAGCGCAGTGGCAATGTCAAAGCAACCACTTATACCACTACCACATTTAAAGAAACTGAATAGCACTTTGCCCAGTCCAAGAAACGAAACGCAAGACGCTCCGCCGGCGACCAGGCAATTATTTTCCAATGATGTCTGGCATTCCAACAATTGATAGATTAAAAACCACTCCCGCACAATATTAATAATAATATTCTGTCACATACACACAACACCATCTAGCCCAAACTAAGCAGAGCTTGTACTATGGATACTAGACAATGGATAAACATACATATATACTTTTTTTTGTAAATACATACCATAGAAACACCCAGACCAAGACAAACATCCATATTCATGCACACAAATGTTTGACTTGTACGGGAATTGAACCCGCGACCTCAGGCGTGGCAGTTGGTTACACTAACCACTACGCCATCAAGGTCGCCATTATTTTTCAACTAGTTTTTACCCGCGGCTTCGCTCGCGTAAATGTAGGTTAGGTTAGGTTAGGTTTGCAACAGTTATTTTTTCTGGATGAAAGGTACCCTATGTCCTATTCTGTACCCCTGACAACGTGTATGCAAAATTTCATGTTGATCGGTTGAGTAGTTAAGGCGTGAAAGCGTAACAAACAAACAGTCATTTTCGCATTTATAATATTAGTTAGGATTATGTTTGGCATTCCAATAATGGATACATTAAAAACTACTCCCGCACAATATTGATTATAAAGTAAATATTTCACTTGGTTATCTATACTAATATTATAAAGCTGAAGAGTTTGTTTGTTTGTTTGTTTACTTGAACGCGCTAATCTCAGGAACTACTGTCCCGATTTGAAAAATTCTTTCAGTTTTAGATAGCCCATTTATCGAGGAAGGCTATAGGCTATATATCATCACGCTAAGATCAATAGGAGCGGAGCACCAATGAAGAATGTTTCAAAATCGGAGAGTATTTTTTCCTTTTGAGAGCTTCCGCTGCGTGCGCTGCGTAAACAGTTAAAGTTTCGCAAAAATCATGTATGACAGAATTGTTCCCCTTTAAAAGTTCAAAAAAAAAGTCCGCGACAGCATATGTCTATCTTTTAAGGTTGGCTCACTATAACCATTTTTATGCTAACGAAATTTATTCTAAAATAATGCATTATTTGCGAAGGTATTTTTATAAACATGATATTAATCCTTATCCAAATAAATACGTTATTCATCACAAGTATTTAATTTAAAACAAAATTGCCCTGTACATCATTCGATTTCAATGAATATCTTAGGAGATATAGCAGTTTTAAAATAACATCGCAGCAAAATAACTACCCATTACAGACATAGTACAAACGATGTTTCTCCTGGTTTATTCTGCGTGATTACTACTGGTTCGATTTGAAAAATTCTTTTAGTGTTGGATAGCCTATTTATCGGGGAAGGCTATAGGCTATATAACATCACGCTACGACCTACGGGGGCGGCGCAGTAACGATAAACGCGGGTGAAACCGCGGGAACATCTAGTCGACAATAAGACTCTATATAAAAAGTTACATTACATACATTAAACAAAAATATATACGTACGTAGTGAGGCGCCGCTATCTCCGAATATGTAGGTAGTAAATTTTGCCTACACCTACAAACTTTTTTTTTTTGGTACCCAGGAAAAATGCTTCATGCACTATCCGCCGGCTAGGGGACGGCACCGGCGGGGTGTGTGGGACTCCCAGCAAGAAACGCGCTGGTATACCCACTAAAAGACCTGGGGTGTTCCCTCTCTCACTAAATAGAGGGGCCTGTTGGGAGCTCTTAAAAGAATGGAGTCATCCATAGCAGGCCCCCCCGTGTGGGTGCGGGCCGGGTCAAACGGACCCGACCACCTCTCGTTCCCAGGGGAGAGCCTCACCGCTCTCCCCTTTCGACATTGGAAGGCGCGTGGGAACAAACCTCCGCCTAGATTACACCCACATCTCGCCAAATATCTCGGGTCCCACATAATAGGGGGCGACCTATCAACATGAGAGGACGGAATATTTCCAAAGCCCCAGCAACTACTGAGAATTTCTCCTCTTCTCTTTCGTTCTTCTCGACACGTCGTCTGATCCAGTAATCGAACCCAATACCTCAACTACAATCGCATAACTACCGTTGCGGTAGAAGGGCAAACAAACAAAAATTCGCTAAATTAACAATACCGGCTAGATGTAACTGATGGTAGATGATATAAATTCTCGTAACTGTGACACTGCATATGGGCGTGCTAAAAATCGTTTCTATACTGACATAAAAATAAACTACAAAAACTGTCGGACAAAAAGCCTACAATTCTGGTGAATTCGCACGAACTAAACGGAGCGTTACCTCACCGCGTCAGCGGTTCCCGGTTTGAGGTTGAATGGATTGAAGTATTTTATTTTTAAAGTAGGAAAACTCAATACGGCACATAAAATCATTAATTTATTCATAGATTCATAATAATAATAATATCCTACCACATACACACAACACCATCTAGCCCATACTAAGCAGAGCTTGTACTATGGGTACTAGACAATGGATATACATACATAATATACTTTATTGTTTGTAAATACATACATTTTACCAAGACCAAGATAAACACTCATGTACATGCACACAAATGTTTGACTTGTGCGGTAATCGAACCCGCGACCTCAACCGTGGCAGTTGGCTACACTAACCATCACGCCATCGAGGCCGTCGTCATATTATATATATAGGTAGTCCATTAATTCTTACTACTCTTTTTTACTAAACAAATATGTGCCATATAATATGTTGGTAGCTATAGATATATAGAGGGATCCATCTCGTGTCAAAGTCAGTATCTAAATAATAAATGCCATCCCACTGTCTATTTTAGATTTATATTTAATAATATATCTTAGCTCAAATTATTTCCTTCCTATAATATTATTAAGTTATTATTGTTATTATCTGTAGCTTTTATAGTCAGTAGTATATGGCATAATGGCTGTAACACCTTGTTAATCCGAGTTGTAAAATACTGAAATTATATTTAACTGACGATTTAAAAGAGTGGCCGTGAGTTTCTTGCAGGTTTCTTCTCATAGGCTCTACCCATTGCCTGAACCTAGCAACTAACCTAAATGTAGCTTCAGTAACTTAGTAAACTCACTAACCTATTACTTTGACGTTCATAAGTGTTACTTTGTGACTTAAATGAATAAATGATTTTGACTTTGACTTTGACTTAAACCTGTAACAGTTCGATATAAATAAAAGCTACCCGACTTGGCTGGCTCGGACATGTGGAACGAATAGACGAGGATCGAGCTGCCAAAAGAGCATATTTCGGGCGACCCACCAAGCGCCGTCCGGTGTGTCGTCCAAGGTACCTCTGGAAAGACGAATAAGCTAAAGACCTGAAAGAGTTGAATGTGCTCGATTGGTCTGACTTGGTACAAAATAGGAAAGAATGGCGCACTTTAATGTCGGAGGCCAAGATCCACTTTGGATCGCTGAGCCAGCGACGTAAGTAAGTAAGGTTCATATATGTGCATAAGAAAAATCTTTATAAGAACTAAAGAAGCCAAAACAATTATTTTTAGAATGTTTTTCTGTCTGTCTTTATGTCTGCACGCCCATCACGTATAACGCGATTCTCGCAGTTGTGTTACTATTCAATGTAACTTAAACTCTAGTACATCTTTCATCTTCATACGTCGCCTAGAAATCGAGCATTATGTATGTAGATCAGTTTCTTTTGCCATGCCCAGAAAGTAAAACACCTACTACCAAATTCCATGCGTACGAATTCGCGGGCCTAAGCTAGTAATAAAAAAATAATTAAAGGAACCTCAGCTCTAAAAATATATGATTGTAAAGCAAAAACCTAGAGTATCGTTACAATAAAATGTTAATATTGAAGAATCTCATACCCAGTTGCACTCACTGATCGGTAAACGATTAGCGAGGTTAAGCAACGTTGGGTGCGGTCAGTCTATAGATGGGTGACCGCTTAGTGGTATTTCATCTGAGCGTCTCCGTGCTTCGGAGGGCACGTAAAAAGACGGTCCCGGTTGTTGTCAAATTGACAGCAGTCGTTAAGCCATGTCAGAGGCTTGAACAACTCTTGACAACAGGTTGGCCACTAAACACAAGAAAAAAAATGAAGAAGCCTTAGGCAAACCAATTAAATACACAATCAAATGTGTTATTCATAATTTAATAGAATGTCAAGAACTCACTTTATTTAGATTGTGGAGGGTTAATAATTACCAGATATTCTATCGTATACAAGTATAGCTACCAGAAGGAACGTTGGCTCGCAATTTATATTTCGTATTGTAAGACCTCTTACAGAAACCTTAAAACTTCCTTTTGTTTTACTCCAGGTTTGTTGTTTGGTTCGCTTTAATTAAAATTATTACAACACTTCTAAATAAGTTTTGCTTGGCGACCTATATACCTTTTAACTTCAATACAGACTGATTGGAGAAAGCGTTATAAACGGTACCTCCACTTTTTGAGAAAGTTTTCGAAGTTAAGGCACAATGGTGAATGGAGTACTCGCTCAAAATGCGGATGACGTTTAAGCAGCCGAATTAGAGATGTACCTACCGTGTACAGAAGAAGTAGGGCATAACTAGGAATGTTTGCTTAAACTTGTGATTTCACTGTAACTGGAACAGCTCAACTGAAAAAGTTCGTTTGTTCGTTTAGCCTAAAGAATATCGTAACCAAACAACTATGTTTTATGTTTCGGCGGTAAATATTTTTTTTAGGTTTTAAATGGCACTTTTGTACTAGTATGAGCTTTTGTCCGATACGCTGGTAGTGTGCTAAGAAATACACAAATATTTTTATTATTTACTAGCTTTTGCCCGCGGCTTCGCTCGTGTTAATTTGGAATTTGACAATCAATTCGGGTTGTACTCCGCTTGTAATAATATAATTCAATCATGATTCGAAAGACACGTGGCGCCATCTATTATCATAAGAACGTTATTATTGTTTTCCTCGGGAACAGTAATTTTTTCGGGATGAAAGGTAGCCTATGTCCGTTTCTGGACATCTGTCAATGTATATGCAAAATTTCAGGATGATCGGTTCAGTGGTTTAGGTGTGAAAAGGTAACAAACAAACAAACTCATTTCGCTTTTATAATATTAGTTAGGATTAAGTGTCGGAAACATACAACCGCTGCTCGGCTATTGCTAGCTATCACATGCTACGGTAGCCACTTACCATCGAACGGGTCGGATTTTGGTTTGCTACTTTTCATATAACAAGTCATTAACAAGCTACATCAAACACTGTCTCATGTATATACTATATACTCTCATATGTCTCATGTACATAATATACTAGCTTTTGCGCGTGGCTCCGCCTGCGTGGTACCTACACCAATAAAAAGTAGCCTATGTTCTTCCCCAGGCTTTAAACTATATCTGTACCAAATTTCATCTAAATAGATTGAGTGGTTTAGCCGTGAAAAGGTAACAGACAGACAGACAGACAAATAGACAGACAGATAGACAGACAGATAGACAGACAGATAGACAGACAGATAGACAGACAGATAGACAGACAGATAGACAGACAGATAGACAGACAGATAGATAGACAGATAGATAGACAGATAGACAGACAGATAGACAGACAGATAGACAGACAGATAGACAGACAGATAGACAGACAGATAGACAGATAGATAGACAGACAGATAGACAGACAGACAGATAGACAGACAGATAGACAGACAGATAGTCAGACAGATAGACAGACAGATAGACAGACAGATAGAAAGACAGATAGACAGACAGATAGACAGACAGATAGACAGACAGATAGACAGACAGATAGACAGACAGATAGACAGACAGATAGACAGACAGATAGACAGATAGACAGACAGATAGATAGACAGAGTTATTTTCAAATTTATAATATTAGTAAGGAAGTAAGGATGTATGTATAATAACATCAGTCCTGCCTATAAACTGTGCCACTGCTGGGTACGAGGTTCCCAATGAAAAGGGTTAGTCCACCAAGCTAGCCCAGGGTAGGTTGGCAGACTCCATTCATCTTTGAGAACAGTATAGATTATTCTTACCCATGAAAGTATCCTTACGATGTTTTTCTTCGTCGGTACAGCGAGTGATAATTAACTATTTAAACGCACATAATTTAAAAAAGTCAAACAGGACCCTCTGACTTTCCTAAGATGGGTTTCCACTCGTGATTTCTGAGTGGCAGTCCAAGGTTTTATGACTACGCTATCGAACATCTCATGCTTACTGAAAAATAATAAGTTAAAATAATAACTTTTAAACTTTCGCGTTGCATGATATATATATATATAATATGTAACGGGTATTAACGCGATCATGCATAATGTTTACCTTTAGTAGTAGTCCTCTCCACCGATCGCCACTTTTATCCAAGAGTAGTGCAAGAAGCTATTGAAATCAAAAAACATAAAAATTTCAATAGGGAAGATGGCTTCAAATTATCCGCGACGTGGAATCCCGTGATTAATAATACGCAACTTCGCTGTTTTGCACAGTCAGGTAATTCACAGAATGCGGACACGACGGCTAGCATACATAATAGGGATACCGTGAGTGTAGTTTGTGACGTTAAATTGACAAACAAAAATATGCCAAAAGTGAGGGTGAATCAAAATTCTTCTGCCTCAAAACGGAGACATGACATCGCAGCACCAGTCAGCTTGTGACTAAGGCCGGTGTAACCTGGTCGAAACGTCAAGCCTATAAAAGGTAAACATTATGCATGATCGCGTTAGTACCCGTTACATATTATATATATGTCGGAGATGTATTGTTCTCTATGGCAACGTCAGTAGTGGTTGCGGGTTTAGTGGGCGTTATCTGGGTAATATGCGAGCACAAAACACAACGATGCCGGTTTTACACTATTTGTATTTAGAATAAACAGTATTTTCACTTCACAATAATGTCGAATGAAAAATAACAGTTAAGACCGAGCAGTGGGTTCAGGGCACTGATCTTACTTCTTTTTACACAACTCACAACTCAACGTTCCGACTCGATCAGTCGCTATCGCTTAAATGTGTTTCAATAACTGTCGGCCTTCCTAAAGTAAAGATAGCGCCTCGACCCCACTCAAGCACGCGCTCTGCTCTGATTGGTCGTTACATGAATTACAATATTCATAACTTTTATTAGATTAATAATGTTTTTGAGCTAAAGAATAATTTAAAAAATCATATTAAATTAAATTAAGAATTTTAAAAGTAATTAAAACGTAGACAATTTATATTGTGAATTATACGTGCAAATAACAATCAACCCGACTCAATAGCTTCCTCCGATATATATAATAAGTTAAAATATTTTCATGTATCATTGTAAAGAAATTGATAAAAACTGATATCCAGTCAAATCCGGTTAGACTGGAAAGCCGACCCCAAGTGACTTGGGAATAATAAAGGCTAGGGAGAAGAAGATTGTAAAGAAATTGTAACATTCTATCGTATAGTTTCTATGTAATAATTTAGCCTTTCGGTATTTTCTCGTGGGAGTTGTAGAAAAGCATCTGAAACAACGTGTAGCTTGGAGCGATATCTATCTTATGTTACGTTTACGTTACCTACGCCTGGGGGCACGGGGGCGTGTAACATTTAGTATAATAACAAATAAACTACTGTTCAGTTTATTAAAATTATATGGATAGTGACGCAAAGTAACGTAATAATAGTATATTATCTATAGTTAGTATATGTTTAAAATTGTAACTCGTTTATTCGTCAATTTCAATGCTTTATTGCTCTCCATGTTGTTATTAATATTATAAAATAGCAACATAGATACCTACATAGGAAATATTGAAGTAAATTAATGTAAGGAGCCTTTTATAAAAGCTGAAGAAGTCAAAACAGTATAGCTGAAGGTTTAACTAATATCTAGTTTCGTCTTGATACGCCTTTTTAAAAATGCAAAGAACACGTAGGTGCCTTCTTCCAAGTTCCACGTGTACGAAACGGGGTAGTTGACTCACTATTTTAGATTATAGAGCCATCTCCCCGTAACCCCCGCCCCGCTCCCCACTTTTCTCTCCTTATTTTGTTAACCAATTTTAATACTGTAGGCCAGAAATATTTCTTTTGATTAGGTACCTACTATTTGCTCTTGTGTGTAAAATAACGTACAAAATCAAATATAGACAAACATCCATCTTATCTTTTTATTGAAGTGAAAACTTCTTTAGCGGCGTTGTGCACTTTTTTTGTGATGGGTAAAAAATGTTAAACTCGCGTCAGGACACGTGACCTGATCGAAACTTCGTAAGACGGAGGAAGAATTATCATGTTTGTGTACGATAGCGCAATAAATGAATATTGTATTTTACCACATAAATGATAGTACTTTTATACTGATAATCAAAGCAATTCGTGCAAAATTATTCCCTAACCATTCCAAAATATCAAAAATGCACAACGTTAATATTCAAGTTTTCACTTCTGCCGGCACTCCCGGAGTGCAACCCGTTGTTTTTTGTTTTTTTTTTATTTATCTTATTACGGGTAAAACTTGTAGAATAATATAATATATGAGACTACTTTATATATTTGTAATACTTCAGAATACCTACACAAATCTCTTAAATCTCCACAATGTCACACATAAATCCATCAACATTCAACATTAAAGCTCTTTCCCTTGAGAATGTTTGATGGACAGCATTTCACAGATGTTTCACATATCACTTCAACTCACGTCCCAAGCTTAACTTCACAGAATACTAAACATTGTTACACGATGTAAGAACATTGATCTATGGGCGCAACATAAATTGTTAATGTGCATAGTCGAGAGAAAAGGAGTATACTGGCACTTGGATGCCGAGGCATCATAGGTGATTGATATTTTTATTTCGTGACTGACTTTTGTATCTTAGTGATGCTTATGTTGCGAATTGGCTAACAATATGAAGATTATATGGCAAGTACTGTCTTCTAATATAGATTGGAAAAATACAAGTCAGCTTAAGGCAAGCTGATTTGGGGGTGGCGGGCTTTGTGGGCCTGCTCGCCATCTATTCAGCACCAGGTCCGAGAGGCGGCGTGCGTGTTCCCACGCGCGCCTCTGTGTCGTGTCCGTCTCCCATCTAAGGGGGGACAGTAGGGTTTTTGTAGTAGTGACCATTGGGTAGGTCTCTCGTGTAGTGGCCTGCCGTTTCATATAGCGGGCCGAACCCTCGGCGGGGTCGCGACCGCATGTGCAAGTGATTCGCGCGGCCCCGCCGATAGTGTTTGAGGAACACCGTGGTAGCTTTAGTCGGTATTCCGGGAGGTACATTATTCTTATTCCATCTTTGTCTTTTACACCGGCGAGTCCGACATAACCCCTCCGCCCGCCCCCGCGGAGGGGTATGCGTCAATTAAATACCTAAAGTAAAAAAAAACGGCAAGCTGATGGTTTAATTTAAAACGTAGATAATTGCCGATGTTTTTGGTCAGACTGTTCAATTTATTCGTTCCATGAAGCACATAGAGTAATGTCGTCTAAACCCTTATCATGATGTGAACAGAACAACGGAGTAATGACTGATGACACACTGAAAGAAAGAAATCCGTAGAAACTTCATG
Source organism: Catocala sponsa (assembly GCA_963564715.1). Lineage (NCBI taxonomy): Eukaryota > Metazoa > Arthropoda > Insecta > Lepidoptera > Erebidae > Catocala > Catocala sponsa. The sequence goes on from OY751334.1 coordinate 5,012,691, forward strand.
GTAAATATGTTCTTATTATCAATTAGACGCAACGAAGATTCAGAAAACAAAAACCATTTTAATGGTTTCATTGGTCTTGTCTCTGCTCGAAGTCTATGTTATTATTAGTATCGTGGTCTTAACTCTTTCTAAAAGAAAGGCTTGGAAAAGCAGCTTAAGTAGGTCATTTATTCTCTATTTACATTCTCGATGTATACAAGCGTTCCTCGATCATTGTCCAAGTAAGACGTCTAGGATCCAAACCACAAGTTCCCTTTAAATAATAAAGCAATATGTCGGGTCGCACCATTTGTTTTGCAATTTCTTTTGTATTAGACAATACGCTGTGTTGGGAATCTGTTCTTGATGTTCGTTTTCTCCAAAAGTATCAGATTTTCTGTGAATATAGAGGAAAAATCAACATACGAGATACATAAAATCACATAGCCATCCTGAGGGTTGCATATTTAATACGTACCTACAACCTTTTCCCTATATTTAATACTAGATTTTTCCCGCGGCTTCGTTTGCGTAAATGTAGGTTAAGCTAAGTTATGATACTAACAGTCCTTTTTTTAAATAAAATATAGCCTATGTTCCTCGGTGATAATATAGCTTTCTAATAGTGAATACATTTTTAAAATTGATTGATTAGTTATTGAGTTAAATCGTTACAAACAAAAAAACAAATCTTTCCTCTTTATAATATTAGAATAAATGTATTCTCAACGAATTTATACCTGTTCTGAGATTAAACCTTAACAATAACACGATACGCTCATGAACATCGTACACTCGGTATCTTAGCCTGTATTTAAGCTATTATTGGGATCTTACATATTATTAACTGCCTCCGTGGCGCAGCGGTAGTGAATGCGACTGCTGTGCATGAGGTCTCGGGTTCGAATCCCGGGTCGGGCCAATAAAAAAAGTTATTGCGTTTTTCTGTTAAGAAATCTCAATAGCAGTTAGGAAGTTGGCGGTGTTAGACACCCCCGTGCCTCGGAAAACACGTAAACCTTTGGTCCTGCACCCGATCTCTCTCCGGTCATGTCGGATTACTGTCCCATCGGATCATGAGAGTTAGGGAACAGAGAGTGTTCTTGTGTTTGCGCACACACTTGTGCACTATAATATCTCCTGCGCAGATGGCCAGTCTCCGCTAAGACTGGCCGCTGTGGCCGAAATTCGGTCTGGAGGACATTATTTATTTTATTACATATGTTAAGTACCCACACGATATGATAAACAGAGTTGGGCAATGTTAAAAATACTACGCCACAGAGTGCCCGTTTGTTATTTATGAATGATTGCCGACGTAGATGTCGTGGATGACGGCCGCTTTGTCCGAGGAAGTCCCATACTTATTAGCCACCCAGCCCACTATACCCAAATTTTTTTAAATACTGCAAATTTTAACTTATTTATAACAAAACATCACATATTGCATTTGGAAATATAGTAGTAGAGCCTTCCTGATTTCAGCATGAATGGGCCGGCTCGACCGAGGCAAGACTACCCTTTCACAGAATATCGACGTGAAATAGCAGTATTCCTACTGTTGTTTCGTTCGGTGAGTGAGAGTGCCGGAGGCCCATTCACCCTCTTTCCCCCTTCCCGCTCCTTCTCCTTCCCACTTCCTTTCCTAAAGGGTCGGCAACGCGCAAGTGATGCCTCTGGTGTCGCAGGCGTCCATAGGCTACGGTGACCACTTACCATCAGGTGGGCCGTATGCTTGTTTGCCACCTTAGTCGTATAAAAAAAAAAGTTTTCACGTAGTAATGAGCGAACATAATGCAGCATATTATAGAAAAGAATATACCTTCCATCTAGAAAATAAGTACTGTTTCCGAATGAAGCTGAGGGTTAATGCTGGTAAATTATACAGATTACACAGATTCAATCTTACTAATTAATTCCCTTAGTTCAAACGCAATAAGTACTCTAAGCATATTTACAATAAAAGCATTAGTAAATCAATTCGATTGGGACGAACTAAATGCACTTGGAATACTTATATATTACGAATTCAGTTTGGTAATACTGACATAGTTAATAGTTTGGTCTTTGTATGTTAGCCGAGAGCAATCATCCGTGAGCGCTAATTTGTGGCTAATAGGCGAGGAGCTGTTGGTAATTTTGTGTTTCGTGTTTGTAGAATATATTGATTATCCTTCGTGTGTTTTTTGCACACCTGGTGTTGATAAGCGCCAAGGACATTCCTTTCACTTTTTTTGCCGACACTCAACGGGTTAAGTTTTAGCATGATCATCATTAGATGAGAGGTTGCTAATAACTTTTAGGAGGAAAAGCTCACTTTTGCCATTTGCTTGATAGAGGTACATATGAGTTGACCGGCCCAAAGAAGTACAGTCGAGTTTGTTAATATTTTAACCTATAAAGTTAACATACTACAGCCAAACTACACCTTTCTAGTGTTCATATTTATATCCTTTTTTTTTAATACATTTAAGGTGGCAAACAAGCATACCTGATGGTAAGTGGTCACCGTAGCCTATGGACGCCTGCGACACCAGAGGCATCACTTGCGCGTTGCCGACCCTTTAGGAAAAAAAGAAGTGGGAAGGAGAAGGAGCGGGAAGGGGGAAAGAGGGTGATTGGACATCCGGCACTCTCACTCACCAAACGAAACACAACAGTAGGAACACTGCTATTTGACGTCGATATTCTGTAAGAGGGTAGTACTTCCCCGGTCGAGCCGGCCCATTCATGCTGAAATCAGCGAGGCTCTACTACTACTATCTTATTTTAACCTGGACTTCATAACATATTAAAGCAATCGATTGTACCATTCTGTTATACGAATCGCAAAGTTTCGGCGACACATACATATATGTGGCTTGTTCCATTAGTTTGCTTTCATCTTAATTTACTAGGTCGATAACTTGCAAATCTTGCGAGTGGTTATAGTCCACAAATTATTGCTTGCCACAGAAAATGTGATCACCAGATGTTCGTCATAATTATTTGATTTACAATTATTTTTTCATTAGCAACTTTTTAGGATATTTGCAGCTTTTTGACGTCCAGTTTTTGCAGATTATTGATAGTGTTTTCTATTAGAAAAATATTCAATAGCAAAAGTGTACAGGTAGTAAATAGTGTGGTATTCAAAATGTGGCAATACCTACTTCCCTAGACGGCAAGATACTCGCTTCCTATTACGTGGACTCTAAAACAAAAACCCCCTCCGCCTTTCGGGAAATACAGCCGCGAGGCTACATTACGTAATATTATCATTTTAACATCCACGTATAGTCATATATCGTGTTGCATCATTCCACGTCAACTCGCGCCAGCGCTATGTACGGGTTGTTTTACTGTGAATACACGCGCGATGCAGGCTCTTAATTTCCTTTGACTTTGATGTGTTGGTATTCCTTTACCTGTCAAACGAACGTCAAATAGGAAAGCTATGTTTGTTTTGGAATAGCTGCACACAGAAGCGTGGGATGCTAGTGCGAAGAGATTCTTTTATTTATACTAGTGGTCGGCTAGTGCTCGAAATTCGACCAAAGTTAGCCTGTAAGATATTGCTGAAATATGTCATTATACTCGTATATTGATATATGTGACCATAGTTACGCGCTTCAACTGCGTGTGTCAAATGCATGGTTGTGTGCGTGTAGTGTTTTTTCATTAATTTAATGTATTTTTACGCATAATTTAAAAAACATATTAGCGTTCGTCACTTCTTCTCTGTATAAACTATAAGTGTGCGAAATTTCATACTCCTCCGTCCGCCCAATTTTCGTAAAATGGGATCCAAAGTTTTCACTTCACGTATTAATATATAGATATTTGAAGTTACGCTATCGACACATCTCTAGACAATAATAATTTAAAACAGGGAATGTTACAAAGTAAAATGCCTTTACAGGTAAGACTTACTAGATTGTTTGTGGATGAGTGGGCTGGAGCGGTGAATTCATACAGAGTTTTCTTTTAGGGTATCCACGGAGAATAATAGAAATCATATTGTAGCGTTTCGTTAAGGGTAAAACTTCATAGTTCCAAACAACCTCTTGAACATGGTATTGCCTTCTGCTCCGGTCTTCCTTACTTCTCCTTCATCTAAGTTGGCAACGTACGAACGACGTCGCTGGTATTGCAAGCACAAGGATTTGTGTAACTACCTTCCTACCGTCATTTGAAATAGCAGTATTCCTATTGTTGTGATTCGTTCGGTGAGTGTGAGTGCCGGAGGCCCAATCATCCCCTTCCCGCTCCTTTTCCTTCCCACTTCCTTTCCTAAAGGGTTGGCAATGCGCAAGTAATGCCTCTACTGTTGCAGGCGTCCATAGGCTACGGTGACCACTTACCATCAGGTGGACCGTATGCTTGTTTGCCAACAAAGTTGTATAAAAAAAAACTTAAATGTGGTTTTAGTTCTCGTTCTGCCACGATTCACAGGATAAAAATTCAGAAATCATACAAAGATCTTCGTTAAGACAGTTAAAGGATTCTACAAAATGTTCTGTTTAAGCCCGCACTCCGAACTGAGTAACCTTTAAAAACCACTTTACAACCAAGCCTACTTGATCCTTATATAAATAATCAGGCCTAAGAACCGTACTGCGAGTATCCCTGTACTGTTGGTTTTAAGGCCAAGCGCGCCAAACTAAGTTGTAATTTACATAAGTTGTAAAGTATTTTACCTGCTTACCAAGTCAACAGATGAGTTTCAAACATCGTTATAAAAGTTCTTTTTTAAATAACCAAGCTTTGTTCCCACCTAGTTAAGCTCAAGATTTATATAAAAAGATTCACTCTCTGATGTTACGAACAATGTAAGTTTTGATGAAGAACAATACAAGTTTTCTTTGAATTATTTCTTAACTCAAAATTAGATAAAGTTTTAAACTCTTTTCTTGTTAATCGTAATTTAAGTTTAAAAAGGTCTGTGATTAAAAAAGTGCTGGCTGTAAATAAGTTATTAACTAATATACTAAACATTCTAGCGTTAAATAAGGATTAAAAAAGCTTAGGAGACCACAGTTCACTGAATGAGATTATAATAAGAAAATACATCCTAATCCGTGTATGAGGAATGTGATGAAAGTTAATGAAGCCAGAGAAGTGTGTCAGGATTGTAGCAAATGGAAATCCGTAGTCTCTGCCTATCCCTCTGGGAAACAGGTGTAAATCTATATACGTATGTATGTACATCCTAATCCTAACTAATATTATGAATGCGAATGTGGCTTTGTTACGCTTTCACCTAATCATCATGAATTTTTTTATATTCAGGGATACAAAATGGCACATAGCGTAACTTTCATCTAGAAAAAAGTACTGTTTCAGATGGATATAAATTTTTTGACAAAATAAACATTAACGCGGAAAAATCGCAAGAAAAATCAAATAAATAATACAGTAGTAAGTTTCTTACAAAAAAAAAAACAAAAAGCAAATGTAGCGAATTTAATAAAACCTGTATGCACGAGTGTCAAGCATTTCTTTGACACATGAGAAATCAATACTCAAAAATATTTTGTAAGGCGATAACATACGGCACCGCGCACCGCCGCGGTAGGCGGTGAAGCGGATCTCATGTCGCATTGACCTCTACTAAATCCGTTAATGCCTAACATACGAACACCGCCCTCCGCGGCGGTGCGCGGTGCCGTGTGATAATCGACTTCTTGCGATGATTAATTAATCAGCAGTGATATACGATCGCATTATCGGATTCACCCTCGAATTCCCTATGAGATTAAGAAACTAAAATCGCGTTCAAACTTAATATAAAACATAGGGTAACCAGAGAGCAGCGATAGCTCAGTGGGGAGACCAACAGACTGCAATGCAAAAGGTCTCGGGTTCGAACCCATGTCGCGCACCTCTGACTTTCGGAAATTATATGACTTTTCGAAATTATGTGCGTATTGATTGACAATTATCGCCTGCTCCGTTCCTCGGAGAGCACGTTAAGCCGTCGGTCCCGGCTGCCATGAACATCGATGGCAGTCGTTATTGGGAGAGTGTCGACACAAAAAATCCCACTGGGTCGAAGTAACGTCGGTCTGCATTGACTGGCAGAACAGTTTTAATATCGTGTTCATATTAAACGGACGCTCGCTACAAGAAGCATCCAACCTGTAATAGGAAGGTACATAGTACCTAGGTATAAGAGTACCTATAAATCTTTCGAAGCAACCTAAACGCGGGCTATGAGCGGCACGTGTTACCCATTTTTAATATCCTTCGCGAACCCGCAGCGCCAACCAAATAAAATCAGCTTCCGAAATATTCACATTATATTTAGTTTTAAAGAAAACAAAACTTCAATTAATATTTAGGTATTATGTACACTGTCTCAAACCATAACGCCATCTGTGATGGCGTAGTGATTTAAGTGTTCGCCTCGCCTCTACCATTACGTCGAATGTTGTGGGTTCGAATCCCACACGGGACAAAAATTTGTGCGATACAGGAATTATTCCTAGTGCGGATGAAAGAAAAAAGAAAGACATTCAAACGTTTAGGTATTATATACATAGACTGTATCTTTTTTATATATCTCAATTCTCTTACTATCATAGTCCAATAGGACGATGCAATACCGCCAACTTTTGACCACATGGTTGCTATTGAGAATTTCTTGGCAGAAAAATTCAATATCTTTTGTTGACCTGACCCGGCGTACAAACCTGAGACGTACAAGCGCCGAAACGAAGCAGTAACTATCGCTACTTAAAATAATTAAAAAGTACTGCATAATGGCGCATTGGCGCATTCACTGAAAATGTGGATTCGATTCCCACAGGAACTCACTGTTTTTTTATACAAGGTTTATAAATACTTAATGCAAAGGCTATGCTTAAAAACAAAATAAGTCACACACAATGAAAGCATTTGAAAATAAATCCTTATTATAACAAGCTGCGAGCTATAAATAATACATTCATCCCAGCGCACGCTCCAGAAAACCGTTCGACGGAAATTGGACTTTTTTCATTGTAATCATGCATCTTTTGAGGTTGACATCTTAAAACGGATGTCAAACAAGAGTGACTGGCGGAAATGATTGACATTGTGAGTCACAGTTGAAAGGGTATATTTCTTTGTAATGGCAAACACAAAATGCTGTTATCTAATATTACTTTTAAAGTACATTTATTTTCGTTCTCACTTCTCCTTCTTCGTGTCAATGGTTCTAGTGTGAACTATATATTATTTGCATAATATTCGGCCATTCTAATTACCTTAGAAGTAGCCTCACTAAGCTCTCATATTGTGCAAATACTCGGGCAAGAAGGGCATACCAATAAATGTGCCATTGTCTGCGCCAGCTCGCCACAGTCACACTGAGCAAGGCTGGGGCTGACCCCAGCCTTGCTCAGTGTGACTTGATATTTATTATTGATCTGAATCAATCTCACTCACACCTATATATAGCCGAAGGGGCAGAAGTGTATTACTAATAAATCCTTTCATCTCACGAGTATATCCCCGAAAGGGCAGCAATATATCACATCTGTGTAATGCAAAGTTAGGGCACTATAATTTAAAAACTGGTTTACATATTTAAACATACTAGCGGTCGCCTAGTGCTCGAAATTCGACTAAAGTTTGCCTATAAGATATTGCTGATATATGTCATTATATATTGATATATGTAACCATAGTTACGCGACTCCACTGCGTGTGTCAAGTGCATGGTTGTGTGCGTGTAGTGTTTTTTTATTAATTTAATGTATTTCTAATGCATATTTCATTTAAATATTAGGATTCGCCCCTCCTTCTCTATATAAACTTTAACTGTGCCAAATTCCATACTCCTCCGTCCGCGCAATTTTCGTAAAAAGGGGCACAATGTTTTTGCTTCACGTATTAATACGAGTATATACATAATGTCCTTCAGATCGAATTTCGTTCACGGCGGCCAATCTTAATAGAGACTAGCCATCTGCGCAGGAGATATTATAGTGCACAAGTATGTGCGCAAACACAAGTGCACTCTCTGATCCCTAACCCTCATGATCCGATGGGACGCTAATCTGACACGACCGGAGAGAGATCAGGCGCAGGACCAACGGCTTTAGGTGCTTTCCGAGGCACGATTATTTAAATTTTAAACATATACATACATAATCTCACGCTTAAGTAACCAAAGAGGTAGGCAGTGATATCGATATATATACCACGCTCACGTTTTACCTGATAAGGTTTAAAGTTCCAGGTAATAGGGGTTGAGCCTGTTACCGATTACTGGGCGCAGCAGTACGAGACTACGGAGAAAAAATCATTTGCCTGGCCTTGGAATAGATGCCGAGATCTCGTGCACAGCAACTATAAAGCAGAAAATTACAGTCACAATTGGCCAGCTATATTTTCAAGTATCACGTTGGTAATAGACGCAGCGAGGTGAGCTATCAGTAAACAACAAACGTTCGTCGTCCAGATAATATCGGTCCAATATATTCTTTAATTCAAATTCATTCAAATTCATTTATTTGTTTGCAAATATGGGTACATGAAGATCTTACATAGTTTACAAATGTGCATTGACCATATCCTACCATAAGGCATGCAAAACTAATAATAAACAGTTTAAAATGTACAAATTGAGGTTAGTAGTACCTCAATGTTATATAATAAATTAGGTACAAAACTGAAAATACAATTATAATTTATCTTGTAAAAATTCACTAACAGTATAGTAAGCTTTTGACAATAGCAATGTTTTAACTTTTTTCTTAAATATGTTAATATCTGCTATCTCGAGGACTGATCTAGGCAAATGGTTATATATGCGTGGTGCCATGCAAAAAATACTTTTATTCAGTAGCGCTGTTCTATTTTTTGGTATACATATATAAAAATTATGTCTCTTACTTTTTAATTTATTAAAATATTGCATTTTATTTCTGACAAATAATACAACTTCATTTATATATATACATGGCAATGTAAGAATATTTAATTTTATAAAGAATGGTTTGCAGCTATCTGTCTGCTTTATATTAGATATGGCTCGAATACATTTCTTTTGCGCATTAAAAACTACTTGTTTATCGGTAGAGTTGCCCCAAAAAATAACACAATACCTTAAAATGGATGCAACATAGCCATGATATGCTGTAAGAAGGGTTGAGTTACTGACCGTTTGCCTAAGCATATACAGTGCATATGAATAGCTATTAATTCTAGAGCAAAGTGAATCAATATGTTGTTTAAAGTTTAAAGTATTATCAATGTTCAGGCCTAAAAATCTTGTTACGTCTACTTCTCGAATCTTATTGTTTTGGTAATTAATATTCATACTGGTTATTTTATTAGATCTACTTCTAAATGTCATTAAGTTAGTTTTGTTTAAATTAACATGTAAATTATTTTTTGTCAACCAGTTTACAATATTCTCCAGAGTCTTGTTTATTTCTGCTTCCATATCAGATTTATTATTTCCTGTGAACAGTATAGTACTATCATCAGCAAACAGAACTGTGTTATGTTTCGAGGCTAAAGGAAGGTCATTTACGTATATGATAGATAGAAGCGGACCAAGCACACTTCCTTGTGGAACGCCCGATCTAACTATTCTGTATGTTGATGAGTGTTTCTTTATTAGTTTTGTAATGGGACATATTATCCTAGTTATCTGACTTATTTGATTTCTATTACTTAAATAACTTTTAATCAAATCATACATGTTCCCTCTCACACCATAGACGTAGAGTTTGTCTAGTAGTATGTCATGATTCACATAATCGAAGGCCTTTGTGAGGTCCATAAATAGCGCACATGCCTGTTTACCTTTATCCATGTTAGTTAATATAGTATGAAGAAAGTTATATATGGCCATGTCAATCGTTTTCTTTTTACGAAAGCCAACCTGTTCGTTACAAAATAAAGCGTTATTTTCAAAGTAATTATAAATTCTATCATAAAAAACTTTCTCAAAAATTTTTGATATGACTGGCACAAGCGCTATTGGACGATAGCAGCTCATGTCATTCCTATCATTTTTCTTGAATAAAGGTTTAATTACCGTTACTTTGAGTTTTTCTGGAAATATACCAGTCGTAATACATAAGTTTATTATGTGGTTTAGAATATCTGCAAGTTTAATGGCAACATGTTTTAAAATTTTAGTTGATATGTCGTCATACCCAGTGCTGTTTGTATTTTTTAATCCTCTAATAATACTATAAATATCTTTTGGCATGGTTGGGCGAACAAATATTGAATTTTTCTCGTATGGAATATGACACTTTGATCGGTTAGAAACGGCATTTTTAGTCTGGTCAACGAAAAAATTATTAAAATGACTCGCTATCTGCTTGGGATCATTTATCACATTACCGTCTAACAAAATTTGTTGTATTTGATCGGTCGGTACATTTAGCTTATTAGCATTTATGATCTTCCAGGTGGCTTGTGATTTATTACTAGCATTATTTATATAATGATCATTACGAGACTTTTGAGTTAACCTGATGATACGGTTAAGCCGTGCTGATAAAATTAAGAATTTATTTTTATTTTCATCTGTTGGTTTTTTCCTGTACTCCCATAAAAGCTGTCGTTTACGCTTACAGCATATTTTTAGGCCTTTCGTCACCCATTGAGGCCGGTGTCTATTTCCTATTTTTATTTTAACTAAGGGAAAACAAAGATTATAAAAAAGGGTGAAAAGTTCATAAAATTCGTTAAATGCTAAGTTTGGGTCTGTATTGTTATAAACATCATTAAATGTAAGTGAATTCAAACATTCTTCAAATTTTTTGATATTATCTTTAGAACATTCTCGTTTTTCTATTATCCATGACTTAAGAAAGAGAGTAGGTTTGACTGGGCATCTAAGCAACTGAGCGGTATGATCCGACAACGCGAATTCAATTACCTTTGCTGTACAGCCCCTAATATTAAATATAATGTTGTCAATGCATGTTTGGCTTGACAAACGCGTTGGTTCTTTTATACTGAGTTTCAGATTGTAACTGTGAAGAATTTGTTTAAATTCATTTGCATCAAAAGTGGTGTTGAGTGTATTTATATTAAAATCACCGCAAATTACAATCCTTTTTTTACTGTAACAGAATCTACTTAGAAGGGAGTTAAAGGTTAAGAAGAACTTATTTATATCTTCTGCATTGGATCTTGGTGGTCTATAAATGCATATAATGTATATTTTATGTTCAGTTACTTCGATAACGGTGCATTCTATGATGTTTTCTTGTGAATATTTGGTGATTTCGTCAATTGGGACATATGCAAGCGATTTTTTAACCAAAATACAAGAACCTCCACGTCGGTTTTTCCGACAGAAACAAGAGCCCAGCTTATAACCAGTGATGCAAAGGGTACTTTTATCAGTTACTATCATATTGTGTTCAGTAATGCACAATACATCAATAGGACTTACCTCATTCTCAAGAGCCAGTGTCAGAAGACCAGATTTAGATATAAGTCCATTAATGTTTTGGTGTAGAACTGTAATGTTTTTATACACGATAAAACTGATTTGGTATTTGTGGTGTGGATGTTATGTCCACAGTATTTTGAGAACATCTATCATTTAATAGACATGGATTCTGACTATTGGATTCAAGGTCATGACGATTTTTTGTGGTAGTTATTTTCTTAAAATAATAGGGAATAGTTCCGGGTCTCCATTGTTGGATATTATTGCACTTACTTTCTTTATAGGATTTGTTTTTAAAATTATTTTTATAATAACTATTGAGATAATCTATATATTTTTTTAAATTCTGGAATATATTAGCGATAGCTGTATTGTTTACTTTACCAGTATATTTGGAGAACATGTTAAAGGTGTACTGTAGATATTTATTTGTATCAAACATATAAGTGTATTCATAGCTCTGATTGCTTAAATGTAAACGGTAGTTAAAGGCTTCTATTCTCGTATTAAATAACATTACGTTCCTATTTAGCTTAAAGTTTGGGCAACATAAGATAACATTCGTATGTGTTATTTTTTCGAGCTTACATTTTATATAATTCACCAGTATTTCATAGTTAGTGGACACTAAAAAGTCTTTTTCGCCTATTAGAATTATACAATAGTCATTTAGAGAGTAATTCGCAAGTTTTAAATGTAATGTTGCTAAGAGTTCCGATATCCCCGCGTTCGGTAAACAATAATGGCAGATTTTAGCATACGGAAAGGAATTTACAGCTGTTTCTAAAATATTATTTACATTATTATCACTTATTATACAGATTTTGTTAAAGTTTGTTTCACTGTCCAGTTTTGCACGATATGTCTCTGGAGCACACATTTCTGATGTAGTAGTGCCCTCTGATGATTGTTTAGAATTACGTGGTTCTTCATTGATTGGTTTTTGGCTCATGGAAACTTTGATACATTCTTCCTCGACAGGTGGCGTTTTCTTAAATTTATTTTGTTTAATAATTGGGCTTTCTTGCATGTTCATAAAATCAAGCTTAGATTTAATTAAGTTTTTCCGTTTTGGCTTGGTGGTGGACGGCTTTTTAATTGTACTCGTACATACATATGATAACTTACTGATTGTTAATTTGCAGTTACTAATTTCTTTCGCTTGTGCACTGTTTTCTAATAATAATTTTTCTATTTCATGTTCAGCGATCTTTAAATTTTCCTCAAGTTTAGATATTCTGTTTTTAAGTTCCGTAATATCATCTTGTGAGCGCATATGTAATTCAGGGTAGCTTCGGTTAAAACCGCAAGAGGATGTTGACACAAGAGATGCAATTTCATCCTCACTTTCCATTATTTCGGATAATGCTTCGAAAGAGTTATCAGTCGGAATATTTATCTTACATTTGTTTCTTAATGTTACGTTATTTATCTGTGTATCCATTATTTCGGTTTTGCCACTGAGCATATTATAACTAGTATCCTTAGAAGTATCCAAATTAGCATCTAGTGACATCTTGCGGTAAGAATTGGAACTTATTTCCAAAGTGTTCTAAGTTTTGTATTTCAAATTTATGAAGATTGAATGTTTACAAAGAAATGTTCAATTTGTTGAGAACATTTACAAAAAGTCCAATCTAGTATAGGCTGGATTTGAACCACGGCACATATGGTTACACAGTGTCACGCTTTGAAACCATTCAGCCAAATGGTAACTATTTGGACGTTCTAAATATCTGTTCTGTTTCTACTAAGTAAACAACTTTTTAAAAGGCGCGAGACGTTATGATTTTGTATTTTGTTGATACCGTCGGTTATTTTTTATCACTTAGAATTTTTATAAATACACTTATTTGTGTTAGTTATTCACTTTTTAGTAAACAATTATTGTTTTTATGAACTGTATATTGTTGTAATATAATTAATTCACTGAATGTTCACGTTTGGTTTAAATGTAAACAAACTTTTTCAACTAATTTTTGAAATGGTTTTTTATGCACTTTTACTTGAGTTTATGTCGAGATAACACTATCACACACTTATTATATTGTTTTATCAATGATGCACTAATTATTTTACTAATAACTATGAGTTAACTATTTTTTAGAAATTTTAATACACAGAGCTGATGTTACGCGTGGCGCAGCGCAAGGCAGAGAGTAAGGCGCGCTGACAAATATAACTGAGGAAAAGGAAGTGTTCAAAAGAAGTGTTCAAAAGAAGTATTTGCGTTTAAAATTCACATATGTACATATAATCACAATTTTTTAAAAATGACTTTATTCACATTGTAATCTTTTCCAATGAAATGGAACGCCATATTGATATTTTTAAATACTTATGACTACTATCTTTAACAATAACAGCATACATGGAACCTACAGACATAACTTTAAGATATATGTGAATATTACGCTCCATAATTATGTTTTGTCGTGTCGTTTTTACTAGAAAACATATTTCATTTGCCTTTATTTTCCTTAACTTTCGCCTGAAGGCGAAACTCTTTGTTTAAGAGAAACAGAGAGGGTAAGACTTTCTTCACCAGCTACAAAAAAAAAATGGGGCAGTGTTTGGGGACTGCCGATAGAAGTAAAAAGAAAAAAAAAGCAGGTCGAATGCTAATTCCTGATACTTACTCTCTTAGAGCTCAAAATTTCGTTATTTTTTGCGTAGGACGCACCATTTCTGAGATATTGTTAATATTCTAGAATAATTCAAAAATGGAAAGCGAGGAAGCGTGACAATGACGCGAGTTCTATGATTTTTGTTCACCCAAAAAGTGCTCGACGCGCCTAAAGAAGTTTTCACTTCAAAAACTGACCACATGGAAGGCGCAGTGATTTAAGTGACGGTCTCGCCACTGTGTCGACTGTTGTGAGACTGTGTCCTACACGGGACAAAAAAATATGTGATCTACAATGGTTGTTCCGAGTCTAGGTGTTCTTGTGTTATTTGTAAAGTATCCCGTGACACAGGATTATACGCAAGAGCTGTCGTTTTAAAAAGACCAAGGAACTGTACATTTTGTAAAAGTGAATACTTCTTTAGGCGCGTTGAACACTTCTTGGGTGAACAAAAATCATAAAACTCGCGTCATTGTCACGCTTCGTCATCGTCACGCTTCCACGCTTTCCATTTTTGAATTATTTTAGAATATTAACAATATCACAGAAATCGTGCGTCCTACGCAAAAAATAACGGAATTTTGACCCTCTTAATAATCCCTAAGAGAGTATTGATGTATTAAAAAACCCTTAATATATCAATGTACCTAATTAACAAAAATAGAAGCCAAACTCCTTGTTCTACACAGTGACCTTTAATCTCTTTTAATTTTGGCTTAAGCTAGTACTATATATTTATAACCTGGATTTGGACAGACGTACGCTAACAGGCCTAAAACATTATATATTCATGTCGTATGTGATCGGGCAGCGAATGAATATTGATATTGGATAAATAAATATTTGGCCTGTACTCTCGTATGTACGGTTATGAAATAAAACATTCAGGCTTCTAGTGATCGTATATTTTGATTACATATTCAATTTTGTTGAAATCGGATTCAATTTTACATACGTATGTATCAACTATAATTTTTATTTAATATTTTTTACGTGGTATTATTTCTCGCAATTTCATTTAATGAATAAGTGATAACTGTTTATTGTAAAAACACTAAACAATAAAAATCTAATGAGCTATCTGGTATTTAAATATATCTTCTATTAGAGGCAAACTAACGACTTTCTTAATGAAGAATTTCTTAACGACCACTATCTAAAGCAATCCTTGAAATAATTCACAAGAAATTTTCTAACTTCTGAAAAGAATAAATGATTTATACAAAGAGACTGAATGCCGTAAGGAAAATAATAGCTATGTATTAAGGTCCTACGTTATCGAGAGCAAGCATATTACCGTCTTCTGGACAAAGTTCCAGACCCGTGCTTCAACAGAGAGTTTATAGACAGAAAAGTTGCTTGTCAGGAGAATTCATCTGACGACCTCACGCACCGCAGTCGTATCCATGGCGATCCTCGTAAACCCGAAAATGCCTAAAGCAATTTTGATTATGATGTAACGCAATTTTAATAAAATGTTTAAAATTTACATATAATTACTTTTTTGTTTTTGGTCCGAAGATAAGGTACTTAGGTTATTTATTAGATAAACATTACGGTCCAAAAATTAATATATCCGCCTAAATAATTATCCCTGTAAAATAAACATGCTCGCCGCTCAGGGTCGCAAGGGCTATACTCGTCGTACCTTAACCTGCTATCGCAGTGTAGCTGTACCCCAGTTATATCCATATTTATCTCATTAAATAGTCACGTCCCGGTTTAACGGGATATCGAGGTGGTACAGGTTAAAATCCTACTTCATGCATTTTCTTTTACCTCTGTTATAATTTATATTTAACCTTAGTATGGGAAATGCTTATAAAATAAATCGTCATACACTATACGAATGAATTTATAATATAATAATAATAATAAACTTTTATTTCAGACTATTGTCAATAAATGTTAGTCATACAAATTCCTTAAAACTATGTTAGTAACAAATATAGTAATAAACCTAATTTAAAAATCTGCGTCCGCCTCCTGGTGCACTCGATCCATACATATGCATACGGGTCCATTGCCACAGGAACGGGCTGTCCAGTCTGTTTGCAATAATGCTAAGGATGCTGTTAGCGCTCCCCCGCAACCGAGACATCAGGGATGCAGTTCTTTTTCTTAAAATAGCTTGAAAGCTATCTATATGCGCTTCAGCAAACATCACTGATGCACTACAGAACGCTTACGCTTACACTTTCACTTTTTAACTACTCGACCGACCATTATGGAATTTCCCATACATGTTGTCAGGGGTACAGAAAAGGACATAGGGTACTTTCGTCTAGAAAAATAACTGTTACCAAGCGAAGCCACGGGCAAAAGCTAGTATAATATTATTTGTAGTCCTTTTACTTTGTCAATAAAAGGATTTTTTAGATGCGTAATGTTAATGTCAGATGTGCAATGCTAGCTGTTAATGTGCTTTATATATAATATGCAATTAATACTAAACATTGGCTTGAATAGAAACAGATATATGTTTGACTATATAAAGAAAACACTTCTACTTGTGCTAGAAGAGAGTTTTATATAATTATATGAAGGTCTACTGTTTTATAAACCATTTTTGTTATATTTTTATGCGTGATCACTGTGCCACCAACGGAAGGACCAAATATCAGGAATTGGTTCCTCAAAGAGTCTCAAACCTCTGTCCTGCCTAAAACGGGCCTGAAAACATATTGCTGTGATATTTTGTACTTCCTTAATCGCACTGCTTCAGTTGCACCGAAAATTTAGGCTTAATTGGAAATTTCGCTGTGCCTAACCTCTCAAATATTTAATTGCAAACGACCACCCACAACAATAGAACGCCAGCAATATTTATCAACACGACAATACTAATTGCGTGGCTGGACTCTCGGCCATTCGTTTCTCTTACAATAACATTGCGAATCCTCCCTTTATTTCTCGGACAAAATAAACCCTTCCCAAGACATTAAAACAGTACGTGTATGTAATCTCAATAGTATTTTATTGGTCTGTCCGTGGCTTAGGTAACATTACCACCGTCGTGAGTACACGCGGTCCAATTAAGAGATAATGCAAAGGGAAACAGCTTCGTGCTCCGGAGATGACGGATATTGAAGTGATTGGGACATAAGCGAGGGCGAGCTACACTTTAAATCGTAAAGTTTTGTGACAATAATCGAAGTACTCGTGCAATGCATCTGACAGAGGGACATGTGTTTGTTTCGTATGTAGAAAATATTTACGTACCTACGGTCTGCATGTATATCCCTGAAGGAGTAAGCAGAGTAGTTTATGGTCTGCTAGCTGTTTTACGCGAGGCTCTCTATGGGTCATGTTTACAGGCTCTGAACTGGTACTAAGAATGTTTACAGTATAATCTTATAACACTTTAATCGACTCGGCACCTAAGCCTAGACGTATAAATGGACGTAGTTTGCAATGTAACCACTGAGACAGTATACATATGATTTGTTTATGTCACAAAAGCATACCAAGTACAAAAAAAATAATATTTGGTTGGAAAGTATTCGGTAAGCACCTTTAAACTATACCTTAGTCTTTATGGAAATAAATTAGTTTACAAGTTACTTTGGAGTAAGAGCAGCGAAAGCTCAGTGGGGAGACCAACAGACTGCAATGCAGAGGGTCTCGGGTTCGAACCCACGTCGCGCACCACTGACTTTCGGCAGTTATATGACTTTTCGAAATTATGTGCGTATTGATTGACAATTATCGCCTGTTCCGTGCCTCGGAAAGCACGTTAAGCCG
The DNA here is from genome assembly GCA_963564715.1 of Catocala sponsa. Taxonomy (NCBI): domain Eukaryota; kingdom Metazoa; phylum Arthropoda; class Insecta; order Lepidoptera; family Erebidae; genus Catocala; species Catocala sponsa. The sequence continues at coordinate 5,030,433 of OY751334.1, forward strand.
TTGGTCCCGGCTGCCATGAACATCTGTGGCACTCGTTATTGGGAGAATGTCGACACAAAAGATCCCACTGGGTCGAAGTGTCGCCGGTCTGCACTGACTGGCCCCCACATAAGATAAGATAAGATACTTTGGAGTAAGATGAATAGTGTTCTAAAACGACAATTACTTCCAGAACATTTGATTGATTGATGAGGGAAAACGTATTAATAGTGTTACTACTTTTATATCTTAAACTTTCTTTAGAAAGATTTTGAAGAATTTTGAGTATAACAGTTTCACCGTTGCCAATTATTTTGATTCTTAAGAGTGTGGTTGCAGGATACTAGCGTATGAACAAGACAAGCTTTTAGACTGATCTTTGCTATTCCTGTACATTCATTCGATATGTACCGAACAGTCAACACTTTAGTAGGATCAGCAAAGATTCAATGAAAGAAAGAAAGAAATAAATCTTTATTGCTATACAGCTGGGCACAATATGTATAAAGATAAAAAGAAGTAACAAAAATAATAATAAAAAACGAAGAAATAAAAACACAGAACCTTAAATTACTAAATAAACATCCTGACATGCGTCCCACAGCTGCAGCAATCAGGACTCTAGTTTAACATTTGCCTGGTCTCAAGAACCAGGCACTTGTCTTCAACTGGAGCCTGTTATGATACTCCTGGTAATCACCAAGCGGGCCGTACGCATGCTCGATAGCTTGGTAGTAGAAAAACAACATAATAGGTGTAATGACAAAACGAGTGGGCATAGATATAACGAGACGTAATAAAATATTTGCTCAGTATTCACATTATCAAAACATATACAAGGTAAATATTTGAAACAAAAATCCCACGTGTATGATGACGTAAGAAACATGTGTCCGCTAGCTCTTATGCCATAAAACATATTAATCCATTTAAGCTAAGTTAAGTCTCTTTCAGACAAGACCACATCCATCCTCAAGGAAACTAGTCATTACACTGAGCAAGTTATATGCCGACAGTTCGATTGATTCAACCTCGTCCAATTCAAGATAATTAGTATACAATAATTAGAATATATATTGAACTTTAAAAACATAGGCGCAGGGTTTAAATAGCAAAGATTTTGCAAATAGTTGTAAAAACGAAAATTGAAAAACGGTCGTCGAAATTTCAACTTTATTTTTATACCCCAATTTATCATGTCAAACGCCTAAAATACTTTTGCTCCATATTTTCGGTCATTCACATTGGCTGTATATTGTATAACTAAGATGACTATTTAGAATTTAAGCGAGGCACGCCGGAAGACCAGCTATTATTGTGCATATGCATGTAACACTGGGCGTATTAATTAATTGCGTGTAACTAACATAAAAGTGGAGTTGTGACCACGCACTGCAACAAGGTGCAACGATGATCTGGTGAGGCTCTCGAGAAGCGGTTAGATGCGGGCGGCCCAAGATCTGTCTGTGAGGAATACTTTGGGAGAGGCCTATGTATGACTGTTCATCGTTAGGCCAATATGATGATGAAGAAAAAATTAGTAGCTGTGCTGTCAGTGTTAAGATTTGTAGCACAGGGCCTTCTTCATAAGTTTTGGAACAAAGATTTTAGAATTAGTCTTCATTCGTTGCTGGATTACAACTAAGGTGTGAATAATAATAAATCTACCTATTAACACATAATATACGACCATGCAAATACCGTGAGCGTATCGAGTAATTACAAAAAAAATAATGATGGTTGCTACGCACGTTAAATACGGGCTTCAAAACATTTAAAGAAAAAGTTTTTTAATAGGTATTTCTGTTACGCTGATCTTGAAGGAAATATCTATGTGCAAAAGATAAATAAAACACAGTTTGGACTAATTTTCCCTCTGAAATCATTATTGTATTTTCCATCACATTTTTATTTGGATACTTTTTTTCATTTCAGGAGCTAGTAACTTGGCGCTGTTGTATGCTCCTTTGCCACAGAAAACACATAAAGCCGTTGGTGCTACTCCTAATCCTTCACCAATCGTTTCAGATTGCGATTCTATCCAAATTTTGAGAGTTAAGGAACTTGAACGTGTTTTTACGCACACACTTGTGCACTATAATATCTTCTACAGATGGCCAGTCGCCGTAAACATTGGCCGACGTGGCTGAAATACTGTCTGGACGTTTTCATTTATGTCCTGGGTTAAAAATACTAACGCCATTAAATTTCAGGTTGCGTAATTACGCAACCTAATGAAATTACTAACATATTAGCTCAGTGTTCGGCGTGTGGTTATAAATGGATGACGTTATACGAGCTGCTGTATTCTGTAGAGGCATTGAGTAAACCGCGCTTTGCCTGGTACAAAAGATTACTAACATGTTTAATCACGTTCATATTTGGGACCACACGCCACAGGAAACGTATTCAGCTACATGTTTTTATTACTACATATTATAAAACAAAATCCCCCGCGACGTCTGTTCGCGATAAACTCAAAAACTACTAAACGGATTTTCATGGGGTTTTCACCAATAGACAGAGTGATTCATGAGGAAGGTTTAGGTGTATAATTTGTTAAGGTTTTGTCGTGTGAAGCCGGGATGGGTCGCTAGTATATAATATGACGATGTAGGTAATATTTACGTATACAACGTGTAAAATATTAAACGCACTTCCTGAAAGTACTTTGTTCAGAATCGACTACTGAATCCATTTCTGACATTTTAATATAGGTATTTTTTTGTCCTAAAATAATTAAAGCTACGTAAATTATAGTAATCCTTTTTTTTTAACAGTCGAAATAAGCGAAAATGTATCATAATTCAAGGCAATAAGGTTTTTGATGCAATAAAAGCAATAATGTTAGATTTATTGTAATATACCCATACTATCCGCGTACAATGAGAAGAACTAATTCGTTAAATTAAAATATTTAAGTACATTAAATTCACATTTTAATGATTATATTATTATTACGATTTAATAATCTAATTGGGGTGTTTGAGGTTGTGCGTTATATCTGTGACATGTTGTACATGTTGTACATAGTCTCATACCTATATACCTGAAGAGGTAGGTAGAGGTTACACCCATATTTTGCCAGGTATGATTTTAGATCCTACATTTTTGGACAAGATTTTCGAATATTTTGACAAAAAACATTCAACCCTCTCTGTGGGTTTCCAAATGCAAAAATAATTTTCCAGATCCTATTGGTAATTCCAGAAAATAGCGCGTTGAAACAAAAAGCAAACAAAGTCTTCAGGTTTATTATAATTATGCAGGTATGAGGAATTCTTACACTTAAATATTCTGTCATATCGTTAGAATTTTTAGGATGCGTTCTTTTAGTGGTGCTAGATCCGTAGACAAAGGGTACATTCAGACATACATATTTAGACTAAAAAACTGACTCCGACACTGATAATGAATTCCAAAGTCCATAATACACAACTAGACCATCACAAGAACCTTCACAATGATGAAGTGTAGACAATGAATATTATACTTTAATTACATAGGCGTAAGGTTTAAATTTCAATTGCTGCAAGTAGTTGAAAAATGCGAAGTAAAAACTCGTGGTTGGAATTTCAACTCTATTCTCATAGAATTAAGGTAAAATATAAATTATCACGTTAATATATCTTAGTATGGTTCGGGGCTTTGCTGATGCAACAAAAATACGGTGTGCGAAGTATGTTGATAAAACTCAAAACTCGTGTTAGCTTTGGATCAAGATAAACACAACATAGGATTTTATTGTTTACCTTTAAAAACAAATGCTACGTAATACTTGTAATACTTTAACTCACATTACTGATATATACACACTATATTTTGCCCGCGGCTTCGCTCGCATAAGTGTAGGTTAGGTTATAACAGTACTTATTTCTGTATAAAAGGTATCCTATGTCTTATTCTGTACCACTAACAAAGTGTATCCCAAATATCATGATAATCGATCAAGTAGTTAAGGCGTGAAAGCGTAACAAACAAATAAACAAACTCACTTTCACATTTATACCGACTGCCACGCCTGAGGTCGCTTCTTTTCGTTCGATTCCCGCACAAGTCAAACATTTGTGTGCATGAACATGGATGTTTGTCTTGGTCTGGGTGTTTCTAAGTATAATACGCACGTTTTTAAAAAAAAAGTTGGGGCAGTCTTTGGGGACTGCCGATAGCCGATAGAAGTGAAAACTTTAATCCTTGCGTAGGACGCACCATTTCTGAGATATTGTTAAAATTCTAAAATAATTTAAAAAATGGAAGCGTGGCGATGACGCGAGTTCTATGATTTTTGTTCACCCAAGAAGTGCTCAACGCGCCTAAAGAAGTTTTCACTTCAAAAAAGTATTTATGTATGTTTATCCAATACCATACCCATTGTACATGCTCAGCTTAGTTTGGGCTAGATGGTGTTGTGCGTATGTGATAGAATATTATATTACCTATATTATTATTATATTATAACATTAGTTGGGATATGTTTAGCCTCACGGCTATATCCCCGAGAGGATAAACAAAGATGTATTGATTGACATTACAAACGTCACATTACAGCACGTCGCGTCGTGGCGTCGCATTACTACCGCTATGTCACTAAGGTATAAAATTACTGATAGAGTCTTCTCCCCAGCCTTCATTATTCCCAATTCACTTGGGGTTGTCTTTCTAGTCTAACCGGATTTGACTGGATATCAGTTTTTACACGGAGCGTCTGCCATCTGAACGCCGCAACCCGAAGGCTAACGATACCCTAAGGCTAGACCAGTGTCAGGATATTAGAGGGCAATGACTTCCCAATAACGACTGCCATAGATATTCATGGCAGCCGGGACCGATGGATTAACGTGCTCTCCGAGGCACAGAGCAGGCGATAATTGTCAATCAATACGCACATAATTTCGAAAAGTCATTTAACTTCCGAAAGTCAGAGGTGCGCGACGTGGGTTCGAAACCGAGACCCTCTGCATTGCAGTCTGTTGGTCTCAAAATTACTTATAGAGTAATATAATTAAAAAATTATAATATCAATCCTCTAGATAAACTGTTCCACTGCTGGGCAGTATGAAAAGGGTTAAGCCATAGTCCACCACGCTGGCCCAGTGTGGGTTGGCAGACTTTGCTTATATCTTGGAAAACATTATGGAGAACTCGAGCTTCACGATGTTTGCTGGCGATCCTGAGGTTCCATTGTCGGGCCAGGAAAAGTGATATTGGGTTTACTCCCAAAAAATTTTCTGAAGCAGCACAAAATATGTGCCTAGCAGACGTAAACATGCTCGCTCCTATTATGTTGGACCTGAAGCATAAATTACGAAATGTGGGTACAATATACATCTGCCTTATCTCTTGGGATATATGTTACTGTTTCAGAGATCCAGTCAATATTCAAATGTCGAAACTTCTTAATAGTTTAAAAGCACTTGTTGGTGAACCGCCCACATAATCTCTGTATGGAAACTTTGTAGACTGGTCTTTTATCTCTATGTGGAGTCATTAGCTTTTTCTTATAGAGTTCGATCACGCTACGAGCTACAAGAGCGGGCCATAACCCACCATAATCCATTGCCACTACCCCACTTATATTGTTATAAGTTCAGATTGTTCTAATAAATTACAACTGGCCGCAAATTGCACTGACACTTCCGGAATATACGATGTGCGTGGCCTGCGAGTTACCTCGTAATCAGTTTCATCGTATGTCATCCGGATATTGCAATAACTACCATTTAATCATTCATTGGTGACATTACTTTGCACATACGCGTTTGTCCAACCGATTCGCTTTAAGGGTCCCTCAGAGCGTTGTTGAGTTTCTTTTGTGAGCGTTGATCGGCATTCTTACCTGGATACTTAAAGTAACAGGCCTGTTCTTCTCATTGGTTCTACTTCTATGCTTTAGTGAACGTGGCAAATGGTAAATTCATTATATAGTTTAGTTAGTGTAACCTTGTCGTTTTTTTGGGACCTAAATTAATAAATATATTTGGGTTTAATTTGATTTGCGAGGCAGGTCTAATGACACACCTTTTGTTGAAACTGAAAAAATACTATTTCTTAAATGAGGTATTCATATGTTGATGTAAATATAATGTAAACAAGTTATCGGCCGCCACACTCTACGAACGAACTACCTGATTATACCTAAGCACCGAACAAATTACGGCAAAACAATGATAACCACAGATGGTACGAGACTTTATAACAGATTACCCTCTAGTCTAAAAAATGCTGAATCTATCTATAATAATACATTATTTAGTTATAAATTGTGATTAATATCATTGCCAAAGAATCTACAACTACAATTACTCGTGTTTTTATTTAGAAACCGTGGATTTATTTATTTATTTGTTTATAATAGGTACACAAACAGATTACAGTCTTAACATAGTAAGTAGTAATAGTGAACATATTATATAAACCGGACAGTAATCCTAAAGTAGTGTACACAACATGTACATATTAGAGCAGATTACTCATGCAAAACGAAAAACATTATTAAAATCTTAAATTCGTTAGCGTAGGATACAAGTAGATAATTGTAAGTAGGTTTTTACTTAATAACTGTAATTTTATATTGTAACTAGATTTGGAACTTTTCAGAACTAAGCACACCTGATACCATCTTTTTATATTTATTGAAATTTATGTCAAAAATGTCGACCTCTTTATTTATACGTGCTATTTTGTTATAAGCTCTGCACATTCTTACTATTGGATTATAAAATGATGTATTATTTTATATGCTTGAATTGCAAATATGTTAGGATTACGAGATCTATGTGAAATATTAAAGCTGGATTTTAACTTGTCTGTATCGAATCCATATATGAAATGGGTCAAATCTATCGTTGTGTAACTTAAGGGCACACATATCAACTCGGAAAGGGATGGTCGCTATATTGCCTTTCGCCTCGCCGTCAAACAGGCGTCAACCTAACGTAAACACGTAACCAAAGCGGATCAGCAGCTCCGGTACGTTGACTCGGCTACGGCTAGGCGACGCCGCGCTCATTTAAATCATTTTAATATGGATATTTTCCCACTTCTTCAATGAGTTTATCCCTTTTCATCATCATTTTTTGTTTGAAATCTAACCTACAAATTCAATAAAACACGACTGGAAGTTGTCTTGTGAATAACAGCACGTTCGGCAACAGTAGGTAGTGCACGGAGAGACGCAGACGCGAGGACGACAAGCTGTAAGCGCGGGGACGACAAGCTGTAAGCGCGGGGACGACAAGCTGTAAGCGCGGGGACGACAAGCTGTAAGCGCGAGGACTGCAAGTTGACCACGCACCGCAACGCGGTTCATGAGCTTGTCCCGAGGCGAGGCGATTATGGATAGTGTACATTGCAGTAGGGACTTTCAGAAAAAGAATACTGCACGGCTCGAGTCGATACAGTGAAGATTCGTTGCCGAATTGATATATGTGCTATCAACTTCTTCAACCTTCTACCTTCAACCTACATTCAAAATTATTTATGAATTTGTTTAAGTAGTTTATACAAACACAGTGATGTTATATTTAATCTAAGTGAATGCGAAGACGGATATTGAAATGTTAAAAAAAAACGTCACGTTTTTCGGTTACGCGCCATGTTGCTTTTTTTATCAAAGTTTAGTATAGTGACGTAAAGAATATAATGTAATATATTATAATAATAACAACAATATATTAGTTTTGAAGTTTGGTTTGAAATAAGAATAACAATATATTAATTTGAAAGTGATAAAATAAAAAGACTTATTCAAATTTAAGTGAATTTACAAGAAAAGTGAGAGTGATTATATATTTCGTTATATAAATTCAACACGTATGAGCATGATTTTAATATTTATTTGAGGTTAACCTCACTTTTTGATTGTAAGTATCAGTGAATGTATATAAATCTGTTAAAATTAGCAAGTATTAATAAATATGACTGTAAATCTAGTGAACATTATTAATTCTAAAAACAATAAAAAAAAAAATTAAATAATAATTTAAAAATAAAACAAAACAAGATTAGAAAATAAAAATATGTATACGTACATCTTTTTTAATTATTCGTTTTTAATGATTTATTTATTCAGTTTTTACAAGACTACTAGAATCCGTAGAATGTAAAACATATATTTCATATTTTAGCTACCACAAGCCATTAATTACAAAAATATTTAATAATGACAACAATAGTAATAATGATGCTATCATTATTGATGAAATACAACAATAGCAATGATATTATAATAAGAACAATTATAAAATAAATTACTCATTAATTGTATGCATAATAATATAATCAATCCAAGCAAATTCAGCAAAAACAAACAAAATTAGAGTTAACTAAACAATTCAAAGTAAGACTAAACCAACTTTTAAGAACCCAGTTAAATTCTCGCAACATCATAAAGGCAATAAATACCTATGCAATACCTGTTCTCATCTATTCCTTCGGGATTATAAATTGGTCTCAAAGTGATTTAATTAAATTACAGCGCACAATCAACACACACATGACAGCCAACAGAAAACATCATCCCAGATCATGCGTACAGCGTCTCACACTGCCACGCCAAAGTGGAGGAAGAGGCCTCATCGACATACAAAACTTACACAATAACCTAATAGACAAATTACGCAAATACTTCTACTCCAAAGCTGAGCAATCTCAACTTCACAAATACTTAATGAATGCAGATAAAAAACTAACCCCCCTTAACCTATTGAATAGAAATGTACAGCCAAAATTATTGAGCAAAGAGCAGAAAATAGTTTTGTGGTCCCAAAAGTCTCTGCACGGGAGACATCTCGCTGATCTCGGCCAAGAACACGTCGACAAAGAAGCGTCGAACGAATGGCTACGGCGCGGAGAGCTCTTTCCGGAGACGGAGGCTTTTGTGATCGCCATTCAGGATCAAGTAATAGACACCCGAAATTACCAGAAACACATAACCCGTATACCTAACCTTCTCACTGACTTATGTAGACGTTGCCATAGTAGTTCTGAAACTATTCAACACATAACTGGTTCATGTAAATCCATAGTACAAACTGATTATAAGCATAGACACGATCAAGTCGCAGCAATAGTCCATCAGAACCTAGCCCACAAATATTCCTTTATTGAAAAAAAAACTGCCTATTACAAATACAAGCCCAGTACTGTTTTAGAGAATAATTCCTTTAAAATGTACTGGGATAGGACCATTATTACTGACAAAACCATACACTACAATAGACCAGACATAACTATACTAGACAAAATAAAAAAAACTGTTTTCATAATAGACATCGCAGTATGTAACACACATAATCTCCTCACTACGCATGCGGAAAAAATGTCGAAGTATGTTGATTTAGCTACCGAAATAAAAAGGCAATGGCAGGTAGACACTGTAAAAATCATACCTATTGTCATATCTACAACCGGCGTAGTCCCTAAGACACTTCGAAATAGCCTGAGCATACTTGACATGCCGAAATCTACAATCACACTCATACAAAAAGCCGTTCTTCTTAACACATGTCGCCTCACACGTAAATTTCTTGCATCATCTACTTCTTAACTCTTTCCCCTCTGGCACACTTGGCTAAGGCCCGTGTGTCAGGTTTTTACCCCTTTTAAATGAAAGGGAGACTAAATATAAAACAAAACTATAAAAATAATAATAATAATAATAATCTTTATTTGCCAGAATATGGTTCAGGTATACAGGTGGTCATTTTAAATTTTGTACTGCATATTCGGCCAGATGTGGCGTGCAAAATTTAAGCAATTACATTAATACAATTTTAACATGCAAACTATTGAAATAACATATTGCTATTAATCAATTAGTAATATATGCCCATTGTTTGTTTATATTTTTTGCTAAATAATTTATTCTTATTCACTATTTAAAATACATATTCAATTTATTATCTTATAATTTATCAATTTCATAAAATAAGAATTTAATAATTGTATTATTAATCATGTCACAGGATAATTAGCAGCTTATAAAGTCATATTTTTTTCATTGAATTAGTCATTTATATGATACAGACATTTATTTGTGAGTAGTGCATGCAACTGTTTCTTGAATTTTGTCATGGGGAGATTCTTAAATATGTCTGGTAATTTATTATATATGTGGATCGCCATACAGTAAGAATTTTTGCTGAATACATTAATTCTTTGTTTGGGTACATTTAGTTTGTATATATGGCGGCTTGAGCGCACAACCACATCATTGGGTTTCTCGAATAGCTTGTTATATTTATGTACAAACAGGCATGTTTCATAAATGTACAAACTAGGTAGAGGCAGTATATTAAATTGTTTAAATAACGGTTTGCAACTATCTAGGGGTTGTGCTCCAGCTAATGCACGCATACATTTCTTTTGAGATCTAAATGCTCTAATCAAGTCAACGGAATTACCCCATAGGATAATTCCATACCGAAGAAGTGATGATACATAGCCGTGGTAGGCACATAAACTTGCATTTATTGTTGTCACCTGTCGTAAGCGATTCAATGCATACACGAACCTTTCCAGTTTTGTACATAGCAAGTCAATATGCTGTTTCCAGTTGCAATATTTGTCAATAGTTATGCCAAGGAATTTAGTAGAGTCAACTTCTGTTATTTGTTTATTATCATATTTAATGTCAAGTTGTAATGGTGTCTTATTGTATGTCATAATTTGGATCATTTTTGTTTTATTTATGTTAATGCAAAGATTATTATTATTCAGCCAGATAACTAAAGATATCAGAGCGTGATTAATATTGTCCTCTAGCTCAATTTTATTTTTATTTTCTATTATTACGGTTGTATCATCAGCATATAAAACATATTTATCTTTAGAGATATTAGGCAAATCATTTATGTATAACAGAAACAATAAAGGGCCTAATATGCTTCCCTGAGGTACAGCAAAGGGCTTATTTAGAGAGTAATCAGAACAATGTGTTATCTTATGTTTACCTCTGAAGCCAGATATTTCTACACACTGAAGCCGATTATGTAGGTAGCTTTTGATCCACTCTAGTGCTTTACCTCTGATACCGTATTTTTCTAATTTGTAAAGAAGTAAATCATGTTTTACAAAATCAAAAGCCTTCGACATATCTAGCAGTATCGCTACTACATGTTTCTTTTTATTAAGGCTATTTGTTATATGTTTCATTAATTCGAAACAGGCAAGAGTAGTTGAGCAATCTTTTCTAAAGCCGTATTGCTCAGTCTTTAATATTAGATTTTTTGTAATGAAACTGTAGATTTTGTCATGCATTATTTTCTCAAAGATCTTTGATAAGACAGGAATAAGAGTAATTGGACGATAATTATTTATGTCACTGGTATCTCCACCTTTGTGTATCGGTTTAACAATAGATTTTTTCAGCTTAAATGGAAACTTGCCCTGTGAGAAAGATAGATTAATTATGTAACTGAGTGGAGCCGATATTACTTTAGCCGACAATTTTAAAATATTAGTGTCAATTTGATCATAGCCAGTAGATTTTGTAGAATTAAGCAATTGAATAGTTTTATATACGTCAGTGCTATCAATAGGCGTCAAAAAAATTTTATTAATATTATTAGGTATCTTATATGCATATTGAGATGAACTATTCTTTTGAGGAATTATGAAATTATTAGTTATATTTATAAAGTAGCTATTAAAGACTGAAGCGATTTCGGCCTTGTCAGTATATTTTGAACCATTATAGTTCAGACAGATTATGTCGTTGGACACAGCGTTGTCCTTTGTGTTTTTTTTTTATAGTTTTCCAAACAGCTTTGCACTTATTGCTAGAGTTTTGTATATACCGCGAGTTACCAATCTTTTGTGCGTGACATATGCATCGCTTTAGAATACTACTATATTTTAGATAATGGTTTTTCTTTAAACTTTTGTTAACCGCCTGAAGTCGGTAATTCAAATAAAGTCGTCGTTTATTTGTGCATGATCGTTTCAGTCCTTTAGTTAGCCATTTATTATTTTATGATTTACTAGTCATTTTAACGTAGACGATTGGGAAGCATAAGTTGTAGAACAGTACTATTTCAGCATAAAAGCTGTTAAATGCTTCGTCGGTTTCATTATGATTATATACTTCACTAAAGGACAAGGCACTCATATAGTTTAAAAATTTACTAATATTATCTTGGCCAAAGTCTCGTCGAGCCTCAAACCAGTGATGCATTTTATTATCTAGTGTTTTATTAGTTACCTCAAATGATATGACTTGGCCAGTTTCATGGTCAGAGAGGGCTAAATGTGGTAATGTTGGGCTAACATTACTCAGGTTACTAGCTATTAAATCAATACAAGACTTTTTGCGTGTCGGTGTAATAACATGGTTTGTCAGGTTATGATTATGTAATATAGAGACTAATTCTTTTGAAGTGTCGTTATTTTTAAGTAAGTCTATGTTCCAGTCCCCGCATATAATAATATTTTTATTTATTTGCCTTCGGTTTATATTTATTAGGAGCAGATCTAGATTTTTTAGAAAAATAACTGCATTCGGGTTTGGTATTCTATATATACATATGACTACTAGCTTCAGTGATGTAATTTCAACAGCACAGTATTCAAATTGGTATTCTATGGGCTGAACCGATATATTTAAAAGTTGACAGGTTAGGTCACGTTTAACTAAAATACATGACCCACCTCTTTTTTGGTTTTTTCTACTAAATACAGCAGCAAGCTTATAATTTTTAAAACCAAGTTTGTTTCACAACCCTTTTTTATAAAAGTTTCAGTTAAATATATCATATTTATATTATGCCCTTCTTGTTCAAGTTGCTCAAGTGCTACTTCTAACAAATCTCTTTTATTTAGCACGCCAGCAATATTTTGGTGTAGTAATGAGACTTTGGTGATAATTGTGTGTTTAGTCTCGAAATAAACAAGGTAACAATGTATTTTTATTGGTTATCTCATAGTTAGCCTTGATGTCATTTATTAAACTGAATAAGTCTAAGAAGATAGTATGCATCCCGTTGTTATTTAAAGATCCTGTACGTTTATCAAACATGCTGTAGTCACACTTTAAGCTCAAATTACTATCTAAGAGTTATACATGTTTATATGTCATCACATCTAAATACAGTAGGTTGTTGAAGGTTTCAACACGCCAATTAAATAAATTAAGATATTTTTTGCATCTGTACGTCGGGAAACAAATAATAACATTTGTATGCTGCAGATTTTGCAAAGTCTCTCGAATATTGAAAATAATATCAACATAATAATAATAAAAAATAATATAGCTTTAATTTAATACGGAAAAAATTGTTTTTCTTAAGGCTTAAGCCTTATCTACCCCATTTTCGTGAAGTTGCAAATAGTAGAAAAATGATATGTCGTAAAGAAGTTTCACTTCTTACCTGTGTACTCTGGTACACACACACATTTTTTTTATCAAGTAAGTGACGAATTGTCTTAGTGATAATAAATATCTTTAAACCTAAACTTAATAAATAGCTTACTACGCAGGCTAAATTTGAATCTTACATTTAAAATCCGAGGACGTCGGATCAGCCGTATATATCGCCTTTAGTGTATACATTTCTAGGCAGAAATTTACGACAAGGGTTTCTAGCTCGGTTGGGTCTAGAAAGATAAATTATTCGGCTGGATCTCATGTCACGCAATAACAATTTAGATGTCCTATGTTAAATTGATGACCTTCAAATTTCAACGTAACATGGGTTGTCATTTGTGATGTTGAGAAACGCTTGCCTTCTGTAACAGATATGAATATTACTAAACAGATTGTAAAACTTGTTGGTATACAATAAAAAGAGATAGTATTTAATATTGTCTTCTGTTTACGCGAATGTTATTCATTAAAATTAAACTACTATATACGGATTCTATCACGTTGTTTATTTGACACTTTATTACAATATTTTTGAAAACTGTTACATTACTATTACTATTAAACTCTACTAATTTTTAAGCTAATTAAATTATTGAAACTATTAAACCTATTTATACTATTACTATACTATGATACTATTTATATTTATGTTTACACTTTCCCCGGCGTTTCGGTTGCTTTTCAGCAGCCATGGTCACGGGGAGTCTCCCCGAAAAATGTTGTAATAAAGTGTCAAATAAAATCCGTATATAGTAGTTTAATTTCAAAGAGATAGTATTGTTTAGAATTCTACGCTTCTCCTTTAAAGTTTGAAACTTTAAACAGTCCCAAATGGTTCGTTAGTGCACTAGTATAAGCTTACACTTACGCTTGTGGAATACTGTGTTCATTTAGATATCAGTCTGCACAGGTATCGTTTTGGTTTAGGTGGTCGCCTGTCCCCTGCCACTGCGCCAAGTGTTACACACGTGACAAAGATTCTGGGATCACCAAATAGTTGGTCTGAGTCCTGGTGTTCTTTGTGTCCATTGTTTGAATGTTTGTAAAGTCGACACAAGCATTATTCCTAGTAATAAAGTTGCCTTTTATAAAGCAAAAAAGGAATACAATTACCAGATCAGGTATTTTGTTAAGATTTTTGTAGTAGGATGGAATTTAGTAATAGGCCATTTCAACCAAAAAAGATTCACTATTGATTACAAATTACTAAAAGCATTGCTGACAAAATTTGCACGTGGAACACCTCTGTCTACTTTTATGATGATACAAGCGATAGTCTAAGTCTTCAACTATGAAATTGCCGAATATGTCTTACATCTAATTTTGTGTTTTCTGTACAAAAAGCAATGGTTATTATAAAAATTCATTTATATTTCGAGAAGAGCCTATATTAATAATGTGTATTATTAATAATAAATAACAATAATCGACTTATTTTGATCTCTTTAAATATATTTTGCTGTGCAATTTGGTGATCATTTACTATTTTTGACTGTTATATTTTATTATATCTGGTGATACGTTAAACATAAGTAATATTTAAACCCCTAATTATATGATGGAGCCGGTGACTAAAAAACAAAACGCAATTGATGCATGTACTGCCGCATCGCTCAACTGAATTATGCAACGTGAGGTGCTATCAAAACTGGCCGTGTATATTTGTTCATTCACACAATGTTTACTGAACGGTGTTGTTTTATCAAACGGACTGTGGCTCCAGGGTATGTAGTTAGTTTTAAGTATGTTGCTGAATTCTTGTTTTAGAATGTCCATTCTGATAAAATGGAAAATAAAGAGATAAGGCACGTCACATGGTAAAGTTGATAATCCAGCAGTTTTGTAGTTGGTATAAAAGCAATTTCCAAGCGGTCTATAATTCACGATCAGGGGTTTGAATGCGCGCGACGCCATCTTTAATTGTTTGCGGGACTTCATAGGTGCTTTCGTTTAGATACAAGCTATCGGTAACTGCACGGCACTGCTAAATTTGATACTCGCTCCGCAACCAGACCTTGATATATTCCATTATTCTTCTTCTTAGTCATTCATTCGTGACAGAATGGTCGTGGTCATCAAGTTGTGTAGGTGTCCAGAAGAGTCGACGTCACACGCCTCACGATGTTCTACCATTTCTTCCGGTTAGCGGCATGTCTTGAACACTCATGCATTGCACCGCCCACGTCTGAATTATTCATACTCCATTCATACTATAGGTATTCATATTCCATTATAATCCATATAAAATATGCAAATGCTTTTTTAAAAAAAAGAGGTGGTATTTAATTCTGTTGTTGGTTAAATTCCACTAGTAGCTTTTAATGAAAAGTTATTATTTTAATCTTAATATCAGTCTTCTCCCTAGCCTTTTTATTATTCCCAAGTCACTTGGCTTTCTAGTCTAACAGGATTTGACTGGATATCAGTTTTTACACGGAGCGACTGCCATCTGACCTTCACAATCCGAAGGCTAACGATACCCTAAGGCTAGACCAGTGTCAGGATATTAGAAGGCACTGACTTCCCAATAACGACTGCCATAGATGTTCATGGCAGCCGGGACCGACGGCGGTTCAGTACCAAAAAAAGTGTAAAGGTAGTTAGTTAGTAGGGTGATCTATATCTATACATATAATAAAATCGTAGGAAAGTCAAAACTGTACATAGAATATTTTTTTAAAAGAATACTTGAGGCGTGATCTACAATCGATATCGAAGCCAAAAATATAGTTTTTAGAATTTTTGTCTGTTTGTCTGTATGTATGTCCGGGCTAAACTCAAAAAGTACTGCATGGATTTACTTAAAATTTTGCATGAATATTACTAACAGGTCGGGTCAACATATAGACTACATATTATCACGCTATCACCTACGGGGGAGGAGCTGTGAATCTTTATTTTTCTTACGCATTCTGTGACAGCGTGTAATCTAACGACGCATATTTAAATGTTGTTTTTGAGTAAGCCATGCTATTATCTAGCTTTACACTATAAAAACTACGCCATTTAAGTAACTTAAAAACGGGCTAAGAACAAGAATTTATTTACTATCGGTTCCGTGCTACATAGTACCATCGGCCAAAAAAGTGGTCTACCAATTGTGACAAGTTTCTGTGTGATCTAACTATCGCTAAGGTTGACACATGGCATGACGTGAATATAATCCTATCCTAACTAATATTATAAAAGCGAAAATGAGTTTGTTTGTTACCTTTTCACGCCTAAACCACTGAACCGATCATCCTGAAATTTTGCATATACGTTGACAGGTGTACAGAAACGGACATAGGCTACCTTGGATCCCGAAAAAAGTACTGTTCCCGAGAAAAACAATAACAACGTTTTTATGATAATAGATGGCGCTTTTTTTTTTCTTTTGAATCATGATTAAATTATATTATTACAAGCAGAGTACGACCCGAATTGACTGTCAAATTCTAAATTAACGCGAGCGAAGCCGTGGGCAAAAGCTAGTATTAAATATGTGATGTTAGTATTAAGTATGTTGTTTCTATTACGTGGGCTCTGAAACAAAAACTCCTTTTACCTTCGGGGAAAACAGTTGTGGGACTACATTACGTAATGTTATCATTTAAGACTGCGCCGAGCGTAAGACAGATAAAGACAGAGCTCGTGCGGCGCACATTCAAATAGGCGCGCGGCCGCCATAGTAAAATTGTATGGAGGATTTGAAGTGCTTTTTTGATAAATATGTATCTTTATTTTCAACCAATAACTTAAATATTTGGGACGGACAAATTGTAATATAACTATTTATATTTCGTCTTAGCTGTAAAATAGGATAGATTTCTACCGTTATAATCTAAAAATCACGTAACACGAGCTTACGTTTTTGCATTTTTCGTGCAAAACTACGTAATTTTGCGGGTGAAAATATTAATTATTTTAAATTTTTTAAACAGAGTAATTGTAAATACATGCATTGTTATGGTAAATGTATATTTTATGTTTGAATTAAACAAAAATTGTTGATTTTATTCACTTAACTGTGACCGCCTGTTTTGGCACATTTCGCATCCACCTATCGTCATATATCGTGTTTCATCATTCCACGTCAACTCACGCCAGCGCTATGTACGGGTGGTTTTACTGCGAATATACGCGCAATGCAGGCGCTTTGACTTTGATATGTTGGTATTCCTTTACCTGTCAAACGATTGTCAAGTATAAGACAACCATGTTTATTTGGAATAGCTGTGTATATGTAAAATGATACGTGGGATGCCAATGATTTTTTCTGTTTCTAGCGTACGTCAATGATTTGCCGTTCTTCGTAGAGAAATTGTGCGACATTGTATTATTTGCTGATGACATATCACTTATTTTTAAAGTAGACCATAAGGTACCGATTTTACAGGGTGTTAATTCTTCACTTGCGCAAGTCCTGGACTGTTTCGCGGCGAATAATTTACTACTCAATTCTAAAAAAACAAAATTTTATATTGCGTAATGTAAAGAGTCCTAGCATAAACATTAATTTAAATAATGAAACAGTAACATTTGTACAATCCACAGTTTTCTTAGGCATTACCTAAGATGTTAAAGTTCAGTGGGGTGTTCAAATATCATGTCTTGCAGGGAGACTTAGTTCAGCCGCATTCGCGGTTCGGAAAGTATGACAGCTTACTGGTGTAGATACTGCGAGACTAGTATATTTTAGTTATTTTCACAGCGTCATGTCCTATGGCATACTGTTGTGGGGTAAGGCAGCTGATATTGAAACAATTTTCATTCTTCAAAAGCATGCAATACGCAGCATTTATAATTTAGGCCCACGAGTTTTCCTGAAAGCGTCACAATATATATTTACAAATATTATGTTTATAAAACATCCATAAAAAAACTAGTAAGGCTTACCTTACTAGTTTCTTTATGGATGAGTCTGCTGGAGCGGTGAAAACAGACTTTTTGTACAAAGTATCGACAGAGGATACTAGTAATCATATTGTAGCGTTTCATTAAGGGAAAACGTTATAGGTCCAATCAACCTCTTGAACAGTGCATTGCCTTCTGCTTCGGTCTACCTTACTTACTTATTTTATAAAGTAGTAGTAGCAAAGTACAAGCGATGTCGCTGTTATTGCAAGCACATAAAGATTTGTATAACTACCTTCCTACTTTCATTTATAAAAAAACGGTTTCTGAATTTGTCATGAGAATCGAAATCTTCGTTAAGTCAGTTTATAAAGATTTGATTAAACCCGCACTGCGAAGTGAGTAATCACCACACAGCACGCGGTACACAGCACACAGCACACAGCATGCACTACATAACACACAGCACACGGTACACAGCACACATCACACAACACATCATATATAATAACTTATGTGTATGTCTTCTACTTCTTTGATGAATAACATTAACAAAAATATATTCATGTTTTCTGACCAAATAGGAGTAGGTTTTAGTGGACTAATTAATTCTCATACAGAGACGCCTTGCATAAATATTTGTTCCCCTGGGGCTAGGTTAGGTTCTATAATTGATAAGTTAAAAACTACAAAATTAAATGCAGAATCAACAGTAATATTTCTTTATGGTGACAGCTTATCTGTCACTAAAAAAGAGGCAATCCATTTGACAGAGGTAATAGAATCATTACATTATAAAGTAGGGTGTAACTTTATTCTTTGTGCATTACCATATTCCTATGTACTAACAAATGAACAAAATAGGAATATTGAAAAACTTAATTTACTTTTTTATAACAGTACATGTTACAACAATTATAGTTTATTTTTTGACACTAATAAGTTTATTAGTAAATTTTTATTGACTAAAGATACAATGTATCTATCTTCTTTTTATAAAAAGCAACTTGCTAAATTATTAGCATTTAATATAATATGTAGCGACTCAGGTACCAGTAGGGTAATTAAGGTTTTAGGACATAGTAGTATTTCTACTACAAATTCAAATATTGACACTTCTAGTAGTTTAAACTGTTAGATGAGACAAAGGATAGGCATACACACAGTATTAGACTAATTCATCAGAATATTCAGGGTCTATCCGGCAAGGAGTTAGAATTAGATTTATTTTTTAAACAACATAATATTCAAATATGTTGCATAACAGAACATTGGTTAAGAACTAATCAATTAATATTTAATAACGAATATTATTCAATTGTAAGTGCGTTTGTAAGAAAGAATTCTATACATGGTGGCTCTCTAATATATGTATGTAACAATCTAAAATGTAAAGAACGTAAAGATATAGTAAATCTTTCTATCGAGCGCACTGTTGAACTATCCTGTGTGGAATTAGAGCAACATGTCATAGTTTGTGTATACCGACCACCGCAAAGTGATTTTAGTGTATTTGAAACCGTAATAGAGGATATTTTAAAACGCTTGAGTTCTAGTAATAGGCATATAGTAGTGTGTGGTGATTTTAATGTTAATTTACTTGAGCAGTCAGCTGTCTCTTTAAGACTTATTAGTTTATTTAGATCATTTAATTTACAGCATTTATTTTCTGAACCCACTAGGATCACTTCACATTCTGCTACCTGCTTAGATAATGTATTTTGCGACTGCCAATTTCTAAATAGGGCCATATTGAGTGAACTTACATCTGACCACTGTGGGCAAAAGGTAGTATTTCCTGTGAGTACAATTCATAAAGAGAATAAGGTCACATGTAGACCGATGACATCTAATCGCTTAAAGGAATTTAATGATAACATAAGTCTCAAAGTTGTCAATATGGACCTTTCTCTGGATAATCCAGACGAACTATATGAGTCTTTACTTAACATAATTACTTTAGAATATAATAATATTTTTAAATGTAAGACCTTTAGTCAGAATAATAGGATTAAGTTTTGTGACTGGGCAACATCTGGGATATATAAAAGTAGAGCAAAGCTATATGAATTATATGGTATGAAACAATACAATTTCGATCCAAATTTTATTCAATATGTTAAAAATTATTCAAAATTATTTAAAAAGACTTGTGCCACTGCCAAGTCCCTTTACCTAAAAACTAAAATTCAAAAATCTAATAATAAAATTAAAACTACATGGAACATTATTAACAATGAAACAGGTCGCAGCAAGGTGCGTGATAATAAATTTGAACTGAATATAAATAATAGCGTAATTTCAAATAATTTGGAAGTAGCCGATACATTCAATAACTACTTCGCAAAAATACCTTTAAACATAACTAGTACCCTTAGGTCTTGCCCAGCTCGAGCAGAATACTTAGTTAGGTGCAACGTGGAAGAGTGCAAGATACTATTTAGTTTTGAGCGTGTACATCCGTATGATATAATTAAAGTATTTAAGTCGCTTAATTCAAAAAAATCAGCTGACTTCTGGGGTATTTCGGTAAAATTAGTTGAAAGTATTATTGTTAATATAGCGCCACACCTAGCCGCAATATTCAACGGATGCATTGATGTGGGCATTTTTCCAAACTTAATGAAATGTAGTAAAATAATACCTTTATTTAAAAATGGTTGCAAAAGTGACCCCAGTAATTTTAGGCCGATTTCAATATTACCTGCTATTAGTAAAATATTTGAGAAGATTATATTACAGCAATTAGAGAGCCACTTCAGTGTAAACAATTTATTTCATGCAGATCAATATGGTTTTAGGAAGGGCCGTTCTACGATAGATGCGGGTGTTACGCTTTTAAAACATATATTCAGTGCCTGGGAGAATTCGCATGATGTCATTGGCGTATTCTGTGATCTCTCTAAAGCCTTTGACTGCGTTGACCATCAAACGCTGTTGCGAAAACTCAGGCATTATGGCATCCGAGATACTGCACTTGACCTAGTTGATTCCTACCTAAGCGATAGACTACAACACGTTGATATCAACGGAAGTAGATCTTCTGGATTACCAGTCACAATGGGCGTGCCACAGGGCTCGATTTTGGGACCCTTTCTGTTTTTAGTGTACGTAAATGATTTGCCGTTCTTTGTTCAGCATTTGTGTGACATTGTTTTATTCGCGGATGACACATCCCTTATTTTTAAGGTAGACCGAAAAGCACCAAATTTACGTGCTGTTAATGATTCACTCGCGGAAGTCCTGGACTGGTTTACGGCGAATAATTTACTACTTAACTCTACAAAAACTAAATGTATCAAGTTTACATTGCCAAACGTAAAGAGTCCTAACGTGAATATAATTTTAAATGATGAAATTATTACTTTAGTTCAATCAACAGTCTTTTTAGGATTAACTTTAGATCATAAAGTTCAGTGGGGCGCTCAAATATCGTGTCTTGTAGGGAAACTTAGCTCAGCCGCATACGCAATTCGGAAAGTAAGACAGCTTACTGATATAGATACTGCAAGACTAGTATATTTCAGTTACTTTCATAGTGTCATGTCCTACGGTATATTATTGTGGGGCAAGGCAGCTGATATTGAGACAATTTTTATTCTTCAAAAGCGTGCAGTACGTAGCATTTATAATTTAGGACCACGAGTTTCCCTGAAAGATCGATTTAAAGAAATTGGCATACTTACTGTTGCGTCGCAATATATATTTGCTAACATTATGTTTATTAAACATAACATTTACTTATATAATAAGAATAGTGATATCCATAACGTAAACACTAGAAATAAGCATAAGTTAGTAGGCCCATATCATCGTTTACATAAAGTTCACAATACATTTGCGGGACTCGGTATACGTTTTTTTAATAAATTACCTATTACTATAATTAATTTACCATTGTTTAAATTTAAAAACGCCGTTAAAAAACAACTTATTCGGAAGGGTTATTATTCAGTCAACGACTACTTAAATGACAAAAACTCATGGAGCTAGTTGCTTGTTGCATACAGGATTCAAAGATCTGTATTACTTATAAGTCAATTTAAGCCTTTGCATAGTCACAAAGTGTAAGTGTATGCGCCATCATGCCATCTTACTGTCTATTTTAGATTTATATTAAATAATATATCTTAGCTCAAATTATTTCCTCTCTATAATATTATTAAGTTATTATTGTTATTATCTTTAGTTTTTTATAGTCAGTAGTATATGGCATAATGGCTGTAACACCTTGTTAATCTGAGTTGTAAAATACTGAAATTATATTTAACTGGCGATTTAAAAGAGTGGCCGTGAGTTTCTTGCAGGTTTCTTCTCATAGGCTCTACCCTTTGCCTGAACCTAGCAACTAACCTAAATGTAGCTTCAGTAACTTAGTAAACTCACTAACCTATATACTTTGACGTTCATAAGTGTTACTTTGTGACCTAAATGAATAAATGATTTTTGACTTTGACTTTGACTTTGACTATGTGTTAAATCTAAATTACTAAATACATCACTTAAGAATTAGACTTACATAAAAATTCATATTTAATAAAGAGTTTTGCGATAGCATTATCATTGATAATTTATAGAAGAGAAGAAAAGGACATGGATACAGTTAAAGGGACAGAATTTGTCGAAGAACTTTTTGTCACCCGCTTACGTTAGATTGCCAGCAACTAAGCGGAATTACCGTCTTATGGTAAGTTTCAATATCCGAAAAACGAATCGTTTAACGTACGGACATCAACGGACAATCCGTAGCTTGTTTTTATGTTGCAACCATCCTCAGTGCTGCTATTATCAATTTTCTTTCGATAAATATCGCTTGTTTTCAGCCACGTGCATGCGTGCTACCTCACAAGCGCGGTGTGCCAAAGTTGACGTAATGTGTGAAAAAGCTACGTAAATTTTAAGTCGCATGTTGCTTTGCCTTGCCTTGCTTTGCTTAAATGTTGACATATTTAAAATGTCACTTCGAAAAGACCCACTGTTTGCCACCTCTGCACATATATCGTAACAAGTAAACAAGTCTGCGTGGACGAAAATTTACTTGACAGGAAATTGTTGAGCCAACTTTCACACCCAAATCTAACTTTTTCATCTAATCTTTCAATGTATTCAAACCATCTAGGCATTTCTGGATCAACCCTTATTAGATCTTACTTGATTTCATAGTGCTCTCATTCAGAATAGATCTAGCACAATTCCTTTTCAAATTGTCAAACAACTAGAAACTCCAGTAAACTGTGTCAAACATCGTAGAAAAACGGATATAACTGTTAAGGTACTTCAAGCGTATACTGTAAATTGTCTCGGGTTACGCAAACGAGTTGACTTTCCAGTTTTATCAAGTTCAAGTTACCAACAAACTTGAAGAGTTTGTTTTTATGTTATGACTCTTTAGTACTGTTTGTGACTTTATGCTTTTGTTAATGAGGTGAAGGATATTTATGTGTGATGTGCGTGTAACCGTTTAGCCGTTACCAAGTTCAGACGTTTGTTTCAGACTTAAAATAAGATCTATTCTTCTTTTGTAATGAAGTTACATACATATATTATCTATAGGGTATGCAGAGTTTGGCTACGAATTCCACAGCAAGCTCTGCAAAATAATTTGGTCGGCACTTTTACAATTCAATGTCTGCAAGTATTATGAATGTCGTAAATCATGAGTGAATAGTAATAGTTTAGTATAAATGAACCAAACATTTTATTTTTCTGAATCTTTTGTGTGTGGAATGAGTTTTACAAGTAAGTAAATTGATGATAATAAGTATTCTTGGTTCTAGCGTAATGTTATTTTCTATCAGATTTTAATGTTTTAGGACTTTGGAAAAGGGGACTATTAAATATAACAAGAAAATTATAGTTAATTTATTTCTGTTTTTAATCCGTCAAGTCATACAATAGCAGACATAATTAAAAGTCTATAGTGTGTGTCTGGCCACCGGTGTGCCGCTACGCCTCAATTAACAAAAACCATTAAAAAGAACAATTATATGAGTACCTTCTAGTCCTCAAAGGATTACGAAACTGAAATTGTTAAATGTATAGGTAAGACAGAGCAATTGAAAGAATTTTTACCTACTGCAGCGTGATAATTGCTTGAAAACTAATTATTTGTATGACAATGCTTCATTGCACTGTTTAGTATAAAAAACCAAATTACGTACAAGTTTACTGATTAGTCCTGTGGTATGCATGATTTAAGTTGTACTGTCAATGGATCTATTGTTTTTTGAAGTGAAAACTTCTTTAGGCGCGTTGAGCACTTCGTGGGTGAACAAAAATCATAGAACTCGCCTCATCGTCACGCTTCCACGCTTTCCATTTTTTTATTATTTTAGAATATTAACAATATCTCAGAAATGGTGCGTCCTATGCAAAAAATAGAAAATTTTAACTGACCGATCCGAACCGAATCCGAACAGTCCCTTTTTATTTTTATTTTTAAAGAAGTACTGATGATCAACGATTAAAGTTTTCACTTCTATCGGCAGTCCCCAAAGACTGCCCCAATTTTTTTTTCAAGTAAAGGGTTATTAGCTTTTCCTTACTGGAAAATTTCAGTAGCAGCACAAAGCTTTTCGTAGACAATACGCTAGCTAAAAATAGCTGGTGGGTTTAAGCTTGAAATATTTCTGTTTTACCTCTTGGGGATATATAGACGTAATGCTGCACAATCGGCTTTAAGATACTGCCTTTTGAATTTGTGCCAACGGAAACTGTCGTTTCCGTTGGCACAAATTCGTTTCGTTTCGAGTTTGGTAAATGAATGCTATAATAGTGTGTTAACTTAGAAATAGTGGTTCCATTAACTATGCATGACAGCAAGCTCGCAGACGTTGTGAATAATTTTGAGTGCGGTCTTTACTGTTCTCGTTGCCAGAAAGGAGAAAATATTAATGGAATTCTGTAGCATTCGGAAGTTACGTGCAAAGTCCGCGTCTGTTTCCTCGAAGGGTTAAGCAGAGGGATCCCTTTGTTTCGCATAATTTTATTGTCATAATAATACATTGAAATAATTTTTTTTTGGCATACTATTTCAGTAGGCATAAATATCTTTAAGACTAATGGTTTTAGACCTAATTTTGATGGGCATAAAGTTATAAGGCATATTGTTTATTCGTCTAATAGTTATTAGTCATAAAGATCAAAAGGATATCCAATATAACTTGGGTACCATAGAGTAACAATAGGTTAGGGTGCGGCGGTGTGCGGCTATGCTGCTAACATGTTTATTTTATATACGAAACGTATTTTATTAATAACTAGCTTTTGCGCGCGACTGCGCCCGCGTGGTACCTACTTCAATAAAAAGTAGCCTATGTCCTTCCCCAGGTTTTAAACTATATCTGTATAAAATTTCATCTAAATTGGTTGAGTGGTTTACCCGTGAAAAGGTAACAGACAGACAGATAGACAGACAGAGTTACTTTCGAATTTATAATATTAGTAAGGATTATTGTACGGGCCAACGACCGTATATTTGCTGCGGTCAGCATTTAACATCCAACGTGACGATTTTGTAACTATCAATAAATCAGTTCACTTTCAGCAAGCGTATCGTGTATATCATAATTTAGCATAATTATCAAGTTTATCATCTTATTTCGATAATCAATAAAATAGTGCAATAATTTATATTATCTATCATTTCTATCACTTATCAAGAAGTGTACGTAACCCGTACATTTATGATCCGGCTCGAAGGACTTTTGGCTCGCACAATTATTATGCTTAAACATAATTATGCACAAACAAATTTATGCTTTAGAATAGTATGCTTATTACAATTATTATGCTTATAGTAATTATGCTTATAGTAATTATGCTTAAAAAAATTGCAACTAAACAGTTATGCCAAATTAATATTATGCGTAACTATTATAAGGATAAGTAAAAGTATGCCATGTTAAATTATGACATAAAATTTGATGCAAATAAATAGGGAACTGTAAGTAGAGCTGTACTATAAGCTGTTTTTTTATGATTTCAGTCCTTAAAACTGTGTCAGTGGCGCAACGGTAACGTATGCAATTGCTATGTTGTATTATGCGTTTTGGGTTTGATTATTGAGTCGAGCAAAGCGTTATTAGGTTTTCCTGCCAGGATATTCTCAGTAGCTGCATGCTGTCTGGAACTGTGCCTGGTAGACGATGATTGGCTCGCTACTTATTACATAGTAGCATGCGATGCATAGCTGATGAAATGGGGTATAATCCTAACTAATATTATAAAAGCGAAAATGAGTTTGTTTGTTACCTTTTCACGCCCAAACCACTGAACCGATCATTCTGAAATTTTGCATATACGTTGTCAGGTGTACAGAAACGGACATAGGCTACTTTTCATCCCGAAAAAAAGTACTGTTCCCGAGGAAAACAACAATAACGTTCTTATGATAATAGATGGCGCCACGTGTCTTTCGAATCATGATTGAATTATATTATTACAAGCAGAGTACAACCCGAATTGATTGTCAAATTCTAAATTAACGCGAGCGAAGCCACGGGCAAAAGCTAGTATACCTATATATTCCTTCAAGGCGTAAGACTATGTATGTACTTATATCTACACAAATATTAGCTAAAATGATAACAATTTTAAACTAACTTAGTCACTTTTATAACATTTGCTTGGAGAATTTCCTAACGTAACAAAATTCTAAACAGAATGTCTCAAAGGAATGTCTCAGAATGTCGCTTAGCAATGAAATTTAGTCAGCGTGATCGGGATTCTAAAGACTTGTATACAATACTCAGACTATAGTTCAATCGCATTGGATCAGACACAAGTGTTGTACGGCTCAAGCATTAAGACAACATTAAACACGTTAGTGAATTGTGTTACCAAATTCTGCATTCCAAACAATTTTCTTTAATTACTATTAACTAAAAGAAAGCAACATTCATAGGGATGTTGCGAGGTAAAAAGCATTTGTAGAAGAATAAGTATTATCCGTCATAACTACATGTTACTTTAGTCTTACGTTTATAAGACCTAGAGACCCTAATACTAATAATGTATAATATAATATAATATTCTATTCTACCACAAACACACAACACCATCTAGCCCAAACTAAGCAAAGCTTGTACTATGGGTACTAGACAATGGATAAACATATATACTTTTTTTTGTAAGTACATACATATTATACATAGAAACACCCAGACCAAGACAAACATCCATGTCCATGCACACAAATGTTTGATTTGTGCGGGAATCGAACCCGCGACCTCAGGCGTAGCAGTCGGTTACACTAACCACCACGCCGTCGCGGCCGTCAAACAAATTTAAAGCTTGAGAGGATTAACACATTGAATGCCATGTCGCAGGCACAATAAATAATGTATTGTTCTCGGTCATTTATGACCGGCATGGCGTTCAATGTGTTAAATACACACTATCAAAATGTAAAACACCCTTTCATCTCAAAGCGAGGACTCCTGCGTAATTCTGCTAAATATGACTACCAAACACACACCCGCGACGGTTGTTACAATTTTAGAATTTCTACAGTAACTATGTTAACCATAGTTAGTTACTATGATGACAATCGAATTCGAGTTCTTGAAGCAATATTTTTACTACAATATGAAAATATACATGTATTCTACAATACCTATAGCTTAAATAATATTGTACATCCGCGTAAGCGTAAGACGCGTTGAAAAGCAAATGAAACGTCGAACGTAAATAGTTCAGCAACATTTTAAAAGTTGTAAGTAGTAAGTTTAATTTCATTAATTTTAACCTGGCTGTTTTTATTTCAATATATACAGAATGTGGCGTAAATAATGGATAACCCTGAAACTGTCGACTGGCCAGATTATTATCTATCATTTACCCCACTTATATCACCATATGCCCATGGATGACCAAATTATTGATATTTTTGACATTTTAAATAAAAATCGTACTTATCCATACAAAATCAGCTGCCATTTCTACAATTGACGACATTTTCTCGTACTGTTTTTTTATGTCACTCCTGAATACTTGTATCATCAGACCAGTATCAAGTTTTTTTGTTACAATCTAAGACAACTTCGCAAAAAATACTTATTCTCAAATTTTAACATGTTTTCTAAGGAATTATGCCCCTGTATCGAAAAAAAATGTTTATGGGCATATGGTGATATAAGTGGGGTAAATGATAGATGATAATATGGCCAGTCGACAGTTTCAGGGTTATCCATTATTTACGCCACAGCCTGTATATTGCAGCCACCTATTGCAGAATAATGTCCGTTTTAATCCTTTAACGAAATGGCTCTTTTGATACAAGACATAACTATGAGATTAAACCCTACACAACCACCGGCATGTTAAACAAATCCCGTAATAAAGTAGTGTGTCCACATACGGTTGTATCTGACCAATCAGATCGCAGTATCCCACACAAACTGACTATAAACGAGGCTTTCGTGAGTGAATCGTTGTAATAAATCTGTGCTGCGATATCCGGATAATACTATTGGTAGAGCAGTAGAATTAATTGAATTTCGCTCGCATTTTACGCAGCTGAATGGACGTGTTCAGTTTTGTGGTCAATATCAGATTGATTTTAGGTATTTTCAAGGTGTTTTGCTGATAGAATGGCGAGTAAACTTCTATATGTTAAAATGTCGGCTATATAGAATATAGAATAGAATATAATATAGAATATTCTACCACAAACACACAACACCATCTAGCCCAAACTAAGCAGAGCTTGTACTATGGGTACTAGACAATGGATAGACATACATATATACTTTTTTTTTTGTAAATGCCTACCTATTATACATAGAAACACCCAGACCAAGACAAACATCCATGTTCATGCACACAAATGTTTGACTTGTGCGGGAATGGAACCCGCGACCTCAGGCGTGGCAGTCGGTTACACTAACCACTACGCCATCGAGGCCGCCATATATATATTCCGTATTTATTTATAAATGCCCTGAATTTTATTTCGTAATTCCCATAATGAATAAAATGGTTATCGTCATCATAAATAAACAAATCATCACCTCAGCCGAAAGATGTCCACTGCTGGACAAGGCTTATAAAATATATTAAAAATATTTTTTTATTTGGAGAAAATCAATGTGTTTACATACTAGTATTATTAATAGTCTCCACGAATACATTTTTATACGCTTTCTGTTTAGTATTTGCCTGCTTTTGATTGTCTGTTACTCGTATATAATATCATGATGGTTGTCACTGTATTTGATAATTTAAGGCAATCCATACTTGGCTTAAAGTTAAGTTACCAAACATGTAAATTAAATTAAATTCGTATTTGCCATTAAAATATTTTTTATGCAAACTTCACCAAAATAAAATTATTAATACAAAACCTCAATTTTATCAAAATTGTATCAACAAATCACTTTAATACGGGTAAAATCTTCAACCCAACAAATTTTATATACCCGTGAACATGCGGATTGTGAATGCTAAATATAAATATATCACACAGCTGAGTACGTTATATTCAAAGTCCATATTCAAAGCAATGACCTTTGAATATGGATAACAGCGCCAAGAGATCCGAACGTACATAATCCATCCAAACTTGCACTTTGCCGCTGCGAACACAGAATTCATTTAAATACGTAGTATGCCTATGCACGAGGCATCCAATGCAATTTTGGCAACAAATAAGAAATTTGCTCGCGTAAATATAGACTAGGTTAGGATCGGATTTTTTTTCTGGGCACCTTTGTCTTTTTTTGTCCCGTTGACGTGTATGTGAAATTCATGATGATTGGTCGAGTAATTGAAGCGTGAAAACTTACATTCGCATTTATACTATTAGATAGGATGACAGTATTTCATTGCAGTTATGTTTATAATAATATCAGCCCTGTATTAAACTGTCCCACTGCTGGGCACGGGCCTCTTCTCACTATGAGAAGGGTTAGGCCATAGTCCACCACGCTGGCCTAGAGCGAGTTGGCAGACTTCACATATCTTCGAGAACATTATTGAGAACTCTAAGACATGCAGGTTTCCTCACGATGTATTCCTTCACCGTTAAAGCAAGCGATAATTAACTATTTAATACGCATATAGCTTCAAAAAGTCAGAGATGCGCGCCTTGGGTTCGAACTTGAGACCTCTGCGTGACAGTCTAACGGTTTCCCACTAGGCTATCGCTGTTATGTTTACAATATCTTTAATCATAGTTCAAAAATACAGATCGAAAATAAGTATTTTTTATTCATAAAATACTTTTACATATATTTGTCAAGTGCAGTTACTTATGATGCCGACTCTACATTTTAAAAAAGAAAAGAAAGATAATAATATAAATTTAAAGAACAAACAGTTTGTGTACTCTTACCGAGGCCGAGATGTCTTTAAGAGGCACAAAATATAATCAGAATTAATGTATTTTTTCAATAACGCTGCTTTTATCCTCTTTACCTAGTTAAGATACGAAAGTAGCCATTCATGGGGAAGATAGCCGATTATAAGAGGCAGCTGTTCGCTTATCTATGAAATGGAAATACAAACAAAGGAAAATATTTTCGCTCGAGAAAGATCATTTTGGATCTCGCTTTGGGTTCAGGCTTTTTGTAACGTAATCCACGGTTTGTTTCAACCTTATCTGTTCTGTAATATCTATTTATCTCTATTTCACTTTTTTGTTTTCGGTGAGAATGAGTGGAATGGCTTTATTGATGTTGGTTTGGTGTAGAGGCGTTTTGTTAAGGGTAAAAAATGTTTCTTGTAATACTGGAATTTCGGCCAACTTGGAGAAACCGGGTTAGAGAAGTAAATTATAGAATATCACAGCCAAAAATGTTCAAAAACCCCACTCACCCCAGAAAAATTTGCTGTGATTAAGGTTTCCAAGTTGCTTAAGGCGACCCTGTGCTAGCAGTAGAGGGCCAATAGTCATTGTCATCAGCATTGGCAGCACAGTAAGTGTTTTTAAAGGGCCGAGAAAGTATGCAGCGGATTTGAATACAACTGCTTTGTATGAAGTTTCGAGTATAATACCGGAGCCATTAATAGACTTGTTGGGATTTTCTTCTCAAAAGAAATTCTGGAGTACCAGTACAAAATCGAAAGCGGGTCAGGTAGTAGAAAAGCATATTAAAGCACACTGAAGGCAGTGCTTGATTATAATATCAACCCTGTATATAAGCTGTCCCACTGCTGGGTACGGGCCTCTTCTCAATTTGACAAGGGTTAGGCCACCCTAGTCATTACGAGCATTATATAGACCTCTTAAACATGCAGCGTTCCTCAAAGTGTTTTTCTTTGATGTTAAAGCGAGCGATAATCAACTATTTAATACGCACATAGTTTCGAAAAGTCTAAGTTGCTTCGAACTCGAGACCTCTGCGTGGCAGTCCAACAGAACTAAGATATCGCTGTTGTATAATAGTCTTAATTGAACATAATAATCGATTCTGCTTCGAGCAAATCAGTAGGCAAGCAGAGATTTGGGCTTATATAGAGTTAGCATAGCTTAAGGCTACCTGACATCACGTAACAGCCAACCAGCTTTCCAACCCCGTCACGTTTTGGCTTTGAGCTCTAATACGTGAGATCAAGTAAACTGTAATATAAATACGTAATAACAGGTTAATATTATTGTAAAAGGTAGTTGTACCGTTTTATTTTATAGCAGTTATATTGCTTTTATGAGGCTACAATGGTATCGTGTAGTATTGTATGTCAATGAACCTATTGATCTTGCACGTGGTGTGAAACCGTAACGAAAGTATCGACATCACTAAAACATTGTTTGTTGTTTTGTGTTCTTGGGGTCTAGAGTTACACTTGGGGCGACGCAGGCAATGGATATACATTAGTACTATGTACAGTTTTGAATTGAATAATATAAATAATAGATTGAACCAACGGGCGTGTATGAGGAATGAAAGTGAATGAAGCCAGAGAAGTGTGTCAGGAGTAGTAGTCCAAGGTAGTAGAGCCAAGCTGGTTACAGCAGGAATGGGCCGGCTCGACCGGGGAAGTACTACCCTCTCACAGAAAATCGACGTGAAACAACAGTGTTTCACTGCTGTGTTTCGTTCGGTGAATGAGAGCGCCGGAGGCCTAAGCATGAGGTGACCATTCTCGCAGCTTATGAGGGACCTGCAGAGTATCCGTAGAGTCATTGTGTGGGTAGCGCGAGTCGACCCGGCGGCCAGGGAGAGCCGTAGAAACGGTGCTCTGCTGGCCACCCGCGGTATAGTCCAGAGGCCCAACCGAGTCTAACCAACTAGGTTGGCTGCCTTATCATGCCGCGCATAATCTCGAGGTGGCTCGTCGTGCCGGATGGTGACCGGAGGGTGGGTCCCGGCGAGCACTTTCGGGAGGGTACGGGGGTCCTTCCGTCCGTCGGATCGGCTACCGCCATACTATACAGTTATATGACAAAACTTGCTCTGCGCCTTGCCCCACTTTGCTGCGAGAATAGCCGCCTCTTTTTTTCCCCCTTTCCCCCTTCCTTTCACTCTATGGCAGTACGAACAAAGCATTATCGTTCAACAGCAGCCAATCGCCGTAACCCCACTGCTGCTTCCTGTGTCGTGGAGTTTACTAACATCAGAGGACTCCACGCTAACCTTAATGCCGTCCATCACCACCTGGAGACGGCTTGGCCGGCAATGCTTTTTCTAACGGAGACACAAATACGCCGTCCTGCAGACACGAACTACCTGCAATATCCCGGCTACGTGCTAAAGGAGTGTTTCCTCGCGAAAGCCGGGGTATGCTTGTTTGTTAGGGCGGATATTTGCTGTCGCCGTCTCCAATGCCTAGAGGATCCTTCCCTCTCTGTCCTTTGGGTACACGTAGATCATGGCTCTTTCAGCCAAATCTACATGTGCCTCTACCGATCCCATTCAGGAGACGCTGAGACAACTCGACTCTTCAATTACCTGAGTCAGGCGTCAGACGACGCGCAGGAGCGGTTTCCGAACGCTGAGTTGGTGTTCTTCGGAGATTTCAATGCCCACCATGAGACCTGGTTGGGTTCTCCCTAAACAGACCACGCGGGACGAACTGCCCATGCGTTCGCTCTCACGCATGACCTGTCTCAACTGGTACTCCAGCCCACCCGGATACCAGACATTGCAGGTCAGGCGCCCTCTCTGCTCGATCTGCTGCTGACGAGTAACCCGAACCGGTACAGTGTGTCGATTCGTGCTCCTCTGGGCACCTCAGACCACTGTCTGGTTTGTGCCACAGTTGTTTTTGTTACGCCCCCACGACCCGAGGAGGCAAGACGACGACTGTGGCACTACTCGTCGGCAGACTGGGATGGAATGCGGAAGTACTTCGCATCCATCCCTTGGGCTCAACGCTCCTTTGAGAAGAGGGATCCATCAGAGAGCGCTACTGCTGTCACTGGTGAAATCATCTTGGGTATGGAACATTACATTCCATACAGTGATGTCACGAGCGGCGGCAGGAAAAGGCCCTGGTTCGGTCGTGAATGCGCTGATGCTGTTGAACGCAAACAGACAGCGTACCGCGCTTGGACCAGGGCTCGCACTCTTCACGACCCTAACGTGGATCACCTGAAGGCAGCGTTCAACCAAGCCACAAAGGTCTGCAAGAGGGCATACTTAAGAGCGGATGCCCAGCGCGTCGCACGGTTCGGCCAGGAACTCATGGCGCATCCTACGGGCAGTCGTAGCTATTGGCGCCTGGCCAAAGCCGTGCAGTCCAACTTCTGCCAGACCTTGCTGCCCCCTCTGAGGTATCCGAATGGATCACTGGCTCATCGGCCGCAGGAGAAAGCAGATCTGCTTGCAAATCTCTTTGCGGCCAACTCCCGAATCGATGACTGCGGTTCGCAGCCGCCTAACATTGCCAACTGCGGCTACACCATGCCTGATATATGTATCAGGCAACGAACCGTTCGTGCAATACTGCAGTCTCTCGATGTTCGGAAAGCCAGTGGACCTGATGGCATCCCAGCTGTGGTCCTTAAAAAATGTGCAGCGGAGTTGTCTCCCACGCTTACGCGCCTATACCGGACGTCTTACGCCGCAGGCATTGTGCCTGAGGCTTGGAAGGAGGCAAACGTTCAACCGATTCCCAAAAAGGGGGACCGTTCCGAGCCAAGCAACTATCGTCCCATAGCTATCACCTCGGTGCTCTCCAAGGTGTTCGAGCGGATTATAAACACCCAAATTGTCCGCTACCTGGAGGATCAATCGTTGATCAATGATCGCCAATACGGCTTTCGGGCTATACGATCAACGGGTGATCTTCTAGCGTTCGTCACGCACCTCTGGGGTGAAGCTATGGACAAGCACGGCGAGTCTTTGGCTATCAGCCTTGACATAGCCAAAGCTTTCGACAGAGTCTGGCACCGGTCTCTTCTTTCCAAGCTTCCGGCCTATGGCTTGCCCCCTCAACTGTGCACCTGGATTGCAAGTTTCCTGCAGAAGCGTCGTATTCGGGTCCTTTGCGACGGTCGCGCTTCTAAATTTATGCAGGTCAATGCAGGAGTGCCTCAGGGTTCTGTCTTATCCCCTACGCTCTTTCTTCTGCATATCAATGATATGTTGAATCTCGGCAACATACATTGTTATGCGGACGACAGTACCTTGCATGGGCGATATCTCGGACATCCTGGGGTCAAACAGGCTGAGGTTGAGGGGAAAAGGCAGAATCTTGTCGTTGAACTTGACCAGACCTTGGACCGCATCTATGAATGGGGTGCCAAGAACTTGGTCGAGTTCAACGCCAAGAAGACCCAGGCATGCGCGTTCTCAACAAAAAGTCTCCGTTCCTTCCCCTCCCTTCTCTGAAGAAGACCCCACTGGTGATACGTGACAGTCTCTCTATCTTAGGTATGGATCTTTGCCGCTCCCTTAATCAGAAAACCTATATCGAGAGCGTCATTAAACAAGCTTCGCGAAAACTCGGAGTTCTGAACAGGGTGAGGCGGTTCTTCACGCCTGGGCAACTGTGCCTATTGTATAAGGGACAAGTGCGCCCTTGCGTGGAGTACTGTTCTCATCTTTGGGATGGCTCCGCGCAGTACTTGCTGGACGCTCTTGACCGGTTACAGCGGCGGGCTGTCCGTATCATCGGAGATCCAGAGGTCACGAGTTCACTGGAACCTCTGCAACTCCGTAGAGACATTGCCTCATTGGCATGTTTCTACAGAATATACCACGGGGAGTGCTCTGAAGAGTTATTCCACCTTATCCCGCCCTCCCCTTTCCTATCCATAACAACGCTTGCTGGGCTCAGATGCCATCCTTACACGGTAGAGTCGATTAGAGTACGAACCAAAAAGTTTGGGTCTTCATATCTCTGCCGAACGACCAAGGCATGGAATTCTCTGCCAAGGCACGTGTTTCCTTCTTCCTTCAATCCTGGGTTCTTTAAGCGGGGCGTGAAAAAGCATCTTCTCAGGCCGTCAAAGTAGAGACCTCAACATCGCCTCGGCTACTGTGGGGGCGATGTGGAGGCCACTGCTCTTAGACCACACGACTGCTTACCATCAGGTGGAGTGTGGTCATTTTGACGAGCAAAATAAAAAAAAATAAAAAAATTCGTAGCAAATGGAAATCCGTAGTCTTTGCCTACTCCTCTGGGAAACAGGCGTGAATCTATGTATGTATGTATGTATATAAATAATAGATTAGCGTTAGTTTCCGTTTTGGTTACGGTTTATTATTTAAACTTTCCTTTATACAGTAAGTAAAATAACGAAAGGCGTTCCCTTAAAGCGGTTATTATAGATCATTAATAGATGCAAATGAACATATTTGCATAGAAAAATAAGCATGAAGAAATGCAAGCATGAAAAATAAATTAAATATAAAAGTAATTAAAAGTCATTTTAATTAAAAATTAATAACTAAGTAAAAAGCGACGTTGCCGTTTTGCATTGATACTTTTGTGCGTATACAAAAAGTGTTTCTTTTTCGTGCCTGTTTATAATTATTATTGAAATTAGTTGTTAAAATAAAATATTTTTTGTTTTTTATGCGAACATTTTTTTTAGGATCTACGCACGCCATAATATTGCCAGTTTAAGGGAACGCCTTTCGTTAGTTAACGTACTGTATAACTAAGGTGACAAACAAGCATACCCATAGCCCACCTTCCATTAGTAGCAGTAATGAAATTGGTAATTTTCCATAAGTTACACTTTGTCGTGTATGCAAAATTTCATAGTGATTGGTCGAGTAGTTAAGGCGTGAAAGCATAACAAATACAAACTTACATTCGCATTTATAATATTAGTAAGAATGTATTTTAGTATATACATGGAAAAAGATAATGTAATAAATTAAATAAGGAAATGATTTACATTTTCCCCATCTTTATATATATAATTCTTCTATACGTGTGTTGACAGTGAACTCCTAAACGGCTGGACCGATTTGAATGAAACTTTTTGTGTGTGTTCAAGTGGATTCGAGGATGGTTTAGATATGCTTTTTTTTCTATTTTGTGCAGGACAACGTCTGTCGGGACAGCTAGTCTATTATACTTCCTTCTTGGAAGCGGAAACATCAGGTAAAAGTTCTTTAACTAGATCAAATACGGCTTTTTTTGGCATAAGGCGGGTTAAGAAGACCCTTAAGCGTATATAAAGAATGTAATGCAAGTGAATGAGCAAAGAAGAAACCTTTCTCTCTCCTAATATTACTACTATTAAAATTTGTGAACGACAGAGTTCATAATTGATACATAGCTTAAAGATTACCAGGTATTATAAACTACTTTGTGGAAAGTAATCTATACTAATATTATAAAGCTGAAGAGTTTGTTTGTTTGTTTGTTTGTTTACTTGAACGCGCTAATCTCAGGAACTACTAGCCCGATTTGAAAAATTCTTTCAGTGTTAGATAGCCCATTTATCGAGGATGGCTATAGGCTATATATCATCACGCTAAGATCAATAGGAGCGGAGCACCAATGAAGAATGTTTCAAAATCGGAGAGTATTTTTTCCTTTTGAGAGCTTCCGCTGCGTGCGCTGCGTAAACAGTTAAAGTTTCGCAAAAATCATGTATGACAGAATTGTTTCCCTTTAAAAGTTCTAAAAAAAAGTCCGCGACAGCATATGTCTATCTTTTAAGGTTGGCTCACTATAACCATTTTTATGCTAACGAAATTTGTTCTAAAATAATGCATTATTTGCGAAGGTATTTTTATAAACATGATATTAATCCTTATCCAAATAAATACGTTATTCATCACAAGTATTTAATTTAAAACGAAATTGCCCTTGTAAACATCATTCGATTTCAATGAATATCTTAGGAGATATAGCAGTTTTAAAATAACATCGCAGCAAAATAATTACCCATTACAGACATAGTACAAACGATGTTTCTCCTGGTTTACTCTGCGTGATTACTACTGGTTCGATTTGAAATTTCTTTTAGTGTTGGATAGCCTATTTATCGAGGAAGGCTATAGGCTATATAACATCACGCTACGACCCACGGGGGCGGCGCAGTAACGATAAACGCGGGTGAAACCGCAGGAACATCTAGTGAAGAATAAAATTGAATTGAGATATCTTGAGCAGCGATAGAGAGACCGTTGGAATGCTATGCAGAGGTCTATGCGTATTAAATAGTTAATCATCAAACGTTTTAACGGTGATGGAAAGCATTGTAAGGAAACCTACATGTCTGAGAGTTCTCCATAATGTTCTCGAAAACAAAATGGAAAACAAAAATTTTAAATCTCGCTACCCCTCGGGGTACCAGGCGCCTGTATACAACGCGTAGATTTGCATTCATTCTCGACAAATTTTGAGAACATGTAGTAACAGGCATATTGAGTCATAAAAAAAAATTCAACGGTTTGCACTCCGGGAGTGACGGCAGAAGTGAAAACTTGAATATTAACGTTGTGCATTTTTGATATTTTGGATCGGTTAGGGAATAATTTTGCACGAATTGCTTTAATTATCAGTATAAAAGTACTATCATTTATGTGGTAAAATACAATATTCATTTATTGCGCTATCGTACACAAACATGACAATTCTCCCTCCGTCTTACGAATTTTCAATCAGGTCACGTGACCTGACGCGAGTTTAACATTTTTACCCACCACAAAAAAAGTGCACAACGCCGCTAAAGAAGTTTTCACTTCAAAAAAATTCCTGATCTACATTTGTTACTACCTATTTATTCAATTAATGTTTTCAGGAAGTAAATAAGAATAGCGCTGCATATGTGCAGTACGTTGCACTACTTGGTATTGTAGCTGTGTAGCTTGCCGACGCATGCCAACGAGCGTCAAAGAATCGTAGCATGCAAATTGATTTTGTTTAAGGTATCATACGGATTGATATTTTCAGTATGAAAACTTTTTTTGCGTGTCTGTTTATTGATTGATTAGGACATACATGTATTTATTATTTATGTATCATTTAATGATATAGTGTATCTATTTGTTTATTTATTTGTTTTATATCTTTGTTTTAATTTTTGTATTTCTGTTTAATGTATGCTTTTTTTATATATATTTTTTTTTTTTTTTTATTTTGCTCGTCAAAATGACCACACTCCACCTGATGGTAAGCAGTCGTGTGGTCTAAGAGCAGTGGCCTCCGCATCGCCCCCACAGTAGCCGAGGCGATGTTGACCTTATATACAACTAAGGTGTCAAACAAGCATACGGCCCACCTGATGGTAAGTGGTCACCATAGCCTATGGACGCCTGCAACGCCAGAGGCATCACTTGCGCGTTGCCGACCCTTTAGGAAAGAACGTGAAGAAAAGGGAGCGGGATGGGGGAAAGGGGGTGATTGGGCCTCCGGTACTCTCACTCACCGAACGAAACACAACAGTAGGACTACTGCTATTATGCTGCTTATCTTTAATTATTGTAGTTGGTACACACGGCTGCACATCAAGTTAGACACCTACGCCTACGCCTATACGCCTAACTACGCTACATACAAAATAGAGAATTTTCGGAAAAGTACAGTGCATAATCTTCTTCTTCTCTTTTCGTGTGGTTAGTGGCCAACCTGTTGTCTAGAATTGATCAAGGCGCCCGTAGGTCTCTGACATGGCTTAACGACTGCTGTCAATTTGACAACAACCGAGACCGACAGTTTACGTGCCCTCCGAAGCACGGAGACGCTAA
This sequence comes from Catocala sponsa, assembly GCA_963564715.1. Lineage (NCBI taxonomy): Eukaryota > Metazoa > Arthropoda > Insecta > Lepidoptera > Erebidae > Catocala > Catocala sponsa. The sequence goes on from OY751334.1 coordinate 5,069,709, forward strand.
GATGAAATACTACTAAACGGTCATCCATCTATAGATTGATCGCACCCAACGTTGCTTAACCTCGCTAATCGTTTACCGATCAATGAGTGCAACTGGCTATGAGTGTCGATGTAATGGTAAGGATAGAGCGTAACAAAAATATAACGCACTCTCTCGCAAGATACAACTTCTAATAATTCAAAGTCCAAACAGTCTAGGTTGATGTGTCGCTGTATGTACCTGAATGGGCTGTATTACATTTTGTTAATTATATTTATAGGTTCCACGTAATAATGGGCGACCCTATTGACGTCTATTGAGCATAAGTCCAAGCTTCGTGCTGCTACTGATAATTCTTTAGCACAAAAGTCCAATAAGTAACACTTCGCCTGACCTGGCAGGGACTTATTGGACTTTTGTGTTATGTTATTGGTCTCGATTTCAATTAACTCGAGACGTTATGTATTCGCATTTTATTGATTCATGTTTAGAATAAGCAATACAATCGCTTCTGTAAATAAGTTATAGATTGCTGTTGAACATTGATTGTATGTGTGTGTTTGAAACAGTTCAACAGTATCGATAACTAGTTAATGTTAAAAGGAAAGGCTGCAATGTACCGTTTCATCGTATATCCACGTGGATATTCACGCAGTTAGTATCAACATACGTGTTCGAATGGCCGTCTGTTTTTATTGCATCGAATTGGAACCTGGATTTTATACAGAACTTTATTGAAGCTACAAGCTTTAGTATTTGATGTATCTTTATATATATACAGAACTTTATTGAAGCTACAAGCTTTAGTATTTGATGTATCTTTATATATATACAGAACTTTATTGAAGCTACAAGCTTTAGTATTTGATGTATCTTTATATATATAATTCTACTGTACGTGTATATGTCACTGAACTCCTCCTAAACGGCTGGACCGATTTTGATGAAACTTTTTATGTGTGTTCAAGTGGATTCGAGAATGGTTTAGATATGTTTTTTTTCTCTTGTGTACAGGACAACGTCTGTCGGGACAGCTTTTATTTTTTATTTCTATCTCTGTAGTGCAACGGTAGTTATTTCGACTGTTGTGTACGTGGTTTTGGGTTTGATTCCCAAGTCGCAATTATAATTTAAAACGTTACTACGTGAATGAAAGTTTGTTTGTTACGCTTTTATGCTTTAACTACTTGATCGATCATTATGAAATTTCGCTTACATTTTGTAAGTTGAACAGAAAAGGACATATTATGGTATCTTGTATCCAGAAAAAATACTGTTGCCTAGGGATAGAATTATATTGACAAAAGCTGCGGGCAAAATCTAGTAATATTATAAATGTAAATGTGAGTTTTTTGTTATGCTTTCACGCCTTAAATACTCGACTGATTATCATAAAACTTTGCATACACTTTGCCAGGGGTAGAAAAAAGGACAAAGGGTATCTTTCATCCAGAAAAAACACAAAATAAGGCACAGGCACACGCTCGTTTTTAATAAAGTACACTTATTATATGAAACATGCAACGAAAGACACCAAATGACCTGCAGTTATGAGTAGTTACGTGATTCACCTACATCCTAAACTCCTTAAGTAATCGAAACCATGAAATATAAACTCAACCAAATCCAAGTCGATAATTATCTAATTCAAATCGCCGTCAAACATACACAGCTGTATTATCACATTACTTGAAGCGAAGCATTAATAGAATTAACCCTTCAGTTCTACGAAGATAATTCAGTTATCTCCAATTTCACATCCGTCGGTATTTAGAATTCGCGTAATTTATGCAAATGCTACATACGCAGTATATTTGTCGTCAGTAACGATCGATAGGGTTAAAGTTATCTTGGCAACGTCTAGACGAAGGGATAGTGGCAGCTTATTGGGATTTTGAACTTTTTGGATATAAGGTTCTGTATTAAGTCCAAAATATGATGCTGTTGAAGAAATAATCAGTATAATCTTTGATCTCTTAAAGTCGTTGTTTTGATCTGTTGAGTTAATGATTCTATAAAAATGAAGAAGTAAGTAATGTCCTCCAGACCGAGTTTCGGTCATGGCGGCCAATCTTAACGGAGACTGGCCATCTGCGCAGGAGATATTATAGTGCACAAGCGTGTGCGCAAACACAAGTGCACTCTCTGTTCCCTAACTCTCATGATCCGATGGGACGGATAATCCGACACGACCGGAGAGAAATCAGGCGCAGGACTAACGGCTTTACGTGCTTTCCAAGGCACGCGGGTGTCTAACACCGCCAACTTCCTAACTCCAGGCTCGTATTGAGATTTCTTAACAGAAAAACGCAATAACTTATTGTTGGCCCGACCCGGGATTCGAACTCGAGACCTCATGCACAGCAGTCGCATTCACTACCGCTGCGCCACGGAGGCAGTAAATGGTTTTAAAATCGGGCAAAGTGTTATTGTGTTTTTCTGATAAGGAATTTTGAGTAGCAGCACTGAGTCTGAAACTGAGCCCGATAAACGGTAATAGGGTCGCCCTCTATTACGTATAATATTACCATTACCGTTTATAGGGCTCAGTTTCAGTAGGACCTTCAAGGTTCTGAGGCAGTGGCAATCGCGAGTAAATAACATTTAGCAATAGTATTGTTTAAAGTCAACAATAACATACTAAAACTTCTGGTTTTCGTAGATGTGTGATAATTTTCAAGACAAGACTTACCTCGGCAAAAATCTAAAACTCGAGATTACGACTGTCATAAACGTGGATAGTCAATATAGACCCGGGCCTATATCGTTGACGATAAACGTTTCATCGACGGGCAATTAATTTTTGACACATTCTATGAATAATGTGTAAAATTACTGCCCGTAGCTAAAACGACTAACTAGTATATACCATTTCTTATGTCAAGAAACTTCTTGATATATGAAATGGTATAACTATACCGAATCAGTGTTACTAACTGTTCTTCACAATTTCATCTGCTCCGTTTCTAGTGTAAAACGCAGGATAGGACGTACCGTGATGTAGGAAACAAATTAAAAATAATCTGGCTGGTATTTCCAAAGATTAGCGCGTTCAAATAAACAACCAATCTTTTTAGCTTAACAATATTAATTGATACAGATTAGATTGGCTGCCCGCGTGAATTTATGAAGATATTCTATGAGAATATAATAGCAACTATCAGTAATAGATACCATAATTTTTACAAAGCGATTGAAATTCAATCCACTCGACTCGGCTTAATAACCGAGCGTTTGATTAAATTCGACACTCGTTAAATTTTGATTCGGTCCATCAGCGATGTGGAAGGAAATCGATTATTTATTTTAGCCATTGGATGACTGTGAAGATTTTAGGGGTGGATATAGTTCCAGACTCCGTGCTGCTATTGAGAATATTTTAAGAGAAAAAGTCCAGCGAGAGATTTGAACCAGACGCTACTAAAAAATTCTTTTCTTTTTGTATGATTTCACGGCCCCGCCGATAGCGGTTTTGACTGTTTATTTAAATTAATATATTCAATTTTATTTTATTTTACAATTTTAGGAAAACTTACAGCTAGTATATATAATAAACAGAATTGAGAACGAAAAATGAAGGCCAATTAAAAGTTTTCACAGATAACAGAGACAAATATAAATAATGATAGATATAAGTAGACATTTTGACTTGTAGTATAAACGGTAGATACAGGCAAGAAATAAGAAGGAAAAGATAAGGAAACATTACATTGCAACAGAGAAATCGTCAATCACCAAAGAAAGCGTAGCATAAGATTTTTTTAAATTGGCTGTTACTATTTGTGAATAAGTCTATATCAGCACTCCGGCACGCCGCATTGAACGTAATGGCTGATAATACCGTGGTAGGTTTAGTCGGTATTCCGGGAGGTACATGATTCTTATTCCATCTTTCTTTTTTACCCCGGCGAGTCCGACATAACCCCTCCGCCCGCCCCCGCGGAGGGGTATGCGTCAATGCATTTCCCACGTACAAAAAAAACGTTACCTACAACGTAAACGTAACGTGGGCGTGAACATTGTAAAGCTCTAACTCATCTAACTATAACACAATATTCCAAACATGCAGTATACTACATGTTGCAATATTGTCGCTTAGATGTACAAGAAATAAACAGATTATGTGATTATAATCAGATGTATTAGAGCTTTACAATGTTCACGCCTACGTTAAGCTGCTCATGGTTCACACTTGAACACGCGCGTATTGTATCTGTAAGCATATTACATTAGCGTATTATACGTACATACTATTCTTGTATAAATTTAGGTATAGCTAGCAGCGATAGTGGGAGACCTTTAGACTGCCAGACATACGTTTCAAGGTCGATTCCAAGGCGCTATCCTTGACTTTTCGAGTTTATGTGCATATTAAATAGTTATGTTAGTAACAGAAATCTTTGTGAGGTAAACTGCATGTTTGAGAGTTCTCCATAAAGTTTTCAAAGATATCCTAAGTGTGCTAACCCGCACTGGAAAAGCGTACTAGACTATGGCCTTACCCTCGTCACAATCAAAAGAGGCCCGAGCCTAGCAGCATACAAGGCTGATAGTGTTATTATATTACGAGTATAAATACAACGTTTTAATATTCTTTCACATACACACAACACCATCTAGCCCAAACTAAGCAGAGCTTGTACTATGGGTACTAGACAATGGATAAACATACGTCTATATATATATATATTTTTTTTTTTGTAAACACATACATGTTATACATAGAAACACCCAGACCAAGACAAACATCCATGTTCATGCACACAAATGTTTGACTTGTGCGGGAATCGAAGCCGCGACCTCAGGCGTGACAGTCGGTTATACTAACCACTACGCCATCGAGCCCGACTATATATTAATTTTATTGCTGTTGTTGCGTAAAGTTCATGTATGTGAGGCTGAGATAATATAAACTGGGAACTGTAAGCTTACTATGAAACATAAATGAAGAAGTTTCGGGCCGACGCGAATGTTCGTAACGTAAAACACACACACATATTTATTCCAAAAATCTTCCTGAATTTCGATACGTAACCTCTTGCTAGTACTAAAGAAAGAGAAAGAAATCCGAAGATACTTCTTTGTAAGTTTTTCGTTCGGCGCGAAGTTTCGTAAAGACATTTTCACGGTAGACCTACTGCTTTGTTTCAGTATTAAATTGTAATTATGCTACTTCAATCTAACTCTGTAATTCTCCGAACTTTGCTAATCTTTTATGTGTAGGTAACTTAATGTCAAGTGGAGTTTTCAATGACTGCTTATATTTCGTTAATATTATAATTATGCTCTAATGCTTCGCCTATTTATTTGATGTTAAGTCTGTAAGTTGCCACTACCACTCTGTTTTAAGATTTCTCATACTAGATTTTGTTGTATTTTTCGTAGGCCATTTTCTAGCAAATGTGCCCAATTATCACGAGTCTTTCGACTTTATTTATTACTAGCTTTTGCCCGCAACTTCGCTCGCGTTAATTTAGAATTTGACAATCAATGCGGGTCGTACTCTGCTTGTAATAATATAATTCAATCATGATTCAAAATACACGTGGCGCCATCTATAATCATAAGAACGTTATTATTGTTGTCCTCGGGAACAGTAATTTTTTTCGAGATGGAAGGTAGCCTATGTCCGTTTCTGACCATTCACCTGACAACGTATATGCAAAATTTCAGGATGATCGGTTCAATGGTTTAGGCGTGAAAAGGTAACAAACAAACAAATAAACTCATTTTCGCTTTTATAATATTAGTTAGGATTAGGATTAGGAAGTTAGGATTAGGATTAGGATTAGATTTTGTCTGCGGCTTTACTCGCCTAAATGCAGGTTACGTTAGATTAGTAACAGTATTTTGTCTGCGGCTTTACTCGCCTAAATGCAGGTTACGTTAGATTAGTAACAGTATTTTGTCTGCGGCTTTACTCGCCTAAATGCAGGTTACGTTAGATTAGTAACAGTATTTTGTCTGCGGCTTTACTCGCCTAAATGCAGGTTACGTTAGATTAGTAACAGTATTTTGTCTGCGGCTTTACTCGCCTAAATGCAGGTTACGTTAGATTAGTAACAGTATTTTGTCTGCGGCTTTACTCGCCTAAATTCAGGTTACGTTAGATTAGTAACAGTATTTTTTTCTGGATGAAAGGTGTCCTATATCCTTTTCAGTTCTCTTGACAAGGTTTATGCGAAATTACATGATAAGCGGTACCCACTGGTTGGTATATTTGCTTGACATTCCGAAAATAATTCCAATGAAACAAAACCAAGCCATGCTATTACATAATTAGAAACCACACGGCCTGCCTTGCAGCAATTAAAGGAAAAACGGGAGTGGGTAGAAAAAGGTAGGGTAGAAAGGGATCGCGAGCGTGATTGAGCCTGCGGCTCGGCGCTTCCACTCACCGAACGAATAATAACTGTAGGTATGTAATATAATCTATATATTAATACGTGAAGCGAAAACTTTGGATCCATTTTTACGAAAATTGGGTGGACGGAGGAGTATGAAATTTCGCACACTTATAGTTTATACAGAGAAAAAGTGACGAATGCTAATATTTATACAAAATATACATTAGAAATACATTAAATTAATGAAAAACCACTACACGCACACAACCATGCATTTGACATACGCAGTCGAAGCGCGTAACTATGGTTACATATATGACATAATAATGTCAATATATATTATTATATCAGCAATATCATACAGGCAAACTTTGGTCGAATTTCAAGAACTAGGCGACCGCTAGTTTAAATAAATAAATATAATTTATATTAAGAAGGCGCTACGCTTTCAGCAAGCGTTTAGGATCAGTAAAATCTCGGTCTCGCACTATAGTGCAGCAACTTCTATCTTAAACGATCAGCAACATCAGAATAGTACCCAAGTGTTGCAGGCATTCATCTATCTATATATATAAAGGAAGATGTCCTGACTGACTGACTTAGAGACAACGCACAGCCTAAACCGCTGGTCGTAGGAACGTGAAATTTGGAGAGCATGTGTGTTTTAATTTGTAGGGGTGTACTAAGAAAGAATTTTTTGAAATTCCAACCCTAAGGGGGTGAAATAGGGGGGTAAAGTTTGTAACGAAATTTTCTCATTTCTGGACTTAGCAGTATGAAAATTGGTACATAAGTTTTCGATTACAATTGAAAAATATCTGTGTAGGTGAAATGGATAAAACTCTCCCCTAAAGGAGCGGAAGGCGGAATAAAGTTTGTATGAAAATTTTCTCACTTCTGGACGAGTACGACTCGAATTGATTGTCAAATTCTAAATTAACGCGAGCGAAGCCGCGAGCAAAAGCTAGTATGCCATAAAATAAAATAAAAGAAATGAAAAACATACTAAACCTTTAACCATTTCTACTGAATGAAATATTTACAAAATCTGGTTTGCATACTTAAGTTGTAAAACCTTTTAATTAAGTAAATGGAGTAGGAATCTTAACGCCTACCGTAAAAGGAGTCTGAATTTTATGCTAGTATTAATTTATAATCAAGACAAGAAGCCACTTAGACTAATTAATTAATTCAATTGTGTCTTACTGTGGATTTTAAATATTTAAAAGATTGAACTGAACAGGCTAGGCCAGATTTGTTGGTTTGCATCAGTTAACATTATTTATTTAGGCGTTTTGAATTTCAGAAGATGATAAAGGTCTTAAGACTTTATCAATTTGTACACATACTTACTTATACAAATTAGACAACGGGTCTTAATCAAGTTGGTAATTATTTAATAGTTATTCCAAGTTATTTCCCGATGTTTTGACCGATTTGCATCGATTGGTTCACCAGCCGTGCTATGATCGAACAATATCTTTAAATAATTATCAACGCGATTAAAACCTGTTGTCTTATAATATTATACTAGCTTTTAGCTTCAGCTTCGTACGCTCCTTTTTGGAGATGAACGTACGTCCTTTCTTTTCTCTTTACAAAGCAGTTACTATTTTAAATTCTGTATCATGCACGGTCGGATAGACTTGATTCGGTTATTTTTAAAACATGTCCCGTTGGTCCTATGGTTTCTACTTATGTTTGTTTGTGATCATAAAGGCTCGGATTCGATTTCCGGATCAGGCAGACTAATAATGAGCATTTCTGTTGGTAAATTTTCAACAGCAGAATGGTGTGGGGAAGAATGCCCAGCATATGGTAATGTGTTTACACTTTATACCTAACGTTAAATCTAATATTAGTAACAGCCACTCGTTTTGTGATGAACTACAAAATTGTTGGTAATGTCCTACAAATAATGTCGTGGCTTCTGTAAAAAATACAATGGTTATTTAAAAAAAAGACTTTTAATTTGGAAGAGTATAATCTCTAATCTATATATTAAAACGTGAAGCAAAAACTTTGTACCCCTTTTTACGAAAATTGCGCGGACGCAGGAGTGTGAAATTTGGCACAGTTAAAGTTTATATGGAGAAGGAGGGGCGAATCCTAATATTTATATAAAATATGTATTCGAAATACATTAAATTAATAAAAAAACACTACACGCACACAACCACGCATTTGACACACGCAGTCAAATCGCGTTCGTAGTATATCGGCATTGTTCGGCTGATGTAGTACTACTATTAGTCCATTGAAATGTTACAATTTAAGGACCTAATATTGCATTTATTAGAGGACGCAATTTTATTTTTGGGACATGTGTGGGGGCTCAATAGAAGCTTAACCACAAGTTTGTGGGGTTGCCGCCTTTGTCCCCCAACCGCCATCTTGGAAAAAGAGGTGCAAACACCTTTTTCGCAATATCTCGGAAACTATGCGTCCTACAAAAAATTCGTAAAAACATAATTCGTAGCAAATTGCTTTGCCTACAAATATGTTCATATAACTTATTGCCCTAAATTTAAAATTAAAGAAGTTATAAGCAAAAAAGTAAGAAAATTTCTATAAAAAATTTATTTTTTGCTCTATAACTTTTTTTTATACATTTTACAAAAAATTACTTCAGACCAATCTTGTAGACGGTCTTTTGAGGAAAATATATATATATATATATAGCGCTCCAAAGTTGACCGGGTTCGTCAATGCTTATGAGAATCCGGTCAAAACGAAATGCTTAACTTAGTTTTATGATCTTTTTTGCCTTTAATCGTTCAATGACCGTACGCTTCTCTGGAATGTAGTCTCCTTTAATGGATTTCATTAAATCCGTAATTCGAAATTGGCACTCTTTACTATTCTCATGCAAGTAAGCAAAAACATCCTCCATAGCATTGTCAATGTTATTTTTGCGCTCATCATGTCTTATTTCGTCACCCCATTTTTTGGAGTACAATTGCTTGCTGCAATCCTTGTGATACCTAGCTCCAACATTGACTAAGCTAGAAACATTAGCTATGCGATCAGCAATGCTCTTTGCCATGTCATCAGAACGTTTGAGAACAAGGTCCAAAATGCTTTTTTGTACCTTCATGACGTACATTACATATCTTCTTCTGACGGCTTTGACGCAAGTCACTCTGATCCTGGAATACTTCGCCGCAAATAAAGCAATTGTTTGAGAAATCAAAATCAGTATCTAGATTTTCTGATACTGAAGATGATGAACTGCTACAGCTGAGACGACGAACAATATTATCTGTTCGACTATCACTATAATAATGATAACAGGGAATATGGACAGTTACTTCAGAAACACTTTGTAAAAATAATTCATTGTCCACATCGTTTTTGAATTTTGCTTGCTCCAGCAAAGTTTTCACTCCTCTAGCTTTCACAGTTCGAACTTTAATGTCCCCAAAAGGTTTCTTACATATAAAACAATCACTCATGGTTCACGCTTTAAAAAAGTCGCAATGTTTATCACTAAATTAAAATTTCAGCACACAAAACTCGCAGTTTAATTGATTAAACTGAAAATAATATCCACAATTTTCAATACGTCTACACGTGGCAAAATATGTAGCACAACTAAAAGAATAAAATGAGGTAGAAGAAACAGCTGAACCTTCAAGGGCTACGTATAATAATAATAGTCGTAGCAGGCAGATGTTCATTTGTTCCCAAACGGTAACCCGGACCTTTTATACCTGCTTAACATTCTCGAAAATATACACTCCTCTTAGAAATTACTATAAGAAACAATAATTTCGTAAGTTTTATAGTAAGGAAAACAGTTAGGAATGAATAAGTAAAGTTGTACGGACTTAGCAAAATTTTATTAAGAATGTATTTACAATAAAAAAGAAGATCATAAAACTAAGTTAAACATTTCGTTTTGACCGGATTCTCATGGGCATTGATGAACCCGGTCAACTTTGGAGCGCTGTAACAGCGTTTTAAATGAACGAAATTAAAAAAAATCATAGAGAAAATTTTCCTCAAAAGACCATCTACAAGATTGGGCTGAGATAATTTTTTGTAAAATGTATAAAAAAAAGTTATAGAGCAAAAAAGAAATTTTTATAGAAATTTTCTCACTGTTTTGCTTATAACTTTAAATTTAGGGCAAAAAGTTATATGAACATATTTGTAGGCAAAGCGATTTGCTACGAATTATGTCTTAACGAATTTTATGTAGGACGCATAGTTTCCGAGATATCGCGTAAAAGGTGTTTGCACCCCTTTTTCCAAGATGGCGGCCGGGAGACAAGGGCGGCAACCCCACAAACTTGGGGTTAAGCTTCTATTGACCCCTCACACAAGTCCCAAAAATAAAATTGCGTCCTCTAAAAAATGCAAAGCCCATGTAACATTTCAATGGACTATATGGTTACATACATTATATGAATATATAATGTCATACATTAGCAATATCTTACAGGCAACCTTTGGGCGGATTGGAATTATATATACTATTTATATTATAATATATTTACGTAATTATAGGAAAAAAAGAAAACAAAGTAGCAAGTTTAGGAATTTGCCATCACCGGAGAAACGCCAGGTAACGACATAGCTGTGTCGCGTCCCAACAGCAACTGAATGAGTGTCTGAGTGCGTTTTTTTCACCGCAGTGCGCGGCACTTCTTGAGATCTCTATGCGATACAAAAATACGTGTGGTAGATTCACCGCAGAGGCCAACGACGACTTTACCCATTGCGTTTATTTCACCGCAATGTGCGCACTTCTATGACACTATATACATCACAGATTATGCGTTAAAAAAGGCAAGGCAGTACGCGCTAGGCCTTATACACATTACTTACTACGTACAATCTCCACGTCATTGATGAGATATAGTCGACCTCACACCTAGAAGCAGCAGCAATGGTAAACAACTGCAAATAATATTTAATAAATTACTAGGTGCCGTTGCTTAAATATGAAAAAAAAAGGAAAATCTCATACGGCGGGCGTGTCGCATTTATACCTGGATTCATTAAAACTTATTAACTCCAATGGAACGAGTGCAATCAAACGGTAGAAACGTGTACAAGTTTGGTACAAGTTATAAGCGGGTATACACACTAAATAAAGAAAAACCAAATGCATACTTTCTTCTGTGGGCAAACGGATAGAGACTGCTTGTGACAATAGCCATTAAAACCTGGCCGAAACGTCAAGCCTGTCGAAAAAGATGTAAATACTGCGCATGATTACGTTAACAGGTTCCCTGTCCGATGAATCACATATGATAACAATAGATTTTCTATTGTGTCTATTACGGGACAGCGAATGGGTTAATACCTGTTTTTCGTGATATAAATCGTGCAACGCTAGAATATAAAAGTAGTAATCTGGTACTTAAAATCAATAAAATTATACATAAATATATAAAAATAGGATCGAACGAGAATCAAAGAATCATTATTATCATAGTAACCAGCAGCTTAGCTAAGTAGATGTCTCACCATGCCGAAGTCTTTAGGCGGCAGTTACCACTTTAAACCAGGTGATTTACATTCTTGTCTTTCTTATATATATATATATAATAATATCAGCCCTGTATTAAACTGTCCCACTGCTGGGCACGGGCCTCTTCTCACTATGAGAAGGGTTGTCTTTCTTACCTGCCACTAAAAAAAGAAATTCATTCATTTGTTCAGAACCCAAGAAATATTCCGTTATTTTATTTACTTTTTTTTGTCTTTGGTGGCAGACTAGCAAGTGGCCCACCTGATGGAAAGTGGTAACAGCTGCTCATGGACTTCAGCAATGTCATGACACAGCAAAGCCGCTGCCTACCGTGAAAGAAGAACTCTCTTTAAACCTCGTTTGAAGAAGGACATGTCATAGCGCTCGGGAAATCTTTATCACAAGACTCTATATCTATATACCACAAGACTTAGTCTAAAAGAAAAACATTAGGTAATCCAAAGAAACGGACAGCATGATTAACCTATACATTTTCCTCAATTCTTAATAACGAGAAGACTCCATAAGTACCTCTTGTTTACTTTCTTTTTATGACAGGCTGTAAGTACTAAACAATAAGTCCGTATATTTTCGGATGAATTGTGATCACGAGACAACAATAGAACATACGTCATATTTTTTTTGTTCCTTCTATTTGTACTGAATAATCACTTTGTGTAAAGATTGATAGCGAAAGCATTAAGTTATAAATAACCGGTTAATAATAGTACGATTATGTAAAAAGAAATTAGAAATGCAAGATATGAAAGCAAGGTAAGATAAGAACTGTTATCTTGTGGCGGAAATTTGCATGTGAGACGCATGCTATCTTATCTTATTTTATCTTATGTGGGGGCCAGTTAGTGCAGACCGGCAACACTTCAACCCAGTGGGATCTTTTGTGTCGACACTCTCCCAATAACGACTGCCATAGATGTTCATGGCAGCCGGGACCAACGGCTTAACGTGCTTTCCGAGGCACGGAGCAGGCGATAATTGTCAATCAATACGCACATAATTTCGAAAAGTTATATAACTTCCGAAAATCAAAGGTGCGCGACGTGGGTTCGAACCCGAGACCCTCTGCATTGCAGTCTGTTGGTCTCCCCACTGAGCTATCGTTGCTCGAGAGAGAGACGCATGCTAACTTGAATGTGATATAAGCAAATTTTATATCAGCACGTGTATGCTTCTGTTGATGACATTGAGGAGGTGTATTCTTATATAATATTGCAAAACAAAGATAATATTAGTTATTAGTTAGTTAGTTAGAATATATTTATATATATCTATACAGAAATTATAATGAAAAATATTTTTATTTTTGTTTGTGATTAATAAACCTAAAAAGCTACTAGACCGATTGAAAAAATCTTACACTATTAGAAAACTACTTTATCTGAATTTTTCTTATCATCCTCTGTGACTTCAGAAGGATAATCACATATATTTAACAGCACGCTACGGGAGTGGAGCAATAATCGTAAATGTAGGTAATCCCGCGGAGAAAAGCTGGTAATTAATAAAGACGTTGAGACTAAGAAGCTACAAAAGATTTTTAAATGTGTCGTAGTCCCTTTTATAAAGAATGGTGTAGCGTATGGATTTATTGTCGATTACTACCGGACTACGAGCTTCAGATTACCATTACTTCGTTTTTTATTTACCATGACTTAGTCACTCAAAAGAAAACTGCATCACATTATAACTGTTTAATTAAATTAAAGGTATATTGCATATTGCAGCCCATTGAAATTTAATATGGGTCAGTTGGAACGCCGAAGCGGAATGTGAAAGATTAGGAGATGTGGCACAAGTCGGGAGAAGTGGATTGTTACATATGCGACTGATTGTCCGAATAATATTGTATCCGACTCACAACTTCTACTGATCGTCATTCAAATTTATTTAAAAATTGTCTTAGAAATTTAGTATGGGAACATTGTTCGATTGATTTATTTGTTACTACTGTTTGCCTACGGCTTGCGGCAGAACAGTACATTTTTCTGATTCAATGATGTCCTTTTCTGTACCCCTGACAACGGCAGTGCGAAATAATAATTGAAAGACGGTCTGAGAGCGCAACAAACAGATAAACTTACATTTGCATTTATAATATTAAGTACTTAATTATCGTGTCGATGGCAACACATTTTATATAATTTTCGACCAGTTTTCGACAACGCGGATTGCATTTGGTTTAGCCTGGTACAGGTCATCCAGTGTGCACGATTCTGGGCTCACGGGGCACGACAACAGATGACACATTATCTGTGGTGATACGCCGCATTAAGTTACAACTAAAAGGATTAAAATTACCGTGCCAAGCTGTACTTTACATACGTGGTGAAATATTTGCTTATCCTTTTTTTATTTACAGGATAATATTTCTTTCAATGAGCCTTGTTTACAATAGGATTTGTACTCTAAAAGGATTTACTTATTCATAACATATTTGAAAGGCCGGCTCGAGGTTGGTATAAAAAGATGAGGCAATTGCATAGCTGAAATGCGTTCGCAGGTTCTTCAAATAAAACATTCAAACATCAATTGATCGTGTATTCTGATGAGATAGTACAATTTATATTTGAAAACTGAAATTACTTACACATTTTAGGTAGAAAAACATTTCGCACGCAATACTATGTGAAGCGTGCCTTTTAGAACAAAGTCATGGTTATCATACAAAATGCTAAATTTAACACACTTGCTTTGAGCAAAGTTCATAATCAGTGATGAATTGTTTAATATTAAACAACGACAAGATTACATCTTGATAACATTAGAGACGTCATCTATGAATGATAGCCCTCACTCAAATTGAATGTCAAAATATATTAAGTTTCCAGTTCAAAACTTTGATTGATTTGACCCACTCGTCTTTTCTTTTCTTTTCTTACTTCTAAGAATGGCATCGTCCATAGTTTTTGATTCCTAGTCAACTCATCCGCTTCTTCAAATGTATGCGGCATTCCGTTTAATGTAGTTTCTGGTAACACGAAAGCAGTCAACATTCCAACTCCTGCGACACTACCTACAACTACTAAAGGAAGCCAGTATATATATTCCTTTAAATACACAATGTATGGGGACAAAAATGATGCTAGATATCCACATATGTGAACCATGGCTACTCCTGATCCTCTGACGGGTGTTGGCAGGACCTCGGCAGTCCATTGCATGATACCACTAAATCCTATGTTTACAGCAAATCTTGCAATGACGGCATATATCACAGTTGCTACTCCACTAGCGAAGACAGTTAGGTAACAGAATATGCAGCTCATACCCATAAAGATTATACAGAGCCATCTCCTTCCCATGCGATCCATAATAAAGGCTACCAATATGACTGAGGGAAACTCGGTAAACGATATCACTGAGAAGGAAACGAAAAAGTCGTAGTCCAATTGTCCGATACTTCTCACTAATCCATCGAACACTATAGTGCAACACATATATTCTAAACAGACTAGGATAAACACTTTTCTCAAAAGTGGCCTTCTGAAAATTTGCAACCAAGTCTGATTTGTTTCTACTTTGGCAGTAGCAACAGATAACTTAAACTGATCAATCAGTTGAGTTGATACTTCCTTTTTATTAATTCTGCCAATAGCTTGTACTTTTTCAATTGCTTCGTTAACGCGTCCTTTGGACAACAACCATCTTGGACTTTCTGGTAGCAAGAATTTCGTAAATACAGCCAGACCTAAAGGCAGACTAGTTACTAATGCAATAGTCTTCCAGTGACCGCAAGCTAGAGCAATCCATGGCATTAAAGTAACAGTAAAAGAATAAAATATGGCAAATGACATGTTCGCTATCATTGTTCTATGTTTTGGAGCTACATATTCTAAAACAAGGAGATATGCTGTAATCATGCAGGTGTCGTATGCCATGCCCATAACAAATCTTGCAACTGTAAACTCAATGAAATTACGAGCAAAAGCGCTGATGAAGCCGCCGATACAGCCAATAACATTGCTGAGTATAATGGCTGGGATTCTTCCAAAGCGATCGGAAATCCAACCAAAAATCAGGCCTCCTAAAATAGCACCGACGAAAAATAACGCTTGAGCAGTCGCTTGGTAACTATTTTTCTCACATACCCATTCCATTTCAATTCCTATGGTAGGATAAGGTATTTCTGAGGCACTGAACTCCCATCCATGTTGACATGGTACTATAATCCATGTGTCTCCTGGTTGCTGGCCTGTTTTTAACACTTCAGTCCAGTTAACGGCGTACATCTGACATTGTGAATATCCAAATCTCGAGTTTACGTCTTTAGGTATACCAAGATCTCTGCGATGAATTTCGGTCAAGTTTTCCAGTTCCGGAATCTTGCACCAGTGGTTTGGTGGCACTTCGGTAATAAACATTTGAGAAAAATACACAAACACTCCAAAAATGTAGAAAGGGAAAGTCGAAATGAATAGTATCCATTGGTATCGGCCCAGCTCACCTGCCAACGACAATAGATCGTCATATTCAACTGTGTCTTTTGTCACATCTCGTTCGTTTCCGGTATGTTTTACGTTCTTTTCTATAGACATTTTTTTATTTTCTTGATGTGTCCTCTATGATGAACTCGTCTATACTGATTAGATAAACTTTATATCGCGCCTTTTATTTTACGTAATTACACTATTTGCAAAGATCGTAAGCTATATTTATAATTGCTCTATGTTAATTATTATATTATCTTACAGAGGCTTTTCCAAACAAATATTATGAGGAATTAAAATGTTCCAGGTGGCAACAAGCATAAAGGAAATTATATAACTTTAAAACTAAATGAGGTACTCACATCGAGATACAAATCGAACAGTAACGAGATCAATCTCATATCATTGTTACTTATGCGTGATGTGTGATGCGTCATTGTCAACATTGCGGGAAAATATAAAATAGTTTGTAATAACATCAACTTTATTCTTTACTAGCTGTTACCTGCGACTACGTCCGCGTAGATTTTAACTAAAAAGTGTTTGTCTCCGCGGAACCCTATTTTTTTCCAAAAATTATAGTACCCTATCAGCTATCTGCCAGTGAAAGTCGCGTCAAAATCGATTCAGCCGTTACGGAGATTAAAACCGTTTCGGAACAAACAGACAGACAGACAAAAATTTTATGAATAGATGTTTTTGTATAGGTACCTTATATACTTTCATATGCATTAGATAAAAAGCTGTTATTTTGACATTACAAACAGACACTTCAATTTTATTTATTTGTATAGATGTATAGATAACCGGTATTAGACATCACTTAGATATACATAAATGTTTTATATTCTATATACTGGGTAGTACCTAAGTGCCAAAAATTCATAAGCCTGTATTTTAGAAGACAGAGTTTATTAATAAAATAAAACTATTAGTATGTACTTGAGTCGCAAAAATAATAGAATATATTTTCAAGAAATTTTAATGCTAATACAATTTATTACTACCCATATCAAATATGATCGCGAAAACGCCACAATGAGCATTGTGGATATGATCATCATCATCATCATCATTTCAGCCTATTGCAGTCCACTGCTGGACATAAGCCTCCCCCAGGGTGCACCACAAGGCCCGATCTCCCGTTTTCGCCATCCAGTCACCTCCAGCCACCTTTTTCAGGTCATCGGTCCATCTGGCCGGAGGGCGTCCTACACTACGCTTGCCGAGTCGTGGTCTCCACTCGAGAACCCGTCATATGATATGAATATGACGGATATGACGCGAAAGAATAATTTATCTAAATATTTGCGCTGAATCTGTGTATTCTTTTAGTCTGTTGTTTAAATATTTTTAAAGTCCCCCGCGATATATGAATGACTACTTAAGCGGGAGTTGCCGTAAAATATATCAAAATCGTGTATAATATGGGGTTTCTGAAACAGTGGCGGTATTTTTAGAAAGATTAACTGATAAAGAAACGTATACATAGACGTGTACGCTGTGTAAACAGTGCCTTGTAGATAGTAAAATAACGTTGAATGATAGTACAAATGTACATACAGAGTGTATCAATAATGTGTAATCATATTTTAGAGTCATGATTCGTGTTAAAAGAAGCTAAACATCGGCATTTTCTTTTCTCATAATGATAGACTATTTGAAACATGATTTTGTGTACAATTTAATATAAATATTGAATTGTGTAGATAAATAATATACCTAACAATTTTTTTTTTTTTCGTAGTTTGCAAACTAACCTACGGCCCACCTGATGGTAAGTCGTCACCGTAGCCTATGGACGCCTGCAATACCAGAGGCATCACTTGCGCGTTGCCGACCCTTTAGGAAAAAAAGTGGGAAGGAGAAGGAGCAGGAAGTGGGAAAGGGGGTGCTTGGGCCTCCGGCCTCTCACTTTGTTATAAAAAATAATATAAACATTTTAAAAAAACTGTGTTAAAACCTATGATGTAACATACAGTTTTGAGGATTCTATGTTAGTGCTAGAGAATATCTTTAACCAGAACTTTAATATTTGACCAGAACGTTCTATTACACGCTTTATAAATACAATGTTAGAAGTAAATTAACAAGTAAACGGAAAGTCAAACAACTCAGATAACATATTTGTTCAACTGGATTAGTTTCAAGTCAATCGCAAACAGAAGTGATTATGATGAGTGTAGATGATAGTAGTGTGCGGTGGCTGGTGTGGATCTCGAAGGTAAAAGTAACTAAAGTATTTAATTCAGTTAAATTTTCATATATAAATAACTAGCTTTTGCGCATGGCACCACCCGCGTGATACCTACATCAATAAAAAGGAACATATGCCTTTCTCCACGTTTTTAGTTATATTTTTACCAAATTTCATCCAAATCGGTCCAGTGATTTTTAGATTTCATCCAAATCGGTTGATTTCCCGTGAAGAGGTAACAGTCATAGATAGACAGAGTTACTTTTAAACTTATAATATTAGTAGAAATAGTCTTAAACCTCTATTCCCAAAGATTTACTATTATATTCGATATATCGATATATCGGCGGCCTCGATGGCAAAGTGGTTAGTATAATCGCCAGCCACGCCTGTGGTCGCGGGTTCCATTCCCGCACAAATCAAACATTTGTGTGCATTAACATGGATGTTTGTCTTGGTCTGGGTGTTTCTATGTATAATATGTATGTATTTACAAAAAAAAAGTATATATGTATGTTTATCCATTGTCTAGTACCCATAGTACAAGCTCTGCTTAGTTTGAGCTAGATGGTTTGTGTGTATGTGATAGAATGTGATAGAATCTATACTAATATTATAAAGCTGAAGAGTTTGTTTGTTTGTTTGTTTGTTTGTTTGTTTACTTGAACGCGCTAATCTCAGGAACTACTGGCCCGATTTGAAAAATTCTTTCAGTGTCAGATAGCCCATTTATCGAGGAGGGCTATAGGCTATATATCATCACGCTAACATCAATAGGAGCGGAGCACCAATGAAGAATGTTTCAAAATCGGAGAGTATTTTTTCCTTTTGAGAGCTTCCGCTGCGTGCGCTGCGTAAACAGTTAAAGTTTTGCAAAAATCATGTATGACAGAATTGTTCCCCTTTAAAAGTTCTAAAAAAAAGTCCGCGACAGCATATGTCTATCTTTTAAGGTTGGCTCACTATAACCATTTTTATGCTAACGAAATTTGTTCTAAAATAATGCATTATTTGCGAAGGTATTTTTATAAACATGATATTAATCCTTATCCAAATAAATACGTTATTCATCACAAGTATTTAATCTATACTAATATTATAAAGCTGAAGAGTTTGTTTGTTTGTTTACTTGAACGCGCTAATCTCAGGAACTACTGGCCCGATTTGAAAAATTCTTTCAGTTTCAGATAGCCCATTTATCGAGGAGGGCTATAGGCTATATATCATCACGCTAACATCAATAGGAGCGGAGCACCAATGAAGAATGTTTCAAAATCGGAGAGTATTTTTTCCTTTTGAGAGCTTCCGCTGCGTGCGCTGCGTAAACAGTTAAAGTTTCGCAAAAATCATGTATGACAGAATTATTCCCCTTTAAAAGTTCTAAAAAAAAGTCCGCGACAGCATATGTCTATCTTTTAAGGTTGGCTCACTATAACCATTTTTATGCTAACGAAATTTGTTCTAAAATAATGCATTATTTGCGAAGGTATTTTTATAAACATGATATTAATCCTTATCCAAATAAATACGTTATTCATCACAAGTATTTAATCTATACTAATATTATAAAGCTGAAGAGTTTGTTTGTTTGTTTACTTGAACGCGCTAATCTCAGGAACTACTGGCCCGATTTGAAAAATTCTTTCAGTTTCAGATAGCCCATTTATCGAGGAGGGCTATAGGCTATATATCATCACGCTAACATCAATAGGAGCGGAGCACCAATGAAGAATGTTTCAAAATCGGAGAGTATTTTTTCCTTTTGAGAGCTTCCGCTGCGTGCGCTGCGTAAACAGTTAAAGTTTCGCAAAAATCATGTATGACAGAATTATTCCCCTTTAAAAGTTCTAAAAAAAAGTCCGCGACAGCATATGTCTATCTTTTAAGGTTGGCTCACTATAACCATTTTTATGCTAACGAAATTTGTTCTAAAATAATGCATTATTTGCGAAGGTATTTTTATAAACATGATATTAATCCTTATCCAAATAAATACGTTATTCATCACAAGTATTTAATTTAAAATAAAATTGCCCTGTACATCACTCGATTTCAATGAATATCTTAGGAGATATAGCAGTTTTAAAATAACATCGCAGCAAAATAATTACCCATTACAGACATAGTATAAACGATGTTTCTCCTGGTTTATTCTGCGTGATTACTACTGGTTCGATTTGAAAAATTCTTTTAGTGTTGGATAGCCTATTTATCGAGGAAGGAATATCACGCTACGACCCACAGGGGCGGCGCAGTAACGATAAACGCGGGTGAAACCACGGGAACATCTAGCATAATATAACTGTAAATATCACGTGTCTGTACATTTTAGAATTTTGCAAAATAAATGATTTAGGGGGGCTCAGAATAATTAACTAAACACATTTTAATCATTTTTTAAAAAGTCTGTCTGTCTGTTTGTTCTCGCATCACGCCTGAAGCACAAAGTTAATACAATAGACTCAGTAAGAACACTATAAAGAATATCCTCAAGTAACATTTAGTCTATACTTCATTAAAATCGGTCTTCTCTATCAAAAGTTATGAGCATTTGAAGTTAAATTAAATTTTAATGTAGGCAATGTGATCGTACTGTACTAGATCCGCCGTAATGTTTTACAAATAAGCTTGAGATTTGCTTAAATTTAAGCTCATAGATTGTGATTACAGATCAGGATCGTATACAGAAAGCCAGTTATACGGATATAATATAAATTTCGTAATTTTTGTTATAATAATAAATAATAATTAATTCTAAAACAATGTTGAATGTTTACTAATTGACAATGACATCTCTAATTTGTTAGTAATATGTGTTTAGTACTAGACCCGACGTAATGATTTATACATATAGTAAGTAAGTAAGTAATTTTATTTTTCAAAATATATGTAGGTACACAAAATACAGACAAATATATCACGATAGATGGCACTGTGCAAATGACGTCATTTTTTAAATCGTGATATTAAGGTTTTACCCCTTTGTATGGCATGCTGGCTTTCAACAACCACTCTTTGTTCTAGAGATATAATGTAAATAAAAGTTGTAATCCGATTTCCTAAAATTTGTTTATTAGATTAATACAAAACCGAATCTGTATATGGAGATAATAATCGCTTCGATTTTGGTATTTTTTGGGCAACAGGAATATAAAACTCTAAATTTCACGTGTCTGTAAATTTTAGAATATTGCGAAATAAATGAATTAAGGGGACTCAGAATAATTAACTGAACACATTTCAATCATTTTAGAAAAATCTGTCTGTCTGTTTGTTTATTACTTCATCACGCCTAAAGTACAAAGTTAATACGATAGACTCAGTAAGAACACTATAGAGAATATCCTCGGGTAACATTTAGTCTTTATTTCATTAAAATCGGTTTACTGTAAAATAGGAGACGGTACTTTTCAGCAGCGAGCAGAAAATAAGGTAATTTTATCAGATAGTTTATGTTGTATGGTTCCATCGTTGCAAATTTTAATTTCGTCAGTATATGGGTCACCTACAGATACAATAAACCAGACAGCTGCATGGCTATCGGGCACGCCACGATCGTGGCGGTAAGTCCCGTGTTTGAGGAGTGGCTGGAAAGGCAGCATGGCGCCCTCATCTTCCGGCTGACACAGGTAATGACTGGCCACGGTTGTTTTGGCCAGTTCCTGTGTCGTATACGCCGGCAAGAGACGCCCAGTTGTCACCACTGCGGCGACTGCCACGACGTTGTTGAGAACACGGCGCTGCATACTTTGGCGGTTTGCCCCACCTGGGCATCGCAGCGCCGTGAGTTGGTCGCGGCAGTCGGATTTGTTGCCCTCTCGCTCCCGGCCGTAGTCCAGTCTATGGTCCGGAGCGAGAGGTCGTGGAATGCCGTCGCCTCGCCGAGGAAGTGATTTCCATCAAGGAGGCGGCAGAGTGGGAGAGGGTGCGTTTAAACCCCTGTCCCCAACCGCAGAGCCAGGCGCCGGAGGGCCCAAGACGACCTCCAGCCACCCTGAGGTCTGACCTGGGGGTGGCGGACTTTGTGGGCCTGCCCGCCATTCGTTCAGCACCAGGTCCGAGAAGCGGCGTGCGTGTTAACACGCGCGCCTCTGTGTCGTGTCCGTCTCCCCTCTAGGGGGAGGGGGAGGGGGACAGTAGGGATTTCATTTAGTGGTGACCTTAGGGTAGGTCTTTTCGTATAGTGGCCTGCCGTTTCATAATATATAGCCCAAGTAAAAAAAAAAGCTGCAACTTACAACTTTGCCGCCTCGAAACGACCAAGCAACAGCTATTAATTCTGAGATGCTAAGGCAAATTGACGGTGATAGTGTCGAATATACGTCTATTCACAATGTCACAGCAGAAGACGACATTACTCCATTATCCAGTAGAGTTTCTTAATTCTTGACGCGCATCTGGTCTTCCAGCCCATAAAATTTCTTTACAAGTGGGCGTTCCCATAATCTTGCTAAGAAATTTGAGTCCACCTAGGCTTTGTAACGAAACCAGACTTAAAGTAAAAATCTTGCAACGTAACTTAGTTGAAGCCGAAATTTTAACAGGATGTGGCGCCGGTGAAATAATTTTTATTCCGAGAAACCCCATCATACCAAATAATTATCTGTTCAGCTTTAAGCGCGTTCAATTCCCAGTAAGTTTATGTAATGCAATGACAATAAATAAAGCGCAAGGTCAGAGATTACACGTTGCAGGTGTAGATCTCAGTACGGGCTGTTTTACTCATGACTCATGGCCAACTCTATGTCGCATTGTCTCGCGTTAGCAATTCCCAAAATCTATATGTGTACGTCCCCAATGGTTCCACATCTAACATCGTTTACACAGAAGTTCTGTCCTAAAACATATAACATTTTATACAAATTTTCACGCGGACGAAGTCGCTGGTACAGCTAGTATTATATATTATATATTTTATTATCCATCTTATTTAAGGTTGCGCAGTGTTAATTCAGAAATAATTAGGATGAATAGAAATTTACATATTAAGAACAGGCAATGAGGCATGTTCGCCTAGAAACGTTCGCTCGCTAGGCGAACGTTTCTCGATCAGATCGGAGGCGTTCTGGACAAAGGCCAGGTTAAAAGCTCCTTGAACCGACGGGCGTGTATGAGGAATGTGATGAAAGTGAATGAAGCCAGAGAAGTGTGTCAGGATCGTAGCAAATGGAAATCCGTAGTCTCTGCCTACCCCTCTGGGAAACAGGCGTGAATCTATGTATGTATGTATGTAATGAGGCATACCATGTAGCGCACCAGTTCAGATCGCACCCGTTCGAAGCGTACCAAGAGTATTCCACCCAGCGCACTCACTTCGTGCGCAAACATTAAATAATATATTTATTAAATTTCTATTCCACTTTGTGCACCAGGGGTCATGGACCATGTAGTGAGGGGTATTAGCTACTAAAAATATCGACAGAATTTTATAAAATTGTTAATTAAATATGGCTGGAGTACCACTTTCTCTTATAGCAGTATTATATACTTTGATTTTTTGCGTGTATTAATTCCTTCAGTGTATATCCACAGTATTAAACGAAAAACTTAAACCAAAATAATTTTATTTTAATTTTATACACGAATTCTTCTTTCTTTCTTCTTTTCGTGTGGTTAGTGGCCAACCTATTGTCAAGAGTTGTTCAAGCCGCCCGTAGGCCTCTGACATGGCTTAACGATTGCTGTCAATTTGACAACAACCGGGACCGACTGTTTACGTGCCCTCCGAATCACGGAGACGCTCAGATGAAATACCACTAAGCGGTCACCCATCTATAGACTGACCGCACCCAACGTTGCTTAACCTCGCTAATCGTTTACCGATCAGTGAGTGCAACTGGCAACAAGTGAATAAAATCAAAGTAGAAAGGTAATACTCACAAAAGTAACGTTTGGTTGGATAACACGGGGAGTACAGTAGTTTTACAACTGTAAGTACATTATACAGTATACATTATTACAGTAGTTTTACAACTGTAAGTACATTATACAGTATACATTATTATTATTGATACAGTACATTAGCCTCTTGATACGCTTCGTTAATTTAGTAGTGTCGTGAAGAAAGGATAAAAGGACTTACTTTTGCAGTTTGTTTAACTTGCGTCTATTCTTGATATACTTAAATACATAAATACTGCATTGGAAGGTTGATTGCTAAATATTTAATTGTTTCATTTGTTGTAAAGCTTGCGCTTATTATTTTGACGGCAATAAGATTACAACTTATGAGTGTGATACATCTATTTCTATCTTTTAAAGGTTATACAGCTGTCTCTTACAATTCATAATCGATTCATCACTCTTGACTTGAACTATCTATGTATCGACTAATTGAATCTGTTAATAATTGTCGCTAAAGCTTTTAAGTTGCACCAATTAAATCCCAGAACGCCTCACAAGACAGTCTAATTGGATATAACGTTGTCGCTGCGATATATGATAATAATTCACATGATCAGCTCAGCTCATATATATGTAGGTATATAACGTAGTACATTGGCCGAATAGAGATATAATTAATTATGTGTGAAAATAGCCACGTTGAGTAAGTCCGGCAGACTGAGGCACGATTCTATTTTTGTGAGACGTTATTCCTGAGTCTATTCTGACATAACTTTTCTCCTTAACATTGCTCAGGGTAAGATCGACTGTCCTGAACTTCGTTCGAAAATAAAGAAAGAATTCCAGTAAGAAATTTACATAGAAATCTCTTGTTAAATAGACCTCCGTGCCACACTAATTTTAGAGTAAATAGCTTTTTGCCTAGAGTATTCATTGAATTTAACAAATTAAATGTTGACAGTCGTCTTGATCTCTTTACTACTAGTAAATATTCTGCCAGATCCTTTTTAACCAAGTTATTTGTTGATAATTTATAAATTTAAAAATATTGGATGCTACTTCTGGCTCTTATCTTGTAAATCCATTTGATAAGTAAAATTTTTTCTTTTCTTTTCTTTTATACTAAATGTGCTTAAGCTGTCGTATAATCAAGCTGTGAACTAATTGTGGAAGCTCGTTATTGGCGTTTATTGATTGTACTTATATGTAGCTGTAAGCTTCTCTAATAAAACAAAATAAAATAAGAAATGCCCAGAATGTGCTCCTACCCCTCTGGGAAACGGGCGTGAATCTATGTATGTATATGTATACTCGTATAATAAAACGTAGCTACTACATTAATTTCGTCTGAGCATGATTAAATAGAAGGTAATATTTTTATAATCATTGAATTCAATTAAAAAGGCGAACACTCTTAAATGGAAGACATTAATTGAATCCAAAGAGATTTAAGTGTAATAATAATATCAGCCCTGTATTAAACTGTCCCACTGCTGGGCACGGGCCTCTTCTCAATGTGAGAACGGTTAGACCATCCACCACGCTAGCCTAGTGTGGGTTGGCAGACTTCACATATCTTCGAGAACATTATGGAGAACTTTCAGATATGCAGGTTTTCTCGCGATGTTTTCCTTCACCGTTAAAGTGAGCGATAATTAACTATTTAATATGCACATAACTTCGAAAAGTCAGAGATGCGCGCCTTGGGATCGAACTCGAGACGTCTACGTGGCAGTCTAACGGTTTCCCACTAGGCTATCGCTGATTTTTTTTATTTAAGTGTAAATACGTTTAATTACTTTGAGTAATAACGATAGCCTAAAGAGAGATATGCAAGGGTTGCAGCAGTTGGCAATCTGTAGTCACTGTCTTTAGGAAATAAGCATGAGTATGTATGTTTGTAAATCAATTGATTAGTAATCGTATTCATCTGTAGCCAATGTTTTTCACTGTATAGATTAAAATATTTTAAATACTTCTTCATGTAAAGCACGATGCAAAAGTATTGATCGATCCTTGAAGCCTATTAAATTAAAAAACGAGATACAGGTACCGTTAATAAAGTTTTAAGGGGTAAGATAAATAATCCAAAAATGTTGGAGATGTTAAATTTCAACGTTCCGTATAGGTACGTATATCGGCGACGAATGTCTCAGTTGGTGAGAGTGCCGCGCGCGCACACCAACTTACTGCAAAAGGCGCCTCTAAACGCTCCTACACACAATGCCGGCGGCACGAGCCGTCGGCTTTTGCGGAACGGCACGTGTTTGTGTCGCCGGCATGTGCCGCAGAAACTTGCACAAAGCCACAGAGTATCATTCCAGTTATGACAGTCGTGTAGAACGCTAGCTGCGCAGTACGCCGGCATACCCGGGCGGCCATGCCGGCGGCTTCTTTGTGCGGCAAAACTGGCGGCTTTGTATGCCGCCGGGTGCACCGCGGCTTGACCGGCGGCAGTGCCGGTGGTAGTGCCGCCGGCACTGTGTGTAGGAGCCTTAACGCGCGCACACAAAACCCTCAACCTTGTCGCGGATAAGCTAGACTTGTTCTGTTGCACAATGGGTGAATTCACAAGGATAACGATGTTTGTAATTTGCTATTGTAATGTGTAGGTATGTATATATTATATAGGTAGATAAAATAATTAATTAGATTATAGATAAAATAATTAATTAGATTATAGTGGACCACACTATCGCATTAAGGTTCCTTGTAATGATAGTGTTGTGTATGTGAAATAAAAAATTAAAAAATGTTACACTATAAGAAAACTACTTTCTCTGGATAAAGTAGTTTTCTTATTATCATCTGTGACTTTCAGAAGGATAATCCCATATATTTAACAGCACGCTACGGGCTACGGGAGTGGAGCAATAATAGTAAATGTAGGTAATCCCACGGAGAAAAGCAGGTAATTAATAAAGACACTGAGACTAAGAAGCTACAAAAGATTTTTAAATGTGTCGTAGTCTCTTTTATAAAGAATGGTGTGGCGTATGGATTTACTGTCGATTACTACCGGACTACGAGCTTCAGATTACCATTAGTTTTTGTCACTCAAAAGAAAACTGCATCACATTATAACTGTTTAATTCAATTAAAGGTATATTCCATATTGCAGCCCATTTAAATTGAATATGGGTCAGTTGAAACGCCGACCTGAAGATCGTGGCTATAATATAGAAGATGGTGGTAATAGCTTCGAAGCGGAAGGTGAAAGATTAGATGATGTGGCACAAGTCGGGAGAAGTGGACTGCGACATATGCGACTGATTGTCCGAATAATATTGTATCCAACTCACAACTTCTGCTGCCTGTCATCCAAATTTATTTGAAAATTGTCTTAGAAATATAGTATGGGTACATTGTTCGATTGATTTATTTGTTACTAGCCTTTGCCTACGGCTTGCGGCAGAACAGAACATTAATAATTGAAAGATGGTCTGAATTAAGGCTTGAGAGGGCAACAAACAAACAAACTTACATTGCATTTATAATATTAAGTTACAACTAAAATGATTAAAATTACCGTGCCAAGCTGTACTTTACATACGTGGTGAAATATTTGCTTATCCTTTTTTTTATTTACAGGATAATATTTCTTTCAATGAGCCTTGTTTACAATAGGATTTGTACACTAAAAGGATTTACTTATTCATAACACATTTGAAAGTACGGCTCGAGGTTGGTATAAAAAGATGAGGCAACTGCATGGCTGAAATGCTTTCGCAGGTTCTTCAAATAAAACATTCAAACATCAAATGATCGTGTATTCTCATAAGAAAGTACAATTTATATTTGAAAACTGAAATTACTTTCACAATAGAAAAACATTTCGCACGCATAATACTATGTGAAGCGTGCCTTTTAGAACAAAGTCATGATTATTATACAAAATGCTAAATATAAAACTTGCTTTAAGCAAAGTTCATAATCAGTTATGAATTGTTTAATATTAAACAACGACAAGATTACATCTTGATAACACTAGAGACTTCATCTATGAATGATAGCTATCATTCAAATTGAATGTCAAAATATATTAAGTTTCCAGTTCAAAACTTTGATTGATTTGACCCACTCGTCTTTTTTTTTCTTTTCTTAGTTCTAAGAATGGCATCGTCCATAGTTTTTGATTCCTAGTCAACTCATCCGCTTCTTCAAATGTATGCGGCATCCCGTTTAATGTAGTTTCTGGTAACATGAAAGCAGTCAACATTCCAACTCCTGCGACACTACCTACAACTACTAAAGGAAGCCAGTATATATATTCCTTTAAATACACAATGTATGGGGACAAAAATGATGCTAGATGTCCACATATGTGAACCATAGCTACTCCTGATCCTCTGACGGGCGTGGGCAGGACCTCGGCAGCCCATTGCATGATACCACTAAATCCTATGTTTACAGCAAATCTTGCAATGACGGCGTATATCACAGTTGCTACTCCACTAGCGAAGATAATTAAGTAACAGAATATGCAGCTCATACCCATAAAGATTATACAGAGCCATCTCCTTCCCATGCGATCCATAATAAAGGCTACCAATATGACTGAGGGAAGCTCGGTAAACGATATCACTGAGAAGGAAATGAAAAAGTCGTAATCCAATTGTCCGATACTTCTCACTAATCCATCGAACACTATAGTGCAACACATATATTCTAAACAGACTAGGATAAACACTTTTCTCAAAAGTGGCCTTCTGAAAATTTGCAACCAAGTCTGATTTGTTTCTACTTTGGCAGTAGCAACAGATAACTTAAATTGATCAATCAGTTGAGTTGATACTTCCTTTTTATTAATTCTGCCAATAGCTTGTACTTTTTCAATTGCTTCGTTAACGCGTCCTCTGGACAACAACCATCTTGGACTTTCTGGTAGCAAGAATTTCGTAAATACAGCCAGACCTAAAGGCAGACTAGTTACTAATGCAATAGTCTTCCAGTGACCGCAAGCTAAAGCAATCCATGGCATTAAAGTAACAGTAAAAGAATAAAATATGGCAAATGACACGTTAGATATCATCGTTCTATGTTTTGGAGCTACATATTCTAAAACAAGGAGATATGCCGTAGTTATGCAGGTGTCGTGTGACATGCCCATAACAAATCTTGCAACTGTAAACTCAATGAAATTACGAGCAAAAGCGCTGATGAAGCCGCCGATACAGCCAATAACATTGCTGAGTATAATGGCTGGGATTCTTCCAAAGCGATCGGAAATCCAACCAAAAATCAGGCCTCCTAAAATAGCACCGACGAAAAATAACGCTTGAGCAGTCGCTTGGTAACTATTTTTCTCACATACCCATTCCATTTCAATTCCTATGGTAGGATAAGGTATTTCTGAGGCACTGAACTCCCATCCATGTTGACATGGTACTATAATCCATGTGTCTCCTGGTTGCTGGCCTGTTTTTAACACTTCAGTCCAGTTAACGGCGTACATCTGACATTGTGAATATCCAAATCTCGAGTTTACGTCTTTAGGTATACCAAGATCTCTGCGATGAATTTCGGTCAAGTTTTCCAGTTCCGGAATCTTGCACCAGTGGTTTGGTGGCACTTCGGTAATAAACATTTGAGAAAAGTACACAAACACTCCAAAAATGTAGAAAGGGAAAGTCGAAATGAATAGTATCCATTGGTATCGGCCCAGCTCACCTGCCAACGACAATAGATCGTCATATTCAACTGTGTCTTTTGTTTCATCCGGGTCGTTTCCGGTATGTTTTACGTTCTTTTCTATAGACATTTTTTTATTTTCTTGATGTGTCCTCTATGATGAACTCGTCTATACTGATTAGAAAACTTTATATCGCGCCTTTTATTTTACGTAATTACACTATTTTCTAAGATCGTAAGCTATATTTATAATTTATCTGAATAGTTGTGCCGAGTCTGTGTATTCTTTGAGACTGTTGTTTAATCATTTGTAAAGTCTCCCGTGATACATGAATGACTACTTAAGCGGGAGTTGCCTCTAAATATATCAAAATCGTGGGCTCTATATGGGGATTCTGAAACAGTGGCAGTATTTTTAGAAAGATTAACTGTTAAAGAAATGTATACATAGACGTGTACGTTATGTAAACAGTGCCAGTAGTAAGCAACAAACAGGAAAATTCCACAAAGTACGTAATGCAACATTTGTCGAACAAATTTAAAAAAACTCGTTACTTTCTAAAGTAGACACATTTGATGTCACACTGCGAACCTAATTACATATCATTTATTGAGCTGATAAAGACTGGTTTCTATTATCTATTCTATTGTTCCACCTGATGCTTGACTGTTTTTACATTTTATTTTTATTTAATACATGTTTAAATAACGGTAACGTTAAATGAGTTGCCTCATCACAGTAATGCTAAAATTACTGTAATTAGAACGATAATCACTTGCTCGCTCTAGGGTCTCGCAGCATAACTTTGCACTTATATTTGTGAACAATCCGAATTTGATTCTTGGATCCCGAAAATGTTTTTTTAAATTTGGACTGTGTCTAACAAGGTCCACGACATAGTAAGTAGTAAACAGGCCTTTTATAACTTGGAATCTAAAAATCCCTACTTCCCTACTAGTCCCTACTTCCCAACTATTATAATATTATAATTATAAAAGCTATAAAAATAAAAACTAATCCTAATCCTGATCCTAACTTCCTAATCCTAATCCTAACTAATATTATAAAAGCGAAAATGAGTTTGTTTGTTTGTTACGCTTTCACGCCTTAACTACTGAACCAATCACCATCAAATTTCGCACAAACGTTGTCGGGGGTACAGAAAAGGACATAGGGTACCTTTCATTTACAAAATAATTCGCGTAAACAGAAGACAATATTAAATAAGTACTGTTCCCGAGGGATAAAAAAATAACTTTTAGACAGTCGTCCGCTATAAAAACTCGGCCTGAATGAATTACAGCGTGATGCCTGGAATACACAAAAAAAAGATGTATTGTATCCCGGTAGAAATCTGATATCCCAAATTAAAATCTGTTCCCGAGATAGGTTAGGTTAAGTACAGCTATCTCAAAATAATTGTATTCAGCTAATTAAGCTGTGTCTGTTCACTTAGCTAAGGTAATTCACAAAGTTGTCAAAAGAAGTTTGGTATTATACTGTGTTGAAATCAAATAAAAATATAATTTTATACTAAAGTGCCTTTCTCGTTCGCCATCTATCAAGTTATTATAATGTTGAATGTACTAACTAAAATTAATTACTCCAAAATTCGATAGATGGCGTTAAACACAGTGAATTTTTGAGAAAGGAAGACGCGGGACCGTTTTGATTAGAAATAGCAAAACATGCTTTCGATTCATCCTAACTTAATATTATAAAAGCGAAAATGAGTTTGTTTGTTTGTTACCTTTTCACGCCTAAACCACTGAACCGATCATCCTGAAATTTTGCATATATGTTGACAGGTGTACAGAAACGGACATAGGCTACCTTTCATCCCGAAAAAAAATACTGTTCCCGAGGAAAACAATAATAACGTTCTTATGATAATAGATGGCGCCACGTGTCTTTCGAATCATGATTGAATTATATTATTACAAGCAGAGTACAACAATTGATTGTCAAATTCTAAATTAACGCGAAACCGCGGGCAAAAGCTAGTTTGTTTGTAAATATTTATTTGTAACCGTTTATTTATCTGTTACTACTATTATAATAATATTGTTGGTTATGAACGGCGTCGCGAATCATCCGATCGAGCGGGTTATAAAAGCGTGTTCAGCGCGCATCGAGTCACTTTGACATTAAGCGGCGGGCGGAATGGACGTGCTGTGTGACAATTGTTGGATGATATAAATTATTATGTTTTACTTTATTTGTTAATGTATTTCTTTAAATAACGGTTACAATAACCATCCTGCAAAATTGAATGATTATTTAATAATGAAAGTTCGTTAGTAATTTTTTTTTGTGTTTTACTTTTGATTCCTAACATCAGAAGTGGGATAAAGATTCCTTTGCTCACAAGTAATAGAACTAGGTATTTTTTACAACAAAAATGTTTATCACATCGTTCTCTTTTAAGGTTAGGTCTACCTACGCGAGGCCGTCATAGGCACAATAAAATTGTGGCAAAAGATCGCGGTTTACGTTTCAAAATCGCGAGCGTTCCGCGATCTGCAAAGTCATTCGAGTATGCGTAGTCTTTTTTTGGCTACTTTCCGTCAATCATTTGAGACTATTGCCTCTCGGTTGAAAGTGTTGGAGGACCGTTCACACGTAATAGTGACTCCTGCTATGAGTACTGAAGTATCGAGTGCGGCTACTGAGGAGGTGGTAAGCAATACAATCTTAAGGTCTTTAACCCGTTAACTATCGAGCGGACATACGCTGTCCGCAAAAATGAGTCATCAAAAAAAAAACGACAAATGTATGTCCGCTGCACACTTGACTCGTTAATGAGTCAAGTGTCGAGCGCACATACATTTGTCCGTTTGTGTATTGTTTGCACGATTAATTTTTAATTATTTTTTACCTATTTCTCCTAGACGTTCAAGAAGTTAAATAATCATCATTTCATTCTTTTTGCCGCGATCAATTCACGGCGCTGCGATGCCCAGGTGAGGCAATCCGCCAAAGTATGCAGCGCAGTCGGTCGAGTGGCTTAATAGTGAAGAGGTAACAGCCTATCAGTAAAGATAGTTTTATACCTCTTTAAAAATATTTACTATTATTAGGAGATATATTTGAATCGTTTTATTATCTCTCTTATGCAGGTTTGCGCAGTGTAAATACAGAATATACATAAATTACATATTAAAAACAGGCAATTGAATGCTGACTTTAATAAACTTACTAACCGATAACCTTTAACTTCCATATTATTTATGTGTTACTTTGTGACCTAACTGAATAAATGATTTTTTACTTTGACTATATACATTTTGTAGAAATCAGTAAATATCTATTTTTATCTAGTTTAGACTCGCGATCGGCATTTAATCGTCATTCCAGATCTTACTTACAAGCACATTGACTCTTTCAGAGTCAAATTAATAATTTAAAGTTCATTCTTACAAACACATATATTTAACAAAGTAAGTATATTACTTAACATCCAAAATATCAGTAAAACAGAAATGAATAATAAGGTCAGATGTTGGCTCTTAAAAATATCATATTTTGACGCAGAAAACATTTTAAAAATTGTTAAATAATACAAAAGGAGGCAAAATTTAACATATACACACATACACAGAGACACACACATACACACCCTGACACACACATACACACCCTGACACACTCATACTCACACGCAAATATGTACAATACACAACCACACATATGTACTTTTTACTAATTTTCAATATTTTATACTTTTCTTTTATTTTATTAAAATTCTATTTTTAGTTAATTATTCACTGGATACTATAAGTTATAAACAACCTGCATAATTTTGTAATGCTTCCCGGGGTTCCTATTTTTGGGTGGGTTTAAAAAAGGAACCTAACATAACCTAACACTTCCGAGACGGAATGCAGTGATTTGAGGCGTATAGATGCTCGTTATGCTGTGCAATATTTGCTGACCAATTAATATTTTTGATGATTATTATATTTAATCCCTTATGGAAATAAAGAAATATTATATTATTATTAAAGTAACAATTTTTTCATACGTTTCCTTCGTTCGAAATCCTGAATACACGCATCCAAGTCAGCATTTAAACAAGTGAGTAAAATCAAAGTAGAAAGGTAATAGGCTTAAAAGTAAAGTTTGGTTGAATAACATGGAGCATTATAGTAGTTTTACGACCGTAAATGACACAGTACATTAAGCAAAATAGCCTTTTGAGACGCTCCGTTAATTTAGTAGTGTCGTGAAGAAAGGATAAAAGAACTTGCTTTTGCAGTTTTAATAGTTATGTCCTCTCGACCGAATTTCGGTCACAGCGGCTTATTTTAACAAAGATTTCATCTCATTAGAAGATGTTATAATACACATGTGTGGGCGCAGACACAAGTACACTTTTTGTCCCTTTTCTTTGATAGTCCGATGATCCTGCGTATGATATCACAATATTCGCATTTGTGGGTCACCAAAGCGCCATGACCGAAGATATATCATGTCCAGGACTATCGGTTTACGTGCTTTCTGAGACACTGGGATATATTGGACGCGAAGATATGTTGTAGCTTCCCGAACGCTGCCCAGCTGAGTTGGATTCGACCATTGATCTTTTTCTCGAAGTTTGACCTACCAAATTGCATCATTTGTCCCAGGTCCAGGTCCGCAGGGTCGCAGGTGTTGCAACCTGCCACGACCCTTGCATCCGTAGTCACGGTCTTTAGGAAATAAGCATGAGTATGTATGTTTGTATATCAATTATTTAGTAATCTAATTCATCTGTAACCAATGTTTTTCACTGTATAGATGAAAGTATTTTACATACTATTTGGTACAAAGTACGCTGCTCAGAATATTGATTCGAGCTTTAAAGGCTATTAAATAACAAATGAGACACAGATAGCGTTAATATTACAGTATTATGCTTAATTATTGCTTAATGGGGCTGACACAAAAGATCCCACTGGGTCGAAGTGTCGCCGGTCAGTACAGACTGGCCCCCACACACAAGATAAGATAAGATTATGCTTAATGGGATAAACCTATTATTGACTAAAATATACAGTCAAATAATTAATGTACGTAATGAATAATCTTTTTATATTTCATCATTTAAATTTGTACAATGTTTGCAAGGGGATGAGCTGCATACCGAGATACAGGTAACCACCTAGTTCGGTTGCAGATGTTCCCAAGCTGTTTACAAAGTTTCACTGTTCCACACAAT
This sequence comes from Catocala sponsa, assembly GCA_963564715.1. NCBI lineage: Eukaryota > Metazoa > Arthropoda > Insecta > Lepidoptera > Erebidae > Catocala > Catocala sponsa. Next base: position 5,104,838 of record OY751334.1, read on the forward strand.
GTTCATTCTTTGTAACCGTTTGAACTTTGTAATGATGTATTTTATTATTAATAAATGTTATACATATTAAAAAAAATATCAGTATGACGTAAAAAATGATTGGCGTAATAATATTTATCTTTCTTCTCTTTGACAATGAACTAAACTAGTATTATTTCTTTCTCTTGGCTATTGTCTAGTTGCACAGTTTAAAGTGTACTCAAAGTAGATTGCTATTTAAGTAATTTATAAACTGGGTGCTGTTTTAATCACCTGACATATTGAAAGCGGTCAATCAAACTACGATGTACTACCGACATTGGTAAAAAATGCCTAAACTTTTATTACAAATAGCACGAAGTTTCTAATACGCATTCAAGCCTAATAATGGGTCTGCGTCGATCATACGGTAGCTCACGTGCGGTCAAAGGGCAAAGGTATAATCCTAATCCTAATCAATAAAAAATGAGTTTGTTTGTTTGTTACGCTTTCACGCCTTAACTACTCAACCGATCAACATGAAATTTTGCATACACGTTGTCAGGGGTACAGAATAGGACATAAGGTACCTTTCATCCAGAAAACATAACTGTTGCAGACCTAACCTAACCTAACCTACATTTACGCGAGCGAAGCCGCGGGGGAAAACTAGTACTATCATAATTAGCATCCATGTCCATATTAATGAGGTTATTTTGTATTTTTATTTGCGATAGACCGACTCTAATTTTATACATAATTTTCAAACGCAAACTACATCATGCTGAAGTATTGCAAGTCATTATATCAGCAGCCTGTATAATAAGAAACATGCGATGAAAGTTGTTCGTAGGTTGCTGTGTCAATAAAGAATTTTTTTTTATGGATTAGGGGGCAAACGAGCAGACGGATCGCTTGATGGTAAGCGATTACCGCCACCCATGGACACCTGCAACACCAGAGGAGTTACAAGTGCGTTGCCGGCCTTTTAAAAAGGAGTACGCTCTTTTCTTGAAGTGTTGAAGGTCGTAATGGTCCGGAAATACCGCAGGCGACAGCTCATTCCACAGTTTTGTTGTGCGAGGCAGAAAATTCCTGGAGAAACGCACAGTTGTGGACTGCCAACCATCTAAATGATGGTTTATGGTAACGAATCAATACAAATATTATTGTTGTATTTATGAAAGCATATTCCATATCATAAAGGAAGTTTAACATGTAAAGGTAGCATCGATATATGTACGCATCATAAAACGTAATATAAACATCCCTGTTAAAGATTTGATAGTATTACTTTGTTGCCATGATGATCTTAACAAAACATTCCGGAGTTATCCACACAATTTTCCTTAAACACAACAGACAAAAACTTAGCAAAATCTACACACAAATAATTTCCAAGACTTTGTGAGAATTATTTTATAAGGAAAACTCAATGCTCTTTGTCTTAAAAATACCGAAGTTTAGAAACGTTTTCATCAAAACTTTTAATGTGTAACCTTCTGTACGATCTTTTGTCTTGAGGATTTTTTAATCTTAATTCAGTTGTCCGTGTTAAGCATTTACGCACGAGTAAATTGTTTTACTAAGTGAGGAGATAAATTATTACAGTAGAGGAAGCCTTATAATTGGAATCAGTAAAATTACTAGAATTACTGTAATATTCAATTTACAAGTATTTAAAGCATGATATCAGGTTTTAGGCTGAGGCCGAGCGATAACAACAAATAGTTAATATTCACGTTTATGGCTACACCGTACGCCATATATCGCTATTAATCTTTGATTTGTTTATGCGATAGAAACAACATTAGTGTAATCACGGCATCGGCTACATCAACTTGTCAGCGAAATTGAAGCGAATTCATTAAACATTTTCGCTTATAATGTAGCCATTCCATGTTTATATCGTTTCGCTTTCACAGTCGCATCGCGAATCGCTGCCTACTGTAGCCTCAGCCTTAGAGACTAAATAAAATTTATACATATTATTTTGCTAAGAGATAGCTTCTAATAGTACAGAAGCTATCTTTTGAAAACATCACTTTAGGGATGTTTAGGGATGTTAATGTTCCCCGAAAAACACTGTAACGTCTTTCGGGGAACATTACAAATATTAAAATAATACTAGTTTTCACCCGTGGTTTCGCTCGCATAAATGTAGCTTTTTTCTAGATGAAAGGCACTCCATGTCTTTTTCTGTTCCCCAGACAACGTGTATACGAGATCCCCCATTTTTGCTACATCTTTGGGCCTACTTGTTACAGTCATAAAATTTATAGTATTTGTTACATAAATACACTAATTATACTTCTGCTTTATTTAATTAAAATTTGCAATTGTAATAATGACATTCTTTTATTCGAATGTGTAAACAGGTTAGGTTAGTTAATGGATAAGTTTACAAGTAGCGGTACATTAGAAATAAAATAATTATTCTTTCAGCTGATTTGTAATGAAAAATTTTAACAGGAACCAAATAGCATCGATACTTAATACGAAAATGCGAATAACATAACAGAACACATCACCGGCGCAAGCACAACCGAAATAATTTACTTTTGTTTTTATCACGCTAAACGTCATTGTCAAACTTGAAGTCTGAAGTTTAAGATCTGAAACCTGCCTTTTTGAAGTGAAAACTTCTTTAGGCGCGTTGAGCACTTCGTGGGTGAACAAAAATCATAGAACTCGCGTCATCGTCACGCTTCCACGCTTTCCATTTTTGAATTATTTTAGAATACTAGCGGTCGCCCAGTGCTCGAAATTCGGCCAATAATATTGCTGATATATGTCATTATATATGTAACCATAGTTACGCGCTTCGACTGCGTGTGTCAAATGCACGCGTTCCATTTTTGAATTATTTTTGGTTTATAATTTGGTTTATAAAGAAGTGTTTATGATCAAGGATTAAAGTTTTCACTTGTATCGGCAGTCCCCAAAGACTGTCCCAATTTTCTTTTTAGCTGGATATAATTAATGCAGTGTAATTAACATAAAATATTATTTTACTATCGTAAATTGCATATTGTTCTTTGTGATTCATTGTGTATTGATAAAATAACAAACATTTTACAGTAAAAAATATTGATCGTATTTTACAAAAATTATGGTGAACCGGCGCCATTGTCCCAGAGGGGTGTATCATCATCATCATCAGGCTATAATAGTCCACTGCTGGACATAGCCGGAGCGCCCTGTCTTCAGGTTGCCGCTTCCAGCATCTGCCTGCAGACTTTCGCAGATCGTTATCCCACCTGGTCGGAGGGCGTCCTACACTACGTGCAAAGGGGTGTATAAACCACCTATTATTACAAAGAAATGAAATTTCACATCGAATGTCATCCCTAGGGCTTCTTTACACCAATACGTCGGGGAATATACTAACGAGCTGACTGAATGTACGTGACTACCGTAGTAATATTATTATTAGGATGTCAGGGTCTCACTCACACTCTAAGAGCACACAGCTTAAAACATCTTTGAGGATGGCCTGCACACGGCGTATAGAAACAATCGTCAGGAAATTTCTTATTGTAGTAATCTGCCGCGCTATGAATATACCAACATTCAGACAACGGACACGAATAACATCCAGTCTTGGAACGACTATTGTTGATCATACAATTTTTTTTGGTTCGTGTGGATTTCGGATCTAACACACCGGGATAGTGGCAGTGGTAACGCAACAAGATAAACCATTACGCCATCAATACATATATCGCACTCTTAATAAAACAGCGACTTAACTCGAAATTTGGAAGCAGGGCAATTTGAACTCTATTTACGTGACTATAAATTCTATTGTTATACTCATGTCAAGTAATTTTTTTTTTTTTTTTAAAGCACCCGCCATCACAGGGTGTTGTACTTATTCCCCTGACATGGGGATCAGGGACCTTATTTAAGTAATTGTTTATAACAAGCTTATAATTATTGTTCTTATTACTAAATACATTTTTTAATTATTACGTACACACATTTTATCAGGTTTAATTTCTATCATATTTTACATATATATATATTTTACTTCTTATTCTAATTTAAAGCTATGTATTTGTACCGTGAGTTTGTGTTTCATGTCAAGTAAATGCAATAGAGTTTAAATTTGCTTAATCCAAAATACTCAGATAAGTACCTGTTTTATTAAGAGTGCGATATGCACTTACTGGCTTTACTCTAATTAAACCAACCTTGAATTTGTAAATCTAAAATTGTATACGTTTCGGAAACAGACGAGAGAAATATTAAAAACAGAGAGTCGTTTGAAATTTCTCCAACGTAAACAAAGAAAGGTGGTTAATAAGCTTGTCGTGTTAGGCCGAAGTTATGACGACGTTTATACACGGCGTAGACATTAATCACTCTTACTGACAGACGAATATGTATGCTGTACACACATGTATTTATTGCTTATACGTTTGTTCAAGCAAGTTTTTATTTTTTTGGTTCTAATACATAGCTCCTCTAGGGATAATCTTCGTGTCGTTAGTGTACATCTAGACCTGAAATAACTTTTATCCAGGACAGATCAGATAATGTTTTGTTATAAACTTGTTATGTAAGCTCGTAAGGAGGTTTAAGCTGATATAGTACCTGTAAGGGTACATAGACGTATACACGACTTTATGACAATAGTGAAGTCGACGTGTTATCAAATTTGATAAAATAAAATATATTAGAACTGGTTACAGGCAAATAAAGTTTTAACTAAACTAAAAATAACATAGTATTTGTATTTTGTACCGGATGTATGTGTACCCGAACGTCGACAACTCCCTAGTCGTACCGGCCGTGGCAAGGCGCCTACGCGTTACTCGCCAACTCGTGTATGCGTATCCAAACGCACTCACGCGCATGCGCCTTGTAGGGACCAATAAGGTTTAAGACCGATAGAATTATGGCGGACATTATAAGACTAAGCTTTCTATTGTAATAATATGTTATGTGTGTGTGTCAAATATACAAGTTTATAGCATGAAACAACGCTCTTATCATTATACTGACCCACCTCGACTATAATTTGAATATTACTCTCATAATCAATACGGCTTTTATCACAAATCATTTCGTTTACGATATCTAAACTATGCTTATATTTTACTAAGAATTCCACTATGTTAACATTTCCACTATGTTTCGGTTCTAGAAATCACGGCGACGAACTCGTTAAAGGAGACTTCCTTTATTAAAGGAAACTTCCTTTAATACCTTTTCTGAGTTTTAAACTAGTTTATAGCCATATGTAGTTTAAATCCAATTTGTAACCATCGTAAACAATACATAATAATATATTTTGTTTATATATGAAGTTGGAAATTTTATTTAATTTTATTTACAAGACTACGTGTGCATCATGGCAAGAATTTTATCAATAGAAACTGTCCCGATAGGTCAGAATTGACTGTGAAACACTCTAAAATGTCCTAGCAGCTTACAATAAAAATATTAACCTACCTTTAATTTTTTTTCGTGGTTAAATGGCTAGTGAATAGATTGATCGCTCAGAGTGATTAAGCCAGCCAACCGAGACTGGTCGGTAAGCCGTTGTTTACTTTATGCCCCTTTGTGCCTCGTGGAGCACGGTACACAAGTTACGCAATGTGAACTTTTATAAAACAAGCCTAATTTTGGTTTCGTCATCACCAGTGCACATGTTTTCTCCCCCGTTCAATTCTAGCTTCTTTAAGCTTGGTGTGAAAAATTGTTTCAGTGGCACAGCGGTAATGAATGCGAATGGTTTGTTAGTCTTGGGTTCAATTTCCGGTCAGGCAAACTGTTATTGGGTTTTTCTATCATTCTGATATTCTTAGTAGTAGGTAGTTACACAGAGTCCGGTTGACAGTAATATAGTAAACGGTAATAGTTTCAGCTAACATTTCGATCTAACATAGTGTAGCTACCTACGGTGATATTTTTATGTTTGTATATTATTATGTTGTGTACAGTATATTACTGACACAATTTTGTCGGCCTCGATGGCGTAGTGGTTAGTGTAACCGACTGCCACGCCTGAGGTCGCGGGTTCGATTCCCGCACAAGTCAAACATTTGTGTGCATGAACATGGATGTTTGTCTTGGTCTGGGTGTTTCTATGTATAATATGTATGTATTTACAAAAAAAAGTATATATGTATGTTTATCCATTGTCTAGTACCCATAATACAAGCTCTGCTTAGTTTGGCCTGATGGTGTTGTGTGTATGTGGTAGAATATTATTATTATTATTATAATTATTGTGCTGGCTGGTAGCTAGAATAGTGGAACGCGAATTCAATATTTAAAGTAGTAGTAGTGAGTAGTAGAGCCTCGCTGATTTCAGCATGAATGGGCCGGCTCGACCGGGGAAGGACTACCCTCTCACAGAATATCGACGTGAAATACCAGTATTCCTACTGTTGTGTTTCGTTCAGCGAGTGAGAATGCCGGAGGCCCAATCACACCCTTTGCCCCATTCCCGCTCCTTCTCCTTCCCACTTCCTTTCCTAAAGGGTCGACAACGCGCAAGTGATGCCTCTAGTGTCGCAGGCGTCCATAGGCTACGGTGACCACTTACTATCAGGTGGGCCGTATGCTTGTTTGCCACCTTAGATGTATAAAAAAAAGGTAGAATATTCTAGGCTCGTTTGGTACTATTATTTGTATAGATCGGTCTATATTCTATAATTTGTTGTAATTGATGTTATATGTTTACCGTGTCATTGTTAAAGATCATTCGACTTCTATACTGTGTTATATGTGTGTGATTACAAATCAAAACCGTAAGTTGACTCTTTCATTTTAGTCACCCTTTACTACATCTCATAACTTCAATAGCATTTTATCAATATTTGTGGATTTTCTAATTTATTATTATTATATTTTATAAGGGTACTGTCGAGTGAATGTACACAAAAACATGTAAATGGCGGAAAGATCCATTAAAAGTTACATCCAATTTGCCAAAATGTTGTGTACATCTATTATATTTTTACTTCTTTATTTACCTTTTGAGTCGAGCAGCGATAGCTCAGTGGAGAGACCAACTAACTGCAATGCAGAGGGTCTCGGGTTCGAACCCACGTCGCGCACCTCTGACTTTCGGAAGTTATATGACTTTTCGAAATTATGTACGTATTGATTGACAATTATCGCCTGCTCCGTGCCTTGGAAAGCACGTTAAGCTGTTGGTCCCGGCTGCCATGAACACCTATGGTAGTCGTTATTGGGAGAGTGTCGACACAAAAGATCCCACTGGGTCGAAGTGTCGCCGGTCTGCACTGACTGACCCCCAGATAAGATAAGATAAAATACCTATTGAGTCGCAGCGGCATGCCAAACACAATAGATTTTAATTATGTCTGGTTTTCTAAGACTTAACAGATTATGCAGCGTTTTGGATTATTAGGAGAGTCTTATGAAACATCCACATTTACAAAGCTTAGGAACTGATATTTATATAGAACTAACGATCCGCTACGGTTTCGCTCGAATAGTACAAACTCAACAAATTATACTCTTAAACTTTGCTCATGAATCACCCTGTCTATTGTTGAAAACCGCATGAAAATCTGTTCAGTAGTTTTTAAGTTTATCGCGTACAGACAGACAGGCAGACAGACGCAGCGGGGGACTTTGTTTTATAATATGTAGTGATGGTGATGATAGTGATTGACAAGGCAAAGTATTTATAATGTACTAGTTTGCACCCGCGGCTTTGCTCGCGTAAATGTAGGTTTTTTTTTTTTTTTTTTTTCCTCCCAGGGGTAAAACCGCCCTAGGGGGGATTTTATTGCGACGTTATGCGCTCAATTCTGCTATTTGATACAGAAGTGCAAGGTGAGTACAATCACTTATGTTACTGTTTACATATAGGTCTGCTAATTAAACTTGTAATATAAATTATTTACAAGGTAATCGTCGCAACAATTTGGGTGTTGTGTGAGTGTATGTGTGTGAGATGTATGTGTGTTGATTTATGTGTTGTTGAATTGTTTAAGTGTATTCACAATATGAGTCAGGTGTGTCATAAACGTGTCGGTGGTGGAGTCTTTTGTGATTATTTGTTCAAGATTGTAGGGATCTATTTGCAGGTTGTGACAGAGTTGTTCGTGCAGTAGGCGGGTGCGTGTGTATTGTGGGCATTGTGTCAGGAGGTGATTGAAAGATTGCGGTGATGTGTCGTCGCAAGGGCATGTGTCGTTGTTTGTAATATGGAAACGGTGGAGGTATGTTTTGTGGTATCCATGATCTGTGAGAAGTTGTGTGAGTGCGAAGGTATGGCCTGTTTTGTTAGTAAGTGCGTGTATGTGTTTGAGTGTAGGGCACCAGATTCTCATAGTTTGTCCTTTAGGATTGTTGGCATAGGTGTCGGCAGATTGTGTAAAGCTGTCGGATTTGCCCAGTTTCTTGGGGTAGCTGAGGGGAAAATGATGGAATGTTGTTGGTTTGTCTTGTGTGGCAGCGGTTTTGGCGGCAATGTCCGCGGCCTCATTGCCATGAATGCCGACGTGAGCTCTTGTCCAGATGAATGTGATTGGCGTGTTCATTCTGTGTAGTGTTCTTTGAATGTTGGTGGTAATGCGGTGTGTACTGAGGATGTTGTTAATATCTTCCAGGGCAGACCTGGAATCCGACATTATTACTGCCGCCTCGATTTGTTGCTGTTGCAACCACTGGCAGGCCTGGTCAATGGCTACAAGTTCAGCCTGGAAGACGGTACAAGTAGAGTGTAGTTTGAATGTTTTCGTTATGATAATGTTCTGTGGAGTGTGAGCGATGAAAGCAGCCCCAACGAGGTTATCGTGTTTGCTGCCATCAGTATAGATGTGGTGCGCGTGTAGGTGATTGATAAGTGTGGTATTCAGTTCGTCCTGTGTATTGATGGTGGTGAATGGATGCGGCTTGCGAAGAGACGGGTGAAGTAAGTGTGATGGATGGGTGGGTGTGTCGAGTGTTATGTCGTCAGGAAGATAATCGGTGACCCCAGTGATTCTGGTGTGTTCGATTTTGGCTGTTTCTGTGACTTTTATATCAAGCGGTGTTAGGGTAGCCAGTGCTATGGCGTCTGTTGTGTTAATGGTCCTGAATCCTTTAATGATTTTCAGAGCGAATCCTCGTTGTAGTGAAAGGAGTTTGCTCCTGTTCGTATTGTATTTTAGCGCCTGGTGCCATACGCTGGAGGCGTAGCAGACGATGGGTTCGATTACCCCCTTGTAGAGTGTCTGTATGTTTTCCGAATGTACGCCCCATGTGGGGCGTACAAATTTGGTGAGTATGTTATTAAGTTTACGTGCTTTGTTTGTGATGTAGTCTACGTGTTGTGTAAAGTGTAAGTTGTCGTCGATAATCAGCCCCAACACCTTAGCAGTGCGGCTAAAGGGTATGTGTATGCGGTTCATTGTGATGTAGAGGAGTTTAGTTTTTCGTGTGAAGGCTACAGCAACTGTTTTTTCAGGTGAGAAGGTCAGTTTATTGGCTGTGCCCCAAGTGTGTATGATGTGTAAACTTTGGTTGATATTTTGTTGTAGTGTGATGAGATTCCTGTGTGCAGCGATAAGTGTGATGTCGTCAGCAAAGGCCTGCATCTGACAACCCTCCGGTAGGGACCCGTGTCCTGGTGAGTCACCGGACTTATCCAACAACTCATCCAGGATCAGGTTCCAGAAGATCGGCCCACATACAGACCCTTGAATGCAACCTCGAGTAAGGTTTTTGGTAGCGGTGGCGTCGGCGTAGTGAATTGTCGCAGTACGGTCAGAAAGGTAGTTTTGTATTATTGTGTAGATGTTCCTGGGGCATTTAATGTGTTGTAGGCGTGCGAGTATAGCCGGCCACCAGGCATGGTTAAAGGCGGCCTTGATGTCGAGGGAGATCATCGCGACGTGTAATCCTCGTTTTTTGTGTGTGGTGATGGTATTGGTTATGTTGGTGAGTGCGTGTGTTGTTGACATTTGTTGCTTGAAGCCATATTGTTTTTTGTTGTATGTGCTAGTGGTGTTAAGGTGATGCGTGAGTCTCTGTGTGATTAATTTTTCAAGGGTCTTGCCTAAGATGGGCAATAACCCTATGGGTCGATACGCGGATGAGCAGGTGTGGTTGGCTTTGTTGGGTTTTGGGATAATTTTAATTATGGCGTGTTTCCAGGATTTGGGAAAGATAGACAGAGAAAGACATCGATTAAGGAGACCGGTGATGATGTCAGGGAAGCAGAGCGAGAATTGGTAACATATATCGGAAGTTAAATGATCGGCGCCAGGAGATTTGGCGGGATTCATGTGTTTAAGAATTGTGTTGACTTCATGTACCGTGAAGGGGGGTTCATTGTGAGTATCAGGTAGGTGAATAGTGTTGGAGCGAGTGGTTTGTTGGGTGGGAGAGTCTGGTGTATCGTCCGGGTAGAATTTGTCTAGAAATGTAGCTGCGGTGTTTTGTGTAGATGTAGTGTATACACCGGGCGTAATTTCTATGGTGGAGGGCGGTTTTGGAGGGCGGCTCGAACGCAGTATCTTATTAGTGATCGCCCATACATTGTCTTTGCCCTGAAGAGTGCAAAATTCGCGAAAATGTGTGGTGGAAGCACTCTTTATAGTCTGAGCATAAGCAGCTTTAAATAGGTCTCTTTCAGCGAGAGCTTCTATAAGAGAGAGATTGTTTCGTTTGAGCTGTTGTATTTTGTGGTGATTGGTAATGACTTGGTGTTTTAGGTGGCTGAGTTCATCAGTCCACCAAGATGGGCGAGTAAGGTGACGACCGGTAGGTGGTAAGTGTTGATTACAGACGTGTTGAATGAATGATGTGAGTTTGTTGGTGTAGGTATCTATGTCGTGTTGGGTGTTCAGAGTAGTGAAATCAGTGGTATGTAGGTCAATGTTTGCGATTTCTGTTTTAAAATGTTCTTTGAGCTCGTCCCATTGTTTATAATTGCTCGTGTTGTAGCGAAATGTGTTGGACTTTTTATTGTGGGTGAAACGGTGTGAAGTATGTAGTGTGAAGGTGATGGCATGATGGTCAGATGAAGGGCAGATAGAAGGGTCAACCCTCCAGTCATCGATGAAGCGGGCGATGTCATCGCTAGCTATCGTGAGATCAACGATTGAGCCTCTGATCCGACCGTTTGCCACGCTTTCGTACGTGTTTGTAGTACCTATGTTGAGCATGGTGACGTTGTGTGAATGTATAAGGTCTGCCACATCTTTGCCTCTGTCATTGTTAGATGGCGAGCCCCATATCCGGTGCCAGCCATTGAAGTCTCCAGCAATAACGTGTGTAGCGTCGCGTGTGTCGTGTAGGAGTGAATGTAATTTGTTGAGTGTGTTGTTGGTGTCGGTATCAGGTTCAATGTAAACAGAGGTAAGTATGAAGCGTTTGCCAGTGTGTGTAGTGAGCTGGGTGGAACATATGTTCGGTGTAGAGTGTTTAGAGAGACCCAAAGTTGCACCGATGTTGTTGCGTATAAGGATGGCTGTTTTGGTGTGTGTGTTAGTGGGGAATTGATAGGTGATGTAGTTGGGTATTTTCTTCATGGTGAGTTGATTGGAGACATATGGCTCATTTATAAAAATTATATCAGTATTGTTCTGTGTGCAGTGTTGAATAAGTTCGTGGGTGGCGGTAAAACCGCGGCCTAAGTTAGCTTGTGTGAATGTAAGTGTGAGTGAATTTAATGGGCAATAGGTTAGTTTAGGTTTGCAACAGTTATTTTTTCTGGATGAAAGGTACCCTATGTCCTATTCTGTACCCCTGACAACGTGTATACAAAATTTCATGTTGATCGGTTGAGTAGTTAAGGCGTGAAAGCGTAACAAACAAACAAACTCACTTTCGCATTTATAATATTAGTTAGGATTGCCACAACACATGAATTCAATATTTTGGCATATTGGATGATGACATTTTAATGTCTTGTACCTATACATCTTATTGAGGGTGACTAAGGGCGATATCACACTAGCGGATTGCGAGCGTCCTCAAAGCGGAGCGGGCGCGCAACGAATACGTTACGGGCGCGCAACGAACACGCCGCGCATGCGCAGCAAATATGTTGCGGACGCGCAACACGATCGCCGCGAATAGCAAATCAAAAATGCAAAGAATATAGTGATCGTAATTTAAAAAAAAAGGCATGTGAAGAGATTTCCAATCCATTTTGTTACTGAATGTATTGTACGTCGTTAACTCGCTACAAACACGCGACGACAACGTTGCTTATTTACCACGCGACCACGACGTCCTCGCTGTGCAGCGGCGGCGTGTTCGCGACGTATTCGTTGCGCGCCCGCTCCGCCCCGCAGCCGCTCGCAAACTGCTAGTATGATAAGGCCGTAAGCTACAGTCACCCTTAATAAAAAGTATACGAAACAAAATTCGTAGAATAGGTTTCCAAAATCACATATTACGCAGTCGTGGTTCTTGCTCAATGAAACGCCGAAATACTTTTTACACAACCAGTATACATATATTTCAGCAGAGTAACGTTCTAACTGACAGTTGTAACGAGAATGAATATTTGTTAATCTCCTACCTTATTTATATATTTTTATCAATGTATCAAATGGAGAATTAAATATCGATTAATTACATTTCAAGGTGTAAAATTAGTGCAGTAACAAATATCAATGATAATTATTAATTATAGAAATAATCAAATGTAAATATGCAATTATAACATAACAATTAAAACAATATAATACATCACAATCGTGTGCGACTATTTAGTACTTGATAACACACAAAAGAAAATTCAACTCAACCAATAATTCATTTTCCAGTAAAATGCCACAAAGCACAAGAGGTTAAGCAGTCTATAAATACACGTTTTACGTGCATTTATAGACGGCAGCGGCGGTGGTTCGGGCAACAATGATGGAATCAATCGTTCGGAAACTTCCCCAATCCCGTTAGGTATTTTTGGAAAAGTGCCCCTACATTTTCATACTTTGTGGAAAGCGATAATGGTACCATATTATCGCCGACTCAGTGTTACGATTCTATGGCTTTGTGTAATATTGTCAAGGTTTTGATATCAGATATGCTTGTGTTATGAGGAATCCGTGGATGTTTTACGAACAAATTGGAAGGATAATTTAATACGGTGAAGGAAAATTGTAGGCGTTGTGAACGTGATGTTTTTTATGTACTTATTTGATATTAATGATGATGTTGAGCCGTTTTTGCTATACAGCTGCGAAAACTGACACGTTAGTATTGTGAACTATTTTACAGGTCTTTGGGCTTAAGTTTTAACAGGATAAAATTTTGACCAGTAAATTAGATTTCAATAATTATATTTTATTGAAAGTACGATGGAGTCAGCCGCCCACGGATAAACTACTTCTTACAGGAAAATGACTTAAGATAGGTAACACTGTCACTGAGTTTTACCCGTTGAATGAGAGTTGCGGAAACATACCTCTCCGATTCTTTTCATTTGACCTCATCTATAATAATTACTCATAAGGTAGACAAAGTGGGCCTATTACCCCTGGTATTGGTAACGGCTTACATTCACATGGGTCGTATTCCGCCTTAGTTATATAAAATATTCTTTGTTTACTACCCACAATTCTTTGACTTGTCAAGAGTAGCCATTAACGATCCAAAATATCAAATTCGTCATACAATCTGCACTTATAGTGTCGAAACCATTAATGAAGTAGGGTGCTAAGTAAACGTGATTGTGTTTCATGATCAATATTTATTTAATAGGTGGTATATTTATATAGGATTAAATATAATGACCACCAAAAATAGTAATTGCACAGCTAAATATGGTATCATAACGAGGTTAGGTTATGTTAGGTTCCTTCTTAAACCTACGTAAAAATAGGAGCCCCACAAAGCGGGGCTCCGTCGACTTAGTTTGTTTAAAATATTTTAGTAAGCATATTTTGGTGTGCAATTAGTATTTTTGGTGGAACAAAGGCAAAAAATTGAGGAACAGTTAAATACTACCCTATTTATATTAGCAGTTATGTCGGTAGAACATTGTATAGCACAAATGGGTCTTGAAAAATATTAGCATCGCCAACAGAAATAACTTTGATTTTCATGTGTATTTTACAAGTACTATGCAATATATTTTTATATAGGTACTGTATTTTGCTTGACGTCTTTCTATACATAAGTAGTGTCAGGTAAAATTTTATTAAGTATATTAGATTTACTGTCAGGAGCATATCTTCAGCGTCAGTTCTCAGTCGTTGTGGTGCAGTATTTGTATTGGTGTGAAAGAAGACATAGGTAGCATGACAATTATTACCATATAGAAAGTTGTACTAATAATAGTTTATTTAGATTTTCTATTTTATTGCTCATGCAATCGCAAAATACACAGGCCAATTTTATTAGTTACTTGGCAAAATTTTTTTTTTTTTTTTGCTCGTCAAAATGACCACACTCCACCTGATGGTAAGCAGTCGTGTGGTCTAAGAACAGTGGCCTCCACATCGCCCCCACAGTAGCCGAGGTGATGTTGAGGTCTCTACTTTGACGGCCTGAGAAGATGCTTTTTCACGCCCCGCTTAAAGAACCCAGGATTGCAGGTAGAAGGAAACACGTGCCTTGGCAGAGAATTCCATGCCTTGGTCGTTCGGCAGAGATATGAGGAACCAAACTTTTTCGTACGCGCTCTAATCGACTCTACCGTGTAAGGATGGCATCTGAGCCCAGCACGCGTTGTTCTGGATAGGAAAGGGGAGGGCGGGATAAGGTGGAATAACTCTTCAGAGCACTCCCCGTGGTATATTCTGTAGAAACATGCCAATGAGGCAATGTCCCTACGGAGTTGCAGAGGTTCCAGTGAACTCGTGACCTCTGGATCTCCGATGATACGGACAGCCCGCCGCTGTAACCGGTCGAGAGCGTCCAGCAAGTACTGCGCGGAGCCATCCCAAAGATGAGAACAGTACTCCACGCAAGGGCGCACTTGTGCCTTATACAATAGGCACAGTTGCCCAGGCGTGAAGAACCGCCTCACCCTGTTCAGAACTCCGAGTTTTCGCGAAGCTTGCTTAATGACGCTCTCGATATAGGTTTTCTGATTAAGGGAGCGGCAAAGATCCATACCTAAGATGGAGAGACTGTCACGTATCACCAGTGGAGTGTTAGAGAAGGGAGGGGAAGGAACGGAGACTTTTTTGTTGAGAACGCGCATGCCTGGGTCTTCTTGGCGTTGAACTCGACCAAGTTCTTGGCACCCCATTCATAGATGCGGTCCAAGGTCTGGTCAAGTTCAACGACAAGATTCTGCCTTTTCCCCTCAACCTCAGCCTGTTTGGCCCCAGGATGTCCGAGATATCGCCCATGCACGGTACTGTCGTCCGCATAACAATGTATGTTGCCGAGATTCAACATATCATTGATATGCAGAAGAAAGAGCGTAGGGGATAAGACAGAAGAAGAATAATGTTAGCAAAACTATACGGTTTGTCTTGTCGCAGATTAAAATCTTGCCAAATGGCCTTGCCTACACTGTTGTCTTGTTTTTAATAAATTATGTCTACTTAGGTGATTTGATCACGTGGCAAGAATATTCAAGAAAAGGGGACGAAAAAAGTAGTATGATTTGAAAATATGTATGTAACTCAGACAGTCGGCACGGGATGACCTAACGTTCTCAGATTATTAGATTAAATTCAGTACAGAGACGTTTTTGAGAAAAGCCAGACCTTAAGTATTAAGTAAATAAGCGTACGCAAAAAATGTGATGAGAATTATCAAAATAATTGTCACTCTCTCCCTCTCCCTTCGGGTATAAGGCGAGTGAGTCTTACGTGTTTTTTAAGCAAATCAGTAGCACATTCAGTAACACTGCCCCGTTACTACGTGGGTCCTCGACGTTTCAGGAGCATATAAATATGATTTCATACTATTTAAACATTTATTACGCCTTACCGTTTACAGTAAAGTTCAAATCATTGATGAAACTCTAAACTTTCGCTCATCCATTAAAATAAACATAAAAGTTTAAACGACTTATCGGCTTACATCAAAGCGGAGATTCTCAAACTTCCAGCAGCCATACCACTTCCACTTTGACCGCGATCCGAAAACTGACGAACACTTACGAAGTTAGAACATGATTAATTTAAAAAGAGTCATAAGGGAAAAATTATAACCTTTCAAAATTAGACTTTAAACTTATAGATTTAAAGATTGAATTGCTGAACCTCCAAATTTCAACGTCAATCTTTGTTGTATGAAGCATGCGCGTGACGTATGACGAGTTCCTTGTACCCTCTTACTACATTGAGCGTAAAGATAAAGTACTTTGCGAACGTTCGTGTAGTAATTTAGTTGTATAAAGGAATGCTACCGGTATTCAGTAAGTATCTCTGTTGAAACGAAATAAAATGATTCTTAAACTTTTGCGGTGTTTTATTGAACGTATTTCATTTACTTTGTTTGTTTTCTAAATAAAATCATTTACTAAGTACACAACGATGTTGATATAAGTAATGAATTTGAGGTTCACTGAAATATTGTGATTAATTTTCCAGTCAACAAATATTTTTGTGTCAGTCAACAAATATTTTCGTGTGTAGTTTTGTTTTGTTAAACTTTATTAATTACATTTCGAGTAAATATCGTCAGCCATAGTATTTATTTTGGCTGCCATTTAATATCTTTATGTTAACTGCGTATTTTTGAATTTTAACTAAGTAACTGTAACTTCTAAAAACAATAGAGAACAGAAGAGGGAAAATGTTGGGCTACTTGATACGAAATGACACTTTAAGAAACATCTTGGAAGGAAAAATAGAAGGCAGAAGGGGAAGAGGACGGCCAAGGAGGACGTTCATAGGTCAATTGAAAGAAAGTAGTAAGTAGTATTCGTATCAAGAAGTCAAAGCGCTGGCTGAAGATAGGACATTATGGAAGAGACTCCACCGACAAGAGCTTGGCTCTTAAATTGAAGAGAACTGTACGAAGATAATCTTTGTGTCACGGAGTATTTGAAAATATAAAATATTGAAAGGTAGTTTTTGCCCTCGCGTGGGCGAATGCTCACGTAAATCCGGCAGAATGAAAGTATATGTTATCCAGGAAATTATTGGACTAATTGTAATTGTAATTGTAACTGGACTCCCTTTTCCGCATTTGAACTCCAAGTTCAACCATTATGCGTGAGAGTCGGCCGGTTATGGAGATAGCCAGCCCAACTCCGCCCAGAAGCACAAAAGATTCCTGGGATCTTCGCAGGCCTCGCGGAGTGACCTCGGGTTGTTGAAGATTTCCTTGCGTTGTGTTGTTACTCCCACACATTCCAGGACTACATGGGCAGCAGATTCTTCTTCGGTCAGACATCCCCTATAGAGGGGGCTGTCTGTTGCTCCGATGTTGTACAGATGTTTGTTCAGGTGACAGTATCCTCTTAGGGTCCCCATGTATAATATGTATTTATTTACAAAAAAAGTATATATGTATGTTTATCCATTGTCTAGTACCCATAGTACAAGCTTTGCTTAGTTTGTATGATAGAATATTATTATTATTATTATTTGTTTCTCTTTCACGGGTTTATTTCTAATACGTTAGGAAAATACCCGGCCCTTTGGGAGGCTTACACGGAGATATGGGTCCAACGTGAAGAGGCCCTTCGAGAGTTTTAATCAAAGGTGGGATGGAACACCTACAGCGGCACTAGCCGCAGCAGGCGTAGGACTATTGCTAGGTATGGATTCTAATATATGGGCTATGGGTATGGGTGTTTGATGGACTGGTATATTAGTAACTATGGATGATTAAACGGCGTCTGCCCTGAATACTCTAAAAGCATCAATCGAATGGACAGACGGTGACTCGCCAACTCACTAGATGGGCCCCCTTATTATTAAATTATTATTATTATTGAATTTTGACCTACCTCTAAGTTACGTTTAAATCCATTTTGCGAGTCTTATTTTGTATCTCTAGTATCCTTAGCCGGACTTTCATAGTTTGAGAGAAAGTTAGATGAAGGTCCCAATGCGCCATACCTTTCATAAATATTTGCTTCTTAAATTGATGCTGTTTGCTGGTAAGCAGTTTTTGGCGTCTACGTCAATTGCTGGTATAGCAAGCAAAATGCCAGTTCTCATATTTACAACTTTAATAGTTATTTGACACCCTCTGCTTAAGTTTTTGAGGATTGAGGAGCGATTTGATGCTGGTAAGGAGTTGCGTGTTCTTGAGTGGAGACCGCGACGGCAAACGTAGTGTAGGACGCCCTCCGACCAGGTGGGATGACGATCTGCGAAAGACTGCAGGCAGATGCTGGATGCGGCAAGCTGAAGACAGGGCGCTATGGCGCTCTTTGGGGGAGGGCTATGTACAGCAGTGGACTATTATAGCTTGATGATGATGATGATGAAGGAGTTCCATATTCAATTGGTACATAAAGTCAGGATTTTCTTTTTCTTAATACCTTACCTTTGTGGTAAAAAGAGTGCAAATTGTCAGGCAAGAACTGAGCATAAAACTGAAAGATTCCACTGTAAGCAATGAATGTAAGTGCCAAATAATAAGTCATTTTATTACACTAAACAATTAAATCGCAACAGTGCGTAATCACAAAAATGTTACTTAAGTAAGTTTTAATATACTCGTAATTACAGCTTAAAAATTTTTGACTAAAGAGATTTATTCCGTAAATCTGTCCATGGTTCTTCAAAAAGTTCCTTAATGAACTTTGAGAATCACAATTTTTCTACTGTCTTTTCTTCTGAATCAGTTTTATACAATTTTCTCCAGTATAACAAGATTGTCTTCGCATCGTTCGTAACGAGACGGGGGCAGCTTGGAGCGTAATGAGGCCTATTCCAGCGTAATTGAAAGTCAACTCAAGATTCTACATTTTATAATTTCGTTATTTCTGTTCTTCTCCTTTTTCAGTATTTTTTGTATACATAATTATTTATCAATTTAAGGGAGCTCTATCGAAAAAGATTATTAAATCGTTTAATTTTGTATCAGGTTTGTATGATTAATAAATTGAAGGCTTACAAGAAGGTACAATTTCATTGTCTTAGGGGCATTAATTAGTATGTGATAAGGCTTGCCTTAGCTTTAATAGCACTGTTTCAGATGTAGGATTGCTACTAAATAATTTTATGGCAAGAAACCCGATGACCGACTTAAAACAGGGATCTCATTTTCGGTTTGCGTCTGATTTTTGCACTAAGGCAAGTTATCCTCACACACGCCACATATGTAGATATATTTGATAGCCTTCTAATTCTGTTCCACAATACCGGCATTCAGTAAGATGTTGTCATTTCCACAAACAACATTTAAAACTTATATTAATCTAGCGAACTTCGGGTAACACCCACGATTATGATGATTGTCCGTGTCAGTGGCTGAGCGTGATGATATATAATGTATAATCTTCCTTAATAAGTAGGCCCCAAATGCAAATAAGAATTTATCATATCCAGTTATCCCAACAAACAAACGAGCTCTTCAGCATATTATATCAAATTAGATAGAGCTACTGTCACAGTGTACACACACACACTTAATGTCCTACAGCACTCAGTTATCATAGAGCTGGAGCAGCGATAGCTCAGTGGGGAGACCAACAGACTGCAATGCAGAAGGTCTCGGGTTCGAACCCACGTCGCGCACCTCTGACTTTCGGAAGTTATATGACTTTTCGAAATGATGTGCGTATTGGTTGACAATTATTGCCTGCTCCGTGCCCCGGAAAGCACGTTAAGCCGTCGGACCCGGCTGCCATGAACATCTATGGCAGTCGTTATTGGGAGAGTGTCAACACAAAAGATCCCACTGGGTCGAAGTGTCGCCGGTCTGCACTGACTGGCCCTCACATAAGATAAGATAAGATATCATAGAGCTGGCTGTTAGTAATTACTTACGTGCCTCTAAGATGACGCTCGTATGAGTATTTTATGCGGCACACAGAGTATTGCTGACGAGAGGAAAATATTCAGTTGCTGGAGGATGGAAGCACTCTCGCCTTTATAGCTATTTGTTACTACCGGATATGCTGTAACACCTGCCCTTTTTCACCTGTTTAAGGTATAGATGGTTGCGATTTTACCGTTGCTAAACTGTCTTTTTGACGTGACAACGTCTAATAAATCGATAAACGCCGGCTGCAGCCACGAAAAAGTATGACTCATTGTCCCGTTATGCTCATTGTCCCGTTACACTCATTGTTCCGTTTCGCTCATTGTCCCGTTACGGGAAAGAAATTTTGTTATGACGTTGTCATGTTAAACTATCGTCCGTAAACCGACTTTACAGACAACCAATTTTTTTCTTACAACCCTTAACCTTACAACCATTTCAGTTGTAAGGATGTAAACCTTATCTGAATATTTACAGGAAGAAACCATTATATGAACCTCCCAATTGTTGGAATGCCAGACATAATTAATAACCTAATATGTTTTTGACCGCCAGTGTGCCGCTGCCAGTCGATAGGATAAGCCCGATAGATGACAATAGGTTAGCCTACTATTAACACTTGGAATGACCCATGACTCATAAAAAAAAACACTACCGTTGCGCGTCCGTGACCCCTACGGGGGAGTCAAGAAAACTCGTTGTGATTGGTCGCGAAAAAAATGCCAAATATTTTTGACTTCCCCGTAGGGGTCACGGACGCGCAACGACGTCAACGTCCATGACTCTACCGTAGGAGTCATGGACGTTTTAGAAGTTAAGTAGACTAACCTAACGGCCTCGATTACGTAGTGGTTAGTGTAACCGACTGCCACGCCTGAGGTCGCTTCTTTTCGTTCGATTCCCGCACAAGTCAAACATTTGTGTGCATGAACGTGGATGTTTGTCTTGGTCTGGGTGTTTCTATGTATAATATGTATGTATTTACAAAAAAAAAGTATATATGTATGTTTATCCATTGTCTAGTACCCATAGTACAAGCTTTGCTTAGTTTGGGCTAGATGGTGTTGTGTGTATGTGATACAATATTATATTATTATTATTATTGTCATCTATGGGGCTCATTTTAAAACTGTGTTACTATTTGGGACTAACGATGCAGGCCATAAAAATGTTCTAGATAGCAGTGTACTAGTACTTCGATGGCGTAACGTTAGTAAGTACTAGCAATGTCTTCTGTTACAAGGAATATAAATCTAGCCTGCGATAGTTCATTTCTTTGATTTTATCACGCTTTTATTAGCTTGATATGTACATAATTATGTATCTATGAATCTATGTAACGGAATCTTTAAACGTGATTGTCATCCCTTTCATTTGATTAATTTGAAACTTTGCACACTTATCGAGGTACGATAACAACACAATAATTTAGAAAAAAAAAATGGTTGTCTGTAAAGTCGGTTTACGAACGATAGTTTAACGTGACAACGTCATAACGTGCCTTTCGCTCGCTCGTGTAGCGCTCTCGCTCCGATCGTAACGTTACAATGAGCGTAACGGGACAATGAACGTAACGGGACAATGGGCGTAACGGGACAATGAGTCATCCTTTTTCGTGTGTGCAGCCGGCGTTCATCGATTTATTACACGTTGTCACGTCAAAAATATAATAGTTTTAAAAAAACTAAAATACACGCTTTATTAAAAAAGCGTGGGGTGCTTTCTAAGATATTTTGATAACCCCCACCCCACGCTTTTTTACACAAAAATTATTAAATTATTTTCTGTTTCTTAGTTTGTTTTTTAATAAAGCGTGTTTTTTAGTTTTTTTAAACTATTATTTATTTAATAAATATCCTTTGCTTTAACTCCACGGTTGCGCAACGGGTTATGTAAAATAATTCTCAGGTAGCCGGAAATAGGCTTTCCTGGTATTACGTAGGATCTAAAACATAATTAACCCGCGATTACTTATGCCTTGCACCATACTTATATTGTATCTATGAAGTAACTTTGCCCGAGGGAAACAACTGGCTCCATTGTTTATCCACAATGCCCGGTAAATTTGTTGTGTGCTCTCGCCCCAGGTATGACATATGAGGCCAAATGTCACGAATGTATACTTTCGTAATATTATCTCTGTTTAATATTTCATTTGCGGAGGTTAACCTCCGTATTTAAATGTTGTGTTGTTGCCAGTGTAACGTATTTCGTGTCTAACCCACTTTAGAGGCGAGGTTGACTTGGGTTGTAAGCTAAGCAAAGATAATTCAAACAATTTTCTATACAATTACAAAGTTTTAATTACAATTAAAACATTAATTACAGAATATTATAACAATTTACATTAAATTTACAATTAACTACGCGATTTTATAAATAATCAGGGCGTGGTTCTAGAAAGGATTTGTTACGTGTAGAGGGTTGACTCGTTTCGTCATAAGGCAGATACCTAAAACAGAAGAGATAGAGTGTATGCTGTAGTTGGCAAAATATGCGTCTAATGCCTACACCCAGATTTAGGTGGTGAAATCTGTGTAAAACTTCAAATTATATTCAGAATTGGTCAGCGTTGTCGTCTCACGTAGCAGGGTGTGAGTCTATTGCCGTCTATAACTCGACTCATCTATAACTTGGTGAATAATTAAGTGTGTCACGACTATATCGGGTGATTGCAGTTTTTACTAGCATAAACCAAAAAATGTTTATTGGTTTTATCTGACTTCAAGTATAGAAAAATGGCAAGCTCCAGCCCATTTGGGCGCAGCCAACTAATGGGAAGAAGCCCTCCACCGTCACCATTGCCCTTACCGTCTCCTCGTCAGGAAGTAAAGCCGCCTGCTGCCGCTGTTGAGACATTTGATGTAATCTCTACAGTGAAAATACAGAGATGGATGAAGGTTATAGATACCTATTTGAGTGAGGTCTCTACAATTGCTGCAGAAAGCAAATTAAACTCGGAACTCAAACTGCGAGTTACAAATCTGTGCCGCAAAGTAAACAATGCCTCATCTGAAATGGCTGTACATTATCAGTCACTTAAACAGAAAGCCCTTCAAGCACAAATTACAATTCAGCACCTACAGGAAACGCAGAATATCTCGAACACACTCGAGGATATTAGGAAAGTAGTAAAAGGAAACTGCAGCCAGACCGATAAGAATTGGTTTGCCGATATGGTCAAGAAAGGCAGCAATACTTTTGTCCGCCCTAATAACATCAGCGCTGTTACTATTTATCCAACGGACAAAAGTAAAAGTAGTGACGACACTAAGGCCTTGATTCAGACCATAATTTCTCCCGGGGAAATGAAATTACACGTGCGCGGCGTCAGAAAAATCAAAAATGGCGGTGTTGTCATCAGCACAGAAAATAGAGACGACTTTGAGAAGCTTAAAGGCTCAATTAAACTCATTGCTTCAGGCCTTTCTGTTGAAGAGCGTGCTAAGCGACGACCTAGGATAGTAGTTATTGGTGTTCCTTCTGCACTCAGTGAAAAAGAGCTCTTTGAGTGTATTTTTGAGCAAATCCTAGCTCAAAAATTCCCCGATAAGACACGGGAGTCATTTCTACGCTCTACCAAATTGTCCCACAAGCCTGGGAAAAAGAATGCTTCTACGTGT
The DNA here is from genome assembly GCA_963564715.1 of Catocala sponsa. Lineage (NCBI taxonomy): Eukaryota > Metazoa > Arthropoda > Insecta > Lepidoptera > Erebidae > Catocala > Catocala sponsa. Next base: position 5,128,255 of record OY751334.1, read on the forward strand.
AACTACATCATAGAAGTATCACCTGCCATCAGAAAAGTCCTGATCAACCAGGAGAGAGTTTTTATAAACTGGACATCATGCCCAGTAAGAGACTTTACCCTCGTGACAAGGTGCTACAATTGCCAACAATATGGTCATGCTGCAAAATTCTGCCGCGAAACAACACCTACTTATGGACACTGTGGTGAAGCTGGTCATACAATTAAAGAATGCAAAAAGACATCGCCGCCGGCCTGCGCAACTTGCAAAAGATTTAAGAAGTCCAATGACCACCAAACCGGACACGAGAACTGCCCCGCTCGAAAGTATGCTGAAGACAGGTATTTAAACTCCATTGACTATGAAGGCGCCTAGGAGCGCCGATAACAAGAAAGAAACACATCTACAGGTAGGTTACACCCTTAACCGCGCCTAATCATGGCTAATTGATGATCTTGACGAGTTTTCAATTTCAGACTAAGGTCTGTAAAATTGAAGATTGTCAAGGCTTACTTCCATTATATGACAAAAGTCTAACGATTATGACGCAAAATATTCGTAGTATTTATAAGAATTTTCAGGAACTTGAAATACTGTTGCATATTATGGCAATAAATTGTGAGATAATAGTGTTATCTGAATGCTGGCTATCTAAAAGATCCTTTGGACTACCAACACTAGCTGGATATAGATCGTTTTGTAGCGAAAGTATAATCATACTAATTGTTGAGTTAGTAACAACTAACTCAACAATCACAGATCATCACGCTGTCTTACTAAAAATAAAACTATCACTTCATAAAATTAAATGCACACATAGCTATACTAAAGTAAACATAGAAAAATTCGCATTCGATATACCTAACAAAGATTTTGCCCTGATGATTGGATGTTTACTCATGTGCTGACCCCAACATTTCACTCGATTACCTCATAAATGCATTGCAACATGTTATTCATAAAAATACATCAATTATAAAATTATCTAATAAACATAAAATAACAAAGCCTTGGATTACACAAGGTCTTTTGGCATAGAGATAAACTACATTTGTTAGCAAAAAAATCACCTGATAATGAGATTATGTCTGTGACTTACAAAAGATACCGAAATTACTGTAACAAACTTCTTTAAAAATTAAAACTTTAATATAACAAGACAGAACTGGAAAAGGCTGGCACAAATAATAAGCTTGTTTGGAAATTTATAAAATCCTGCTCTTATATCACAAAATCTCAAGAACCAGCTGTAGATCTGCTTCAATCAGAATCAAATTCAACTCTGGCGTTGAATAAAGTTAATAATTTTTTCGCTAATGTCGGTAACGTACTAAGCGAAAAAATTACATGTCAGAGCAACATTTCATCACATCATACCTCAATCATATCACCTACCTCAAGCCTTAAATCTTTTTTTAAAAAGCTATTATTACCCCAGTGCACAAATCGGGTGACAAAAAATGTGTAAATAATTACAGGCTAATCTCAATTTTGCCAACGTTGTCAAAAGTTTTAGAAAAAATAATAAATAACAGAGTAGTGAAATATTTAGAGTCTACCAATATACTTTCAGACAGGCAGTTCGGTTTTAGACCCCAAAGATCAACAAGTCAAGCAGTTCACATGTTGACTGATCACGTAGTGGCTAACATGGACAACGGGATGCATGCTATTGGGATATTTTTGGACCTTGCCAAAGCTTTTGCTAGCTATGTATTATTATTGAATAAAATTATTATATATAAATTGAGAATTGAGTTCTGTCGTAGTTTCCTCTACTTGTTTTGCTTCGGTTTTTGTTGTGTGTTTATTGGAACCTGTTGTGGTATAATCTAGTTCATCAGTTGAAGTATACACAGAGCCCGATAAACTGTTACTACACTTGCCAAAACTTTCTGCAATTGGTCTGTAAAAACGCGCATATTTTATTATTTTATTCGAAGCTTGAACAACTTATTTGATGGATAAATAAAATATACTTACTTCATAACTTCATTACAAATATCTACTACGAAGAAATACCTGAAAAATAAAACAGAATGTACTAAAGTGCATCTTGAAATATGTACATAAGGTATATATCCGTGGCCGGCGTGAATATGTTGACATGTCCAAAATCGCGATTATACAGAGCAGCAATTTTAAAGTTTGACATATTATGAAAAATCGAGGTAAGTGTTATTTTATATATGTATTTTATAGTTGCATGTCAGGATTGACTTAGGGATAAATTTGTGTAATGTTTCGAATAGTAATAATAAATACGCTTAAATTATAAAAGTTTTTTTATTATCAGACTTATCAATTTGTGCACCAACTAGTTATCAATATATTCACAAATTTAAAGGGTAATGAATTAATCATTAATTAATTACTCTTTATTTGGTATGTTTTCCTTAAGGATTATTTGATCATTTTTGATCTCCCCTACACCTGTGTTGTGGTCTTACATGGGGTTAGAGGAGCTAGGTATATCGGGCACGCCACAATCGTAGCGATAAGTCCCATTTTTGAGGAGTGGCTGGAGAGGCGGCATGGCGCCCTCACCTTCCGGCTGACACAGGTAATGACTTGCCACGGTTCCTTTGGCCAGTTCCTGCGTCGCATAGGTCGACAAGAGACGCACCACTGCGGCGACAACTGTCGCGATGTTTTTGTAGACATGGCGTGGCACACGTTGTTGGATTGCCCCGCCTGGGCTTCGCAGCGCCGTGAGTTGGTCACGGCAGTTGGAATGGTTGCCCTCTCGCCCCTGGCAGGCCGCCCCCGTGTGTGTTAGAACGCCGTCACCTCCTTCTATGAGGAAGTTATTTCTATGAAGGAGGTGGCGGAGCGAGAGAGGTAGCGCTGAAACCCTCTCCCCAACCGCAGAACCGGCAACCGAAGGGCGCGGGACGACCTACGGCAACCATGAGGTTTTACCTGGGGGTCGTGGGCTTCGTGGGCCTGCCCACCATCCGATCAGCTCTAGGTCCGAAAGGCGGCATGCGTGTTCCTACGTGCGTCTCTCAGTTGTGTGTTCTTCGTCTACAGTAATGTAGACGAGTAGGGATAAAATATCTCTCTAAATAGGTAGTAGGTAGATAGAGATGCGGCCCCGCCGATTGCGGTTATGTCGAGGAACACCGTGGAGTGATAATAAAATTTTTTGATTGAATGAAATTTTCATGGAGCCACTGCCAATTAGTGCCGAAAGAAAAATGATTTAATGGATCTTCTGGAGTTTGGTTGCCAGAGAAATCTTTAGTTGGATGCATCATCCCTTTGATATTATTTCTAAAAATCGGCAAAATATTTCAGTCATTACGACAACATTAAAGTGATTTTTTATTTTGCATATCCTCACTAACTGCAACCTATCATTCAAATGATTAATCTTCATTTGCGTTCTTTTTTCGCTTTTTCTGTAATTCGTGGTCTGACTCGCACTCCATGTGAGCATGTCCACTTATGAGAAATATGTGATTATTGCAAAGTAAGGTGGTTATTAAAACATAAACATCATGGCCACGATGCTATTTTTATTTTTTTCACCGCATGTTTCGGAGTAGAAAATAATCTCCTTCACGTCGGGTCACATCCTTGGCATAATTGAAATAAGCATTAAGCAATTCGATTTGCTTCTTGACCTCCTATGGTCTCATCCCACGTATAACATGTTGTTGAGTTGTTTCCTAGGTGATGAATGGTTAAATGACCAAAGCTGTCGTTTGTGAGAGGAAACCGAAGTTTTTAAATAAGGCGTTGGCAGGAATTGTTGGAGGTCAAATGCAAATGTTCTAATTGAAGAATCTTTTTTTATAATGTCTTTATCAAAACGTTTTCATTATAGGCTGTTTAAGAATAATCATTTATTCTTCATATTATATTTATACAATAATTGTAAATATTTACTACAAAAATAAAAAGTATATTGGAATATTACATGAATCTCTTAAATGATCCATAGAAGTCTAAATCTGTCAGAGTGTCGTAAGAGCTACATACTATTTCAATTGGATTAAATGTATTGAAACATTATATTAAGTCAACCTATAAAACTGCCGTATGTAGATAAACCATAACATTGTAAGTATTTATATTGAAAACTATTTAATATCTGTTTTTAATGATGATGTTTTACATAAATGTCTTAAATTATTATAAACAACAACTATCTTGTATATGGCGAATTCAAACAACGACATTAAGGAGATACTAACCGACTCAATATGTAACACAAATAGAATACAATTCAAGATAAGATAAGATTGCGTAAACATATGTATACATACAGAAATATTATAAAAATGCATGAAATATGTTACATCATTTTTGTCTCAACATGTTTGACATATTGCATGACGTACAAATACTTGTGAAGTTAAATGTCAGAATTAGCATAAAATTTATGTGGATTAAATATGTGTTGTGAGTGTTTGATAATATCATGTACCGTCTCTTCCTTTGAGAAAAGGCATTTTACTAGATCCTCCTATCACAAGTGTATCCTAGAACAGGTTTTGTACCTAAACCATTTTCTGGTTATCTAATTTGAATATAACTTTGCAGGAAGGAAAACGTTGAGCTTGGTTATCAAATAACTAGTTCATTATTCAAATACCTAGTTAATTAGTTATGAAAAATAAATGGGATTTTTCAGTCAAACCCGGAATACAGCATATAATATGTTTAATTAACAGAAAGCAAAGGTTATCATGCGATTTTTAACTTTTAACAATTTAAAGCCACTATTTTTATAATAATAGCGATTTTGACATTAGCTAACAAACAAAAAATTTGTTTATTTTTGTCACGTATACTTCACAATTAAGCTATAGTAAGTATCGGATATAGTTATATCCGATACTTTGAGGTTTTGATAAAGTATTTTTGGGATACTCTACTGACAAAATTTCTCACGCCTGTGTATTCCTGAAGGGTATGGTAGAGGTATATTATACCCATATTTCGCCAATTATGGATTTGATCATCATCGTCATCTCAGCCAAAAGACGTCCACTGCTGCAGATAGGCCTCCTCCAAGCTTTTCCACACAGACCAGTCTTGGACTCCGCATCCACCCGCTTCCCGCGACCCTTATCAGGTCGTCGGCCCACCTTGTGGGAGGCCTACTCCTACTGCGTCTTCCGGTGCGTGGCCGCCACTCCAGAACCTTTCTGCCCCAACGGTCAAAGGTTCTGCGAGCTATGTGCCCTGCCCGGAGTGCTATGTCGGCAACTTTAATTTTTCTGCGGATCTCCTAATTTCTGATTTGTTCCCGCAGGGAAACCCCGAGCATAGGTCTCTCCATCGCCCTCTGAGTGACCTTGAGCTTTTATTATGGATTTCGTAATAGCGTAATAAGCAAATATCAGCGCAAACACAAGTGCTCTCTTTATTCGTTCATTCGTATAGTGTGATGGGAAGTTATTCAATCCGAATAGACGAGATAGAACATTAGACACCTTTTCGCAGAATACACTAGTGTGGGGAATTTCAGTGACACAGAATAGTTTAACACTAACAACATTTTGTAGCTTTCATGTTTTGTAATTTATTTAATGGCAAATTTTAGAAATAGGTTTTATTTATAAACTCTGATTGCATTAGTGTAGGCTCCAATAGGAGCAAGACAGTAAAGAGGCTCCAATAGGAGCAAGACACTATTCGTTATGATGTGGAGATTCTTAACTGCTCCAGGAACAAGTTACATGTATACAGAAAAAGTAGTCAAGAGTCGGATACTCATAAAATATATAGGTACCTGTTTGAGAATGGTATGGTGTGCGCCAAAGTGTTAAATGTGAATCAAAATACACAAATACAATACGAGTAAACATACATTTTATTTTTCTGAAGAAAATTCGAATGATTTTTAACTTAAAATAATAGTCTGTAATTAATATTTCAGTTTTCGGTACGCTTTACTTTACAGCCTGTATACACACCTTTGATTGAAATAATATAACAATAGAACAAGCGACTAATACACTCGCGAATATATCATAATATCTTTTATACGGATGATGGTTGGGTACCGTGCAAAGTGACCCAATATCGTCGATCAATAAGTAATATATCAGCCCTGTACTAAACTGTCCCACTGCTGGTCATGGGCCTCTTTTCAATGTGAGAAGGATAAGGCCATAGTCCACCACGCTGGCCCAGTGTGGGTTGGCAGACTTCACATATCTTCGAGAACATTATGTAAAACTCTTAGACAGGCAGGTTATCTCACGATGTTTTCCTTCACCGTTAAAGCGAGCGATAATGAACTATTTAATACGCACATAACTTCGAAAAGTCAGAGATGCGCGCCTTGGGAACGAACTCAAGACCTCTACGTGGCAGTCCAACGGTTTCCCACTAGGCTATCGCTGCTGTGTGGTTTGTGGTTGTATGTATATGTATGGAATCTACCAAATCTGGGTTACGTGGATGGGTGTTTGAAGAATAGACACCATTTTCATCTGTAGTTACCATAATATCGGAATGGTAACTACAGGTGTACATGGTGTCTGTCCTAAATACCCCCATATCTTCAAATTGGATAGGGAGACGGTAACTCAACGATTCAGTAGATTAGCTCCCTGAATAGTCATATACAAACTTTAAAAGCAACAAAAGGCATGCGAATAACTAACCTGGACCGTATATCTTATCTTATATGGGGGCCAGTCAGTGCAGACCGGCGACACTTCGACCCAGTGGGATCTTTTGTGTCGACACTCTCCCAATAACGACTGCCATAGATGTTCATGGCAGCCGGGACCAACGGCTTAACGTGATTTCCGAGGCACGGAGCAAGCGATAATTGTCAATCAATACGCACATAATTTCGAAAAGTCATATATCTTCCGAAAGTCAGAGGTGCGCGACGTGGGTTCGAACCCGAGACCCTCTGCATTGCAGTCTCTTGGTCTCCCCACTAGCTGTCGCTGCTCATGACCGAATAAGTATCTTGTATACACGCAACAATAACACGTCAATCAATCATTAGCGTGTAGCTTACCAGCAGAAAAGGTGATGCTGCAAGGACTAAGTGCCACATCATCTCTTATTATTGTTGTAGAGAAAGAGATAACGCGATATGGAATACAATAGAGGTATAACACACGGTACTACAGCCTCAGGGCAGTAATAAAATACAAAAAGCACGTGTAAAAACTGCCATTGCAATGACTCAAATTATCACGAAACGTCCACTTGAATAGTGGCATCATCTGCTACGTCGAATGCTACACGTGAATTATAGCTGTGATGTTGGTTAGAGATTATTTATCATAGCGTAGACGCTTGTAACTAACGCTAAGCGTAGTGTAGACGTAGCGAACCTTAAAGGCTTCTTATTTGTAAGAGTTTTGTTCTAGAGTGGGATGGAAATCCTACCGAAACTGGCCGCGACAGGTGTAGCAAACAATAGCATGTAAGTATAGAATCTAATAAATTTGGGTTATGGGGATCGGTGTTTCATGGACTGGTATAATGTTAACTATGGATAAAAACAAAGCTTGCCGTGAATACCCTAAGACAAGAAACACAGAGCTTAAAGGAATATGGAGACCCCGGCAACTAAATGAATGTAACACAAAGTGACTGGGTTGCAATCTTTCATAGTAGTGTAGGTTTCATTTTGTTGTATTAGTACCCTGCTATGTTATCAGATGCCAAGTTTAAGCGGAATGGATACCTTTCTTGTTCAGTAATTCTTGTACAATTACAAGTATTTTGACTGGAAAAGCCCAGTTATCTTTATTAAGTGACTCTTTGTAATTCTATTGGTAACCAATAAATTCATGGTTAAGTGAACTACAGCATGATTAGAACTAGCTTTTGTCCGCGGCTTCGCTCGCAATCTGTTACTTTTTATAGTTGATTCCTAGTTTGGTAGCGTGTTTTGATGTAGCAGAAACAGAAGATCTCTTTCTGGCAGGCATTGTGTTGCAAACGTATTAAAAAAAAAGAAATATTTAAGATTGACTGGTAGGTAACTATATTGTACCTATATATTGCGAATATTAAAATCTAGAGAATTAAAATTAATAACTAACCTACTTTACCTATATTTAATTATAATTACCTAATACATATTATACCAAAGTTAAATCTAGTAATATTATAAAGAAGAAGAGTTTGTTTGTTTGTTTGAACGCGCTAATCTCAGGAACTACTAATCCGAATTAAAAAATAAATTATTTTTGTGTTGGATAGCCTATTTATCGAGGAAGGCTATAGGCTATATAACATCACGCTACGACCCACGGGACCGGCGCAGTAACTATAAACGCGGGTGAAACCGCGGGAACATCTAGTATAATAATAAAAGAGAAAATGAAATACCTACCTAAATAAAACTATTTATGATGAAAACTAATCTAAACTACCTAATTAAATAAGAAAAATGCGTACGTACTCTAAACTAATATCTACTAAAACATATTCGAATAACTAATCCTACCTAACAGTCTTAGAAATAAAATAGACCTACGTTACACACTATTAAATATACTACCTATACCTTAAAATTAAATTTATATATATATATATACCTTATAAAAATAAACCTAATAATTAACTACTCTAAGTCTAAACTGTACTGTTCTGAAATAAAAAGATCGCGCTGATAAGCACGGTTTAAAACCACTACGCCATCCGTCCACATATGTATATAAACATATAAACGACATATCACTGGCTCACTATTACAAGGTTCTATGTTTTTTTTTTTACTTTGGGGAAATGAGGTTTAAAAAGTTCCATATCAGTAAAAATAACTTAAAAAGTAACTTAGAACTACATGCGATTTAATATTGTGAGGTGGTAAGTGCTTCCATCTATTACTAAATTAGTCTAAACAAAAAGGAATGACATATAAAACCATGCAATATTCCTAACTCATTTTTTCAAAAATGTACCGTAGACCCTTGTAATATTGGATCAGCGATATTACGACATATAAACAAATACAACATACACTCGTGTTTATATGTTTAAACAACAGGCTTGAATAAGATTACAGTGTAATGTTTGTCGTTCTATATGCGTTTCTTTGTTCAAGTATTTAAAGTATTACTTTATACAGTCTCGGTATTTCCCGTTGCGAGAAATTCTACTGATACTATAAATATGAAGGTTCTAGTTTTCCGATGTTTATTAACCCCTATAAACAACCATAGCCTAGTTGGACAATCGTTGGAATGCCACCCAGCTGTCTCGAGTCCGATCCTAAGACTTACCTCCAACTTTCCAAGTTATGTGCGTATTAAGTAATTATACACAAGGTTGCTATGATCCATGGGCATTAAATTGGACAGAGTATTCCATATGGGCTCAGTGTTATTTCAAAACGGTTAAAAACTCGATAAAGATAATAATAGAAAATCACTTTTTCAAACAAATTAAATCAATTTAATACGCAAGTAACACCATATTTTATAAACATCTGTTGTCTGTCATTGTTTCATTGTTGTTTTTCTTTCTTTGTTTCATTGTTGTCACGGGTTGATTTAGTGCTTCCTTGTTTGTGTTACAAACTAATGGTGTAAACTAGTGGTGAAAACACAAGCATAACATATGCTTGTGTTTTCGTTCTTATTGCGCTAAGATTAAGACTCACTTTGGCGTGATTGTTGGCTACAGTAATAATGTATACTAAGTATCAGAGCGGCAAAGTCTCCTACATTTTTGTCGCTTTAAGGTGCATGACCTTAGATACCTATGCTTAGACTTTCGGTCAGCTGTTAGGGCAGATAAAACCCGTTGCAGTTTAGCAAAAACTAAAATCTATCCTGTGGCTAAACTACTTCTCCTATTGAAATTAAATTTGGTGTAGAGCTTGTATGTGGTACATAATATATGTAGATAGAAATAAAGCCTCACTGTTTAATCAACTTTGTATATATTATATTGACGGCTCGATGGCGTAGTGGTCAGTGTAACCGACTGCCATCCCGCACAAGTCAAACATTTGTGTGCATGAACATGGATGTTTGTCTTGGTCTGGGTGTTTCTATATATAATAAGCCGACGAATTATATATGTATTTATAAAAAAATAAAAGTATATATGTATATTTATCCACTGTCTAATACCCATAGTACAAGCTCTGCTTAGTTTGGGCTACATGGTGTTGTGTGTATGTGATAGAATATTATTATATTTTTATTATAATTGTCGCTCGCTGTAATAGTGAAAGAAAAAATCATAAAAAATGTTTGTCTGAGAGTACTACATAATTTTCTCGAAGATGTGTGAAGTTCGCCAACCCGCACTGGGCTAATGAGGCGGATTGGTGGCCATCGGAGACGAAACATAGGTGTGATACATCTCTGCCCGTCCCTTCAGAATAGGAGTAAAACTGGAGACATTGAATTAACATGTACCGATTGAATATAATATGATTCTGCCAAGCTCTCTAACTCGCTTAGCCGATTTTTACAAAGATAAGATTGAATTCCCAAATTTTTACCTAGGTATACTGGGTGTGAGGGACGGCGTACCGAAAACTTTAGCAAGACGTCTTTCTATAAGTACTTATCACGACGCAAACTTCAATTAATAAAAAACGCAAGATTAAAATGTAATGTAGATTAACAATATTACGCGGTACGCAATGGGTTGCTACCAATACATCGCACTCGACGAATGAAGTCTGCATTCCGCGCGCATAAAAACAGCTGATCTATTTAAATCACGACCATTTAATTACATTGCTGTATTGTAGAAAAATGTGACAGGCTGAAAAATTAAAAATTGCAGAAAAGCAATTGTGATTGTTGAAAATAAATCCAACGATTTTTTACTCAGAGAATAATGGTCTGAATCTACTATTTCAGTTTTCGGTACACCGTCCCTTACACCCAGTATAAAATATGCATAAATAGTATTGCACTCGAATATTATGCTCCAGTAAGTTTGGCTCAGATTGCATTAGAGAACATGAAATCTAGCTCGTGCTACAAAAAAAAATACTAGCTAAGACTACAGTACATATTACTGAATAACTTAATGACTGAAGCTGTGTTTTAACATACATAAGTATGTATGTAAATATAAATCATATACTAAACGAACACACAACATGCGAAAAGTGGCGTCACACACGCTCAAACAAACCAAGTTTCCCTAATAAAGTTGTCAAAACTCCGCAGAAATCGTCAAATAACCGAACTAATCCAATATACTACGAGTAGGGGATTAAACCTGTCAGCTATTAGAACTTAACGGGACACTTCAACCCCTTTGAGACGAATCAATATACATGTTTATTTAGGGAGTAAGTATGTAAATAAGTAAACTTGATCCTGGGGATCTTTGTCAGTAGTTCCAGAGGACTACTCGAGCAAATAACGAGGGACTTTTCTATAATAAGAATATCGTATAATTGAAAGGATTAAGGAGTTTAAATTTTATGATAATAATATGATTTCAGCATCCATACTGATATTATGAAGCGAATGTGGTCTGTTTGTATGTTACGCTTTCACACCTTGAGTACTAGACCGACAATCATGAAATTTCGCTTACAATACAAACGAAGATAGCAATCAGAAGTATAAAAAAGGACATATACCTTTCCTTAAGAAAGAAAAAAGGTACTGTGGCCGAGTGAGCCAAACTGCGGGCATAAGCTAGTCTATAGTATTTTAACGTAGCTTCAACCGCATTGTTCGCTCACTAACAGTATTGTTATGCCAGAATGACTAAAGTTTTAAATGTATCCGATTGTTCGGTTTTTCTATCTTTCATGGTTATCCAAGGATTACGCTAAACCCGACAAATAGCTATAGGCTCGACCCTTGACCCCAACTGCGAATACTACTAAGATTAGCGAGCTGTGAGCGAATACAATCTGTTTCCAAAGGATATCTGACTTTATCTAGGTTTAGAAACAAAACGAAAGTAGAACTTTTCTGTGTAATTTCATTGCTATTTATTTAGCTTGCCTCTTTGAATAAGTATGCGCTTACGTCTTCGTGCGATCGTTAAGTTCAAAGCCCGGATTGGGCAATCTATGATTCGTCTTTTTTATTAAGTAGTTTGCAGATATAGCACAGAATCTGAAAATGTGCCTGATAGACAGCCATTGGCTCACACCATTTATTTGGAAGAACATATAATTGGATAAAATAAATAAATAATACGAGCCCTGTATTAAACTGTCCCACTGCTGGGCAAGGGCCTCTACTCAGTGTGGGAAGAGTTAGGCCACAGTTTACCAGGTTGGCCCAGTGCGGGTCAGACATCGCATATCTTCTTATTATTATACTAGCTTTTGCCCGCGGCTTCGCTCGCGTTAATTTAGAATTTGACAATCAATTCGGGTTGTACTCTGCTTGTAATAATATAATTCAATCATGATTCGAAAGACACGTGGCGCCATCTATTATCACAAGAACGTTATTGTTGTTTTCCTCGGGAACAGTAATTTTTTTCGGGATGAAAAGTAACCTATGTCCGTTTCTGTACACTTAACAACGTATATGCAAAATTTCAGGATGATCGGTTCAGTGGTTTAGGCGTGAAAAGGTAACAAACAAATAAACAAACTCATTTTTGCTTTTATAATATTAGTTAGGATTAGGATTAACGTGTTTCTAACAAAATGATTTAAATCTACTCGCAGTTGAAAACATCGTGAATATAAAATTGATATTCTAAACACGGCCCTCGGTCCTGTAACCCTATTCCGTCAATTCAATTTGATGACTCGGAGATAGAAAATTGAACTGACGTAATCTCTTTTCTTACTTTATTGCCTGTAAGTGTATTGTTTTTCCGAACTTATCAGCATTTCCTGATATAATTTACAAGTATCGATTGATACTTTTGTAGCTTTTATACCTTAAATCTAAAAGTATTGGTAAACGTACCGTAATACAAAACCTATGCTCTCACCGTACTTAGATTACACAGAAAATTGTCCTACACTAAAAGATTGAGGTCACACATCAGATATAGAATAAAACTGTTCAATTTAAATGTCATGTTGGCATTTTAACTCAGATGAGAACTTAAATCCAGAAATATGACCAAACCATCTTTGCGCTCGCTCGAGAACGGTACTTTTTTCTAGATAAAAGGTACCTTATGTCCTTTTCTGTACCCCTGACAATAAGTATGCGAAATTTCATAATGGTCGGTCTTGTAGTTAAGACGTAATAGCGTAACAAACAAACTTACATTCGCATTAATAATATGAGTTTATAATTTAAACGTAGAAGGGCGCATTTGTGATTTAAATTTTTGAGGCCGTCCATTAAAATATATAGGTATATTAACAGATTTCTTAAATTGAAATTGATTTTACTCTATCATTCGGACTATTAGATGGTAGGGTTTCGTTACTTCATTGTTACTTCATGTGTTTTTATTTAGTCGGTACTGCAATGACTGGGCTTCCAAACCACGACGGCTTCTAACTACGACGCTGGCGAGTCCAACGCCTCATTTATTAGGCAACCACTACTTAAAAGAGTAGTACGAACCCACCGTCAAAATACATACAAAAGTGTTGGTCCGACCCAATTTGAACCAGTTTTAACATCTAGTTAATCCTTCTCACAACGAGAAGAGGCCCTTCGTATACTACAAAGAGCCTCTTCTCATTGTGAAAAGGATTAGGCCATAGTCCACCACGCTGACCCAGTATGGGTTGGCAAACTAACATATGAGAGAACTCTCAGACATGCAAATTTCCTCACGATGTTTTCCTTCCCCGGTAAAGCAAACTTTAATTAACTATTAAATACGCACATGACTTCGAAAAGTCAAAGGTTCGTGCCTTGGAATCAAACTAAAGACCTCTGTCTAGCAGTCCAATCGTCTTCCACAAGGCTACCGCTGCCTATCCTCCCAATGCGAGCCAGAACACAACGAATATGTTTATTACAAGAATTCGTTCTCTTTCAAAACAAATTTAAGATTACTTTATTAAATTGCTTCATAAAACTTTCTAGAAACCAATTCATGAAAACAAACTTAGAAATTCATATAACATTTGAAAGAAAACATGACATCCTATAAATACATAATGCGATTGGAACCACATCGATCTTTGACCGGAACATGGATTTCCCTTGAGTGAACTTTTAAAGTAACTGTATACAAGTAAAAATTTATGAGATCCCGCCGAGCAGCCCGTTCTAGACTTTAAACTTTATTCTAAGCTTCGGTTTTCTTGTTTTATAGGAATATATGTTTTCTTGTATTACAATATACATACGTTAATTAAAACACATACCTATATTTTATACAATGACATCATTGCCTACCACATCCACATCACAACTCATTACGGCTCAACTGTCGGCCTCGATGGCGTAGTGGTTGGTGTAACCGACTGCTACGCATGAGGTCGCGGGTTCGATTCCCGCACAAGTCAAACATTTGTGTGCATGAACATGGATGTTTGTCTTGGTCTGGGTGTTTCTATGTATAATATGTATGTATTTATAAAAAAAAAGTATAATTATATGTATGTTTATCCATTGTCTAGTACCCATAGTACAAGCTCTGCTTAGTTTGGGCTAGATGGTGTTGTGTGTATGTGATAGAATATTACACCATACCACACCACTCCACATCTCACTCCTTGTCCACTTCAGTCCACAAAATAATTAAGTCGTGTCGTGTCGTGTTACAGTTTTGCTCCGCCTTTAACAAATGAAAAGTACAGCTAAAAGTTGTTTAGTGACGTTGTGTTTGGACTTGTTTTAAAGATTAAATCTACCTATTGTCAATAGTGAAAACCTCATCTCAAAATTCCCAGTAATTCGAAAGATATAGCATTTTTCAATTCAAACATTTTAAAAAACCGACGGTTTTCCCTGACCTACCACAACCCGCGCAGCGCTCGCGGTGACGTCGCTCGGTCGCCCGCCGCGCGCACCCCCCACCACCCGCGGACACCTGCACTGCCACTGCGCCGGTAACATCACGCCACCCGAGCTTCGTGCGGTACTAAGCAGAGTTACAACAAGCAGAGCAGAGCAACAACTTTTTTTTTTTTTTTGGAAGATCTGTGTAATATAATTTATTTATATTTGTTGTCTTGACTTATACTTACATCTACCATGGAACAACAATCGAATGTAACAATAAGACGTCATCAAATCTGCAAAACAAAATTGTCTGAAAGCTTAAACAGTTCTTCTGACAGTCCTATGTCACAAGATTTGTCCATCAAAAGCTTGGATTTATCTACGCATTTACATTCAAGCATTATAGAAGAACTAAAATCTGAGATTGATACTTTTAAATCCGCTTTACTGTCGACTCAAAACAAACTAGAAAACGTAATATTGGAAAACAATGAGTTCCAGAAAAATATAGGCCAATTGAATAAGGAAATTGAAATACTTAGAAAGTTATGTAAAAGCCCCCTATCATCAATTAGGAAAGCTAAAAAAAATCGACGTAGTAGCCGACGACGCCTGACTGCTAGTTTTGTTAACTCGCCACAAAACAATTCCATTTCAATATTATCTTCACCTGACAACCAACTTCTGGAGGCACCTGTAAAATCTACAGATTTATTAAGCTCGCAATATACAAAGGATACTGTTGAAAACCGAAATCGGACACAGGATATAAAATTAAAAGCCAGAGAGGAAGAGAATCAAATCTGTATTAGCCCAGATCACCAGAAACTCATCACGGACTCAGTAAATCCATCTAAAAAAATGTGTATTATTAGTAGTAATAAGACAAATAATATACTGAAAATAGCGATAAATACTTTTCCTAATGTTTTACTTTGCCACTATTGCATTCCAAATGGAGGAATAAAACAATTATTCTCAAATATTGAAAGTAAACTAGACTGTTTTACTATGGATGACTATTGTATTGTTTATATAGGAGAAACAGATTTTGAAACCTCAAAAAATTATAACCAATTAGTAGAATATATAAAGTTTAAATTATGTAAGATAATACACACTAACGTTATTATTTGTACACCGAACTTTAAGCTGAACAATTATGTATCAATCTTTAATAGGAGAATTGAAGCTTTTAATTCGATAATTTATGAAGATAATTTACTTTATGAGTATGCATATACCTTTGATACCAATGATTGTATTGAATATACTTATAATATGTTTAGAAGAAGTACTGGTATGATAAATAATGTAGCGTTAAAAATTATATTTCAAAAGCTATACGGATTTGTACAATCACTGGATAATTATTTACATAATAACTACTTATTTAACTCAATGATTCTTGACAAACAAGATTGTATAACAACATCTCATTGTTATAAGTTAAACAATAACATACAAATTGATAATAATAATTCAATTTTATCTAGTACTATGAAGCCAAAACCGGGTACAATTCCGTACTATTTTAAGACTAAGGTACAAAAGGAAGTATCAAAATGTTTTCGTAAATTATAATCTGTCTCATCTTGTCATTTTTCATCAAAATGTATGTGGAATAAGCAATAAAACTGATGATCTAGAAATATATTTAAGTGAATTATCTAAAACTGTAAGCTTTATATGCATAAGTGAACATTTTTTAAATGAAATATTAGTCAAGCAATTCCATTATCCAAACTATAGGCTAGCAAGTTATAACTACAGAGTAAATAAAAAAAGAGGAGGCACCTTGATTTTAGTGAACAACGAGAGGGACATAGAGGAATTGCAGGTCTGCAAACAGCTATACAAATGTGATTGCTTCGAAGTATGTGGTGTTAGAGACGTAGAGACTAATTTATATATTATATGTTGCTATAGAACTCCAGTTAACACTAATTATGATACTTTCATGGAGAGGCTTGAAAGGTTACTACAACATTTTTTTAATAAAAGCTGTTTCATATGTGGTGACTTCAACATAAATATGTTAAAAAATGATGAAATTAAGAAAAGGTTTGCATCATTACTTATGTGTTATAATTTTACATTTCTAATAAATGAGCCAACGTTTAGACGAAATAACACTGAATCATGCCTTGACAATATATTGACGAATATTCCAGACAGATATATAAGTGACTTATGTATAGATCATAATGGGTTAGCAGATGGTCACGCGGGCCTTTTCTGTACAGCGCATATGAACAAAGTTAAGGCAAAACAAAATCAGGCACAGTTTATTCGCATTAACAAAACATTTTATGATGACAAAAGTAAAACTAAGTTTAGAAATAATTTAAACAACCTGGATTTGAACACAGGCATAAATACATTTATACGACAATTTAACCACTTATATTCATTTTCATTCAAATGTAAAAGAATTAAAATTAACATAAATAGGACAAAACACAGTAAATGGCTTTCGAAAGGAATTAAAACATCCAGTCAATTTAAAAGATTTCTTAATACCATTTATAAACAACAAAATAACTGCGATCAAACTATACTGAATTATCGTGACAAATACTTAACCTTATACCGTAAAGTAGTTAGATTCGCAAAAAAGCTACATGTGAGAAACCAAATGAAAAATTCATTAAACAAGAGCAAATCTATTTGGAATATTGTAAATCAACGTCGTAATAGTCTCACACGAAGTTTTTCTGATAATATGATTCTCAAAACAGATAGCTTTGCGACTGATAGTCCAGTACAGGTAGCTAATATCTTCTCTAAAACGTTTTCTAAAGTCGTATTATTAAATACTTGTGATTCAAAATTGGCTATTGAATATCTTATAGAAAATGTCGAAAGAATAGAAAATGAAATGAGCTTTGACTTAGTAACTCCAAGAGAAATTTTGAATATTGTAAAAAGTATGAATAGTAAAAACTCATGTGGGTATGACAATATTTCTATGCCTATTATAAAAGAAAATATTGATATTTTAGCCTGCCCTTTAGCAACTTTATTTAATAATTGTGTTACTTTAGGTGTATTTCCTGAGCAATTTAAGATTGCTAAAATATTGCCAATATACAAAAAGGGTGTAAAGACTGATCCAGAAAACTACAGGCCTATTTGCTTACTTCCAGTCCTGTCATGAAAGTTCGTCTTTTAAGACACTTAAACAATAATAACATTTTGAACACAAGACAATTTGGCTATCAGAAAGATATAAGTACGGCTGATGCCATAGACTCTCTTATTGAGGATGTTTTACGTAATTTAAATGACAGGTACAATGTTGCGGGTCTATTTCTAGATTTAAGCTCCGCTTTTAATACGGTAGACCATAACATTTTACTTCATAAATTGGAACACTATGGTATTCGAAATAAAAATCTAGAATTATTTGGTTCATATCTACGGAATAGAAAACAGTTTGTGGAAATCAAAGCAATTATAGACGGTGAACAAAAGATTGGTAAATCCAATATTAGGACTATATCCTGTGGGGTACCCCAAGGCTCAGTGTTAGGGCCGATTTTGTTTATTATCTTCTTGAACGATCTAACAGCATTCATGAAAAGTCGAGTCCCAGATGCTAGACTAGTAATATTTGCAGATGACACTAATGCTGTTATATCCGCTGAAAGTATACCAAATCTAGTATTTAAAATCCAGACAACTTTTGCGGAGTTTGAAAATTGGTTTGGAGCAAACAATTTAATGCTTAATGCAGCAAAAACTAAATGTCTGCTATTTAAATCAACAGCAAAAAACACTGGAACTATCCAGGTCACCTCTAATGGCATAAATATTGATATTGTAGACAATATAAAATTTCTAGGAGTACAAATAGACGCTTTGTTAAACTGGAAACATGAATTGTCTTCTATTGTTAGTACTATAAGTTCAGCTTGCTATGCAATAAGAAGTCTTAGGGATGTTCTCACAATAGCTCAGCTGAGGATGGTTTATTTTGCTCTAGTTGAATCGAAACTGCGGTATAGCATTCAATTCTGGGGAAATAGCTATAATTATAATATAAAAGCAGCCTTCATAATACAAAAGAGAGCCATAAGAACAATGGTGTGCATACATCAGACTGAATCATGCAGGGACTTTTTTATTAAATTACAGATACTTACTGCACCATCTCTTTACATTTTAGTAATTTTGACCAACTTAATAAAATATCTTTCCAAATTCGAGACAGAATCTGAAAGAGCAATACGTCTCAGTACTCGTAGAAAAGACCTACCAATAAGAATACATCCAAAACTCAATGTGGTGAAACATTGTGCTAGTGTACAAGCAGTCACATTGTACAATAAATTACCCTCCGAATTCAAAACAATAGTAAACCATAAGGTTTTTAATAGTAAATTTAAACAATTTCTTTTAAAAAAATGCTACTATGGCGTGGATGATTATATAAAGGATGCAAATAAAGGCTTATGCATATAAGGCAACAATAATAAGGATATCATAGTTTGTAAGTTCGATATAAAATCTATATTTGTGTTCTTATATAAAAAAAAAAAAAAAAAAAATTGTTATATGTTTTTGTTCCATTTCTTGTCATGTTAGTTTTTAAGAATTTTCAACACAAATGTATGTTTGTTCAGAAATAAAATTATCTTATCTTATCTTATCTTATCTTGACACCAATTCTCACTAACCATACTAAACAAATTACATAACAATTTGTTTTTTGTACTTTCATCTGATTTTATTCTATTGTCGAATCATGTAATTGAACGAAAGAAACTAAATCCCACAACACAGGGAATCCTAGTGTGGGTCTAGGGCCTCAATCCATGTACCTATTGCTTGTTTTTATGAGACAATAAAACTATTATTATTATTATATATTTTGTTTTTGAAGAATCCAAACATTTCGGTATTTTATTAACATAAGCCTTCTGTACATTGCTTCTGTATGAATATGACAACTGTATCCGTACCCTCAATATATTATGTTCTTATGACAATCCTAATCCTAACTAATATTATAAAAGCGAAAATGAGTTTGTTTGTTTGTTACCTATTCACGCCTAAACCACTGAACCGATCATCCTGAAATTTTTCATTTACGTTGACAGGTGTACAGAAACGGACATAGGCTACCTTTCATCCCGAAAAAATTTACTGTTCCCGAGGAAAACAATAATAACGTTATTATGATAATAGATGGCGCCACGTGTCTTTCGAATCATGATTGAATTATATTATTACAAGTAGAGTACAACCCGAATTGATTGTCAAATTCTAAATTCACGCGAGTGAAGCCGCGGGCAAAAGCTAGTATTATTATATATTTTGTTTTTGATGAATCCAAACATTTCGGTATTTTATTAACATAAGCCTTCTGTACATTGCTTCTGTATGAATATGACAACTGGTATCCGTACCCTCAATATATTATGTTGTTATGACAAAGAAAATATAAAATTTAAAAAATACAAATCAATTTAGTAGCGATGTACATGTGAATGTTGCTACCAACTTGATTGAGTCAAAATAGATTTTATCTAGCAAGAACATATGTTAAAATCGCGGCTAAAAAGAGAAACTTACGACACCTCTTCGGATTATCAACCGAACTATACTAATACAAGCATTAAATTAAAAAGAAAATATAATATTTCGGACGACAGATAAACAAGGAAGACTGTTTCGCTGATAAATCATCATAAGTATTGTAGGTGTTAAGAGTAAATTAGGATTAAAGAGAAGGTTAATAACAACACATTAAAAAAAATCAACGGGTTGCACTCCGGGAGTGCCGGCAGAAGTGAAAACTTGAATATTAACGTTGTGCATTTTGGATATTTTGGAATGGTTAGGGAATAATTTTGCACGAATTGCTTTAATTATCAGTATAAAAGTACTATCATTTCTGTGGTAAAATACAATATTCATTTATTGCGCTATCGTCCACAAACATGACAATTCTCCCTCCGTCTTACGAATTTTCGATCAGGTCACGTGTCCTGACGCGAGTTTAAAATTTTTTACCCATCACAAAAAAGTGCACAACGCCGCTAAAGAAGTTTTCACTTCAAAAAGCGCCACAACGCGGCAACGTTTAGAATTTGTTAACTTAACCACATCAAGACAATAATAAGATCATTGTGTCTTAAATCTTCCGAACATCTTATACCCCCATAAGCCGATGGTACAATGTATATATAATAAAGTCATTAAGCCCGTTACAGACACATTGACACGTCTCCAAAAGAAAGCTTTGTTGTAATAACAACAACAAATAAATATAGCTACACAGATGAACTCCACTGCCCATTTCCTGATTAATTCTTTTGTTATTTGCGAGCTCTCCCGCAAAATTCGGAACACGCCGAATTTCTACTAAAGACGCCTTGCTTGTTATATTCTATGCATCTGTTGGTAATTCTTCCTCTTATCCTAGGCATAAAATCAATAGAACCTTTCATATACCATTTTGTAGAACTAATTTGGTTCGGAAATAACCTACACATACAGTTCTTAATCAATACAATATTATCCAAACACGCATTCCAGGCATTGACATTTTTGGTGATTCGTTAATCAAACTCAAAACTGAATTGCAAAAACTGTTAAAAATAATAAATCAATATCAACTTCAACTTTCAATCTTTCGAATATTTTGAGTATCTTGAAAATTCGAATAATTAATTAAGTTAATTACCAACTATATTTCATTTGATCATTGTTTGTGCCTGTACATATATATGTAGCTTATATTAATGGAGTAATTAGGGCAGTTTCAAAGCCATTGCATTAAACTGACGAGCCTGTAGATTGGTTGTTTCATATGAACTTTATGGCGTTTACATTATTCATTAATGTAATGTGAGACAAATAAAAGATTTAATCATTAATTCGGCACATTCGATCTATCCCCTTAATTTATTTAACCTATCCAATAATAAATATAATTTATATACAAACAAAGTCACACTCAGATAAAATATGAATAAACATTTATGCTAAGTAGAATTTTTCGATTACAGATTTAACTTATATTGTCGTTTACAAATGCATTAATTTTATCAGTTTATGTCTATCTAAATATCAACGTCACTGTAGTGAATCTCTAAGTCATGTAAATAAGTGTGTAGCAAGAGCTGTTTTCGAGGTCATGATATCAACTCTACAAAGTTTAATTATAGACAATAGAAAAACACATACGTACAACTCCTGATGTATATATAATACATAAGATGTATGATAGCCTTAATTTAGCCAGCATTTAGGTACCACATGATTGGAAGCGAGCCCTTTGTCATGTAGGTAAAGGGCAGCTCCAAGCTATAATAATAATAATAAAAGTCGTATCAGTCCATGAACTGATTGCCAAGAGTCTCGATCACCATCTGAAGAGGTCGCGTTAGACGGCCGGATTAAGACTCTGATGCAGAAGGCCGTATTGTGTGACACGGCACGCATCGTGAGGAGGTTCCTCTCGCTGGAGCCCTAACCACCGGGTAGCTTGGACCAAGTTCCCGATACCGGTAGGTCTTCATAGTTTTAAATTTTTAAATGTGTTTTTTTTATATATTTGAAAATGTAATTATTATTGAAAAATGTATCAATAAAAAATAAAAATAAAATAATATACCGATATAAAGGTCCACCAAACACCCATACCTATGGTTAAGATTCTAATATATGGGCTATGGCCCATATATTAGAATCCATACGTAGCAATAGTCCTACGCTTGCTGCGGCAAGTTCCGCTGTCCGTGTTTCAAACCACCAGGGCCTCATCACATTGGACCCATGTCTCCGTGTAAGCCTCCCAAAGGGCCAGGTATTTTCTAATATAATATGTTAGAAAATACCTGTGAGAAACATATTCTATCACATACACACGACACCATCTAGCCCAAACTAAGTAGAGCTTGTACTATGGGTACTAGACAATGGATAAACATACATATATACTTTTTCCCGTAAATATATACATATTATACATAGAAACACCCAGACCAAGACAAACATCCATGTTCATGCACACAAATGTTTGACTTGTGCGGAAATCGAACCCGCGACCTCAGGCGTGGCACTAACCACTATACCATCGAGATCGTCAACTATGTGCTGACTGCTGTTATTGAGAATTTATTGACCGAATTATCCAACAATGTTTTCTCCGGCGCACCTGATACCACAATAAAATAAAATAAAAATATTTATAGTTTTAGTTTGTCACTGGAGCATGAATAGATTATTCCAGGAGCCAACGTAATCTAATTTTCACATTTTCTATCTATGTCACATGGAAAATTCCATAATCCTTAGCATTAATTTATATGACTGCTGGCATCAAAGAGAAGCCTTTGTAAACTACATAATACGCCTAATGACAAATAACAGTTTATATCGCTCGCTATCTTGGCAACGAGCATTAGTTAACAAAATAAAAGGCACGCCCGATATTTCTCCAGTCAGTTCAGACCAGTTTGTGCAACCAAGCTCATCGTAATAACAAAAAAAGACAATAATATTTATTTAACCAAAAATGTCTATCGAAAAGGAACCAAAATATGTCACAAGCGAACAGGGCAAAGCGAAAGACGAAGTTGAATACGATGAGCTACTATCGACAGCTGGTCAGTTGGGGCGTTACCAGTGGACACTATTCTTTGCCACAGCTCCCTTCTACGCTTTTGGAGTATTTGTATACTTCTCACAAATGTTCATGACAGAGGTATCACCTAATCACTGGTGCAGGATACCAGGATTAGAAAATTTTACAGACATCCAACGTAGAGATCTTGGTGTACCTAAAGACGCGAATTCAAGATTTGGATATTCACAATGTAAAATGTTCGCTGTCAATTGGACTGATCTATTAGCTACAGGACAGAAACCAGATGAAACTTGGAGCAAAGTACCTTGTCAATATGGATGGGAGTTCAATAAGTCTGAAATACCGTACCCAACCATAGGAAGTGAATTAGAATGGGTATGTGATAAAAATAGTTATCAAGCGACGGCGCAATCAATATTCTTTATTGGATCTATATTTGGAGGATTCTTATTTGGGTGGGTTTCTGATCGCTTTGGAAGACTACCAGCTATTATCAGCAGTTGTCTCGTTGGGTGTGTAGGTGGTACTGCTAGTACGTTTGCTCGGAATTTAATTGAATTCGCTGTTGCAAGATTTGTGATGGGTATGGCATACGATACCTGCATGATCATGGCGTACCTCCTCGTCTTAGAATATATTGCTCCACAACATAGAACACTGATGGCGAATTTGTCATTCGCTTTATTTTACTCTCTATTTGTAACCGTGATCCCGTGGATTTCTTTGGCTTGCGGTCACTGGAAAATTATCTCTCTAGTCACTAGTTTGCCTTTAGCTCTGGCAATACTAACGAATTTTATTTTACCAGAAAGTCCAAGATGGTTATTGTCTCAAGGACGAGTCGACGAAGCCATAGAGAAAGTACTAGTTATTGGTCGGATAAATAAAAAAGAAATACCGACGAAAATGATAGAGCAATTTAAATTATCAGTCACGAATACCAAGAAGGAAGAAAATCAAAGCTGTTTGGAAATTTTTAGGCGACCAGCCGTAAGAAAAACTTTTATCCTGATTTGTTTAGAATACATGTGTTGTGCTTTAGTATTCGACGGTTTAGTAAGAAGTATTGGACTGTTGGATTTTGATTTCTTCTTATCATTCTCTTTAATATCTTTTACTGAGTTTCCATCTATTATATTAGTGGCTTTCATAATGGACTATACGGGCAGACGGTGGTTGTGCTCAATTTGTATGGCTGTGAGCTGCATATTCTGTTTGCTGACTGTATTTTTCAGTGGAATACTAACTGTGATATTCGCCGTTGTGGCGAGATTTACCGTGAACATGGCATTCAATGCTTCTATACAGTGGGCTCCAGAAATGTTACCAACACCGGTCAGAGGTTCTGCAGTAGCTGTAGTGCACGTTTGTGCATATTTAGCAACATTTCTGTCATCTTATATTGTATACCTAAAAGAATTTATCTACTGGCTACCTTTAACCGTGATAGGTGCTGTTGGTGCCCTTGGAATGTTGATTGCTTTTGCGCTACCAGAAACTGCAATGAAAGACATGCCTCAGACGTTCGAAGATGCAGAGAAGTTGATAAGGAACCAACGAATATGGACGTTACCGTTCTTAGAAGCAAAAAAGGAAGAGAAGATACAACAAGAAATGGTTAATGAAGGTTTTCAGTTTGAAGCATAGTATGTTCCACAAAATTTGTGTGTTCACTTTGTCTATATATGATGAGCTACTATTTAATACTAATGCTGCAATACTGTCAATTACTGTTTATATATTCTGGATAACAGAATATAAGGCAATAATAATTATATAATGTTAAAATAATCACAGTACTGTTTTAGTCAGTTGCCCTCAAAGATAACAAGAAACAGACACTTCAATTTTATTTATTTGTATAGATGTACAAATAAATAAAATTGAAGTGTCTGTTTGTAATATCAAAATAACAGCTTTCTATCTAATGCATATGAAAGTATATAAGGTACCTATACGAAAACATCTATTTTTTAAATTTTTGTCTGTCTGTCTGTTTGTTCCGGCTAATCGCCGAAACCGCTGAACCGATTTTGACGGGACTTTCACTGGCAGATAGCTGATGTTATAAGGAATAACTAAGGCTACTTTGATTTTAGAAAAAAAATAGGGTTCCGCGGAGACAAACACTCTTTAGTTAAAATCTACGCGGACGAAATCGCAGGTAACAGCTAGTGATTTATAAAAATTGTAGCAGTTTGTATTTGTGCAAAAACATCTAACTATTCAATTAAAATAGACGAGCACTGTAACACTGAATGTTTTATTTTATTATCCTAGATACAGAGACAGAATTACATTGAATTGTGCTTGTACTTGATACACTGAGTTATATATTCGCATAAAATTATATGCCATAATTTAACATGGTTTACTTATCCTAATAATAGATACGCACAATATTCATTTGGCATAACTGCTTAGGCACAATTTTTTTAGACATAATTGTACTATAAGCATATTATGTTCAAAGCGAAGGCCTTTAATTATTCAAGCCTTCCTAGTGTCTCGCTATGTGGCACTCCGTTGACGTGGGTGAACAAATTTAAGTACTTGGGTCACTGGGTCACTGATGATCTTAGAGACAACATAGATATAGAGAGGGAGCGCAGGTCGTTGGCTGTACGTTGCAATATGCTGGTTCGAAGATTTGCACGTTGTACGAGTCAAGTTAAAGTCTCTCTTTTTAAAGCTTATTGCCAGTCTTTTTACACGTGCAGTCTTTGGACCAGTTTTACGCAAAAGACATACAGCGACCTGCGCGTCCAATATAATAACGCGTTCAGGATACTGTTGGGGCGATCGTGGAGATGCAGTGCGTCCAGTATGTTTGCGGAAGCGCGCACAGACGATTTTTACGCCATAATACGGAAGAGGACCGCCTCCTTGGCTGGACGGGTACGCTCCGCCACCAACGGTCTCTTGAGCGTGTTTATAGATCGGTGGGACTCCCCCCTGCTGCGCCACTGGGTAAGGATCCACACCAAATGATGAATTTTATTATATTACTAACAATAGTTTTAAGGTATTTTTGTTACTAACACTATGGACACTTGTCTGAAATAAAGAATTTGAATTGAATTGAATAATAATTGTTCGCGACAACGTTAATATTGACTTTAATCGTGTTATCGTGAGTGAATACATAAGTGTGACGTATAAAGTTTATCGTTATAATAGTGCCGAATTACGTCATATATAGACTTGAAAAGTGTAGATAAATAGTGTAAGTAATATAATATTATGTTTCTTTTATATAGTTTAAAGAATATCATGTTTAAAGCATAAATATTGCCAATAAAATGCATTTTTACCTGAAGTTAGGTATGTTAGGGTTCCTAGGTCTTAAGTTTTTAATAAAAGGTTTCACTTGTGTGTTTTATTTTATACACTAATAAAAGCACTGCAACATACTGAAGGAATCATATTCCTACATAATATAATTAAAAAGTTATTACACTTTTTCTGATATAAATGTTATAGCAAAATAGATTTTTAGCCTAAAACCTAGAATAATTATGTCTAGACCTAATTTCCGATAGATAAAACAGATACCAATAGATAGGTCTTATCGTGCCCTACGCGGCAGTTTTTGTACCATCACGCTAACTAGTATAGTTCCGTAGATATAAGCAGAAATGTGTACCATAAATAATTAAAAATAAACTTGTGGACCGAGGTTTCTGGCCGGCTCTCGTTACGGTAAAGATTAGAGGTACTTAAGCGGTACAGTATCGATAGACCGCAGGTGCTCAAGAAACCTCATCTTCAAGCCTCAAGAACCAAACGGAGCCAGCCAGAAGCCTTCAACCAACTGAACTATGAAGCTTGTTTCTATTCATTTAAAGTCCTGATCCTGACCCGCACATCGAACCCGCAACAACACGCCTTTCAGAGCCTCCGACATAGTAACCAGTCATCGCCATATAGTACAGTCTACACATCGTGTACAGGACGTCAGCGACTCGACGGTTGTTTGTAACCATCATCACATAGTAACGAAGCCCCGAGTTCGCCCGTCCGGTACATTCGTTGGTCCTTCGAGCCGGATAGAACAGGAGGCCTGAAAGCGTGTCCCGTCGACGTCCCGCGCCTGAAAACTGAAGACTCAAGATGCCGGTGACAAGATCCAAGGGAAGAGCTCCTGAAGCATGGACAATCGACGCTGATGCAGGACCATCGACGAGCGGCCCGGCGCCCCCGCGCACCGAAGCCCCGTGCGTCCGACACCAGATGGCGCCACGGTCACCGTCGACAAGTACAGATACAGTGCCGCGCATTCCGGTCGCCGCCGAGTCTATATTACGCGCCGCATCAAGTGAACGAATGGCTGCTCGCCGTGCGGAAGAAGATTCGAATCGGACGTTGCGGCCTGCGGAAAGTTTGGGTTCGAATGTGGCACCGAGCAGTGTTGAAGATACATCAAGACAGGCACAGAAAATGCAAGAGGGACGTCGAACAGCGCGGTCAGTGATGACACACCGATCGAATAGAAACGTGTTGAAGGCGCGTGAAGAAATTTTGAGGATCAAATTACAGTTCGCGCAGTTGGCGCTACAGAAGGCTGAAGATGCTGCGGATTCAGATGACTACGAAGAAGATGGCCGTTCGAAGGACGACTACGTGCGATCGTGGTTAGTCTTCTAACCATTAGGCTCCGGAACCGCAGATAGAAAATATAGAAGCCGACATCGGAAGAGGAACCGATCCGCCGGCACCGCCCATGAAGGGCAATAGTGACATGAAAACTGTCAACCCACAGCAAACAGAAGCCGACATTGGAAGAGGAATCGACCAACCGGCCGCCGCGCCCCCGAGGGGCAACAGTGACACGAAAATTGTCAAGAACTTACAGGACGCTGAAGACGTCAACAAACAGGATGAAGACCCTTTACAGAAAAAGGCCGTTCATCAACAGGGAGGAGATTCACTGAAGCCATTCATCACTGAACTCACCTCCGCCATAGCAGCGCTCGTGGACAGGAAGCCGCTGGACACCGCTGGACCGTCGCCACACCCAGCGGTATCGAAGGTCATCATGACACTACCAACGTTCAGCGGGGCGCATACAGAGTGGTTGTCGTTTCGTACGATATACGACACCACAAGAAGATACTTCAACGACGTGGAAAATACAGCAAGATTGAGAAAAAGTCTCAAGGGAAGAGCACTCGAAACTGTCAGTTCGGAACTGATTGGACATGCGAAACCGGACGACATCATGAAGGAATTGGAACTACAATTCGGAAGACCAGACTCCATCGCCCAAGCGGAGACAGACAAGCTGAGGACGCTGCCACGCTGTAGCGAAGCACCGAAGGACATCTGCACATTCGCAAGCAAGATAAGAAGCAGTGTAGTGACACTTCAAGCATTGAAGAAAGAACACTACCTCATCAATGCGGAACTCCTGCGTGTGCTGACCGAGAAGCTACCGAACTCGCTACGCGCACAGTGGTACCGAACCTACACAGAAAAATATGAATCGAAGCCAGACCTCAGCGGATTCAGCGACTTCGTCTCCAAATACGCTCGCTACTGCAGTGCCTTCGCGCCAGCGGAGAACATAACTGATGGCCAGCCTACGCGTCGCGTCGTGCAGAGAACCCACACAGCTACCGAGAAGTACCCAGTTACCACACAGTACTGCAAGATTTGCGAACGCGAGGGACACTACCCGTATAGCTGCCAGAAGTTTCTAGCGGGCGACGCTGATAGAAGATGGGAACTGGCCAAGAAGCACGGCCTGTGCTTCAGATGTCTGCGCTCACGCCGCCAGGGACATTTATGCAAGTCAAGGAAGTGCGACATAGGGGGATGCACCGCAACACACAATCGGCTTCTGCATTACGAGAAGAAAAACAGAACCCAAGAAGCTGACACTGAGAAACGTGAAGTGGTTGTAAGTTCGAGTATAACAGCGAAGCCCCAAGCCTACCTGAAGATAGTTCCTGTGCAGATTGTTGGACCGGCGGGAGAGGCTTCGACGTTCGCGCTACTAGACGATGGTTCCACGATCTCCCTCATAGATGAAGATATAGCCAACGCAGTCGGAGCAGAAGGAAGCCTAGACCCTTTCACGATACGCGCTATCGGCGACACTTCTATAGACATGCCGAAGTCAAGAAGAATAGACGTCACGATGAGAAACACTGAGGGCAAGCGAGTGCCACTATGTGCGCACACAGTTCCAGGGCTGCACCTGACGCCGCAGAAGGTTACTGAGGAAGATCTCAGGGACTGCATACACTTGCAAGACATCAAAGACAAGTTGGTGTACGACATTGGCGTGCCGAAAAGTCTTATCGGACAAGACAACTGGCATCTTCTCATAGCAAGTGATATCAAGAGAGGTCCTGATAATCAACCGGTCGCATCACTGACAAAACTTGGATGGGTGTTGCACGGCGCACGCTCGCGAACGCTAGGACACAGCGTTCACTTCGTTCATCAAATGTCAAACACAGAAGAAAACATAGACGCACAGCTGAAAGAATATTTTGCGCTCGAATCCTTGATCATCAATCCACGTCGTCCGAAGACAGATCCGGCAAAACAGGCCGAAGAAATTCTGGAGAAGAGTACGAAACAGTTAGAGGATGGACATATAGAAACGGCTCTTCTCTGGAAGAATACAGAATTTGTTATGCCCGATAGTTATGAAAACGCAACAAAGAGGCTTGCGAATATAGAGAAGAAATTAGATAGAAATATCGAGCTGAAAGCAAGATCCAATCAATCCATCTCCAAGGGAAATTACGCCCGGGAAGACTTGGTACTTACCTCACTTCGATGTCCACAACCCCATGAAGCCAGAGAAGCTGCACATAGTACACGACGCCGCTGCGAAAACAAAAGGGATGTCACTCAACGATTACCTCCTCACAGGACCAGACCTGCTACAGTCGCTGCCAGGCGTGATGATGAGATTCCGTCGCCATCGCGTCGCCGTCTCAGCGGACATATCCGAGATGTTCATGCAGGTGCAAGTTAGAACAGAAGATAGAGATGCACTACGTTACCTGTGGAGAGGTGACCGGCGGGAGGGCGCACCTCAAGAATTCCGCATGAAGTCAATTATATTCGGCGCAGCGAGCTCACCATGCACAGCAATCTTCGCGAAGAACTGGAACGCTCGGAGATATCAACACGAGTCCTGAAGCGGTGGAAGCTATAGTACAGAACCACTACATGGACGACTATCTGGACAGCTTTCCCAGCGAAGAAGAGGCCACAGTATACTGGACAGACAGCAAGACAGTGCTGGCATGGATAAGGAAAGGCCCCCGAGCTTACAAGCCGTTCGTCGCGCATCGACTGGCCACAATAGAAGAATACAGCAAGATAGATGACTGGCGCTGGGTACCTACGAAGCTGAACGTCGCCGACGTTGCTACCAGAGACGTCCCTGAAGACTTCGACTCTCATCACCCGTGGTACAACGGACCGTCATTCCTGTCAGAAGATTCGTCCCTTTGGCCTAGTGAAAAGCCTGTCGTCACGGAGAACACAGGCGAAGAGCGAACAACAACAGTAACAGAGTCCCGGAGAGCACAGATAAAGATATTAGAAGCTATTCCCGACCCCAACAGATTTTCAAGATGGGAGCGCCTATTGCGCGCTACCTCGAGAGTTCTACAGTTTATAGATTTGTGTAGAACACACAAAAGACCAGTTCTATACAAGAGATCAGCAAAGTCCCGAGAGAAGGATCCGGTTTGGCGCAAGACGAGCACGAAGACCACCACGTCGGGGAGCGCGGCACCTCGCCCCGCTGTCAGCTCCCGGAACATCGTGCTTCTCACCGCAGAACACACCCGCGGCGCCGAGGACCTTTTTGTGAAGGCGGTACAAGAGGACTCCTTCGGCGCCGACCTCCTGGAGCTGCGGCGCGGGAGGGGTGTCACCCGAGACAGCCGCCTATATTCGTTACCCGTAGAGATGAACAACGGTATGATCACTCTGCGCAGTCGTATAACAGCTACAGAAAACGTTCCAGAGAAAACAAAGAGACCGCCAATCCTGGATGGCGATCACCGTATTACACAGCTCTATACAGACTGGACCCACAGAAACCTGCATCACAGCGGTACAGAGTTGGTGATCAACGAGATACGCCAACATTATTGGGTTCTTCGCCTGCGGCCTACGACGAAGAAAATAGTACAACAGTGTCTACAGTGTCGCATCAGAAAGGCACGACCTCCGGAGCCGGCCACTGGGGACCTGCCCAGGGCGCGTCTGGCTCACCATCAGAGGCCTTTCACCTATACCGGCCTCGACTACTTCGGGCCGCTCTCCGTGACCGTAGGAAGACAGCATCAGAAGAGATACGTGGCGCTATTCACGTGTCTCACATCCCGAGCAGTACATCTAGAGGTGGCCGCCAGTCTCAGCGCTGACTCCGCAATCTTAGCACTGAGAAGGTTTGCTGCACGCCGTGGCTGCCCCACAGAAATATATTCGGACAACGGTACGAACATGCATGGCGCCGACAAAGAAATGAGAGAAGCAATAGGAGCAGAGGCGAGTCGTCGTGGCATCGCATGGCGCTTCATCACGCCCTCAGCGCCCTTCATGGGAGGCGCCTGGGAGCGTCTTGTCAGATGCGTGAAGACCACACTTTGCACCGTTCTTCACGACCGACACCCGCACGAAGAAGTTCTGGCGACGCTGCTGTGTGAGGCCGAATACACAGTCAACAGTCGACCGCTCACACACGTCTCCGTGAGCGTCGACGACGACGAAGCCATCACCCCGAACCACATACTGTTCGGGGGATCTGCTCGTCTCCCTTCCCTTGGCGAGTTCAGCGAGGCCGACATCGACAGCAAAAGGCACTGGCGGCGAGCGCAGATCCTAGCGGACCTGTTCTGGCGTCGCTGGGTGCGCGAGTACCTACCTGAACTCCAACACCGGCGGGAGCCCCACGGGACGAGCTTCAACTTCGCGGTCGGCGACCCCGTGCTCATCACCGACGGCCAGCTGCCACGCAACACATGGCCGCGCGGCCGAGTCATCGCCGTCTACCCCGGTGCTGACGGACAGGTGCGTACGGTGGACGTGCGCACAGCGGCGGGAGTCCTGAGACGTCCTGCAAAGAAGCTGGTGCCCTTGCCGAAGTGACGTCGCTCACCGGGTTGTCTGCAGCAACGCTACGAGCCAGCCGACGTGTCTGCGCGCTACTGCACGGCGGGAGAGATGTTCGCGACAACGTTAATATTGACTTTAATCGTGTTATCGTGAGTGAATACATAAGTGTGACGTATAAAGTTTATCGTTATAATAGTGCCGAATTACGTCATATATAGACTTGAAAAGTGTAGATAAATAGTGTAAGTAATATAATATTATGTTTCTTTTATATAGTTTAAAGAATATCATGTTTAAAGCATAAATATTGCCAATAAAATGCATTTTTACCTGAAGTTAGGTATGTTAGGGTTCCTAGGTCTTAAGTTTTTAATAAAAGGTTTCACTTGTGTGTTTTATTTTATACACTAATAAAAGCACTACAACATACTGAAGGAATCATATTCCTACATAATATAATTAAAAAGTTATTACACTTTTTCTGATATAAATGTTATAGCAAAATAGATTTTTAGCCTAAAACCTAGAATAATTATGTCTAGACCTAATTTCCGATAGATAAAACAGATACCAATAGATAGGTCTTATCGTGCCCTACGCGGCAGTTTTTGTACCATCACGCTAACTAGTATAGTTCCGTAGATATAAGCAGAAATGTGTACCATAAATAATTAAAAATAAACTTGTGGACCGAGGTTTCTGGCCGGCTCTCGTTACGGTAAAGATTAGAGGTACTTAAGCGGTACAGTATCGATAGACCGCAGGTGCTCAAGAAACCTCATCTTCAAGCCTCAAGAACCAAACGGAGCCAGCCAGAAGCCTTCAACCAACTGAACTATGAAGCTTGTTTCTATTCATTTAAAGTCCTGATCCTGACCCGCACATCGAACCCGCAACAACACGCCTTTCAGAGCCTCCGACATAGTAACCAGTCATCGCCATATAGTACAGTCTACACATCGTGTACAGGACGTCAGCGACTCGACGGTTGTTTGTAACCATCATCATATAGTAACGAAGCCCCGAGTTCGCCCGTCCGGTACAATAATTGTTAAGCATACTATTCTAAAGCATAAATTTGAAGTTTGTAAATTTTGTGTTTGCATTTAATAAAATAATTTTTATGTATAAAATAAATATCTTGGTGCTTAGCCGCCGCACCCGAACCTATTGTTACACTATGGTACCCAAGTTATTATGCCTTATAAGTTATAACTTTATGCCAATCAAAATTAGGGCAAGTAGCATTAGCCTAAATGATATTTAAGCCTACTGAAATAGTATGCCAAAACACAAATAATGTCAAAGTATTATTATGACAAAAAAATATGCCTAACTCGTTATGCCAAATTAAATTAGGACAAAAAAATGTGTCTAAACAAAGGGTTCCGGATACACTGATGTATTGACTGATGCTTTGTAAGTATTGTGCCGAGTTCTCCGCTTTGGTAATAGAGTAGTTGTCTATGTTTGATTTTATACATTGTTTTTCACAGAACATAAGAGCAAACAACGAACTCGATTTGTGAAAACAGTATCAAAAGTAAGCGTGAAATAAGTAATTCATATTTTAATGTTTGATATTAAAAAAGGTGGCGAATCCACCTTTTTATATACAAAATTAAAATAGTAGAGATGCTATCTCCCTCGCATAGGTGCAGTTAACAATAGCGGTTACGTCATAATTTGTATCGTGCATTTGACAATTACCCCTAATACCAGATTTGAATCGCTTGTCTTATTTATTTTTGAGTAAATTTAATTTGTGTTTTAGAATTTGGGTAAAGTAAATATTTTACTTAAATAATGAACAAATATGAGTCACCTACCCTATTAGTTGTCCATGCACACAGAATATTTTTACATTGGCTATATTCTCCTATCCACATTGGAAAAAAACTATATAACGCACTAGATGTTCTCACGGTTTTACCCGCGTTTATCGGTACTGCGCCGCCCCCGTGGGTCGTAGCGTGATGTTATATAGCCTATAGCCTTCCTCGATAAATAGGCAATCCAACACCAAAATATTTTTTCAAATTGAACCAGTAGTTCCTGAGATTAGCGCTTTCAAACAAACAAACTCTTCAGCTTTATAATGTTAGTATAGATTATCGGTGTTTAGGTGGTGAGTAGGATTTCCAAGTACTAGCTAAGCGGTATGTTGTTAAAAAACAGTAAACTTTGTACATTGAGCTGGTACAAAGCAACTCCTTTTCAAGTTTCGCCAACCCTAGGATGAAAAGTGCTATAAACTACAGTTACCGCTTCCCACCAGGGTCTAATGATTTATTGCTACTTGAGATTGTATAAAATCCCAATCATACAAGGTGCAAGCGTTGGCGTATCGAAAATTTTTGCAAAACTTTTACTATAAGCCATCACCAAACAGCCATAGGCATGAATACTACAGAATAAACAAATAATTTCGTATATTTACCAGGTGGTAATCTTAGTCAATACTGAGATTGCTAGAAAATTTAGATCTGAAACACTTACTCACATCTGTACACAGCTTAGAACACATTCTTAACAAAAGATGGCCTCGATGGCGTAGTGGTTAGTGTAACCGACTGCCACGCCTGAGGTCGCGGGATCGATTCCCGCACAAGTCAAACATTTGTGTGCATGAACATGGATGTTTTTCTTGGTCTGGGTGTTTTTATGTATAACATGTATGTATTTACAAAAAAATAAGTATATAAGTATGTTTATCCATTATCTAGTACCCATAGTACAAGCTCTGCTTAGTTTGGGCTAGATGGTGTTGTGTGTATGTGGTAGAATATTATATTATTATTATAGAGATCCCTTAGTAATCTAAATTTAGTTATGGAAAAAGTGAAGGCATGAACAGGAATGTTTGTCTTGGTCTGAGTGTTTCTATGTATAATATGTAAGTATTTACAAAAAAAATGTATATATGTATGTTTATCCATAGTACAAGCTCTGCTTAGTTTGGGCTAGATGGTGTTGTGTGTATGTGGTAGAATATTATATTATATTATAAGGCGATAAAAATTGCCTTAAATGACTTGAGATTCTAACAAATGGCTGCAATTTCTCAGTCTTACTGCATTAATCCTGACTCTTATTGTGTTATAAATAAAGGTGAAAATTGCGTGTCATTTTGCGCTCATTGTAAATGTATTTCACCGTGTTGAAACTGTGAGTTGTACCTATTGTAATGGCTGCAGTCGGATTTAAGAAACGCTTTTAGCTGTAAACCATGTTTATTTCATTTTTTACACTCAATGTTCTTACTGAAACTCCGAGAATAAGCTTTTAAAAGATATACTTTTCTTTAATAATTTTTTTTTATTGAGATTTATCTTTAATTACATAAATTAAAAGTCGACAAGTCGGCAAGAGTTTTTTTGTCAAAGTCAAAATGTTATATTAATACCCATTTATAGATTTGCATATGTAAGTACTATCGACTTAAGCGACGGATGACCATTTCAGAAAAATTTTCGCTTGCACATGTTGACCAGTTGAGTTTGTATGGCCTTAGAATCGGTAAACAAATGTAAAGTGGAAAAAAACTCAAACAAAGAAAGGGGCGTGTCACGGGTACGGGTACCAAGTGTTGGCCTGGTATGCGATTTTAACCTTAGGAGTGGTCATCCGTCGCTGAAGTCGATAGTACGTGACGTATGAGTTCTATTCACTATTCAGTCAAACACATTGAGTTTTCTGCCAAGTTTTTGTATGTAGTACGTTTTTATGTGGAAGAAAAATCAAGAAATTACAAAATATTTGTTTCTCTCTGACCAAAAAGTTCTTGTAATTCCAAGGTCGAAAAATTAGACTGCTCGGGTGGCGTAGTGGTTAAGGCGGTTGCCTTGCCATTGCCCCTGCGCAAAGTGTTGTAGGTTCGAATCCCGCACGGGATAAACATTTGTGTGATCCACAAATAGTTGTTCTGAGTCTTGAGTGTACTTTGTGTCCGTTGTTTAAATGTTTGTACAATTCACCGCGACACAGGAATTATTCCCAGTGCAAGAATGGTCTTTATATAAAAACACATAAATACGAAAATACTTGATGACTTAATACTACCAAAAGTAGGACATCGAGATGGTTGGAGCTCACAGTAAACTCCATATGCAATATAAAACGTATACATCCAATTGACAAAAAACGATACAAATAGGTTCCATTTGCATAAAACATGAACCGAATTAACTCGAAATGTTAAAGTTGTACCTAACAAAGGCAGGAGCTTTACTAACTGGCACACTGTCCGTCAAACGTCAGGACGTTTTTGTATTCAGCTCCATTCATAATTTAATGCAAATGCGATGTTCAAATGCTAACATGAGAGGTGAATTTGAATTAATACGGGAAGGAAATTTGCCAAGAGATCCTCTCTGACTGCGTCCTTAGTCCTGTGGTATAAATTTGTACTTATAAAATGTTTGCAGGTGATCTGAAGATTAAATTGATATTTAAGTCTCCTTTTTGAAATTTCTATAGAAATCAAAAAAAATCTATAGAAAAAAGAAAATTCTGGGAATAGAGGCCCGGTGGAAGACAAAAGACTTTCTACATTTTGAGACTTAAAAACATTCAGCGCATAATCTATGCTAATATTATAAAGCTGAAGATGTAGTTTGTTTGTTTGGTTGAACGCGCTAATCTCAAGAACTACTAGTTCGAATTGAAAAATTCTTTTAGTGTTGCGTAGCCCATTTATTGAGGAAGGCTATATAACATCACGCTACGACCCACGGGAGCGACGCCGTAATATGAAACCGCGGGCACATCTAGTTTTCTAATAAAGACTCTGGATTACAATATACTAGAAACTAGACTGGCAAGTGACCAGATAGACGCTTCTGATCTCCACTATGAGCTGAACCAGCTCCTTGACCTTAACAACTTCTTTCGCGCAATAAGACAAACTGCTGCCTGTGCCCGCGTGCTGCATGATGACACACATTTCGTTCCCTATCCTTGTATTTTTACTGACTACTTAAATATAGTCATGGCTGTACGTCTTTTTTATATTGATTGTTTTTTAACTTAAATTGGTTTTTTGTGTCAGGATCGTAGCAAATGGAAATCCGTAGTTTCTGCCTACCCCTCTGGGAAACAGGCGTGAATCTATGTATGTATGTATGATTTTATTTTGGACTACGTTTTGCCCGCGGCTTGCTCGCCTAAATGTAGCTTAGGTTAGGTTAGGAACAGTATTTTTTTTCTAGGTGAAAGTAAGATGTCTTTTTCTGTTCATTTATAATATTAGTTAAAATGAATTAGTGTAATCGGTAATGTACTATATGACCGCTCTAATTGAATAAACAGCTGTTGAAATGAGGCCTAGAGCAAACGAGCAAACGAGTCCTAGAGTGGAGACCGCGACTTGGTAAACGTAAGGTAGGACGCCCCCCGGCCAGGTGTACCGATGACCTGAAAAAGGTAGCTGGGTCAGACTGGATGCGGAATGCGGAAGACCGGATGTTGTGGCATAAAATGGGAGAGGCCTATGTCCAGCAGTGGACTGCGGTGGGCTGATTGATTGATTGATATGAGGCAATAATACACATCTCTAAACCTCTTCAAAAAACATGTATGATAGACATTCAGTTGTTCAAAAGATCATCTATTTTGTAAAATAAGGCTAAACAAGATCATAAAATCTACCCAACATACAAAACATACTACATTTTCCTTGGACTATAAGCCTTATTCGAAGTCGATTACCATCGTATTTTAGTGCCTATTCACAATGAAAGATGTCGCTACGTATCAACATTTATAGTTCATTACACACGAACAATTTATTGTAACGAATATTATGTGAGCTTCCTTTACTTGTTTTTCTTCGCCATACACCGCTGAGTGAATTATGTGACTGCTTACGAAGAAAAGATTGTAAGGCGTCATGTTAAAGGAGAATTGGTTATTGTATTATTATTAGTAGTAATACATTATCTTTTGTAGATAAAGCTGAAGATATATGATCTAGTCAATGTGGCGCTATTCATTGAGAGGCCATACTTATATCATATGCGAAAGTAGCTCTGTCTGTCTTTTACACTTTCAAGGCTAAACCACTGAACTTATTTTAAAGAAATTTGGTAAATAGATAGATAGACTGTAACCTGTCAAAGGATATGTCTTTTCACAGGGTAGATTATGGTCTACTTTTTATCCCGGAATTTGAACCTGTGGGATTTACGCCAGCAAATCCACGTGCAGAAACTAGTTTAAAATAAAATAAATTAAATCAGCCAGAAAATAATCTCACATTTTTTTAAGTTACTGACTATCAACGTGCAAAAATGTAAATAGTAACAAAATTAGTGTAAGAACTTTCCTAAAAAGACCTCCTCGAAAACAGATCATAAAAAACGACGCATCGTTGGTTAAGTAATAATAATGTTTCATTTAACAACCCAATTTCACGAATGTGCAGACAATACGATTCCATTTGCTCTGAATCGGATATCTGCCACGATAGTTATAATGTGTTTAAAAATGCCCTTTTAAAGAAAATTGTTTTAAATATTGTGCTCTATTTCTTCTTTCTTTTGTATTCATATTTTACCATTGTTTACCTTAGCTGACTAAAGTTTTAAATATTAACTGACTTATAGTTTTAATTGGACTTTAGGTTGGCAACTATTTAATGTGTAAATATTTATAATAATAATAATAATATTCTATCACATACACACAACACCATCTAGCCCAAATTAAGCAGAGCTTGTACTATGAGTACTAGACAATAGATAAACATACATATATACTATTTTTTTTGCAAGTACATACATATTATACATAGAAACACCCAGACCAAGACAAACATCCATGTTCATGCACACAAATGTTTGACTTGTGCGGGAATCGAACCCGCGACCTCAGGTGCGGCAGTCGGTTACACTAACCACTACACCATCGAGGCCGACTATTTTGCTACTATAGCGTGGATGATTATATAAGGGATGCAAATAAAGGCTTATGCATATAAGGCAACTATAACAAGCATATCATAGTTTGTAAGTTCGATATAAAATCTATATTTGTGAACTTATAATTTTTTTTTCTGTAATATGTTTTTGTTCCATTTCTTGTCGTGTTAGTTTGAAGAATTTTCAACACAAATGCATGTTTGTTCAGAAATAAATTAATCTAATCTAATTTAATCTGTTGTCTGTTACTGTACCTATTTAATAAAAATAAAATAAATAAAACCAATCTTGTCATCAACATCGTGTTTTCAAAAACAACCTTGTGTAGTCTTTCTCAAAGAACATGGTTATAATAGTTCTATTGCTATCGCGCTTGACACGAACGAAATATCAATACGCAAAAAAGATAAAGCTACTGCTTGCACTATGTAAAATTGTCAAAATCATCATGTCTTATGATGTTTCATCCAATGCAGCAATTATTGCCACCGAAACGCTAAAAAGAAGAAGAAGATGTTTCTTCCTCCAAAAGAAAACCGAGTATAGTATTGTTTCCATAAACAATATGAGGAGGTATTTGGTCTGCATGTTATTATTTATTTTCAGTTTCAGTAAATTTATTTTCTAAATGTCTGAAACCTAGTGACTTTCCTTGAAAACTACTAATACTTAAATTATAACATAGAACAGAACAAAGCAACTTTCTTTTTTCTTGTGTAATTTATTCATGGAGGAAGTAGAGCAATATATATGTATGAACTTAACCCCGGCGGCATTTCCTCTTAGGTCTGGAAACTCCTTATTATTTACCGTTTTCAGCTGAGCAATAATTCACTGTTAAATATCCTACTGACGACAGAATTCGTTATTCGTTGGTAAGCCAACAAATCTATTTTAATTGCTTGCAAAGCCATGATGATGCATTTTTAAACAGTACATACTCTAGTGAGCTATAACAGCGAGCCAAAAGAGAATTCGTCAGTAGATACATTTTAAAGTAGTTTATATTTAAGGGACTACCTCGTTCGTTAACTGATTTAGCGATTAGCAAGTTGATTAATGTGCATGAAGTCTCGGATATGTTTACCCTGGGTTTTCCTACCAAGAAGTTATCTTTACTTTTGTAAAGAATTTCTTGTAGCAGCACAAAGTGTAGGTACCAATGGATCTACAATTTCAAGCTTATCCCTTATTACGTAAGACCTAGA
Source organism: Catocala sponsa (assembly GCA_963564715.1). Classification (NCBI taxonomy): domain Eukaryota; kingdom Metazoa; phylum Arthropoda; class Insecta; order Lepidoptera; family Erebidae; genus Catocala; species Catocala sponsa. The sequence goes on from OY751334.1 coordinate 5,168,861, forward strand.
AATCCAGGTGTAATGCGGTTACCAAAATTGTATTAGAAGTTTTATTTAATACGTAGTGTATGATTCATTTTCATACGCCGCCTGGAAGTCAAGTTTTATGTGTGTAGATCAGCTTCTTCTTATATTCAAATAAAGAAAATACAGATAGGTACCTACTTCCAAATTCGACGCGTATGAGATCGCCGGCAAAAGCTAGTAACGTATAAAAAAATTATTATATTATTAGTATCAATCCCACAATCCTAACAATACCAATCCAACCAGTTATTACTATCACAACTTACATTGTAACTGCAATTTTCATCAATCATGATGTCAATAAACTTTATTGAGAACATTACGAACCATTCTACTAACAACTTATTTGATATATGGACCATTAAATGGACGAAATTTTAAATAAACGACCCATCTCTATTGTTGAGATAAGATGAATAATCGAGTTATAGCCATTATTCCCAAAAGGGACATCGTAAGAACTATTTAACGATCTTCGGCAGTTTAAGGTTAAGTACCATATACATACATAGATATTGCCTATAAGAGATTTTAATATCATATAATAAGGTCACATCTCCCGAAGGATTATATATTATACTCATAAAATATATCATGGGTTCGATATCTGGGTCGAGAAAAGTGTTATTGGCATTTATTAAATCTCAATAGTGGCAACACGGAGTATAGACTTCGTACCACTAGTGAGTAGACCAATAGATGGCAAAAGATGTCCTCTATGACGCGGGAACTATAAACCATAGTGTGCTAGATATGGGTATGATATCCTTCTGCTTACCTCTTAAAAGATACAGACGTAAATCTATGTATGTATATATATACAACTCCCTTAAGATCATTTATCTATAGTTATATTATAAAGCTGAAGAGTTTATTTGTTTCTTTGAACGCGCTAATCTTAGGAACTACTGGTCCGAATTGAAAAATAATATTTTAGTGTTGGATAGCTTAATTATCGAGGAAGGCTAGAAGCTATATAACATCACGCTACAACCCACGGGGCGGCGCAGTAACGAAAAACGTGGGTGAAACCGCGGGCACATCTAGTAGTTATGTATAAGTAGGTATTCAAACGCCAGCTTCTAAACACAACGCTTTTTCTATGTATAATATGTATGTATTCACGAAAGAAAAAAGTATATACATAATTATGTATGTAAGTTTATCCATTGTCTAGTACCTATAGTACAAGCTCTGCTTAGTTTGAGCTAGATGGTGTTGCGTGTATGTGATAGAATATATATATATATTGTGTCTAGATATGCTTATATTTGCATGACACAGGACTTATTTAGTCCAGTGCGACCACATTTAAAAAAAATCCTTAAAAGATCTATTCTTCTACCTCTCTTCAATACGCGAATACAATATGCCTGGTGATAGCAGTTGCTAAGCCCATTGACAACCTTTGCTGAAAAGTCATTCACGCCATATGAGCTACTAAAGCCTCTTTGCACATTCATCGTAAAAACCTATGAAAAGAACTAGTCTGATAACATTATACCAGAATCAAAATAAAAGATATAAGTCATCTTTTTTAAATATTATTATCTCACAGAGACTTTTTCTTGAGATTTATAAGCTTTTTCCGAACCGTGTCTTCAACTCCAATGGACAGTTAATGGTCAGCGATTACCATTAAGATAATTCACGCTATTGCTGAACGTAAGATATTCGTTTGGAATTGGAATAAAATAAATATTCACCAGCATAATGGCGTACTCTGCGATAACGATGGAGGTTTCATTTAAATTGGGTTTTTAGTCAGGTGTATTCATTGATATGTCTCGCCGCATAAAAACCAGGAAAATTCTTCACGAAGTTTTCCTTTACCGGCAAAGCGAGCAATGATTAGTTATTTAGGCACGTAACTTCGAAAAGCCAGTGGTCGCGTCGAGTCCTCTACGTGGCAATCCAAGAGTCTCGCAATAAGCTATCACTATCTATGTGATATGACATGCATTGAGAGAAAGATAATAATTATACATAATGGAATAAAAGGGTCGAACTAAAATCAGTTTTTAAGTATTAAGTTAAAAAAGGAATTAAAGCTATAAATATATCTATATATTAGTACGTGAAGAAAAAACTTTGTACCCCTTTTTACGAGAATTGCGCGGACGGAGGAGTATGAAATTTGGCACAGTTAAAGTTTATATGGAGAAGGAGGGGCGAATCCTGATATTTTTATTAAATATGTATTGGAAATACATTAAATTAATGAAAAAACACTACACGCACACAACCATGCATTTGACACACGCAGTCGAATTGCGTTCGTATTCTTTTGACATTGTTCGTTTCACGTCGTACAATTCTTTGTAACTATGGTTTATTTATATGTAATAGAGAAAAATAGATAACAAAGTAGCAAGTTAGGAATTTTGGTCGAATTTTGACCACTAGGCGACTGCTAGTTATATTCAATTACGTGAATTAATGATGCAAACCTATACATTGTTTAATTCAAAGAGCTTCATTTTTCGCTGCAAGATGCAGTTACATCAACATGCAATCGCATGTGTGTCGCTATTATTTTATTGTTATATTAATATTAATAATAATATTCTACCACATACACACAACATCATCTAGCCCAAACTAAGCAGAGCTTGTTCTATGGGTACTAGACAATGGTAATAATACTTTCTTTTTGTAAATACATACATATTATACATAGAAACACCCAGACCAAGACAAACATCCATGTTCATGCACACAAATGTTTGACTTGTGTGGGAATCGAACCCGCGACCTCAGGCGTGGCAGTCGGTTACACTAACCACTACCCCATCGCCATACTATTGTGTTCCGTATTTATGTACAAATTTTCAAGAAGATAATATAATAAATTATCGCAGCCATAATGTTCGAGTTTATTTTTTGTAAGTAAAGATGACTGCTCTATTATTTATTCCTGTTTTGTCTGTATAATCATCCAACCAACGGACACAAAGAACATGAATTCAAGGAACAAGCATTTATAGACCTCACAAGTTATTGTCCCGTGTCCTATCGAACCCACAACACACGTCGCAGTATTATTATTGAGACTACAAGTTAAACCGCCATGCCAACAGTGCAGGAATATTTACCTCCACAAGAAATACCACAAAAATGTATTAAAATCGAATACGCTTCGGAATTCCTCTGCATCCCCTTCCTCCATACCAATGTTCGAACGCTGAATGTCTGGCAAATCCCTGGCGAATGCCGCAGACGTTCGGCATCTTGACTATTGGTATGCTGAATCTATTGACGCTTAATTAAGAACTCTATCGATCCAAATGCCAGAGAGGTGAGGTATTTCTTAAGAGATTTTTCATTGTGTGACTACAAAACTATGCTAGGATGTTTTCTAAGAGAGTCTTTACCTACAAGATTATTTAACACTCGTGTATGAAATATAATTTGTAAAGAAATTAGTTCGAAAATTTGTAATTTTACAAGAAAATATTATGATTAGTATACTAAACGAAAAATACTATGATCGGTCATAGTATTTGTGGAATAGCATAACATGTCTTAATATTTTTTCGTCTAACATACATTTTTGTGACATTTCCCGCACTTGTATTGTCGGCCTCGATGGCGTAGTGGTTAGTGTAACCGACTGCCACGCCTGAGGTCGCGGGTTCGATTCCCGCACAAGTCAAACACTTGTGTGCATGAACATGGATGTTTGTCTTGGTCTGGGTGTTTCTATGTATAATATGTATGTACTAGCTGTTACCTGTGACTTCGTAGATTTTAACTAAAAAGTGTTTGTCGCCGCGAAACCCAACTATATTTCTCTGCCCAAGTTACTTAAATGGCGTAGTTTTTATAGTGTAAAGCTAGATAATAGCATGGCTTACTCAAAAACAACATTTAAATATGCGTCGTTAGATTACACGCTGTCACAGAATGCGTAAGAAAAATAAAGATTCACAGCTCCTCCCCCGTAGGTGATAGCGTGATAATATGTAGCCTATATGTTGACCCGACCTGTTAGTAATATTCATGCAAAATTTGAGGTAAATCCATGCAGTACTTTTTGAGTTTAGCCCGGACATACATACAGACAAACAGACAAAAATTCTAAAAACTATATTTTTGGCTTCGATATCGATTGTAGATCACGCCTCATGTATTCTTTAAAACAAAAATTCAATGTACAGTTTTGACTTTCCTACGATTTTATTATATGTATAGATTTACAAACAAAAAGTATATATTTATGTTTATCCATTGTCTAGTACCCATAGTACAAGCTCTGCTTAATTTGGGCTAGATGGTGTTGTGTGTATGTGATGGAATATTATTATTATATTATATTATTAATGAATTAATGTATTAAATCCTATGTCGCGAAAGACTTTACAAATATTGAAGCAACGGACACGAGAACAACTAAACAAACTATAGGCGAACCACACAAATTTTTGTGCAGTGTGGGAATTGATCCGTGCATATTTTCTTAACAAAATACACAGTTCCCTATACAAATGACAACTATATTATTAACCTAGAAGAATTCATACAAGTTCTTGAAACTCATCAATGAATTCAATACCTAAAGTACGTCCAAGTTGCCTAGAATACGCTGGGGGCTACGAACTCGCTCTAACAAGCTTGCATTGGAGAGATGAACTTTAAATACGTAACAAGTACTCGTAGTTCTAGCCTCTTAGAATACCGGAGATGTATTGAGATTGAGATAATATACGTACATACGAGAGCCGCTAGACTTACGTCATTTTAGCACAACAGATTTTTGTGTAGTGTATTTGTGTACGTTAAACGCAAAATACTTAAAACCACCCGTGTCCTAAATAAAACATGAAAGCAAAACTTTCATACTACTTACAATTCATTATTGACACCACAGCTACTGAAACGCTTTTAGTCTTTCACGATTTGTACACATACTTGGTATCATACATGGTCAACCCGTGACCACGATCGACACAAGTCAATCGAAACGGAGTATTCCGCTTTCGGTACAAATTTTTTCGGCACCTATGGTTTCGGCACCTAAGCTATTCCACTTTCAGCACCAATAGGTATTTTTGCTTGGTGCCGAATGTGGAATAAAATACCTATTGGTGCTGAAAGTGGAATAGTTTAGGTGCCGAAACCATAGGTGCCGAAAAAATTGGTGCCGAATGTGGAATACTCCATCGAAACGACGAGCAATCAATATATAGTTATTACCTTTTAAATTCTAGTAGTTAGTAGAGTAGGTAAAACCCGTTACCTACTATCTATTATATTAAGTATATTATTTCTCTGCCTACCCCTCTGGGAAAAAGGCGTGAATCTATGTATGTATGTATTAATAATAATAATATAATAATATTCTGTCACATACACACAACACCATCTAGCCCAAACTAAGCAGAGCTTGTACTATGGGTACTAGACAATGGATAAACATACACATATACTTTTTTTTTTGTATATACCAACAAATTATACATGGAAACACCCAGATCAAGACAAACATCCATGTTTATGCACACAAATGTTTGACTTGTGCGGGAATCGAACCCGCGACCTCAGGCGTGGCAGTCGGTTACACCAACCACTACGCCACAAAGCTACTTACTCAGCTCTACTACTCAAAAATGGACGTTATTGTTAATGGGGCAAGATAGCTAATAGTGCCAATTCTGTTGTCACAAAATTCTCTAAACTTAACTAAAAATCACTAAATTTTTCTTCAGTCCTGTCCACTTTTAACTATTTCAGAATACGAAATGTCATTTGAGAGGACTAAACTAAATTTTAGTGATTTTTAGAGATTTTTGTGACAACAGAATTGGCACCAATAGCTGTTCTGTTTAATAGTTTATTTATTTGCTGTCAATGTCGAAAATTCAAACCCATTGATATAATTATACGTTACTCTGTAACCTTCTCCTCCGCTGTCCATGTCCGTTGTTTAGTTACTCCATTACTTTCTTTTGCGACCGCGCGCAATCTTTATTCATATGATTAAAGATTAATTAAATACACGATTAAAATACACGGATGGTGTGGCCATCTCGCCGCTACCGCTGCGCTGTGTGTTTGGTACGATTTTTTTGTCCAACACGGGACAAAAAAATTGTGTGTACCACAATATATAGTTGTTAGGAGTCTGGGTATTCATTTTGTGCCTTGTTTAAATGTTTGTAGAGACCCGCGATACAGGAATTATTTCTAGTACGGAAGATGTCGTTTAAAAGAAACAATATTTGAATTTTAAATGAAAACAATCAAATAATTAATTATGAAAAGATGTAGAATAAAAGTTTTAAGTAAGCGTGGCGTAGCGGTAGTGAATGCGACTGCTGTGCATGAGGTCTCGGGTTCGAATCCCGGGTCGGGCCAAGAAAAAGTTATTGGGTTTTTCTGTTAAGAAATCTCAATAGCAGCCCGGAGTTAGGAAGTTCCTCCACCCCCGTGCCTCAGAAAGCACGTAAAACCGTTGGTCCTACGCCTGGTCTCTCTGCGGTCGTGTCGGATTACCGTCCCATCGGATCATGAGAGTTAAGGAACAGAGAGTGCAATTGTGTTTGCACACACACTTGTGCACTATAATATCTCCTGCGCAGATGGCCAGTCTCCGTTAAGACTAGCCGCCGTGGCCGAAATTCGGTCTGGAGGACATTATCATAAATAAGTCACATATTAGTTTAATTAACCCTGTATACTGAAAAATAATCAGGCAGGCGTGCCTAATTTGAGATCAATCTTACATTGTAATTTGTATTCTTTACTTGGAAATAAATATCTTTGTAACAGATACATAGTCATATACTGATAGCGGTGGTGTAGTCACGGGGAAATCGCGGTTTTCTACTTATCTATGATTCTCGATACCGTAACCAGTGCCGCCCCGTTCAACATCCGCTGATAATGGCTAACACTGGTCTTACTCATCAATGGTTTTTTTAAACCCAAGTCACTTGGGGTCGGCTTTCTAGTCTAACCGGATTTGACTGGATATTAGTTTTTACACGGAGCGACTGCCATCTGACCTCCGCAACCCGAAGGCTAACGATACCCTAAGGCTAGACCAATGTCAGGATATTAGAGGGCACTGACTTCCCAATAACGACTACCATAGATGTTCACGGCAGCCGGGACCGACGGCTTAACGTGCTTTTCGAGGCATGGAGCAGGCGATAATTGTCAATCAAACAAGACGTAACGAAGTAAGATCGTAAACGAAGTGCGTGGAGTAAACGTGAGTGCACAAACAATAAGATGGAGGCTTAAGGAAGCGGCAATCACCCCTTTTAGACCAGCAAATGGTCCAAAGCTGTCTGCAGCTCACAGACAAGCTCGCTTAAGATTTGCGCGTGAACATCTTAATTGGACTGAAGAGCAATAGGCCTCCATATTGTTCACCGATGAGTGTAGGACATGTTTAAATGGTGCAGACGATCGTGTGTCCTCTACACAGGAAGACTTAAAAATAAAAAAAACAAGTCTAAACCATTCTCGAATCCACTTGAACACACACAAAAAAAATCATCAAATCGATCCAGTCGTTTAGGAGGAATTTAATTAGAAACACACGCACAGAAGATTTATATATATCAAGATTTATAGTATAATTTTATATACCTATATAAGACAGGGACACAAAAAACTAAATTTTCTGCTGCATTAATTTAGTTACTTATTGGTTTTAATAAACACCTTCATCAGTCATATCCGAAATGTATTTACTTTGTATCGATTGACTCTGGTTCTTGAGATATTCAACATAAAGAATAGGACATTAGAACAATAAAAGAAAGATACCAAGGGCGATGGGACAGCCATATTATGATGGCAGACCATTGCTTGAGTTTATTAGTAGATTGTCCTGAATATAAACACAATAGAAAAGCTTACAGATAAAGTTTTTCTAATATTTTTTTATGATTTTTTTTAATAGCTTATGTATTAAGTTTTCTTGTCGTTATTAAATAGCTTTTAAAATATATTTAATATGTAATTGTATTTTTATTTCGACCTTCTTTCAGTCCTAGAGTTATAAAGTCTTATCTCATAAACTAGAGCCAATTTAACAAATCTGATAATTTTCTCGTATTCAGCAAACTTAACTTACACAAAATTAACTTCAACTTACCATGTTCAAAATTACTGTTCCCCAGTGTTATCTATATTAGTCATACACTAAACAATTATAAATCAATGGTTGCTCTAATAATATGACTGAAGAGCATCATTGGTAGTCAGTATCAGTAAAAATGTCGGGAAGTACAAGCCTGTCCATAATTGTGTTGTCAATTATTATCGTAACATTTTATAATTCATACGTCGAAGCACAGATATGTACCAAAACAAAAGTGTAAATATTTATTCTGTACTATTTATTAGTGTAAGAGGAAAAATGAGATGTAAAAGTGCTGTGGAGTGAAAGAAAAGAAAGTGTCGAGTCAAAACGGAATACTAAGTTACTTTTATTTTATTTATGTAGGGCAACAAACAATTAAACTAATGAGTTAATGGCTAAATATAAACACTTGTTGCTATAACTTATCCTTATCCTTACTAATATTATAAATGCGAAAATGTGTTTGTTTGTTTGTTACGCTTTCACGCCTTAACTACTCAACTGATCAACATGAAATTTTGCATACACGTTTTCAGGGGTTACACAATAGGACATAGGGTACCTTTTATCCAGAAAAAATAACTGTTGCAAACTTTTTTTTTTATATCCTGTAAAAATGCTTGATGCACTATCCACCGGCTAGGGGACGGCACCGGCGGGGCGTGTGGGACTCCCCATTCTGGTATACCCACTAAAAAACCTGGGGAACCAACCTAACCTAACTTACATTTACGCGAGCGAAACCGCGGGTGAAAACTAGTAATATTATAAATGTGAATGTGAGATTGTTTGTTTGTTACGCTTTCACGCCTTAACTACTCGACCGATCATCGTTTAATTTCGCATACACATTGTCAAGGACATAGGATACCTTACATCCAGAAAAAAGTACTTTTACTAATAGATTAGTAACAGTACTTTTTTCTGGATACTATCCCCCACGTAAAAAACAAGGTTAGGTTAGATCCTAACCTTCTTTTTACGTGTGGGATTGCATTTACGCATACCTCTCCGCAGGCCGACGGGTAGGTTATGTCGGACTTACCGGGGGAATGATGATTCTGGTAATACTGACTAAGCCTACCATGGTGTTCCTCGACATAACTAGCGTCGGCGGGGCCGCGCGAATCACTTTTACATACTATCGCAACCCCGCCGACGTTACGGCAGGCCACTACTCAAATCGACCTACCGATAAATATTTTCCTTTTGACTCCTTGTGGAGGGACGAAGACAACATAGACGCGCGCGTGGTAACACGCACGCCGCATCTCGGTGCTAATCGGGTGGCGGGCAGACCCGCGAAGTCTACCAGCCCCAGGTAAAATCTCATAGTGGCTGTAGGTCGTTTTGCGCCCTCCGGCGTCCGGAATCTAGCCTAACCTGCATTTACGCGAGCGAAGCCGCGGGCAAAATCTAGTAGGTACAGTATAAAGCCAGATTGCAGTTTCAACTATGTATGCACAGAATGTTCCAAATAAGATAATTAAGTAGCTGTATTATCTTATCTTGTGTGTGGGGGCCAGTCAGTGCAGACCGGCGACACTTCGACCCAGTGGGATCTTTTGTGTCGGCCCCAAGATTTATCCCTTAGCTATCTCCTTATGAATGTACTGCATTAGCCGCAATGCACAATTCAGAGGTAGAAGCCTGAAGTCTTCAGGGTTTGGATATGCCAATCCCATCAGACCCATCCTAAGTCCACGCAACGCGTCGCATTCACACAGTAGGTGCGATATGGACTCGTCCTGTTCACCACAGGCTCTGCAGATCGAATCGTGTGTCAATCTCAATCTGCACAGGAAGTCGTTGGTGCCAAAATGGCCAGTGAATGCTCCTGTGAGCAGGCGCATTTGACTCTTGCTATACCCGCAGAACTTCCGGGTGAAGCCTGTGGCTCCGTTTGCAATGAATTTCTTGGAGTGTTCCAGACCCCTAAGGGCCATCCACTCTAGCCTGTGTTTCTCATTGCCATGTGCATTCAAAGCTGCCTTTACGGTGCTCTCAGAGAGTCCCACGAATGGCTCGTGACCCACAAACAGTTGCTCCGAGTATTTCTGGCTAACTCATCAGCCTCCTCATTGCCCTGCACCCCTGCATGCCCCGGAACCCACACCAGTCTCACTATGTTCTTCCTGTAATTCGCTGTATTAGTAGATTAAATAAAATTTTACAGAAAACAAGCTATGATGTTATGAGAGAGAATGGAGTAACATTGGTATGTTTGAATTGTAGCAAGTAGACACTTAGTCACGGTCTAAACTCTGTTTAGTATAAGCATTCAACAAGTAAAGTGACTTATCACATTATACCCAGTTCCTTCTAAATAATATGTGCGATTTCTTTCAAATATCATTTGCAAAATAATTATTAATAAATTAATTATAAGAATCGTTATGTTTTTCGTGGGAGTCGAATCCCACGTGTCCCAAAAAGTGTTCTTTATGTCGCTTGTTTAAACTTTTGTAGTCCTCCGCGATACAATTATTTTTAGTTTATTTCCTACTAGTTTTCACCCGCGGCTTCGCTCGCGTAAATGTAGGTTAGGTTAGTGCATCAAGCATTTTTCCTGGGTACCAAAAAAAAAAAAAGGTTTGCAACAGTTATTTTTCTGGATAAAAGGTATCCTATATCCTATTCTGTACCCCTGACAACGTGTATGCAAAATGTCATGTTGATCGGTTGAGTAGTTAAGGCGTTAAAGCGTAACAAACAAACAAACTCATTTTCGCATTTATAATATTAGTTAGGATAATGAATAAGTTGAAATAAGATTCAGATTGATGAGCCGAAAGTAAAGAACGACAACAAAAAATAAAACAAATGTTGTACAATTTAATATTTTTATAGGTCTACGACATATCGCCAAGAAACATATAGTCAGCGTCGGGCTGTAACCTTCCGAAAACCTCATTGCTATTATGGATGTATAAAAACAAAATGGATTATCCGTACATTTACTAAGCTGGTTCCAGTAAGTATCCAAAAATTATTTTTATTTAACCATTATACAACACGATAAAATCCGAATAAAGTAGTTTAAGTTCAATTTATTTAACTTGTTCATAGTGAACTTATTGCCTTTGTTTGATTTTGTACATTATCAATTACACCCAAGACTCAAAAGCAATCAAAGAAATCTTTTTGTAAAATACGTTGCAAAATAAGGGAGTAAGTAATATGTTAAATTTGGAAATAAATATCTCGCTTCTGCCTCGCAACGCTACATTTAAATAGCGGTTATGCCAAATTTTACAATCACCAGATTTGAAACGCTTGAATCTTATTGACTTAAGAATGGATTTCAAAAATTCTTCGTGCTTTCTATATTAGGTAATTAGATTTAAATAAAAAAATGTGAGTCAACTACCCTATTCTTCAAATGTGAGACATCATTGAAAATGTATTGTTTGGCCGCCAGAGTGTCGTTGCCACTCGATAGGTTCAACAGCTTATTGATAGGTAGTGGTAGCCATTACTACTCATGATTGCGATGCCTTGGATGAGCCGATCTCAGAATTTACTTTAGTCGCATACGATATAGTTGTGAGAACTTCAAAAGTTCCTGATCCTCGTATACCTACTGCTCCTAGATCCTATACAACTTTCCTTGTTAAATCAAAAGGTAACAAGGAAAGCTTTTCTTGTTAAATGATCCTATACAGCTGTATAGGGTCACTTTATAGACCGTTCGTGTGTTCCTCTGTCATTGATTCATGGTGTAACAACCCATAACTAAACGCTGCACTCAGAGATTGGTTTTGCGAGATTTAATTTTTATGTTTTATAAGGATGTTATGGTAAATTCTACCTTGATAATTTACGCACCGCTAATTTTTCGAAGTAATTTGTATCAACTACCTAGTTAATTAATATTTGCTTTAACGATGAAGAAAGACATCGTGAGGAAACCTACATGTCTGCAAGTTCTCCATGATGTTCACGAAGATATGTGAACACACTAAGAAGAAGCCCGTGCCCAGCAGTGGGACAGTTTTTTAACAAGGCTGATACATATCCTTATTGATAACTGCTTAGTAGACTCAGTTTCGTATTAAAATGTATATTTGTTTAATTTCAGAAAACTAAAAGAGAGAAATATTCGGTATGCTGTTCAGGATACCGGAAAGATCGCTCTACCAAGTTAGTAATTATTATTCTGTTATACACGCCATTTATTCAACACCACTTAACAATTTTAACAAGACAGTTTAAACAGTTAACTCTTTTTTTTTATTATTCAGACAAATAATTATAAATGTATTTCAAGGCCAAGCTTTCCAAAAAATTACATTGCATTGCTCGATTTGACAAATAATCGACAGCAATTCGATTAAGTATTCAATGGATGCTTCTAAATAAATAAAAAACATATATAAATTAACGTTGGAATATTGTCTTCGTGTAATAAAACATGAGGGGAATCCCTTCATTATTGCCTATACCGACAGCAAACTCGAACAAAGTTGATAAGACAATTTAAAAATAGAACTTATGTATATAGTGCAATTACATCAACAATATTATGTTTTTTTTTATTCAGACTCAGCTGTAAGCCGATATGCTCCAAAGTCTGTCAAAATGGTTTCTGTAAAAGTCCTGAAGTATGCGCCTGCAATGCTAATTATAAATTTGACCCCAGCAATAAATATAAGTGCTTACCGATTTGTAAAACCACTTGTGGACATGGGAACTGTATCGCACCAGATAAGTGCAAATGTAATGCGGGGTATATTTTCAAGAATAACACTTGTGAACCAGTATGCAGTAAGATGTGTGTAAATGCAATATGTGTGGCTCCAAATACGTGCAACTGTTTGCCAGGATATACTAAAAAAGTATCAACAAATAACTTTTGCGAGCCACATTGTACGAAAGGCTGTCCACATGGAAAGTGCGTTGGACCAGAAACTTGCGCCTGTGATAAAGGATGGAAGCTATCAGGGACAAATACTACAAAAAACAGAATTTGCCAACCTGTATGTGATAAGGCTTGCGTGAATGGTAACTGTGTAGCTCCAAACACTTGCGAATGTTTGACTGGTTATAAGAAATCTAAAGAAAAATCGGCAAATCACATTTGCGAACCATATTGTTCAAAGGGCTGCCCTCATGGAAAGTGCGTCGGACCAGAAACTTGTGCTTGTGATAAAGGATGGAAGCTATCAGGGACAAATACCACAAAGAACAGGATTTGTCAGCCAATTTGTGATAAGCCTTGTATACATGGTAACTGTGTAACTTCCAACACTTGTGAGTGTTTTTCAGGTTATAAGAAATCTAATGGAAATTTATCAAGTCATGTCTGTGAGCCACATTGTTCGACAAGCTGTGCTCATGGAAAGTGCGTCAGCCCAGAAATTTGTGCTTGTGATAAAGGATGGAAGTTGTCAATTACAAATACCACAAAAAACAGGATTTGTCAGCCAATTTGTGATAAGCCCTGTGTAAGTGGTAAATGTGTAGCTCCAAACACTTGCGAGTGTTTACCAGGTTATAAGAAATCTAATGGAAATTTATCAAGTCATGTCTGTGAGCCACATTGTTCAGAAGGCTGCCCTCATGGCAAGTGCGTCAGCCCAGAAACATGTGCTTGTGACAAAGGATGGAAGCTGTCAGACACAAATACTACAAAAAATAACACTTGCCAACCTATATGTGATAACTCCTGTGTAAATGGTAATTGCGTGGCACCAAATACTTGCGAGTGTTTACCAGGTTATAAGAAATTCAATGGAAATTTAACAAGTAACGTCTGTGAGCCACATTGTTCAAAAGGCTGCCCACATGGAAAGTGTGTCAGTCCAGAAACTTGTGCTTGCGATAAAGGATGGAAGTTATCAGGAACAAATACCACAAAGAACAGGATTTGTCAGCCAATTTGTGATAAACCCTGTGTAAATGGTAACTGTGTAACTCCAAACACTTGTAAGTGTTTTTCAGGTTATAAAAAATCCAGTGGCAATCTAAAAAGTCACATCTGTGAACCACATTGTTCGACAAGCTGTGCTCATGGAAAGTGCGTCAGCCCAGAAACTTGTGCTTGTGATAAAGGATGGAAGTTGTCAGGTACAAATACCACAAAGAACAAGATTTGTCAGGCAATTTGTGATAAGCCCTGTGTAAGTGGTAAATGTGTAGCTCCAAACACTTGCGAGTGTTTACCAGGTTATAAGAAATCTAATGAAAATTTATCAAGTCATGTCTGTGAGCCACATTGTTCAGAAGGCTGTCCTCATGGAAAGTGCGTCAGCCCAGAAACTTGTGCTTGCGATAAAGGATGGAAGTTATCAGGAACAAATACCACAAAGAACAGGATTTGTCAGCCAATTTGTGATAAGCCCTGTGTAAATGGTAACTGTGTAACTCCAAACACTTGTGAGTGTTTACCAGGTTATAAGAAATCTAATGGCAAGTTAACAAGTCATGTCTGTGAGCCACATTGTTCAGAAGGCTGCCCCCATGGAACGTGCGTCAGCCCAGAAACTTGTACCTGTGACAAAGGATGGAAGCTATCAGGGACAAATGCTACAAAAAATAGAATTTGTCTGCCGATTTGTGATAAGCCTTGTGTAAACAGCAATTGCGTAGCACCAAATACTTGCGAGTGTTTACTAGGATATGAAAAATCATATGGAAATACAACAAATCACATTTGCGAACCACATTGTTCAAAAGGCTGCCCACATGGAAAATGCGTCAGCCCAGAAACTTGTGCCTGTGACAAAGGATGGAAGTTGTCGGAGAAAAATACTATGAAAAATAACACTTGCCAACCTATATGTGATAACTCCTGTGTAAACGGTAATTGCGTGGCACCAAACACTTGTGAATGTTTGCCAGGTTATAAGAAATCCAATGGGAATTTAACAAGTCACGTCTGTGAGCCACATTGTTCAAAAGGCTGCCCTCATGGAAAGTGTGTCAGTCCAGAAACTTGTGCTTGCGATAAAGGATGGAAGTTATCAGGAACAAATACCACAAAGAACAGGATTTGTCAGCCAATTTGTGATAAGCCCTGTGTAAATGGTAACTGTGTAACTCCAAACACTTGTGAGTGTTTACCAGGTTATAAGAAATCTAATGGCAAGTTAACAAGTCATGTCTGTGAGCCACATTGTTCAGAAGGCTGCCCCCATGGAACGTGCGTCAGCCCAGAAACTTGTACCTGTGACAAAGGATGGAAGCTATCAGGGACAAATGCTACAAAAAATAGAATTTGTCTGCCGATTTGTGATAAGCCTTGTGTAAACAGCAATTGCGTAGCACCAAATACTTGCGAGTGTTTACTAGGATATGAAAAATCATATGGAAATACAACAAATCACATTTGCGAACCACATTGTTCAAAAGGCTGCCCACATGGAAAATGCGTCAGCCCAGAAACTTGTGCCTGTGACAAAGGATGGAAGTTGTCGGAGAAAAATACTATGAAAAATAACACTTGCCAACCTATATGTGATAACTCCTGTGTAAACGGTAATTGCGTGGCACCAAACACTTGTGAATGTTTGCCAGGTTATAAGAAATCCAATGGGAATTTAACAAGTCACGTCTGTGAGCCACATTGTTCAAAAGGCTGCCCTCATGGAAAGTGTGTCAGTCCAGAAACTTGTGCTTGCGATAAAGGATGGAAGTTATCAGGAACAAATACCACAAAGAACAGGATTTGTCAGCCAATTTGTGATAAGCCCTGTGTAAATGGTAACTGTGTAACTCCAAACACTTGTGAGTGTATTTCAGGTTATAAGAAATCTAATGTCAAGTTAACAAGTCATGTCTGTGAGCCACATTGTTCAGAAGGCTGCCCCCATGGAAAGTGCGTCAGCCCAGAAACTTGTACCTGTGACAAAGGATGGAAGCTATCAGGGACAAATGCTACAAAAAACAGAATTTGTCTGCCGATTTGTGATAAGCCTTGTGTAAACAGTAATTGCGTAGCACCAAACACTTGCGAGTGTTTACTAGGATATGAAAAATCATATGGAAATACAACAAATCACATTTGCGAACCACATTGTTCAAAAGGCTGCCCACATGGAAAATGCGTCAGCCCAGAAACTTGTGCCTGTGACAAAGGATGGAAGTTGTCGGCGAAAAATACTATGAAAAATAACACTTGCCAACCTATATGTGATAATTCCTGTGTAAACGGTAATTGCGTGGCACCAAACACTTGTGAATGTTTGCCAGGTTATAAGAAATCCAATGGGAATTTAACAAGTCACGTCTGTGAGCCACATTGTTCAAAAGGCTGCCCTCATGGAAAGTGTGTCAGTCCAGAAACTTGTGCTTGCGATAAAGGATGGAAGTTATCAGGAACAAATACCACAAAGAACAGGATTTGTCAGCCAATTTGTGATAAGCCCTGTGTAAATGGTAACTGTGTAACTCCAAACACTTGTGAGTGTATTTCAGGTTATAAGAAATCTAATGTCAAGTTAACAAGTCATGTCTGTGAGCCACATTGTTCAGAAGGCTGCCCCCATGGAAAGTGCGTCAGCCCAGAAACTTGTACCTGTGACAAAGGATGGAAGCTATCAGGGACAAATGCTACAAAAAACAGAATTTGTCTGCCGATTTGTGATAAGCCTTGTGTAAACAGTAATTGCGTAGCACCAAACACTTGCGAGTGTTTACTAGGATATGAAAAATCATATGGAAATACAACAAATCACATTTGCGAACCACATTGTTCAAAAGGCTGCCCACATGGAAAATGCGTCAGCCCAGAAACTTGTGCCTGTGACAAAGGATGGAAATTGTCGGCGAAAAATACTATGAAAAATAACACTTGCCAACCTATATGTGATAATTCCTGTGTAAACGGTAATTGCGTGGCACCAAACACTTGTGAATGTTTGCCAGGTTATAAGAAATCCAATGGGAATTTAACAAGTCACGTCTGTGAGCCACATTGTTCAAAAGGCTGCCCTCATGGAAAGTGTGTCAGTCCAGAAACTTGTGCTTGCGATAAAGGATGGAAGTTATCAGGAACAAATACCACAAAGAACAGGATTTGTCAGCCAATTTGTGATAAGCCCTGTGTAAATGGTAACTGTGTAACTCCAAACACTTGTGAGTGTATTTCAGGTTATAAGAAATCTAATGTCAAGTTAACAAGTCATGTCTGTGAGCCACATTGTTCAGAAGGCTGCCCCCATGGAAAGTGCGTCAGCCCAGAAACTTGTACCTGTGACAAAGGATGGAAGCTATCAGGGACAAATGCTACAAAAAACAGAATTTGTCTGCCGATTTGTGATAAGCCTTGTGTAAACAGTAATTGCGTAGCACCAAACACTTGCGAGTGTTTACTAGGATATGAAAAATCATATGGAAATACAACAAATCACATTTGCGAACCACATTGTTCAAAAGGCTGCCCACATGGAAAATGCGTCAGCCCAGAAACTTGTGCCTGTGACAAAGGATGGAAGTTGTCGGCGAAAAATACTATGAAAAATAACACTTGCCAACCTATATGTGATAACTCCTGTGTAAACGGTAATTGCGTGGCACCAAACACTTGTGAATGTTTGCCAGGTTATAAGAAATCCAATGGGAATTTAACAAGTCACGTCTGTGAGCCACATTGTTCAAAAGGCTGCCCTCATGGAAAGTGTGTCAGTCCAGAAACTTGTGCTTGTGATAAAGGATGGAAGTTATCAGGAACAAATACCACAAAGAACAGGATTTGTCAGCCAATTTGTGATAAGCCCTGTGTAAATGGTAACTGTGTAACTCCAAACACTTGTGAGTGTATTTCAGGTTATAAGAAATCTAATGGCAAGTTAACAAGTCATGTCTGTGAGCCACATTGTTCAGAAGGCTGCCCCCATGGAAAGTGCGTCAGCCCAGAAACTTGTGCTTGTGACAAAGGATGGAAGTTGTCAGAAACAAATACTACGGAAAATAAGACTTGCCAACCTATATGTGATAACTCCTGTGTAAACGGTAATTGCGTAGCACCAAAAACTTGTGAGTGTTTATCAGGTTATAAGAAATCAAATGGAAATTTAACAAAACACGTCTGTGAGCCTCACTGCTCAACAGGCTGTGCTCATGGAAAGTGCGTCAGTCCTGAAACTTGCGACTGTGATATAGGATGGCAGTTGTCAAGGACAAATGGCGGTATAAACCAAAAATGCCAACCGATTTGCTCTAGTGCCTGCATAAACGGTAACTGCATAGCTCCAGAGCAATGCGAATGCCTGCCGGGCTATGAAAATAGACGAAACAAATTTATTTGTGAACCCAGATGTTCTAGAGGTTGCTTGCACGGTACGTGTATTGGTCCCGAAAATTGTATTTGTGATTTTGGATGGAGTCTGAATTCGACAGCAAAGAATCATAAATGCCAGCCTGTTTGCACTCGATTGTGTGTCAACGGGACCTGCGTGGCACCGGATACTTGTGAATGTTTGGCTGGTTACAAAAAAGGAGCAGAGCATATATGCACACCGCAATGTGCTGATGGATGTCTACATGGTAGTTGCGTGAGCCCTAACAATTGCGTTTGCGATATTGGATGGCACAAGAGTAACCAAAGTAATGGATGTGTGGCCAATGAGATATCTGCAAGTAATATGAACTACGTAAAGCAATGGTAAGCAATAGATTTCTTAATCATAAGTTATTTTCGTAAGAAGTCAATTTCTAAGGAACATGTTCCTTAGAAATTTACATCTTGTCGTAATGTATTGCATTGAGGTATCAACTCAAGAGTGTAAAACATGCAATTCTTTCATTACCTTATCCCGGTTCGATATGAATTGGAGTGCGTTTTAATATGAAGTAATACAGTGTGACTTGTTAAACATTGTACATACTTAAGGACATGATAATTTATGGTCAGACGTAACGTATAACAAAGAAATAAAAATAAAATCTGTATAACCTGCAAAGAAAACCTTTATGAAAATTTGTATGAAATATCCATAAAATGTGGACACTGCGCACACAGCTGTCGAGGCTAATGACCTTTGATAAGAAACAGACGGGCGGGGGTACAAATTCAGGAGAGTGCGGGGTACGGTAGCTGGGGGCGGGGTCGGAGGTTTTGTTTAGCTTTGGTATATGCGCAAGAGTGTCACATTAAGTTTTTATTGGATAACTAGGTAACATTTTAGGTACCTATTTTTTTTAGATATTCGTGTCCAGAATCGAGTACTGAATACCCTCCTTCAATATGTCCAGTCTTATACCAATCAGCCTGTATTTATTCGAAGAATTGAACAACATAATACATTACAAATAGCACTATAACGGTTTATGTGAATTCATTTAGTAAATGAGTACATTTGTACGCGCACTTGATACTGAGAACAGTTATTATTGTAATTATTATATTTTAGTAACATTGTTGACTATAATAAATTATTTTACTTTTATTGCTGTTACAGGGTAAGCAGCAAATGGGTGTACGTTATAGCAGTGGTACTTCTTTCAACAACTGTGATAATTTCGTTTTATATATGCTTTATTTGCCGCAATCATGGTAAAATGGATGAGAATGGTACGTTTTTATTAATATTGATAACAACAATAATTAAGTTAGGTATTGCAGGTTTCCCTTCGTTTTATATTCGGCTGCCCGTATGACGTAGTGGTTTAAGTGGTCGCTTCGCTACTGCCACTGCGCGCAGTGTTGTGGGTTCGATCCCCGCACGGGACAAGAAAAATCAACGGGTTGCACTCCGGGAGTGCCGGCAGAAGTGAAAACTTGAATATTAACGTTGTGCATTTTTGATATTTTGGAATGGTTAGGGAATAATTTTGCACGAATTGCTTTAATTATCAGTATAAAAGTACTATCATTTATGTGGTAAAATACAATATTCATTTATTGCGCTATCGTACACAAACATGACAATTCTCCCTCCGTTTTACGAATTTTCGATCAGGTCACGTGTCCTGACGCGAGTTAACATTTTTTACCCATCACAAAAAAGTGCACAACGCCGCTAAAGAAGTGTTCCCTTCAAAAATTGTGTGAATAACAAATAGGTGTTCCAACTCAAGGTGTTCTTTGTTTCCGTTGTTTGAATGTTTGTAACTTCCCCTACGACAGGAATTATATCAGCGCGGGAATTGTCTTACTAAAACACAAAAATAAAAATGATCTATTTCGGTTAGCAACAACCCTACGTTATGTTGACTAGATCATTTCGCCTATTAGTGTGATTTACGCCTTCTTATCATACCTAGCCTTTATTCCCATTAGGTTAAGACCATAAAACCTTACACTTACTTCTGAAGAAAATTTTATTTATTGGAACGAAGTTCCTTATGGCAGGCTTGGAGGGGATAGGGATTTTGCTGCGCGACCGAACTGAAAAAAATGTGATAGTAAAACCGTAAGAAAAAATCCGTGGAAAAAAGTGCGTGGAATAAAACCGTTAAATGAGACGTGCGCAGGCGCGACAGTCGCATACACAAGCGAGTAGTGTATAATACCAGGATATCAGAAATCACTAAATGACCAATATATTTAAATGTTTGGCATCATTTAAATATATTGGTATAAATGAATATTCTTTATTCTATTTAGTGAATTGAGCACGATTTTTTTTGCAATTTGTGTCGATTCTACATTAGCCGAAGGAACTTCGTTCCTACCTGGTGTCCCACGACACCACATAATTTTTTATTTGATAAGGTTCACTAACGCTTGTATACAATGTTTCCTATATAACTATGTAACAATTTTGGAAACGAGGTTATTGTAACAAACAATTATTAGTAAACACTACATGCGCCGTATGTAGTGTTTACTAACAGACTAAAACATAATTATTATTCTACTTAATATGATATTAAAGATAAATTGTTAACAAATTCAAGTAGTACAACATTTTTGGTAATCAGTACATGTGATGATTTTAGGTATTTAGTAAATGATTTTAAATTATGTTAGGTTCCTTCTTAAACCCACCCAAAAATAAGAACTCTATATAGATAGCTTGATCTGTTTAAATATATTTTGCTGTGCAATTAGTATTTTTGGTGGAACAAAGGCCAAAAATTGAGGAACAGTTAAATACTACCCGATTAATTACAGTACCGTTTTCTAAATAAAAGGTACCCTATGTCCTATTCTGTACGCCTGACAACGGATATCGAAATTTCATAATGATCGGACGAGTAGTTAACGCGTGAAAGCGTAACAAACAAACAAACTGACATTCGCATTTATAAAATTAATTGGGATTAGATTCTGTCCACAAGTTCGTCCACTTGAATTCCATAGGATATAAATATATCCTATGGAATCTAGATAAAAAGTATCTATGTATCAATCCAGGGCATAGTCTAACAGTGAGTTTCATCCAATTCCGTTCAGTGGTTTACGCATGATTGAATAACGATCGTTCAATCGTCTTTCCACATATTCGAAATATTATTTTAACACCTCTATTTCTATTTCAGAAAATGGTGTAGAAGTAGTACCAGCACAAGACATTGGAATGAAATTCTTTGGAAAACAAGCAGAGGCCATAACGTAAGACTGTCGTCGATGACGTTTAAGTTAAATTCTATTTGCAGCGGCACATGAGTTCATTTCAGGTGGTCATATTACTTAGTGTAATGATTTAGATACAATTTAGATACAATCACTAATAATCTATTGAATATATGTGTACGTTTGTGTGAGTGTATTACACAACGTGAAATTAAGATTAATGAAGGAGACAAAATTGATAACTGGATACAGTTTTGAACAAATTTGTAATCATAAAATAAGTTTCTAGTCGAAATTATAAATATTATTTGTTCAAGTGTGTTATATTATCGTAGTGAGAATGTATTTAAATTTACTGTGAAAATTTCTACTATATAGTCTAAAATTACATACTTAGTCAAAATATGTTGATCATAATTATGTTGGTAGTATTGCATTCGTATAAAAATTTAATATTCTGATATACATTATTTGTCGCGTCAGGCAAACAATATTATAATATTTTACTATGACAATTATTATAAAAGTTGATATTCGAGAGTTCTTAAATTTAAATAGGCATTCGAAACAATTTTATTGCCGAAATCAATTGAAATTTACTCGAATAATATTTTCGATAGAAAGAGAGAGTAAGAAAGTGGATTATTGAAACAAATAGAAAATAAATATATTTCAATATTTAAATCACTAATTCATATAAGCACCTACCGATTTATTTTAAAGCTTGTGTTAGAATCGTGTCAATATTCCATAAAAGTTATTAATATATTTGTAAATAAAATTCTACATGTATAAGTAAATTATTCAATGATTATGTCGTGCTTTAAACCACAGAGCACGTACCACTATAGCCCTTAAGGCGCGCTGTATTTCGTGCTCTATGGTTCAAATCCTTCTTGCTGTAAATATTAAATTATGATTCTAAGATCAAAACGTCTTTGATTTTACTAACAAATGTGGGTGATTTGTTTCCCAAGAAAACGGTAATTACTTATTTTATACGAGAAAGGTGGCACAAGCGTACATCTAAATGAATCACAATTATCAAGGGCTGCAAGGTCAAAGGTCGGTGTAGGGTTAAGGTTAAGCTAAATCGGAGCAGCATAGCCGCATTCCTGGTGTTCCTAGACGTAGATGGTGGCAACCATGATAGGTTTAGTCGGTAAGACCAGTGTCTTCCCCCGGATGAGGCCGACACACCCTGTTTGCTCACGCAATTAGTCTATTGAGCTGTGACCCTAGGATGTTCCTGTGATTGATCTCAGAGTCATCGCCCGCAAGCACTATTCTTCCTGCATTGGGCCCTGCTGGATGGACCGCTGATGGAGGCACAGTTCCAGCGATCCACCCACATCAAAAGATGAGGCACACCGTGATGTCTTTGGTGAACCCAAGTAATCACGGTTCAGTTCGGGCCATCAATCCATTATACCATTATGATGGATTGATGGCCCGAATTTCACCGGGAGAGCCTGACATAACCTCCTTATCTTCCTAAGAAGAGGAGGAATTACTCACCAGTCAAATAACAATACAACATCATACTTTGCACTGTCATCAAATAATTGGCAAAAGTGAGCTGTTTCTGATTCATTTGGAAATACTATTCATCTATAGATAAATGATAATTTTAACAGGTTCTTTGTCCGATGAATCACATATGATACATAACAATAGATTTTCTATTGTGTCTATCACGGGACAGCGAATGGGTTAAGACTGTATTATAAAAAGTAGGTTTATATTTATGTATGTTTGTAATGAATAAACACATAAACAACAGTACCGATTTCAGAATTCTATTATCCTGACATAGCTTCTTTATCTAGAAGTAAAATAGAAACTACTACTACGAGCCTATAATAATTAATTATAATTATTAATTCGTTCCCGTTCCATCTCCATTTCCATTTCCGTGGGAATGGAACGTGGGTTAAACCGCAGCAAACAGCTAGAAATATATATCGTATAGTATATAGTAATAAGTATCAGTATATAGCTTAAATTCACTATAAATATCCTTATCAAACTTCCGTCAAAATATTCCAGTATTATTGTCGTAATAAATCTGTCGCGCAAGATAAACAAATATCAGTAGCGTATAAAACAGTACCTATATTTAATTTTTACATTGCACACTAGCTTTTGCCCGCAATGTATGCATAGAATTTGGAGGTTGGTACTTATCTATATTTTTGTTTTATTTGCATGTAAGAAGAAGCTGATCTACGCACATAATACTTGACTTTTAGGCGGTGCATCAAGATGAAACATGAACCAAATTTTAGGATTATAGTAATACAGATTATAAAACAGCCTTCGATTTCATGAAGTATTTTTATGGTATATATTAATTTGATTTAAAGTAATTACTTATCTAGTTTAATTTAATTATAAAAATTATTGTTTTATCATTTTTTTAATAATTTACTGTTTCGACATTTACAATTTTATAATCCTAATCCTAACTTCCTAACTAATATTATAAAAGCGAAAATGAGTTTGTTTGTTTGTTTGTTACCTTTTCACGCCTGAACTGAACCGATCAGCCTAAAATTTTGCATATACGTTGATAGATGTACAGAAAAGGACAAAGGCTACCTTTCATCCCGAAAAAAATACTGTTCCCGAGGAAAACAATAATAACGTTCTTATGATAATAGATGGCGCCACGTGTCTTTCGAATCATGATTGAATTATATTATTACAACCCGAATTGATTGTCAAATTCTAAAATAACGCGAGCGAAGCCGCGGGCAAAAGCTAATAATCAATATTTTTTAAATTTAATTTCCATTTTAATATTATTTATTTGTAAGCATTGTGCATCAGTTTCTTTTAATTTGAGATAGGGAGACAGCCAGCAATCTACTAGGCACGTTCTGTTTACAAAAACCTCTCGCACTAGGAATGATACCTGTTTTGCGGGAGACTTGAAAACATACAAACAACGGACACGAAGCAAACCCAGACTTGGAACAACTATTTGTGAATGACATGTCTCGTGTGGGGATCGAACCCATAACACTCGGCGTGGCAGCAGTGGCGAGACGACCACTTCACCACTAAGCCATCCTTGCAGTCAAATCCGTGACGCTAAAACGAGTAGACGTAATGATGAGACATAATAAAAATATTTACTCGGTATCATTATCAAATACAAGGTAAATATTTGAAACAAAAATCCCACGTGTGTGATGACGTAAGAAACATGTGACCGCTAGCTCTTATGCTATAAAACATTTTAATCCATTTAAGCTAAGTTAAGTCTCTTTCAGACAAGACCACATCCATCCTCAAGGAAACTAGTCATTACACTGAGCAAGTTATCTGTAGACAGCTCGATTGCTTAAGCCTGCACTGGGAGTGATTCAAGCTCGTCATGTGCAAGATAATTAGTATACAATAATGATATTATATATTATACTTTAATACCATAGCGACAAGGCTTAAATTACAAAGTACTTGTAAATATTTGTACAAACGAGAAGTATGAAACGGTACATGGATTTCAACTTTACCTTAATATATTTAAGGTACTATATAACTTATCATGTTAAACGCCTAAAAGTACTGCACCATACTTTCCGTCATTCACATTGGCTGTATACTTGTATAACTTCGATGACAATTAAGAATACTCGCTTATAGACAAGTCATTATTTTACATCGTCCTGTTCAGTTATGTGTGATATTTTATTCGTTTATCATGGAGACCAATCCCAACGGAGACTGACGATCTGCGCAGGACATATTTTGGTGCCTTGTGCATTATGATATCTCCTCCTGAAAGACAGTATGCCATTTATATTTTGGATATTTTTTATTTTGGTTTTTCAACACAGACCTGAAAGAGATGAATGTGCCCGATTGGTCTAAATTGGCACAAAATAGAAAGGACTCCACTCCTTTCTTACGTTAATGTCGTAAGCTGATATCCACTATAGGTAGAGACTTATTTCGCTCAGAGGAGCGAAATAAGTATAACTTTTACTTGATATTTGAAAAACTAGAGATGGGTGTGTTTCATGTCTTGCTTCACTTCAGTGACAGACCAAATATACACTCAGATTTAGGTAATAATATTTTTTTTCCTCACCACAATATTACAGCAATTACAATGAATAACAACAATATACTAATGGAATTTGTACTGTGGGAGACTGGTGCCTAAGCTAGGCTTTTGGCCTGTATTTCAGGTCACCAGTAATAAATATATCTAGACGAGTTTTACGTTAAGGGTGAGCCCCTTAACGTAAAACTCGTCTTAATGCTTGGCTAACTTCAGAACTCAACAAGTCGAAGTAATATTTGTCCAAAGGAAGGTCTGATTTATTAATCTTCCGTCTTAGAATTCATAAATAATACTCTGTTTTAATTAATCTTATGAAGGGAAACGTAGATTTCTAAGGTCTAGCGAATTCTTATACCATCTTATTTCATATTGTAATGCGGTCTTATCCAGGTACCATATTTTTGCGGTTACGCTTACCGCTGATCGAGAGGTTCTAGATTAAATTCTCAGGACAGAAAATGTAAATAGACCAGGACTGAAAAATTTTGGGAGCAACGCGGCACTGGTTTTATTTTAAAATACTTTACGTCTGACTTTAAAACATAGTTAGTGAAATGTAGCTATAATACTTATAGCTATTGTCTTCATGTTCAGGAAGTAGCAGCAAGGTGGTCCACGAGCGTTACGGTCTGAAGCTATGTTACGGATGCAAATGGATTGCATAACCACTAGCTATTTTACATTGGGATTAATCTTTTAACCGCTTACGTCGGATTAATCCGACAAATATTTTCGTGTCCATTTCGCCAGCGTCGTACATTTTCGACCAGATACCACAGCTCGTTTAATCTGCTTTTTATTTAATTACGGTGTTTTCTATAAAAAAATGTTTATATTGTGTAAATGGATAATTAAGTAATGATTTACAATTTAATACACTTTAGTCTCATAATTAGAAGTCCTAAAAATAAGTATTTATTTTCGATTCACTGTGCCGGGCGCTGGGGGCACGACAACTATTATGAAGTGGGGCGGTTAAAAGGTTAAATATAATGACCACTAAAAATAGTAATTGCGCAGCAAAATATGCTTACTAAAATATATCATAACGAGCACCTATACGCCTCAAATCACTGCATTCCGTCTCGGAAGGGTTAGGTTATGCTAGGTTCCTTCTTAAACCCACCCAAAAATAGGAGCTCCGTCGACTTGTTTGATCCCTTTAAATATATTTTGCTGTGCAATTTGTTGATAATTTACTATTTTTGACTGTTATATTTTACTATATCTGGTGATAAGTTAAACATAAGCCTTTTACATTACCGCTAGCTTTTGTACAAAACAGTGTCGTTATGTAAACCAGCTGAACGAAGTTGTTTTTCATACTTTACTGAACTTTAACACGCAAAATTGCATAAAGGTTTTACAATGGGACAATTTTAACACATAAAACAGCATTAAGGTTACGACAGATTATAGATTTTATTTCGAAATGTTGCCGCGTGGCTGTGTGTGTCGTAACCGTGGTCGTAACAATAATCAAATCAAATATCAAATAGTATCAAATCGTAGTTAGGTTGAACAATAATCAACTGTTCTACATAACGGAGCTGTTAAACAATTAACAGTCTTGTATAACAGCTGATCCGGCAATCCATCTGCGATTTTAAAGGATAATGATATCAGATTTGGTATCGAGGCGCCGATCCGCCTCCTCGTTATTTAGCAGTAGAAGTTTACCTCCGCTTCTATAGGCACTTACCAAAGTTTAATCAAAAACAATTTAAATTCTAAGATGAGTTCGAACCCGTTCGAAAGTTTAGAACTTTTAAAATATTCCTAGAGCTCGATTGAAGTTAAGGTAAAATTTGTTTGTCTTGGAAACTGGAATAAGTATTTTGAAAAATGAAAGTTGATTACAACTTATAAGATCGACCTAAGTATAATAAATACTCAAATCGATCTTATGATTTCTAAAACAGCAGTAACTCACAATTCTAGTGGAGACTATAAACAAAAATTTAAAAGAACAGATACAAATCTTTTGACTGCATGTATGTGGAGTTCAGGGAGTGGTTTAAGTGGTCGCTATGCAACAGCCCCTGCGCCGAGGGCAGTGGGTTTGAATCCCACACGGGACAAAATTTTGTGTGATCCATAAATAATTGCTGTTTGAATGTTTGTAAAAACGCCCGCGTCACAGGAATTATACATACCGAGTACAGGACTTATGTTTTTCTTTAATTAAGAAAAAGTATTTAGCTTTCAAACAATAAAGTATTCGATACTGGGATTAAACCTAAAATAGGACTATGATTTGAATATTTTTTTTTTTTTTTTTTAATACAACTAAGGTGGCAAACAAGCATACGGTACCTGATGGTAAGTGGTCACCGTAGCCTATGGACGCCTGCAACACCAGAGGCATCACTTGCGCGTTGCCGACCCTTTAAGAAAGGACGTGGGAAGGAAAGGGAGCGGGATGGGAGAAAGGGGGCGATTGGGCCTCCGGTACTCTCACTCACCGAGCGAAACACAACAGTAGGACTACTGCTATTCCACGTCGATATTCTGTGAGAGGGTAGTACTTCCCCGGTCGAGCCGGCCCATTCATGCAGAAATCAGCGAGGCTCTACTACTCTAAGTAGAGTAGTAGAGCCTTTTGCGTAAACGTATCTTACGTTTATGCAAAAATTATACATTGAAAATTATATTTGTATTTACACTTTCCCCGACGTTTTAGTTGCTTTACTACAGCCATTCTCAGGCGTCCTCGATGGCGTAGCGGTTAGTGTAACCGACTGCCACGCCTGAGGTCGCGGATTCGATTCCCGCACAAGTCGGACATTCGTGTGCATGGACATGAATGTTTGTCTTGGTCTGGGTGTTTCTATGTATAATACGTATGTATTTACAAAAAAAAAGTATATATGTATGTTTATCTATTGTCTAGTACCCATAGTACAAGCTCTGCTTAGTTTGGGCTACATGGTGTTGTGTGTATGTGATAGAATATTATATATTATAATGATAGTTATGCCATTGACTTGAAATGTAATTATTTCTAAAAATCCTAACATAATTAATTAATCTTTAGTGTTCCTATTTACGCATGAATTTAAAGCACCGTGAAAGTTTTTTGTGTTTTGCTTCGTTGTGGGTTTGAGTAAATGAATTATTGGATCCCAAGCTGATGGTACATTCCAACCTTCTTCACTATTGAATCTTCTTGCCAAGCTATTAAAATACATTTCGTATTTTAATTTCAAGAGCTTGGTAAGAATTAGCTGCGCTGCCTACCACGGATACTTCATCATCCTAATCCTAACTAATATTATAAAAGCGAAAATGAGTTTCTTTGTTTATTTGTTTGTTACCTTTTCACGCCTAAACCACTGAACCGATCATCCTGAAATTTTGCATATACGTTGGCAGGTGTACAGAAACGGACAAAGGCTACCTTTTATCTCGAAAAAATTACTGTTCCCGAGAAAACAACAATAACGTTCTTATGATAATAGATGGCGCCACGTGTCTTTCGAATCATGATTGAATTATATTATTACAAGCAGAGTTCAAGCCGCGGGCAAAAGCTAGTAGATAAGAAATATAGAAAGCAGTGTTATTTGGCAAGTATCTCTGGTCTGTCAAATTTCAAGTAGAATAGTGGTTGATTGTTCACAAGCATATTTCTTTCTTTGATAAATCCCTATAAAATCGTTATAAAATAGTATAATTTTGGAGAAAATTATCATCAATTGAAACACACCAAGCATTTCACCTTTTACAATACAAAATCAATGTTTCTCAATCAAACTGAAAAGTAACGTTGACGTGTCTCAGAAAAGCTTTTCAGGTATGTACAGTCAGCGACATAAATATCTAAACATTAAATTAATTTCTAAACTAATTTTATGAATGAAAACTTTCTTATTATTATAACCTGTTACTTAATTATTATTTATTTAACTATCCT
Source organism: Catocala sponsa (assembly GCA_963564715.1). Classification (NCBI taxonomy): domain Eukaryota; kingdom Metazoa; phylum Arthropoda; class Insecta; order Lepidoptera; family Erebidae; genus Catocala; species Catocala sponsa. Next base: position 5,198,430 of record OY751334.1, read on the forward strand.
TCAAATATTACCGTTGTAGAAAATCCGGTCAAGTGCGAGTCGAATTCGCACTCGAAAGATGCCGTACCATCATAGAAGATGTAACACTATGTAGTTTTATTATTTGTTGTTCTAGCGGCATAGTAAACACTCTGTAAAAATTTCAACTCTCTACCTATTAGCCTATTACGGTTTATGAGATACAGCCCGCTAACAGACAGACAGACGGACAGCGAGGGCTTAGTAATAGGCCACGTTCTGGCACGGAAGCCCCCGTCAAGTGCCGAGCGGACATATGTTGTCCGCAAAAAATGACTCATTAACTCATTATGCAAAAAAAAACGGACAAACGTATGTCCGTTTGTGTATTGTATGCAAAATGTTTTTTTTGTATATCCTCTCGACGCTCGAGAACGATGGATACTTTAAATAATAAAGGAATTGCACGGATGGCGTAGTGGCTTAAGTGGTCGCGTCGGCACTGCCCCTGCGCCGAGTGTTGTGGGTTCGATCCCCACACAGCACAAAACTTTGTGTGATCCATAAATGGTTGTTCTGAGTCTGCGTGTTATTTGTGTCCGTTGTTTGAATGTTTGTAAACTCCCCCGCGACACAGGATTTATTCCTAGAGCGGGAGTTGTCTATCTATAAAAAAATCAACGTGTTGCACTCCGGGAGTGCCGGCAGAAGTGAAAACTTGAATATTAACGTTGTGCAATTTTGATATTTTGGAATGGTTAGGGAATAATTTTGCACGAATTGCTTTAATTATCAGTATAAAAGTACTATCGTTTATGTGGTAAAATACAATATTCATATATTGCGCTATCGTACACAAACATGACAATTTTCCCTCCGTCTTACGAATTTTCGATCAGGTCACGTGTCCTGACGCGAGTTTAAGATTTTTAACCAATCACAAAAAAAGTGCACAACGATGCTAAAGAAGATTTCTCTTCAAAAAAATTGGGGCAGTCTTTGGGGACTGCCGATAGAAGTGAAAACTTTAATCCTTGATCATAAACACTACTTTTAAACAAAAAAAGGGGCGGGTCGGATGCTAGTTCCTGATACTCTTTTAGAGGTTATTAAGGGGGTCAAAATTTCGTTATTTTTTGCGTAGGACGCACCATTTCCAAGATATTGTTAATATTCTAAAAAAAATAATAAAGCGTGGAAGCGTGACGATTACGCGAGTTCCATGATTTTTGTTCACCCAAGAAGTGCTCAACGCGCCTAAAGAACTTTTCACTTAAAAAAAATCTTGCAAGCGCTCAGTAACTTATGTTGATAACTGTACCGTCATTCGTCTTCGCTAATGTAACTTGTATGTGGTGAATACATAGAGTTTATAAGTACATATGTACGTATACACAATTATGTTACATTAGTAAAGCTTGTTTTGTAAGTTGATAATGCGAGAGGCGTGTTTCGCACCGGTAAGTCATTTATATTCGAGTACATAAACAGCTTAGGAGCTTATTATAAAGAGAGAAGATTTGATTTTCTTGTTTGTTTGTAAGGATTTAACTCAAAAACTACTCATACGATTTAAAACATTCTTTCACCATTAGAAAGCTATACCATCACCGAGTATCATATGTTATGTACTGTTGTCATTACCTAGACTACTTTTACGCGAGCGAAGCCGCGGGCAAAAGCTAGTGTTTAATAAAATTAAAGGTATTTTACATACATACATAGTACATATATAAATTCACACCTGTTTCCCAGAGGGGTAGGCAGAGACTACGGATTTTCATTTGCTACGATCCTGACAAACTTCTCTGGCTTCGTTCGCTGTCATCACATTCCTCATGCACGTTTAAAGGTATTTTATTCCTTGAAATACAGTATGCATAATCTCAATCGAGCGACTCAAAGCGCAGTCATTTTATTTCGTTGTACCAAATACAGTCGTATTCTGAAGCACTTTAAGTTGAATTCGAGGTCGGCGTCCATGGTGTAGTGGTTAGTGTAACCGACTGCCACACCTGAGGTCCCGGGTTCGATTTCCGCACAAGTCAAACATTTGTGTGCATGAACATGGATGTTTGTCTTGGTCTGGGTGTTTCTTATTTTATTTTATTTTATTTATTTATTGTCGGAAAGCTTACAGACAAATAATACATATATGGTATAAGATTGTTCAGAATACATGCTGACAACAAGCTTCCACAGATATACAATATTTATAATACCTACAGCTTTCACTTGATCTATAAACTAATTATGTTTTTTCTTACAATTAACTTAGGTTACACAGGCAAATTCAAAACGTGAGTTACGACTGGTTGTTTGTGAAGAAAACATTATTCATTAATTTTTTAACTGTGTTTGGTCTGGTATTAAATAAATCCATATCAAGCTCAAGAGAAAAATTATTAAAAGTCTTAGCACTGCGTAGTAGGAAGGCATTCTGACGATAATTCGTAGATGCAAATGGAATATTTAATAAAGGTCGCTGTCTTAGGCCCACTTGGTTAGTGCGTAATTCTATGCCTGCAAGAAGTTTAGGACAGTCAATGGAGCTGGTCGCAATGTTAAGCATAAGACAGAGATCATTAACCATGCGTCTAAATTCAAGGGGCAAGAAATGATATCGCTTGCATCGCTCATTATAATCAATTGAACACTGTTGCGCTTTAAAATCTAAGTACCTCAGGAACCTTTTCTGTATACTTTCAATTCGTGATATGTAGATTTGATATTGAGGATTCCATACTTGACAAGCATACTCAAGATGGCTTCGCACGTAAGCGCAGTACAATATTTTTACACTTTTTAATGAACGAAAAGAGGCAGACGATCTTATAATAAAACCCAGAGCCTTGGAGGCCTTATTCACTATATAATCTATATGTTTGTCAAATATTAATTTACTATCGAAGATCACCCCTAGGTCCCTAATCACATTCACCCTACAAATGCTTTGATCATGTAGTTTATAACCTGACCCTATGGTCAATTTCTGTCGTGTAAATTATATATAAAAACACTTAGATACATTAAGTTGTAGTTTATTGCAAGAACAGTAATCAACAAATCTATTAAGGTCACTTTGTAGTAGTTCAGTATCGGAGGAGTTACGAATTCTTTTAAGTATTTTCATGTCGTCTGCATATAGTAATATATAGGAATTCAGAAAACAGGATTTAATATCTGTGATGAATAAGACAAATAACAGAGGACCTAATAAGGATCCCTGTGGAACTCCAGATGGGATAGAACACCAGGCGGATGTGTACCCATTGAGCACAACCGCTTGGTGTCGGTTTTCGATATACGAACAGAACCAACGATATAAATTACCGTGGATACCGGCTGCAAGTATCTTTTCCATGAGCACCTGATGGTCAATACGATCAAAGCATTTGCTGTAATCTGTGTAAATTACATCCACCTGTATCCCCTGTTCCATATTTTTCGAAATAAAGTCATGCGACAGTATCAAGTTCGACGTAGTAGATCGCTTGCGAAGGAACCCGTGCTGTTCTTCACCAAAACTATTTTGAACAGCCGTATAAACTTCATTATAAACAATTCGTTCTAAAATTTTGGAAAATAAGCATAGTTTTGATATCGGGCGATAGTTTTCAACGTTTGATTTATCACCTTTCTTTAGTACAGGAGTTATAAAAGCTGACTTCCATAATTGAGGAACTATACCCTCGGTTAATGATCTTTTAAACAATTTACAAATTGGTATAACTAAATTATCCGCTAAATTTACAATAAACAAGGGCGGTATGAGATCAGGACCTCCAGACTTAGAGAGATCCAGACCCTTCATGAGTTTAAGTACGGTTTCTGGTGACACATCTATGGTACTAATATAGTTTGAGTCGTTACAAGAAGCTACAGATTGACGTGTACGGCTACTATTTAAATCAGGCTCCTGGAAAGTTGATTCAAAATACTGTGAGAATAAATTTGTAATGCCTTCACCAGTGTCAGCAGATGCGTTACCGTAATGCATAACATTAGGCACAGCGGAAGTGTATCTTCTACTTTTTATGAAAGACCAGAACGCTCTAGGATTTTCTGTGATAGATGATTCAATTTTTTCCATATAAGTATCAAAACAGCCTTGTTCAAGTTTGATAGCCCTGCTACGCAAACAAGAGAAAGATTGGTAGTCCGACAAATTCCCGTACAATTTATATTTGTGATGAAACTTATGTTTTTCTTTTAATACTTTTATCAGAGCAGAGGTATACCAAGGAGAATGCATTGAGTGTCTAACTGATTTTAATGGTATAAATGTATCCCTAACCTCATATAGTTTATCATAAAACAGTGCGACAGCGTCATCTAAGGATGACTTATCCAATAAAACATGCCAATTTACCATGTCAAGAACAGATCTAATTCCATCGTAATCGCCTTTGTGAAAAAGATATTTAAAAGTTACCTTTTCTTTCAATTGATGTAATTCTACAAACTCAACATTAATTGTCAGAGGTTTATGATGTAAATCTATCGGGACTGCCAATGGCTCGAGACTTTCTTTTACAGCTACAGAGCCATTTGAGAAAACCAGGTCTAAAAGTCTACCATTTACGTTACGTATATTATTATACTGAGATAATGAACAAATGGATAATATGTCGAAAAATTCAGTTAGGTATTGACCAGAATAGTTTGTAGGTAACAGGTCTCCACAATCGTTATTAATGTTCCAATCTACTTGGTTTCCGAAATTAAAATCACCCAGTATGACAAACTTGTCCGTGAGATGCGATAATATTAAATTATTGAGACTAGTATAAAAATGTTGCAATTGAATGTTGAAAGGGTTACCTGTGTTTTCCTTGCAGAGGTAAAGAGCACATATGTATAATATGTATGTATTTCCCAAAAATAAATATTATATATGTAAGTTTATCAATGGATAAACATACATATATAATATGTGTATTATGGCTACTAGACCATTGTGTACCTCTGCTTAGTTTGGGCTAGATGGTTTTGTGTGTATGTGGTAGAATATTATATATTATTAATTTGAATTGTTACTGAATTAGTCTCTTCGCCGCTACTCCGTCAGTCGGCGCTGACCCTTATGGCCACAGTTCTAGACTCCACACTAAAATGCAAAAAACACTTTGCTCGACACGAAATCAAACAGCAATTGCATTCACTACTGTTACACTACGAAGCAGTATTTAAATGCCTCGCTGATTTCAGCTTGAATGGGCCGGTTCGATCGGGGAAGGAATACCCTCTCACAGAACATCGACGTGAAATACCAGTATTCCTACTGTTGTGTTTCCTTCGGTGAGTGAGAATGCCGGAGGCCCAATCACCCTCTTTCCCCCTTCCCGCTCCTTCTCCTTCCCACTTCCTTTCCAAAAGGGTAGGCAACGCGCAAGTGATGCCTCTGGTGTTGCAGGCGTCTATAGGCTACGGTGACCACTTACCATCAGGTGGGCCGAACGCTTGATTGCCACCTTAGTAGTAAAAAATTAAAAAATTCCCAATGGTACATTTAAATATCTAAATGTGTAATTTATCATAATTATTTTCAATGTTGATCAACACTGGTAAGGAATATACCAGCGTTATTAGCATTAAACTTAAAAATGTTATTTTTTATTTGTAAGGATTTAACTCAAAAACGATTCAACCAATTTAAAAAATTATTTCGCCATTAGAAAGCTATATTATCACCGGAAAACATAGCCTATATTTTATTTAAAAAAAGAGTACTGCTACTAGCTTTATCTACTTTTATGCGAACAAAACCGAAGGTAAAAGCTAGTTCATAAATAAAACTGATACTACTACATCTATGCTAAGTTGTACTGATTGCTCTTGTGTCGCCCCTAGCGGCATACATTTGCAATGTAATCGCATTCGCAATCACCAATGCTTTATTAACAAAAACTATATTCCTGGCGGTTCGCGTAACGAACTGCAAACATTGCTGGAGCTGGAGCCTCACGTTTGTTGTATTATTTGATCTACTACATTTTGCCCGCGGCTACACTCGCGTTAATGTAGATTTTCGTAAAAAATTCTATCCCTCGGAAAAAGGACGTTTTCTGGAGGAAAGGTAGCCTTTACACATTTCTCTATCCCTGAGAACTTGTATGCGAAATTACATGATGTTCGGTCGAGTAGTTACGGCGTGAAAGCGTAACAACTGAAACAAACAGACACACATTAGCTTTTCTTTCTTTTCTTTCGTTCTTTTCTTTCTTTCTTTTCGTGTGGTTAGTGGCCAACCTGTAGTCAAGAGTTGTTCAAAGCCGCCCGTAGGCCTCTGACATGGCTTAACGACTGCTGTCAATTTGAAACAACCGGGACCGACTTTTTATGTACCCTCCGAAGCACGAAGACGCTCAGATGAAATACTACTAAGCGGTCACCCATCTATACACTGACCGAACACTATGTTGCTTAACCTCGCTAATCGTTTACTGATCAGTGAGTGCAACTGCCTATGAGCACCTCATTTTTATACCCTAACTTAATATTATTTTATAATATTAAGTTACGGTACGCCTATTTAATTCCTTTTCTGTTTAGTTCATAGGGCAAAGGTGGCGAATAAAACGCGACGCAGATATCACTCGCATGTCGTCTGCTCAATAATTGTTGAGCTCTCGCACTTTTTTTTAATTTTATTTTTTTATTGCCATTGTTGGCAGATGAGCAAGTGGCCCACCTGATGGAAAGTGGTCGATGTCGATGGAAAATGACGGAAAGTCAGGACACAGAAAAGCCACTGTCTACCGTGAAAGAAGAATTCTCTTTAAACCTCGTTTGAACAAGGACATATCATAGCGCTCGGGAAACACCAAAGCAGACAGTTCATTCCAGAGCTTGCACGTACGTGGGAGAAATGAGAAATGATTGTGCACTATAATATCGCCTACGCAGATGACCATTATCCGTTAATATTGGCGGCCGTGATCGAAATTCGATCGATTCGACCTAAAAGACCTTATAATTAGGCTTATGTTTATCATCAGATATTAATAAAATATAACAGTCAAAAATAGTAAATGATCACCAAATTGCACAGCAAAATATATTTAAAGAGATCACAATAAGTCGACCGCTCCTATTTTTGGGTGGGTTTGAAAAGGAACCTAACATAACCTAACCCTTCCGAGACGGAATGCAGTGATTTGAAGCGTATAAGTGCTCGTTATGATATATTTTAGTAACCATATTTTGCTGCGCAATTACTATTTTTGGTGGTCATTATATTTAATCCATTATAATTTAGTGACCATAAGATTTTCAACACATTTATTCTATTCGCCACAACAAAACTTAAATAAAATTGTGCAGTACCTGTTATTATAGAGATTGGCTCGATACCAAGAATTGCAAAGTCCTGAAAGGAAGAATACGCTGATATTAAATTGTTAACGTGATTGAAATGCGAGAGCTCAGAATAAACCGCAGAGCACGTTCATGAACCGCAAAAAGAATAACGCTGTGATAAAAGCCAGATCAGAAATTTAGGAAACGATCGTTTGATATTCGGCAAACATTTTCGCTGTTGGCGAATGATTTCTTCTCAAACTTATTTTCGATAACACAGCACAAAAGATAAATTGTTTTGTTTTCTATAGTACTGTTTCGTGCAATCGTGAGGTCTTATGGGTACAATTCTCGAGTCGGGTAAACATTTTTTGTTTTTTATGACACCTCACCATAGACAGGCACTAAGAATAATTCCTGTGTCGCGGGGGACTTTACAAACATTCAAACACAAAGACACCCAGACTCGGAACAACCATTTCGAAATCGAACCCACAATACTCGGCGCAGCGGCAGAGCCGATCACTTAAACCCTTACGCCATCTGTGCAGTTTTTTTTTCAAGCCAAGGCCCCTCGATTTTGCCCTGTCTCAGGGCTTTACAGACACACAATTAATGGACCTAAGGACACAAATTACAGCAACACGCAAAAAAAAATTTGTGAGTCACACTAATCATTCACCTCTGCCGAACGATCAAGGCATGGAATTCTCTGCCAAGGCACATGTTTCCTTCTTTTTTCAATCCTCGATCTTTTAGTGGGAGTCAAGATGGCGGGTGTACCTTAATCAATCGAGTAATAACATTTACCAAAAAATGTGTACCTAAATTATACTATTTAGTACCTACCTCGGTTAAAAAAATTGTACGTCCTTTAGAAGGAACCACAGCTAAATTTAAGTACACCCGCCCGTATTGACGTCAATATGGCGGGTGTTCTATAATATTTTATTATTTAACCATTAGGTACTAATAAAATACCTCATAAGTACCTCAAGTAACAAAAAAACACGCTTGATCAGTTCGATAATTACTGAGAAATAATACAACCGTGTCTTGTGTCCAAACCGCTAACAACGTATAATTATGCAAAATTACATGATGATCGGTCGAGCAGCTAAGACGTGAAAGCATAACAAACAAACTCACATTCGCATCTATAATACTTATTAAGATTGTAAATTAAGCTAGTCTGCCTGCGAATATTATTTATATTTATTACTACTATATTTATACTTACTGGTAGCGTACAAATTCTTGGATAATTAACCGCAACGGCGATTAATCTCCGTGGCAAACAACTTCACTACGTTCAAGTTAGGAATGACCACTCAATTAAAAGCTCGACTTGCTTTTGAAAGTACGTTAGTGCCAAGTTGTTGGTTTTGCTTATCAAACATTTAGTGCCGATCGAGCTGTTAGAACTTCGGCGAATTCTCGGAATCTTGATAACTAGAAACTCAAATAGATTAGTGAGCTATTCGGAGAATATCTATCCCTATACTATCCCTCGAGAAAGTTTATTTTTCCTGGTTAATCGCTACCCTATGCCTTTTTCTGTAGTCCTGACAACGGTTATGCGAAATTTTATGATGATCGCTCGATTGCTGAAATTTTTAAATTTTTCGTTTTCGTTTTAAATTCACATGCGCATTTGTAATATTAGTTCGGGTGTTATATACATATTAATAATAATATAATAATATTCTACTACATACACACAACACCATCTAGCCCAAACTAAGCAGAGCTTGTAATATGGGTACTAGACTATGGATAAACATACATATAGGTATACCTTTTTTTTTTGTAAATATATACATATTATACATAGAAACACCCAGACCAAGACAAACATCCATGTTCATGCACACAAATGTTTGACTTGTGCGGGAATCGAATCCGCGACCTCAGTCGTGGCAGTCGGTTACACTAACCACTACGCCATCGAGGCCGTCAATCCTAAATAATATTATAAATGGGAATATAAGTATAGTTGTTTGATTGTCACGCTTTGATCGGTCGAGTATATAAGGGGTTTAAATACTCTACCGACCATCATGAAATTTAGCATACATGTTCACTGGGGTACAGAAAAGGTCATAAGGTACATTTCATCCCGAAAAAAGTACTGTTACTGATCTAACCAAACCTAAATTTATGCAAGCAAAGTCGCGGACAAAATCTAGTATGAGATAAAGTATAAAAACTGTCTCGGTGTCGGCCCAACATGTCATGATCTCATGGTTGCGTTAGCGAATTACGGTATTCATAATGCGTAGTACACTACGCACCCAAATACATACATAGTCGCAAGACTATATCGCTCAAGAACTGTCTTACAGCCATATTTCGCCAACTAAGTTCTACGTAAAATAACCTATCGTCGCTCACCGTGCACTGATACGAGCTTAGCGCTGCTATTAAGAATTTCTTGACAAAAAAAACCTAATAACAATTAACTTGGTCGAGGAATTCCTGGACCTGGATAATTACCCTCGGGATCTCATGCAGAGTAGCACATTGCCACTGCGCCATAAATGCTTATGGCAATCAATGAAAAAAATAATCAAATAATCGATCAATATTATAGTTTCACGCATTTACATGGATTTGCCCGAAGATTTGAATAATTCGATGTTGAATCGATAATCAGCTATCACTTTAATCTTCTAGACTATCACAGTGCTCTCACACGGTAATACACAGAGAGCACTGTAATAGTCTTATCTAGTCTACGGGTTTGAAGTACTAACTTCGAACCCGTTGTGGTGGTAGTTAACGCGACTGTTGTGCACAAGTTCTCCGGTTTGACACCCGGGTCAGGCAAGGTGTGATTGGTGCGTCTGTAATTGAAGTTTCAGTAGCGCGTATTGTCAACGATATTGTCTACAATATTTTTTGGTAACCACACCACTGTCAACTGGTGTTGTGTAACGTGTATAAAACAATTCGTTATGTTTTAATTTTTAATGATAATAAGTAATAAGATGCTGTAATTGGCAATTAAGATTAGCATAAAGAGATCATCTATGTCATGTTGTGATCTTACGAATGATAAATCTATACTAATATTATAAAGCTGAAGATTTTGTTTGTTTGAACACGCTAATCTCAGGAACTACTGGCTCGAATTGAAAAATTCTTTTAGTGTTGGATAGCCTATTTATCGAGGAAGACTATAGGTTATATAACATTAGGATACGACCCACGGGGGCGGCGCAGTAACGATAAACGCGGGTGAAACCGCGGGAACATCTGTAATTGATATAGATAAATGCATACATAAGTTTTGTATTAGAACTTCATTACGGTGGTGTGGTTACCTAAAAAAAAATGTAAACGATACCACAGTGGTGTGTTTCAGTGGTGTCGTTGACAATACAGGTTCAGTAGCAGTACGAGCTCTGTGAACTGTGTCTGGTGAACGACAATAGGCTTGTCCCATATTATTATTCCATTTGAAGATCTAAAACACAACTGGTAAAATATGAGTGTAATGTCGTTGCCTATCTTTTTGAAAATGAACGAAGTCAAATTATAAATGGTGCCCTAGCAAACATATGTTTTACATAAACATTTTTATTTCGATCCGTCAATTTTAAGTTTGTTTCACATTTGTTCAATATGTATATTTCTAATCTATTTTTAAAATATTTTTAAATAAAGAATTGTTAGCAGAGAAAAATGCGTTAGAAGAACAACATCTCAATTTATCTAAATACTAGATGTTCCCGCGGTTTCACCCGCGTTTATCGTTACCGTCCCCGTGGGTCGTAGCGTGATGCTATTATAGCCTATAGCCTTCCTCGATAAATAGGCTATCCAACACTAAAAGATTTTTCTAATCGAACTACGGGTTCCTGAGATTAGCGCGTTTAAACAAACTCTTCAGCTTTATAATATTAGTAGATATAGATTAAATAAATCTGCTTTTTATCTGCTAACAATTCTTTATTTAAAAATATTTTTAAAATAGATTAGAAATATACTTATTGAACAAATGTGAAACAAACTTAAAATTGACGGATCGAAATAAAAATGTTTATGTTATAAATGTTTACAGTTTCTAATATTTTTAAGTAAACAATGTATATTTTTTTTTTAAATAACCTCATTAAACCGATCAATATACATAATTTAGTATTATTATAACAATCTATTCTAAAACACTTTACGTTCGGATAGCGTCCTGATTTTAAAGTGACATTAGAATGTTTGAAAAGAATTAGTAGCGTGACAGATAAGTACACAAAAAGTTCTTACTTTTTTGTATAAGAACTCCAAGTAATAGCTTGTTCCGTAGCTCGTTGTGCAACTATTAATTTATAAGCTAGCTATGACGCGAGTGCCGATACAGTAGACTTATCAAAACTTTTCAGATGAGAACCACCACTGCATCGTCATAATATACTTAACCCCTTTACATCATGTAATTATTAATATATGTGCTCATTTCCATTTCTTAAATACGAGCTTTGATTGCACGATTCATAACCCTTCACGCGTAGATTATGACGTCACATATCACGTAACGTACTCATGAGCCACGACATGTCATTACGTCAAGTTTCGAAAGCCATCATTAAACACTCGTTCGAAGGATTGCGGTTGTGAAAATGCTTGACCTCTTTATGTAACTGGCCGGATTAGAGAAGGCTTTTGTTATATTGAGTGTAAGATAGCATCAAGCTTAATGATAAGTGGTTACCTTCGTTTACGATCGCTTGCAACAACAGAGGGAGGAAATAAAGAAAGGAATTACAGGTCAGGAAAGGAATGGAAGAAACATAGACGTGAGCATTCGGAATTCTTATTTTTCGGTAAAAACGCAGTATCGGTTATTCCAGCGAGACAAGTTATTCGTACCGTCACCAAATTATAGGCAACGGCAAACTCTGACAATAAAATAAAAAATATAATTATGTTTTATTTTAAATAAAGCAACTGTTCTGGATAGTTAATTATAAATCAGCGCACACTTCAGTGACTGACAGTAGTAGACTTTTGCTGGTTTCAGGATACAATGCTATGCGTAAGCTTGATCGCGGCAATACTACGCTCTCGAAGAAAACCCATTGTCCGTACTACAGCGCTTTTTTCAATAAGTGAGAAAGGCGGCCACGTCACTATTGTGATCTACTTTTTTCTACATATTCTCATTTCGTCTTCTTCTTTCTCCTACTTGATTTTGTCATAGATATCGACTCGCTAATAATGTTCTTGCTGCGCCAGCCTGTGCATTTTTGCCACCTATCTGGTACGGCTTTTGTCAGTGCTTCTGCGATACCACAAAAACACTATGTCCATGTTCATGAGCTGTGGTGACCGCTTACTATCAGGTGGGCCGCTTGGTCATCTAGCACTAATAGCAACTAGACTAACGAAACCACAGAACGAGACAATTAATATACCATCAGTCGATAATTAATACTAATGTTGCTAAAACGTACAAAGCAAAAGCTAGCTAAACTTAAAACGTAAAGATAAAGACTACGCTTTTTATTTTTATAAAACACGAGTACCTACAACAAAAAATGTAGGTATACGCGGTTCTGGAAAAATCGGTGTGTTTCGAAGACAGCATTTTGCGAACAATTCCCGTATTACCTCATGTAATATATTTACTGCCATAATCTGTATGGAAATCATACATCACAAGTTTGAGGAAATTTCAATTTGCCGCAAGTTTGGTCGCACACGGTCCTGATAACGCTTCGATAGATCGACTTAGACGATTTAACTATTTTATATTTATCGTATAATCGAGATGTTATCTACAAAGGAGTTGTAAAGGCGAAGTTAAATACAGCTACCAACTACGAAGCTATCAGCTACCAAGAGCAAGCCTATATTTTTAAAATAGATATCTTATTTTCATATTTGTACACGTCTAAAATCGGATTGGCTGGCCAACAGATTTATAAAATTACTAGTTTTCACTCGTGACTTCGCTCGCGTAAATGTAGGTTAGGTTAGGTTAGGTTTGCAAAAAAAAAAAGGGTTAGGTTTGCAACAGTTATTTTTTCTGGATGAAAGATACCCTATGTCCTATTCTGTACCCCTGACAACGTGTATGCAATATTTCATGTTGATCAGTTGAGTAGTTAAGGCGTAAAAGCGTAACAAACAAACAAACAAACTCATTTTCGCATTTATAATATTAGTTAGGATTACTAGATGTTTCCGCGGTTTCACCCGCCTTTATCGTTACTATGCCGCCCCCGTGGGTCGTAGCGTGATGTTATATAGCCTATAGCCTTCCTCGATAAATAGGCTATCCAACACTAAAATAATTTTTCAAATCGAATCCGTAGTTCCTGAGATTGGCGCGTTCAAACAAACAAACAAACTCTTCAGTTTTATAATATTAGTAGGTATAGATTAATGGTTATGAGTAACTAGTGCTATTTCCTGTATCGGGTGGATTTTACAAACGGAAACTTCACAAACATTCAAACAACTGACACAAAGACCACTCGGAACCAGAACAACTATACGTGGATCACACAATTTTTTGTCCCGTGTGGTTATCGAACCCATAACACTCGGGGCAGTGTTAATGGCTAAGCGACCACTTCACCATGCAGTCATTTTAGCACGGCTGATTTTATTACGCGAGTGGTAATTCACGCCTTAGAAAAAAACAATTGGGGCAGTCTTTGGGGACTGCCGATAGAAGTGAAAACTTTAATCCTTGATCATAAACACCTCTTTATAAAACAAAAAAAAAGGGGCGGGTTGGATGCTAGTTCCTGATACTCTCTTACGCACCATTTCTGAGATATTGTCAATATTCTAAAAAAATAAAGCGTGGAAGCGTGACGATGACGCGAGTACCATCATTTTTGTTCACCCAAGAAGTGCTCAACGCGCCTAAAGAAGATTTTACTTCAAAAATCTGCTTCAGACCGAGTGAGCGCTTTGCAAGCAAGCAGGGCAGCTTACCGCCGTATATCGGATACATTAATTCCGTACTATGTAATACTAATGAAAATGTTCTTACTCGATAACACTCAACGTGGCATCGAACCGGGGTCTTAGCAATCGTTAAGCAAACTGTCCAAGAGCAATGCGGCATTCTACAAAATTTTTGTATGATTTTATTTCTTAGCTACAATTTTATTAATATTGGAACATTTTATTACTGCCATTTCTGCAAGCGATAGCGCAAAAACGTGACAATGGAAATCGGAATTATGCCGCGTCATTTTATATTTCGTGAACCTACTGTGAAGGCGTACTTTCTTATTGATTTAATACTTTTTTGAGTAAATGTGCCCGCATTGCTCGCTTTACCAGTGAAGGAAAACATCATGATGAAACCTGCATGTCTGAGAGTTCTCCATAATCTCAAAGATAAACATAGGTAGGTACCATATTGCTGACATAACACAAGTTTGTCGAATGGGTTATACCTTTTTCCTTGATGGCCCATATTTCATCCCTTAATCGTTATCTGTCATATACAGATCTCCATTATCCCTTTAGGCACCCTTGCAGACATTGGCGGATATAGGATATGCAAAATGTTTCTTTGAATTGATATTTTATCCTATATCGTTATATTGCCTACTAGCTTTTGCCCGCGACTTCGCTCGCGTAAATGTAGGTTACGATAGTAACAGTAAGTACTTTTTCTGGATGAAAGGTACCCTATGTCCGTTTCTACACCCCCGACAACGTGTATGCGAAATTTCATGATAATCAGACGAGTAGTTAAGGCGTGAAAGCGTAACAAAGAAGCAAACTCACATTCGCATTTATAATATCAAGTTAGGATTAGCGTAAATTCCAAAAAGTTTATGATAAACAAGCTTCTGCCCACGGCTTCGCTAGCTTGATTCCTACCGCCATAAAAAGTATCCTGTATCAAACAATATTATTCCGTAACATACATAAGTCATTTATTAATCTGTCAAATCTTAGAATACGTTCTGTATTCTAAGTAAGTCGACAAGTAGTAGTATACCTGGAATAAACTAACCAGTTCCAACTTCGAGAAAGAGGTCAATCGTCGACTCCAACTCGGCTGGGCAGCGATCGGGAAGCTACGACATAATATCTTCTCGTCCAATATACCGCAGTGTCTCAAGACGAAAGTCTTTGAGCAGTGTGTATTGCCAGTGATGACTTACGGCGGCTCAAATACGTGATCGCTCGCTATAGGCCTTATCAGAAGGCTCAAGGTCATTCAGAGAGCGATGGAGAGAGAGCTATGTTCGTAGTTTACCTGCGGGATCGAATCAGAAATGAGTAGATGCGCAGGCAAACTAAAGTTGACGACATAGCTCAGGCGCAGGGCATTAGAGCGCCCAGAACCGATGGCCGTTGGGGCAGAAAGATTCTGGAGAACGGGCACGCACCGGAACACGCAGACACGCATTAACACGCTATAACAACTATCTCGATTTAGTAAAGTACAAATTTCTGTTAAGCAAATATAAAGACGCATGACGACGAGCCGTGCAGGTTCAGCGTTGAGCGAATACACGCGTCATCCTTTTTTTTTTCGCAGAGGAATGCCTTACGCGCACCCGCTCCTGTCGACGCGGTTGGAAAGCCGCGTCGGCAACAGCGGGTAGTGTCGGACTCGCCGAGGCCCTTACAATAGTGGACCACGGAATACCGACTAAACCTAACTGCGGCGCTCTTCCCGTCTATCATGGAGCGCCGGAGGATCTCCGTTCCGAACTCTCTCCGGCGCTCAGACGTTAGCCTGGCAGGGCTACGACCTAAGACATAACCATCTAAAGCGGGGGGAGGAGGTGAGCGTAGCAGGCGTCGCCTCCTCCCCGGCCTTGCTCGGCGGAGCGGGTCCGCATTGGCGTCGGCCTCCCGTTCCCGCTCCGCAGCCTCCTTCAGGAGCATTACTGCCTCACTGAATTCGGCAACAGCTTGCCAGCACCTGTCGCTGGCCAACATGGTGCTCACTGTCACACCCAGCGACAGGTCTCCGCCAATGACGGCGGTCAGGTCGCTCCGTTGTGTCTGCCAGGCAGCGCAACTCTCTATTGTATGGCGCGCCGTATCAACTGGCACGCCACACGACTTGCAGGAGGGTGAAGTCTCCCTCCTGGCGATCTGATGCAGGTACTTACCGAAGCAGCCATGTCCGGTAAGCACCTGCGTCAACCTAAATGTCAGCACTCCGTGCCGGCGATTCAGCCACTCCTCAAGTTGAGGCTGGATAGTCTCCACACTATTTCGACCCCGGCGGTGGGGGTCCTCAGTTCACTCCTCCACCACTGGATGCGTCATCCTGCGTTAAAGTTGCCCAACCCTTTCCGCATACCAAAGGTTAATTGAGCGCAGTGAAGCGAATGGCTCATCTTGGCACAGCCACCATCGCAAACCGGAAATCTGTTTACCTACGTAGTGAATTAGTCGAAATTAATTGTTAAGTAGCGGAATTAGTCGGTCCGCCGTTTAAAAGATATAAGGGGTATTGGTGGCTGTGCCAAAGTGAACGCTCATCTTGGCACAGACCTTGTATTTCCAAAACCACAGTACGAAACGAAAATCAAACTATACCATTTATTAGTTGATAATTAGTCGACATTGATCATAAAATATCAGCATTGATCGAGCCCCCGTTTAAAAGATATAAGGGTGTGTGCAAAGATGAGCGCTCATCTTGGCACAGTCACCTTAATATCTCGGGAACCACAATGCCAAGCGATAATCTGATTGTCCTAATAATTAGTCGTTAATTGGTCGACATTAGTCACAAACTGCTAGAATTTGTCGGTGCTTCTAAAAAGAGAAATAGATACAATCAATAAAAACAGCTTCTCTTCTGCTTTTGATATAAATTAATTTTCTTCCTCTTCAGTTTCTGATTTAAGCGCATTCATAATTTGCATTAGCTTACATTTTGGCATACAGACTTTTTCTGTAGTATCCAAAGTTTACCCGGTACAGGTGGGCCCACAATCCTCTATGTAAGAACTGAGGGCCCAACTTTACAGTCCTTAACTCGCTTATTTGACTTTCACAAAATCTGATTCCAACTTTCACAATTCTTTGGAAATGTTCACTAA
Organism: Catocala sponsa; assembly: GCA_963564715.1. Classification (NCBI taxonomy): domain Eukaryota; kingdom Metazoa; phylum Arthropoda; class Insecta; order Lepidoptera; family Erebidae; genus Catocala; species Catocala sponsa. The sequence continues at coordinate 5,215,733 of OY751334.1, forward strand.
ATTCTAAGTACATTTTTAAAGAAATTTAACAAAGTGGCCCTCACACCACACGCAGATATTGTTTTCGTATCATTTGCATGTTGATAAAGTCCAGAGGAATTATTCCTAGTACGGCTGTTATCTTCGAAGTATAGTCGCTAGCCCTTTCAATGACAAATAAAAAACAGGGTTTTAAAAAAACAACAACATTACGTCCTTATCATTTTATTCTCACAAGAAAAAACGTTAACGGATCTCTTAAAAATTACAATAACGAAAGAATTATCCACAGCTAACAAACGCACAGCTGCATATTACGATATATTTACAGTTAAGCTCTTTGGCTTCTAAAAAGAAATTTACAAAAAAACTTTAAAAAATATTAATAAAATTGCGAATCCAAGTAACGCAAGATAACATAATTTAAAATTATCAATAAAATTTCAACATAGGACTTAACTAAAATAATAATTATTACACTATACAAAGTGCCCAGAATTTCTAATTTTTTTTTACAAATGGTGTCGAATACTGTGTCGGTAAACGAGTTATAATTGCTAAATTTACAAACAACATTATATTCTTTTTATTAAATAAAATGAACCTTTTTATTCTCAAATAAGTAACATTTACAAGAATTACAAGAAATGTAAAACATGTTAAGTAAAACGAATTGATAATTAATCAATATTCAAAATATGTAGATTGAATTGTACAAAGCCTTAATGACAATAGAAAATTCTCATATTTATAATTCAGAATTTTTTGTCCAGTCTGCGACTCATTGTAACAAAATCGAATATCAAACGATATATTATTATGCGAAAAGTGGATGGCGCAATAGAGTTCATTAATATTGTGACATATAAAGTTTATTAAAAGACAATTTCCCATCAAATTTTTTTAAGTGTCACCCATGTCAACATATAACGAACTCAACTGCACCTGCCACCTTTGTTTAACCCTTTGGGAACTGACATGATGAACGAAAATTAGTTGACAATATAAATATAAAATTCCAAATTCAAAGATTTTGTTTCATGTCACTCTTGACTACGAAAATAAATAAGGTCAAAATGAATAAGCTACGTGGCCCACGTGTGCGCGGGTTTCGTGATAATGTCACGTCTATCTCTGCTGTATGACTAATCCAGTTCGGCCTACTGCGCAGTTGGTGACATATGCATGTTGGACAAGTTTAGGTAGAGCTGGGTTGGTCATAACCAACCCAGCTCTACCTAAACTTGTCCAACAACTGGTCAGTTTTTGGACAAGGTCACTGGTCAGTGACCTTACTACCATTTTTTAATTGCTTTATTCATTGCATGAGAGAATGAGATGGCACGTTGCAATATGTACAGTCTTCTGTTGTTCTTACACATGCCAATACCAATAGGTGATGGTAAGATCCCAAAGGCTCTTAACGGCAAAAGTTGAATCTATGAATATGGCATTGTCCTACATATTTATCGACGAATAACATTATCTATCTGTTACCTCATCACTGCCAAACCACTAAACCGATTTGGATGAAATTTGGTAGACATACATAGTTTAAATTCTGGGGATTGACTACTTTTGATTGATACGCACAAAAGCTCGAATTCATATATTTTGTGTTTAACGAAATTTTTAATGTTGCCTAAGATTAGAGTTTGCATAGGCATGCAGCTGATGAATTTTCAACACAAGTATAGTAAGGCCACCATGTCAGACAACACTGATACTGACACAAGCGACAATAAACAATGCCTTTGAATTTTGAACTCTAACAACACATTAATAAAGTGCATTATTCAATACCGCTATAGTTTTATGGCGTTTCAAACTTTATTATTTGATACCTAGTTCTTTTAAGAGACGAAAGATCTACGAATCGCGCACTGGACTTTTTACCATCAAATAAAGTAATATTCTAGAATTTTCCGAGACACAAAGACATTATTTTAAAAGTGGATTAACATTGAGAACATCATAAAACATATTTTTTTTAATGCTGCTAATAATATAGTTAAAGAAAGATGTTTGTTACTGCATCACACCCAAAACTCTAAACAGATTTTAATGGAACTTAGCACACAGACCATACCCTGGATTAACATAGGATACTTATTATACTAGTGATGCGTTCCCGTGAACTACTATGAAGATTTATTCGACGCGTTATCGTTACATACATCTACGCGCAGACTATATATGCCCGATTGGATTATAACCACATTTCGCCCGCTGTGATTTAGGTCATAACGCACGAACATTTCTAGCCGGAACATTTCTTGATTCAGTGCCAGAAGTTAGAATTAGAACAAAAAACTAGTAATGCTCTGTCCATCCCAAGAGTCAAAGGCGTCGTGAGGTTCCACGACAATTATCGACAAACAGCTGCAAAATTATTCTATGAGAGTAGCAAGACAGTATCATAACGCGTGCATGTTATTTATACATGTATATTGTTTATTGAAAATTTAAATAAATTTGAATGGGACATATATTATCGACAAAACATTCAATATTTTTTTATAAAATAGGTTCACAATATTAACCCACTTTTATTACAAAACAAAAAGTATCAACCCTCTACTAGCATCCGTAATAACTGAAAGCACAAACATCTAAAGGATTAACCCTAAAACGCGATATTACAATGAAATACTTTACAAATTGGAAATAAGACGATAGACCAGGAGCTTGTGATGCATGTAAAATATTTAGATTTTTTTAGTTCTAGCTCCTGGGCTATAGTCACGAAGCGTACTACCTAGGTAGGCACAGAAGGATCAGTACATTTTGGTTTAAAGGGAGACCTTAAGTATATCACATCGACTATTTAACCCTTGGTCTGCTGTAATGTACAAATGGAATGTTAATGTCTGTGGTTAGTTAACTATATTTAAGACATGCCTAGCTTGTATTTTTTGTATGTCAAAGATGACAAGCAGGCGTCTGCTATGGGCCACGGCACTTACAAAAATGGCCGCTTTTTTTATTCTGTTTTGTGTGTATTAGTTGTTGGTCTCAGATGGCCTTGACAACCTCACGCAGAAGGCTGCCAACCCGTAACTGGCCGCTTACTACCCATGCTCAATATTATTATAGACTCGTAAATATCCCGGCATTACTACAGAAAAAAAAATATGGTCAATCTTAGTATGATAATTCTAAAAGCAATACTTGTCTCTATTGTACTCTTTACTTCTGGAAAGAAAGGTTACTTTCAGCTGATATGGTATAATGAAACCGATTGTACCCCCTCTTAAGTTAACAAACCACAGATTCGACAGCCAAGGGTGTTAGGGTAAAGCATGAGAAATTACCACTAAATTATCCTATACCCTACAAATAGCATTGAGCTGAGATCTCGCATCTAAACGATTAATTTAATAACATCTATGCTAAACTGTGACTTTCAATGGGAATTGTTACGGTGGGAAAGTACCGGTAGCTAGGTTGGTGTCCATTAATACAGCTAGAGGTGAACGGAGCCGAGATAAACTGAAATATATGTAGATTCATAACATAGATAGATGTTACACTAAATGTTAGATCGCTATAAAATCTATCCCGTTTGTACCCACCCTGTTCATCCCTGTTATATTGAAAAACGTGTCTATACTGAGATAACTAATATAAATAATTCTCCAACTTCAGGGCTCCTTTCTAACCAGCTGCTTTTGTCACGATGACAAAATACCACCTTACACACAATAATTTCTTTTTAAGGCAGTGAACACAGTGTATGTGTTTACGTTATAAATGTAACACAGAAATTGTGTAACTGACGTGTCACGGACGTGACAAAATTTCGCTGTCACGTGCCGCTGCTGTGTTGATGACATTAACACTTTTCTATTGTGTAGCGTATGTATGTGTTGGCGCAACAAGGTATCGTGACAAATAGTTGCCGTGACAAAAGGTTTTATATTTGGTCAGCCTTAAAAACAAACAGTCGATACATTATGGTGATATACGAGGTAGGTACTCCATTACCAGTTAGTTGTCTTTTATAACTAGGTTTCCCCACAGACATATAATTTGTATTTACAATAGCAAATAACACATTCCCTGCAGAATACACTCCGTGCAAAATCTATGTGCAAAAATGACGTCACACTTAAAATCATGCATTCAATTCACTTCGCAAGTTTCCACAGAAAATATGTTATTTAGTAAGATGTATCGAGTTATTCGGATCGAAGCGTATGTTTATTTTCAGATCCGGATATCCGTGACATCCGTCTAATTCAGTTTACAACCGGTACTTTCTCTACTAATGTGGTACTAAACTCCGTGTCACGTAGACTAGTTTCTCTAAACAATTACGTATGCCGTAGCATATTGGCTATTTATATTACTTCATCTGTAGCACAAAAACGGTTTTCACCGCGTTCGGAAACTAAAAAGATTATATTTTCGTAATGTTACTAAAATTACGAACTTCTTTATATTATAGGTCAAATTAATATTTTACATTTGCCTATTTTTTGGAGGTTTTTACCATATAGGGTAGTTCGGATGAATATTTTTTCTAATAAACGAAGGGTCTCTAAAATGCAATTGGTACCTAATCTATGCCACTAGAAAAAAATTGTATTAAAATTTGAACTATTAACACCGGATATGTAAAACTGTAATGTTAAAACGAACATTTAAATGTAAGCATGTCATACCCAAATTAAATGAAGTACGATTAACACTTACTTTAAATAAAAATTACACATTTGTAATATGCTAAAAATTGTCTAGTTTTAATTAACTTTTTAAATTGACAGACACATAATTTTTAACTAATTTTTGAATTTTTTATGTATGAGAGATTACGTCATCGTTACGTCAACTGTACCATCAGTCGCATAATATGTATACATATTAGTACTACGTATAATATACAAAAAAATATGTGGCGCAGTTTTGTATAGTATACAGAAAATATACATAACATTATGTATATATAAATATACAAATTAGCCATTTTGGCTAACCTAGATATGCTTGTTTTAAAAGTTAGTTAATTTAGAACCAACAAATTTCAATACTTTTCGGGATTTTCATCCCATAATTTCAAACTAAAGGTACATTTATAATTAATTTACAATATTAATTTACATTTTAAATATCTCTCTCGTAACATTACTAATTATAAATTTTGCTAGAAATCAAAATTTAATAAACTCATTTCACAAACAACGACACAACGAGTATAAAATATATATATATATATTATTTCTTATAGTAACCCGTAGGCTACTAGTAAAAAAATATTCATTATTTAGCTGCCAAAATTGTAATACATAATAAAATATAATGCAACAAAACTGCGCCACAAAAGACATTAAGTATAAGTTATACCTGCATGGTAACATTCCTTCAGTCAAAGTATCAACATTTAACTTCAAAACCGACATTTAGATTTATAGAAAAAAATTTACACTACGCTGCCGCACTTTCCATTCGTTAGTGACAAGTTGGGACCTAGCGACGGCCTTCCCAGCGTGTTGTGGGGAAAATTAGCCATGCTTCCCCCATTGTGGGAGTCGAATCCATTCATGTATTGGTTGTTCTGAAGTCCTATGAGAAGTTCTACTAACGCCTTACTCGCGCTTTGGGCATTCAGTAGCTCGAAAATGATGCAGTTGCATTCCGGTTCTGGGTTCTTTAGCGAGCTCTTGGTACTCGAGTTGGAACTTGTGGAGTTAGTTGCGGAACTGTTGGTGGAACTCACCGGGGGATTGGGGTGTAGGGGGCAGGTGAGTTGGAGGTTTTTCGGGTATTGGATAGGGATTCCTGAGAGGTGATTCGCCGCTGCGCGCGCGTAGAACACGCAGGTGTGGCCGTCCGCGTCCGGATAGTTCGGGTTGCCGTTGTGCTGTAAACAAAATAGTTAATCTTAATTAACTATTTTAACTTAGTGATGGTTGACGAAAGTGTTTATATTTCATGGACAGCCACATTTGCTATAGTGGCGCGTCCGAGATAACTTCATATACCTTTTGTTCTTTTTCCAATGCAATTTATCGAGTATAGTAAGCGTATAATTAGTTAATTGTTTCGCACTGAACATAAAAATCCGTTAATCAAAACAAAATACTATATATATTGTTCGTTGAAAATATAATAATAGTTTTGGTAAAATAATTTAATATATTTTACCTGTCTAAATGTTTGTATATATGTATTAGTTTTTTAAAGATATTTTGGTAACAGGTGACACGCCGCGTGACGTGAGGTACGTGCTAGCGCGACCCACACACAAGTGAGGTACGTACCCATATGAGCAGCTGCGCGGCGGCGAGGTGTCCGGCGGCGGCGGCAGCGCGCAAAGCCAGCGCGCGCTCGGGCGGCGCGGGCAGCAGCGGCGCGGGCGCGGCGAGCGCGCGCGCGAGAGCCGCCACGCCGCCGCGCGCGCTCGCCGTGCGGAGCGCCTCAGCGCTCGTCGCGACGCCTGACCCGCATACAAACGCGCGCCGCTCGTACTTTAGCCGGATCCATCTGCGACAACCACATCGAGCATTACATTAACTATACATTCAGGTATCATTATCAAACTAAAAACTTATAACCTATCGCGCCCTTAACGCGAGCACATAAAGCAATATCGCGCCCTCACCGCGAGCACATAATGCAATATCGCACTATCACCGCGAGCACTTAATGCAATATCGCGCTCTTACCGCGAGCACATAGTGCAATATCGCGCCCTCACCGCGCGCTCATATTGCAATATCACGCCCTCAACGCGAGCACATAATGCAATATCACACAATTACCGCTAGCACATAATGCAATATCGCGCCCTCACCGCGAGCATATAATGCAATATCTCGCCCTCACCGCCAGCACATAGTGCAACGTGGCGCCCTCGCCTTACACACATACTGCAATGTCGCGTCCTTCACTCACCACACATATTGCGATGTTGCGCAATGCTATCCTTAAGTATAATGTTCTATAGTAAGACAGAAACCCACCGTTCTTTCTCTTCTCGGCTGGACGTGGCCATAGGTTTGGCGTGTCCCCTCAGATCCGCCTCCCATATTGAATTCGCGAGATCGTTACCCAGTGACACCATGACACTGACGTGACTCAACCTGAAATTACAAATACAAAAAGATTCTTAAAACCTGATCAATAAATTATTGACTCACTGTATTGGTAAGAAGTTAGCCAGAACTGTATTACACTTTGATACGAAAGTTATGTGTAACAACTGTTAAAATGTTAATACGGCGTGATTATTAAGTTTTTTTTCTATTGCAATGGAAAGTGTACGCCTTCACGACCGGTCAACGTCATATGAAGCAGAGTCGTGGTTGGGCATGCGGTTTCGAGTTCGAGAGAGTGAGCACGGGCCCATTGTGAAGACTGTCTGTTCACTTGTACAATATGAATTTGTAATCGTAATCCTAACTAATATTGTAAAAGCGAAAATGAGTTTGTTACCTTTTCACGCCTAAACCACTGAACCGATCATCCTGAAATTTTGCATATACGTTGTCAGGTGTACAGAAACGGACGAAGGCTGCCTTCCATCCCGAAAAAAATTACCATTCCCGAGGAAAACGACAATAACGTTCTTATGATAATAGATGGCGCCATGTGTCTTTCGAATCATGATTAAATTCTATTATTACAAGCAGAGTACAACCCGAATTGATTGTCAAATTTTAAATTGACGCGAGCGAAGCTATCTAGATAGCTAGTATAAAATATATGTGTTTACAAATAATGTAGTGTTATTATTTATGATACAGCCAATACGACAGACCGATGTTGGTGACGCTCCGGATACTAATATCCTAACTTCCTAACCAATATCATAAATGCGAATGTAAGTTTGTTTGTTACGCTTTCACGCCTAAACTACTCGACCGTTCATCATAAAACATCGCATACACGTTATCAGGGGACCAAAAAAGGGCATACGGTGCGTTTAATTCAAATAAAATATACATACTGTTACTAATTTAACCTAATCTACATTTACTGCGAGCAGAGCCCAGCCCATATAAAACAGATATTAAATTACTCACGGCCATTCATCAAGATCCAGCGAGCGCACTCGCGATATATGAGATCCGAGATTCCTGTGTATGCCCGAACACTCGATGCATATCAACACGCCGAGGTTCAAACTCGCCCAGTCGGGATCTGCAATTATAATAAACATAGCTATGCAAATCTATCCTTAAAGGTCACACTTCATTAGAGCAACCAGGCATCCCACCAGCAACCTCGTCTTTTTCTCTTTCTTCTTCTTTCTATTTGCGAAGTGAGGAGTATGTGCCACCGATGCATCGCCTTCGCTTAAACCACTTGCCTAAACAGTGCAAGCACACACGACTTGTAAGCATACTTGTAATACGGCGCCGGTGTGACTCCAGCGTCATATACAGCAAGCCTCACTGCGCGAGGCGAGGCGGTGCCAGCCGTGTTGTAGTCCGGGATATGGGATTTATCCCTAGTGCAAGATTCATCATTTAATAATCTATATATTAATACGTGAAGCAAAAACTTTGTACCCCTTTTTACGAAAATTGCGCGGACGGAAGAGTATGAAATTTGGCACAGTTAAAGTTTATATGGAGGAGGGGCGAATCCTAATATTTTTATGAAATATGCATTAGAAATACAATAAACACTACACGCACACAACCATGCATTTGACACACGCAGTTGAATCGGGTTCGTAGTATTTCGACATTGTTCGTCTGACGTCGTACAATTTTTTGTAACTATTGTTACCAATACCTTATTTATATGTAATAGGGAAAAACAGAATACCAAATACCAAGCATAGGAATTTTGGTCGAATTTTGACCACTAGGCGACCGCTAGTCCTAATAATTATATAAATGTGATTTTGTTTGCTACTGTTTTACCCCTTAATTAATCGACGGATCATCATGAAATTTCGATACACATTACCAGGAGTACAAAAAAGGATATAGGGTACCTTTCATCCAGAAAATTAGTACTGTACGAGGAAAGCCACGGGCAAAATCTAGTAAATAATAATAATAGGAAAGTAACAAACCCGCGGCGCCGCAATCGCAGCACTTGTCGTTCCCGTTGACGCGGCGGATGTAGTACGTGGCGCGCACGTCACCCGTCGAATTGGCGCCCGTCGGGGCCGGCTGCCGGGACGTCTGGAGATAATACAAGCACTTATGAAAATGTATGATAAGTGATATATATACTAAGGAATACGAAAGCCATATAAAATTTCGTCGTCGTCGTCGAGTTTGATCCTCGTCCAGTACTATATAGTATCGTCCCCACACGGGACAAAAAAATTGTGTGACCCACAAATAATAATTGTACCGAGTCTTTGTGTCCGATGTTTAATTTTTAAGTCCCCTGCGACACAGGAATTATTCCTAGAGTGAGAGATGCCTTAAAAAATAATCTTTACGGATGGATCCGACACACTCTCCGCTCCTCTTTGCCCGCGGAGAGGGTAACGTAAATGCATTACACCAGGTTAATAAAAATAAAGCGTAAATCTCGCCTGGTCACTGAAGTAGTTCAAGCGACCCTACCATCATTCAAGGTAGTAGGTTACATCGATAGTACTCGGGACTTTCCATCTATCCGGATGAGTCCGACTTACCCTCACCGCGGGAAAAGGGGAGCGGAGAGGTTATGTCGGGCTTAACCTATGCAAGTTTTTGTTTTTTAAGATTAGGTACTAGATATTTGTGTTTCAAATTACTACGCGCCCGTTATGTAAGTAATGGTACTGACCCGTCCCTGCAGCGAGGCGAGTATCTGCGCCTCGACGGCGGCCACCCAGGCGTCGCGCTCGGCCGCCGCCGCACCCACCGCGCCCGCGCCCGCGCCTCCCGCGCCTCCCGCGCCGCACACCTCCCAGCGCCAGCGCTTGCCGTCCAGGCTCACGATCGTGAACTCGCACGACGTCGCGTACTCGCCGTCTGGAATATAACAAATACATATAACACCTGATTCATATTACATAATAATAATATAATAAGTTTATTAATCGATAAGAAAAAACACTTAATCGACTAGTATTGACTGCACGAATGACGTAACAGGCAAACGATGGCTGGTCGCTGTCGCCGTGTTCAGTGTTGTGGGTTCGCACAGCAATCCCACAGAAATTTCATTTAATCCTAATTATTTGTGTATGACACACTTCGATCAACAATACAACTAGATGTCGGGTCACGTACAAAATCAAAGCTAAATACTGTCCGCGTGACAATACGTATACATAGCTACGTTTGTTTACTAACAAACTGAGAGAAAAGTTTTAAAACAGTTTTCAGTTCAACCTAATTAGAACCATGGCACCTAGTAATAAAGACACAAATCTTCAAAATATTATCTAATCTTCTCTAATAATAATCTAATACTTACGATCATTCAGTGTGAAATCAACCTCAAGTAGCAACAAATAAAGTACTTTTTTCCGTTATTGCCTTGAGACCTACAACGTTTTGTTTCGTTTATTTTTGTTCTAAAAGTTTGTGCGTGTGTTGGCGAGCCTTGGCCAAACATATTTTGTAGCGATGGTTGAAAATCGGTAATTTTGTTCAAAATTTGATATTATTTGTTAGTTTAAAGCTTAAAATATAACTTATTCTTCATGTACTTGCCGAAAGTAAGATACTCCAGCCGTTAAATTGCTTTTTCGGGCATTCTTTTTACAACTTTTGAATACACACTGAGGCATTGTGAGACGTGTTTACATTGGCTGTGTTTCAAGCGAACTAAATAAAATAAGAGCTCACATCTCAAGTGCGCTGTTATTTACCGAGACGTATTTTTTGCGCCGACCCGATATCTAGTTGTATTGTTGATCGAAGATGACACAAATAATAATTGTTCTGTATCCAGTTCTATTAGTGTATGTTTATTTTAAGAATAATATACTCCTGTATATCCTCAAAGGGGTAACCAGAGGTGTATAGACCTACATTTTGTTAAACATAGTATTCATTTCTACATTACTCAGATGGCGTAGTGGTTTAAATGGTGGCCTCGCCATTGCTACCGACTGCTGTGGTTCAATCTCTACACGGATCAAAAATTTTAGTGATCCATAAATAATTGTTTCGAGTCCGAGTGTTCTTGGTATCTGTTGTTTGAATTTTCATAATCAAGATAAATAACATACTTATTACCATATTTAGGGCACACTATCAGACTCCATACTATAACTGACAATTGTTAAAAAAAAATATCGAAATTTTTCTAATACATATTTCCTGATTTAGATAATAAAAAATACTTACTTAATTAGAATTTTATTAATCAGTTCTTGAATTGTTACTTTGTTTGCATGTATTTTTAAGTTTACTGTATATTGCATTTCATTAAAAACAATTTTACGGTGTAATTGTTTAACAAATAAATAAAAGATCCCAATATAACACAAGCAATCTGTGATTTAGCATCAGATTGAATACGAATGAAACTTGAAATAGGCTTATGTTTAACTTATCACCACATATAGTAAAATGTAACAGTCAAAAATAGTAAATGATCACCAAAATTAAAACCGCATTTTAATACCAAAAATATTAATTTCACAGCAAAGAGATCAAAATATGTCGACGGAGCTCCTAATTTTGGGGTGGTTTAAGAAGGAACCTAACATAACCTAACCCTTCCGAGACGGAATGCAGTGAATTGCGGCGTATAGGCTCGTTATGATATATTTCAGTAAGCATATTTTGGTGCGCAATTACTATTTTTGGTGGTCATTTAATCCCTAATCCCTTTAAAAAATATATATTTAATCCCTTTGAAAAATAACAGGCAATACCTTCATCTCCGTCTTTCTTCACACCACTGCTCTTCATGCGTCGATGTCGTTTCTTAACGTGTGGTGTGTCTTTATCTTGACCATTGGTGGATCCGACCTCTACTTCAGAAGCGAGGGACTGCCGACTCGATGCTGGCTCCTTCATTGTTTCAAACGCTGAGAGTAATGCCTTGTCAGTCGCGCTGCGTGACTTTTCTTTGTAACCTAAATGTAACGAGTATCGGTAAGTATCGCCTATATGAGTTTTATGAATGTATCACATCTTGTAACAGTGTAATCAATTGTTGGTGAACCATATGAATAAAATAAAAAAAATAAAAAATAAATATATTTTTACATCAAGCGGGAATTCACTTTCACTGGGATGACATAACTGTTTCAGAAAAGGGACTTTTCGTAGAGAAAGTATATAAAACCATTTGTATATAGAAAAGTAATGTGTAAAATTTCAAGAGTATCCAGATTTTATGAAAGGATTATCCTTATAGCTTAGGATGATAATTATAGTAACGGACATACTGAAATTTAAATGTTCGCTCGGTTACGACAATACATGCGTTGCATTATGTACAATTAAACAAAATATATCATGAAAACACGTTCCATACTTAAGGACACAATTGCAGACTTAGGGATAAAATTCCAGACTTAGGGATACAGCGCCAGACGTATGGATAAAGTTTCCGAATTAAGAGCAAAATTCCAGAACAAAGGATAAAATTACGGACTCGAGCATAAATTACCACAGTTACGGATATAATTCCAGAATAGGGGATAAAATTCCAGTATTAGGGTTGGCACAATTTAGATCACATGTTATTTAAGGACTCCTTCCTGCCTCTGTTACTGTTGTATAGACATACCATGGAAGTCTATAGTAGTGGATCTGCTGTAGAGACGACTGATTCGCAAGCGCGGCAGCGGTGATGATATACGTGTAAGTGGTGGTGGAGCTACGAGCGATTTAAATGAAACATACTCTTTACTATGCAATAGAAATACAGAGATGTACGTCGCACTAGATATGCACGCGATCATACGCGCGATCATGTATAAATATACATATGTATATACCGTGCTCTATTTGTATACACACATGTTATATTTATATTTGTCAACCGATATAAGGACTTTACCGCAATATCGTATATCCCGACTGGCGAAGTCGCAATTAAGTACATTTTTTGCGCTACATAAACTAATGAAACTAATGGACATTATTTTAATTTATTGACTTCTGAAAAGTGTATTATAAATAACGGATAATTATATTTGCAGTCCTTATGTATATTAGATACACCAGAAAAAAATTGTTATTTTAAGACCTCAAAATATGACATTAAATAGCGACGTTCACGCTCTTTAATTAAACAACTGAATGGCAAACCAAATTGGCTCAGCAATTATTGAGATCAGCGTACACAAACGTGTAGACAAAAAATACTGTTTATGACTTTATTTTGAGCATGGATTCTTTTCACACTGAGAAAAGACCTGTGCCCAACAGTGGGCCAGTTTATATACAGAGCTGATATTATTATTTATGGATTAAACTGGAAGGTGACTCACCAATAGACAGTCCACCAATGCTGTCGTGTATATCTAGGCTGCTGTACCCATTGTACCCTGGTACTGTTGTGATGATGGACTTGGAACCGCGTGGCTTCTGCCCCGGCACCTTCACCGTGACGTACTGAAGCGAGATCTCCTTGCCATTCACGTCTTCCATATAATCCTGGAATTGGAGGCAACAAAGATTTTTATATAGGTAACTTTATCCTGGAGGCAAAAGTTACATGAAACCAGTTTTGACGATTTCCTGAAAAAGATTAGTAATTCGCTAAACGAGCCAGGTTATTCGTAGATACAGTCTTATTAGTGGCTAGTAAAGGTGTAATACCTATATTTCGCTAAATTTGGTTGAAGTACCACTTAATAGGGGTGGACCTATCGCTGTGCACATTTCTTGACTTCGTGCTGCTACCCGTGCACTGTGCCTACATTTTTTACTACTGTTGGCTAACTAACACTTTGTCGGTCTCCGTAGTTGAATATCTAGTGATATCCATTGCGCCACTGAGGCACGTCTTTCTTTTGTACTAACTCCAAATAATTGCCAATGGCGAGCCCACTCAAAAGCGTTCTACCATTTACCAGGTTCCACCATATCCTGACTTCGTACTTGGTCTGATCTCAAGCATGGAGTCAGAATTATTTTTTCCTTTACTGCTAATAAGAATTAAAACACATAAAACAACTTACATGTAAACTTGGATGATAAGTCAGCCTCCCATCATCACACAGAGTCACATATTTCTTCTTCCACTCCTTGTTCAGAGCCTTACTACTCTTCTTGTACAAATAGCCCTGCTTCAAAGGAATCGCACGACCAGAACCCAGCTCTCCATTCTTCAGTCTATCATCTCCCTTTTTAGAAGGAGTGAAGAGATTCGATCTCCTTCTCGACTTCCTCGATGTTGTGGGAGTAGAAGACGGAGTGGGTAGATCCTTAGGATCCTTGACTTGGAGATTGTCAAGACAGTGTGGCGCTGTGAATTTGACGTTGTTGTTCTCTGTTGCTATAGAGACAAGTCCTGATGAGGATCCGTGGCTTCCGAGGGAATTTCCCCATCGTGATGACGTGTCTGAACCGTTGGTGCTGTGGATTTCGACTACATGAGTAGAGGAGATGCCACTGCTGTTCGATGACGCGTCGAAAGACTGGGCGCCTCGGTGCAAATGGTGGGACGAGGCGGATAGTGTGTGGTGACCGCGTGGTAAGGAATCCTGGAACAACAGATGTGAATATTAGGATTTGTTTATACTGCCTATGTCTGATTTTGTATATTATTTTACACAGGAAAAATAACTATCAAAAGAAATCTTTTTGTGCAAACAGTATTAAAATTAACCAATTTTGGTACAGTTTGCACAAAATATTGGATTTTAGATAAAGTAGGAGCGTACTGGGAATAACTCGCTATATTCCTCAGACGGCAGCGTTTAAATACCGGTTACAGTTTATATCATGCATACTTTTTCTATCAATTGACATTACACCTACCATCTGATTACAAAACTTTTAACTAAAATTATTTGTATTTTAGAGTTTATAATTATAGTGTTACTTATGTAATATAAAAATAATAAAAATAAAATAAAAATCATTTATTTCAGACGTTACAGTCCATAAATTGTTAGTAATAAGTTAGTAACAATTTTGTGCTTATCTTCTATGTTAGTAATGTTAGTACCAGTAATATACTTTTATCATTTAAGTTAAATCTTAAATGATAAAATGGGTGTCAGCTTATATTAAAATAAAATTGTCGTCATATAAGTCAAAAGATAACAATAACAATCCTCAAAATGACGTCTTTCTAGAAACAAATTAACAGAATGATAAAAATAAAAATATAAAAATCAGTTGGGTCGTATGCTTATTTACCATCTTAGCGGTATATTTTTTTATTAATATACTTTATTTGCACGCAACGCATTTTTGCTACACGCAAAGGCTTTGTGCGAGTCTAAAAGTTCTGTTGTGGCGGAAAATTGGTGAATCGTGCGTGAAGCTTACTGTATTTCAATTACCACTGTTTAAGACTGTTTAATAAATAATTGTTTTGTGTTGTAAAATAATCGTTGAGCTTCTGATAATTAAAATCTAAATTCAAGAACAATATTTCTATACATACTGGGTGTAAGGGACAGTGTACCGAAAACTGAAATAGTAGATTCAGACCATTATTCCGAGTTAAAAATCGTTGGAATTTTTTTCAACAATCACTATTTTTTTCTGCAATTTTCATTTTTCTGACTGGCACATTTTTCTACAATACAGCAATGTAATTAAATGGTCGTGATTTAAATAGATCAGCTGTTTTTATGCGCGCGGAACGCAGAGTTCATTCGTTGAGTGCGATGTATTGGTAGCAATCCATTGCGTACCGCGTAATAATGTTAATCTACATTACATTTAAATCTTGCGTTTTTTTATTAATTGAAGTTTGCGTCGTGATAAGTACTTATAAAAAGTCGTCTTGCTAAAGTTTTCGGTACGCCGTCCCTTACACTCAGTATTATTATGTATATCCTAAATACATTCTGTATATGGCTGAAGATAGGCCAAGGGGTATTGCATATAGCTCCAGTCATATTTCAGGCTCACCGTTATAAATAGGTGGCTGGCCTATTGCTATTTAGTGATATTTTCAGATGCCGTGATGCTACCGATAATATTCTAACAGGATAACTTAATTAAAAAGTCATTGAGTTATCAGAACAGGTCATAAAACCCGAGATCTTACGATCGGCTTTGCTAACGAACAGGATCAACGATACGGTCAATATTCCACTGACTAAAAAACGGCAACGTAGTCCTGTGTAAGGGAAAATCGGTGAACTTTCCTTCGGGAAAACACTTATTATATGAAGCTACAATCTGAACCTATGATTGCATATATGTATGTTTATATATACACGTAACTTTAAATTAAATCGCTTTGAATTGAACTATGTACATACAAATAAATTCAAACAAATCGCCTACACGCCATTCTTTTAACGGCTTTAAGGCCAAAACTGTTTCAAAGTATAATTGATGCCCATAAACAATCTTGAGCCACGATCCCACTCAAGTGGATATGCAGATTTTATTACAACCAATTAAGGCTCTAAGCGTCCTTGACCTATTCCGATAATCTATAAAAAGTATATACGTCCTTTATGATTCATAGACAACGCCATAATTAAAAGCAAACTACATTCGTATAAAGAACAGAAACAACTTTAAAGATTGTGATTGCTTAGGATTACTCCTACGCTTCAATGGTTTGACTATATTGCCGCCATTTTCTAATCTTTAGCTCAAGGCAAGAGTTTAGTAAACGTTGATAAAACGGAGGCAAATTTTACTTTTTATACAACAAAACTGGCCATCACGTATACTCACGGCCCGACATTATTGTTTCCTCTTGCCATATGAAATATTTGTTTTAACCTGCTTACAATTCCGTAATATGACGACCGACTAAATTCAAATTAAGAATTTATTACGTGCTCTATGATTCACAATCTTACAGAATAATAGCTGTGACGTCGCGATACACCAAACTTGGAACAGTGGCGATTGTCACCCCCTTTTAGGATGAAGAAGTCATTCCAATCAGTAAGTGACAATGTTATCGTGAATGATTGGAGTTAATGTGAAGTCAATGCGTCTGCACTTTGTATGTAGATCGAATGAGTTAACGTCAATTGTAAACTTAATGATGTTGGTAGAAAGAAGAATTTATGAAATACTAGCTTTTGCCCGCGGCTTCGCTCGCGTTAATTTAGAATTTGACAATCAATTCGGGTTGTAGTCTGCTTGTAATAATGTATAATAATATAATTCAGTCATGAATCGGAAGACACGTGGCGCCATCTATTATCATAAGAAAATTATTGTTGTTTTCCTAGGGAACAGTTTTTTTCGGGATGAAAGGTAGCCTATGTCCGTTTCTGTACACTTGACAACGTATATGCAAAATTTCAGGATGATCGGTTCAGTGGTTTAGGCGTGAAAAGGTAACAAACAAACAAACTCATTTTCGCTTATATAATATTAGTTAGGATTAGGGTAGTTGCCTATGTTTGATTATGTACATGTTTTCACACACAAGGGCAAATAGCAATCAAAATAAATCTTTTTGTGCAAATAGTATCAAAATTAGTTGCAAAATAATGAAGTAATTAATATTTTAAATTTGGATATAAGTAAAAGTGGGGTCGAAGTGGAGATATCTCGCTATATTCGTCGCACAACTGCGGTTATATAGCGGTGACGTCACAGTTTGTATCGTGCATCCTTTTTCTGTTATTTGACATTAACCCTACTATCAGATTTGAAACGCTTATATTTTATTTATTGAAGTGAACACTTCTTTAGGCGCGTTGAGCACTTCTTGGGTGAACAAAAATCATCGAACTCGCGTCATCGTCACTGAACGCTTTCCATTTTTTAATTATTTTTGGTTTATAATTTGGAATATAAAGAAGTCATAAGATTTATTGTCATAAAAGAAATTACAAATACAAAATACAAAACATTACAACAACAGAAATTTGTTTGGTCTTCCATTATTATTTGGAATCGATATAATTCTCCGCACTAGGCTAAGCCTGTCCTGCGGAAAATCGTAAGTTAAGGTCAATTTATCCAAAGGAAAATTTTACATAAAGCGGTTTTGAACCGAGAATATAGATTATAATGTAAGTAAAATATGAAATTTTCTAGAATAGTTACTTAAATAAAGAAGGACGCATTCTGCTTGACATAAATGAAAACAAAGTACAATAAAACACAAGGAAAATAAATTATCACACAAAACGTAGTAGAATTAACATTAAACAAAAATACAAAAATAACACAATATAAAACAAATAACAAAAATATAAAGAAGTGTTTATGATCAAGGATTAAAATTTTCACTTCTATCGGCAGTCCACAAAGACTGCCCCAAATTTTTTAATGAATAAATAATTATTTGTGATTTATGGCTAAAGTTTAGTACAGATGTAACGTGTATTAAATAATAAAAAAAATGTATGTCACCTACCCTATTGTATTGATTTTTACTAGCTCGGTACTAGCCTTTATTTAAAGATGTTTTATAAATAAGATCATATGCATGTATTATTGAATTTACATACCATTACATAAAATACAACCGGTAGTTCCTTGTGTTTTACTCGTAAATTGTTTTGTCAAGGTACATATAATAAGGAAATCGATAACAATGACATGGCATATGCGAGACCGCCCATCATACATAAAATATATATGATGTTTGCAATGGCAGCACCTTCGTAGCAGCCTAGAAGCTGAGTTTGCCTTCTTAAAGTAACTTTGTGAAACATTTACTTCTCAAAGATAATATAATTCACTTTCAATTATAAACACTAGATTAGAAGTTTACCGTTTCTTTTAGAACGATCATAGGAACGGATTTTGCACTTACATATCTTCTATTAGCAAGGTTTGATTAAAATTTAAACACTTATAATATGTATTAAATTTGCAATATTATACAATGTGGTATTACTGTATTAGTAATTAGTTGCTAAATTAAATGACGGGTAAATAAACATTTGATGTTATTCGTTTTGTTGATATAAAATGAGTATGTTTAAAATTATTATAGCCATAGAAATGTGCAGTCCGTATTGGGTAGGGATGCGGAACTATCGATAGGATACTATCGATAGTATTGCTGATTATAGTATTGCACTAAAACAGCAATCGATGGTATCGATACTATCGACAATATCGATACTATCGTTTTTACTTAGACTATCGATAGTCTATCGATAGCATATCGATAGTGGACTTTTGAGCGGCAACACTACTATTGGGTATCGAAATATAATGTTTATACAGAAGTTTGACGTAGCATAGCACTAACATGTCTTCAATGTAGACGATTTTCACTTCATTTACTGTTAAATCGTCTTGGCCTTTGGTTATTCTGAAACGATACGCACGCCACTAGACATATGATATGTGTGTGAGTATATTTTCATACAAGCTAGATATGACACTAAAATATCCATAATACCTATACTAGCCAGCTGATCTCGCGGTTAAATACGCGCGAATATCTTTTATCATCTACGTATATTAACCCACTTTAAAATTGACATATCTACATAATACCTTGTCAAACGGTTTAAATAAAATATAAACTGTTAGCTGAAGATTAAGTCAACATAAAAAAAGAAATATCTGAATCGGTTCAGCCTTTGTGGATATGAACCGCTACAATATAAATAGATATATCATAGAATACAATACTGTTTAGGACTTTAATAGTTTTTAAGTCCGAGCAGCACTGCACGGGATACCTTGAAGAAAGTTATAAGCAGTGCCTATGTGTTCCAGTAATGATGTCCTCAAGACCTAATTTCGATCACGGCAGCGGCCAGTCGTAATCGTAACGGAGACTGGCAATCTACGTAGGAGATACTATAGTGCAGAAATGTGTACGCAAACACAAGTGCACTCTCTGTCCCCTAACTCTCATGATCCGATGCGACGGTAATCCGACACGACCGGAGAGAGATCGGGCGCAAGACCAACGGTTTTACGTGCTTGCTGAGGCACGTCAAACCGCCAACTTCCTAACTCCGGGCTGCTATTGAGATTCTTAACAGGAAAACCCAATAACTTTTTGTTGGCCCGACCCAGGATTCGAAGCCAAGACCTCACGCACAGAAGTCGCATTCACTACCGCTCGTACCTAAAAAACCATTACAGTCCTAAACAATACTGTTTATTTAGGACTGTAATGGTTTTTTAGGTACGAGCAGCACAGCAGTGGGTATTTTGAAGAAAATTATAAAGAGTCCTTCCTTATGTGTTACGGTATAAATAGATTTAAAATTATGTTGTACAATTTGTAACATTTACATTTGACACTACCTACATTATCTGTTTAAGATCTTATCTTATCTTCTGTATGTCGAAAGAAATTAGTAGAAAACCGATCATTACAATTACGCATGCTCTCAAGATAATTTAAAAATATAACATTCTCGATAATTTTAAAGCCAGATGTCTCCGTTCAAATCGTGATAAATAAACACAGTCTTAGCATAAAAGAATAGGCATTTGTTAACCTTGAAATACCAAGGAACTAGTTTACACATAATATATTATTAGAGATTTTTATCATTGTTTGCAATACGTTAGTCGTAAAGCATATTTTTACCATTCATCTAAATAACGATCTGGTCGCTCAATATGGGTCTCAGAAAGCTCACTATGGGCCTTATTAGAAGGCTCACTCAAAGGGTGATGGAGAGAGTTGTCGGCCTTGATGGCGTAGTGGTCAGTGTAACCGAGTGCCACGCCTGAGGCCGCGGGTTCGAACCCAAGGCGCCATCTCTGACTTTTCGAAGTTATATCCGTAATTATCGCTTGCTTTAACGGTGAAGGAAAACATCGTGAGGAAACCTGCATGTCTGGAAGTTCTCCATAATGTTCTCGAAGATATGTGAAGTCTGCCAACCCGCACTAGGCCAGCGTGGTGGACTATAGCCTAACCCTTCTCACATTGAGAAGAGGCCCGTGCCCAGCAGTGGGACAGTTTAATACAGGGCTGATTTTATTATTATTATTTTATGGCAAGTCTAAAACAAATACGGTTAATATTTGAAATTTTATTTTCACATTTATTCTTTTTGGTTTGGAAACTTAACATTCAGATACCTTTGCATTTATAAGAATACTAGAACGGCTTTTCCCTAGGCTATCGCTGAATGAAGGACAAATGACTTTCCTTAGTTTCCTTACGCTCTATAACTCTCCTACCTACCGTTACATTCACATATGCTTATATACATTCATAATCAATCAAAATAAATAAAACTGTATATATTATACCGTGTAAACTTTCTATGTATAAGTGGAGTAGCGCGCTCGCCTACATATTACGCAATCAGATAACCGATATCATAACATGATTAGATAAATAAAGCTGTTTTTGTGTTATGTCTGTCGAAAATATTGAATTGAGGTAAAACATATGATAAATATCTGGTACATTTGAGATTGCACAGTTCAATTTCCCAAGGGAATGTTATAGAAGACTCAGTGCCGGATTAAGCAAGTGGGGGGCCCGTAGCAAATTCTTTCGGGTAAGAGTGCTTGCATACGTCAGACTTTTTGTAGAGCTGATTATTGGGCCGACTGAAATTCTACAAATTTATACGAGCGACTTTTGTAGAACTTGTGGGTTTATCGAATGAAATTCGGTGTTTTATTTACGCCAAGGAAATAGTCGGTTACCGATTGTCTGACGTGGATTGTCTTAGTAGGAAAAGTTCACGTTTTTGTGACATCAAGTAAATTCAATATACCACATCTTAAGTAATAAGTTTCACTCAAAATATTACGCTTAGGCAGAGATGAGTGGGCTTAAATATGCTACGGGCCCCGCGCGAAAGGGGGTTTCGCGCGGGGCCCGTAGCAACTGCTACTCTTGCTACGTAGTTAATCCGGCACTGAGAAGACTATTAGTGGTATACTGTGGAGATACCGTAGCAGGTGAGGCATCAGCAGTTCTATATGGGACGAATCTTTACTAAAATTATAAATGCGAATGTAAGTTTGTTTGTTTGTTTTTTACGCTTTCACATCCTAACTACTCGACCGATGATCATGAGATTTTGCATTGCTCCGCTCAATCTAGTTGGTCATACCCATCAATCGGTCCAATAATTATTTTGACGGTACAGTATGAACTTAGTACGTTTCCTTTCTGGCTATCTAAGGTCTTCTGTTTAAATTTCAGTGCCTTCAGTAATGCTTCGGAGCTGCACTATCTCGGTCTATCGCTAATTTCAGGATCGACACATTTTTCGATTTACAAAGGTACTGTAATGATAGACGCCATTCAAATTATGATAGAACTTTTTAACATAATTATGCTCATAATATGCATTAAATAAAATTTAAGGTTCAGCTTTGTTTATATAATATAACGGCTTAAAGGGACAACAGATTGAATAATGATATTAAATAGTAGGTATTACTACATTGTTCCTTTATTATGGCAGTAAACAGACATACAATTTCTTTTAAATGGGAAACCAGGCGTGACCTTTTCAAAATGTCAGAAGTGATGAAGGATGTGGGTCTATTAAAAATTCTACTCATTCTCTAGATGAGATCCATCATTATCGAAAAGTCAATATACGTGTGCACAAAACACATTTAAAATCTATTTAATTATGAGTATAAGGTTCAACAATTTAGAATATAATATTATTACGTGTTCTTTAGTGCAATGACACCACTTAAAGGTAAGTGTATCCCTCTACAAACATTCTATCAGTAATATTATATGACTAGCATTTGCCCGCAGCTCTGCCCGAAATCAGATTTTTCTGGATGAAAGGTATGCAATGTCCTTTTCTGTACCCCTGACAAGGTTTATGTGAGATTTCAGGACGATCGGTCGAGTAGTTGCGTAAAAGCGTACAAACAAACAAACTCACTACATTGGAATTTATACTATTAGTAAGGATTATAGGCATAACGTAAAATATCGGAAATGCTGCACTGTCTTAGGAAGACCATGAGAGCTGTCACAACTTAATCGGGGTAAGGCACAATTAGTGATGTGCACAATTTTATTCGAACAATTTTCGAAGGTTTTCGATACTATACATAAGTACGTGCGCTGCATCGCTGTCCATGCAAAGATAGTACCTACCGAGTTATGCAAAAATATTGTCACTGGCACAAAGATAATCCTAACTAGTAATATTATAAAAGCCAAAATGAGTTTGTTTGTTTGTTACCTTTTCACGCCTAAACCACTGAACCGATCATCCTGAAATTTTGCATATACGTTGTCAGGTGTACAGAAACGGACATAAGCTACTTTGATCCCAAAATAAAATAATGTTCCCGAAGAAAACAATAATAACGTTCTTATGATACTAGATGGCGCCACGTGTCTTTCGAATCATGATTGAATTATATTATTATATATCATTACAAGCAGTGTACAACCCAAATTGATTGTCAAATTCTAAATTAACGCGAGCGAAGCCGCGGCCAAAAGCTAGTTTGTGTATAAAGAGAGAAGGAAAAAGGTTGGATATAAGGGCGTAACTAAAATATCGCTGAAACGTTGGAACAGCCTTATTGGAGAAATACTACCATAAAATTACAGAAGATGGCATACATACAGAAGAATCTTTTTTGTATTCCTGTGGTGAACAGTTTACGATTATAGTTTTGTGTAGTTTTTCCATTTTTTTTTAATTTTTAATTTTTTAAATTCTCTTACTACATTAAATCTATCAGCACTAATGCATAATCCGCAAAACGAAATTGTTTCAAAGGGGTGGGGACCTGGTGTCCTGAACCACAGGCCTCGAACCTAGCTTAGGCACCAGTCTCCCACAACATATGTTGTAATCCGAATTATGTAATATTTTTTAATGCTGTTTATATAATATGTGTATATTGTGGTGAGAAAATAAACGTTTATTATTATTATTATTATAGTATGGTTTTAATCGTTAGTAGGGGCAATGCCATTTTATGAATCTACACTTGCATGCTGTATACTAGTCATACATGCAGTCCAATGCATATAAAATCATTCACTGACATAATCATTTTTTTTTTTTTTATTTATCTGCTAGCCTTTTGTTATTATGAACATGAACAGTCATACAGTTTGTTAAATTAATGATTAGTCATATTGATTAAAAGATAAAGTAATCAGTATAAAAGGATTCATATCTTATCCTGCTCTGTATCAAAACTATATTTGTTTTGTTGTAGATGTTTCGATTATACGATAATAGGTATATTTGTGCCAACAAATATACCTATACTGACTTATTTTATAATATACATATTTCTTATTAGTGTTCCTATGCCGTGGTTTAAATTATTTGAACTAGTTGCTTGTGTTTATTGTGGTTTCAAGTAAAATTAATTTTATTGTCTCAGTGAAAGCATATACATGCTCCTTCAAGAGATTGGTGTATGTATGTATACATACACCAATCTCTTGAAGGAGACAGTATAAAATGTGGCCTTGTACTTGCTATGATCCTTGCAAAGTAACATTCACACACAGCATACTCTTTATGGACAGTCATCCCTTTTATGCCTTAGTAGATTGTACAGTCAGCAGCATAAGTCAATACACACATGGGAAATCTTGATTGCTATCTTTTAAAATTATAACACATGTCCATTTTTTACAGCAGTAATAATTGCTGAATCATGGGATTTTTAATTCATTAAATCCTTTTATAAATGTTGCCGACTGTACAACTGTGAAACTGTGTACGACTGTGAATGTATAATCTTCATAACAACCATTATACAATTAAATCTAATTATAGATTAGTAAAAGCATCCTAGGTTTACAACTACTTAACTTGCTAAACTTTATAAACTTGTTAAATCTGTAAATAATTACCAAAAAAACAAAGTAAATAACTTACTTTTCAATTAATTAATTACAAGGGATCACACACTTGAATAAGCAGAAAACCAATTTTTGAACCAGCAGAGCATTAATTAAAGTATTAAGGCAGAAGCAATCAGGTGTGGACATAATTGACTAAGTTTTAATGTAAGTAAATGTGTTTAGAAATCATTACTTCTAAACGTAAGTATTATGTCATTTGTTTATGTTTAGGCCTAGTTCCATATTCTATATTTAAACACTATTGTAATCCAGTTGCTAGATCAAAGAAATGAACACCTGTTCAAATTTGTACTGTTACAAAAAGAGAGAAATTTTAAAATATTGTCCTATATCTGAATTGGTTACTCTCGTACAAGTGAACTGATTATAAAATAATTTAGCACCATGCAAAATATGAAATGGAGTACACCAATCATACTTATTCCAACAACACCTTTTTAAAACACCTTTTGTCGGCCTCGATGGCGTAGTGGTTAGTGTAACCGACTGCAAGCCTGAGGTCGCGGGTTCGATTCCCGCACAAGTCAAACATTTGTGTGCATGAACATGGATGGTTGTCTTGGTCTGGGTGTTTCTATGTATAATATGTATGTATTTACAAAAATTAAAAAAAGTATATATGTATGTTTATCCATTGTCTAGTATCCATAGTACAAGCTTTGCTTAGTTTGGGCTAGATGGTGTTGTGTGTATGTGGTAGAATGTACTTGTCAATGAAAATTTATAATAATATATTATATTATATTATTATAAATTTTCATTGACAAGTACATACTTCTACTACTACCATACAGGAACCTGTTCATATTAAATCTGTGTGCAAATGAGACCTGACTCAATGCTTTTGTCATGGTGTTTTTTTTTTGGCTTCCTGATGGGTTAATTAATAAATATTGTTATCAACAGTAAGCTACTAACGTAATTGTCATAAACAGCTCTCACACCAGTTTTGTATAGAAATAGTGTTGAATAAGCATTCTTTTGTTATTAAAGGTATTGTCTGTGTGTATTTTACTCATATCTTGAGTAAAATACAGAAAGAAAATACCTTTAACATGGATCTCTTGATATGACACTAGTTTCACTTTTCTTTTATTTATTACATAATATGTCTAGTATTACATCTTTTAGTAAGTACATAATTGAATTAAAGTTGTTATATAATAGAGAAGTTATACATATTTTATTTGTTATGTTTCTTATCACATTGGATTTTTTATGTTTCATGTTAGAAATGTATTTGGCCTTATGGAAAACATGTAGAAACCCTTTAAGTACCTAAGCATTTTAATATTTTACAAAAAAAAATTATGAATATTTTTAAGAAACATGTTTTATTATAATTATGCTCTTAGGGCCACTTGCACAACAACTCACTAAATACGTTTAGCACTAAATAGATTTAAAACATCGTGGCATCTCAGTCACCTTCACACGGATGACTGCAACAGCACAATGTTTTAAATCTATTTAGTGCTAAACGTATTTAGTGAGTTGTTGTGCAAGTGGCCCTTAGTGTGTGAAATATTTCCTATTTAGCCTAATTTTGTTTACACCTATTTTAATATTTCTCTTGATGTATGAGATAATTTCTATAGAATACTCATGCTACACAGGCCATATATAATAAGTATTGTATGTAAATCGCAATGAGCTCAAAGATACAAAGTATTTTAATATTACAGCAGGTAATTATTATCTATCCAAAGAAGATGAATAGATAAATAAATAATGGAACATGAAAATAAATTCTGTAAACCTAATATTTTAGATTGTTTTTCATTCAATATTATAGCAAACTGAAGAGTTCACAACTAACTTTTAATTTATTTTTGTGTTTTAATTTCTGTTAATTGAGCACTTTTGGCTTTTTTACCTACACAGTTCATAATTGGGTGATTACAGTAATAAATGACATCCTACTGTTTAAAAAAAGTCTGCTGCTTTTTCTAGATATCTAAGCAATTACTGAATAAAATGAGCCATCCTTGTATATGCTTAGTAGGTGGTACCTACTATTCAATTTATTGTTTATGTGTCGTGGTCTGTACTAGTATGAAGTGTTAAATTATTATCATTGCCTACTTTGCCCTTAATTCAATTTAATTATGATTTAAATTGATGATTGTCTACCAGTATTACTGGTTTATATGATAGCACAATTGCGACTATTATACTTAAGAAGTCATCTATTTTAGTGAAATAACACATGTGGTATATTTGTAAACAAAAATAGACAGCACGCTTTTTTGTTGACTAAGCTGCTTACTATACCCTACGGATTATATCCAAGTACAGATTCTGTTTCGAAAACAATTATTTTAACGAAGAAATGCATGACTAAGTTGTACTTTCTAGTGATAAGCATTTAAAATACATATCGTGACGAAAACAAAGTTGCAAAAAATATCGATGTATAGGAAATAATAACACGTTAATTACCTTGTAAAGGAACGTCGAATGGTTGTGGCTTGGCGAATTCACCAACGGCTGAGGAGTCACAGGCCTCGAGCCTCCCGACAAACATTGTGACGATGCCGAGAGTCGCGTCCCCACAATCTTTTGGCACGCTGCAAAACAACAGAATTAATCACTAGTTATCACTACACAACACAAAAACTTTCACAATTAAATATCCAAAAAGCACGACACCTATTTCTAAACGGTAATACGGACAATAAAATTTTCACGCACATTCAAATTTAGCCGATTTCCTACGATCGCGTTCTTCGGCTCTTTGTATGTTGTAGCACGAAGTCCGACGCCTCAAACTGGATATAGGCGACATGTTAGACTTAAATATAAGTGTTCTTTCCATCCTTCCATTCAGAATACGATTGAAAATAAACGAAATACAACACAAACGACGCTAAAAAACGTCAAAAAAATGTAAACAATGCGACGATGTCGCGGCGGAACGAATGAAACGAGTAAACGACCGCGCGGCTGGGGGCCGGTATTGCCACTGCGTACGATAGAACTCCCCGCGAGCCAAGAATCACAGACTAGTTAATAAGAACGCTTATAGTCTCATCACGTCGTATAGCATCACGCGAGACGATGTGATCGTAAAAAATCTCTATTATGTAATTTTATAACTCTCTATCGATCTCAATCACCTCGCTTTATATATGTATCGCTAACGGAAATTCGTAATATATAAGTAAATTGAACAAAACCTCAATTCTTCATGTGTGATTTTGATTATCGAAGTTATATTATCAGATAAATTATTCTTAAAAACGATAAAAGTTTAGTCGGAATTATGTCAGTCAAACATTGTCATATTTCCATATGATAAAAACGCAAAATAACAATTTAATACGTGCAGAAACTTATTTATAGGCTTTGGTGATAAGTATTTCTACGAAAATTACATTTATTTTCTCATGAAAGGTAATTACATAAATTAACCCGAAATTATAAACATTGCTTCACAATACATATCTTTTAGCATAAATAAAAATAGTTTTGGATTTAAAACACTGTTGTTTTTTCAATTCGCTTTTGCCCAAATAGATTTAGAAAAATGTAAACAGCAAATCCATTTTATGCAAATTTAAAACGGTAACGACATTCCGAAAACACTATTAAAGAAAAACCAAGTAAGCTGACATCATCTAATATAAATATTCAATGTTCGTTTAGAATCGTTATACTTACCATTTTATCGGCCTCGATGGCGTAGTGGTTAATGTAAACGACTGCCACGCCTAAGGTCACGGGTTCGATTCCCGCACAAGTCAAACATTTGTGTGCATGAACATGGATGTTTGTCTTGTTCTGGGTGTTTATATGTATAATATGTATGTATTTACAAAAAAAGTATATATGTATGTTTATCCATTGCCTGGTACCCATAGTACAAGCTCTGCTTAGTTTGGACTAGATGGTGTTGTGTGTATGTGATAAAATATTATTATTATTATACCATCTTGGAAGACTCGCTCAACATTCAGGCCGTACGTAGCGCAAGTCTCATAGTAAGAACATCTTCGCAGCTCATTCGACAACTTGCGAGCGCGGTTGTCGTCCACCACGCGTGGACTACTTTCACTTATGGCATCTGGAAGAACAACCAATCATTTAATAGGAAATAGTCTGCTGGACGCGCGTACTTAATTATGTAAATTATTAATATAAGTACTTGAATTACTTTATCTTTGTTTAGAAAATATTTTTAATACTTGGATACATGGTTTGCAAATATATATTAATTTCTAATGCCAGATGTTGTTAATTAATGTATATAATTTTCGTACTTCGATTTACGAGGTACGATGAGAAGAAATAATAAAAATAAATAAACTGCCTTTCATATTAAATTCATTCACGTAATTAATACTGAACAGAAGAATCTTAAGATAAGATAATGAAACGGAAGTATATTGAAAAAGACCGAAATCTTCAATAAACTCACCTTGGGTCCCAACCAATATGATCGGAATCTCTGCGGAATTCCTATAATGGGACATTTTATTGAAGTAGTTCGACACCGTATTATAGCTGATCTCGTTGTCCAAGCTGAACACGAAGATTACAGCATCCACCCAAGCCGTGAACTGTAACAAAAAAACAAACACAATAAGACTGGCAACCTAAATACAAATATTTAAGATTTCATTTATCTACGTACGAAAACGATCATCGGAATCGTCCAACGTAAAAAAATCATCAAAGATTGCTTCAAGCTGTATCGTTTTTATGAAATGATTTGTTTATGGATAATGAGATATAAATAGCTTCATCACGAGTCCCCCAAGAGACCTTGGGCTGTAGGTAGAAATCAATAACAATTCTTAAAGAGAAAATGATTTTTGTTACTTGAAATATAAGATTGCAGAACTACTTTTTATTTAATTGTCGAAATTGTTATATTTATTTAAACCGTTTTTGTCCAAATCGAAATATAAGCAAAATGACACATAATTTAATTTAGAAACTGCATTAGGGTAGTCTAATATTCTTACATAAAACCACATAACGTGGACTAACTCTTACAAATTATGTCATGAAAAAACCGCACCCGACGCAGGGAGCCATAATAATTGCAGGGGTAATTCCATGCAGTCATGGGGGTTTAAAACGAAAGGGTTATGTGATACTCGTTTCTGCAAACAGAATATATGTAGTATACGAGGTAATTGCATAATACCGAAACATTCGTAATGAATTATGAAATAAGGAATATTAATGATATAATTGAAAATGTATGCATAGAAAGAGGTTGCTAATTATGTGACAATAATTTTATGTAATTGACAGATTGCGTCATGGTAAAAGTGTGTTAAGTAAAATCATACAGCAGAATAAACAAGCAAATATATTACGCTTTTTCTAGTACCGTCATTACGTAGGAGTATGACTTCAGCTATTAGTAGTATCTGTAACAAATGGGCATGTCTAATCTGCATTTTTAGCGAACCACTGAAATGTAAAAGATGTCTCTATTATGATATACAGCAGAACAAAATGTATGACTAACTCTACTTCCACTTGAATGAAGATGCGTGCGTAGGAGGGTGTCACCCCTTTTCTCTGAACAACAATCGACGATACGAGGAGCGTCATCCGGTGACAGAGTGCGTGACGATGACATGAGAGGAAAAGCCTTGGCAAAATCTCTCCACCCTTTATAGAACAACTCTTTTGTCTCACGGAAACCCATTTTGTATAGTTTAAAAATACAGAGCTAAGCACTCAGTACTAACCCATTGTTAAGATAAAAATAGGCTTAATTATCGCTTCATTGCTTAGAAAGGCATCGTAAAATATCCGTCGCTTTACTTAATCATGTTATTATTCTTTTGGCATTGGCTGTAACTTTGTATACATATATTTACAAAAACAGCAACCTTGACTTTAAATATTAATATGAAAGATTTGAGAGATTGTCATTTTGTCTAGGAATAATATTGAAACGCATAATATACCTGTATCATTCTGCTAGATGTTATTTAGCAGAATGAAAAAAATAAGCCCGCTAATCGCTAAGACTCCGTACGATGAGACCTCGTTTGCTATAAACGTCAACCAAAAATAAAGGAATATAAGTGGATCGCATGTCGTAATGAAATCATAGCCGTGAAATGTAGAAGCGAAGGTTATTGCGGCTTGTCCGCAAAATACATTAAATACTTTAAACGATGCGTGAAATTGTATCGCTGATGACATAAATTTCGCACAAATAAATCTCTACACACACCGTGACATTTATTACAAAAGAGAAGAAACTTTAGAGAATTAATTTAAAATTATAATAGCAAAACTCTACATAAAAGGACAATAAAATCAAACTAATAAGATGAACACGACTGTATACTCGTATACCAGTTAAAACTATTGCACAGGTTACATTCAAGTCATACACATTATATTCCAGTCAATATTTGAAATCTATTTATGTGATAAAAATAAAATAACTTCTATAACAGATATCTTACCGATCCATTAAATCACTGGCTTGTTTAACTATATCACAGTCAAAACATATTTAAACATTCTAAACTTTGTAATTCATTTTAGTATTAATACAGTGCAATGACATTAAAATAGTTGAGCGGATAAAACGTCACAGTGTATCCAGGGCGGCGCACTGAGGGCGACTGGGCGGGCGGGCGTCTCAAAGCTTGGGCGGTGAAGCCTTCGTTTATTTCCATTTCCCTCCCACGCCCTGTACGCTCTTTATAAAAAGAGACAGAACCATTTAGTGCAACTCGAATGCAAGCGTTGCTACCCTGTACTCCTGGTATAATTATAACGTCAGGATTAGCATCCTAGATAATTAAAACAATAACGAGTAATCACTAATCATTGAATAGTTTTTGTTATAGTGTTTTAAATGCTATTTAACTTTGAATTTTAATGTACGTATTATGTATGACATATTGATTATATAAACGGGTTTAGCAAAGGACATCATCGATCAGTTTTATCCTTAGCAACACGAATAATTTTATTGTTAAAGTTTACTAAATAATTTTAAATTGCCGCATATCAATGTTATTCAAAATTGCGTTTAGTAAAATTTAATACAATTAATTTATATAAAAATTAATTATACATGTTCTTTAAGATATTAAGGTACGCGACATAAAGCTATAACATTTTATTTACCTAATTTTGTGAACGAGCAGTATGATTTGAATGAATTTCTAAAAATTAAATGTTTTACGATCTACATTCAATAACACAATATAATAGAAATTTGCTAAAGGACTCTAGGGTTGTAGGTGAACGGACTGAGACCCCAGCTTTCTAAACCTTGAGCCTCAGACGGACTAAGTTCATACCGTGACGGTTGAATACCCTAGTTGCAAGGTCAGTAAGTGACAACACGAATTAAAAATCTTAATGAGAGCCGAATAATGGCAATTGTTCTAAAGATTCATTATTATATGGCACTATTAATGTTTATATTACTTCATATAGTTTTAGTATACCTATACTCTTTAACGCAATAAGCAACATATACATAAGTAATGTAATGATCTATCAAACAACATTATGCACTTTCATCTTCTAGATTAGTGGGTATGGGGAAGCAAAATTACAGAGAAGTAATCGACCGCAGCTCGAGCGACTACAACTCATGCGTGTAGTGACTTGTGACTAAATTATTTCAATTTACCTAGAATGTGGGTAAAAATGAAAACTATAATATGGCAATGTTACATCAAGTTATAATATAAAATATATTGAATTATTTAATACTTCATTCTTAAGTATTTTAACTTGAAAATTGCCTTGAAAACTTTCACCGTCCAATGAAAGCGTAACACTTCCTTACAAAAACGGAAACTAGGTATTTGAACAGCAAAAACGCATTAAAGAAATTACGTTGGGATGTAGCTAGTGTAGGACGACATTACACTTATAGTTATTTGAACATTTTCGCTATTGTTCTGTCCATATCTCACATTATCTATTGGGACCAATGTACCAGAAAAAGCGGTTCGTACGTCCGCAAATCATTATGATAACATATCCGGTTAAAAAAATACTGCAACAATGCAAACTAATTATACTCAGAGACGGTATATTGCGTGACATGTACTCAATTAAAATGTTTTGGAGCTACGACATATGTTGCTGATTTATTGGTACCTACAAATTACTGAAAGAGACAATGTAGTAATGATACTAGGCGATGTAGTGATGATGATGATGCGATGATGATACTAATCTCAGGAACTACTGGTTCGAATTGAAAAAATATTTTAGTGTCGGATAGCCCATTTATCGAGGAACGATATAGGCTATATAACATCACGCTACGACCAATAGGCGCTCCTAACATTTTTCATTGCTGCTTCGCTAAGCAGCAATTAAAAATGTTGCAAAAACGGGGAATATTTTTTTATGTGAATAAGACGAAGTTGCGCGGGTCAACTAGTCTACCTATATACGTTAAAAATGTATGGCGCACCAAGTTCCTTTCTCTAAACAGGTTTGTCCCTTCAAAGCAACGTACTGCCGATCGTCCTAAAGGCGGACAATGGGATCTATCAATGCATAGGTGCTCACTGCCTGGATTTCTCCGAAATTAAGATTTTGATAGTGGGAGGAAGGTCTGGTAATTCTGCATAAAATTAATTCAATAATAAATAAAACTTCATATAGGTACAGTTTGTTACATTTAAAAAAGTCATAAATGCAGTATATTTTACAAAGTTTTAATTTAAAAATGCTAATTGCGATTTACAGGAGAATAATGAACAATATACAATTAACAAAACGTGTAATATATCCATCCTATTGTCATACAAGTCAGCCCTATAGATCGCGTTAGTTACACCAGTTTTTTTTACGAAGCATGAATAGAAGAGTAAATGCCGCCAGGTAACCCGATCTTCGGACGTGACCCGCTCTCGCCTACATTGTTCGTGCCATACGATACTTT
This sequence comes from Catocala sponsa, assembly GCA_963564715.1. Classification (NCBI taxonomy): domain Eukaryota; kingdom Metazoa; phylum Arthropoda; class Insecta; order Lepidoptera; family Erebidae; genus Catocala; species Catocala sponsa. The sequence continues at coordinate 5,249,409 of OY751334.1, forward strand.
GGCTGGACCGCGCATAAATCACTAACGCGGTGAAATGTATCGTTGTAGACGTGTAATTAGAGAAAGATGTAGCAAAGTTGGCTTATTACTGTTTTCCAATTTGACTCGATTGCATTTTTTTCATTCATTTTACACCTACTATACATTGTAAAAATCTTTGCTCAATTTTATCTCTGCTTTATTATTTTTCTACTTCCAGAACATCTCCCGGTACACAAAAGAGTAATACCTTGACAAGAGCAAAGTTAGATGCCCATTGAACGTCCTCTAAGAAGGTTACCGTCAACTTAGCTTGAGACACATCCAATAGAATAAATTTGTATTACACACGAGATAAGGGTCAAAATATTGTGGGACTTCTTTAAATGCATATTTATCTTCATTCAAATAGGGTTGTCAATGTTATTTCTTAGTCGGGTATTACAACATATAATTTTATACAATTTTGAAAATTATTACGAACAAATACCTGGTCTTCTTATATACCATTACACGGCAGTCTGTATTTCATTAATTATGTAAATATCAATGACGCTAACTGACGAACTTTCCCATTCAAACACCTCGCAGAATGACTCTTTGAATCCATTCTTCAAACGTCAACCCTACTAGATTTGTATGGAGAGACCGCGTCGAATGAGCCAATAATAGCTTTGGTCCTATTCAAAAAGCAAAGGAGACGTGACTGAGAGATTTAAGTGTAACAACGTTGTCCATTACTCGCAGATACTATGGGAAACAGCTTAAGTAGCGCAGGGCAAGAAACGTAATGACCGCTTAACAAGAATTACCTCATTACGTAATGTTATGTTTTAGAACTAAACTCTAGTTGGCTGTCGACAATTAAAATTTTTAGTAGGTTTAAATATACATACCGTGTAATAGACATGCTTAATAGTTCTCAAGTAACGTGTTTAAAGAAGCACATTAAAATATCAGATATTTAATAGCTTGACGACCATTTAAACATTATACAATTAACTTCTTGCTCTTATCACAGCAGGATCGCCCCAAAAACACGTGTAGAAACTTAAGTAAACTATTTCGTGTAAAATGTTACGGTAATTAATGTAAATAGAGTTTATATACTGGTCAAACACCATCGCCATGGGGGCCGTAGGCAACGAAACACAAAATTACGACTTAATTAAAGAACCCCATACTAATTAAATTGTCTACGACTCACTGTACGAACAAAGGAAAAGCTTTTGTGGTTAAGAAACTAATTAAATGCAATTTTCAACCTTAATTTCTTTATAATAACATCTAAAGGTGTTCTGTTTGATGTTAAGAATATAAGAGATTATTTTAAAAGCACCACGTTGTGTTTGCATACGAATACGACAAAGTTTCATGAAAGTTTTATTTTCTTTTCGTGTAGTTAGTGACTAGCTTACAAAAGCCAGCAGTATAGTAATAAATTAATTGTGACTTTAATAAATGGCAATGTACACAGAAATATAGGGCCAAAGACTTAAAATATGTACACGAAATTGCAAATTTATTTATTAAGATGGCAACATTTTGAAACGGCAATCCCAAAGGAAGAACGAATGCACAATTTGTGCATAACTAAGGTAGAAAATCCAATTCTTTGCTATTAACGATGAAACAAATATAACCGGCAGTCCACGAGCAACGGCTCATTATATTTCTAACAACTAAAATTGGATCCTTTGACATAAAATTACCAAAGTTCGGATGTCTAAACAAAAATCATAAATTCGTTTCATTTGTAGCAAAGGTAATGCCTACCTTCCATGACGATTTGACCTTGACAGTATTTATAACGTCTCACCGTTTCCGTAAAAATATATTTAATGTTAAACTAGCTTCGGGAAAGGTACAGTCACCTGTAATAGTGTATGGACATCTTGGTCCAAATTCCTGTGAACACTCGAATTAGAATGAATATGAATGAACTAGATGGCGTTGTTTTATAAATATTGCAATGCGTACTCAATTTTAGCAAATAGGTGTTTATAACAAATTATAATCTCAACCGGAAAGACACTCGAACACAGGGACAGAATAATGTTTACGTACGAACAGAATAGCCAGTAATCGAAAGTATCTATAAAATAAACTACCCACTATAAATGTATAAATTAATTTGTAATTTTTCACTACTTGTTTTACCCTGAGATGTGTTATTTTTTTATTTATTTATTTATTTATTTAGTTTTAGGAAGGCTTACAGACTAATACATAATATAGGTATAAATTAAAATTACATTTAGATGTTCTTATTGCTAATAACAAGCCTCCGCAGATGAGTAACTATACATATGTTTTACTAATACTAACCTAACTGTAACATAAATAAAATACTAACAATCAATTACCACTAAGTTTATATACAAGAGAAAATATTATATAAGATTTGAAAGTTTGTTTGACGCTAATCACTCTCAAAAAATGATTTAGCCAGGAGCCTGCCTGCCGACCCAGTGCTGGTGCAGAACAAGTCTACATCCAACCCACAGGGTAGATTATTAAATGCCTTCATGGCTCTTTGGAAAAATGCATTGCGCCTATAGTTCGTGTTATTAAACTGTATATGTAGTATAGGACGCTGTCTAAGGCCAAGCAAGTTAGTGCGTAACTGTAATTTAGCTACAAGCTGGGAACAATCCACAGAGCTGTTAGCAATTTTAATAAGAAAGCAGATGTCACTAATGTTTCGCCTGTAATCTAGTGGTAGAAAATGGTACCTTTTGCAACGATGATTATAGTCACGTGAAATTTGATGGGCTTTATAGTCAAGGTAACGCATAAATTTCTTCTGTACGCCTTCAATACGAGATTTATATATCTCGTATTGCGGGTTCCAGTCAGCTTTTTTAAATAAACTGTTGTGAATAGGGATTAAAAAAATGTTTAGTCAGTAAGTTGAGTTAGTGAGAAATCTACTTCTTTTTATTTTATAGTAGTGCATCACCATCTATTACGATATAAATAAACTACTTACTAGTTCTTGTATCAATTTCCGTTAAATGGTGTCAATTGCCGGCTTATACCATTTTGGTTTTGAAATGGGTATGCATTTTTGCAGCTTACTGTACATTGTACACTGTTAATCGTTTTTTAATATACAGGCGTACTAATATTATCTATAGCTGATCGATGTCAAGTCATTGATTATGTCTATCATGGCAAATGTCTAAGATATTAATAAAACTAATAACCTTATTGAATTTATCGAGGCTTGTATGTTTACATGCTCTTGTTGTCCTTCAATAGAATGTATGTAATTAATAACATATTGTATTTATTATTACCAACTTACAGCCCAATCCTACTAATTTACTTTTAAACGTGATTCATTATAATTATAAAAAAGTTTGCTCAATGGTATTGGTCGATAAAAATGAATTAATGCATTCATTTATTATTATTTATTATTGACTATAATAGCCCACTGCTATTGAAAGTTTTCACAAACAGATCCAATACTATTAATGAAAACACGCAATGTTTGCCGTGATAATACCAATAATATATGGGTTTGTGCCGCATTTGCCCCTACATTACATCCCACATTCCAAAATGTTCCTCATTCGCCCCTCTTTTAAAATTATTTCTTTTTCGTCCTATATTTTTATACATATAAACAAAATATGTTTCAAAATTATTTTGAATCTTTTCGTTGCCAGGCTCGTGATGTTATGCTATCATAAGCCCAATTTTTTACTGGGAGATCAACGAGATATTTCAATATATTTTTCAACTGACGGTACAACAAAAATTCCACACAAAAAAAAAATAGGGACAAAAACGGAAAATAATCTAGGACAAAAGAGGAATTATATTAAGAAATTAATGTTTATTTAAACTTAGGGGCTTATAAGGAACACTTTTCGGGACGAATGCGTATTTTTACGCTTGGGACGAAACACGAGGGACGAACACAGAACAAACCAATATATGTTATTAAAATAATAAAACATATTATTCCCTCGTTTGGTAGATAGGTATTTTTTATATCAGTTAGACAGTTAGACTTAAGCTATTTAAAAGATGTGATTTACATTACTAATAATGAACATAATCCATTAATCACCGAATGTCTATCCCGAGAAGCGTTACAAATTAAAACGATCTTCTTGATAATAATCAGTCTTTATTAGGTAATTCCACGCTGACAAATTAATCCGTAAAATATTTTCACTTTTATAAATTAATAATATTTATGTGATATTTTGTTTATTGCCCAAAAACAATTATTATTAGTCTTTGGACAATAAACAAAATATCACATATCAGTAAGCATTGTTTGAAACAAAAGAAAAAGTTATGACGTACTTGCTAGTAAAGTACGTCATATCTTTTCATTTCGCCCTGTGTCTGCTTCTCCAATTATTAAAATAGAATGTTTTACTTCCAGAATAAGACATTGAGTGTCAAATACGATTACCTTGATGGTAATGCTTGTAGTTGTGCATCGTGAAAGCATTTGACACTCTATAGTTCTTATTATGTACTATCACGAAACATTTAGCGCCTATTGTGTACTATCAAAAACATGGATACACTTAAAGAATAGGATACAATTACAAGATAGCTATAAACTTTAAAACTAATAACGAATTTATACGTACACGTATATCAAGCATCGAATTACAATACTAGCACCATCTCATTCATTAAACATTATGCTTATCAACTTGGTAACTTTATATGTGTATATATGTACATGGAATAACTTTGCGACGTTCCTTGACTGTTAGCATTGGAACAGGTTTGTGACAAAGACGTACAAGTCAGTTCACACTATTCCAATGAACACGACATAGCATCTTTTAAATTTTGTAGAGTCTGAATACTTGCATACTGTAGGTTTTGATACTTTACATATACAATATGCAGTATTTTGAGTACGAGAATTGAGATATTTAGTTAATGAGTATTTTTTTTTTTACTTTTTTTTTTATTTTGCTCGTCAAAATGACCACACTCCACCTGATGGTAAGCAGTCGTGTGGTCTAAGAGCAGTGGCCTCCACATCGCCCCCACAGTAGCCGAGGCGATGTTCAGGTCTCTACTTTGACGGCCTGAGAAGATGCTTTTTCACGCCCCGCTTAAAGAACCCAGGATTGAAGGAAGAAGGAAACACGTGCCTTGGCAGAGAATTCCATGCCTTGGTCGTTCGGCAGAGATATGAGGGCCCAAACTTTTTGGTACGAGTATTTCAGTTTCGTTCCCAATTTTGCCACCGGAATATATTAATTGATTGATTAGTTAGATGATACAAGCGTATGCATTATTAGTATTACTGCCTTCCCATATTCCCAGATTCAATTGCTAAATCAGTAAACTGATTTGTGCCCATAGAGAGAATGTCTCTTTAAAAATTCTTCGGCGAACTTAGTCGTATTATAATTTCAAATATCAAGAAAGCCAGCATTTTATTTACAACCTAATCATTCTTGTTTTATTGATTTATGAATAGTTTCTTTTTTTATTTATATTTATAAAGACATTAAATTGTTTAAACATTAAGAAAAACATTGCAATAACACATTATTTTTGTCATATGTGAAAACCGGATCCTTTTAATTAATTGCTGCATAATAATAATAATAAAACTCTTTACCATTGCGTCAGTCATATTTTATAAGACTTACAAAAACAACAACAGTTAGCTAACGTGCGAAACATCTGCAAATAGAACGACATGTATTTTTCAGTGCGACGAATAAGTTAGTAACGTCTTAGCCTTCGACTTAATTAAATGATAATAATTTATTGACTTACGTAGGTATTTAATATATTCTTTATCTCGTGACAGGCCATTTAATACCAACAGGTAAAGAAATAGCTAGATACAGCTAACCCCAAAACGTAACTATAATCCCTAATATAATATATTAGCTGTCCCGCGCGGTTTCATCCACGTTTATGAATATTGCTCCGTTCTCGTGACTCATCATATAATATTATATAGCATATATTACTTCTGGATAAAGTATCTTTATCATGGTGAAATAATGTTTTATATCAGTCCAGTAGTCTTTGAGTTTATTCATTACAAACAAATATGCGATTTCTCTCTTTATGACATAATTGTAGATATAAATACTTATCCAATAAGTGCAGTCCTAACATAAAAGATAGCTTTGTTAGTTATTAAAATATATATATACATATCTATATCCATATGTGGTTAAAACCCATGCAAAGGAAGAGTCTACGGACTGGTTGTAATAACATTTGAGAAAAGGGTAACCAAGCTTTTAGTTACAAAATACGTTATACCAGTACCGCGAAACTGTAAGCTATCAATTAATAAAAGAGAAAACTCATGTTGTTACGTATGGTAATATCAGTGCTATTTTATTTGTAAAACGAGATTTCTGACTATTATACTAAATAAAATATGGCATGGAATCCAGATACATGATATATAACTATAAATGATATGGTAAATACCTAGTTGGAGCGGTTTTAATATCAAATGAGAGAAGTTTTATAATATGTGTCCTCAAAGCAAATATACACAAGCTCGGCACACTTCATGCACGCTATCATTACTCTTGCATCAAAGTTTTAACGGCAGCGAGGCTCATCGAGTTACCTACGCGCAACTTCGCGAGAAAGTATATGTGGCTATCAAAGAGGGAGAAATGAATAAATTGGATAACATTAAATGTATTGCCGCCAATTTCTTATGAAACGATCTTGCTGATCAATTTCGGGAAGTTAAGGCAATTAGAAACAGAAGCGGGGGTGAACGGTACGTATGAAGAGCTATGGGGAACTATGTTGAATGAGGGTTGGGAAAACTGTAACTCATAACGCAGTAGATATTTTTATGTATTAGCTTGGGCTACAGATCAATACAATAAAGCTATGTTACGGAGGTACCTACTTCGTAGGAGCGTACTTAAATATTGATGAGATGAATTCTACAATAGGTACGCTTTACCCAAATAGAAAAACGAACATTACAAGGAATAACAAGCAGCCAAAACAGTACAAAACAATACACGTTTATTATGTACCTGCAGAATGTAAATATCTAGCCGACACATTGAATAAATTAAAATACCATCAGACAGCATCGACACAACTTGCACATTTCTGTTCTTTGAACCTTGTTCATTTAAGATACAGAACGCGGTATCGAATGTCGAAATCTGGTGTAGCTCATCTTCAAATATTGACCTTCAGTCGAAAAGTTAGTAAGTATATATATAAGTGCGTGACCTATGAGATCAATGCACTTTCAATGTGAAATAACGGTGTCTACAGCGTAATCTATTATAGAGGCAATTTTAAATCTATAGTGATTTAACAACTCATTGATGTATTGCATTGTGGTTTTTCGTTCTGTGTTTCAATTTCCTATACATGGTGACTTTTTATTACTCGTATTTTGTGGTTGTATGAAGCTTGTGTATTCATTTTATTACATAACTTTTAATATGGCAACAAAGCATAATTTTTCTAAGTACTTTCAGCTGTTGGGGTAACAAATTCTTGATAGCCACATGTATTAAAGGATTCCAACCCACGACCTCTCGATCGTAAGTTCGATGTCTTATTCATAGGGCTAGCGCCATTCATCATGCATGTTGTCACTGAAAGAGTTAGAAAAAGGTAACTTTTCATCAGTGAGTTTAGGCTGTTCTTTTGTGCCTGGGCACAAATCTAGCTCAATGCTGCTACTAAGAATTTCCTCACAGTAAAACCTAACAACTCGTAAATCGAACCCGAGATCATATGATCACCTGTAAACGTAACCTTTCGCTAACAAGTCAGTCAAGTTCCGACCTATCACGAATTAAACAAAACAACATATTATACCTTCTTCAGACCATATTTATTGTTGCTGGTGGTTCTTTATCTTTGGAAATGTTAGCATAATACAGCTAAGTAGGTTACATAAACAAAGATCTCTAAAGGAAACTCGGTAATTACCACTTATAATTCCGTCTGCCGCGATACGGTAAACAATTCTAAGCGAGCTGGGCAATTTTGTAATTCGTACACACTGCGCTTCTTCAGAGTATTTCCATTTTTGCACCGGGAGAGTCCTTGCGGAGTATATTTGTATGTAAATAATAAATACATAAAAGTTATTTACGATTCGCACAGGTGCTGGTAACACGCTTGCGGGTTCGAATTTATGAATACATTCCATTGACATAGCTAACGCTTTTCTCCGTTATTAGACGACTGTGTGTATTTTCTGCTAAAACGTAAACAGGAGCTAAACGATTGCAATAAATGGCGTTTTTATTAAATAGAACCTTCATTTATTCAAATAAATAAGACCGTTTGATTGCCTGCCTCGTTGGCGCCATGGAAAAAGATTGCGCTTATATTGTTTAAAGTGCTTTTGGGTTTTTCTGTTAGAGAATAGTCAGCAGCAGCACGAAGTCTGGAAAAATGCCCGTAAACGTCAACATGTTCATCCTCAGTGTGGTACTTAAAAATTAAGTTGCCGATATTTAAGCGCGAGTCTTCCATGTAAAAACTAGAGCAAGCACTGTTCACTGTGGTACGAAATCTCAGAAAATTCCTTATGTAGAAAATCGTAGACAACAAACCTTTTGATGTGTTTCTGCACTAAGTAGGCTTTCAAGAACATCTTAAGTAGAAGCTGTCAACACGGTACAGGTTGTAGTTGTGCCTTAAGTTTGTAGTGCAAGGGGTTGCGTGGAAACACGGCAAAGCGTGAGTAATATCTCTCCAATGGTGTGGCAAATAGGTCATGGTGACCACTCGTCAAGCACCTTATACGCTAGTTTGCAACTAAAGTAGTATTCAAAATACAAATTGCAATACATTACTTTGTTATAATCTAAGAACACGAAACAAAGTAATAGAAAAACTAGCAAACGATGTTTATTTACAAAGAAATTAAAGAACAAAATAAAATGTAAAGATTTTCGTGAACTTAGGAACAGCAGCGCAGCGGTGTAGCAAAAACTTTAATAATGTTAAGAAGTTCAAAGTGCCAGGCGAACAGCACGGTAGCGCCCGGTTAAACTTATTTACACATAACCAGTCGAATTGTTCTTTTTTTGTAGATTTGAAATATCGCGAACTAGACTGGAAGTAGTACAAATAATTGCTTTGTTTTCTTTTCGCTTGCTTTCTTTGTAGAAAATTAAAGTCCTGTGCTATGATTGAGCTGCGCTAGCAGCAGTTGGTTAGCGTAGTACTTATTTTTCCTTACAACATTTCTTGGCAGGTTGTTCACATTGATATATTTTAGTAAAAAAACTAAACTAATGGTAACACAGTAACATTTTTTAATTAGCAACTTAGTAGTATTGGCGTTAATTGTATTAATATACCGATTTTTGCACTATGTGTAACCAGTATAGCAGAAACTTTATTATCAATAAGGATTTAACCAAGTAACTTAAAGTAATTCCACCCACTACCACCACTGCAACATCTATATAGCCAAGTTCAGCAGTGGTGGCCATAGAAAACACCGAGTTCGCAACTAGTACAGTCCCAGGGAAACTTAAACTTTCAAGTAAATCTCCTGTCCCCCTGATGTACTTAAAGAACTGCGACATCAATAGCCAAAAAATTTCAAGTATTTAACGTTACTTATCTCACAATTTCCGTCATTTCTTATTAAAACACCTTAAATTTACTGTCCGTAATTCATCAACTTTATTATCTCAAACTAAACCTAAATTAACTAACAAGTTTTGAAAGCCCGAGGAAAGCTGTTAAAAGCTTTTGTATTCTAAAAGGGGAACAGGCAGCCGTTATTTTATGCTTTCAACATCTACAAATTTTATAGTCCTTATATAAATTAATATTACGTTTTCTATTATCCTACAATTATGCTTGTTTCATTAGAAATATTTTAATTAACATAATAACACTATAATGAAATAAAAATCTGTTTTACAAGTATATATTAGCAGATATTGTTCAGACTGGATAATTAAAACAAACTTATAGCAGCATTCGACCATGTCTCGGCTTGAAGGTATACTACCAAATTTTGTCAGGTTCTAGTGCCAGACTCTACTGAGTCTGGCACTGTTTCTGACGCTGGCAAAATTAGCCGTTGCCATTGCCTATAGACGCTTGAAAATCAGGGTCAACAATAACGTGGCATCAACTCTTCAAAAAAAAAGCAAAGATTACTATTTCTCTGATCTGTCGCTAATCTATCTAGCGGGCTATATTCTATACTGGCTAAGTCTAAATATTATTATTTTTCTATATTCTATATTGTGGGTGGGTTTGATCCCCGAACGAAACAAAAATTTGTGTGGTCTACAAATAGTTGTTCCGAGACCTTGAGTTCTTTGTGTCCGTTGTTTGAAAGTCTGTAAAGTCCCTCGAGACAGGACATAATTTATGTCCTGTCTCGAGGGACTTTACAGACTTTGACGCACTGCATGTATTATGTCACATAATACATGCAGTGCGGCGGATAAATTCTATAGTATTAAACTCTACGTGCTTAACAATTCCGTTGCATTATCAGTATTCTATGAGAAACTGCTTCAGGAAAACACCTGTTCAGTATAAGTATCAGCCTATCAAACGTAAGTATTGTTCGCTTGTCGATCGACAGTTTATAATTAGGCGTACCTACCCAGCCCCAGTACAGCTTTGTATACAAAAGTGGCGACTCAGTGGCGCCTCACGCGATCCCACCCTACCGACTACAAGTGCTTTCACCCTACGTAATATAACCTTCCGGACAAACGTCACTTGATGACAGATAATATAGGATACGCTATTTCATTCACTCATTCGTTCAATTGCTTGTTAGGAAAATTACAAGTTATTTTCTGAATGCTTGATTTATGTCAAATCTAGATAAATTGCTTTCTTTGTAGGTGGCTAGATTACGCTGTCTGTATAGGTAGATAATTAAATTAAATTATATAAGTTTATTTTTATACTTACAACGACATTTCTCGCTTTAGGTATATTTCCTGTGGAGCAGGGGCTTCACAAATATTAATTGCATCAGACGTAGAAACAATATGAGTGCGTCTTAAAAAAATTGCATTGCCGGTCAGTTTGTTTTATACTTTTGGCATTTGCTAAATTAATATTATGGATAACGACTCAGATAGCCCTGTTTATTAATAGAAGACGTACCTATCTTATGACTACAAGTAGGCAAAAGGTCAGATTTCATTCAAAATTTCGAGTGTGATACGTAATAAAATCCTACATCTTTATATTCGATATGTAGGGATGTGGCATTCGGTTCCCGCCACAATCGCGTCCTGTCTGAGGCTAAAACGGAACACAATAGACCCTTTTCTTTGTTTTGAATCCCCCACGAGCCTTTCGCATCGTATATGCAACGACTTTGTTATATCATTGCATACTTTATTTAGTTGAAGCAAACCGACATTTCTAATGCGAAGTTATACTTTGATGTTTTATTATTAAATGGTTAAGTAAATTCTAATAAGCGTAGATGGAGAATGTACTTAGATAATAAGTAAATACGCGAGCGCTTAATAATGTACTGAAATTGAATGATGTAATTGCTTAACTTATAGAACACATGTGAATCGTATAGAGCGCATTCAAAAAAATTTCACGCGTTATCTACGGTATAAATCCAACACCCTTTCATATGATACGGATTACAGGGAGAGACTTAGACACTTCAATATGATATCCCTAGAACATCGTAGGCTAGTTCACGATTTAACTTTACTGTACAAAATTATAAACGGCTTCATACAGGTCCCGAGACTGACCAAAGAAGTCTATATATCGGTGCCACGTGAGAGCATCCCCAGAGCCGATCGAAAATTGAATTTGTTCTATCCTCGCCCAGCTCGAACTAACCTCGGTCATTTTGCGCCAATGAATCGACTAATGAGAGCATTTAACGAAAATCACACTCGTTCAAATGACATTGACATCTTCTCCAACACTCTATCACAGTTTCGCAAACTACTGTCAACCTGTCAGCTTAAACAGTAAATGACAATATATTCTATGTCAAAGGAGCAACCCTACCATTTTATTTTTTATTTTTTAAGTTGTTAAATGTGTTTTTTTTTCTTTTTGTGTTTAGATTGAATATTAACCGTGCTTTAGTTTTAATAATTTTATTAGATTTAGTTTTAATTTCATTTACAATAAATCCAATGTATTTAGTTTTGTAAGAGTTAATTTAAGTTAAGCTTTATTATTTTAATATTGTATGCATATTGTAGTTTTTAGTGAGTAAGTTCAATGAAAGTGCTGTGCACTCCTGTAAGTGACTGGTTCACTCCAGTATAAAAAGTATATGTAAAGTAATCTAATGAAAAGTGTATTAGTGAATAAGTCGTTGTGGTGCCATAAATAAATAAATTAACTTATGATATGAAGCAATCTTATGATGAGTAGGTACCTATATGGCGACTTGGCGACTGAAGAGGATAGCCTGCCGTGCACTTGTTACAATTTTTCTTATGAGAGCGCCAGGCCTGCTAACTCATTCTGTCTTCAGACGTTTCCAAAATAATTAAAATGAGGTATTGTTCCTCAGTCTGTAAAGGACGTCAATATACCTAGAAAGGTTGAACATACCAAATACCTTTGTTGTGAGACAAGATCGCCGGGCCCCGGATGTTACTCAGTTTACAAAACACCGCTTCGAAAACAATAATATACTTCGAGAATATTATTTTTGATGCCCTTAATAATTAATAGGACGCCTTGATAACAAATAAGTAATTCCTATAATTTATTGCCGCCAACTAAAGTCTCATATTTACATTTAGGCGACTTTCCTGACGCAGGTGTCATGGCAACCCTGTTTTTTTTAACAATTTAAACAAACATAATACGACACCTGCTAAAAACCTTGTGTAAATGAACCTTATGCCTACTTCGATACATCAAAGACGGTTAGAGCTTATTTTAAGTTAGACAACATAATTTTATTATAAAAAACATATGTTACCTAGCAACATTATAATAACATAAATCAGTTAGCCTAAATATCAATAAAATTTTAAGTGTCGTAGCGTCAAGTTTTTAAACGACAACAATTTGTCAACATGGCGCCTAACCGTAGCACGGCCATCTTGATGTAATAATGTTGCCATATTATACCGTACTTTTATATAGGTTGCTAGAGTCTATAATAATAATTGTATACTAGTTAATAGCTATCAGTAAACATGGATCTAGTTTTACGTCAAGGTGGCAAAAAACTATAAAATTTCGACTAGAAGCTCAATACATTCGTTAAGATTACTTAAATTTTTATAAATATAATCGAAATAAAATATTACAAGCTTAAAGAGGTAAGATAAGAGCTAGAGACAGTTTTCAGTGACAAAAAGTGATAAGTAGCTTGTGTGAGGCAATCTGCGAATAGCAATGCTCTTAAGGAAAGAAGTCGGCAAATATTGAGTCAGTAACATAATATATTATTATAATTAATTTAGATAGTCCCTCCCAAATAATGCGCAGAATTTTGATCTCCCCAGTATACAAAAAGAATAATTAATAATTTGAAATAAATCTATTTAATTTTTAATAGTCAGAATGTGAGTGTACTTTGCTCTTGCATAAATTAAATGCCTTTAAAATAAATGCTCTAAAAGCTGCAGTATTTTCAGTTTAACGTTAGCGTAAATTGGGTGGTTTAGGAATTGGCTGTTTAACAGAAGAAGTCAAATAATCTGAAGAAGAAATTTATCGCGAGGTAACGATATTATAGTGAGCGATAAAATTAGATTCTTCTCATTGAACGATTTTATCGGCAAGGAGTTGTTTTACCCGCCCATTGTGGCGGCCATCTTGCCGCTTCAACTAATCCTTGTTGAATGAACGTGCAAACTGGTTGGGTAAGTTTTTTCCACCGTGCTTTCCATCAATTAGCGAGGGGAGTAATTTGATCGAGAATTTCCTGCGCCACTATTTATTTCAGACTGAAGGTATATGAAAATATTTTTATTTTACGACACAGCACGGTAAATAAATGCGATTATTGGATCAGATGTAGAATAGTTCTGATTTAAACTTTTTATACCTGCGCGGTTCATATAATTATTTACACTCTCATTTCATCGTCTAACTTTAGGTAAGTAGGTACAACACAATATAAGCCTTTTGCCATCTACAACATATACTTCATACTGCAATTAAATATGTACTTATTACTGATTAAATTTATTAACACAGCTCTATCCGTGCCCAAAGGAGCCTATGGCCCCATTTCCTTTTTATATTAAATCTGTGTATGCTACACCTCTGCCAAACCGTTTTGGAATATAAACACGTCCCAATACTTGCTACAGTGTCTTATTTATATTTTCTTAATATAATAATGCTGACAAGTATCTTTGATTTTATTTGAACGCGGTTATATCTAGAATTCTTTAAATCCGACTGGTAGATTCGGATTAGATCGATAATTGGGCAATTAAATGCAAAAATATTTTTGTATTTGATAACCCAATTCTTGAGGAAGGTTATCTATACTAATATTATCAAGCTGAAAAGTTTGTTTGTTTGTTTGAACGCGCAAATCTCAGGAACTACTGGTTCGAATTGAAAATTATTTTAGTGTTGGATAGCCTATTTATCGAGGAAGGCTATAGGCTATATAACATCACGCTACGACCCACGGTAGCCGCGCAGTAACCATAAACGCAAGTGAAACCGCGGGCACATCTAGTCTTATAATAGTCGCACTATGGCCATCTCTATGATAACTAGTACATACTTTTATCTACATTAGCAACGAAAAGTACGGTATTATTATTCGACTAATTAATCGACATGAACCTGAATAACCTAGACTTATCTTCGCTTCGTGGTAATATCGATATAACAGAATAACAGCCCTTGTATTTCTAAGCTAATTAAGTTTATACTATGTCTAACAAAGAATAAATTACGCAAACGAAATATAAACCTTGTTACTCTTGTGAAATATGTAAAGTTTTTTTAAGGCTATGTTAATAAGTCCCCGAGGCAAGACAATGTATATTTTGCGATGTTAAAATCTATACTAATATTATAAAGCTGAAGAGTTTGTTTGTTTGTTTGTTTGAACGCGCTAATCTCAGGAACTACTGGTTCGAATTAAAAATTATTTTAGTGTTGGATAGCCTATTTATCAAGGAAGGCTAGGCTATATAACATCACGCTACGACCCACCGGAGCGGCGCATTAACCAGAAACGCGAGTGAAACCGCGGGCACATCTAGTCGTATTATACAATTCTAGACGTTCCCGCGGTTTCACCCGCGTTTATCGTTACTGCGCCGCCCCCGCCGGTCGTAGCGTGATTATTTCGCTGCGAGGATAGGTATATACATTACAAATAATATGAAAGTACCCACAATTCTGCAGAAGCCACAATAGCCCATTATTAATTCATTCTGTAAACTTTAAAGTTCTGTAACCTTTCTGAATAAATAAAGACATGAATAAACTTACTTAGGTTATTAATTGCCTGACGTTATTTGGAATATAGTTTAGTAATCCTGCGTAATTGTTTGCGTATTCCAATTTAATGTTTAGGAGATTACGGGATTATACGAATCAAGTCCCTCTGATCTACGCATATATAGGGAATCAGTAACTTAGTAAATATTTCAAGCAGTTTATTTTTTACTAGATGTTCCCGCGGTTTCACCCACGTTTATCGTTACTGCGCTGCCTCCGTGGGTCGTAGCGTGATGTTATATAGCCTATAGCCTTTCTCGATAATTAGGCTATCCAACACTAACAGAATTTTTCAAATCACACCAGTAGTTCCTGAGATTAGCGCGTTTAAACAAACAAACTCTTCAGCTTTATAATATTAGTATAGATATGGATATTGGATTAAAATATCAAGAACGTCAAAATGATAATGAAAGTATGTCTGCACGGATATAATGGTCGCCTCGTTTCTGCCACTGCGTCGGACGCTGTAGGTTCGATCCCCACATATCAGTCGACAAATAAATGCAATTCAACAAACTTACGAGAGACAGGAGGGCATCACTATCTATGTCGCGACCTCACTGATATTCGATACTAATTCAATTAAGTAGGTACTTTTTTTGTCAAATAAGTCGAAAACATTGTCGATCAATTAATTGATATCTACGTTATTTGTTACAATCAACTTGCGCAATGATATCTGTTGTGACGTCATACGTAAAAAAAAATCAACGGGTTGCACTCCGAGAGTGCCGGCAGAAGAGAAAACATGAATATTAACGTTGTGCATTTTTGATATTTTGGAATGGTTAGGGAATAATTTTGCACGAATTGCTTTAATTATCAGTATAAAAGTACTATCATTTATGTAGTAAAATACAATATTCATTTATTGCGCTATCGTACACAAACATGACAATTCTCCCTCCGTCTTACGAATTTTCGATCAGGTCACGTGTCCTGACGCGAGTTTAACATTTTTTACCCATCACAATAAAAGTGCACAACGCCGCTAAAGAAGTTTTCACTTCAATAAGTGAAGATAAGTTTTAGTCCTGTCATATGTTCTTTATTAAATTATTTCATTTAATGTTATTGTTATCTATGCCAGTTTTATTTTAATAATTTTATACTTATCTGTTGTGATAAGTAGGTATCATGTATGTAAATACAAATCTAATCAATTAAATGATTTAATGAAACCTGTACACATGATGAATTGTATTTTTAATTTAAAATGAAGCAACAAAAAAAGCTTCCAAGTGCGAGTCGGACTCGCCCATGAATGGTTCCGTAGCAGCAAGTAACATAATGTTTTTTTAATTTTTATATTTGAGTTGATTGAATGAAAGGTAAATTGCGGTTTACGATTTATGACGTATTAAAAAAACTACTTACTAGATCTCGTTCAAACCAATTTTCGGTGGAAGTTTAAATGGTAATGTACATCATATATTTTTTTTAGTTTTATTATTCTCTTATTTTAGAAGTTACAGGGGGACGACGACACACATTTTACCACTTTGGAAGTGTGTCTCGCGCAAACTATTCAGTTTAGAAAAAAATGATATTAAAAACCTCAATATCATTTTTGAAGACCTATCCACGATACACGTATGGGTACGATGAAAAAAATTTTTGAGTTTCAGTTCTAAGTATGGGGAACCCCCAAAATTTATTGTTTTTTTTTCTATTTTTATGTGAAAATCTTAATGCGGTTCACAGAATACATCTACTTACCAAGTTTCAACAGCATAGTTCTTATAGTTTCGGGAAAAAGTGGCGGTGACATACGGACGGACAGACAGACATGACGAATCCATAATGGTTCCGTTTTTTGCCCTTTGGCTACGGAACCCTAAAAACACAATGGATAAATTAATCAATTAAATTCTGTATGGCGACTGCCTTTAGTCTTGTAATAAGAATAGGATAAGTTTGCATTTACAATCATGGACCTTACGATTATAGTTGAATTAATTTCCTGTTTCCAGTAGTGTTATTGAAATTTTCTGATTGGCAATACTCATTAGCATTATACAGCCCGATAGAGGACAATAGACGTATCACGTACTTAACATTTTTAAGTACGTGATACGTGTTTTTAGTTAAAAACATATCAAGCAAAATATACAACAAGACTCGTCCCCTATTACTTATTATCCTAACTAATATTATAAATGCGAAAATGAGTTTGTTTGTTTGTTACGCTTTCACGCCTTAACTAATCAACCGATCAACATTAAATTTTGCATACACGTTGTCAGGGGTACAGAAGAGGACATAGGGTACCTTTCGTCCAAAAAAAATAACTGTTGCAAACCTAACCTAACCTATATTTATGCGAGCGAAGCCGCGGGTAAAAACTAGTAAACATATAAAGCAAAATATGAAAAAATACACCACTACCTACCACGTGTAGCCATAAGTGTATGTGTACCGTTGAACACAACTGGGCACATGAAATTCAGTACCTTTTCCAAAGGACACAATTTGCCAGGACGTGGCGTTATTACCTACACGGAAAGGACAAAACGGTAGCGGCTGAATGCAACTAGGTCGGCGCTCAGGACAATGGTGAATAGCGGCTAGGACACGTGTGACGTCACCGCATATGAAAACAGCGAGTGCGAAAGAGAGATAAGCTTTTGCATTAAACGAGTACATATTCTGTCACGATACGTTGAAAAGTGTTTAACATGCTTGAATTTATTCAGTGTTAATATTTATCTTCAATTAATAATACGTCCTCCAAACCGAATTTTCCATCTTAACGGAGAAAGCAGCGATAGCTCAGTGAGGAGACCAATAGACTGCAATGCAGAGGTCTCGGGTTCGAACCCACGTCGCGCACCTCTGACTTTCGGAAGTTATATGACTTCGAAATTATGTGCGTATTGATTGACAATAATAATTCCTGTATAGCGGGGGACTTTATAAACATTCAGACAACGGTTACAGAATACTTAACCCTATGAGGCTGGTTTTACAGTCACGCTGATCGTCGGCGCTGACAGATCAATATGTATGTAATTAAAGCAATCGTTCCTGAGTCACGTAGATGACGTACGCGGCCGTACGCTAAAACGTCTAGAGCAGACAGGTCGGCGCTGACAAGCTACGCGCCGACGATCGGCGTGAGAGTAAAACCAGCCTAAGGTTTAGGTGTTCTAAGTTTAATTTAATGGTAGACTCAGTCTATCATTTGTGAACACACAAATTTTTGTCCCGCGTGAGGATTAACCCCCCAATAGCTCTGTATTGGGTGTTGTTATAACCCTAGTAAGTAACCCTATAGGTTTAGCTGTTCTAAGATTAATTTAAGATTTGTGTGTTCTAAAAAACTTTGAACCGTGTGAGGATTGAACCACTCAATACCTGTATTTGGTGCTGTATAATTAATTAATAATGTTCTTAATTATTATTACGCTCCTGGCATTAAATGTACAACCCACCGTTTGATTTGTTCCATCCCCTTGGGAAATGGGAATATTGCCAAGATGAAAAGTCAACAAGACTTACCTTAATTGTAATTGTAAAAACTGTATTGTATATTATAGCGTCTCATGGCGTAGTGGTTTGACTCGTCGCTTGTCTACTTCCAGTGCCGATCCCATACGGAGCAAAACATTATGTGATCCAGAGATAGTTGTTCCGAATCTGGGTTTTTTTTTGTCCGTTGTTTGAATCTTGGCCAATACCCACAAATGCTACACAGGCACACACACACACACACAATATACAAAATGCGGCAGTAAACTTACACAAAAAAACTTAAATAATTTTAATTATACATCTGTTTATGACTGACTTCACATAATTAATACTTATAAGTTAGACAGACTTCATATGCATGTGCAAGTGATTCGCGCGGCCCCGGCAATTGCGGTTTTGTTGAGGAACACCGTGGTAGGTTTAGTCGGTATTCCGGGAGATACATTATTCGCATTCCATCTTTCTCTTTTACCCCAGCGAGTCCGACATAACCCCTTCGCCCGCTCCCGCGGAGGGGTGTGCGTCAATGCATTCCCCCATGTAAAAAAAAGACAGACTTCACATAATTAGATTAATATTATGGTTATTACAATTAAAACGAATGAAGTCAATTACAATTGTATACGATAACGTCGCGTCATAATAAATATTAGTCGTCAACTTCATTTCTTTATTTATTTACATAATACAACTATTACAGGTTTTTATCGTAGTTAATTAAACTAGCGGTCGCCTGGTGCTCGAAATTCGACCAGTTTGCCTGTAAGATATTGCTGATATATATGTAATTATATATTGATATATGTAACCATAGTTACGCGCTTCGACTGCGTGTGTCAAATGCATAGATGTGTGCGTGTAGTGTTTTTTCATTAATTTAATGTATTTCTAATGCATATTTTATATAAATATTAGCATTCGTCACTTCTTCTCTGTATAAACTATAAGTGTGCGAAATTTCATACTCCTCCGTCCGCCCAATTTTCGTAAAAAGGGATCCAAAGTTTTCGCTTCACGTATTAATATATAGATAAGTACCTAAGTATACATTTAAAATGTATATTATATTCATGTTTCTCTACAGTCTACACTATTAATCTATCATTCATGTATATCTACACCAGAGGTTCCCAGACGTTTTTCTTTCTCATAGACCTGCGACCTCATAGACCTGCGGCTAAACAAGTTCATGCAATTAATAAATTTGATGAAATCTCTACGGACTGACCATTTTTTTAGTCATTCTCTACTGACAGATCGGTAGGTTCGAGACCACTGGTACTGAATATGGAAATAATCAAGTTTTTACAAGGTGAAGTCAAGCCAACATTTTAGTTCTTCACTATCGAAAGCAAATAAATTTTTGTGGATCCCGCTTACGCATTGTGAACCCCCATTTTTTTGTGACGCCAACGTAGATCCCCGTCGAGTTTCCCGTGGACCCCTGGGGGTCCACCTGGACCACTTTGGGAACTAATAATCTACACAATCAAAAGATTGCCTGGTAAATAATGCCTAATGGCATTAAGTCCGTCTAAGTTAATATTATGTTTGTGTTATGCACAAAGTTTAATAAATAAATATAACAAATTATCACAACATTACATAACAGTAAACAAATCCTTATACGGTATCTAACTGAGCTAACTCAGGAGCACAAAGATTAACTCGCAAGTGGAGCAATTAGATGGGCTTCCTCGCAGCCCCAAGTTCCAATTGAAAATGCGCCGAGATTCCGCGCGAGCGAACTGAACAATGGAACGATTTTCAATTTAAAACTATTATAAGACTGCCAACGCTAGATCCAGGTTTAAATACTGGATTGATAATGGATTGCTGCAATTTCTATTATTGGTTCTGTATTAATTTTATCTATACTAATATTATTAAGAGAAAAATTAGATTTTTTGTTTGTTTGTAAGGTTTAACTCAAAAACTATTCAAACGATTTTACTGAAACCATTAGAAAGCTATGTTATCACCGAGTAACAAAGGCTATATTTAATTTTAAAAGTACTGTTACATACGTACCTACTTTCACGCGAGCGAAGCCGCGGGTAAAAGCATGTATGTATATGTATATTAAGCTTTATCAAAGTTTGGGTTTGGTTAGCTTTATCAAAAACTACCGACGAACCGTTAAGACTCCGTGCTACTACTGAATTTCGTAACAAAAAAACTCTTTACTCTACCCGGCACTTATGTCACGAGATTCAGAGACAATAAATTTTATATGTCAGCCTAAACTCAATTATTTATTGAAATTAAACTACTATATACGGATTTTATCGTGTTGTTTATTTGACACTGTATTACAAAATTTTGAAAACTGTTATACTACTATTACTTTTAAACTTATTTTTTAAGCTAATTAAATTATTGAAACTATTAAAACTATTTATACTATTACTATACTATTTATATTTGTGTTTACACTTTCCCTTTCCATTTTCGGTTGCTTTTCAGCAGCCATGGTCACGGGGACACTCAATGATTTATTTCACAGCTCTATAGTCACAAAAGCTATAGTTACTTTATAGTCACACGCGCCATACGTCAGTACTTCCTACTTCAATTTGATAAAAATTGATTTCGAGCACGCGCCTCAAACAAATAAAAAAAACTGCCTATCGTACGATGTCCTGGAAACAGATTCCAATTATCTATCCCAGGACGGAATTGTGAAGTGAGAAATAAAATGATTGAATTCTGTCTAGATATGTTTTACTCGAGAATATACCCAAAGAGATAAGCAGAGTTGTATTGCTTTCATTTGCCATTAATTAAGGCACAAAATCAAATTGCCTGCTTAGGGCAAATTGCTTACGGCTTATGTTTAACTTATCACCAGATATAGTAAAATATAACAGTCAAAAATAGTAAATGATCACCAAATTGCACAGCAAAATATATTTAGAGGTCAAACTAAGTCGATGGCTCCTATATTTGGGTGGGTTTAAGAAGGAACCTAACATAACCTAATCCTTCCAAGACGGAATGCAGTGATTTGAGGCGCATATGTGCTCGTTATGATATATTTTAGTAAGCATATTTTGCTGCGCAATTACTATTTTTGGTGGTCATTATATTTAATCCCATTGCTTACTAGTCGTCAACATCTTTGGTTCAACTCAGGCATGGAGGTGGCGCGGCTTATGCCAGGTGTACTTTACTGCCATTTCGTTGCTATAACTTTAGGTTCAACATAATATGGGGTGAAACATATTGCACTCTGCCAGGCACATTTGTAATCTCCAAATTGCTACTAAAACTGCCGACAGAATATACCAAAAACATCTTGCCCGAAGGCCAATAAAAATCATGACTATCAGCAGCATGTAAAAGAGGCTGTAGCCAATGAACAAGGGATTAGATTTAGGAACAAGAGGATGTGTTTATGATTCCTATCCATTGTACTACATACCAAATACTAGCACAAATATTTAGCTCAGCTCGCGCTTATAACTGTTACCTTGCAATCTAAATTGGTAGTAATCTTTTTAAAACAAAACAATTAAAAATGCTGATTATGCCAATGTACCAACGAGACAGTTACTGGTTAAAAGTACGTAAATACGAGAATGATCGATAGAAATACCTGAATCCATCACTCTCAGTAATGGCTGACTCAAAGACAAAGGACTTTTAATACCCTAATCGCCTTACCGTTTTCTGCTTCGCAAAAGAAAAAGACGGCGACGGAAGAGATTACTCTTATGCGTCACCGAAGGTCTTTACAATGCCTGAAAGAGTATTATGATCTGTTAATATAAGTTACCAATTCATTGATAGATTCGTTAGCTTGCCAGCACTAGGGACGAGGGTCCAAATTTAGGCGACGCTCCTGCTAACACCTACCAGTCTCATATAGAATCAGTACCAGCTCTAAGCTAAGGTCATAAAGTTCCTCTTTTTTAAATTGTGACTGAGCAGTAAACGCACTCCATCAGGTAGGTCATCATTATCTTTTTGTAATTTTTCAATTTATTTTAGTTGAAACCACATCGTAAACGGTTTTGATTGACCAAATCTATTCACACGTTTGTAAACGTCTTCTGTCATTGCTTACTCTCTAGTTGATTTACAAACGTGTGACGTCACTTGACGATTTGACGCCATATTGTCATATTTTGTAAATTTATAAAATCAGAGTATTTTGTAATGATTTTTATATGAAACATTTTAATATTACGGAACACTTTAATTAATGAAAAATAAACATCATTTGTAGGATCTATAGACGTGATGTCTCTGTAAATAATGAAAAAGATGATTATCTGAAACTAGCTAAATAGCCAATTATATGACTTTTTTCTATCAATGTTCAATCAGACGTTTTATTTATCCGAAGAATTGTGTCATGATACAGCCGCCACAGGCTACGCACACACTATATTTAGATGGCGTTATATCGGTCGCCGGGTCGCGGGTCAATCCGGCCTAATGCGATGACGTCATACGGCACGGGGATCGGCAGTAAGGGGTGAGATAACACGTCAGTTCGCGTGCGAATCTAAGTGGCCGGTATTTTGAGATTTGGGTGTGTTTTCGGGTAAGGAGATCAATAGCAATATGCAGTATACATCAAGGCCTGCTGAGCAATTTAGATCGCACCTTCTCAGGCCGTCAAAGTAGAGATCTCAACATCGCCTCGGCTGCTATGAGGGCGGTGTGGAGGCCACTGCTCTTAGACCACATGACTGCTTACCATCAAGTGGAGTGTGGTCATTTTGACCAGCAAAATAAAAAAAATGATGCTTCTAGCAGACCTCAGAGGTAACTCATACATACCTAATATCCTCACGCCTGTATCCCTGAAGAAGTAGGCAGAGGAATTATATCCTTATTTTGCCAGTTATGGTAATAGGCCCAACGTAATAAGGGCTACCCTATTGCCGTCTAACACACACTATACTTATCATACGACGCCCTCGAACCAACTCGGCCATCAAACCAAGGAGCTCACTACTAGCCTTTTCTATAGCTACTAGCAGTTGGCCCGCGAGGAAACCTGCATGTCTGAGAGTTCTACATAATGTTCTCGAAGATATGTGAAGTCTGCCAACCCGCACTAAGCCAGCGTGGTGGACTATGACCTAACCCTTCTTACTTTGAGAACCCGTGCAATTGTTGGAACTCGAGTTCAAGTTCTGCGTAATTCAGCGATATTAAAATAACCTATTACAAATTCTTAAAATCAGAATGTTTAGTACTTACTATATTTTAACACACGCAAGTTTGTGTATGTTTCCAGTTTTAAAAGCCAGGTGACGCTTTTTAGATAACAAATACCTATAATATATTCTTTATTTACCAAACGTACATACGGAATCTTTTCTGTTCGGAGAGAAAGCGGACGTGTGCGGCAGTTAGTGTATTTTATATTGATTCCATGCATTCGGAGCTCCGAATATGGAAAACGAATTCGGAAATCGAATACGGAAAACGTATGTATGCGGCCAGCCTTACAGAGCGTCACCTGGCTTTTATATATTTTATATATTATATACAACGATTTCAAACCAACATCCCCGAGCAAACTTTCTATTTTAACAATCGATTAAATTCATACAACCGCACCAAACATATCGATAAACTAATCTTGAATCTATTCGATATGAAGTGGGTGTCGACGGCACTCGCTTCAATTAAAACGATAATAGAACTAGCTCCCGTTGTGATTGCTTTGTGCGGATTGCTAGACAAGAACTATAGTGCTAACTAATATTATAAATGCGAATTTAAGTTTGTTTAATAACCTCTGAGTCTTCTTCGAAGAGGTTAATGAAAACACTATGTGGGTCTGTGTGTCTGTCTGTTAGTGATAGGCATAACTCCGGAACCACTGGACCGATTGACTTGTAACTATTCTATTCTATTCTATCACATACACACAACACCATCTAGCCCAAATTAAACAGAGCTTGTACTATGGGTACTAGACAATGCATAAACATACAGTCATACATATATACTTTTTTTTTTGTAAGTACATACATATTATACATAGAAACACCCGGAGCAAGACAAACATCCATCCATGCACACAAATGTTTAACTTGTGCGGGAATCGAACCCGCGGCCTCAGGCGTGGCAGTCGGTTACACTCACCACTACGCCATCCATTGGTATGCAGACACCTTGGAGTCATACCTCGGTCGAGTTTGAATATGGGCCCTGTGGATCAAAAGACCCCTGAGATATAGGGGTCACAAGGTCACATGAAGACGAAGAGGTTGAATCCTGGGTTTTTACACCCATTTCGTTTTGTTACGCTTTTAAATCAAAATTCCTAAGCGATATGTTGTCAAATGAAATAATTGGCTGAACGGTTGGCGCAGTGGTTTAATTAGTGGCCGCCTCGCCATTTTATAAATGGCGTCGGTTCGAACCCCACACGGATCAAATATTTGTATTTTCAACATAGTTGTCTTGAGTCTAGGCGTGGTTTGTATCCATTGTTCAAATGTTTTTAAAATCCCCAACATCACGAGTTTAGCACTCGTTCGTGGGTTAGTTTAAAAAAAATAAGAATGAAAGAGAACCCTGGTATGTCACATTTATTTACAAAACTTGGAATTTATTTTATCTGGAGTATCATTCAGTCTGTTTTTCTGAATGCAAATTTTACGAGCCACGTGAAGAGATAAGTCGGAGTATGCCGTATATGGCAGATTCATGTTTAGGTAGTAAAATTATATTATTATGGCCTCTTAAACTCTTGAAGAGACTTATCCTCTGTGCGTTCCGCATAGTATAATGTTAACGCTTCATATTCTTACGTATAGCATAATTCTTTCATCATCTCGTAGACTTCGTAGAGGGTACATAGTTTATTGAAATTAAACTACTATATACGGATTTTATCGCGTTGTTTATTTGACACTTTATTACAAAATTTTGAAAACTGTTACACTACTATTACTATCAAACTTTACTAATTTTTAAGCTAATTAAATTATTGAAACTATTAAAACGTCGGGGAAAGTGTAAACACAAATATAAATAGTATAATAGTATAGTAATAGTAAAGTTTAAATAGTTTCAATAATTTAATTAGCTTAAAAAATAGTAAAGTTTGATAGTAATAGTAGTGTAACAGTTTCAACATTTTGTAATAAAGTGTCAAATAAACAACGCGATAAAATCCGCATATAGTAGTTTAATGTCAATGAATAACATTAGCGTAAACAGAAGACAATATTAGGTACATAGTTTGTTATTATTTCGGCACAAGTGTCTAGGACATTCAATATTAGACAACATTCTTCTTTCTTTTTAATGTAATGTTCATGTATTCAAAGCTTTTTATTAAATTTTTGTGGCGAAGGTTTTACTTGTGCTAGATGTGGTTACCTGTAACAAGGCAAGTCTGTAAATTATTATTTAGATATAAGGAATGTGTATAATTTGTTGACGATCCAAATAAATAAACATTCTGATTTTAAGAATCTGTAATAATTAATCAAATATTACTGCACTAACTAAGGACGACCTAGAGTTCTCACGATTGGCCAACTGCCCATAGAGACTGATTATACAGTTGAGATCATATCACTACGCGTTCTTCTCTGTCTTTTTTATTCACAACTCACTGCTGCAAAGTTTATAGCAGCAAGCAAGCGCAAGATAAGTGTTACTTTAGGTTTTAAGCTTATTTCCATGTCAAATTTCACCAAAACCAGGCTAGCAGTCTATGAATAAAAATGTAAAAACAGAGTACGTTACGTTAGCATTAACGAAAGAAAAGGTGGCAATTGTTGGAATACCTAATTATAATCGAAAATTTCTGGTCACCGTTGTGCGGGTGCAATAGATTAAGAATCCTTACTTCCTTACTAATATTATAAATGCGAAAATGAATTTGTTTGTTTGTTACGCTTTCACACCTTAACTACTCAACTGAACATCATGAAATTTTGCATACACGTCAGGGTTACAGAATAGGACATAGGGTACCTTCCATCCCGAAAAAAATTACTGTTCCCGAGGAAAACAATAATAACGTTCTTATGATAATTAGATGGCGCCACGTGTCTTTCGAATCATAATTGAATTATATTATTACAAACAGAGTACAACCCGAATTGATTGTCAAATTCTAAATTAACGCGAGCGAAGCCGCGGACAAAAGCTAGTATAATATATATAAGACTATAAGTAAGTAAATATATAAGAGAATATATATAGTCAGACTAATTAAACTTATCCACAACATTAGAAATAAGAGTATACTTACCACTACACGAACAATTATATCCCAAATTACCTCGCTGTTCAAACATTACGTACAAAACAAACAAAACAACGCTACGTACCTAAAAGTCAATGTTTCGGTGACTATCGTAAAACCGCTAAGCGGCTTGTAAATTTGATACGACAGCTAGTAAAACGGCTTTTGTTGCAGTATAAACAAAATAACGTCTATTAAAATGTTCGACTCCCTTCGAACTCGGTTTTATAGCACAAATCGATACGCGCATCCTGGTGTGGGCGTGGGTGCATTGTATCACACGATACGACAATATAAGCTGCAAGCTTTTACCCGCGAATTCGTCCACATACAATTGTTAAATGTTTATTTTCCTATCCAAGGCGAATTTCTATAAAATCCTAATCCTAACTAATATTATAAAAGCGAAAATGGGTTTCTTTGTTTGTTTGTTACCGTTTCACGCCTAAACCACTGAACCGATCATCCTGAAATTTTGCATATACGTATTTAGGTGTACAGAAACGGACATAGGCTACCTTTCATCCCGAAAAAAATACTGTTCCCGAGAAAAACAACAAAAACGTTCTTATGATAATAGATGGCGCCACGTTTCTTTCAAATCATGATTAAATTATATTATTACAAGCAGAGTACAACCCGAATTGATTGTCAAATTCTAAATTAACGCGAGCGAAGCCGCGGGCAAAAGCTAGTAATAATATAATAGTGATTAAATTATCTACTCACAGGCTAAAATTAAAGTCTGGATGTTCCTACGAGGTTAAATGAAAAATACTAATTACTTTTACCTTTTTTTATATCTTACTTAACAACTTTTGTTCTAGCAATTTCTATAATGAATTATTTATATTAACTAGCTATTTTCAGCTATACATATTAGTATTGCAAATCCAGTCAGTAATTACAAATTCAAGAAACTAACAACATTAATGTAGAATTATTAGTGAAATTATTAATATTAGCGACTGTATAAAGATGGCTCCGTGTATGAATATTATTCTATAAAAAACTACACACGTCGATAGATGGCGCTGGAATAAATTTCAAATATACAACTTTGTGACGTCACGCGCGCTTTCGAGATGCATTTCTAGTGCCGTGCACACAGTGGAAAGCCACGCCCCCAGTCAGAGTAGGTCACTATCTATTTCGAAATACATGAACTTTTGTTTCTAGGGACACGAGTACAAGGCTGGATGTCATTGTAGCCTAACACGCGACATGTGCCTTGAATATTTCATTACGATTTTATTGATTTCTTACACAAGCCACTTAAGGAATTATTTCCCTTATAAGGGAGTATATAAGGTTCTGTTTTCTAATGATACCGCGAAAGCTACAAGTTGAAATTAGCTATGTACATTTGAATTAGGCATCGTTGTGTGGAAGTATCTTCACTTGCCAGGTAACATAGCATCACGCTAATATACTTCTTAATGGTTAGACAGTGGTGTTAAACAGTTTTATCATAGGCCAATTATTATACATATTTCGATCTCATTTTATAAAAGGTAACATCGTAAAAACGTTGTAAGTACCAAGAACGGTTCTATCTATACAAATAAATAAAACTGAAGTGTCTGTTTTACTAAATGCATATAAAAGTATATAAGATACTTAAATAAAAAAAATCTGTAATATATATTTTTTAAACCTTATAAAGGAGTACATAAGGTTCTGTTTGTTCCAGCTAATCTCTGAAACGGCTAAACCTATTTTGAAACTTCCACTGGCACATAGCTAATGTTATACGAAGTAACTTAGGCTACTTTTATTTTAGAAAAATCTCTTCGTACTGAACAAACGTAGTAAACGTACCCAGAGACACAATCGGCTGTAATCACTGTCGAAATTTTATACTATAGAACGACGCGACGGCATACGGTAGAGATTTTTCCCACAAACCTGGGAGCGAAAGATAGCAACATTCTGATCGAGTTCCATTCGATATTCAAACTATTCTAAGTGTCTAAACACACTATGTCCAAGATACGCGACCGAATTTCGGCGTGATTACGCCTGCGGTGCTATTTCAATTAGTAGCAACGCATTTGCCGAAATTACGTCACGTTTTGGCGTACAACCGAACTTCGGTTGGGCATAAGTATGGCGGGAACGGTTTCTATATTTTAGTAGCGTAATATCCGCGCTTATGGTCTGTCATATCAGCCGAATAGGTCCGAACGTAAAATGCCGCGGAACTTCGGTGGCGTATCTTCGGCATAGTGTGTTTAGACACTAAGTATTGCATTGGCGAACCGTTCGCATAAAATTTCATGGCGTAGGTAATGCAGTTGCCAGGACACAATGTACCCGAACATCCATATTTGACTTACTGTTCAACTGCAGTCTATACAATATGCATCCTTAATGTAAGCATTTAGGTATATACAAAATGTACATAGATAGGTATATTGTCTCACATCTGTTTCCTGAAGAAATAAGCAGACGTTACGGATTATCTAGGTACGTTTAATTACTTACGGATCGTAACAAATAGAAATCTTTTGAAGAAATCTTGCTTCATACAAATTGTTATGATCATTGATTTATGTCTTCTACCGTCTATGCTATGATAAGGGTACTTTTCCTTTGTTTAATTTTGTACATAATTTTATGTGCAACAGAAAATAGCTTTAAAAATCCTATTATGTTGAAAAACGCATCGAAATTAATTGCAAAATAAAGTCACAATTCCTATTTTTAAATATGGTATGTGGGGCGTAGTGTGGGTTTATCGTGGGAGAGCCACGCTTCGGCAGGAATGGCCGGCTATATACATAAAGCCTCAAAATCTAGTAAGGCTATCATCGAATATTTTATATAGGGTGGATATACAAACCTGCATCTCAGGTGATCCCCCTTCATCTCGTATCAGTAAGAGATAGCTGTGACCGTCGATAATCACTTCTTTCTTGAAACGACCGCCTGGAAAACAAATTGTATATAATATTATATACTTTAGATCTTTAATCTCATCTGTTATATTTTATGAAATATAACTACACAAATATAAACTGGGAGACTAATTTGTAATACAATTCAGTACAATATTCAAAGCAGGACTAATGAAATAGATTGCGTCTAGAAACCGAGTTAGTTACCTAGTAGGAAGTTCTAACATTTCTCTGTCTTGCTGATAATGATCGAGTCTAGTGTGTAGGTTGAACGAAAATAAATAGCATTTCAGTCCTACGCACTAATCAAGCCCTCAAAGTGAGTGTAATCAGTGCAATAACGCCCTCAACAGTTCGATGAACTTTTCAGCTGTTGTTTTCTGCTACGTAGCGACATCTAGTTAAATGGCGAAGTAAATTAATATAATAAAGATGCTAGTGCCATCTAGTGAGATAATTCCGAACTAAACTCTGAGCGGCTAACTTGAAGGTTTCACTAGTTGATGGTAGGTGGCTCTTTTACAAAACAGTGATTACTAGTATAGTTGTTAATAATTTTATTATTTACACTGTAGGTACCTTCTGGACTTTCTTCTTGCATGTATGCCCCTGTTAAGTACCGATGGACTAGAGCTGATTTTCCACTGTCCGGTGAACCCAAAACTCCAACTCGAAGTTCTGTAACACCTCGTGATGCGGTCCATTCTTGACTATTGACGAATGAATCTGTAAAGAGCAAAGAGAAAAGTTTATTAATCTTGTATATTATTCAAAATATCTAATAGAAGAAATAAATACCCGAAAACAGAAGTATCTTACTAATAGTAGTCGTTAGGTTTATGGTTGAGAAAACTAGTTTCCAACAAAAATACATAGATGGCGTTCAGATAAGTTAGTATAATAATTATATGTTTAACTTCTGCATAATTTATTTATCTTCATTATAATGTCATAAGGATAAAAACTGTTCTAAGATATATATATTTAAATACAGCACATTTACGTGATAAAAATATTAAACCAACACAACCGCGATTCTGTAATTATAAAACCAAAATTGGTAATTACAAAGTCAACCAAATATCGTATCTAGGAAATAGGAACCGTAATACCAAGTTAAATAACATTTGCAGCGAAAATAATTTTAATATTCATAGACTTGCAATACGACAACTTTCACTGGATATCCCATTACTTCCTTGTATTCAATGAATTCTAGCTAGACAAACGCGTAAACCTGTTAGCCGTATTGTTCCAATGGAGCGTGAATGAACGTCGTAATTCTAAACCGGTTGTCAATTATTTATAGTTATAAATTATACGTGATTATACACGTTATCTCATATTCGCACACAGTAGATTAACCTCGATTAATTGGTATGATAATGTTGACACGAATGCTGGAATAGCTGCATAATTGTTTTGGCTTAATTTGTATGCGTTTAGAATGACAGTCTATTGTCATACTTGAGATTCATCAACCTAGTAGTTGACGGCTCGGGTGGCTCAGTGGTGTGAATGGTTATCTCACCACTAGTAATGCGTTGAGTGTGGTGATGTCGAATCTCGTATAAGACAATTTGGGTCATATATTCTTTTTTGGACTGCAATGCTACATTACAAACATCAAAGCAACGTATTTGTGTGAATACTTTGTATAGTTATACTTTAGCGTTTTGGTGTTGTTACTGTATCAATGTTAATAAAGTTTACCGTGATACATAGTCTATTCTAAGAGTACACTTCTCTTTTAAAAGGCAACTCTCGCACTCGGGATAATTCCTGTGTCCCGGAATACTTTACAAACATTTAAATAACGGACACAAAATACACTAAGACTCTGAACAATACTTTGTGGGTCACACACATTTTTGTACCGTCTGTGGATCGAACCCAAAAGATTTGGCTTTATGGCAGTGGCGACACAAATCCCTTGAACATTTAGCCATGAAGCGAAATATAAGCCTTACTAATATTTTATTATGAAAAATGTTCTATCCATTTTCATTCTTGTCTTCAAGAAGCAACAAAACTTAAAAAAGAAATACCTCTGAAAGAATGCGTAACAGATTAGTTAAAAAGTTATCGACTATAAAGTATCCCAAAAGCGGGATTAGTTACGATGACGTTACACTAGATGTCGCTAGGTGTACTTTGAATTTATTTTTCAAAATTGCATACGCGCTTAAAGCCGACGTCGGCAGGCTTATATACCAATAATATTTTGTCTACACATCTTTCCTATTAAAAACATTCGACATTAATTACTCAAGTGCTGAAATAGAAATATTATCGTAGATAGATATAAAACAATAGATTCTGTTATTCCATAACATCACGGATGGTTCTGATAAAAATTATAATGAGCAGACATTACTATGATGGACGAATGTTCATAATATTACTATCTATTATTAACCTCTAAGTCTTCTTTGAAGAGGTTAATGAAAACACTATGTGGGTCTGTGTGTCTGTCTGTTAGTGATATGCATAACTCCGGAACCACTGGACCGATTGACTTGTAACTTGGTGTGCAGACACCTTGGTCATACCTCGGTCGAGTTTGAATATGGGCCCTGTGGGTCAAAAGACCCCCGAGATATAGGGGTCATTTCTTTTCATTACTTTTACATTTAAGACGAAGAGTTTGAATCCTGGGTTTTTACACCTATCTAAGCAGAAAAGTACGTACTGATACTATGAAGAAGGTATTGGACTTGCGATCGAGAGGTCGCGGGTTCGAAGCATACAAGCATTATAGCTTAGCTGGAACCTGTAGGGATTAACAAGAATACTAGTAATTTGAAACACAAGACGCTAGTAGTCTTTTTAAAACAAAAAAACAAAATAAATTTTGTCTATACACAAAGTCAAAGTCAAAAATCTTTCCATAAAAATGTGCAAACAATTCTTGGACACGTCAATTCACCATTATATTAATAAAATAAAATTATAAAAATAAACAGATGGAAATAAAAATTTTGCATTGAAAAAAAGCCTGTTCGAGGAGTAGAGCTTTCATGAGAAGAAGCAGGCAAGAAACTCATGGCCACTCTTTTCAATCGCCAAATGTTTACATCAATACAATTCAATGTTATATTATTTTCCTTATATGATATAGTATATGTTATATTGTGAATAGAAATAACCTGTGAGTGGAAGCAAATCAATCCCAAGCATTTTTATCTTCTATACTAGCTGTTACCTGCGACTTCGTCCGCGTAGATTTTAACTAACAAGTGTTTGTCGCCGCGGAACCCAACTATATTTCTCTGCCCAAGTTACTTAAATGGCGTAGTTTTTATAGTGTAAAGCTAGATAATAGCATGGCTTACTCAAAAACAACATTTTAATATGCGTCGTTAGATTACACACTATCACAGAATGCGTAAGAAAAATAAAAATTCACAGCTCCTCCCCCGTAGGTGAAAGCGTGATAATATGTAGCCTATATGTTGACCCGACCTGTTAGTAATATTCATGCAAAATTTGAAGTAAATCCATGCAGTACTTTTTGAGTTTAGCCCGGACATACATACAGACAAACAGACAAAAATTCTAAAAACTATATTTTTTGCTTCGATATCGATTGTAGATCACGGCACAAGTATTCTTTTAAAAAAATATTCAATGTACAGTTTTGACTTTCCTACGATTTTATTATATGTATAGATATTCAGTGATTGAGTAATAACCTTTCGAATATAATTTACGTTTTACAAATGTTTTAAATTTATTAAAACATTTAAAAGGTATTATTTCGGTGGCACAGAGTGATACTTTATGCGAGTGCTGTCCCGGGTTCTATCTCCAGGTTCGGCAATGTGACATTGCGTTTTGTTGTCAAGAAGTGTTCCGTGGCAATATGGAGTATGTAACTGTGCTCAGTAGACAGCAATAGGCTCGTTACTTATTACGTGGGTTCTAAAACTTTAGGTGGCAACTTAATTTTGTTATTATTTATCGTTTGTATTATATCCATTAAACATTTGATTGTAATTATTGTTTGTTTCAATAACCGTTTTCTACTCGTCAGTACACAAATCGCACGAGACTTTAACAATTTTGATAGGTAGTAGTCCGAATCAACGATGTCAAAAAGAGTCACACCATGGTGCGAAACGACGAAGGCAAAAAAAACATTTGTCGTTTTACACCATGGTACAAAATTAATATGAAAATCGTCCCAAACAGCCAATTTAATAAACGGTCTTGTGCGATTCACACCGAGGTGTCAATAACTCGTGGTGTCAAACGACGAAGTACCAAATACACCACTGCCTCTGTCTATCTCCTTTGGGGGTAAAAAAATTTCTTTTTCTTATATGAACTTTGCAACGACATCGATTTAAACTATCTTTTACTGTTAGTAAGTTACACTAAAACATCGCAAATAGGTAATAAATAACACAGTTTGCTATTTAAGGTAAATATTTTGCAATTGAACTGCATAACAAAATACCTACGTTTAAAATAAACAACGCAACGCGTAAATTATGCATTTATACAAACATTTGCAGTCATGTTAATGATTTATGATGATATTTATAAATGTATAATTATATTAATTTACAGGAAAACTTCAATTTGTAATTAATTATAATGCTCTACGGGTAAACCACTACAGGCAGAATAGCATCATATTTATCTTTAAACTATTAAAGGAATGTGGGAATTTGTTATGGGTTACCTATATGAATGAACAGGTAAAAATAAAATTCTGTATATTAAAACCTTGCTGGCGCGATCCGGAGCACAATCTACACAAATAAATAAAATTGAAGTGTCTGTTTGTAATGTCAAAATAACAGCTTTTTATCTAATGCATATGAAAGTATATAAGGTACATATACGAAAACATCTATTTTTAAAATGTTTGTCTGTCTGTCTGTTTGTCCCGGGTAATCTCCGAAACGTCTGAACCGAGTTTGACGGGACTTTCACTGGCAGATAGCGGATGTTATAAGGAGTAACATAGGCTACTTTGATTTTAGAAAAAAAAATGGGTTCCGCGGAGACAAACACTTTTTAGTTAAAATCTACGCGGACAAAGTCGCAGGTAACAGCTAGTTTTTAATATATACTTATGAATATAATAAAGCTGAAGAGTTAGTTTGTTTTGTTTGATCGCGCTAACCTCTGAAACTATCTGTCGGATTTGGAAACTATTTAAGCATTTGATAGCCCAATTGTTGAGGATAGTGTTGTAGGGTGACTTTAATCTTCCTCAAGGATTCACAAAAATTAACTTTGAAGCTACGATCCTATCCTTCCAACATAAGGATGTAGATAGGGAGTACATATCTATTGATTGTCACGACCGAAAATAATCGAATCCGAAATCAATATTTTATTATTATGTTATCATTATCATTAATAAGGACGAATGGAACAGAAATAGAAACTGAGCTGACCTACATTAGTTTCAAATAAAGATTAGGTCAAAAAGTGCCATCAAAAAAGTTATTTTTTGGGCCGAATCGAGCATTTTAGGAATATGTGGGATGAAATTTAGGGACGAGTTGGAATACGTCCTACGTTACTTTGTTCAGCTTTGCTGTCAATAGGCATTACTTCTATAAAACGTCTCAACCGACAATTTTCATTTTTAGCATTAGTGTGTAAAACGCTCATACAAAACGGTGCAACTTCGTAAATACAAACTTATTAACACAATGAGGTATTATTATGGAAATTGCGACGCTAGAAATTGAGTCGATTTCAACGTGTTAACCTATGTTTCTTATTTCTTCCGTATCAAGACGCGGATTGTTTAACGAGCGGCGCGGGTAGCGATTATAAAGCATATTGCTGTGTTGCCAGCTTTAAGGACTATGTAACACTGGTCCGTATTCACAACCCGGCGTTCCGTCAATGACATGGATCTTACCATAGAGATACAACACGTTTGGCTGAGATCTTTTTTATGTTAGAGACACCATGATCTCTATTTTCATCTAAAGTAAAATGATTAAGAAAAAGATTAGTATTTTTGTTTGCAATTAATGAACTGAATATCTACTACTTGAGCTTTTAAATATATACTAATATTATAAAGCTAAAGAGTTTGTTTGTTTGTTTGAACGCGCTAATCTCAGGAACTACTGGGTCGATTTCATAAAATTCTTTTAGTGTTGGATAGCCTTTTAGGACGTATTGTCTGCATGTGTTATGTGTGTTCTTAGGTACTGTGTATAGGAGCGTAAAATGATAACACTAGACAAGAGATCAAGTTGAATGCTTTAATGCGACTAAACTTATTACCTATATGATCGCGGGCGCAGCCGCACGTAGGCACACACACTAATGCATTATGTATTATATTAGATATACCTATATATATCTAATATAATACATAATGGATAATATATTATAATGCATAATATATTATATTAGATGCTTAGTTAGCAATATCATACATGTGTCCCTACAGCCTATTTATCGAGGAAGGCTATAGGCTATATAACATCACGCTACGACCCACGGGGCCGGCGCAGTAACGATAAACGCGGGTGAAACCGCGGGAACATCTAGTTGTAAATAAGCCTACTATAAGAAAGCTCTTTTATCCAGAAGTAAGGTCGGCTATAATGTAACTCCACGGTACGAACTACGGTAGCGGAGTAATAATTTCAAACATGGATAAAACCGCGAAAACCAGACAGTACAACATGAAATTATTCTGAAAATAGGGGCGTCACCGTCACTAATTATCGCTTCTCGCCCCGCTTATGCCGTTTATATATCAATACCTGAAACAGTTACATAACTCTAAGTGCTAAAACACCGATAATATTGTTATGTCAACTTAAACACAGAAAGTGCTAACTTACGCAACTTTGCTACAGCCT
This sequence comes from Catocala sponsa, assembly GCA_963564715.1. NCBI lineage: Eukaryota > Metazoa > Arthropoda > Insecta > Lepidoptera > Erebidae > Catocala > Catocala sponsa. Next base: position 5,286,284 of record OY751334.1, read on the forward strand.
ATTTCTATTCAGGGTGAAAATTAACATAAGGATAATAAGTGTCATATTTACATAAACAGCTGTAAGAAAGCGTGGACGTACGTATTACGAGGTACCACGTAATAAGAAGGCTATTGTCGTCTACTGACTAGCTTTTGCCCGCGGCTTCGCTCGAATTTGACAATTAATTCGGGTTGTACTCTGCTTGTAATAATATAATTCGATCATCATTCGAAAGACACGTGGCGCCATCTATTATCATAAGAACGTTATTGTTGTTTTCCTCGGGAACGGTAATTTTTTTCGGGATGAAAGGTAGCCAATATCCGTTTCTGTACACTTGACAACGTATATGCATTTCAGGATGATCGGTTCAGTGGTTTAGGCGTGAAAAAGTAACAAACAAACAAACAAACTCATTTTCGCTTTTATAATATTAGTTAGGAAGTTAGGATAGGATACATTTATCTTCTTTATCAAAACCCATGTTTATAGTTACTGCGCCGTTCCCATGGGTCGTAGCATGATGTTATATAGCCTATAGCCTTCCTCAATAAATAGACTATCCAACACAAAAATATTTTTTCAAATCGAACCAGCAGTTCCTGACATTAGCGCGTTCGAGGAAAGCTATAGGCTATTATATAACATCACGCTACGACCCATGGGGGCGGCGCAGTAACCGTAAACGTGAGTAAAACCGCGGGCATAGCTAGTATTAAATAAGATTGAAGTAAATATAAAAATGTAAGCGAAGACCATAAAAAGTGAAACGTAATATTAAACTTTGAAGTGAAAAATCGCGCGTGCTTCTAGTTCAATGGATGTCCGGCAACATTTGTCACAGTCAGTGCGGCCATAAAACTAGCGAATTTATGAGTGACTGCAGCGGTAGCAAGATTACACTTGCATTGTTAGGTTTAAAGCTCTTTGCAATTGAAGTCGACGACTGTTTTGTAAGTTATTTATTTGAAACTGTAAGGTGTCGTTTTTAGTACTCTACTTTATGTTTCCTGTCTAATTAGTATTAGTTTATTATGTATAGAGACTCGTTTTGTAGATATGGATGAATATGTTACAAGTCTGTAACTAATACGGGCTAACCTGGTAAATTAATGAAACGGATAGTTGACTAAAATAGAAACCGGATAGATAAGAAATTATGGTTTGTTTAAGTAAGTGCATACAGAGTGTTCGGTAATTAAAGGATAACCTTAAAATGTCTTATAATAGAACCGATGGACGTTCAGAAAAAAATATGAAAAAATCTTTTAATTATCATATTTAACTTTCTTGTACACTACGACCATAAATTAATGAATTCCATCGGTTTTTATTGTTTTATTATTAAACACTAAATATGCTAATAGATAGGCAGTCAAAAGTATGACTAGCTATTGCACTTCTTAAATTTTTCCTGAACGGCCATCAGTTCTGCTATAAGACATTTCAAGGTTATCCATTAATTACCGGACAACCTGTATAATATGCATGGTAGGTACTCTATTATTCTAGTGTTAATTATAGAAATTTAGTTAGTAAGAGTACATGGATAAACTGCTAATATTCGCTACTCTCATAGCTCAAAAATATCGTAGTCATGCTGACGCGGCCCTATTGCGAAATCATGCGCATCAAATCAAAGCACACAATACACCTTAATGACGATAGAATATATTGAACCATAACTACCATAACATTGCAACATTCTTCTATAATATTAATGATATCTGCTATCAGAAAGTTTATGATGTATCTTTATCTATATAAATCTTCTGAGCGTGTGTTTGTAATGAAACTCCTCCTAAACAGCTAGACGGATTTTGATGAAATTTTTTGTGTGTTCAAGTGGATTCGAGAATTGTTTAGATTTGTTTTTTTTTTCTTTTACGTGTTTATAGGAGAACGTCTGTCGGGACAGCTCGTATGTATATAAAAAGATAACCTTACATATATTTATTATAAGTTCTAAATGATTTACCACTAAGTACTAGTACTAAATTCAATACTATTAGTCGAATTTGAGGTGACTGCCGTACACTACAGTTTTTCTTAATTCTTCTAAAGTGTTTCATACAAATTGTTCAAGTAGCTTCACACAATTCTATACATGACTCCATTCAACCAATACCCACTAAATTCTCATACATACAACATAAAAATCAAATCACATAAAAGTCGTTTTACGGCATGTTTACAAGTACCGCCATCATTAACGGGCTTCCCTTACCAAATATAAATAACTTTTATTGCTAACCAGACAGCAATATATTACTCCAAGTTCTTAGGGTCCTTTTGACCCGAAGCAGAAGGGTAAAAATTAACATTCATAGGTACCTTTATGGGACCGTCAAGGTGTGAAACGAGACCTTAATCGTGTTTTTGGCACTTGAAACATGAAATTATGGGGCCATTCGTACCAGATAGGTAGTTAATGGGTTTGTTCGAGATCGCAAAACTTGTCCGACAAGAAAAACAATGTTTATTTTATGTAGCAGTTAAATGGTTGAATGGGGCGTAATCATGTGTAAAATTGACCAAACATCGCGCTTGTGTTCAAAGAGCTAGCAGAAATTCTACCAATATACATTTAAAGGTGTAAATTAGCATTCGTTTCTTGTCAAATTCATTCTGTGCCGACAAGAGCTTAATGATCCTCGGCCATGTTTCACTGTAGGCAGACAGGTGACCGCTTGTGCTAAGGAAGTTTTTCGAAGAATTAAAGCAGAATGTCTTGAAGAATTCAAACAATATATGAAGTGCGTGGACAAAAGTTCGGCTAATTTCGCTTATAGACACTGCCGTAAAACGCAAGCTGTCTTTGATAATTGTATGAAAGATAAGCTGTCCGTGGAGCGGCCTAGCTTTGGGTACTTCTGCCGGGGTCGGATTCACAAGAGCACGCGCAAAGCGCCGCAGCCACCACTTTGCCCTTGCCGAGCATCTTGCCTGATGCGACCCCTTCATTGCCAGATGACAAGCCCCGCCCGCCGCCACGTTTTAACGGCCGATCCTATTATATGACAGAGTGATGTATAATGCAAGATATTATCATATTATGTTTGCCAAACAAACAAATTAAAATTATTTAAATAAATAAGAACATAAATATGTTTCCTTCTCTGCGTTTATGCTTAGTATCAATTGTGAGATTCTCGGTTCTATTCGGCAGATAATGTGTTATTAGGTTAGTGTAGTGTAGTGTGGCAGAGACTTATTGCCGTCTATTAGCCATATTGATACATCTATATACATACTCTGTTTGTAATCAAAGCTAGTGCGAGCTAACTGAAACGTAAAACAAAAATGTACATCAATACTTAACACTTATATAAGTCATGAACGCGTATGTATTAAACCGTCACATTAGCAAATTCTGTGTTGCCCCTGAGACTTTCCTCAATACCACAATGCCGGACCAGAGCGTGATACTCGTTAATCGGTCCTAAAAATTATACCAAGAGTCCGACTAGGCAGTCTTGAAGAAAATACCCAAAAACACTTTGCATTAAGGACTACATCGAAAAAAACTATACCATTATAGCGAAAACTTCACCCGATAAAATAGGTAGATTTTTAAACCAGGCAATGCTGCAGGTAAGTAAAATTGCACCGGCCACGTGTATTTAAGAGCTTAAAATTTCAATTTTAGTTCGGGTTTAACGTTCATAAACCGGGCTTAGCAGTACGGAGAACGACTGCAAAGATTTGCTGCATTTTCTACTCTCGCCATAATGCGGAGGCAGTTCTTACTGCAGTGACTGCTTTGGCAAGCAGTTGGCATTTAAAATACGAGATCAACGAGTGGAAATTAACGGGTATATATTCAGTAGTCATGGTCACGGAAGGACTATATTGGCTGTCTTAGTCTCCCCATGACTATGGCTGTTGAAAAGCAACCGAAACATTGGTGAAACTGTAATTCTAAGCAGTAGCAACCTTTAATAGGTTGATAATTTCAAAATTATCTAAAGCTAGATTATGCCCGCGGGTTTGCTCGCATAAATATAGGTTATATCCATTTTCTACCCCTCAAGAACAGTGCTTTTTGGGGATGATCGGTCGCGTAGTTAAGGCGTGAAAGCGTAACAAACAAACAAACAAACTCACATTCGCATTTATAATATCTTCTGAAAAGTCCATGACTCAACCGTAGGAGTCATAAATCGTTGACGTCGTTGCGCGTCCGTGACCCCCACGGGGGAGTATAAAATCTTTGGTATTTTTTTCGCGACCAATCACAACGAGCTTTCTGACTCCCCCATAGGGGTCGCGGACGCGCAACAGTAGGGTCTCTTTTTTATGTGTCATGGGACATGCCAAAGGATATTAGTTAGGATTAGGATTAGGGTTTGCGAATAAACTAAAATAAAATCCAAAGTAGTTTAATTTAATTTTTAACATTAGCGTTTTTTATATTAACTATCAATTGTGGCCTCGATGGCGTAGTGGTTAGTGTAACCGACTGCCACGCCTGAGGTCGCGGGTTCGATTCCCGCACAAGTCAAATATTTGTGTGCATGAACATGAATGTTTGTCTTGGTCTGGGTGTTTCTATGTATAATATGTATGTATTTACAAAAAAAAAAAGTATATTGTATATTTATCCATTGTCTAGTACCCATAGGACAAGCTCTGCTTAGTTTGGGCTAGATGGTGTTGTGTGTATGTGATAGAATATTATATTATATTATATAATTTTAACGCATATGACACGAAGGAGCCCTTCATAATTAGTTTTTCCATCAGACAGTTCCAAATTAGTTGACCTTAACTAAATCTGCGGTTAATTAGAGCGCAACACGAACTACGTTATGATTTGTGCTGGCCTTGACCTCCACATTGTCAACTGACGCATAATGCTACCACACCTTGAAGATATATACGACAGTAGACCAACTTGTAACAAGACTTCAAATTTCTTTTTTATAATAGAGGCATGTAGATAATTCTAGACACTGTTCTTGTTTTCTATGTAATGCTATTTTTGGGTAAGTATACTTCATTTTATTTTCCTTTCTAACCATAAAGCTGAATAATATTGTTTTTTCTTGTATTAACGCTAATGCTACACATTGAAATGAAATAATTGAAAGAATTGAATACTTTAATATTATTTTAAAATTACTACGTCGGCGAAAGAGTAAAATATATTTATACTAGCTTTTGCGCGCGGCTCCGACCGCGTGGTACCTGCATTAATAAAAAGGAGCCTATGTCCTTCCCCAGATTTTAAACTATATCTGTACCACATTTCATCAAAATCGGTTGAGTGGTTTAGCCGTGAAAAGGTAGCAGACAGACAGACAGATAGATAGATAGACAGAGTTACTTTCGAATTTATAATATTATAAAGCAAGTATTAACACAGCTTTCCAGCAGCTATGGTCACGGGAAGAATAAGTAGGTATTGTGCGTCTCAGTCTTGCATTGTGAAGTTACTTTGAAATAATTTCTCATTTAAAATAGATTTTCTTTTACTAGGCAATGGCTAGATAGCGCGAGCGTAAAAAAAAATACGGTCTTTGACAAACGAAACGAAACGAAGAAGGAAGAAGACAACCAGAAAATGGAGGTACTACTTCTATTTTTAGAAGCCCGTAACTTAACCACTTAGACGTTTGGTGAAAATAAGCGACTATGAACTGCAATTTGCATCTTAACCGTTGCGCGCCGGCGCGGCGGCCAGACATAATGTGGCATTGCAATTGACAGGTTAGAAATGGACTTGTCCTTCTGCACGTAAGTTTCTATATCGTGAACTCGTGAAGTAACAGTCGCAAGGGGCGCGGGCGCGTCGAGTGTGCGATGGGAAGCGTCGGGCGTCCGCAACTCCGTACGGCTTCCTTCCGCCGTACAACGACTGTTTGTACCGCCCGCCGGCGTCGATGCGACCTTCTTTGGTAAAGAGACATGCGTTGTGGATGCGTTTTGTGATTTTGGAATGTTTTAGATTGCAATTAAGGCACTTTGATAGTGATAAATGTGATAAATACATAAACTCACACTTGCTTTTCGGGGTAGAGATATGACTTAATAATAATAATAAATTTATTTGGTTAATAAAAAAAGATAAAGTACACAAAATTAGATGTGACATTGAATCCCGCACTAGGATACCCTGTGTTGCGGGATCCAGTCTCTTTCGTCTGATATTCTTACAGTAATTGCATCAAATATAAACAGTTATTATATTAATGCTACTTATAAAAATATATTATGCTACTTAATAATATATATATATATATATATACAGGGTGTGTCGTAAATAGTGGTCCAGAGTAAAGGAGTCGATACACTGTATTCTTATGTATCACATACCGAAATTTTAAGCATTTTCAGTTAAAGGTGTCCTAACAAAAAATAAAAGTTCTTTTTTCAAATTTCTGCACCTTGCTTCACGAATTTGGCTGTCATTTCAACAAATATCAATATTTTTTAATTCTGTTTTTTTATTATTACTCTTGAATATGTGTACTATCATATCCAAACCCTTTTTTATGTTTTAAAGTCAAAGGTACTTAAAGAAATTAATCTGTTTCCAATTTCAATACTCATCTTCAGCAAATCATATGACTTTAGGGGCATAAAAAAAATGGTTAAAATTTCGGTATGTAATACATAAGAATACAGTGTATCGACTCCTTTACTCTGGACCACTATTTACGACACACTCTGTATATATATTAATTTAATAATACATTTAATATTTAGATTGCATTAGGTATATTAAATTAAAGAAGAATATCGGCTCTCCCTAAGGAATAGCTACGAGTACAAAATAATCGAAATATAAATCCATATCCTTACTTATATTTTTAATATTATAAATTCGAAAGTAATTCTGTCTGTCTATTTGTCTGTCTGTCTGTTACCTTTTCAACCGATTTAGATGAAATTTGGTACAGATATAGTTTAAAATGTGGGGAAGGACATATGCTACATTTTATTTATGTAGGTACCACGCGGGCGGCGCCGCGCGCAAAAGCTAGTATAAAATAAAGCTTTCTATACATTTCATTTCTTTTTTGTTTTGACCTTAAATATGTCACAGTTGGATAAATATAATACAGACATTTAAAAAAGGAACAACTTAAAAAGTAGCAGTTATTACTTTATCTTATCTTATCTTATGTGGGGGCCAGTCAGTGCAGACCGGCGACACTTCGACCAAGTGGGATCTTTTGTGTCGACACTCTCCCAATAACGATTGCCATAGATGTTCATGGCAGCTGGGACCAACGGCTTAACGTGCTCTCCGAGGCACGGAGCAGGCAATAATTGTCAATCAATACGCACATATTTTCGAAAAGTCATATAACTTCCGAAAGTCAGAGGTGCGCGACGTGGGTTCGAACCCGAGACCCTCTGCATTGCAGTCTGTTGGTCTCCCCACTGAGATATCGCTGCTCAGTTATTACTTTACTTTAAGTTCGATATTTGAAAACGAACACCACGTTCGTTGACTAATTGGTAATAACGCCATCTAGATTAAATTACTGTTGCTTGCACTATTTTTATATTCACCACACTTACAGAAGTTTGCCCCTAAGGCCCCAACAAACAGAAGCCCTAAATCTGATCAAATGGTAACTCGATAGCACGAAGATTGGCGACGTAGTGTTTGTATAGACACGACGAGAGAGCTTTTAGCGGTAGACAAACGAGATGGGACGGGATAGGATTACTTCGCAGATACGACAGCACTATGCAATGTGTGTGCAAAGTATTTAGTGCTTTGTTTGTGACAAAAGATGCGCAGTATTAAAAAAGCGTATGTTGTAAAAGGCTTATTCCGTAATTTCCTGTAATATTTTTAAATAGGAATGATTATAATATTCTATTACATACACACAAGACCATCTAGCCCAAATTAAGCAGAGCTTGTACTATGGGTACTAGACAATGGATATTGTATACATATATTCATATATACTTTTTTTTTTGAAAATACATACATATTATACATAGAAACACCCAGACCAAGACAAACATCCATGTCTTTGTATACAAATGTTTGACTTGTGCGGGAATCGAACCCCCGACCTCAGGCGTGGGAGTCGGTTACACTAACCACTACGCCATCGAGGCCTTACTTACACCTGATTGTTGCTGAAAGGGTAGACTAATTTATTATATCGACATATTAAGATTTAAATCGAAGACAGAATGTATGAGACATACATACATAGTATCAAACCTATATCTTTCAAGGAATAGGTACAGTTGTATTACACTCACTAATACAGTCCGATGCAAACTTAATGGCGGCTCTGAACATCGTACGAGTCATTGCGCAGAACCCAATATTAAGTTTCAGCGGAACGTAGCGGCACAGGGCGGCAGGGCACCTCCCCGCGCGCCCTTACTTTCACCCGCACTCGCCTTTCGCGTCTTGTATTTAGTGTGTGTGTGAGTTATACCTGGGCACACCTGCACTCGCAGCTAACTTCCGAGCCGCCATTAAGTTTGCATCGCGCTGTACCAGCTATCATTTTGATTCAGTCCCATGTAAATCGGGACGAGATAATTGCCGTTCCCTACTGGACACAGAATAAACCCAGAAATTGAATTTAGAACTTCAAGATTGACCTTTAAGTACACATTTCTCAGGATCGACAAGACAAACGTAAAAAGAACCGAATAGAGATGAATGTGTGCATGTGCATAAACCATAAAAAATGCATGTGTCATGTGTAATTTTTACACGTGTAAATACACTGTATGAACGTCTAGCCTAGAAACAGCTTGTGCGTCCCGTTTCCCACAATTGACTTAGTAATTTGTCCGAGATATCAGACAGACCTGGGAACTAGGGTTTATACTGTTTAACTTGACTATTTACCTGTCATTTACTTCTAAGATAATTAATTACTTAATCTTTTCTGTGGACACTTTAATTATTTATCTATTTAGCTCAGAAAACTAGTTACAATCATAGAGTAATGGAGTATCCCTACTCATTTTAAATGCGAATGTAACTTTGTTATGCTTTGACGCCTTTAATTAAGTAGTTGAACGTTCATCATTCAATTTCGGATGCACGATGTCAGGGGTACAGAAAAGTTTGTACTCCATAACCTTTTATCCAGTAAAAAGGTACTGTATCCGAGGTAATACTGTAGTAGTATAAAGCCAGACTGTAGTTGTAAGTACATATGTGCACAGAATGTTCGAAAAATTTGCTGTGTTACCTATAAAATCTATACTAATCTATACTAATATTATAAAGCTGAAGAGTTTGTTTGTTTGTTTGTTTGTTTGTTTGCTTGAACGCGCTAATCTCAGGAACTACTGGTCCGATTTAAAATATTCTTTTAGTGTTGGATAGCCCATTTATCGAGGAAGGCTATAGGCTATATATCATCACGCTAAGATCAATAAGAGCTGAGCACCAATGAAGAATGTTTCAAAATCGGAGGGTATTTTTTCCTTTTGAGAGCCTCCGCTGCGTGCGCTGCGTAAACAGTTAAAGTTTCGCAAAAATCATGTATGACAGAATTGTTCACCTTTAAAAGTTCTAAAAAAAAGTCCGCGACAGCATATGTCTATCTTTAAGGTTGGCTCACTATAAGCATTTTTATGCTAACCAAATTTGTTCTAAAATGATGCATTATTTGCAAAGGTATTATTATAAACATGATATTAATCCTTATCCAAATAAATACGTTATTCATCACAAGTATTTAATTTAAAACAAAATTTCCCTTTACATCATTCGATTTCAATGAATATCTTAGGAGATATCGCAGTTTTAAAATAACATTGCAGCAAAATAATTACTCATTACAGACATAGTACAAACGATGTTTCTCCTGGTTTATTCTGCGTGATTACTACTGGTTCGATTTGAAAAATTCTTTTAGTGTTGGATAGCCTATTTATTGAGGAAGGCTATAGGCTATATAACATCAAGCTACGATCCACAGGAGCGGCACAGTAACGATAAACGCGGGTGAAACCGCGGGAACATCTATGTTACATAAAATAAGCTATGGTGTTAGCATGTAAGAATGATACGTAGAAAATAAATGCTTTGCTAACCAGAACTAGAACATTTGAAATATAATGCCTCTGATTTAGTCTTTATTTAACATATGTATGTTAATCACAGATTAAAATAGTTCTTGACATTATTTTGCTATAGGAGACAAACGATCAGACGGATCGCTTGATGGTAAGCGATTACCGCCACCCATAGACACCCGCAACACCAGAGGAGTCACAAGTGCGTTGCCAGCCTTTTAAATTTGACCCCTCTCCCTTTCTTCCTGGGCCTCCGGTACCCTCACACACTCGACGAAACACAACGCTATTTCACGCCGGTTGCTGGGAGGCCGTGGTATCACTCCGGTCGAGCCGGTCCATTCGTGCCAAAGCGTGGCCCTCCCACGTTTTAGGATGAACATACAGATATATACAAGTACGTGAATTTTATTCGCAATTTCTCAAAATACGTTCTATTTTCCAGTGCTATTAGATTTGTCAAGAAATTTTAGTAGCAGCGTGGAGTGCGAAACTGAACGCGGTAGCCCGCAATAGGTGGATTAGTCCTATTCGCCACCCCCAGCATTGCCCCCTCCGGTGATGAATGAGACATTTTCAAAAAAAAACGTCTCCACCGGTGGCGAATGGGTTATTTGTTTTTGGAAAATGTCCCCTTTGCCACCGGAGGGGGCATGCTGAGGGTGGCGAATGGGACTAACCCAAAACAAATATCACATTCGCCACTGGAGGCGTCACCCCCGGTGGCGATGGGATATTTTTTTGGAAAATGTCCCATTCGCCGCCGGAGGGGGCAATGTTGGGGGTGGCGAATGGGACTAACCCCAATAGATTGGCTCGTATTACGCGGTGAAACCGAAAATTATAGGTACTCAAAAATTGCCTACCCTTATAAGTATATCTACTTGCAAATCATACCACGTATAAACTTGCAAATCAACGATAGAATAATTACACTTAGATACCTACTCCTTATATGCTTTTGTTAGTTGCCTAGTTACTACTGTAAATCTCAAACATTTAAATAAAATATTATAAATTTCTTTCTAAAGTCGTAGGCAGCCATATCAATGGACCATCGCCGCGTGTGTCCACTCAAAGAAAAAGCCTTCATTCAATAAATTTGTACCATACTCATTATCAAAACGACAGATGGTATTTCTTTTGATGCTTACATGTCAATGTACCTTAACAAATATAAGGTAAGACACGATTTATACCTATGAATACAATATAATAATACATACTTGCTCTACATTGCAAATCTGCTATTCAAATTGATACCTTATTATTACAGTGATAGGTGTTCGATCTTGTCGTCGTGTTGGAGGTAATTCGTTCGGGATGTTTTGAGTGTCAATTCATCGGAAACGGGTCTGATATATTTGACGTGTCGACATCTCTTTTTGATTGAAAGTGGAAGTAATATAAATTGTTGATGACAGAAAGAGAAGATATATAGATCAGCTGTGTGTCGTCAATTTTGTAAATTACTGATGACGTTTTGCCAACCATGTTTAGGTAGCCTGTAATACGGAGCTTGCTGTCTACCTGATACTTAATTGTAGAAATTCTCAGTATCAGTAAACTACTAAGAATTACCTTAGTACTAAGTAGTTCTTGGTACCCTGCTGGATACTAGGATTGAACGAGACCATACTATCGACGATAAAGCCAACTATTCAGTTAATACAGTCATTGAATTAATTCGTACTACGTAAAAGTGGATACAACTCAGCTAGATTGTTTGCTACACGCGATAGAGTGCAGGCTCTCTAACTAACTTAGTATAAGCTATGCCTTTACTGGAACGACACTTAATTGGAGTGCAAAATATTGAATAACGAACATTTTGCTTAAACAGTTAACAACCACTGAGATTACATTGCACGACTCTGCACACTACTTTTTTTTGTATTCTTTTTCTACATTGTTATCGTATTATTAGACGACAACACCAAACTGTATTGCTAGCATACATTTATTACTTACTAGTTTTCCCCCGCGGTTACACCCGCGTAAATCCCGTTCCCGTGGGAATATCAGGATAAAAAGTAGCCTATGTGTGAAACGAGGTCTCCAGCTAGCTACATACCAATTTTCATCGCAATCGGTCCAGTAGTTTTGACGTGAAAGAGTAACAAACATCTATACATCCATATAAACTTTCGCGTTTATAATATTAGTAAGGATAGTGGAAGCTTGTAATGAACAACATGTATATATATATTTTCCTCTGTAACTATCTTTGTATTAGTCTGTAAGCTTTCTTAAAACTAAATAAATAAATAAATAAAATTGTGGCAATTTATTTCGAGCTTCCATTCCGGGCCGAGCGATGAATTATTGTGGTTTCTGTTTCTAAGTAGGCGTTAAGTCTGGACATATGACAGCTAAACGCACACAATTTTTTGTTCTATGTGAGGATCGAAGCCTCAACACTTGGCTCCTTAAAACACTCCGCCATTCGTACAATCATTACTTAAACTAAAAAGGTCCGCAATATAAAACACACCTGCCTACCCTAAAACATAAAAGCGACATCATATTTAATTAGAATTTTCACGTTAAATTTCAGCGCTATACTGAAGCAACAAAATTCAAATCTCATGAATGAACAATTAACGTAGGCTGACAAGCTGAAAGTCAAAGGTCAGTCAGCAACAGCCTTAAACAAGAGACTGACACAAAAGATAAAGGAAACGTGGGCGTTTAACAAAGATCAAAGGAACGTCTTACCTTTGGAATCTGACGAAGGTAATTCTTGATGTCATATAGTGATTCTGTTTAAATATAGTATTTATGCTTTTGAATAAGCTTTTGTTGTTTATTTTAGATGTGAGATGTTATATTTGGTAATTTTAGCATCGTTAGTCGTTAAAAGTTAAATTTAAATTTGGAAGGTAGTAGGTAAATGTCACTGAAAGAAGAAAATATTTTTTCTTTCAGAGTGACTTTGGGTAACTGTACCCAATACCTCATGTAGAGCGGATAAGGTTGCTGATACGTTTCCCGGGTCGAGATAATGGATTTTTCTGTCAAGAAATTCTCAGTAGCAAAACGGAATTTGGAACTGTGTTCCGTAGATGGCAGTAGCCTCGCTTCCCATTGCATGGGACCTAAAACTATTATAGTAGGTGATATGGAGGCCTGAAGCTATGTATGTATGTACATCTCTAATTCTCCCCGTGTCCATGGCTCCTGAAAAGTAATTTTAAATAGTTTAATAATTTAAATAGTTTAATACTGCTATTAACTATTTAAATTACTCAACTATTTATACTATTTCTACTACTAGTAGTATGATAGTTTCAAGATTATCTATACTAATATTATAAGCTGAAGAGTTTGTTTGTTTGAACGCGCTAATCTTAGGAACTACTTATGTGACGCAGACGAAGTTGCGCGGGTCAGCTATATGTACTAATATTATAAAGCTGAAGAGTTTGATTGTTTGTTTGTTTGTTGGTTTGAACGCGCTAATCTCATAATAGCTTATTTATCGAGGAAGGCTATAGGCTATATAACATCACGCTACGACCCACGGGGGCGGCGCAGTAACGATTAACGCAGGTGAAACCGCGAGAACATATAGTCTATAATATATGTAGTGTTTCAATAAAACTACGAACAAATTCGTATAAAGTAGTTTAATTTCAATATATCACATTCGCGTTAACGTAAGGGAATATTATGTACTAGTTTTAACCCGCGGCTTCGCTCGCGTAAATGTAGGTTAGGTTAGGTTAGGTTTGCAACAGTTATTTTTTCTGGATGAAAGGTACCCTATGTCCTATTCTGTACCCCTGACAATGTGTATGCAAAATTTCATGTTGATAGGTTGAGTAGTTAAGGCGTGAAAGCGTAACTAACAAACAAACTCATTTTCGCATTTATAATATTAGTTAGGATGTACATTTATTAAGAATATTAATATTTAGAACTTTCTTATACTTACCTTTTTAAAAAAAAACATCATCTCGCTCTATGAATAAATCCTATCCCGCGGGAACTTTACAAACATTCAAACAACGGACACAAAGAACACCCAGTCTCAGAGCAACCATTTGTGGATGACACAAAGTATTGTCTCGTATGGGATTCGAACCCACAACACTCGACGCAGTGGCAGCGGCTAGGCGACCGCTTAAACCACTACACCATACCTGCAGTCAACAGATATGTAAATCGCAAATCTCAAATGGCTACTCTTTTAACCACTACTAACAAACAATGTATAAAAACAATAGTTCTGTCACCTTTAGAACACAATGGGGCGTGACCATAAAGACCTTGTTCAACTGGAACACTGATTCAATGACACAGTTAAACGGCATTTAATAATGGTACTATACCATTTTATATAGTTTATAGCTATCATTAAGTGACTGTGCAAGTAGCGATAGCCTAGTTGGAAACCAATGGACTGCCACTAAGATAGTGGTCGTCTCATTATCTTGAATATTAGCATTCGTCACTTCTTCTCTGTATAAACTATAAGTGTGCGAAATTTCATACTCCTCCGTCCTCCCAATTTTCGTTAAAAGGGATCCAAAGTTTTCACTTCACGTATTAATATATAGATTATGCAACGCGAACGTTTAAAAGTTATTACAAATTACTTAATATTTGCAAGTACCAATGGCAAAATTATAAAAGCATCACTACTAATAAATCTCTTACTACTCCATCGCTTTCTTTGTAAACAGTACTGACGCTCAATTATACTGCGGGAGTGACGTCACTCGCGACATGTAGCGGTTGCGCCGGCGCCGGCGCCGAGCTGATGCATCTTAAATTAAGTTGCTATAACAACATTAGCGTTGACTAACATGATAGTAGGGCTGTCCCTTGCGATGTTTAGGAATTAACTTTAAAAGAAGCATTTACGCTGCGTGATACGCAGAACGTTTGGTTGGCTAGGTTAAGCAACGTTGCCACCGCATAAAAAGCTTCTGAGGAGCCTGGGTCGTTCCCGATTAGTCGTCATGGGGAGGCATGCATTTAAATATTCCGTTATACGCGTTAGGATTATAATAAAATAAATTATAAGTAGATCAGAGACATTCTGGAAAAGTCAAGGTGGTAATAATTATCCTGAACCGATGAACTTGCATGAAGACTGAAAATAGTCAATGAAGCAAGAATAATAATGCAAGAACCTCTCGGACTAGACCTCCAGTAACCAAATGTGAATATACATGAATAAATAACACAAACTGCTGATATATATTTTCATTTCAACGCACAAAGGCCCATTTCAACCAAAAACAAAGACTGAAATGCTGTACAAAATTTGATTAGCATGAAACAGTGCGATAATGGTACATGTCGTGTCAAGGATGACGGCAGACACCTCGAGTTTGTCACAGAAGGTCTCGGCCTGTCTGCTGTAGAATTTTAGCAGTAAGCGTTTTAGTATTTAACTAATTGAGTATACAATTTGTAAGGACGCATCGTATTATTTTTCAAGTAAAGTAGATAGTGGGATGTCATTTAGACCTGCCACGGAGAGGACTTAAGATCGTACAGCACGCACGCACAATTATAAGTTATGTACGTATTATCGTTCGTTTAACGGTAAAGGAATACTTTGTAAGGCAATTTTCTGAATAAAATGCATAAGCAATGTGTCCTTTTTGAAAACTACATAAGCTAGCAAAATTCCAGACTCCCTGCGACTAAGACTTTCACTAACCAAATGATCAAGGAAATAATTATGTATTTGAGGAATGCCCTTGAATATATAATATCTATAATCAAAATAATTATGCACTTTTATTTACCGACAACCCTACGTCATACAGGATCATACTACAATCTTATATCCCGCCTAAATCACTGAAAAGCCAACTCTATTCCTTTACACTTAAGTGCGAAATTGACAGCATCAACGGTAGTGACCAAGTTCGTCTAAAAATAGACCGCGAATGGACTAATGAGTAAATTTTGCGTTAAATCGCAGTCAGATTGCGCGTTAAAAGAGGCTGTCATACGCAATAGCTGTCCTTTTGCGCAGAGTATGAAACGCTATTCGTCATAATTTTATAGTGGCAACAACATGGGAGATTTTACTATGGACATAATGGTCTAAGTGTGAACGTATGTGTATTTTCGATGGACAGATAGATACTCGGTTCGGGTATAATCCAACTTTATTTTGTCACGAAATTCTAATTAGCCGGACAGAAGTAGTGACGCAGCGCACTAAATGCCAATAAAGTCCTGAGTAAAACAGGCTGGATGTTTTAAGAACAGCCAAAGGATTGTACTTAAAAAAATCGCCTGACTTACCATAAAACTACCTCTGAATAATGTAGAAAGAATGGACGAGGAAAGACTAACTAAGAAAGTTTATAAGGCTAGTGTGAATGGAACAGTCGCAAGAGGAAAACCTAGGCGAACGTTTCTCGATCAGATCGGAAGCGTTCTGGACAAAGGCCAGGTTAAGAGCTCCTTGAACCGACGGGCGTGTATGAGGAATGTGATGAAAGTGAATGAAGCCAGAGAAGTGTGTCAGGATCGTAGCAAATGGAAATCCATAGTCTCTGCGTACCCCTCTGGGAAACAGGCGTGAATCTATGTATGTATGTATGTAAATATCGTGAGGGACTTTATAAACTAGAAACAACAGTCACAAAAACGTCCATACCCAAAACTGATATTTGACCACACAAATTTTAAGTCTAAGTCTGCATCGAAGCACAGCTCTCGACGCAGTGACAACGCGACCACTCAAACCATTGTTCTACGAGAGTTCGTACCACAAGAATAAAACGGCTACCCAGATGACTAAAATCAGAATCTATGAAAAGCAGAAGCTTTATAAGGCTCAGAATTAGCTTCTATTTAAACAAACGGAGTCATAATAAGCTTATGACTTGCATCCCGACTTCCTTGAATCACCCAAGGCGCCACATGTCCACCGCCCACTGATTAGTTGTCGCAACCGCATCCGATAATGACGAGCACTTGCCGTTTCATTTTACATTAGCAAATTAATAATTTTCATAACATCTTACACTTTACATCACATCATCATCATCATCATCATCATATCTTTTTCTTTACATAACATAATAAACTTATTGAATCGCAGCGGCATTTGCTACCAGACTCAATAGGTTTTCAATTATGTCTGGAATTCCAACAATAGACAGGTTAATAAATAAAGCTCTCGTTATATTATTAAATTCTAATTAACTGTTAATTACTATTCTTTGTATCTAGGAGTTTATACCTGTATTAAATGCTCATAATATTCATTCGCTTTTATCTCTTGAATCCCTATTTAAATGTGTTATTTGTTTGTGGATATTTATCTGGATAATGTTTATTAGATTTTTTTTCAGACATATTAGGATATGTCTGGAAATAAAATCCCTACTACTACCCTAACTAATATTATAAATTCGAAAGTAACTCTGTCTGTCCGTCTGTCTGTCTGTCTGTTACCTCTTCACAGCTAAACCACTTAATAAATTTGGATGAAAGATACAAAGATAGTTTAAAACCGGGGGAAGGACATAGGCTACTTTTTATTGATGTAGGTACCACGCGGGCGGAGCCGCGCGCAAAAGCTAGTTATAAATAAATACAGGTTGCGTATTTATTTATAACGGGATGGGCAATAGCGTATTACATTAACATTTCCCCAGCTACAGATTCCAACATAATGAAAAACAAGCTTATAGGCAGGATTACTTATATACTCAGGATTTCTTAAATTAAAACGTAATAACACTTTTGTGGACCGGGCAATTATTATGTCGCTGACACTCGCACCCAAGAACACATGGTTTCGGGTGCGAGTCATCGAAATAACAATTTGAAATGATAAAAGTACGTCTAGACGCCGTACAGATACGCTGATGGACGAATTAAGGGGCTAGCTAGACAATATATTATGCTATTTTGTCCATCTACCAAGCTGCATTTATAGCATACTAGTTTTGCCCGCGGCTTCGCTCGCTTTAAATTTAGAATTTGACAATTAATTCGGGTTGTACTCTGCTTGTAATAATATAATTCAATCATGATTCGAAAGACACGTGGCGCCATCTATTATCATAAGAATGTTATTGTTGCTGTCCTCGGGAACAGTAATTTTTTTCGGGATAAAAGATAGCCTATGTCAGTTTCTGTACACCTGATAACGTATATGCAAAATTTCAGGATGATCGGTTCAGTGGTTTAAGCGTGAAAAGGTAACAAACAAACAAACTCATTTTCGCTTTTATAATATTAGTAAGGATTCTCCTACGCTGGTAGCTCAAAGACTAGTAAGGTCGGCAACGCGCATGTTTTGCAAACCTCCGTAGAGCATGGTTATACCTATAAGTTATAAGTAACACCAGTCTGAGCTTACTACAGTCACACTAGCTATGCAAGTCGGTCGAAACGTCAGTAAATAAATAGGTATTAAAACCTTTAAATACTTACCAATGCGATTAAATCACGAGTCTAAAAACATCTAGCTTATTTGACGACATAATTCTATAGAAAAATGTGAAACAGGGTACATTTGACCTTTCCATTGTTTTTAAAACTAACAACGTTCATTATAGGCCGCATAAATGACCGGTCTAACGTTTATTTTACGGCATTAGTGCACGATTTATGAGTACTACAATATGGGCGTTCGTCATGCGATGCGGCAAATTCATTTGCGTAAGTCATTACCAGGTAATAGGGTAATTACGCTGTTATATAATAATAGTTGATTCTGCAAATGGCGCTGCTGTTAAGTGACTACGTTGGCATTACGCTGAGACTGACGAGTGTTGCTTTGAACACGGGACAAAAATGTGTGTGAACCTCAAATAGGTACCTATTATATATACCTACACGCAAGCTCTACAGTTTGCGCGTTCCTTTTGCCGGTTGCTTTATAAAGACATACTTCTTCTCCCTAGCCTTTATTATTCCCAAGTCGGCTTTCTATTCTAACCGGATTTGACTGGATATAAGTTTTTACACGGAGCGGCTGCCACCTGACCTCCGCAACCCGAAGGCTAACGATACCCTAAGGCTGGACTAGTAACAGGATATTATAGAGCACTGATTTCCTAATAACAACTTCCATAGGTGTTCATGGCAGCCGGGACCGACGGCTTAACGTGCTCTCCGAGACACGGAGCAGGCGATAATTGTCAATCAATGCGCTCATAATTTCGAAAAGTCATATAACTTCCGAAAGTCAGAGGTGCGGGACGTGTGTTCGAACTCTAGACCCTCTGCATTGCAGTCTGTTGGTCTCCCCACTGAGCTATCGCTGCTATCCTTATAAAGACATAGGTATTGTTTATTTCTAATGCGAGTTTCAAAAGAACAACGAACACAAATAACTGTTTTAAGAGCAATGTATACTTAAATCTTGATTTATATCTATCAATATTGACTGAAAGAAATATATTTAGTTGGTAGTTAAGTGCTTTAAGTTTATCTAATTCTTCTAAGTTCTTTCCATTTTACACATGTATACATTAAGAATAGGTTTTATATTTATTAGTAACTAGCTTTTGCCCGCGGCTTCGCTCGCGTTAATTTAGAATTTGACAATCAATTCGGGTTGTACTCTGCTTGTAATAATATAATTCAATCATGATTCGAAAGACACGTGGCGCCGTCTATTATCATAAGAACGTTATTATAGTTTTCCTCGGGAATAGTAATTTTTTTCGGGAAGAAAGGTAGCCTATGTCCGTTTTTGTACACCTGTCAACGTATCTGCAAAATTTCAGGATGATCGGTTCAGTGGTTTAGGCGTGAAAAGGTAACAAACAAACAAACAAACTCATTTTCGCTTTTATAATATTAGTTAGGATTTAACAGAAATAAAGGCGCATTGTACTTATTTATTTTGCTGATTTGTTAGGAAAGTTAATTGCCAAAAAATAA
The DNA here is from genome assembly GCA_963564715.1 of Catocala sponsa. NCBI lineage: Eukaryota > Metazoa > Arthropoda > Insecta > Lepidoptera > Erebidae > Catocala > Catocala sponsa. Next base: position 5,306,168 of record OY751334.1, read on the forward strand.
AAGCAATCAGATGAAAAGCTTTAAAGTGATGTAGTTGAATCGTTATTCTATTCTAAGCAAAAAGCACAAGATTTTCAATATACAAATTCCCAACGAAATACACTTAAGGAGTGATATCAAAAGTGATCGAATGTCACTTTCGTGGCAGTCTCATTTCGCGCTTCGACGAGCATTGCGCAAAATCACTCACCAACGACGGCGTTCCTACCCCTTTTTTGTCACTTAGCTGCAAGTTTCTAACGAGCCAAAAAACTGCATCGTAAAACGGTTAAAACGGTTTTTGTAAATAAACCACAGTGTTTAAGCTGGGTTGGTTTGAAGATGGATTGCCGGCTGGATCTGTTTATATGTATACGCAGTATTGTAAACTGCGTATTACATTTATGAAAATAAAATGGGATAAGGCATTAGATTTGCGATCGAGATGTCGCGCGGTCGAATCTTACCTATTGCACTACCGACGTGAATTCACTTCTAACATAAGCACTCTAGCTCAGCTGGAAATAGTAACAAGCGTAGAAGAATACTAGACTAGAACCTAATTTGTGACCCAAATAGGTAATAACCAGGGATGTTATGGAGCTCCGTAACCGTAACCGAAACTATCGGATATCCGAAATAAAAATATATCCGTTACCGTATCCGTTTCACAAGTTTCGGATAGTTTCGTATAAGGGCGGAGTCTAAATAATTATTTTAATAGATAAAACTTAAAATTGAGTAGATATATAATAACTTACCTATATGATTGATTATAATACCAAATGATAACCTACACTAGATAAAACCTATAAATAAAACCAAATTATTACATCAATCTAATATCCGTAACCGAAACTTACGGATAATCCGAAATAATTACACATCCGTAACCGTATCCGAAACCGATATAATTTTATTCCTATATCCATATCCGTATCCAGATCCGAAATATCATATCCATAACATCTCTAGTAATAACTTTTAAAACAGCGCTATAGGTGTCAATCGGTCATTAAATAGAGTATAGTTTCAAAGACAAGCTTAAGTTTTAGATATAGATGCATCAAGGAATGCTGAATCAATGTTTATATCGAGTCCTTACACAATAAGATCTACATCAATTCAAGCAACGTGGCTCTGAGAAATGGCTCACAAATTTGCAACAAACATACATGAGTGGGCTCCAAATAATTACATTACATCTTCACAATAACATTCAGTTCTTAATATATTGTTCTTGCAGCATCTGCTCCAGTTACCTGGAAACATCTGCCCACCAAATAATGTACCTCAGAGCCCTTCGCGAATAGATTAAGAAAGCTTTGTGTGAACCCTAATCTTGAGTAGAGGGGTGATAGCGTCGATAGCTTTTTATCGATTCGTTTTGTGATACAAATTTTTGTCGATGATTTTAGAAATGACAATTTTGTCTGACCTGTATTGGTTATTAGTACTTGGGTATTAAATGCCGCAACGTAAAAGATGTGTTATCCGAAGATAGATATTTTAAGTCTTGTTGTTAATTGCTTTAATATTTGTAATGCTCATTTTAATAGTGCTTAGTTATAAATATTTTATTAATTAAAAACAACAAAAGATCATGAGAAAACATGAAACAGACGTAAAATTAATGAACTGTACATAATTAATCATTATAATTAACGTGCGTCATAATACGTGACATGAGATGAATGAGAAAATATAATTAAACTTTACTATATTTTGTAATCATATACTTATCTGTTTTGTGAAATTGTTATTACAAACTAAGAATTAACGATAATATTATATGTAATACGTGAGGTTGACAATTAACTAAACTTTTAATAACAGTATTAATTAATATAATACTGTCCAAAGCAATAGCTTTGCACCAAATTATAATTTAAATCTATGACAGTATCTTATTGGTCCAGATTTATGAACCGCACTGTAAGAGCGACTGTATTATACAACTAGATGTGCCCGCGGTTTCACCCGCGTTTATGATTACTGCGCTGCCCTCGTGGGTCGTAGCGTGATGTTATATAGCCTATAACCTTCCACGATAAATAAGCTATCCAACAAAAAAAGAATTTAAAAAAAAACAAACAAACTCTTCAGCTTTATAATATTAGTATAGATATAGTGCAATTTCAGATTCTATGAAGCTATTATCAAATCAAATCAAATCTTATTTTTTTGCGGAACATGAGTAGGTGAAAGTTCTCACAACATTTATTTTAGTGACATCATATTCTGCTGTCATAGCAGTATGCAAAATTAATACATAATTTTGATTTAATTAAAATATCATTAAAGAAAAGTCATTATTATCACAATAGCATGAACATTAAATATAAAACAATCAATAAAGTAGGTACACACATTTAAATCAGAATTAATATACCTAACTAAAGCTAATAATTTATTATATAATATTATCATTTAAATAATCATTTATAGTATAGTATGACTTTTTAATTAATATCATCTTAATTTTATTTTTAAATAGTAATTTTCCGATATTTCGAGCACAGCTTTAGGGTGAAGATTGTATAATCGGACAGCCATGATACACAATACGCTTTTATTAAGCAGGGCCGTTTTATTTCCTGTCATACACATTTCTAGGCCTCGTCTCCTACTGTTAAGTCTAGTAAACAGAGTAAGATTTTTTCTTACAATAACGACTGTTTCTAATATATAGGATGGGTAAAGTGAGAATTTTATAATTAACTAGAAGTTCCCGCGGATTCACCCAAGTTTATCGTTACTGCGCCGCCCCCGTGAGTCATAGCATGATGTTATATAGCCTATAGCCTTCCTCGATAAATAGGATATCCAACACATTTTTCAAATCGAACCAGTAGTTCCTGAGATTAGCGCGTTCAAACAAACAAACAAACTCTTCAGCTTTATAATATTAGTATAGAGAAAATATTGTTTACAACTATCTGTAGGTTTAATACCTTTTGCCCCTTAAATGCAGCATCCCTATCAGTTGAGTTGCCTCAGAATATAATACCATTCTTTATTAGAGATGAAACATACCCATGATAGGCCGTTAGTACAGCTGCGATACTCGCAGTTTTGCTTAATCTGTATAAAGCATATGAATATGTCGGCCTCGATGGCGTAGTGGTTAGTGTAACCGACTGCCACGCCTGAGGTCGCGGGTTCGATTCCCGCACAAGTCAAACATTTGTGTACATGAACATGGATGTTTGTCTTGGTCTGGGTGTTTCTATGTATAATATGTATGTATTTACAAAAAAAAAGTATATATGTATGTTTATCCATTGTCTAGTACCCATAGTACAAGCTCTGCTTAGTTTGGGCTAAACGGTGTTGTGTGTATGTGGTTGAATATTATATTATTATTATTATATTATTATGTATTTAGTTTGGCACATAATGTTTCTATATGATGCTTCCAATTTAAATTGTGGTCAATATTTAAACCTAAAAACTTTGTCACTGCTACTTCTCCAATATTTTGGTCTAGATACCGGATATCCATATTCGTCTATTTACAAGTTCTATTTCTGAATGTCATAAAATGAGTTTTATTTAAATTAATATTCATGTTATTTCATGTCAACCAATTTATTATATTACTCAATGTCAAATTTATCTCTTGCTCTATAAATACTTAGTTTATCTTGTCCGGTAAATATAACTGTGCTATCGTCAGCAAATAGTACTGTATTATATTTTGTCACTTTTGTCAGATCGTTAATATATATATTAAAAGGTAAAGGACCTAACACGCTGCCTTGTGGCACTCCTAATGAGACTTGCCTGCTTGCTGATGAATACATACCTATGTAGTTACTTTTTTAGCGACAGGGCATATTATTATTATTTTTTTTTATTGCCATTGGTGGCAGACGAGCAAGTGGCCCACCTGATGGAAAGTGGTAACCGCTGTTCATGGACTTCAGCAATGTCAGGACACAGCAAAGCCGCTGCCTACCGTGAAAGAATAACTCTCTTTAAACCTCGTTTGAAGAAGGACATATCATAGCGCTCGGGAAACACCGAAGCTGGCAGTTCATTCCAGAGCTTGCACGTACGTGGGAGAAATGATCGCTGAAAGCGTACCTTCTTAGAATTGAACGCTTCCAGGTGACATGGATGAACCCTGCTTCGTTGTCGTTTTATTTTCAGATATTTGTTAGTAAAGTGCAAAGTAACAAAAAATATGACCCTGGCTTTAGCTAAACCCCTTATCACGTGTTACACTACACTCATTCATAATTAACTAAATTAAGGTGTGCTATGTTTTCCTAGTACTTTAGGGAAATACAGCTTTTTATACAAGTATACAGACACATAGTCATATACTGATGTCATGCCAATCCATAAAGAAATACTTAATGCAGTACTTTTTGCTGTGTGACATTGACGGGTTGTTTTGCATTATCTCTTTTATCAATAACATGATATTGGGGAAGTGGATTAGCGTAACATGATAAGACTGTTTTGTAAATATTTGAGAAGTGTCTCGATATCAACTTAGAAGACTATAATTATTCGATATGAATATATTTTATTAGTTAATAGGTCGATATATGTATTTTTACACTATATGTTACAACAGATGTCACTTACTATATAAGGTAAGATAAAAATACATGGAGCACATTATTTTAAAATAAGTATGTATACAAACATACTTTAAAAATAATTAATAATTAATGACATCTCCCAAATGTGACTATTAGATTATGGCATATATATATATATATTTTAATATACAACTAAGGTAGCAAACAAGCATACGGCCCACCTGATGATAAGTGGTCACCGTAGCCTATAGACGCCTGCAGCACCAGAGGCATCACTTGCGCGTTGCCGACCCTTTAGTAAAAAAAGGAAGTGGGAAGGAGAAGGAGCGGGAAAGGGAAAGAGGATGATTGGGTCTCCAGCACTCTCACTCACCAAACGAAACACAACAGTAGGAACACTGCTATTTCACGTCGATATTCTGTGAGAGGGTAGTACTTACTCGGTCGAGCCGGCACATTCATGCTGAAATCAGTGAGGCTCTACTACTTGACAACGTTTTTATTTAAGGATAAATCATATGTCATCAAATAATCATAAAAATACAGTTATAAAACTATACAAATATTGACAAATCTTAACAAGGATATAATTCATATCAACCACATAAATCTATCGATAATATTAGTTCTAAATACGTAAACGTTTCCCAGCCCTACAATCAACTCTTTTACTTTTACTACGCAAGAACTACTCTTTTCAAAGATTCCAAAGCATAATTACATGTTTTCTGATACGTGAATTTCGCGATCATTATTAAGTAATTTACCGGCGGTTGGTAACGGTAACGCCCACATTAATATACGGGGTTCTCAGAGACCCCACCGTGTTTATAAGTAAGAGAACGATCTGTTTGTGTTGTGATGCAAATAAATCTATTGTAAAGTTAATTGATTTTATATTATGACAGACGACATTTGAGCATGGGAAGGAATGGGTTCCGTTCTGCTGTTATTGCTTATTTTATTCCAAAAATAATTAAAATTATAGCGGGTCGTGTCATTAAATTACGTGAATCTACATACACATCCTAATACTTACCAATATTTTAAATACGAATGTGAGTTTGTTACGATTTTACGCCTCAACTACTCGACCGATCACCAGGATATTTCGCATACACTTTGTCAGGGTGTACGGAAAACAACATAAGGTACCTTTAGTCCAGAAAAAAGTGAGCGCAGTCGCGATTTAAAGCTAGTATATATCTTTAAATTTATTTTGATATAATACCGTAGTACCCGTCTGTAACACTAAGAGATATTATTATTTTTTTATATACTCGGTATATATGTTGATCTGTCTGTTGTGTACGAACTAATAATTTTCGAAATGACTGAACCTCTTGTAATAATCCAATCTTTCTCATACTGAAATGAATGAGGTATTAGGAGAGTATTTAAACAGAGCTAATTTTATTATTTACTAGTTTTCACCCGCGGCTTCGCTCGCGTAAATGTAGGTTAGGTTTGCAACAGTTCTTTTTCTGGATGAAAGGTACCCTATGTCCTATTCTGTACCCCTGATAACGTGTATGCAAAATTTCATGTTGATCGGTTGAGTAGTTAAGGCGTGAAAGCGTAACAAACAAACAAACAAACTCATTTTCGCATTTATAATATTAGTAAGGATTGTGTAATAAATCGTTGTTTTAATATATCCATTAGTTACTAGGTCTTTAGCGCTTATTCTATAGCTACAGAGCGGTAGTGTGGAAATAAAATAAAAAGATAGCGGTTCAAATTGCCGTAGCATTTCTTACATCAATGAATAATTCGCGTGGATGACAGGGGTACTCAGTAAAAATAACCTGGACGCATTTTTTTAGGTTTTACCTGTGTGTGTATTTTGCCAACACATTGCAGTATTAGTAAATTTGATATGACTGAAACATACCGTTTAATAATACAATAATATTGACTTTATTTATATTGCTTTGCAAAATAAAATTCGCCGCTAATAACTAATAAAACTTATTTTTATAAGAATATAATGAGTGTAATATAACATTTTATTGCATTGAAATTCTGGCATAAGATACACAGATGTATTTGCGTCACAAATACTATGAAATAAGTATTTATTCTGACGTCACAATATGGCGTCCAATCACCTCATACACCCACATCATAAATTATAGTCATTCTTAAATCTATTTATACAAATGGCTGAAAATAAATAATACGTCCTATGAAATTATAATATATACACCTAAAATTTAGACATACATTGTCTTTGCGTAAATTAATTTCAGCTGAACTAATTGTTTATATTTTGTGTGTTGTTTTAGTTCAGGTATGTATTCAGCCGCCTGTGTCTATGTGTGATTTGATTATATCGGTTATTTGGTCGATTATATTGACTCGATACAAAAATACTCCCGATACTAAAAGTTTCAGATATACTTCTTACAGTTCTTGCAACTCACGAAGGCGAGGGTGCTTTACGTGTACATGCACAGTGCGGTAGTATGCGTGTTTGACAGAGCGTCGAGCGGTCATTTGCGCACACACACATACATAGCCCGCTCGCCATCGTGAGTTGCAAAAACTATACTTGAAAATGTCTTGAGAAACCGTTGACATGTACTAAAACAAAACTTCGCTATTATTTTTAGATGTACGGTACCCTAGTATCGAGTAGGTAGTTCTAGTATACTATATAAAGTCACAATTCAATAAAACCTTCATATTGGCTTTACTACATAACACATAATTTAATTTAACAACATATTTCATTCATAATATTTTAAAAGGGTCTTATTAATAACTAGCTGTCCCGAAAGACGTTGTCAATAACACACGAAAAAAAAAAATTTAAAGAATAATCTAAATCTAAACCTTTCTCGTATCCACTTGAACACACACAAAAAAAATCATCAAAATCGGTCCAGCCGTTTAGAAGGAGTTTAATTACAAACACACGCACAGAAGATTTATATACATAAAGATATAAAAAATATTTTATTCTTGCTTTATAAGATTATTTACATACTTAATGTTAAAACAGACATATTGACGGAACTGCGATAACATACATACATATATGACTAATACATAGTCCATAAAATCTAAAAAGAAAATAGGGCTGTCCCGCCAAAAATAAGTCGCTCCACATTGATATCGACAACGCGCAATCGAATCGCGATTTACGATTCAGCTCGTGCCGCGCGGCTAAACAATGACTTCCGTTTCCTGCAAGCCACGTGCGCGTACGCACCGAAACGATCGATTTCGGCGTACGCGTAACTGGTCGAGATAAAAATCTGTTTAAGTTAATGTATGTAATATGTTATTAAATTGGGATATTTTGTATTTTTTTAGCTAAGGGTTAGTTTGGTTGGTTGATTTATGTAAACAAGGTGTTAATAATAAATTTGAACAAAATTGAGAGAGTTAATTCAGCTGGCGTTTGTAGGGACAATCAGTAGAATGCTTAGTTTTAGTTAGGAACTGTGACCGGCAGACTTTTACTTGGGGCCTAGACATATGTACATGTGTGGTGAAATGTATATATATGTACAATGTATATTATATTCATATTGATGACGATATTTCTTTAGCCTATAAACTAGACATTTATAAATTTTCTGAAACATTTAATCAAGAGACTGACACGATTACTGTTATCGACTATTTGATACAACTAAATAAGCTATGATTTGCTGCAACACAATGTAAAAAGGCGTATTAGCGCGAACAATACACGCACGCCGGGGGTTCCTTAATTGTGTTCTTACTTTACAGTTACCTTACTGCCACGAGATATTTTACGTACGAGACTTTTCATTACGCCTTCTTTCGAGAGTATAACAGCAACTGTTCTAATAATCAGTTTATGCGTTAGCCTAAAAATACGTACTTAAAAAGTTAAAATTCAAATCCTATCCTAACTTCCTAACTAATATTATAAATGCGAAAGTGAGTTTGTTTGTTTGTTTGTTTGTTACGCTTTCACGTCTTAACTACTCAACCGATCAACATGAAATTTTGCATACACGTTGTCAGGGGTACAGAATACGACATAGGCTACCTTTCATCCAGAAAAAATAACTGTTGCAAACCTAACCTAACCTATCCTACATTTACGGGCTACACAGCGGATATCTGCGGGGCGGCGTACAGGGCTGAGCCTGATATACTTCTGGCAATATACAACCACTGCCTTGAAACGAACACCTTCCCAAAGATCTGGAAGCACGCAACGATGAGAATCATCCCAAAACCGGGCAAGGAGGTAATCCTCCTTGCCCGGTTTTGGGATGATTCTCATCGTTTTGAGATTTTGGCGCCTGGTAATCCAGGCGCCAAAATCTTATCGACCAATAGACTTCTCCCGGTTTTGGGAAAAGTCCTAGAAAAGATGCTTGCCAACAGAATTCTTTGGGAACTGGGAAACACAAACCAACTAAATCCAAGGCAGTACGGATTCATGCCACAAAGAAGCACGGAAGACGCCCGGTACGACGCCGTGGAGACTGCTCGAACAGACAAGCTAATTGCGGTGCTCGTCTCATTGGATATCGAGGGAGCGTTCGACGGAGCCTGGTGGTAGCCATACTCCAAGATCCCCGGCAAAAGGGTGTCAACTAGAAGATGCAGGCACTCTTAAGGAATTACCTTTCTGAAAGAAGCATCGAGCTCTCCTATGCCGGAGCTCACATCACATAAACAACCTCAAAAGGTTGCATTCAGGGATCCACCTGCGGACCTCTCCTTTGGAATGTGCTGCTGGACTCCCTACTAAGAATGGCGGACGAAATGCCGGTCCATGTCCAGGCCTTTGCTTATGACATCTTGATCATAGCCAGATGGAAAACCAGCGCAGAACTTGAGGGCAAGATAAACCCTAGTTTGGCAAGAATAGCCGAATGGGGACGAAGCAAAAAACTTAAATTCGCAGCCCATAAAACGCAAGCGGTCCTCATAACCAAAAAGCTAAAATACGAGAAGCCAGTAATAACAATAGACAATACACAAGTCACCCTAACAGATTCCGTCAGAATTCTTGGCCTGACCATCGACCGACATTTGAATTTCTTGAAACATATTGATGAGGTGACCAGAAAATCGACTAGGATCTTCAAGTCTGTGAGTCGCGCAGCAAGAGCACAGTGGGGGCTTAACCCAGCCATCTTAAAAATGATATATAGTGCAGTGATCGAGCCAACGATCCTATATGGAGCTAACGTGTAGGGAAGAGTGGCGAAAAGAAAGCAAATAACCACAAAATTAAACCGGTCCGGTTTAAAAGAGCGGGTGGTCCACCCGCTCTTTTGCCAACATAATCGCCAAGGCACATCGCACCACCTCCTTAGTTGCCAGCTACATCATAGCGGGTGTATTCCCGCTCGACATAAGAGCTGAAGAACAGGAGCAACTATACAGAATAAAGAGAGGAGCGCCATTACCCGAGCTTTCAGGGAGACAACTGGAAGCCTTTATGAGCCCCTTCGATCTCCCACACCCTGCTCAAAGAACCAAAACCACCTTCGGACATATTACTGAACAAGAGGAAGTAGACGCCATCAAAAAGGAGCACACCACTTTATACTACACAGATGGTAGTAAAATAGAACGTAAGGTCGAAGGAGCAGTCACGTACTGGCAGGGAGATCGAGAGCTCGGCACCAAAAAATTCTCGTTGGTCGATTACTGCACTGTATTTCAGGCGGCAATGGCAGCAATCTACCGAGCACTGAAACTCATGAAAAACAGACCGGCGGGAGAGGAAGCGGTCGTAATCAGCGACTCGAGATCGGCACTAGAGTGTATCGCCGACCCGGACAGTCTTAACCCAATCGCCGTGAACATAAAGCAAGAACTTGCGCAACTACGTGCAGAGGGTAGGAACGTTTTCTTTTATTGGATTAAGGCACATGCAGATTTCGCTGGAAATGAGAGAGCGGATGAGTTAGCAAAGGAAGCCGCTCTTAAAACCAAAACCACCCACGCATATGAGGCCTTTCCGATTTCGTTCGCGAAGCACCTAATCAGACGCAAAACGATAGAAAAATGGCAGATGCGGTACGAGGAGGCAGAAGCAGGATCACAAGGCTCTTTTTCCCGATAGCGGAGGATGCCTTCAAAATTCTAAAAGGGCTCGATGTAGACAATTGCCTCGCGCAAATATTTACAGGCTACGGAGGTTTCAGGTCATACCTTTTTAAAAGAGGACTGTCTCAGTCTCCTTTCTGCACTTGCGATGATGAGACCTCAGAGACCATAATACATATTTTGACTGAATGCCCAAAATATAGCATAGAAAAATACAATTGCGAATGCAGAATGGAGGCTGAGATAAAGGAGCAGAACTTACATGTTCTTGTCGGGAATAGCGATTGCAGGAAGTCGTTTCTAGATTTCGCAAAGGAAATAGTGAAAAGAGCAGGGATTGCAAACGGGGCAAAGTATTAAACACGATCTTATAAATAAAATGTGATCCCATCTAATGTAATAAAACTCAATCAATTTCAATTTACTTTTATCAAATGTAAATCTAATATAATTCAATGTAATGTAAGTTAATGTAATGCAATGAAATCTAATTTAATAATGAAATCCAACTTAATGTAATCTAATGTAATGTAATCTATTTTAATGTAATCCAATTTTATTTTAATCTAATTTAATCTAATCTAATCTATTAATCTATTTTTAATCTAATTTAATTTAATTTAATTTAATTTACTCCAATGTTGTTCTAGCTAAATTTAAACAAAAGTATTAACCTTGTATAATATCACTACCTTCAAAAATTAACACGTAATGAATAAGCAAATACTCCTTATAGATCAGGAGGCAAAACAGAGCAACATCATAAACACACTAGTCATATATTAAGAAAAAAAAAAATGTAGTATGATGTATCTATAAATTGTAAATGTATATAATGTTTAATAAAATAAAGACACAAGTGCTGCATAAAAAATAGCAGCAAGAACAAGCATTAACAACCTGAGATGGCGAGTGCTTTTTTAAAAAAAAAACCCTACATTTACGCGAGCGAAGTCGCGGGTGGAAACTAGTAATATTATAAATGTGAAAGTTTGTGAGAATGGATGGATGGATGTTATACTCTTTCACGCAAAAGCTACTGAACGGATTTTGATAAAACTTTACAGTATTATTGTTTATACATCAGAATAACATAAAGGCTACTAAAAAATCTATCTTAACATAAATTTTCACAAACGTGAACGAAGCCGCGGGCAAAATTTTGTACTGTAACATTGCTGATATCTAGAAACATGAATTTCTTTCAAAATCAGCTGCAACATATTCGTTTTTAATATTAATTTTTTTCGGTTTGTGGTATCTAGCCCTTCCAGAGAAAAGGAACTGTCAGATTAACAAGAAAAAAGGAACTATCAGATTAACAAACTGCCAGAGATAGCCAGAAATAACAAAGTTATCCTACAAGAACTTCAGTATTATTTTTAGATGTATGGTACCCTAGTACCTACCGGGTAGTTAGTTCTCTAGTCTAGTACATAAAGACATAATTCAATAGATTTCTTTAGAAGCACTGCTTTTTCGTTCGCCGATGACAATGTGTGAGAATGAAAGTTTTTGCTCATTCATGTGTTGCCTTTTACTATTTGTTTACATAGTGAGAGACACGTTTTCATTTATGAATGGCTTATAGTACGTTGGTAGTAAATCCTTTCTATATTTCGATACAAATGTCTGTGTATCTTATAATACGAGGTGTCCATATAAGATACACAGACATACAAACATATACATATGTAAGACTGGGTAGCACTGGTAGGAATGAATATATCGAATAGAAAATATCGAATAATGTATTGATTAGAGCGAATCTGTTTCGTATCGAATCGATATATGTAATTAGAAGAAAGTTAAAAGATAATAAAAATCTGTTTCAATATCTATTGCCATTTTTTTTTTATGCCTTCACGCTATTTTATGGAAGGCCAGGACTTAACAAACGTTCTTTGATCATGTTGAAATTCAAAGGTTAAGAGTACACCAAACTGAAGGACGCATTTATACATAGATTCACGCCTGTTTCCCAGAGGGGTAGGCAGAGACTACGGATTTCCATTTGCTACGATCCTGACACACGCCCGTCGGTTCAAGGAGCTCTTAACCTGGCCTTTGCCCAAACGCCTTCGATCTGATCGAGAAACGTTCGCCTATGTTTTCCTCTTGCAACTGTTCCATTCACACTAGCCTTATAAACTTTCTTAGTCAGTCTTTCCTCGTCCATTCTTTCTACATGCCCAAACCAGCTTAACATACCCTTTTCTATTCTTAAAAGTAGTAGTAGTAACGAAGTTATGCCAAAATGGTAGCAAAGTCTGTCTCTGTCTTTCCTTTGGGAATTAAACATATTACAGTAAGATAAAACACATGTGCGATCCTCAGGTAGACGCATCGTGTGTACGAAGTTTTAATTAACCCGTCATTTCTCGAATTGTCAGACGTAATCGAAAACCTATTGTGTGGCGCTAAGACTGCGATATTACTTAATAAATAAGACAGTTTGAATGAATTGGTAAGACAATACTCGACAAACAGCCATACATTTCACAAAAAGGCACCGTAAACTAAAACTAGAAACTTAATTATGTGTATATATTACATATGTGAATAATAGATACGTCCATTATTCTTCTACAGACAGGTTACACAAAACACACCGTGGGAATACTCCTAAGGACTCGTAAATCTTAGTACCGATGAAGATAACTTCAATACAATACTGTAATCGTCAGGTTCGAGTGCGGAAGAATCGTATTAATAAATAATTTGAATGATGTTACGAACGATTCAGTCTTTAACAGCTGACCTGAAGCATGTTTTTTGAAGTGAAAACTTCTTTAGCGGCGTTGTGCACTTTTATTGTGATGGGTAAAAAATTTTAAACTCGTGTCAGGACACGTGACCATAAATGAATATTGTATTTTACCACATAAATGATAGTACTTTTATACTGATAATTAAAGCAATTCGTGCAAAATTATTCCCTAATCATTCCAAAATATCAAAAATGCACAACGTTAATATTCAAGTTTTCACTTCTGCCGGCACTCCCTGAGTGCAACCCGTTGTTTTTTTTTCTAATTACCTATATACATACATAGATACACCCCAGTATATTGTCGAAAGACTAGATACGAGTCTATTTCACAAACATTTTATGTTTTTACCACTTAGTAGTAATACCGCGGGTCAACGTAATAGAAGACACACACATCACCAGAATCCGTTCTGCAACTGAACTTTTTTGCTCAGCAAAAATTAATATAACCTTTTTTCGATACGCGAATCGATACCGAGGCCGAGATCGCAAGCAAATATAAGCGCAAACGTATGTTACAGGGCCAACAAGCCAGTCAAACCCAATAATCTAATTATCGACATTGCCCCATCACTACATCCGTATCAACTAGCGTTAGAGCAGTTGCATCAGTAGACGGCAATTGCAGAGTATTATATAGCTAATACCTATCTATATGTAAATACGAGCTCAATATTTCGCTTCATTTGTCGGCCTGCAGCCGTAATAGGGTTGTCCCCAACAAAAGCTTTGAGATCCAGTAGGATCTGTGGAGCAGTAATCCTACTAATAGCATTACTATATAATTCGCGAAGGATATTTAGTTGTTTGTTACTTAATCACCGGAGAACGGATTTTGATATAATATCTTGGCATATAGATAGAGTATGTCCTGGATTAAAACATAGTATACTTTTAGCTCGCTATGTAGGTATTTCTGTGGGTTTCACGGCGGCATAGCTAGTAGTAAAAAGATAAAAGTTATTTGCATTAATTATTATTAACATCGTTAAATTAATTTCTTTCCCTTCCTAAGCTACCCGACTTATTCTTCAGTTTAATGAGTATGAACGACTACACAAGATTCAAGGAATCATTATGTATAACAACTGCGATTCTAAAACCTGTTAATATCCCTTGCTCTGATTTGCCGTTATAATAAAACAGGAATACTTAGAGATGCAATGGTGATTGTGTAGAAATTCTTGGGCCGTCTAATCACAACTAATATTATAAATGCGAAAGTGAGTTTGTTTGTTACACTTTCATGCCTTAACTACTTGACTGATCATCATGAAATTTCGCATACACTTTGTCCCAATAGGACATAGTACATTTCATCCAGAAAAAAGGACTGTTACTAACCTAACCTATAATTACACGAGTGAAGCCACGGGCAAAATCTAGTAAGACAAACGTAAAAGTACAGTTTTTGCAACTCACGAAGGCGAGCGGGCTTTACTTGTAGTTGAACGTGTACATGCACATTGCGGTAGTGTGCGTGTTTGACAGAGCGGTCAGTTGCGAGCGACACTTACACATACACATACACATATACGCGTTTACCACAAATAAAGCCCGCTCGCCTTCGTGAGTTGCAAGAACTCAGTAACGTCAATGGCGGGCACTTACATATCAGCTCAAAATCTCGGCACGCCGTACAAAATGCTTGATCTAGAATATACATAGATACATATATACTTTTTGTTTTATATTTTAATTTTGTGTAGAGTATCTGATTGATAGTGCATGTCGAGTTTTCTTATAATTGGATTTGCATTGTGTTTAAGAATATATTTACCTATGTTAGTTCATAAGTATAAAATGTAAAATCTGTTGGCGAACGTTACAATTAAATAATAATAATATTTATGCTTATACCCTCGAAGTAGTAAGTAGAGAAGCTATAAGGCTATAAACTCCGTTGTGCTGACTTGTGCTACTGAAATTGTCTTGACAGCGAAATAACACTTCTACCTGCTTATAGGTTGTATGTAGGCGTGCGTAGGTAGGCGCTTATTTGAAAGATTACTAGTAATACGTTTACAAATTGCTAGTGTTCTTGTTGACCCCTCCGGCTAAGTAAGAATGCCTGGCAGAGCTGTGGGGTCACGTCGATACTGCAATGGGTGGTATTCAAATCCACGACCTTTCCATCGCAAGTCCAATGTCGTATTTATTAGGCTAAATCTCCAAGGGGAAAGCAGTATGTGCTGCATAATAATGATCACATGGTACGTATCTGCCTGTATGCGGCGTTTATTTTGAGATTATCGTCTAATTTATAGAGGCCCCTTTACTATTTATCAATACATTTTCAAAAAAAAAAAAAAAAAATTGGGGCAGTCTTTGCGGACTGCCGATAGAAGTGAAAACTTTAATCCTTGATCATAAACACTTCATTATAAACAAAAGGGGCGGGTCTGCTTCCTGATACTCTCTTAAGGGTTATCAAGGGGGTCAACATTTTTTGCGTAGGACGCACCATTTCTGAGATATTGTTAATATTATAAAATAATTCAAAAATGGAAAGCGTGGAAGCGTGACGATGACGCTAGTTCTATGATTTTTGTTCACCCAAGAAATGCTCAACGTTCCTAAAGAAGTTTTCACTTCAAAAAATCCGATACAGTTATCTAACCAAACTACTTAGCTTATAAAAAATAAGCATTGGTGTTTCGGTGTATCAATTTTCAACCTTTTATATAATAATGAGGTTTGTATTTATAATTAAATGACAATTGAAAAGAGTGCCCGTTAGTATTTTGCAACTAACCTAAATAAATTCAGTAACTTCACCAAACTCATGAACTCATTAACTTTGGCGTTCATGAGTGTTACTTTGTGATTTAAATTAATAATGAGTTTTTGATATAATATTCTGTTTACGCGAATGTTATTCATTGAAATTAAACTACTATATACGGATTTTATCGCGTTGTTTATTTGACACTTTATTACACAATTTTGAAAACTGTTACACTACTATTACTATTAAAATTTACTAATATAAACCTTATAAAAAAAATTAAATAGTAATTATATAGTAGTTTAATTTCAATGAGTTTTTGACTTTGACTTACTCTAGTTATAAGCCTCCATGTAGAATACACTTAGGTAGTTCAATTACTGACAAATAGATGCTTTCTGAGCACTTTCTTTTATACTATGTAGCAATACAGAGTCATGTGAATGCTTCCTGCATGAGACCCGTATCACTACACCCACGCCAAACATGGCCTTCTATTTGTAATGGGAGGCAGCTACGCTTTCTTGTTGTCGCTCGCCTTTAACGTCAAACAAGGGCTATTATAGAAATATTGAATCTGTCTGTGAAGTCGAATTACTTCCAATTATGGAGGAGAAAATAAATAAGAGAATTATCGGATCTTCGAGTATATTATGGTCAGCTGTCTTGGTGGTCTAGCGGTAATATGTAAATGCGACTGATGTACATGAGATCGCTGGTTATATAGTACTAGCGAGACCCGCGGTTTCACCCGCGTTTATAATTACTGCGCCGCCCCCGTGGGTCCTAACGTGATGTTATATAGCCTATAGCCTTCTTCGATAAATAAGCTACCAAACACAAATAACTTTTCAATTCGAACCAGTAGTTCCTGAGATTAGCGCGTTCAAACAAACTCTTTAGCTTTATAATATTAGTATAGATATATAGTCGGGCAAAATGTTATAGACATTTTCTTTAAGGCATCTTTAGTAACAGCACGAAGTGTCGAATTTGGTTAGGCTCCTGTGCCGTGGGTCCTAAAACCATTACTAATGAAATGTGGATGTAATAAATCTCTACTGTCGAGGACTATGTATTTATATAACACGCACTCTTAATAAAACAGAGACTATCTAAATATCCAAATATTTTGGATTAAACATATCTAAACTTTGTTGCAAAAATGTTAACATATATATAATATTAGAATTTATAGTCACGCAATTAGAGTTTAAATTGCTTAACTTCCAAATTTCGTGTTAAGTCACTGTTTTATTAAGAGCGCGAACTTTTGAGTGAGTAGTCCGCCACCAGTTGCTTTCCTAAAAATGTTTTATGGTTGACTCTTATAGTGTGTCAGCCCTGACTTCCTGCACTTTCAGTATCCGCTGTTTATTCGCTTTCATATCGACGGGACCGTTTGCGTAATGTACTCACATTAAAATAAGTTCTTTGCAACATGTTGGTGTGCCGTGACACTGATAGAACACGTCCTGAACTCATTTTCTTCCAAAGATATTGGCATTACTTTGTATCTGAAATATACTAGCTTCAGTCACGGTAGAAGTATTATACTTCGTCCTTATCTAACTGCCGGGATACAGTTATATTTGTCTCAATTAATAATATCATTAACCGCTTTACAGAGCTAAATTACCGCCAGGTATTTTCTTAAACTTACAAGAAAACCATTTTAAGTAGAGCTCTCAGGTTAAAGAAATGTTTGCCATTATTGGGTCAAGTTATATGGCACATATTTCATAGGTTAAACAAACAAACCTACTTTGTACAGTAGCGTACCTAAAATTACATAATAGGGTAAACCTGATACCTATACGCTTTTACCAGAAATTAAGCTAATCCACTATTTCTCTTTTAATTTGTGGTGCATCTTGTGGACGAACATCGAAGTATTCTGAGAGATATAATATAATCAACTGGTATAAGTTTATTCTTTGTTAAAAGGTATGATGGGGTTAATATGTCTGGTATAGAAAAACCACGAAAGTAAAAAAAAATTGGATCAGTCTTTGGGGACTGCCAATAGAAGTGAAAACTTTAATCCATGATCATAAACACTTACTTATAAACCAAAAATAATTCAAATAAACACTTCTTTATCAACCAAAAATAATTCAAAAATGGAAAGCGTTCGGTGACGATGACGCGAGTTCCATGATTTTTGTTCACCCAAGAAGTGCTCAAAGCGTATAAGAAGATTTCACTTCAAAAAAAAGTTTATTACCTATATATTCTGGATCGAAGCCTTTTTTATATATAATAATAATATTCTACCACATACACACAACACCATCTAGCCCAAACTAAGCAGAGCTTGTACTATGGGTACTAGACAATGGATAGACATACATATATACTTTATTTTTTTGTAAATACATACATATTATACATAGAAACACCCAGACCAAGACAAACATCCATGTTCATGCACACAAATGTTTGACTTGTGCGGGAATTGAACCCGCGACCTCAGGCGTGGCAGTCGGTTACACTAACCACTACGCCATCGAGGCCGCCAAGATACCACCCAAATACATTAGAAAAGATACCACCATTGGCTTCATACACGTCACTTCCCAAGTATTAAGTTAAAAGGCTTTATAATGCCATAGATTGTGTAAGTGGTTGTTTTGCAAGACCTTGTATAAATAGAGACAAAATTGCCGCCAGTAGTTTATGAAACGACGCTATTCTAAATAATAAGAACATAAAAGTAATTTTGCGTAAAGTACGTCAGACAAGAACAAAAAACTCACGTACTGCAAGGCCATATGCGTTGGCTATGTTATTATAACATTTCAGGAGGAATTACAATTACTCTTATCAATCAGCTGCCTACATTTGAAGAATGATTAAAATTATATATGACCGCTAGTTTTAGCATAAATTCTCATTTTTATTTATTGGAACAATCTATTAGAGAGTTTGACTGGCAAAACACTTGCAATATAACCCTTTTTTGTGAATTATTATTTGTCAAACTAACAATAATTTGCTCTGGATTTATCGCATTGCTGGGCACGGTCGTATTACACAATGGCAAATATTGGACAAGCCAGACCAATAAACTGACCAAATATGTACATAGTTACAGATTTTAAACACCATTTTATAACATTATAAAGAATTTTCAAGTCACGCTCTTGGGTCAAAATTTTTGCTAGAAAGTTCTCAATTAGTAGAAACCTGGACTGCTGGTGTCGAAGTACGCATAATACTAACAGTAGTACGCGTACTTCGACGCGACTGAAACCTGACTATCACAAGCACTTATGTGTACTATGTAGGTAAGTAGTTCAAAAATCCCTAAGGACCCGAGTCAGTCAACTAAGTCAAATAAGAATCCAGGCAGTTTGCTTGTCAGAAAGGTAATTACTGTCCAGATGAAAAGATATAGTAGGGACCTATTTTACCGCTCCAGAAAACTAAACTAGCTTTTATTGTAGTTATAAAAAGGGTTTGAACAAAACTGGGTCGGGTGTCATGGCGACTGACGACCTCTGTGCTCCACAAATGGCTTTTCCGATTGCACTCTGGTAGTGACGGCAAATGCGACGGTAGTGGGATATTCCTATTACTTTTAGTAGCTTTAAGCTCTGTTTGTTTTTATTGAGCAGCTAAATAGATATCGCGGTTGTCGTTTGCTATAGTTGCTGCGATATAATTTTTGAAGTGAAAACTTCTTTAGCGGCGTTGTGCACTTTTTTTGTGATGGGTAAAAAATGTTAAACTCGCGTCAGGACACGTGACCTGATCGAAAATTCGTAAGACGGAGGGAGAATTGTCATGTTTGTGTACGATAGCGCAATAAATGAATATTGTATTTTACCACATAAATGATAGTACTTTTATACTGATAATTAAAGCAATTCGTGCAAAATTATTCCCTAATCATTCCAAAATATCAAAAATACACAACGTTAATATTCAAGTTTTCATTTCTGCCGGCACTCCCGGAGTGCAACCCGTTGATTTTTTTTTATTGGTTACATTATAATAGATGGGCTTGGTTTCTAGAATTGGTGTTAGGGGTAGGAACGATAAAATTTAATGTCTTGTAATTTTTATATTTGTTGTATCTATGCTAATATTATTAATCTGAAGAGTTTGTTTGTTTGGTTGGTTGAACGCGCTAATCTCAGGAACTACTGGTTCGAATTGAAAAATTATTTTAGTGTTGGATAGCCCATTTATTGAGGAAGGCTATAGGCTATATAACATCACGCTACGACCAATAGGAGCGTAGCAGCAATGAAAAATGTTGCAAAAACGGAGAAAATTCTCTTATGTGAAGCAGACGAAGTTGCGCGGATCAGCTAGAGTTTAATATTGGTATTAGAACGTTGTTATTCTAAACAGGATAGTGTAGTTTCGTAGAAAGCGTTGTTTGATTCTTTTAGTGTTGGATAGCCCATTTACCGAGGAGGGCAATAGGCTATATAACATCACGCTACGACCCACGGGAGTGTCGCAGTAACTATAAACGCGGGTGAAATCGCGGCTACATCTAGTTATTTATAAAGAGAGGAACACAAAAGTAACTTACCTATATAAATAAATCACAAAACTAGCTATTTAAGAAATAATTTCGACTTTTTCAGGTGTTGTGTCAAGGGCGGTGGTTTTATGGCCTAATTATAACGATTACAGTTTTCTTTACATTATACGACTTATAAAGCATCGTTTCGTGAGCATAACTGATGTCACGATAAAAAAAATCCAAACGGGTTGCACTCCGGGAGTGCCGGCAGAAGGGAAAACTTGAATATTAACGTTGTGCATTTTTGATATTTTGGAATGGTTAGGGAATAATTTTGCACGAATTGCTTTAATTATCAGTATAAAAGTACTATCATTTATGTAGTAAAATACAATATTCATTTATTGTGCTATCGTACACAAACATGACAATTCTCCCTCCGTCTTACGAATTTTCGATCAGGTCACGTGTCCTAACGCGAGTTTAACATTTTATCCATCACAAAAAAGTGCACAACGCCGCTAAAGAAGTTTTCACTTCAAAAGGATCTAGTAACTTTCTAACAACTAGAAGGATTTTCTTCAAGTACAACGTTAAGCTTAGAACTATTCCTATTGAACTAGGTTAGGTTTATATTATTTCAAATTGTATTGGTCCGCCCTCTTTAGAGCTGTGAAGCCGCAACAAGTCAGACCGACATAGGCGAGAAAATATAACAGCACTCGCTATTCTACTTCAGGATTAATTAAAAGTGGTTTTAATCTTGTGCCATTATCGACTTCGTCTTATCGAATAATAGCCTGATGTAGGAGAACTGCTTAGAGTGCAAAAGGAATAGAATGTGCAACGTCTATTTCCACTGCGGAAGATTTTATATGTTTTGATTTAATTTTTTGGTCACGTATGGGTTGAATGACCCGACTCGGTAAAAAGACCTGTGACTTCATGGTTAACCTTGGCGCTCACGTTTTCGCCATCTGTGCAACAATGCGGTCAAAAGAAATCGTACCTACAACTACGGCTGGTAAATATAACCAAAGAATAAGCAAGGAGTTATATGAACTGGATTTCATGGTAGGGGCAAACATTTGTTATTGTACGCGTACAAAGCTGCAACGATGTCTATCTATATGTATTGTGATAGTTAACTTGTACTCGAAGCCAATTGTTTTGTAGATATATAACGGAGTAATAGTGGCAACATACTAGACAAACTACTAATGGAAAATTCTCCCTTCACATTTAAAGCAACGAATAACCTTTACCTTAAAACCTTTTTGAAGCTCGTGTCGCCTGGCAACACTTTTTGCGACCTATTTCGTCTCTTTGCGCTCACTCTGAAGTTTTCCGAAATTGGAACGGTACTATTCCGTTATGTTATGTCAGTAGAATTGCTTCTTTTTTTCAAAGTTTCTGCGCGGACGGTTTTTAAACGTTTTTACTGGTGTACAGTTAGTGTTCGATTTTCTAAAATGACAAATTCCTTAGTTGACAAGCAGTTGCCAATTATCGACGGTTATTTTGAATGTTGGATTGTTATAATGGATACAATTACCGAACTATTGTTGTGTTATAATAAGTTGTTTAAAAAATTTTGCGATTACCTATTTTATACTAAAATTAACATTCAATTCAATTTAATTGCTCGATGCTAGTCCGTGGTAAATCTGTCAATGTCAGTTATTTAATTGACAAGGATTTTATCGCGCTTATCTCAGTGTAATTATAGACTGGAGACGCCTGCGTGCGTATCCTTCTTACGGTTGCATATTAGAAAATCAAAACATTTCTGAGCAAATTTCAAAAGAACAACGTACAAATCAACAAAGTTTAAAATAACTATGGTTATTTGATCAAAAGTTTAGCTGACCAAAATCTGGAATATCAATGTTTATATTATTTATTACACTATTGACCAAATCGTTTAAAAGTCAAAATGGATTACTGGATAAATTAATTGCCGATAGCCGTTATATCGAAACATAAAATACCGATGTCCGAAACCCCGAATGGACGAAATCCCGAATGGACGAAATACCGAAATAATATATGAAATAAATATTTAATAAACTGGCTGGCTAATACGATCCGTACGATTCCGACTCGCAAGCGGTAGGTTGTGTTAGGTTCTCTTTTGTAAACCCACCCAGAAATAGGAGCCCCGCGAAGCGGGGCTCCGTCCAAAACTCCCATTAGTTAATTAATTCTTCGGGATTTTTAACTTCGGGATATGGGATATGGAAATAAATATAAGTATACCTACATTTAAATTAATAATTCTTAATAAGAAATCATTAGTGATTATAAAATTTGATTAGTTATGATTTGATATTTTAAAATTACATCTAGCAACTTTTGATCAGTCGTTCATTTGATGTCACATACATAGGGATTCTAAAATTTTTCTAAATAAAACATTTGGTCATTTAAATTTTGTTATTTCGTTTATTTTGAAATTAGCTCGAGAAAGTTTTGATTTTTTAATATGCAACCCCTCTTACAGCTTTCGCTACTAGTATCTGTAGAATGTTCTTAATCTATACTAATATCATAAAGCTGAAGAGTTTGTTTGTTTGTTTGAACGCGCTAATCTCAGGAACTACTGGGCCGAATTGAAAAATTATTTTAATGTTGGATAGCTCATTTATCGAGGAAGGCTATAGGCTATATAACATCACGCTACGATTCACGGGGACGGGCAGTAATCATAAACGCGGGTGAAACCGCGGCCACATCTAGTATACACATAAGTACCTATGTACTACAAACAGATTTAGAGTTTTCTCAATAGAGTCATACCATAAAATAGTTATAAGCGAATAGCCCGCTCTGAAAGGCCTATCAGTATGAAGAAAATAGTGTTCGTTTTAAAACTATGTAAAAATATTCTTATTTCGTAGGTTACAATTGCTAGACGGAGATATACAGCTTGTTGCATTAAGGAGCAAACCGCGCGACACCTGTAGCTGCTATTCTATCAACTTTAAACAACGTACAATGGATCATAAGATTGTTTTTGAGACGTGCAGTCACACAATAGTAGATACGCAGTGAACGACCATTTAAGCCACTCCTAATGCTTGTATTTGTGCAGTAAATATATTTGATATTTTGACACATGATTACGCCAGTCTCCAAATCCCCTTATCTAAACAAAATATAATCGGCCTCGATGGCGTAGTTGTTAGTGTAACCGACTGCCACGCCTGAAGTCGCGGGTTCGATTCCCGCACTAGTCAAACATTTGTGTGCATGAACATTGATGTTTGTCTTGGTCTGGGTGTTTCTATGTATAATATGTATGTATTTACAAAAACAAGTATATATGTATGTTTATCCATTGTCTAGTACCCATAGTACAAGCTCTGCTTAGTTTGGGCTAAATGGTGTTGTGTGTATGTGGTAGAATAATATATTATAATCAATGACACGAATCGCGTCCTCAAAACCTGTATCTCGAATCTCCAATTACATTGTTGCTAACCTTTTTTACAGTACTACCAACATATAGGTACATATAAGGTGCGATACACTTGGGCAGCGCAGCGAGAATCACAATGCACAGCTGAGGTCAAAATCAATGTCACACATACGTCGTGAGTCACATCACTAGTAATACAACCTACTGCGCAGTGGTGGACTCGGCATGACGAATCGAGAGGATTTTATCGATTGCATCAGTGATTAAGGTGCGCAGGCAGTGTTTGGTTGCATAGTAATTGTGTTTGTTATGCTCGATGGTGAAATGACAAAAGTCATTTTTTTAAAGGGAATCCGTGTGTTGACTTGGCTTTGACTTGACTTCCTTTGCAATATAATAAGATGTGACGCTGTACTCTCAGCAGGGTACGATTGCAAGATTGGTCGTTCCCTGCTCTTTGGAGGACACCGGTTTTGCCAGCGCATTTATGCGTTCATGCTCTACGGTAATTGTCGCCGATAATTCACCAACTTTATTTCATAAAAGAAGGTGAATCACAATTCACCTGGTAGCAAATATTACTAAGACTAACCAAAAAACTATCTTTTTCACATTAATTCACATGTATTTTTACAATTACCTTTAATGCCACTGCAATTGATTGTTTAAATATATATATACATCTAAGCTAGCAGACCAAGTAAATAATTAGAGCGTCAAACTTGAAAAATCTAGGTCTTGGAGAAAATACAATAGTATGATGGTTCTTCTTACAATATTCTGTTTTAGATATAAAGTTGACAGGATAGTGACCAGCTTTTAAAGACCCAACAGCGAATACCATTTGAGTTATTACATGGTTCTTCTGAATCTGGTTTTGGTTTTAGATTAAGACTTTAGTTCCATTAATCCACATAACCATCCATCCATATTTGTGGTATATTGATCCCGGGAGTGTCGTCTCAAAGGATGCTACCGCAATATGTTGCTGAACCTTTTCAATAATGTTTGCCCCTCTGTGTTGACCCCAATAAATTGTTTGAGCCGGCTTCTGATGGTTCGTGTGATGGGCGACGGGAGGTAGAGGTACCTTGGGTTCAAGTGAATCGTTTAATAAAATTATAGTAAACATCTTAGTTATACCAGTGCAAACATTAAGAAGGAAGAATTAAGGGAAATGGGTTTGGTCTATGAATTATTTAGGTTGTAATATGACAAGCAAATTTATTGACAGAAAAAGATCTAAAAGAAATAAATTGGAAGAAGTGCCTTTTATTGCTTATATATTAATTAAAAAATATAAATATACTTTTAACTAAAAAAAAGACACTTATGAAATGCAATGCTGCCTGTTTCAATAAAAGGGTTGACTTAAATTAGACTTGATGTAGTTTTTTTCGTAAGGCAACAATAATGGAAGCTTCCAATTCCAAAAAATAAGTATTCTCAACATGCTTTGCAATAACCGATCCATATACGGTTTCCTATATTATGGCCTTTTTACTGGAGGCAAGTTTCTAAACGCAAGTGTTGTGCTATCTTTGCCTTACTTTGCAAATAAAACAAGTATAGCAAAATACTTCCTTCGAGAATCTTAACCATGTAAATGCGCCCTTCGAGATAAAAAATTACACAAACTTCGTACAAATTATGTCAAACTCGTATCGCTAGTGAAGGAAACCATAGACCGATTATTGGGAATACCTGCAGACCGACATCATAATGCTGTTAAATAAAGGTTGTAATACATCTTAGGCCACCTCTCTCGTCTATAACTTAGTTTGGCGTGTAAGCCGACATTAAATGAATTTATTATGAGTACGGGCGCGCGAAACTTTTGCAATTTCGATAGTGTGGCCAGCCTAACCGTCAGTTTTTCCACCAACGCTATTTGTTTAAGTTAGAGATGTTAGGGGAGGTTGACCGTAATAAACGAACAGGATATATTGGCAACATAGATTATGCAGAGTGACTTTCTTGTTCGTAACATCATGGTTGTAAATATTGGAAAGTATTGGCGAAGTGAGGGAAAACATGCAATACATAGCACAATACCAGACTCCAAACTGCAACTAAGAATTTACATACAAATATAGGCACACGTCTGCATATCCTTGAAGGTTTAGGCAAAGGATTAATACGCTCACTATTCGCCACTCGGCACCTAAACATAGGTCCGATTTAAGACAGCACCTATTACCGTCTATCAAGTACATATATTACTATTCTTAGTATTGACACAAAGAATTGCCTTACACTAAAATAAAATGTTTGTTTCGACTATAGAACCTCAGACTTCTTTACTAGGAGTAAGCATGAGCGCTACCATATGCCAATGAACGAATGAGCATTCAAAACAAATAAAAGTGAGTTTAAATGATGACCTCATTACCCGAACCAATCTAAGCAAAGGGTAGAAACGTTTGAAACGCATTCATATTTCAGTCCCCAAAAACCTTATTACGGACTGTAATTTCGAATAAAGGCCATTCGGCCTTATTTACCCTGCTACCATAACAATTTTGTTAAATTGAGAGACAATTCGGGTTATAAAGGATCCATTTAAATTCAAGGTTTGGCATAAAGGGTTGTGCAGGTTTGTTGGAGTGCATCCAATATTGTTACTGACCTACTTTCTTATGTGTCAGGTCACTGGAATAGATGGGCATTAGCATTTTTATTGAAGATTTTATCTGTTCACGTGAAAACTGCTATTAAGCATTTTCAGGCTGTATAAAATCCTGTAATAGACTCTTTATAATGCAAATTTCAAATCAGCAACAGTTAGATAAATAAATTGTAACACAGTTTTAGCTATGTTGCCAGAAATATAAACGTGATATATTTTTATTTTCAACATTGTATATTTACGTACTACTTTATATAGTTTGTATTTATTTATTTATTTACTGATCCTTATAACAAATGCAAAAATATGTATAACCATACAAACGTACAAATATTATTTGCAAAAAGCGTCAAAAAGCATTGTTGATCCTGTGATTGAAGTTTGCGGTTATGTTTGCAGCAATGTAGGCTATTTGATATCCAATATGCAATAGATTAAAGACTACAGCTTACTTCTATCAGTTAGGCCCTAAAACTGTAGACTTCGCCTAGTAGCTTTCAGATATAATATAAAGTTAATGTACAATAAAGAGCATTTTATCCATCTAGGTATATATCAAGCCATAACATAAAGCTACATAACCGAACAGTTCGTCCCAAAACAGTTAAAATTTCCATCCGACCGTGCAAAAGCATGCACCAATGATACCAAATATCGGGTTTAATCAAACTTGTACGTATTTGGACTGGGTCCAACCGGAGCGTGCGGTGCCGATGCCAGACAAATACTCTCTATGCACATATGTATTACGTAACAGCACTTGCATACCTATGAATATGCGTCTAATGGGTTAGTGAAGCCTTGAAAACTGAAAGGAATATTAAATGGCTGTTATTCGAAAAATAAACGGGTCTTGCATTTTAAGACAATAAGCGGCTTGGCTCTTGGCATTGGCGAAGTACATGAGCCCTGGTCACTTATTACCAGATGGGCTGCTGACTTAATGAAAAGAAACTTACATTGACTAGCACTTTTTACCGTAGAAGCAAGCAGAAAGGAAGTTGAATCGAAGTCCCTTTTTTGGGTTCTTTCAAAAATACTGTGATGCATGCTCGTCGGTTTTGGATACTATCATCCTAGCTTCTTTTCAATTGCCTGCGGATTGGTCGTACAGTAGTAGTTGGTATAATGTTGACCGAAGTTTTGCTCTTTAAGTTGATGACACCGTGCTCTCATTCATATTTATCTTACGTATTCAAAGTTTGCGTGTCGCTATTTTAGGCAAAATTGAAAAGTAGGCATGGAGGAACTGAAATTGATTAGTAGCATCAAAACTAAATTTTGACGACCTCAGATTCGCCAGCGATTTTACGCAGAATAAATTTCGTTTCATGTATCAATAATATTAAAGAGACGGCAAACATTTTTTGTGTTCTGAATAAAATAATCGCGAGGTTATGAAATTAAAAAAGTCGTTAAACTTCAACTCTTCCCACGCGATGTTTGCCACTGTGAAAATAATTTGTATTTTAAAAATAGAACAAGTCGTTTTGACGGGCTTGTTTCACACGAGGTCGTGTGCTTTACATTTTTTTTTCACTTGATGACCAAGGCTGAAGTAAGGTCATTGGAGAAAAGTATGCGCAGAAAATAGGGTTTCCTCAAGTTTTGTTGAAATTCCGTTGAAACAATTAAATTAATTTGTATGGCGCTAATGTACTTGGCACGATAGCTTATATAAACACATTATAGTTATCGTCCATTTATTTCTTCACTTCGCCATTCTCAAGTCTCAACACGTGATTCTTTTGGCGCATCTGCAAATATTTATATGTGGGAAAACATTGCATTAAAAAAACATCTTGTTCTTGAGATATTAATTAGCAACTCATTGCTCATGTAATGAAAACGTTCTAAATACTACCATGAAGGTAAGAACATAGCAAAGAAAA
The DNA here is from genome assembly GCA_963564715.1 of Catocala sponsa. Lineage (NCBI taxonomy): Eukaryota > Metazoa > Arthropoda > Insecta > Lepidoptera > Erebidae > Catocala > Catocala sponsa. The sequence continues at coordinate 5,334,683 of OY751334.1, forward strand.
TTTTGGCAGTCTGATATATTCCTCTGTCATTCAGTCACATAAAAAATCACATTTGTCAATAATACAATATCAAAGAATGTTATTGAATCTGTACTAATATTATAAAACTGAAGAGTTTGTTTGTTTGAACGCGCTAATCTCAGGAACTACAGGTTCGATTTGAAAAATTATTTTTGTGTTGAATAGCTTATTTATCGAGGAAGGTTATAAGCATATATAACATCACGCTACGACCTACGGGAGCGGCGCAGTAATCGTAAACGCGGGTGAAACCGCGGGCACAGACAGTAATATTATTATATAAAAAGAAAAAGTATTGACAAAAAAATGAATAATTCCTAGTACAGTTAACAGTTCCATTCATCCAAGAATTTTAATTTTTATTGAAATAAAAACTAATTAATACCACATATAGAAGGACTATAATGCGGTAAGTAATTGTTAATAAATAGGGGTCAAGTTTAATTGGTTGTGTAACGTGAAGTGTGACATTTAAGCTGGCACGCGCTAGCCAGGTGCATTTAGTCATTAGTGGTGAGCCGTTGCGACGGAAATAAAAATTTTAGTCGAATTTATTGTTATTACACTCGATAAGTATCTAAAAATCAATAGTGGCTTTGTAGGGGTCAACATTTTTACAGTAAAAAACCCAAGGTTTATTACCTCGAGTGCGTTTATTTAATAAATTGTGGTTTAGCTTATCTCTAAATAAAGATATTGCTAATCGTTCGTTAAAACAGCAATGAGCAAAGTCATTTCAACGATCTTTCAATCAACCAGTATGTTTATTTATTGGTTTAAGAATTGCTGTTTCTTTAAATATAAATGCAATATGACTCATTTAAACCGGCGACATTATCTTGCTCTTTAATCTTTAAACATACTTAAGTTTCGATTGCCAAATCAATTTTGAACAAGATACTTAATATCAATCAATTCGCCTAAATTATCTGAATTTATTAAACTTCTTCAATTAATTCACACCAGTTGCTCCCTCTGATTAGACATGCGGTCGTTGCATGTCTGCCCTCCAATTAACTTTACATAAAATGATTTTATCGCTGCACCTATCGATCTGAAAGTTAATCAAGCTTAAGCCTATCTGATAAATGTGCTACAGATTAGAAATATTAACACTATCTATGGGATGAATGCCTTTTTTAATTAGACGATTAATACTAGTCGATTTACTGTTACTTTTTCTATAGGATCCGGATGTAATCATTTAGGGCCTGTAGAGGTCCTTTTATGCAGTTCAAGGTGTGTTCTTCTGTTGCTACGTAACCTTCCGTATTCACTATTGGCATGGGCACACTATTTTGCTTCATCTGTTGTCTTTGTCTGCATGTTTGTGTTTTGTGGTGTTTCATTCTGAGCAAATGTGGATTAATCTATACTTACTAATATTATAAAGCTGAAGAGTTTGTTTGTTTGTTTGAACGCGCTAATCTCAGGAACTACTGGTTCGAATTAAAAAATACTTTAGTGTTGGATAGCCTATTTATCGAGGAAGGCTATAGGCTATATAACATCACGCTACAACCCACGGGGGCCGCGCAGTAACCATAAACGCGAGTGAAAGCGCGGGCACATCTAGTGCAAAGCTAATAATGTCATATAAAGTACAAGGAATATATGATTTATTTTGTGACCTGAAATACACATAATGTTTCCTTTTCTTCTTTTATAAAGATAGCTTTCGCACTAGGAAATAAATTCCTGTATCGCGGGGATCTTTACAAATGTTCAAACTACGTACACCAACCAGATTCGGAACAACCATTTGAGGATCATACAAATTTAAGTCGCTCACGCAAATTTATTACAGTGACCATTTAAACTACTAAGACATATGTGCAGTTTATTTCAAACTTAAAAGATCTATGAGAATTTAATGTTAGTACTCGATGTTAAGACATTGATAAACAATAACGCATGAGTGAACAAACAAGAGAACACATGTGACCTAAAATATTAAAAGTCGCATAAATCCACAACATATGTGTTTTATGGCCGTTTTGTTGTAAAAATGGAAACAGCAAGTAAAAAGCCTTGAGACAAGTAACATTAACGTAAAATAGCTGCAGTAAAAGTCTGTGTTGATCTGCATCGGACAGTTCAATTAAAATGTTAAGAGGTTGGTATCGGAGAAAAGAAGCGTTATTGGAATCGAAGGAATGCAGAAATAATCGAAATGGTGACTCGCTTTAAAATCGGATGGAGTTAAATAGCGATTCGAATTGATAGAACAAATAGAATTGAAATTGAAATCGATTACAATTGGCTGTGTTTTCGGCGTTTCTTGCTATTCAAGTCGACTAAGAACAAGATAAACGGTATTAGGCTATTCTCAGCTCGCAAACAATAAACTCGACCTTAGTCTATAGATAGCACTGTACTTGCTTAGTCGATTAGTCTAGTTTAGTTAAATAAAGAAGTTTACTTAGTCTAAATAAGTGCCAATCCACATTCTGAAACTGTTGCGTATAGTCTAGACAGTACAACAGATGGGATAACTGATCATTTCGATTAGACCGATTAATAATTTAAAAGTCAATATTTATTGCGATGTTCACACACTGGGCTAAAACTTCTGTAGTATCACAAATAATTAACTATAAAGCTTGTATCATAAATACAAAATACATCAAGATCTTACCGATTTAAAAGGAGTGGCTATCGGTTACTAATTGTAAATATATGTTGTATATTACTAAACATTGTAGCTACGAGAACCTTGCGACTACAACTTATTAGAACTGTAAAAACTGTACCTAAATATTATATTAATAAATGGAGCTGTATTACATTCTATTACATAATAAATAAATAGAATTGAAGTGTCTGTTTGTAATGCCAAAAATAACAGCTTTTTACTAAATGCATATGAAAGTTTATACGGTACTTATATCAGAAAATATATTTTAATTTTTTTTGTCTTCCTATCTGTCTGTTTGTTCCAGCTAATCTCTGCAACGGCTGGACCGGATTTGACAGGATTCACTGGCAAATAGTTGATGTTATAAGGAGTAACTTAGGCTACATTTATTTTACAAAAATTAGAAGTTCGCGAAAAAAGAATATTTGCGGACGAAGTCGCGGGTAACGGCTAGTTGATAATATGTACAAATAAACATGTATAATAATGTCGTGTAAATATAATATAGAAGAATTTAAAGCTATCGACAAATCAATCAGAATCAAAGTATAATCAGAAGCGAATTTCATACTACATATTATTTGAATCGATTAAAGGTATACCATTAATTAGATCAACGTTTCAAACTATGTAGACTACGTACTCTATCCTTATAAACAGTTTCTAATAATATGTCGTATGAATACATGAATGAACAAGAATCCAAATTGACTACTAAAGTGGTGCTTGGCCACAATGATCCCATCTGCAATTGTTAACCGAATCTAAATGGCCACTGTCCATTTAAAATATGACATAGAGGCATTTGTAACAATGCCTAATGACATCACGTACGATGACGATTGTGACGTCAGAGTCGTCAAATGACCCCACATAACATGAAAATTTTGTAGGCAAATTAGGCGGCCTATGGCTTATGTAGAAAATACAACATAATGCGAGTTTATGAACAGTCATTACGTTTTTTCCACAGCAAAACAATATTTATGCAAATCCATCTCAGAAATATTTTTCTTTACGACAGTAAATTTTTGTACGGTTTACTTTTGTAAATTTCTTAATTTTATCTTGTTGTTCTTTTTGTATGAACTCATGATATACAAAGTCACTCAAAGTCTATATTAACGCAATTTCGCTAAACATAGAACTCGCAAAATTATTTTCTCCTTATTTCTATTTGGTAAGTGTATAAAAGTCGATATTTTCTAAAGGCGGATTTGCCTGTCGATATATTTGCAGATCAATTGCAAAACGTGACCGTCATGGCACTGTAGCAAATTTAAATTGAAATAAGTTTGGCGATATGTATTGAATTTGTTCAACAGTAAATCAATAAAACAATAATAGTACAATGTGTCTGTAATGATGTTGTTACCATTTAAGACACGCTCATTCATTATGTTATTAACAGTAATTTTACGGAAGAATAAATTTTCATAGCAACGAGTTTAAAGTTACGTACTATTGCAAAATACATTCGTGTAATGAATTATTCAATCCGAATGTTTTCTAATCACCGCACCGCTGTTCTTGCTAAGATAAATAGATTTTCTCGACCCAATGTTATAACAAAAAATCGATACTGGACAATTTTATAGAAGCTATTAATGATCCTCTCAATAATTAGTTAATTGCGTCTTGGGATTTCTTAATTATAACAGAAAAGGTGTCATTAGAAATAAAAGTCGTTTGTCTTAAAAGAGGGCCGTTAGCCCGTTATTATCTTAACGACTACCTAGAGTGCTCATTGTTCACGTCAAACATTTTATATTAAAATAAATCAAAGCACTTTAAACGTAAGCTTTACTTTGATCTAAAGCCAATATTTTATAAAGTAAACAATTTTCATTGAAGAGATGTAAAATAAAAATAAATTATATGCATAAAATAAAATGAAATCATACACTACCACTCACCGGATTTCCTCTTTTCGTTCACAAGCACCAGCGACTTGGTCCTCTTTACTCTCAAAGAGCGACGCCTTATAGACCTCATTAAAGCCTCTGGCATCCTCGAGAACCTCGGGGAATCCACTCTCTTTTCCGGCATGAAAAAGTTCTTCACCGCCAACATTGTCATTTTTACAATTCACACTTCCCACACAATTGACTAGACAGAATCAATTACACAAATCCCATCTCTGTTACAATTAAACAATCTCGATCAATGACGTTCGATTTATAAACAAAAAAAAAAGTAATGACGAACTCAATTTACTACGCGATTCGCAAGGTCACATTAATTAGTAAGTTGATAGACGACACTATTTAGGCGTTCCTTTTTTGAAATAATGTCACTATTGTTTGTTTCTCATCACTATTCTGTATGCAGAGTATCCTGTTTGGTTGGTGGTCGTGAGTTATACGAGGGCGCGCAGCACGTCTGCTCAATGACAGAGCTCGCAGCGTACTGGCTTGCCTAGCTAGTCGAAGTTGGAGGGGCAAGGCTCATGACGGGTTTGCAACGTTATCTATCTTATCAGAATTTACCTAGAGTTCGTACAATAACGTCGTAAAATTTACCGTAATTTGATAATCATGGACAAGGTCGTGGTGAATGAATGAAATGTTTGCGGGCCCTTTGAATTTTTAGACGTGGTTTGAAAATATACGATGAAACGCCGTGTGAAGAAAAATGAGTTCAATGATATGATTATTATCTATAAGTATTTATAGTTAGTTCTTAAAATTGATATACATGTTTGTTTATCTGTATGTTTCTTAAAATATTTTGCATTTGCGAGTTGCATATTACCTATTTGATTTCATATGTATTCCTTTACCTAAGCCTAATATACTCATATTAGGTCCAAGTAGATATTAAAAATGCAATTATTGGAATGAAAACGTATGCCTTTCCTACTAAATCTTCTATATATATAAAGGAAGATGTCCTGATTGACTGACTTAGAGACAACGTACAGCCTAAACCGCTGGTCGTAGGAACTTGAAATTTGAAGAGCATGTGTGTTTTAATTTGTAGGGGTGTACTAAAATAGGATTTTTTTAAATTCCACCCCTAAGGGGGTGAAATAGGGGGGTAAAGTTTGTAACGAAATTTTCTCATTTCTGGACTTAGCAGTATGAAAATTGGTACATAAGTTTACGATTACAATTGAAAAATATCCGTGTAGGTGAAATGGATAAAACTCTCCCCTAAAGGGGCGGAAAGGGGGATAAAGTTTGTAATGAAATTTTCTCATTTCTGGACTTAGCAGTATGAAAATTGGTACATAAGTTTTCGATTACAATTGAAAAATATCTGTGTAGGTGAAATGGATAAAACTCTACCCTAAAGGGGCGGAAGGGGGGATAAAGTTTGTATGAAAATTTTCTCACTTCTGGACGAGTACGACCCGAATTGATTGTCAAATTCTAAATTAACGCAAGCGAAGCCGCGAGCAAAAGCTAGTCTATTATATAAACACCGTTCCTTGTTTTAAAATACCAATAGTTGCTTCAGTATCATCACGCTACCAATTTTATGAGTAGCCAATGGAATTTGAAAATATTAATTGTTATTATTTTGTTATTAATCGAAGTTTAATAACGCGATAAGCAAATGCATCTTTGATCATTATCCTCTTGCCCTGATCACAATTTATTTGGGGTCGGCGCAGTATGTCCTTCGCTTCCATGCTTCTCTGTGACACGTCATCTGATCATTTACCCCTTTCTCTTTCATATCCATCCTCACACAGTCCATCCATCTTTTCCTTGGCCTTCCTCTCCCTTTTCGTCCCTCTACCCCTACCTCTACCTCTTTGATCATATAGACTAAAAAAAGAATAGGATGTTTACCTGTGTTTGTCATACTGAGAAGAGTCCAGTATTGGAACATTTTAATACGGGATTGATATAATTGTTATCCTAACTAATATTATAAATGCGAATGTTCGTTTGTTTGTTTGTTACGCTTTCATGTCTTAACTACTCGACCGATCATCGCGATCATCAGCGGGCAAAATCAAATAATTTTTCCTTAATCTGTTTTCTATCTAATATCGTTATAACATAGAAAATAATATTAAAGAACATTTCGCTTTAAAAGAAAAATTTGTTAGTAAAGAGTTCGTTATCAAATCTGAAACCTTATTAATAGAATGCTTAAGCGTCATTGACGTACGTCATTGGTAATATAAAAAACACGTATTATATTATTGATATATTTGTAGATAAGATATAACGATTGATTCATATTTTATTTATATTCATACTGTTTAGTTACAACGAGGATAATGTATTATTATAGCACTTCATTAAACAGTCAATTGTTAGAATTTATTTGTTTATTAAATCGGTACAACTACATAAGTATAAGAAATTATAAATAAGAATAATAATAATTGAAAACCTATTGTCTCTGGTCGCCGGTGTTCTGCTACGACTGAATATTTAATTACCTAGGTACCCTGTTTAAAGGGATAAAGGCGTGTATTATACCTCTACTTTTTATTATTTATATAAATGACATACCACAGCGATCTAATTACGATATGATTATTTGCTGATGATAGCACTATATTTATTACCAATAAATCTTTGACATCACTTGAATCTGACATTAATAATTCTATTTCATTAATTATACAATGGTTGCAATCAAATAACCTTAAAATTAACTTAGATAAAACCAAATTTATAGATTTCAAGCAACGAGATAAAATGTCAACTTGTAGGTTAAACATTAATTATAACGGTCATACATTTGTAGAAAATGAAACTACAAAATTCTTAGGGTTGCAAATAGACAACAAACTGAACTGGAAAGCGCATATAGAATATATTTGCTCGAAAGTAAGTCAGTATGCATATTGCCTATATAAACTAAGAAATACTTCAAACATATCTACAATGATAACAGCATATCATGGTATGGTAACATCAACGCTGCGGTATGGAATCGTGTTCTGGGGAAACTCAACAGACTGGCAACTAGCATTTAAATCACAGAAACGATGCATTAGGACTATATTTAACATCAAACTGCCCGATAGCTGTAAATCTTACTTTACAGAACATAAACTAATGACTTTGCCCTGCATTTACATTTTGGAGTGTGCCATGTTTGTCAGACAAAATATGCACTTATTTGAAAAAAGATCACGGGTACGTCACGTTGACAAATTATGTGTTGTGGCAAGCAAAACTGCATTGATGCACAAAAGTTTTTTCTGCACTGCTCCACGTATCTATAACCATATACCAAAATCCATAAAGAACGCTGAAAATATACAGATTTTCAAACGGGGTCTTCAAAAATTGCTCATAACGAAATGTTATTATTCACTTCGAGAATTTTTAGAAGATAAGAGCATTTCCTAGGTCTAGACATTTGCACACGTAATAAAAGTTATTAATTTCCCCTATTATTTTGAATTTGTATAAAATTTAATATTATCATTAATAGTGACATTGCTATACTTTTTTATTTTTTATTTATTATATTACTAATGACATAGGTAGATAAGCGTAATTGACAACTTATAATTTTTGACATGTAACAATCCTGACATTTGTTAATTAATTTGAACTTTGACACTTTATTATTTTCATTTATTCAACATTATTTAAAAAAAACGATCGTAGTACACAGAAAACCCTAATCAAATTTTGTTATGTTTGATTTTGTATAATGAATGCATGAATACCTAATTACTGTATTTGCACGCCAAACGGCTGAATGTGGAAAAAACCTACCGCCTATTATATCAACATTTATGTACCCATGTTCGCAAGTAAATAAATGAAATGAAATGAAATGAAATATACCGATATTTTTCACCGACGATTTTTTAAAACCCTGATACTTTCAGGAGCCAAGCCTATTACCGATACTTATTACCGGCCTATTTCCAGACCTTATGTTGTTACTGAGAATTTGTTAACAGAAATAACTCTTTTCTGGTCTGGAAATTGAACCCGCGAACTCGCTTCACTACCGCAACGCACCGAGGCATTCAATAGTTACAGGCAATTGGGATTATATATATACATATACATATGTATATGTATATACAGGGTGTCCCAGAATATGTGAATCAAATTATAACGGGAGATTCCTCAGGTCTTTCCTTTCAAATAAGTTAAATAAAAAATTATGATCATAGTGTAAAAATAAAAAAATCAGGTGCTTCGTTTATTTTTCATTTTTTTTTAATTTTGCTTGTCAAAATGAGCACACTCCACCTGATGGTAAGCAGTCGTGTGGTCTAAGACCAGTGGCCTTCACACCGCCTTCATAGCAGCCGAGGCGATGTTGAGGTCTCTAATTTGACGGCCTGAGAAGGTACTTTTTCACGCCCCGCTTGAAGGACCCAGGATTGAAGGAAGAAGGAAACATGTGCTTTGGCAGAGAATTCCATGCCTTGGTCGTTCGGCAGAGGTATGAGGACCCAAACTTGTTGGTACGCGCTCTAGTCGACTCTACTGTGTAAGGATGGCATCTGAGCCCAGCACGCATTGTTCTGGATAGGAAAGGGGAGGGCTGGATAAGGTGGAATAACTCTTCAGAACACTCCCCGTGGTATATTCTGTAGAAACATGCCAATGAGGCAATGTCCCTACGGAGTTGCAGAGGTTCCAGTGAACTCGTGACCTCTGGATCTCCGATGATACGGACAGCCCGCCGCTGTAACCTGTCGAGAGCGTCCAGCAAGTACTGCGTGGAGCCATCCCAAAGATGAGAACAATACTCCACGCAAGGGCGCACTTGTGCCTTGTACAATAGGCACAGCTGCCCAGGCGCGAAGAACCGCCTCACCCTGTTCAGAACTCCGAGTTTTCGCGAAGCTTGCTTAATGACGCTCTCGATGTAGGTTTTTGGATTAAGGGAGCGGCAAAGATCCATACCTAAGATGGAGAGGCTGTCACGTATCACCAGTGGAGTGTTCTTCAGAGAAGGGAGGGGAAGGAACGGCGACTTTTTTGTTGAGAACGCGCATGCCTGGGTCTTTTTTTAGGTCTGGGTTTATGGCTTATTTTCATTGTTTTTCCACTATTATTATTTGTGAATGATTGATTCGTCAAACTACAAACGATTTTTTTTTAAAGTGACATTGTTTTGAAACCACAGCATTATTTTGGTGTATTTTTTTTGCACCAAAGAAAATCTTGTTTGTTTGTTTTTTAATTTTAAACAAAGATCATTATTTTCGTTATCTCTTTTATTTAGCATATTTGAAAGGTCCTTACCTAAGGAATCTCCTATTACAATTTGATTCGCATATGCTGGGGTAAGGGTTGCCAACATTTTTTGCCAAAAAAAACGTATAAAATGGTTTGAATAGGAAAAAAATAAAGCATTTGGAAGAAAAAAAGTATTTTTAAATTGTATGTTTTAATTTCTTTAAAAACGTATTTTTGTGTGCTTTTAGCACATGCTAACAATTTTTTGCTATCTTTAAATTTTTTAAAGCGTGTTTGGCAATCAAATTTAAATTAAAATAAATAAACAATTCGTTTTTAATTAAATTTAGTGACGCTCTGTTTCTTTCTTCTAGCCACTTTAGATTCATCACTGAAAAAAAGTAAGTAAAAGCATCACATTAAAGGTTGGAAATAAAGTATTTTCATATACTTTATTTGTATGCAAACGTATAAAGTATAATTACCAAAAATAAAGTAGGATACGTTATTATAAAGTATGGTTGGCAACTCTAGCTGGGGCATACTGTATATAATCCCAATATATACATATATATATATATATATATAAATGTCTGCCTGTTATTATATGGTTTGTACAGCGAACTAGGAAATAATTCACGTGTATCCACCCGCGGGAATATTCCCGAATTCGATTTACAGACATACACATCACAGAAATACCTGCAATAATATTTATTTTGCTAATGACTATAACGGGTAGGATTAGTCCCTTTTCGGTTTACATGAATAAAACGCGGCAATACTGCGAATCATTCTAATTACTCATAGCTAATGTAGGTACATAATACAGGTTAGTTTAATGTAATAGGTGGCGTGTATGTCGCAGGCAATTTGTATGATTCCGCGTTTTACAAACGGCGTCGTCCGTTTAAAACCGCTTGTTGATTGTTATAGAAGGGTGACAGTCGCCGGAGCCCCGCTTCGCAGAACTCCTATTTTTGGGTGGGTTTAAGAAGGAACCTAACATAACCTAACCCTTCCGAGATGGAATGCAGTGATTTGAGGCGTATAGGTGCTCGTTATGCTATTGAATTGTCTATCAAATGTTGTGGCATATTATAAAGTGACAAGGCAATTTCCATTTTGCCTTCGGCATATTTTAAAACAGCGAGCGTTTTTAAACGGACGACGCCGTTTGTAAAACGCGGAATCATAAAAATTGCCTGCGAAATATACACGGTTTATTACGGTGACTCCCCGTCTATTAATCCCTATTCCTATTAAAATGCCTTTTAGTAACAGCTAAGTTAAAAAGCCACCTGTTTTAAGAGCAGGTTGTTATAGATATGTAAAGGAACATCGATCGAATTATATAGTGTGCTTAGACTGTGTTTTATGCATCTTTCTTGCAATTTGCCGAACGATTTACTTTGTCTATCGGCGTACGAACACCGGCGTTCAGACGCGATCCTAACTTAATAATATGCATGCAAATGTGTTTGTTTGTTACGCTTTCACGCCTTAACTACTTGACCGATAATCATGAAATTCCGTATACTTATTGTCAGGGGTACAGAAAAGGGTTCTCTTCTCTTTCGTCCAGAAACAGGTTCTCTTCCCAAGCGAAAGAAGCCGCGTGCAAAAGCTAGTGCTTATGATTATTAATTGCGTCTCAATATGGTTAAGCTGATAGTTTAAAATGGGAATACTACTTTTATCTGAGAATATTCGAGAAAAGATATATTTCTTTATCAATTAAATTTGTTACGTAAAAATTTGTTGAAATATTTTGATATTATAGGTAATTGTAAATCTGTCGTGATTGGTTTTCGCTTTTTCGCGGCGATGGAAAACGATCAACTTGACTTTTTGCATAGTAATAGTTTATGGCCGGCATGATTTAAAGCTTTTATCTCGACACCATTCTCGGTTCTTGTGAGATAAATATATTGCCCTAGAACCATGGGATTAGTTCCCACAGGTAAACGCTGGTTATTAAAAATTTAATCTATTAAGCGATTAACAAGACTGTCCATGAGTTTCTTGTTTGATTTTAAGTGAGCTCTTCTATTTGAAAGCGCTTTTATTCGATAGTCGATAACTCCTTGTTTATTATAGGTATTATCTTTAGACCTAACCAATTAATTATCAAAACCACGGCATTACTAATGACTTATTGACTGCGCGGATGGAGTAGTCTTCTTTCTTTTCTTTTTCGTGTGGTTAGTGGCCAACCTGTTATCAAAAGTTGTTCAAGCCGCCCGTAGGATTCTGACATGGCTTAACGACTGCTACCAATTTGACAACAACCGGGACCGACTTTTTACGTGCCCTCCTAAGCACGGAGACGCTCAGATGAAATACCACTAAGCGGTCACCCATCTATAGACTGACCGCACCCAACGTTGCTTAACCTCGGTAATCGTTTACCGATCAGTGAGTGCAACTGGCTATGAGCGCCACTGCGCCGAGTGTTGTGGGTTCGAATCCCACACGGGACAAAACTTTGTGTCATCCACAAATGGTTGTTCCAAGTCTGGGTGTTCTTTGTGTCCATTGTTTGAATGTTTGTAAAGCCCCTGCGACACACAAGAAGTCTTTAAAAAAATATAATACCTACATGATTTTATAGTTTGAATTTCATAAATATCATGATGAAAATCGATCCAAAGATTTCTATGTTGCAAATAGATTAAATTCAAGGAAAGAAAAAAGAAAAATACTTTTCTTGCATTAGCTACTGCTGATATCGAACAAAAATCTACTAATAATTCTCTAAAATTATTTCTAGCAGCTAGAAATAAAATCGTGAGTAACATAGACACCTATTATGGAGAAGCAGGTGACACAGGAAGTTCGTATATATATGGGGAGCGCTCGGCGCTCTGTGTGCCTGAAAAGGTAACTAGAATAAGTACAATGTATTCACATATGAGTCACACTGTTGGATTTATTAAGAGAGCTGCTAATAATAACTTTTAAACTTTCGCGTTGCATGATATAGGTATATATAATATGTAACGGGTATTAACGCGATCATGCATAATGTTTACCTTTTCTAGGCTTGACGAATCGACCAGGTTACACTGGCCGTGGTCACAAGCTGACTGGTGCTGCGATGTGATGTGATGGTACATGGATATACAAAAATATGCCAAAAGTGAGGGTGAATCAAGATTCTTCTGCCTCACAAACGGAGACATGACATCGCAGCACCAGTCAGCTTGTGACCACGGCCGGTGTAACCTGGTCGAAACGTCAAGCCTAAAAAAGGTAAGCATTATGCATGATCGCGTTAATACCCGTTACATATTATATATACCTAGAGCTGCTAATGTATATAAGTAATGCTTTTTATTATTGTTTGGTTTGTGTCTGTTCTGGGTTAAAACCCTCATAGTACCCACTGCAGCGTCCAAGTCTATTGTACTCGCTACTTCCCTGAATACGTATCATGGTCTTTCTTGCATGTCCGTATCACGTCAACCAATAAGTGCAATATCTATGTCTTCATATAAAATGGCAATGTTATGCAATGTCAAAAAATACACTGGTATCCAGCCCTGATGGCTCATTGACACTAGGGCGTCTGCCGACTTCGGCAAATAAGTTCGACGTGCCGAAACGAGCGAGGTCGTAAGCGCCTACAGAAAGGCGTTTGCACCCTTCGACTTGCCTTGAACTTGATCGAATTCGGGTTCGAACTGAGTCGACAGACGACTACTATTAGACTTTTACACTGGGTCGTTGAACGTTTTCGGCTGCCACCCAAGCCCCATCGACCTCTTCTCGCTGTCTAGGTCTCTAGTCTAATGCTTCATAATAAATTAACGCCTATTATACTTAGTATTATTACAGCCTATTTCGTAAGATAGTTTACGATCCGAGTAATTTAGAGGTTATTGGGGATCATTAAGAATATGCTGTTGCGATCTAAAAGAGTAGCCGTGAATTGCCTCCAGGTATCTTCTCATAAGCCTAATATAGCAACTAACCTAAATGTAATTTCAGTAACTGCACTAAACTCACTATCTTATAAACTTAACGAACCTTTGTGACCTAAATGAATACATGATTTTAGACTTTAACTTTTATTTTTGACTTTCTGACATAAAGTCGCAATACAAAGCTTTGTTAAAAATTTACATTGATCGCAATAAACTTTTCATAGTTTATGTTACAAAAATAACAGTTTAAATATGATTAAGGAGAGCCAGTCGATAATTTACAAGATTGAAGTTATCTCAGTACCAGTCAGTTTCCAGTTGAATAGGCAACGCTTGTCTTACCGGTTATATCGGTCTGCGAACACGACACGCCAAAGTCACAGTACATAAATGATGTACTGTGCCAAAGTCAAATGCGTTTTAATGACTGTCTCGATCGTCTTGCACTCTTGCGCTTATGTTTACGGATGAACGTAAAGTATCAGATCCTGTATCAGTATCAAATTCTAAGTTACCTATTATTTCATAAAATACAATCATATTTTGCGTGTCTTAGGTCCGACACGGAGTCTGAAATTGTGAGAGAGATAGCAATACTGGAGCAGCGTAACACTAGAAGCACTTCCTATTTGAAAACATTCATTGAGTTCCTGCAACTTTCAGGACTAAATAAAAATTATAGGAATTTAACGCTGGGTTGGGAAATGAGTACATATACTCGTCGCATGGAAGCGCAGTGACTTATTTTTGTAAAGTGAATAGCGATAGCTTGGTCTAGTGTTGCAAGCGTCCATAAATAATTAGTATTTAGCGGTAGTTTGCAACATATACAAATAAGGTCTATAAGTACACGATGACGGCCATGATTATTACTTCCATTCAAAACGTAGTACCGTATAATCCGCTTACCCTCTAAAGAAATGATTGTGTCAGTCAAATCACAACGCTTTAAAACAGTCTATATATTTTACGTGCACAATGAATTTAAACCTACTGGAATGTACGGCAATCAGACGTTTCATTCACACCAATTTGGTAGTTTTAAAACACCCACGATTATTGCTGTGGAACGCCTTATTTAGCAGCAGAATGAATTGAGTCAGAGACGAAAATATTTTGATTTGGGCATGGAGAACAAGTGCGTCAGCTTTTATTCTTATCAAGCGAATTAATTCATAAAATGTTTAGTAAACAGGTATCTTAAAGACACCAAATACGCAATAACCGAGTTATGTATAACGCAATGGAAGAACTTAACAAACAACATTTAACGATACAATGGTGTCAAAGAACCTAATCGACTATTTTTCAATATACAAGTTATGACACTTGTCCGTAGTCCGATCGATAGAACAACAAACAAAAGTTTAATAGTAATAGTATACACTACTATTACTATTAAACGTTAGTTTTCAAAATTTTGTCATAAAGTGTCAAAAAAACAACGCGATAAAATCCGTATATAGTAGTTTAATTTCAATGAAATTCGCGTAAACAGAAGACAATATTAAACAATAGCTATTGCCTGTAATACTACCAGTTGAACTATGAAGGGTTCCTACCCTTCATAGTTCAACTGGTAGTATCACACAATCACAATCCTTTACTCCATTATATCGCTACAACATTTAAAAGCATTGACATTATAGATCAAAATAATATTTAGAGTCAGAACAAATTCCTGTTGATCTCAAATGTTTGAAATGCGGTAGATTGATATCATTGCAGATCACAATTCCAATCACTACTCCATCTAATACAGTCAAGAACATCGAATTGGTATTGATGGAAGGAATTCCAATGCACTCAAGGACTCCACACTTAAGAGCGGACGAGATCGTAGTGAACTTCACATATGCGCCAAAATTGCTTGTTGAAACAAGCACGCTATACCAATTATTCGATGGATAGCCGATCTGTCTAGAGTATGTTAAAGACATCGCAAGCCTTAAAGATCTATCTAAATATTCAATCCTATATAATCTTGCACGTAGCATAATTACCTTAACTAAAGGTTGTTGCACTGTAATTGCAATATGTAACTTATAATCAAGTGAGCTAGCTGTGTGTTCTTCTAAAGCTAGATGTCGAAAGTCGGCGCGATCATAGTGGCATTTTCACACTAATATATGCCATTAACCTATGACAACAGTAACTTAAGTTTTTCTACTAGAATACATTTGGGCATGAGTTTTAATAATACCTACGTGTAACAACTCCTCCACAAATGCATATTAGTGTTTTCTAGTTGCTCATAAACAGGTCTAATTGCAAATATACATATGTATATATCTATACTAATATTATAAAGCTGAAGAGATTGTTTGTTTGTTTGAACGCGCTAATCTGAGGAACTCTGAAAAATTATTTTAGTGTTGGATAGCCTATTTATCGAGGAAGGCTATAGCCTATATAACATCACGCTACGACCCACGGGGGCGGCGCAGTAACGATAAACGCGGGTGAAACCGCGGGACCATCTAGTGTACTTATAATTTCTCCGTGCTCGCTGTTCAGAGCTCCTCGACAGCGAACTAATCTTGGGAAACATTCACCGGTTGTTAGGATGGTTGATCAGTATAACGAAGTATCAGGTGCCTCGGCAGACATAGACATCTTTAGCAATTCACTTGCAACTTTCAAACATCTAGCTCTTAATTATTTTACAAGAAGGTTCGAAGATCCCTTAATTATTAATGCGCCTTAATTATTAATTATTATTCATTATTTATTAAGTAGGTATACATTTGACACTTGATATAATTTTGTGTTTAAATTTTATTATATATTTTGATTAATTATTTCAATTTTTAATATATTTTATTATAATTATATTTTCTACGTAATTATTAATTTTCTTATCCATTACTTTCATAATTTAATTATTTCATTGACTTTCACAGTATTTTAAGTATTGTAAATTTTATATAATTTTCTATTAATTTTCTTTTAATCGATGTATACTTGTAATTACTATAATTGACATTGTTGTATTTTCGTTATAATTATATTATTGTTCTTTATATTGCATGCTGTGATCTCCTGTTATTGAGGAAACACATGTCCTATTTAAGTGTGCACGTGCCTTGTATTAAAAGTGTATTTCTTGTTGGAGATTCAAAATAAAATAAAATAAAATAAAATAAATCCGATATAGAATTTTAGTCGCCTTGACTGCTACTTAACAATTATATTAATCCTAGACTTTTGTTTTGGAATTACAATAACATTTTCTACTAGTTTTACCTACGTTGTATGTTTACTTTAGCTTTTATATAATAGAACCAAGGATTATATATTAATAACTTACATGTGTATTGGTTGGGTAAACTTTTCTGTTGATAATTCCTATGATGATATACGACTGAGTATTGCGTTTCATAAAATATACTCGCCTCATCCATAACGATGAAACAAAGGACTAACATATCAAAAGCCTTTTAAAAATATACGAAATATAATTTTGGGATACCCCAAGGACCAATACCTGTGCCATTTCTACCATTTATTAAAAGGTAGTACAGAAATCAGTTCAAGTTTCATGAAGCAGCGTATCACAAAGGGCAGTAAATTAATTAGCGCAGCGAAACAATAGGGGGCAGTGAGTTTGATCTAGGCGCGGTCCAAATGTTAAATGGACGGAATGCCAGTAGAGCGGCAATTATGATGAATGTAGGCCAATTTGTTCCACTTGTACATGCATATTTTAATTTAGCAAGTTCAGATGAATATTTGAGTATACTTTTTTAGATAATGACTACAAGTACTGCTGGTGTTTCCGGTTGGTTTAATTTTTCAATATTAGATTTAGGTCACATTGACAATTGACCTGAAAGTTGTAGGCAAAAACTGCAATAAGATTGAAATTGTATAAAAACGTGATTACGTCGGAACACTATTTTTACGGTGATTTGTTAACAAATTATATTTGTAGACTGTATGGTAATCATCGCATGGAGATGCAATATTTTCAATGAATCACGGATGGCGTAGTTGGTTGGTTTAAGTTGGTGTCTTGCTACCGTCGCGCACCGTGTGTTGGGGGATTATATCCTTTGTTTTAATGTTTGTAAAGTACCTCGTGACACAGGATCTTTACTTTTCATAAAACAATTACAAAAATATGACCGGTCCGTGAGGCAAGAAACACTCTCTAAAATTATTCACTAACTTCAAGTCTAGTAATAATTATGGGGTACAAGACTTGAATTGTGAATAACACGAAACATAAAACTTTCCAAGACGCTCCAGTAATTTACTCCAATATGTTAGCTGAAACACAATCTACGTAATTCCACTAGAAAATATAACGCTGTAACAAAACGCCTAAAGTCTCAGCTACCAAGATTAATCCTAACAATTTAAATGGTAATGCCGTCATTAACATTTTAGACTGCTCGAGATAAACTCACAGTGCTCGGTTTTAACCTGAGATCATGCTAAGATCATATTCCGCGAATTGCTTCGACAAATGCCTTAAATTGTTCACTGTGTACCGTAATTCGCAGGAACGCTTTGTACGTGATATGTAATATATTTAAAAGAATTTTAACGTGTTGGATTTTGGAGTAACTGCCAAAATTAAAGAAGAATTAATAAGTAAGAGACGGTGGCTCCTGAGCTACTCTCCTCGTCTCTCACTTCTATTATAATGTATACCATATGGCTAAACGAAGTAGCGGTATGCACTGTTTGGTTCTGTCCAGTTCTCTCGTAAAACAAGATTCTTTCGGATCTGCCAACCTAGTTTTCCTGTGTCGCGGGGGACAAATATTCAAATAACGGACACAAAAACACCCAGACTAGAAACAACCAATTCTGGATCACACAAATATTTCTTCCGTGTGGACATTAAAATCACAACGTTCGGAGCAGTGGCAGTAACTAGGTGGCAAGGTTGGTCGACGTGAAATAGGAGTATTCCTACTGTTGTGTTTCGTTCGATGAGTGAGAGTGCCGGAGGCCCAATCACCCCCTTACCCCCTTCCCGCTCCTTCTCCTTCCCACTTCCCTTCCTAAAGGGTCGGCAACGCGCTAGTGATGCCTCTGGTGTTGCAGGCGTCCATAGGCTACGGTGACCACTTACCATCAGGTGGGCCGTATGCTTGCTTGCCACCTTAATTGTATAAAAAAAATAAAAAATACGAGGTTCCTCGTACAAATATCCCGTACGAGGTACGAGGACACTGTCTGCCTCGTACAGTTAGGTATGTACGAGATTTTGATATATTGAGAATAATAACATGATTTCACATTGCAGGCAACATTTTGTAGCATAAATGGGAGGCAATGCCAAATGCTGCTACATTATTATTTCGTTCTTTTTTCTTATTTTACGTAACATTAAAGATTATTTTTAATACAACGTGATGTTTTTTTAAGTAGAAAACTTGCATTTGATTATTTTATAATGTTAATCGTTCTAAATGCGTTCGTTTGATATGCCTGTTTTTTAATTTTATTTCACTTTAGATGCATTAATGAATGTACGAGGTTTGAGATCCAAAATACGAGGTTTTTGTCTGCTTCTGTACAAGGAATAAAGTTCTACGGTTGGCAATCCTTTCATACCATAAATAGAAGTGGTACCATCTTCACATCTGCTATGTCGTAAGTAGTTATAATATAATTATTCTTATGTTACGGCAATAAGTTATTTGGAATTTACTGAATAAAGTTTGGGCCCTTAAAGAGTTACATCGAGATGTTGTATCTTAGCAAATAATATAACTGATATATTCTTGTCGGCCCTGATGGCGTAGTGGTTAGTGTAACCGACTGCCACGCCTGAGGTCGTGGGTTCGATTCCCGCACAAGTCAAAAATTTGAGTGCATGAACATGGATGTTTGTCTTGATCTGGATGTTTCTATGTATAATGTGTCGTAATAAGGTTGAATTTAAATTACATTAACTTGTTCAGATATAGTTGTATTCATGTGTGCATAATTATAATTGGACGTACTTTCTGAAAACATTCCAACCCACACTCGGGTCAAAATCGAGTTATTATTAGCAAATTAGTCACGGGGTTACTATTTACTAGCTGGAAAAATTTGGTAGCTCTATTATCACTCTAAATATGAAATCATGACTTAGTAGCCCAACCCACATGTATGAAGAAGCACTACGGGATTGAACTTCAATCACGATTATCTCAAAATGTTAACTTTGTGGGCTGGAACCTTTTTTCAGAAAGTACGTCCAATTGTGAATCCTACACTGCTTAGATAATATGATCTTAAAGTTGTTCATACAATAATGTGCCTTTGGCTGTAAACATGTTACTGAGAAAAAGTAGTCACATATTAATGAATCTAAATCTTGACCACAATTTGATGATGCTTATAGTTGTCACAATATTATGAACTTTTTTGACGTTAATATATTTTTGAAGCCTGGAAGGGCCAATATATTAATGAAGTCGACTGTACAAAGCTCTGCTTAGTTTGGGCTAGATGGTGTTGCGTATATATAGTAGAATATTATTATATAATCATCGATTTTATGTTCATGATGTCACCTATCATTGAGTAACATGATACAGTTTAATTTGCACAATATTATCACATTTGAATGCATTCTTTTTCAGGCCATCGGTAAAGCTACCATTATTATAAGCATCTATTTTCACCAGAGGTACAAGCATTTAATCTGTGTCAATAGAGATGACCCAATTGACCTCAGGTCCGAACAGCAGGTGGTCCCTAGTTTATTATGCATAACGTCAAATTAAGGCAGTTATATTGGATTGTAGATATATCATTAACTAGATTTTGTATGCGGTTTCGCTCGCACGGAAACAGTACTCTTTTTCTGGATAAAAGATATATGTCCTTTTCTGTACTCCTTACAACGTGTATGCGAAAAGGGAATGCCTTTTCTCCATAGTGTCTCAGGCCAAAGATGGACATCAAAAATTACTAGAAAAATTGGTTGTCTGTAAAGTCGGTTTACGGACGATAGTTTAACGTGACAACGTCATAACAACATTTCTTGCCCGTAACGTTACAATGAGCGTAACGGGACAATGATCGTAACGGGACAATGGCCGTAACGGGACAATGAGTCATCCTTTTTCGTGCGTGCAGCCGGCGTTCATCGATTTATTAGACGTTGTCACGTCAAAAATTGAGTAACATAATATACCTAATATTATTATGAGAAATGAATAATGCGATAACAATACGAACAGGAACTGCAATATTCCGTAAAATAAAGCTGGATTTAAAGAACAGATTCGATATTAAACAAGTACACAAAATTGTTACATCTACATATGTTACCTACTTTATTTTTTAATGAAACGCTCACGATGCTTACGGCTCTTCTGATAAGAAGCGGTTATTGTAACCTATAGTCGCTGGTTATATCAAGCGTATTATTCGCGCGTGTCGTAAAGAAATAAAAGATGGAAGAAAACAAAATGGGTAGCCCAAGTCTGGTCTGCGTGGAAAACTTGGCGGCGTTGTGCATTTTTTTGTGATGTGTAAAAAATGTTAAACTCGCGTCAGGACACATGACCTGATCGAAAATTCGTAAGACGGAGGGAGAATTGTCATGTTTATGTACGATAGCGCAATAAATGAATATTGTATTTTACCACATAAATGATAGTACTTTTATACTGATAATTAAAGCAATTCGTGCAAAATTATTCCCTTACCATTCCAAAATATTTAAAAAATGCACAACTTTAATATTCAAGTTTTCACTTCTGCCGGCACTCCCGGAGTGTAAACGTTGATTTTTTTTCAATTTGGCTTTTTATCTCTAAAGTTAAGAATATATGTTTGATATTCTCTTACTCATTCGATCCTTATTTACTAAAGACTAAAAGGCATTACGCCAACATCAGATACAATTTCAAATTGTTTGGTTATATAATTTAGGTTCGACTCGGTATAAATAATTGTTTTAATGCTGAAACTAAATCAAATTCATTCGTTCTTGACATTAAGATAAAAGTATGTTATGTACATTGGGCCTCGTCGTCGCCTCGGGGGCCATTGATCACTGTGTTTTCTTGTTAATTCATGTCTCTAGTTCATTAAGTCATATAATGTAAAATACTCCGCAATGTACTTTCTTCTGATGCCAATTAATTATTATTATTTTATTATGTTCGCAGCAATAATATGCCTAAATAATTTGAAACAGTACACGTAAAATTTTTTGTGTTAATTATTATAGAATGTCCGTGAGAAAATGACCTTGGATATTTTATTACGGGTTAAAAGAATCATTATCTTGGTTTTTTATTATGTATATCTATTAGCTGAGTATGTTTAAGGTCTGGCTATGTGGCGCAGTGGAAGTAAATGCGACTGCTGTCCATGAAGTCTCGGGCACGATTCCCTGGACGAGCAAATGTTGTTTGGTTTTTGTCAAGAATATTTCAGTTCCAGCTCCATGTCTGACACTAATGCTGGTATTGGTGTTATGAACAGTCGACAACGGGAGTCACTGCTTAAGACCACATTCGTTTTAGCTCACCAGCTGTTGATAAGACAGGTTTATGATAGGAAGGGGAAAGAGGAAGAGCTGAGCCTCCTAACACAGGCATTAAATGCTTAAAAGGAGACTCTATAAACTAACATTAGAAAATTTATTGTTAAAACGAAATAAATAACTTTGAATTTTTTTTATGATAATAATTTTTGGAAACCCTATTACTAGGAAAATAACAGCTTTCTGTGAGATGTGTAATAGGTAATGCATCGAATGAACTAGAATGTACGATTATGTTCGCAAATATGCAAGTACTCATATAAGAACAAAAGCAAATATCCTGTTTGTATACGTTTATATTATCTGAACGTACCAAGCACTGATGAAGTACATTTGAAATATCCAGGCTAAAAATAAACGAACGAGCGATTAAAATCAACATGTTATTTATAGAGTAACTTGTTCTGGTTGAATAAATACAAAAATTGTCCTTCCTTACATTAAACCTGTATGAGGAAGGGCTATTATTTTTTGGCCATTGCAACAAATAAACGGCACTGATCATCGTAAATAATAATAGTTTATACATTAACACCCAGATTCTGAAAGGAAGATCAACACATAATTTAGCTAAATGTAATTAACAAACAATCAAACGCATTGTTAGGCTGAATTAGCAAAGACCAATCAATGATACCTGACTTGAGATAAGTTTGACTTTGACACGTCGTTAATTAGCTTGTCAGAAACGCTGTGTAAGTCCTGGGTTGAAACTTGAGAGAGATCTATGTCCAATAGTGGACTGTAACACATTGATCTTGAAACGAAAGGTTTAATCGCTTAAATTTATCCGTCCGTACTAATGCTATAAATGAAATTGTGTTTCTTTGTTATGCTTTCATTCCTTAACTACTCGACCGATCGTCATGAAATTTCGCATACACTTTGTCAAGGGTACCGAAAACGACATAGGGTACCTTTTATTTAGAAAATAATGTATTGTTTCCGAGCGAAGTCGCTAGCAAAAGCTAAAGTTGTATAAACGCACCAATACAGAGCCTTGTGGCATTACATTTTCATCCAAAATCACCAATTTATGAAACCTACAATAATAATATCAGCTCAAAATAGTTATCTAACGTAACGGAGCGGCAAAGGCTGCATGTGTTCAGCCTCGGGCAGATCACGGAGTTCGTTTACACTGGTTATTGTCACAGATAACGATGTTCCAACAATGTAATCTTCGACGTTATAAACAATAGATATCAGATATACCACTTTGCAGATATATTTAGATACGACACGGTTTTCATTATTTTATGAAAGTAATGTAGGATATTTTTTATTAGTGGCATGCCACCGTAACATCGATCACAGTTTTACTGGGTATAGCATCCAAATAACCTTATGTAGTATTCCTGATGAAATAACCTTATGTAGAATTAGATGTGGCATGAAAGTGGATATAGTGACGAGAATAGAGAAGGGTATGTTAAGCTGGTTTGGGCATGTGGAAAGAATGGATGAGAAAAGACTGACTAAGAAAGTTTATAATGCTAGTGTGAATGGAACAGTGGCAAGGGGAAGACCTAGGTGAACGTTTCTTGATCAGATCGAACACGCTCTGGATAAAGGCCAGGTTAAGAGCTCCTTAAACCGGCGAGCGTGTATGAGGAATGTTATGAAAGTGAATGAAGCCAGAGAAGTGTGTCAGGAAATGGAAATGTAGCAAATGGAAATCCGTAGTCTCTGCTTACCCCTCTGGGAAACAGGCGTGAATCTATGTATGTATGTAGTATTCCTGCGGATCACCTTCTTTACGCTGGAAACACAGCGACTTTTATTTTGCAAGTAGGTAATAGCAATGAATGATGCGGATATTAATATATAAGGATGTCCAAAATCCATCTTTTTTCCTAATATCTCTTGCACATCGCAGATGAGCATTCACATGAGGCGCTCATAGCCAGTTGCACTCACTGATCGGTAAACGATTAGCGAGGTTAAGCAACGGTGGGTGCGGTCAGTCTATAGATTGGTGACCGCTTAGTGGTATTTCATCTGAGCGTCTCCGTGCTTCGGAGGGCAAGTAAAAAGTCGGTCCCGGTTGTTGTCAAATTGATAGCAGTCGTTAAGCCATGTCCGAGGCCTACGGGCGGCTTGAACAACTCTTGATAACAGGTTGACCACTAACCACACGAAAAGAAGAAGAAGAAGAAGCATTCACATACACTGAAAACATGCTAGTGTTAGATTTTATATAATGAACTATAATTATACGAGTATCATCTGAATCGAGCGTTTTAATAAATTAAGCTGGGCTTATAAGCATATTATGAAGGTATAGCTACTGACCTATATACTGACACTAGATGTTCCCGCGGTTTCACCCGCGTTTATCGTTACTACGCCGCCCCTGTGGGTCGTAGCGTGATGTTATATAGCCTTACTCGCTAAATAGGCTATCCAACACTAAAAGAATTTTTCAAATCGCACCAGTAGTTTCTGAGATTAGCGCGTTCAAACAAACAAACAAACTCTTTAGCTTCATAATCTTTATATATATAATTCTTCTGTACGTGTGTTGACAGTGAACTCCTCCTAAACGGCTGCACCGATTTGAATGAAACTTTTTGTGTGTGTTCAAGTGGATTCGAGGACGGTTTTCTTTTTTTTTTTCTCTTTTGTACAGGACAACGTCTGTAGGGACAGCTAGTATTAGTATAGATTACCTTATACTCGTATAGTAAGAAAAACCGCAAAAATTGCTAGTTTCATAAATAAATTCTTCAGCAGCAGTGGCCTGTCAATTGCTAGACACAATTCTTTTTCAATCATATCTATTCAGTTATATACATACAGCTTAAAATCTGAAAGAAACCCACTATCTACCATGGCTAATCCAACAATTACCATCCGCTGAAAACTTAGTAATAACGCTAAATAAAGCGCTACATTGCTTGTGTTTACAAAATATTCGTACCAAAGAGAATCGTGCAAACTCTTATCGTTGCATCGAGGCACGATGCGGTTCACATTTTGCATCACCGTCCAAAACAACTTGATCTTCCCACCCCCTTACATGAAACCTCAACACAGAACTTGGAAGAGAAGAACTGTTATAAGTGAGGTGTCCTCAAAACTGGTTGGGTTGGAACATTGTACTTTAGCTCAGTATTTCTAACAAAGATTTATTTTACTGTGATGTTAAGAGGCGAATATACTGCTAAGATTACGTAAGATGTTGTTTTATATTAAGGGAAAATGAGGGTATCCTTGAGACTTATTTTTCTAGATGCGTAATAGCGGTCTTTGTGTAGTTAAAGTAATATTATATAACAACTAACTAAATATACCTACTAACTAGGTACACAAAAGATTATCGTGAATCCTTAGACAAACTTATCTATATTATAAAGCTGAAGAGTTTGTTTGTTTGTTTGCTTGAACGCGCTAATCTCAGGAACTACTGGTCCGATTTGAAAAATTATTTCAGTGTTAGATAGCCCATTTATCGAGAAAAGCTATAGGCTATATAACATCACGCTACGACCCACGGGGGCGGCGCAGTAACGATAAACGCGGGTGAAACCGCGGGAACATCTAGTAATATTATAAATGCGAATGTGAGATTGTTTGCTACGCTTCCACGCCTCAACTACTAGACCGATCACTGTGAAATTTCGCATACACATTGTCAGGGGAATAGTAAAGGACATAATGTACATTTTATGCAGAAAATAATAGTTTAAAAACTAAAAAAACACGCTTTATTAAAAAAACAAACTAAAAAGTAGAAAATAATTTAATCATTTTAATGTAAAAATGCGTGGGGTGGAGGTTATCAAAATATCTTAGAAAGCACCCCACGCTTTTTTACATTAAAATGATTAAATTATTTTCTACTTTTTAGTTTTTTTTTTAATAAAGCGTGTTGTTTTTAGTTTTCTTGAACCATTTTTTTAAATTATTGTGTTGTCATCGGTCCACGATAAGTCTCCAACGTTTAAATGAAATCTGACGGTTTGAAGTGGGTCAAAATCAAGCTCAAAGGAGTCGGTTACATACAGACAAACATACAAGCGAAACTAATAAAAGCGTGTTAAGAAAGTACTGTTAATAATCTAACTTAACCTATATTTAAAGCGAAGCCGCGGGCAAAATCCAGTACAGTAATATTTATATAGATACATAGTACATACATATCTCTCGCTTATATTCCCGAAGGGGAAGACAAAGGTATATTAGACGCTGCCGAAACCGTGGCGAGGTCGCGATTGCATGTGAAAGCGATTCGCACGGCCTCGCCATCTATGGTTATGTCGAGCAACACCGTGGTAGGTTTAGTCGGTATTACCGGGGTATCTTTTCTCTGGTGAGCCCGACATAACCTCTCCGTCACCCCGCGGAGAGGTATGGATTAAAGCATTCCGCCACGTAAAAAAAAAAGGTATATTAGACCCTCACATTGCCAATTATGTTTTTAGGTTCCATACCGGGCACAGTTCCAGACCGCTGCTACTTAGATATTTTTTTAATTTATGTAATCGTAGATTTTGCCCACGGCTGCACTCGCATAAAATAAGGTTATGTAAATTTTATATTTTACTAGCTTGTGTCCGCGGCTTCGCTCGAGTTAATTTAGAATTTGACAATCAATTATTCGAGTTGTACTCTGCTTGTAATAATATAATTCAATCATGATTAGAAAGAAACGTGGCGCCATCTATTATCATAAGAACGATTTGTTGTTTTCCTCGGGAACAGTAATTTTTTTCGGGATGAAAGGTAGCCTATGTCCGTTTCTCGTTTCTGTACATCTGACAACGTATATGCAAAATTTCAGGATGATCGGATCAGTGGTTTAGGCGTGAAAAGGTAACAAACAAACAAACAAACTCATTTTCGCTTTTATAATATTAGTTAGGATAGCATTAGGAAGTTAGGATTAGGATAAGGATAGGATAGGATAGGATTATTCTTTGGGAACAGAACATTTTTGGATAAAAGGTACCCATTTCCTTTTCTGTACCCTTGACAAAATGTATGCAAAATTTCATGATGATCGGTCGAGTAGTTAAGGTGTAAGAGCATTTATACCTAATATCAAGTTAGGACTTTTTGTGTTATTGGAACGAGTCAGCAAAAAGTAGCAACTACGATGTAAATTTCGATCACGATATATCTTGACATACAAACTGTCTTATCCACAGATTTAACTAATAAATAAGAATATCCATAAAACCACGCGTCTAAGATTACCCAGTCGCGCAACATGCCATTATTAAAAAAAAGAATCTTGACGTACCTACTAGATAATTGGCATAACAGGACTTGCAAAGAGTTGTAGGCTTCAAAATAGAACCAATTAAAATACTTCACTGATGGTATCAAAGATTACGCAGAAATAATATTATTAAAAAAAACTTGTACTCAGCGTAGTATAAAGCTGTTCTATTCATAGTAACTTGTTCAATCATCGTACAAGAAAAGTTTAGTAAAGCATTCACCTTCTTCTTTTGTGGTTCTATAGATTCAATTATCTATTACTAGATGTGCCCGCGGTTTCACCCGCGTTTTTGATGCGCCGCCTCCGTGGGTCGTAGCGTGATGTTATATAGCCTATAGCCTTCCTCGATAAATGAGCTATCCAACACTAAAAGAATTTTTCAATTCGGATCAGTAGTTCCTGAGATTAGCGCGTTCAAACAAACAAACTCTTCAGCTTTATAATATTTGTATAGATATTCGATAAGTAGAGGCAATGCGACAAATACCTTTCGTCGATCTTAACTAGAACTTATCCTACATGTTTAATTCATTTCAATAGATAATAATTAATTGTAAATGAAAGATCAACACCGATATGGACTGTATTTTTATGTCGTTTATTCAGTGTTGTGTTAAGCATATACAAACCAAAGCATAGGTCGTTCTTTTCGCAAAGTTCACAAGGAGCCACGGTTGTGTTTATAACCTACAAGCTGTGTAGCTTGAGGAGCTTTGTACGAAAACGTATTTTGTACAAATAATAGTACAAAATACGTTTTCGTACTATTTGTATTTTGTGGGTAGGTACTATTATTAGTACAAAATACAAATCTCCTCAAGCTACACAGCTTGTAGGTTATAAACACAACCGTGGTCCTTGTGACCTTTTTGAAAACAACAACCTGTGTTTTAGTTAGTAACAACAGTTGATACAGGCTCCATACGATTGTACTATCATTTATTATTCTAGCTGTCGCCCACTGGTTCTCCAGCGTGCGTAAGTAATAAGAAGTGTTTTATAAGACACACATGACAACTACTACGGGCCCACCATTATTTATCTTTGTTAAGTTATTTTCGTTTTATTTACGTTTCTATAAGGGACTCTTCGATCGAAGATCGGATTCGATCCCAAGGCGCGCCCCTCTGACTTTTCGAAGTTGAGTCCGTATTACCTACATAGTTAACTAGATGTTCCCGCGGTTTCACTCGCGTTTATCGTTACTGCGCCGTCCCCGTTGGTCGAAGCGTGATGTTATATAGCCTTCGTCGATAAATAGGCTATCCAACACTAAAATAATTTTTCAAAGCGAACCAGTAGTTTCTGAGATTAGCGCGTTCAAACAAACAAACTCTTCAGCTTTATAATATGTAATAGTATAGATTATCGCTTGCTTTAACGGTGAAGGAAAACATCGTGAGGAAACCTGCAGGTCTTAGAGTTCTTCATAATGTTCTAGATGAAGATACGTGAAGTCTGCAAACCCGCACTTGGTCAGCGTAGTAGACTATGGCCTAACCCCTCTGACACTGAGAAGAGGCCTATTCACAGCAGTGGGACAATTTCATACAGGGCTGATATTATTAAGGGACGCTTCAAAGTTTTATATAAAACCACGGCTACTGAGTTAGACTCATACAGAAGGGATAGGCAGATATGTATTACACTGTCGCTTCGTGCGCTATGCCGTTAGATTTCACAAGTGAACTTGTTGCCGTCTCCCAGTACATTTAAGACTTTCTGTTGAAACTATATACATATATAATAAACTCATTTCAAGAAACTAGAAATTACTTTGCTAGCCCGTATGCCAGTCAGTGCAGACCGGCGACACTTCGATCCAGTGGGATATTTTGTGTCGACACTCTCCCATAACGACTGCCATAGATGTTCATGGCAGCCGGGACCATAGATATAATAAACAACGCTTTTTTATATTTCTATGGCCGGGACCAACGGCTTAACGTGCTTTCCGAGGCACGGAGCAGGCGATAATTGTCGATCAATATGCACATAATTTCGAAAAGTCATATAACTTCCGAAAGTCAGAGGTGCGCGACGTGGGTTCGAACCCGAGACCCTCTGCATTGCAGTCTGTTGGTCTCCCCACTGAGCTATCGCTGCTCTTACTTTGAACTAAGGACATCCTTGTAGAAATACTTTTAGGTATTTCTGGTGTTGTAAATTACTACAACAGTATCTTGCAATTGTTTATAAGCAGTGTATTCTCATAAGAGTTGTGCTTAACAATCGGGGTCGATCCCCACACAGGACAAAAATTTGTGTAAACTACAATTGTTATTGTTGTTTAGAGTCCGAGTGATTTTTGTATCCGTTGTTTGAATTTATAAAGTGTTCTGCGACACAGGAATTATTGTTAATATAAAAGCTATATATAAAGAGAATAAAAGGCTAAATCATGAGTATGCACACGTATAGGCCATCTAAATTAAAACTAGGATACTATTTAGCCTAGTATACATTCAAGCAAGCAAAACCCTAGACAGAAACTACTAGTAATACAGACCATACATCTAGTTAATAAATGAAGTCCTTCTTCAGATACAAGCAGGACAACAAATATAGCTCATAAGTCAAACCAGTCCGTTTAATTGTAGGCACAATTAAAGCAGTATGTTTTGGGAATGCTGTCCTCGCCCACGAGAGTGTACCGATCGGGAATAAAACCGGTCGAGTCCCTCAACCAGATAGTGGGTAGTGCTTCCCCTTCATAATTTGTCTCTGCGATAAGATATTCTAAAGTGTAACTGGCAAGAAACCCTTTCTTACATAAAATTATTTTTATTAGTCCTTTATCTAGTGTCAAGGAACATTAAGTAATATTGCATTACTTTTGTATATCTCTCCAAAGCTGAGCAGACAAACTCATTTAGATTTTGGTTACCCTTTTTAGGATCTACCTAATAAAAGGCAATACCCTTTTATATTGTATATATGTACCTAAAAAGTTATTGGTATATAGACACATGTCGAGCTTAGTGCTGTTTTTCGGGTACAGAAACTAACACATTGAAAATAATAACTCTTTTATAGAAAATGCATGGTACATAGTTAGTTTTGACATTAAACACGGTTATTTAACAGAAGCAACAAGATAGAAGAAAGAAACAAACAGAAGGTTTATATATTTATAGTAAGGTTAATATTAACTTCACAATTTAGCCTCATAAGTCCTTAACCGAGGATACCAAATTAAATTAAAAAAACTGTCACGTTTTTAACACAAAAGCCAATTATCCCAACTTAGACAGATCCCAATTAAGATTATGAAATACAATAAATGTCAGATAATAGATTAAGAAGTTAATAACACAATTGGCAAATTGTGAGTAAATCCTACTCATATTATAAATGTCAAGTTTCTGACAATTGGAGGTTCGGTGTGACCAATTATTCCTAGAGCGGGGATTTAATTTAAGAGAAACATAACTACTCAATCACGCATATACCTTTCAACTGATTTAGATAAATATTGGTTGGGATGTCAGTTACGCGTAAATCACTGAGCGTAGGTATATATATATATGAAAATTAAGACATACATAGGACCAAGTCCCGGATTAGCACCTAGGATATTGTTTACTCGGTAGGATACCTTTCTGTAAGATACAAGCGACCGAAGCCGCAAGCAGACTATTTCATCTTTAAATTAAATATATGGATGGACTACTAATGAGGCAAGTTTTACTTTTTCTATAGAATAAATATTCTGCTCTTGAAGGATTCGTGTGACCAAATGTGTTTCGGAATCAAATCGAAGTTTAACATAAGATCTAAACAAAAATGTTAACCAAGCTTTTCTATATAAAGTCTTGAATTAAATTACCTCAGAATATCAAACTAGCGATGATTGATAAACAGAACAGCTTATTAATTTATAAAAGAACTTATTCTTCAATTACACAATTGCCACTAAAATCACTACACCAGTTATATCTGCCATCGTCTCGTTTATATCACTCTCAGTGGTTTTAGTAACATCTATTTCACGAACAAATTAATTGTTTCCTAGCTTTGTTTGTTTATGTTTAATTTGGGAGTCGGATCTTTGAGGTAATTGTATATTGATATGTTTGTTTCATTGTATTTTGTTAAGACTGTGTTTAATTTACCTAATTTATAATTATATCATCATTACGGCTTTATATTTATACTAGTTTTTACCCGCGGCTTCGCTCGCGTAAATGTAAGTTAGGTTAGTTTAGGTTTGCAACAGTTATTTTTTCTAGATGAAAGGTAACCTATGTCCTATTCTGTACCCCTGATAACGTGTATGCAAAATTTCATTTTGATCGGTTGAGTAGTTAAGGCGTGAAAACGTAACAAACAAACAAACTCATTTTCGCATTTATAATATTAGTTAGGATAGTACCTATACTAGCGACCCGCTCCGGCTTCGCACGTGTAGTACAAAGCCTTAACAAATTATACATCTAAACCTTCCTCATTAATCTATACTAATATTATAAAGCTGAAGAGTTTGTTTGTTTGAACGCGCTAATCACAGGCACTACTGGTTCGATTTGAAAAATTATTTTAGTGTTGGATAGCCTATTTATCGAGGAAGACTATAGGCTATATAACATCACGCTACGACCCACGGGGGCGGCGCAGTAACGATAAACGCGGGTGAAACCGCGGAAACATCTAGTCATACATATGTATATTGGTGAAAGCTGCATAAAAATCTGTTTTGTAGTTTTTGAGTTTATCGCGAACAGACAGACAGACAGACGTGGCGGGGCAGAAAACCGCATAAAAACCGTTTAGAAATTTTTATGTTTTTCGAGAACAGACGCAGCTGAGGACTTTGTTTTACAATATGTAGTGATCTATTAAGACTCATATATAAATAGTTTTACCATTTGCCCAAAAGGGACGGTAGAGGCTTTTAGGCAACCAAATATCACTAGCTCTGGTTTTATCGTAATACGAGCCGAGTCTATTGCTTTCCACCGGGCACAGCTCCTGACTTCGTAATGCTTATGAGAATTTCTTAACAGAAAGACCTAATAGGTAACAGTTTCCCGGTCTCGGTCTTACATGCACAGAATTCGCGTTCACTACCGCTGGGCCACCGAAACAGTCACTATTAAGACTCACTGTTGTGTATAGCTCTATTACAACCGCTTATTTCCTATGACTGCCTCATCGATGGATGAGGCAGTCATAGGAAATAAAATAGGAAGTAAAAGGAAAAATTACAGGAATATATTACAAGTTTGCTTTTGCAGGAATATTATATTCAGCTGCGTCTTTTTATGGTACAAGTAATCGGAGTATGTTGACAAAGAGTTAGTTCGGCTGAGTGTAGGATATACTTATAACGTTAAGAGTCTAAGCTATACAAAACGCGTAACATTAATTTTGAAGTGTTCATTATTAATTTATATTCTACTAGCTTTTGCCCGCGGCTTCGCTCGCGTTAATTTAGAATTTGACAATCAATTCGGGTCGTACTCTGCTTGTAATAATATAATTCAATCATGATTTGAAAGTCAGGTGGCGCCATCTATTATCATAAGAACGTTATTGTTGTTTTCCTC
The DNA here is from genome assembly GCA_963564715.1 of Catocala sponsa. NCBI lineage: Eukaryota > Metazoa > Arthropoda > Insecta > Lepidoptera > Erebidae > Catocala > Catocala sponsa. The sequence goes on from OY751334.1 coordinate 5,367,686, forward strand.
GGGAACAGTAATTTTTTTTGGGATGAATGGTAGCCTATGTCCGTTTCTGTACACCTGACAACGTATATTCAAAATGTCAGGATGATCGATTCAGTGGTTTAGGCGTGAAAAGGTAACAAACAAACAAACTCATTTTCGCTTTTATAATATTAGCTAGGCTTTATAATGAGAATAGTCTTGGCATATAACATACCGTCATTGCAATACTGCAGAATGACACTTATCAGTAATCCATAAATGTCAGATATAAATTGTTTACATTAAAGATAAATTTACAATCATCATCAAACCAGTGTTTACTACCGCAAACCGTTTAACTAACCGCTTTAGTTATCTGTCCACCCACATTCATAAACAAATCTGATTATATTGCATTCAGGTTCATTCGAATAGGATGTGTTGTATTAATGTAAAATTTAAACTGTCCAGGAACTAGACCGGAGCCTTGTGGCACTCCGTGTAGGTAGATCTTAATAAGGCTTACTATACCAATCACAATAGACTTGAAGTACAAGGTCAGTAATTTCTGTCAGCCATAAAAGCAGGAAGCAAATAATGATAAGTACGAAATGAGGTCGTATTTGTAGTCTTAAAATTAGGTCTATAATTGACTAGCTTTTGCCCGCGGCTTTGTTCGCATATAAGGATGTTAGGTTAGGGGGGCCTGCACCCACAAATTAAGAAGCCCGAGAGGGCGCGCGCGGTGTTCCCGCGCGCCTTCCAATGTCGAAAGGGGAGAGCGGTGAGGCTCTCCCCTGGGGACGAGAGGTGGTCGGGTCTCTTTGACCCGGCCCGCACCCACGCGGGGGGGCCTGCTATGGATGACTCAATTCTTTTAAGAGCTCCCAACAGGCCCCTCCATTGGGTGAGAGAGGGAACACCCCAGGTTTTTTAGTGGGTATACCAGCGCTCTTCATGCTGGGGAGTCCCACACGCCCCGCCGGTGCCGTCCCCTAGCCGGCGGATAGTGCATCAAGCATTTTTCCTGGGTACCAAACAAAAAAAAAATAAAAATTTTAGTAGCAGCCCGACATTGCCCTCTCGCCTCCCCTTGTGGCGAGGGGGTATGCGTAAGAAGCATTTCCCTAAGGCCGAAAAAAAAACTTATTTTTAAAATAAAATATAGCCTATGTTACTCGGTGATAATATAACTTTATAATAGTAAAAGAATTTTTAAATTGAGTAGTTTTTGTGTTAAATCGTTACAAACAAACTCAAATCTTTCCTTTTTATGATATTAGTATAAATATAGAGTAGTTGCTGAGTGAAAAAATAAGTAACAAGGTAAAGCACATACAATAGGATATAACCTCACGTATCTATAGAAAATCATAGCCGAACAAACTTGTGTTTTTGCTGTGAGTAGGGTTTCAAAGTTCCTTTAATAAGCGGTGTGCTGTCATCAAGTGATGCCCTTCCCTTGTCTACCGTTTGGAGGGCTATCACTTGTGACTTCTACAAGCATCCACGGCTATAATAACCGTTTATTATACTATGTCTGCTTGTTTACATCCTTCGAAATATAATTAAATTTCTAATCCAAGATAATGCCTGAACAATGTTCGTTATTTTAACTTTTGTCGTATTTCGTAGTATTTCTTTGTTAACATCCTATAATTTTATATACAATGTACTTATGTTACGATTTTGTCAAATAATTTGTATCCCTCGTCTTCAGTGCTTTTTTTTCTAGATGAAAGGTAAAGCACAGGTAGGCTTCATTTAGAAAAAATAGCACTGTACTGCGAAACACGAACAAAATTTCATATGCCCTTCTGTGTATCCCTGAGAAAGTCGATACAAAATTGAGTAGTTACGGTGTGAAAGCCTAACAGACAAATTCACATTTTTAGGGTTCCGTACGCAAAGGGTAAAACGGGACCCTATTACTAAGACTATGAACCGTGATAGTTAGACAATTGAAATTTTCACAGATGATATATTTCTGTTGCCGCTATAACAAAAAATAGAATAAAATAAATATTAAAGGGGGCTCCCATACAACAAACGTGATTTTTTTACTCGTTTTTGCTCGATATTTGCGGGAACAGGTAAGACGCTTGAAATATTCACAAAATATTTAGTTATATATTCACTTTAAAATAAATAATTAAATTAAAATAAAACAAACATTTAAGGGGCGCTCCCATATAACAGTCATGATTTTTTTGCCGTTTTTATAGATAATGGTACGGAACCCTTCGTGCGCGAGTCCGACTCGCACTTGGCCGGTTTTAGCTAGGTTAGCTTGTTCACTATCATATCAATGATTGCATATCTATCGGTTTCGTTAGTCTGTGTTTACGAAGGCGTTCGACATTAATGTTTCAGATCGATACAGTCGTCAAGATTTGTATTTTATTTTTATGTAAATGTGACGCATCGCGCAGTTTATGACCGTACGGCTGTTATCCAAAGGGCCATTCTTATATTCATGAGGGATTTAAGGTCAGCGGAAGCTTATATACAATTGGGATGATCTTTTGTTCACGCTTGTATTCTAATGTTGTATGACCGGATTCTAAATTCGACGACTTTACAAAAGTAATACACTTTGCTAAAGCAGTGTTCTATCTAAAACTATGCAAAGGAATTGTGACCTTATGCATCTAACTCTTTAAGTTTATAGGTAGGCTTTATAGAGAGTATGTAAGATAGTAAGGAAATGTTTAAAACAGTATGTAGGCAAAAAATTTATAAATTCTGTTTTGGTCAAGGAATATTCTATGACATACACACAACACCATTTAGCCCAAACTAAGCAGAACTTGTACTATAACAAGCTTAAAACTATACTTTTTTTTGGTAAATACATATATATTACACATATAAACACCCAGACCAAGACAAACATCCATGTTCATGCACACAAATGTTTGATTTGTGCGGGCACCTCAGGCGTGGCAGTCGGTAAATGTAAACGGTATAATTGTTTTTAAATACATCGCCCGGTTATCAGATAGTTTCAGTATTATATAAGAATTTATACATATTGATACAGTGGACACCGTAAACATTCAGGCTCTGAAACAGATTTTATGAATCCTAATAAATTATTTACTATTGTACTCAAAAAGACATTTTTGCAACATCTTTGGATGAGCCGAAATATTTGCAAATACATATCTATCAAAATCCATATTAGACTCACCAACTCTATTATAATTAAATTAGCAGTCCTTAACCAATCTAACAGCATCCTAAGACTGACAGAACCAGACTGCCTTGAGCTAATTTATTTGCAAATTGTTTTAGCAAAGATGTTCACTAGGTGCGTGGGGGTACAAATATCTTGGATTATGAAGGTAAGACATATGTAGAGAGAAATATCATAAGAAAGCCTCAGGCAGTAAAGGTACTAAGCCTACGCTCGACTATTGAAATGTTTTTACGATCTCTTCTTTTTGTGACGGGCTCGTGTGTTTTTCTTTTATTAATCTATACAAATAAATAAAATTGAAGTGTCTGTTTGTAATGTCAAAATAACAGCTTTTTATCTAATGCATATGAAAATATATAAGGTAACTATACGAAAACAACTATTTTTAAAATTTCTGTCTGCCTGTCTGTCTGTTTGTTCCGGCTAATCTCCGAAACGGCTGAACCGATTTTGACGGGACTTTCACTGGCAGATAGCTGATGTTACAAGAAATAACTTAGGCTGCAATGATTTTAGAAAAAAATTGGGTTCCGCGGAGACAAACACTTTTTAGTTAAAATCTACGCGGACGAAGTCGCAGGTAACAGCTAGTTACTACTATATCTTTTGAAATGTACTCCCAACATAGTCAGTATTACTTTTTTGGTATTGTCTCGAGGTCAGTGTCCGTGGCGGTCTAGTCAATTCTCAAGATTCACTATTTGGCTGGACACATCTGATGTCACTTTAAGTATTTCACTATAAATATGTCTGTCAAAGTGTTTGGCTAGGAACAAAAGTCGTACCCTTATCAAGAACACCTTAACAAGATTGGCATAAAATAGACCTGACGAGCGAACAAAGGGAGACAAAAGCCTTGTTAGACTAAAGGAATGGCTCTCCAGTGTTTTAATAAACAGTACTAAAGATGATAATAATTATAGAAGGTTATTTGTTATTTGAAGGTTGTTTGCCGGCCTCGGTGGCGTAGTGGTTAGTGTAACCGACTGCCACGCCTGAGGTCGCGGGTTCGATTCCCGCACAAGTCAAACATTTGTGTGGATGAACATGGATGTTTGTCTTGGTCTGGGTGTTTCTATGTATAATATGTATGTATTTACAAAAAATAAAGTATATATGTATGTTTATCCATTGTCTGGTACCCATAGTACAAGCTCTGCTTAGTTTGGGCTAGATGGTGTTGTGTGTATGTGGTAGAATATTATTATTATATTATTATTATTTCCATTGCTGGAAGGCAAGAGCAAACACAGTTTGCTTGCAGTTTACGAGGCTTCAAGGGTGACCTATTTTCACTTAAATAATTAGCATGCCTATTCAACAAGGCAAAGTTGTTACTCTGGTATATTTTCTGTCAACTATGATGAGAAGGAATATTATAACTTTTACTGATAATGGTTATATGTATACATATAGGTCGCAAGTAGTTAGTTGATGAAGAGCAGCGATAGCTCAGTGGGGAGACCAACAGACTGCAATGCAGAGGGTCTCGGGTTCGAACCCACGTCGCGCACCTCTGATTTTCGGAAATGATATGACTTTCGAAATTATGTGCGTATTGATTGACAATTTATCGCCTGCTCCGTGCCTCGGAGAGCACGTTAAGCCGTCGGTCCCGGCTGCCATGAACATCTATGGCACTCGTTATTGGGAGAGTGTCGACACAAAAGATCCCACTGGGGCGAAGTGTCGCCGGTCTGCACTGACTGGCCCCCACATAAGATAAGATAAGATAAGTTAGTAGATGGTTATAATATCCGCATTCAAGAAATGTTAAATTTAAGAAGTTGCCTAGTAACCTCCACACGGGAAAAATTGTGAGTACGATTGTAGGTGTTATTTCTGTTTGTTGTTCGAATGTTTGTAAAGATCCACGCAACTTCGGGTTTATTTCTACAGAGGGAGGTTTCTGTTTAAATAAAATAATAGGATTTCAAAAGTATAGACTAAGAGTATACGCAAAATTCAGTGGCAGACCATGCAATATTGTATCGAAGAACGTAGGCAGCTTTTCTAGTGCATCAAAACAAAAGTAAGTTTTTTATTTTGCTTCTAAGAATTTGATACATTACATTATATCTAAAAGGCTTATGTTTAACTTATCGTCAGATATAGTAAAATATAACAGTCAAAAATAGTAAATGATTACCAAATTACACAGCAAAATTCGCGGGGCTCCTATTTTTGGGTGGGTTTAAGAAGGAACCTAACATAACCTAACCCTTCCGAGACGGAATGCAGTGATTTGAGGCGTATAGGTGCTCGTTATGATATATTTTAGTAAGCATATTTTGCTGCGCAATTACTATTTTTGGTGGTCATTCTATTTAATCCCTATCTAAAACCTTAATCCTTTTTATTTTTTTTTATTTTCCTCGTCAAAATGATCACACTCCACCTGATGGTAAGCAGTCGTGTGGTCTAATAGCAGTGGCCTCCACATCGCCCCCACAGTAGCCGAGGCGATGTTGAGGTCTCTACTTTGACGGCCTGAGAAGATGCTTTTTCACGCCCCGCTTAAAGAACCCAGGATTGAAGGAAGAAGGAAACACGTGCCTTGGCAGAGAATTCCATGCCTTCTAGACGTCTCTCTTCTAGACACTAATGGAAATAAATAGTTTTAGTTGCTATTGTTAGATATATTGCAGTATCATAATGTCTCTTAAGCTAAATAACATACGGTTCCCCATTACGTACGCGCGGTACTTATGTATACTTTGTTATGACAATGATATGACACTTAGGCAAAGATAATATAATTATAGAAAATCTAATTTATACTTAAACGAAACCGGTGTTTCTATAGCTGCTGTCTTGGAAAACACTGATGCGAAGTAAGTAGCATTACCTGAAACAATAATAGAACACATTAGCACCATTTAATTCCCATTAGAAGTCCATCAAACCACCATAGATAGATTAACGACGTCGTAAACCAAATAATAGAAACATATAAAATCTTTAACAGACATAAAAATTTAAAACCTGGTCATGTTTTTTTCACAAAGCTTAAATTTACAACTGCGGTCACAAAATGCAATGAAAGATTTTACGACGAAGGGACGTATACAGATAAATTTTGAAGACAACATAAAAACTTCCCTTTCTATAGAAATTAGGGAAACGATAGTGCTATAATGAAAGCAAACTCTAAATCGACGTGATAAGGTCTATAATATAAAAGTAGAGTACGTTAAATTTGCGGACAATAAAGTTAAAAGAAATGTTTGCGGTTATTCTCGTGTAATGTCAATTGTGCAAGCTGAACTAATTTATGTTTAAGCTCTTTCTTTGGCAGTAATCCTAGAAGGTGCCAGTCTAAGGACGAATTGAGTACCAGTAGACGGCTTTTAATGGAGCTATGATATGGGTCCTACGGATTTATGAGCAAATGAAAACCGAATACTGTTAACATCGAGTAGTTAGACTTTTGATCGACAGGTAAATCCTACTGAATATTATATCGATACAAATTCAGATGTTTGCTCCTCAAGGACGAACAGTTAGTGGGTTTTGATTTAATTTGGCATGAATATACTTTAATTGACAGGGCGCTATGGCGCTCTTTGGGGGAGGGCTAGGTCAGCAGTGGACTATTATAGCCTGATGATGATGATGATGATACTTTTATTCGTGGTATAGGATTACACGGATAAGGCAGTCACTCAATTGGTCATCTTAGCATTGCCAGTGCGTCGAGTGCTATGTATCTCATATCCCCATACAGTCAACATAATTTTGACTGCACTAATATATAGATTTAAAGAAGATAAACAATGAAAAAGTCATGGCCTACATTGCAGTCGTGAACTACTTTATATGTAATACCCTGAATAGTAAGGTTTCCAAGAATAATTTGACTATAGTAGTTTTGTAATGAGATGACGCTTGTGATGGAAGGTCTTGAAAACGGATTACGATTAATTACCGTTATTGAAATAATTACTATCTATTGTAGTCGTAATCTTTATTGGTCTAGTAAGAGGAAAACTAGTAGGTACAAAATGCGGTAATAATCAAGTGAAAGTCTTATAAAAGAGAATATAATAGTAGTAATAGTACTTTAGTGAGTTTGAGTTTTTTATTAATTAATTACCTAGTTGTCGTAATTATTTTATGTCAATCCTAGCCTTGATATTTTTTGGATTTTATCCGATCACTCGTGTTTGTGTTGTTGGGCCTTTTTATGCACAGAAATTATAGTATACGCACATTGCGAATATGTAGATTTAATATCAGTATAAATTGTTTTGTCATGAAGGGATTATACCCAGCAGTGTGCTAAAAGTTGCACGTGCAATCAACCCCTTGCAACTATACAAATAGTGAATTATACTAGCCAGACACAAAAGGTTTTCGATGATGTCTGGCATTCTAACAATTGACAGGTTACAACACTATTTGAAAATTGTGTGACCCATATAAATAGGTGCTAATTCCAAGTGGTCTTAAGGTTTAATAGGAAGGCAATAGAGACACTGCAATAAGTGCGAATGATTTATTAAAAAATATAATTGGGGCAGTCGGATGTTAGTTCCTGATACTCTCTTAGGGGTTATTACGGGGTTCAAAAATTTGTTATTTTTGCGTAGGACGAACTATTTCTGAGATATTGTTAATATTCTAAAATAATTCAAAAATGGAAAGCGTGGAAGCGTGACGATGACGCGAGTTCCATGATATTTGTTCACCCAAGAAGTGCTCAACGCGCCTAAAGAAGTTTTCACTTCAAAAAAGATATACGCGTGCGAATATAACACAATAAGTATTCGTTATCAGTCAGCCTAAAAATATGTATTTGCAGTGTAGGTACACGTGAATATTACCGCATTGGCGAGATTACGCTTAAATATACACATAACATCGTGCGTTATCAAAATATTTAACAGTATTAAAGTATAAGTAAAACTAAATAGAACCAGTCTTAAGGTTTGTTTTTTGATAATGAGCTTAAGGTGATTTGGTAGTTGTCGAAAGCAGTCAGCATTCGCAATCCTTTATAACCTAGCAACGTAAAAATAATATTTATATTAATACTTGTATAATTATTACTTACTAGCTTTTGCGCGCGGCTCCGCTCGCGTGTATCTACATCAATAAAAAGTAGCCTATATCTGTGCCAAATTTCATCTAAATCGGTTGATTGGTTTAGCCGTGAAAAGGTAACAGACACACAGACAAAGTTACTTTCGAATCTATACTAATATTATAAAGCTAAAGAGTTTGTTTGTTTGTTTGCTTGAACGCGCTAATCTCAGGAACTGCCGGTCCGATTTGAAAAATTCTTTCAGTGTTAGATAGCCCATTTATCGAGAAGGGCTATAGGCTATATATCATCACGCTAAGATCAATAGGAGCTGTGCACCAATGAAGAATGTTTCAAAATCGGAGGTTATTTTTCCTTTTGAGAGCTTCCGCTGCGTGCGCTGCGTAAACAGTTAAAGTTTCGCAAAAATCATGTATGACAGAATTGTTCCCCTTTAAAAGTTCTAAAAAAAAGTCCGCGACAGCATACCTATGTCTATCTTTTAAGGTTGGCTCACTATAACCATTTTTATGCTAACGAAATTTGTTCTAAAATAATGCATTATTTGCGAAGGTATTATTATAAACATGATATTAATCCTTATCCAAATAAATACGTTATTCATCACAAGTATTTAATTTAAAACAAAATTGCCCTTTCAATCATTCGATTTCAATGAATATCTTAGGAGATATCGCAGTTTTAAAATAACATAGCAGCAAAATAATTACCCATTACAGACATAGTACAAACGATGTTTCTCTTGGTTTATTCTGCGTGATTACTACTGGTTCGATTTGAAAAATTCTTTTAGTGTTGGATAGCCTATTTATCGAGGAAGGCTATAGGCTATATAACATCCCGCTACGACCCACGGGGGCGGCGCAGTAACGATAAACGCGGGTGAAACCGCGGGAACATCTAGTTTATAATATTAGTAAGGAAGTAAGGATTGGTTTGCATTAGTAGCATGATAGCATTGACATTATAGCTCAATGCGTTCCTTGCTAAACATTTCCGATGGGACAAACAAGCCGATATGTGGGGTTAATAAAATGATGGTTAATTTTCTACTAAACCCACATTTAACCGCCTTGTTTTCAGATCTAGCTACATGACTACCACAATACCTACCTAGGTCTTACTGTCTCATTTCCAAGATTTTTCTAACAGGAAAATTCAGTATCCTTTTAGTCGATTTAGGCGTCGAAAACTCAATGCGATCCCACGCAAGTATATGCATTTATTTTATGCTATAATATATATATATATATATATATATATATATATATTAATACGTGAAGCAAAAACTTTGTACCCCTTTTTACGAAAATTGCGCGGACGGAGGAGTATGAAATTTGGCACAGTTTAAGTTTATATGGAGAAGGAGGGGCGAATCCTAATATTTATATAAAATATGCATTAGAAATACATTAAATTAATAAAAAATCACTACCTACACGGATACAACCATGCATTTGACACACGCCAATCAAATCGCGTTCGTAGTAATTCGGCATTGTTCGTCTGACGTCGTCGTACAATTCTTTGTAACTATGGTTACCTATAGGTAACCATAGTTACAAGTTTTCTTTATTACAATAAATAGTACCTTATTTATATGTAATAAAGAAAAAATGAAAACAAACTAGCAAGCTTAGAAATTTCGGTCAAATTTTGACCACTAGGCGAATAGTACTATTGAATAACCCTTTGGAGACAATATTATACCCGAAACCACAGCTGAAGAAAGTGGGGATATTGGCGTGAAATGATGTGTAGTCTATTTTCTCTAACATACATCTTACTTGGTAAACAATAAAACATAAAAAGCATTCAGTTATACTTTAGGACTAATTTCGTTCTAAATACGAAATGTGTGTAGGCACACACATTTCTGAGTGGTAGGGCCACGCTGGTTACAGCATGAATGGGCCGACTCGACCGGGGAAGTACCACCCTCTCACAGAAGATCGACGTAAAATAACAGTATCTGTTATGTTTCGTTCGGTGAGTGAGAGCGCCTGAGGCCCAATCACCCTTCCCTTCCCAAACCCCATTTTGCTCCATTTCCCTTTTCCTTCCGGTAGGCAGCGACTTGGTTGTGTTTATTTGACATTGCTTCAGTAATGCTAAGAAAACAGCTATGTGTATGAGCCACGGTTCTCGCTTACTATCAGGTGGGCCGCTGGCTCGTCTGCCACCGATGACAGCAATAAAAAAAATAAAAAAACAAACTCGTTTCCCAGGCGTCTACCGGGTATAGGCCCAGACTTTACATTGCTATTGTGAATAGCTTGACAGAAATCTCAATAGCAATTCTCATCCTGGTTGATTTCCGAAACTTCTTACATAGCATTGGCATGCACAACAGCTGCGTCAATAGCTCTTTGGAGACATAAAGACGTATCGTTATACTGATTACAATACAAACACATTTAAGCAATTCAAATTCACCATTTGCATGTTCAATTCCCACGACGTAAGGTCAGATGGTTATCACAATAATGATGGTCATTAAACGTGATGGACAATTCCGCGTTAGGAAAGTGCTAACGACTTTATATGTCATTAAACTAAAGAAGATTGCCTATTTATTCTATTTAGGAATGACATTGTTTAGGTTAATGTGTGGAATACGACATTGTGACCAGCGTCTAAGCAAATTTTTTTAGGCAACATCCTAAAGATGAGTTTTCACTGGGTGTATTTTAGTTTTTATAATTGTGATTTGATGATGATGAATATGTTTATTTGTTGAGGTGCAGCGGTGTGCCTGTAGCCAGACTCGATTGTTTTTGCAATTACTTTTGGCAATCCAGCAATTGACAGAATAATGCTGGATTTGTATGGCTTGGTGCCAACATTCCGGCAAAACAATTTTTTTTTCTAAATATTGTCGCACTTCGTTTAATTATTTCTGTACCACAGGGGGCTTTGCTAACATCCAAACATCGAATACTGAGAGCATCCAGACTTGGATACTAATTTTAGTCTCAATCCAAACAGATTTGCATATCGACAGGCAAAGCGATTTCTATTTATTTGATATTCTTTAACCTATTGAGTCGCAGTTGCACACCGGTGGCCAAGCACAATGGATATTTAATTATGTCTGTTATATTCTAAGACTTGACAGATTAAGTAGGCAGCGGTTTGGATGCATCCCCCTTGACATTGCACTGTATTGGCTACCACAAAAGAGAATAAAAATGTCAGATCAACCAATTCGACGACATTTATCGACGTAGTTTAAATAAATGTGATATCACCCTTATATCACTCTCTTTCTCAGACGAATTTCCAAATTCACTAGTTTCTCAGAAGCAGTTCAAACAAATACTTAATCTACTTAAACAATTAGCGGCTAACTAAACCAACTAAAACCCTAATTAGACGCAAAGGCCACAAAGCATTAGCGAAATCGAGTCAGAGCGACCTACATTCAACATTACTGTGAACTCTGAACAAAAATATTCATTTCGCCGCGTGTGACAAGGGTTGATATTGGCTACGACACAGGTTTTTACTTAGCGTAATCATACCTGTTTTATTATTCAATAGATTTTAGATGAGGACTCAGTTATTCGAGTGTAGTTGTTTACAAATAAAAGTATATTAAATCAGTATTATTTTTACTTGTAACTATCATTTACTTGCACGTTAAGTCCTTGCTAGATGAATAAGTGCTTGTAAGTAAACATACTTGACGTCGTTGTGGCATAGAATACATAGCGCATAGATGGCCATCTCAATACAACGTGTGAAATAAAACATACTCACACATAGCCATAAGCGTACTTTGATTAAGACACGTGTGAGTGTCTCGTCAGTTCGCGGGTTTTATGGAGCCCACATTCTTTCTGAGCCAATATGTTTTGTGATATTGGTATGCAGGATACCGCTGTGGTTTACGTGATCAAACTTTGCTGCTTAAGCCTCAAAAATGCCGCACATCAAGCATTACGCTTTAGACTTGATACTTATTATATATTTGGTGAGTATTTTAAAATATGCATATATTTTAAAATACTCACCGAACCACAAAGTTTTGTTTGCATAAAAGGTTCAACAAGAACAGGTACCATTTGTTCAGTGCGGTAGCATTTACTTTAAAATTGCCGTAATGTTCTGGGGTTTAGCAAGGTCACCATTTTGAGATGAACTCTCGTCACATAGCACAGTTATAATCTTTAGGGTTGTAATTAAGCTGGACTTTATATACCACGTACACACCGTAGCAAAGAACATTAGTACCTAGCGCTAATATTATTTTTCAAATAACGTGACCAAAGATTCGTGAAGGAACAACTACGTAGGTACACAACAAATAAAATCCATGCAAGTTACAACCTTGACCTTCAAGTCACTTGTGCGGACACGATTACAACTGTACATTTACTATGTAATATGTATACAGTAATTGTTTAAAACATTCGCATCGTTGAAGGAATGACGTAAGCGTATAGTATTTTTAGGAAGAAGTACGCACCATTCTTCCAACCTTCTAATTAACAATTTTAAATAGCGCTACAAAAAAAACAATTCACCTAAGTGGTACTACTTGCAATAGGGTTGAGGATGTGCAACATTTGCTGATGGATTGTGTCAAGAACAAGACAACAATCAATGAATGTGATCTAAATGTGGTCGATGTTGAACTTATCCACACAATTTTAGCTAATCCTAAGTCTGATACAGCAAAGAAATTGTGCAATTTAATTACATTCATTGATTAAAAAATAAGTGTAAGTGTTATTTGGTTTCGTTTTTATTTTTATTTTATAACATTTTTATAGTAAGAGTGTTTAATGTTTATATTTAAGAATAAGGCACGATAGAGTCTACGTATTCTATAGAATAAAGACTCCAAAACAAATAAAGATTTAAAAAAAATTAAATATAGCGCTACGTAACTGCACGGATGACGCAACAGATATACTCTCAGACAAGCAGGTATCCTTACGATGTTATCCTTCACCGTAAAAGCAAGTGATGATTAACTCTTTAATGCTCACATAATTATGAAAAGTCAGAGAAGCGTTGAGATCAAGCTTAACCCATTCAATGTGGCAACAAATTTACCTTTCACTAGCCAGAATCGGCTCATATTTAACGTAAACGCCGATCGGCGTCAGCCGCACTTGATAAAATAAAAAAAAAAACAAAATATCTAAACACTACTCATATATATATATATCAGGCATTTTATTAGTAAATTCCAAACACATTTGTTGTTTTATTAATATAATATCTTTAAATTTGGGTAACATATAAAACAACTATACATGACGCCGACCGGCGTCCTCCGAATCTGAGTATAAAAAAAAAAGACGCCGATCGGCGTCCGCCGCATTGAATGGGCTAATACCTCCGCGTGGCAGTCCAACTGTCTCCTAGGCAATCGCTGCTCAATGATAGTGACATAAGAGAAATGCTACACTTATCTTATCTTGTGTCTGTGGGCCAGTCAGTACAGACCGGCGACATTTCGACCCAGTGGGATCTTTTGTGTCAGCCTCATGCTACACTTAGAGCTAGAAGATCATTTGTAGTTCGCGAACAAAAACGTTTTATCGTATTCGTTGTTCAAATAAACGATCCGTAAAAGATAAAGTTAATGAACTTAATGGCTTGTTATAAAACATAGGCTTATAGTATTAAATGTCCTATCAGAATGTAATAAGCAAATTTGTATAACAAGAAAGGACATTGAAATGGAAACTTATATAATAAAGATTATATTTATATAATACCTAAAATAAATACAGTACATGAGGAATTCTAGCTAGTTTCATTTGATAATACTACTAAGTTTAATGTCAATGACTTATTTTTATTCTTATTCATCACTCCAGCTAGGCTTATCTTTTCTGCTAGGAATGGGTCTATGCCATGCAAGTGTTGAACCTACAACCTCGCAAGTCCAATGCCTTATTAATTGAGCCACCACCGCTTCACACTGTCGTACTATTCAGTAAAAGCTTTCACATCGAATTCAAGTGCCCCTTCGATAGTACTCATAGTCTCCATGGAGCTATTATTATCACTCAATAATTTCATGCTTATTCTTATTAGGTACTAAGTTTTATGCCGAACAAAATCTTTTCAGATCACCTGTAGTCAACTTTTTCACAGTCTATACGTCCGAACGAACTATACAAACATTAAATATGAGTACACCTTTCTGGTTCTCGCTCTATGTGCGGTTACTTATCATTAATTCAGTCCCAAGACGTCTACTAGTCAAATATAGCCTTTCATATCGATCTCCTCAAGTAATAGGTATTCTGGATCGCCTCTACTAATCTATTAGAACGATCCTAAAACCGCTCTACATATTGTGGGTGGCCAAATTCAAACCAAGTTTCCCTTTCCGTTCATATAATTTCTATGAAAGCACATAATAAACCCATTTCTCCTACCACTGTTGTCTAAGAAATCACCAACTTGCTTCTTTGAAACAAACCGAAACTAATTGTTCGGTGACTTGCGAACCGATAATCGATCCCACATTATGCTTGAACGATAATCGCATAATAAATATTCGAATAATCAATACGATCGGAAATCATCCACTTGTAACTAATACAGGGTATATTCGATCGTAAATTGTGTTTAGTTTTGGATCGTAAAGTACTCGGGCCCTACAGTATCGATTTATTTATGGGGAAGGGGATTTTTTTGGGTACAAAAGATGCAATGAACACTATAGTTGATATTGATATCAATCTTTCATGGGTAAGTTGGTATGATTTCTTGTAGAATGTACTGAATATTTTATGCAGACTTCTGCTCATGGTTATGCTTGCGTTGCGTGTTATAAAAACAAATTCTGTTTTATTTCGAAAATCGAATAGAAGGCTTTAATATTACTTGCTAGTAACGGACTTTTATAGTTGAAGTATGTTTACTGCAATGTGTGCCTGCAATATACTGGACACTGTTGCAGACACATATTGCTACAAGAATATTACTCGTTTAGAAGCCTCCCTTTTGTGAACGAATTTTCAGTAAGGTGACAGCTTTATGAAAAGTTCTTACAAATGAAAACGGTATATGTTAGCACTTACGCTCCGGGCCGATCGTAAAGATCCGGGTTCAATTACAATTAGATACCTAAAATTAAAACTGACGAAATATAAACGTTATCTAACCATGCCTATCATACTACATGACATATCCTAACTAATATTATAAATGCGAATGTAAGTTAGTTTGTTACGCTTTCACGCCTTAACTACTTGACCGATTATATACGTTGTTAAGGGAACAGAAAAGTACTGTTACTAACCTCATCTAACCTAAACTACATTTACGCGAGCGAAGCCGCGGGCAAAATCTAGTATTATAGTAAATATGTAATACTAGATTTTGCGTAGAAAAAAACCTGAGATAAATCTACCATATTCGTCATCGGTCGAATCGGTGTAGATACATAGTACATAGTTACAAGGCAATCACGTAATTGGTAATAACGAGTGGGAATTAAAGATTGAAACGTCATACCTTGCGGTTGAGATGTGACTAATCGCCTGCAAAATAAAATTACAGTAGGTATGAGTAAATAAAAGAGTGCATTAATAAAATAAATAATAAATAAAATTTATTCGCCTAAAAAAAAAAGAGTACAATAGTGGACTTAAATCAACTTCAAATTAAATCTTAATATCTAACAAAAATTAAACGCCTTAATAAACTAGTTTATAACCAAAATAATAATTATACATAGTAATCTGTTATGACAAGAAAGGATAATTAAACATCTTTAAATTATTATAAGCTACTTGCCTGAACTAGGTTAGACCTGTGTTTCAGGCGATCTACACATATGGAAGATCATATGGTGCGAGTAGCACTTGACTTACCCACGGCGACTCGACAACGGGGTAGACCACCCGCCACTTGGCTGACAACAGTCCAAAAGGACATGCAGGAATTTGGAGTGGGTGCCTCAATTGCTCAAAACCGACAACAATGGAAGAAGCAGACAAGGAGAGCCGACCCCAGATGACGGGACAAGGCTTAGGAAGATGATGATTAATATACACATACATGCTATGTAAAGCGATAGCCTTATGTATAACGATACATAAATTAATGGTCTTTACATAGGCACACCCGTTCATAATAAGAGCGTGTAGATCTCTCAACAAAGTAAGAGAAGTTGGTTTAGTACGATATATTCGTTATCGTTTCTTGGCGGTATCTCTTGTCCAACGACCATTACTGAAAAGTATTTGTAAATATTTTATAGATACACTCAAAAGCTAACTGATTTTAAAAATTCTTTCACCATTAGAAAGCTATATTATCAGCGAGTAACGTAGGCTATATTTTATTTAAAAAAGAGGATTGTTACTGACATAACCTAACGAGACGCGAGCGAAGCCGCGGGCAAAAGCTAGTCGTTAAATAAAATAAATTATACACTAGTTCTCTATCATGTTAATAGTATGTGTGAGGTCATTCTGCTTAGAGTAGAGACTTTTCTGTGCGGTCTTAGTACGGTAGGCGTACATCTATTATTTAAATCTTTTTTATAGTAATAATAACGTCCTCCTGACCGAATTTCGGTCACAGCGGCCAATCTTAACGTAGACTGGCCATCTGCGCAGGAGATATTATAGTGCACAAGTGTGTGCCGAAACACAAGTGCTCTCTCTGTAACTCTAATGAACCGATGCCGCGATGGGATGAATAGTCCGACACGACCGGATCAGACGCAGGACCAACGGCTTTACGTGCTTCCCGAGGCACGGGGGTGTTTAACATCGCCAACTTCCTAACTCCGGGCTCGTATTAAGATTTCTTAACAGGAAAACCCAATAACTTTTTGTTGGCCCAACCCGGGATTCGAACCCGAGACCTCATGCACAGCAGTCGCATTCACTACCGCTGCGTCACGGAGGCAGTTTTTATAGTATATAGGTATTTATGAATATGACCGTAAGTCTTTAAAGTCTGTGTTCCTAGAAAGCATCTACGTAAATCAATATCTCCGGCACTCTTACTGCATTCATTCAGAAATAAAACACGAACAGCAACTCCAGTTTTGTTTACATTTCCTGCCTACTCATCAGAATATAGAGTACTTACTCACCAGAGAAATGGCAAACGCGTTAACTAGGTCTCCTGCAGGGACGTGCTGACAATTTAATTGAACGTATTTATTTGTATAAACCTTATCAAATATTTTATAGGGGAAACAAAAACATAGTAAGTATTTTGGATATATTTCAAAAGCCTTCAAGGACCTAAAATTTTGATAAGATTAACACAGAAGACCTTAAAATAATTAAGAATAATTACGGGTATATGCTTTAAATAAAAGATGACAAAAGATGAAACTTTAATTAATGTAATGAACCTCATTGATAAATGTATCAATATGTTGGTAAGTGAAAGTGAATTGAAGGTAGTAGAGCCAAGCTGGTTACAGCAGGAATGGGCCGGCTCGACCGGGGAAGTACTACCCTCTCACAGAAAATCAACGTGAAACAACAGTGTTTCACTGCTGTGTTTCGCTCGGTGAATGAGAGCGCCGGAGGCCTAAGCATGAGGTGACGATTCTTGCAGCTTATGAGGGACCTGCAAAGTATCCGTAGAGTCATTGTGTGGGTGGCGCGAGTCGACCCGGCGGCCAGGGAGAGCCGTAGAAACGGTGCTCTGCTGGCCGCCCGCGGTATAGTCCAGAGACCCAACCGCGTCTAACCAACTAGGTTGGCTGCCTTATCATGCCGCGCATAATCTCGAGGTGGCTCGTCGTGCCGGATGGTGACCGGAGGGTGGGTCCCGGCGACCACTTTCGGGAGGGTACAGGGGTCCTTCCGTCCGTCGGATCGGCTATCGCCATACCATACAGTTATATGACAAAACTTGCTCTGCGCCTTGCCCCACTTTGCTGCGAGAATAGCCGCCTCTTTTTTTTCACGTTTCCCCTTCCTTTCACTCTATGGCAGTACGAACAAAGCATTGTCGTTCAACAGCAGCCAATCGCCGTAACCCCACTGCTGCTTCCTGTGTCGTGGAGTTTATTAACATCAGAGGACTTCACGCTAACCTTAATGCCGTCCATCACCACCTGGAGACGGCTCGGCCAGCAATGGTTTTTCTAACGGAGACACAAATACGCCGTCCTGCAGACACTAACTACCTGCAATATCCCGGCTACGTGCTAGAGGAGTGTTTCCTCGCAAAAGCCGGGGTATGCTTGTTTGTTAGGGCGGATATTTGCTGTCGCCGTCTACAATGCCTAGAGGACCCTTCCTTCTCTGTCCTTTGGGTACACGTAGATCATGGCTCTTTCAGCCAAATCTACGTGTGCCTCTACCGATCCCATTTAGGAGACGCTGAGACAACTCGACTCTTCAATTACCTGAGTCAGGCGGCAGACGACGCGCAGGAGCGGTTGCCGAACGCTGAGTTGATGTTCTTGGGAGATTTCAATGCCCACCATGAGACCTGGTTGGGTTCTCCCAAAACAGACCACGCGGGACGAACTGCCCATGCGTTCGCTCTCACGCATGACCTGTCTCAACTGGTACTCCAGCCCACCCGGATACCAGACATTGCAGGTCAGGCGCCCTCTCTGCTCGATTTGCTGCTGACGAGTAACCCGAACCGGTACAGTGTGTCGATTCGTGCTCCTCTGGGCACCTCAGACCACTGTCTGGTTTGTGCCACAGCTGTTTTTGTTACGCCCCCACGACCCGAGGAGGCAAGACGACGACTGTGGCACTACTCGTCGGCAGACTGGGATGGAATGCGGGAGTACTTCGCATCCATCCCTTGGGCTCAACGCTGCTTTGAGAACAGGGATCCATCAGAGAGCGCTACTGCTGTCGCTGGTGAAATCACCCTGGGTATGGAATATTATATTCCATACAGTGATGTCACGAGCGGCGGCAGGAAAAGGCCCTGGTTTGGTCGTGAATGCGCTGATGCTGTTGAACGCAAACAGACAGCGTACCGCGCTTGGACCAGGGCTCGCACTCTCCACGACTCTAACGTGGATCACCTGAAGGCAGCGTTCGACCAAGCCACAAAGGTCTGCAAGAGGGCATACTTAAGAGCGGATGCCCAGCACGTCGCACGGTTCGGCCAGGAACTCATGGCGCATCCTACGGACAGTCGTAGCTATTGGCGCCTGGCCAAAGCCGTGCAGTCCAACTTCTGCCAGACCTTGCTGCCCCCTCTGAGGTATCCGAATGGATCACTGGCTCATCGGCCGCAGGAGAAAGCAGATCTGCTTGCAAATCTCTTTGCGGCCAACTCCCGAATCGATGACTGCGGTTCGCAGCCGCCTAACATTGCCAACTGCGGCTACACCATGCCTGATATATGTATCAGGCAACGAACCGTTCGTGCGATACTGCAGTCTCTTGATGTTCGGAAAGCCAGTGGACCTGACGGCATCCCAGCTGTGGTCCTTAAAAAATGTGCAGCGGAGTTGTCTCCCACGCTTACGCGCCTATACCGGACGTCTTACGCCGCAGGCATTGTGCCTGAGGCTTGGAAGGAGGCGAACGTTCAACCGATTCCCAAAAAGGGGGACCGTTCCGAGCCAAGCAACTATCGTCCCATAGCTATCACCTCGGTGCTCTCCAAGATGTTCGAGCGGATTATAAACACCCAAATTGTCCGCTACCTGGAGGATCAATCGTTGATCAATGATCGCCAATACGGCATTCGGGCTAAACGATCAACGGGTGATCTTCTAGCGTTCGTCACGGACAAGCACGGCGAGTCTTTGGCTATCAGCCTTGACATAGCCAAAGCTTTCGACAGAGTCTGGCACCGGTCTCTTCTTTCCAAGCTTCCGGCCTATGGCTTGCCCCCTCAACTGTGCACCTGGATTGCAAGTTTCCTGCAGAAGCGTCGTATTCGGGTCCTTTGCGACGGTCGCGCTTCCAAATTTATGCAGGTCAATGCAGGAGTGCCTCAGGGTTCTGTCTTATCCCCTACGCTCTTTCTTCTGCATATCAATGATATGTTGATTCTCGGCAACATACATTGTTATGCGGACGACAGTACCGTGCATGGGCGATATCTCGGACATCCTGGGGCCAAACAGGCTGAGGTTGAGGGGAAAAGGCAGAATCTTGTCGTTGAACTTGACCAGACCTTGGACCGCATCTATGAATGGGGTGCCAAGAACTTGGTCGAGTTCAACGCCAAGAAGACCCAGGCATGCGCGTTCTCAACAAAAAAGTCTCCTTTCCTTCCCCTCCCTTCTCTGAAGAGCACTCCACTGGTGATACGTGACAGTCTCTCCATCTTAGGTATGGATCTTTGCCGCTCCCTTAATCAGAAAACCTATATCGAGAGCGTCATTAAGCAAGCTTCGCGAAAACTCGGAGTTCTGAACAGGGTGAGGCGGTTCTTCACGCCTGGGCAACTGTGCCTATTGTATAAGGCACAAGTGCGCCCTTGCGTGGAGTACTGTTCTCAACTTTGGGATGGCTCCGCGCAGTACTTGCTGGACGCTCTCGACCGGTTACAGCGGCGGGCTGTCCGTATCATCGGAGATCCAGAGGTCACGAGTTCACTGGAACCTCTGCAACTCCGTAGGGACATTGCCTCATTGGCATGTTTCTACAGAATATACCACGGGGAGTGCTCTGAAGAGTTATTCCACCTTATCCCGCCCTCCCCTTTCCTATCCAGAACAACGCGTGCTGGGCCCAGATGCCATCCTTACACGGTAGAGTCGATTAGAGCGCGTACCAAAAAGTTTGGGTCCTCATATCTCTGCCGAACGACCAAGGCATGGAATTCTCTGCCAAGGCACGTGTTTCCTTCTTCCCTCAATCCTGGGTTCTTTAAGCGGGGCGTGAAAAAGCATCTTCTCAGGCCGTCAAAGTAGAGACCTTAACATCGCTTCGGCTACTGTGGGGGCGATGTGGAGGCCACTGCTCTTAGACCACACGACTGCTTACCATCAGGTGGAGTGTGGTCAATTTGACGAACAAAATAAAATAAAAAAAAGTCATAGCATGAAAAGTATACGCCACAAATCTTTATGAAGCGTGACTTTGTACCTATTTTGAGGTCTGATTAAAATAAATATATACATTTTGCTTTAGGCAAAACAATACAAAAATGTGTACATATAGATGCCAAAGCCCAGGTCAGCGGACAGAAACTATAAGTTCAATAATACTTAAAACCTTTTTACTTTATCTAAGCATCTTTGCCTAAATTGGTTCACATGAATACCACGACAAGCGAAAATCATCTATTAAAAAAAGAAAAAAAGCACTAGTAAAATCCTATACCACCATAATGTAAGGTCGACAGCCCTAATGTTGTGACGTGAGCCGGTGCCAAGGAACCCATAAAGCAAGGTGTATGGTGAACCTGGGCTAAATACCGACAGCACACGTGTTTTGACTGACGCCGACGCGAACCGACTTTTCTATTAACCTATTTTATACAGTCCTTGTCCACAATTTTGCACTGTATCAAATAACGAGGACGTGGCTTACTAAAGAATGATGATAATATAACAGCAACGCTTGCCGTGAATAACGGATGGTCCAGTGGTTGCAATGGTTATATAGCCACTGCCAATTATCTCGGTTCGAATTTAAGACGTGACAAGTTTGTATGATCTACAAATGGCAGCTAGGGCGAATTGAGGCAGGAATAAAAAAAACCTTTTATTTACCAATAGCATTCTCAGCACGATAGTGGACAGGTGGGATAGCCCATATTGTGTCATTGGTTGCGGCTTCATAAGACTGTGGTCTAATTTTATTTACGTTTTTATTTTGTGTTAATTGTATCGTAATAATGACTAACACTAGCTTGTAAGGTTTACATAAACCTTACAGGTTTACATAATACTAACGCAATGGATCTAAATCTGAAATAAATCTATATATTAATACGTGCAGCGAAAACTTTGGATCCCTTTTTACGAAAATTGGGCAGACGGAGGAGTATGAAATTTCGCACACTTATATTTATACAGAGAAGAAGTGACGAATGCTAATATTTTTATAAAATATGCATTAGAAATACATTAAATTAATGAAAAAACACTATACGCACACATCTATGCATTTGACACACGCAGTCGAAGCGCGTAACTATGGTTACATATATCAATATACAATGATATATTATATATCAGCAATATCTTACAGGCAAACTGGTCGAATTTCGAGCACTAGGCGACCGCTAGTTATTATAATTAGGTATTTATCAAGACACAAACATGATCACGCCGCATATGCTCCTCAGCATCTTTATTTAGGTCACTTGAATCGTGTGGACGTTCTTTTTGGTGACGACCTACGTTTCACTGCCGCACACACGATTACGTGTGCTGTCACCAAAAAGAACGTTTATACTTCTAATTTTTGCATATTCTTAGGAACTTGCTATCCCCAAAATACGACTATAGTGCTGATTTTTCAATCGTCAGCCTAAGGAATAATTTTGACAGATTTCCGATGTGAAATCTCTTACAACGCCACATTTCTTCCTAAATTAAGGATAATCTGGTGATTAAAACACTAAATTTTACTACATTTGTCGTTTACTGTATAGTGGTTTAAAGTAGCCGCGCCATGAGGCAGTGAAAACATTGGTTTTCACTGCCTTATAGGTATTTAGGTATCCATTATGCACGCACCTTAATCGAAGGTAACACGACACTGAGAGAGTTCTGACGTCAAATTACACGAAAATAACTCTTATTATTTGTATCGCTAAAAGAATATAGGTCACAGACACTCCAAGGTGATGAAAGGGAACTGGAACGTAAACATTATATCATTCCATCACTTTCCAAAGAAAAATATTTTGAAAGCTCCTTGAAAATACGAAAATATTTACGTACATATGAATATGTAGCATTGCAGACAAAATGTTTGAATGAATCAGATGTTTAAACTCCGATAGAGATTGATTGAGGAAATCTGACTGGATGTAAATAAGGAAAGTAGGATAATAGAGAATAGTACATATTTCTGATTAATGTTTGTTTATAGAAACTATTGCGCGTCTTTTTTCGTATTAAAATCGTTATTCAAGTGTTCCAATTATTTAATATATTTTCGATAATAATTAACTGAGTGTATTGCACTAGTCACATACTTTTTAAAGTCGTTGCTGCGTCGGCCTCGATGGTGTAGTGGTTAGTGTAACCGACTGCCACGCCTGAGGTCGCGGGTTCGATTCCCGTACAAGTCAAACATTTGTGTGCATGAACATAGATGTTTGTCTTGGTCTGGGTGTTTCTATGTATAATATGTATGTATTTACAAAAAAAAAAGTATATATGTATGTTTATCCATTGTCTAGTACCCATAGTACAAGCTCTGCTTAGTTTGGGCTAGATGGTGTTGTGTGTATGTGGTAGAATAGAATAGAATAGAATAGAATAGAATAGAATACATATACAGGTACAGCACAACCAATAAAACAATATTAAAATGAAATATAATAAAATAAAAAAATCATATTTTTTGGTAACCATCGCACCTAGTCAAATTCTGGCTAGTTTTTCAGGGAGTAGACAGTAATTATACTTTTCCAGTTACTATGATCTTGATTCTTCTTCTCTCTAATTTTATAAGCAAAAGCGTCGGACATGGCGCATTTAAACAGGCCTTCCTAAAAAAAAAGTTATTGAATAAATTTAATTTTCATAAGAACAACATTAAAGTAAAATCAAGGATACAACGCCAATCCAAGCCAAAGAAAACGCTCGATAATTCCAAGGAAATAATTTATTCGATACAAGCGTTTTTATATTAGCTAATAAAAATAAGTTGCAGAAATACGATATCCGATCCCTCAGTTCCTGTAATCGATCGCCATATACGACACCCACACGGCGATGATTCACAGAGATTGAAGCAAGAATTAATCACTACGTACAGGAAGAAGATATTTCCTTTTGAACTTGTAATTGCATTTATATATAGTCGTCGCATCCTGTGTTTGCTTTGTAAGCCTTCCTAGAACTAAGGTTTACTTTATATTTGTATATGAAGTATTGCAATGGTATGTCATATTTTCTTAGGCAAGGAGTGGAGGAAAGCCGCGACCGGCTTGTGTCTGAAATCGGGAATAGTCTGGATAGATTATCCGAATGGGGAAGACTAAAAGCCTCGCTGATTTCAGCATGAATGGGCCGGCTCGACCGGGGAAGGACTTCACAGAATATCGACGTGAAATAGCAGTATGACTGATGTGTTTCGTTCGGTGAGTGAGAGTGCTGGAGGCTCAATCACCCCCTTTTTCCCATCCCGCTCCTTCTCCTTCCCACTTCCTTTCCTAATTGGTCGGCAACGCGCAAGTGATGCGTCTCGTGTCGCAAGCGTCAATAGGCTGCGGTGACCACTTACCATCAGGTGGGCCGTATGTTTGTTTGCCACCTTAGCTGTATAAAAAAAAATTGTCATGTCTAACCTAGCTAAGCAATAAGCCTGCGCGTTCACCGCTAAAAAAAACCCATTCACTGTCTTCACAACTCCAGATCACGTCTCTCACCATCTCCAAGAGTATTGGAAACCTTGGCCTCGACATTTCAAGTGATGTACAGTATCGCAGTCATTTATTTACAGAGCAAGGTCAAGCTGGCTTCCAAAAAGCTTGGTGTACTTAATAGGTACTTCACTGCGGGGCAAAGACTGCTTCTATATTAGTCGCAAGTCTGGCCTCACTTGGAGTACTGTAGTCATCTTTGGGCAGGAGCACCAAAATACCAGCTTGATCATTTTGATGCGGTATAGAGACGAGCCTTGAGAATTGTCAATGAGCAATTCACAAGCGGTATTGAGCCACTGAGTCTCAGAAGTCATTTTGCCTCCTTTGGTGTGTTCTATCGCTTATATAATGGGTTGTGTTCTGGGGACTTGTTTGAGATGATGCCCTCAGCTACTTTTTATCATCGCACCGCTCGACATCGGCAGGGATTTCATTCTCACACTTTACAACCTAATTGGTGCCGCACCAAGTGGTGCCAAACGAATTTTCTCCCGCGGACGCTCAGGTTGTGGAATAACAAAGATTTATTGAAAAGCCCCGTTAGCTTAAGTAGTTTCCATATTGACAGATTGCCATGTTGACCCCGGGAGATAAAATTGCGCCTATACGCAAAAGTTTAATCACGAGAATCGACTTATTTAGAGCTATTCATGACGAACTCAGTTTTGATGATCGAGTAAAACGATCGAGTAAAAGTAGATACTTAACCAATTTCTAATTTTAAAAAGAAAACGGGCAGTCTTTGAGGACTGCCGATAGAAGTGTAAACTTTAATCCTTGATCATAAACACTTCTTTATAAACCAAAAATAATTCAAATCATAAACACTTCTTTATAAACCAAAAGTAATTTAAAAATGGAAAGCATTCAGTGACTATGACGCGAGTTCCATGATTTTTGTTCACCCAAGAGTGCTCAACGCGCCTACAGAAGTTTTAACTTCAAAAAATCTCATCCAGTATATCCATCGTCGTCAATATCAACTATCTTGCAAGACCACAAGTCAGTTGAAATTTACGACGAAAATTAAAGCGACTGCACGCCCGACTAAAGCCAACAGCCAATCAACTTCCTATAATTTTATTAGAAAGTTTCGCATGAAATAGTGGCAATGCCGCCACTTATTCGCTAACTAAATATTTGACTAGCAGTTCACGTTTGAGTGCTGGTAGGTGAGTTCGCTAACTAAAGTTCGCGAACTATAACGACTTGGCGAACCTCGTATGTAAGAGCACTTCGGCTAATAAGTTCTCAACTTAATTGACACTTAAAATTGAAGCTTTTAGTTAGGTGATCGTTGTAAGTAATTGGAATATTTTGTGGTTTGATCGAGAGTGTATTCTTATTCATGCTATATAAATTGTAACAGGTAAATTTTTTTTTATCATACGTCTTTATTATTACTTAATCCTAGCGCACCCAATAGACGGGGTCCTGCCTACGCGTTGGCGTCCAAAATCATGAAACCGGTCGCAGCGCCACCTACCACGTCCAATTACGAACCTAAACTACCCGTTCAAACATTCAAACACTCCTAATTTTCTCAAAATTTGTCTAACCGTTTCGGAGGAATACACTGACATACACACGCACAGAAGCATGTTATATATAAAGATCAACAATCTCTAATACTTGATATCGCCTAGCGGTACGTATAAATATTACAAGAAATATTCAAAACAACTTAAATTTATATTCAACCCTCTGCTCGCCGCGCGTAGGTGGTCGCAACCGGTATTGGTTAACCGTGACAGTTTTGTCGCTCCGATGCTCTGGGCTCTATGGAGTGTTATAGCTGGGATATTTTAGATGGTGGGATAAGTGACAAGCGAATTTTACGAATCAGTTCAAGTTGTTTATAGTCGACTTAATATGTACACATATAGACTGCACCCTGGAACGCCTGCAAATAAATACGTAAAAGTATATTATAACACCATCTTTCGCTTCGTTTTACGTAAGAAGTCTAGGCTATTCCTGTTTTCTTTGGGCATTGTATTCAGTTTTGCCGACTATAGACTTAATATTGTTACTAGAGACACAGTGACAATACAAATCGTACCTCGCGATTCAACAGGCGTGAAATGACGTTTTTGGTTACTGCTTTTCTGTAGGCCGTGTTATATCTACATTTTCTTTAATTCTTTAATATAACGCCCACACTGGGGTTAAAACAAATGTTGCAGGAAACTTTACAAGGAACGCCTACGTATTTGAAGATCATACAAATCGCAGTGGCAATGCGGAGTTGCCCACTTAAACCATTACGCCTACATTGCAGACCAATGATATATCATTATACAGCTAGTTAACTTTATCACTAAAAGAGCTATTTAATTTAAAATATTTTGAATTGGGCTAGTAGTTTCTGAGTTAAGAACGCACAAACAAACTTCTCAGCTTCATAATATAAGTATAGATTACAAACACCGAAACAGTGCAATGATTACCTTTATAAAACTTTCCTCACTTGGACTGCGCCCCAACTCTGCGCCAGATGTGTCAACAAAACAGTTATGACCGAACCCACCCTCTACCCCAATTTGTTTATAATTGATTCTAATATTACTTCAAATTACCTACCGTGGTTGATTGATACAGGAAACGAAAATAAATGCATTTAATGAGGAACTATCGTTCATAACTCATATTTTAAAATAGCTCAACACTCAGTACAATATTGGTACGTTATTTGCTAATAATGTAATTTGAAACGCCGAAAAATATAAATAAGGGTTTTAATTTTATTGTCGCGTGCAGTGCAGGATTAATAACATTATCAATAGAATAAATGACTTTATTTTAACGAACATATTTCTCTCCCTTTTACAATTTGTGTGGTATATTGGCCTGCGGACATAATAGGCACTTAGGTCACGATAACGACTTAAGTTAACACGCTTGAGTTATCGAGGCATATGTGCGATTGTAATTACACTACAGCGATATCCTTCACACATTGACAAGCCAAGAAAAGAGTAGTGTTATGCCAACAGGTTGCCAGCACAAACGTCAAACATTTTACTATCCCAATCATTAACATATCGACTTTTTACTCTCTTGAGGCTTTTGGACAATTTTATTATCACAGTATTTAGAGAACAGACTATTTTTCTTATTTTGTATGCAAGCCTGTAAAGTAATGTCTGCTAAAGACTGTCGATAAGCTTGACAGGTGACAGAAAGTACAGGTGCATTAATTGGTGAGAGCTAGTACACAACTCAACGAGTTGTCGTTGATAGTTAGCAATAGTTAGTAGACAATATTTTATCTTAAGAATAGACATTCCCTGCAGTAGACATAATGAGGTTACCGCGCTTGAATTTACCACCAGAGGTGCTAGAAGATAGTAAGGTCTCTAGACGTCATACTCGATAGTCACTTCAACAGTAACCATAGAAACCGACAACGATTACCGTCAAGTACGGCTTTTGACAGCAGCTGTGACAGGATTGACAGAACCTTACTCGCTAGTAGCGCCGTCTGGTGAGCACCAAAACGATAGCCCCTATTTTTCTATCGCGTTGGTCTTTACAAACATCGAAACAAAGTCATAAAATATATCCCAGACTCGCAAGAACTATTCGTAGACCACATAATTTGTTGTTCTGTGCAAGGATCGACCAAGGTGACCACATAAACCA
This sequence comes from Catocala sponsa, assembly GCA_963564715.1. Lineage (NCBI taxonomy): Eukaryota > Metazoa > Arthropoda > Insecta > Lepidoptera > Erebidae > Catocala > Catocala sponsa. The sequence continues at coordinate 5,396,023 of OY751334.1, forward strand.
ATCATCATGCATCATGCCTGCATGCATGGCGAAATAAATAACCTAAAGATAGATTTTGATTCAAATGACAAGATATAGAAATAATCCATAAACGTGAAACCCTGCGGTGAAAGCAATATTTTCACTTCGTGTTGTTAGAAATACAAGAAAGTGTACAATTATACAGTAGCATAGTGACATCGGATATTGCGGGAAACTACCGGGTGAACGCTGTGGTTAAAATGTTAATGACCAAAGATAGCGTCCATATTTTATAGCCTAGTATTTATTTTTTACTTTTTTATTTTTGTTCGTTACTTTAAAAGCCACTGCATTTAGAGATATAAATCATAGAGGTACATCACCGTACTTACATATATCGAATGGAGAATTGTCCACAATAAGAAAAGTGAGTTCACAAATTATATAAAGAGCAATATTGTACAATTTTCATTATGAGTGAGGGTTTTAATATTATCTTTATAATTCAAATGTCATGTGAGAGTTGTGTGTTGAATAAAACTAACTATATAACATAATTAATATCCCGAGTCTAAATTTTTCTGGCAGAAATTATCAGTAGCAGCTTGGATTCTGAAACTGTGCCCGATAAAACGGCAATAGACACGCTCCCTTTTACATGTGACATAACACGTTCAGCGCCACGCGTATATGTACAACTCTCATAGGCCTGTGTATATCTAGTTATACACCTTGAGTAGTCAACTTCAGAGGCCACTGCATCTGTGAGTATACACCGCGCCTAACATTTTGTAAATGACTTTGTAACCCTGGCTCTCACAAATCGTTTATTGTATCTAGGGTACAAAATGTTCGGCGCGGTTTATGTTCACTGATACCCTGGCGCCTCTGAAGTTGACTACTCGAGGTGTGTAACCAAATATCCACTAGCCTGTGAGCGTTGTACTAGGACATATACACGTGCGCTGAACGTGTTAAAGCTATAGGTAGCGAAATGTGGTCGTCCAGACCGAATTTTAATTACGACGGCCAAGCTTAACAGAGACAGGCCATCTGCGCAGGAGATGTAGCACACAGTGCACTGGTCTGAGCGCAAACACAAGTGTGCTCTCTGTTCCTTTACTCTCATGATCTGATGGGACGGTAACCCTACTCGACCGGAGAACTGTGTCTTACACAGCCAATTTCCTAACTCTTTCTAACTGGCCCAACCCAGGAATCACACTCCAGACCTCGTGCACAGCAGTCGTATTCATTACCGCTGCGCCACGGAAGTAGTTAAAATGTCGGCTGTAATTAAAAAACTTAAAATATTGTATATATTTTTAGATATTGATTTTGATGACATTTTGGTTTTTGTTCAGCAAAAGCTTTCAATTTTCTACTTTTAGTTTAAGTGTGTTCATGTGTATCTTGGCACAGGAACATAGGTGAATATTGTGCAATATGTGGGTGAACTTCCTCATACACGTAATCCTCTAGTGTCTCGTTAAAGCACGTGCGAGCTATATTAGCTGTTCTCGGAACTAGACGATGATATAAACAGTATAACTATATACACATAGTACACCTAATATAGAAATACGATTGTTTACATATGTACGTTAACAGATTTACTTTTGTATAATATTAATAATAATATTCTACCACATAAACACAACACCATCTAGCCCAAACTAAGCAGAGCTTGTACTATGGGTACTAGACAATGAATAAACATACCTATTTACTTTTTTTTTGTAAATACATACATATTATACACAGACCAAGACAAACATCCATGTTCATGCACACAAATGTTTGACTTGTGCGGGAATCGAACCCGCGACCTCAGGCGTGGAAGTCGGTTACGGTTGAGAGTTTTGTATATTACAGAAGGGGTAGTTAGTTAGTTAGTTGGACGTGTGTCCGCACTTAGCCCCACAATTGGGCCATTGTGCGTAAGTGACCGACGCGAAAATTCAGAAAGGGTAATCCAGGCATATAACGCGCAGAACCGATGGCCGTGGGGCAGCAAGGTTCTAGAGTAGCGGCCACGCACCGGAACACGCAGCAGGGGTATACCTTCCACAAGGTGGACCGACGACCTGGTAAAGGTCGCGGGACGCGGTTGGATGCGGGTGGCCCAAGACCGGTCTGTGTGGAAGACCTTGGGGGAGGCCTATGTCCAGCAGTGGATGTCTATCGGCTGAGATGATAAATCAAATATGTTATGGATACGTCAGCGATAATTGTCTGTAGAAGCAAGAAGTCCGGAAACGAATCTGATGAATGGCGATAGGATCCCTCCATATTTCGGAGGACGTAATTCATAACTGCCGAAAATTCAAAATGTTACTGTCACGCCTTTGTCGAGCCCAGATAGGCATATAAACGTGAGTTCATATAAGAAAATATTCTATGAATATGAACACAAACGTCGCTCTTACAATAGTTAGTCGAGTTCTCGTTTTTTCATAATCCATCAAATCAATATCTCGCTATGGCATCTGACACGGCAATAGAGACATTACGTTGCACCCTCCTACTCGGAGGCACGGAGGGGACAGACCTCCTGCCTCACTAAGCTGAGTGCAGTTAATTCTATAAAAATGTCCCTAGGTGAATGAATGATGGGGATTTTTGGGATCCGTATGCTTTAGATTTACTATAACAAATGCTCTAACAGTAAGATAGTCAAGTCTTACCTGTTTCTTTTTTAAAGACAATACTCGCACAAGGTTTTAGGCTCTGTGTGGTAGGGGATTTTACCAATATACATTTAACTGCACCCAGACTTCGATCAGGCATTTGACCTACTCCTCCCTAGCCTTTATTATTCCCAAGTCACTTGGTGGCTTTCTAGTCTAACCGGATTTGACTGGATATCCGTTTTTACACGGAGCGACTGCCATCTGACCTCCGCAACCCGAAGGATAACGATACCCTAAGGCTAGACCAGTGTCAGGATATTAGAGGGCACTGATTTCCCAATAACGACTGCCATAGATGTTCATGGCAGCCGGGACCGACGGTTTAACGTGCTCTCCGAGGCACGGAGCAGGCAATAATTGTCAATCAATACGCACGTAATTTCGAAAAGTTATATAACTTCCGAAAGTCAGAGGTGCGTGACGTGGGTTCGAACCCGAGACTCTCTGCATTGCAGACTGTTGGTCTCCCCACTGAGCTATCGCTATCGATCAGGCAGTTGATAATCACACAAATAATTAGATATCATAATTTCTTGATAAACACTGATACTAAGGAAGTAATATAATAAATAGTCAGCGCGACGGTGCCAGTGGCGAGATAGCCGCTTCCCCGCTGCGCCATACAATTGTACGTATAGTCGTGAAATTGAATTCTCTTCAGGTAGCTATCTGTTTATTCAGAATAATGTTATTCTTCTTTGAGAAGCATATTTTCAAATCATAGATTCTGCTTAAACCTGGATCACTGCAACCACTTCTAACACAATATTAGCTTAGCTGAAGCATACATTCATACATACATACATAGATTCACGTCTGTTTCCCAGAGGGGTAGGCAGAGACTACGGATTTCCATTTGCTACGATCCTGTCACTCTTCTCTGGCTTTATTCACTTTCATCACAATCCTCATACACGCCCGTCGGTTCAAGGAAGTTCTTAGCTGAAGCAATATAAACTTTAATTAGCAATCGAAATAGCTACTGAGAATATTTAAAAAAAGCCATTAACACTTTAAGTGTAAAGCAAATGAGTCTTAAAATCGAACCCAAGACCTACACAAGACTACGGAACCAAAAATCAATATCCACTTACAGCCCTCGTTAAACTACTAACTATGCACGTGCTCACCCTATTTCATAAGCGAATGTTAAATCTGAGTCTCCCACTGATGGGATTTTATTAAGCAAGTCATATTACTACTAGGGTAAAGGAATCACGAACGCATTAGTTTTAAAACTACCACACAGCAGACAGTTTTGTTATGATAACTAAAAGTCACTATAAGATATTGTATGAAAACTCATACAATACCTTATAGTGACTGGGTAACGTGACAATGACGTCACAATAAGTCCCGTTAGCCCACAAAACTTTGATGACATAATGATTTGCTTGTCACTTTATTTTGTATACTGCATACATTTATATACAAGCTTTTAATCAGGCAATATTTTTATGGCAATTACTCTAGCCTAACCAGCGCAAAAACGTTTGAATGTATCGACCATTTCAAAGAAATAATTTACACATAACCATAGAGCAAAACATTAGCATGTACTTTTTGATGTAGCTGTTAATGCTAGCGACTTAGCCAATACATTACCATAAAACGATGTCCGTTTAGGCCCCATAAGAGAAATTTGGTGCCGTGACAAGATCACAACCACAAAATACAAGCCACTCAAATCCTACCTCTAAACTTTTTCATCGTATCCACAACACTTGATGCTTTGTTTTCTCTAAGCCTTTTAGTTATTGCGTAGACCAATACATCTTATCGTAGTATCTGATGTAATCCTTATTTAAAAACTATGCAAATTGTATATCTGCGTGTATAAACGCGCAATTATAATTACGAATCGCGAATATTTTTGTTAATGATATAAGAAATCGTGTTCTGTGTATAAACGAATTATGTTCTGTCAGAATAATTGCTAAATCGGCTATTTTCGGTCATATTGAATAACTAAGTAAGTATATTATATTATGTAATGTACCTGTACATTACATATATACTAATATTATTTTTTAACTGCCTTGGCAGGGTCATTACCGGTCCCGACCCGGTATTTTTATCTTTATTCCAGTTCAGGCTCACAAAAATATATTAGATTTCTCTGCCATGAAATCTCAATAGCAGGCCGAAGTTAGGAAGTTGGCTACATTTAGCTAGCCAGGCGATACAGATTTCGGGCAGCTTCTGAGAATCTCTTGACCAAAACCTAATAGCGCTTTGTCCGACCTCAGAATAATACCCTAAACCCACCCCTTCTGAAAACCCAATAACACTTATGGGCATGAGATACTCTATCCCAGAATAAATACTTTGTTCCGTATTCGCCCCTACATTACGTCACACATTCCAAAATGTTCCTCATTCGCCTCTTTTTTATTATTCCTTTTTCGTCCTACATTTTAGAGCATATGGCTAGCAAAACAAAACATGTCTAAAAATTATATTAAGTCTTTTCAATGTCGGGTCGGGCTCGTGACGTCATGTAATCATAAGCCCAAAGTACCGCCGAGAGATCGAGGAGGTATTTTAAAATATTTTTAGGCTGACGGTACATCAAAATCCGCTATACAAAAAAAACAGGGTCAAAAAGGAACATTATTTGGGACAAAATAGGAATTACGTTAAGAAATGAATATTTATCTAAATTTCGGGGTATGTGAGGAACAATTTTTGGGGCGAATGCGTATTTTTACATTCGGGACGAAACATGAGGGTCGAATGCGGAATAAACCGTATAAATATTCCAGCGTAAGACTGTAGGTATAATTCTGTAGGTACACCTATAAAACCTAGTCATCCCTCAATTTAAACCGTATTGACATGTTTACGAACAAGTGCATCTAAATATGAATATGCATCGGGTGATAAAATCAATAGTGGCGACAAGATGAACGCATCGGTGAGCACTGCACACCCCAGCCATCATTGCATCACGTGCCAACGCTTCTGGAAATTACTACTAATGTGTCTCTCGTTGCACATACAGACATACACTCACAACTATGTCTGGAGGCCAGGCAGAGGTGTATTATTCTCACATTTAGCTAGCTATGTTTTCTAGCCTCGATGGCGTAGTTGTTAGTATAACCGAATGCCACGCCTGAGGTCGCGGGTTCGATTCTTCGATTCCCGCACAAGTCAAACATTTGTGTGCATGGATATGGATGTTTGTTTTGGTCCGGATGTTTCTATGTATAATATGTTTTTATTTATAAAACAAGTATATATGTATGTTCATCCATTGTCTAGTACCCATGCTACAAGCTCTGCTTAGTTGCGGCTAGATGGTGTTGTGTGTATGTTTGCCTCACATCCATATTCATGCACACAAATGTTTGAATTGTGCGGGAATCGAACCCACGACCTCAGGCGTGGCAATCGATTACACCAACCACTACGCCATCGAGGCCATCAAAATGAATGCCAATTGAACCTGGAACTTCATGCTTAGCAGTCGTATTTCTAACACTGTGCTACCGTGGCAGTCTCTCTATCATAAGTTCATAACGTAATAAATCGTAACATACTAATGAATGACTAGCAAAATAAACATGCCACATATCACAAACAAATTAGACGAGACAATTACTCACTCTAGCGGTCGCCTAGTGGTCAAATTTCGACCAAAATGCCTAAGCTTGCTACTTTGTTTTCTTTTTTCTTTATTACATATAAATAAGTTATAGGTAACCATAGTTACAAAGAATTGTACGACTTCAGACGAACAAAGCCGAAATACTACAAATATGATTCGACTGCGTGTGTCAAATGCATGGTTGTGTGCGTGTAGTGTTTTTTTATTAATTTAATGTATTTCTAATGCATTTTTTATAAAAATATTGTGATTCGCCCCTCCTTCTCTATATAAACTTTAACTGTGCCAAATTTCATACTCCTCCGTCAGCGCAATTTTCGTAAAAATGGGTACAAAGTTTTTGCTTTTCGTATTAAATTATATAGATTGTCGGCCGCCTGACTAAGCCTCCGATTTGTTGAGTTAATTGCCCATAACCAAAGTACTATACGAAAAACATCAACTATTATGTCTTTATATCGCTAAAGGGTACGACAGAAACGTATTACAGTAATTACTCTTTTTTACCGATTTTAATACAAACTTGTGCTATGTTACGTCTATATCAAACAGAAACTTGGGATTTTATTTTAAACAACGGATTACTCGGTACCTCTGAGAGCACGTTTAGCCGTCGGTCCCGGCTGCCATGAACATCTATGGCAGTCGTTATTGGGAAGTCAGTGCCCTCTAATATGCTGACACTGGTCTAGCCTTAGGGTATCGTTAGCCTTCAGGTTGCGGAGGTCAGATGGCAGTCGCTCCGTGTAAAAACTGATATCCAGTCAAATCCGGTTAGACTGGAAAGCCGACCCCAAGTGACTTGGGATTAATAAAGGCTAGGGCGAAGAAGAAGAAGAACGGACTAGAAACAATATTTTTAAATCACACAAAGATTTGTCCCGTTTGGGGATCTGAACTAAAACACGTAGAGCATTGACAGTGGCGGGCTAATCGCCTAATCCACTACACTATCCGTGAAGAATATACAAGTATCAAATACTAGATGTTCCCGCGGTTTCACCCACGTTTATCGTTACTGCGCCGCCCCCGTGGGTCGTAGCGTGATATTATATAGCATTCCCCGATAAATAGGCTATCCAACACTCAAATAATTTTTCAAATCGAACCAGTACTTCCTGAGATTAGCGCGTTCAAACAAACAAACTGTTCAGCTTTATAATATTAGAATTTTTCAAATATATCGAGGAAGGCTATAGGCTATATAACATCACGCTACGACCCACGGGGGCGGCGCAGTAACGATAAACGCGGGTGAAACCCCGCGGTTTTACCCACGTTTATCGTTACTTTTGTACTAGATATTCCCGCGAACACCTAGTACATTAATAAAACACATGTGATTAGTTTGCCCTTGACATAGCTACGAGCTATGCGACCCTTCCAACTGATGGAGTAGGAAACATATTAAAATAGCATTTATTTATTTGTATCAGATATTTGTAGTAGATGAGTCACTACATAATTATGTACGTATGTTTAAAAACTTGAATAGTTGGCGCTAATCAGTATGTGGATCACGTATGAGTCAGTTTGTAAATAAAATAAATAGTAAAGTATATAGAAAATTCAGTAAAGTATACACGTTCAGAGGACACGTCTGTGGAGCGACTCGTGGTTCAGGGCAATATTGAGGGTACGAGGGCGCGCGGTAGATTACCAATGCGCTGGACCGACCAAGTCAAAACTGCACTAATTGGTCCACTCCACGATTGCAGGCAAGCAACAGTACGAGAGGAATGGCGGCGAATTGTGAAGCTTGCCACGACCCTGTCATGACGACCACGACTACTCTGAGTGAGAGGCGTAGTGGTCAGTGTAACCGACTGCCACGCCTGAGGTCGCGGGTTCGATTCCTGCACAAGTCAAACCTTTGTGTGCATGAATATGAATATTTGTCTTGGTTTGGGTGTTTCTATGTATAATATATTTACAAAAAAATGTATATATGTATGTTTATCCATTGTTTAGTACCCATAGTACAAGCTCTGCTTAGTTTGGGCTAGATGGTGTTGTGTGTATGTGATAGAATATATTATTATTAATAATGTATATTATCGAATCACTCAGCTACACTTAGCGAATATGCCTAACATAATATATGTTTGCCTATTTCACGCCTTCCACTGGACGAATTGGTAGATAAATCTCTATAATCAGAGCGCGGAATTCAATGCCACATACGCTTACGAAACATCATTGGAGCTTGTATACTGGAAGGGCGAGACATGATTGACCTTTTGCTTACGTCACACCGAAAAAACAAAATAAAACCTACGTTTATTTTCTTGACAAGTGTACGTGGCAGACGGGAGAATATGATTACTTAAAGGTTTTATCTTTTACGTGAAGATTATTTCTTGTGTTTGGATATTTTTGGTGTATTTTGTTCAGTAAAGTTCTAAATGTCATCTCGATGGGTTCGGAAAATTTATAGTAGGTATATTCATTTTGTTCAGAATGTAATCTATACTAATATTATAAAGCTGAAGAGTTTGTTTGTTTATTTGTTTGAACGCGCTAATCTCAGGAACTACTGCTACGAATTGAAAAATTATTTTAGAGTTGGATAGCCTATTTATCGAGGAAGGCTTATAGGCTGTATAACATCACGCTACGACCCACGGGGGCGGCGCAGGAACGATAAACGCCGCTGAAATCGCGGGAACGTCTATTAGATTAGATAGAATGCAGCTGGAACCGAATTACCGCTCCAACTATATAACCGTCTATGAAGGTAATTTCTTTAAATTAACTAAACTAACACTAATAAAAATATAACTAAATAAATAAAAATAAAATATAATACAAAAAAATATAAAAATCATACAACAGAAAATAAAAAAAATAAAATAAAAGAAAATAATCCGTATATAGTAGTTACAATATTAAGAAAATAAAATAAAATATTATACAACAGAAATAAATTAAAACCTATTAAAACGTCGCCATCGACTGTTAGTGAGCCCAGAAGACTAGGAGCATTGCCACGTGGAATGGTAATGCTTATTATTTCCGCGAAATAAAGATCAGCCACGGTCATCAAGTTCATCAAGTCTTAATCAGCCTTTTCACAATTTCTGTATTTAGAGCACGAGCATTGGAAACCCATGACTCGATTCGACCTCAAACTGCTCAAAAACATATTCTCCTACTAGTATTTTGCATTTGCGCTGTTTGAGAGTCTCCGCGGAAGCAGCAGCAGCGCCAGCATGAACCGCCGTGCTGGGAAGATGTGTGCGCGCGAGGGTGTCAATTTCAGTCAAACTACCCAAACCAAGTATCTGTTCTATGTATATTGATAGCCTTCCTTTGCTTTTTTCTGAGGCAATTCGAGCGAGTTGTTACAGTATCGAATCATAAACTAGAAGTAAGCACGACTACATGACGTCATCGATCATACTAATCCGCAATAATTCCCATCATAATAATCATCTGACCCTCGTGATCACCGCTCTGCATGGTCTCGTGTAGGTAGTAATAAAGGGGTGGCGTTCAAATAGGGCTGTCAACTCTAAAACGTTTGAGGTTAGACTTTATACAATACTAACGGTTGCCTAGTGCTCGAAATTCGACCAAAGTTTACCTGTAAGATATTTCTGATATATTATGTCATTATATATGTAACCATAGTTACGCGCTTCGACTGCGTGTGTCAAATGCATGGTTGTGTGCGTGTAGTGTTATTTCATTAATTTAATGTATTTCTAATGCATATTTTATAAAAATATTAGGATTCGCCCCTTCTTCTTCAAATAAACTTTAACTGTGCCAAATTTCATACTCCTCCGTCCGCGCAATTTTCGTAAAAAGGGGTACAAAGTTTTTGCTTCACGTATTAATATATAGATACTTATTTATTCGGCATCCTGCATTAAAATTCGGAGCAATCGGTACATTCGCGAGGTGCTCCTATAAACCATGGTGTCATCTGTTATTCACGAGTAACTTGAGAATTATAATCAGAACTGCTTCTTTGATAATGTTGCATAGAATTATGTTAAACGTTTTAGACTTTGTTGGTTTTTTACTGGCGTTTACAATTGAATTTAGCAATTCTCAACATCATGACGGAGTCTGACAATGTGCCTAATAAACGGCTTGGCAGCTATTATTCATGCAAGCTCCATGTACGTAAAAACTTATATTGTGTGTGAAATATCTGTCTTCTTTTTGGCGATATACATGTTTAAGACCATGTCAGTACGAAGCCCGTATGCACACTCGAAATTTAGAGTCTTTGTATAAATATTGGGAATGTTGTAGCAGCCCTATCTTATCTTATCTTATGTGGAGGCCAGTCAGTGCAAACCGGCGACACTTCGACCCAGTGGGATCTTTTGTGTCGACACTCTCCCAATAACAACTGCCATAAATGTTCATGGCAGCCGGGACCAACGGCTTAACGTGCTTTCCGAGACACGGAGCAGGCGATAATTGTCAATCAATACGCACATAATTTCCAAAAGTCATATAACTTCCGAAAGTCAGAGGTGCGCGACGTGAGTTTGAACCCGAAACCCTCTGCATTGCAGTCTGTTGGTCTCCCCACTGAACTATCGGTGCTCTTGTGGCAGCCCTAAGAACAATCGACAGGGCACGGTGCTATATCGTGAGATCGACCGTATTGCGAGGGTGTGTACTACAGTTTACATGACGGATCACCGTCATTGTCTGTTGAGTATCCACCTTTGTATACGTGGCATTATCCTTTGTGTACTATTGACGATGTCAAGGATGTAACGTTTTGAACGCTAAAGTTTTCAAAGATTGATGTGTAGGCGACCAATAAATTAATTACGTTCTTCTATATACATTAACTTGATCTGTACTAAGAAATGTCTCTACTTACTACTGAAGTGATTACGAAATATAAACAATAAAAATTATATTATATTCAACAGTTCCCTTCACTGTTACATCTATACTAATATTATAAAGCTGAAGAGTTTGTTTGTTTGTTTGTTTACTTGAACGCGCTAATCTCAGGAACTACTGGCCCGATTTGAAAAATTCTTTCAGTGTTAGATAGCCCATTTATCGAGGACGGCTATAGGCTATATATCATCACGCTATGATCAATAGGAGCGGAGCACCAATGAAGAATGTTTCAAAATCGGAGAGTACTTTTTCCTTTTGAGAGCTTCCGCTGCGTGCGCTGCGTAAACAGTTAAAGTTTCGCAAAAATCATGTATGACAGAATTGTTCTTTAAAAGTTCTAAAAAAAAGTCCGCGACAGCATATGTCTATCTTTTAAGGTTGGCTCACTATAACCATTTTTATGCTAACGAAATTTGTTATAAAATAATGCATTATTTGCGAAGGTATTTTTATAAACATGATATTAATCCTTATCCAAATAAATATGTTATTCATCACAAGTATTTAATTTAAAACAAAATTGCCCTTTACATCATTCGATTTCAATGAATATCTTAGGAGATATAGCAGTTTTAAAATATCATCGCAGCAAAGTAATTACCCATTACAGACATAGTACAAACGATGTTTCTCCTGGTTTATTCTGCGTGATTACTACTGGTTCGATTTGAAAAATTCTTTTAGTGTTGGATAGCCTATTTGTCGAGGAAGGCTATAGGCTATATAACATCACGCTACGACCCACGGGGGCGGCGCAGTAACGATAAACGCGGGTGAAACCGCGGGAACATCTAGTTAGAAATAAAATAGTAAAGTGAAGGAAATCTATATAAATAAATAAAATTGAAGTGTCTGTTTGTAATGTCAAAATAACAGCTTTTTATCTAATGCATATGAAAGTATATATGGCACCTATACGAAAACATCTATTTTTAAAATTTTTGTCTGTCTGTCTGTCTGTTTGTTCTGGCTAATCTCCGAAACGGCTGAACCGATTTTGGCGGGACTTTCACTGGCAGATAGCTGATGTTATAAGGAGTAACTTAGGCTACTTTGATTTTAGAAAAAAAAATTGGGTGCCGCGGAGACAAACACTTTTTAGTTAAAATCTACGCGGACGAAGTCGCAGGTAACAGCTAGTCTAGAATAAATCTAGTAATCTCTTTTAAAGTACTGAGTTAGTTAAGGTTCAGAGTTAAACTACAAATCCTTAAAAACCTACACACAATTTCTACATAAGTATGGTGTATAACATCCATATATGGTATAAAGTCACACGTATTAGAGAGCGAATCTGTAGCCGTTTACCAAGCACAGTTTCAGATTTTGTTCTGATATTAAAAGATCTTGAGATAATAAGCAGCGATAGCTCAGTGGGAAGACCAACAGACTGCAATGCAGAGGGTCTTGGGTTCGAACCCACGTCACGCACCTCTGATTTTCGGAAGTTATATGACCTTTCGAAATTATGTGCGTATTGATTGATAATTATCGCCTGCTCCGTGCCTCGGAGAGCACGTTAAGCCGTCGGACTCGGCTGCCATGAACATCTATGGCAGTCGTTATTGGGAAGTCAGTGCCCTCTAATATCCTGACACTGTTCTAGCCTTAGAGTATCGTTAGCCTTCAGGTTGCGGAGGTCAGGTGGCAGCCGCTCTGTGTAAAAACTGATATCTAGTTAGACTAGAAAAGCCGACCCTAAGTGACTTGGGAATAATAAAGGCTAGGGAGAAGAAGAGATTAAAAGATCTTGAGAAAGCCGTCGGATTCACAGCCGCTTAGCCGCCGATGCAATAATATAAAATAAGCATAAAGGAAACACAGATATCTATACCATTTAAGTACGTTATTCAGCAAAACTGTTACATTTATACCAAACGAAGTATGTAAAAACTTACATTACACGTTTGTTTATTGAAATTAAACTACTATATACGGATTTTATCGCGTTGTTTATTTGACACTGTTACAAAATTTTTTGAAAAACTGTTACACTACTATAATCACTATTAAACTTTACAAATTTTTAAGCTAATTAAATTATTGAAACTATTAAAACTATTTATACTATTACTATACTATTATACTATTTAGATTTATTTTTACACTTTCCCCGACGTTTCGGTTGCTTTTCAGCAGCCATGGTCACGGGGAGACTAAGATGGTAGTTGTCTCAATGTTCCAGTGTAGTTATTTCAAAGTACCCGAACATAATTTAATCATGGGTGTTTCTATTTACGCAGAATGAGCTCAAAGTATCATGAAGTCTAGCTGTGGTTTGCTTTTTCTTGGGTTTGACTTTGGGTTCGTTTGTTTGTTAAAAAAACGGCACAATATTAATGGTAGGTACGCTTCTCATACGATTTAACAAAATGAACGATTTTATTCCATTAGTGTCAACGCTGCCGTGCCCGCATTTAGATTAATGATAACAACTACAAACCTATATAAATACTGAAAAGTTAAAAATCATTCGCGCAAATGATTTATTGTGTACTAACATTATTGCCGTTTTAACTAATGTGCAATTTTGAAAGAGGATTTCTGAACTATATTGAATGGATTAAAATAGATTTTTGAAGTGAAAACTTCTTTAGCGCCGTTGTGCACTTTTTTGTGATGGGTAAAAAATGTTAAAATCGCGTCAGGACACGTGACCTGATCGAAAATTCGTAAGACGGAGGAAGTATTGTCATGTTTGTGTACGATAGCGCAATAAATGAATATTGTATTTTACCACATAAATGATAGTACTTTTATACTGATAATTAAAGCAATTCGTGCAAAATTATTCCCTAACCATTCCAAAATATCAAAAATGCACAACGTTAATATTCAAGTTTTCACTTCTGCCGGCACTCCCGGAGTGCAACCCGTTTGGAATTTTTTTATATTTTCTATGTAGTTATAGGGTTTGTTATTGGACAAAATGTATTTAAGATACTAAAGTAGTAAGCAAGCAGTAAGCCTAAGTTTACTGCGCGCAGATTTTTTGTAAGAAACCTTAGCACTGCTCGTTTTTATATTTTTTGTTGCATTTTATATGCTTATGCCACTCAACCCAAGTAGCTTTTCCATACTTGCGTATTATCAATAAAGCAATCAAGATACCAATTAATACCTTAACACACCATAGTATATTGGAACTATTCCAATACATTGACGTAGATATAAATCAAATAGTCATAAACAGACAGGCCAGCTTCTTAATTATAAATGTTTGTCAGAACTTCATGCAATCCAGACAGGAAGCCATATTTACGCCAGATGTTAATAATCATTAAACAACGCACGTAACAATACGTCATAATAATATTTACAGGCGGTGCCTCGAAAAAAACACGCTCATCTGCCACAAAGGCCAAAACCAATAACCAGAACGGATTATCTCTAATGCTAACCGCAAATGACAATATTTTCCATCACTCATTTTGACATGCCGAAACGTCAAACTTGAACTTGACATTAAAGGGGACAACAATATGACGCCAATTAAAATTTATTTAGAAAACTAATCCTTATAAAAAACTAGAGGAGCCACGTGATAAATAGACTCAAGACACCCTTAAAAATATGTGTGATATTTGCATAAGATTTGCACAGTTACTTACTCCAGACCACGGCCTGTAGGAAGCCTCACATTGTACAGACAACCTTATCACAACTACATAAGGTATAAATTCAGTTTTGCATAATCGGAGTAGCTATTCATAATATTATAAATTGAAGGAACAAACTTTAGCTAATTGAGATTGACAAATACCATTGTATTACGTCACTTAGGAGGTTGATATTGGTTACACGGTTATTGCACGTGTGAAAAGATGGTGATAGAAAAAATGTCCATTGAAGATGGCTTGGCATGTGTAATCCGTGCTTAGACAAGCACGGATTACTACGGGTGAATTACCGTAGCGAATTACGCTCATGTATTACGCATTAGATAATAATAATAACTAGCGGTCGGCTAGTGATCAAAATTCGACCAAAATTCCTAAGCTTGCTACTTTGTTTTTTGTTTTTCTCTATTACATATAAATAAGGTGTAGGTAACCATAGTTACAAAGAATTGTACGACGTCAGACAACCAATGCCGAAATACTACGAACGCGATTCGAATGCGTGTGTCAAATGCATGGTTGTGTGCATGTAGTGTTTTTTCATTAATTTAATGTATTTCTAATGCATATTTTATAAAAATATTAGGATTCGCCCCTCCTTCTCCATATCCACTTTAACTGTGCCAAATTTTATACTCCTCCGTCCGCGCAATTTTCCTAAAAATGGGTACAAAGTTTTTGCTTCACGTATTAATATATAGACGATAAATGTTTATTGCAGACCAGGGTCCATAAAGTGTTAGTAACAGACAATCCTTAACCTAGTGTTAGTAACATATCAATTTCACACGTAGTATTATGAGACAGGCCCGGTTTCTGGACACCCTCTACGTCGTGTGTAGTCGTATCCAGCGTCCCAAAATCGGACTGTCCCACCGATCACACAATGTGCTTAACAAGCTGTGTGACCTACCACGCATTCTGCGTAGCAGGGAAGCACACCGTTTGCGGGTAATGGCATGAAAACCGTTAAAGCGAGTGATAATTAACTACTCAATACGTAGGTACAACTTCGAAAAGTCGGAGGAGCGCGCCTTGTTTTCAATACTTCGCAATACTAGTATTTATGGTCATGTAATATGGTTTTAGGGATCGAAGATCCACCGCATTAAATTATTTGGTGACTGTACGAATAAGCCGGCTTTGAGGAAAGTACCACCATCTTGCAAGGAACCAGTGGCACCAGTGTTACAGCGTTTCACCCAGTGTAAGTCCCAGTGCCTCACAAAGCTATGGGAACCTCATTCATAACTTTTGTTATAACTGGTATTGCGTGCAATCCAAGGCTACATAGTCCATTAGATTCCACGTATGGCGTAGTAGTTTAAATTGTCGCTTCGTCACTGAAGCCGCACCGAGTACTGTAAATTCGATTGTCACACGGTACAAAAATTTTTGTGTTTAACAAATAGTTGGTCTTTTTGTCTATGTTTGAATGTTTGTAAAGTCGCGACACAGGCATTATTCCTAATGCATGCATATAAAAATGTGTCCATATACTTTGCAGGGAAAGAGAAAGAGACTTTTTGCAGAGCCGGGCTGATTCAGTTTGATCAAAATCTTAGGTCTCCTCTAGTCCTAAGATTTTGATCAAACTGAAGCAGCTCGACTCTGCAAAAAGTTTTATAGAATATCATAGTCAATAACGTTGTGTTTTATATTTCCGCAGAATATTCTACTGCTTACCATCAAGCGATAAAAAGACGTTTGTTTAAAGTAGTAACCTACGCTTTTCTTCCATATCTTGTTCATCGTAATAAATATTATCATGAAAACTGCTTCGCTAATCTCGAGGCATAAGTTCGCGCCTACGCTTACGACCGATCTTTATCCTTTATATGGATGGGCAAAGTGTTTCTCATATCTGTCTAACAAACGGTAATTGGTTGCCACGAAATATAGATATAACTATGCACCTCGGTTTAATCTTACAAGAATATAGCTGCAATCTTCCTCAAGAATGGCTATTAAATGCGAAAAGATTTTTTTCTATTTCGATAGGCAGTCCCAGAGAGAGCAAAACAAAAACAAACAAGTTCAACGTTATCAAATTAATATAATCATGTAGATACAAATTCTTCTTTGAATATCTTTCTTTTATCGAAAGCTGGTCGATTTCTTATTATATATTTTCTCTCAATCTTTGCATAGTTACAGTTTTAGAAGTAATTTAAAAGAATAGCTGAGCAGTGCAAACGTGTTTGCAATTCTCTATGGCAACATACCAACAGATGCACTTTAATTTGTAGTAGTAAAGCGAATCTACTGCGCCGGTAAATTGGATTACCGTTCCTACGGAGAATGTGTGGAGGCTCACGTTAATCCCATCAGACAGTGGCAGGTTTACACAGATTCCATATAAAACAAACTATAAAAATATAAAAAACGACATTATCAAGTAATCAATACGCATTATAAACCCAAAAACTATAACAATCGGATTTGTCATTCGTAAAGTAAAAAAACTACATATAAATATTAAAAATGGAAACCGCACAACTAAAATAAGATTCCACAAAATCGCACGAAATAGTAAAAAAATATTAAATTCAATTCGCTTTGGGAAAAAATTCGGACGATCCTTAACTGCAAAAGAAGGGACGGGACACCCTTGATGTATTTTTTATATAATTCAAGAAGGGTGCAAAATAAAGTTGCAATTTCAAGACGTTGCCATTGGACAGAAATGGCTAGGGGTGACACCCAAGAGAAAAGGGCGGACCGTGTAAGGGTCTGTGAGAAAATTATTAATTTTTGAAGATATCCCCTACGGGATTCAATAAGACTGTATATTGGATCTAGATATTCATACGTACATTTAATAATGTGAACAAGTCGTATTGTTGCTAAACAAGTTATGTAAAAACCGAGTGTTCATTATAATTTCGGTTTTATCATTGAACAACCTTCAAGTAAAATAAAATATAACGTGAGTTGTTGTCTGCTTTTAAATTAAGTCATAGACGGTGACGTCATTCTACAATTGACACTGCAACCTTAAGACTGCACCAAGCGAAATGTGCGAAAACAGGCGATCACAGTTAAGTTGATAAAATCAACACTATTTGTTTAAATCAAATATATAATATACATTTACCATACAATGAATGTGTTTACAATTACTCCGTGTTAAAAACTTTAAATAATTAATATTTTCGCCTACAAAATTCCACAAACTTGCACGAAAAATGCAAAAACGTACCCTCGTATTAAGTGATTTTTAGATTATAACAGTAAAAATCTATCCTATTTTACAGCTTAAACGAAACACAATTTATCCGTCCCAAATATTTAAGTTATTGGTTGACAATAAAGATACATATTTATCAAAAAAGCCCTTCAAATCCTCCATACAATTTTATTATGGCGGCCGCGCGCCGATTTGAATATCGAGCTGTCATTCAGTCCAACCGCGTCTTACGCTCGGCGCAGTCTTAAAGCGAATTAAGTGCTGCTGACTAAGATTTATCTTCTAAATATAAAGGTTATTTTGCAAATAACTGCAATGGTTTTAATCCTCGGCAAATTTATTATTAGCTACAAAGCCTGACGACGTCATGTCGGCAAATGTGTCTAATTAAAATTACACGAGGCGTTGTCTCGAAAATAATGACACCCCACCTTTACTTTACTTCTGTAACACTTGTGAATAATTATTTATTTAGGACTCATTCACTTCCATTGTCATTATATTCATCACAAATAAGACTTCACATAATTATCACAGTAAAAGAACATAAGATAATATCAAAAGAAATCTTATAACATTTAAAATTAAAATAAACCTTCCTGTGCTACTTCTGAGAAAACAAAAGGATTCATAAATCAAAATATTTTACCCGTACAATGACGACGCGGCATGCGCGCGCGCATCCACAATAGATTTCTCAATATCAATGACATTAGACGCTACTATCAAAGGCGTTAAACAAATTTATGACCCGTAAAACCCATTAGAATTATTCGTACACCATAAATCATAGGTAACGTATAGAGAACTATGGTAACAGTATAATTTCTCGCTACTAAGATTTGGTTACGGATCGTTTAGCTAATAGTTAAAATCGTGCAGAGAACCTTTTTTTAGGTAGGATTTTCTATAAGGGTAAAAATAAAGAAGATATAGGCAAATCTGAAGTGCCAGTAACAATTAAAAACATAAAAATAAACGCTTTAATAATGAGGGATTAGCGAGCCCCTAGCAACTTGAAGAATAAGATTAACAAAACTTGATAAAACTTGAATACCGGTGATGTTAGAAAAATAAAAAGAATAATCTCGTTGACCGGAATGCCCGAAACTCAATCATAACACGTCATCTTTGACGTTTTTAACAAAACGGTGCAGCGATGCAACGGACTGCAAACAATTGACAATAGCACGCCGACAAATTATCGCAGGACACGACAGATGGTACGAAGATTTACTCAAATATACGAATAATCGTGCGACTAAGCTTCCGTGTTGCAAGACCGGTTTAAAAAATAATTGTTGTTTTGTTACTGTGAGAAAATTGAGTTTTAGAATGAATACCTTCCACAGTATAATATGAAAACATTGTATGTACTCATACATTTTCTTGTATTTTATCTTCAGAAGCTAATCCAAACCAAACCATTATGCGATGTTTTTAAAGAAAAATCTAGGAATCTTCTTCTCATATACTAAATTCCAAGCATTTATTTTGTGTATGAGATTGACACTATCATGTTTATTTATTAAATTGCTTATCTTTATAATAAAATAAGACACTTGTTGGAAGAGATTTGTTAGTGATTTATATGTAAATACATTTACCTATAATCATATGTTTAATTGTTTATTATTCAGTCACCTCTTGTAATTACCTACAATTATATTACGCAATTTATTGTTAATATAATGCCAGTCGTATGGCCTCGTAGCATGCGATATATGTATCTATATAAACTGCGTTGGAAGCTGTAAGTCGAAACATAAATATATACAATGAATTTTATAACGTATGCATATATTGAACAAAACCAATAAATTGATAGTATATTAGTATTCTGAAAACGCCTTCAAAAAGCAATCGACAACAAAAGTGATCAGATCAATTTTATAAACCTAATCCAACATTGTATTCATGAATGGATTATGCCTCAATCCGTAAGTTACAAATTTTAGAACCAATAATCCTTTCGCAAGAACTGACCTTAATGTAGCTTATAATAGTAATCTAATATTTAGCAATATGATTATCGATAATGCTATTAAGATTACAATCCAACCCGTCCGATCTAAACAAGATAAACTAACAAAAGGCAATTCTTAAGTAACAAAACGTACTAAACGTGAAGTTATGAAATGTTATTGTTGACCCGAGGGATAGAAAGGTCGAACCCTTTCTTGTCAAAGTTGATTGTCATGACAATGTCAAAATTTGCAACGTGACAAGTCATGTCAGAATGCAGTTTGATGAGGAACGAATTAATGCAGCGAAGGATCGTTCACACGCTTGCGCTGTCGATCAGGGCAGTGTGACTTACTGTGTGGTGTGTCTCCCTTACGGTAACGCAGGTTCAAACAAAAGCACCGATGTTTTGCTACGGGGAACTTAATGTAGTGATAATAATTTCGTAATTGTAACAAGCGATAGAAGATCTCTTGAAGCTAAACGTAAAAGGGTAGAAAGAGTTAAGGATGAAATAAAAGAGAGTGACAACAACTTTTATGAAAAAAGCAAACTCTAACATCTAAGTAAACGCCACGCTTTGCATGCTTCCTACATAACCGTAAAGCATAGCAAAAAATAAACAAATAGGAAATTAAATGTATCGAATAATTTCTTATATGTATATCCAATAATTTACATCGACCGTGGACTTTTTCGAAATACCAATAAGCCTTTTGGCATATCTCTAAACGATTCAAGTTAATAATTCGCCGAGCCATCTTAAAGACAAGAATAGTATTCAATACGAAATTAAACGTTTTATTAGTACAGAACAGTTATTGTTCTGATGCAAACTACCGCCTTACCTTAGAAAGAATGTCGAAAGATATTTACTATATTGTCTTATCAAATATATATTACCCAACAAACCGTAAACGACTTATAACTATCTTGTTGCCATTCACCATAATGTACATTACTGCCTACTCTTTCCTAAAATAACTAACATCTGAAATCAACCACTTTCCCAAAAACATCACGCAAGAAATACATTTGCATTACTGTCACAACGGTCCCATTACAATAGAAGAAGCATTATGAAATATTGACCACACTGTTTAAAATTTTGTAATAAACAAACAAAAAAGCGGAACCTAGCTCTCTATCTCTTTATAACATCAGAATTATTGTATTTAAAATATCTGTCATCTCATCAAAGAGTCATCTTCCCGTGTTTCCCGAACTGCTATTTGGACAAACGCCCCGATATTCACGACTTTGATATATATTGACAGATTTGGCAAATTATTATTCACCTTAAACATAACATCGAGAACTTTATTACCTTGGCTTAGAGTTGGATTTTCTTTGATATGTTCATTTTGGGGTGCGTTGTCTATGTGTTATATAGGTATAATCTAATAAATCGCAAAAATAAAGTAGGGGGCTCGCGGTATTCAATGGAGCATTTCAGATATCAAGTAAAGAGAAATACATAGGGCAAAATCATAAATATTGTAACGTTATAGTTTGGCGTTGCTCTTATTTGGTATTATTTTATTTTGCATCGCACTTACCTTCATAAATAATGGTAGAATATTATATTACTGTAACAAGGTGTTGGTAAAAGGAAGAAAGACTGGCAGACTAACTCTGGAGACAAGGAATAGTTTACAAGTTTCTGGGAGACATTTGACGAACAGTGCGACAAAGATACGTACAAAAAGAAGGTAGATTTCGAGACGTCCGATTTATAAACCTATATATTATTTTATATTACCTCTACTTGCAATATAAATAATAATTACAAAACTGCCTCGCCACAAAAGACATTCTTTTCAAGCGACTAGGTATATAGTAGTAGGAATAAAAATACAAATCGGTAAGCAAGTACCTAATGAACCGCACTTATTTCTTTAACGAGTTAAATTAATTAAATAAGTACCTATAATACTAACGATATCACCCATGGAATGTAACCTACATAATAAATTTATTGCGTCTAAACATTTAGCGGTTACACTCAAACATTGCGCAAATTACAAGCACTGGAATATATCTGCTGAAACAGAAGCCCTATGAACGAACCTTGGAAAATAATTATACAGTACTAGATTTTAGACTCGTGCAAATCTATGTGAGGTTAGGTTAGATAAGTAACAGTATTTTTTCTGGATAAATGGTAGCTTATGTCCTATTCTGTAACCCGAAAACGTGTATGCGAAATTCATGATGATCGGTTGAGTAGTTAAGGCGTGAAAGCGTAACAAACAAACAAACTCACTTTCGCATTTATAATATTAGTTAGGATTTAGGATTACGAGTAACAAAGAAGAACGTATAATACTATTACTTCGAATTATATTATAGTATTGTTAGCGTTAGTTCTTTAATTTTAGTATCTAGTAAATATAGCTAGACTCTACACCTTACAATTCTTTTATACATACAGACGGAACAATTTAACAAGTACAAGAGGCCGCGTTGCCTGTTGTTTGATGACAGTACTAATGAGCCAGCTCACTAAAGAAAAACATCTTACAGTAAACAGGCATAAGAATAGTAACACTGTTACTACATTTCGCCTGGCAAGTAAGAGTGCCGCAGGTTGACAAATCTTTGCTCCCATTATTTTCCTTCATGGCATCTTTAATTCCGTTTTCCTGTCGCAACGCACAAGCTTACCTCTGGTAATGCAAGTGATCAGAGGCTACACGCTACGGTATCTGCTTATCATTAGCGAGTTGCACGTCTGTTGCCCGCTTTAGTATAAAAAGTAGGAGTCACATAAGTTGATTGCTATGATAAGCGCAAGAATCAAACCCGCAACACTGCGTTAACCACACAATCTATACAACACTATCGGATCCGACAGAATTTTATTGTCCTGCCGGACTGGAAAAGTCTTAAAAACCGATCGCAGCGTCACCTATCGGGTCCAAACATAAGTCTAAACGATCCAGGGACCCATTCCATGTCGGCCTCGGTGGCGTAGTGGTTAGTGTAACCGACTGGCACGCCTGAGGTCGCGGGTTCGATTCCCGCACAAGTCAAACATTTGTGTGCATGAACATGGATGTTTGACTTGTTCTGGGTGTTTCTATGTATAATATGTATGTATTTACAAAAAAAAAAGTATATATGTATGTTTATCCATTGTCTAGTACCCATAGTACAAGCTCTGCTTAGTTTGGGCTAGATGGTGTTGTGTGTATGTGGTAGAATATTATTATTATTATTATTATTCAAACACACAAAAAAATTTCATGAATATCGGTCCTAGCCGTTTAGAAGTTCAGTGACATACCCGTATAGAAGAATTTTAAATATATAAAGATAAGCAACTTCAATTTAACGGTACACACGCGTCTTCTATATATAAAAATATTTCAACCTTTAATTTAATCACAGAAAAGTAAAATAAATTTAATAACATCAACAAACACATATATTTACATTACATTTATTTGTTCTCCACATTATTACAAATAGAAATGTAATCTCTTTTCATAAACAAAACAATTTATTTTTTAGACAAATCCCGCCGCTTTGTATTATGTTACATGTGACAGTAAAATAGAGGATTAAAGAAGAATAGGATCAGTTCTATTGTCTATTACCGCTGCGGGCTTTTAGGATATCAACTGACGCGGAATGGATTTTTACGCTATAATTTTTAGCTTAAGAAGAAGCATACATACCCTTAGGGAATTTAAAGGATTACATGCAAAAAGTGTGTGTAATTGTGCAACGTATAAAAGGTAAATTGAATATTAGAAATGTTCTTTATGTAAAAAGGCAACATTTAAGAGTAAGGCATCTTATCTTATCTTATGTGGGGGCCAGTCAGTGCAGACCGGCGACACTTCGACCCAGTGGGATCTTTTGTGTTGACACTCTCCCAATAACGACTGCCGGTGTATAATACAAAGAAGACAGAATTGTTAATATTTAAGTCAGGAAGAAGTCCACAAAACGTCCCACCAGTTTGGATAGGAGGTCAGCAAGTCAAAGTAGTAGAGAGGTTTAAGTACCTTGGTCATATACTGACGTCAGACTTCAAAGACGATGCAGATATAGACAGGCAACGCAGAGCGCTGTCAGTAGTGGGCAATATGATAGCCAGGAGATTTTTTAAAGCCAACACTCAGACGAAGGTACATCTTTTTAGGACATATTGTCAGTGTTTCTACACTTGCCAACTCTGGACGCGTTACACGAAGAGGTCTCTGGATGGTATTTGTGTCCAGTACAATAACATCTTTAGACAGCTAATGGGTCTTGCGCCGCATTGTAGTGCGTCGGGTATGTTCGCAGAAGCTGGGCTGGATACGTTTAATGCCATCCAGAGAAAACGAATCGCTGGATTCATGTCGAGGGTTGGTTCGTGTACGAACAGTATTATCAAAGAGTTTTCTGAAAGACTGTATACTACCACAATGTACAATAAATGGTTACAGATTGCAGCGTAGTAATTGTATCTAATAGCGTCATTTTTAGTAATAGCGTAGAGAGGTTATATATATTCATTTTGTTTGTTATGTAACTTCATTTATTTTCTTTTAATACGGATATGTTATTCTTTTTTTGTTCCTTTTCTGTGTAAAATATGGAGTGTAAAGATTCCGAAATAAAGATTTATTATTATTATTATTATAGATGTTCATGGCAGCCGGGACCAACGGCTTAGCGTGCTCTCCGAGGCACGGAGCAGGCGATAATTGTCAATCAATACGCACATAATTTCGAAAAGTCATATAACTTCCGAAAGTCAGAGGTGCGCGACGTGGGTTCGAAACCGAGACCCTCTGCATTGCAGTCTGTTGGTCTCCCCACTGAGCTATCGCTGCTCTTAAGAGTAAGGCATACATACATAGATCACGCATAGACCTACTAATCCTAATCCTAACTAATATTATTAATGTGAATGTGAGTTTATTTGTTACGCTTTCACGCCTTAACTACTCGGCCGGTCATCGTGAAATTAGGCATACACTTTGTCAGAGGGAAAGAAAAGGATGTAGGACAATTCATTCAGAAAAAAGTACTGTTCTTAACATAACTTAACCTACATTTCCGCGAGCGAAGCCACAGGCAAAATCAAGTGATATCATAAATGTTAAAGTTTGTTAACATGTTTGGATATTTGTTACTCATTTACTCATTACCCGCTGAACGGATTTAGATGAAATTTGGTACACAGATAGGACGTGTCCAGGATTAATACTTAGGATACTTTTAATCTCAGTCTCAGTCCAGCGGGAGTCACATGAGCCAAGCCCCGAGCAGGCGCTACTATATCCCTAAACGGATGGGCAAAGCAGTATTACGCCTACAATGTTTATAGATCTCACTTAACAAGGTGCAAACCGATTGTTGTTATATCGGCTATGTTGAAATTAAACTACTATATACGGATTTTATAGTCAAACCCAAGAAGAAGCAAACCACAGCTAGACTTCATGATACTTTGAGCTCATTCTGCGTAAATAGAAACACCAATGATTAAATTATGTTCGGGTACTTTGAAATAACTACACTGGAACATTGAGACAACTACCATCTTAGTCTCCCCGTGACCAGGTCTGCTGAAAATCAACCGAAACGTCGGGGAAAGTGTAAACATAAAAATATAAATAGTTTTAATAGTTGCACTAATTTAATTAGCTTAAACTTTAGTAAAGTTTAATAGTACCTAATAGTAGTGTAACAGTTTATGTAATAAAGTGTTAAATAAACAACGCGATAAAATCCGTATATAGTAGTTTAATTTCAATGAATAACATTCGCGTAAACAGAAGACAATCTTATCGGCTGTTTATAAAATATTAAAATCCGGGAATTTCACTACTACTAAATTACTAAAATGCTTTGTTCGATTCAGGTATCAACACCGGGACCTTGCGATTATTCGGTAATACAATATTCTATTATTAATAGAAAAAGTCAACGAATAATGAGCTAATTTCGTATTTGTATCCGACTTAAAAAAAAGACGAGGTTCTCAATTTGACAGATTTTTTTTATTGTATGTTACATCTGTACTTTATTCTAAGTGAACCGATTTTGATGATTTTTTTTTATTTGAAAGCTGCTACTTTCCATTTGGTCCAATTTAATATATTTAAAAATGTTTGCTTAGGTGAACTCTAAAAAAATATTTTAATAATTGTTTGTTAGTCATTAAGACATAAGTGTTTAGTTATATGTGAAGTTTAAGTACCGTACCTACTTTCTTGGGTGGTAAACGCATAGATTGTACATTAGTAAAAACATAAGATGATTGTAAGTTGTAGACACAAGAGTAGGCAATTATTTTTAACGTTTTAGTGCATTATAATAATATGCATATTTTGAAGACGGTTTTCTTTTTGTTAAAATTTTTGTTTACTAAACGCTCAGTTCTACATTCGGATTAATTCCTGTGTCGCGGGGGACTTTACAAACATTCAAACAACGGACACAAAGAACTCTCAGACTCGAAACAACTGTTTGTAGATCACACAAATTTTTGTTACGTGATCGAACCTACAACATCATTGCAGTAGTAACGGTAAGTTGACCACTTAAACCACTACGACATCAGGCAATTGATAAGTGCCCTCTCTTCCGATACCCGTGAAGTTGTCTATGAATGCAGTGGTCATTCGTCTATTGTAGAACGGGATCTCTAACAATGAGGTCACGGTCATTCTCTATGGTCACGAAGGTTTGTCTATCTTTTGTGCGGAGTAAAGCAACAATAGGTCTGCGGATGGGTGGCTACGAACAAGGTGAAGTGCGGTGCTTTTTTGTAATAATGATCTTTAATCTAAAATATTAAGGCCAGTGACTTCGCATAAATATGTTAGAAACTAACCGCTCCAATCTATACCAATATTCATTGAAATTAAACTACTATATACGGATTTTATCGCGTTGTTTATTTGACACTTTATTACAAAATTTTGAAAACTGTTACACTACTATTACTATTAAACTTTACTAATTTTTAAGCTAATTAAATTATTGAAACTATTAAAACTATTTATACTATTACTATACTATTATACTATTTATATTTATTTTTACACTTTCCCCGACGTTTCGATCTGTATATAGTAGTTTAATTTCAATGAATAACATTCGCGTAAACAGAAGACAATATTATGTACCAATATTGTAAAGCTGAAGAGTTTGTTTGGTTGAACGCGCTAATCTCAGGAACTACTGGTTCGAATTGAAAAAATATTTTAGTGTTGGATAGCCCATTTATCGAGGAAGGCTATACGCTATATAACATTATGCTACGACCAACAGGAGCGGAGCTCAAATTAAATATGTTAAAAAACCGAGGTAATTTTTCTTATGTGAAGCAAATGAAGTCGCGCGGGTCACCTAGTACCCTATATAACCAATCCAGTGGTTAGTTTATACGGTTGCGGGGCATGAAGTCTCTATTTTGAAATCGACGTCAATACCGGCAAGATGTTTTTAGGTATATCTGTTGAGTAATTCAGGAGTTAGGTAGTTGGCGGTGTTTTACCCCTGTGCCAGAAAAAGCATGTAAAGCCGTTGGTTCTGCGCCTGGTCTATATCTGATCGTGTTGGATTGTCGTCTTTGAATATAAGAATGAGGTTATGAGAGAATAGAGAGTCTATTTGTGTAGTGGGTGATGATGAAAAGTCTCCGTCGAGAAGTGAAGAGAAGTGTGTCAGGATCGTAGCAAATGGAAATCCATAGTCTCTGCCTACCCCTCTGGGAAACAGGCGTGAATCTATGTATGTATGTTTAACGTAAAACACGGAGTATATAATATTCCCCATGTTACTTATAATCACCGGTACATGTTCTTATTATTCAGTACGAGGTATAAATGTGTCTGTAAACCCGTTCTGTCGAGTAACGATAATGATCCCGCATTTAGAATGATATATTTTATTAGAGCATTGTGTACAAACAAGGTACATGAATAACTCCTTGAGGTGGACATACACTGGTCATACGGAGAACGCGGTAACTGACATTTCATTGAAGACCGGAAGGCAAATCTATACTAATATTATAAAGCTTAATAGTTTGTTTGTTTGAACCCGCTAAGCTCAGGAACTACTGGTTCGATTTGAAAAATTATTTCAGTGTTGGATAGCCTATTTATCGAGGAAGGCTATAGGCTATATAACATCACGCTACTACCTACGGGGGCGGCGCAGTAACGATAAACGCGGATGAAACCGCGGGAACATCCAGTTCTTGTAATAAACCCTGTCCAAAATAGAATCCCGAACGAGTTGTAATCTTGAAGACTATGAGCTTGATATAGGAAAAAAGGAAATGAATTTATTTGCATTGTTAATGATTCTTAACAATACAAATAAATTTTGTAAATAATTGGCGATTGAAACGAGTGGCCATTAATTTCTTGTCTCGTTCTTCTCATGAGGGTATACCTGCTCCTAGAACAGGATTTTTATAATACAACATTTGTTTTTGTCTGTTATTTTGTTATAATAATTTGTTATTAATATATAAGTTGAATGAAATTTATTACAATAACGATTTCTGGCTTTGCTTAGACTTAGCGTACGTGCTATAAATAACAAATGTGAACTTAAATTTCGTTATTGTTTACATATGACGCTTATTAGACTAGATCGGAATTATATTTTGCACAGTGTTTATTACCAGAATCAAGTCTCTGCACATGAAATGTTGCGCACCACGCTTCAATTAGCGACGATAATAGTACTATCAAGGTACATGATGACACGTTAGTCTTATATGAAATGATAATAATAGTGAAATATTATTCTTATAAGATATCTGTTGCAATCAAACATTGTATTTTGATTGTTATTTTTAGTATATATAGCTAGAGATAATTTCGTCAACTGTAATTTTGTAACAACTATGACATTATACCCACTCGTTCCGGGAATTCAACTGTCAGTAACAAAAGTTATCTTTAAATAAACACGAAGCCTAGATACTTTTCACCATAGGCGAATATGCTCGTTACAATCCAAAAACTTCAAATGTAACTTTGGACTTTTACATAACACTGCCTTCCTCCTTCCAATATACGCATCTTCTTCTTTTCGTGTGGTTAGTGGCCAACCTGTTGTCAAGAGTTGTTCAAGCCGCCCGTAGGCCTCTGACATGGCTTAACGACTGCTGTCAATTTGACAACAACCGGGACCGACTTTTTACGTGCCCTCCGAAGTACGGAGACGCTCAGATGAAATACCACTAAGCGGTCATCCATCTATAGACTGACCGCACCAAACATTGCTTAACCTCGCTAATCGTTTACCAATCAATGAGTGCAACTGGCTATGAGCGCCAATATACGCTGTAATGTTAACAGTAATGAAAATAAATCAACACAGGATCTCATTGCATGAATTCGATTATGGAAACATACCCATATAATTCATCATAAAATTTCATTACGTTTGTTAGTTTCCGCTTATATGAGTTTTATGAGTCATAAAATATTGCATACACATAATATGTACTCATACCTACCTATTTAATTACATTAACTCACGAGGAACTCACTCACTAACCCAAGGGGTAAGGTACGTGTGTTATACACTCACATTTAACCAGCTCTCGTTTTAAGTCCCAATACGCACACAGTTTCAGCATAGATGGAGCATAGTTCCAGATTGCCTACTCGCGAAAATTCCTTTACAGAAAACTCCATTAACTCTTAGCTCGACCTTGAATTCCAACCCGCGAATTTGTGCACAGCAGTCGCATTATCTACCCTAAATTCGAAAAAAACCATTTATTGCTTGCCTCAGTAGAACATTTTAAAGTGACGCCAATTTAGGAAATCCTATCCTAATCCTATCCTAACTAATATTATAAAAGCGAAAATGAGTTTGTTTGTTACCTTTTCACGCCTAAACCACTGAACCGATCATCCTGAAATTTTGCATATAAGTTGTCAAGTGTACAGAAACGAACATAGGCTACCTTTCATTCCGAAAAAAATACTGTTCCCGAGGAAAACAACAATAATGTTCTTATGATAATAGATGGCGCCACGTGTCTTTCGAATCATGATTGAATTATTACAAGCAGAGTACAACCCGAATTGATTGTCAAATTCTAAATTAACGCGAGCGAAGCCGCGGGCAAAAGCTAGTAACAAATAAAATGTTGAGCAATTGTCAGTTACCGCGTTTCTAACGACAAGATCCAAACAAGTATCTTAAGATCCATCTAGTTAGCTCACCCAATTTGCGTACTACAAGGGTCAGTTGAATGCGTGCGCGCACATTGTGCGCTTTCACAGCGAACGCGCAAAAAATATGTCTTGTGTTGCGCACTGGTTTGAGACATGGTCGAATTGTGATTTATCTTTGGGAAGGGCGGCTATTGAAACTCTTGTTTGCTGGGGCACAAGCGTATCGGTTTTTGGTTGTGATATTATGTATCTACATGTCATGGTATGAGAATAAAAATTGTATTAAATATAATTCATGTTTGCACGGATCATGAAATGGTTTACGTGGTCATCTTGGTACGATGTCCAACGATATTTTTGGACTCGATTCACACACGGGACTTAAATTTGCGTCCCGCTAGCTATTGTTCCTTGTGTCCGTTGACGAAGTATAAATTTTTCTCGCGATAGTGGGATTGTCTAATGCTATTACGGGCAATGTCTTAGAAAAATCATTATGTTTAACTATTTTTTTAATCGTGGCATAAGCTTGCGCTTATGTCCGAAACCGTTCATAACAGATTTCCGGGTCGGAAAAAGTTATATTCGGTTTTGTAGTTAAGAAATTTTCAGGGATTATTTAAATATTCCATGCAGACGGCATTGGGCATACCGCCAGTTATATTTTATTTTTTATTTTATTCATAATATTAAATACATAATCGGCGATATGTGGTTGTCAAACATCTTATCCTAAAACTTTAGCGATAAACGTAAGAATTTATTCTACTTAGTGGATTAGTGAACATCTCTCATACTTGTGTTCTAATAACCGCAGTAGCTGCCAACCCCAGCAAAGAATACCGATTGTTACACGCATAGGTATACAACAAAATATCAGCATCGAATCTTGATATGGTTGATGGATTGGTGCACGGCGCACGCGTCGTACCATTTGCGAGAATCCGTTGAGTCTTATAACAGATACCTATTGGATTACTAGACTAATTAATATAAATAAAATAATCAAATACAAGATATTAAGAAAAACAGTTTTATTTCTGTTAATAATTTGTTTAGAGTTTTGGTTGCTCGCAATAAATATAAGGTAGGTACTTACTAGCTTTTGCTCACGGCTTCGCTCACGTAAAAGTAGTTACTCGTTTTAAATAAAATATAGCCTATGTTACTCGGTGATAATGTGATAAATATAGCCACCTAAAGGTGAAAAAAATTTAAAACTCGATTGAATAGTTTTTGAGTTAAACCCTTACAAACAAACAAACAAAAAGTCAATCTATACCAATAGGTATTATAAAGCTGAAGAGTTTGTTTGTTTGTTTGAACTCGCTAATCTCAGGAACTACTGATTCGATTTGTAAAATTATTTTAATGTTGGATAGCCTATTTATCGAGGAAGGCTATAGGCTCTATAACATCACGCTATGACCCACGGGAGCGGCGCAGTAACGATAAACGCAGGTGAATCCGCGGGAACATCTAGTATATATTATTAGTATAAAAAGAAAGTAACTCAATTATTCAGTTATTTTCGTTTGAGACTTATTTACGCAACAACAAATAATTGTTGGGTACGCAATATCAACAGTTACGTCATAAACTTATATAAAGTAATATAATTGTAAAAAGAATGTAAATTTCAATCTCACATTCATCGCTCCGATAGCCGTGATCGTCTAGTGGTTAGGACCCTACGTTGTGGCCGTAGTAACCCAGGTTCGAATCCTGGTCACGGCAGTGTCAAACACTGTCATGGCGGAGCATATTTTTAGTAATATTTTTGTATTTTATTAACATTTTTATTTAAGTTCGGTCAATATTAATTATGAATTTATTCGCTTCTATTAATTCCTTCATAAAAATTCGCAATTAGATGAAACTATGATACAATTTTTTACACATTATTTTCTTTGAATTTTACATACTAATAAGTAATTAGTAAGTAGGTATCTAATGCCTGAACTTTATTTATATTGCAATCACCTGATTCATATTTTATGTTTTAGAATAAGATAGAGATTTATTTTTATCTTATGCTTACATCACACATCACTGAGAATAAAATTACTAACGATTTTATAAAATAATACGATAGTAAACTTATAACTTAAAAATTTTAAGTCAAACTTAATTTTGAAATTTGCTTGCGCCACCTACTGACTAGTAGCGAAACTTTGTTAGAAGACATGACCGTACGCTTTCTGCAAATTGTCAATAGAGGGCGTTACACATAAAAGTCCCGAAACATAACGATGGCGCTGCACTGTTTTAACTACTCACCGCAAGATGTCGTTCAATTCAAAAATGTTGCCACAAATGTATACTAGATGGCTTTAGTAATATTTCACATCACTTCGCAAGGAAAAGCTTGAAAGTATATGAGCACTTAGTAGCAGAAAGTTACGAAAGTTTTAAACCACACCTGTGTTTTGTTTACACCGCACTAAGGAATATTTCCTTGTATGTATATACATGTATGTTGGTAGAAACTTAAGATTGCGTTCCCCCTAAGTGGGTGAATAGAATAGCTTATTAGTAGATAGCATTCTCACGTGTTGACACAATGGCGAATTGTATACATGTTATGCTAAGGGCATGTGACTGTTTAATATTCAGCCATACGTTCACTAAATGGGAATTAATCCTGCAGGTAAAATTCAAGGATTTTGTGTTATAATGAGTAACTTTTTGATAAGTATAGCATTCAAATCCTTACGGTGCTATGTATTAGTTTTCCAATAATATATGATGTGGCCGTATGCGAAATAAGAGTGTTTTATTGAATTCAGACGTTGTAAGGTAAAACGTTGTTTAAGTAGCTATGCCGCTGAAATTTTTTTTCTGAAACCGTGAGTTCATTACTGGATATTACCTACATAGAAGTTAATCATAATTTCAGGCAGTTCACAGGCAACTGATTAGCAATATTTAATTGTCTACATAAAAATTATATACTCTTTAATTAGTTCATCATACCTGCCACTAGTGGCGCTTTTTGAATATGTATAGATAGGCGTACCGACAGTCATCGTCATTATTTTGTTTAGACAACAGCGAGCTGACTGGTATATATACAGAATGTCTCGTAAAGTTTGGATAATCCTGAAACATCTCATAGTAGAGCTATTGGGGGCCTATAAATTTATAGAAATCAAACTTAAAACATACATAATAATATTTTAGACCATAACATACCATAGAATTATAACCATATATATAGTATCTTATCTTTATCTTATCTTATGTGGGGGCCAGTCAGTGCAGACCGGCGACACTTCGTCCCAGAGGGATCTTTTGTGTCGACACTCTCCCAATTACGACCTCCATAGATGTTCATGGCAGCCGGGACCGACGGCTTAACGTGCTCTTCGAGGCACGGAGCAGACGATAATTGTCAATCAATACGCACATAATTTCGAAAAGTCATATAACTTCCGAAAGTCAGAGGTGCGCGACGTGGGTTCGAACCCGAGACCCTATGCATTGCAGTCTGTACGTCTCCCCACTGAGCTATCGCTGCTCTTATATATATAGTAAACTAAATACTAAATATAGTTCCGCAACGACAGCCTAGCAGAGAGATTGTGGGACGGCCAACCAATGGTGTCGAATTTAACCCTCACCCCTCTAACTTTTTGAAGTTTATGTTCAATTAGTTTATAATTGGAGGAGACCGTTGCCAATTATTGGTGACAGTGTGGATGAACCGGCTGCTCCGAAGGTATCGGAAGCGGTTGTTATGGTAACCGCTTACCGTACTTGTTTTTCATGATAATTTAGGTTTTTAAGAATCAAAACACGGGAAGCATGTAAGAAAACTTGTTTGTATATGTGATAGACCTTAATATTGTTCTGGAAAATGTGTTAAGTCTTCTTATCTGCACTTTCCTTCTAACATTTTTAGATGAACCTCGTAGGGCTATATCAAGTAGTAACAAACAAGTAGTAATAAACATTTTTGTGTCTAATATATTACTATGTCGAAACGACGTGCAAGGTGTAAAAACAAAACCTTCAGTATTTAAATGTTATACGTCATTTTATGGACTATTTTCTTTCTTGACATGTAAAAAGCTGATCTACACACAGTACTCAGCTTCTAGGCAGCGTATCAAGCTTCAACATGCACTATACATACATACGTACGTACATAGATTCACGTCTGTTTCCCAGAGGGGTAGGCAGAGACTACGGATTTCCATTTGCTATGATCCTGACACACTTCTCTGGCTTCATTCACTTTCATCACATTCCTCAAACACGCCAGATTTTAAGTTCCACTTGCACTACCATGCAAGTTCGTACAGAAGTTCTTGCGTGATGCCCGTACAGACAGACAGGCAGAAGAAAATTCTACAACTACTTAGTTTTGTTAGCTCTTATAAGGACACCTCATATAAATTTTCTTATAAATTTTCTTATGTACGGACATCGACCAGTTACAATTTCATTATATGTATAGATGATGGCATTTGTTATTTAGGCAAACTTGTCTACTTCGTGTGAATTAGCTTCAAGAAATAAGCTATCGAAATGTGCCAAAACAGGCAGTCACAGTTAAGTGAATAAAATCAACACTTTTTGTTTAATACAAATATAAAATATACATTTACCATAACAATTAATGTGTTTACAATTACTCAGTATAAAAAACTTAAAATAATTAATATTTTCGCCTACAAAATTACGTAAATTTTCACGAAAAATGCAAAAACGTAAGTTCGTGTTACGTGATTTTTAGATTATAACAGTAGAAATCTATCCTATTTTACAGCTTAAACGAAACATAAATAGTTATATTACAATTTGGCCATCCCAAATATTTAATTTAATGGTTTACAATAAAGATACATATTAATCAAAATAGAACTTCAAATCCTCCATACAATTTTACTATGGCGGCCGCGCGCCGATTTGAATATGCGCCGCACGAGCTCTGTCATTATCTGTCTTACGCTCGGCGCAGTCCCTTTTTAAGGAAAATTGCGCGGACGAAGGAGTATGAAATTTGGCACAGTTCAATTTTATATGGAGAAGGAGTGGCGAATCCTAATATTTTTGTGAAATATCCATTAGAAATACATTAAATTTATGAAAAACACTACACGCACACAACCATGCATTTGACACACGCAGTCGAAGCGCGTAACTATGGTTACATATATCAATATATAATGACATATATCAGCAATATCTTACAGGCAAACTTTGGTCGAATTTCGAGCACTAGGCGACCAATAGTTTGTATAGATATGGGACTTTTAAGACGTGTGACGTGTCTTCCCAAATTCATCAAACTTTCCTATAACGTGCTTTTAGACACTGTATGTTGAAAATATTGTGATAGACCTTGAACAGTTAGGTAACAACTAGGATCCATACGATAAGTAACCTGACGTACACCGCGGGGTTGAACTTTTTTTTTTATACTTATAATTAAGTTGGCAAGCAAACATACGGCCCACCTGATGGTAAGTGGTCACCGAAGCCTATGGACGCCTGCAATATCAGAGGCATCACTTGCTCGTTGCCGACCCTTTAGGAAAAAAAGGAAGTGGGAAGGAGAAGGAGCGGGAAGGGGGAAAGAGGGTGATTGGGCCTCCGGCACTCTCACTCACCAAATGAAACACAACAGTAGGAATACTTTAAGTTTAATTAACAACGCTAAAACCTGTAATAGTGGAGTAGGTGACTAAATGAAATGTGATTATAAGGATATATTTTATTGTCTATAACTATAGTTATAGACAATAAAACCTTAAAAACGATCAAACTTAAAATTTCAATTAAATTATGGTCGAATTTCGACCACTTGGCGACCGCTAGCTTAAATTATTACATCAACGTTAAAATATGATCATAATTTCTGTTACTGTATATCAATAACGCGACAAAGTAACAGTAGCCTGGCCTACGTGTCAGTTACCATTTCCTGCCGATATCACTTCAATAGATGAATATGAACCTTATCGCTAATGATATTGTGATTAAAATTGTTTGCGTTTAGGTTTTAGGTTTAGGTCATAGCTATAACAGGGTCTATTTATTACTAATGAAACTGAGGTTTAGTCACGAAAAAACATTCAGAAGATCAAATACTAGTGCTACTAGACCATCGGTGAATTATATACAGATGTTATAATTTTTAGTAGAATAGATGAGAGACTTAGGGCTGCATGATAATGAAGTAGGTACCGCCATATTACAGACTAGATGTGCCCGTGGTTTCACTCGCGTTTTTGGTTACTGCACCGCTCCCGTGGGTCGTAGGGTGATGTTATATAGCTTATAGCCTTCCTTGATAAATAGGCAATCCAACACCAAAATAATTTTTCATTTCGAACTAGTAGTTCCTGAGATTAGCGCGTTCAAACAAACAAACAAACTCTTCAGCTTTATAATATTAGTATAGATGATCGGCATCACACAACGTTGTGCTTGACTGGTGTGAATGGGGTTTCCAGATTTCTTTTAAAAGACGCTAAGCGTTTAGTATAGTGATCCTTGACTTATTTTCTTTGCGTTTGCTTGGAATCAATCAGGCTACTTACAGCCAGAAGGATTGTATACTTATTTCTCACCACCATCAAGTATGAAACTGGATGTTAGGTACTTATAAGTTGTGATTTCACAGAGGTTTAGCCTTAAGGACCCACAGGCACTGAATTCGGTTCAGAGTGGTTAATTATTTTCTCGTTATTTAAAAAAAGGTTTGTATTATATAAAGTAATTAATACAAGTATTGTTCCCAAAACACGATTAATAAAACTTCATTCCATAGAATTAAATTGCAAAGATAACTGATAAAAATATAATTACTATGTTTTACAGAATAGGTATACATTTATAACTTATATTTTATAGCTATAAAATACATTCAATTACAGAATATCATTTTGTTAAAACGTTTTATTACGTGTCTGACCGGAACGTGATTTTTCGCTTACGACGTTTAATTCCGAGCAAGGTGAGTTCACATTAAATCATTGCGACGCGACGCTTAGCGGCTAAGCGCCCGATGGCTTTTAACATGAGCGCGGTTTTTTTAACACTTATTTTTAACCTTACAATTCAAAACTACACAAGAAACACTCAACAATGTGATTGATTATGATTTTATAAAAGAAAATTCCCGCTCTAGGAGTAATTCCTATGTCGCGTGGGACTTTAAAAACATTCAAACAACTAACATCCAGGCTCGG
The DNA here is from genome assembly GCA_963564715.1 of Catocala sponsa. NCBI lineage: Eukaryota > Metazoa > Arthropoda > Insecta > Lepidoptera > Erebidae > Catocala > Catocala sponsa. Next base: position 5,433,308 of record OY751334.1, read on the forward strand.
AACAACCATTTGTGGTCCACAAGTTTTGTGCCGTGTGGGTATCAAACCCACAACACTGCCTGGCAAAGCGACCACTTAAACCCCTACACTACACGTTTATCAACATTCAAACGACCTTCACAGCTTAAAGCGTAACAAATATCACTTGACACGTTTAAAAACATTCACGCACGGATGTGAACCGACGCCGAGCCGTATGGAATCATTTGTCAAGACATTAGCCGCGGTATATTGCACGGGTAGGATGGAACGTGTGTTGTTTCGCTGCGATATCAAATGTATGTGTCATTTGAGTATAATGGGGGTATAAGCTATCAGATTAGACAGGTGGCTTCACTAAATGTTGGTAGGTACTTGGAACCTTACTTAATGTTTGCTGATATAAAACTGTTAGAAGGATGGGCTCAGACACAGCCTGTAAATGTATAGTTATGTTTGAAAAACTATTAAAAGAGATTTTAACCTATAACATTGTGATAAAGAGTATTTACTATGGTAAGGATGGCTCATTAGTTAACTGATCCCGCTCTAAACTGATCCCGCGGGATGAGTTCACTAGTTTATTTATTTTATTATTCATCTTTTGTCAACTAGACCCGCTTTTAAATTAGGCAGAACTTTGTATATTTTCAAATTTGTGTACAGACGTACGGAAAACATTTAAGAAGTACTATAAAAACAAAGTGCATAGTGGCCATAAAATGCTTTCTTGCTCACGCAGGTGCATAAAAAAGACTCGCTGCGCAGCGGCAAACTCTTTGATGCATGTGACTGGCTGAATCCAGGTATTCGTATTCTCACAATAGGACTATTTGACCTTGTAATGTACTTGACACGAGTGTGATGTGTCTCGGCTTCGTAGTAATTAATGTCTAGGGTATATTAATATTATTAACGTTATTAATGTATAACACTTTTCTCCGTGTTTGTACAAATTATAAAATTATGAAACGGGATCAGTTGACCAATTCTAAATATACATTAGGTCAACTGATCCCGCGGGTCCAGTTCAAGCGGGATCAGTTAACTAAAGAGCCGTAGGGATTATCAGAAGCAGCGAAAAGGTCTTGAGTTCGATCCCAAAGCATGCACATCTGACGTTTAAAAGTTATATGCGTACTATTTAGTTACTTATCAATCACTTTACCGGTGAAACAAAACATCGCAAAGAAACCTGCATGCCTGAGAGTTCTACATGACGTTCGCGACTGCCAATCGCCAAGTTGCCACTGCCAATCGTGGAGGATTATGGCATAGGCCTTTAAATTGAGAAGAAGCCCGTCCCATCAGTGTGACAATTTATATTATTATAGAGGACTGATATCATTATATCATAAATTTTTCGGGTTTTGCCCGTGTTTATCATTATTGCGCCGCCCCCGTGAGTCGTAGCATGATGTTATATAGCTTACCTCAATAAATAGGCTATCCAACACCAAAAGAATTTTTTAAATCGAACCAGTAGTTCCTGAGATTAGCGCATTCAAACAAACAAACAAATTCTTCAGTACTACTTATTATCTTATCTTATCTTATGTGGGGGCCAGTTAGTGCAGACCGGCGACACTTCGTCGCAGTGGGATCTTTTGTGTCGACACTGTCCCAATAACGACTGCCATAGATTTTCATGGCAGCCGGGACCAACGGCTTAACGTGCTTTCCGAGGCTCGGAGCAGGCGATAATTGTCAATAAATAACTTCCGAAAGTCAGAGGTGCGCGATGTGGGTTTGAACCCGAGACCCTCTGCATTACAGTCTGTTGGTCTCCCCACTGAGCTATCGCTGCTCTTCAGTACTACTTAATATTAGTATAGATAGTAGATATTAATCGTGGATGCATTTGCCAGTGAGATATTCGCAACTTACATAGTAGCTATTGTATAAACAGCGTAACTCACACCAGTGCAATAGGCACAAAGTGCATTAAGTAGATAAGCCGACACACTGACATCCTTTCCGATAAGATTATTTATAAACACGCGTCGCGGTCTATGTATTGTTCAATCGTATAATGGCGCCGGCGCGGCGTCGGCTCGCGCCAAGAATTATTTAATTGTTATAGTGTTAAGACGTAGGCGATTTATAAATATATCTGTTGTATGTTACGACACGAAGTTTATTTGTTAAACAAGGTAATACCCGGTCTAATTATAATCTCTGTTTCGCGTCAACTTTGCAGGCATTCAAATCACGAACACAAGGAACGTTCATTCATATGTGTAACAATTATTTCTGGGTATGTTAAGCTGGTTTGGACATGTAGAAAGAATGGACTAGGAATGACTGACTAAGAAAGTTTATAAGGCTAGTGTGAATGGAACAGTTGCAAGAGGAAAACCTAGGCGAACGTTTCTCGATCAGATCGGGGGCGTTCTGGACAAAGGCCAGGTTAAGAGCTCCTTGAACCGACGGGCGTGTATGAGGAATGTGATGAAAGTGAATGAAGCCAGAGAAGTGTGTCAGGATCGTAGCAAATGGAAATCCGTAGTCTCTGCCTACCCCTCTGAGAAACAGGCGTGAATCTATGTATGTATGTGTTATTTCTGGATTACATAAATATGTGTAGGTACTGAACTCACAACACTCAGCTCAAGAGCAACAGCTAGCTGTAGTGAGTCCAGTTGACCACTGTGCCATTCGTGCAGTCATAAATGATGTGAACTAACAAAAAAATTTTGAAGTGAAAACTTCTTTAGCGGGGTTGTGCACTTTTTTGTGATGGCAAAAAAATTGTCAAACTCGCGTCTGGACACGTGACCTGATCAAAAATTCGTAAGACGGAGAGAAAATTGTCATGTTTGTGTACGATAGCGCAATAAATGAATATTGTATTTTACCACATAAATGATAGTACTTTTATACTGATAATTAATTAAAGCAATACGTGCAAAATTATTCCCTAACCATTCCAAAATATCAAAAATGCACAACGTTAATAATCAAGTTTTCACTTCTGCCGGCACTCCCGGAGTGCAACCCGTTGATTTTTTTATGTTAAGGTCTTAGAACACACATGAATCGTTAGTACGAACTCTTAAACTCCAAAAAGTTGCACACTTCAGTCATAATGCTGCATTGGAGTAAAAGTCTTGGCTAGGAAAACCTACATTATAAACAAAAAAGAATATTGATTTTATCTATTAGAGTTTAAGAGTTTTACTGCAAGCCTTAGATGTTGTATAGATACTCAAAGAAGAAGGGCAAAGAAATCTACTATACCTTTAATACATTTTTAAAGTTGTTAAACGTATTATAAACATATTAACCGTCGATATTGTTGATAAACATATATTTTAGTTTTAATTACCCTATGCAAAAGACAGCTGCATAACTATTCACGCAACCTTATTTATTGTCGACAGTAAATAAGTATGTAAGAAAATTTTAGGTAAGTGGAAAAAGAAAAGCAAGTTCCAGAAGTCTTATGCATAAAGTCAAAGGAAGAGCAGACATGGAGTAGAGCAGTAGAGAAGAATCTGGTATAGTATAGAGTATTATAAAGAGGTAGTGTTTGCTCCACAGAATGGGAGAATGATTAATTCAACTCAAAATCTAAGCCACATTTTATCCAATTCTGTTTAGTCTAGTCAACAAATGCTTTTTCTTCTTTCTTTACTTAATCTTTCTTAATCTTTTTTACATTTGAAAAATCTCAATTAGTTTTTGAGATATTTTCAAAGAACTAAACCCCTTGTTTTTTTTTTAGTTAATTGTTTATAACTTTAGCAATTTTTGCAAGCGGAACTTGAATTTTCAAAAATCATCTACATGCCATTAGGAATTTTTACGAGACTACTGAAAAAAGTTGACCTAAAAAGCACTTGTTGACTAGACTAGTTTAGTAATCCACTTCAATGAAGTGGATTACTAAACTAGTAAACTATACTTCCCCAGACATAGTCAAAAGCAAAAACTATCCTTCAATAAACTACACGGCTTCACCGAGCATCTACAAAACATATCTGGAGTACACGCGGAACTTCTTACATTATTTCTGTACACATTACTTTGATTTACGTAGCAAAAGAAAAGGGAAAACAATCCAGCGAACTTGGTACATGTAAATAATACATAAGTTATGCGTAATCTCTTGTATATGGCGAGCTACATTTTTAATGCCATACGGTATTATACCGTGCGCCAACAATGGGTGTGTTGTAATTGGCTAGCTTATGTACTTGTACCCTGATGGTAATAGTTACTGTTCGTTATTTAGTGGCAGTAGCTCAGGATTAGAGTGGTCTGGTACCTACTTATGGGGGAGTATTGTGGTTATACAACCTGTAAGATAATGTTATGGTTATATACATATAAGGGAAATGGAATATAACGATAGCATATGATTGCCGACCCCAAGAGACTTAACTATGGGATGAAAGAAAATGAATGGGCGGGAAAATATGTGAGCCTCGAAAACTTCATGATTGGATAGTTTTATTTTCGAAGTAAAGTTTATTCTAAGACCTAATATTGTAACTTATCTGCTACGCGTATACGTGTGTCTCCGATAAAAAGAGATGCATACCTGGAACAAATGAAAAAACATTTAATATACTATAAAAACCAATTGTTAGGGATGATGTGTTGTGTTATTCTAACTTCCTTACTCATATCTTATCTATACAAATAAATAAAATAGAAGTGTCTGTTTGTAATGTCAAAATAACAGCTTTTTATCTAATGCATATGACAGTATACAACGTACCTATACGAAAACATATATTAAAAAAAAACTGTCTGTCTGTTTGTTTGTTCCGGCTAATCTCCGAAACGGCTGAACCGATTTTGACGGGACTTTCACTGGCAGTTAGCTGATGTTATAAGGAGTAGCTTAGGCTTAGAAAACACTTTTTAGTTAAAATCTACGCGGACGAAGTCGCAGGTAACAGCTAGTTATAAATATAAATGTGAGTTTATGTGTTAGGTTTTCACGTCTTAACTAATCGACCAACCATCGTCAAATTTTGCGTACAAGTTGTTAGGTGTACAGAAAAGGCCATAGAGTACCTTTTATCTAGAAAAATTAATATTTATAAGCGAAGCAACTCTATAATAGATTTCATTTCAAACTTATATGTCACTTCGACAATAACTACATACAGTATCTTCTAAGTTTTCAATGCACCGTTCATTTTGAGTACGATAATGAGATCTTACAGAATAGCTTTTCTAATGAGGTAAAACAAGAATGAAATCTAACCTGATATAATAATAATAATAATAATAAACGATTCTGAACACATGCCGCATCACACGCAAATTTCTAACATCATCATCCATATCATCAACTTACTTCATTTAACGTGCCATGCTTGGTCTTGGCCCGCATGACACGCCTTTACCCCTTCGAAAAGGGAGTTAAAAAAAAAAAAATAATAATAATACGTTTATTACGGACGAAGTCCATAGAGTGTTAGTAACAATAATCTTAAAATACTAATGTTAGTAGACAATGAGTAATAATATGTACAAGCGCTTCTAATTTATAAGTTATATTTAATTTATGTACGGCAACTAGCCCCTAGACGAGTAACAGCCTTCGTTTGATAAATTCATTTATTTTATCGATTGGCACAATTATATTTAAATTATTTTCGAATGTATAGACGATACAGTTAATTACCGCGGGCCGGTGGATGAGAACATCGTGAGAAAACCAGCATGTCTATGAGTTTTCCATAATGTCTCGAAGATCTGAACTCTGGCAACTCGCACTGAACTATGGCCAAGTTCCTTCTCAAACTGAGAAAAAGCTCGTGTCCAGCAGTAGGTGAGTTATATACATACTAGCTGTTACCTGCGACTCCGTCCGCGTAGATTTTTACTAAAAAGTGTATGTCTCCGCGGAACCCTATTTTTTTCTAAAATCAAAGTAGCCTATGTTACTCCTTATAACATCAGCTATCTGCCAGTGAAAGTCCCATCTAAATCGGTTCAGCCGTTTCGGAGATTAGCCGGAACAAACAGACAGACAAAAATTTTAAAAATAGTTTTATTCGTATATGTATCTTATATACTTTCATATGCATTAGATAAAAAGCTGTTATTTTGACATTACAAACAGACACTTCAATTTTATTTATTTGTATAGATGTATATAATTGACGAGAACATACATAAGTACGTGCGCTGCTTCTTTGATTATTGTCAGCGTCGATGGCGTAGTGGTTAGTGTAACCGACTGCTACGCCTGAGGTCGCGGGTTCGATTCCCGCACAAGTCAAACATTTGTGTGCATGAACATGAATGTTTGTCTAGGTCTGGGTATTTATATGTATAATATGTATGTATTTACAAACAAATAGTATATATGTATGTTTATCCATTGTCTAGTACCCTTAGTACAAGCTCTGCTTAGTTTAGGCTAGATGGTGTTGTGTGTATTTGATAGAATATTATTATATCTATACATCTATACAAATAAATAAAATTGAAGTGTCTGTTTGTAATGTCAAAATAACAGCTTTTATCTAATGCATATGAAAGTATATAAGGTACCTATATGAAAACATCTATTTTTAAAATTTTTTCTGTGTGTCTGTCTGTTTGTTCCGGCTAATCTCCGAAACGGCTACCGATTTTGACGGGACTTTCACTGGCAGATAGCTGATGTTATAAGGAGTAACATAGGCTACTTTGAATTTAGAAAAAAAATAAGGTTCCGCGGAGACAAACACTTTTTAGTTAAAATCTACGCGGACGAAGTCGCAGGTAACAGCTAGTTATATTATATTATTATTACCACGCAAAATAAATATCGTATCAGAATTCAAATATTATTCGAATGCAATTATGCATCAGAAATTGGTTCCAAAAAAAGCAATTTAAAAATATCTGACGTCACCGATATTGGCGGTTGATAAAATACACTCCAGCACTTTGCCACTGTATAGTGGTAACATAAAACTTGCATATTAATTTCGTATGTCCGAATTTCGGGTGACCGCATGTTGGATTTCGTTGGATATATCGGGAACAGACGGAAGTGGTTACCACATAGCTATTGGATCCTTTTTAATATTAAAAATAAACATCATTATAAATCATTCGTTCCATTTTTAAGTAGGTATAATCTAGGCCTAATTAGTTTCAAAATTAATAATGTAAATATATTGTAAATGTTATAATACTAATAAATTCAATATACCTAGATCTAATCGAAATTGGGCATAGTTCCAGCAGGGTTTAAGTCTTATGACGAATAACTACAAATGACTTTTCAAGAAATCTTATGGTTCGGGCAATAAAATGTATTATACCTAATGTATTTCTGCTAACCTGTCAATTGTTAGAATGCCAGACAAAATTGTTAACAACTATGTGATTGCTATTGCATAATAAGATACCAAACAATGAATATTTAATCACGAACCTCGAGCTAATACCACAAAAGATCAATAACATCCAAGTGGTTTATGAACGTATAAAACCGATGAAATGATACAAAACTTATAACAATTCAATCTTAGAAGGATCAAAGCAGCACCTGGTTTGCGATTTCATATCAAGGAAGGATAAATTTATTCAATTTCGCCGAGGCCCCGGGCTTGCCCTTATGAGCTTTTGATAACTCAATGTTTTCTTTATACAATAATATATGTTTTTTTGTTTAGATAGAAAGATTGGGTAAGTAGACTAGGATTTGTCTAAGATAAGGCAGTTTTGTTTGCTTGGGATAATTTTGTTTGAGATAACTAAACGATTTTTTGGGACTATAAGTTTGCGTTTATTTTGGCAACCGGTTGTGGCGTATTAGGTTTAATGTTCGGACCGTACAAAGTGTATTTTTATATTATACTAGCTGATTCAGCAAACGAATGAAAATACAAAAACAAATTTGAGTTGGGATACCCTCATCACTTAGCGATTTGAAATATACTTTACGACATATTTTTATACCTACCAAATATACATACATAAAACATTTCATAAAAATTGGTCGATCCGTTTCGGAGGAGTGCGACCATAAACACCGTGGCACGAGATTTTTATATAGGTATATATAGATTACTAGCTTTTGCCCGCGCCTTCGCTCGCGTTAATTTAGAATTTGACAATCAATTCGGGTTGTACTCTGCTTGTAATAATATAATTCAATCATGATTCGAAAGACACGTGGCGCCATCTATTATCATAAGAACGTTATTGTTGTTTTCCTCGGGAACAGTATTTTTTTTCGGGATGAATAGTAGCCTATGTCCGTTTCTGTACACCTGACAACGTATATGCAAAATTTCAGGATGATCGGTTCAGTGGTTTAGGCGTGAAAAGGTAACAAACAAACAAACAAACTCATTTTTGCTTTTATAATATTAGTTAGGATTACGATTAGGATAGGATTTTAATTAATATATTAGTCAATTGACGTGTCCAAGAAGGGCTTACACATTTTTATAGCAAGAAAGATTTGTGACTTAGACTTTGTATTAGGTAGTCGGAGTCCGGAATCTTCATGCTGAGAATTTCCTGCCAGGAAATCTCAATAACACTGCCCGACCTAGACACGGGACCAAGATTTTTCAGATTTGTTTCAGATTCAGAAAATCTGATCTTTCACAATCGTTCTAGAATTTTCGCAAAGAATCGATTTTCCAAATATCCTGCAGCATAAACAAGATACTTTTGAATAAATTTTCCATCCAACATTCAGACGAACCCCTCCATGTAAAATGAACAAAATGAACTGCTGAATGCGCACATTCAATATCAAATGCAGGCAATTATATCGGCGTGAGGAGCCCATGCAAATTGTACGAAGGCGTTACTTCGGTATTTCCCTGGGGATGAGCTTTCTCGCTCGTTTAAGGGTTAAGCAAGAGGGTTAACTATGCATGGAGGGAGAGTGTGAATCGTTCGAGTATTTTTTATGTTAAAATAGATATAGGATACTATATTTTGCTCTCGGCTCCACTCGCGCTAATCTAGATTTTATTAATGAATTTCTATCCCTCAAGAACAGTATTTTCTTTAGGATGGTAGGTTCCCTTATGTCGTTTTCTGTACCCGTGACAATTTCGGTCTAGTAATTAAGGCATGCAAGCGTAACAAACAAACTCACATTCACATTTATAATATTTAATATTGTCTTCTGTTTACGCGAATGTTATTCATTGAAATTAAACTACTACATACGGATTTATTTTTCAAAATTTTGAAGTAAAGTGTCAAATAAACAACGCGATAAAATCCGTATATAGTAGTTTAATTTCAATTTATAATATTTGTTAGGATTACAGCTAGTAACTATGTATTGCAGCGATTAGTAGCAGCAATAGCCTAATGGGAGACCGTTGGTCTACCACGCAGACGTCTCGAGTTCGATGCCAAGGCACGCCTGACTTTTCAAAGTTATGTGCGTATTAAATAGTTAATTTATTACTCGCTTTAACGGTGAAGGAAAACATAATCAGGAAGCCTGCATGTTTTAGGGCCACTTGCACGACAACTCACAAAATACGTTTAGCACTAAATGGATTTAAAACATCGTGGCATCTTATTCACCTTCACACGGATGACTGCGACAGCACGATGTTTTAAATCTATTTAGTGCTAAACGTATTTTGTGAGCTGTCGTGCAAGTGGCCTTTAGAGTTTTCCATAATGTATATCCAAAGTCTGTCGACTTGCACTAGGCCAGCGTGTTGGACTATGGTCTAACCCTTCTTATAAGGAGAAGAGACTCGTGCCCGGCAGTGAGACAATTTATGTACTGGACTGTGTTGTATAGGTATGCATGTATTAGCTTGTTATGGTCTAGCTTTGCCTTAGGACGAGTTCCAAGGGATTAGTTAACGTTTATGTTTCTAGTCTATCGTGACGGGTTTGGGTTTTCCTAATGTCCAGTAGGAACACGGAGTTTGGTATTATGGTAATAATCTTCAACCGTATTACGTGAGCCCTAAAGACACCCTATCGATGCAACTACTACGGGCTTAGCAGTTGTAGTCTCTGCCTATCCCTTCACGAATATACGAGCGTAATGTATATAAAATATTTGCCCAATTTACATACGAACACAGCTGTTGTAATATAGTCTGTCAAAACTTTCTCAAAGACAGCACCGTCTCAAGGGTACTTATCGAAAAACTAACTGTGTGACTTTCAGAACATTTACTTAGTAAGTAACAATACTCGAAGTGAAGATAACTTAATATATTAAAAAGTTACTTTATAAAGTTTAATATTATTCTGAATTTGAAATTACTTGGTAACTTAAACACATACTTAAAAATTCCTGCTGTAAGTTGAACATAGGGTTGCTACATTTTTGGAGACAATTGTCTATTGGATCTAAATTATTTTCTAGCTAATTGTCTTGGACAACTAAATAAATCTATTAATGATTTCTAGGGATAATTGATAAAATAATGATAAAGTTGCAGGTATTATCACTTGCAACTTTTCATTAACGAACCTCGTAATTTCAGTAGATAATTAACCTCCTTATTTGTATTCGATTGCGTGCATAAGGGTGTTCCACAGATTTTTTTGAGGATGCACTGGCATTGTTCGCTACACTACAGCTTGTCATAAGCAAGGGATCGGCTCTCACCAAACTTAGACTCCAACTGGTCGCATATAAATATTCAGTGGATTTACTTCTTGTGGATATAATAATATCAACCCTGTATTAAACTGTCCCACTGCTGGGCACGGGCCTCTTCTCACTGTGAGAAGGGTAAGGCTATAGTCCACCACGCTAGCCTAGTGCGGGTTGGCAGACTTCACATATCTTCGAGTACAATATAGAGAACTCTCAGACGCAGTTCCTCACGATGTTTTCCTTCACTGTTAAAGCAAGCGATAATTAATTATTTAATAAACTTCGAAAAGTCAGAGATGCGTGCCTTGGTTTCGAACTCGAGACATTTGCGTGGCAGTCCAACGGTTTCCCATTAGGCAATCGCTGCTGCTTGTGGATATACAGGAGTCTAATTATTTTTGCTTTTATTTTCTTTTAGTAACAATCCTCATTATTGTCAATTCCTAGGTGATTGTACCTATGATCAGCCGGCTTGCCCGATGAAAGACTACCCTATTAGAGAAAACCAGCGTCAGAGCGTTAATATTGTAACTGCGTTTTGCTTGACAAAGTAAGAGTCCCGAAGGCTTACGTAACCTCTCTTATTCTTTTCCTTCCATACCATCTTTAATACTTTCCGTCTAGGATCATCGCCATCATGCAAGTGATGACCCTGGTATTACAACCGAGAAGAGGCTACGGTTATCATACCTTATCGTGGCTTGTTTACTACCTTTGTAGTATAAAAATACGTTGGGCAACACTAGAATAATCTTGAAAGCATAACTTTTAAACTTTCGCGTTGTATAATATCTTTACAAATTTTATAAACGCGGAATGTGAGTCTGTTTGTTTGTTACGCTATCACGCCGTAACTACTCAACCGATCGTCGTGAAATTTTGCATACACTTTATCAGGGGCAACAGAAAATGACATGGATACCTTTAATCCAGAAAAAAAGTACTGTTCCCAAGCGAGCAACGCGGGCAAATGCAATTTATAATCCTTACTTCCTTACTAATATTATAAATGCGAAAGTAACTCTGTCTATGTGTCTGTCTGTTACCTTTTCACGCGCAATCTACTGAACCGATTTAGATGAAATTTGGAATGGAGGTAGCCTGAGAGCCTGGGAAGGACATAGTCTATATAACATCACGCTACGGCTCACGGGAGCGGCGCAGTAAGCACAAATACCAACGACGCGGGTGAGACCGCGGGCACGGCTAGTAATATATAAAGCTTGCTTATTCGTAAGCAACAGCGAGACGCTTACTTATATGTCAAAAGATGGTTATCTGTATCTATAACTTATGTACGAAAATATATAGAGACGTATGTTTGTATCACGTCACCCATTATTACCAGACAGCGGAGGTTCAGCAGATCACGCGACCAATAAACAGGTGCACCGAACCGTGAAGGCTGAACAACAATGGTGGTGCGTGCCAGTTCGTGATGCTAATTGTAATAAACTACGGCGAATAGAGCAATCGGATGGTACTAAATGATTGATGGTTTCATCGTGACTCTTCTGATGGTGCAAAGAGGTACTGTTTTGGGCTCTAAAGTCAATGGTCTTGGGCTTCGTCATGCACTTGATTGGACAGATTGCGCAGTTTATTATGTAATCACTTCGTCAATGCTCACGCTCGGAGGTTTTTTATTTGATCCCTGAAGAAAATATTAATTTGAGTTGAACAAACCATTGTCCGTTTCTGAGTCAAGCCTTTTTTCTTACTTTTCTTTCAAAAGATAACTCCCGCTCTAGGAATAATTCCTGTGTCGCGGTGGACTTAACAAACCATGAAAAAACGGCTCTAAAGAACACCCAAACTCAAATTTTGAAGTGAAAACTTCTTTAGCGGCGTTGTGCACTTTTATTGTGATGGGTAAAAAATGTTAAACTCGCGTCAGGACACGTGACCCGATCGAAAACTCGTAAGACGGAGGGAGAATTGTCAAACTCGCGTCAGGACACGTGACCTGATCGAAAATTCGTAAGATGGAGGGAGAATTGTCAAACTCGCGTCAGGACACGTGACCTGATCGAAAACTCGTAAGACGGAGGGAGAATTGTCATGTTTGTGTACGATAGCGCAATAAATGAATATTGTATTTTACCACATAAATTATAGTACTTTTATACTGATAATTAAAGCAATTCGTGCAAAATTATTCCCTAACCATTCCAAAATATAAAAAATGCACAACGTTAATATTCAAGTTTTCACTTCTGCCGGCACTCCCGGAGAGCAACCCGTTGTTTTTTTTATTCCGTGTGGGATTCGAACCCACAACACTCGGCATAATGGCAGTGGCGAGGCGACCACTTAAACCACTACGCCATCCGTGCAGTTCCGTGCTGAGAACTACAAGTCTTCAGCACGGATCTTGCCTCTCATGCATTTAGAATAACATTTTCCATTACACATCCTTTAGTGTTATTGCTTGTTTTGAAGGACGGAGTTTTGAAGCATACGAACGTGAATATGCTTCACAAAAGGAAGACTAAACATTGCTAGCAGCTAAAGCCACCTCAGTATATGCCTTGCCTCTTGTTGCTGCTGCAGATATGACTGACTCTTGTTGCTTTTAGAAATATCATTGACTATCGTTGCTTTTGATGATATTAATTCTTCATCATCATCATCATCATCATCAGGCTATAATAGTCCACTGCTAGACATACCCCTCCCCCAAAAAGCGCCATAACGCCCTGTCTTCAGCTATATTAATTCTCGATGCTGATCAAATATGTGAGTTTTTATTCATCATAAATCTATATTTAAATCTCGCTCAGTAGTCATTCATCATACAACACGTCAATAATATTCGACATATTGAACAAGGAACATCGGGAATAGCGAGCTAACGAAGCGGTGCATCTAAATACGGTTTACATAATTCCATCGTATTGTGCGGGAGACGCCGGGGCGCAATCATATGGTGGGTGGAACAAATGGGCTCGTTCATCTCCGCAAGCGGTGAAGGGTTGGTATATCGTATAGAGTTGGTGATACCTGCTAATTTAATATTTTAGATTCGATAATAGTTATATGCAGCTGAGTAAATTTGTACGACAGAATCCCATGTGACATAAAAGCATCTAGCAAACCATCTGAAATGAGCAATTGTTAATTGCTATATGTAAATTAAAGTTGTTTTTTTAATTTTATTACAGCCATATCAACATTTTATTTTGCTATATCGAGGTAAAGTTGGCAATAAAGTGTATTTAGTAAGTATACAGGTTATAAGTTCACAGCAAAAGTGTAATGGGTTTAACCAATAGGTTTAAGGGGTCACGTCGCCACTCCCACTACGCCGAGTGTTGTGGGTTCGAATCCCACACCGAACAAAAAATTGTGTGTGCCATAAAACTGCGTTTTTGTAGCGCGTCTGGAATGTTTGCGGATTCAAATGTCGATAGCTTTTCTGCCATCATGCGCAAGAGATGTATCTCTTTGTTGCGCCGCGTACGCGCCAGCCCCAACATCATCCTGAAAACGCTGACTGACCGGTGGGACTCTCCGATCCTAGAACGCTGGATTCGACTGCACGCAGTCAAGTAGATGGCTTCTTTGGATCGGACAGTCTGAACCAGTCAGGTATTAGATGTATGTACCTACTACTAGATGTAAGTTAACTATTAGTAACCTACTATGGAATGTCATTCTGAAAATAAATTATTAATATTATTATTTGTTTCTCTTTCACGGGTATATTCCTAATACGTTAGGAAAATACCCGGCCCTTTGGGAGGCTTACACGGAGACATGAGTCCAACGTGAAGAGGGCCTTCGAGAGTTTTAATCAAAGGTGGGATGGAAAACCTACAGCGGCACTAGCCGCAGCAGGCGTAGGACTATTGCTACGTATGGATTCTAATATATGGGCTATGGGTATGGGTGTTTGATGGACTGGTATATTGGTAACTATGGATGATAAAACGGCATCTGCCCTGAATACTCTAATAGCATCAATCGAATGGACAGACGGTGACTCGCCAACTCACTAGATGGGCCCCCTGAATAGCCAATATAGGCATACAAGCCAGCAGCAGAAGGCAACACCTTTATTATAAATGGTTGATCTGAGTCAGAGTTTTCTTTGTGTACGTTGTTTAAACGTTTATAAACTCTTAGTCAGCATAGGCATTAGGACGAGAGTTGTACATTAAAAAAAATAACAAAAAAGAAAACCGACTTCAAAAAAGAATATTCTAGAACAAAAAATGCACTAACTAGTAAAATAAATAATTGCGTATTCTTGTGACTACAACAAAATTATTAGGATAATATAATGTACCAATATTGTTATTTTTGGAGTCTGTGTGAGCCAAGAATCATCGAAATCGGTTCACCTAGAAAAGTTCTGAGGTAAAACACATTAAAAAAACAGACGAATTGAGAACCTCCTCCTTTTTTTGAAGTCGCTTAACAAGAAAGGTATTAGTGGCGCTGAATGCTCACTTACTTCAGCAAATAGTTTTGACACGCTTTGTTCAACAAAAATTACGTGGACATTAGGTATATCTAATCGCCCTAGTTCTTCTCTTGTAGAATGCTGTAGGGGAACTAGGTAAGCGTTAATTTTTGGTGTAAGACACGGGAAACTGTTAATCATTTTAATCAGGAAACATCTATTTGAAAAAGACTACTCATCGTTTAACTAGTGCTACGCATAGCTAAGCTTGATGCGTTAATATTTTGTAACTAGCTGTTACCTGCGACTTCGTCCGCGTAGATTTTAGCTAAAAAGTGTTTGTCTCCGCGGAAGCCAATTTTTTTTCTAAAATCAAAGTAGCCTATGTTACTCCTTATAACATCAGCTATCTGCCAGTGAAAGTCCCGTCAAAATCGGTTCAGCCGTTTCGGAGATTAGCCGGAACAAACAGACAGACAGACAGACAAAAATTTTAAAATAGATGTTTTCGTATAGGTAGTACCTTATATACTTTCATATGCATTAGATAAAAAGCTGTTGTTTTGACATTACAAACAGACATACATACATACATACATAGATTCACGCCTGTTTCCCAGAGGGGTAGGCAGAGACTACGGATTTCCATTTGCTACGATCCTGACACACTTCTCTGGCTTCATTCACTTTCATCACATTCCTCATACACGTCCGTCGGTTCAAGGAGCTCTTAACCTGGCCTAGAACGAACGCTTCCGATCTGGTCGAGAAACGTTCGCCTAGGTTTTCCTCTTGCGATAGTTCCATTCACACTAGACTTATAAACTTTCTTAGTCAGTCTTTCCTCGTCCATTCTTTCTACATGTCCAAACCAGCTTAACATACCCTTTTCTATTCTTGTAACTATATCCACTTTCATGCCGCATCTCTCTCTAATCACACTATTTCTTATTCAACCTTTAGAGTCACACCACATATGCTTCTCAACGCTCTCATTTCTACAGCATTTATTCTGCTCTCATGCTTTTTTTGCCATACCCAACTTTCACTTCCATACATAAGTGTGGGCACTAATAGTCCTCTATGAACAGCCAAACGTGCCTTGTCGGATACATTTCGACTGTTCATAAAAGCGCGTAGGGCTCCATTCACTTTGTTGCCAGCAATCGTTCTCCTTTCAATATCTCCGTCCGTACGAACAGACACTTCAATTTTATTTATTTGTATAGTTTAGGTGTATTTGTCTGAAATGTTAAAATAAGCTTAGGTATCAATACTATGTCAAATATAATGACATCTGTATAGAACAACACACAACCAGCTACAATTAAATTGTAACTGGTCGCTGACTGTATACGGGAGATATTTAAGAAAACGTATGCGCAGTCTAAGCCAACACAATTATTTTAGATTTTATGTCTGTAAGTTTGTACGTGGAACACACAAAAACTGCTGTATGAAATTAAATGCGGTTTTCACAACTGTATTTCTTGAGGGCTAACTTTAAATACTGTGCATTATACATCTTGTAACGCCGCCTAGAAATCGAGTATTGTGTGTGTAGATCAGGGGCTTAAGTTTGCTTTTACAATAGTGTCAGAATGGTCTATCATTGATTTCATAATTGTTGATTTTGACAAGTTTGGTGATCTACTAATATAATGGCGTCATTATGACTTTCCGATGGTCACCCACTGATCCTCCATTGAAAAATGAATCACTGACGTATGCGGTAATCTGCTATTTTGCCAGTTCCTTTGTTCAAATTGCTTTTAACTCTAATAAACAATATGTATAAATATATATAAACGAAATCTGACATGAATAAATGTTCAAATTTAGTTGTCGTTTTTCAAAAATCACTTCATTTAACGGATTTTATAATAATGGCAAAACAACATTCATTCTACCACAATCCTACTACGAGAGCATTGACCGACCAGTGAAAGACCATTATGAATTTAGCAGATTACGAACTTTTAGCAAAATGACAATGGAATTGCAGTTACGTCGTGTCGGAATGACGAATTTATAAAATTAGCAGACCTGGGCCCCAGCTTCTATTAACATGCAAATAAAGAATAATATATACCTACTACCCAATTCTGCACGTATCAAAAAGTGGGTAAAAGCTAGTAGTCAATAAAACAGCTAAAATCTTTTATACATAAGTAACAATTTAGCAAGTGTATGTTACGACACTAAAATAATTTCTATTGAGTAAGCATATTTTATTCCAAGAAGAGTATCGTTGGAAATTGTATCAGGAGATCGTTTACTTGGAACAATATTTATTAACACTTTTAACCTATTACTGACAAATGCGACCAACGAAATATATACTTATTTGTAACATAGGTTCCTACATTTATCCGATAGCGACGAACATTCATTTTGTCGGCCTCGATGGCGTAGTGGTTAGTGTAACCGACTGCCACGCATGAGGTCGCGGGTTCGATTCCCGCACAAGTCAAACATTTGTGTGCATGAATATGGATGTTTGTCTTGGTCTGGGTTTTTCTATGTATAATATGTATGTATTTACAAAAAAAAAGTATATATGTATGTTTATCCATTGTCTAGTACCCATAGTACAAGCTCTGCTTAGTTTGGGCTAGATGGTGTTGTGTGTATGTGATAGAATATTATTATATTATTATTATTATATTTTTTTATAAAGATGACTCCTGCGCCATAAATAAATTCTGTGTCTTAGGGTCTTTACAAACATTCAAACAAAGGACACAAAGAATAGAACAACTAGTTGTGGATCCCACTTTTATTTGTCGCGTGTGGGGATCGAATCTACAACACTCCGCACAGTGGCAGCAGCGAGGCAGCCACTTAAACCATGAAACCGGCCGTGCAGTCATTTATTGTGCACTCACAAGTTTCCGGCAAAAAGAACCAAAGAATAGAAAGAGCCATTGCGACACATTTGCTAGTAGAATGAAAATACTAGTAGAGCGCCAGTTTCGTACTCAACAACTCTATGCATTTCCAACGTTATGAATCAGAGGTGCGTGGAGCGAATCGCTTAAAACGGGCCCGCTCACAGACTCCTCATCAATCATTCAATAGTGCAATACCATTTGTTTTTGAAACATGGTCCGTTCTTCATGTGAGTTTCTGTAACGGGAAAATGGAGGCTCTCGGTCTATTTTTTACCTGACTACGGCAAAGGAACCCTTCCTTTTGGCTTTGCCAGACGGGTAAAAGTATGATTTTAGTAGTGTATATATGTTTGTATTTACGTTGCAACGTAATGCCTAAACTAGTAATCAGATTTGAAAGAATGAGGTGCCTGTCGATTCGTTATTATGATCCGAGTGACATAAGCTGCATTTATGAAGATTTTATATTACATTAGTTGTTACCATTCTTAATGGAAAGCATATTTTAACTGAGTTCACGCGATGAAAATTTGAATATGAAATGTGCACATTATTACAGAAATATTTTACTACACGGGTGGCGTAATGTTTTAAGTGGTTGCCTCGCTACTGCTGCCGTGCCTTGTGCTATAGGTTTGATCCCCACATGGGACAAAAAAATTGTGCAATCTACAAATAGTTGTTCCGACAAATAGGTGTTCTTTGTTTCCACCGTGACAGAGTAATGATAGCAATTGCGGGCCTAGGCTTTTAAAAAAAGAAAATCCGTTCGTATCAGAGCTAATTCGGAATGTGGATTCTTGTAACTGTTGGGGAGAAACCAATTGGCTTACGTGACTAAGCAGTGTTAACATAAGTCAAAGATGGGTGACCACTGGCTTATCTCGCCCCTTTCTTTCCGTAGAGGGACGTCAACCCTTTTCACTGGCCCTCTCTTAATTAGGTTAGGGTTTCTGAAGCTAAGCAGTAAGACTGCTCTAGACACAACAAGAAATTATTTTAATTTACGACGATCTTCTACTTCACGACTGGTATGCGAGATTCTCAGACTCATTCGGGCCAGAACATAGCCGCGGGCAGAAACTAGTATAATGTAAGGTTATAGATAAATAACAGTACGTACTACAAGAGCCTTTCAAGAGAAGATATAGTTAGTATCAAATTTATTAAAGCTATGTTACTTCACTCAGCATTATTTTAAACCCATGTAATAGTGGATAGATAGACCAATGACACTTAATCAGAAAATTAAGATTATGACGTCACGTTCAAACATAATCTTAACCGCACACTTACACTACAGAAAGAAGGCTATCTACTTCAAAATCACTTTTAAACTTTCAAAACACATTCGACACAAAAGCTCAAGAGAAACAACTCCTATAACAAAACAAAATAAAACAGAATTGAAAGGAAAACAACTGAATTTCTCAGGTGTGTTATCTTGAAAAAAAGAGGAATCTGAAAAGCGATAGTCGTCTAACAAATAACAATTACTTACTGGAGTTGAAAAAGGATGGCCGTGTCAATGTCACGAGTTTGGGAATACGTTCGAGCGTTATACTGAGGAACGATACTGTTAAGTTTTAACGATATTGGTTAGACTTGGAAGCCGACCACAGTATATTTGGGTATGAAGCTCCATGGAAGATACTTTATAGAGTGTGATTTCTGTTTGACTTAATCTTTTACAAATGGTGTTTGACTAGACAACTGACGTTTTGATAACACCGTCGAAATTTCGCCAGTGCGATGAATGCTGTGAGTTTCTTTTCCACACAGAACAAATTTTACAAATTGTCTTATCTATACTATAATATTATAAAGCTGAAGAGTTTGTTTGTTTGAACGCGCTAATCTCAGGAACTACTGGTTCAATTTGAAAAATATTTTAGTGTTGGATAGCCTATTTATCGAGGAAGGCTACGACCACGGGGCCGGTGCAGTAACGATAAACGCGGGAGAAACCGCGGGAACATCTAGTTAAATAATAATATGCCAATATGGACCATGGTTAGCATATAAGTAGTGAGTACTGCTAGTCTTGTGAGAAGACTTGCGAATAGAATATCTCACTGCACGCACCTCAAATTTTTCGAAGTTCAGTGTATATCACTAAATAGTTCAGTATATCTTACTTTTAAGGGGAAAGGAAACCATTGTGAGGTAATCTGCACTTCTTATTCTTCTTTCACATATTTACATAGTTTTCGAAGTTGTTTGAAAGTCTACCAATCTGCACTGCGTGGTTCACCACATAACCTATAACCTATAACCTAACTTTGTCATATTGAGATGACACTCGTGCCTTACAAGTGAGACAGTTTAGAAACAGGACCGATATTATAACGGACGAAAGACCTTGTTGATACTATAATATTACAGATTGTTGTCAAATCACAAAAACGCTATAACTCCAAAACCCATCACAAAACCCAGCAACACAATATAAATAACGATGTTATTATCGTTGCTCCTCATCACCCGAAGGATAAGATAAGTTCGATGAGCCGCACCCAAGATAACACCGTGTCTTAAATTAAATGTAAATACGTTTAAAAATTGAGTCACGCTCTTTGTTTGCTCCCGAATATTGTTGTCCGATCTTAATTAAAGATAACTTTACAGTAAAACGACGAAGTGAGGTTTGTGATGGTGAAAAGTTTCGCCGAGTTTACGTTGTTGGCTGAATATTATCGTGTGTGACCAGTTTTACGATTATTTGGTTTACTAGCTCTGCTTTTTATTTTTTATATACAACTCGTATTAGATTTGAATCCTGAATCGCGGGGCACTTGACAAACGGTTGCTTGGAACAGTCAGATTGGAAATAAGTATTGAAATTAAACTACTATATACGGATTTTATCGCGTTGTTTATTTGACGATTCAATGAATAACATTCGCGTAACAGAAGACAATATTATGGAAATAACTATTTGTGGACCAGGACATTTTAAGGCTCGTAAACTAAGGTTCATACACATCTACCACAGACACGGTTACGATATCGCTACGTCAGACTTCATGTCGCACCAGATCGCAATGACCGACAGTATTATATACATCTATACAAATAAATAAAATTGAAGTGTCTGTTTGTAATGTCAAAATAACAGCTTTTTATCTAATGAGTATATAATAAGTATATAATGTACCTATACGAAAACATCTATTTCTAAAACTTTTGTCTGTCTGTCTGTCTGTTTGTTCCGGGTAATCTCCGAAACGGCTTAACCGATTTTGACGGGACTTTCACTGGCAGATAGCTGATGTTATAAGGAGTAACTTAGGGTACTTTGATTTTAGAAAAAAATAGGGTTCCGCGGAGACATACACTTTTTAGTTAAAATCTACGCGGACGAAGTCGCAGGTAACAGCTAGTCGATAATATAATTTCATTAATTTATTCGCATGTGTTTCAATCCCACAGGAAACTACGAGCCTTATACCTATATTATATCTCTAAGCGAATTAATTACAAACGCATGATAGTTTTTAAAGGATGGCAGGAAGTACGGATATAGGAAGCTGAGATTAGATAATTATATACGTTAGAGATGAAACGTGTTGCTACGGAAACATAATTCCCATGGAAAACAGTTCCAGCGGGAAGCATAATTATCATTAAAGATTGATTCAAGCGGGAAGCGTAAATATGGATGGCGATATAGTTGGACAGGAAATTAACTGTAAGCGATATCACGAGGAAAAACTACAATCTAATGTGTTTATTATATAATTTGCTGTTACCAACACTGACCGTGGTACTTTGAAAATGCCTTCCTTTTTTATAATAGAAGAAAACCGCACTAGGATTCATTCCTGAGACATGTGTGACTTTACAATTATTCCAATAATTCGTTGTATTAATGGTTGTAGGTTGTGAGTGTACTGTGTGGCCGCACAACGGACGCAAAGAGACTCAAACTTGGAGTAACCATTTGTGGAGGAACACACGATTTTTAGTCCCGTGTGGATATCGAATCCACAACAATTTGGCAATGGCGACGCGACCACTTCTACCTGGCATCTACGACGGAATAAAATTATTGAAGTGAAAACTTCTTTAGCGGCGTTGTGCACTTTTTTGTGATGGGTAAAAAATGTTAAACTCGCGTCAGGACACGTGACCTGATCGAAAATTCGTAAGACGGAGGGAGAATTGTCATGTTTGTGTACGATAGCGCAGTAAATGAATATTGTATTTTATCACATAAATGATAGTACTTTTATACTGATAATTGAAGCAATTCATGCAAAATTATTCCCTAACCATTCTAAAATATCAAAAATGCACAACGTTAATATTCAAGTTTTCACTTCTGCCGGCACTCCCAGGGTGCGACCCGTTGATTTTTTTTTTACATGTTCCATATTGTTTTTAATCACGATTTTTAACTTTGAACACTGTTTATAACATAGATATATAACATTTAATTTATAAATTGGCAATGATTGACTCTCGCACTCATAATTACCCATCTGAAAACTTGACCAACGCAAAAATTCTTGAATCGGCATGTGATCCCGCAACTGGTGCTACTACTAAAGTATAATAGGCCTCGTAAGGGAATATAGGCGCTAGTGAATGTATAGGTACTGGAAACGTGCGTAAGTTGCAGTCGATGCTATGAATAGACGACCCCATCATTTCCCAGGGGTGCCGTAAGAGGTGACATATGGTTTATATCGGTAGAACTCGAAACAATATATACAATGTTGCGGTTATATTTTAAAGGAACTGTGCACACTAGTACTGACTCATTTCTTTATAAACTACAACGATTTGATTATACGTGTGTTTCTCTTGGTGGAATCATATGCACATTAGGAGTAGTAGAGCCACGCTGATTTAAGAATGAATGGGCCGGCTCGACCGGGGAGGACTACCCTCTCACAGAATATCGACGTGAAATAGCAGTATTCCTACTGTTGTGTTTCGATCGGTGAGTGAGAGTGCCGGAGGCCCAATCACCCTCATTCCCCCTTCCCGCTCCTTCTCAATTCCTTTCCTAAGGGGTCGGCAACGCGCAAGTGATGCCTCTGGTGTTGCAGGCATCCATAGGCTACGGTGACCACTTACCATCAGGTGGGCCGTATGTTTGCCAGCTAAGTCGTATAAAAAAAGGGTTGGCAGAGCTGTTGACACTGTACGACAATAAGTTACTATGTTGGCTTTATGTTGTACTCGTTACCTTGTGTGTCAGCTTACTTAATATTTTCCTTAATACAACCTTATGAGTATATTGGTTAGTAGTCGGCCTCGATGGCGTAATGGTTAGTATAACCGACTGCCACGCCTGAGGTCGCGGGTTCGATTCCCGCACAAGTCAAACATTTGTGTGCATGAACATGGATGTTTGTCTTGGTCTGGGTGTTTCTATGTATAATATGTACGTATTTACAAAAAAAAAGTATATATGTATGTATTTCCATTGTCTAGTACCCATAGTACAAACTCTGCTTAGTTTAGGCTAGATGGTGTGGTGTGTATGTGGTAGAATACTATTATTTTATGAGAAATATTCAACAATCCGAAACTAAAAGTAATAGAAGAAGGTTTTTCTGGAAATTTTAAATCAAGTCGCCGCACTTCCACATTACTGTTTATATTTTCTTTCAATCTCAGACTGTTCGCGTAATGTTTCCTTTCCTCGCCACGCACAACCAAAAGTTTGTGTTTTTTGCTTCATCTGTTGTTTGTGCAAACCGCCTCAACAAAAAACGACGACGGAAAGGAGGCAAAGCTTGCTTCACTACTCTTGTACTTGTTCTATAAGCACGCGGTACGGAATAGTAAGAAAACAATCCGATGGAAATACTGTTGAACTTCATTAGTACGGAGAGCGTCGCCTAAATTGCATTGCAATAGTTATAGTATAAGCCAGGCTTTTCTCTGCAAATTCGAAGGCAGTTTCACTGAAACTGCCTTCGAATTTGCACTGGCAAATCTATGACTTCTTCTTGAAACTGCCTTTGAATTTGCAGTGGCAAATCTATGACTTCTTGAAACTGCCTTCGAATTTGCACTGGCAAATCTATGACTTCTTCTTGAAACTGCCTTCGAATTTGTCACGTCACCCTGGTGCGCTACACGATAGAAATTGACACGAAATTCAGGTTAGTCGTTGGAAAACTCTATGGCAGTATCCAGGCAAATGAGTGACTTCTTTTTACATTAACTTGCTGCGTTACGCGATAGAAAGAGCTCATGGCATCTGTGTCATGCGCCAGCGGAATTCTTTTGTCAACGCGATAAATCCAGAAATTGGCAACATGAATGGCAGACGGCAATAGACTCGCGTGCTATTGTGTGGAACTTTCTCATCTTGGATATTCTGTTTGTAATGTTAAGGTGGCAAATAAACATACAGCTCGTCTGTTGTAACACCAGGGATACCATCCTTAGTCGAGCTATCGTAGTTTAAACCTGAGCCCAGGTTTAAGCTGCATTTTCGATGTGCAAGTGTGTGTAGGCCTCAATGAAAAATCTGTAGTGTTAATACGTTAAGCGAACATTGTACACCTTTTTGAGCATAGTGCACCCATGGAGTGAGTTAAACTTTAATTGCGGAAGGAGCGCATATAGTAAAATTTTTCGTTATTTTATAAAATAACGAAATCGAACAATAGGCATCCTCTACTAGAGATAAAAACGCCACCACATAAGTACCTACCTTTTAACAATAAAACTATTTCTACAAACAAATACCGTGCTAACTCCTAACAAATGACTTGTAGCCAACCATTATAAGAAAAATAATTGCGTCCTTAGGCTTAATAAGGACAGACAAGATCTCTCACACAACTAGTCAATCCGAATCTCCACCACGCAAGTTTAATCCCGTCCAAATACCACGTCAGTTATTCCGAACCGACGATAGCTTCATTACCTGTCCAATCAGACGCCACTGAGGCCCCAAGCAATTTGCCGATTGATAGAATTGCCGCCTCTCATTACTATGTGCTTCTTAATTTGGTACGACATCTAGTGGTGTGTACTGTGTATATGTATCAGTAATTATGTTTTTGGTAAACAGATGGCGTTAGATATGTTTATATAACATCTAGAAGCTTTGAAATTAAACTACTTTAAACAGATTTTATCGCGTTGTAGTTTAATTTCAATTAATAACATTCGCGTAAACTTAAGGCAATATTATCTGGAAGCTTGTCACAATAAAAGCACTTTATTAAACAGTAGCTGTCTGCCGCCGTTTCAACGATATTTATGATTGACTTCTCCGTGCCAGTGACTCATAGCGTGACGTTTTCAAAAGCAAAAATAATTTGTCATTACCGAAATTAGCGGGTAGTTCCAAAAAAGTGATTTTCTTTCAATAAATACATTATCAATATCAGCACGGTTTCTGGAACTGTCCATTCGACGGCTATGGCGCGCCATACCATGGACGAACCTATAGCTGGCTATGATACATCTTTGCCTTCCCCTTCAGGAACACAGGAGTGAGACTAAATATGTGATATTTACAGTAAACACATAAGGAAGATATTTTCGCAAGTCCCAAGCTATTGGCTAGAAAGTGTCATGGCAGCCCTCGCGCAGTTTATTTTTACGATCGGCGGGGGAAGATCCCAGCTGATACTCTCAAGTAAAGATGAAGACGCAATTAGAGAGCGTTCTGACGCGATTATTGCAATTTTATTATTGCGTGTAATGTAAACATGGTTGGAGAAATGTGGGTCTGCTGCTCCTTTGGGATTAAATAGCGTGATGGTATGTTATAATCGGTGAAGATTACGAAAGATTGTGTTTTTAGGACTGCTTCGTTGGGCTTGCTTGGTGCAACTTGCGTTGAAGCTTGCGGTTTAATTGCCTAGTCGGGCACTATATCATTGGGTTTTTTGGCAAATTAGCACCAGCACGGTGCCGGCAATATCTTCGCATCTGTGACACTGGCGAAATATAAGTACAGTACCCGGCGATAAACTGCACATCGACCTTTGGAAAGAGACAATCGGCTAATTTCGGCTTCGTAGAGCGTTATCTCTGTCGCACACTACCTATGTGACGTTTTGTCAGTCGTTGTTCAAGTGCGATAGAGTGCGGTCGCGTCCAGTTCAAAATATATATTTCGTGCGACAAATATACACATAAGTATATTAGGTTATTAAATAAACTAGTTAAAAATAATTCTTCTGTCATACTTATATTCTTCTGTAATATAAGTATGACAGAAGAAATAGTCACAGATCTTAAGTATCATTTGGTCCTACAATATCTTTGGTATTGTTATTCTGAGGCACAGACGATATCTTCTTGTAGTATGAATATCTAACATAAAGTATATAAAAGTGCTGGCACTCAAAGGTATATAAAAAAAAACATAACCAGAAGTAAGACAATCATTTATTTAGTCTCTAAATGTTCTAGCGGATCGTAAAATATAGGTATGTTACATATTTAATAAAAAGTTGTTTAAATGCTTGATTTAAACAACTATCACAAAGAACTCGGTATTTGAAAATGAGAATAATATAATCTATAGACTATATAAATTTATATCCCGTGCGCAACAATCTGATCAATGAGAATTTTTGAAAAGAAAACTCCCAACTCCAAACTCCAAACATTACGTTTAGTTCCTGTGCCGCAAGGGATACGCAAATAGTTACGGTTGTGCCGAGTCTGGGTGTCTTTTGTGTCGTTTGTTTAAATGTTTGTGATCAGCGGATCATACAAATTTTTGTACTGTTTAAGGATTGAACCAACAACACTCGGCCTAACGGCAGTGGCGAAGCGATTACTAAAATCACTGCACTATCAGAGCAATCTCGAAACACGCATCGTATAAAGCGTGAGTGTTCTTTTATATTAACTAGCGGTCGCCTAGTGCTCGAAATTCGACCAAAGTTTGCCTGTAAGATATTGCTGATATGTCATGCCATTATATATTGATATATGTAACCATAGCTACGCGCTTCGACTGCGTGTGTCAAATGCATGATTGTGTGCGTGTAGTGTTTTTTCATTAATTTAATGTATTTCTAATGCATATTTTATATAAATATTAGCATTCGCCCCTCCTTCTCCATATAAACTTTGACTGTGCCAAATTTCATACTCCTCAGTCCGCCCAATTTTCGTAAAAAGGGATCCAAAGTTTTCGCTTCACGTATTAATATATATAGATAACACACACACACGAGCAAAACTTAGTCATTCCACGTTCCTCACCTAATACAAGTAGGCAGAATATAAAACGCCCTTGGCCAGGGTGTACAACTAAATGCAATTTTACACTGTGTTCACACTATCAAAATTCACGGCGCGTTTCTCTCATACACGGACTGTTGGAAACATACGAGATAAGATTGCGAGCGGTCGAGTCGCGATCGCTGCCACCTTAAAATGGAATATACAATACCGACTGGTACTTAGGTGCCATTTTTCGGGTTATAATATGTCTGCCCATGATTAAGCGTACAGTGATGATAAGCAGTAGCGGTGGCTATGAATATGTGTAGCATTAGTATCATTCGCAGCTATGTCTTTTAAAAGGCCAACAACCATTTCGGTTCAAGTGGTGTGGATGAACCAAGCAATATGATAATGATAAATAGGACGATGTCATTATTGCATATATGTTGTTTGCTGAAACTAGTTTTGTATTTATCTTATACTAGCTTTTGCGCGCGGCTCCGCCCGCGTGGTACCAGCATCAATGAAAAGTAGAGTTCATATATTTAAGTTAGTGTTAGCTTTAGTGTGTATTAAGCTTATACACGAAATGTACAGTCAGCGACAAAAGTCAATAAACAATCGGAAACTTTAAATTGATAATTCCTAATCTTATACAGCAGTAATAGAAAGGATTGTTATTTTAATCACAATTTATTAGTATAGAATTATAAGACATTTTACATTTATAAAATACTATTACAAAATTAAATGTATAGCTACTTATGTCTTTAACTGTATTAAGCGCAGCTCGTACAATTGCATCAGACGCTTTATGCTCACGCTCGCTCGACGCTTCTGTTTCACATCCGTGAACGTTGCATTACATGATTTCGGAGGTTGCCGCGCAATTTCCCGCTCCGTATGTCGCCCATTTAGTTTTACATGGCGACAATAGCGGCCGCGCCGTCCCTATTTCTATCCCCATTGTCCGTCAGATTCTGTGCGGGACACCTCGCCTCAGTGTGGTGTGGCGCAAATTATTACAGCCAGCGACTATGTAAAGGGGTTTCCAGGAATTAAGTTTTATATTCGGCTGGTGGTGGATGAAAGCTTGATGCAAAATTATAGTTTTATGAAAAACCGACTGCTGTTGACTAATTTTTAGGTTGTTTAATTAAATAATATCGGTGGGCACTATGCCCACCGATATTATGTACCGATGTTTTTATATTTAGGTATCATAAAAAGATTTTAATCGTAATAATTCGCGTATTTTTATTCAGCAATATTATTTATAATACAATTAAATTTAAAGTTTATATTGCATCAAGATTGATTAATTGAACCAGTTTCTTTCCAAACCTTCTTACTTTGCCACGCAAAGTAAAATAAATATGTTATTTATCAATAATTTATGGCCTTTTTCCAGTTCTACGACAATTTGAAAAACAGGCAGATCAAGA
The DNA here is from genome assembly GCA_963564715.1 of Catocala sponsa. NCBI lineage: Eukaryota > Metazoa > Arthropoda > Insecta > Lepidoptera > Erebidae > Catocala > Catocala sponsa. The sequence continues at coordinate 5,461,763 of OY751334.1, forward strand.
CATCTCGTTCTTCTCGCACATTCGGCGGGTTACCGCCGAATGTGAGAGAAGAACGAGATGAGAGTGAATGAAACAAGACTATTATATGTATATGCCAGTATCGGAGCGAAGGGAACACAACCTACCTCTCACAGCCGCGGGTATATTCTATGTTTTGTGATATTTCAAAAAACTATTTATTTAGTTTCTTGGTATAAAATATGGTAATATCTTGCCATTTCACATAGTACAAATATTAAAATCAAAATGTCGATTTATTCAACAAGTATTCTCAAGAGTGAAAATGGAAATTAATGTGGGCAAAGTTAAAACAAACACTAGACTTAAAAACAGACTTCAGTACTATGTAACTCTGAACATGTTCAGTACAAAGTTTCTTCATTTCAAAACAGATTCGTAACTTTCTAACTAATTTACTATATCTGGTTTATACGGAACCGTTTTCTTATGTAAATAATTTATAATGTTGCTAATGTATAATTATTATATGCTTTTCATATTAAGGAATGATTCTTTAAACTATATGTAAGTAAGCACCAACTGCAAGAGCAGTTTTGCACTCATTGAGATACATTTAAATGGACGTAGTAACACTGCTGAAGAAATGGTTTTTTTATAGTTTTCGCCTAAGATTTTAAAATCATACATGCACGCCACTGCATTTAAATATGACCACCTTTCTGCACGTTAAATTCTCATAAGACAGATGTGTATTATGAGAACTTAACGTGCAGAAAGGTTGGATATGTATGATGATACCAATATGATATCTGAATTATAAATATAACTTCGTCACGCTCCCTCATCTTGAAAATTTTACACTATCGTTCTGCTATATAAGCTCACTCTGCTTAGCTTGAACACTTTTTCGTGCGATCTTAGTTTAGTATGGCATATCTATGACTTTAAATCGCTGATGTCCTCTGATCTCTCATTACTTGACTCCGTGTTAGATATGTTTATTACGGCTCGCGTGACGTCACTCATGATCCCTGGGATACGACACCTCGGTGTCCGACATAATTGTTTACAGTATATATAGTTATCGTGTACAAAGTTAATACTTTGTACACGATAACTATTGTACTTAAACGTATACCTAATACGTTTACGTACAATACAAAGATATTATGTCTCGGTCTTGTTTCGCAAATCTGATGAATAGACATAGAAATCAAAAGACGTGTACGTTTAATTATATTCCTATTAAGTCCGAGGTATAACTCTGCGCTTATGTTCAACAAATCGTAAGGTTTTAATTCGATTCCCAAGTCAAGCAATGTGTGTGGCAGGTAGTGAAAATAGGTATAATGAGAACCATTAGTACAATTAAAATGCGTTAAAACTTATAGACTACTAGTTTTCACCCGCGGCTTCGCTCGCGTAAATGTAGGTTAGGTTAGGTAGGTTTGAAACAGTTATTTTTTCTGGATGAAACGTACGCTATGTCCTATTCTGTACCCCTGACAACTTGTATGCAAAATTTCATGATGACGGTTGAATAGTTAAGGCGTGAAAGCGTAACAAACAAACAAACAAACTCATTTTCGCATTGATTATAAAGTTAAAACAATCCAAACTAATAAGTTTGGATTGTTTTAACTTTATAATCAATCTATTCTAAAATCTTGAAATTTGAAAATCGACCAGTAGTAGTTTATAGTTTCAAAATTATGTAAAAATAATGTTTTTAAAACAAAACAGCGTAATAAAATCCATAGATTTTCATCATATGACAAATAAGAAAATGGATTTGATTGTTTATTGATTTTGACCATTGACTTAGGTTAACAGAACTGATTTATTATGCAAAAATTAATACAGCACCGGGTTACCATCAAACCAGATATTAAAATCTATAAGGGTTACTCATTTAAATATTCTTATTAAAATTTCGAATTGCCGCTTCATCTTATAACACGCGCTGCACTTTCCCATCAAGGTTTGCGTGAGATGGGGAAACCCCGAGATAACGCCGTGATGTCCGCCATTATGGTTCACTGCTTGTTTTAGCTATTTTGCTTAAAATACGACATTCTTCTCAGAAATTTATCTTTTACGTCCAGATTAGAAACTTTTCAACTAACAGGTGTAACTTTTGAGTTTAAATGGTCCGAAGCCTTCAACAGAATGTCTCTATAAAATCATGAAATGCATTAGCGACCGCACAGTTCGATTGATCTAAACGAACTTAACCAACGTCACCGTCATCTCGCTCATAAACGGATGATATTTAAAAATATCAAAACGTGCTTTGTAAGGCATGGAGGAGCATCATAAAGCACGCAAGTCCGTTGGTCAAAACTGTCATGGCATTTGACTAAGGAAAGTCAGTAATCATTCTGATCTGGTCTAACTTTAGAATATCGTTATCATTTGGGTTGGAAAAAATGGAGGACAGTTGCTCCACAATACTATGATTTATTCCTCTTTTTGGAAGAAGAAGCTTTAGGGTTTAAGTCCTGTCTCGCGAGCGAATTGTCCCGTGTGGAATTTGGACCCACACCACTCGACGCCATGCCTACGGCCAGGCAACCGCTTGCTTAGTACGCCATCCGTTCATTCGTAATTACTAATTTATATTCAGTGGTTTCTGATAAAATTAATTTTCGTCTATCTCATTACAACTGGTAACAATAAGACTAGGCTTCAAGTCAGCTAAAGGAGTCGAGAGGTCAAGTTGTAAACCAGCGCTCGGCAATCCTCTTGAAGCCTCTAAGCATAAGCTAAAGCTTCAAACTTTTGCTTTCAGTACTTGTCTTATTTGACGTAATTCTGAAAACACTAAAAGTCTATTCTATTGTAAAGTTTTAAAACCGAGATAATTAAATTACATATAACAACAATATTGGCTGTTGCCGCCGCACTGAATGTTATAGGTTTGAATCCCATACGAGAAAAATATTTGGGTGATTTACAAATATTTATTCAAGGAAAAGTTGTCCTTTGCACTATACTTACTTTTGATAAGATTTCCATACTACGAATAATTTTTTGTTGATTTGGAACAACAAACAATTGCACAGTAGATAATACCTACATGTGATCTTAAACTAACAACTGCATAATCGACTACGTTATTCACAGAATATTATAAGTTACTTATTTACACAACAAAAGATAGGAACAAGTATTGCACTGTATTTGTCTTAATTGCCGAGAAAACGGATACCTATAGCAAGCACTGCTGTCTTGCTATAGGTATCCGTTTTCTCGGTAAACAGTCGTAATGTAAATGAGTTGTACATAAAATAAATTAAATGGGTAGTTAACATTTAGTTTGTCAATCAATACTTTACAAGCAGATCGGGTGTATTTACTTTCTAATAACATTAAGTCAATCAGCAATACCACATTAGAAGCTTTGGAGATGAAGGGTCAGATAGCAATCAGCTAATTCGAAGTGGCAGTAATCCAACGTCTGAGAGACAACAACTGGACGGATAGTGGTGCAGCCAAGCACTTGCCTCACCGCTGCTGCCGCACGCGTGTTCTGGCTTCATATCTCACATGGGGCAATTATTTGTCTAATCCACAAATTACTGTTCTGTGTCTAGGTATGTTTTCTGTCCGCTAAATTTATATCTATACATCTATATCTATACAAATAAATAAAATTGAAGTGTCTGTTTGTAATGTCAAAATAACAGCTTTTTATCTAATGCATATGAAAGTATATAAGGAAACTATACGAAAACAACTATTTTTAAAATTTCTGTCTGCCTGTCTGTCTGTTTGTTCCGGCTAATCTCCGAAACGGCTGAACCGATTTTGACGGGACTTTCACTGGCAGATAGCTGATGTTATAAGGAATAACTTAGGCTGCAATGATTTTAGAAAAAAATTGGGTTCCGCGGAGACAAACACTTTTTAGTTAAAATCTACGCGGACGAAGTCGCAGGTAACAGCTAGTATGTAATATTTCGCGACACAGGGCTTGATCCCAAATGCGGATTTTGGTTTATATGAAAAAACTCTACCGCGATTGTCTATTAAATAAAGGAGTTTCCAGGCTCCATGAGGACGCTTTATGCTGTTGCTCTACTGGAAACATCCATTATGAATCTTTGTACATTGAAAGGCAAATTTGAGATCCCTTTCTTAAATCGATAACACGCACCAGTAATATCCTTGGTGTTGCAATCTATACTAATATTATAAAGCTGAAGAGTTTGTTTGTTTGCTTGAACGCGCTAATCTCAGGAACTACTAGTTCGAATTGAAAAATTATTTTTTTGTTGGATAGCTTATTTATCGAGGATGGTTATAGGCTATATAACATCACGTTACGACACATGGGGGCGGTGCAGTAATCATAAACGCGGATGAAACCGCGGGCACATCAAGTCTTTTATAAACTGTGATCATCACAGCTTGTGGAAGCTTACAACGGTAATGGCCAGTCCCACAACTAACAAGTAAAAGTTATCTGAAAGATAAATCGCATGCTGTCTCACTTTTGGTAGGTTAAAGAAGAGAAATGGCAAGACTTTTATCTTATCGACTATTTGGAGATATAATTAGAAAAACGAAAATTATTATTTGCCACCTTGCGTGTTTAAAAACAATAACAACAAACAAAAAGAAACAAGCAAGTAATAACGTCATTAATATCTACATTATACTTCGAAAACGAAATTAAAACTTTCAAAATCAAATGTTTAAAAACAAGTTTAAAATCGGTTGCGGCAGTAGATTTGTTTAAAACATAGAATATTCAATTAGGAACTTTTAATCAGATGCAAATCTCTCCTTATTTTGTTGTCTGCAATTGAAACTTTGTTCAACCGTACGAAGCGGCAAACGGCGCCCCAAGTATCAAGAAGGGTTATCTTATTATAACAACACACGTTGCGGGTGATTTAGTTTTGTTTTGGGGTCTGTTTAATGTAAGTATCAAGACGTTGTGCGACGTTGTGTAATTGAATAACAAGCAAATCAAATAATAGCTCCAAAATTAGTTTCATAGGTAGATAACTAAATAGATTTACACCAACACAATTATCGCCACCAATGTTTTAAGTACCACGGAATAAATAGCGAGCCAATCGTCGTTCACCGAGAACATATCGTCGGCCTCGATGGCGTAGTGGTTAGTATAACCGACTGCCACGCCTGAGGTCGTGGGTTCGATTCCCGCACAAGTCAAACATTTGTGTGCATGAACATGGATGATTGTCTTGATCTGGATCTTGATCTTGATCTAAGTATAATATGTAAGTATTTACAAAAATAAAAAGTATATATGTATGTTTATCCATTGCCTAGTACCCATAGTACAAGCTCTGCTTAGTTTGGGCTAGATGGTGTTGTGTATGTGTGATAGAATATATAATATCCAGACACAGCTATCATTAGGCATCGAGTTAGAGAAAACCAGTAAAACTTTCCACGAGGATCGAACTAGATTATTAGCTGCAAACTTATGTGGTGGAGTCAATGAAACTTTTATAACAAAAGAAGAAAATGACTGTGTGACCTAAAGTGATAGGACAGTCGAAAGCGCCTAGAGACCTATGCGAACCTCTGACTAGTTCAGAGACATTCTGGCAAAAGGTTAAGAGCAACCTTTAACTGAGGAGCGTGCTTAAAGAATTTAACGCCAGTAAAAGTAGCAATAGCGGGAGACGAAGACCATAGCAAGTGGAACTCCGTACCCCTATTGTGAGACAGGTGAGTCTATGTATTAAAAGGATTGCCTACAAACTGAATACACATCTACTTTCTCTTCGGAGAAATACAGCCTTCGAGTCTATGTATGTTAAACCAATTACAGCCGTGTCTGAATTCGGCACTGTCAAATAGAGTTGCCGTGTCGGTCCAAGTAACAAGAAGGTTTATCTTATTACATGATGTTGATGATTTAGTTATGTTTCGGGCCTTGGTGATGCAAATATTACAATATTAATATTATGTTCACTACTACGAACATAGTGCATAAAAAAATCACTGCTATCTTGGCGTCGCAGCGGTAGTGAATGTGAATGTCATTAAATCGACTTCCAGGTCAGTAAAAGTGTTATTGGGTTTATTGTCAAGAAATTTTCAGTAAAAGTACAGAGTCTGGAACTGTGCCTTGTTCCCAGTAGACGGCAATCTCCCGATCAAGTCTCAAGTCTCAAGTCTCCCGATCTTGAGTGCCGATAAAAGCATGATATATTTTAAAAGTTAGTCCTTAATTGTGGAAAAATAAATCATAAGGTCTCACACGTTATTACCTTATCCAAAATTTGTATGAAGGTTGCCTAGTGTTGCCTTATCACAGTCTCTTATACTATATGTTGCACAAACAAGCATGAGACAACGCTTTGACAACGTATGAGACAGATCGTATAGGTTTGCTACATTTTCGCCTATGCAACGAAGATAAGTCTTTTTTACTAAGCCTACGCCGTCTGTCTGTATGTCTTTAAAAGGTTCTATCTGTTAAACTGTATAGGTGGCTGAAATATAAATGTTTAATTATTACGTACTAGCTTTTGCCCGCGGCTTCGCTCGTGTTAATCGAATTTGACAATCAATTCGGGTTGTACTCTGCTTGTAATAATATAATTCAATCGCGATTCGAAAGACACGTGGCGCCATCTATTATCATAAGAACGTTATTGTTTGTTTTCCTCGGGAACAGTAATATTTTTCGGGATGAAAGGTAGCCTATGTCTGTTTCTGTACACCTGACAACGTATATGCAAAATTTCAGGAGGATCGGTTCAGTGGTTTAGGCGTGAAAAGGTAACAAACAAACAAACTCATTTCGCTTTTATAATATTAGTTAGGATTCCTTAAATTAAGGACCTTTATCTATAGTTTTAATATATACAGTAAAACTGAATAATTACAGTATAATCTCTAAAATAGAACAATTAAATAATTACAATAAAACAGACCAACAGTGAGGGTCAATACGCAAGCCGAACTCCCATTAACCGATTTTTTGTTAGATACATTTCACAATACGATAATGACGGGCGGGTTCCCTCGAGATCAAAATAGGAGTGATAATACGAGACCGCGATATTACCTTTGAGCAGCCTTACGGAGATCCCCTCAAGGATAAGTCGTGAAGATACGTTAATAAGGTAAAATAATAAAAATCATTCGATATATATATTTCTTGCTAATAAACTTGGTGAATGATAACATCATAATATACAACTTCTAATAGAAATAAATGGTCTTATTTATGGATAACTTGGTTTCGCCCCAGGCTCTGCCTAGTACCTACTAATTTCGTGCCTTATTTCGTGTCGCATATTGCCAACTGCGTGCTGCTATCGAGTAGAGTAGAAGTTAATTAATAGCGTATCTATACTAATCTATACTAATATTATAAAGAGGCAAGATTTGATTTTTTGTTTATTTGTTGAGGCTTTAATTCAAAAACTACTCAACCGATTTATATCTTTTTTCACCATTAGAAAGCTTTATTATCACCGAGTAACACAGGCGATATTTTATTTTAAAAAAGTAACGTTTTTAATATAACCTAATCTACTTTTACGCGAGCGAAGCCGCGGGCAAAATCTAGATTACATAATTTTTCTTATTTTTTTATTTAACATTCCATCATTATTATTCTCCTTAGGTGACACTTCAGTTGGAATGAAGAGTTTGAGAATTGGTGTGGAAGGGTTTGTACGTGGACACGACTGCTTACCATAAAGCGGATTGTAGTCAGTCATATTGACTGGCAACAATAAAACAAAGCATCTGCACACAAGTGCAAATTGCCACTGGATCAACAACACAGAACATGGAATCATGAACACAATCATGAACATAATATCAACAAAACAGTAATAAATAATTATGGTGAATTCAATTCCATTCTATATTTAAAGGACCTATTACAAATAACAAATGCCTACGATAGACAAAAGCTTTTTAAATATAATAACTGTTAACTATTTTAAAGGTCAGTTTTCGCGAGTAGTACACATTAAATATTAGTGAGGCGTGATTTAAGTCTTAAAATTTCGAATGATTTGGCAATTGTCAACCCGCATTCGAATGTCGATTTATTCGTTTTCAATTCGAGTTAATATTATTTTTAAGTAACCAACAGCTTGAATGGACCAGGCAAACTTTTGTTAGCCTTCTAAAGTTACATCAACGGATTATAGAGAAATGTTACAAAATTCTAGACTAATTCAAAGTTCTATATTCATAAGTTTCAAAGGCATCAAATGATTTATTCATTTAGGTCTCAAAGTAAAATTTGCAAACATTTGTGCCTAAATGTTAATTACATTTAGGCACAAAAAGTTTGCAAAAGTTTTGAGAAATTCTCGATGTTTCTTTCCAAATCAGCAAATCGTAAGTTTTTTGGGACAACTAAAATAATACTTGATTCTTGAAATTCGCGAACGCTTCTGCAGATTACTTGTGATTGGAGTCTCTGTTCAAAAATAAGAATAATGAAGAAAAATGTTTATTTTAGCTTCACTATTCCTTTACTTGCGTTTTTGTATTCACTTTAGAGTCATCTTCAGAGCTCCTTAAGAAGGCGATATACTGTTAACAGAACGACTAGTGATCCGTCGCTCTATTAGCGCGTGTACTTCTTTTTTGCGGAGAGATAAAGCGCTGAATATGCCACTATTGGTGTTGCAAACGTTCTAAATTACTCTTGTATACAATGGACGTAACATGCACAAATTGAGGTACTTGCATAGATCATACGCATCGAGTAAATAATCGATGCGAGTAATACGGATTTCTTGCGTGGGTGTCTCGAGTATTTACTGGTGCATGTAGCCAGTGCCAGCTTTTTGCCGTGTTCAAGGTAGGAATCTTGATAGTCGTAATATTAAAGTTACAAAAAAGATTAAACGGTCGTTGAGTTAGACTACTTCTGGACAACTAAGGGGAGGAGAGAAATATTGACATAGAATGTTGTCATGTCATATCAGCATGTCGAATAAAATCCAGAAATTGCCAATAAATAATCGAATTGACACGATTAGTGACGTGGCGTTGTCTGCACTTTTCTGAACTACTTAGTATCAAAACGATTCAGTTTTTCATGTTGATTTGGTAAACGTAACTATTGCTACAATTTATCTAAATCAAAACTACAATGGATCGTATGATATGATATTAAATTGATCGAAAACTAGGTATGCCAAATCGGCTAGCAGGTTACAATTTCATAACGTAATAACTTAGAGGGTATTCATGCTATTTCTGGCTCAAACACAAACGAGATGGAAAGACAGGAACGCCAAATTCACCCGGAGCTAATTTTCTCCTTGTCCATCAGTTATCTCCGATCTCGGGGCTCCTTTATGTGGCTGTCAGATGTTCACCGCAATGAATCGTTTTGTTTTGATTGTCTTGTTTATGTGAGAGGGTTTGTGTGCTTCATCAAGCAAAGCGTAAGCAACGAAATGTCTTTTGTGAGAAGTAAAGTTTTGATGGTGGATGTTGAGAATGTTGATTTAGGTAAAGAGTGTAGAGTACTGTAAAGATAATACATTTTCTTTCTGTGTGTGAGTGAAAATGTATTCTCATTCCACCCTAGACTTAGGTCACCAAATAATTTCAAGGCAGCTGAATCCATTGAAGACGTTAAAGATTTACTTTAGTTGCAAATTTAAAGATATTCCTAGAAGATTTGTGAGAAGTGAAGGCTGACCAGCCGCTCTGGGCCAGCGAGGTAGACTAGGCCTAACCCTTCTCACACTGAGAAGAGGCCCATGCACAGCAGTGAGACAGTTTAATACAAGGCTGATATTTTATTTATTTTATTTTTAAGTTTAGAAAACTTACAGCTAGTTAACAGTTTAAATAAGAAACTATAATTAAACAATTACAAGCTTTCACATCTAACAATTGTACATAGAAATCTTAATGACAGTAACACGACTACTTAGTTCACCATAAAAATAAGTAACATTATGTAAGATAACAAACTATAATATATGCATACATGCAACAGTAATATAAACAAGAAAAACACACACATCCATACGCCACTCCTCAAATAAATTGATTACCTTCGATGTGCAAAAAAGTCATTACACATAACCCTTTTTAGTTTAGTCACACTCGTGTTAAAGAGATCAATATCGACTTTCCGGCACGCTGTATTGAACATACGACAAGCCCTGATCGTAAATGAATTCTGCCTGTAGGTGCTAGGGAAGGATATTATTATTATTATATCGGTTTTCCCGAAAACTCTTATTCCATTCTTAAGATGAAGCTTTGTTTTAAAAGTAAATCCACGTGCAATATGGTTTAAACCCGCTAATCTATCAATCAGTCATCTGACCTAAAAGCTACTTTAATATAATACACTAATTCGATAACTGCCGCGCAATGGTGAATAGAAAGCCTTCATTAAACCTAAAGCAAACAGCATAACACAATCAATACACAAAACAACAGTGAATTTGATTAAACAGTGTCTCAATTACGGGCCGTCAGTACCACCAAATCAAATCAAATCAAATCAAATCAAAATCATTTATTCATAAAATTTTGGGTGTTACATGATGATATAATATAAATAAGTTTCACCAAAATTTACCTGAAGAGGTGTATGAATTAAGTTTGTTTTTAAGATAAATTGTATTACAAAGTCATCAAGATTACATTAATAAATTAAGATGCAACATTTCAAAGAGCGGAAAAAACACAAATATAGGTTAATGTCAAAGTAATATAAAATAGAGGTAAATTATAATCAATACTTTAGCAAATACAGAAATTATTATCACAAAAAAAGTCATTCAAGCTATAATAACATTTTCTTAATAGATTATTTTTTACTTTATTTTTAAACAAATTAATATTTAAAGATTTTATGTCAACAGGTATTTTATTATAGATTTTAGGTGCTATACATAATAAACTTTTGCTCATAAGGCTGGTTTTTGCCTTTTGTAAACACAATTTATTATTGTTGCGCCTATTACGCTTCACAAAATCTGATAAGTGCGGGAATAATTGAGGATTGCTATGTACAAATACTGCAACTTCGAGAATATACAAACACGGTAGCGTTAGAATTTTGTGCTTGATGAAATATGGTTTACAGCTTTCATCTGTCTGAAGACCAAACATGGCTCGGATACACCTTTTTTGTGCTTTGAATACAATTTCCCTATTCGTTGAATTACCCCAAAAAATGATACCGTACCGTAGCAGAGATGCCGCAATACCATAGTAAGCAGTGAGTACGGCCTCAATACTTACGATTGAAGCTAATTTATACAATGCATATGCAGAGCTACTAATCCTTTTGCATAATTCTATTGTATGATCTTTCCAATTTAATTGTTTATCAATAGTTAAACCTAAAAATTTTGTCGTATGTGTATCTGTTATTGAATGATTGTTATAGAAAATATTTAAATTGTACGGACGTGGCCTTTGACTGAAGTGCATTACATATGTTTTTATTAAATTGATTTTCAAGTTATTATTATCTAACCAGTGGACAATGGAAGCTAAAGTTTCATTAATGTCGTTTTCATAATTTTCTTTATCTACACATGGAATAGATACTGTACTGTCGTCTGCAAACAGTGTCATTGGATGTTTTGTAGATTTGGGTAAGTCATTTATGTATATAATGAACAACAGAGGTCCTAATACGCTGCCTTGCGGCACGCCATACGTAACAGATCGTGACTTCGATTTATAAATTAATTGACTCTTGGTTTTCATATTCACTCTGGATATAATGGTAATTTGTGTCCTATTAGAAAGATATGATTTAATTAAATTTAAAATATTACCTCTTATTCCGTAAGACTCTAGTTTATTAAGCAGTATATTGTGGTCAACATAGTCAAAAGCCTGCGTCATGTCAAGGTATATTGCAGAAATAGGGCCTCTATTATCCATCTGAGTAATAATATTTTTATAAAAGTCATATATAGCTAAGTTAATTGACTTATTTTGTCTGAAGCCTTTTTGTTCTTGACAAAGTAATTTGTGGGATTCAAAGTAAGTATAAATTTTATTATGTATATACTTTTCAAAAATCTTAGAAAATATTGATACAAAGGCAATCGGTCTGTAATATTCCATCAATTCTCTATTTTCTTTTTTGAACAAAGGTTTTATCATTGTTGACTTTAGATGGTCAGGATAAGTACCATTACTGATGCATAAGTTCAGGATATAACTTAAATGTCCACTTATAAGGCTAGAAACTATTTTGATTATTTTAGTCGATATGTCATCAGATCCTACACAATTGGTATTTTTTAAACTAACTATGATTTTCTGTATGTCATCTGGAATGCTCGGAGTTACGAAAATAGAATTAACTGTATTTCCTATTTTCGATGTCACATTTTTACCGCGGTCTAATATGGGCTGGATTTTGTCAATAAAAAAATTATTAAAGGCATTAGCTATGTTGCTTGGGTCAGTAATTATATTATCGTCAACTTTTATTCTATTAATATTGTCACGTGGGATGTTTAGTCTAGAGTTATTTATTATATGCCAAGTAGCTTTCGATTTATTGTCGGATGTTTTAATTTTGTAATTATTTTGAGCGCGTTGAGTAAGTTTTATAATCTTTTTAAACAATTTGGAATAGGTGACATACAACATCTTGTTTCTATCTGATGGCTTGAATCTTAAATGCCATAACAACTGTCTTTTCTTAGCACTGCATTTCTTAAGTCCACGCGATATCCATTTAATCTTTCTATTCACTCGAACGTTTATTATTTTATAGGGAAAACAAAGATCGTAAAAAAGTTTAAAGTTTTCAATAAAATAATTATAAGCTTTATTGGGATCACATTCCCGATACATATCTTGAAAAGAAAATTTATGTAGGCATTCTTTGAATTTTTTTATATTTTCAGCACAAAAATCTCGTATTTGTCTACTCCACGCTTTAATTGTAATAGTTTGGATTGGCAATTTCAATAATTGTGAAGTATGGTCTGACAAGCCAAATTCCAACACCTCCGTTTTACATGGTTTAGGAAAATTATGAGCAAAATTATCTATACATGATTTACTAGTAAGTCTCGTTGGTTTCTTAATAGCTAAGGTCATATTATAACTTAACAATAAATTTTCAAAATCTATAGTAACACTATTTTGTTTCAAAATATCAATATTAAAATCTCCTGCAATTATTACATTTTTATAACTTCTTTTACCCAACAAATGAAGTATAGATTCTAACTTACATAAAAACGTATTTAAATTATTCGCTTTAGGTATCCGGTATATACAAACTATCACAATTTTGTATCTTGTAAGTTCTATAGCACAGCATTCGCACATACCCGAAATGGAGTGTTTCTTTACCTCTGGGAGTTCTTTCCATTGATGGTCATGCTTCACAAGTATACATGCACCACCTCGTTTGGTGTTATTTCTACTGAAGCATGCAGCTAATGAATAGTTTGGCATCACTAGTAAGTTTTCATAACCAGCCATCATGAAATGCTCCGTAATGCATAAAACTGCTACATGTATTTTCTTATCGATAAGTTCTTGTAAACAAATTGACAACCCATCTAACTTATTTATTAGGCCAGCAATATTTTGATGCAGGATATAAATATTTTTACTAACGAAAAAAGCTTGCACTTTTATTGTCGTTTTCTAGTTGGTCACAAGATTCACTTCCCGTACTTGTCTCTCTATGTCTATCTGAGTTTGTATGTCCAAATATACTTAGGTCCACCAATATATTCTCCATAATTCCTTTAAATATATTTCGTATTCCTTTCTTGTTGATTTTGCCAGTCATATAAGAAAACATATCTAATGAGAGGTCTCTATTACTATCGAAAATATACGCACCATCAATATTTTGTAGGCCATAGTATAAAATGTTATTGAACATTTCGACTTTAAAATTATATATTGGTGCTCCTGTTACATATGTAGGCGTGCATATTACTAAATTTGTATGTGTGAATTTTTTCAAAAATGTTTTTATTGTATCTACCACAGATATGTAGTTGCAATCATCTTTTATAACATTTTGACCTAAAATTAGTATACAATAGTCATTCAAAGTAAATTTTTCTACCATTTGTTCGGCGTTGCTTATTATATCTGTTGTTGGTCTATTTGGCAATATATAGTGACAATAATTAAAATGGTCTGAGTAAATTTGTTCTATTAAAGGCAAACATTCTTTGTTTTCGGTGGTGTTGATTATGCACAATTTATTTTTACGTTTGTCACTAGTATTTTTACATTCCTTGTAAATAAATGAAGTTTGCTTAGGTATTTTATGAGAATAAGTATCAAGAGTTTGCGTTTCTTTATTTTGCATCAAAGGCACACTTTCAGAACAATTGGTTGTTAGTGTGTTCTTCTGTGGCAAACTTTTATTTCTATGCGGTGTGGTGTTCTTTTTAGTAGGGGTTGAACAAATTTTTTTATATGTATTCATTTTTTTTATCATTTGTTGAAGTTCGTATTTTAACCGAGTGTTTTCAGTGTTTATATTTTCAATTTCTTGATGCGCACTATTTAACTCTCGTGTAAGTGCTTTATTTTGTTCTATTAAGTGTTCATTAATAGTGTCGCTATTATCATGTAGGCTCTCCGGAATACTCAATATAGTGGTGTCCAATATGGTTTTTTCATTCGTCATTGTAGTTAAGTCATTTAATGAGCTTGTTCTGCATGGCTTACGATAAGTTATATTGTTAATAGTAGAATCCATAATTACAATAAATATTTAACAGTCCGTAATTTCGAGTATATATTTCTACTAATTTTATTTTATTTCTGTGGTATTACTAATTTATGGTCTGTATTTTTTTCATGTAGCAACACTATTGTCAATGTCATTTATATGTCAAATATCTTAGTCTGCTCGCTACTAGATGGCGTTAATCACTATACTAGGAGATAAAATATAGTTTATTCTGCAGTAGCAACACTGGTATTAATGTCATCTGTCGTATTAAGTTCAGCTACTCACCACCAGGAAGCGTTAGTGGCAGTACAAAGTTCAATTTTTAAATAAATCACTTGTAATAACGAAACTCATATAGAAGAATATTTGTAGATCTTCACTATTAATAACTTTTCACTCCACAAAAGATATAAAAACAAGTTCTTACTGTTTAAAAATTGTCTAAATATATATCTTTGTGTAATAACGTCTGTTTTTAAATAACATTTCACAATTTTGTTCACTGTCTAAAAATCACTGTTATATCTTCGTTTGTGTACATTGGTTTCAGTCACTAACAATGTCACATAGGTAGTTTCGTATGTAGTCCACATTTAATTGCAATATATTGTTAAATTCACATAAATTTGTTTATTTAGCGAATAAATTTACGCACACGATGTTTATAGGGCAAGTGTTGCCAGCGGATCCAAATCCATCACATAGATAACATGCACACCCGACGGTTACACATCAATGTTTTAGTTTATAAACAGTTCACCACAATAATCACTTAATTCAATACAATACTCACGGGTATGAGGGCACGTGGCAATTCAATTAGCACTGAAAGTAAAGCTGATGGGATAAACTAACGCGCTCGATGCAAACGCACTTAGTAACGCCACGCGCGCACTTGTCTGACGTCCAATTTGGATCGCAAGCACTTAAACGGACGTCGCGTCACTTGTTGAGTTCATTTAATATTATGCTGTATTTTATATTGTTAATTATTACTAATCGGTATAAGTGCTTTTTGTATTTTCTGTTAGGGACGTCACAATGTCTGAATTCGTACCCTCTAAGTAATAATATATACCTATATAACCTATATAATAATATAGACTTTGCCGTCTGCTTACGGGAGAGACAAAAAAAGACTACAGATTTCAAGTTTCTTTGATCCTAGCATATATCTCTTATTGCATTCATTCCTATTACTTTCTTCTAGCACATTGGTTAAGGGCTCTTTTAACCTAGTCTACCTGAAGAATATGTACATATATTCTGATCAAATATAACATTCAGCTTAGTCTTTTTTCTTCTCTACAACGACCAAAACACTTAAATCTCTGAACCGCCTGTTGACACTATAGTCTTTCTAAAGTGGTCCACAAACCCAATTTACGATTAAATGATGTTTGACTGCGATCTTCTACACGGTGCAGATACCTTTCCAATTTCAAGTTAGAATAGAGCCTTCTTTCAGCTGTTTAGACAAGTCAAAATAGGTACTTGATATTTCAGTTCTCTCGGGACTCAACACCGCTCAAATGACACGCAAATATTTCATTAAGCACCATAACGACAAATTGGTCGTGTTATAAATATACCCTTCATGTGAACGCGAATACATTTCAACAAATTTTCTTACTCAATAAAATTGGAGTGTACTAAACAAAATATCGGTATAACGAACCCTTCAAAAGTCCTATTTAATTAAAGCACCACCTATAGGGACACATTATCGTGGGGCCTTCCCGGATCGCTCGTAAATTTATATGATTCACCTAATACGAGTTGAGAGTTGTTTCGTAACAACCAAAATGTTATTGTTTTTATTTTAATGTGGTTTTTACAATTAATTCACAATGGAGTGTGTTGTGAAGTGTTGGTATGAATTTGGGTGTTATTTAAATGGTTAGCATAGTATTGGTATTTTTGTGAGCAGAAACATATAATCTGTGAGCAGAAATAGCTAATTGATCAGCAACTCATGGCCAGCAAACTTTAAAGAGATCAAACTAAGTCGACGGAGCCCTGCTTCGCGGGGCTCCTATTTTTGGGTGGGTTTAAAAAAAGGAACCTAACATAACCTAACACTTCCGAGACGGAATGCAGTGATTTGAGGCGTATAGATGTTCGTTATGCTGTGCAATATTTGCTGACCAATTAGTATTTTTGATGATCATTATATTTAATCCCTATGAATTTGTTGGTTTGTTTGTTGTAACATAATATTATGTCTGTAGCTCTAGGAAGGTTATATACCATTAGCATTTTGTAAGCATTCCTAACATTGTATACATATGTTCCTTAAATTATGGTAATTACTTGTCTCATGGTCCAATGTTAAAGAGAGATATTTATATATTTCGTAATTTGCGTGCAGGTCTTTTGTAATATGACGCTATGACCCCGACAATAAGTAAGATGAAGCTGCGCATACACCATATTATAAATGAAAATACGATATAGCTAATGTTATATGGCAATATATCGTATTTTCATTTATTATTCATAACTGCGAGCGACGTTACTTCGTTGTGCAAATTAGCGTTTTCGAATCAAAATATCTATGCGTCTAAGGATGTCCTCATATAAAATAACTAGATGTGCCCGCGGTTTCACCTGCGTTTATCGTTACTGCGCCATCCCCGTGGGTCGTAGCGTGATGTTCTATAGCCTTCCTCGATAAATAGGCAATCCAAGAAAAAAATAATTTTCATATCGTACCAGTAGTTCCTGAAATTAGCGCGTTCAAACAAACAAACTCTTCAGCTTTATAATATTAGTATAGATATATTTATAAATTATTTGTGATAAACAAATAATTCGGGCTCTATTATACGAGTAAACGTGATGATTGCACGTTTCTTTTTCTTACGTTTTCTCAAACGCGTGCAGATAGTACGCTTTTATCAGATCATACAGTTAAAATTACACCGAAACTGACGCTGATAAACCTAATACTACAAAAATATATAAAACATTAACTTTTAACATTTTTCATTCTGTTGAATCATGACTTAACGTACATAAACGACCAACCCTAAGTATACGCAGTTAATAAAGACATACCTTATAAAATGTCTTGCATACCAGGAGATAGCGTTGTATGGGACTGCATCAGGTGATTCTACGACCCTTTCCAAAAAATTCCAATTACGCGTATATAAGTAATACAAATAAATCTTAAAGAATATACACCTCCAAAATCTGCCACGCAGGTGTAATCGTTCTCGAGCCATAAATTGTGAGCCTCGTAATACTCCCCCCCTCGTTCACCAATTTCGCATATTTCCCTTTTTTTCTTTACGTTACCATTTTGTAAGCACTCCTAACATTGTATATTTTCCTTAAATTAAGGTAATTTCTCGTCTTATGATCCAATTTGAATTACGATGGGGATTCGAGTTTTTTGTTAAAATAAATTGTAAATGGGTGTTCAAATTTAGTTCGCCAGATGTGGCTCCGTTTGTAGCTTAGAGGGAGAGGACTCCTTGCAGAGGATTTCCGTTTATCAACCTCAGCAAACCAGAAGTGGGATGCTGAGGTTTACATTTAAAAGAAATTTACCTTATGACTTCCTAAGAATAAAATCTTGTATTTTTTTAAACGAAATTTAATCTCCGAACATTTTTTAAAATTCTGATTGTTAACTTTGGGGCTCGAACTTACAAGACGAGTCGTATTTACTGCTAGTATATCAGATTTTTAAGAAACGAAGCATTTAGCAGTATTGGCGTGAACCTACGAACTCTTGTTTGCAATAACAATGTCATTAGGTTTAGCGTTTGCACGTACATATTATTGGTCTCGTACTGGCAGCAGGGTGTTGTCTCTAGAAGCCTGGATATTTTAATTACCGCAGAAATAAGATACAAGGTTGCTTGGTTACAATGTCCTGCGGGAAGAAGGCACATCTCCGGCGAGGCTACTCCAGTCTAAGCACAATTTCAAATATAAATAACAAAGCGTTGCCTTTCTTAAAAAAATATCAAATGAGCCGTCACGGGACGCCTGGCAGATGTGAAACATAGAAATTATTTTGTACAAGTAATATGCATAAAAGAACAGATTACGACGGGAACTAATATGGCATACTTAATGTAAAAATATTGAGATTTGGAATTTCAGATTGTTTATTTATTAAACACTAGCTTTTGCGCGCGGCTCCGCCTGCGTGGTACCTACATCAATAAAAAGCAGCGTATGTCCTTCCCCAGGTTTTAAACTATATCTGTAACAAATTTCATCTAAATCAGTTGAGTGGTTTAGCCGTGAAAACGTAACAGACAGACAGATAGACAGTTACTTTCGAATTTATAATATTAGTAAGGAAGTAAGGATTTATTTTCATTAAATACAAAACACACTAGACTGTATATATATACTATCACATAGCGTGGCGACGCGTCGTCACGGCATGCGTCGCCACGCCAGCAATCGGTTTTACGTGCGGCTATAGATGTTTCACATCAAAAAGTGTAGCATCACGTTTTTTTAGAAGGCATCTACCGCTCTAGGAATAATTCTTATGTCGCGGGGGTCTTTCCAAACATTCAAACAACGGACACAAAGAACGCTTAGACTCTGAGCAAGTATTTGTGAACCACACAATTTTTTGCTCCGTGTGCGTGACCAAATCCACAACACTAGGTGTGGCGGCAATGGCGAGACGACCATTTCAAACACTAAGCTATCCGTATTAATTTAAAATCATTATAATATTATGTTTACACTGAGTGTATGTGAATGTTAGCAGGTGTGTTGATTTAGGCGTTATACATATTTGTACTTCACATTTGATTTTCATGGAAATTGATACCATCTCCTTTCTAGGAAGACCTTCACCCATATTAAATATGGCAAGATAAATATGCACATCGATACCATTTTATGGTGGATTATAATAACGGCGCTTTATAAGCAATTAGCTTTTACCCGCTGCTTTGTTCGGGTTCAGTACTTTCTTCTGCCCTTTTCTGTAACTTTGACAACGTGTATGGGAAGGAAGCGTAGTCGAGTAGTTAAGGCGTGAAATTTGACAGACTACAATGCAGAGATTCTCCGGTTCGAACCCACGTCGCGCACCTCTGACTTTCGGAAGTTATATGACTTTTCGAAATTATGTGCGTATTGATTGACAATTATCGCCTGCTCCGTGCCTCGGAGAGCACGTTAAGCCGTCGGTCCCGGCTGCCATGAACATCTATGATCGACACAAAAGATCCCACTGGGTCGAAGTGTCGCCAGTCTGCACTGACTGGCCCCAAGATAAGATAAGATAAGATAAGGCGTGAAAGCGTAACAAACAAACTCACATTCGCATTAATAATATTAGTTAGGATTGTAACTCACAATTAAAAACAGCATTGCTTATTAATTATACCTATACTTTAAAGATCTGAAAGCCTGCTATTTATTTCAGGATTATTTTAATGCGGCAGACAACAACTAATTCTGCTCACTGCAGGATTGCATGCTGTGTTTATTTTTAATTAGTTATGTAATTAATTGTAAATGTTATGTTTTGTTGTTTGTAATTGCAATATTGTAACAGTTGCAAATAAATGTAATAAATAAAATAATTAAATTTACTTTTATCCATATCCACATATCATAATAAGAGCATTGTGTCTGGACGCCGGCGTCCGTATGCCGATGAACGAAGTAAGGAGACTAGGAATAATCTCCATGACGGATTGGACTTCACAAACATTTAAACGACAAACAGAGAACACCCAGACTTAGGGCCACTTGCACGACAACTTGCTTAATACGTTTAGCGCTAAACTCATTTACAACATCGTGCTGTCGTCAGTCATCCGTGTGAAGGTGACGAATCTATTTAATGCTAAACGTATTTTGTGAGTTGCCGTGCAAGTGGCCCTTAAAGCAAAACTACTTAATTATGTATTAAATACAGTGTTCAAAGAATAAAAGACAGAGGGATAGTATGATACGGGAGCTTAACATTAATAGGCCTGATGTTGGTATAATACAAAGTATTTTGTCTATACCAACATCCAGTGAAGCTAAACTTATTTATGATCTAGCCTTGTACAAATATGATGGCTCTTAATTGTATGCAGTGTTTGAGTGTCTATTCCTGTTAATTTTATTTAGATATAAGTTATATGTGTATATTTAAGTTTTAGGCTTGATGGGACTGACATATCCTAAACAGATAAAAGTCCCTAAACAATAAAAGATTTAAAAAAAAAATGTAGTAAATACTTTTGACGGAGTATTCCGCTTTCGGCAGCTATGGTTTCGGCACCTAAGCTATTCCACTTTTAGCACCTATAGGTATTTTTGCTTGGTGCCGAATGTGGAATAAAATACCTATTGGTGCTGAAATTGGAATAGCTTAGGTTGCCGAAACCATAGGTGCCGAAAGCGGAATACTCCCTTTTGACGGCGTGGTCATTGCAGTCGCTTAAGAGGTGCAGTTTATATTATGTCAAATTGTTAAAAGGAGCAAGTAGTCTAAAAGAGTACCAGGATGATAATAGTCAAACACATGATTACACAGCACTAACCTGACTATTCTGAAGTGTGCAGGGGTAGGATTTCTAGCCTTAACCCGATTCGGACGAGTACAAGTATTTAGAGAGACCATCTAACTATGTCTGGTGAAATTTTACTATAGTACATGTCTGTCTAACTCTACAGAAACAAGTACGAAGACGTATAAATTTACCACAAATAGCAGACTCTGTAACCACACAAATCATATGAAATATCCCTGACCCTGAAGGTTCATAATGGTTTTTATAACCAAATCCAATTATACTAACAGTCATTCATCTTGAGCTTAAAAAGTGTAACAATGTGCCATAAAGAGTGCTATAAATCAGACGGTACAGAAGAGCCCTCTGAGTGAACGCTCCCTCGGCAGTCGAGTGTGACGCCCTCCCAATAACGTTGGCGATCGTACCTGCCAAATATTTATATCACATATATATGTGGTAGCTGACGGACGGCAACAGCCTTGTATACTATAGAGATATACATACATACACTGGCAGACTTCTGTGTGGGGGCACAAGCCATTAGTCAGGGGACTAATGGCGCTGTGCTTGCAGCAAGGGTGCTGCAAGCACAGCGCCCTCTTTAGAAGTCTAGAAAGCCTACTCACAAGCAGGAACTACTTGTCTGCGATCTTCTGTGGACTGGAGGTTCTTTTATGGTCTTGCTCCAGGTTAGATGTAATAATAATAATGATTTTTATTTTTCTCTTCCACAAAGGTAACTTAAAATATAATTGAAATACTTAAATAAAAACAAAAGACCCTTGTGGGAGACTGGTATCTGCACTAGGCAACCCTGTCACACAGATTACCAGGCCCCCTAAAACAATGTAAGTATTATTAAAATATTATTTGCAAGGTGGAATATCATATAATTTATCAGTAACTAAATGTAGGCTGTTGAGTGTGCGTGTGTGAGCGAAAGTGTATGTTGTGTGTGTGTGTGCGTGTTTGTATGTCTGTGAGTGTCTGTGTGAGGGTGAGGGAGGGTGTGTGTGTGAGTGTGTGTGTATGTGTGTGTGTGTGTGTGTGTGTTAGTGCGCATGCGTGCATGTGTAAGTGTGCGCGCGAGAGCATGTGAGTGTGTATGTGGAAGTGATGAGGCATGCCAGATTTTTACTTAGGGACGATTAAGAGGTTTTCCGTATACTCATAATTATTATGTTTTAAAAGATATATATATATATAATGCCGAGGTTAATATCACATACACACATAATATTACGCCTTCTTCAAAAATTAAATAGACAGATGTGTATTAGATCCACATTAAGTCAGTTACGGTTTTATATCCTACGTGGGATATAATATAGGACGCGATTCTATGATTATTACCGGGTACAATACTGCCTGCCGCCATAAGGAAAAGAGTGGTAAATGCAAAAAAATAATATTTGTATAAACTTACTGGGCAGATGCGTCTTTTTTACTCATTTCAAAACACGTAAAAATATTTATATGAAAAAAAATTTAAATACCTCTTTTTTCCTTATGACGGCAGAATACTACAATCCATGCTGCCTCTGAGAATTTTGTGGACTGAAAAAGCCAATAACACTTTGCCCGGATTTTTTAAAGAGTATCTGGGTAACACACAGTAGCTGCATATCTCATTACTTCTGCGCTACCGAGGCTGACCTTAACCTGACTTTCGAAATGTAGGAGCACCGCTGCGTGACCCTTCAGTATTTTTATAAACGATGAAAAATCAGATGCGCTGTTATGTAGCAAAGAAAACCAGTACTGTTTGTCTCAGACATCAGCAGTGCAGGGCAGTGAGGCGCTCATAGCCAGTTGCATTTACTGATCGGTAAACGATTAGCGAGGTTAAGCAACGTTGGGTGCGGTCAGTCTATAGTTGGGTGACCGCTTAGTGGTATTTCATCTGAGCGTCTCCGTGCTTCGGAGGGCACATAAAAAGTCGGTCCCGGTTGTTTTCAAATTGACAGCTGCAGCCGTTAAGCCACGTCAGAGGCTACGGGCGGCTTGAACAATTCTTGACAACAGGCTGGTCACTAACCACACGAAAAGAAGATCAGCAGTGCCGCGAATATTCATTTACAAACTTATGCGAATGACATCCTTGTGTTACAAATGTCGATAAGTTACTGTAATCGCTTACTACCATTCAAAAGAAAATATACAATGCTAAAACTTTTCTTTGAAGGACTCCAACCAAAGTAAGAACGCTATAAAAGAAAACCAGCATTTTTAAAACTAGTTCAGTAGTTCAGTTCTACAAAGTACAAAGACAACTGAAGGAGAAAAATACTTTTTAAGTTTTAAATAAATGTAGGTCCTCTTCAAGCTTTTGTAGGACAACAATGGTTACGTCACAAAAACAATCACGTCACTCGTTTCAGAATCGTAGTCTGCAAAGTTCTGACAACTAGATTAAACTTAGATAAACCGATATTTGTAAGAATATCGGTTTGTCTAAGACTGTAAATACTATCCAACCTCTAAAGTTCAAATAGTATTTTCGGTATCTATATATTAATACGTGAAGCAAAAACTTTGTACCCCTTTTTACGAAGATTGCGCGGACGGAAGAGTATGAAATTTGGCACAGTTATAGTTTATATAGAGAAAGAGGGGCGAATCCTAATATTTATATAAAATATGCATTAGAAATACACTAAATTAATGAAAAAACACTACACGCACACAACCATGCATTTGACACACGCAGTCGAAGCGCGTAACTATGGCTACATATATCAATATATAATGACATATATCAGCAATATCTTACAGGCAAACTTCGATCGAATTTCGAGCATTAGGCGACCGCTAGGTTTGTGTTAGTATTTGTTTATTATATCAGGTATATTGAACGATATTGACTGCACGGCTAGCGTAGCGGTTAAGTAGCCGGGGCAAATTTTGTGATCCAAGAATTATTGTTTCATGTCTGGTTGCTTTTTGTGTCCGATGTTTGAATGTTTGTAAAGTCACAGACATTATTCTTTTCTATAAGAAGATATATATTAATGCCTACTAGCGGTCGCCTAGTGCTCGAAATTCGACCAAAGTTTGCCTGTAAGATATTGCTGACATATTATGTCATTATATATTGATATATGTAACCATAGTTACGCGCTTCGACTGCGTGTGTCAAATGCATGGTTGTGTGCGTGTAGTGTTTTTCCATTAATTTAATGTATTTCTAATGCATGTTTTAAAAAAATATTAGCATTCGTCACTTCTTCTCTGTATAAACTATAAGTGTGCGAAATTTCATACTCCTCCGTCCGCCCAATTTTCGTAAAAAGGGATCCAAAGTTTTCGTTTCACGTATTAATATATAGATATAATCATGTAGGATAGTTAGATAGATAGATTACACTGCTTATCCTTGTTAGGTAACGGTACTTGGTATACATATACCACTCAGCATTAGACAGGCTCTTCTGCCAGCGAAAGCAATGGGAAGAGGCTACTACACAAAAAAACACAGAACTAAATATAAAATAGGTAGGTACTAAAATAAATTTCGAAACGTTACATTGTCAACAGAATTGAATAAAAGGGGCGCTTCAATACCCAATCAAGAAAAATAAAGCCCATAATAAAATGTTCCATAACATAAATAACCGGTGTGAGACAGGACACAGTATAATGGGCACGCACACACGCACAAGCGCCATGTGAAATATTTTCCATGTAAAATACGATATTTATGGAGTCGCCACGAGTTAGGATGATGTATGTGTTTATGGGCTAGTGCTCTGTGGAGATAACTAAAGGGACCGCTACTTTGTTTTCTTTTATGTATTTTTTCGTATTGAGTAGGTTTAGGTAGATTTTCCATGCGTCGTAGGCTCACGAATGATTTACAGAACCGTGTTTTTATTGCCGCTAGTAGTAGAAGAGCCAGCGGCTCACCTGGTGGCATTTTACTGTAAAGATTTACTGTGATACTAGTATTCTCTTGGGATCTCTTGGATTTTAAAGACAAGTCATAGCACTCGAAAATCACTGCTGAATACGTAGCAGAAATGGGCGCTGAAAAGCCTGATTTCCATCCGCTACGCTTTTCAGTTTATGGTTCAAAATGTCCCCAATCTTTTGTCTAGGCTTTCCATTTTCGACTGTCCTATTCAAATGTGCTTTATATACGTTACGTTTATGTTAAAAAATGTGTCTATGAAACAGTTTCTGCTTAAAATATCTATCACAACGACCTAAACAAATTATTAACATATACCAAGGTCTGTATCTTGAAGTGTTATATTTCGTATATTCAAGATGTTTTTACAATATGACGTGTAGAATACTGATTGCCGAAGCCTGCAGTAGGATATATCGTAACCGGTAAGGCGCCGGTGCAGCTTCCGGTCAAGAATGAAGAATGGGGCAGACCTATCCTAGACGGACAGGGCGGACGAACGGTTTGCGACAGATAATCGAATGCCACCTCCCTTTCATGCACCACCATGCAGATGCAGTGCATATAATTTCATTATTTTCCAGTTCATACGTTTGAAAAGAAGGTTCTTTTCAAACGTATGAACTGTAAAATAATGAAATTATATGTTATAGCAATTTAAGCGAGTGGCCCTGAGTTTATGGACTGCAATTGTATGTTCCACAGATTGTTTCAAACAGTCTGGGTGTTGTTGTGTCCGTTTTAATGTTTGTTAAGCCCCCTGCGACAGAAACAGGGACTATATATGTAATATATAGATGTCTATAAAAAATGATGGTATTTTTTTATAGGCTTTGCCTGAACCTAGCAACTAAATGTGACTTCAGTAAACTAATTCACCCATAAGAAATTACGATCGTAAGTATTACTTTGTTACCTAAATGTCGAAATGAAAACTCACTAGACTAAATACATTTTTGATGTGAAAAATCTATAGCCGCACGTAAAACCGATTGCTGACGCGGCGACGCATGCCGTGGCGACGCGTCGCCACGCTATATGACAGTATATACTCGTATATATATACAGTCTATATGTAGTAGTGTGTGTTTGGTATTTAATCAAAATAAATGTTTATTATATAAACAATCATCATTTTCTGGAAAAGTTCGTAATATTTTATTTTTACATTATGCCATATTAGTTCCTGTCGTAATCTGTTCTTTTATGCATATTACTTGTACAAAATAATTTCGATGTTTCACATCTGCCAGGCGTCCCGTGACGGCTCATTTGATATTTTTTTTAATATTCAGCTTAAGTTGCGTACTGTCTTCCTAGTAAGGTAAGCATAGCTTAAAGACGTTCGCAGTGTCGGAGTTATATTTAATAGTTTATTCTGCAATAACAAAAGAGTCGGTCCACTGGCAATTCCAGAGACAGCAACTGGATAGGGTATTTATGTTAGCAATTTAAACTGTCAATTGCTGGAATACCACACATAATTGAAAACCTATTGTATCTGACCGCCGGTGTGCCGCTGCGCTGCCATTCAATTTGTTTAGCACGTGTTCTTTTCTCAATGCTGAAACATCACAAGAGTATGAATCATACATCGTACATGGAACGCGCGCCTCCTTTACATCAGCACTTTTCCTTCGCCTTACATAAATGGTGCAATTCAACCCAGTGAGCAATCACAGCTTATAATCAGCGGTAATCATTTATACTAATTATCTTATTCATTTTATCATTAGTTACGTGGTTCTTAAGTGACCAATAAATCGCATCTCATTTTAACTATCACTGACTTTTAATTTAAACATAAAACTCGTTGTGTTTGCGACTTTCAGCAGCGCATACAACAAATTTATTCGATTTCGTAGATTGCCCTGGTAGCAGCGGAATACATAGATATATGTAAGAAAAGTGGGGTCGTAGTGGGGATTTCTCGCTATCTCCCTCGCACAGCTGCAGTTAAACAGCGGTTACGTCATAGTTTGTATCAGGCATCTTTTTCTGTCAATTGACAAATACCCCTACTACCAGATTGGAAATGCTTGTATCTTATTTACTTTGAAGATTTCAAAAACTTTTTGTATTTTAGTATTTGGATAATGTAACTATTTGACTTAAATAATGGAAAACCGTGAGTAAACTGCCCTATTATTTTAGCTAAATAATCACATATTATATGTAGAATCATGTACATATATGTTGTAGTTGTTCATTGCACAGTTTTTTAACTACACCTTCGATGACGCATAGTATTGCCTCTAATGCAAAATACAGAGGTTATCAAACTCTAACCTGCGCAAGGATGACTGAATTTTGCCACTTAAGCTATTTGCGATCATATTCCGTAAATAGTTTACTTGGCAAAACCGTCGACACGGTTTGTCAGTTTAAGTCGTGCTTTATGCATTGTCCTATTCGTGGTTTATAATTAACATTGTAGAGTCGTCTTTCTGCACGTAGGTATAAACTTATTTAGGCGAATTGACAATTTAGTCTTGTATATCTACATATACTAATATTATAAAGCTGAACAGTTTGTTTGTTTGAACATGCTAATCTCAGTAACTACTGGTTCGAATTAAAAAAATATAATTTTGTTGGATAGCTTATTTATCGAGGAAGGTTATTGGTCATATAACATCACACTACGACCCACGGGGGCAGCGCAGTAATCATAAACGCGGGTGAAACCGCGGGCACATCTATATATTATATATATACATAGTCACAGTCCTCTATCGAAGGGTAGACAGAGTTGTATTACACCTAAACTGCGCCATTTTTTTCAAAGCCCTCTTTACCTTGGTTATGATTCCTGTGTCGCAGGGGACTTTAAAAACATTTAAACAACTATTTGTGTATCACACAAATTCTTGTCCCGGGTAAGGATCGAACCTATACCATTCAGAGTCGCCAATCAATGGTCGACTACCAGGCACAGATTTAGACTCCATGCTTCTAAATATTCGATAAGAGAAGTAACCAATAACACTGCTTTACCCGGTAATTGAATCGGAGACATCATTAACAGTAATAGCATTCCCTACCGTTGCGCCACAGACGCTACCAACTGCATTGTATAATATCGTACAAAATAGATAACGAAGAGACGAGAACAGAAAATGGAAATCCTATTTAAAACATTCTTTTTTTTGCAATAGAACTGAATATCCATTAACTAGTTGAGCTCTTTCGCGGCAGCTGACACACATCATCCAATTATTGAATAAAAACGCTTCAACGCGGGTAGCTATTTCAGTTCTGAATATTGACTTCCAATAGAATTTAGTTTCCTAACGAATATTATAAATGCAAATGTGACGGGCAAAGTGTAAACTTAAATATAAATAGTTTTAATAATTTAATTAGCTTAAAAATTAGTAAAGTTTAATAGTCGTAGTGTAACAGTTTCTAAATTATCTAATAAAGTGTCAAATAAACAAAGCGATAAAATTCGTATATATCTAGTAGTTAATTTTAATCTATCATTGTTTTCGAAATTGAGTTTTTTACGTATTTGGCATAAAATAATAATACCAGTATTTTTATATTAAATATAAAAATATTGGCAGATACGTCTTTTTTCCTAATGATGCCAGTATATATAGTCACATCGCGCCTGCTATACATAGTTTAAAATCCCACGTAGTAGAGAGCGATCCTATCGCTGTATTCTGGGCACAGTTGCAGACTCCGTGATGCTTCTGCGCAAGCACAGCAGTCGAGATCGAACCGCTGCGCCAGCGAGAGTCTTACAAGCAAACAACACTCGACAACACTCGCAAAAATTGTATCTTACCTGTGCAAAGCCGTTGACCCACCCAAACACCCTCCACATACAAATACATATTTAAAATTCGATTACCATACATTATTCGTATATATGAGTTCATTGTGCGACGCGCAGGAGCAAAACAGTGGGGGGAACAAATCGTTCAAAAGGAATAAGTAATGAGAACGCGCGTCTGTCAATATATTTATTTTCCATCGCCAATTTAATAAGCCCCTTTGTGAGCAACTCACTTTCAGTTATACAGAATGGAAGGGTATTTTATTGATGGGATTAAATCTCCTCTCTATAATGGAAAATTTACACAGTTGCGCAACGGTTGTGAATGCGACTGTTGTGCATACGGTCTCAAGTTCGAATTAAGGCAGTGTTGTTAGGTTTTCTGTCAGAAATTCTTAGTTGCAGCAGGATGTGTGGAACTGTGCCTGAACGGCAATCTTGTTATTACGTGGCACCTTCAAATATGGTTAGCAAAATGTGGGTGTGTAAATAACTTTGCCAACCGGAATATTATCGTCTTTGGGATGATAACCCATACTAAAACCATAAGCGTTGAGAGATATCTCCACACGGGAAAAATAATGTGAAATGTGTGATTCGCGATGTAAGTAATGGCAATCTAATCAAAAAGTAGTTGGTGCGATTGCCACGTATCTACAGTTTTTTATAGTAGGTAGTATACGGCCTAGCTGATAGTAAATGGTTATCGTAGCCTATGATAGTTTCCTATACTAGGCTCACTGAACTGGTCAAGATGGGATGAAAGAAAGATTTCGGAATGTTAAGTACCTATGCTAGCCTGTAGAAAAACTTACTTTCCTGGTAAAACACAGTGTTGCTAATGTGTTAGTAACACTTAATAATTTAGGGTAATTTTCTAAAGCGCGTTGTTTCATTTGGGTGTCTAACTGTTACCAAATAATATGGAGTAGCGAGCTTCTACTCAAAAAAGTTATGCTGTATGACATAACTTTAAAATATCAATCAATCAGCCCACCGCAGTCCATTGCTGGACATAGGCATAACTTTAAAATGTAACGAGTGGGAATTCGAAGTCATTATGTCAACATTTATTCACAGTTCCTTTATTTTCCGTCAGGTTCATATTGTGGTGGATATCATCTATATATTAATACGTGAAGCAAAATTTTGTACCCCTTTTTACGAAAATTGCGCGGACGGAGGAGTATGAAATTTGGCACAGTTAAAGTTTATATGATGAAGGAGGGGCGAATCCTAATATTTATATAAAATATGCATTGGAAATACATTAAGATAATGAAAAAACACTACACGTACACAACGATGCATTTGACACACGCAGTCGAAGCGCGTAACTATGGTTACATATATCAATATATAATGACATATCAGCAATATCTTACAGGCAAACTTTGGTCGAATTTCGAGCACTAGGCGTCCGCTAGTATTAATTAATAGCTTATGACAATTCAGAGACATACAGTGGTGAAATATAAAATACTTACTAATATTGTAAATGTGAGTTTGTTAGTTTGTTACGCTTTTGTGCCTTAAATACTCGACCCATCATCATGAAATTTCGCATACACGCTGTTAGAGTCACAGAAAAGCACACAAGGTGGGCGAAGATTAATCTATAAAAAAATACATCAGGGTTAACTAGAACCTTAATAACTTCAACAGTGGACTTATTTTAACCTCAACTTTTCTTTCCTTAAAATATATTAACTTCTAAATCTTTAAGGTTTCATAGTTTCACAGCCAAGTTTACGACGTATAATTCCGTCATAGACTTATTCAGTCACACAACGACGTGCACACCAGTATCCGTGGGTTACTAATAGGATTTGTGGCCGAAAGTGACCTGTAAGCCGATTGACGGTGAATACGATTATTGGTTCCAATTAAGTTGAATGCATAGATGGCGCAATGGTTTGTTTCCATTGCTATCATAACGTATATTGTTCTTAAATAAAACATTTCTTTTGGGATTCGTTATGACTGTTGTTTTAGATTGTAAAGTATGTATATAATATATGTCTCCCACGGTACAGAAATTATAGATTGTACGGTAGAATAATTTCTAAACAGAAAGTTACGTTTATTATTTTTTGAAATGAAAGCTTCTTTAGCGGCGTTGTGCACTTTTTTGTGATGGGTAAAAAATGTTAAACTCGCTTCAGGACACGTGATCTGATCGAAAATTCGTAAGACGGAAGGAAAATAATTGTCATGTTTGTGTACGATAGCGCAATAATTGAATATTGTATTTTACCACATAAATTATAGTACTTTTATCCTGTTAATTAAAGCAATTCGTGCAAAATTATTCCCTAATCATTCCAAAATATCAAAAATGCACAACGTTAATATTCAAGTTTTCACTTCTGCCGGCACTCCCGGAGTGCAACCCGTTTTTTTTAAACATTGCTTACTGTTTTCTTCTTCTTCTCACTCTTTTGATCAGGTACTAATAACTAGTATTCCTATTAAACCCTACAGTAAAGCCAGAATGAGGGATAGGTGCATGTTGGTTCTACAATGGGTGGCATTCAAACTCATGATCTCTCGATCGCAAGTCTAATGCCTTATCCATTGGGTAAACGTGTACTGTCCGAAATAATGTCCCAAGTCTATCCAGGTTCAGCGTGTCACCACGACAGCGCGCAGTAACTGCCGGCGACGCTAACATACTTCTCATTTACACACAAAACTGTTGATTCATAATTTCTTGCATACTTACAGAGTCCCTACATATACTAACCGATTAAGAGCCTCATGTGAGCAGCGATAGCTCAGTGGGGAGACCAACAGACTGCAATGCAGAGGGTCTCGGGTTCGAACCCATGTCGCGCACCTCTGACTTTCGGAAGTTATATGACTTTTCGAAATTATGTGCGTATTGATTGACAATTATCGCCTGCTCCGTGCCTCGGCAAGCACGTTAAGCCGTCGGTCCTGGCTGCCATGAACATCTATGGCAGTCGTTATTGGGAGAGTGTCGACACAAAAGATCCCACTGGGTCGAAGTGTCGCCGGTCTGCACTGACTGGCACCCACATAAGATAAGATAAGATAAAGAGCCTCATGTACAGTGCCAACAAAACAGGCAGATCAAATCTTTAGTGTACCACTACTGACAATAAACATTGTGCCTGACCGAGGCACTACGATCGCCTGCAATCATTAACCATAACTTATACTGTACGACTACGAGGCAGAAAACAGACTAACAGCAAACTTAAAACAGAAAAAAAACCATAAACGACATTGTTTATTCCCAGTAAACGATGACAAGGTTGACAATGAACGAGGGTTGTCATCTTTATGGCCATAGTTGATGATATTTGTCGCAAATAATTAATCACCGCGAAAGGGACAAAGGCATTTGGCAGATGATTAATTTTTGCAAGTACAACGGTACAGGTGCGCGAAAGCCTTCGGGGGCATAAACAAACGACGGGTAAAATATTGTACTGTGCCGTGACATACGGTACGAAAGGTTGGTTAACAATTGCTTTAAAGACTTCGTTGGATTATAAAGTTTTAGAATAGTTGTTACTTAGAATAGATAAGTTTTAGTAATAACATGTTTTGTTACAATGTCGAGTATAATATTTTGGCCTATTGGTCTTTGTTTCGTATACTTCTTTTGAGGGTGACTGTACCAAGTTAGACTGTATACTATTGCCATGGTGCTTATATTAAACAGCCAAATATTTGAGATTAAATTCCTGCACAATATATTTCAACTGTAACAAAACTTGTATATCAGAGAATTTTCCAGAATGTTTCCAAAAATGTGTGAAGTCGCTGTTGGGGACTATGGTCTTCGTATTCTAAGTACTCTCAATCAAACAATAGGAAAATTTGTAAACATGTCTCATATAACACTGAATATTAATAAGGCCCAGAAAACATGCAATTACAGTAAGTACTTTCATCGGTAAAGTGGCAACATTTAGCTGAAATCGCAAAACCAATCACACAACCAAACCCGCTGTATAGTCAAACCACTTATTAACTAATGCATTGCATGAGCTAAAGGTTGTAAGATATCAAAAAAATATGACAGGTCTAAAACGCCAACATGTTCGCTTACTTTTCCCCGCTTATATCACAAAATGAAAGCAATAAGACAAAGGCAGTCATTAGAAAATGTCTCAAATATCTATATTTGTCGCCACAAATAGTTTATTGTCGAGCGCCACTAGATCGTAGGGGAAGGAAGTGGCCTGACTGCACTTTTATTGCACTCACTACAGGATATTACGACTTACTGCCGAGGAGCATCGAGATATTTCAGTTAACTTTGAGACTTTCTCCTTTGAGAACAATTGGAGTGCTGATATAGCTTTCCAGCTTTTCTACCTAACTGTTATTTTCCCGGTGGAATAAGTAACAATTTATTGTCTAGAGTCGAGTGACTTAAACTAAAAATTGTTTAAGTGTGGTGGGAACTACTGCTATAGCCCGATTAGTAGTGAATATCTAGAGTACATAGAATCTTTCGACTACGGGCGTGTCGTGTGACCGTGTACGAATGTCACAACATAAGTGATCGTCTCGTCACTGCCAGTACGCTGAGTATTTTAAGTTCGATATCCACATGGGACAGTTTGTGTGATCCGCCAATAGTTGTTACCAATCTAGTTGGTTTTTATGTCCGTGTCAGAATGTTTATAAAGTTCCCTGTGATAGAGGACATTTTCATAGCGCTTTTTTTAGATATGCATACCACACTCTGTTAGTACAGGCCCATTAGAGGTACAAAAGGCCATAGATTAAACTTCGTCCTGTATTTAAGACTACTCAAGAGGGCCTATCCACACTAAAGCGACATATACAGCACCGTCATTTCTTCGACTTTCCTTTCTCAACCACTAGCGGTTCTAGACTATATTATGGCGATTGCCATTGTCATTTGCATGGTAATTAACTTACTTAATGAAAGGACGGGTTTTCGGTGCATTGTTACTACGCGTTCAAACAAAGGTCTCTTCAAAGTGGCTTGAATTCCGAGCGCGATATTGCGACTGAAGGATGCCATACGAGAATTGGCTGCATTCATTAAAATTTCGGGTTCATGTTCAAGTAGTGTATTTTCCACTATGGCCACTAAGCAAGGCTTTTCTAGACGTATTCTAAATTTAAAAGCAGAGTGTGGACCGTGACGGAATTATTGCAAAACTCTTTTTACAGACTTACCTCTTTATCGATTTAAGAAGCACCTTAAGGCATGGCTACTAGAAAAGTCATACTATTCCCTTAAGGAGTTTCTACGTTAAACAATTTATGATAATATATTACAAAATTATTTTTAAATAACAATGTCACTAATTTAATTTAATTATCATACCTATAAAATAATTAGAATTATTTTAAAAATGTAAAACATTTCACATGCCACATTGTGACTAAATGGAAGAGCTAAATGTATTAATTATACCACAACATCCTTAAATGTACTCCATTTTCTGTGAAATAAATATCATTTATCATTTAATTTTTATTAACGGTGTCTGATCTGACTTTGACTGCAAAGAAGTGCGTTAGTGCTGAAGTATTGTTATACTAATATGACGGCGTACAGGCACATGATGGGTCGTCTTGATGGTAAGCATTTACCAAAGACTGAGGATTATGGCCTTCAGTCAGGGCAATAGTTTTCGTGCTGCAAATGTTAATAAAAGTAAGCCGTTGTGCTATCGGTGAAAGGGATCAGGATAACATTATTTTCTTCTGTCAAGCAGTTATTAAGTAGTTTATACTTACTAAGTGACTGGAGTTTTTTTTAATTTTTTTTTATTTAATTAATTTTAATTCAGTAACATTATACATAATACTCGCCAAACGTTAAGTTTGACGGCGAAACACGCTCTTAAATTCTAGTACAAATTATCACCATACATTAAAAAATAGCTCAGCCCACAATAGTTTAAAAAAAAGGAAACAATATTTAAAGTTAAAAACAAAATAACATATGACATACTTAACATACAATTTATATATTTTTATATATACTGACTGAAAGTTGCACTGCTAGACGACACATACACCATCCAGCAATACATCCATTAGTCTTTTCTTGAGAGTATTAATACTTATTTTTGAAGTGAAAGCTTCTTTAGCGGCGTTGTGCACTTTTTTGTGATGGGTAAAAAATGTTAAACTCGCATCAGGACACGTGACCTGATCGAAAATTCGTAAGACGGAGGGAGAATTGTCGTTTGTGTACGATAGCGCAATAAATAAATATTGTATTTTACCACATAAATGATAGTACTTTTATACTGATAATTAAAGCAATTCGTGCAAAATTATTCGCTAACCATTCCAAAATATCAAAAATGCACAACGTTAATATTCAAGTTTTCACTTCTGCCGGCACTCCCGGAGTGCAACACGTTGATTTTTATGTAATTGAAATGTGCCTGCGGTTTGCTCTAGTCCTCAGCTGCCAAATATCGGCTGCTAATAGAAAAGTAAGTCTTAATGTCAAAGTTTAATGTTGTTTTGGTTTATAACAGAATCCACAAAATAAAGTGTTACTTACATAGGTATCTGGTTTCTAATCCGTCTTCGTTGAATAAAATCGAACTTACCTGTAATAAAAGAAACATATTATGAATTCTTGTATGACATTATCAATCATCAGCTGGCGTTATAAATATTTTTTGTTTAAAAAATTATACCCAATTTAGTTTTTTTTTAAGTAGAAACTGAATTCTTTATCAGCATAGCAAATTAATTCTGGAAGTATAGGTAGAAATCTACCCTTAAGTGTACAGATATTTAAAATTATATACATTATAATAAGATTGTCAATAAATATTATTTTGTTTTATGAATTTTCCCCATTTTTGCAACATTTTTTATTGATGCTCTGCTGCTATTGGTTGTAGGGTGATGTTATATCACCATCACCATATACCAGTATTAATCCTTATAGCCTATAGCCTTCCTCGATAAATGGGCTATCCAAAAATAAAAGCTTTTCCAATTCGGATCAGTAGTTCCTGAGATTAGCGCTTTCAACCATACAAACAAACAAACTCTTCAGCTTTATAATCTTTATATATATATATAGTTCTATTGTACGTGGGTATGTTACTGAACTCCTCCTAAACGGCTGGACCGATTTTGATGAAATTTTTTGTGTGTGTTCAAGTTGTTTTTTTTTCGTGTGTACAGGACAAAGTCTGTCGGGACAGCTAGTATTAGTATAGATTTTCTTCTTCTAGTAGATTTCTAATATATAATTATGTTAGCCCATCTTGATAAAGTTTCTAAAAACTACTAGAATATTCGTGCTACCGTAAATAAAGGATGATTTAATGATAACTAAAATTATAATACCGACGACGCGACGGCGGTATGGCGCCTCTACATCCTTGAGGGTCTAGACAGAAATGTATAATACCCACGTATTTTCTATTACCACCCACCGATTACATATTTAAACTCTACTAGCGGTCGCCTAGTGCTCGAAATTCGACCAAAGTTTGCCTGTAAGATATTGCTGATATAATAATATATATTGACATTATTATGTCATATATGTAACCATAGTTACGCGCTTCGACTGCGTGTGTCAGATGCATGGTTGTGTGCGTGTAGTGTTTTTTCAATAATTTAATGTATTTCGAATGCATATTTTATATAAATATTAGCATTCGCCACTTCTTCTCTGTATAAATAAACTATAAGTGTGCGAAATTTCATACTCCACCGTCCGCCTAATTTTCGTAAAAAGGGATCCAAAGTTTCGCTTCACGTATTAATATATAGATGTTACAACTGAAAATTATTGTGGCCAATCCAGGCACCATTCTTGGGATTTTACAATCGGCAGTAATATATAACAAGATTTACGATATAGAACGATTACGCCACTCGATCTTCAAGGCAATAATTACTTTACGAATATCATACTTTAGTCTGGTATCTTGAATGATTCTGTTTGAATAAACTAAAATATAGTTTCACAGTAAATTTCGCTGAAAGCCGCACTTCAGCTATTAGCCTTAACATAAATATTCACGAACCATATTCGATACAGTAAACAAACCATAATGCATTTTAGATTTTTGTTTTCATAAGCTTTACACGCATAGTTAATTACGAACGACGAAACAAACACCGTAATCCTAATCCTATCCTATCATTAATAATATTATAAAAGCGAAAATGAGTTTGTTTGTTTGTTTGTTACCTTTTCACGCCTAAACCACTGAACTGATCATCCTGAAATTTTGCATATACGTTGACAGGTGTACAGAAACGGGCATAGGCTATCTTTTATCCCAAAAAAATACTGTTCCCGAGGAATGCAATAATAACGTTCTTATGACAATAGATGGCGCCACGTGTCTTTCGAATCATGATTTAATTATATTATTACAAGCAGAGTACAACCCGAATTGATTGTCAAATTTTAAATTAACGCGAGCGAAACCGCGGGCAAAAGCTAGTTGGTAATAAACTCGATCCAAAACAAAGATATTAGTGTGAAATATTATTGTTTACCATTTTATATGCAACGCAGCAGGCACAATAGACAATCTATAGTCTGCGGTCACCTAATCACCGCATCGCGGCGACCTTCAACCGCCCTCTATTACGTTGCATGTAAAACCTTATAAGCTGCGATAGTCTAGTGGAAAACCGTTGTACTGGCATGCAGAGGTCTCAAGTTGGATCCTACGGAATGCATTTCTGACATTTAGATCGCTTTAACGGTAAAAAAAAATATTGTGAGAAAACCTACATGTCTGAGAGTTCAACATAAAGTTCCCAAAGACGTGTGAGCCAACTCTCACTGAGCCTGCCTGGTGAACTATGGCCTTACCCTTCCCATACTGAGAAGAGGCCCGTGCCCAGCAGTTAATAAGCAGGCTGATATTATTATAAAACCTTAGCTGACGAAATGTGGGTCTAATACATCTTTGTTTTGTTTGGGTATATAACCGTAAAACTACGTATATGTATAAGTTTAACTTTGAGGACATAAGTTTCTTTAGTTTCTGTGCAATCTTGAGGTTTTTCGTTTCACTTTCACGTACACCATTGTCATTCGATATTCCTTATAGAACATTGTGAAAATATACCCGACAGTCAATAGTCTCACGTCCTATTACGTTGGAACTTTTTGTTTTATACAACTAAGGTGGCAAACAAGCATACGGCGCACCTGATGGTATTTTATCTTATCTTATGTGGGGCCAAGTCAGTGCAGACCGGCGACACTTCGACCCAGTGGGATCTTTTGTGTCGACACTCTCCCAATAACGACTGCCATAGATGTTCACGGCAGCCGGGACCGACGGCTTAACGTGCTTTCCGAGGCACGCAGCAGGCGATAATTGTCAATCAATACGCACATAATTTCGAAAAGTCATATAACTTCCGAAAGTCAGAGGTGCGCGACGTGGGTTCGAACCACGAAACACCCTCTGAATAGCAGTCTGTTGGTCTCCCCACTGAGCTATCGCTGCTCTCCACCTGATGGTAAGTGGTCACCGTAGCCTATGGACGCCTGCAACGCCAGAGGTATCACTTGCCCGTTGCCGACCCTTTAGCAAAGGAAGTGGAAAGGAAAAGGAGTGGGAAGGGGGAAAGAGAGTGATTGAGCCTCATCATCACTCTCACTCACCGAACGAAACACAACAGTAGGAATACTGCTATTTCACGTCGATATTCTGTGAGAGGGGTAGTCCTTCCCCGATCGAGCCGGCAAATTCATGGAGAAATCAGCGAAGCTTTACTCTTTAAAAAATATAGCTGGCAAGTTACAAAGTACATTATACATCCGTGACTCAAATGACGTATTAAGACAACGTAACCGTGGTCACTAAAGTTCGCGAACAATAGATTTTCATTGCACGGCTATCAAAGTGTTAAAGCATAGTTCTTCATACAATTGATTACGCTCTAAAGAGTTCAATATATTAAACCCCACTTCAACATAAGTAACAATAGAACTCTTAATAGCGGTGAAGAGTGATAAAACTGTAATAAAAGGTACTACAATCGGTTCCTTCAATGGATTGAACTCACAAACTGATATTAAGCTGGTGATCCATTGGCGGGGAAGCTCGTGAAGATATCTTACTTAATGATAATTTTATTTCTCGGCGTGTGTAGGCCCACCATTAGCGAGTCGTAGCATTGCTGTTAGGATAATTGTGTTAGTAGGCATTAGGCAGATGGGAACATATGTTAAGCTGCTTTTAGCGCTGGATAGATTGCTTATACTGTAGATTGCGCAGATGACATTGTGGTTTAAGGCTCGAATTATTATTAATTTATCTACAAACAGTTAATTGCTGACACATATTCTATTAAAAATATGTCTAAATTTAACGTTCTGTAGGTAAAGCGACTAGTTTCTTGATATAGAAATCGGAGATAGCTGATGTTGGCGCGATCTCTATATGGGACAAATATTTGTGCGATCCACAAATAGTTCCACAGCACAGAAATTATTTATACATACTTTTGTCTGACGGATGACACAGTTTTAAATTACCTTTATTCTTCCCCAGAATTCAATAGACTTCCATACGAATTTGCATCAAAATCGGTTATGCGGTTTAGCTGCTAAACATCACAAGCAGACACAATTAGATTAGTATTCATGATATTAGCATGTGTATGGTTGTATACTACATTGTAATTACACTAGTGGTTAGCGAAGTAAGACCGTTGAGGTGTCTCCAGACGTAATTACTTTGAGGTATTGCTCATAACAGGCCACTACATTTCGTGCACACCTGACTACACAACAATGGTTCATAATAATTATACTGTATTAGTTTCTGCCCGCGACATCGCTTGCGTAAACATTAGAATCATTGAAATAATTCATGGTCTATCTCATTGTAAAGTTTCATCCAAATTCGTACAAATGCGTTATGAGTAACACACCTAAATATTTTACTTTTATAATATTGTTAGACTGTAATAAATAAACAACAAAAATGATCCAGAAGAATCACATCGTTTAACCAAATATATTTATAATGGTGAAGTATACGTCTTTATTTTTAAAGCACTACTTTTTGCCGACCTTTTTAGGGTATTTGAATAGCTAAGACGGAACATATGTCGACCAACCTTAGTTTTTAATTAGAATACAACTTATTTATAGCAGTCAGTCGTGGCAGCGGCCCACCTTATGGTAAAAGTAGCGAAGCAACAGAACCAAGCATGACAAAAACATTTGCTACCGTAGATGTAAAAAGAAGAAGGACGCTATAATTCTGCCCTTCAGACGAAATAGTCGGTAGACTTTGCTCGGTGAATTAAATATTAGATTAATATCAGATCCTATTTGCATTATGTCTGAGCATAGCCGTCTAGTCAAAGACAAAATCAGAAATTATTTTGGTCCATATTGATACTTATGAGCCTGAAGAGAATAATGTGACAACTAAAAAGGTACCTGCAAGAACGTTTCGGATCCTTATCCTTTGTTAGATCTGCTTCGTTGTTGGGCATGTCCACAATCATGCACAGCTCCAGTAAGCGTCAGGTGGACCGTTAGCTCATTTGGCACATAACGAACAATGCCAATAAAAGGCAAACACCATAATACGTGAAAGCACAAACGTTTTCCTAACTGTGTTGAATCACCTTCTTTATGGCGATTTACTTTTCATTCATTAGTCGGTATTTGTTTTGATAGCGAAGTGTGTGTGAAGTTTTTATAGTGCAGTAATTAAAGTTGTTTGTTATCTTTACATTCGTACTTTGCGGGGTGAATGGAATTGTGGAATCAATACGAGGTGCGGTACTATTGTATACAGCAACGTATGCTGTGTTAATACCTGATACAATTCTTGAAACGACGTTGGTTTGAACTGGCCAAAGTGCAAAGTAATCTTATATTTCTTTTCATATCGGTAAATTTTTTAAAATATGGGCAGGATTTGAACATTTTCGTCACGGTTGTTTAGATGGATTTTTAGAAATAACATCTTTTTGGTTGTCGCTAGCTCAAACTAACATAGTTTCATAAAACATTTGAAGATTTCGCTTTATTCGAAAAGAGAAAATCGTCATAGTATTAGAAACCTTTTATACCTTATACAAACGGCAGGATGCCGTGATTTTAATGCATAAAATTAGAAAATTACTGTATATTCGATTAGTTTGTTTTATTGAACAAAGAAGATCTACCTCGCTTTAAAAATAAATATGTATTCTCTCGTGCTCCATTCGTCATTTCGCATGCCGGCAGCTGACTGTAGCCTGCTCCTAAGCTGCTGAGAAAAAGCAAATAGAAGAAGAACCGTAAAAGTATTTAAGTTTATCAATAAAAGCTTATTCGAGTATTTTAGGTACTTGTAACGTCAAAGTATATAAAATACTAAACTACGAGCATTTGGAACAAACATCTAGACGTTACTTAAGCTACATGTCTCCCTTTGACGCTAATCTAAGCTTGCGTTTAGTGCAAATACAAAACGGGCTTGCATTCGACCGCTATCTCATCTGATGTTAAGCGATGTTGGTAATAGACCACACTTACCCAACAAAAACCTACTTAGTGGAGCTTTGAATACTGCATAATGTGAGACATATACACCATGCGGCGGTTTAGTTGATATCTGTATTAAGATGCATAATAAAAGTAAAATTGGATTGCACGGATAGTGTACTGGTTTAAGTGATCGCCTCGCCGGTGCCAATGCGCCGACTGCTGGAGGTTTGATCCCTACACGGAACAAAAATGTATGTGATCCTCAAAGTTGTTCTAAGTTAGGGTGTTCTTTAGAGAGCAGCGATAGCTCAGTGGGGAGACCAACAGACTGCAATGCAGAGGGTCTCGGGTTCGAACCCACGTCGCGCACCTCTGACTTTCGGAAGTTATATGACTTTTCGAAATTATGTGCGTATTGATTGACAATTATCGCCTGCTCCCTGCCTCGGAAAGCACGTTAAGCCGTTGGTCCCGGCTGCCATGAACATCTATGGCAGTCGTTATTGGGAGAGTGTCGACACAAAAGATCCCACTGGGTCGAAGTGTCGCCGGTCTGCACTGACTGGCCCCCACATAAGATAAGATAGGGTGTTCTTTTGTACGTTATTTGGATGTTCGCAAAGTCCTACGCGACACTCGCAATAAACCTAATGCGGAAGAAGTATTCTTGAAAAAGGGTAGTATTTAATGCACAGCAAAAAAATACTAATTGCACAGCAAAATATATTTAAAGAGAATAAGCTAAGTCGACGGAGCCCCGCTTGGTGGGGCTCCTAGTTTTGGGTGGGTTTAAGAAGGAACCTAACATAACCTAATAATATGCGTATAGGTGCTCGTTATGCTGCGCAATATTTGCTGTGCAATTAGTATTTTTGATAGTCATTATATTTAAAAATTCATAAATAGAATGAAAGGAAAATAATGTGTTTTACTGACATAAGCAAAGATGTAAAGGTAAGTAGGTAACAAACGCTTGAATGCCAAACGGCCACATAAAAGAATTACTGATGGAAGCCATACGTATTAATATTATTAAATTATTTATTTTTCTTTAACACTATTGTCAGATCGGAGGCGTTCTGGACAAAGGCCAGGTTAAGAGCTCTTTGAACCGACACGGGCGTGTATGAGGAATGTGATGAAAGTGAATGAAGTCAGAGAAGTGTGTCAGGATCGTAGCAAATGGAAATCCGTAGTCTCTGCCTACCCCTGTGGGAAACAGGCGTGAATCTATGTATATGTATGTATTGTCGTTATCCGTCTGTCACTTTACAAGCAATAAAACAACGGACCCAAAGACCACGTTATTGGAACAACTATTTATGCATCATCCTACTTTGTGCTACGTCCTACGCCGCCACCCGTACAGCAATGTTGTGCTAGAAATATGTTATTGACTTGATCACATCTATACTTACTAATATTATAAAGCTGAAGAGTTTGTTTGTTTGGATGGTTGAACGCGCTAATCTCAGGAACTACAGGTTCGAATTGAAAAATTATTGAAGTGAAAACTTCTTTAGGCGCGTTGAGCACTTGTTGGGTGAACAAAAATCATAGAACTCGCGACATCGTCACGCTTCCACGCTTTCCATTTATGAATTATTTTAGAATATTAACAATGTCTCAGAAATGATGCGTCCCACGCAAAAAATAACGAAATTTTGACCCCCTTAGTAGCCTCCATAAGAGTATCAGGCAATAGCATCCGACCCGCTTTTTTTTCACTTCTATCGGCAGTCCGCCAGTTTATTTAGTGTTGGATAGCCTATTTAACGAGGAAGGCTATAGGCTATATAACATCACGCTACGACCCACGGGGGCGGCGCAGTAACCATAAACGGGGGTGAAACCGCGGACGTATCTAGTTCTGTATAAAACATCCGTAAGCACTCAAAGCAAATTACAATAAAACTACCGTAATACAGCTAGAAAAGTACACTCAATATCATATAAATTGAACAGAAAACGTACACCGCAAGATAAATTCAATTTTCCCTGCACCTCGTTATTCAACAGGACAATAACCACTCTGCATTCCTTTACAAACTGTATTCAAAACCATCTTGTAAATATAATGTTGCTTGAATATATTATATTA
This sequence comes from Catocala sponsa, assembly GCA_963564715.1. Lineage (NCBI taxonomy): Eukaryota > Metazoa > Arthropoda > Insecta > Lepidoptera > Erebidae > Catocala > Catocala sponsa. The sequence continues at coordinate 5,505,174 of OY751334.1, forward strand.
AAGCCTTAAAGGTGTTACTCGGGGTTAGAAGCGGGACCGTCTGAGTGGCGATACGTGACCGTGCATATTCCGATTGTACATCCAAATTCGTTTCAATTTTCATGAGATTTTCATGCTTTTTTTTAGTAAAGGTTTGAATAGTCACTTTGGAAATAGCTTTTATATGGATTTGGGAAAGTGTGATGAATGTGCAAGTATTTATACTACCTATATATATTTTCCGTCTGTGATTGTATTTTCCAAAGTTATAGCTATAGAAACTGTTTGGTAGTGGAAGTTTACATAATCATAATTTATTTTACTTCAGTAATGTCTCTAGCCTGCTGCGTACAGGATATAACAACTTTATACTGCCTCCGTGGCGCAGCGGTAGTGAATGCGACTTGACTGTGACGGTCTCGAGTTCGAATCCCGGGTCGGGCCAACAAAAAAAGCTATTGGGTTTATCTGTCAAGAAAGCTCAATAGCAGCCCGGAGTTAAGAAGTTGGCGGTGTTAGACACCCCCGTGTCTCGGAAAGTATGTAAAGCCGTTGGTCCTGCGCCTGATCTCTCTCCGGTCGTGTCGGATTACCGTCCCATCGGATCATGAGAGTTAGGGAACAGAGAGTGCACTTGTGTTTGCGCATACACTTGTGCATTATAATATTTCCTGCGCAGATGGCCAGTCTCCGTTAAGACCGGCCGCCGTGACCGAAATTCGGTCTGGAGGACATTATTATTTTCATTATAACAACTTTATTTTAACACCTGAAACTAAATTTTATTTATTTTGAAAAATATAGGTGCATAGCAAGATGGCTGGAAAACAATATTGATTTTTATGTTTGGCCAATGATTGGCGTATACTTGTCTCGATAGATGGCACATAATGTGTGGAATTAGAAGTCGATGTAGTTAAATGGTACAAAATGATATAATTTTTTGGAGGTTTATTCAATTAGTGTGGGTTTGCATTATTTTTAAGGTAAAGACAATGAAAACGTGCTGTAGATAAAACGTAGTTTCTTCTAAAAGAAAATCAAAAATCTTTTAATAGAACAAAAATCATGGTACTCTCGTCGTCGTCACCGAACGCTTTCCATTTTTGAATTATTTTTTAATCACTTGCGCGTTGCCGACCCTTTAGGAAAGGCAGTCGGAAAGAGGATGATTGGGCCTCCGGCACTCTCACTCACTGAACGAAACACGACTGTAGGAATACTGCTATTTCACGTCGATATTCTGTAAGAGGGTAGTCCTTCTCCGGTCGAGCCGGCCCATTCATGCTGAAATCAGCGAGGCTCTACTGATTTCAGCATGAGGCTCTACTGTTTCTCTAACTCTCCTTTCAATATAAGAAATGTAAGGTCATAAGTCTACCAGGCTGGCTCTGGTGGTAAACCTCATACATCTTCGGGAATGAATCGGTAGAATTTTCAGATACTTAGGATTTTCACGATGTTTTCCAGCGCCATTAAAACGAGCGATAACTGTTAAATATTTACCACGCAGGCAACATCGAAATGTCAAAGGCGCGTGCCGTACGATCGAATCTTTTTACTATAATTCTAGCAAGCAGCTTATGAGAAAACATTAACTATAAAATTGTAGAAGCTATATTAATTACATAGTTAATAATTAACTGCCTCTGTGGCGTAGCGGTAGTGAATGCGACTGCTGTGCATGAGGTCTCGGGTTCGAATCCCGGGTCGGGCCAATAAAAAGTTATTGGGTTTTTCAGTTAAGAAATCTCAGTAGCAGCCCGGAATTAGGAAGAAAGCGGTATAAGATACCACCGTGCCTCGGAAAGCACGTAAAGCCGTTGGTCCTGCGCCTGATCTCTCTCCAGTCGTGGCGGATTACCGTCCCATTGGATCATGAGAGTTAGGGAACAGAGAGTGCACTTGTGTTTGCGCACACACTTTTGCACTATAATATCTCCTGCATAGTTTGCCAGTCTCCGTTAAGACTGGCCGCCGTGGCCGAAATTCGGTCTGGATGATATTTTTATTTTATAGTTAAAGGATAGGTATAGGTATATATATTGCAACTGCATTTCGTGATTTAAGGTCCTACGTAATAGTGGGCGAGCCTATTGCAGTACCGGGCATCGCTTAAAACTTAGTGCTGCTACTGGCAGTAACACATAGACCACTAAGGAATCGAAGCCGAGACGTCATGCGCACACAACAGTCGCAATTTCTATCGCTGTGCTACCTAAGAATATTATATAAATACTATCTAAATTACTAGCATTTGCGCGCGACTCCGCCCGCGTGGTACCTATAAAAAGTAGCCTATGTCCTTCCCCAGGTTTTAAACTATATCTATACCAAATTTCATCTAAATCGGTTGAGTGGTTTAGCCGTGGTAACAGACAGACAGACAGATAGACAGACAGAGTTACTTTCGTTAGTTAGTAAGGATAACAGTAAAAGTTGTTATATTTATCTGGAAATCCTGCCTAAAGGAAAAACATGAACTGCAGTTAACTTCGTTACATAACTTTCATCACGCGAACCCGTTTTAACGGTTTTTTCGAGTTCAATATCGCAGAGGTTCGAATATTTAAAGGTAGGTTTTTGCCACATTTGATAGTGACAAGGGTTCACGTTACAAGCAAAAATTCTGACGAGTCCATGCGTAAACATAACATATTAAAGTAGAGAAATTCAAACATTTATTTTTGAAGGATAAATAAATGTACCACATTTTATCTTAATAGTTTCGTGATAGGAATTTGTGATGATGACATCAACTTGGTTGAAAAAAAAAACCACCAACGGGTGGGCTTTTTCCAACCAAGAAGAAAGCTTCGCTAAAACTCGGAGTGTTGAACAGGGTGAGGCAGTTCTTCGCGCCTGGGCAGCTGTCTACTGTATAAGGCGCAAGTGCGCCCTTACGTTGAATACTGTTCTCATCTTTGGGATGGGTCCGCGCGGTACTTGCTGGACGCTTTCGACAGGTTACAGCGACGGGCTGTCCGTATCATCGGAGATCCAGTGGAACCTCTGCAACTCCGTAGGGACATCGCCTCATTGGCATGTTTCTACAAAATATACCACGGGGAGTGCTCTAAAGAATCATTCCACTTTATCCCGCCCTCCCCTTTGGTATCCAGAACAACGCGTGCTGGGCTTAGATGCCATCCTTACACGATAGCCTCTTCCTTTCCTTCTTCCTTCAATCCTGGGTCCTTTAAGTGGGGCGTTAAAAAGCACCTCCTCAGGCCGTCAAAGTAGGGACCATAACATCGCTTCAGCTGCTATGAGGATGGTGTGGTGGGCACTGCTCTTGCACTACATGACTACCATCAGACAAAGTGCGGTTATTTTGACGAGTAAATTAAAAAAGCAACCATTTTAAGCGGCTACCGTGGCATAAAGGCGTCTCCAATGGCATGGACATCACTTAAAAAAGAGTCGCTATGTTTCTAGCGCCATGGATACCTATGAATCTCGTTCCCTACTGACACTATAACTAAGAAGCAGAAGCTTTAGAAGCGTTGATATTCTACTCACCGTAGGAACATAGCATAAGGACTGCAATCTTCTTTAGAATCTGTAAGAGGATGGTACTTCACTGGACGAGTCGGTTTATTAGAAAGGATACCAAACGTCGCCTTATCATTCAGCAACAGCGGTAAAACAACAAAAACCTCTCAAACGTCTATGACTCCTACGGTAGAGTCATAGACGTTGAGTTCGTTGCGCGTCCGTGACCCCTACGGGGGAGTCAAGAAAATCTTTGGCATTTTTTTCGCGACCAATTACAACAAGTTTTCTTGACTCCCCCATAGGGATCAGGACGCGCAAAGGAAGCATTTTTTTTCTATGTGTCATAGAACATTCCAAAGAATAAATAATATCTTAACCACACCTATCTGTTACTCTTAAAATAACATGGCCTTATTCAAGGGTGTTCAACGGCTTACTGACCATTGTTACGCAAAAATCGCACAACCGTAGCACAATTGTCACTTCGATGCGTATTAGCCAATGGCCGCTAATTTCAACGCGGTGGCCGTAATACCCTACTAATTGGATTGCTTTCCAACATTGTACGTATTGTACAGGTAAGTATATCGTTGGAAACGTTACGTGGCAGACTTTGTTAGCTTCTTGCTAATTATGATTAACCTTTTCATAAATTTGAAGGTTGGATCATGGTTATTTCCAAGGCATTTCATGGTACAGTAAGGCTTAACTGCTAAGGCTATTAAACAAAAAGCATACGGCTCCCCTAGGCGGTGAGCGGTTGCTCTAGCCTGTAATAGCTTGCAGTACTAGGGGTATTGCTTTGTCGATCCTAGGGGAAAAGGAATTCAAATGTGATAATGTGATGTAAAAGGGAAAGGAAAGGAATGGGAGTGAGATATGCGAGCCTACGTAGTTCTTACTTACCTTACGAAACGTAGTAACTCCACTGTTTCGTTCTTACTCGCTGTTGCGCTGTTTTTCTGTAAGACTGACCTAATTCGCTGATGTTTTGTGGTAAAATTAAGTTCTTATTGCCAATTGTTATAGACAAATGACGTATTTGTCGAGGTTTAATATAGGTAATTAATGACGGTTAAACTTTCTGGCGGCTCTAGGCATCGACAAAATGTCAATTCCATATTCATGTGGTTACTTAAATCAACTTAATTCATGAACACCACTATACAACCCTTAAGAAAGACTAGCAGCATCTAAATGAAATAATGAAATGAAATGAAAAGATTTTTATTTTTGTATCATCATGACATGCGTCATCAATTATTATAGAATGCGGGTATAACAAAAAGTAAATAAAAATATGGAAGTAGGTATAAAGAAATTTTAAAAACAATTAAAATGTTTATGTGCAGATGCACGTCCCATCTGACGGCACAAAACAACGGTGATGCGCTCAGCATAATGCTGTGGCACTTGCATTGCTGCAAGCACTACACAGCGCAGATTTTCAGCGAACACCACAATTATTGCCGTTTGGTCCGCCAATAGTGCACTCAAAATAAAGAAATAAATAATACATATATAGCCACGAAAGAAAATATGGCATAATATATATAATCTTAATATAATAATAATAATCTCTAATATATCTTGTCTTTCACAAGGGTATAATGCGAATATGTCTTGCTGACCGATTAATTTTACTGACACGAACGTTGTTTTCAGGGAGATTCATTGGAGTTCTATACTTTATTATACGAAGATTGTGCTATTGAAATCTGTTATATTTTTCTGCTTTAAATGTTTTTTACACTTTAAAACGATTCGTCTAATTGGACGTAACAACTGATAAAATATAATATCCGTTTTAATATACGTTTCCTACAAATAACTACCCATATATACGTATAAAGTATTGATACACCTACAAAATTAAGTTTGGTTGTTACTTTTTGACGCCTACAACGCTCATCCAATTTTTATGAAAATTTATAGGAATTTAGTACCTATTGTGAAAATGTTTTTTGCCAATTAGCATCGATAGTCGCTAAAGTATACTATTGACGGTATATGTAAATTACATTACTTGTAAAAATCCAATCCTATTTGACGTCCAGCGTAGATAAACACCGGCCGTCAAAAAAGACAGAAAATATGATTTACGTTCCAATATAGCAATGTTCTCCACAGGGGTGTTATACATATATAAATTCATCTGAACACAAAACGGGGTGTATTCCAACCCCGTTCACCGCGTCAAGCCAAGATTAATGTTATCCGAACACTAACAGGATATTAGACGGTCGTCCGTTCAGACCGGCTCTGAATTTTGATTGTACTTTAATTATGTTAAGTGGGTCCACTAACGTTTCAGTTGCTTGTTTGTTTAGTTGTTGTTGTGTAAATATATTTAAAGGTTCTCTCACAACTGGGGAGTTTGACGACCGAACTACACACACTAATATGTTAACTTTTACGTGAATGTTACGCACTACAATGACTCTGCCAGTGATTAAACTTGAAGAGTGTTATATTAAAAAAGCTTATATTTAACGTAGGATTTGGAATATGAAGTGTGTTGCTAAACACTGCTATGAGAGGTGATGTTTTATAAGACGAAGATTCTTTAGCAGCGCTGAGTTATTTTGACAAATTGCGGGCCATCAGTTAACAAATTGCGGGCCATCAGTTAACGGCAACTAGTGCTACAACTGCCTGAATTATTATTGAATAGAGCGATTTAGGAATGTATCATGATTGTATTCATTGTGTAAATGTCTGTGCCCGATAAACCGCTTGGTTATTTTTACAGATAAAATTGATTATTTATTGGTGTTATTGGCAAACAAAAGTGGCAGTAATTGTAGTGTAAGGCAAACTTTTTTTATTCATATTAATGTTTTGGCAAACAGAAGAGTACCCTTAACGGACGAGCATGATTCGATGAAGCAAAAGATGCAAAACAGGAATGAAGCAAGTGAAAATCCATAGCATCAAATCATCTGTCTAGCCCTCCGGACTCCTTTTTAACAGACATCATAACGTACTGAGGGTCGTTTACCCTAAATGTATATCTTTCATACAATAGTTATGTTGTCTTTATTTCAAGTCTTCTTTTACTATCTAATGGGCGCGCCAGCTGGCACAAACGTACACATTATTTTTAAAAGAACTCCGTTTATAAAGAGAGTTCAGTCTTCAAAGGAATGTGCGATGTATTTTCTTTGATGAATCCCTCTAATCTTGCATAAACAAAGAAAACTTTTAAAGGAAATATACAAAGCTTTCCTTTTCTCTTTACTTACATTATAACATTGGATTAGAGCATTCATATTTTCTTCTTAAATCTTTAATTTCATATTTTACTTATATTATGAAAACTTTATTAAAACGACTGGAGATTGTTTTAGCGATAATATCAATGAAATATGAAAAACCTGCTAGACATATCACGCATATTTATAGAATTTGCTACGATTTCACTATTTCTGTATTTACACTTATCCGCCCTCCCGTAGTAATATTTTGCCAGAATGGATGAAATTTCAAGAATCGCGAAAGTCCGGCCGATGTTTAACATTACAACATCATAATTTCATTACGAATGGAGGAACACGACGTTGCCCAAACCTTTTTGAAGTAAAAACTTCTTTAGGCGCGTTGAGCACTTCTTGGGTGAACAAAAATCATGGAATTCGCGTCATCGTCACCGAACGCTCTCCATTTTTGAATTATTTTTGGTTTATAAAGAAGTGATTATGATCAAGGATTAAAGTTTTCACTTCTATCGGCAGTCCACAAAAACAGCCCCAATTTTTTTTTTTATGATAGCTACGTGTAATTTCTGTATAGCGGGGGACTTTACAAACACTTAAAGAGCGAACACAAAGGACACCTGAAATTGGAACAACCATATTGTTAATCAGACAAATTTGTGTCCCGTGTGAGATTCGAACCCACAACAATCGGCATAATGGCAGTGGCGCCTAGTACAGTGTATCGACGTATCGAGATTAATAGCGATTAATCTTGATACGTCCTAACTAATATTATAAATGCGAATGTGAGTTTGTTTGTTATACTTTTACGCCTTAACTACTCGACCGATCATCATGATATTTCGCATTCAGGGGTACAGAAAAGGACATTGGGTACCTTTCATTCTAAAAAGTTCCTGTTCCCAAGATATAGAATTTATTGACAAAATCTCCACTGCAAACGAAGCCGCGGGCAAAATCTAGTTTATAATAAGTATCGTTCAAAGTTTCAAACTACTTAATATTATGACAGAATATACATACATATTACGTGTACTAGGTATTATAATATTCACGTTACCTGATTGTCTTGCTAAAGCTCTTGTTCATTAATTATTTTAGAGCTTGCTACGAATATTTCGCCTTGTAGCTTGTGTTAAGCTTTATTACTAAAGAAACTTAGTAAAACCTTCTGTCTTTATTCAAGACTACTTGCCTTCGTCTTGTGGCTCGAGGTTGTATCTAACCTTAATTGAAAACTTTAAAGACCCTAAAAATTATCTTACGTTTACGCGAATATTATTAAAAAAAAATTCAAATCGAACCAGTAGTTCTTTAGATTAGCGCGTTCAAACAAACAAACAAACTCTTCAGCTTTATAATATTAGTATAGATAGAAAATCTTTTGACCTGTCAGTATAACCATAATAATATTCGGAAATATTGATAAAATATTCTATATGGATACCGGCGCGGCGTCCGTATAGGAATTATAAAAGATCATTTTCGTCAAATTAGGGTAAAGACCCTAATTTGAAATTAAACAACTTTATATGGATTTTTATTGCGTTGTTTATTTTTTATAAAACACTATTATACAGTCTCCCCGAGAACATGGCTGCTGAAAAGCAACCGAAATGTCGGGGAAAGTGTAAAATGAAATCTAAATAATTTTAATTTATATTTAAATTAAAATTATTTAGATTTTTGCTATTGTTATTGCTTAAATAGAAGTAAACAGTAACGGCGGGACTCCACCAAAGCGGAGACGAGACGAGCGGAGAGGAGATGTTTTTTAAACAACCAATAGAATTGTGTTATTGACACATCTCCTCTCCGCTCAGCTTCAGTGGAGATCGCTGTGCGGAGATGTGTAATATTTGTATGGCGCGATGGAAGCGGAGATGTGAGCTGTGCGCGGACGACGCGCAGTGGAGACGAAAGATGTGAGCGGTGTGCAGTGAGCGATGTCACCCTCCCCCCTCTCGTCCGCCAGCAGCCCGCAGAGCCCCGCGCGCGCGCCAGCCGGCCATCTTGCTTAATGAAAAACATCTCTTCTCGCACAGCACACAGCACACCGCACACATCTCCGCTTTGGTGGAGTCCCCCGAGCTGAAAAACATCTCTTCTCGTACAGCACACAGCACACCGCACACATGTCTGCTTTGGTGGAGTCCCAGCCTAACTAGTAAAAGTGTTTAACAATAGTAGTTTAAAGTTTCAAAATTATGTAATAATAGTGTTTTATAAAAAATAAACAACACGATAAAAGCCGTGTAAAGTTGTTTAATTTCAATTAAAAGACCCTAATTTGAAGAAAATTATCTTATATAATTCGTATACGGACGCCAGTGTCCATACAGAATATTTTATGATTATTTATTAATATGGTTATACTGACAGGTCAAAAGATTTTCTATCTATACTAATATTATAAAGCTGAAGAGTTTGTTTGTTTGTTCGAACGCGCTAATCTCAGGAACTACTGGTTCGATTTGAAAAATTCTTTTAGTGTTGGATAACCTATTTATCGAGGAAGGCTATAGGCTATATAACATCACGCTACTACCCATGGGGGCGGCGCAGTAACGTTAAACGCGGGTGAAACCGCGGGAACATCTAGTACCTAATAATCTATAGTTGATATAGTGGTTTAAGTGGTCGTGCCGCGATTGCTACTGCGCCTGCGCTAAGTGTTATAAATTCAACCCCTTCAGGGAACAATTAGGGAGATCCATGCGTTTGGGTGTCCTTGGTGTCCGTTGTTTGACTGTATGTAAAAGTCCCCCGCGACAAGACATTATTCCTAATGGCGGTATTAAGATTTTAAAAAGAAAAAGAAAGAAAGAATATTTAATTATACTATCATAGAACCTATCTTTTTTAACAGTCGAGCTTTTAGGACTATATTAACTCAATATAAAGCCACCATTTGCCGCGTTCTTCTTAGTATATTAGTATCTTATCTTATATTAGTATCTTAGTATATTCAAGAGACTAACCATCATGATAGACAAGCTTTTCTAAATTGACTCATCTTTCGATTTTGAGTGCATTTCCAAGTTGATAAAAAATTACATTCAATTCAGGTCGAGGGAACGAGTGTCGTCATTTCCTGTCGCCGGTTCTGAGCGACATCTAGCGGGGTGATGTCTCCCGCCTTTTACTTTTGCTACGTGTGACATTTATAATAGTTAAGTGAATGTCTTGATGTCTTAGGGTTCCTAAGGTACAGGAGAGGTACTTTTTGAAATGATTTATTTTATTTATCATATCAATTAGCCGCAATATTATTATGCAATCCAGGAAATAAACCGGAATAACCATTGAACGCCCACTGAAAAACATTTTGTAATAGTTTAGTTAAAACGCGACAATGTAAAGCGTCGTAAGTGTGTTACTCGCGATACGCAAGCGTACCAAGTATATGGTACGGTCTCCACCGTAGTAGTGGTGTCGATTCGCTCTCGCTTACGGGCAGCGCACGCAAGAGTGAGTGGGACAGGTGCATAATATAGCGCATACGACTGATTTATGCACAGTTTTGATGGAGCCGTTTTTCGAGCGACGATCGTGCATCTATGGTATATTTGATCGATGTATGTATGTATTTATTAGTTTATGTACTTTTATTGTTATACAAAATTATACTATTACTATTATCATTATCGATATTCATGTCAAAATCGACACAACAGTCTATCTGTAAAAACTTGGCAAGCATTATGATTTTTATATTTTTACTGTAAAGATATCAAGATCAATTTACGTAATAAACCTAATAGTTTTTGAAGTGAAACTTCTTTAGGCGCGTCATCGTCACGCTTCCACACTTTCCATTTTTTAATTCTTTTAGAATATTAACAATATCTCAGAGCAGCGATAGCTTAGTGGGGAGATAAACAGACTGCAATGCAGAGGGTCTCGGGTTCGAACCCACGTCGCGCACCTCTGACTTTCGGAAGTTATGTGACTTTTCGAAATTATGTGCGTATTGACTGACAATTATCGCCTGCTCCGTGCTTCGGAGAGCACGTTAAGCCGTCGCGTCGGTCTCGGCTGCCATGAACATCTATGACAGTCGTTACTGGAAAGACAGTGCCCTCTAATCACACTGGTCTAGCCTTAGGGTATCGTAAGCCTTCGGGTTGCGGAGTTCAGATGGCAGTCGCTCCGTGTAAAAACTGATATCCCGTCTAATCCAGTTAGACTAGAAAACCGACCCCAAGTGACTTGGGAATAATAAAAGCTAGGGAGAAGAAGGCTTATATTATATATGCGATATTGTGTCTGTTAATTTGTCCTCCTGTTACGCAGCAAAGGAACAATGAATGGACATATTATCTATACTTCTATACTAATATTATAAAGAGAAAAGATTTGATTTTTGTTTGCTTGTTTACAAGGATTTAACTCAAACACTAGTCAACCGATTTTAAAAATTCTTTCACCATTAGAAAGCTATCACCGAGTAGCAAAGGCTATATACATATTATTTAAAAAAAAAAGGATCGTTACTAGCTTAACCTACCCTACTTTTACGCGAGCGAAGCCGCGAGTAATAGCTAGTTTATTATAAATGCGACATTGTGTCTGTTAGTTTGTCCTGCTGTTACGCAGAAACGGGACAACGAATCGACATTATTTTGTATAAAGTTAGTTTATCGGTCGAAATATGATATAGGCTACTTTTATCCTGATTCAATGCATGGTTCCTGTGGGACTGTTATTTTTCATTCAAACTATAGAGGAGAAGGTACACCCACTTTTGTGTCTACTTGGTGTTAAGTTCCATGTCATAGGAGTCGAGTCTATAGCCGTCTATCGGGCATAGTTCCAGACTGAGAACTGAATTGCAAGGCACAACATGATTCCTCTGAGAAATTATTTATAGAAAACTAGCTGTTACCCGCAACTTCGTCCACGTGGAGTTTAAAAAAGTGTTTGTTAAGTTCGCAGAGACTTTTTTCTAAAATGAAAGTAGCCTTATAACATCAACAGTTACTCCTTATAACATCAGCTATCTGCCAGTGAAAGTCCTCTCAAAATTGGTCTAGCCGTTTCAGAGATTAGCCGGAACAAACAGACACACAGACAGACCAAAATTTTAGTTTTTTTTTTTTTTATTAAAATTTACAATAATAGTACCATGGCTTAGACCACTCGCTAAGCCATGAGGGTTTTTATGCGTAATTGTTTAGTAATTGATTATTTGATATAATACTGTATATACTTTCATAATTATGCATTTAGTAAAAGCTGTTATTTTGACAGTATAGATATGCCAGTATTGATTGCAGTGTCACACTTCAATTTTATTTATATGCCAATTACACTTTGATCGACCCGGTAACCGAACCCACAACTTCATGCACAGCAATCGCCACACTACCACTGCGCCACTGAGGCAGTCCAATGCAGAACTACTATCCATAATTAGCCAGAAAACATTATTTAAAATGGACGTTTCATATCTCCGTGCTATCCTAGCTTTTTTAACTCCATTCATCTAACCCCGACCCCTTTGAGAAATAGGACGACAGACTTACGGAGTCCTCACTAAAAGACTACTGCCATCTTACGGGTACAAAATAAAACTAAAAGTTTGAATAGTTAGCGAGCGGAACATTTTGTATGAAAAATACATCGAATTTCCTGATGCGATTTTCTAAGAGAAATTCATATGGAAAAGCGTCTTCATTAGTTTAAAAGAAAATGTTACTATATTACGTGGTCAGACGAATGGCACAGTAATGTCAGTGCATGAGGTGGCTCCTTACATTGTCTAATGTCGCTAATGTACAGATAGCGCTTAGTCATAAAAAAATTGGGGCAGTCTTTGGAGACTGTCTATAGAAGTGAAAACTTTAATCCTTGATCATAAACACTTATTTAAAACCAAATTATAAACCAAAAACAATTAAAAAATGGAAAGCATTCGGTGACGATGACGCGAGTTCCATGATTTTTGTTCACCCAAGAAGTGCTCAACGCGCATAAAGCAGTTTCACTTCAAAAAAAGGGTTGGTCGGATGCTAGTTCCTGATACTCTCTTGGGCATTATTAAGGGGATCAAAATTTCGTTATTTTTTGCGTAGGACGCACCATTTCGGAGATATTGTTAATATTCTAAAATAATTCAAAAATGGAAAGCGTGGAAGCGTGACGATGACGCGAGTTCTATGATTTTTGTTCACCCAAGAAGTGCTCAACGCGCCTAAAGAAGTTTTCACTTCAGAATAGAACACACAAGCACTAAAATAGTGGTTCGAACAGCTATTCTATCAGTTTAATTGTTGAATATCAACTACTGATAAAACAAACTTTTTCTAGACGTCAATAAGGTCGCCTTTTATTACGTGGGATCCACTTACTAAGCAATCATTTTACGGGGACACAAATAAATAATCATCGATATATGCCAGCATATGCTTTTAGAAGCTAGTCAGCGGTGTATATCATAGATTAGCTGTGCCCGCGGTTTCACCCACGTTAATGATTACTGCGCCGGCCCCATGAATCGTAGCGTGATGTTATATAGCCTATAACCTTCCTCGATAAATAGGCTATCCAAAACTAAAAGAATTTTCAATTCGAGCCAGTAGTGCCTAAGATTAGCGCATTCAACCAAACAATTAGTATAGATTTCGCCAGTTATGGTTAGTAATCTATACTAATATTATAAAGCTGAAGAGTTTGTTTGTTTGTTTGTTTACTTGAACGCGCTAATCTCAGGAACTACTGGCCCGATTTGAAAAATTCTTTCAGTGTTAGATAGCCCATTTATCGAGGAAGGCTATAGGCTATATATCATCACGCTAAGATCAATAGGAGCGGAGCACCAATGAAGAATGTTTCAAAATCGGAGAGTATTTTTTCCTTTTGAGAGCTTCCGCTGCGTGCGCTGCGTAAACAGTTAAAGTTTCGCAAAAATCATGTATGACAGAATTGTTCCCCTTTAAAAGTTCTAAAAAAAAGTCCGCGACAGCATATGTCTATCTTTTAAGGTTGGCTCACTATAACCATTTTTATGCATTTTTATGCTAACCAAATTTGTTCTAAAATAATGCGTTATTTGCGAAGGTATTATTATAAACATGATATTAATCCTTATCCAAATAAATACGTTATTCATCACAAGTATTTAATTTAAAACAAAATTGCCCTTTACATCATTCGATTTCAATGAATATCTTAGAAGATATCGCAGTTTTAAAATAACATTGCAGTAAAATAATTACCCATTACAGACATAGTACAAACGATGTTTCTCCTGGTTTATTCTGCGTGATTACTACTGGTTCGATTTGAAAAATTCTTTTAGTGTTGGATAGCCTATTTGTCGAGGAAGGCTATAGGCTATATAACATCACGCTACGACCCACGGGGGCGGCGCAGTAACGATAAACGCGGGTGAAACCGCGGGAACATCTAGTATAATATAATTAGAGGCACACTAATTGCCGTATATCGGGCACATTCCCAGACTTTTTGCATGCATTTGCAATACCTAACAAAAAAGTCCAGTGACACTCCGCCCAACCTAGAGACCGAACCTGGGACCACACGATAACACGTGGGTGTAACCGCAAATTTATATCAATGGACATCACAAATATATGATTCAATTAAGGTTTGACTCGGTAAGTGGCAAAGTGACGAAGAAATAGCATGATCGACTAAAAGAACCGCAATTCTTTGGCAAATGCGATTAAGATGACAGCGCTCCTTAAAGTGCGGTTTGTATTTGAAAACTTAGTTTTATTTCCTAACCGTAAGCGGTGGAAAATAAAACTAAAAGTTTTGAGGTCACGGAGACGCGGAGATACGTGAGGTGCTGAATAGTTAGTGAGCAGAACATTTTGTGTGAAAAATACATCGAATTTCCTGATGCGATTTTTCTTAGAGAATCTCACGTGGAAAAGCGTCTTCATTAGTTTGAAATGTTGAAAGTCGCGAATATATTATTGTTACATTGCATATTTTCTGCACGGCATAGTTTAAAGTGGTTACGGTGGACTGTAGTTTTGATATTCTTGAACTCCCCTGCGGCACACTGATTTGTCCGTATGAGAAACAGAGAGCTTGATATCTGCCTCTCGTGCATGCAAATCACATTTTATTAGATGTCTACTTTTTATAATAAAATTTTGTTGTCTCGTTGGTCTATTTGCATACGACTGCACTTACGTATTAATAAATAAAACAAAATGTTGGCAGCATTAGCAGAAGGACTTAATCTTACTGTTTACCAGATATCTCTGGCAAAATATATAAAGAGAATATACACATACATATATGTATGTATGTATAATTCCTAGCTAAGATTTTAGGATCTAAGTATGAGAAGCGTAAAACGGTATGAAGAGTGAATATTTTCGTCTACTAGACACATATCTAAGTTTCATGCTAGTAGAAAACCTAATAAACTTTACCATATTCGGGAACCAAATTCAGGATCGCACAATCACACTTGGCCCTACAATATAAAACTGGACGAAAGAAGCAATCAAACATAATTTCACACATTACAATACTAGTCAGAATTTCATTCAAATACAACGAAATCACACTGAACAAATCTACGAGTAGAAAACGCTGTGTTTTAGTATAGAAAAATAAACAGTCGGAACATTCAGAGCCAGAGGGACAGAAATGCGCAGTGGACACTTTAGTGCCAGCATGGCGACCACTTAGCGTCCCAGTCCGCTGCGGAAAATCTAAAAGTTTTCAACGTGTTTTTTACAAATAGATTGATCGTCGTGGTCTTTTAGCGCCTTTACTATTGTGTTGCCTATACCTCGCTTGAGTGGTCATTAATGTTTGAGATATACAATGCCAAGCGGGATTTAATTTTGGAAGAGCGTTGATTTTAAAACCGTATTAAGCTGAATGCAACAATTTATATTGGGCTGTGCTTGTTATCACTTACACATTGTTCTCAAGTATCTTTAAATAAGCCCAAAAGCGCGGCTGGCCCTACTAAAATAGACTATAATATGCCCAGTTGCTCTTACTAAAATAGTAAAAAGATAATAAACTATTTTATTGAAGCAAACGCAGCCCTTTTAGATTTAATATAAATTCAATCATGAAATAGCATACCTATGCTTTGGTGGCCGCATCCACGACATGCAAGTTAGATTGAATAATAACAACTTGAATTTAATTTACCGTTAAACGTAAAACAACATATCGAGCAATGACTTTTATTAAAAAAGGAAGTTTGTGTAGGGAAAAGTTCAATCACATAAGGCTACTGCCCTGTAGGTAGGTACATGTATTCTGATCTTTAGATATTAAAAAGATCACCTCTTTTTCTGGCAAATGGTTACATGGGCTCGCTTTTCCATGTGAAGCCAATACAATTCTGATATTATTAATCAAAATTATGTTTTATAAAAAATAAAAATATATTCTACTAGCTGATACCTGCGACTTCGTTCGCGTAGATTTGAACTAAAAAGCGTTTGTCTCCGCGGGACCCTATTTGTTTTTTAAAATCAAAGTGGCTTATGTTACTCCTTATAACATCAGCTATCTGCCAGTGTAATTCCCGTCAAAATCTGTTTAGGCTTTTCGGAGATTACCCGGAACAGACAGACAGACAGACAAAAATTTAAAAAACAGATGTTTTCGTATAGGTACCTTATATACTTTCATATGCATTAGATAAAAACTGTTATTTTGACATTACAAACAGACACTGCAATTTATTTATTTGTATAGATGTGTGGTCGTCTTGGGAACATATTAAGGAATTATTTGCCCTGCATTAACGTAACACAGTCTAGGTAACCCAAACAACATGCTAACGAACGGTTTAAAGCAATCACGAGCAAAACGGTTGTGGTCAGCAACAGCTAACCGTTTGACTAGAAGCAAATAAATTAAAAGTAATTCTGTTTGACTAGACGGTACCTATGTCAGACATCAACGGTTGGTTTACCACAATTCAGCTGAAGCTAATACTAATGCTTCAGCTAAACTGTGGTTAGAAAAAGTTCTAAGTACATTACCATTAATATTCAAAAGCCCCAGTCCACTTAACAGTATCTGTAACTATCCACTCTAAAGCGACAAAAATCGACGTACAAGAACCGCAAGCTTCAGGTACTCTACTCAATATTACAGGACATTCAGGCCGCTGCTACTCACAGAGGACCCATTAACGGCAACGTGGTCTACCTACATGTTAGAGAATTTTCTCGAAAATTTCTCGAATGTTCTCGAATTTTCACACGACCTCCGGTAACGTAGGTGATGTAATTGAAAGTAAGGTGACGCTGCAGAATGCGCGGAAGCGGAATGCAGTCCGCCTAATATTGAAGTTTACTTTGTTCAGTACATTTTGTATATTGGACAACAGTGTCGATTTTGTTGAACACATTAGGTATATAATATCAACTCTGTATCAACTACTGGCAAGGTCCTCTTCTCAGTGTGAGAAGTGTTCACGCTGGCCTAGTGCGGGTTGGCAGACTTCACATTTCTTCGAGAACATAGTAGAGAACTCTCAGAAACAGTTGAACATATTTACTATACTGTAGGCACATTGCTACTGTGTAACCTCAATATTTTAGATGTACTTACGACCTCAATAGTATCGGCTCAATTGTGCTGAATATTATTTAATATTTTACTTAGTCATATATTACTGTTTATATGTGTGTATATGTGTATGCTCACACATATATGATTCAATACTGATATCATTTTCATATTACTAATGTGGTTGAGATACTAAAAACGCGGATGAGAACTCGTTGTCAATACTTAAACGTAAGATTACGAGGTAGGTACATTTTCGTTGTATTGCTAAAAACTTACAAAAGCGAAGGCAGTACAACCACAACCTCAAAAAGATGTTCAATGAACGTCATTAGCAACAACATTTTAATCTACGACGAGCAAGACATGTTATAAGAATTAATTAAATGGTTGGAATGTACCACCAGCTTGGGATCTAGTAATTCAAATAGTCAAACCCAAGAAGAAGCAAACCACAGCTAGACTTCATGATACTTTGAGCTCATTCTGCGTAAATAGAAACACCCATGATTAAATTATGTTCGGGTACTTCGAAATAACTACACTAGAACATTGAGACAACTACCATCTTAGTCTCCCCGTGACCATGGCTGCTGAAAAGCAACCGAAACGTCGGGGAAAGTGTAAACACAAATATAAATAGTATAATAGTATAGTAATAGTATAAATAGTTTTAATAGTTTCAATAATTTAATTAGCTTAAAAATGAGTAAAGTTTAATAGTAATAGTAGTGTAACAGTTTTCAAAATTTTGTAATAAAGTGTCAAGTAAACAACGCGATAAAATCCGTATATATTTGTTTAATTTCAATTAATGAAACCTACATATGCTTGAAAGTAATGGTCAAAGAAGTTGATCACGCCCAAACTAAAATGTTTTGGTAAAAGATGTTGGTATGCGAAATAGGAGTCATACAGCCGGCACTGTAGACCGGGTTTCAGAAATACGTTATAGTATATTAGGGCTTATTACTGACTGTAAAGCCTTTGCAATTGAATACCGTGATTGGTCTATATTTTAGCGCAGACTCAAAGCGTACTATAACAGAATGTTCAGAACGCCGAAAATGACGCAATAACGTATTGAAAGCCCTATCCCTTACCATAGCCATAGAGAACTTAACTACAATCTGCCGAGAGTTGGTTATGCGCTTTTATAGCTCTCGACCCAACTATACACATATGAAGAAGAAAATGTATAGAAGGGCATGCCGACTAACAAACGTTTCGAGAAAATTCGAGAACTAAATTTATTTATTTTATTTATTTATTTAGTTTTACAGAAGGCTTACGGACTAATTAAAACTATGAAATATAACAATTATAATATTTTCAGTTTGCCAATTAAAAGCGCTCACATGTATATATAAAAAAAAAAGAAAGAATGTCGATTTTTGTACTCGTTTTAAATATAACAAAAAAAAGTATCTTCATTCAGTCAACCCTGTGCTGACTCGGTATTAGAGCTCACATTAACAAAGTATGAATTGGCCAATTGCCGCCTCATGGTGGCAACACTAGAGCAAAACAGATCGATATTCAGGTCCCGTGCAAGCGCATTGAAACTTACAGCACTTCTCCTGGAGAAGGCATTACCCCTATAGTTTGTTGAACTAAACGAAACATTCTATATTGGCCGTTGAAGGAAGCTTATCAAATTCGTGCGAATTGACTAAAACAACTTATGACTATAAAGAGGCTATAGAGTAGGGGTAGCTCTAATTGAGCTTCAGGATTAAACGGGGATTCCACTGTATCCGATTTCTCGAAGAATCTGTTGCATGAGTATCAAAATTCTCGAAGTGCATGTTTCCGCTAATCTGTGCACTGTTGTCGCAACCTAATAGATCGCATGCTTGCAGGCCAACTTGTTTCTTACTTTCTAACAACATTACAAGAAAAACTTAAGTTAATTGAAAAAGCGCATTGTGTTTGTCCAGTTCATTTTCTTTAAAAGGTGACACGACTGCGGTCGCACGCAGACTTGAATTCATGTTGTTTTTAAATAACCATTAAATTAAATCATGCTAGTACACTTCTGAAGTTTAAAACGAGTCGTGTCACATTCATATGCCTATGTTTTTGGTAGGTTTGAAAACTATGAAATATACAAGTAAATTTTATCTGTTTACTTTTGATTAAGCTGCCAATGTGTTTCTCTGGACCAGCTATAAATATTATTGTATGTGTATTTTCATACCTTTACGAAATAAAGTTATTATTATTATTAATCGATTGTATCAGTGTCGAGTCGGTGACACATTTACATTAATTTACATATCCTAATTTAAAATTATAAATGCGAATATTTCACATATTCGCATTTATAATTTTAATAATACTATAATTTTAATTTTGTTTGTTTGTTTGTTACGCTTCAACCGATCATCATGAAATTCTGCATACACACTACACAGGTACTGTTATCAGAGGTACAGAAAAGGATATATTGTACCTTTCTTTCAGAAAAAGTGCTCTTATTAATCTAACCTCCATTTACGCGAGCGAAGCCGCGGCCCAAAACTAGATTTTTCATAAAAATGAGTATGATAAATAACAATCCGATAAGTTGGTCTAAAGAATCTATAAGTTGTTCTCGCAAGACTAACTTGTAGGAAAATACAACCGCCTCCTGGCAACGTTACAACAGGCATCTTATGAAGCAAATTAACAAGTAATATAATATATAAGAGAACGAACAGGTACTCGTAGATATCAGCTAATTAGCCACATGCGCAGCCCGTGTACATTATAATTATATTAATTATAATAATGAGAGAAAAACTGTTTGTTGGTAGGTAAAGGAAAAATTTCGCCAGCGGCCTGACCCGCGGGAAATTTGGGGTCTTTTTCGCGCTATGTATTATTCGGGAATATTTCCTGTATTTTCCCCTGCCCTACAAACAATTATATAATTAGGTACATATTGTGTTTTATATAACTTGTTTCTTTATTTAAATGAAAGTTTTGTTAAAAAAAATGAGCGCTTTGGATTTAATAAATCTAGACTGTAAATGATCTATGGAGACGGAGCATACAATATGTATAAAATAATGAGTAGATAATTATATGATCCATATATAGGAACAAAACAAAATGAGAAAACGCACGTAATAATCATGAGAAGAACAAAGATAAATGGCACAGAACATAAATCGGTATGCAAACATCCTGAAAAATTGCATCCAGAGCAGTTCATAGATTGTGAAAAACTAATTAACAAAAGTTCACTTCTACCGCAGGCAATTTACCTTAGTAGGAGATGGCAAGAACATTAATAACTCACAATGCTAATAACTGCTATGGAAAATTAAGCAGCGCTGTCTCATTACTGCATTGCTACTTCAACTACGTAACTTTTTACTAACGACAGCAGAAAAGATCTCACGCAAAGCAACTCCGACCACAAAGGAAGAATAACAAAACTTAAAACAAACGGTAAGGAGGCAACTCTCGAGCAGAACCGCGGGCACAAATTAGCTAACAATATTTCCGAAGCCCTTGGGCAAATAACATGAAACGAAACGATTTAATTAAAATAATACAAAAGCATATTTATCTTTATACTCTTGTACCTTTAATATAAATATTTCAAAGAGCACATTATATTAGTAGGTACGTAAGGTAAAGAAGTTTGTGAGATGGCTGGCAGTTTAATATAGAAATGCGAGACGTAATATACTTATTCAAAAATAAATTAATAAAACGTTCAAATCCTACATGAAAGGGTTGAGTTAACACCTCAGCTCAGTGGGGAGACCAACAGACTGCAATGCAGAGGGTCTCGGGTTCGAATCCACGTCGCGCACCTCTGACTTTTGAAAGTTATATGACTTTTCGAAATTATGTGCGTATTGATTCATAATTATCGCCTGCTTCGTGCCGCGGAAAGCACGTTAAGCCGTCGGTCCCGGCTGCCATGAACATCTATGGCAGTCGTTATTGGGAGAGTTTCGACACAAAAGATCCCACTGGGTCAAAGTGTCACCGGTCTGCACTGACTGGCCCCCACATAAGATAAGATAAGATAACACCACAAAAAAACATTTACTACTCCTATGGTGTTAAAGTATTGCATTTTCACTAACTACATATTACATTTTATTGTTTTCCTTCAGTAAAAATACAATACAAAGCGATATGTAGTAAACCAAAATTCTTTTGAGGCGACTTCAACAACCTAAAGTTGTTTTGCTTTCTATATAAAATTCTATAGACATCCTTCCTAACTAATATTATAAAAGCAAAAATGTTTGTTTGTTACGTTTTCACGCCTAAACCACTGAACCGATCATCCTGAAATTTTACATATACGTTGTCAGGTGTAGAGAAACAGACATAGGCTACCTTTCATCCCGAAAAAAATTACTGTTCCCTAAGAAAACAACAATAACGTTCTTATGATAATAGATGGCGCTACGTGTCTTTTGAATCATGATTGAATTATATTATTACAAGCAGAGTACGACCCGAACTGATTGTCAAATTCTTAATTAACGCGAGCGAAGCCGCGGGCAAAAGCTAGTATTCAATATTTGTGATAAAATTTAATATTTTCCTGTATTTTAACACCAGAAACCTGTTCTTAAATATGAACTAGGACACCATAAGATTATTAAAAACATTTTACTAAAACCAAATTCAAGAATCAACTTAGTATTTTATTTTGTAGAAAGCCTATAACCCACCCACATACATACATATATCAATCCCATTACATTATACAAATTTCACACAACGTACAAATGTGCTTTTCTTTTGCAAACGGCTAGGTACAGTCACGAACGGGACGAAAGGCCTGGGCACACGATCCCTCTTGAATGTGGCCCGAACATGCCACATAACCTGACAATGCCCAATAGGATACGACTTAAGGATATCGGGACCAAATTATTTTACCAAACTCGGCAACGATAAAATTGGACCAAGTTCTCTTTATATTACCCTTGGGTGATAAATCTATTAAAAAGAGTCATCGATTTGCGATCAGGCATGGTTAGAACGGTAATAGGTACTATTCAAATTATGACTTCTAACAAAACATCACATACCTTTATCTGTTGGATATTTCATAAAATCTGTGGATTTTTAGATAGAGCAAGCTGGCGTTTTACTTCTTCGATTTGTATCTACAGTCAAAGATAAAGTACGTTTGGCCACAACAATAAATCTTATTCACTATCCGACTACATCTATCGAGAATCTCAACTGCCGGCTTAGACAGGTTTTTGTCCTGTATCCTTTATGCCTACTTCTAATACTGATGTTGTTGAATAAGTCACAATTGTAGTAATGTACACATTATACAAATTACTAACTACTACAAAATATATAAATTGCTATTCCTATAAACTTATATTTACGGCTAAACCGAATAACCTAAAATAACCTTAGAATTAATTCTAAGGCTATTTTAGGGTATTTCGTTTAGAGATTCTGAATAGCAGCGTGTTAGATTTGTCATCAAGCGCACCCATATTGATATCAATATTTTATTTTATACACGTTATCTTATATTATGTGTACGTTTCTAAAGTAAGAAAATATGCAATCACCGCTGACTCGTCGGCGGTAGCACAAGTACTTACTTCAAGCATATACAATTTTTCGTTATCACCTATTAAGATTATTCTATTAAAAACAATAATTCATGTAGTTTAACAATACACCCAATAAGTTGGCAAGTAAAACGTAAGGCATAGCTACTACTTGGCCCACGCACTACCGCGCACTCAAAATGTCATGCCTTGGATAGTATTAAGGTTTGTTTAGTACGTCTACGAAGAAACCTCTTATTTTATTGTCATTGTTTTCGAAGTATGTATGAGCGCAAATACATTCGCAATACTTTGTCAACTGATCTTGCTTCAGACACGCGTACCATATTTAAGTCAAAGAAATATTACATATCTTTTTTAAGGAAAATCTAAGGATTAATGCCAGGTAAGTTCTAGAGTATGTCCAGCAGTGGACTATTATAGCCTGATGATGATGAAGTTCTAGAGTATTCATCAGTTGAGTATACTTATTGCCAATTAATTCTTTCCTACTAAAGTTACAAATGTTTATATGTTTTTTTGTTTGTTTTAAATGGTTTGTATGTTTGTTACTTAATTACGCGTAAGCCGTAGAACGAATCTGGATATAACTAAAATCCAGATAGGACAAGCCTTTTTTTATAACGTGGAGGAATGCATGCAAGTACTCTCTGCGTAAAAGGAGAGGTTGTCGAGCTCACCCGGGAAAGGATGGAACGTTTCGGGTACTACCGACTAAACCTACCATGGTGTGCCAACTCACTGCCTTGAATAGAGCGTGGGTCGTTGGAACTGAAGATAGGACAAGTCCCGGCTTAGCCCAAGATTCTTTTTCTACTGGTATGTACACCCGTGAGGATTCATTCGGGCGAAACTACGGGCGGAAGCTAAATAATAAATTTGCCTTTGGCAAATATAGTTGTCGCTTTAATCTTTATTCGTTGATGCGCCACTGCTGTAGTAGCCAGCTGCTAAGATGACCTCGTTCGCGATTATTAAAAGTATGGGTAATAAATGTTCTTTCCCAGAGCTCAAGTTATGTACAACCATATTTCATCGAAGTCGGTTCAGTGCTCAGTGGTTCGCCCATAAAAATTGGATTCATTTGGTTACATGACTGCTATTACCATACTTAATACAATACTAGGTAACGGGTCTTACTCGCGATGAAGTATTTAAAACGTAATAAATACCTATTGATTGCCCGACGTTTCAATCCACTTGCATCGATCGTGGTCACGGGTTGACTGCTATGCTCGGCGGCGCGGCGTCTCCGTGAAGTGCGCTTTAAAAGCTATTACCATATCTATACTAATATTATAAAGCTGAAGAGTTTGTTTGTTTAAACGCGCTAATCTCAGGAACTACTGGTTCGAATTAAAAAAATATTTTAGTATTATTGTAGCCTATTTATTGAGCAAAGCTATAGACTATATAACATCACGCTACGACTCACGGGGGCGGCGCAGTAACGATACACGCGGGTGAAACCGCGGGAACATGTAGTTTATAATATAGCTTTAGTTCTAATTTATATCACACGGTACAGGTGGTTTAGGTCACCCACGCTAGAAACCCATTAGGTACTTTTGTATTTTACAATATAGTTATCTATTTATAATTATATTTTATTCGCAATTTTTTTTATCAATTCCTTGTCTATTCTCGACATGTAAGTTTGCCAACGAGTTAAGCGTGAAAACATAACAACTATACAATTACTGCCGCATCTATACAAATAAATAAAATTGAAGTGTCTGTTCGTAATGTCAAAATAACAGCTTTTTATCTAATGCATATGAAAGTATATACGAAAACAACTATTTTTAAAATTTTTGTCTGTCTGTTTGTTCCGGGTAATTTCCGAAACGGCTGAACCAATTTTGACGTGACTTTCACTGGCAGATAGCTGATGTTATAAGAAGTAACATAGGCTACTTTGATTTTAGAAAAAAAATAGGGTTCCGCGGAGACAAACACTTTTTAGTTAAAATCTACGCGGACGAAGTCGCAGGTCACAGCTAATTTACACACTAGTTTTCACCCGCGGCTTCGCTCGCGTAAATGTAGGTTAGTATAGGTTAGGTTTGCAACAGTTATTTTTTCTGGATGAAAGGTACCCTATGTCCTATTCTGTACCCCTGACAACGTGTATGCAAAATTTCATGTTGATCGGTTGAGCAGTTAAGGCGTGAAAGCTTAACAAATAAACAAACTCATTTTCGCATTTATAATATTAGTAAGGAAGTATGGATTGATATTAAATCGCTTGCGCCGAAAGGTTAATTACTATTGCAATCATATTTCTTTACAACTGCACATATTTCTCTAACTACTAGGCGACTCTATTGCTATATCGGCAACATTTCCAGATTCTGTTCTGCTATTGAGCATTGCTTAACAACACATTCGTTTTATACCAATATGGATATACACTTATTTAGCATTCTGCCTTGACAGCATTTTCGTAACATGTACTAACATGGTCGTCCACAGAACTATTTCACGACTACCCACGTTACTCGCTAATGTACCACATTTGTCACGGTTTCGGTCAAACGGTTAGTTTTCAGCTCGTTCCGTTGAAAGGGGTTTAATGTGCCTTTACCTTTAGGAGGGTAGTTTCCTTGAGTAGGCTTCAACTGATTGTGAGCGTGATTAAAAGGAATATGCCTTTTCAGAAAGATGGGACGCCTTAAACCCTAAACCACTCAATACGACAATAAAAAATTTTCTTTCAATTTCCATCTTATTCTTAACTTTCCCTCTATAAATAACTGCCTCAGATAATAACATAATATCAGCCCTGTAGACTATCCTGCTGCTGATCAGAGATCATGACAGTATTCAACGGGTTAACTCATCGTCTACCACGTTGGTGGTGTGTGTGCTGGCAGACTTCTCACACCTTGACTCAAAAGTCTAAGTCATGCAGGATCTTCACGATGTTTTAGTTCACTGTTAAGCGAGCGATAACTCTGTCTGCTACAAATAACTCGGTCGAAAACATAACCTAACATTGCTTACCATTCGTTACAAAGATATATGTAATATGGCTAATACTCAACAGGAAACAAGTAAAAAACGGCAATGAATTGCCGTAAATCTTGGAGTTCGAAAAAATGGTTCAAGTAATATGCAAAGGTCACGTGGTATCACGTGACCTTAAGGTCATAGTCAATTCGGGGGTATATCGACAACGCTGAGTCGAATGGCGTAGACCACTAGTCTCTAGCTATTATGGTTCTTGAGTTGAAAGCTGTTGTATAAGAGTTTTTCGAACTCTAAAAGTAAAGTGGATTCTGGCATTATTTACTTGGAGGAATACATACCAAAACATGAGTTGGTAAAAAGACCTGAGAGCTAACTCTACACCGCGTCTTCACTGCCCAAAGTTCAGTGAAGAGGTTTGTCAATGGCGCTGGTTAATACAACTAGTAACTTATATTATCACCATATTTTTGGTCTAAATGCATCCATACTTTACCTCATAACCTCTTTTTTACATATGATAATTTATATATTTATTTTAGCAGAATTTTTCTTATGACACTACTTACTTACATATATCCATGACAAACAGAGATATTATAGACACTTGAAAATCTTGAAATACAAGGGGTATGCGCTAGCTGTGCAGTTGTTGATCGTAATTTTGCACTAAGGTTACTGGCTATCATTAGATCCCTTCTTGCATTCCCGGATCGCGCAATTGAGTTGAATATATAGTATATAGTCCTGAAACACGACTCATTCGTTGAAAACTAAACTAGCAAAACTAGGTATAGTTAACCTCTCTGCCTACCTTCATACACGCATAATCCATCTTATGTTGCTTTTACGATAAAATATTAAGTACATAGCTCCATCTTCTGAACATAATATAACATGATATGACCAAAATTTTGTGCAATATTTCGATATTGGAGCGTTGCCCAATAAATGTCGATAGTCTCGTCCAATATACTCGTAAATCCGGGACCTAATAATGTCAAGCGAGCTGTGGTTGTACACGTACGTTCAAGAAAAGATCTTAGCTTCAATAGGAAGTGTCTACGTAGAACTTATGTTATACTCATTTATGTGTTTTGTAGTTGTTTTATTGCTACGAACTGATTTGGTAGTTAGTATATATTTTGAAGAAAATTAAAAGAGAGTTTAAATAGTAGGACGTTTGGTTTGACTCACAATTGGTCTATTGTGCATAAGTTACGTGAGGGTGGTTGGTTTCTTATACCATCCCAGCATGGTGGCTCATAGTTCTGCAATGTTGGAACAAATGAGCCGGCATCATTACATGCTCAACATAAGGCGCTGGCGGTGATACTAAATGAAGTTAAAGAAGTATTTATTGAGCAGTGGACTTGGCAGTGGCCATAATAATGCCTATTCGGTTTTGTAAAGTATTCATCTGCGCGATATATATGAAATATATAGAACTTTAGTATAGAGGATATAGATTCAGCAGGGAACCATAGTTACTTGCCTCATTGGTCCCAGGTCTGGTAAAATGTAATTTAGGTTTTCCTGTTAGGAATTCTTAGTAACTGCATTGCATTCCAATAGGCTAGACCCTAAAACGTTTCTTTTATTAACCGACTTCAAAAAAAGGAGGAGGTACTCAATTCGTATGTATTTTTTTTAATGTTTATTACCTCGTTACTTTCGACTGGGTGAACCCATTTTGATGATTCTTTTTTTATTTGAAAGCTGGTGCTTTCCGTGTGGTCCCATTTAATTTTGATTAAGATTTGACAATTCGTTTTCGAGTTATCCTTAATAATGCGTATTTGGCTACATTGATGATGTTCTCATATTTGGCAAGGTTCACTAAAACCCGAGAAATAAACAAAATTTTAACAAAAAAGAAAACCGACTTCAAGTAAGAATATTCTAAAACTTAAAATGTACTAAAAAGTTAATAAATAATTGCATATTCTTGTGAATAATTAAATTATTGTTATTATTGGAGTCGGTGTCAGCCAAAGTAGGTTTGTAACTAATTAAACATGAGATGTCTTACTATAATCATAACATAACATTGGCATGCACAATTACACGCATAGACGCAGCACGCAGATATTAAGAATATTCTTTCTTAAAGTCGGTTTTCTTTTTTGTTAAAATTTTGTTTTTATACAACTTTTGTGGTAATCAAGCATACGGCCCATGTGATGATAAGTGGTCACCGTAGCCTATGGACGCCTGCAACACCAGAGGCATTACTTGCGCGTTGCCAAACCTTTAGGGAAGGAAGTGGGAACGAGAAGGAGCGGGAAGGGGGAAAGAGGGTGATTGGGCCTCCGGCACTCTCACTCACCGAATGAAACACAACAGTAGGAACACTGCTATTTTACGTCGATATTCTGTGAGAGGGTAGTCCTTCCCCTGTCGAGCAAGCCCATTCATGATGAAATCAGCGAGGCTCTGGGACTAAAACGTAATGTACAAAATCAATTTATCATACAAACTCTGTTAACCCCTTCGGTTACGAGCGTGAGTTTGTATGCCACCCAAGTAAAACTATTTACCCAGTTTTGACAACGATAAACTCAAAGTACACAACTGTGAAGAATTCTAGAACAAACTAGAGCTATCACACACACGCCATACTTCAAGCAACTTGTATCAAATTTGGAGAGTGTACAATTTTCAACTCTATAAATTCAGTTCTTGGTCCGCGAATAGTTCGCGAGACACATAAGAGTATGTTATGTGTTGTGAAGTGAGTACACTTTGGTCGTCGGTCGTTAAGGAGATTTCAGACGTTGAGAAACTAGCTCTGCTCGTTTAAGGCAGGCGAATCGGTTATAAAAAAGTACAAAATAATTATTGCAAGCATATTTTTCTTTTTTTGAAATGGTACTTCTATATACGGATTTTATTGGGTTGTTTATTTTATATTGCATAATTTTGAAACTATTAAGGTGCTACGCTAGATGAGCCGAGCACAAGCTGAGCACAAGCCGAGCCGCATACTCGCGGTGTCAAGTATGGACGTACAACGAGCCTAGAACAATCACTGTCCTCGAACGTAGTGAGCGCGATGCAAATCCCTTTGTGTTCGTCAAAAAACCGACAGTAGGCGGAGCACAGTCGAGCACGAACCAAACGCTTGAAGCGCGCTCGTTCGAGGCTTGTAAGTCGATCCACACTACACGAATTTGTGCTCGGCTCGTGGTCCGCTCGTGCTCGGTTCGTTTAGCGTAGACCCACCTTTAAACTATTAGTGTGTGTTGAAAATAACACGATTAAATCCGTATAAAGTAGTTTAATTTCAATGTATAACATTCGAGTAAACGAAAGACAACATTGTTTTCCTTTTTAATATTTTTGATTTGCATATTACTATTGTTAACCCCATTGAATAACCTAATATGCTTGTGTTTTAACTGCCTTCGTGGCGCAACGCTAGTGAATGCGACTGCTGTGCATGTGGTTTCGGGTTCAAATCCGTCGGGCCAAAAAAAGTTATCGGGTTTTCTGTTAAGAATTCTCTATAGCAGCCCGGAGTTAGGAAGTTGGCGGTGTAAGACTCCCCCGTGCCTCGGAAAGCACGTAAAAGCCGTTGGTCCTGCGCCTGATCTCTCTCCGGTCGTATCAGATTACCGTCCCATCGGATCATAAGAGTAAGGGAATAGAGAGTGCTCTTGTGTTTGCGCACACGCTTGTGCACTATAATATCCCCTGCACAGATGGCTAGTCTCCATTAAAATTGGCCGCCGTGACCGAAATTCGGTCTGGAGGACATTATTATTATGCTTGTGTTTGGAGTAGATACACGTCGGAAGTGCAATTTCCAACCAAATTTTGCTTACTGTACATATATCAGTCTACAGTCTACCACGCCGGTTTCTCAACTGAGAATTTTTTAAGAAAAAACATGATGCATCTTTGTTTGTCATGGGAATCGAAGTCAGGCGTAAAGGTATCCTTATACCATCAAGGCGTAACAATATACCTTATATACATACATACATACATAGATTCACGCCTGTTTCCTAGAGGGGTAGGTTACGGATACTAGACAGAGACTACGGATTTCCATTTGCTTTGATCCTGACACACTTCTCTGGCTTCATTCACTTTCATCACATTCCTCATACACACCCGTCGGCTCAAGGAGCTCTTAACCTGGCCTTTGTCCAGAACGCCTCCGATACCTTATATCAACGTTTAATACAAATCAGTTTCGATATAGCAAAGTGTTTTGACAAAAAAAACTTTCTAACTTACTTAAGAAATTTGACGCAATTCCTGTCCAGTTAGGTTGCCTGTTAGTATTCCGCGTGTATACGACGCTTTAGAGCAAATAGGAAGTCCATATTCCATATATTATTTTGCGATCGTGCCGGATCGGAATCGGAATTGCTCCGCAGTCGTCCTTACTGTAGATACACTCCATTCTCTCGCTATTTGCCGTCAGATTTGCTCCGAATGGGAAGTTTGTTGTTGTGATTTTATGACGTTTCAATATCAATTTGTTGTGTTTAGAAAACATGAGTAACTTGGTCGAATTGTTTATAAACCTACTCAGTTATGCGTTGTTGATGTTGAGTAGGCTATAACTCCGCCAACGTCTTATTTAAGACTGAGTTGTACATCCTAACTAATATTATAAAAGCGAAAATGAGTTTGTTTGTTTGTTACCTTTTTACGCCTAAACCACTGAACAGATCATCCTGAAATTTTGCATATACGTTGTCAGGTGTACAGAAACGGACATAGGCTACTTTTCATCCCGAAAAAAAAACTGTTCCTGAGGAAAATAATAATAACGTTCTTATGATAATAGATGGCGCCACGTGTCTTTCGAATCATGATTGAATTATATTATTAGGTATATATATTAATACAAGCAGAGTATAACCCGAATTGATAGTCAAATTCTAAATTAACGCGAGCGAAGCCGCGGGCAAAAGCTAGTTACACATAAATATATCTAAATAATATCAGCCCTGTATGTAAACTGTCTCACTGCTGAGCACGGGCCTCTTGTCAGTGTGAGAAGGGTTAGGCCATAGTCCACCACGATGGCCTAATGCGGGTTGGCAGACTTCACATATCTTTGAAAACATTATGGAGAACTCTCAGAAATCCAGGTTTCTGCATGATGTTATCCTTCACCGTTAAAGCAAGCGATGATTAAGTAGTTAATACGCACATGACTTCGAAAAGTCAGAGGCAGTCCAATCGTCGCTCAATAGGCTATTGTACAATATTGTACAACTAAGCTATTTAAAGCTAGGATATTAAGAACTTCTATAAACATTTCTCACAGTTAAGATGTAAATTATAAACGAGGTAAAAGACAATACATGAAAAAGGAATTGAAATCGCGAATGCGACAAATTACATCGTCATTTTAACAACTAATCTATTCATATTGGCCATATATGAATAGATTAGTCGTTAAAATGCCTATGGCCAATATGGCCATGGCCATGGCCTATGGAAATCCCTTAATTGACTTCGTACTCAAGTCGGCCGCTGCGGTTGCAACCTGGTAAAATGGGGAATCAGAGAGCCTCACAAAGCACAGTGTGAATGTGGTGATCTCAATCAAACCATGTCACATCTGTTAAAATGTCCAAATTGTCCTTGTAAGTGCACCATGGAGGACTTGATGGACGCAACTGCTAATGCGATTGCCGTGGCTACACATTGGGCAGGATATATTTAAAATAATTGTCCCATTGACTCGAGAAGAAGAAGATCTATTCATGTCTACCTTGGTGGGCACATCTGTAAGAATTTGACACTCTCGGTAACTCGGTAGGCGGTCTTGGATAGTCGGACAAAATATAATTGCATTTTTCTATCGACGGCAGTATACCTGACCCCTATTACGTAGGGCCTGAAGATATTTGATGGATGGCAGTGGAACAATGATCATGAAGTCGTATGTGGTTACCTACTCATTACCCTCGATGTCTGGTACATAAATCTGGACATACCTGAAACAAGCCAGAAACAAACAATTAATAGTCATATCATATACTATGATCTGCAATAGGATAAGATTTACGATATACGCTAGGGTTAAAAACGCACACAAATAAGCCTACCTCGCCGAAACACTAATCTTATAAATGTAAGAATTTCGTGGGCCTTGTAACTCAATAACCCTCAAAACGCTGATAGACACCAACCACAAGTCCTACTTTTAACCTGTCAAATACTAGACATAATTAATAATAATAATTATAATGTACTCCAGACCGAATTTCGGCCGCAGGGGCCAGTCTTAAAGGAGACTGGCCATTTGCGCAGGAGATATTATAGTGCACAAGTGTGTTTGCAAACACAAGTGCACTCTCTGTTCCCTAACTCTCATGACCCGATGGGACGGTAATCCGATACGACCGGAGAAAGATCAGGCGCAGGACCAACGGCTGTACCTGCTTTCCGAGGTACGGGGGTGCCTAACACCGCCAACTTCCTAACTCCGGGCTGCTATTGAGATTTCTTAACTGAATAACCCAATAACTTTTTGTTGGCCCGACCGGGGATTCGAACCCGAGACCTTATGCACAGCAGTCGCATTCACTACCGCTGCGCCACGGAGGCAGTAACATAACCAGATAGTAATAATAACTAGCGGTCGCCCAGTGGTCGAAATTCGACCATAATTAATTTAAATGTTAAGTTTGATCGTTGTTAAGGTTTTATTGTCTATAACTATACACTTATAATTACATTTCATTTAACTTTGTTTTTTTTTAAATTCATATAAATAAGGTATGGAAACATAGTTACGAAGAATTATACATCAGCTGAACAATGCCGAAACACTACGAACGCGATTCGACTACGTGTGTTAAATGCATGGTTGTGTGCGTGTAGTGTTTTTTATTAATTTAATGTATTTCTAATACATATTTTATATAAATATTAGGATTCGCCACTCCTTCTCTATATAAACTTAAACTGTGCCAAATTTCATACTCCTCCGTCCGCGCAATTTTCGTAAAAAGGGGTACAAAGTTTTTCCTTCACGTATTAATATATATATTTTTTTATTTTGCTCGTCAAAATGACCACACTCCACCTGATGGTAAGCAGTCGTGTGGTCTAAGAGCAGTGGCCTCCACACCGCCCTCATAGCAGCCGAGGCGATGTTGAGGTCTCTACTTTGACGGCCTGAGAAGATGCTTTTTCACGCCCCGCTTAAAGAACCCAGGATTGAAGGAAGAAGGAAACACGTGCCTTGGCAGAGAATTCCATGCCTTGGTCGTTCGGCAGAGATATGAGGACCCAAACTTTTTGGTACGCGCTCTAATCGACTCTACCGTGTAAGGAGAGTCTGAGCCCAGCACGCGTTGTTCTGGATAGGAAAGGGGAGGGCGGGATAAGGTGGAATAACTCTTCAGAGCACTCCCCGTGGTATATTCTGTAGAAACATGCCAATGAGGCAATGTCCCTACGGAGTTGCAGAGGTTCCAGTGAACTCGTGACATCTGGATCTCCAATGATACGGATAGCCCGCCGCTGTAACCTGTCGAGAGCGTCCAGCAAGTACTGCGCGGAGCCATCCCAAAGATGAGAGAATAATAAGCTAGATTATTATTCTCTATGATGTATAAGCTAGATTGTGTGTATGTGATAGAATATATAGATAATATTCTACCACATACACAAAACACCATCTAGCCCAAACTAAGCAGAGCTTGTACTATGGGTACTAGACAATGGATAAACATACATATATATACATTTTTTTTGTAAATACTTACATATTATTCATAGAAACACCCAGACCAAGACAAACAAGACAAACATGTTCATGCACACAAATGTTTGACTTGTACGAGAATCGAACCCGCGACTTCAGGCGTGGCGGTCGGTTACACTGACCACTACGCTATCGAAGCCGACAGATTGAAAACCTATTGTGCCTGGCTGCCGGTGTGCCGCTGTGTCCGCTAAACGGAATCAAGCATAGAAATTACCGTAGTGAAACTGCTACTATGCTTACGCTTCTAATCTTCTAATTCAACCCAGGGTCGAAACATCTATCATGTTGCCAACGTAATAAAATTACCAAATGCAAAATATAGAACACGCAAAAACTGAATAGCATATGCCTCAGTAAACTTATTTCCCGAATTGTTTCATTACTTGTCCAAAGATAATCTCATTCTACACAAATACCATTTTCTAAACAGTCCATACCTATAAGTCATCATCATCATCTCAGCCGAAAGACGTCCACTACCGGACATAGGCTTCCCCCAATATTTTCTACACAGACTGGTCTTAGGCCACCCGCAACCTATAACTGAGTCTGCTAAAATCCCTAGTTTAAAGCTAACACTTATATTACACTCCAAACGACACTAGAGAATGGAAACAAAGTGGGGATCGACTGAACGTGCAGGTGGAACGATAGCATTTTTCAATTAGGCTAACACCACGCGCTGACGGCTAACACCCGATATGTATGGAAATAGCTTATGGGTAACTGCAGTTGTGCGAAACTTTCAGTCCACGTATAAATCTTTTACTATTTACACTATCAGTAAACAAACACTGTATACTATGGCTGGCTAAAAGTAAAGGCATATTTTGAAGTGAAAATTTCTTTAGACGCGTTGAGCACTTCTTGGGTGAACAAAAATCATAGAACTCGCGTCATCGTCACGCTTCCACGCTTTCCATTTTTGAATTATTTTAGTATACTAGCGGTCGCCTAGTCCTCCAAATTCGACCTATAATATTGCTGATATACGTCATTATATATTGATATATGTAACCATAGTTACGCACTTCGACTGCGTGTGTCAAATGCACGCTTTCCATTTTTAAATTATTTTTGGTTTATAATTTGGTTTATAAAGAAGTGTTTATGATCAAAGATTAAAGTTTTTACTTTTATCGGCAGTCCCCAAAGACTGCCCATATTTTTTTTACACGAATAGTATTATGGACACTTTAGAGTAGAGATGGAAAAACGGCATTAACCTAAAGAGTCACAACTGCACACCGGCGCCCAGACAGAAAAGGTTTTTAATTATGTCTAAAAATTCCAAGACTAGACAGGTTAAATTAGCAACGCGTTTAAACGATATTAAGAAGTTTTGTAATCAAACCTTTTTATTAATGTTTATTTTTATATGTTTAAAGTAACTTTTTATTATGAAGTAGATTTAAAATGCATACCTACTGAGGTAATAAGTTATACACATTACGTTTCAAATAAAATACGCGCATAATCGTGCAGTGACAAAATATCATCAACATTCAAATATAATTTTGAAATAACCTGTATTAAAGCTGATTATACTATGAGACTCATTATCTACGAAACA
The DNA here is from genome assembly GCA_963564715.1 of Catocala sponsa. Classification (NCBI taxonomy): domain Eukaryota; kingdom Metazoa; phylum Arthropoda; class Insecta; order Lepidoptera; family Erebidae; genus Catocala; species Catocala sponsa. Next base: position 5,540,247 of record OY751334.1, read on the forward strand.
AGTAACTGTTAATTGGCCAAATGTATTTGGAATTTTGCGATTTGTACACATAATACAATGTTAGGCTGCCTTTACACTAGCGTTTGTCCAGCGTAGGCGTTCGATGAACGTATGCGCAGCGCAGACGCCGCGACAACGCGGCGCGTGCGTCGCGTTGTCGCCGCTTCTCTACTGGAACAATCAGTACACTGCGCTAGGGCCGCGTGTGCGCGACGTATGCGCCGCGTTACTGCGGTGTCATGTACAATCCTGTTCGCATCCGACCTCTTCTCACCTCTCGCGCCCCTATGCACGCGTTGATTCTTTCATTCGTAGACAAGCGCCCGAAGTAATACGACGTAAAATGAGTTCAACAACAGAAAGTACTTTTGACATCGAAATGTTTATTCATGCCATACAAGAACGTCCTGTGATATGGGACATTTCCTTGAATGTGGTACAGCAACCGCATTTTAAAAAGAAAAGCTTGGGAAGAAGTTTGTAATCAATTTATTCATGATTTTTCAACGAAAACTTCAAAACAAAAAAGTGAAGAAGGTAAGTTTATATTTGTATATCCTGGGTAACGTCAAACAAACAGGTACACGGTGCAATAAAACAATTAAGCGCTGGGGTTGTTCCACACGCATTATCGATATTTTGATTGACTATACCCAAAGTCATAAAGAAGTTGACTGCCTCCATGGCTCAATGGTCGTAGTATGCGACTGCTGTGCACGAGGGGTTGTGGGTTCGATTCCTACACGGGACATATGTATGTACTTTGAGTGATCCATGAAATATTTGTTCCGAGTCTGGGTGTACTTTGTGTCCGTTAATTATATGTTTCTAAAGGTTCGCACAATGTATTGAATTGTTGATAGTCCTCTTCTATATGAATAATGAAGTTCTGTTAAAGAACATCCAGTAGCTAAGTATCTGAAAAGTATAACAAATATTTTTATCATTACAGCATTACAATTACAAAAGAAGTGGAAAAGCAGCAGAGATGCTTACACAAGATCAAAAAACAAAAAATATAAAAGTGGCTCTGGTGCATGTAATAGTCGAGATTATATATATTCAGATATACTTTCCTTTTTTAATCCACTATAAGAGACTCGACCACCACCTTCACTTATAACTGAAGACACATCTCAATGTCATACTACGCCAATGCAATCGAATCGAAGAAAAAGACAGGCAAGAGATGATATTAATGAAAGAGATGATGCACTTATCGATATTTAAGCTGAGAGGATGGCGAAGTCAAAAGAAGAAAGTAATCAACCAGATCGTCTATTTTTAATGTCGTTAGTGGAAGAATTTGGAAGCATCCATCCAGATTACAAAATGGATGCGAGAGTAGAAATATTAAATACTATAAAAAAATTTAAGCAAATGTCGAGAAGCTCGGTACAAAACAACCAGTAGCAGTATAGTAACCCAGGTTACTATACTGCCACTGGTTGGCAGTTATCTTCTTCGTCGACCCATATTCAAACATCAAATAGAGATTATATGCCGCCAACTCATTCATCTAACTTCCATAGTCAACATCATCACAAAATGTGACGATTTCACCACAACCATCGCCTTCTGAACACAGTGGCGAAGCGTCTCAAAATTCCAGTCAATTATTTGATGACTTGTATGAATAATATTTTGTTTTTGAATTTCAATCGCCGTTCTTAATAAGTCCTTATAGTGTAGATATAATACAGAAAATAAACGTACAAATATTAAACTTGTTTTATTTTTTAAATTAAATATACCTACTCACCTTAAAGTAATGACAAGTCTTTCTTCAGCCGATACACAAAGCCTCAAATGTGTATCCTGATATTGTATATCACTTTGTATTTTTTGTAACAATTCATCAAATATGAGTTTCGCAATTCGAAAGTAAGAATAAAAATAATTTGAATCATTTTTTATGTGTTTAGAATAAAGCACAAAATAATTGCTTTCACTTGACCGTACACTCCATAATGGATTCTCCCATATCCTTTTATTTTTATTTTCTCGTTTCCGCTCTAATTTTCTTTTTAAAAGCAAAGCAATAAAGAGTGTTTCCTCGTCGGAATCCATTTTGTTAATGATAATACCGAAACGACAACGAAATTGTGTAACGTCTGCGCCGCGCTAGCTCAGCGTTTAATTAATTGCAGAGGAAACGTTACGACAACGCGGCGCGTGCGTCGCGTTGTCGCGGCGTCTGCGCTGCGCATACGTTCATCGAACGCCTATGCTGGACAAACGCTAGTTTGAAGGCAGCCTTAGACAACGGACCTTAATCGCGTTAATATTTAAAGGGATAAATACCTATTAGTCGGGAAAGAAATACGTATTTATACCTTCAAATACTTATCAAAGCAACTAAGACCCGTTGCTTAATATTGTATTAACTGTTAGCCCAAATAAACTTAATAATATCAACATGTTAATAAGTATAAAGTAAAATCAAAACTGATTCCTTTAAATTGACAACAAGCGCCTAATGTTAAGCAATCTGCTCCAAAAACCACTGATCGCAAGATAAGTGTGCGCATATTTTAAAAAGTTAGACGTGCCTTAAGTTACAGATCTGATTCTTGTAATATTTGGCAGTGACCATATACCTATGTAGTTAATGCCTATGCATACATAAAAAGAACAAATCGTGTGATAAATGATTACTTATTTACATTATCCTACTTATAACTCAGCTTAAAAGTATGTTAGATACTTGAAACTAAGATAGTCATAATGTAGTTATAAAGAATGTTTCCAGAGCGTTCAAGTATAAACTGCTTCTGAACTGGCCTGCAGGAATACTCGATAAGAATTTCTATTTAAAATTATTATTCCTTCAAACACTTTCCAGTACTTAACGTTCCTGGGATGTAACTATACCTCTATTTATTCTCATTGGCGGAAAAATGTAACTATTGAAGTGGAGAGGCAATCTGTGCTCCAGCTCCATGTAGATTGAGAAAATAATCGTATTTTACGATTCGTTCCGCCGTGCTCATGCGATGTGTGCTACGAACTCGTATGAATTGCTTCAATGAATGTTCGCTGCATAAAATGTTTAATAAACGCTGCTAGAGACACTGAATAAGGGTTCTTTGACGCTCGAACTGCAGGGTTATTGGAGTCTAGCAAGCAATTCTAAGTTAAAAGAAGCCATTTGGCAGTTTGATAAATCGTATACTAGGATATTTCATACAATTACGGTACAAACAACTCGAACTGACCTTATAGCGATAGAGACATTCATACAGTCTGAGTGACAACTTAGTGTTGAGCCTAATATTGTCTTTGTATTATTGTGGTACTTAAGATTAAGGTAATGTTTTGTTTGTCTTTATAAGTCGGATACTAGAATATTGCATACAACTAGGGTACAGACAATTCAGACTGAACTTAGGTACAACATTAAAAGTAGGTATAACTTATGATGACAGCTCAATAAAAAGTGAGCTGGAGCCAGGATTCTAGATCACTTTGCTTTAACTGTTTAAAGCAAGGCAGAAGGAGCATTTATTCCACGCTGTAATGTGACGGCACACTGGCTCATATACCTCCGTCCTCCACCCTATGAATATCGCATACGAACAACCTTGTGTTACATTGCCAGGCTTCTAAAGAAGACGGTGTGATCTGGCTCACATCTACTGCATGCAAGACTCACACAGGACTCTGCTGCTTAGCCTGCCAACACGCTTGCAAATCACTGCTATATCACAAGAGATTGTTTAGCGGCGATTTTTGTTGTGTAGATACTTCCATTTTTCGGTAACAATAGTGCATGCAATGACTACTGTACAGTAACCTGTTATATCCCATGGATACCTTAAGGTCTAAAATCCTGTGAACACTCGGATTAGAATGAATATGAATGAACTAGATGGCGATGTTTTATAAATTACAGCTATATTAGGTATCGACAGTGAGGTTTTCATTCATGTAAGAAATGTGTTCCTTTTAAATGAACTTTTGTGAATAGAGATAAAAAAGATGTTGAAATTAAATTCAACAATTAGTTGAGTGAAATCTACTTTTTTTATAGTGATGTACCGCCGTTTATTACGATATAACTAAACTAATTAATAGTTCTTGTATCGATTTCCGTTAGATGGCGGCAATTACCGCCTTATACCATTTTAGTTTTTACATGGGTATGGATTTTTGCAGCTTGTTGTACATATGAGCACAGACACACATTCTCAGATCGGGCAAATTCTTTTCCGTGAGGTTTTCATTCATGGGTATTCTGCTAGAGAATTTGTCGTAGCATATAATGGCCATAGGCTAGCTCTTTAAAATAATAATAATGTCCTCCAGACCGCATTTCGGTCACGGTGGCCAATCTTAACGGAGACTAGCCATCTGTGCAGGAGATTTTATAGTGCACAAGCGTGTGCGCGCAAACACAAGTGCACTCTCTGTTTCCTAACTTTCATGAACCGATGAGACAATAATCCGACACGACCGGAGAAAGATCAGACGCAGGACCAACGGCTTTACGTGCTTTCCGAGGCATGTCTAACACCGCCAACTTCCTGCCTCCGGGCTGCTATTGAGATTTCTTAACAGAAAATCCAATAACTTTTTGTTGGCCCGACCCGGAATTCGAACCCGAGACCTTCATGCATAGCAGTCGAATTTACAACCGTTGCGCCACGGAGGCAGTTATTATAATTATAACGTGGAGCCTTAATCCATAATTGACGAAATATGTGTGCAACGTTGCATGGAATAACACTGAGCTGCAGGCAAGCGGTCTCTTCGCCGCTGTCGCAGAGCTAGGTGTTGTGAAAACGAATCTACACTAGTGTCTTGCGATGTACTATGCAAACATAATATAGTATACTAGATGTGCCCGCGGTTTTACTCGCGTTTATGGTTACCGCGCAGCCCCCGTGGGTCGTAGCGTGATGTTATACAGTCTATAGCCTTCCTCGATAAATAGGCTATTCAACACTAAAATAATTTTTCAATTCAAACCATTAGTTTCTGAGATTAGCGCGTTCAAACAAACAAGCAAACAAACAAACTCTTCAGCTTTATAATATTAGTATAGATTATGTCGCCTAACTAATATAAATGCAATTGTGAATTTTTTTGTGTTTGTTACTCTATCACGCCTTAACTTCTAAGCTGACCATCATAAAATTTCGCATACGTGGTACCTTTCATTCAAGATAAAATACTGTACTACTATACCCGAGGGATAAAAATTTCGTTAATGCAAGCGAAGCCGCGGGATAAAAACTAGTTTAAAATAAAACTATATCCATTTTACCCAAAGACTAATATTCTCTTTGATTTTACCAGTTGAGCTCTTCCGCCGTAACTGACACATATCATCCAATCATTGAATAAAAAGCTTCGACGGTAGTTATTTCAATTCTCTGATTTGTCGTTCAATGGAAGTTAGTTTCAATTTTGGTATACGAACTGCAGCTGATGGCATATGTCCAATGTTTACTGTTCCTAAAGAATAGAAATATATTGTTATTGTCTGGATTAACATGAACAAAACCGCGGGCAAAATATAGTCCTTAAATAAATCAAAGAAGAAAAGAACCCAACTCTGCCTAAACCTTTGAGGAGAGATAGCATCCTAACTAATATTATAAATGCGAATGTAAGTTTGTTTGTTTGTTACACTTCCAAGCCTTTAGTACTCGACCGATCGTCATGGAATTTCTATACGCGTTGTCAAGGGTCCAGAAAAGCACATAGGGTACCTACCTATCATCTAGTCTTTAAAAAAATCAACGGGTTGCACTCCGGGACTGCCGGCAGAAGTGAAAACTTGAATATTAACGTTGTGCATTTTTGATATTTTGGAATGGTTAGGGAATAATTTTGCACGAATTGCTTTAATAATTAATTTTATCAGTATAAAAGTACTATCATTTATATGGTAAAATACAATATTCATTTATTGCGCTATCGTACACAAACATGACAATTCTCCCTCCGTCTTACGAATTTTCGATCAGGTCACGCGAGTTTGACGTTTTTTACCCATCACAAAAAAGTGCACAACGCCGATAAAGAAGTTTTCATTTCAATAAAATAAAAATGTCTTCTTTGTTTGAAGAGAATATACATTTGCCTACACGTTCGGGGATACAGCCGTGAAAACATGTGGATATGTATAAATATTAAAACCATTATCTACGTTTTGGCATCAATGCAGAACTGCAGCTATCCGATGTCCATTTGAAATTTCGATTGAGTGAAATGGGTCGAAGTATTCATAAGCTATTTGCATGCCTTTGCGGAATACTCAATGGACTTACAATCCGTTTGAATCCGCCGCTCTTTACAGTTTCATAAATCAGAATTGGCTTTGGCGTATTCTACATGTTGGCGGATGATCAGAACTTTGATTAAGATGCAGTTACCATTTTATTTTGAATTGTCTATCGCAACGATAACAAAAGAAATAGATTGGTAAAGATCAATTATGCTTTTGTTGGACACGACTGCAGTTTTCGATAATGTCTGCTATTTTCTGAATGTTGGTAGGCTATTATCCAGCTACAGACAATTTTATAATAAAATCACAATACATCAGAAAATCTAAATCATTGCGTAATTATAACTCAGAAGTTTTGTGGTCATGTTCTAATATAGTCAAATTGATTTATTAAAGAACATGATGATCTCACCAATCATATGCTATGAGACAAATGGGGCGAGTAAACGAATGAATCTAATTAATTACTATCAATTTGGTCTTATGTTACTTACTACCATTAGTTATCAAAGGTGTCAAACGGCATCATTTCACTATCTAGGTTTTAGCTCCCATATAACGAAACTATCACCCTTTACTATATAATAATATATTATATACATATGTATAGGTGCTGGAGATGGTCTGAAGAAAATTCCAATGACAAATTTTCCCTATCGGAATTGATGCAGAGACATTACGATCGCACACTAACTTATGCCACTTGACGAATGAGATAATATTTTCCAAAGTGTTATACTAATAAGCTAATTGTGATAAAAACTTATCTATAATTAATACGTGAAGCGAAAACTTTGTACCCCTTTTTAAGAAAATTGCGCGGACGGAGGAGTATGAAATTTGGCACAGTTAAAGTTTATATGGAGAAGAAGGGGCGAATCTTAATATTTTTATAAAATATGCATTAGAAATCCATTAAATTAATGAAAAAAACACTACACGCACACAACCATGCATTTGACACACGCAGTGACGTCGTACAATTATTTGTAAAAAACTTGTAACTATGGTTACCTATAGGTAACCATAGTTACAAGTTTTCTTTATTACAATAAATAAGATATACCTTATTTATACGTAATAAAGAAAACAAATTAGCAAGCTTAGGAATTTTGGTCGAATTTTGACCACTAGTCGACCGCTAGTATTAATAATACACTCATCACAAACTTCACTAAATAGTACTTAACCTATAAAGCAATTGGTTAATTAATGAAGCAGAATACGGAGCCCATTAAAGTCCATCGGCGAATCAATCTAGTGACGTCACGCTTGATTGATCAACGTAATCAATCAGTGACATCAATTCAATCAGATAATATTAATTGATCTGGAATGCGTTGATTAATTATTATAATAAATAGGTAGGTATGTAAATCATAAGTAAGTTTTATCAAAATAAGTTCTGACAATGTAAGGTTTATCAACGTAAACTGGTTCTCATAATTTTATTTCAGAACAATCCACTGTTAGGCATAGGCCTCCCTGAAGGTTTTGCTACACAGACCGATATTGAGCAACTTGCTCTATTCTATGAGCATAAAATAGGATTGACTTACTTTACTACGTATTAGTAGCTGAGTATCAAACCTTAGACCTCAGGGAAGAAATAAACGCACGAACAAACTTATGCTACTAAGGAACCGAAGCAGTTAAGGATGTATAAGCTCAGAAAATTAAGCGAAAACAAAGTCTACAAAAGACCTATCATTCTGCTTGTGACACCTAGTGAAACCTGGTCGAACCGTGAAGCGTTTTACGATAGTAATAAAGATTTTATTGAGTTTCCAGCTATATCATTTGCGAATAGGTTGGATTCCTGCTAACCAGTCATAGGTAAGCTAATTCAAGGATATTAGATTAGCAAAAGAGGTTGTTTCGTTAAAGTGCAATAAAATAGAAAACAGAAGTATTGTTGGAAATGGAAAATATGCAGAAATAATGCTAGAAGAAGAAGTAGTGAAATGGATTGGATACTAATCCACGACCTTATTTATCGCAAGTCTAATACCTTATCCATCGAACTACGGCCTCTTTAAATTCCTGTTGCGTAATATATAAAGAACTCAAGGCGAAAGTATAAAAGTTATTAAAGTCTGCGCTAGTGTGTGTGTACACATATAGTTCTATCACGCACACTAGCGCAGTACTATTCTACGTACGTGTGTGAACGTAATTACAGAGAAAGTGCGTCCCACCACTTCAGCTATAACAAGCCACAATATAAACAATACCTCTTATCAACAAGCCCACTCCACATTTAGCGCTGATATTTAAAAACCGTAGCATATGACATCACCATTACACGGTACACTTCGTCCCCTTTATGTGTTAGGGACACCATGAATGTCGCACTACGGGGACATTTCACTCGTCTATAGGGACTGTGGATTATGATGTTTTACGGTGGTCAAGGAAATGGCACATTTGTATGTATATTTAACCCACTTTTTGGCTGCACGGATGACGTAGTTGTTTAAGTAGTCGCCTCGTCACTACACAGTGTTGTGGGTTCAAATGTCACATAGAACAAAAATGTGTGCAATTCACAAAAGCTTGTACATTTTTTACCACTTTTGTTTTTTAATGCTTGTTCCCCACGATACGAAAATCATATTAAATGCGAGATTTGTCCTGTTTTTTTTTTCTTTTGCTAACGTGACAAACAAGCATACCACCTGATGGTAAGTGGCCACCGTAGCCTATGGACGCCTGCAATACCAGAAACATCACTTGCGTGTTGCCGACCCTTTAAGAAAAAAAGGAAGTGGGAAGGAGAAGGAGCGTGCAGGGGGAAAGAGGGTAATTGGGCCTACGGCACTGTCACTCGCCAAACGAAACACAACAGTAGGAACACTGCTATTTCACGTCGATATTCTGTGAGAGGGTAGTACTTCCCCGGTCGAGCCGGCCCATTCATGCTGAAATCAGCGGGGCTCTACTACTCATAAAATGATGTTCCTTTTGGTTGTGATATTATGCCATATTAATTTTTCATCTACCAGACAGCATATTGGAGATGAAACTTGTGCTAGGGATTTTTACACAAGGAGCATTTTCAACATCATTATTTTTACAACTTCTAAATTGGGCTTTAGGCGACTATTCTAACTTCTCCTAAAATACATTTCAACTCCTTGAGAACGTAATTCACTTACAAACACATCCAAGTACTCACAGAAGGCTCTCTAAAGTCAAACAGACCGCATATCTACACCTTACTTAAGTAAACCGGTGGTCGCGTCCCTGCGGTCTGTTCTAACTTCTAACTACATTTGATACATTCGTGATACACACATGCCTGTTTCCCGGAGGTTAGTCCAAAACAGATTACCTCTTGCTACCAGTCTAAGATAGCTCTTTTGTTTAATTATATAGCACGTTCCAGGATACTCATACTCGAGCGCCAAGAAACATACGCTCAACGCGTTTCGTTGCGTCAGACATTTGTGGCTCACGTTTGACGCAATCCTTTGCGTTGTTGCGTATTTACTAGCCCTCGGGTTAACCTGCATTTAAAATCTGTAGCTATCCTAGGCAAGAATACAGGATTTGATCACGTTACCAGGCCTCAGAGTTCAGTAAATCAGACACATATATTATTTTGTAATTTTGTACATGGCCTAAAGTCTCATGCGAAAACATAATTAATTTCAAAATGTTCTTCGGTTAAATAAAATCTATGTTTCCTCAGAACACCCATGAAACAAGAGTGGAATATGGTCACCTTACCAGGACACCGGATCTGTGAGCCACACGCAAGGTTACCCTACTCGTTGATTCCATATTCACCGTCCCGGTCCAGTATTTGGGTCGTATTTGAAATAGTCGACTTGAATGGGCTTTGATGACACGATCGCATATAGGTACGGATTTACAGGTGGAAGCCATCATGAATACTTCGTTTTGTTTGAACATTTTGGAACGGCAAAATTAGTTTTGGTAAAAAATATTTGATTTCGTCAAACGTCAGGTATGCTTTGGCTGTAGGCTTTTTATTTCATGGTAAGGCTTTAGGCAGAGCCCGTTACGTTAACAAAAGGCTGTTAAGCCTTCATACAATGTGAACAGAATAGATGTATCGCAGCGCTCGTTTCACAATAGGTGACTGTAGACTGAAGACAGCCGTTAGCGTTGAAAGAGGTCGAAATATATTCAGCCCGATTTTTCCTAAGAGTTTTACAATTTAATGGTAGTATAAATCTGCTATGTTAAGCTTCTGTAGGTTACTACTTACAGAAGCTTTGCCACCTGATAGTTATTGGTAATAATCAATAACCATCAGGTTTGGTTATAAATGTAACAGCAGAAGGATATTTTGTCATGAACGAAAATTTCGTCAAATATGTTTTAAATAAGAGCTAAACCTCTGCTTAATCATTTCGGAGATATACAGACCTCGCCTGCTGTTCCTTTCAGGTTTCTTCTCATAGCCTGCCTCTTCTCTCCTTTTGCCTGAACCTAGCAACTAAGCTTAATATAACTTCAGTTACTTAGTAAACCCACTAACCAATATACTTTGACGGTCATAAACGTTACTTTGTGATCCAAATGACTTAACGATTTTTTAATTTCACTTTGAGCCTGTCTAAATATAACTTTAAGTTAATGTAACGTACTAAAATTTATAGATTTAAAAAGGTTCTATAGTCAAAGAGATTATCACAATTATCTTTGAACACAAAAAGTTATTTATACAATCAAGTTTTCTTTTGATTGCAACAGATTCGCTGTCCAATTAATTACATAGGATACACAACTATAAACTGTCTATAGTGTCTATCACGCGACATCGAAAGTTTTCAAAAGACAACTTCTGCACTAGGAATAACTCCTGTGTCGCGGGAAACTGTACAAACTCAAACAATGGACACAAAGAACACCCATACTTGAAACAACTATTTGCGGATGTTGGGTGTGGGTATCTAATCCACAATACTCAGCTCAGTGGCAATGGCGAAGTGACCCACCAAACCTGGTGACCAACCTTATTTTCGCTTCACGAAGACCTGTAATATAGACGTAAGTGTGAATGCTATACATATTTATACTTTGGATCACACAAATCATGATCCCTTGTGGAGAAGGAACTTACAGCATTCGGGACAGTGTTAACCCATTCAATGCAGCAACAAATTTTGCTTTCACTAGCAAGATTCGGCTCATATTTAACGTAAACGTCAATCGGCGTCAGCAGCACTTGATGAAATAAAAAAAAACAAAATATCTAAAAACTACTCATATCAGGCATTTCGTTAATAAATTCCAAACACATTTGTTGTTTTATTAATATAATATCTTTAAATTTGGGTAAAATATAAAACAACTATACATGACGCCGATAGGCGTCCTCCGAATCTGAGTATGAAAAAATAAGTCGCCGATCGGCGTCCGCCGCGTTGAATGGGTTAATAGCCAGCCATTTAAACCACTACGCCATTAGTGCAGTCATCAGCCATGTTCAATAATCTATCATTGTGTTCTGTTTCCAACACAATTCTACCTCAGAGCTGTCTTTTGTGGTTGCTATGCTTCTGCAGCGCATCTAATATGTTCGCGAAGCTGGAACAGACGTTATAGCTGTCCTTGATAAGAAGACGTCTATAATACTCTGTAGAATACACAGTATGAGCGAAGTATAACGAAGGACCACCTATCGCTGATGTCGAGTGCCCGTTAAAACCCACACAAGAAGCTTTGCCTCGAGTATCGTAGTACGTTCAAACATAATTTGGTGCTGAATGCTTTGGATAAATGTGAAGATTGCGATCGCTAAAAATGGTCCTGTTTTAAAGCTTTGTGGCACATCTTTATAATAACTAGCGGTCGCCTAGTGCTCGAAATTCGACCAAAATTTGCTTGTAAGATATTGCTGACATATTATGCCATTATATATTGATATAGGTATGTAACCATATTTACGCGCTTCGACTGCGTGTGTCAAATGCATGGTTGTGTGCGTGTAGTGTTTTTTACCGACTTCAAAAAAGGAGGAGGTATTCAATTCGTCTGTATTTAATAAAAAAAAAATATTTTTGTTACCTCGTTTCTTTCGACTGGGTGAACCGATTTTGATGATTCTTTTTTTTATTTGAAAGCTGGTGCTTCCCGTGCAGTCCCATTTAATTTTGATCAAGATTTGACCATTCGTTTTCGATTTATACTTAATAATGCGTATTTGGCTACATTGATGATGTTCTCATATTTGGCAAGGTTCACTAAAAACCGAGAAATAAACAAAATTTTAACAAAAAAGAATATCATATTATATAAATAACAATAATTTAATTATTCATAAGAATATGCAATTATTTATTAACTTTTTAGTGCATTTTAAGTTTTAGAATATTCTTATTTGAAGTCGGTTTTCTTTTTTGTTAAAATTTTGTTTATTCATTTATTTAATGTATTTATAATGCATATTTTATAAAAATACTGGGATTCGCCCCTCCTTTTCCATATAATCTTTAACTGTGTCAAATTTCATACTCCTCCGTCCGCGCAATTTTCGTAAAAAGGGTTACATAGTTTTTGCTTCACGTATTAATATATAGATAAATACCTATTATTTCTAGACTTTATAATTAATCTCATTCTCGTCAAGTATTAGAATACCAGATCTCATTAAAAATCTATTGTGTCTGGCCGCCGGAGTGCTGCTGCAGCTCAAAAGGTTAATAATATTATAAGTATAGTCAATTCTTTCCTATTTGCCTAGCTTTGTAAAAAAAAATTCACTATAAAAATAATTCATACACATTTATCTGTTTTTCGAAATTATGTGCGTATTGATTGACAATTATCGCCTGCTCCGTGCCTCGGAAAGCACGTTAAGCCGTTGGTCCCGGCTGCCATGAACATCTATGGCAGTCGTTATTGGGAGAATGTCGACACAAAAGATCCCACTGGGTCGAAGTGTCGCCGGTCTGCACTGACTGGCCCACACATAAGATAAGATAAGATAAGATAAGATCTGTTTTACTGAACACGTAAATAGAAACGGCATAAATGTAAGATAATACATAGAAATAGGTATCAAAACGCCACATTTGTTTAAAAAATACAAGTAAGAAAACCATAACTACGTTCTAATATAATTTTGAAATATTTTGAATGGATAGATATATATAAGTAACTGCAATAATTGTGACATACTCTATATATTTCAGCGTTTTTAAACAAGCGGCAATGTATTCTAACTAGATAGATAGTTAATTACAATGAATAGTGCAGTTCGTTGCCAAGTTCGCCATTTTAAACTATTTTAATGGTGTACGAGTTTTGGTGGCCGTAGCTCACGACTTATTTTTATCTGCAGTCCATATCATGCCCATTACGCTGAAATAACATTACATTTGAGAAAGGAATGACGTAAGTACAAGGGACCTTATTAGGCAGCTGTTAGGATTTGCGACAGGAAATTAAGAGGTTAAAAATAAATAGAGCTAAAATTCGTTTGGCGGTAACCCTCTGGCTGTAATTACAATACAGGATACTTGTGATTTGTCGGCTTCTATACCATATTGTTTTTTTTTATACGACTAAGGTGGCAAACAAGCATATGGCTCACCTGATGGTAAGTGGTCACCGTAGCCTATAGACCCCTGCAACACCAGAGGCATCACTTGGGCGTTGCCGAGGGTAGTCCTTCCCCGGTCGAGCCGGCCCATTCATGCCGAAATCAGCGAGGCACTACTACTCAAACAACAACGATAGCCTGGTATGAAACCGTTGTACTACCACGCAGAGCAGAGGGTTGGAGTTCGATCCCGAAGCGCGGATCTCTGACTTTTTAAAGTTATTTGCGTATTACATAGTTAATTATTGCTTGGAAAACGTCGTGAGGAAACCTGCATGTCTGTGAGCTCTCTATAACATTCTCAAAGACATGTGAAATCAGCGAATCCGCACTGGGCCACACTGGCCTAATCCTTCTCACACTGAAAAGAGGCATGGAATAGTAATACTGCTGGTATATTATATAACAAATTGTTGAAACGGTACGACTGTCCGTCTGATCTTCCGTACGATCGACTTACGCAAGGACATGTGTTACTTATTTCAATAACTGGTAATGCTAAAATGTACATTATGCCACTTGTAATAGTTTTATAGGTTGCTTGTCAGATTTTATAGCAAATGAATATAATATATTTTATTTAGTGCCTGAAAGACGGGTAAAACTTAGTCTGAATCGGAATTCAGATTTTATTTCGAGGATTGGCCATATTTTTACTTACTTACCATTCGCTTATATTCCTTAGTAAAGTTCACCAAAACGCATTGAATATATTATATAATATTATGTTAGTCAATCAAGCCGAGCATACAATAAATGAACCGCCTGCGCCATTGACGTGATATTTTGTATGAATAAACAAATAACATTCACGTAGCTCTTTTAAACCAAATCCGAAAATCCTTAGCTATGCATATACATATGTACTGAATCACATCTAAAAGTATTTTAATACTCATAAACTAACGAAATAAACTCCAAATTGCATAGAAACCAATAAAACTGTTATAAAGATAAAATCACAGAGTCCACAAACCGTCAAACGTTAACCAACTCAACAAAACTCAAATAAAAGAGGCGAATTTACTACGTAGTTGTGAATTATCGCTCCACGTTACGTTTGTGCAGGCCCAAATAAAAAATCCAACAATTAATCTCTTAAACGATGTTCAATTTTGAACCTTGTGCCCTTGTGATAAGGGTGAGTAATCACGGTAATGACATGATGTCAGGCTTCGGATACCACCATTGTTATGCATATTACATGTCTATAGCATTCACTGTTGGACGCGACAGAGAGACAAAATTGAATGGTTCTAGATAGGCCTTAGGTTTCTTTATTGAATCTGTCTTTGGCATGATAGTAAAATATACTTAGGGTTGACACTAAAGGAATCCCGAGTATTTTCTAGATATATACATTATCATTATCATCTTAGCTGAAAGACGTACACTGCTGGACATAGGCCTCCCTCAAGGTTTCCACATAAACCGATCTTGGGCCACCTGCATCCAACCGCTTCCCGCAACCCTTACCAGGTCGTCGGTGAAATATACATTATACCGCATTGGGAATATCCTATGATGCTGGTTTGATATCACCTAATCAATAAATAAAAAATAATCAACGGGTTGCACTCCGGGACTGCCGGCAGAAGTGAAAACTTGAATATTAACGTTGTATATTTTTGATATTTTGGAATGGTTAGGGAATAATTTTGCACGAATTGCTTTAATTATCAATATAAAAGTACTATCATTTATGTGGTAAAATACAATATTCATTTATTGCGCTATCGTAGGTACACAAACATGACAATTCTCCCTCCGTCTTACGAATTTTCGATCAGGTCACGTGTCCTGACGCGAGTTTAACATTTTTTACCCATCACAAAAAAAGTGCACAACGCCGCTAAAGAAGCTTTTACTTCAAAAATAATTTTAGATGTTGTTAACTCTGTAGATTAAAACTCGATCATCGAAATTCATTAAAGACAAAGATGACTGATGTATACTTCTTAATTCACCCTAAAACAAAATCTCATACGTACGTGCTTGTCGTTATATAAAACCAATTAAGATACATTATTAAATTCATACAGCAAGTTCGATCAAAGAAGTGTAGTAAGTGACGATCTCTTCGGTAACTTATGAAGCAAGGAATAACATTTTAAGTATTAGGTACAGATAGTATATGAAATCATCAAGTCTACAGTTAAAATATGTACGGTATGGTCATAAAAAAAATTAGGATAGTCTTTGGGGATTGCCGATAGAAGTGAAAATTTTAATCTTTGATCATAAACACTTCTTTATAAACCAAATTATAAACCAAAAATAATTCAAAAATGGAAAGCGTGCATTTGACACACGCAGACGAAGCGCGTAACTATGGTTACATATATCAATATATAATGACATATATCAGCAATATTATTGGTCGAATTTCGAGCACTAGGCGACCGCTAGTATTCTCAAATAATTCAAAAATGGAAAGCGTGGAAGCGTGACGATGACGCGAGTTCTATGATTTTTGTTCATCCAAGAAGTGCTCAACACGCCTAAATAAGTTTTCACTTCAAAAATGTACATGCTTGTTGTTGTTGTGATAAAAATTATAGTACACCACACGGATAGCATAATAGTTTAAGTGGTAATCTTGTTATTGCGTCGATTATTGTGGTTTCGATCCCAAGTCGAGGCAAAATATTTTATGACCCACAAATATTAATTTTGAGTCTGAGTATTCTGTTTTTTTTTTTATGGAATGGGACGCAAACGAGCAAACGGATTGCCTGATGGTAAGCGATTACCGCCGCCCATGGACACCTGCAACACCAGAGGAGTCACAAGTGCGTTGCGATCCTTTTAAATTTGCCTCCACCAGAAGGGGGGAATGGTGGGGCCTCCGGTATCCTCATTCACTCGACGAAACACAACCCAAATGCTATTTCACGCCGGTTTTCTGTGAGGTCGTGGTATCACTCCGGTCGAGCCGGCCCATTCGTGCCGAAGCATGGCTCTCCCACGTTAAACTGTTTCTGGTTTTCTAGTCCACTACTACATAGAATGCATGTGTTGGCTTGCATTAAAAATAATAATTGAAAAATAATATATGCTTACAAATCTTTACAGTCGTGTCAACCCTAAGCACGCCCGTCGCTTATAATCCTGCGCCAGATTTAAGAATCAATTGTGGAAAACGGATTCCTTCTATTGTATTTCATAGACGATTTGCGCTTGATACCGTATTGCTTTCATTTCACGGTATAATGTTATACTGTTGTTGTTATTGCTTTTCACATTAATTCTCACACATCTCTATATACAGCCAATTATGGGAAGACATTTTAGACTATCTTATCGTTCCTAGGATGTAGGTACACATATAGGGGAGATAAGGGTCGCTTGACCAGTTGTTTTTATATGTACTATCGGCTCCAGCGACGGATGACCATTTCAGAAAAATTTTCGCTTGCACATGTTGACCAGTTGAGTTTGTATCGCCTTAGAATCGGTAAACAAATGTAAAGTGTAAAAAAACTCAAACAAAGAAAGGGGCGTGTCACGGGTACGGGTACCAAGTGTTGGCCTGCTATGCGATTTTAACCTTAGGAGTGGTCATCCGTCGCTGGAGTCGATAGTACATACATACATAGTATCACGCCCATATGCCTGAAGACGTGGGCGGTACGGAATTACACCACATTTCGCCAGCTATGGATGTAGTTTCCACTTATTAGAAATGCTCAGCTTATATGAGCAATCGGCTGTTGATGAAATTACTTGTCTGAAAAACCTAATAATATTTTACCCGACCCAGGAATCGCATCCCAGACTTTATGCACAGCAGATGTATTTACCAACTACTGTCGCAATACCGAAGCAACAAGCGAGTTACTACTTAACTAATATTATAAATTTGAAAGTTACTCTGTCTGTCTGTTCACGGCTAAGCCACTCAACAGATTTATATGAAATTTGATACAGATATAGTTTAAAGTCTGGGGAAGGACATAGACTACTTTTATTGATGTAGGTACCACACGGGCGGAGTCGCGCGCAAAAGCTAGCATGTTATAAGACTTATGTTTCAGATCAAAATATGCTTACTACGTAGGAATAGATAAAATCGAACAAGATACTACTCCGGTACTGATTAACAAGAAACGTGCACCTTGCACTTCGCAAATGCTAGATTTATAGAAAATGATTATTCGTAGTCTCTGCTTTCTCTATGGACACAGACGTTAGTCTACGTATGTACTATAAATAATTTTAATACCCCTAACATACAGCTCATTATTCTTTAGTGTGGACTAGCTACTCTGAATTTTACTATCCTAGGTGTGTGACGTAATAAAATAATATTAGATACTACGAATATATTATGTAGTATGACAATAACACTACTGCTTTCTCTCTAATAAAAGTCTTTATTGGTCTATAACCTACGCAAATTTTACGACACCCTGAAAGTACAATAGAGCAATCATTTTTCAGTTCAATAAGTAGATAAGGGTTCTTAAGGGCCTTCTTATCGTAGTAGCTAGTAGTGCTCTTCCACAGGCAATATGATGTTACCTTTAACCTATTGAGTCACTGTGGCACACTGGTGGCTAGACACAATAGATTTTAAATATATAACTTTGATTACACCAACAAAAGCTTAATAGCAAGTTGTATGTTTTTCTTGGCTTCGTTCTGTCGAGTAGAAATGTGGACTGTTGTTAATTTGTTGGTGAGGAACAAACTTACAGGTATCTGGCGTAAGAGCAATATCATCGTTATTACGTTTCACCCAGTAGGTAAGAGTACCGAAGGTTTATATATCTATCTACCTCTCCCATTCGTCGGCAATGCGGGATTCATACACCTAATGATGTCATACGTGTATTGACATCTATATTGTAGAAAGAACTGACGACGGGTTTAATAGACATATCTATTATTAGGGTGTGTCCAGATCTGGGGAATGCGCTACGAATGCGCCACGAATGCGCCGCTTGCGACCCGCTCGCGATTTGCGTGCGTGCATTTCAAGTTCGCGCACCGTTCCTGCGCGTACTCGTACATATTTTCTCCCGCAACAACTGATATATAGTATAGCGAACGGAACTGCATGCGCGCGAGCTGTGTGCGTGAACGGCGCAACAGCCGCGCGCGAGCAAATTTACAACTGAAATGTACAGCATGAAAGCGAACGGAACCGGATGCGCGCGAGCTGCGCGCGCGCCGCGCGTGCTCACTGTGCCAGCCTTGCGTGAGTTGCACTAAAGAGGCGCACCAAACAATTGCAGTAACTACACGCTCGCGAGAAGCACATTCGTGGCGCGTTTGCCAGTACTTGTTCAATATAACAGATTTAATCGCTCTATATTTTGAGTTTCATGTCCTGTTTCACAATGATCAAGTAAAACTTATCCGAAATATAAATAGTTGTCTTAGTCTTGGTAGGGCAAGTAATGGGATGGCGTGACATTTATCTTAAAGACAAATGCTTCTTGGGTATTCTGAAATGGGCCCGTTATCTAGCAGCCTGGAACACAGGCTAGTCCTTTAGTTTAATTCTATGTTTAGTCTTTGTCTAATGTTATACACATGGGTACGATCAGCAAAATTTATTGCCGTCTTCAAAGCATACTTTTGACTTGGAGCTGGTACTGAGAATTTCTATTGACAATAAATAAATAAAAGAAAATAACTCTTACCAAAAAGAGCACAGTGTCCAGTAAAACAAATAGTCTCACCCACAGTGTGCCATAATGCCCTGAAAAACTAATGATCCAGCCATACCATCATCATCATCAGGCTATAATAGTCCACTGCTGGACATAGCCCTCCCCCAAAGAGCGCCATAGCGCCCTGTCTTCAGCTTGCCGCATCCAGCATCTGCCTGCAGTCTTTGGCAGATCGTCATCCCACCTGGTCGGAGAGCGTCCTACACTACGTTACCAAGTTGACAGTTATTTATTATTTTAACAAATTGTTAAACTACATAATTCCAAATACTATAATATTTTGTAACTATTTTGCTAGTAGACATTAAACAACGAATAAGTATTGTTTGTATCTTCTATTTTGTAAAATACGTATTTCAGAAATTATTATTTGATTTGACGCTTTTTAACGATGAGCTTACGCCATCGCAACGAGTTATACAAATAAACGTTCATTTTCTCATTTACCTACAATAAATACTTTACGCCTAAGGCACAAAATCGGATCACAATAACAGAATGCCAGGTGGAAATTTCCACGTCTGCAATAACGATGGATTTTCTCGTATTAAAAAATAAGAATACGGGTAGAGGAAATTTCCCGATCAAGTTTCAACAGTTCTCTTAAGAAGCGATTAATTGAAAGATTGGAAAACCGGAGCATAAAGAATTTTAAGATTTATTGCGAGAGCGCTTATCAAAACGGTGCTCAAATTGAAATTGCGGTTTTTCAGCTTGCTTCTTAAGACGATCGAACGTTCTGAGAAAATCTTGAAGGGATTATATAGATTGTTCTCAATATTTTAATCGGTAGATTTTGTTCTTCGTGTGGATCACGGCTTATTATCTTCAAACTTTCAAACGGTTGAATAATCTCAGATTAATCCAAAAGTAAGTAAAGTTATAAATTATGATTGTTGCTTTGTTTATGTAAATAATGAAAAAGAAATAAAAATAAAGAATTGACACTAAACTAAGTAAGTCCACTATTAAGGGTAATATCAGCTCTTTATTTACCTTGGACATTATTGTTTTTGTGACTCTACCTTTCTCCTACCAGTATTTGTCCTGCTTGTTTTGTTATCCGATTAAAACTAAATCTGCGGGAGCTACACCTCCAACGCGACGAATTAAATGTCTTTTAAATAGACCGTTAGGTTATAAGGTGAGATTATTAATTAGTGTATAAATCATGAGGGAGACCTACCTCTAATAAATTGATAGTGGCAATAATAATCAACTAAATAAGCAAGCCTCGCTGATTTCAGCATAAATGGGCCGGCTCGACCGGGGAAGGACTACCCTCTCACAGAATATCGACGTGAAATAGCAGTATTCCTACTGTTGTGTTTCGTTCGGTAAGTGAGAGTTCCAAAGGCCCAATCACCCTTTTTCTCCCTTCCCGTTCCTTCTCCTTTCCACTTCCTTTTATTCCTAAAGGGTCGGCAACGCGCAAGTGATGCCTCTGGTGTTGCAGGCGTCCATTGCCACCTTAGTCGTATAAAAAAATAAAAAAAAGTTATTACCAGATTTTATACAATCTGTCGTTCGGCTAGGGAAATGTAGCTAATTTCTTTTAATTTTCATATTATATGTTTTTTGCCATCAAGGTGGCAAACAAGCATAACACCATAGCGATTTGGTGTATATAATACTGTATGCTTTTGTTGTTTCAATAAATAAATAAATGACAAAGTCTGATGTCAAGTGGTTACTGTAGATCTACGGAAGCTATATACTAGTACAGTAACCGCTTACTAAGATGTTCGACACCAGGGGCTTTGAGGAATGAATGAATGCAACGATCTTCCTGCCATGGTTCTATTATGATACTACGCCATGCGGATGTTCAAGGTCATTTTAGAACCCTGGTTTTCCTAGAAAATTGTTGTAAAACTGTTTGGTATGTGACCATTTCGGCCCGATATACAGCGATGTGATAATAATAATAATAATCTAAAACAATGACTCAGAACACAGTACATTATAAAAAAGGTAGAACACACGATAGCCTAATACTAAAATATAAAAGTACTCGGTTAATATAATGCTGTATTACCACTTGAGGCAGTAAAACCTCCAAGACCTTGAATGAAAGCCTGTATACGCACTTAAACACGTAATTTTCTTCCATTGACGAGGTAAAGTGCCAGTTAAGAGCCATAAAAATAAACTATTTCATATTAATATATTTTAGAAGGTTAGGTAGGCTTTTTATTCAAACTGTAACAAAGTTGATAACGCTTAGTAAATTCTAGGTATAAATTTATTATATAGGTAGCAATAAAAGGGCAGACCGTTTAGAAAAATCACCTAAAAGATTTGCCGCTAAAATGTAATGATTTTGACTATCAAAATGAATGATGAATGTACGTTATATTAGTTAGATGTATGATAAAATAGTATTGGCAGATGGTTTGCATTAATTTTAGCCTATAGACGCTTATGTCACCAAGGATATTACCGGTGCTGCCAGCGCTAAAGATAAAGTACAAGTACTTAAAAACGTAATAATACTGAGTTATTCAGCGTGGTCTTCTGTTTAACGACGGTGCTCGCCGCTTCGTTACACCCAAAATTAATAAGAAAGTGTAAATAAATTACAAACTAGGGAAACGCTGCCATTATTTGCTAATAGTCATTGGTAAAAAAAGACAATATTTGGTTCCAAATTTAGTTATACACGTTCAATTGAAACTATAAAGATATTTCATAGATAGACGTCAGAAGGTATCAGTTTTGAATTTAGAATCGTGCATTCATTAGAATCTTGTAATAAATACGCATTTATCATGTAATTACCTACACTTTATGCTTGCAAAATTAGTAATTAATCATTTGAAAAAAGAAGAAAGAATTAAGAAAGCCTTTTGAATTTAGAACCCCAGTTTTATTCAACCTGTTCCATTGAGTCTACATTCATGCACAGTTTAAAAGGCAGCAGTGCACGTTGAGTTTTAATGACGCGAGCGTGCGCTGTCATTTTACAACATTTAATGGATGCGCGATCGATACACACTTACAAAAAACATGGAAAAACCTCCTTGTTGGAAAGCGTGGGCGTGTTGAACCTTTTTTTTGTAGCAACTTTATTGAAATGCTGGCCGGTTGAGCGTGAGCATTTTGAAGTCACTTGTTGAGTGCGTTTCGTTCTGAGGGTTAGTAAAACTTAATATGATTTTCAAATATTGAATAATAAGTTTATTAATATTTCAGTGTTATGGAAACTTATTATTTATTTATTTATTAGACGTCTGCTAACAAATGCACACAACACCGATAGCCGCAGTGGGAGATCGTTGAACTGCCAGGCAGAGGTCTCGGATTCAATACCAAGGCGCGATCTCTGACTTTACGAAGTTATGTGCGTTTTAAATAGTTTAATATCGCTCGCTTTAACGGCGAAGAAACCATCGTGAGGTAATCTGCATGTCTGAGAGCTTTCCATAATATTCTCACAGACATGTGAAATCTGCCAAACCGCACTGAGCCAGGGCGGTGGACTATACGCCTAACCCTTCTCACACTGAGAAGACGCCCGTGCCTAGCAGTGGGACAGTTTAATACAGGGTTGATATTATTATATTTATTACTAGCTATTGCCCGCGACTTCGGTCGCGTTAATTTAGAATTTGACAATCAATTCGGGTTGTATTCTGCTTGTAATAATATAATTTAATCATGATTTGAAAGACACGTGGCGCTATCTATTATCATAAGAACGTTATTGTTGTTTTCCTCGGGAACAGTAATTTTTTTCGGGAATAAAGGTAGTCTATGTCCGTTTCTGTACACCTGACAACGTATATGCAAAATTACAGGATGAACGGTTTAGTGGTTTAGGCGAGAAAAGGTAACAAACACACAAACAAACAAACTCATTTTCGCTTTTATAATATTAGTTAGGATGTTAGGATAGGATTGTCACAAAACAATCAAACAGTAAATACATTGCATAACAGGCTTCTAAAAAAGTTTCGTCCAAAAATAAGCAAAAACAACTTATTAAGTTATCTTTTAACGGTATTCAATTTGAATAAGCAACCATTTCATTACATTACTTTGTTCTAGTATCAATAATATTTCATATAAGTAAAAAGAAATATAAATTTGCTTTGTATTAAAATCGAGCATCGAAAGAGTTTTATTATCATTGTGTACACGAAACATTCAGCAGAAACACTGTGTAAAACAATATTATGGAAATAAAAATAAAATGTATTGGTTCAGAAATGTATATTGTTGAATTGAAAAAGTAAAAATTCAGCATATTAATGCTCAAATAAAACTTTAAGTCAGTCCATTGAGCTATTATGTATTGCGTACCAGAGGAGACAACTACATTGATTGTAGCAAACGTTAGATTGCATGCGCTCTAACGCATTTTGAGCTAATTTGTCTGGGCAGGATTTAGCAATAGCATTTTTTGAAGTGAAAACTTCTTTAGCGGCGTTGTGCACTTTTTGGTGATGGGTAAAAAATGTTAAACTCGCGTCAAGACACGTGACCTGATCGAAAATTCGTAAGACGGAGGGAGAATTGTCAAAATTGCGTCAGGACACGTGACCTGATCGAAAATTCGTAAGACGGAGGGAGAATTGTCATACGATAGCGCAATAAATGAATATTATATTTTACCACATAAATGATAGTACTTTTATATTGATAATTAAAGCAATTCGTGCAAAATTATTCCCTAACCATTCCAAAATATCAAAAATGCACAACGTTAATATTCAAGTTTTCACTTCTGCCGGCACTCCCGGAGTGCAACCCGTTGTTTTTATTATTGTCATCATCTTCTTAGCCGAAAGACGTCCTCTACTGGACTTAGGCTTATCCCAAGGTTTGCCACACAGACCGGTCTTGGGCCGCCCGCATTCAACTGTTTCCCGCGACCCTTACCAGGTCACCACCTATTTTTTATTGTATATATGTAAAAATATAGCACTCGATATTGCAGAATAGAAGATGCTTCAATGTTTTTTAATCAAGAGGACGCATAAGAACAATATGCTTCAGCATGTGGATTCATGTTACATCCAAATGGTTTGCTACGATAGTTATAGTCAAATCGATGTAATTCTTTAAAGTCAGCTTCGATGGCATAGTGGTTGGTGTAACCGACGGCCGCGCCTGAAGTCGCGGGTTCGATTCCCGCACAAGTTAAACATTTGTGTGCATGAACATGGATGTTTCTCTTGGTCTGGGTGTTTCTATGTATAATATGTATGTATTTACAAAAAAAAAGTATATATGTATGATTATCCATTGTCTAGTACCCATAGTACAAGCTCTGCTTGGTTTGGGCTAGATGGTGTTGTGTGTATGTGGTAGAATCCTAACTTATAATATTATAAAAGCGAAAATGAGTTTGTTTGTTTGTTACCTTTTCACGCCTAAACCACTGAACCGATCATCCTGAAATTTTGCATATACGTTGTCAGATGTACAGAAACGGACATAGGCTACCTTTCATCCCGAAAAAATTACTGTTCCCGAAGAAAACAATAATAAAGTTCTTATGATAATAGATGGCGCCACATGTCTTTCGAATCATGATTGAATTATATTATAACAAGCAGAGTACAACCCGAATTGATTATCAAATTCTAAATTAACGGGAGCGAAGCCGCGGGCAAAAGCTAGTAGAATATATATTGTTTGTCGACTGAAAAGAGGGATGGCAAAGCGCGGGTGGATGGATGGGCGCACGCGACGATTGACCGCAGGTCAGGCCGCTACCTACCGTATATGACATAGAAGGCAAGCTGCCTGATGATAAGTAGTTACCATAGCCTATCTTCAGAGGAGGCTTTAGAGCTTTAAAAGAAGGAAGCCATCAAGACGACCCATGGTCAAGTGATTGATACCAACGCTCTTATTCATAACTGTTAGGATACTGCTACTTTGCGTAGCAATCCTATGAGAGTACATATATAATTTTACGCGTTGAAGCCTTCGGGGACTTCCCAGCTTCTTAAGTAGACGCAGTAATGTCCGCACGGTACCAATACAGTTTTTGTGCCTTGCGTTGGCAGCGTAGCAGTTCCTGTTTTGGTCTGGTCATTAATTTCCGACTGACAACTATTTTGCAAGCGTCTATAGGCAATTGTAATCGTGAACGACCAGGCGCGTAGGCGGGGTTATGCATGTTTGCTTCTTGGGCACCCTGATAAAACAGCCCATAACATAAAAAACAATGCCTAAAATATTCGATAAGCCTCTGAAGCATCGCAGTTCCTAGCTCTCCCAACAAAATTACACACACAAATCACACTCAAGCGCAAAATAAAAACGTATCACCTACCCTCAATAAATAGTTGAAAGGGAAAATAAACCGTTACATGTAGTGAAATAGAGTGCGATATAAACAGATGGGGTCGTTCTATACGCAACGCGTTTTGAATCTTTAAATAACTACTACATACCAACTATCATAGCGAGATGAGAGTAGGGACTGCCATCTCTTTTTAATGTACAAGAATGGAGCAGTAAGGCCATCCTGATGGAAGTGGCGTTAAGGCTTGCAATATTAGCGTGTATAAACTATCTAGATTATAGATTGATGTATATATGTTATATTAAGAGATGACAACAAAATAATATTATATATGATATGTATGTATTTACAAAAAAAAGTATATATATGTATGTTTATCCATTGTCTAGTACCCATAGTACAAGTTCTGCTTGCTTTGGGCTAGATGGTGTTGTGTGTATGTGATTGAATATTATTATCTATATATTAATACGTGAAGCGAAAACTTTGGATCCCTTTTTACGAAAATTGGGCGGACGGAGGAGTATGAAATTTCGCACACTTATGGTTTATACAGAGAAGAAGTGACGAATGCTAATATTTTTTTAAAATATGCGTTAGAAATACATTAAATTAATGAACAAACACTACACGCACACAACCATGCATTTGACACACGCAGTCGAAGCGCGTAACTATGGTTACATATATCAATATATAATGACATAATATACATAACTTTGGTCGAATTTCGAGCACTAGGCGACCGCTAGTTATTATTAATAGGCATATGTATGAAAACCGGTGACAACATAAATACATGGGCAATAAGGATAATTAAAATAATATCCTGCTACTTATCTGTGAAAAATCATCATACACAACAAATGTATCTCGTCTAAAATTTGAATATTAAACAAAACTCAATTATAGAAGTTAAGATTCTCACTCTATGGTTTTGTATTTATTATTTGACTAGCTTTTGCCCGCGGCTTCACTCGCGTTAATTTAGAATTTGACAATCAATTCGGGTTGTACTCTGCTTGTAATAATAGAATTCAATCATGATTCGAAAGACACGTGGCGCCATCTATTATCATAAGAACTTTATTGTTTTCCTCGGGAACAGTAATTTTTTTCGGGATGAAAGGTAGCCTATGTCCGTTTCTGTACACCTGTCAACGTATATGTAAAATTTCAGGATGATCGGTTCAGTGATTTAGGCATGAAAAGGTAACAAACAAACAAACTCATTTTCGCTTTTGTAATATTAGTTAGGATAGGATTAGGATTAGGATAGACTAATAAAACAGATCAAAATAGAAAATATTATCTCCTTTTGATAACAATTAAATGCTTCATTTAGAACACATCTTTCTCGCTTATAATTTGAAATCGTAACAGATTCTACGACAAGTTTGAACATAAAGCTTATCGCTGTTGATTATCTGACATAACTATATTTTATTAATCATTTGATATAAAATGTTGCCTTACATGCAAGAAATATAAAATACTTGATGTTCCCGCGGTTTCACCCGCGTTTATCGTTACTGCGCCGCCCCCGTGGGTCGTAGCGTGATGATATATAGCCTATAACCTTCCTCGATAAATAGGCTATCCAACACTAAAAGAATTTTTCAAATCGAACCAGTAGTTCCTAAGATTAGCGCGTTCAAACAAACAAACAAACTCTTCAGCTTTATAATATTTGTATAGATTTGCACGTAATCCTTAATTTTCAAAGCTGTCATATGGCCAGCATTGTGGAACGCACATGATATGTGCACTATCCTCACCCGCACTAAAGTAGATGAGGTTTGATGTATTCCGCGAAATGCGGATGTTTTTGTGGGTAGTTTCGCATTAAACTGGCGGTAAACTAAGTGATTGCTTCACTTTATATTTGATATAAATTTTTCACGGAATATGTTAAGCTTGGATGGTAGATTAGATTGTAGAGCAATGTTGCCTTGACTATAGTAAAAATCCTAATCCTAACTAATATTATAAATGCGAATGTGAGCTTGTTTGTTTGTTTGTTACGCTTTCACGCTTTAACTTCTCGACCGATCGTCATGAATTTTCTTATACACGTTGTCAGAGGTACAGAATAGTACATTGGGTACCTTTCATCCAGAAAAAAGTACTGTTGCTAACCTACATTTACGCAAACAAAACCGCGGTTAAAATCTAGTGTAATACTATCGGCTCCAATTGGGTACAATACTTTATTTTTGGATGAAAGAATCACCCGAGAATGCCGTGTAGTTAAAGCGTGAAAGCGTAAAAAACAAACATACTCACATTCGCATTTATAATATTAGTTAAGATAAACAATTTTTTACAATCGTTATTCCAAGAGTAATAAGAAACGTTATCCCTATTATCCGTTACGTTTTCTGTTTGCTGATCCAACATAGGCATTTCCTTAGATTATTGATAACAAGCTGACCCGCGCAATTTTTACATTATTGCGCCGCTCCTATTCGTCGTAGCGTAATGTTATATAGCCTATAGCCTTCCTCGATAAATGAGCTATCCAACACTAAAAGAATTTTTCAATTCGAACCAGTAGTTCCTGAGATTAGCGCGTTCGAACAAAAAAACTGTTTAGCTTTATAATATTAGTTTAAAATAAAACATAGGTTATAATTATTGTTTGAGTAGCTACATAAAGAACTATCGTCTTTTTTCATTTGTTACTTACCCAATCAACCTGGTTGATCTCTGCGTAACTCTAAAGGTGGATGGTGGAGAATGCCGCTGGCAGTAAGCTCAGCTTTGAACATATTTTTTATTTATTCCAAAGGGTAATAAATATATACTTAGATCGAAGAACGTGGAAAACCAGTCTGCGTTTCTATTCGGCAAACAGACGTGACTTTATGTAGACTAATACTTAAGTAATATTCTCTTTGAAGAAGATAAAACATGTGACTAAAGAGAAATATATTTTCAATATTCTATCGCCTAGAGAAGTTAGGTGCGAGGTTGTATACAAAATCGCATATTTATTATCCTTTCTACGTCTAAAGGCTGCGTCGCCCGAGCTAGTAATATATCAATTCTTTATTTACATGCCTTACGCATCGCCGGCATTACAAATGTGCTTACAAGGAATGCTGGTAAAATGTCTAAGGAATATCATGTTACTAGATGCTTGAGTTGAGCATTGGATAACGTTTGTACAAAAACATTTCGTCTCGTATTTTTAAATAGTAGATTAGACTTCTGGCATCGGTGATAATAATGGTAATGTCCTCCAGACCGAATTTCGGCCACGGCGGCCAGTCTTAACGGAGACTAGCCCTCTGCGCAGGAGATATTATAGTGCACAAGTGTGTTTGCAAACACAAGTGCACTCTCTGTTCTCTAACTCTCATGATCCGATGGGACAGTAATCCGACACGAGCGGAGAAAGATCGGGCGCAGGACCAACGGCTTTACGTGCTTTCCGCGACACGGAGGTGTCTAACACCGCCAACTTCCTAACTCTGGGCTGCTATTGAGATTTCTTAACAGAAAAACCCAATAACTTTTTGTTGGCCCGACCCGAGATTTGAACCCGAGACCTCACGCACAGCAGTCGCATTTACTACCGCTTTATGTGATTGCCATTTGAGATGATATCACAAGAAAGGAGAGACCGGCAATCCCCAGTTACGCCCGCACTGGAGTTTGACACAAACTGAAGAAGATTGACTGAGCAAGTACATCCAATTTAGACTTTGTCGCAGCAAAAAATCTTTGCGTTGTGTTCTTGCTATGTGTTTCTAGGTTCCTTAAGAGGCCCTACGCTGCCAGCAGGAGGCCACCACGAACTAGTTTTATCCTTTAATGTGACAACGGTTTAGATGTATTTCCTTGGCATAGTTTCTGTAAGGCTAGATGACTCAGCCTCGTCCATAAGTTGCAGTTACCGTTTATCTTCAGGCAGGTAGATCCAAGCTAATCTGCCACCAACGGCAGTAAAAAATAATTAATAATTTGTCTGGATATAATATCTAAGTTTTAAATAGTTCATTATTTAAAACTTAGATTTTTAACGGTCTGAGAGTTCTTTATAATATTCTCGAAGATATGTGAAGTCTGCCAACCCGCACTTCGCCAGCGTGGCGGTTTATGGCCTAACCCTTCTCACTCTGAGAAAAAGTCAGTGCCCAGCAGTTGGGCCGTTAATACAGGGTTGATAAGAATTGGAGAAGGGTAGCGGTAGCATCCTTCTGCGAGGACGTCATCTCGCAGAAGGAGGCGGCGGAGCGGATCCGTGAGGAAAATATCCTGGCGGATCCGTGCCGCCGCCGGCGTACCGGGCGGCGCAGGTGCGCCTACACGCGCCTTCTGTCGCCGTAGTAAAGGTCGCGGGTGGGAGAACGGGGATCTCCTGCCCGCCAACCATTGAGTCGGAGCGACGCCCTCTGTGCCGGGGCGTTGCCCAGGAGTCGTCGCCCGCAGACCTTTTTAGTTTCTGTATTGGGCCCTGCTGGGTGGGTCCCTGATGTAGTTATAATTCCAGTGACCCACCCACCTCACAAAGCAGCGAGGTGGCACAACGTAGTGGTTTTAGTCGGTAGGCCCGAAGTCCCCGAAGAGCCCGACATTGCCCTCTCGCATCCCTTTGTTGCGAGGGGGTGTGCATAAGGATGTGGAGGCCACTGCTCTTAGACCACACGACTGCTTACCATCAGGTGGAGTGTGGTCATTTTGACGAGCAAAATAAAACAAAAAAAAAGAAAAATTTCCACACGGGAAAAAAAAAAAAAAAAAAAGTTTGATATTATATAGATGAATCTTGTTACAATAGTAGGTAAGAATATTGGTACAATGTGTAATACGTAACGTATACTATAGTATCCAGCAAAATCTATATTGCTATTGATGAACCATTGGCACAGCATTCGGTCCTGTCTAAATACATATTTAGACAAAGCAACCTCATCAGCGAGGTTCATTACGCGTTGTGACGTCAAAGCCAGTAGCCATCTTGTAATATTGCATATTGCACGCTGTGCACGCCAGATATTAATTAATAGAGGTCCTCTATATTCATAGGACATGTATTTGATGATCGATATAATATGACAATCACGGTAACAGAAAATAAAGGCAACTGATCTATACAAATAAATAAAATTGAAATGTCTGTTTGTAATGTCAAAATAACAGCTTTTTACTAAGTGCATAGTAAGTATGTATATACGGTATTATATCAAAAATCAATTTTAAAATGTTTGTTCCGGCTAATCTCTAAAATGTCTGGACTGATTTTGACGGGACATTCACTGGCAGATAGCTGTACTTAGGCTACCTTTGTTTTAGAAAAAAAGGACCCGCGAAAAAAAAACCTCAAATCTTTTTGCTTACTTCCACGCGGACGAAGTCGCGGGTAACAGCTAATTTGGAATATAATCTTACGTATTCGAAAACTGATACCCATATTTGTGCAGTGGAAAAACATTAGTGCTCACTCTCAACGATCGTCCAGTGCTGACAGCACAACACAGAATAATAAGCCAGAATTGATAGATGGATATCCTGATGGGTCTATTAGTTAGGTTCACAATTCCGTGAATCTGACAGTACATGACTTTAATGTGGTACTTAAACATAATGGTCATAAACTTAATGACCGGCTATTAGTACGATGCATTATACTGAATGATGTTTTATAACAGTGGTCGCCTCTAAGTTGACAAGCTTTGCAGATTTTAGAGAAATTTAATGCAGACATACGAAATTTAATTTGGACGCCTTCGAAGAAAGAATAGTTTCTTGAAACTAGTAGAGCCTTGCTGATTTCAGCATGTAGGGCCGGCTCGACCGGGGAAGGACCACAGAATATTGAAGTGAAATAGCAGTATTGCTACTGTCGTGTTACGTTCGGTGAGTGAGAGTGCCGGAGGCACAATCACTCCCTTTTCCCCATCCCGCTCCTTCTCCTTCCCATTTACCTTTCCTAAAGGGTCGCCAACGCTCAAGTGATGTCTCTGGTGTCGCAGGCGTCTATAGGCTACAGTGACCACTTACCATCAGGTGGGCCGTATGCTTGTTTGCCACCTTAATTGTATAAAAAAAAAGAAGTAAATGTTTGTGATTTGGAATGTTTCTCACTGGTCTTTTGACGTGTGGCTATCCCTAGCATTAATATCGTGGATATAACAATAATACTAGTAATGTAAAATCCTTACAGCTTCTATCTTTTGTTATTTATGGAGTAAGCAATAACAAATGCATGTGATTGAATTTAAAATCTGGACAGATATACGTATGCCAGATACAGCGTACTCATCAAACTGCCTCCGTGGCGCAGCGGCAATGAATGCGACTGCTGTGCGAGAGGTCTCGAGTTCGAATCGAAATCGGGTTTTTCTGTTAAGTAATCTCAATACCAGCCCGCCTCGGAAAGCACGTAAAGCCGTCAGTCCTACGCCTGATCTCTCCACGGCCGTATTAGATTGTCGTCCCATCGGATCATAAAAGCTAGGGAACAGAGAGTGCACTCGTGTTTGCGCACACTCTTGTGGACTATAATATTATTATCTTCTGCGCAGATGGCCAGTCTTCGTTAAGATTCGCCGCCGTGACCGAAATTCAGTCTGAAGGTCATTATTATTATTACTCATCTAAAACGCACCACGTGACAAGATGAAACATAAACTAGAGTCATAAATAATTCTTCACTTATAACACCACCGCCACTTAAACCTTCCACTACCGACTTCGTCCAAAAACTTTTCACTTACTTTTCCGTCGGAAAGACCGCAAAAAAACTGGCTGGACATTTTATAAATTGACTGTCAAAGTAAAGAACAGTTTATTTATCGGGCCATAGTATTTTATATTGGAGTGCCGAAACTAATGGGTTTAGGCGATCGGCATTCCTCTGAAACAATTCGCGACCCTCCGTTCAGAAACTTGAGAAATGTAAGATGAACTCGCCAACCGTTGTTTGATCGTCTCAGCACTTTTTATTTTTGTTTCTTAATATTTGTGTTTGGGGAATTTCATCGTGGCTAAGTCAATGTTGCGAAGTTTTGGGTAATGAATTTTGTTATTGATATGAAAATAGTTATTTCTTTTAAGACCTTTTTATTAGTTTCTTAATATAGAGGTCAGAGACCTTGGGGTGGTTTTAAAGGGTAGGATTAACAAGATGGTAAGCAGGTACTGTAGCTTAATGTTTTCCTGTTAGTTTTATATAGTACTATTTCAAAACTCATTCCATCTAAAGTTTGCATAATTGTTTATACTTTTATCTGAATTGCTTTAGACAAAAGTTTGCTTAATGGCAAGCTGTGGGGCAGTTTAGGCCGGGACTCCACCAAAGCGGAGACGAGACGAGCGGAAAGGAGATGTTTTTTACACAACCAATAAAATTGTGTTATTGACACATCTCCTCTCCGCTCAGCTTCAGTGGAGATCGCTGTGCGGAGATGTGTAATATTTGTATGGCGCGATGGAAGCGGAGATGTGAGCTGTGCGCGGACGACGCGCAATGGAGACGAGAGATGTGAGCGGCGTGCAGTGAACGATGTCACCCTCCCCCAGCTCGCCCGCCAGCAACCCGCAGAGCCCATCTTGCTTGCTGAAAAACATCTCATCTCGCACAGCACACCGCACACATTTCCGCTTTGGTGGAGTCCCCCGAGCTGAAAAACATCTCTTCTCGCACAGCACACCGCACACATTTCCGCTTTGGTGGAGTCCCCCGAGCTGGAAAACAACTCTTCTCGCACAGCACACCGCACACATCTCTGCTTTGGTGGAGTCCCGGCCTTAAACACAAGGCTGATATTATAATATGCTAAGATCTGTTCGTAAATTCCAGTTTTAATTCCCAGGTCTGGAATAGCGTTAATGAGGTTTTTCTCTTAGGAATTAACATGAGCAGTGTAATGTCTGGTAGTGTGCTGGCAGCAATAGGCTGAACCCGCGGGACCTTAAATCGAGGATATATAGACATGTGTCTATATAATTGTGTATATAAATGAGTAGGAGTGCCGAAGGGCCAATCACCCACCCTCTTCCCCCTTCCCGCTCCTTCTCTTTCCCACTTCCTTTTTTTTTCCTAAAGGGTCGGCAACGCGCAAGTGATGCCTGTGCTGTTGCAGGCGTCTATAGGCTATGGTGATCACTTACCATCAGGTAGGCCGTATGCTTGTTCGCCACCTTAATGATTTAAAAAAAAAAGTATTTTTGTATAATTAACGACATTAAAGTACAGCATATAGCAAGGACAAGTTAGTGTGAGACTATTGGATTGCCAAGCGAAGTCTCGAGTTCGAGGCACGTATTTATGATTTCTACATAACATTCTTAAAGATGTGTAAAATCTATCACACCGCACTGGGACATCGTGGTAGACTATGGCGTCAACCCTCTAACACTAAGAAGAACACATGCCCAGTGGTGGGATCGTTTGTAAACAAGGCTGATTCTATCGTAATATATATAAATTACGTGTCACATTGTTTGTCCGCTATGGACTCCTAAACTACTGAACCGATTTTGATCAAACTACGTAACCATCTGTAATTTGGTCCAACTTAAAAGATAGGTTTACAGAATTTTATTCTCAAAAAAGACTAAAGTCACTTACATGAGAACATTGGTTATGATTATGTATAAATACATTTCAAATGGTCGTCACACGATAGGTATTTTGGTACTTACTTAACATATTATATCTATTTGGTATTGCGGAGCACAAATTAATTATTTTTGTAATTAATACAACGTCCACTTTTATAGACGACCGTAAGAAGATAGGATATATATTTTTTTTAAACGGGCAATAATTATCTAATGTGAAGCAGACGAAGTTCCGCGGGACAGCTAGTTGTTTATAACTATCTACCAACTCCTAATGTGAACATATCAGATTAATTATGATATTACATAAACATATTAATTGGACCAGACAGATTTATTATCATAATACATCATACTGGAAGCCACAGGAATATGTTAATAATATTCATTAATATGACGAGGAAATCACTCTATCATAAATATTACATACTATTCGTATATGTCCACTAATGTTATGAATATGAAAATGTGTAGATCGATCTCGTTGGTTCAGGCTTTGACCTAAGCGCATACATCAGTACCGATCGTGATGTCTGAGATTTGGTTTTCGAATTGAACAATATTGGGTTGTTCTCTTAGGGATCTCGGAGCTTAGAAACTGCCTGTAGTTGGCAACAGACTCGCCATTACTAGCGCCACTACGTCATCCGTCCAGTTTGGCCACATTAAGAGTTAAGACCTTCGATCAATCGATGGATGAATAATCCTAACTAACATCTGTGCTAATATTATAGATACGCATGTGAGTTTGTACGCTTTCACCAGTGGCGTAGCGCAGAGGGGGCGGCAGGGGCGGCCCGCCCCGGGAGGCACTTTTAAGGGGCGGCAAAATTTTACAATAAATAATAATAACAGACAGAGAATAGATGTACAATACACAATAATGATGTCTGTACCTGTCGAAATATTTTTGAGAAGGGCGGAAAATTATCTTCCGTCCCGGGCGGCTGACATCCACGCTACTATCTATCCACTGGCTTTCACGCATTAATGACGCGACCGACCATAAAATTTCGCATACAGGTTGTCAGGTGTAAAAAACGGACAAACGGTACCTTTCATGCAGATAAAAGTACTGTTCCCGAGGTATTGTCATTTATTGACAATATCTACATTAACGCGAGCGAAGCCGCGGGCAACATCTGGTTCTATATACAAAGAAGACAACTACAGTAGCCATCATTCCTGTGTAGAATTGGACCTTTTGAAATCTAAAACAACGTACACAAAAATCAGTCAAAAACCACAAATTATGTGGAAGCACAACTCACCCACAACACTAGTAGAGCTGAGTACGTATATGCCAAATATTCGGACATTAAATCATGTTTCAAATATAAACAAATTAAACTACTATAATTATACGGATTTTATCGCGTTGTTTATTTGACATTTTTTTGACATTTATTTGACATAGTTCATTCTGCGTAAATAGAAACCCATGATTAAATTATGTTCGGTTACTTTGAAATAACTACACTGGAACATTGAGACAACTACCATCTTAGTCTCCCCGTGACCATGGCTGCTGAAAAGCAACCGAAACGTCGGGGAAAGTGTAAACATAAATATAAATAGTATAATAGTATAGTAATAGTATAAATAGTTTTAATAGTTTCAATAATTTAATTAGCTTAAAAATTAGTAAAGTTTAATAGTAATAGTAGTATAACAGTTTTCAAAATTTTGTAATGACGTGTCAAATAAACAACGCGATAAAATCCGTATATAGTAGTTTAATTTCAATGAATAACATTCGCGTAAACAGAAGACAATATTATGTTTCAAATATAAACAAATTGTTTCATGTATGTAAATGAATGAGCACTTATAGACGGTATTCCTTATCCAAGCATACAAATATAAATACTGAAATATTCTAGTTTTAGTTTTCTCTTTATT
This sequence comes from Catocala sponsa, assembly GCA_963564715.1. NCBI lineage: Eukaryota > Metazoa > Arthropoda > Insecta > Lepidoptera > Erebidae > Catocala > Catocala sponsa. The sequence continues at coordinate 5,576,483 of OY751334.1, forward strand.
TAGTACAACACAATGTTTGTATTGTCCCAGTACGAATATCACTCATTATGTGGCCCCACGTTGGGCGCCATAACCCGGCCCATCATATTGATGGCACTTTTGATGACGCCACATAAACGTAACAGCCTAACTTTGTTTATTTCCGCGGTACTGGGCTGTAATGAATCGTGAAGCCTCTATCAATATACATTAAGCCTGGATTAAGTACGACTCTGTTTATTACTAATGTTGAAGTTTGTTGATTGTTAGAAAACAGTTCGGGTCCGTGACCGGATTACTTATTTAAGATCGGGAAACTAAGCTATTTATACAACTGCCCAATATAATTTTATTGGAGTTAGGTGGCCGGCTTGTGATATATTGTGGTCCTAAGGACGATTGCCTAAATTAATTGATTAAATTATATTATGATCACGATTCTTATTAGTGAGGGAACGACAAAGAAGAAGAAGGACGATTGCAGGACCATAGAGTATTACTCACGGTTTCCCGACGAAGCAAACTAGAAGCTTATAAACAACACGAGGTTATTTGGCTGCGGTCTTCTCTAGGGTATAAAAGCCTAGTGCATGTTAGGCACATTTATTTTGGAATAATTTGAGCGCAGTAATACCCTAGTACACATGTATGTACTACCTCAGCCAGGCTGCGCCAGATTGGAGCGGGTTCAAACACATCGCTGTGCCCAAATTCTGCTGAACTCGTTGCAAGTAGTTGTCATACCAGAATACTGAATAATTTTTAACATGGCCGTAAAAATAACAACGCTTAGAATTCGTAGAACGTCCTAAAAAGATATTTAAATTGAATATACTTTCAGAATTGTGAAAGAAAAATACACTCCATTATGTAAAATTTTAATAACTACTACCATTATTCAACAATTGGCCTTCAGCGGATCTCGTTATTTATTGATAGATTGTATAATAACTCTTCATAATATTCTAGAGGCGCCTATTCTTTATTTTTTTGCCTTCTGAGTATTTAATAGCACAAGGCTACTGTACTTACTCATTATTTAAATATTCATGATTTCTGAATAAAAGCGTATTATATTATTAAATATAATATGCTTTACCAAGTTATATTACTTTTTGAAGTGAAAACTTCTTTAGCGGCGTTGTGCACTTTTTTTGTGATGGGTAAAAAATGTTAAATTCTCGTCAGGACACGTGACCTGATCGAAAATTCGTAAGACGGAGGGAGAATTGTCATGTTTGTGTACGATAGCGCAATAAATGAATATTGTATTTTACCACATAAATGATAGTACTTTTATACTGATAATTAAACCAATTCGTGCAAAATTATTCCCTAACCATGCCAAAATATCAAAAACGCACAACGTTAATATTCAAGTTTTCACTTCTGCCGGCACTCCCGGAGTGCAACCCGTTGATTTATTTTATACAACTAAGCTGGCAAACCGACATACATTACATGCTTTCACTATAACATCATATTACATCATCATATACTTTTTTTTAAAGTATGTGGTGGTAATGAGACTTTGCTGACGAAAACAATAAACATAAAAACATAGTTTCACACCTATTCCGCCAAAGAGGTAAGCAAAGGCAAACGTATTACACCTACAATTCATTAGCTATGGTTCTAGATCTCCCTTGATAGAGACTGAGCATATTTCCTCTACTGGGCACAGTACCAAACTTCGTGTAACTAAAAATATCTAGACAGTAAAACCCAAAAATACTCCACAAAAATATCGCTCTTAATACGTTAATTAGTTTTACTTACATTTTTAACTTGTAAAGGGACATTTTACAAAATTAATTATGAATATAAAGAGATACCTTTTTGTTACAACTCGTATAAAAACATTTCGCATTTGATGTACAGTATCTATTGAGTACGAGTCTTTATAAGCGACTGAATGTATTTCTTTTCATTCAGATAAACCTTAATTAAATACCGTTACATAGGGCTCTTTTTATGTATCATTGACTGTTTTATTCAGTAGTTACAAGATTTTCATTGAGGTATTTCTCAAAAGGTATTTCTCTAAAGAATAAAACAACGGGCATATAGACGTTAAACACAATACTATCCTGAATTTCGTATTTCTAAATAGAAGTAAGAATACAGAATAACGTGTAATAAATATAAAGGTTGTTCTTAATCTGACGGCGAAAATAAAAGTAGATGTTATTAAAAAGATATCTTTGTCTGGAACTCGGGACGAGAAAATTAAATAACTTCTTAAAATTATGAGTATATTTCTAATAAAATAAGTAGCGGGACTCGAGACTAGTCTTGTAAACAAAAGAAAACTCGTATTATTCCATAGTAATTCTGTATAAGTTTGTTTCGTTTAATTTTGTTTTTGACATTTTGGATAAGCTGTCTTCAGACATGAAATTAATTGTATTTGAATATACGTAATCAACTCGGGTTTAAGTAGAGGTATTTTATCGTCATTTCAGTTGATTATAATAGAACAAAATTAAAACTAGTATTGATGGGTTAAGCGATATATGTATGTAAGATTTTTAGTAGCTCTAGTAGTATGTCTATGACACACTCATAGGTGGTTGTTTGAAAATAACCATATTTTTTAAAATTTACTGTAGCATTAGTTTATGTACTCAGCAGTTCAGTACCTTAATTATCTAGTTACCCAAAATATAGTAATAATATAAATCTGAAGAGATTAGTTGTTTGAACATGCTTATCTCAGGAATTAAAATAATTTAATATTTCAGAGTAATAGAGCCTCGCTGATTTCAGCATGAATGGGCCGGCTCGACCGGGGAAGGACTACCCTCTCACAGAATATCGACGTGAAATAACAGTATTCCTACAGCACCTCTTATTTTTGCAGAGTTGATGACAGGCACGAATAACATTGTTGCAAGCATCACTATAACAGCTTACGCTGGTAAGCAATTACCATACGCTTAAAATCAGAAAGTCACAATGAAGCACACTCTACTGATATGCACGATTACATTCGAATAATATTCGAGTGAATAGACAAAGCTATGGTGTAATCCATTCATTTGAAATAATGTTTGAATACAGTTTCGCACAACGCTGGTATGATTGATGATGATATTTATCTCGTGAGGTTGAGTATGCAGATGATGTACTTATGTATTCATTAGTAGGTGTGCTGCGTCCTTAGCCATGAGTAGTGGGTTGAGCGATGTACACAACTGTATTCGAATATCATTCGAAAGAAATTATGCGAACACTAAATCATAGTATTGTTTGGATCCTGTCGAGAGACTATGACACAAAGAACAGAATACGTTTTAAAATTAAAATGAACTATAAAATAAAGGTGAACAAAAAATACAAAACGCAGACAAATGCAGACAGTGTTGGCAGTCTGTTTCATGACTCCAGTATTAGCAGTGTGTAAATAATGGCCGGAGACAGACTCAATTATACTGCAGTTATTCTAATTTCTCGTGGGACTCGGAGTTTACTTCAAATATTACTTGCATCGGTAAGTTTTACGCTTTGTCTCATAAAATTAAAGTCTTTGTTTTCTATCCTAGACATAAAGTTGACATGTTTTGTATAAGTAAAATGAAAACTTTTGCGACATGTTTGCAATTGCTTGAGCTTTGAGTACGTTCACAAGCTTACGGTTTCATTAAACAATTTTTGATACAGACACTTTCGCATTTGTTTTCTTATGTGAGGATATAGCATGTGCGAGGTCGAGACAGTGCATTACAGCTTTGACCCGTTCTGATGCGATAACAATGTTTTAATAGATGATGTAAGGACATCAAAGACGTACAAAACAGAATAAAAAAGCGGTTTACATTTATATAGCGGTTAATATGTGCAAACCGCTTTTGTTATTCTATACTTTATGACAAGCCGTATCAGTAAACCGATTCGTGACTTTTTCAAAGTGTTATTATTGGGTTTCTGTGTAAGGTAATTCTTTATACTATTATAGTCATTCTTAGAAGTAGGATGTTTAAGATAAATCGTTTATGTTCGTCGTCGATAGCTGGCAAAATATGGTTGTTCGACTTTTTACTTAATCCTTCTGGACCTCCAAGGATTAAGTAAAAAGTCGAACAACCATATTCTATTAATTTACATTACATAACATTATGGTTATAACCTTATAACCATAATGTTATGTAATGTAATTTAATATTATAGATGAAAGTACGCAGTCCCCCTTTCGCAATTATTTCATAAGTTTGCTTTTATGAAATAACTAGAGGATGCCCGCAGCTTCGCCCGCGCATGTTTTTTTTGGAACGAAAATTCCTTATCGCGCGTTGCGAAAGGGGGCTAGACGGAAAAAATTAAGACCAAAAGTTGTAACGACATTTTTTATGTCATTATATATTGATATATGTAACCATAGTTACGCGCTTCGACTGCGTGTGTCAAACTCACGGTTGTGTGCGTGTAGTGATTTTTCATTAATTTAATGTATTTCTAATGCTTATTTTATTTATATATTAGGATTCGACCCTCCTTCTCCATATAAACTTTACCTGTGCCAAATTTCATACACCTCCGTCCGCGCAATTTTCGTAAAAAGGGGTCGTACAAAGTTTTTGCTTCACGTATTATATAGATAAAGCGGGATAAGATAAATACATCCATAACGGGTATCACGTACGTTGTGATGAGTATGATAATAAATTGTTGTCCTCATTTACGTCGGATTACGTATCAATTCATTAAAATTGTAAGTTCAACAACATCTTTGTCCCAAGGTTCGGGTAAAATTTCGTCACTACAAGATAAATGTTACTAGGCTCGCAGATAAAGATAGCGGTCGCTAAGATTTCTAACCTAACTCATAAAAAAAATATAAATCTGGTGACGTAGTATACATTGTCTGCTGAAAGTCTGGTATATCTATATCAAATTAGGATCACATAATTAATTTACAAAAAATATTTTCTTGAAATGTAAATTTTTTTAAGTAGGTACTACATAAAGTGACAGTTGACTACGAATAAAAATTCTAATTTTGCCTGCCTTGATATGTTTAGTAAAAATGTATATTTAAATGTGTAAATAAGTACATTGTATACAACGCTAGCTGTAAAGGAAACTATAAAAACCCCATTGAAAATGTAATTACGCACACAAATTGGACGTAAGATTAAGTATTTTCTTTCCTACTGATTAAGTTTATATTACATTATATTTGTTAATAATAAAAATAAAATTAATATAACCTAAAAAAAAAATTACAATTCCTTCACTCATTAATCGGAAGGAACTTCGTTCCATCCGGGTGTCCCTTGACACCTCTCAAGTTTTTTATTTATCCATTTCTTCCCAATCCCGTGGGAATTTCGGGAAACCCTTTCTTAGTGCACCCCTACAGTACCCAAGGAACATACATGTCAAATTTCAGCTTCTTGCTTCCAATTGTTTCGGCTGTGCGTTGTCTGTCAGTCACTCAGTAACGGAAGAGTCTTATGTATATAGACTGCGAAAGGGGGAATCCACTGTGTACTTTCATTATAATGGATTACCACTAAGTAACGGCTTATTCAATTCTATAACTGCTAATTATGAATGCAGGTATATACAATCTTTTTTTACTAAAGACCTAAAGACAAACGTCTAAATGTAGATGTAATACGCTTCTACCAAAACCTTCGAGGATACATAGACATGAAGCTTACTATACTTCCGAAGCTCACACTTCTTTTGTACAAGTGTAATTTTTCACTCGGAGCTGCAAGTGTTAGTTTGATTGCAGTTTAAACTACTGGGTTGAGATTGTTTTAAGTGTTTTCGACTTACTCGTATTAAACTGTCGAAAGTTCTTTTACTCTTTGAGAAAACACAGCACTGCAAAACTAATGCTTTGGTTTAAGAATGTCCGTTTTACTGTAGCTACCGAATTTATGAGAATTACATATTTCTACTTTAGAGGCTAGACAGTTATACTATTTTGTTTAAGTGTCACAGTTCTTTTGTTTGTTATTAATAAAAACACACCTTTCGGTTGAACGGAATGACAACAAGCTTCATTTCAAACATATAGAACAGTTTATTTGACACTAGCTTTTGCCCGCGGCTTCACTCACGTTAATTTTGAATTTGACAATCAATTCGGGTTGTACTCTGCTTGTAATAATATAATTCAATCATGATTCGAAAGACACGTGGCGCCATCTATTATCATCAAAAAACGTTATTGCTGTTTTCCTCGAGAACAGTAATTTTTTTCGGGATGAATGGTAGCCTATGTCCGTTTTTGTACACCTGACAACGTATATGCAAAATTTCAGGATGATCGGTTCAGTGGTTTAGGCGTGAAAAGGTAAAAAACAAACTCATTTTCGCTTTTATAATATTAGTTAGGATTACAGTTGCCATATTTTATCAGTTATAAAGACAACTCCCGCAATAAGAATAATTCCTGTGTCGCGGGGGACTTTACAAGTATTCAAACAACAGACTTTGTGTCTGATCTGATCACCCAGGCTAGGGAAAACTATTTGCAGCTAACACAATGTTTTATCCCGCGTGGAGATCGAACCCACAAAACAGCGCACTGCCAAGGGCGAGGCATCCACTTAAACCGCTACGTCATTCGTGCAGACAGATAGATTAAAAAAGTAATATAGAGGCCCAAGATCTCAAAGCCGCCAGATTTATCTCATTTCAGCAAGACGAATATAGATATGTATGTAATATGTCCGTAAGCCTGAATATTACATATACAGAATGTGGTGTAAATAATGGATAACCCTGAAACTGTCGACTGGCCAGATCATCATCTACCCCACTTATATCACCATATGCCTACGGATGACCAAATGATTTATATTTTTGATATTTTAAATAAAAATCATACTTACTCATACAAAATCAGCTGTCATTTCTACAATTGGCGACATTTTCTCGTTCTGTTTCTTTATGTCACTCCTGAATACTTCGTATCATCAGACCAGTATCAAGTTTTTTTGTTACAATCTAAGACAACTTCGCAAAAAATACTTATTAATCAAATTTTAACATGTTTTCTAAGGAATTATGCATTTTTGGGCACCTGTATCAAAAAAAAATTTATTACTGTACTGTGTGGTGATATAAGTGGGGTAAATGATAGACAATAATCTGGCCAGTCGACAGTTTCAGGGTTATCCATTATTTACGCCACAGCCTGTATATTATTTGGGTGAATATTATGAAGCCATTTCTCAGTAAAGAGCGTCTTACACAAAAAGCCCTGGTTGAAAATAAATATTAGAAATGTTTCCTGTTTCAGACTAGCGATAATGCATATTATGTTTTTTACCTACACACACACATTCTGTCAAAAATTCAGCCATGCTAAAATGACGTAGGTCGGCTCAAGGATCTTGTGCAGTCAGTAACATAATTATGTATAAGTATACGAGCTTTTGACCGCGGCTTCGCTCGCGTAAAAGTAGTTACCTACGTTAGGTTATGTTAGAAACAGTACTTTTTTTTAAATATATGGAATATGTTATTCGGTATAAATATAGTTTTCTAATAGTGAAGGAATTTTGTTAAGTCGTTTTTGAGTTAAATCCTTACAAACAAAACAAAAATCTAATATTTCCTCTTTATAATATTAGTATAGATGAACATTGAATATAATATAATAATATAATATTCTATCACATACACACAACACCATCTAGCCCAAACTAAGCAGAGCTTGTACTATGGATACTAGACAATGGATAAACATACATATATACTTCTTTTCTTTTTTTGTAAATACATATATATTATACATAGAAACACCCAGACCAAGACAAACATCCATGTTCATGCACACAAATGTTTGACTTGTGCGGGAATCGAACCCGCGACCTCAGGCGTGGCAGTCGGTTACACTGACCACTACGCCATCGAGGCCGACTTGACCGATTGAACGACAGTGATACCAATAATATGGAGTACACAAATTTTAAAAAACCTGAGAGCAAATGCATCCTTTGTTCAAGCTATTTACGAATTACATTTTATCAAAATCGTATTAGTTATTCGTGAAAACATAAGGCACTGCTGTCTTGTTACTTTGTAGTGACTTTCGTTCACATTTTAATGTAAGTAAGGATCCTTTCTTTTTTAACTGTTAACCCTTCTCATACTAAGGGAAAGCCTGTCCAACATTGAGACAGTTTACATAGGGACGATATTATTATGAACTAGATACTGCATGCTGCTTCGGCTGCGTAAACGTTATGGGAACACATATCGAGATAAAAAGCATTGTGTCCACTAGGACACAATGCTTTTTATCTTTGGAAGGGATTCAGATGAAACTTGGCAAACAGATAGACCATGTCCTGGACTACCAGGACATGGTCTATCTGCTTGCCAAGTTTCATCTGAATCCCTTCCAAAGTTTACGCATAATTGCGTACCAAATATTCATACGTCCAAGTATCTTCACGAACTTCCCTATTGTACTTATTCTTACTAATATTATAAATACGAAAGTAACTCTGTATGTCTGTCTGTTACCTATGCATGGCTAAACCACTCAACCGATTTAGATGAAATTTGATATACAGGTAGTTTAAAACCTGGGAAAGGACATAGGCTACTTATTCATGTAGGTACCACGCAGGCGGAGCCGCGCGCAAAAGCTAGTATTTAGTAGTAAGGATGCATTTTACTAACAATGCATCCTTCATATTGTCTTCCGTTTACGCGAATGTTATACATCGAAATTAAACTATTTTAATTAAACTACTTACTATATACTGTTAATAATCGTAGTTTCATTGTAGCAAAATGATGTAATAAAAGTGTTTTAAAATAAACAAAACGGAAAAAGCCGCATAATGAAGTTTGAACTAAAGTGTTTTCTTAGTAATCCTAACTATCCTAATCCTAACTAATATTATAAAAGAGAAAATGAGTTTGTTTGTTTGTTACCTTTTCACGCCTAAACCACTGAACCGATCATCCTGAAATTTTGCATATACGTTGACAGGTGTACAGAAACGGACATAGGCTACCTTTCATCCCGAAAAAATTACTGTTTCCGAGGAAAACAATAATAACGTTTTTATGATAATAGATGGCGCCACGTGCCTTTCGAATCATGATTGAATTATATTATTACAATCAGAGTACAACCCGAATTGATTGTCAAATTCTAAATTAACGCGAGCGAAGCCGCGGGCAAAAGCTAGTAATATTATAAATACGAATGTGAGTTTGTTTGCTTGTTACGCTTTCACGCCTTAACTACTCGACTGATCATCGTGTAATTTTGCATACACGTTGTCGGGGTCACAGAAAAGGACATAGGGTACCATCATTATCATTTCATCCAGAAAACGTACTATTCCCGACGGATTGAAATTTAATGTACATTCACACAAGTTAAGCCGCAGGTTTTTTTTTATACATTAAGGTGGCAAACAAGCATACGGCCCACCTGATGGTGGTCACCGTAGCCTATGGACGCTTGCAACACCAGAGGCATCTCTTGCGCGTTGCCGACCCTTTAGGAAAGGACGTGGGAAGGAGAAGGAGCGGGATGGGGGAAAGGGGGATGATTGGGCCTCCGGTACTCTCACTCACCGAACGAAACACAACAGTAGGAATACTGGTATTTTACGTCGATATTCTGTGAGAGGGTAGTACTTCCCCGGTCGAGCCGGCCCATTCATGCTGAAATAAGCGAGGCTCTACTACTCAAAAATGTAGTTCTTGTAAAGTAAAAAGTAATAAATGAAAATTAATTAAAACCATTGCAGCACTAACATTTATAACCACAATGTGAAACACTAAGTTTGGTGCCAGAAAAAACAGTAAGTGATAATTTTATTTGAATACGTGTCCTGATAATTTCCCGCGAGTAGGTTTCTCTTTACAAGAACACGTGCCAATTCTCGGTAATATATCATAACTGCTTTTTTTGTAATACATTGCGGTGTTTCCAGCTTTTTATAAAAGTCATAATTACCCATCGTTGGAAATTATGATTTATTTTTATGACGATACATTTTCGATTGTGTCTGCATTTACGTGTTAATCCCTTAATTGTATTTTAATTGTTCTATGAAGTACCTATTGTCTGTGATACAGAAACAATGGGAACTAAGTAATGGTTACATATACTTACATCATTTATATAATAGTTTCCGTTATCATTTATAGATTCATTCTTAATCCTACTCACTACTCCACTACACTCAAAAACGCCCATTCTACGTATTCGATTTTAAAAACAAATCATATTAACACGAAATAAAGTATGTTACTCATAAATAATAAAAATCAACGGGTTGCACTCCGGGAGTGCCGGCAGAAGTGAAAACTTGAATATTAACGTTGTGCATTTTTGATATTTTGGAATGGTTAGGGAATAATTTTGCACGAATTGCTTTAAATTATCAGTATAAAAGTACTATCATTTATGTGCTAAAATACAATATTCATTTATTGCGCTATCGTACACAAACATGACAATTCTCCCTCCGTCTTACGAATTTTCGATCAGGTCATGTGTCCTGACGGGAATTTGACAATTCTCCCTCCGTCTTACGAATTTTCGATGAGGTCACGTGTCCTGACGCGAGTTTAACATTTTTTACCCATCACAAAAAAGTGCACAACGCCGCTAAAGAAGTTTTCACTTCAAAAACATGTTATCTTATAACAAATAGTAAACTTATTTTATACTTTTACTTCGTTTTTAATTTATTGTTATGTTCTTGGAAAATCTTTAAAATCACCTACTTATCTGTATCGCATACCTTAAATGTTAAATTATTATTCAAATTTGTTAACAATTTAACTTTTAATATCATATTAAGTAGAATAATAATTCTGTTTTAGTCTGTTAAACACAGTGCATGTAGTGTTTACTAATAATTGTTACAGTAACCTAAAGTTCCCAAAATTGTTACATATGTCGGAGCGTCAAGAAAATAATCATTGGAATGTAATTTATATCTGTAATTGGAGTTGAATAAAGCGCCATCTAGTGGTTTGTTTCGGAACGTTAAGCGTAAGCTTAAGTGAGGTCGTCACAGAGCCAATGTGTCAGTTAGAGTGACAGTTATAACTGTCAGTGTCATATTGACGTTATATAAGCGCTGGATACTCGTGCGCGGACACATTCGGTGTGACGAACTCGCTGCGTTACGAATCAAATTAGAGATAATCACAGTAAACCTTAATTGTTTTATTTCTCTTGTATTTGCCTAGCATTAGTATGCGTACGAAGTATAATATCACGCCTATATTTTGTTGCTACATCATATCAAAAGCGAGTTGCCGTCCTACTCTTCGACACATATATTATAATCATTGTATACAAGCGTTTGTGAACCTTATCAAATAAATAAATAAATAATGCCTTTGTTGTGAACTTACTCAGAGTTCAACAGAATATGTCAATGTCAATAGTTATGGGCATAAATTAGACACAAACAGATAGAACCGATACAATACGACAAACACAACGTAACCACACATAAACTCGTGTATATGTATAGTTGTCTCGTACTAGGCACCCGATTAACTAACAGTGGGATCGTTTTAACGCGTTGTAATAGGCCGACTATCTATGGCTATTTAATTTGTGATACGAGGATGAGCTGACGCCTGTTGCATCAAGCCAATGCGTTGCGGCCCAAGCCACCGCCAAAACGCGCCTCATAATAAATCCTATCTTCAATAATTATTCTGAAGAATGGTTAAATAATTTATTTTTATTTATTTTATTTGTTCTAATTGGGGAAACTTACAGCTAGTACATCAATATTAAAAATCTTAACAATTTAAGGCCATTTACAAGTTTCCACCACTTAAAAATAAATCCTTACTAATAATATAAATTCGAAAGTAACTCTGTCTGTCTGTCTGTTACCTTTTCACGGTTAAACCACTTAACCGATTTAGATGAAATTTGGTACAGATATAGTTTAAAACCTGTGGAAGGACATAGGCTACTTTTTATTGACGTAGGTACCACGCGGGCGGAGCCGCGGGCAAAAGCTAGTGTTTAACATATTACAAGGTCGGTTATACATCACATTACAAAATGGTATAAAAACTAGGTATCAAAGAATTTTCTTGTTACACTTCTTTTAAATTGAGTAACACTGGTCCCAAACAAATTAAATTCTAATTCACCAGAAAGTTCGTTATAAGTACTGCACGCTCGAATAGTAAAACAGTTATGACTGTAAGTGGTCCTGACTAGGGGTACGTGAAACAATGCGCTATGGTACTCAATGGTTTTGAGGCAGATAAAATCTCTGACACTACTGCTAAAGAAACTGACTGCACAGATGGCGTAGTGCTTAAAGTAATCGCCTCACCACTATCGCTGAGTGCTGTGGTTCGATTCTCGGTGCCCGTTGTTTGAATGTTTGTTAAGTTCCTTGTTATTACTAAGCGGAAATGTCTATTTTAAAATAAAGATAAAACTAAATTACTAACATTTGTTCGCGGCTTAGCTCGCGTAAAAATAGATTAGATTCGTGGTTTGATTATGTTGGTTACAGTACTTTTTTAAATAAAATATAGCCTATGTTACTCAGTGATAATAAAGTTTTCTAAAGGTGAATGAATGTTTAAAATCGGTTGAGTAGTTTTGGAGTTAAACCCGTACAAACAAACATACAAACAAACAAACAAAAAATCAAATCTTTCCTCTTTATAATATCTATATATTAATACGTGAAGCAAATACTTTGTACCCCTTTTTACGAAAATTGCGCGGACGTAGGAGTATGAAATTTGGCACAGTTAAAGTTTATATGGAAAAGGAGGGGCGAATCCTAATATTTATATAAAATATGCATTAGAAATACTTTAAATTAATGAAAAAGCACTACACGCACACAACCATGCAATTGACACACGCAGTCGAAGCGCGTAACTATGGTTACATATTTCAATATATTATTATAATGACATATTATTATATCAGCAATATCTTACAGGCAAACATTGGTTGAATTTCGAGCACTAGGCGACCGCTAGTAAGTATAGATACATAAAAATATACTTATTTAAGAATGTTCAGATATTTGCATTATTTGGTGTTCCTTTTTGTTGAAAATGTATCCCGATATTAACCGACGGGCGTGTATGAGGAATGTGTTGAAAGTGAATGAAGCCAGAGAAGTGTGTCATGATCGTAGCAAATGGAAGTCCGTAGTCTCTGCTTACCCCTCTGGGAAACAGGCGTGAATCTATGTATGTATGTATCCCTGCATCGTAATAACAATATATTTTCTTACCCAAATAGCGTCAGCAATATGATAATATAGGGATCAGCTAGAGTCAGCGTTTCTCTTACCTGTAACAAAAAGGAATTTCTTATCATTATTAAGGATCAAATCTGATATTTATATAAATACTAGCTTTTACCCGCGGCTTCGCTCGCGTTAATTTAGAATTTGACAATCAGTTCGGGTTGTACTCGGCTTGGAATAATATAATTCAATCATGTTTTGAAAGACACGTGGCGCCATCTATTATCATAAAAACGTTATTATTGTTTTCCTCGGGAACAGTAATTCTTTTCGGGATGAAAGGTAGCCTATGTCCGTTTCTGTACACCTGTCAACGTATATGCAAAATTTCAGGATGATCGGTTCAGTGGTTTAGGCGTGAAAAGGTAATAAACAAACAAACTCATTTTCCCTTTTATAATATTAGTTAGGATGATATGACATTTAGCATCGGCAAAAAAGTTGATTTGCGCTGCATAACCCAACTAAAGACATGCTATAAGTAATCTGTTTTGTCGTTATATTCGAATACTAAGTCTTTCCATCGTACACAACGCAATACGTAGCTACTTTTCAGCATTATTGCAAAATCAAAGCTGAATGGAGATCATTTGTTACCACAATAACTATATACTAGCGGTCGCACATTCGACCATAATTGATTTAAATTTTAACTATACTCTTTCATTGTCAATATTTCTAAGCTCGCTACTTTTCTTTTTTCTTTATTACATATAAATAAGGTATATGTATGATAGTTACGAAGAATCGACGTCAGACGAACAATGCCGAAATACTACAAACGCGATTCGACTGCGTGTGTCAAATGTATGGTTGTGTGCGTGTAGTGTTTTCCATTAAATTAATGTATTTCTAATGCATACTTTATAAAAATATTAGGATTCTCCACTCCTTCTCCGTATAAATTTTAACTGTGCCAAATTTCATACTCCTCCGTCCGCGCAATTTTCGTAAAAAGGGGTACAAAGTTTATGCTTCACGTATTAAGATTCTTTCTTCTTGTATGTCATCTCTTAATGTAAACTACTTATACAATTGTGTTTAATTATATTTTACTTTATTATTTTATAATAATAACTTATGAAGTCATTACTAACCTATGTAGTAGTCTTTGTGGCAATAAAGAATGTTTTCTTTCTTTCTTATTGTCATCACATTCGAATATATTGAATCGTTATTGTGCATATCGCTAGTTAGTCAATCGTCATACTACTTCAAGTTGAAAAAATGACGCCGGTACCTATATGAATGTACATGTTTTCTATTGGAATTCTAAGGGATTGTCCTACCATCTCCAGATACCATTTATCTGACGGCCTCGATGGCGTAGTGGTTAGTGTAACTGACTGCCACGCCTGAGATCGCGGGTTCGATTCCCGCACAAGTCAAACATTTGTGTGCATGAACATGGATGTTTGTCTTTGTCTGGGTGTTTCTATGTATAATATGTATGTATTTACAAAAAAGAAAGTATATATGTATGTTTATCCATTGACTAGTACCCATAATATAAGCTCTGCTTAGTTTGGGCTAGACGGTGTTGTGTGTATGTGATATAATAAAAAAATTATATATAATAATCTATAAGATAAAAGTCTCGCCATCTCTCTTCTTTAACCTAACATGAGTGAGACAGCATGTGATTTTTCTTTTCTTATCCATTGACTAGTACCCATAATATAAGCTCTGCTTAGTTTGGGCTAGACGGTGTTGTGTGTATGTGATATAATAAAAAAATGATATATAATAATCTATAAGATAAAAGTCTCGCCATCTCTCTTCTTTAACCTAACATGAGTGAGACAGCATGTGATTTATCTTTCGGATAACTTTTACTAGTTTTAGAAGTCTGTATTTACTGAGAACGTCTCCAGAGTAAACTCATCTTCTATCATATGATAGGTATTTGAAATACACCTGGCGTAGTATGCTTTCACCTTTATCTACCCTTTTCAGGGACATATAGTCATACGTATGTATAAAAATAAGTATAAAAGCATAGACACTGATCGTGAGGTACTTCATCATCTACGACCGAGATCACGAAACCCGACGAATTCTCTTAAAATTTTATACAAAGAAAGTCTAAATCAATCTTGCAGTACGCCATGGACCGTGAGATTCAATGAGTGCACCAATAAAAGGCGAAATGAAATCCTTTCCAATGGAACTTACAATTTCAAGACTTGTAACTCTTGATAGAATTCTCCTTTATGTCCGAGTTTTATTGTCCGCGAAAATTTGACGATGGCGTGGCATTTTCCCGCTCCGTTCAAACAGACAACGGTATATTGTCTAAGGTTATGATTTTCAGTTTTCAAGACGGGTTTTAATATCGATGACTTTCCATTTATATAAGTACGTATATAGATTCACATCTGCTTCTCAGAAGGGTAGACAGGAGCTACGGTTTTTACCAAAGCTGCTATTTTACATAATGTCACTCTCGCTCCATTGTGATTAAAGACCACAATTTCTATTCTCTTTTTTCTTAATTAATAATAATAATAATAATATTTATTGTCACTCACAAAATTTTACAAAATTCTCTTATTTTAGATACATAAGTGAACGGTAAACAAAATATTTATACAAAATAAGAGGTTGTCGTTGACGGCTGTGCTAGTTTAAACTGTGTTACAGCCGCCAGCGCCCTCCGCCCTATATGATTATTTGTTTAACGAATAAGTAAGTATGATGAGTTTGTAAATTAATAATTACTGATACAAGGCTAAAATAATTTTGTGTAAGAACATAACATACGAAAATAAAAATATCAAAATAAAAAGAGAAATAATTAAAAACAATACAGAGTATAAAAATTTAAATTAAAACTAAAATTACCACAACGTTTTAAAGAATGTGTAAATGTGTATGATTATGGTTGTGTGCATGGATGTTTGTGTGCGTACATGTCCGACAATGAGTGAGTGTGCGTTTGTGTATGTGTATGTGTATCCTTGTTTGTTATGACAGGTTGCAAGCAGTAGTAGTAGTAATTATGAGTCAGTCTCGTAATTTATTAAATAGCGTTTGTTTGTACTGCGACTAAGGCAGTCTATCATCGTCATAAGTAGGTACCATGACGTTGATAGCCTGTCTTGATGGCGCAGTAACAGTGCAAATGGTCTTAGAGTTGAGTCCCGGATCGGGTAGTGTTTTGAAGTGAAAACTTCTTTAGGCGCGTTGAGCACTTCTTGGGTGAACAAAATTCACGGAACTCGCGTCATCGTCACCGAACGCTTTCCATTTTTGAATTATTTTTGGTTTATAAAGAAGTGTTTATGATCAAGGATTAAAGATTTCACTTCTATCGCCAGTCCCCAAAGACTGCCCCAATTTATTTTTGTTTTTCTGGATTCTTTCTACCAGCAAGGAGTCTGAAATTGTGATCGAGAAACGGCAATAGGCTGGCAACCTATTACATAGGACAAAACTATAGTTGGCTACATGTGGGTATGTATAATACATCTCTACCTATCTCTTTGGGGATACAGCCGTGATAAGATATGTATGTAAAATTTTATTTGGATGCTATACAATATTGTCTTACGTTTAATGTGTAAATAGAAAACACCAATAGTTAAATTATGTTGGGGTAATTTGAAATAATTATACTTAGTTTAAAACATTGAGACAACCACCATTTTAGTCTCCCCGTGAACATGGCTGCTGAAAAGCAACCGAAACATCAGGGCAATTGTAAAATTAAATCTAAATAGTTTTTATAGTTTAAATATTTTAAATAGCTTAAATAGAAGTAAAGAGTAACTAGTAAAAGTGTTTAACAATGGCTTATGTTTAACTTATCACCATATATAGTAAAATATAACAGTCAAAAATAGTAAATGATCACCAAAATGCACAGCAAAATATATTTAAAGAGATCAAACTAAGTCGACGGAGCCCCGCTTGGCGGGGCTTCTATTTTTGGGTGGGTTTAAGAAGGAACCTAACATAAGCTAACCCTTCCGAGACGGAATGCAGTGATTTGAGGCGTACAGGTGCTCGTTATGATATATTTTAGTAAGCAAATTTTGCTGCGCAATTAGTATTTTTGGTGGTCATTATATTTAATCCCTTTAACAATAGCAAAAGTTCAAAGTTTTAAAATTATGTAATAGCAGTGTTTATAAAAAATAAGCAACACGATAAAATACGTATAAAGTTGTTTAATCCATGCTATATCGTAAATCATAAAAATATAGTCAGCGTCTAAATACAGCAAAATAAAAAAACATTCCTACTCACGCCATCTATCGACAAAACGAACAAAATTAATTAAATTTTCTTCCATCCCGCGCAGACGCCCGCACGCATAAATCACAGTCGGACGTGCATCGTGTAGCTTACACGGTATTTTTCTTTAATTCAATATCAAAACCACAGCAATAAATAAAACACACTTTGTGACAGGATCAGTAGGTATATATGAACTGCAAACAGTGATTCGGACCGGAATGGACAGTAAGTATCTGAGACGTCCGTAGAGACGGATCTATTATAATCTGGTACAAGTTGGAGCGATCGTTTCCTCTTTACCAACTTAATAGTTTGGCGGGACCGAGCCCAGGACGACTCTCAATGTATACGTTTAGGCCCGTACTCTAGTTTGTTATGGTTTAAAAGTTATTAATAGTTGGTTATATTTAGGTGGCAGGTTTTGTAAGTTCATAGCACCTTGAATACTACTAGTATTACTGTGGATGTTTGAGAAGATGTTAAGTAATTTGTGACTCAATGACACCGTAAACTATTAGACAGGTTAGGGTAAACGTGGCACATAGAAAGACTATGTCTTTAATGAACATAATATAGGTGTAAAACTAAAAACACGCTTTAAAAAGTAGAAAATAATTTATTTATTTATTTGTTCTATGGAAGACTTACAGCTAAATAAACATATAACTATAAACTAGTGACAGTAAGCCAATTACAGGTCTTCACTTTTATAGAATAATTTAATATTTTTAACGTAAAAAAGCGTGGGGTGCATTCTAAGATAATTTCATAACCCCTACCCCACGCTTTTTTACATTAAAATTATTAAATTATTTTCTACTTTTTATAGCGTGTTTTTTAGGTTTTTTTAATTTCTGGATTAAAGGTACCTATCCTATGTCACACTATGTACCTCTGGCAACGTGTATACGAAATTTTATACTGACCGTTCGAAGAGTTAACGCGTGAAAGCGTAACGAATAAACATGAATGTTTGTCTTGGTCTGGGTGTTTCTATGTATAATATGTGCGTATTCACAAAAAAAAAGGATGTATGTATGTTTATCTATTGTCTAGTACCCATAGTACAAGCTCTGCTTAGTTTGGGCAAGATGGTGTTGTGTGTATGTGATAGAGTATATTATTATTATTAATCTACAAAGACTGCACGGATGGCGTAGTCGTTTAGCTGGTCATTGGCTTTGTGCCGAGTAATGTGGGTACGAATCCTACACGGGACAAAAGGACTTAGCTAATATGTTCCCCAAGCTGTACATTGATAAAAGATTTGTAATTAAGATACATAAAATAAATGATAAATATTGAACATCTTCAAAGTTCTTAGCAGATATGGAGAAAAGTTCACAAAAAAAAAGGATTTAAACGAAGACAACAGTTCGAATACGCTTTAAACGAATGTTATTGCCATGTAATATAAATAATAATTAAAAATAGGGTAAAATATGAAATAAGTACTTGCGCATTCAGTATTCTACTCCAACATTTATTGCATCACTAACTTACTTCATATTAATATTTCTTAATTATAATACTAAATAATAATTATAACATACTCTCCATTATACGAAATCAGTGTCAGATAATTAATTATACCAAAATCATAAAGAACATTAACGCCTAAGCATATTTCGATTTAATTAATGGCAACACTCAAGAAATTGTCAATTGACATTATTGACAAAAACTCGTCTCATGCGCTGGTTATTGGTTGCTGTTGTTTCGTGCTTTTTTGTGCAATTACTTTGTTTCACTTTTATTTTATAGTGTCTTAGCCCCACGCGAGTGCTCCACTAGTTATAAACAATGTTCTTTGTTTTATTTTTATTGTAACACAAACCCTACAAAACAAACTATGGTAACTGTGGATAGCTCTGTTTTATCCAACTAAAAAACTGCTAGTCTTGTCATGTCTTTTTAGCAAAAATGGTACATAATCTATATGTTTTGATTAAGATGCATAGCTATAATAGGTACATTATGGAATTATGAGGATATCGAAGTGATACAATATCTATTTTTTCAACCTTCATAACTTTTGTCCAGATCTGCTTTGCTTGATGAACTTTTTCAATTCTTTATATAGAAGGTCTAAACTGTCAATTATCATATATTTGATCGCTGTACATTCTAGGGATCAGTCTCATACATTTATTGGCCATCTCCTTTTGTGTGATCCACAAATGTTCCGAGTATGGATGTTCTTTGTGTCCGTTGTTTGAGTGTTTGTAAGTCCCCCGCGACAAAAAATGCATTCCTAGTGTGGGAGTTCTCTTTAAAAACTAAACAATCCGACATTCGCATTTATAATATTAGTTAGGTTAGTTAATAGCTTGGATAATGTAAACTAGAACTTATTTTAAATACTGAAGAACGTATCTCGCGGCTATCAACGCCTTATAATCATTAGTCTTGCTCAGCTGCGCCGTGGTCGGAAATACATCGGACAAGTCCAAGTAAGACTAATTAATCCGAACCATTATTAAGTAGCTTCGTTATTTATAGTCTTCCTAGATTTTTACTAAGTTTATGTTAGCAGCTAATTGTGAATTCTCGGGTCGAGCAAAGTACAAAATTCTTCGTAACAGTATATACGGCAAACAAGGTGCCCGGAAAGAGCAATAAGCTCTTTACATAATATTGTCTTACGTTTACGGGAATGTTAGACATTGAAACTAAAACTACTTTATACGGATTTTGTCACGTTGTTTATTTTAGACTACTACTATTATTGAACTCTACTACAATTTAAGCTATTTAAATTAATTAAAACTATTTATATTTAAGTTTATACTTTTCCCCGACGTTTCGGTTGTTTTACAGCAGCCATAGAGCAGCGAAAGCTCAGTGGGGAGACCAACAGACTGCAATGCAGAGGGTCTCGGGTTCGAACCCACGTCGCGCACTTCTGGCTTTCGGAAGTTATATGACTTTTCGAAATTATGTGCGTATTGATTGAAAATTATCACCTGCTCCGTGCCTCGGAGAGCACGTTAAGCCGTTGGTCCCGGCTGCCATGAACATCTATGGCAGTCGTTATTGGGAGAGTGTCGACACAAAAGATCCCACTGGGTCGAAGCGTCGCCGGTCTGAACTGACTGGCCCCCACATAAGATAAGATACAGCAGCCATGGAGTCTCCCCGTGATCTAACCTTAAAAAGACAGCGGTAAGCTCTAAAACTATCGTCAGGAGTACCTCCAAGTCTATTTATAGCATTATTCAGCGCTTACACGACAAAATAGTAACATCAAAATACCCGCAAATAATCAACCACGTGACCGATCCAAAATGGCCGTCGAAACGAGCTTGCAAGTGACCGCACTCCAAATTAAACGTTAGCATTCTGTGGCCAGATCTCGTCGTGGACAGACGCGAGCACCACTGACTTTTTAATTACATTTATAATTAAAATGCACGTCACGCTATGTGAGCTCCGTTGTGCACCGGAAAATTGAATGTACAAATTAGAAAAAAATGCAGAAAGGCACCCCTCGCTCTGTCGTGTTATTTTCTACGTGAATTGCGATTTTAGTTTCATTTTCTTTTGCAGCGGTTATCTTAAATTCAAAAGGTTTTAGCAGGGATATAGTATTATTACATACAATTACAGCAAAAAGATTATTTGAATACGTTAACTTATTTAGATAGTAGAATATAATTATTCATACGTCACCTCATGCTTATTATTTAGGACGACCGGCAAGGGCTACGGATGTTAGCTAAGCCTATTCTTACTAAGATACTGACAGGCAGATATTGCTTAATTTACTCTCATCTTCATCCTATCAGTAAGATTAAGATCTATCTAATATAAACTTAATCTGCCATTGATTCCGAGGGTTTAACTCTCAGAATCAATGGCAAATTAATTCTATAATACACTTGAAGCCATTCGCAACAGAAATACATTTCTAACTACAGTTTCAGCTGCAAAGGTAATTAATGAGCTAGTAATCCCAAACATATGAGTACAAATTGCCATGTTGCTAAGCGCCGTAACATAAGGTCTTATACAAACTATTCGTATTCATAATATACAAGTATGAAACCGTAAGCACATATTGTGGTTTTGATTAGAACACCTCGTCTCAAAACCTTTTCAAAGAAGCGAGATAATAAAAGCAACAAAAGACACTATGATATTACTTAAGCAGCAGAAAGTTTCACCAGGAATTGAATTTCTGAGTATACAGGCAAGACTAATAACGGCAGGTAGAAAGGAATCAGGCCCCCACACGCGGGATCAAAAGCTCGGTATTATATTGAAAATCTTGAGAAAGCCGAGATTGGGTTTTAAAATTTTCATTAAGTTTTCAAGTCTACCTGTCTGCTATAGCGTAGCGGAAGCTGTGTTTTCAATTTTCAGTTGTTGAGAACAATTTGAAGTTTATTATTCTTCATCTATTTGGGAACTTCATTCTTGAATATTTTATATTATTTATCGCTTCAACGGGTTAGAAGATATTTTGCTTTTTGAAGTGAAAACTTCTTTAGCGGCGTTGTGCACTTTTTTGTGATGGGTAAAAAATGTAAACTCGCGTCAGGACACGTGACCTGGTCGAAAATTCGTAAGACGGAGGGAGAATTGTCATGTTTGTGTACGATAGCGCAATAAATGAATATTGTATTTTACCACATAAATGATAGTACTTTTATACTGATAATTAAAGTAATTCGTGCAAAATTATTCCCTAACCATTCCAAAATATCAAAAATGCACAACGTTAATATTAAAGTTTTCACTTCTGCCGGCACTCCCGGAGTGCAACCCGTTTTTTTATGTTAGTATTCTTCATTATCTTTTTTTTGCTTTTAATCTAGAGAACGTTATCGAAACCTTATATAATATCTAAGCAGAATTTAAAATTTTCATAAGATTAGAAAGTAGGTTTGTTTGGTGTAATTTTCATTGTGTAGCTTTCTTGTTTACGACTTAAAGTAACAATGAGTATATCTATACGTAAGGTGGATTATACAAAACAATTACAACAACAACTAATCTTTGCTCTTTATAATATTTTATGTAACCTGAAAGGTTTAATTCAAATTATCCTTCAATACTACACGAATAAATAATAATAATAATATTGTAGTCATCAATAACACTTCTACATAGAAGCACCGTCCCCTGAACTAAGTTATTAACCTGTATCTCAGGAGATAGTTTCTTCCCACATTACATGTTAACTTATAATGCTATATTTACAGATACAGAAGATGACAAAAAGAAAAAAAAAAAGATTAAAGAATACAAAACAAAAAGGTTACAAAGTTTTTAGATATTACAATGATAAATAAATTTTTATTTACGGCTGGTTTGTCATTGTTGTTTTGCGTGTGTTTCTGTGGTGTGCGTGTAAGAGTATGTGTGAGGGTGTGTGTGTGTGTGTGTGTGTGTGTGTGTGTGTGTGTGTGTGTGTGTGTGTGAGTGCGTGTACTTATGCGAGTATGAGTGTGTACGTTGCAAATATTGTTTCTAGTAGTAATGTATTAAAAAGTGTGCTCTTTTTCAGTGGTTTATTGCCAAATTACTTGCAGAAGTCGAAG
Source organism: Catocala sponsa (assembly GCA_963564715.1). NCBI lineage: Eukaryota > Metazoa > Arthropoda > Insecta > Lepidoptera > Erebidae > Catocala > Catocala sponsa. The sequence goes on from OY751334.1 coordinate 5,599,506, forward strand.
GTAGGCAATTCTGCGTGTGCTCTACAATATTCTCGGAGATGTGTGAAGTCTGCCAGTATGCATTTGGTCAGCGTGGCCTGACTTCTGGCGTAACCCATCGCCCACTGAGAGAAGAGGTAGTATAGCTTATAAATATGGCTGATATAATTTGATATAAACACAGTTAAATAGCATTGACTTGCCTGAATTTGATCTGTTTAATAGTTCTCCTAACACAATAAGACAGATGTTATCAAGGGACTGGTTTGACTGCATTGTGTAACAAAATTTATACTTTTATATACACACTTACTTTACTGTTAATTAATCTCTTTTGTTGTTGTTGAAGCTCACGGGCACCTATAGTTTTATAATGCAAAAACTGTTCATGGTCTGTAGCTATAGTATTTCAAATTGTTCAGACATAGTAAGACTGTGTGTTTTCCAATTAATGAAAAAAAAAATATAACTTACACAAAATTAAATAATAACCACTGTGTTTTGCTAAACGTCCACACTGCTAGCCTAATGCTCATTTAAACCTAATTTTCGATTAATATTACGCAGGCTGCGTTCGACAACCAGTCAACAATATTTATCGCTTGCTAGTTAAATCGTTGCCCAAATCATTGCTTTTCAAAGGCGAACATACGTTATGAATATAATCACCGCTATGGGTCGAAAGCCGTTATAAATCTTATAGCTGCTTCACCGTGTAGAAACTTTGGCTCGTAAATAACAGTTCATAGCTACTGGTCGTGTTTAGATAAATAAGCTAGCAGCATATTTTAGCCGGCACATGCATCATATGCGAGATGTTTTTAGTTAGCAGAAGTATTAAAAGCGGATGTAATTTGCTTATGTTTTGCCTTAATTAAATGGGTGGCAAAAAGTTGCGGGTTGTTGAATAGACAGAGTTTGATGTTGTTATTAGTTTTGTATAATGTTGGACGTAATATACTGTGTATATAGTAGATATGTAATGTATTGGATAACTACAGTACATCCTAACTAATATTATTAATGTGAATATGAGTTTGTTTGTTTGTTACGCTTTCACGCCGTAATTACTCGACCGATAATCATGAAATCAGCGATCGATCTTCAGTAAACACCTTCAACGACACCGTGGCATAAATTTGCGCTTGTGTTCGGGCCGATTGCGACGCGGACGTCTCGAATTTGGTTATCTGGTCGGGCAGTTATATTAAGATTTTCTGACAAATACGCCTAGTAAACAGTAAACGGCTCGTTCCCTATCTCGTAGGACTTAAAATTTAGCTGACAAATGGGCGTGCACTACATGCCAACCCATACATGCATAGATTTGCCTCCATATCCACATATACAACCACAACACTATGTATGTGTGTATGAAATAAAGAGAATAATGAACTACAGCAATGCAAACACTTACAATTGCTAAAGCTAACAGGACCTGCCACAATGTTGCGTCACCGCGTAATAAACACCAGCTTATCTGTCACTTGTTACACAGATCACGTCGCACTGGTGTGAGAGTACGTTGGACCTACGACTTGTGCCACATTTACTAACGAGGAAACGGGCAGAAAGCTCGCAAGAAACTGACTGATAGATTATTCTTCGACTTCTGTTGAGTATTGCTGGCGCAGCACTATTTAATGCGAGTGCTATGCTTGAGGTCGTCAGGCAACGTCTTATTTTTTAAACGACACCTGCAGTAGTAATAAATCATGCGTCGCGGGGGACTTTGAAAACATTCATACACAGAGAACACCCCAGACTCAGAACAACGTACACTTTTATTAGTAGAGCCTCACTGATTTCAGCATGAATGGGCCGGCTCGACCGGGGAAGGACCACCCTCTCACAGAATATCGACGTGAAATGGCAGTATTCCTACTGTTCTGTTTCGGTCGGTGAGTCAGAGTGCCGGAGGCCCGATCACCCTCTTTTCCCCTTCCCGCTCCTTCTCACTTCCTTTCCTAAAGGATCGGCAACCCGCAAGTGATGCCTCTGGTGTTGCAGGCTTCCATAGGCTACGGTGACCACATAGCATCAGGTGGGCCGTATGCTTGTTTGCCACCTTAATTGTATAAAAAAAAATATTTGTGGATCACACAAATTTTGTCCCGTGTGGGATTAAAACACCCAACACTCGGCATAGTGGCAGTAGTGAGGCGAGCATTTTAACCACTACGCCATTACGCCGTGCAGTCATTACGTCATGCGTGCAGTCTAATTTTCTATCAATAAATTGTCAGTAGCCGCACAGTCTAGAGTATTTTTTCAACAGGCTTTTTTCAATGCAAAATTTTTATTTTCTTTTTATTATTCTACTAGCTCACCCGCGCATCTTCGTCTGCGTCACATAAGATAAATTTCTCCGTTTTTACAACATTTTTCATTGATGCTCTGCTTCTATTGGTCGTAGCGTGATGTTATGTAACCTATAGCCTCCCTCGTTAAATGGGCTATCCAACACTAAAAGAATTTTTCAATTTAAACCAGTAGTTTCTGAGATTAGCGCGTTCAACCAAACAAACAAACAAACTCTTCAGCTTTATAATATTAGTATAGATTTTTTAATAATATATCTATATAGTTAAGTAATAATAATAAACGTTTATTGCAAGTTCACAAAACTCATAGTTGTTAGTAAAACTTAGCCTAAGTGTTAGTTTTTAATTATTTAACTTTTGTCGCTGCGACATGTATGTCGCAGCACCTTCGCATATAACGACAGTCTAACCTGTCCGCAATCATTGCCAGCACTGTGTTGGAACTAGCCCGCACCCTGCGAACTAAAGAAGTGCAACGCTTGCGCATTGTCGTGTAAAAGCAAGAAGTTCGTGCTTCGGCGAACATTGCTGAGGCACTGCAGTAGCGAGGTAGTCCCAACACAGACCTGAACGCATTGTTGAACTGTACGCGGAGAGCACTGTATGATTTCAAAATGAAGTAAGTGACGTCTCCAAGACATGTTTGCAAATTTTTATGGAAATAAAGATTTTTGACTTTGTCTCTGAACTGTGCTCTGTAGTCGGCTTTATGCCTTGTATTCTATTACGTGGAACCTTAAATAGATGGTGAAATGTGAGTGTAACACCTGCCTACTCCTAGGCGGAGTGTGTGTAGGTGTGAGTATGTACGTACTACTTCTACTTGCTAATCTTATAAGCTGTGATGCCGTATAACATCACCTTGTTTCAAAAGTTTATAGCTTCTCAAAGATATAAGCCTTTGAAATCTTCATACTAAGGTAGATGCACTCAAAGAAGTTGTACGCCGTTGCTCTGTTGAACGCCGTTGCTCTGTTGGGGTGAATGCGGTAATCCTTTGAAGGCCAGAAGTGTATCCATCCATTAGTACTTAGAGTACAGAGTTATAAGCTGTATACCGTCTATGCAAGATAGCTTCTCTGACCGCTTTATTTCTTCGCAAAAAACTATGCGAAGGCTAAGCACGGTAGCTCGATGCTTGATCTTGATTTTCACTTTATGAATATTTTGAAAAATTAAAAAAGAAAAATGACACATTGTCAATTTAGCTTTTCAGAATTCAAATTGAATCTCTCAAGTTGAATATAATATTAGACAACGAGTCTTTAATTGCATTCGGTGCAAGGTGGTCGAAACGTCACGAAATAAATACGTTTTAATATCTTTAAATACATACTAACGTGATGAAGACCCGTTGTTTAGTCTATACTAATATTATAAAGCTGAAGAGTTTGTTTGTCTGTTTGAACGCCCTAACCTCAGGAACTACTGGTTCGAATTGAAAAATTATTTTAGCGTTGGATAGCCTATTTATCGATGAAGACTATAGGCTATATAACATCACGCTACGACCCACGGGGGCGACGCAGTAACGATAAACGCGGGTGAAACCGCGGGTACATCTAGTATTGAATAACACAAATACGAAAGCATAGATACGTTTTATCTGTCAAATTTATAAATTAGGTACAATATTTGATTTCTCATGGGCTTTAAAATATTACCAGCTAACCCGTCGTATGCTGTGATGATCCCCGATCAACGCACAATAATTATCATCTTGTCTGAGACTACAACAGACAATCTATACAAATAAATAAAATTGTGTGTTTGTAATTGTAAGTGTCTGTTTGTAATGTCAAAATAACAGTTTTTCATCTAACGCATATGAAAGTATATAAGGTGCCTATACGAAAACATCTATCTGTCTGAAAGTTTGTTCCTTCTGATCTCCGAAACAGCTGAACCGATTTTGACGGGACTTTCACTGGCAGATAGCAGATGTTATAAGGAGTAATATAGGCTACTTTGATTTTAGAAAAAAAAATAGGGTTACGCGGAGACAAACACTTTTTAGTTAAAATCTACGCGGACGAAGTCGCAGGTAACAGCTAGTCAGAGAATAAAAACAAAGAGACAGAGTTACTTTCGCATTTATATCTTAGTGGCGCAGCGGTAGTGAATGCGGCACTGAGCATGAGGTCTCGAGTTCAATTCCCGGTCGAAAAGTGTTATATGGATTTTCTGATAAAATATCTAACAGTGTTGTCTGAAAGTCTGAAAATGCCCAGTAGACGGTTATACGCTTGCCACCTATACATGGGACCTGATAGTTGGCGAAATATGAATGATATATACAACTCCCTACGTTTTTGAGGATACAGGCGTATGACTGAACATGTGTGACTGGGTGTTTCTATGTATAATATGTATGTATTTACAAAAAAAAAAATATATATGTATGTTTATCCATTGTATAGTACCCATAATACAAGCTCTGCTTAGTTTGGGCTAGATGGTTTGTGTGTATGTGATAGAATATTATTATTATTCTCTTTATTACTTATTTTCTCTAATAATTACATTTTTAAATATAAATATAAAAATAATATATATTTAAAAATATTATTACTAGCTTTCCAAGCTGCAGAAGTATGATTCGCAAGTTCATAAATAACTTAAGATTCTCGAAAGGTTGCCAAGGCGTCGGGTTCATTGTCCTCGCGATGTGGTCAATAGAATGGCGATGCAAAACCTAATATGGTGCACTTCCTGTATTCATACAATGGAATTCGCGACGCCATGTGTGGACTGGAAGCTTTTTAATTTACATAGCGGTTTTTTGATTAATGCCTTCGCGTCAAACAATTGCATGTTCATTAGATGTGCCGGCAAAGAATTTGTTAATTAAACTTTACACACGCGTTGTATAAACGCGAATGCCTGATGCATTCTCTAACAGTAACTAGCTCGCTCTGTTAGCAGTCGCGTATTCTAATACTAACTTATCTATACTAACTAGCGGTCGCCTAGTGCTCGAAATTCGACCAAAGTTTGCCTGTAAGATATTGCTGATATAGGTATGTCATTATATATTATTGATATATGTAACCATAGTTACGCGCTTCGACTGCGTGTGTCAAATGCATGGTTGTGTGCGTGAAGTGTTTTTTCATTAATTTAATGTACTTCTAATGCATATTTTATATAAATATTAGGATTCACCCCTCCTTCTCCATATAAACTTTAACTGTGCCAAATTTCATACTCCTCCGTCCGCGCAATTTTCGTAAAAAGGGGTACAAGTTTTTGCTTCACGTATTAATATATAGATATTATAAAGATAGCAGAATCGGCCTCGATGGCGTAGTGGTTAGTATAACTGACTGCCACGCCTGTGGTCGCGGGTTCGATTCCCGCACAAGTCAAACATTTGTGTGCAAGAACATGGATGTTTGTCTTGGTCTGGGTGTTTCTATATATAATATGTATGTTTATCCATTGTCTAGTACCCATAGTACAAGCTCTGCTTAGTTTGGGCTAAATTGTGTTGTGTGAATGTGGTAGAATATTATTATTATAAAGAGAAAAGATTTTATTTTTTGTTTGTTTGTAAATATGTTTGTTTGTAAGGATTTAACTCAAAAACCACTCAAATGATTTTAAAAATACTTACACCATTAGAAAGCTATAGGTATTATTACCAAGTAACATAGCCTATATGTATATTTTTTTTAATTTGTTACTATTGTAACGTAACCCACTTTTACACGAGCGAAGCCGCGGGCAAAAGCTAGTAATATTATAAATGCGAATGTAAGTTTGCTTGTTTGTTACGCTTTCACGCCTTGACTACTCGACCGAACATCATGAAACGCATACACTTTGTCAGGGTTACAAAAAAGGACATAGAATACCTTTCATATAGTAATAAGTACTGTAACTCACTTAACCTAAACTACATTATGCGAGCGAAGCCACAGGCAAAATCTAGTATCCTATATGTGTTCACTAATTTTAGCTCGTGGCTTCAGTCAGTATGGAACAGTACTTTTTTTGGACAAAAGCCATAATAATATGTCCTTTTTATTCTTCTGTCAACCTATATGCAAAATTTCATAATGATCGGTCTAGTAGTTCAGGCGTAACAGCGAAACTTACATTCGCATTTATAATTAACTAAATGTTCCTGCGGTTTCTCCTGCGTTTATCGTTATTGCGCCGCCCCCGTGGGTCGTAGCGTGATGTTTTATAGCCTATAGCCTTCCTCAATAAAGAGGCTTTCCAACACTAAAATAATTTGTCAAATCGAACCAGTAGTTCCTGACATTAGCGCGTTCAAACAAACAAACTCTTCAGCTTTATAATATTAGTATAGATATTAGTTACAATATCACGCTTATTTATATATTTATATCACGCTTGAATTTTACGAAAGAGGCAGGCAGAGGAGTTTTACAGCAACATTGCGCTATGTTTTAAGATCAATGTTAAAACAGCTACTCGAGACAATTTTTGACTACGTGCCGCTATTGAGAAATTCTTAACAGACAAACCCAGTGACATGTTTGACTCGGGAATCGAATATAGGACACCACGATCACACACAATTATAACCACAAACTTATAACACGAGACCACCGAGACAGATTGCTAATTTGAAATAACATATTTGTATTAGCACAATGGCTCGTTTATATGGACAAAAATGTTCAGTTAAAGGTATACATAACCGAAACTGAATACGAAATAATCGGATATCCGAATATCATATCCATAACCTAAACCGATAAAACGCTGAATATATCGGTATCCAAATCTGAAATCCTATATCCTGGACGGACACTAGAAATACGCAGGATGCCGCAATCGTGCATACTGCGTAATTGCTTCCTCACAGTAATCCTGCCAGAATATATTCTTTTATTTTGCGAACCATCGTGGCAATGTGGCGCTTTACTGGTAAGTGCTTAACGTATCGTATGGATGCGACATCAGCGGTATTATAGGGTTGCTGTACCTTCATAAAAGGAATTGCTGCGGCGGTGGTCCATGGATTATTAGTCTAATGTTGTCCTATCTTCGTGTTGACTAGAAAGATTCTCCTTAAGGACTAATCAGCATTGTGTTTTGACAGTAAGTTTATGGCAGGGTTTATGTCTCTGGTATTTAAAAAGCCTATTTGGCTGAAATCTTCTGAAACACTCGGTAGGTAGATAGTTTCCCAGTCAGGACACTCCAGTCACTGTGCAATACCAATTTCAGGTGAGCATCACACTGTGCTCTACTTATCGTTATCTTCAGGGCCCAAATAGCTAGAATCCGAAAGAAGGAAGAGATGAGGGATCTACAGGGCCAGTGTCTAGGAAGGACTCTGGGCAATGGTACAGCGGGATTGGTCGGGCCCACTACGCATTACCATCGGGACCCCAGGTCCCACAGGTTCCCAGATCAGGTGTTCAGGATCCGTTGGTCAGGGGACCTGTGTATAACTGGTTCCTAGAGGTGTTTTTGGGCACGCGCGGTACATCGATCGATCTTTGCTTAACCTAACGTTTAAGAAAGACGTGAGGATACTTATTAAACATGGTAGATGAGCAATAAAGGATTTGTGCCCTACCTCTTTTAAATAAAAATTTTCCCATTCATCCGGAAAACACACATATTCCTTTGTATGCAAAGCAAGCATGTTAAACCTATTACTTTAGATATTACAAAACATAGCCAAGCATTAAAATAATAAGGTGCGAAAATCACACCCGAACCCAAAGCCGCGCACCAACTAACCCACATAGTCGTGCCAAAGCAGTTCGCAACAAACATTACTATTAATACACAAAGGAACGGACGCAGCATGTAAATTACTTCTGAATAACTAATTCACCGGATTAAGCCGAGTTGGCGTTAACATTTAATAGGGTGGGCTCTTCAAATTTGTACTGTTTCCTCATAACTGGGTTACCAGATTATGATAAACGTTTATGAATAGTTTGTGGAAGTTTTCTTGCTGCTGGAAAGTTTCTAGACCGCCTTCCGAGTTACAAAGATTATCTATTCTATGCAGCTGAAGAGTTATGTACACTATCTTTGAATGCGTTAATCTCAGGAACTACCAGACTTTTGCGTCAGTTAGCCTCTTTACTGAGAAATGTTGTAGGCTGTATATCATAAACAGAATTGAAACCATAAATGTCAAGGGCAATGAGTGTGATTACTGTGCGTCAGATCTTGGTTCGATTCCCAGGTCGGGTATTATTGGGATTTTTTGTCAATAACTTCTCAGCAGTAACACTGAGCTCTCAAATGTGCCTGATAGCAAGTCGCTCCATCATGATGAACCTAGGCGAAATATTAGGTTTCGATTTTTTATAGAGAATTGCAATATTACGAATTAACACTTGGTTCAACCATTACCATAAAATAATGAGCCAATGCAGTTTCTACATTGATACACAGTCTCACGCCCGTTCCACGTAGTTGCCTGTAGCGGAAGGCATAAACTACAGGTTTCCTCTTGCTACTTCTCGGTGGATCTTGGCATAGCCCTTGCTTCATTAACTCACATGCGTTCATTCGGTTTAGGGTAATCTTCATTTGGGTTCCCCGGGTGAGTCCTACACATTGCCCTTTTCCTGCGGAGAGGCCAGTGGACATGCATTCACCCACATTAAAAAAGGGAGTCCTTTCTGCAGAATATTTCTGGTTTGGTTAGAGACATATGCAATTCACATTTATTTTTCATTACCTTTTGTATATCAACGCAATTTCTCTTTAGGTATTATTCAACTCACAATCCGAACGAGTGTGAAATCGCGGGTAATTCAAAACATGCATCAAATGTTCAGCAATACTAGAGTCGAGAAGAGCACCGAATAAAAGGTGTAAATAAAACAAGGAGGTACGAGAACGGGCGCAAATACACAATGTTAAACAAGTTGTATGTGTTCCTGAACAACAGTGCGCTGGCTCGGAGATTGGATGGTAAACTGAGCCTGATGCACCGTTGACACGAATGTTTACAATTTTATCTTCTTATTTAGGAATGCTTAGGACTATTTATTTTATCTTTTATTTAGTTTGACTGCACGTAAGGCGTAGTGTCGCACCACTGAAAGATAGACTAAGGCATAGTGTGTTTAGAGAGAGATGCGGCATGAAAGTGGATATAGTGACAAGAATAGAAAAGGGTATGTTAAGCTAGTTTGGACATGTAGAAAGAATGGACGAGGAAAGACTGACTAAGAAAGTTTATAAGGCTTGTGTGAATGGAACAGTCGCAAGAGGAAAACCTAGGCGAACGTATCTCGATCAGATCGGAGGCGTTCTGGACAAAGGCCAGGTCAAGAGCTCCTTGAACCGACGGGCGTGTATGAGGAATGTGTTGAAATTGAAAGAAGCCAGAGAAGTGTGTCAGGATCGAAGCAAATGGAAATCCCTAGTATCTGCCTACCCCTCTGGGAAACAGGCGTGAATATATGTATGTATGTAAGGCGTAGTGGTTTAAGTGGTTGTCTCGCCACTGCCATTGCACCGAGTGTAGAGGGTTCGATCCCCAAACGGGACAAACAATTTCGTGCTCCACAAATAGTTGTCCCGATTCTGGGTATTCTTTGTTTCCGTTGTTTGAATGTTTGTAAAGTCCTCCGCGATACAGGAATTATACCCAGGGCGGACGTTTTACTTACTTTTTTATAAGAAAAGAATATACTAAGGTTCAATGAAAAAAGTGTGTCTAATAAATCGATGAACGCCGGCTGCACGCACGAAAAAGGATGACTCATTGTCCCGTTACGCTCATTGTCCCGTTACGCTCATTGTTACGTTACGATCGGAGTAAGAGTGCTACACGACCTAGCGAAAGGCACAATCGGCTTGTATGACGTTGTCACGTTAAACTATCGTCCGTAAACCGACTTTACAGACAACCAATTTTTTTAATAAGCTCGCTGGCTTAGCTAAGCGTATTTGGCCTACAGCATAAATTTGCGATCGATCTTAAGGTCTTCGATTACCGGGTCTGGCAAGTGTTGTGCGTGTGCTGTAGATTCTCTTAGAAACTTTCAATAACTGTTTTTAACACTGGATTGGGCAAAGTGTTACTGAGATGTTCTGCTATAAATTTTCAAAGAAGGAAAGAAGCTTGGTGTCTAGAATTTATGTAATGATAGAGCCAGTCAGTTTCGATTATGTGAGATTTAAAACATATTATGTTCATTGTCATCTTGAAAGTTTGATGAATTTGTCTATTTATAAATCTATTTATAGTCATTAACAGTCTATCGTTATATATATTTGTCCAGTCTTTGACCACATCTCAGTTATAATTATTCTTAGTCTGGTCTTAGTATAATTAGTAATTACTATACGACAACTTTTTATACTCACCAACGAGAAAATTAGAAGAGGCATAGAAAACCCTAAGCTTTTCCATGAAGTGTTGATGTAAAATCATCCACTTCAGATAAAAATACATTTCTATTTTAGTTATATTGAAAGTGATATGTTTGTTTTGAAGTCCATTACACCAAGGTCGAGATGTCACCTCAAATAGAAACCATGCACAAGCATGACGTAAGGGCCAGATATTTTTTTTCAGACGTAATATTTCGAAATAATATAGCACTTAATTTAGATTATTTATATTCTATGTAGTTGGCATCATCGTGAAGAATTAGCTGAATTTTTGAAGTGAAAACTTCTCTAGGCGCGTTGAGCACTTCTTGGATGAACAAAAATCATAGAACACGCGTCATCGCCACGCTTCCACGCTTTCCATTTTTGAATTATTTTAGAATACTAGCGGTCGCCTAGTGCTTTAAATTCGACCAATAATATTGCTGATATATGTCATTATATATTGATATATTATGTAACCATAGTTACGCGCTTCGACTGCGTGTGTCAAATGTACGCTTTCCATTTTTGAATTATTTGATGGTTTATAATTTGGTTTATAAAGAAGTGTTTATGATAAAGATTAAAGTTTTCACTTCTATCGGCAGTCCCCAAAAACTGCCCAAATTTTTAATTTTTATTCTCATGTACCTACATAAGAGTTTAATATATCAGTTCAGATGAAAACAAAATATATGCAGTAATTGATAAATGCCCGATTGAGCTTTTATAAATATTACGTAGATTGTCTCTATGGCGTAACGGTAGTGATATTAACTATTAGGTATAAGGTCTCGGATTTCATGCATGGTTCGGGCAAAACATTATACCACCAGTAGAATGCGAGGTTAAAAGGAATTACATGATTTCAAAATCACCTTGTATAGTCTAACTCTTCTCAGCCTGAAAAGAGGCTCCTGTTCTATATTGAAACAGTTAATATACAGGGCTGATATTAATATACCTGACGTACTTATGTACTGTTTTAATAATGGAACTAATATTAACATAATATATAGAAAGCTTCCTTAAAAAAGTGCGTAATTTTGCACATTATATAAAACTTCTGTATTTGTTATTGTTTTTTGAATTAGGAGGCTTGCCGTTTGTTTCCATGAAGCAAACCCTCTGCCTATCTCTTTGTACTTAAGTAAGCGTGTTAATGATGTACGTCTAATGATTTTAGCCTTACAAATCTTTTAGTGGCCATTATATGAAACCCAAATATTGCATATTATGCATTATTCGAAAACACATTTCATAACACGAGGGGTGTGGTCGGATCGTAATCATACCTATTTTTTTCTTACCCAAGTCTGCGTCAGCAATATGTTAATACGGGGTCTGGAGGTGACCTCTTACCTGTAACAAGGATTTATTGATATAATTAAAATGTAGACGGAATACGTACACATTTGTGCAATATTACAAAATCGAAAGTAACTGTTTGTTCATTACGTTTTCGCGGAGAAATTGCAAATCAAATTTTGATGTATTTGGTATAAATATCAATTTTACCATGGAGGATTACAATGGCTACTGTAGTTATTTTAGTAAATTGAGATAAAAGTGTGACCAATTTAGTGTTTGTCCGACTTAGTTTGCCATTAAAGAAAAAATTCTGTACGTCTTGTGACCTGTTCGAAACGGCAACGTCGCAAATACGGAAAAGAACTTTAAATATAATTATATCCCATATATTATATACTTTTATCTTAATCAATACCTAGTCTCTTAAAAAAAATTTAAATAATGCCCAATAATTAATTACATCTAAAACCTCAAAATATGTCATTTTTTGCGACGCGCGACGTTGCCATTTGTAATAGGAATAAACGCTCTTAATAAATTAATTATACACGCTGTTTGGTAATAAAAACGATATATTAACGGTAAATCTTAACTAATATTATAAATGCACAAGTGTGTTTGTTACGCTTTCACGGCTTAATTATTCGACAAATCATTATGAAATTTCGCATACACACGTTGACAGGAGAACAGAAAAGGACATATGTAATGACATAACTCTCATCCAGGCAAAAGTACTGATACTAATTCAATTTAACTTAACCTACATTTACGCGAGCGAAGCTGCGGACAAAATCTAGTGATAAATCTCCTGCATAGTGTAATTGAAACAAAATCAATGCCAGCAATTTAGATTGCAAATCTTTATTCTCGTTAACTCCCCCAGCTAATTTAACTGCTTGTGTTACGAGTGAGTTCACGTCTATAGATCCTTCAAACCGTATTTCGGTTACGGCGGCCATTCTTAAAGAAACTGGTGCAGGCGATATTATAGTGCACATGAGTGTGCGCAAACACAAGAGCACTCTCTGTTTCCTAGCTCTCATAATCGAGTACGAGCCCAAGTTTAACCCTTATTTGGTAACAAAATATTTACAATCATTAGACAGCCTCGATGGCGTACTGGTTAGTGTAACCGACTGCCACGCCTGAGATTGCGGGTTGGATTCCCGCACAAGTCAAACATTTGTGTGCATGAACATGGATGTTTGTCTTGGTCTGGGTGTTTCTATGTATAATATGTATGTATTTACAAAAAAAAGTATATATATGTATGTTTATCCATAGTCTAGTACCCATATTACAAGCTCTGCTTAGTTTGGGCTAGATGGTGTTGTGTGTATGTAGTAGAATATTATTATTATTATATTATTATTGGATAGTTGAACTCAAAGAATCTTTAGAATCAGCGTAACTATTTCTGAATTACCTACAAACTTTTATTCCATGCTCGAACCTTTCACTTCACATATTTACAGTTCCGATTCATCTGCCAAGCCATCCGTTCAAATTAATACCTTAAAACGACGTATCAAAACGTTATTACCGTAATTACAAGATAATCGGATTACGTATTTACCATAACTTAATTACGGGATACCATCGAACGTTCACATTCATGGTGTATCGGTTCATTAACATAATTAGAGTATCGGCCATGGATCGATTACAGGACAGATCGATTCGGGCAACGACCGTGGCTATATCGGAATATCAGACGCTATCAATGTGTTCTATCAAGCAAGATCTTGTATTAGAGTTGGGGTAATTATTCAATAGCCAGATCAAAGTTATGCAAATGATAAAGAACAACCTAAACAAATTGAAATGTCAGATCTATAAATAAAATAATTTCATTGTACCACTTTTTTAATCAGTCAAGTTATAATTTATTTGATGAATGTGTTAGCCCTAAGAATAAGTAACTGTCGCAATCAGAGACATATAACGAGGGACTACTGAAGATTTACTATATCAAATCTTTACTGAGCTACAGCTAGAAGCTGTCTCAATGGCGCAGCGGTAGTAAATGCTACTTCTCTCTATGATATCTTGGGTTATGTTGATGATGGCAAGTGTTATTGATTTTCCAGTCAAGAAATTCTCCGTAGCAGCACGGAGTCTGGCACGATACAGGTGTAATTGCGATAGAGACGTGTAACTAGGCATGTTGATAATGACCACCTAAAATAGTAATTGCACAGCAAAATATGCTTACTAAAATATATCATAACGAGCACCTATACGCCTCAAATCACTGCATTCCGTCTCGGAAGGGTTAGGTTATGTTAGGTTCCTTCTTAAACCCACCCAAAAATAGGCGCCCCACGAAGCGGGGCTCCGTCGACTTATTTTGATCTCTTTAAATATATTTTGCTGTGTAATTTGGTGATCATTTACTATTTTTGACTGTTATATTTTACTATATCTGTTGATAAGTTAAACTTAAGCCCTTTTCAATTAGGGCTGGCCCTTAGTAAAGATTTATTAAATTAAATCTTTGCTTAGGATTGGCGTCTATTGGCGAAAAGGTACCACAAGGCATTTTTAGATTACGAATAGTATTGTTTTAATTTAATATTAAGTTATTATGGTTGAATCTTCAACAAGATTGCTGTAAACTTAAAAATAGATACAATTGAAATTTTAACCGTTATGTTATTGTGTTCGATTATATAACTATTCGTTACGAAAAATTACCTTGCCGTGCCGGCAAAAGGGTTCGGGCCTAAGTAATCTTTCAACGTCTCTGCATTCGGCAGTAAGAAATGTTAACTGTAATATTAAGAATAGTATACTGTGAAGGCAGTTGGACTAGTCAGTCAGTGAGCAATAATGTTACCACTCAATTTTGTAGAGCAATAATGTTACCACACTATTTTGTAGAGCAATAATGTTACCACACTATTTTGCTCTCACCATGCGACGATGTTAGCTTACCACATTGATCGATCATGGCGTTGTAACCACCATCCTTTTACTAGCCGTCTGTTAGCCAGATAAACAAAAGGGGTGTTCTACCACAATGTAATAGGATATTTATGGTCAACATATTTGTGGCATCGGTGTGATATCGACCTCAAATCTTCTATACATACAGTGTCACGCTTATATCCTCAAAGAGGAAGGCAGAGATGAATAAGACATCCGCATTTAGCCAGCTGTAATCTTTTAAGTCCCACTTTAACGGCGCGCCTATTGCCGTTTCACAGGCACAGCTGCAAACTCGGTGTTGATACTAATAATTTCGGGATAGAAAACACAATAACACTTTGTTCAACCCGGGATTCTAACTTGAGACCTCACCAGTCGCAATTAAATCGCTTTTGATCGTCGAATCGTGTATAAATTTTATACCTACATACATAATTTCACACCTCTTTTTCTCGCTGTATGAAGCTGTCTACCAGACACAGTTTCAGACTTCCTGCTGGTACCAAAACTTTCTTAACTTTTAAACCCAATACCACTGCCATATCATGGATTAGAACCCCAGACCTCACGCAGTCATTTCACTAAGTCTGGTACTAGACAATCAGTATGAGCGTGAGCTATTTTTACATCACACACGCAGACTGACAGACGTATTATTACGTATTAATATTAACCGATCGTTGACCGCGTAACCCGATCGTCTCGTCCAGCCGACCTTATCATCGGTTCTCACGCTCTATGGCGCCGGCGTGCGGCGTATTATTAGACGTCTATAATTAGCTTTCTATGGGGTGAGTGTGACGTCATCGCATGACGGTCATTCATGCGGTGAAAGCACGCAGAAAGAGCGTCCCGTTAGGCGCAAGATAAATGCTACGGCGGCGGCGTTTAGTTTCTTGCTTGAGCTGTGTACTTTCGTTAGTGTTATTATATAGCCTGATATTATATGTACTTAATATCTACTCATGCCTGTAAACCTACATCAAAACCAGCTGTAGCTATTTATAACATGTTTTTGCACATATGATTTCTATCTCTGATAGTTAGATTAGTATAGGAAACGATGGGGCTGACATTTTATTATTGAAATAAAAAAGACCTAACAACAAAAAGATTTAAAAAAAAATTATAGTCAGACTGATCAGACCTATTTTTACATAGGCTATGTGTTTTTAGGCGGTGAGTGGAGGGTATTGAAAATGTAATGTCAGTTTGCTTAATATGAGATTCGTATCGGAAATCTTACTATCATACTATCAATAGCAAGCATAACTACAAACGTATGCCACTGGACTAAAAAGACAAATATTTGGTAAAACAAAAATACTCGTCATAGTTTAGTTTACTTATTGAAAACATATTATAGGCACGTGCATACTCTAGTGATTAGGTTAAAGAATGTATAAATATTTTTAAGTTACTTCGACAAACCTAATGCATAAAACGCAGCAAGTTGTATAAACTTCATACATAAATAACACAATATAATCACTTTCTTATTTCAAAACTTAGAAAAAGCCAATACCAATGACAATAAAATGCAGCGAATATGGCGGCGAGTCTAACCAAAGACATTATTAAAGTATAAGAAAACTTCATTCCGAAGTAAAATCCCTGGATCCAATTAAATACGAAAGAAAACGGGAATTTCTAAAGAAAGTAAATAAAAATCGTTTACTAGGGCTGGGGCATGAACCCCGACAAATCCCGTGAAATCCCGAATAACAGATAGGCATTCCCTTTAATATTTCATGTGGGTGTTTTTAATGTGAAAATCCCGAGGGATTAAAGAGAATACGTAAGCATTCCCTTTGAAGATTAAGGAAATGTTAAATTTGTTAAATATTTAGTACTTGTTGTGTAATTATTTTCGGTCTTTTTGACGCGGGCTTAGTACAAATGTGCTTCGCCTCGCATGTTTTAAGCCGCGGTGCCCGAGTGAGCATGTGTAGTTTGTAAGGCAATAGAATTTATTTAAGTAGTTTGTTATTATAACTTTGTTTAAGCAAGTGTAATCTATTGTATTTGGTAAACAAAACCTCTTTTAATTTAGTTTGCAAATTCAAAAACCATTCATTTTGGTCACAAAGTAACATTTATTTATTTATTTAATTTGGACAACCAACAAGGTATACACTGTTACATGTTCTTATGGCTAGTACTTATAGCTAGTGTTTAGTGCTACCTTACTTAAAGATTGCCACGGCATGCATATTATACAGTTAGAAACAGATTATAAATATATTATACTATACTTAAATATAGCAAAACAATGATACTATATTATAAGTTAAACAGAAATTAATTATGCAGGTCTTCAAATAATTATTTTAGAGAATACAATTTATTATTTTTTTCATTGCTGTAAGTTTTATTTAGAATTGTGGCCTTAAATTTATTTATGTTTTGTCCAAAAATATCAATACAATTATTAGATTTAGAAAAAGTGTTATACTGAAACTGAAACCTATTTATTGGTGAATAGTGACCCAGATTACTTCTAGCTTTTTTAGGTACAAAGACGGAGTACCTAGATCCCCGTGGCAATTTCAGCGGTGTGTTAAATGTAATCCGTTCTAGGAGTTGAGGGCAATCTAGGACACCGTTCACAAGCTTAAATAAAAACACCTGGTCAAGGAGGTGTCTGCGAACTTTAAGACTAGATAGTTTGAAAAATGTCAGGCGGTCTTCGTAGGTTTTGAGCACGTTGGTCATATTACAGTGATATGATAAATGATATATAAATCTCTTCTGGATCCTCTCAAGTAACATTTATAAACATCAAAATATAATATATGTTAGTGAGTTTATTTAGTTACTGAAGCTATGTTTAGGTTAGTTGCTAGGTTCAGGCAATGAGTTGAGCCTTAATTTAACATTTCGTACTTATTAACCCAACTAAACGTTTAGTTTTTCGTGTCAAATCAATAGTTTAACGTCGGTAATGGAATGAGTGCGAGTTGAATCCACATCTCTATTTGCAAGGCCAATGTCGTAACTATTGAGTTAATTCTGCGATTCAAAATTCTTCTTTTATTATTAATTTTATTAACAAGTTCAGTAACGGTCACATATTGTTAATTAAGTTAGACCTATTACAAATTAGAATATTTGTGGTGATATGATTGGTCGCACAGGACAAATTTCTGACTGTTTGGTATTATATGCGAATTAGATGAGTAGTAGAGCTCCGCTGATTTCAGCATGAAGGGGCCGGCTCGACCGGGGAAGGAGTACCCTCTCACAGAATATCGACGTGAAATAGCAGTATTCCTACTGTTGTGTTTCGTTCGGTGAGTGAGAGTGCCGGAGGCCCAATCACCCTTTTCCCCACTACCCGCTCCTTCTCCTTCCCACTTCCTTTCCTAAAGGTTCGGCAACGCGCAAGTGATGCCTCTGGTGTTACAGCCGTCCATAGGCTACAGTGACCACTTACCATCAGGTGGGCCGCATGCTTGTTTGCCACCTTAGGCGTATAAAAAAAAATATAGTTACCAATAGTTCATTATCACACGTTTCTACGATGAAGAAAACTATTGTTGGCAAGCCTGTACTATTGAGAACTCTCAGACAGACTTGTGTAGTTTCGAAGACGTTTCAAGTCCCATATAATAGAGGGAAAGCTACGTACGCGTATTCAGACTAGGTGTTGCCACTGCGAATTTCTTAACAGGAAAACCTAATAACAGTTTGCCCAAACTGGGAATAGAAATCGACCGCAAAGAACTCAAACAAAAGCCACGGACTCAAAGTAACAATCTTAAAACTAAAACAAAAGATTCACGCAGTTAGTCCATAAGGCAGCATATCCTTCTAAACCTACTTAAGAACTATTCTATATTGTTACATTCCCTAATCCCTCGCAAAGATTACGTGTGTGCGAACAGCGTCAAAGTAGTATATTCCTTTAACACATAGTAGCCCAAATTAGTCGCATAAGTAGCCTGACAAATCCCTAGTTACACACACAGGTACCGTAGTGCTGAACTACTGAAACTTCCCTCCAGCAATGTGTCTAACGTTTCAAAAGCTTATAGCCCCCTACTCTCGTTTCGTTCCCGGACGTCCTGTTATATTTAATATTGACTATGCCCCGCAACTTCACCTGTTAGAAAATTTTAATAAATAAAATTTTGCCCATGACCCTCATTTATTCGTTTCTTTTTACAGTAAGTGGGCAAACAAGCATAAGATATATGTAAGTATAGTCTATATATTTTGCAATACAAGAAGTACCTCAGATAAATACATTAAAGAAGGTATGAAATCATCAGGTTGCTGTAAGAGATGATAATTCCACAGGCAAGCCGCGCAGATATTTAGTGACTGGAGCTTCTTCCACTTAATAAGATTTTTTACCATTTACTCGTATTTACCAGGCGGACTTTGACTCGAAGAATTACTACAATAGTTCTTCTTCAGTGTGTGAGGCTTCTGATGTGTTCTAGGTCTCGTAAGCTTTGTACTATAAGCGTTAGTTTTAACAAAATATGGTCATTTACTAGTCTGCAACATCTATAATCTATATATATTAAATACTGTGTTAAATCTTTCAAACAATTGCGACACACACTTAAGCTGAAGGTTGTCAATCATTCAAGCAATTCAGAATAACATCGAAATCGAGTAAGAGCGTTTAAGCTGTTCTCTTCAAGTAGTCGCGTAATATCAGCAGGTATACTGTAAAAGTTTAAGGCAACGTGGTTTTTAAATATGTATGTAGAGCTTAAAGTGTATATTCAGAAGATATTCTTAACTTTGAATAGATATGAACACTACTAATAGTTGTCCTAATCCTGATATATGACGAGAACATTTATGTCTAACGCTTTGAGCCAGTTTTCAGGTAATGTTGGCAACTTGCTTGTCTATTTTGGAACATGCGCTTGAATATAGTGGAAACTCGATGCGACGGCGCGATGCAGATGGATATAATAAGCATCCGATTTTATTCACCAGCAAAGTAGGTAAACAACAATCAATAACTACTATTTAATAAGTTAAACCTGAATGATAATCTAGAAGCAGTAAATACCAGTTGAAGGACTTGGTCGCAAAGAATACCGCTGACATCAGCCAAATTTGTTTTCCCTTTAACCTCTCAACTTCTGTATGGATAGACGGTGGACGAATTAATAATGTACCCCATGTTACTGAAACGATAAAGACAAATGCATCGAAGCCTTATTTATTAGGAACCATCAAATTGCTTATGCACCAGGGCATACCAAAACCACATACATAAATAATATGATCAAAAACACTACGCTCCTTCTGAAGCAGGTAAAAATACATTTCACCATAACTCGTCCTTACTTCTCAATATTGTACCAGGATAGCATAAGCTTGCACACATGAATATATAGCAGGTAATGCAACATCGACGTACAGAGTAACTAATTTCCCAAGTTGGACATTGTTGCACTGGTCGATACGGAAACTGTGCACGGTAATTAATATCATAGATGGGATGGTTCGTGAAGTTGTTAAGCTGTTTACAGAGAATTATAGGAGCACATTTCGACACATTTTAAATTACTACATTCATTGGCATTGCTTGTTGCAATTGTTATGAATATTTTTTATCGCTCGCTTTAACGGTGAAGGAAAAACATCGAGAGGTAACTTGTATGTCTAAGAGTTCTCCATAATTTTCTCGAAGATATGTGAAGTCTGCCTATCCGCACTAGGCCAGCATGGACTATGACCTTCTCACACTGAGAAGAGGCCCGTGCCCTGCAGTGGGATGGTTAAATACAGGGCTGAATAATAATAGATGGCGTAGTGGTTAGTGTAACCGACTGCCACGCCTGAGGTCGCGGGTTCGATTCCCGCACAAGTCAAACATTTGTGTGCATGAACATGGATGTTTGTCTTGGTCTGGGTGTTTCTATGTATAATATGTATGTATTTACAAAAGAAAATGTATATATGTATGTTTATCCATTGTCTAGAACCCATAGTACAAGCTCTGCTTAGTTTGGGCTAGATGGTGTTGTGTGTATGTGGTAGAATATTATTATTATTATTATTAATAATAATTGTGAGAGGAATGATACAGACTCCAGATTAATTTTCTGTTATTTTCTCTCGTGGCCGACAAGCATGCGGTCTACCAGTATTGTCTGTATCTCCGAATAGGTATACTCAGCTGTATTACACGCGCACATTTCGCTACATATGGTTTTACGTCACAAGTTGTTATGTGGGGGCCAGCTTATTGCCATTTACTGGACATGGTTTAAGACTCGGTGTTCGCTACTGAAGATTCTTGATAGGAAAAGTATCACTATGCCCGACACTAGAATTGAGACATAGCCTCACGCATATATCCACGAAACTGTAGGAAGAGATATATTACATCCACATTTCGCTCATTATGATTTTAGTTCCAACGAAATAGAGGGCGAGGTTTTTACCGTGATGAGAATTTCTTTACAAAAATACCAAAAAACATTTCGGTATGCATAGCAATAGCATTCATAACCGCTGCGACACCGGGCTACATGTTAATTATCTTTATAATTAGTTATTAATAATATAGCAATGTATGTAAATAGGAAACCAGTTTAATTACTTAATTTTGTAGTGAGGCTAACAAGCATAGTACGGACTTATGACGCGAAGTTATGTAGAGAATGTTGCATAGCAGTTTTAGAGCGTTGAGTACGGATGTGAGAGAAATAACTGGACACCTGATATAATGGCAAACTTTAGTCATTACATACTGAAACATGTGCGTACAGACAGCACATACATACATAGCTGAACATTACTATGAGGTAGTTTGAAAACAATTTTTTTTATAACTTGCTGGATCTCATAGTTTTAGTTTACATAATATGTAAATTATGAAATACAATAAAAAATATTATTATTATGAATAAATCTGGACAAGTATTTTGTGATTAAAAAATCTAATTATAAGTCTGTTTTTTCGAATTGTGAATAAATTAACTAATTTTTAACTACCTATTACAAATTTATAATTTTAAAAGGGTGCTATTTAAATGGTTAGCATAGTATTGGTATTTTTGTGAGCAGAAAAATATAATCTGTGAGCAGAAATAGCTAATTGATCAGCAACTCATGGCCAGCAAACTTTAAAGAGATCAAACTAAATCGACGGTGCCCCGCTTCGCGGGGCTCCTATTTTTGGGTGGGTTTAAAAAGGAACCTAACATAACCTAACACTTCCGAGACGGAATGCAGTGATTTGAGGCGTATAGATGCTCGTTATGCTGTGCCATATTTGCTGACCAATTAGTATTTTTGATGATTATTATATTTAATCCCATTTTAAAATATAGAGGATATCAACATTTCGCTTTTGTAAATCAACTTATGTAGCTGACTGTACATCACACCTTTGGTATTAACAAAGCGTTACCTTATATATAGAATAATTATTCACATGTTTCGCTGTTTTGCTTCTATTGTATCGAGGACTATCGCTTATAGTAGACTTCGAGACGCAGCGAATCCTCCAAGTTTCAATATACATCGGTAAGAGAAGAAGCAAAGCTACAACCAACCCTTTGTCTACCGTGAATTCTGCTGTTATTTGCTCTCATTATTACATTATTAATGCAAACTACTATTTCGATCTCATAAGGATTAAAACAGACTCCTGGGTTATTTCGCACTCATAAGCGTTAAAAGAAGAATTTGTAGGCTTATTCATACTATCTACTCTTCAAATACTAGTCTTGGTTGTGCAGCGGTAGTGAATACGACTGTTATGTATGTGGTTTTGGTTTCGATTAGGGTAGGCAGGGTAGGGACAACTGGTATTGGATTATTTTGACAAAAGATCCTAGCACAGAGTCAAGAACTGACCCAATAAAGGACAATAGGCTCGCCCCTACAACGTCGGATCTAAAACATAGTTGGTGAAACGTCAATGTGATACACTTCTCCTTACCCTTTCGTGGATAAAGGCATGAGTCTATGTATGTATGTACTCTTATCGGTAAAATATCACATTATCTAGCAACTCTCCAGTTAATCTATTAGACTTACCAACCACCACCCACTTCAAAGACACAAGTCTTACCACCCAATCAAATACAAATCCTATATAATAACATATTCAATTATTAACATGTACGATGTCACATAAAACATTCATCAAAACGTTTCATGTTTTGTGACGTCACTCCCTCACGACATCGCCCTTCCCGGATAAGTCCCCGGGCGTTCGTGAAATAACTAAGGATTAGAACCGTTTCACCCATTACTAGGAATCAAGTGAGTGTTGGGACGTTACGGGGAAAGCGATGCGGGAATTTTGGTAATTTGTAGTGAAGAGGTATTTTCCACAATTATAGGTTACTATTGCGATAAAAATAGTGCTTTTCACTATTCTGCCGTCATAAGGAAAAGAGACGTACCTGTCAGTATATCTATATTAAACATAAAAATACTGGCAGATGCGTCTTTTTTACTGATTCTAAATAAATACGTAGGAACTCAATATCGTTCTTTTTTAGATAGTAGATATCTTTTCTTCTTATGACAATATTATCCTGTCATGAAATGCAATAGTTCATATGATTTCAGTACTAATACTACATGAAATATTTTTGTAACGGAAGGAGCTTATAAATTTTTTTAATGCATTGCGTGCTTTCCCTGACATTTGGTGGTCTATGGCCGGGCAGGCAGTGTGTTATGAGTAATCTGTCAAAACATTTTTAGTACCAGCACGAAGCCTGGCAGTGTGCCCGGGAAACGCCAATCAGCTTGCCCCCAATTAAATGAGACTAAAACCTATAGCTAGTGAAATGTGGGTATTTAATATACATATGCCTACCTTTTAGGAGAAATAGCCGTGAGACTATGTGAGTATATATACTATGCAATAATATTGTTGCAAAACAAGAATATTTTTGTTCCTATAATTAAGCAAGTACATATTTATGCAACAACCAAATTAATTCCCGACAGCTCCCCGCTGTAGCCACGTGGCACATCACCATAGCAACGATTCTCCCGCTCCAAAAGCCGAGATAATTTTCGGCGCGTCCCGACTCAAGCACCGAGCTATCCCGGATAGATACATCCCTTCAGCGATTCCCTTCTGAAAGGTAATAAGGGTCTGTCTTGTGACTCCGTTATTTATAGCTAAGTCTATTATTGTTTCTTTGATGACCTCTTCCTTTGTTGTCAGTTTCAGGTGGAATACGAAAATTAACAAATATATATTTTGTTTTCTTGTGGATTTTCGGACCAATAATATAGATTGCGTGGAATTACTTATTGATGTTGTATTTACGTAAGTTATTAATTGATATTTTCGTTTGGGTTTCATGGAATTGCTGTTCGTTTCGATATAACAAATATAAGGTTGGAAAACAAGTATACAAATCGCCTTGTAGTACGCAGTTTCCTATTCCTTTGGTACTAGAGGTATCATTTGCTTTTTGCTGATCGTAAAGAAAAGGAATTACAGAAAGGGGGAAAATAAAGGATTAGGAGAAGTATGTTTGCCTATAAATTCTTATTTACCGGGAGGACCGCAAAAACAATGCCTAATGCCTCGCCTAGAATGATACCTGCCAAAACAAGGTGGCTCATTCGTCGTCACAAAATATGGCAACGAAATCAATTTAATTTAGTCATTTCACTTAAACTTACGCCGGACGTCTGAAAGACGGATTAACAGACGGTCAAACGCATGTCAACTGCCAGGATTGGCTAAATGAATTACTTAACAGCCGAAAGTCACTTAACATTATTGTTTTGGTTACGACGATGATAAATTTTAGCAATCAGATGTAAATCAATCTTATTTTTTCTTACTAATGAAATGAAAAAAGGTAAAAAAAGGTACAGTAATTTAAAAACTAAAATACTTCTTCGTCGCATCCGTAACCTTTCAATTTCAAATAATAAACTTTATTTGGTTCTTGTATTAGAGAATTTTCAGTAGCAAAGCAAAGACAACGTGTCCGGTAGATTTTTTAAAGCACTGTCATTGCTAGCGCAAGATCGAAACAAAGCTGAACTCTGTAACGTGTTAATTATCTTACTCTTGCACATGCAAGGTTCATATGACTTAAGGTATGGTGGGAAGGTCCCCAGCTTCTATTATGTGGCACTTAAAAATTAGCGGATAGTCATACAGCTTTGGTTACCTTTAGAGGATTTCTATCTATGTATGAATGTACATGTCAACACATGTTGTTTTAGCAGTACAAACAAAATGTTTATCAACGATTATTGGACTGTAACATGCGGGTTAAATAACCTAAATACACAGCCATTGTATTATGTTGATAGATATAGAAGCTGATTGAAAATGAATTCTTGTTTAGCATTCAACATGTTTGGGAAATAGCTGTTTTATTGCATTGGCGAATAATGAGCGGTTGTTTTCAAAATAATGAAGAGGAATGTAAATTATGGTGCTAGGGAGGATTAAGCTCCGCTCGATGTAGGAATCTAATCGTTATAATGCTTGGTTACCGATTAAACAATCGAAATATTCGAATGATCAAGTAATCGAAGTATTTATTCGTTATTGAAATTAAATTAATTAATTTTATTAAGGTCTTTAATATACAGCAAGCACTGTTGTGTCTGTCTCTTTGGTCATGAGTTTATGACTACATTTGCGGCCAATTAAGAGGTTCTAGGTTTGAATCCCGGGCAGTGAAATTGAATTTTCTGCCCGGAAATACTCAATGACAACACGAAGTCTTAAAATTTGCCCGGCAAACGGCGATAGGACTATAGAGTGGGAACTAAAAATATATAAGTTTGTTTATTTGTTCGTTACGCTTTCACGCCTGAACTACTTAACCAATAATCATGAAATTTCGCATGCACATTGTCGAGGGAACAGAAAAGGACCTAGGGTATCTTTCATCCAAGAAAAAGTACTGTTATTAACCCAACCTAAACTACATTTTACGCGAACAAAATCTAATATACGAAATCTAGTATATTATAAATATAGTATAGTCACAGATAATATAATACTATACTAGTAGTATAGTAATACATTGCTTTTGCCTTTACCCTTCCCCTTCCCTTCCAACCTTCGGGGTTGAGAAAAAAGCGTAATACTACAACCTATGGTAATACTACGCAGGTATGCATATTTAATCTAATCAGTTTGACTTACAAAACTTTTACAAATGCTGGCACATACTTATGGCATGTTTTAAGTTGGCAAAGTTACGATATGTGGTGGCAGCTTGCCAGACCATGCCCTGTTTACTGGCACACCAGAACCCATCAATTCACATTTACAATTGCAATAGAACCATCTACTTTATTTAAGAGAGTATATTCCTTAATATATGGATGGCTATTAACACTTCAGCATTAATACTGATTAGGTACTTCAACACAGGAGTCTGGCTACCTCGGTGGTGCAGTGTTAGTTTGGTTAGACTACAACTAATATATCGAATTTGATGTTCGGGGCAGTTTTATTAGGTTTGTCTGTCAATTTCCAGGAGCACCGCAGAATCTGGAACTGTGTCAGTTAGACGACAAAAAGCTCTCTCTCTATTACACGATACTTAAACAATATCTGGCGCAAATAGGTGTAATATTCCCTCATGAAATAAATGCAGAGTAGCATTACACCCTTCTTAAAAGGTGTTCTACACTAGATCTATGGTCAGTCGCTGACATCTATTCAAAAAGTTAGGAAATCCTATCATCACAGTAATATAAAACAAGATTGCTTGGCTGTGATATTCTGTAGGACAGAGATGCTTTCTCATCGGAGATGCCTAAATTCTCTAACGTTGGTGCCCTATTACTTATTTATTGGTCTACCATATAAGAAATAGACATCTTAACTAATTCTTATGCGTACAAACATTCAATCTAAGTACATCCAGTGATATAAGAGATTTGTGTTGACCGCTGAAAGACCTTCTCAGATTCGAACAGAGATGCCCTTGTTACCTCGTTAAAAAGTAAGTATACCTACACACGCTAGTTTCAAACTAGTTATACATTATAAAACCTAACTTAAGTTATTTAAGTTGACTTCGCAAGCACTCTCTGATATAATAAGTTTATTTAATAAACTGTAATTTCATATTCCGTGCACGGGAAATTGCATACTGCAGACAATATTGTGATAAAACAGTGTTTGTTGTACCTTGTTATCATTAATTTTGTGCTTTATTATTTGAAATAGGCACCCTGTGGGTTACTTCTTAGATTGGATAGGCATAGGATTTTAAGTAATTGGCGTGAGTGGCTTGGTACCCAGTATGCTATACATGATTATAATGATTTGGATTTTTGAGGAATGTTTCGGGATGACTTTTGCATAAAATCTAACATTTTTTCAGTAACTGATCCTGCTTTTACTATCGGGCTCTGTGTTGCAGGGGACTTTAGGGACATACAGTGAATTAAGACGAAGTACACTTAGTACTTAGGAAAATTATTTGTGCATCGAACAAACAATATTTTTATTTACTCTATTATAATAATACTACAGGGCCACTTGATGATAAGAGCCTAGAGAAATATGTTCACCTTAGCGCAAAGTTGGCGACAACGTCATAAGCCTAGGCTTATGGCACTCCGCTCTTGGAGAACCACGTTATTTAGTTTCCTTTTAATGCTTTGGGAGCCTTCTGCGCTAAACAATAATCATAAAGTTGTCAAAATAAATAGTGACCTATAACTAATACATTACACAAATAATGTAGGCGATATGATTGCTGACACTACACCGTGCTTGACCAGAATGTTTTCATTTGGAGTGGATGTATTCTGTTGCGGCGACAAATGGTACGATAGCAAGATGCTGCCTTTAATGCCTCGATGGCGTAGTGGTTAGTGTAACCGACTGCCACGCCTGAGGTCGCGGGTCCGATTACCGCACAAGTCAAACATTTGTGTGCATGAACATTGATGTTTGTCTTGGTCTGGGTGTTTCTATGTATAATATGTATGTATTTACAAACAAAAAGTATATATGTATGTTTATCCATTGTCATTTGTCTAGTACCCATAGTACAAGCTCTGCTTAGTTTGGGCTAGATGATGTTGTGTGTATAAAAAAAAATAAAAAGTAATAAAAAAAATTTACTTTTTCAGCATTACAGGCTGCTCTGACGAGTATTGTTGGTTTTATATCAGCTGTTATTATCATCATTACTAAACTTTAACAATGGACCGCAAATGTCAAACCATGCATCCGACGAAACGGCGCGTCCAAAAATCTTCTTCATATTCCAAATTGAGAAAAAGTAAACAAACACACCTTGGCGCGCATAATTTAGGATTCATCATATCCGCTCAGATCCTACCCACCCTCTAAATTGAAAAGGCGTTATGCTGCAAACATACAGGAGCGAAATTACCTAACCCATAAATGGGAAATTCAGTAAAACAGGATATTGCATACGACAGCCAATATTCTGCCGGGTACTAAACTTACGTTACCGCCATGTTTGCAGGTCCACACGTTAAGTGGATTATTAATTTGATTTAGTTTTAAACATAATGTAATTTTCGGGATAAAATTACTTTTTCGACCTAGATAATAATTATAACATACATAAATATTTTCATCAAAAAAGTTATGCATAACAATATGGTTATAAACAGTTTTTGTGTGTATTAGCGGTGACATAGATAAATGTGTGCGCAATTGGCAAGTAGGGACTGTCTTTATCGCCGCCTGACACCCCATGGAGAAAAGATTTTAGATTCGAGGCTATAGAGAAATGTAATGTAAGACGAATTGTCGGCAAAAACGTTGATATTATAGTGGATTGATTGCTGCGTTATATCTGGCATTGCTCTATTTTCAACCACAGAGTGACTCGTAGAATTACGCACTTCTGCAGTGTGAACATAATTTGGCTAAGATGATGATAAGACGCTATATAGTTCTACATTTGGAGACACGTATGCTGAACTAGTCTCCTTGAATCAAACACGAATTGAGACCAAAATTCGAAATTGTATTCCAAATAGCATTAAATTAATTAATAATATAATATTCTATCACATACACACAACATCATCTAGCCCAAACTAAGCAGAGCTTGTACTATGGGTTCTAGACCATGGATAAACATACATACATATATACATTTTTTTTGTAAATACATACATATTATACATAAAAACACCCAGATCAAGACAAACATCCATGTTCATGCACACAAATGTTTGACTAGTGCGGGAATCGAACCCGCGACCTCAGGTGTTGCAGTCGGTTACACTAACCACTACGCCATTGAGGCCGTCAAGAAGTCGACGTAAGGCTTTGTATTTGCGATTGGAAGGTTCTAATTGCACCAATTGCACTACGAACATAGACGATCTCCTAAGACAAGCATATTAGCTTAGCTAGAAGGGTTAAAAGAAATGGTTGAATCCTAATCCTAACTAATATTATAAAAGCCAAAATGAGTTTGTTTGTTTGTTTGTTACCTTTTCACGCCTAAACCACTGAACCGATCATCCTGAAATTGTGCATATACGTTGTCAGGTATACAGAAACGGACATAGGCTACCTTTCATCCCGAAAAAAATTACTGTTCCCGAGGAAAACAATAATAACGTTCTTATGATAATAGATGGTACCACGTGTCTTTCGAATCATGATTGAATTATATTATTACAAGCAGAGTACAACCCGAATTGATTGTCCAATTCGAAATTAACGCAAGCGAAGCCGCGGGCAAAAGCTAGTCTTAAAATAAAAAGGAGTAGAAGTTATCAGGCGCCAAAATGCACTGTCGATGTTCATATATACATACGTACATTTGGTAGTCGAGCACCCGTAATGTAAAGATATTATGCAAAGGTCAAAAATGATACTACAAATCGTATGTACGAGTTTGCGGCAAATTTCACGTGTGAATTAGAGACAACCTTAATGTATGTTTGTGTAATAGCGGCATACAGTTACAGTGGCCGTATTCGTCACAAGACAAATTACACTTT
Organism: Catocala sponsa; assembly: GCA_963564715.1. Lineage (NCBI taxonomy): Eukaryota > Metazoa > Arthropoda > Insecta > Lepidoptera > Erebidae > Catocala > Catocala sponsa. The sequence goes on from OY751334.1 coordinate 5,629,331, forward strand.
TATGTCTTAGTTTTATTAGCTTGACTTCGTGCAAGAGTACGAGGTATATGTGTTAATATTCTAAGCTTGGGCAAACACGACCGAATATAGTGTTTAAATGCGTGTTAAACACTTGTCTGCTAACCGTTTTGATTGGAGTTTTGACCGTTGGTCTGTCTAGAGTTCGTGGCTAAAGTTTGCGTTTATGGACGAACGGATTGAGGACATGGGTATATACCTGATAAATATTTGTACAGGAAAAAGTTTGATAGAAACGCTATTAGGTTATTTTTATAAAGTTAATTTCATGTAAGGCTATTCAGTAGTTGCACGAAGTATTTGATGCCTACCTCAGGATGTTCAGTTTAAACTCTAAATTCTAGATTTGTATGTGTGACATCGCTTTTTATGGGCTGGCAACTCTCTGAATATAGCCATATAAACCTATAATCAAAGATTTAAGGATAGATAATTATGATAAGGTGATGAGGGAAATAAACTGAATGTTTTGTCTTGATAGTTGCGTCGTATCGTTAATTGTTACTGGATAGAATATTATGGGTTTGATCCATCGTAGCATGTCTAGTCATTCACAACCAGTTCTCCGTATGTAAGTGCTTATTAACAAAGCTAGCAACCAGTCCGTCTGTTTGTTTGGTTCGACATTAGGCAAAAAAAACAACGGTTTGCACTCCGGGAGTGCCGGCAGAAGTGAAAACTTGAATACATATTAACGATGTGCATTTTTGATATTTTGGAATGGTTAGGGAATAATTTTGCACGAATTGCTTTAATTATTAGTATAAAGGTACTATCATTTATGTGGTAAAATACAATATTCATTTATTGCGCTATCGTACACAAACACGACAATTCTCCCTCCGTCTTACGAATTTTCCATCAGGTCACGTGTCCTGACGCGAATTTAACAATTCTCCCTCCGTCTTACAAATTTTCGGTCAGGTCACGTGTCCTGACGCGATTTTAACATTATTTACCCATCACAAAAAAAGTGCACAACGCCACTAAAGAAGTTATCACTTCAAAAATACATGGATTTTGATGAGGTGGTTACAGTTTGACAGCTTGGGGTTCAAATTAAATTTAAAACACGTTCTATTTAATTAAGTGTAATAGGAGTAACGATGTATAATGTAACGTATATGTAACATATATATTCTCACGCCTTTAACGCTGAAAGGATAAGCAAATGTGGATTATAGAAAAAAATCCAAAAGTTCTTGGGCCGACCCTGGCATCGTACGCGAGATATCCGACGGTAGCAAATGCACAGCAGTCGTATTAACTACCGTTGCGCCACCGAGGAACTGAAGTCAATCACGTTGGGGTTGTGGGTAAACTGATGTTCATGTAAACAAAATTAGTTATGAATTATTTAGTTTTCTTCTTTGTATGTATTGAGTATACTTACATAAGAAGTTTAAAAACGAAAACACTTTAGTATAATCTGTGCCAGTGCGAAGATTTATATTTTTTGGCTTGCAATAGTTTTAATTACAATAAATGCATTACGAATAATCAACGACTATTCCAAGAACGAGTTCTATAGGCGCTCAAGTTTTACGTCTCTGGATAATTATATTTAATAATAAGTACTAATAAAAATATTAATGACAATAGGTACCCTATCAAAATCTGTTAAAAAGCTCAAGACATAAATATTTTCCATAATTTATTCGCTTGCAATATAAAAGTATTTACATCGTTCTCAATTTCAAACATAACAAAATAATCGAGTATTCGAATTAAATAAACAACACATATTTACAATAATCAGGCACGCTCCCCTTATTCGTGATCATCATGACCATCGTGATCATCTTCATCTTCATAGTCGTCATCAGCGAAGCCGTATCCCTTCTCATGAGAGCTGCCACCCTTCTTGCCATACTCAGCTTCGTCATGGTAATGCTTCTCATGTCCTTCCTTAGCAGAATGACCATGGTCGCTATCGTCAACATGACCCTTAGCGTGAAAACCAGCTTTTCCAAAACCACCCTTGTCGAAACCTGAGTCGTGCTTGCCTCCTTCCTTGTGACCTCCTTCCTGAGACCCGTGATGCGCTTCTTTGGAACCATGCTTGTGGAAATGTCCCTTCTTGTCAGCAACATCGTAGAAATCATGGTCCTTCTTGAATTCGTCCTTGTGGAACACTTTGTGATAACCAGTAATGTCCTCTCCTTTGCTGAAGTGTTGCTTGTGGCCGTGATCGCCTCCCTTGTAGTTTTCTCCAGATTCGTAGTGCTTACCGTTAGCTGAGGCTTCGTCGTGATGTCCTTTCTCGCCACCTTCAGCCTCGTCATAATGTCCTTCATGATGTTCCTTGCCGTATTTGCCAGATTCGCCCTTAGCGTGATGGTCTACTGACTTGTAGCCCTTATCGCCCTTCTCACCGTGAGCGGAATTATGTTCTTCTCCGTAATCTCTGCCGCCTCCTTTAGCGATAGAATGTCCGTGACCAAGTCCTACCAACTGGTTTCCTCCATCGTGGTATTCCTCAGAAGATTCCTCGCTATCTTCGTCATCTTCTTCAGCGTGTTCGACGACTATAGGCTTGGCAGCGTTGTAGGGTAAAGGCACAGGAGCAAGATCGTAAGCTTCTATAGCTTTGACTGGTTCAGGGATCGGCAGAGGCGCTGCGAAGATGTTGTGAGCGGGATGGTAAGGCGCTGGTGCTCCTAGCTGGACGTAGCTCGCTGGTCCATTGTTGTCACTCCTGTAGATATAGCTCGTAGCTGCTGGAGGCACGAAGCCTACTTGGACAGCAGCTACAGCTGTGACGGTGAACAGAAAATACAAAGCTGTATTTTCCATCTCGAGATGTGTGCTGTACTGTTACTGAAACTGTAATAATTTGATAAGCCCGTGGCTCAATATTTATATCTAGGCTAGAGGCGAAAAGTCCGTGAATATGTCGTACCTTTCTTGTAGCCATGTAACAAATTACTTATCAGACGAGGTTGTGGGTGACAATGAGGTAGTTAATGAAAAAAATAGAAGTCTATTGTGTAATGTTGACCGCACCGCGAAATGAGCGTGAATTCTTTTTTTTCTGATCGATGAGTCTACCAGAATTGAGCCAGGCGGCGGATAGTGGCAATGACCTAGCTAATATTATATAATTACGTGACAGTAATTGTCGATTGTATCTATTAATTATATTGGCGTTATTATTGAAAAGTGTTCTAGTAGAATCTAGAAAGATTAAGTTGTGTCTTGGGTATGAATTTCAAGTGTTTTTTTAGGGTTCCGTACCCAAAGGGTACAACGGGACCCTATTACTAAGATTCTGCTGTCCGTCCGTCTGTCTGTCCGTCTGTCACCAGGCTGTATCTCTTGAACCGTAATAGTTAGACAGTTGAAATTTTCACAGATGATGTATTTCTGTTGCCGCTATAACAACAAATACTAAAAATAGAATAAAATAAATATTTAAGGGGCTCCCATACAACAAACGTGATTTTTTGCTCGATATTGATAACGGCAACAGGTAGACGCTTGAAATATTCACAGAATATTTAGTTATATATTCACTTTAAAAATAAATTGGTAATTAAATTAAAATAAAACAAATATTTAAGTGGGGCCCCCATACAACAGACATGATTTTTTTGCCGTTTTTATAGATAATGGTATGGAACCTCTCGTGTGCGAGTCCGACTCGCACTTTGCCGGTTTTATTAGGAAATTCCGAGTAGGAACACGGGGTCTTGCAAAGGGACTGGTAAAGGGTTATAGGCATAACTACCTATTTTATTTTTATTTTTAAAATGCAACTCCCGGTCTAGCAATAATTTCTGTGTTACGGGAGGCTTTACAAGCATTCAAACAACGGACACAAAGAACACTCAGACTCTTAACAACCATTTGTGGATCACACAATTTTTGTACCGTGTGGGTTTCGAACCCACAACACTCGGTGTAATTACAATGCCTAGGCCAAAACCTCTACGCCATCCGTTCATTCAACTATGCCTAGGTCTGACGTAGCAGGACCACGCTTTTAAAACGAAATGAATGTGCGTGTATCTCTGCCTTGCCTTTTGAAGAATTACAGGCGCAAGGTTATGAAACTAACTATCAATGTTATTAGATATAAAATTATGTATTTTATATTACCTTCTCTTCTCCCTAGCCTTTATTATTCCCAAGTCACTTGGGGTCGGCTTTCTAGTCTAACCGGATTTGACTGAATATCAGTTTTTACACGGAGCGACTGCCATCTGACATCCGCAACCCGAAGGCTAACGATACCCTAAAGCTAGACCAGTGTCAGGATATTATAGGGCACTCACCTCCCAATTACGACTACCATAGATGTTCATGGCAGCCGGGACCGACGGCTTAACTTGCTCTCCGAGGCACGGATTTACTATGTATTTTATATTACCTAAAAACAAATAAATAAGAAAATATGTCTAGTATAGTAGATAGCAATAAGCACATCTATTACTGCGTGATACCTAAAATATAGCTCCTCTGCCTATCCTGCACATATAGGTCCAGGCATAAGTCTAGATATGACTTAGTATAAGAGACGTAATTATTTATTTTACAACCGAGACTTTAACACTTTCAATATTTTACAATCGCGTAAACTCGAGTGTAGTTGATATTACCTTACATTGTTAACATTATACTACATAACTTAGTTTCTTTGATGGAGTTGAAACAACTTAAACATGATATACCGATGCATTTTCTGTAATGAAGCACCTAGCTGCTGTGCTGTGTTTTTGGCGCCACATAGAGGCATTACTTCCTGCCTCTAAAAGCTTTGCCAAAATGTCCCATATAAGAAGTGTACGTTCTGGGCAAACATTTTATGGCTGAGAGACAACACTGATTTACATTTTGCCGTTGGTAACAGCGCTTAATTTTTTATGGTCTTTGGTGGCAGTCAAACCAGCCGCCTAGCTTACGGTAAGCAGTAAACGTCGCTCATGGGCAGGCTCTACTTTGATACTTGGCTATTCTTAGCTTAGCATTTCTGAAGAAATGTCAAGGAAGCCGAGCTTAGCTTATCTTGTCTGTAATGATAAAATTTTGTCTTAACGCTTGCATCCGAACGATGGTTAATGTGTTAGTTTCTTGCGTCAGCCGAAACACAAATCTGCTTGGCGACTGAAATAGACAGATCTCTGGTACTATCCCGCTCGGCGCTAGTATTGAGTCGGTAATTGCAATTAATACAGAGTCCTTTTACCGGTGACGGGTAAAGAGGGAAACCACGACCGATGGGACGAAAGGCGAGGTCAAATACCCGAATTACCTGTATAGCAAATATATAGTAATAATTTGACTAAATCCATTTGATTTTGCGGACCGACTTAAAAGAAATAATGTAATGTATTTAGGGTGAATTTTTCTTCACCTGCTTTTCACAGACGAGGATGAAACTCAGCAAGGGGAATGTAGATTCTAAATGGCAGTGACTACGCTGACACCCTTTCCTTTTCATACCGTATCACACTCTCTTCTGCTACCTAAATGTAAAAATAAGAAAAATACTTAAGCGTGAGACTATGTGGGGTCGAACCGATTCATCTAACACTTGCCGTAAACTAGATGTGTAATACGCCAAATAGTAAAAAGATAAAGATTAATTACTCCGATGTTACTTCACCGTTTCTTCATCCCAAAGAAAGCAGACAAAGAATCTTGCTTGAAACTTCGTCACCTCTAACACCAGGTTTGAAATTACACAGAAACAAAACAAAGTTGGTAACATTTAGCAAACAAAACACCTGTAATTGTAAACTCTGTTTCTGAACGACTTGCCGACAGTAGTGTTAGGACGGTTCCATGGTGCGCTCTGCGACGAAAATCCAATTTCCAGTACAACTATTTGGACTTCAGGTTGAACAGATTTTACTTTTAGAATGGAATATATAGAAAACTATTTGTATGTGCACTGCATGGATTAAAAGACAGCGGTAAAATGCTAATATATGAAAGCAAAAATTTTAAATAAAAAATAAGGCTGATTTCTACATGTTTAGAACGTGGGTCTAGGTTGTCCGCTAAAAGGCTGTGTGTATGCAATTATATCAAGTGCTGCGGTGTAATGACTAATGAGATCGTTAAATAATAGTGCTATTGACTCATTCTAATTTAACATATTGATATAACTGTTATTGTTGTAATTTCAATGAACTGTTAAGAACTTTAAATTTGTTTAAAGATTTAATAGAATTAGCATGGTGTAGTATATAATTTAACGTGTTTTCAATAATCTATCACTAAGGGTCAAAATCTCATATTATATTAAGCGGCTTAGTGTTAAAACCTAATATTTAATCAAATCTATATCCATAGAAAATAATTAACGCGGTACTAAGTGACTGAAGCCAGATAAGTGTGTCAGGGTCGTAGCAAATGGAAATCCGTAGTCTCTGCCTACCTCTCTGGGAAACAGGCGTGAATCTATGTATGTATGTATTTGATTAGTTTTTGGACATCTTCGTAGATGATCATGATCTTAAAACGATCTCATACTTATTAGATAAATATACAAAACACATCTTATTAAATGATCTGATGAGGCTATCCTAAGATTAAGTAAAAAGGTCTGAAAGAAACCAATCAGGCCACAAAACCATCTCCAAGTTTTACTGTTAAGGCCGAACTAGAATCTGTTCACGGTTCATAGTCTGTTTTCTTGATAGGGTCGATCTTCCAGGTAATTTCGTCTATTTCACAGAGCTTAAAGACTAATTGAATAACATGTGCTTTAACTTATTATGTTTGAGGATAATAATCTAACGATAAAGACTAGCAAAATATTCATTTAATTACAGTACTAGATTGTTATATATTTTCGAAAGGCCTCGAATATACATAATTAAAATTATAGTTGAGTTCTGCTTTGGTCTTTGGCTGAGAGTTTTCAATTCTGGAATCCATACCATCATCATAAAATTATATAAGTATAATTAACAGCGATAATGTGTTTTGTGTTTTGTTATATGGACTTGTGTTTTGCTATTGTAGAACACCTACAATATATTTAATTAACATAGTATTGTAATAAAAAATATGAATCAAATAACACCAATAAAATTATTGTTGTGTAAATTATAATTTTGCCATAAGCATTTGATTATAACCGATATAAGTACATCTTCAATTTCATATTTATTTTACACTATTTGTTTTACTCTTCCTTAAAATTTGCGAATTATCTTCCAGTTATCAAAGCCTACAAAATTCTTGTCTTTATTACTTAACAATGTTTGTTCAACCCGGTTTCTGGTCTCGACATCACACAACGTAAGGCAAAATTAAGATAAGTTATAAGTACTTTAAAGGGTAAGACAATAAAATCGCGCCATTTCGCCGTCCTACAAACAGAGCCTAATGGCTGTTCGCTGTTTACCTCACGACAAAGGCCCGGAGTCACGTTAAATATTTTATAATATTTGCATAATGTGTCCAACAGCTATTTGAGGCAATCCCTTCTTTATGTTGCTCATTATAACATTAACAAACTTGGGAGTTTCAAACGCAATTTTCGTCTTTGACTAGGTGCGTGTTTCTAAGAACTAGGGGAAGATTCTCCTTAACAAGTAGGAAGATTTCTGTGGATTTTGGTCGACAAGATGAGTAAATTCAAGCAGTCAAACTACTTTGCCTAACACCTGTCATTGTTCTACTATTAAAAAAAATGGGCCAGAATAACAACATTGAATTTTCTAATATTAAAACAGTTGTTTTGAGTAGATAATAGTAATTTAGCATGGTATGGGGCTTTGAGGTGCGCGACGGTCAAGCTACTTTAAATAGGTTAATATTACATTACTGTACTTAAATGTTTATTGTCTATATGGTACCTGCAATTTTACTGGCATATTTTATTGCGTTAAATTAGTTCAGCAGTTGCCAAAACGAAACAGATTGTTTTCGCATTGTCAACCGTACTAAATGCTACCCGAATTTACTTTTACTAGCGTTCGCCTAGTGGTCAAAATTCGACCAATACTCCTAACCTTGCAAGTTTGTTTTCTTTTTTTTATATCATATAAATAAGGTACTATTTATTGTAATAAAGAAAACTTGTTACTATGGTTACCTATATATATCTATATATTAATACGTGGAGCGAAAACTTTGGATCCCTTTTTACTAAAATTGGGCGGACGGAGGAGTATGAAATTTCGCACACTTATAGTTTATACAGAGAAGAAGTGACGAATGCTAATATTTATATAAAATATGCAATAGAAATACATTAATTTAATGAAAAACCACTACACGCACACAACCATGCATTTGATTTGACACACGTAGTCGAAGCGCGTAACTATGGTTACATATATGACATAATAATGTCAATATATATTATTATATCAGCAATATCTTACAGGCAAACTTTGGTCGAATTTCGAGCACTAGGCGACCGCTTAATTGTACGACGTCAGACGAACAATGCCGAAATACTACGAACGCGATTCGACTGCGTGTGTCAAATGCATGGTTGTGTACGTGTAGTGGTTATTCATTAATTTGATGTATGTACACATATTAATATATAGATTTGGGCTTAAGCTACAGCATACCGTATTTAATAAAAATCTGTTTAGCGGTTAAAACTACGATAACATGACAAAAAGAAAAAGTTGATTTTACATCTGTAGGTTTCTTTTATAGATACCGTGGCAGTTTAACTCGATAGCAGATTTATTAGCAGTTATCTTAACGTTTCTAATGCTTTACAGCATCTCCATAGATTCTTAAATGTTACCAGCTGGTATTGATCAATTGAGTCCTCTCATTTTATAGTGTCACTCTGTGGTAGCCGTCCAAGTATTGACCTTAATCATATAATTTAACCTATACGACCTACGCGAACGTTTACCGACCGTTTTATACGGAGTCATAAAATTCCAAAATCGCTCGTAAAATTAGTTTTAATGTTAGTACACCCTAAAATGGCCATATAATAATTATCGGGCATGACGTAGCTGGAATGGCGGGTTGGCAAGGCTGGTACACTCGATCATAATGGAGAGGGTGAAATGATTCATAGTCGTTTCTCAAAAACTGCTGTATCAGATTTCGTGCAATTACCTACAAACAATTTTTCATGAAATGTTCTATAAAAGGTAAAGCGTTTATTTACAATGTGTGTGAAAGTAGCCGTGTTTAAATGTAAAGAAAATGTAAGAGCATCTTTCAAAGAAAAAGAAAGCCTGCATTCTCGATCGCGTCCCTGGCTTTCGTTTATGCTTGACGTCACTCGGGTTTTTTATGTATATTGATTATTGTATTAGATGAATCATATGTTCATGGTCACCATATGTTCATAGTTACGATTAGACATAGAAATGTTATTGGCGCGTCGAAATGACCTGCTAGAAGGAGTTGCTGCGTAGCCAATTCAATAGTAGCGTACCAGTAGCTTATGGCACAAAAGCCCTTAATAGTTAACTACTAATAAAGCAAACTACTAAAAAGTCGCAGGATCAAAACAGAAGATTATTTAGCTACGATTTTTGGTAGGTTCTTCTTTGGCTAAACGTCTAAAGAGTTAGTGAAGATTCCATTGTGTCGTACGTCTTCTAAAACTTTGTACATAGACTAGTTAGGTATGCTGCGTTACAGACGAAAAATAAAATGCAGCTCGGACCAACGCTTAAATTTATCGTTTTACCAAAGAGAATAAATGTTCGTTGGAGAGAATATTTACCGAGAAAAGCTTTAACAAAAAATAATAACAAACAATACGGCAAATGGGTGTGTTTACAGTCACAGTTCGATTTAACACCAAAGGACATGTTTCATATCGGAACACATCGAATCAATTGGCGCCCAGCGTCGCGAGAACGATAATGTTGGGGCCGCGAGGAAAGCGAGCTCTCCGCCAATTGAAAGAAGTAAAATAAGTAAGTACCTATTCTCTATTGTTATAATATATCATCAAGCTAGCCGAGACGTAATGAATGACGTGCAATGGCTTAGTCACATCACTGCACCACGTATAGTACCAAACCCCCCCGGGAGCAAAACTTTTGTGAGAATTGTTCCAAGTCTGCGAGTACTTTGTTTCTATATGAGTAAAGTTGCAGAATAAAATACATAGTACAAGTATATTTAAAATAATCCGATATAATTTAAAGGTCCATTTTATTCTTGCGAGTTTCGTGGCTACAAGCCGCACGCTGTCGTCGACACCACACCCTCCCGTCATCTTTCAATCGTCTCCGTTCACGTTCGAACATTAAATAGATGTTCAAATACGATTATGTGTTTAGTGAAATAAGGGTACCTACATGCGATGCATGGAGGGTGGTCCATTATATATTTAGACATACGTAACGCCTTCAATAAACATATACCAATTCATAGATGATACATACTATAGGACAAAGGAAATGAGTATTAGACTGGAAGCTGCAGTTTGATAAACGTATTAGAATGATTGCTAATGACCATACTCGGTTGGTAGGTATACTGATGACTTAAAAAAGGTGGCTCAGTTGGCAGCAGACCGATGACGACTCAATAGTCTTCCACCGGACGACCGTGACGTAAATTGGGTAAGGTCTATTTCCTATAGTGGACTGCAATAGTCTGACTGATTGATTTGGCCAAAAAATATAGGTACGATATTTTAGCTAGTTTGAAGAATACACAATGTATTTGTGTTATTGGATAATAACTAATCTGTCGTCAGATTTGTCTGGACGCCTGAATATTTAAATACCTACTCGAATATCTCAGCATTATTAGATAATTTGCGTGTACTGAGTTCTCATACTGAATGTCATAATGTTGATGACAGACGGAACGTTTCCGTCTCACATGTCGTATGTCATGTCATTTGTCTCATTATGTCTTGGAACCGTGTTCTTCTATTTCGTTTCCTATCCAAATTCTTTGAAATAATAATTATTGATATTTACCTTATTTATACAGACATAGTCTTGCGTCTGAGACGATCAAGGTCTTCTATTACCATCAATCGGACACAGTTCCCGATTCTGTTTTGCTACCACGAATTTCTTTGCAAAAAATTACACTATACCCGGCTTGGGAATCGACTCGAGACCTCATGCACAGCAGTCGCATTCATCACCGCTACGCTACCAAGGCATATTCTGGGTAAATGTAATCCACTCGGTCAGCTAAAGATCACAGTAAAGCAATCGTGTTGGGTTTGTAGAGCAAGACGTGCGAGGATAGTGTCAGCCGGTTAATACCTACGTCACCTGTCAGCTACCGTTAGCCAACTATATGAGTTAATCCTAGCTACACTGTGGTTTTACTAGAAAAGCTTTGCTTTGTTTTGGGTATCTAATCAATTGGTATTTTGAATAATTATATTCTATAATAATATTCTATCACATACACACAACACCATCTAGCCCAAACTAAGCAGAGCTTGTACTATGGGTACTAGACAATGGATAAACATACATATATATTTTTTTTATTTACATACATATTATACATAGAAACGCCCAGACCAAGACAAACATCCATGTTCATGCACACAATTGTTTGACTTGTGCGGGAATCGAACCCGCGACTTCAGGTGTGGCAGTCGGTTACACTAACCACTACGCCATCGAGGCCGAAGAATTGACGGACCAATCGACCATACGTACGTGAGTATGTCTGCCTATGTCCCAGTAGGCGAAGACAGAAGTGTATGACAACTACATTTCGCCATCTATTGCTTTGGGTCCCGTGTCACCGGCAGAACAGAATTGAGGCGCAGCACGTCTATAAAAAAATTGGCAGTCTTTGGGGACTGCCGATAGAAGTGAAAACTTTAATCCTTGATCATAAACACTTCTTTATAAACCAAAAATCATTCAAAAATGGAAAGCGTTCGGTGACAATGACGCGAGTTCCATTATTTTTTGTTCACCTAAGAAGTGCTCAACGCGCCTAAAGAAGCTTTCCCTTCAAAATTTATTGTTTACTTTCGTACAGAAAAACCTCATAACGCTGTAGAATCGATACTTCATTCACAGCAGTCCTCATACACTATGCGTTACGCCACCGAGGCTGTCACACATCCACTTATTTTCTTTTATGTTATATAAAGACAGCTGTCGCACTGGAATCATTTCTGATCAAACAACAAATGTTGAAACAACGCTCACGAAGAATAATAGTGTCGGATTAACTATTTTTGGATGACACAATTTTATGTCAAAATCGCGTAAAATGCGGTGTAGTTAGGTGATCATTACAAAATTGATCATTGTTATCTGTGCATATCAATCAAATCTCCGCCAATCCCTCCAGAATAAACAATCTTGATGATACATAATAATATTATTTTACAACACAAAAATTTCAAAATAAATTTATGGGCATTTTAACATAATATCAATGGAAAGCCGTGGTTGTAACTCAAACATTGAATAAAAAATAACAAGGAAATATCAGAGGCCTTTACCATTAAAAACAGAGCAGTATAAACGTTTCCACTACACTGGGTTCAGTAGGGTAGACATTAGCTTTGTTAGGTAAACGCACATTCGCGTATAGCGGAAAATCACGTTCCTATTATTGTGATGCGAGCATGTTGGAGATTTGGTGATATGGTGAATGACAAAACAGTAAACTTATAGAGTTAGTAACTATTACACGCAGCATGTATGGCTTTTTATAAAGGAGTTATTCCGTTCCGATCCTCTGAACCTGATCCAGTGGTGGATCAGTTTTGTTATACATATATTATTTTTTATTCCGATCGGATCCCCTGCGTAAGGGCTCAGAAATAAACTTAAATATTTTACTAAGATTGCATACATAAGTTATACTAAAAATACAGGTACAGTTACTGGTGTTCATGGGCAGCGGTAATCGCTTACCATCAGATCATCGCTCTGTCTGCTCGTTTGCCTTATAAAAAAAACACAATTTGGTACAGTTAACAACAAAATTGTTTTATTTTAATAGTTTACCTGCTTACAGACAAAGGCAATCCCGACAAGTAAAAACAATAAGACTAAAAATGTGTCCTATGATGACAAATGTTTTGTAATATTTACATTTTTTCGTTTTTGTACTGACTGTACCACCTGTCTTAAAAATTTGAGGATCCGTTCCAAATATACAAAGTGGATCATTTAGGAAAAAAGTAGCAGCGATAGCTCAGTGGGGAGACCAACAGACTGCGATGCAGAGGGTCTCGGGTTTGAACCCACGTCGCGCACCTCTGACTTTCGGAAGTTATATGACTTTTCGAAATTATGTGCGTATTGATTGACAATTATCGCCTACTCCGTGCCTCGGAGAGCACGTTAAGCCGTTGGTCCCGGCTGCCATGAACATCTATGGCAGTCGTTATTGGGAGAGTGTCGACACAAAAGATCCCACTGGGTCGAAGGGTCGCCGGTCTGCACTGACTGGCCCCCACATAAGATAAGATAGGAAAAAAGTAGTCATAATAATTAGCAGTGGATATAATTCAAGGATCAGATCGGAATATCTCTTATAAAGTAAGCTTTCTCGAGGCGTAACCCATATGTTCACAATTACGTAATTAGAAAGATAGTTCGATAACACTTTTTGACAACACACAATTTGACGGCCTGGATGGCGTAGTGGTTAGTGTAACCGACTGCCACGCCTGAGGTCGCGGGTTCGATTCCCGCACAAGTCAAACATCTGTGTGCATGAACATGGATGTTTGTCTTGGTCTGGGTGTTTGTATGTATAATAAGTATGTATTTACAAAAAAAAAGAAGTATATATGTATGTTTATCCATTGTCTAGAACCCATAGTACAAGCTCTGCTTAGTTTGGGCTAGATGGTGTTGTGTGTATGAGGTAGAATATTATATTATAATATTATTGTTATCTAAATCGAAGCTCTTGTATAGGCGTTAAAACATTCACACTAAATACATTATTTACTGTAACTTTGACTTTCTATTTTATCTATTACTAGATTTTGCCCGCGGCTTCACCCGCGTAAAAGTAGATTAGGTTAGGTTATGTTAGGAACAGTACAGTAAAAATAACAGTACAATACGTAACAGTAACAGTAAAAATAATAAAATGTAACCTATGTTACTCGGTGATAATACAGCTTTCTAATGGTGGATAAAGAATTTTTAAAACCGCATTTTTAATTTTTGCGTTAAATCCTTACAATCAACAAACAAAAAATCAAATCTTTCCTCTTTATAATATTAGTATAGAAAGTATAGATTACGATAAATCTATAATAATAAAATAAAGCGGCAGAGTTTGTTTGTTTTTGTATTTAAAAACGTTAATCTCTAGAACCCTAAACATGCGTATAGTAATTTTTTTTTGCAATTGATAGTTCCATACTTGAGGAAGGTTATAGGCTATATAACATCTCGCTACGCACCATAGAAGCGAAACAGTATAAGCGTGCGTGAAATCGTGGAGAAAGGCTAGTCTATACAAATAAATAAAATTGAAGTGTCTGTTTGTAATGTCAAAATAACAGCTTTTTATCTAATGCATATGAAAATATATAAGGTACCTATACGAAAATATCTATTTTTAAAATTTTTGTCTGTCTGTCTGTTTGTTCCGGCTAATGTCCGAAACGGCTGAACCGATTTTGACGGGACTTTCACTGGCAGATAGCTGATGTTATAAGGAGTAACATAGGCTACTTTGATTTTAGAAAAAAAAATAGGTTTCCGCGGAGATAAACACTTTTTAGTTAAAATCTACGCGGACGAAGTCGCAGGTAACAGCTAGTCAATGATAAAATCATTGTTTTAGTGAAGTTCCAACCGAACTCTAACAAAATTTGAAATATATTTTCAATAAGGATTGAAAGAAGATCGACTGCGCGGATGGCGTAGTGGTTTAAGTGGTCGCCTCGCCACTGCTACTACGCCGAGGTGGGTTCGAATCCCACATGGGACAAAAATTTGTGTGATTCACAAATTATTGTTCCGAATCTGGACGTTCTTTGTGTCTTTTGTTTGAATGTTTATAGAGCCCCACAGGATTTATTTCTAGATCTATAAAACAGACAGAAAGAAAGAGTCCTATTGATAACTTCTGCTGTTTAAAATAAATTTTTAGACAGCCAGCACCAGCAAACACCTTACGATAATTTAACTATCGATCGATTCGATATTGTACTGTAAAATATATTTTTAATCCAATCCATAATTCATAAAGAGAGAGCAAAACTCGTATCGAAGACAACTTGTTATAATTTATTAATATGAAATTAATTAATAACAGAATTTCACTCTATAATTGGTTATTATGAATAGCTTGAAAGCTTACAAAGCTAGAACGATTGTCTATCATATCAATTTAGTTAATCATATAAAATTTATGTATTGCCTTATGGAACATAATTTGAAAGTGGTTAATGAAATTCTAAGACTATATATATCTTTACTCTATTCTCAAACATTTGGAAGACTAATTGAAATTATTTTGGATGGTTTGCGAACCAAATTATAATTGTTTCTGTTAAAAAAATTACTATCCAGGAATAAAATACTGACTGAGTTTGATTTTGTTAAAAGAGAACAGACAGGGAATAGAAAAACACCAAATTATCAGATTTAGTTTTCGTCTGAATTAGTGTCTCCAGACCATCTAAAAATAAATACTTAGTCTATTTACATTTTTATTTATTTATTTATATATTGGCACACCAACAGCTTTTAGGCGAAACATACAATTTGATACACATTTATATAAAAACTAAACAATCTGGCCTAAGAGCTAATAACAGGTGTGAGACAACAATTCCCATTTACTACTTAGAAAGTAGTAAATGTAAATAATTTGTTAATGTAAACTTAAACATTATTCTACGTTTTAAATTCTACTCCCATTAGATATAGAAAGCTTTTGTAAATGAGAAAAATTAAAACAAATAGAAGTCGTGGAAGACCAAGAAAGAAGAAAACGAAACAATTTAATGAGAAGGCAAATGTTATGAATACCTCAAGAAACTGGTTCTGGAAAGATAAGAATGGATATTGTTTTACCGACAAGTACTCAACCCTTAATGGATAGAATTTTCTTCACGCCTGTCTTCCCAAAGGGTTAAACCCTATGTACTTACCGTAATGCATTATACTCCGAATAAACTTTGTTTATTTTCCGGTACCAATATATAAAATAGCAGAAGTAGTTGCTGAAAGAAGCAACTGTAATAGACAGACAGATTGACAGACGTAGACGCACTATAAATATTACGTTTTTATCATTTTGGTACGGAATCCTCAAAAGGGATGTAGTAAACATCATTTCAATCAGAGTTATCCATGACAATGTAGGTTGATGTTTAGACATAAACCAAAACCATTAATTTAATTAATAGCTATTATTATATAAACTTATGTTTCTGGTAAGTCGAATGGGACTAGCACTGTACTGCCATAGTCTAACCCTCAGCGTCTCAAAAGCAGATCAACAGAAAAAAAACAACGGGTTGCACTCCGGGAGTGCTGGCAGAAGTGAAAACTTGAATATTAAGGTTGTGCATTTTTGATATTTTGGAATGGTTAGGGAATCATTTTGCATGAATTGCTTTAATTATCAGTATAAAAGTACTATCATTTATGTGGTAAAATAAAATATTCATTTATTGCGTTATCGTACACAAACATGACAATTCTCCCTCCGTCTTACGAATTTTCGATCAGTTCACGTGTCCTGACGCGAGTTTGACAATTCTCCCTCCGCCTTACGAATTTTCGATCAGGTCACGTGTCCTAACGCGAGTTTAACATTTTTTACCCATCACAAAAAAGTGCACAACGCCGCTAAAGGAGTTTTAACTTCAAAAATTACTGTAAATTGCTGGGTTTGGCTAACTGAATTAACAACAGCCAATCAGATCACTTGATATGAGTTTGATTTCAACATGTCGTTTATTAACCTGCCCAAAACCAGGTGTAAGTCTTGAAATCATTTGTCGCTTGATAAAACATTGCGGCTGGCCACAAAGACAGATCGATAAAAACAAAAAAATACTACAACTTAAAAATAAATAGTGACGTTTCACAATTCAACCTGACCACAGTTGCGTTAAGGTCTATTTAGTATTTACACAAGACAATCGATCCCGTGTTCTTCAAGCATGGCAAGAAAATCATTGTCAAAGTAGAGACATCGGCACCACTTCACGTGAGGACGTGGTGTGGAGGGCTCTGCTCTTGACACAACACAACTGCTTACCATCAGATAAAGTGTAGTAATATTGACAGATAAAAAATAACAAACAATTTCTTGAAGCAAGTTCCAGTCTATCCTTGTTTTTTCGTCAAGTTAGTCAAAAATAGTACTAGACTTACTTCAAGAAACATTCCTTGTGTGGATGGGCCTTTAGCTGCTCTTAGTTCAAGCGGCTTGATTGATATTAATAAACGGTCTATTATTAGATTTATCTTAACAGCGGGAATGTCGTGAGGGTGCCGTATTTATTTTTTGCCAAAAAATGATACTATATTTGGCAAAAATAAATACCATCAGCGGTACTTTTCCACGGAGAGCCTTTCATTCAAGTGTTTTCATATTCGAGTTTCTTGTATTTTATTAATGGAACTTGTTATTATTATATTTTTGACGTGAAAACGTCTAATAAATCGATGAACGCCGGCTGCACGCACGAAAAAGGATGACTCTTTGTCCCGTTACGCTCTTTGTAACGTTACGATCGGAGCGAGAGCGCTACACGAGCGAGCGAATCGGCTTGTATGACGTTGTCACGTTAAACTATCGTCCGTAAACCGACTTTACAGACAATCAATTTCTTTAATTTTTTTTTGTAACGGCCTATGCTGTAAGTTAAACTGTGAGACACTGCTTGTGATAAGATTAATTTGTTGTAAACAAACCACGAGGAATAGTTAGTCTATCTTAATGCTAGCTATCAAATTGATGGAGGTAATAAATGTGTGAATAATAGTTAACGCTCTGAGCTGTATCGATTTAACGTAATCACCATTAAATCTAAATGGCTATTATGTAAACAGTCACGCGTTATAGACGTTTTGATGAATAACTAACTACCGTATACCTTGTCCTACAAGTACGTTGAATTGTATAGTTGATCGTAGTCCGTAAGGTAGCAACATCGGATACTGCCTTAGGTGTACAAGAAAGTATTCCATATCGAACGTTTTTTTCCAGTGGCTCGATTAAATTTTTGAAGTGAAAACTACTTTAGGCGCGTTGAGCACTTCTTGGGTGAAGAAAAATCATAGAACTCGCGTCATCGTCACGCTTCTACATCATCACGCTTCCACGCTTTCCATTTTTGCATTATTTTAGAATATTAACAATATCTCAGAAATGGTGCGTCGTACGCAAAAAAACAACGAAATTTTGACCCCTTAATAACCTCTAAGAGAGTATCAGGAAATAGCATCCGAACCGCCCCCTTTTTTCTTTTTTACTTGATAACTTTTCTAGGCGCGTTGAGCACTTCTTGGGTGAACAAAAATCATGGAACTCGCGTCATCGTCACGCTTCCACGTTAACTAACAAATATCAGTTGCAAACAAGAAAACATTTTCATAAAACTGTGGTGCAATAGTTTAAAACTTCTTTAGGCGCGTTGAGCACTTCTTGGGTGAACATAAATCATGGAACTCGCGTCATCGTCACCGAACGCTTTCCATTTTTGAATTATTTTTGGTTTATAAAGAAGTGTTTATGGTCAAGGATTAAAGTTGTCCCCAAAGACTGCCCCAATTTTTTTTTGAAGAACAAATTTTACTATACGATACAATATCTTTTTATATCTTTTTCGTACTGTGCCTTATTTGAAACAATCAACATACAAATGCGATTCGGATATTAATTGATTACATACTGAATATATCAAGTTACCTATATTGACATTTTCTTGAACTAAAAACGTTTTATATCGTACGGCACTAAATTAAACCGATCAATAAATGAATTGGTGGAGACATGGTGAACAAAAACAAGAGTACCAGAAAATCTTGAGAGTACCCTGGACGTACGAGCCCGCATGAAGTATCTGATGAGAGTGCATGTTGCCAGGATCGTAACAAGTAAAATCCCGGCAGCACTGCCTCTGGGCAACAAGCGTGAGTCCATATGGTACTTCGATGGATAACACACACTCCCGCGAATGTAATGAATGATTTTATTAAAGCCATTTTAAACAAAGTTTTGTGCACATATATATAAATATTGTTTAGAACTTAACTACTTAGACAACTAAATGTGTCTAGTGTAGGTTTACAGTGTGAGTAGCAACATGAAGGTGGTTCAGTAAAAACATAAAAAAGAAAAACCACGGTTATTTTTTTAATGTTCTTAGCAGCTAAAAAACGGTACACAGAGCACTCACAATATGGGTTATTTAAATTGCCGGTACCAGTAAACAGCAGAACCCTAAAGTTCCAGACCGATGAAGGGGCTGGGCAATGGAAAAATCTGGAACTTTCCAAAACTTAAATCATTAGCGGAGCTACAACAGCGCGGACAGGCCCGCTCCTGTTAGCTTTCCAAAACAATTTACATTCAGTTTCAATTTCAAGTAGACTCCTGGATATTTTGAACAGGGAAATGAACCGGGAATCATTTCGTGATGATATTTGACAAAGGAATATAATTGAAGGTACGAAAAGTCGTGCTTGTTATACAATGTATAAGAGGTATATTGAAGGAGTATAATCTCATCAAACTATGTACTTCCGTATACTATACATATTACATTCATAGATAGACAAACGTATGTATATTCCCGCTGCATATAGGTTATGTCACATCTACTTAACGACAATTAGGTATTTAGGTACCACGTTATATGAGCGCTAACCTATTTCCGTCCACCTGGTAAATTTGATGCCCCGGGCTGCTATTCAAAATTGTCTAACAGAACAAAATAGGAAACATTTCACTATATCTGGGCATTCAATTCGGGATCTACAGTCGTATACAAACTTACGCCATGGGATCAAGGAAGCATTCATGGGAGTATGCATGATGTTATATTAAATTATTTAGGTTTAAAGATATTTATTCTCAATAAAAACATTTACATGTCACTTACTTGAGAACAATTTTAAACATAAGATATAACGATTACAAGTTCGTCACCTATACTCGTCTAATGCCTTCAAGGATTTTGCAGCAAATATTTACTTAATACCTTCTTAAAAGCATTAAGCGAGTTTGCATTTTTTATACTTAAAGGTATTTCGTTATAAATTTTTGCTCCTTCATAAATTATTGTTTTGACGCCGTAGTTATGTACTAGAAGTTTTAAGTACCAGAAGAATAAAAATACATGACATATAATCATATAATATAATCATGGTTTAGGCCATCATGTTTTCAATTAAATTACATTAAGTAACAAATGGTAATACGTATTTGTTTATGGCCTTGACGTTGCGATACAAAGAAATCGATTATGACACACACTTAGGAAGCAAGCAGTATGCATATAAAGGTAAAATACTTCCTGATATGTGCTGCAGCTGACATTTATTGTTACAATGTCGTGAAGCAACACAATTAGAAAGTAATCTTCGTACGCTTATAGCGTGTAAAAATAGTTCGCGCTAAAATTGTTTTGTAAACCTGAGGTTACAAATTATTATAAAACTAGATTTTGCCTGCGGTTTGTAGATTAAGTTAGAAACAGTAATTTTTCCGGATAAAAGGTACCCTATGTCCTTTTCTGTACCCCTGTCAACGTGTATGCGAAATTTCATGATAATCGGTCAAGTAGGTGAGGCGTGAAAGCGTAACAAACAAACTCACATTCGCATTTATATTAAGTTACTAGCTGTTGCCTGCGACGTCGTCCGCGTAGATTTTAACTAAAAAGTGTTTGTCTCCGCGGAACCCAATCTTTTTTCTAAAATCAATGTAGCCTAAGTTACTCCTTATAACATCAGCTATCTGCCAGTAAAAGTTCCGTCAAAATCGGTTCAGCCGTTTCGGAGATTAGCCGGAACAAACAGACAGACAGACAGACAAAAATTTTAAAAATATATGTTTTCGTATAGGTACCTTATATACTTTCATATGCATTAGATAAAAAGCTGTTATTTTGACATTATATTGTCTGGGACTTCAAACCCTAGACTTTAAAAGAACGGCGGTCGCATTTACTACCGCTGTGCCACTGATGCAATCAGCAGATAAATGTACTATCTTCTAAAACGAACTCGTCTTTCAAAGAGAAGAAATAAAATTTATTTATTTATTTTCATAAACCGCCTGGTTTCAAGTTACGTAGTTATATTTTATACTATTGATAACAAAAGCACAAACATTTGTAGCTCAATGACAAACTCATTTGCGTTAAACCACAGAGTTTATTTACATGTCCATTTACAACTACCCGCAAAATATCTAATTAAAAAGGTAAACTGTTTTTATCGGCAGCCCTAACATATAACCTGCGGCTTACCCTCGAACGCGGGAAATAACGCTTTCAAAACGCAATGTTTCTCAAACTACGGGACTTATCTACTTGGTGGGGTCACATATACATATATAACTGAGGATCCGCATAAGTTTGAGGACATAATGTTTGCATATCGTCTAGTGATAGTAAAACCTATTTTCAGGAAGTATTTAAGATGTTTCGTGGGAGGGGTCGCTGATGTCCCAGAAATTTGAGAAACGATGGTATAACGTTATATTAAAAAAGGGACTTATGGAGACACAGTATTGCAGGATACATGCCGCAATACACAGTTTTCAGCTGGAAAACATTTTTCATAATCTGGCAGCGGCGGTAAGTACGCCGGGCGTTTCATCGCCGCATTACGTGGAGATATGAAAGGAATATTATTTTTAATCCCGCCATTCAGTGGCGATTCGCCACCAAATATTTTTAATCAAAGTTATTTTTGTTGTAGACTGTATTTTGACTATAGCGATTTGGGGATCCATTTCTTCCATCCTTAAGGTAGCTTGTAGGTACGGTTAGGAATATTCTAATCAATTGTATCATCTGATGGACTAATAAGATACGTAGGTACCACCAATATGTTATGTTAAACAAACACACGTCCCGTTGTTTTTAATGAAGTTAAGACTTGTGTCCATTTTTATGACGGCACTGTTTGACGTACACATATATAATAACTAGCTCGTGCGCGCGGCTCCGCCCGCGTAGTACCTACATCAATAAAAAGTAGCCTATGTCCTTCCCCAGGTTTTAAACTATATCTGTACCAAATTTCATCTACATCGGTTGAATGGTTTAGCCGTGAAAAGGTAACAGACAGACAGACAGACAGACAGATAGACAGACAGAGTTACTTTCTTATAATATTAGTAAGGATGTAGCGGGTATTAACGCGATCATGCATGTTTTTCTTATTAAAGCTTGAATTTCGACAAGTTTACACTGGATGTGGTCACAATCTGACTATACTACATTAAGACTTCACGAACATTAAGTCCAACTCGAAAATGGTAGCTGGATAGTACGTAAAAACATTACCCTCGTTATAATGCAGTCGTATAATTTAAAAACCAGTCTTCATTAATGAACGTAAAGCTTAAAATCGATAACTCCATTAGAAGCTTTGTCTCAAATAAAAAGAAAATAAGATAGATCACAACAGCGGACAATTAAGGCTGTATAAATTGCAATAATGCACAATAACTTAGTACCCACAATTGGAGGAAGGGAGGACAAGAGGTGTAATCAACCGGCCAAGGGGATCTGCGATGAATGTTAAACGACTCGTTCCGTACAATTCCATCAAATTACTTTTTTCTGACGATATAGATTAAAATGAACATTGAAATGTAAACTCATGGCTTTTATGGTACGTCGTTTTATTTATTACTAGCGGTCACCTAGTGCTCGAAATTCAACCAAAGTATGCCTGTAAGATATTGCTGATATATGTCATTATAATTATATTGATATATGTAACCATAGTTCCGCGCTTCGACTGCGTGTGTCAAATACCATGCATTTGACACACGCAGTCGAAGCGCGTAACTATGGTTACATATTTTTGTTGTGTGCGTGTAGTGTTTTTTCAATAATTTAATGTATTTCTAATGCATATTTTATATAAATATTAGGATTCGTCACTCGTTCTCCATATAAACTTTAACTGTGCCAAATTTCATACTCCTCCGTCCGCGCAATTTTCGTAAAAAGGGGTACAAATTTTTTGTTTCACGTATTAATATATAGATATATTTACGAAACGAATGCCTTTTCTAATGTGTAATGTATGATTAATATTCTGAAGAAACTAGAACGCCAGTGGTGAGGTAAAATATAATACCATGGTATAGATGGTGCAGAGTTTACGTAGTCATCTTCGCTTTATGCTGTGGGTTTGATACCACAGTGTACAAATATTTTTTGCTTAACAAATTGTAGTTGTTAATTGGTTGTTCGTTGTTTAAATGTTTTACCTTTTCACCCTTTTATAATTGTAACACCTAGCATAATATTCTGATTTTTTGTAAATTTATGAATGAGAGAGAAAAATAAAAAAAAGTAAAAATAAACAATGAAAACGAAACGAAAACGAATGTTTGAAAAAGACACATGGATTATCTTTGACACATGGTGTGGTTTTTTAAAACGTTTTATCGCACACGGCTTAAACTCATGAATGATTTGGTTATCCTCATTTTGCTATCTATGAATTGCCTTTCCTGTCATTCGGGCAAAGTTCCAGATACGAGACACACACACAGACTCACCTGCCAGTATATCCTACAGAGATATTGGTGTATTACATTCACGTTTCTCCATCTGTTTGAGGTCCCACGTAAGTTTATATTCTACTTTGCTAAATAATCCCGTTATCCTAATCCTAACTTCCTAACTAATATTATAAAAGCGAAAATGAGTTTGTTTGTTTGTTACCTTTTCACGCCTAAACCACTAAACCGATCATCCTGAAATTTTACATATACGTTGTCAGATGTACAGAAACGGACATAGGCTACCTTTCATCCCGAAAAAAAATAGTGTTCCCGAGGAAAACAACAATAACGTTCTTATGTTAATAGATGGCGCCACGTGTCTTTTGAATCATAATTGAATTATATTATTACAAGCAGAGTACGACCCGAATTGATTGTCAAATTCTAAATTAACGCGAGCGAAGCTGCGGGCAAAAGCCTAGTATCCTATATTTCTCACCAACTAGGAATAATGCTTCTGTTACTAGGAACCTAATAAATAAGGGTAAAGAGATATGCCGCCTCGAAAACACTATTCGTAGCAAAATTATTTGCCATCAGATCTCTAGTCATATTTAACTAATTACTTTCAGTTTATGCATGCAAAACTGTTGTTAAACAACAACATTTTGTAGAAAACGGGCTAAGTGTTAATTCATCATTTTTTGCCAGCACTTCGAAACATGGTTAGCATATTTCGTGGTTATATTTTATAACGCATGTGCGTTTATGACATGTTTATAGAGATGCTACAAAACGCATACGTTTGTGTTTTGTTAACGTGCGGGTTTACGTTTACGGTTAGCGTCACGCTAGCGGTTTTTGACGTTAAGGATATAAAAAGTGTGACCGTATGAGCGTGTTGCAACCGAGGTTGTGAATATGACTCAGTTTATTCTTTGATGTTTAAAACCTAGGCGGTTACATGCGGGTGATAATGAATACTAATTGTTATCGCACACTCATCTGTAATATTGCATGGATACCTTAAGGTCTATAATTCTGTGAACTCTCGAATTAAAATGAATATGAATTCACTAGATGGCGTTGTTTTATAAATTGCGGCTACAGGTATTAGGTATCGACGGTATACTTCTAGTCAAATGTTATTCTTACCTAGTTACTTATTTTTTATTTCTAAATAACTAATGTAATAACATTGAATAGCGATAAAATTAAAGTAAATTTAAAAAAATTGAGTTATCAAGGAATCTACTTTTATTTTATAGTAGTGCACCGCCATCTTTTACGATATAACTAAACTACTTAACAGTTCTTGTATAAATTTCCGTTAGATGGTGTCAAATACCGGCTTATACCATTTTAGTTTTGACATGGGTATGCATTTTTACAGGTGCTGCTTGTATACGTTGCGTAATCGATAGGTGACTCGCACAAGTACTATGGATAACTCGCGATTGACTTGCGCAAGTAGCGCGGGCGAGTAGCTTGCGCATGTAATCTGCGCGTAGTGTACGTAAATAAGTGCGAATAGATACTTACAGGATTCGCGCATAAATTTCGAACTCTAGTTGAGTGATATATGTATATATATGATAAGTGTTTGTATTCATCTAAATATAATATTTAAATGTAAAGTTTATTATACGTACCACATACGTGCCGTGACATAATTTTGTGTTGATTTGTTAACTATTGTTTGCAAAAAATCATGAGGTCTTGAATTTGATACCTGGGTCGGGCTTTTATGTTAGAAAATTCTCAGTGGCAGCACGGTGTTTGGAAAAGAGCTTAGAAGACAGCAAAAACCACGATGAACCTAAATACATACCTACTGCGAAATGTATATCTCTGCCTAAGACCCCAGGGATATACCGGCGGCAATCTGTCAATGTGTAACAGTATGAACATCATAAAAATTATGAAGCTTCCAACGAGGCATCCTGACGATGCAATTCGGTACAGATCTCAAAGACCGGGTTTGAAAGGAAAATTCAGATACGCCGGAACAAATATTGACATTAAAAGCTTTGTATATAATGTGAAATATGCTCGCTGCCAACGTATTTGTGGTATGAGTATCAGAGGCAGGGCAAAAATCGTTTTAAAGAATCTCTCTTAACATGACGCGGAGAATGTTTTTGAAAAATGTAACGTTGTATTGAAAAGTTGAATAATGTGGGCGGCGGTACTCCACCCACATAAGCGACGCCAGTGGAAAAAGTTTATACACTAGCTAAACCCGGTCAGGCTTCGTTGTGGCTCAGTCTGATATTAATTATTAGGAAGTAAATACTTCAGGATAAAAGTATATAAAAACACGGATATAGAAACGCAACGTTGCATACAAATTTCAAGTCAATCTGTATATTGCTTTTTATGTTTTGTGGACAAAAACATACGGCCGTTGATATTTTGGATATAAAGATTACCCAATGCAATTTAGACTTTATGGTTTCAATTAGGTAGTAGAGAAAATGAACATCTAACTATTTTAAGTAACGTAGCCGCGGTCATCCAATAACGTAGGTCATGTTTTACATGGGTAACACGTAACGCCAAAAGTTCGAGAAGTACGCAAAGCTGCCCGTCAGTCGTTTGGAATATTTTTGGTATGATCCTAAAGCCTTATTATTATTTTAATACTAGCTTTTGCCCGTGGCTTCGCTCGCGTTAATTTAGAATTTGACAATCAATTTGGGTTGTACTCTGCTTGTAATAATATAATTCAATCATGATTCGAAAGACACTTGGCGCCATCTATTATCATAAGAACGTTATTATTGTTTTCCTCGGGAATAGTAATTTTTTTCGGGATGAAAGATAGCCTATGTCCGTTTCTGTAAATACATTCATTAATGTTCTGTTACTATAAATGCGAATGTTCGTTTGTATGTTAATTCGTTCGTTTGTTTGTTTGATACGCTTTCTCGCCTTAGCTACTCGACTGATCATCATGCAAATTCGCGTACAACGTGTACAGAAAAGGATACCGGGTAATTTTACACCCTAACAAAGTACTATTTTCGATATAAAATGACACGATGATGACATCCTAAACTATTCTCACAACATGAAACAAGTCCTGATGTAATAAAATACGTTTATACTTAAATGTCACGAAGTAATACTTATGAACATCTCAGTTATAAATGCGAATTTACATTTAGGTACTTACCATATAATACAATAGTACGAAATTTCATGTGAAAATGTGCCTCGTATTCACAACAAAACAATAAAATAACATTTTCTTTTACTCCCTTATACTTTCATACCTACATCTGTACGAAAGCAATGTTATAATATATTCAAAGGTTTAATTTACCAAACGCGCTCCTATCTCCATATACAGATTCTGAAGCCGGTTTGCTTCTAAATAAGTCCTTACACGATCTTTTGCAAAATCAATAGCGGCGTAAGCCCAGCTAATAAACCCACGAATTCAAGATACCAACAGTTTCACCAACACAACATGCATAAGTAAACGAGTTTTTACCGTATTTCACGATGGCAACATTTCAAGGACAGGGAGGCCATATCTCCGACAGAGTGACCTCCCTTCATCAAATATTCAGGCGACAGAACGACCGACTTCTAAGAAATAATTATTACTTAGTACAACCAACACAGATGGAAGATAATGTAAAAAAAATAATTCAATAAATTTGTCATCAGCTGGGATCAAAGAGAAAAGAAGAAAGAACGTGGGCCTTTGACGAAGGATGTTTCAAAGGGCCTAAGATATTCATGGACTTTCATGATAATATTAATAAAATTATGTGGCTTTAGTTATACATAATAATTCCTTATATTAGCTCTTGAACTCCTACGTCTACAGTTATTATATTGCTAAGGATTTTGATTTGATTTCATTTGAAGAAATGGATGTGAACACCGAGGCTATACACGTGCCACAATTCTTGCTATATGAACTTCATATCTATATGAAAACGAATATTTTAAATAGCAGTAGAAATAGACAATTATAAAAAAAAAATACGTTATAACATTATTTATAGGTTCGAGAACATGGGTCGATTTTCATAAATTTGCTTTTCTGCAGTAAATGGTGATACTGCTTTCAATACTTATTAACACCGCGAAACGCGACGCACGTACTCATTGAAACTCATTGTGTATCAATCGTTAAAGAGCGGTCATAAGGTCTAAAATTGCGATGCGCCCGCAATGATTGAGAGCGCTTAGAAATTGATTGTTCAAATCTTCAAATATTATTTAAAAATGATTGGTTTTAGTTATGGAAATAATGAGCTAGCAAATTACTAATATTGATGTTACGAATATATTTCAGTAATTCCTAAGCATAATGATAGTGTAACTTCCTTGTAATTTCAAAAATAGTAATTTTTCAGAGGTGTTTTCGAAAATAATTATGATCGAGCCAAAATCACATTATCGTGTTTTTGAGCTAGGAAATTCTAGTTAAAGACATCAATTTACCTATATCAAAATTCTAGATTAATTGGTTTTCTCATAGTCCTATATTATTCGATGAAAGTTAGTGCATTTTTTCAGTGTATCCTCTTAAGTTTAACGCTTGGGCCGTCGGATTGTTTACATAAGCTTTTAATTTAATTGATCTACCTTTTTGATATAAATCGTGCTTTTCTGAAAGGTTTCATTCCGAACTGAGATATCACATTGACACTACAGATTTAGATAACTGTTTACGATATAAATAATATTCTAAATGTTTATGTTTGTATCTTCAGTAGTGCATCTATTTATTATTTTACTTATCCGATTGATAAATAAAACAATTTTTTGTTCATTAATAGCTTTGCGTGAAAAAATATTACTTCGGATATTCTATACGACGATATTGTTATATTATGTATTAAATAAAACTAGCGGTCGCCCGGTGCACGAAATTCGACCAAAGTTTGCCTGTAAGATATTGCTGATATAATGATGACATTATATATTGATATATGTAACCATAGTAACGCGCTTCCACTGCGTGTGTCAAATGCATGGTTGTGTGCGTGTACTGTTTTTTCATTAATTTAATGTATTTTTACGCATAATTTAAAAAAAAATATTAGCATTCGTCACTTCTTCTCTGTATAAACTATAAGTGTGCGAAATTTCATACTCCTCCGTCCGCCCAATTTTCGTAAAAAGGGATCCAAAGTTTTCGCTTCACGTATTAATACATATATAGATAAAGCATGACTACGAATGTCTAGTACAACAGAACAGTTAAGACAAATAAATAACCTCATAAAACAAATATCATATTTGAATTCATAAAATGTTATTTAATTTAACTTTCATGTTTTCCTTTTTACCAACAAGAGAATTTTCGTCCGTCAAACGCATTATATTTGCGTACAAAACATAAAAAGGGACCGGGAAACTTTTTCGTTTTATTGATTTTATGGCGAAACATAACCAAAAAAACCTTAAATTAAAACCGACAAGTGTTCAAGTACATCATTGAATTCAACCATGCAAATAAAGTAACCGTTTTAACCCTTTACAAAATATTGATATTGAGGGACTACGTTAAATATAAAAGGCTATTTGCTCGTCAATTTTGAATTTTAATCTTCCGAGTGTAATGTTTATTTTCGGATGGCAACAGAGTCGTCGATCGAGCAACTTGTTTAATTTAGGCCCGTCGCACCTTTGTGTGATAATAAAATAAAAAGTTTCCCTACATTTGGCCAATACCGAGCGATAGCGCGTCAAAGAGAATTTTGATGGAGAATTTAATTAAAATGTATGCGAAAGTAAAATAAAGAGTTTTCCGTAAAAAAAGGACTGAATTTATCATGAAGTTTGTAAATAAATAAAGGTATCGGGAAGTGTTCACAGAGGAGTCTGATATTTACATTGTTGGTCATGGGACTCTGGGTAAGGCTTATGTGAAATGTGAAAGAGGATTTGCCAACATAATACATAAAATATTTACAATGGCAGTTAAACATTCTCATCCGAATGGTCCTGTTGTTTTCCGGTGTCGTAACAGCGAATATACGCCAGGTCGCTTTAGCTAAAGACCTGTCTCAATGTGTCAGCCATAGACTTTGACTTGACTTACGTAAACGCGTATTTGTCATGCATTCATATATCAATATACAGACAGGAAAAGAGATTCATATTTTATCATGAAAATAACTTCGTATCAATCACAACCACATAAATACGTAAAATATTTCTTAAGTTACACGTGCTTGACATAAATGAACCCAATTACGTGTAATGATCTGGAAACGAAGTACACAAATTACCCACTCTTACACAGACATCCACGCAACAAACAGTAATGTGTTCACATCAAAATTCAAAGCTATAACATAATTAATCCTGAATATCGAATCAAATAGCATTGAAAATGGCTTTCGAAAGCTTTCGTCTCTACTTGAACCACTTACCAATGCTAATGCCGCTTTTAGTTCCATTTGCAAATGGAAATTAGTTGACAGGGGCTCAATCTATGATAGTTTCGTTTGCTTCTCTGACCGCATCAGTCTACGCTTATGAGGTAATGTTTGGAGTCCCACAGGGGTCTACAATTGGACTATTTGTGCATACAAAACTTGATATGCTGATTTAAAGAATATGAAAGTTATTTTTATCTACGTAAGTTAGTTGTTAGAATCATTAGCGGTTGTTAACTAGGGAACTAAAAACTCATTTTAGTGAGTTATTCAGTTTACAGGATGTGTTTTTTATAGTAAAACTTTAGTTTTACTATGAAAAACAAAGCCTATGAAATGAAACCACTCACAAACTTATAAAATACAAGGGAGCTCACGAAACTTTTAACTTGAAGACTCAGATTCAGAACTACTACAATATGCCGGCCAAAACTATTACAAAACTGTATTACACCATTTATAAAACACAGGAACTAAGTAAGAACAAAACTAAACAGCGATAAATCTTCGTTTTGCACACAATTATTCTCGTCTACAAACACGACTTATGTTTCAATGTCTGCCTTCCGTGGAAGCTCGCACTTCATTTGTTCATGTCGAAAACTCTTAGTTCTCCAATGTTTGTTTTTAAAACGATCTGCGAAAGGGCTATTATTGTTCCCGTTTTATCTCTGGAGACGGCTTTCGTTTTGCCGCCGTAATACGGTACGGGGGTAAAATTGTGGTGTAGCTTGTGGTTTTGAATAGAATCACTTTGTCTTGCTGTCCCATTCTATTGTTGGACTTGGACATTTACGTTCCTCACGAGAGGGTATGCTATAATGACAGTTTTCGGCAAACTAGTTGTTGTTTGTTTTCGTATTTTAAATAATTCATTAACTGAAATAAGTATGGTACTAGAGTTACACTACGACATAATACGCTCACTTAGCATATATGTACTTAGAAGACTTAGCAGTTTTCACTCTATTAAAACTAATAGTACTCTAACCTACTTTGAACAGGAAACTTACATAGCCGAATTAGACAGAATCCAGAAACAAGCCATCAGACGTTCAAAGAAACATTCTTGATCTTAAGATAGTCTAAATTTAAATTGAATGAACTTTACTAATATAGAAGCTTCTCAGTAATGCGTAAACGATACAAACCAAACCCGATCATTAGTTCTACAATCTACAATCAGCTAAGTTGAACTTGAACAAAGCGGTATCCGTTAGGTGGTGAACCACAATTTCACTCACGAGCACATAGCGGCCTCATTGCCTTTACGACCGCCCACTTACTACCCTTCTTAGTGGTTAGTTATTGTTGCTTCAGATTATAAGGGATGGCATATGAACTGATATTTTGGTGATACCAAAAATTATAAATGATATGGTATGGAATTTGGACGGTTATTTTATAGGCCTTATATAAATCGGTTTTTATTAGGTGATTAAAAATAATACGATACCGATTTTAAGATACTCGGTTGCATAGGCAATATGGAAATCAATATACGTGCCTCAATACCGCGAAACCTAAAACATGGAAGTCGAAATATGGTTGTAAAACGCACCTGTCTTTTGGAAGATGTTAAAACTGTTCTGTTAACAACTTAAAAGATCGCCGAAATCTTATAGTTTCTGAACTAAGTTAATAAATGCAAATGCGTGTTTTTCCTAATAGCGAAAAGGCAACATAGTTTTTTAGAGATATATTCCAAGATACGGAGGTTGCAATTAGTCAAACTTTCCAAAATAAAGTAATGACCCAAACATAGAAATATGACACAGTTGATTATCATTTCTTCATGTTGAAATGAGATCGTCTTTTGAGGAGACGACTAAAAGAAGAAGCATATCTTGAGTTTTTTGATATACCCTCAGGGTAGAACGCGAGCCGAAGCTAGCTTTATATATACAACACTTGGGCTGGACAAGTAATGATTATTACTAAAACAACTGCATCAAAAGGTTCCAGAGGACATAGACAAACAAAGGCTATTCTTGTTTTATCTATTTAATTTACTTTCTCGAAACCGAAAATTATCAATTGATCTAATTTATCTCTTTAGATATTCATTAAATTTTAAGTATTAATTCATTATTCAATGTTTAGAGAGCTTTCTGGCACTTCTGTTTGATAATTAAATAAATTTATTATTCTATTTGTGATCTCGAATTGTTTACCCAGTTTCATGCTCCATTGTTGCTCAAAACACCAATTTACCTGGAAGTAAAGAAAAGCATTTCTTATTTAAGAACATTTGAGTATCCTAAAGTGGATCTGGTTAACAAAGCATAAAGTACTTTTACAGACATTTGAATACGATTTAAGTGATGCGAAATTTTTACTACAAATTTCTGTGTCACTCGGACAGTCAAGGACTCTAT
The DNA here is from genome assembly GCA_963564715.1 of Catocala sponsa. Lineage (NCBI taxonomy): Eukaryota > Metazoa > Arthropoda > Insecta > Lepidoptera > Erebidae > Catocala > Catocala sponsa. The sequence continues at coordinate 5,661,723 of OY751334.1, forward strand.
TATACGTGGACGAAACCCTTGTCTTTACTGACTGGCATGCCTGACTAAATATCATATAACAACGAACATTATGTATACATATTTAATGTGTATACTAATATTATAAAGGTAACATTTCGCTTTACATAATATATTTTACTTTTTATATTATAAATATAAAAAGGCGTAGCGGTTTAAATGGTCACCTCGACACTGCCACCACACCGAGCGTTGTGGGTTTGATCCCCACACCGGACAAAACTTAATGTAATCCAAAAATAGTTGTTACGGCTCAGTGTTTTTATGGGTAGTATTTAACTGCACAGTAAAAAAATACTAATTGCACAGCAAAATATGCTTACCAAAAATACTAATTGCACACCAAAATATATTTAAAGAGATCAAACTAAGTCGATGGAGTCCTGCTTCGCGGGCTCTTATCTTTGGGTGGGTTTAAGAAGGAACCTAACATAACCTAACCCTTCCGAGACGGAATGCAGTGATTTGAGGCGTATAGGTGCTCGTTATGATATATTTTAGTAAGCATATTTTGCTGCGCAATTAGTATTTTTAGTGGTCATTATATTTAATCCCGTTTTTTTATGTTCGTTGTTTGAAATATAGTAACGTCCTACGCGACACAGGAGTACTACTAGTGAATTTTCATACTAAAATAAAAAGAAAAGATTGGGATTTTGCTGTAGCTACTGAATTGACTTTACAATTATCAGCTCTTGTTTTAAGGTAATATAATGTGCTTTCTTTGTACAACAGGTCAACATCAATGTTGCGGTTTAGATCTCTCAGCGGGACTACAATTTGTGGCATTCACAAATAATATGCAGTTGGCTGGTTTACGTAATTTCAATGCTTCATAACGACGACACAAACATTAAAGCTAGAGCAGGCGTTTTCTATTTCAACGCTCAGGAGGTATAAACAAAAACAGAGCCAATGGACCTTACTACTAAATATGATCCAACTCGAACAAAAAACCCGCAGTCTTTAAAATTATAGAGCGCGTTATACACCGGTATCTATTACAGTAATGGAAGGTCGTATTGCTTCAGCACGCCAATAAAGTCTCCCGTGACAGTAAACCTTATGAGTTGGGTCTCTGAATTATCTACGACAGTCGTAAACTTTGTTTCGTCATGTCGAGTATTGTCCTTTATTTTTGCTACTTTTCGTGGTCGCTGATATTTTATTGAATTCGTTCGGAGCACGCACCTTTTCTTTGTTCTTTTTGTTTGTTTAGGTATCTTGTTGTTAAAAATGTAAGCTTCAAAGTTTATGTAGGTTTACTATTCTCTGATTATATTTTAACCCTCGATATAAAAATGGTGTTTTATAAGGTATGGATAAAGGTTTTGCTTGTGTCCATACTCACCTGGTCTATCTGATGTTTTATTTTTCAAATAACTTTTTAATTGAGTCACCGTTAGATAACACTTTCCTGATAGGATTAATTACTTGATTTGTAGACCAGGTTACTGTCAAATTAAGTTTATAGGATTAACTGTCAAGTTCGCGGGTTACGCTGCGCTGTGAACTAAATGAATAAATAATTTGATTTGATTTAAAGCGGTCAAAAGTTAGAGCTTGTGTGCAAGTTGGCTGATTTTCGCAATTAGGTATAAATACCGAAGATCGGCGATCTCACTGTTCTAGACGTCGTTTTATAAAAGTAAATAAATAATAATAAGGTTTTCTATAGTAAATAAATGTTCAGTAATATTTTTCTTTAGTGAACCACTTGCCTAAGCGTCAGTCGATAGAAAGATAAACCACCGTTCGTTTTATCCAGTTCAAATAAGTAACATTCACGTTACATAATATTAGTAAAAGAAAGTAAGATCCATTTATTTAACCTACTCCGTTCTAAGCTGAAGCTCGAGGCGGGGAACGTCTTTATATTTGAAATAAAGACTTCTGTATTTAAGAAAACATTGATATTTTAGTTTCTATTGTTTGTGTAAGTTTTTATGACAGAGGGAAGTGGAGACAAAAATAATTAATTTAATTATTTTTCCCTGGCTAGGTATCCTACATGGTAGAGATCATGTGGGATACTTGCCTGGCTAGGTATCCTAAATGGTAGAGATCATGTGGGATACTTGCCTGGCTAGGTATCCTAAATGGTAGAGATCATGTGGGATACTTAGCCAGGATGAGAGAGAAAGGGTTTGTGTACTTATTAAGTATATGTACTAATCCCTTATTGAGTAAACAAGAGCAGGGTTGTCCTATTGTTTTACTTTAGTATTAGTGCCATCATAAGTATTTTATAAACAAGGAAGATTTTTATGAATTTTGAGTATATGTTATTCAATTTCACGAAAGCCGTTACTAATACAAATATATTAACGTTATATTAAACTGTACTGTGGATGTGGGTCCTGGATAAACATATACGATCACGAGGTTACAAGCGGGCGATACTGCAAGCGGCATTTAGTAGTTTATAAATAAAAATTGTACTTAAAAAGATTTTTCTGTTTATTTTCTTATAGGTATTACAACATACTGAACTCCGGTATGAAGCTTAAAATTACATTAAAAATAAATGTACATTTTGCACGACATGAATTTTATAACAAACGAGTATTTTTAACCTTATAATAATTGCGGTTACACATGGTAACGACGAAAGTCCTGATTTCGAAAACCCAATACCTCATATTGGGTGCTCCAATTAATTTATAATAAACTAAAGTAATTTAAATAATTCTAACAATGTTCGTATCTGTAACGTTATGCTATAATCCGTTCACAAAACTTACAAGAGCCATAAGACATCTTTATACTTTAAAGTTCTTAAAAAATATTCCTCATTAAATGCATAAAAGTGCTAGCTTACTAATACTGGAGATTAAAAAGGTTTATAGAAATTTATATACGTTAATAATTAGACTTACTGGTACAGTAACCGTATTTTAACTACCCAACGCAATAAACCTTTACTAAGTTTGAAGAATAAGCCAGTTAATACATTAGAACCAAAATAATTTTGCATGTTATGTTTGGCGCGATGGAAACGCGCCATACTCACGCCATATCAGATTTGCCACAGCAACAACATATCATAAAACTAGACGTTTATATAAAAATCGGGATAGACGGTCTCTCCATCCAAAACATTTCGCAAACCGGTAATATCTGGTCGAATCCGCCACAAATTGGATTGGACCTCACGGTGGCGTACCGCGGCTCTTGCATCGCGACGTCTATTTTATTTATTTTCTACTCCAACTTTGCTGCCACTATGATTTTTACATACAGCGCTGTGGAAAAAGCAACATGGTCGTGTATTAAATAAAACTTAAAAAGAATTTAAAATGTTAGTTTACGTCGGAGCTGGAACTGGTTTGTGTTTTATTATGAAATTTCTGATTTTAAAAACATTGAATTTTAGGTAAAATAAGCTTCTTTATTGTTTAGAAAAATATTCGTGGATAATAGACGTCTTTTTGGTTGCGTGGTATCAGGTTGTGGTCGATACTGAAATAACAGATTTGATTTCAGTGTCAGGCAAATCATTATTTAGCTGTTTTTTTTGGATAATTCTCAGTAGCGGCACGGAGTATGGTGCTTGCTGATGCCTGCTTTACGGCAAGAAGTTAGCTACTGCCGTCAAGTGGGCAATCATCTGTTAAAATAACTGGCTATATGATAGTGTGATGATACTCTCATTTCTAACTACTGTCTATCTTCAGAGATATACAAGGGGCAAGTCTATCGTCGTTTAAATAATATGCAATGACATCTTGTGGTCTAATATTAGTGTATCGGAATTCTGATCAAAACTGTTCAGTTGCACCTATTGCACTAAGGGCATAAACCCATTTCAAGCACCGGCATTTAGCTTAGTTGAAAGGGTCAACAAGATTACTCTTGTGAATGTACAAGCCACAACGTTAGTAACCTTTTAAAATAGAATGGGTGGCGATACATGGTGTTAAATTTAAGCAAGGCGTGGCAATATAGGTAATGACTACATAAGGGTTTCATTACAGTCGAAATTATTTTTAGTTTATTAAAAAGTCATTGATTACTAAATAATTATATAAAAAACTTCTGGAGGGATAGGAAAGGTAACAAGCTACAGGTAGCATAGCTTCATGACAGCAACTTTTTATGTACATTGCAAATAAGACGTGCTGATGCTTATTTTATACTAAAATTCTTATTTTTATACTAAAAAGCATACAGCAGACCGTATGCTTTTTTACACACACAACATAAGACTGCTTGGCTGCAATCTTTTGTAAGGCGAAGGTAATCCACCGTCGATTTTACAACAGTTTGGCCGACATGTCAACTGCTGTGACTGAATTAGCAACAGCCACTAAAATTACTTGATATGACTTTGATTTTGACATGTCGTTGATTAAGCTATCAGAAACTGGCTATTTCTTATTAAGTTTCTGAAATCGAATCAAATCAATACAATGCAATATCTTCTACTAATCTAAAAATAACTTGCTTGTAAACTTTCTTGATCTACCGATCTATCTACGGTATAGATGGAGTACTCACGATGCCTTAACGATTTTATCATCGCCCATAAAATCGTTACAGCCATGGGTTATAAAACAAAGTCAATCCCCTTTGTCCGGGCACTGATGCGGCCAGTGAGAGATATAAATCCTGGAGTTGTAACTGATGTATCTCTGAGTGGTATTAAATTACCTAGGAATGCAGTAATACGTCATGACCTGGACCTCACCGCGGATGAATAGTTAAGCTGCGCTGGGTAATGGCTTTTTGGATATGATATATGTTAGATGATATATTATTTGGTATTCTAAGTGACCTAATTGTGCAAAGCAGTGCTTAAGCAAGTCGGAGTTTATTTATTTGATTCTTTTCACGTCTATATGGAGTTCCATTTCATTATGTTGGTTAAAGCTGATAAAACAAATAAAATACATTCATATCAGCTATGGATGTACCATAGCTGATATGATTGTATTTTCTTTGTTCATTCGTTCATGCATACTATGTTTTTAATTTTATAACTGATGTATCTCTTTCCGACATTATTTAATAAGCGATTTGGTCTGCACCACTATTTATCTTCCTCTACTGCTAGTGATCATTCAAAGGCAACGAAGACAAACCGTCATCTGAACAAAAACGGGCATAAAAAGAAAGAATCAATTTTTTTTCCAGGAATAACTCTTAGCGTCTCTAAAAGTCTAATAAAGCACCACGTCCACAGCGGTAAACATGAAGTCTACTGTCCCTAAATCATTCGTGTTGTTTCCACATGGAGCATGCTTGAAATACATCAACAGAACAAATTTCCCTCAACTGACTACCATTGATACAATATGATTTACTTTTATATACCTATCAGCATAAAAATAGCCCATTTTACACGGAAAAAGAATATACGCCGGAAAATAATAGCTCGTTCTCGAAATTCATGGTCGACTAAAACTGGTAGCATTATAGCTACTGTTACAATGGCTTGGTATTAACATTTCGGCAGTAACTATGAAAACATGTTTTTCAACCTACGACGGAAAATGAAGGGGTTCTATCTTATCTTATCTTATGTGGGGGCCAGTCAGTGCATACCGGCGACACTTCGACCCAATGGGATCTTTTGTGTCGACACTCTCCCAATAACGACTGCCATAGATGTTCATGGCAGCCGGGACCAACGGCTTAACGTGCTCTCCGAGGCACGGAGCAGGCGATAATTGTTAATCAATACGCACATAATTTCATTTTTTTTAAAATTCAATATCAATTTTAACATTGTGTGTGAATATACAATAATAATAAGTAGATAATCAATTTAATAAAAAACAACATTACCAATGAGATAACAAATTAAGTAAATCAAAACTAAAATAATAAATAAAAACAAATCAATAAGTAGATAGTCATGTCAGAAAAAAATTATAATAAAATTTAAAAAAGAAAAATGTCTAAAAAGGAATGTCAAAGGAAAATATTAATTATATACATAATTGTAGATGGATGTCACAATTACAAATAATAACATTTTTCTAACAACAATAGCTTGTCCTCATTTTGGAAATCCTTTTTATACAATAATGATTTTACTTGTATAGGCAATTTATTAAACAGCTTAACCGATTTGTAATAAGCGCTATGTTTCACAACATCAAGATTTGGTACATGATTGGTTTGTAAATATTTCCTTCTAGTGCTTTCCCTTATTTGTCGTTCTTCTTGCGTTTCATACTCATGGATATATTTTGATTTTTATAATAGCCTTTGTGTTTTGCTAAGAAACCACGTAACCACCTAGGACATAAACGGCAATTTGATAGCTTAAGACGTGAAATCCGTAGCGAGTATTACGTCTTACCTATATACATATGTACTTAGCAAAAGAATCAAAATGTGCATTGTTTTTGGATATGGCATAAGAAAGTCGCTTTCTATATTCTTTATTTCATTCCGTGCTACAATCGGAAAGTTTCTGTGCAGATATGAGTGCACCTGACAACGTCAGTTTCTCTTTCCAAGATCGCTACCATTTTGTATCATTTTAAGATATTTTATTACATCCCGGCCGTCAGTTTTGCGTCACGTCAACTGTAAAATTTAATTTGTCACAAATATGCGGTAACATTATACGGCGACGAAGAGGTATGAAAGTTTCCACTTAAAAGTGACGTTTTTATTTTATTCGTGGGAGCGAAATTTTGTTTTAAAAGCATTTTTTAATACACGCTGGGCTAGAAGATAGAATAATGTTGTGTTTAATTTAGTATGTGAAAAGACCTGAAGGCATACAGGGCACGCAAGTATAAGGTTTTATTAGATTTCACGTATTAGGTTTTATTAGCCTTTTGCCTTTAACCGGGCAAATTTAAGGATTCTACTGCTCCTACTGAAAATTGTCTGATATTATTATATAGGTGCTTTTTCTTTTTATTTTTTGATGATACTTGGGCGTATCTTTAAAATTATTACTAATTGCTTTACATAGCACATGTGATGCCGATGGCTCGAATTGTTTTTTTTTTGACATACATATGCATAGGACTTAAATAAGTTGTTTTGAGTAACTCTTTGAGCTATAAATTATAGAATTTATGTCTCAGAGAGTTACTCAAATTTACAACTTACTTAAATTTGAAGAAGTAGTTGTTATTATAAAAGGGTAATTAAAATTAAATCCGTATTAAGTAGTTTAATTTTAATGTGCAACATTCGCGTAAAAGTTAGAAAATATTATTAAGTGTGTCAAGCCATTTTTAATATTGTGTCGAAGCGGCGTCATTATGCACCATCGGCATGTTTTTAATGTAATACATTTTGTAATTAGCAGTGCATTAAAGGCATTCGTTCCGTATTGACCTATTTTTTACTAATCTTTCACATAGCTCTTCCCGTGACATAATACTATAGTTTCTGACATTTCTGACATCCTAGTGCGAGTGTTCATAACGGCTCGTACAAGTGAGTCTTCTTTACGCTCTAAAAATACACGATGCTTTCTTTCGCTTCTTTTTTAAAGATCATGTGCAGTAGAAATAATTCCTGAGTTGAGGAGGACTTTACAAAAACTTAGACACTCAGACTCGAAAAAACTATTTGTGAATCATCAAATTATTTTGTCGTGTGGATATTGAATTCATAACACTCGGCGCAGCGATAGTTGGGAAGCATTTCACTACGCCACCCATGAAGTCAAATATTAATAGTAAGATAGTCTACTTTACTGCCGAAAGGTAAACGATTCCTTAATCTATTTCTGGAACCTCAAAAACAACACCGCTTAAAGCCTGTTTACAAAAACAACTCGCACAATAAACATTGTCAACACATTTACATTAGAAAACTCTTACAATGGCCCGAGATCAAAGTTCGAAGGCTGTTCACGATAGGTCAGTTTATTGTTCCCTACCCCTTTGACGGGATTATTGTCAGAGGTCCACCTTTGTCTCCCACCTTTGTCAAGTTTACGTTGAATGCCTACCTTTGTTCATTAACAGACAGTTTTAGCGCTAAATTATATAAAGACAGTATATGAAGGGTTACTCTAGGTCATGCGTCGGTTTTGTTGGCGGATTAATTTAGGTAATAGGCTGGGATTGGTAACTATCTATATATTAATACGTGAAGCAAAAACTTTGTACCCCTTTTTACGAAAATTGCGCGGACGGAGGAGTATGAAATTTGGCACAGTTAAAGTTTATATGGAGAAGGAGGGGCGAATCTTAATATTTTTATAAAATATGCATTAGAAATACAATAAATTAATGAAAAAACACTACACGCACACAACCATGCATTTGAAACACACAGTCGAATCGTGTTCGTAGTATTTCGGCATTGTTCGTGTGACGTCGTACAATTCTTTGTAACTATGGTTACCTATAGGTTACCATAGTAACAAGTTTTCTTTATTACAATAAATAGTACCTTATTTATATGTAATAAAGAAAAAAGAAAACAAACTTGCAAGCTTACGAGTTTTGGTCGTATTTTGACCACTAGGCGACCGCTAGTTAATGTAAAATATGCCGGGGTTTGAGAGGTTAAGTTTACGCGAATGTTATTCATTGAAATTAACGGATACGGATTTTCTTGCATAGTTTATTTAACACTTTTATTGCAAACTTTTAAAATTATTACTCTACCACTGCTAAAATTTACTATTATTTGAGCTATTCAAAGTATTAATATCTACTATTGCCAGGCCAGTGGGAGACATGCAGGGGTCTCGAGTTCGATCCCAAACCACGCACCTCTGACTTCACAGACACGTGCGTGTAAACTAGTTAAATATCGCTTACTTTAAAAAAATATAGAGAGGAAACCTGCATGTCTAAGTCCATGATGTTTCCGAAGATATGTAAAGTCTGCCAACTCGCACTGGGCCAGCTTGGTGAACTATGGTCTAACCTTTTTTAAACTGAGAAGAGGCCCGTACCCAGCAGGGAGACTGTAAATATAGGGCTGATATACATACATACATACATAGATTCACGCCTGCTTCCCAGAGGGGTAAACAGAGACTACGGATTTCCATTTGCTACGTTCCTGCCACACTTCTCTGGCTTCATTCACTTTCATCACATTCCTCATACACGCCCGTCGGTTCAAGGAGCTCTTAACCTGGCCTTTATCCAGAACGCCTCCAATCTGAACGAGAAACGTTCGCCTAGGTTTTCCTCTTGCGACTGTTCCATTTACACTAGCTTTATAAACTTTCTTAGTCAGTCTTTCCTCGTCCATTCCTTCTACATGTCCAAACCAGCTTAACATACCCTTTTCTATTCTTGTCACTATGTCCACTTTTGTAATAGTGGAAAAGTGGAAGAGCTGATATTATACCTATATATATATATATATATATAGGTATATATATATATATATATATATATATAATATAATATATAGGTATAATATCAGCTCTTCCACTTTTCCACTATTACAAAAGTGGACATAGTGACAAGAATAGAAAAGGGTATGTTAATCACGCTAAGATCAATAGGAACGGAGCACCAATGAAGAATGTTTCAAAATCGGAGAGTATTTTTTCCTTTTGAGAGCTTCCGCTGCGTGCGCTGCGTAAACAGTTAGTTTCGCAAAAATCATGTATGAGAGAATTGTTCCCCTTTAAAAGTTCTAAAAAAAAGTCCGCGACAGCATATGTCTATCTTTTAAGGTTGGCTCACTATAACCATTTTTATGCTAACGAAATTTGTTCTAAAATAATGCATTATTTGCGAAGGTATTTTTATAAACATGATATTAATCCTTATCCAAATAAATATGTTATTCACCACAAGTATTTAATTTAAAACAAAATTGCCCTTTACATCATTCGATTTCAATGAATATCTTAGGAGATATAGCAGTTTTAAAATAACATCGCAGCAAAATAATTACCCATTACAGACATAGTACAAACGATGTTTCTCCTGGTTTATTCTGCGTGATTACTACTGGTTCGATTTGAAAAATTCTTTTAGTGTTGGATAGCCTATTTATCGAGGAAGGCTATAGGCTATATAACATCACGCTACGACCCACGGGGGGGGGCGCAGTAACGATAAACGCGGGTGAAACCGCGGGAACATCTAGTATATATATATAGGCGTGCGTGTGATTCACGCGGGCGTAGCTGCGAGCAAAAGATACTGCTTAATAAAGACAGTGCGTCGATGTTATAATTAAGGATTATATTATTCGCCGGAGGGTGACATGGCTAATATATTTTCGCTAATGCTTGAAGCGTGTTTATCATGTTTCTGTTTATGGAAACAAAACAAATGTGTTGTTTTGATGATGTGTTTGGATGGATTTACGCATCCACCACCGTATTATAAATGAAACCGACAGGCATTTGTATGTGTTTACAGTTAGGCATACATTGTTTACTTTGTATATACTATCAACGTAATTATATCATACATATGAGGTGATGTATCTCGTTCATATGAATACGATACGATTTGTTATTGGATAACATAGTAGCTGTAAATTGATATTATCTACTGCTACAGGGTAATACCCTGTAGCAGTAGATAATATCAATTTACATTGTTTTGTATCTATAAGTAAATATACTTATAGATACAAAACAATAGATAACATTTGGCCCGGCCATGTCATTCGAGCCCAAAACCTCACAATCGTAGGTACACTTATGCCTAAAGTGTTCCTGTTTAAGTAACTAATGATTCGTATTTCAACTGAGCAAAAATATTCGTTCCATTTTGAAATACATCATTGTTTATCGAATACAGAACGTCGGCACAACATTTTTCTTCCATTTCCGCACCGCTAAATAAAAAATAAAAAGATAAAATTTTCACCAGTGTCACCGCGATCGAGGTAATAACAAGTTTTAATTAAAAAATATAAAAAAGTGGACTACATTGTCACCAGTCTAGCTCTGGAAAGGGCGCGAAACGTAAAATGAAAATTCAAAAAACGAACAAGAAATAATACGGTAGTTTTTTTTTTATCGCAACGTATCACAGGCTTTTGAGCTTTTGTTTTAACTGTCCTTTGGTCCCATACGTGTCAAAGAGCACATAGCCGTGTAGATTCTACTGTGAAAGTTTGTAAATTTATTCCAGTTGACATAGTAAATATTAACTTTTAAAAGCAGTTTTAGTCACAGCCTTCTCTTTCGTAACTTATAAATTTTAACTATAGCACTATAAACTACTTTATTAATTTTTAAAGTTAATAAAATAGTTTATAGTGAGAAGCGACTGTTTGTCGGCAGCTAAGTTTGCTCTAGGCCACGTACGTTACATAGTTAAATACATATCACCCGCGTAACCCGCGAAGAAAAACAAACAAACAAAAATCTGCATGTTTAAGGAGTTGTCTTTAAAAGAAAAGAACAAAGAAAGACATCTAGCACACAAGTTTTAGAAAATTAATGGAATAAATAAATACATACAACATGTTTATTGCCATATTGTTGTCTTTAAAATAAAAGAACAAAGAAAGACATCTAGCCCACAAGTTTGACAAAACTAATGAAATAAAAACATACAACATAATTATATATTGCCATATTGAACTCTCCATAATGTTCTCGAAGACGTGTAAGATCTGCCAATCCGCACTAGGTCGGCGTGATGGGCTCTATTCCTCATTAGGCTTTCAACACTGAGATGTTCACCACAGTAAAACAGTTTATAACCAGCTTTTTTATAATTATACCAGCCAGATGTGGCTTTAAAATTAAAAGTAGTCGGGAATTCTTTAATGTTTACACAATACATGCATACAGTATTAAGCTAATTTAATGTTAATGATCATTTAAATAATTATAACTGGGCACAATCGCCGTTTAATCTATATATTAATACGTGAAGCAAAAACTTTGTACCCCTTTTTACGAAAATTGCGCGGACGGAGGAGTATGAAATTTGGCACAGTTAAAGTTTATATGGAGAAGGAGTGGCGAATCCTAATATTTATATAAAATATGCATTAGAAATACATTAAATTAATGAAAAAACACTACACGCACACAACCATGCATTTGACACACGCAGTCGAAGCGCCTAACTATGGTTACATATATGTCAATATATAATTACATATCGCTGGTCCAATATTACAAGGTTCCATGTTACATTTTTGAAAAAAATTAGATATGAATATTGCATGGTTCTATATGTCATTCCTTTTTGTTTAGACTAATATAGTAATAGATGGAAGCACTTACCACCTCACAATATTAAATCGCAAATAGTTCTAAGTTATTTTTTACGTTATTTTTACTGATATGCAAATTTTATACCTCTTTTCCCCAAAGTTAAAAAAATAACATAGAACCTTGTAATAGTGAGCCAGCGATATATCAGCAATATTTAACAGGCAAACTTTGGTCGAATTTCGAGCACTAGGCGACCGCTAGTCTATATAGTTCAATGAATTATTATTATTTGTGTTATTAGGTTACAACAGCGTTTATGATCTTAATATAACTTTAACACGAACGTCGGATCAGTTCAATTTCCCTAAATTAGTCTACTTTTGTTTGGAATTCAGTTTACTAAGCACAGCATCGTATTTGCATTTGCATCAACAACTCTGTATATAATCAAAATTATTTTTGTACTTCCATGACATTACACAGGATGGAGGGATGTCCCCCGTAACACAGGAATTTCCTAGCTCGGTTGACATTGCTCACATTGTATACCTCAGATGTACCCGACCTGTTCCATTTATTTAAATATGATGATGTATACAGCTCTGAACCCTTTTTGTTGCTAATAAACTATTATTATTATTATAGTTATCAAATTCGGGTTTGTCGAATACTGGTGTTTCAGGATTTAGGAATTTCTCTCTAGTTGCTAAAGGACTGCGCCGAGTATACGCACCATCATATTTTAGCATCACTCATCATCACCCTGATACTAGCCTTTTTATTCCCAAGCGCATTGGAGTTAATTTTCTCTGTGTATTTTTTGATATAGGTAATAATATTAGTTAGGATTTTTTGAATGTATATAAGTATACATTTAAAAAATCCTAACTAATATTATAAATGTAAATGTGATTTTATTTGTTTTAACAAACAAACACAATCGTTTTCACGCCTTAACTACTTGACTGATCATCATGAAAGTTGGCAAACACGTTGTCAGGGGACCGGTAAAGTTCATAGGGTACCTTTCATTCAGAACAAGTACTGTTACTAATCTAACCTAACCTACATTTACGTGAGCGAAGAGCAGCGATAGCTCAGTGGGGAGACCAACCGATTGCAATGCAGAGGGTCTCGGGTTCGAACCCACGTCGCGCACCTCTGACTTTCGGCTTTCGGAAATTATATTTTCTATGACTTTTCGAAATTATGTGCCTGCTCCGTGCCTCGGAGAGCACGTTAAGCCGTCGGTCCCGGCTGCCATGAACATCTTAGCCCCTCCCCCCCCCCCCTCCTTACATAAGATAATATACGTGAGCGAAGCCGCGGAAAAAACCTACTATGTAATATACCCATGCACGCGCGCAGATTTATATATATTATGCACGAGCGCATACACTCACATCCGCACACGCAGACCCACATATTTACTTCCTATCGAAACCTACCAAAATGTATTCAAAAGTTACTGAATAAAATATCCGAGCCGTCTTCAAAATGACCCCTACAGATTATAATAACCTCTCCGTCACTCTTCCATTAACACGTCTGGCGCAAAGTTTGCCAGTCGGAAAAAAAACAGTGTGAAAAAATGGCGGCGGATCTGTCAAACGAACGCCGTACTCGTCCGTTGGCAAATTAAAAAGTTCACACTGTTGGACAGTCACTGAAGCCGTATTCTGTTTGCTTTTCACAGAGGCGGTTTTAAACGCACAAATACACTTGACACAAGAAATATTAACAGTCTTTTGTAAAAAACAGCCTCGTGTGAGCTGGAACGCAGAGTCATTCACATAACTTATCAGTTTACTTAGTCGAAGCGAAGAGTTAAATCGACTGTCGTTGCGCATTTGGAAAACGCGTAAACGTATCTTAAAATCTGGACAGTTTGGTCTGATCTCTCTCCTGGGTTGAAATTTAATTTATATTACCGGTCTTATTAGGTCTCTCGAAAGATTGACATATCACCGCAAAACCAAAACAATACAAGTGACAAATCTATTTGTCTTTTTAAGTAAGTGCACCCGTGTACACCTACTTGAAAAGAAAATATAGGTGAGTAACTATTGTGCCACACATATTTTCAGAAAGGGATAGGCAGAGATGCATCATACATGTCGTCAGCTAGGTCATACGTCTCACTTTAAGTGAGCCATCAATCGAGCGGCTTCGGCCTCGGTGGTGTAGTGGCTAGTGTAACCGACTGCCACGCTTGAGGTCGCGGGTTCGATTCCCGCACAAGTCAAACATTTGTGTATATGAACATGGATGTTTGTCTTGGTCTGGGTGTTTCTATGTATAATATGTAAGTATTTACCAAAATAAGAAACAACGGGTTGCACTCCGGGAGTGCCGGCAGAAGTAAAAAATTTCAATATTAACGTTGTGCATTTTTGATATTTCGGATTGGTTAGGGAATACTTTTGTACGAATTGCTTTATTTATCAGTATAAAAGTACTATCATTTATGTGGTAAAATACAATATTCATTTATTGCGCTATCGTACACAAACATGACAATTCTCCCTCCGTCTTACGAATTTTCGATCAGGTCACGTGTCCTGACGCGAGTTTAACATTTTTTACCCATCACAAAAAAGTGCACAACACCGCTAAAGAAGTTTTCACTTCAAAAAGTATATATGTATATTTATCCATTGTCTAGTACCCATAGTACAAGCTCTGCTAGATGGTGTTGTGTGTATGTGATAGAATATTATTATTATTACTTAAAAGCTCAACGGCAACCCAACTAGGCCACCGATATTTTATGCAAATATGCAAATATGACAAGATTTTCAAAAAAAAAAAAATATCATTTCACTAATTGCAATAGTTCATTATATTAATAAAAGTATTCCCGTGGCTCAAATGGTATACCTACTTAATTTCATTGCATTATTCCAATAGCAGTGAACAGATACACAAATACTAATTTATTCATTAAAATGTGTAATGTTTATTATTAATATTTAATGTAACGTTGCATACAGATTTAATAAATTATGATTGATATTTTAATTTCTCTCTTTAAAGACAAATCCCGAACTAGGAATCATTTCTGTCTCACAGTATTACAATTAATCAAAAACACCCAGACTTGGCACAACTATTGTAGAATGGCTTATGTTTAACTTATCACCAGATATAGTAAAATATAACAGTCAAAAATAGTAAATGATCACTAAATTGCACAGCAAAATATATTTAAAGAGATCAAACTAAGTCGACGGAGCCCCGCTTCGCCGGGCTCCTATTTTTGGGTGTGTTTAAGAGGGAACCTAACATAACCTAACCCTTCCGAGACGGAATGCAGTGATTTGAGGCGTATAGGTGCTCGTTATGATATATTTTAGTAAGCATATTTTGCTGCGCAATTAGTATTTTTGGTGTTCATCTATATATTAATACGTGAAGCGAAAACTTTGGATCCCTTTTTACGAAAAATGGGCGGACGGAGGAGTATGAAATTTCGCACACTTATAGTTTATACAGAAAGGAAGTGACGAATGCTAATATTTATATAAAATATGCATTAGAAATACATTAAATTAATGAAAAACCACTACACGCACACAACCATGCATTTGACACACGCAGTCGAAGCGCGTAACTATGGTTACATATATGACATAATAATGTCAATACATATTATTATATCAGCAATATCTTACAGGCAATCTTTGGTCGAATTTCGAGCACTAGGCGACCGCTAGTTATATTTAATCCCTTTTAGAATCACACACATCTTCGACCCGTGTTAGGTTTAAGTCACAACACTTGCGCAGTGGAAGTGGAGAAACGATCACTTAAATCATTATGCTACTTGTGTAATCAATGTAATTGTAATGTTTTGCTACTACACTTTGAGGACCTACTGCTTACCAGCAGTACTAACGGTAGTCACATAGCCAGGCAATAATAAAAAAAGGCTTTGCGAACATATTGACGACGAGCACCGGTGATAACGTTTAATAATTTAGGATGCCAGCAATTAAACCAACTGCCTGCCAACCCGCACTAGGCCAGCGTGGTGGACTATGGCCTAACCCTTCTCACAGTGAGAAGAGACCCGTGCCCAGCAGTGGGACAGTTTAATACAGGGCTGATATTATTATTATAATTAAACCACTTAGGTACGTAAGAATTCTACGTAATAGTAGAAGTTCATCCGAAAAAAGTTTAAGTTCGTGTTTTACCCTGCACAAAAAACGGTTAAATACAGTTTTACCCATTTTATTTGGTCCATAGAGCATTTTTCCTATCATGCAGATTTGTGCCCGCGGTGAGATCCGCGCCGCATCCGTGCTATTACTTTCAAATATTGCTTTTCGCATCCTGCCTAACATGCAAAGGCTCCTTTTCGCATCCTGCCTAACATGCAAAGGCTCCCCTCTTTCCTGTTACTAGGCAGTATGACATCGAGTGCACGGATTTTTTTAGCACGACGCCGTTTACATCGTTATAAAGATAAAAATACATTTCGCATAATCTATAACTGTAGTTAGCTGTCATAACTACAGAGGTTTTATGTATTATAGACATATTGCCATTGTGATGGTACGCCGGACTAATTTCAAACACAACCGGGATAGTCAGACTTGAATCCGTTGTGCCAGATCGCCGTGCTTATGACTAAGAGTGTCAGTTGGGTTTGTGGCTTGTCAACGTTGCAAATGGTACTCTAAATGAATCAGTTTACATTAATTTGAATCGTGACAGAATGCATAGAAATGCTTTTTATCGGCAATCTAAACAGCTTAATGTATAGTAGCTTAGATTATATTTATTTATTTATTTTTGAAGTGAAAACTTTTTAGGCGCGTTGAGCACTTCTTGGGTGAACAAAAATCGTGGAACTCGCGTCATCGTCACCGAAAGCTTTCCAGTTTTGAATTATTTTTGGTTTATAAAGAAGTGTTTATGATCAAGGATTAAAGTTTTCACTTCTATCGGCACTCCCCAAAAACTGCCAGTTTTTTTTTTCTCTCTCTCTCGCTTTTCCAAAGAGAATTATATTTGAGAAAACAGATTTCCTACTGACCTGTTACAACGTCCTCTCACACCTAAAGTCGTAACACAGCCCAACTAGAGGAGTTAACAAGGATACCAATCATTCGCATCCAACACTTTATAAATTGTAAACAAATAGCTGTCTTAAATGAAATAGTTTATAAACAAACACACCGAGCAATACATCAGCTCAACATCACAATAAACAAAACATTTACACTACGGAAGTTCATAAATTAAACGCATCTTACTCGCTCCAATCGTATCTGATCTGGCGTCCATATATTTTATCTGGACGTGGAGCGAATACCGAACGATCCAAGTTCCAAGTACCAAGCGAAAGTGACTAGGGAGAAATCCGGTTAAGATTTGTAATGTGCCAAAGGGTACAAAGGTAAATAAACAAGAGGAAAAATAAACGCTACAAGAAAATAAGTTTGTTTTTCCGAAACCTTGAAGAGTTTGTTAGTTTCTCTTTAGCCGTAAGTATCTACTGTTGGATATATGCCTTATTTAATTAAGCTGCAAGCCTGATTATGTACCATGTTAAACAAAAAATCTTATTAAAAGTACTAAACACGAGTTCGTGAAATTTTAAAATATTGGCTTTTTGGTTAAACGTCTCTTTTGTGATCTTCGTCTATTCCTTGGACACCACTCATTTACTTTACGGAATAAAACACTTATTTAGGCCCACAGAGACAAAGGAAGATGGATCCTTTGGTCCACTTTCCGTTTGCATACCTTGTGAAGTGTATAGCCAGGCCTTATTTCAGGCTTGCAATCTGGTTATCCAAATCTACAATGTCATAGCTCGAGGTCGGTTGCATGTTCCACAATAGGGATGCCGAGCATGGTACACTATGTAGATATTTGTGATACTCTGAGCCTGAGCATGAAGAGTGACCATGTTAAGCAGTAAGAGACTATCGGTAAATCACATTTAGCAGAGAACAAAAGATAGACAAAAGTAACGTATAAGCCAGATATGCATAGGACATTTAGAATGGAAAGTCTCAGAGTAATGGTCTGTATCTGTAACCGGGTCAGGGATTTTCTGGAGAAAGGCCATGTTGCGAGCTCCCTAAACCGACGACCATGCGCGACAAATGTTATAAAATGAATGAAGCAAGAGAGATATACCAATATCGTAGCTGGAAATCCTAACTTCCTAACTATAATATTATAAAAGGGAAATTGAGTTTGTGTGTTTGTTTGTTACCTTTTCACGCCTAAACCACTGAACCGATCATCCTGAAATTTTGCATATACGTTGTCAGGTGTACAGAAACGGAAATAGGCTACCTTTCATCCCGAAACAAATGACTGTTCCCGAGGAAAACAATAACGTAGATGGCGCCACGTGTCTTTCGAATCATGATTGAATTATATTATTACAAGCAGAGTACAACCCGAATTGATTGTCAAATTTTAAATTAACGCGAGCCAAGCCGCGGGCAAAACTTAGTATTATATATGCGAATGTGTGTTTGTTTCTTGTTACGCTTTCACGTCTTAACTACTCGACCGATCATCATGAAATGTCGTATACACGTTGTCAGGGGAACAAAAAGAACATAGGGTACCGTTTATCCAGAAATACTGTTCATCATACTATTACAAACCTAATCTACATTGACGCGAATGAAGCTGCGGGGAAATCCTAGTCAATAATTTCTATCTAACCCACTGAGAAACAAGCGTGTGAGTCTATGCATGTAAACTTAGCAGCAGAATGTAATAAACTTACAAAACTTTCTTTAGTCATCTCTACCGTATAGTAAGCGTTGGTATAGAATATTATCTAACAAACGCGCCGTTGTAATATAATAAACACAACATTGTGAGTCTGAGAACATAAACCGAGCTAATTTATTGGACAATTCAGAAATATTAGCCGCTTTATCTAGTTCTCTGGTCTATCGTATAAATGTTGATGTGTTTTGGCAACGAATACCCAAACAAACTTGTTTTTATACGAGCTCATAATAATAAAAGCCAAGATTAAAAATTTTCGCAACATTCTTTTACCTTAATATTAAACCACATTAAAGAAAAGTAAATTAAGTATAGGAATTTTGGGTACGTAGATTGTTTTTGCTTATGCCTTGCTGTTCCAGTATAATTATTCGCTGATGATGATCACATGAGCCACTATCAAAACATCTTGGTTTTATTTCACGTGGTAAAGTGTGTAAGTATCCAATTTGATTAGGGAGGATTTTGAAGAATTATAATCAAATAAGACGTTTAGTATGTTGCTGGTGAAGGTCAGATCTTACTATCGTTCTACATGTGAAAGTTTGGATGAAGGTCAGAGCCTACTACCATTCTACACGTGAAAGGTTGTTGTTTGGATGTTTGATATTCAATCAGGTGTGAACCAGTGAACAAATTTGAATGAAAATTGGTACACATATCTTGGATTATCGAATAGTATACGATTAATCCTGTATTCGTGCCCAGTACTGGCAGATTTATTGACAGCAACACGGCGTTGTAGATATGTAACCGATAGACGTCATAAGCTTGCTTGCCTATTAAGGCCCCCATATACGGAACGATTCGTCGTAACGATGGATCTGAAGAAAATCGTGATGATCCATCGCGTCGAATTGCCACTCATCACACGAAATGATTGGTCGTTGCGATCAATTAGGTAGACTGAGACTGAGATAAAATCAAATCGTCGATCGCAAAGAGCCATACACCTTCGATCTATCGTCACGATATTCATGATTGTATTGGTTTCTGTTGCGATCACGATATCGTCCTCGATCAAGTAAATTGTTAACGATTTGGACATACACCATCGATTCATCGTTGCGATCGGTCTAAAAGGACGGATCGTAACGACAAATCGTTTCGTATATAGGGGCCTTTACTTATGATTAGGTAATACGTAGCACATAGTGATCATAAAAATATTATACATATTGACTGTACATATAGTGCAGTGATTGAAGTGGTCAACTCACCGCAGCACACTGCGCCAAGTTTTGTGGTTCGACGGTCCCCCCGACGGTTGTCTCCCCACACGGAACAAAAATTTTGTGTGATCCACAAATTTGTTCTGAGTGTGGTTGGTCTATGTGTCCGTTGTTTGAATGAATGTAAAGACCTCCACAACAGGAATTATTCTTTGAGCGGGCGATGTCTTTGTAAAAAACACACAAAATAAAAAGATAATTATATACATACCCAGATTTTATTTGACCATAATGTATTATACCGACAAGAGTCTACGATAAGGTGCACCTTTACTATGCTCTCAATCCTGGTATGCTATCCTGAACATGTGTAAAATTTCTATTACTATTCTTTTTAATTGCCTATTAGAGAACTGCCACATTCAGTGACATTTAGTGTGTACCAAGTAATTCGTCGGTAAATGTTTACTATGTAAAATCTTACTAAGGAATCACTTGAGTAATTACTAAAGGACTACGTCAGTAGTTATTTACGGAGCCGTATTGTCCATGAACAATGCCAACACATAATATTTATGTGTGAGTTCACTGCTCACATCCGTATGATATGCGTAAGTCAAAATCTATTAGTGTGAATAATTGTAAAGTAATCAATAAAGCTATTATTATAAAGTCAAACTTATTATATTAATGTGACATTAAGGCAGGTCATAATGGCGACGGTTCGCGCCATTTTATATACAGATAATAAAGCTTTTATCGTTTATTGAACTTGTCAATATACACGAAGTATTATGCGGACGCCAAAATATTCAAGTAATGGAAACTGACAGCGATCTGTCATCGCACGTCATTTGTCAATCGCCTGTTTTATTTTAATGTACCTACGTGTATTCAGCGTGTAACATATTTGACGTTGTCGGATAATAGATAACTGAGAAAAAGGTAGTTTTGTTCCATCTAGATATACTGATATAATATAGCTGAATAGTTTTTTATTTTTTTTGAACGCGCTGATCTCTGTCACTGTCAGTCGGAGCTGAAAAATTAGTTTTGGAAGCGTAATTCTTGAGAGATTAAACATCACGCAACGATCCACAGGAGCAGTATTAAACGTGGGCGAAACCGCGGCGTGCAGCTAGTATTGCATTGACCATTTTTATCTATATATTAATACGTGAAGCGAAAACTTTGGATCCCTTTTTACGAAAATTGGGCGGACGGAAGAGTATGAAATTTCGCACACTTATAGTTTATACAGAGAAGAAGTGACTAATCCTAATATTTATATAAAATATGCATTACAAATACATTAAATTAATGAAAAAACACTACACGCACACAACCATGCATTTGACACACGCAGTCAAAGCGCGTAACTATGGTTACAATATCAATATATAATGACATAATATATCAGCAATATCTTAAAGGCAAACTTTGATCGAAAATCGAGCACTAGGCGACCGCTAGTACGAATAAAAATGTGAGAATGAATTGTTTGAATTATGAATTGAATTTAGTTTGTTGTTTTAAAAAAGAGCATCGTTACAATCTAATTAGTTAACTATAAAAGAGGTCCGATTTAAAAACTATTTATGTTCAAGGAGTCTCGTTGTTTACCTACATACACTTTTCAGAAGACTGCAGCCAAATAACCATTATATTACGTTTTTTAAGTGTGTGAGCTTAAACTTTACAAAGATCAATACGTTCAGGTAATCGTTGAATGTTTAATTGATGCTTAAAATAATATCACACAGATAAATCCACGTGCAGAAGATGGTTAGTTAGTTAGTTAGTTGGATGTGTGTTATCCGCACTTAGCGCCACAGTTGGGCCATTGTGCGTAAGTAACCGACGCGAGAATTTTAGTGCAGAAGCAAACATTGTTATATTTACTAGTATCTAACCAAATAAATTACATATTATGAGCTCTGCCTTCTAGACTAGGATGTAGCCTGTATCCCAGGAAACAATGCGTTCCTTACGACTTAGGTCTAGTAATAAATATATACATATCGTACTTTTATAAAACAGACATATCAGTATTTTGATATACCTAAAGAAATTTAAACTCTGTTGCAATTACTTAACACAAATATAATATTAGATTTTATAGTCCTACAATTAGAGTTCAAATTGCCTTACTTCCAAATGTCGAATTAAATCGCTGTTCTATTAAGAGAGCGATATGGTAAGGGATAGGTTATTTACTATATATACCCAGTTACAAAATATGAGCGTTTTCTTAAAATGTTAAAGAAACTTCCATAAAATCAAGGGGAGAGAGATAAGACATATATTTAATTAATTTTATCTAGCTCTCATAAGTCAGTCAGTAAATGCTAATATTTAATTAGGTACGTATAAGTTTGGCTTTATAACAACAACAATGTGATTATAAACTCTCAGCCCGGTTTAAAAACTCTCCCCGTGTACCTCTTCTCTGTATGAGATGGGTTAGGCCATAGTCCAGGTCTAACAACCTGTACTGCCAGTGCCGGTTGTCAGACTTCACATATCTTAGAGAACATCATGGAGTAGGTACTGCCAGACATGCAGGTTTCCTCACGATGTTTTCCTTCACCGTTAAAGCGAGGATGTAAAATGTGATTAATTGATTAATATTATACATACGTTTCTATACATTTTGGTAAATATTATTGTTAAAACCTGTGGATATAGGTTTTAGCAATAATATGTACCGAAATTTCGAACTGCGAATCCCAGGTAGAATGCTTTTTTAGTTGCTTTAAGATAAGCCCAGTCGTAATGCTTTTATCATAGTGCCTCCTTACTTCAGTGGCATAAGTTTTCGCTTATATTTGCATAAAATCGTGAGGTCCCTGATTCGACCCTCGCATCGGGTAAAAAGCTATTGCGTTTTTTCTATCCGGAAGTTCCCAGTACTTACTAGCACGGGGTGTGGTAATGTTCCCGGTAGAAATTAATAAGCTCGCTCCCTATTACGTGGTACCGAAAATCATAGCTAGCGAACTGTGGCTGTAATACATCTCTGTTCAGTGACCTGTACCTTTATAAACACCCAAAAGCCTCAATTGCCTAATTCGCTCCAAAATATAAAAATATAACAGTTGATTATAATATTTATTCTAACACTAGCATACATGGATGAGCCCACCAAAGTACGCTGAAATGCTTTGGGGAGCTCATCCATGACATGTGTGACATTGAAGACTAAAGAGTGAATATAAATATATAATTCTTCTGTAAGTGTTTAAGTCAGTAACGGCTGGACCGATTTTGATGACATTTGTGTGTGTTTGAAAGGGTCTCCAAAGCAGCATCGCAGTGTGATCGGGTTGCAAGCCAACGTCAGTCGGATCTGCTAGTTGTTATATAAATGTTATGTACTATTCATATCATTCATATCTAAAAACAGTTAGATTCCTTGAAACTTTGAGTTTGTCTGACTGTTCACAAAAGCGGCTTCGTTATTACTTAGTTTTGAACTCAGTTTTCTTAGAAATACAACTGTAGCGAAGATGTAAAGGCGGCGTAGTTTGTATGTTAGAGATGAAGCCTTAAGACTGACATTCACAACATAATTTCATTTAATGTACATTCTCAGCATGCAATTGCTGCGAGTAGCATAGCAAAACATTGTGATGTAATTTTCGAAACGGAGGGAAGGGGGGTATGTAAAGAAGTCTCGACGTCATAATATAATATATTATCGTCACAATATAATAATACTTGTGATAATTCAATTTTGAAATTATTGGTATTATTTATACAAATTTTATCGCGTTGTTTATTTGTTAAAACATTATTATTACATAATTTTATTAGAAATCTAAAGTTTCAAATTTAACTAAAAATTTTATTTTGAATAATAAACGATAATCGCGTGAACGTAAGACAATGTTATGTTCTTAATATTATTCCCTCACTATTGGGTTCAAGAAGAATTACATATCTAATAATTATGTATATGTATATAAAACTATTATTTTTAAATTAACCGGACAAAAAATGTGCATGTTAGGTATAGTCCTCAGAGTATGACCTAGCTAGGCCAACGTCATCTAACTCATCAGATCGGAGATATTCTGGCTAAATGGCAGGTAAAGACTAACCGTAAAAGCCGAAGACGATGACGGTGAGAGTAAATGAAAAAGAATAAGATGCAAGAAATACGTGCCATGTTAAGCTAACGACTCTTCCCAGTAACAGGAGAGAATTTATGTATGTATGAAAGACGATTTGAAACAAAAAACATTATTTGTTAAAAATTATTTATTAACTAAAAGAGTTATAAATTTGAAACAATCCATATTTTTACGACGTGATAAATCAAACAGGCAAAATCTAATGAAACACCGACATAAAATGCAGCATTTTATGACAAAATAAGGGTGCGAATGGATGCATTTTTAATTTTCTCGTTATCAAGTTGTCTATGCTCGTAATTTTTAACGTTGGTAGCACTGACGGCCAGCGACACCGTGGAATGTTTCATGGCGGCCATTTTTGATTAACTTTTAATCGATTTATCATTGCATCATTTATTTTAGAACTCAAATAGTATTTGAATATTTTATGTAAGCGTTTTTTTCGTAAGATAATGACAGTAATTTTGTTCTATCGTAAGTGATTGTATCTAATATAATATTAACATCAGCGCTTATATGTATATAGGTTTCCAACTGCTGGTCACAGATCTCTTCTTAGTATGAAAAGGGTTAGGTCTCGGTCTACTACGCTTGCTCAGTGATTGGCAAACAGCGTATAACTTCGAGAACACCTAAGATACCTCTCAGACATGCAGGTTTAACTAATTTAGGAAGCCTACTTTAATAGTTAATTTCTCATAGGTTCAGTGCTGTAAACTAAAATTATGAATTTTTCTGGATGAAATATTAGGTTAGGTTATGTCCTTTTCTGTTCCCCTAACAACGTGTAGGGATGCGCAATATAATGATGATCGATCGAGTATCTAAGGCGTGAAAGCGTAACAAACAAACAAACAAACTCACATTTGCATTTATAATATTATTTAGCGACAGATATGTCGCTAAGTTTCTTTGATTTTCTTTCCTTCAAAATGAATATAATTCCGTTGTTCGAAGCGCATCACTGTAGGGTAGAGGGTAATCAAAGCGTTACTTCGTGCGTTTCATGGTACTAATAATAGTAACAATAGGTCCGGATCTTCAGCGTCGGCTTTTTTCTCATTTACCTATGTAGTTACCTACCATGAAGGCCTTGTGCCTCTCATAAAATTACCAACATATGTTTGAAAAATGAGAATGTCATTCACATATACCTGTTCAAACCACCAGAAAACGTCCCTTACAATTATGTATGTATATAAAATAGGAATGAAAATAAATGTAAGCAAGACGAAAGTAATGGTATTTGAAAAGGAAGAGTGCGTGACGATGTGTAATATTATGATTGATGGAGAAAAAGTGGAGCAAGTGAAAGAGTTTGTATATTTGGGTACTTTGTTTACAAGGGATGGTAAACATGACGGAGATATTGAAAGGAGAACGATTGCTGGCAACAAAGTGAATGGAGCCCTACGCGCTTTTATGAACAGTCGAAATGTATCCGAAAAGGCACGTTTGGCTGTTCATAGAGGACTATTAGTGCCCACACTTATGTATGGAAGTGAAAGTTGGGTATGGCAAAAGAAGCATGAGAGCAGAATAAATGCTGTAGAAATGAGAGCGTTGAGAAGCATATGTGGTGTGACTCTGAAAGATAGAATAAGAAATAGTGTGATTAGAGAGAGATGCGGCATGAAAGTGGATATAGTTACAAGAATAGAAAAGGGTATGTTAAGCTGGTTTGGACATGTAGAAAGAATGGACGAGGAAAGACTGACTAAGAAAGTTTGTAAGGCTAGTGTGAATGGAACAGTCGCAAGAGGAAAACCTAGGCGAACGTTTCTCGACCAGATCGGAGGCGTTCTGGACAAAGGCCAGGTTAAGAGCTCCTTGAACCGACGGGCGTGTATGAGAAATGTGATGAAAGTGAATGAAGCCAGAGAAGTGTGTCAGGATCGTAGCAAATGGAAATCCGTAGTCTCTGCCTACCCCTCTGGGAAACAGGCGAGAATCTATGTATGTATGTATGTATAAAATAGGCAATTCGTAGCGAATAGGTCAACGCATCATTATTAAATCAATTATAGAATTGCCGCTTTACCTAACATTAAATATTTCTGACTATCTTAGAATATATCTGAGTGTAAAATCTAATTCAGATCTGTATGTCACGAATTTATTATTCTCATGAAACAGAGATTCGAATGAGATTAGGGTGCCGGCTTTAGAGTACGCCATTCCAAATCATTTTTAAACTGACACAATTAGGCCAATGTTACCCAAATTGCGAATAAACAAAATGATTTACGGACAGACTTTATAAACAGCCATTTAAGATTCCGAAACTCTTGTTTTAGGAACTGTATAAAAGTTCAATATTTCATTATTTAACGTATCCCCCAAAAATCCGCTTTAAGACACTTTCAAAAAGTTTTTGAAGTCATCGATCAATTTCACCCATTTGCCGAAACAAACATTTTGGACGATCGATCGGCAAACATGCTGGCTACTGTTGGTTCTCGTGTCAAACATGATGGATGTTAGCATTGGCGTGATTAACTTTCAGAATTTTTGGAACTGGTGATAGTAGCGCATTAAGTCAATTAAATAATAGGTAATTACTTAAGTAATTCTAGAAAGCAATTGGACTTAAAATAAGTATTTGTTTCTAATAAACGTGTTGTAATCATCATTTCTTTTTCCGGCTTAGTTATAAACGTTATTAGATAGTCAGGTACCAATTACGAGTGCGTAGCAATGAAAGGAAGTGAGTAAATTGAAGGACTAGTTAAGGAAAAGAGACATTAAATGTATATTAAGGAAGAACTAGTTTCACTTGGTAAAAATCTTTATTAATGAATAAATCTATACTAAATAAGGATAAAGTTTCGTAGTTTTTTTATTTGAACGCGTTTATCTCTGAAACTTCCAGTCGGATCTGAAAATTATGTTTGCTTTTGATAGCCAAATTCTTCAGAAAGGTTAAAGGGTATATTACATCACGCTACAAACCACAGTAGCGGAGCAGTAATTATAACCATGGGTTTAAAACTTGCGGTGGACGACTAGTTTTTTGTCAAAGCATACTTTTAAACCTCACTTTATGCTACAACTAAGAGACAATGTACCAGAAACTAACCTAGAAATGGTAGCGAAGCCATCTCGTCACAACTACCAAGATGAGACAGCATTTTTGTCAAACCAAAATACCAATGCCATGCAAATGTTGATAGCAATGATCTCTTGATGATCTGTAATAAATGTTAATATCCGATTTCTGGTCGCATCCAGCGCGACCAAACCGGCACTTTTAGTATACCTACCAGTATATAGTATTGAACGTTTATCGACGTTACATAGTGCCTACAGTACAGGACATATAGTATGTCCCGTTAATATTTAATCCTTTAATCTGAAGCTTTAAAATGGTGTTTCGTCAGTAAAAAATTCAATCAAAATAAAACTCCACAGTAAAAGTTGGCTATAAATTTTTAACTCTAATTCGGTGACACTAAACGGGAACGTTTACGATCGCCAAACGTTTGTATCGAATTTTACATCGAGTTTTTACCCCTTCAGAATGTCCGTTTCAGTTTTCATGGCATTTTCAATAGTAAAATTTGTCGTTTATGGGACATTAACTCGTAAAACTCATTTAGCGTTTATTACTTGATGTCTATGGTGATACAGATTTCGCGTTGAAAGATTCCGATTGATGTGAAGTTTCACACTTAAAATTAAGTGGATCTGATGGTTGATTATATTTTTAAGTCGATTTTTACTTTATTTAACTGTTCCTCAATTTTTAGAAAGGTATTTTTAGCCTTTGTTCCACCAAAAATACTAATAGCACAGCAAAATATGCTTACTAAAATATTTTAAATAGATGAAACTAAGTCGACGGAACCCCGCTTCGCGGGGCTCCTATTTTTGGGTGGGTTTAAGAAGGAACCTAACATAACCTAACCCTTCCGAGACGGAATGCAGTGATTTGAGGCGTATAGGTGCTCGTTATGATATATTTTAGTAAGCATATTTTGCCGTGCAATTAGTATTTTTTGTGGTCATTATATTTAATCCCATTTTAATTTAAATCGTTGGTATCTTTTTATATTTGGTTGAGATGACAAACAAATATATGGTCCATTTCTTGATGAGTGACCTACCTCGCAACACGAAGTGTATTTTTTTGTGTGTTTGCAATAGTCATTGCGCCATCGCAAGAAACTCCAGTTGCTTTTTAATTTCTCGTTTGCTGTAATCTCAGACACAATGAAGCATTATCAAGCGCAGATTTGCGTACGAAAACTTAAGCCGTATTCACCACCGTAGGAACACAATATAAGTTTTTCGGTTGCTCGTTAAGGTAAAGACAAACTTAAAGATTACATCTAGCTTAAAACTGTTACTTCGTCATATCTGATCACTTCACAAAAGCGGCGGTGCCGACTAATAAACTGCCATACATCATTACTTAGATTTCGAAAATTCGAAACGTTGGTATTTCGAACCTTTTGTTAATAGTAAATAAATAATCAACATTTACAACCAGGCGTTAAATTTCAATAGATCTAAAACATTCAACAATTACGCTACTTGAGTTGGTATATCCAGGTTAATAGACATGAAAGGTGAGCTGCTGACATTTGTAAACATTTACTTCTGAAGGTCTCGAAGATTCCACGGAGCTTATAAATTTATGTGTGCAAACCTTCGATTTTTATATTAGGTACGTTATTTTAGTGCTTTCGGGTCTACTCGACCTTGTGGAGCGCATACCGATTTGATTCGTTCGGCTATTGGAGGTAGTTCTTTATGCTACTACTATTCATTTCATAAAGCAATATCGATATATTGAGGGCGTTATACGTTGTACGCGTCTGTTAGAAAGAAAAGGTATAAAAGATTACATCAACATTTACACATATATGATTAGATCACACGTGGTAAGAGATGGACGTAATGTTGTCTACAGAGTACGCTGTTTTTTATACACCAAAGCTCCGTTTGAAGGTTAAATGGTAAGTAGCGTATGATCGCTTGCATAATAAGGACAAAACTAAGATTTTAGTGATAAGGAATTGAAACAGAATGAAAGGATAGCAATGGAAAAGGTAAGAAATGCAAACCTCCACAGTTGTAAAGGTTATGCCAACTCCCTGTAAAAGGTACTCTAGGTGTAACAGATTATTTATACTGACACCCGATAACTGCCGTCGCGCGTCGTCCAGATATTCGACTTAAAGTTTCGATTTCTATACACTTATTGAATACTAGATGTTCCCGCGGTTTCAACCTCGTTTATCGATACTGCACCACCCCCGTGGGTCGTAGCGTGATGTTATATAGTCTATAGCCTTCCTCGATAAATAGGCTATCCAACACTAAAATAATTTTTCAATTCGAACCAGTAGTTCCTGAGATTGGCACGTTCAAATAAACAAACAAACAAACTGTTCAGCTTTATAATATTAGTATAGATTGAAGGCGTTACCCCATTGCTATTGAAGAGGATAAAAGTTTCTGATCTATATGCTACGAAAACACACCGTCCCTTTATGTAGTTCTGGAAATACTACACCCAGGTATGACATAAGATTATTTAACTGCAATTTTCTATGCCATAATACTTCTCAAATCGGTCTATTCCAGTTACCAAGTAATGACTTACTACTACTACCTACTCTGCCTCACTGAGCCTATATAGTAGTTATGGCAAAATACCTTAACAAGAATCATATTTACTTATTTTAAAACAAATTTTAAACCTAAAACAAACTTCGTTATTTATCCTTCTTGGTCATGTGCGTGGTGTAAGGTAAACGCAGTATATTTGCCACGGTTTTCGGCAAAATATGAAGTATAATTTCTATACCCGTGTCGTTTAAAGACGTACTGGATTCTTTGTTCGATGTTGCCTATTAGCTGGCTTTCTAATACTTAGGGTTAAGAACATATCTGGTGAGATCTAAATGTAATAGATCTCTGTCAATCTATTTGGCACCGGCAATGTATATATATGTAGACGAATAAAAAAGAACGGGCTGAAATGTCCCATACGTCTTACCCGTAGCTGGTATTTTTTTTATTTTTAGCCTGTTGTCATACGAGCGGCTCACATGATGTTATATATTAATCGTCGCTCGGGACGACGACTATATTAAGGGTACAGAGCCAAGCTGCCTTCTGTAAATGTATATCACAATTTTGATTTGTCACTGTCCGCTTATAAAGACAAATTTTCGCCTCGGGCATAACATATTACTGAGATAAAATCGTGAAGAGCTTGTGATCTTTTATACGTCCAATAGTAATTTTCAGAACTTCCTTGACCCAGTTGTGGTCCCGTGGGAGAGGAGCGTTCACTTGACGCCGTGAAAACGTGGGAGCTATCCATCTTACTATATTGAACCACTGCACGTTAAACATAATGAAGTACGTAGTGCTGCAATTAATTAACTAACATTCATTGGGAGTATCTACGTAGTTCAAATCGTTAAGTATGAAATACGATACAGTTTTTTAAAGGCAACTGCCGTTTTATATCTTTTTCCTGTATCGCGGCGGACTTAAAACAAATCGCGGTTAGGGAAGTCTTCTGGACGTATTTTCGGATATTTTATCCCATTGTTTTTGTTATTGTGAAGGTTTCTTGATTGTATTGCTTAGTTGTTTAAGCGGTCGTTGTGGGTTCGACAAAAATTTGTGTGATCTTCAATTAGCCAACTTAAAGGGATTAAATATAATGACCACCAAAAATAGTAATTGTACACCAAAATATGCTTACTAAAATATATCATAACGAGCACCTATACGCCACAAGTCACTGCATTCCGTCTCGGAAGGGTTAGCTTATGTTAGGTTCCTTCTTAAACCCACCCAAATATAGAAGCACCGCTTTGCGGGGCTCCGTCGACTTAGTTTCATCTCTTTGCTGTGCAATCAATATTTTTGGTATTAAAATGCGATTTTAATTATGGTGATCATTTACTATTTTTGACTGTTATATTTTACTATATCTGGTGATAAGTTAAACATAAGCCGTTAAAAAAGACAAACAAAGCTCAACTAAATTATACAACACAACAAAACTAAACTGTAAAGATGTTTGGATAGCCTTATTCAATCAAGCATAAACCATTAAGAGGATTTGGCATACAGGAAGACCACATCCTAAATTAACAGTTTAGTTGATAGTATACCACATGTTTTGATGATCACATTTATGCCCTAATATGGTTCTTACGCCCCCCGGCTAGGTGGACCGATGACCTGAGAAAGGTAGCTGGGTCAGACTGGATGCGGAAGGCGGAAGACCGGATGTTGAGGCGAAAAATGGGAGAGGCATATGTCCAGCAGTGGACTGCGGTGGGCTGATTGATTGATGGTTCTTAAAACAATGCTTTCGATGAAACGCAAGGCGAAGCTAGACCAGTGGGTATACGATATCATGCTCAATAATACTTCAACAAGTGGTAAACCGATCATTAGTTTACTCGCTCTAAACATCATCGCTCAATGATCTTCATCTCCCTAGCCTTTATTATTTTCATGTCATTTGGGGTCGGCTTTCTAGTCTAACCAGATTTGACTGGATATCAATTTTTACACGGAGCGACTGCCATCTGATCTACGCAACCCGAAGGCTTACGATACCCTAAGGCTAGACCAGTGTCAGGATATTAGAGGGCACTGACATCCCAATAACGACTGCTATAGATGTTCATGGCAGCCGGGACCGATGGCTTAACGTGCTCTCCGGGGCACGGAGCAAGCGATAATTGTCAATCAATACGCACATAATTTCGAAAAGTCATAACTTCTGAAAATCAAAGGTGCGCGACGTGGGTTCGAACCCGAGACCCTCTGCATTGCAACATCATTACTCAATGATGTTTCAACAAAATGTAATTAAGCTAACAGAATTTCGGTATTCCGTGGTAAACTCGAATTAGCACATAGGGTACCTTTTATTCCAATATGCGGGCAAAGTTTTAAAAGAAACTTAACAAATAACATACATAAGGGCATAAATAATATCAAAACAGAACAATCTTCTGATTATTATGTAAATATTTGCGGACGGAGTTCGCACTCACAATTCGTCGGCCTCGATGGCGTAGTGGTTAGTGTAACCGACTGCCACGCCAGAGGTCGCGGGTTCGATTCCCTCACAAGTCAAACATTTGTGTGCATGAACATGGATGTTTGTCTTGGTCTGGGTGTTTCTATGTATAATATGTACGTATTTACAGAAAAAAAAAAGTATGTTTATCCATTGTCTAATACCCATAGTACAAGCTTTACTTAGTTTGGGCTAGATGGTGTTGTGTGTATGTGGTAGAATATTATATTATTATTATTAATTCTCGGCATATCTATCTATACTAATATTATAAAGCTGAAGAGTTTGTTTGTTTGTTTGCTTGAACGGGCTAATCTCAGGAACTACTTGTCCGATTTGAAAAATTCTTTCAGTGTTAGATAGCCCATTTATCGAGGAAGGCTATAGGCTATATATCATCACGCTAAGATCAATAGGAGCTGAGCACGAATGAAGAATGTTTCAAAATCGGAGGCTATTTTTTCCTTTTGAGAGCTTCCGCTACGTGCGCTGCGTAAACAGTTAAAGTTTCGCAAAAATCATGTATGACAGAATTGTTCCCCTTTAAAAGTTCTAAAAAAAAGCCCGCGACAGCATATGTCTATCTTTTAAGGTTGGCTCACTATAACCATTTTTATGCTAACCAAATTTGTTCTAAAATAATGCATTATTTGCGAAGGTATTATTATAAACATGATATTGATCCTTATCTAAATAAATACGTTATTCATCACAAGTATTCAATTTAAAACAAAATTGCCCTTTACGTCATTCGATTTCAATGAATATCTTAAGAGATATCGCAGTTTTAAAATAACATTGCAGCAAAAAAATTACCCATTACAGACATAGTACAAACGATGTTTCTCCTGGTTTATTCTGCGTGATTACTACTGGTTCGATTTGAAAAATTCTATTAGTGTTGGATAGCCTATTAATCGAGGAAGGCTATATAGGTTATATAACATCACGCTACGACCCACGGGGGTGGCGCAGTAACGATAAACGCGGGTGAAACCGCGGGAACATCTAGTACATATAATAAAATCGTAGGGAAGTCAAAACTGTACATTGAACATTTTTTTAAAAGAATACTTGGGGCGTGATCTACTATCGATATCGAAGCCAAAAATATAGTTTTTAGAATTTTTGTCTGTTTGTCTGTATGTATGTCCGAGCTAAACTCAAAAAGTACTGCATGGTTTTACTTCAAATTTTGCATGAATATTACTAACAGGTCGGGTCAACATAATTATAGGCTACATATTATCACGCTATCACCTACGGGGGAGGATCTGTGAATCTTTATTTTTCTTACGCATTCTGTGACAGCGTGTAATCTAACGACGCATATTTAAATGTTGTTTTTGAGTAAGCCATGCTATTATCTAGCTTTACACTATAAAAACTACGCCATTTAAGTAACTTGGGCAGAGAAATATAGTTGGGTTCCGCGGCGACAAAGGCTTTTTAGTTAAAATCTACGCAGACGAAGTCGCAGGTAACAGCTAGTCTTGAATATTATACGCAAAGCGGTTATGGATAAACAAAAATGATATTTAAAGAAAACTAACTCAGATTAAACATGTTTTCTGTTTGTTTGTTTCAGTTTTACGAAAAAGCCATTAAACGGATTTTGATGCAACATTCAGTGTGGTAGCTTGTGGTTCAATTTTAAACATATACTTAAGTAACGTTTCATTTAATTCCGTTTACTAGAACCCAAGCTATGGTGCATAGCTTGATACGCCTTAATGACGTTACATTTTCGGGCGAACTATAATACCACAAGAATATATTATGTATAAAGTGATATATGTAATAATTTGCTTTGCAACCATTAATTAAATCTTTTAATAAAACGGATCAAAGCTTTTTACTTAGTAGATATCGTATTACTTAAAATGACATTTGACGTCTTTAGCTTATTTCTTTACACTTTTTTATCATTTATTAGAGTAATGAGTTAATGCCTAATGAGACATATTTTAATACAATTTTAAGAGGCAAACTGTAATGTTATAGTAGCTAGAGACCTTTAAAAGGCAAAGGCTTAGTTATTTTATTCCTTTATCTCCCTTTAGGCACGGTAGGTACTCTAAAGATGGACCCTGTGTGTCTTAGTATATGAATTTATAAATAATAAGCCCTCAGACACATAGGTCATTTACACGCACGCACACATTACACACACACATACAATACCAACAAGTGCTACTTATTTTCAAATTAATCATCAAACTGCCTTAAGCTTGTGGCTTGAGGCAGCTAAAAGACAATACTTAAATCATATCGAAGATCAATTGATTTATCATTGCGATTGCTACAGAAGTCAACGTACGTTTTATCAAAGGTACTATCTAAATGTTCCAAACAATTTATTGTCATAGGAAACGGTATGGATTGAAATATTGGGGCCAATATATCGTGCCATTGGATCGCGTGTATAATTACCGAACCGGGAAAATAGGTAGAATTTGTATTCAAAACAAATTTTGTGTTTCATAAATAATGTTTGTTTGGAATCCGAATGTTTGTGATGGCAACAAAAGTGTGGTGTAATTATGGTGTTGAGGCTTATGTATAACACATTATTGTTAGACCTATAGTTAATGTATCATTAGTTATGTTTAAGTATATTATATGTGGAGTATGATGGATGTCCTTTCCAATTTGTAAAGCGTTACTATGGAACCGATGATGGATCGATAAAAGTGTGCCAAGCAACATTTGTCTTTTCATAGAAGAATGTTATGTATTTATTTTAATGTCATCATCTAATAGGCGTTACAGATAGATTATAACACCCCAACTAATATTATAAATGCGAATCTGAGTTTGTTTGTTTGTTACGCTTTTATACCATAATTACTCGACGTATCATTATAAAATTGCAATACACTTTGTCTGGGGTACAGCCAAGTACATAGGGTGCTGTTCATTTAGAAAAAGCAAAGAGCATATAAAAATTATAAAATGAAATAATACAATATGAAAGTCAATTAACCCACTCCTAATACAAGCATTATAGCTTAGCTGGAGGGGTTAACTAGAATACTGTTCTTGCAACTCACGAAGGCGAGCGGGCTTTATTTGTGGTATAGGCGTATATGTATGTGTGTGTGTAAGTGTCACTCGCAACTGACCGCTCCGTCAAACACGCACACTACCACACTGTGCATGTACACGTTCAACTACAAGTAAAGCTCGCTCACCTTCGTGAGTTGCAAGAACTTTAATTAGAAACCCAAATTGCTAGCAATCTCTAAAAAAAAGGAAAAAAATATGTACTTACATACATACTCTCACGCCAATACATAAGTAGTAAGCAGGAATGAATTACATCCACATTTAGCCAGCTACGGTTTTAGGCTCCAGGCTGTGGTTCCAGGTAACAAAAGGCGAGCATATTACCCGTTACCGGGCCCAGTCACCGTGCTCAAAATTTATTGACAGAAGGATCCAGTTGCTCTTTGCCTGACTCGGAAAACGAAAACCTCATGCAGCACAGCAGACATTCAATACAGCTGTGCCGCCGAGAACACGAAGACAAAATTTTACTTTGTAGAGTTCGAAAAAACTCTTATACAACAGTTTTGTCCATCCGTCCGTCTGTCTGTTATACAACTTTCAACTCAAGAACCGTAAGAGCTAGAGACTCGCGGTCAACGCCATTCAACTCAGCATAGTCGATATACCCCGAAATGACTATAACCTTTGACCTCTGACCTCAAGGTCACGTGATACCATTTTTTCGAACCCTAATATTTACGGCAATTCATTGCCGTTTCTCACTTGTTCTTATCCTTATTTATAAACAGGTTAATTGGTGTCAGCATTTTAGCCACATTGAAATTCTATATATTATATAAAAATAACATCATTCAACGTTACAACTGAATTATTTTCAGGGTATTTGAAAAAATTATCTTATAAATTTTGTTAAACATATTCTTAAACAAAACATTGATGATTAATATATTTTTTTGGCGCCACAAATATATCGCGGCCATTTTAATTTCTGAAAGCTATAAATATTAACGGGTAACAAGCTCACAACGGTTTTAAGATCGTTTTATGTTTCTTTTTTTTAGTCTATATATCACTGGGATTTATGGTCAATAATAAAATCAAAACAATTTTGTTGGACATTCTTTATTATAGTGAGTGAAAAGTATAATAAAGAATGATCAACAATATGTTTTTAGAGGTTGAAAAAACTCTTATACAATAGCTTTGTCCGTCCGTCCGCCTGTCTGTCTGTTATACAACTTTCAACTCAAGAACCGTAAGAGCTAGAGACTCGCGGTTTACGCCATTCGACTCAGCATAGTCGATATACCCCCGAAATGACTATGACCTTTGACCTCTGACCTCAAGGTCACGTAATACCATTTTTTTTATATCTGAGATTTACGGCAATTCATTGCCATTTCTCACTTGTTAATGTGTAAAACA
Source organism: Catocala sponsa (assembly GCA_963564715.1). Taxonomy (NCBI): domain Eukaryota; kingdom Metazoa; phylum Arthropoda; class Insecta; order Lepidoptera; family Erebidae; genus Catocala; species Catocala sponsa. The sequence continues at coordinate 5,698,410 of OY751334.1, forward strand.
TTGATTGAACAATATTGCCCGCTAAAAATACATTTGACCATTTCATTACATAACTAGATGATTTCACCCACACGTTTATTGTTACTGCGCCGCCTCCGTGGGTCGTAGCGTGATGTTATAACCTATTCTGTTTCTTCGATAATTGGGCTATCCAACACTAAAATCATTTTTCAAATCGAACTAGTAGTTCCTGAGATTAGCGCATTCAAACAAATAAACAAACAAACTCTTTAGCTTTATAATATTAGTATAGATATGAGGTCTTGGTAATGTGGTATGGTTACACTAGACACCTACTGTCTAACGATTTTGGACCCATTTGCTACGTTTGTATTACCTATGTAAGCATGTAAAAAACCATTTCAATTAATTCAATTTTGTTTAGTAAAAAAAATCGTAATAGCGTACATATTATCCTGAACGAAGCCTGTTACCCTGAAGAGAAGGTACTACAGGTTTTCATTTGCAATGGTCCTGATACCTCTTTTACTTCATTTAGTTTCATTATATTTTTCCTACAAGCATGCATCATATCAATCAGCCCGTTTAAAAACTACTCATCTATTGGGCACGGCCCTTATCTTAATATGAGAAGGCTTAGAATTCCTAACACTTCTCATAAAGAGGAGAGGCCTATTACCGCTCTGTACATAGCAATACCGACTAAACCATTAGTTCCCAAAGTGGTCCAGGTGGACTCCCAGGGGTCCACGGGAAACTCGACGTGGGTCTACGTTGGCATGACAAAAAAATGGGGCTTCACAGTTCGTAAGCGGAGGTCCACGAAAATTTATGTATTTGCTTTCGATAGTAAAGAACTAAAATGTTGGCTTGACTTCACCGACTGTTCGATAAGCTCAGCGACTGTTATTAATTGTAAAAACTTGCATATTCCATATTCAGTACCAGTGGTTTTTCGATTTTTCGGTAGAATTACAAAAAAAAATGTTAGCCCGTAGAGATTTGATTAAATTTTTTAATTGCATGAACATGTTTAGCTGCAGGGCGTCCACCGGAACCAGCTAAATTGGTCTATGAGAAAAAAGTCTGGGAACCTCTAGACTAAACCTTCGATATCAATATAACTATCGCAAGTTGTCGCTCAGAAACGATAACTTTATTCACCGTACGCACTAATTATAACGCAGTTGTAAAATCTGCCACACGAATCACGTCAAACAAACCATGAAACATTATCACAATGTTATTGAACTTCACACTAAAAATAATAGCTCCTTACGTTTAGAATTGGCGCTTGAACCTCGAGGACGACGGAACTTGGAACAGCGCCAAGCTAACCTTCAAGCGATGTAGCGCTTGCAATATGTCACGTAGTAAATGAACTGTGAACTGATAGCCATCCTGAAGCTGCTAGATTGTGTATTTTTATTTGGAAACTACCGTCACATGATCGTTGCGCTCTTGAATAGGTTTTTGAAATGTCATAGATGAATGGTACTCTCTCGTGTTTTTGATCAAACAACGAACCGAAGCGCCTTATCACTCGTTACGGCACCCGATATAAGCAGGGTTGAGATTAATTTGTACTTATACAGTCATGTGAAAAGTTTGTATTTGTCTTTAGTTAATCGATACCGGTTGTCCGGCAGCAATGTCACAATTTTTTTAAGTGAAACCTTCTTTAGGCGCGTTGAGCACTTCTTGGGTGAACAAAAATCATAGAACTCGCGTCATCGTCACGCTTCGTCATCTTCACGCTTCCACACTTTCCATTTTTGAATTATTTTAGAATATTAACAATATCTCAGAAATGGTGCGTCCTACCAAAAAAACTATATTTTGACCCCCTTAATCACCCCTAAGACAGTATCAGGACTCCGACCCGCCCTTTTTTGTTTATAAAGAAGTGTTTATGATCAAGGATTAAAGTTTTCACTTCTATCGGCAGTCCCCAAAGACTGCCCCAATTTTTTAGTATGGGCGTATCATTTATTCTCCTTTGTTACGGGTAACATAGACACCACGCAGGTTGCAAAACAGTATCTATCTAACAACGCACAAACAACTTATTTAATACCTGCCGTCCGGAATGTCTACCTAAACATGCTTCCCTAGTTCCAGCCGACCTAAGTTGTCAATTTTAAGATTCTTACTTCTGTATTATGTTCACATTTCGCCTGTAAGGTAATACGAGCCCATTGACGGACTCCTGAACCTATATCCAGACGTGTCGCTACTGGGAACTACTACAAACGGCTACTTTGCCCAAATCAGCAAAGAAACTCTGCTAACATAACCATCTACTTCATCTAAATGTGACATAAAACTCTAGTTACTAATAGCTTATGACCGACCGAAAGTATCATAACCTGTATAATGCCTTTGTTTGTTGGACTTGTTCGAAAGAAACTTCGCCCCTAGGCCGTAAATCTTGACGTGAACGATCATAAGTTATTTTTGGTCCCAAACTGAAGATGAACTGTTTATATCGCCGGCAAGTGGGATGATATATCAATTCCTCGAGGATCAATGGATGATAATTGATAATTTAGATACAATCCACTTGAACACATAAACCATGTGAAGGCGCCGACAATTTATTTCGTTTTACTAACTGCTTCGATGGTCTCGTGGCGTAAGTTGCGTACGATCGTGAAGTCCGGGTCCGATTTCTTGGTCGGGCAGTGTTTTTGGGTTATTCTATTAATAAATTCACGGTAAAAGAACGCATTCTGGAAATCTGCCCGGTAGACGGCTATTGGCTCACCGTCTTTCCAGTACATGAGCCCAATTTTTTTTTTTTACATCTAATTTGGCAAACAAGCATACCTGATGGTAAGTGGTGTCCGTAGCCTATGGACGCCTGCAACACTAGAGGCATCACTTGCGCTTTGCCGACCCTTTAGGAAAGGACGTGGGAAGGAAAGGGAGTGGGATGGGGGAAAGGGGGTGATTGGGCCTCCGGTATTCTCACTCACCAAACGAAACACAACAGTAGGACTACTGCTATTCCACGTCGATATTCTGTGACAGGGTAGTCCTTCCCCGATCGAGCCGGCCCATCCATGCTGAAATCAGCGAGGCTCTACTACTACTATACACGTAGTTGGCGAATTATGGGTGTTATACCCCATCGGCTACCCATTTGTGTATATACCGGCATGAGTCTATGTGAATTCGTCATGTACTTTCGTCAATTTAGGGTACTTTTTGACTAATGATATATTAAACAATATCTATAAGTACGAAATATTCTAGTCTAGCTAAAGCTATAATTAAGGCTGCAAGGGGTTGCGGAGTAAGTAAGACGGACGAGGTAAGTACTTGTGTTACATGTCATGGTCAGCAGACTATATTTACCTTAGCTAAACTATGTAGCGAGTTTTTATACAATTTTTCTTACTTGGCTTATTTAATACTAGCTTTTGCGCGCGGCGTATATGCAAAATTTCAGGATGATCGGTTCAGTGGTTTAGTCGTGAAAAGGTAACAAACAAACAAACTCATTTTCGCTTTTATAATATTAGTTAGGATTAGGATGTACCTATATTAAATAAGGCAAGTAAGAAAAAATAGTTAGGATTTGTAAATCCAAACTAATATTATAAATGCGTATGTGAGATTGCTTGTTTGTTAGGTACTCTTTTACGCCATAACTACTTGACCGACCATCATGATATTTCGCATACACGTTGTCTGAGCAACAGAACAGGCCATACCTTTTATTCAGAAAAAAGGACTGTTACTCATCTAACATAATCTACCTACATTTACGCGAGCGAAGCCGCCGGAAAAATCTAGTAATCTCATAAAACTATTCAGTTACTGTTTTCAGAGAAAATTCGATTTCTAATAAATATATACTATAGATGACAAAAATAGACTATACATAAATAATATGTGAATGAAGCGCCCATAATAAATACAAACTGTTAAGCTGACTGGCTGTAAACAAAAAACATCTATATTTATAATAAGTTTATTCAAAAAAAGAACTAGAGTAAACATTCACAGCTACTCAAGATAATATTCGAGTCGTAAACTCGAGTACCTACCACTAGAGGCGCGAATTAATTACCAAGCTGAAGCCGTAACTATTTTAAAACTTGAATCTTTTAATTAGTTGAACCCTTCCCTTTTACTTTTAGTGAGTTGTTTCAATCGAGTTTCCTTATTTTATTAGCTCGGCTAGCTTTAACATTATTAACGAAAGAGATGCCGGCACAAAATACTGATATAAAATACTTTATCAGTTAAGGTCGTGCTAACTACTGAATAAGTACGGAATAGTTATTAGCTTTGAATTTAGCGATAGCTCAGTGGAGAGACCAACAGACTGTAATGCAAAGGGTCTCGGATTTGAGCCCACGTCGCGCACCTCTGACTTTCGGAAGTTATATGACTTTTCGAAATTATGTGCGTATTGATTAACAATTATTGCCTGCTCCGTGCCTTGGAGAGCACGTTAAGCCGTCGGTCCCGGTTGCCATGAACATCTATGGCAGTCGTTATTGGGAAGTCAGTGCCCTCTAAAATCCTGACATTGGTCTAGCCTTAGGGTATCGTTAGCCTTCGGGTTGCGGAGGACAGATGGCAGTCGCTCCGTGTAAAAACTGATATCCAGTCAAATCCAGTTAGACTAGAAAGCCGACCCCAAGTGATTTGGGGATAATAAAGGATAGGGCGAAGAAGAGTTATTAGCTTTGAATTTTTGGAATGTCTTCTATGACAGCATAATTATCTCTATGTAGAATTGAATAAGGTGTTACTAAAAATCTGTTGTAATTAAATAATTGCGAAGAAAGGCACCCTCAGGCTGCCTACCCCAACTATTGCAATAGCATAGCGGATAGCGCAGTGGTTAATACGGTCGTATCGCCACTGCCAGTACGACCAGTGTCGTGGGTTCGATCCCCACGGAGGACCAACATTTATGTCGACGAATATATTATTGTTCCGAGCATGGGTGTTTTTGTGCCCTGCAACGCAGTATATATTCACTGAAAACTATCGATATCGCTAATTTCAAAAATCATCAATATTTACGTCATATGGCTGTGAATCGAGAGGCCTGTGCCATGTCCCACATTTTTTTTTATTAGCCTTTTGTTATTTCCCACTGCTGGATAAAAGCTTCTCCCTTGGCCTTCCAAAAATCTCAGACCGATATCCCCACCAATCCCTTTTGAAAACGTCCAGGTTATCCCACCATCTTATTAAAGTCGCACATAATTTATTATTAAGTGTCAAATGTGTAAATGTAACTTTTTAATTTCGATATTTATAAATTACATTTAAAATTATTGCCTTCGTCGTTAAAATATAATGAAACATTATAACAATAAAATCCAAATTAATTAATTACTTTGATATATAATAGTTAATTTCGAAGTTCGAGATGTTATATAGCGATAGACATGCTTATCCCCATCATCGATTTCTCCACTAAGAAAGTTGTTTGAAGTGTCACAAAATATATAATTCACAAGATGGCGTCCTTACACGAAGCCTATACTACAATAAACATATTTTATCACCCCCATAAGCCACAAAAACATAAGAACAACCATGAAAAAATAAAATTTAACGTTCAATATTTTTTCTAAATGTCTCAAACTTCAATATTAGGGGTCTTTGGTCCCAGCTTATCCCTGTACGGGAAAGCGTGAAGTTACGACACAAGTTGGACTATAAACACAGTCTGAATTGCAACAGTTTGGCACCGGTTGATAAAATCTACTGTTCTTTCGCCAACTTCCTAACGTTAGCGGGACAGACAAATATAGTCTCAGATTTTAGTGATGGTCTTAGTATGCTGTGAGCCTTTTGAGAGTTTTAATAACTAGAGAAGACTTCAACAACCCGTAGTTGTAAAGATAAAGAATCATATTTTCTGGATTATTGTGTGAAATATTTATTTATTACTTTTTATTTTAGAAAAGATAACGCCCGCAATTAATAATACCTTTATCGTAGCGGATTTTACAAACAGACAAAGAACATGCAGACTTAAGACAGCCATTTGTGGATCTCAATATTATGTATGTCAAGGATAAGTAAAGATTATTACGAGTGAACTTATTCATACTAATATTATTTAAAAGTAGCTCTTTTCTGTCTGCCTGTTATGCTTTTACGGTTAAACTATTGAATCGATTTTAATGAAATTTGGACAGAAGATAGATAGTATCCTGAGGACGGATATAGCTACCTTTATATCCAGATATATGATCCCTTGAGATTCATGCAGGCGAAGCGCGGACAGAATTAAGTTACAATTAATATTACATTCACACTTTGCCCAATCCGAGAGTCGAGCAGACCTCACGTTTGAGTAAACATAAGCGCAAATTGCCACGGAATCAACGCGGCAGGTAATAGTAAAATATTGTATATCACATTTGGTTAGAGTATAACTACCTACCAGCAGGGATGTAATGGGATCATAACTGAAATATTAGTCTAGACCTCATAATTTTAGAGCTCATATCTGTTTCATAGGATTCCCAAAGGAGTTTCAAATGCTCGTATAATGACCGTTCTAAATAGAGCACGGTTAGATTGTCGTACTGAAACATTAATAAAATATGAGTACGATTCGTTCGTTGCACGTCGTTCTAATTTAGGTTTAATCTATTTTTGTCTTTGCCTAACAAAGGGTATGGAAACAGCGATGTTATTATAAGATCTCATTTTGCAATTTACTTTTGAATCTGCAGTAATAATCTTACTACAGTAAGTCGTAATTACATTTCTGTTCGAGATGAAAACTTTTAGAGAATAAGCACAGCAATACATAAACCGCGACAAAATCAGTTTAAAGTGCCTAGTTTAATTTTAATTTGTAACATTCGCGTCAACGTAAGACAATACAAGCACAAAAAATTAAAATAGTCAAATATTATTCATCCTTACTAATATTATGAATTCAAAAGTAACTCTGTCTGTCTGTTACCTCTTCACGGCTAAACCACTCAATCGATTTCGATGAAATTTGTTACAAAGATAGTTTAAAACCTGGGGAAGGACGCACTTTTTATTGATACAGGTACCACGCGGGTGGAGCCGCGCGCAAAAACTAGTATTAATATAAAGTTACTATTTGAAGGTCCTATAGAATCTGCTCATGAGCACATTGTTTGAAATAATGCCGATTTAGTCAAATAAGCGACAAAAGTGAACTGAAATGCAATTTCTGTTCATATTTGACGTTTATTTTAATTTAGGAAAATACCATTTGTGATATTTATGACACTAAGACTAGTTCAAAATTCTCTGTTATAAACAGTTTATTACGAGACTTGACGACCTTTAAGATTGTCAATTCAATAGACTGCACGTTATTAGAGTTTGCCTGAATATAACGAACCTTTATCGTATACATAAAAATATACTAAAGTAAAAGCAAGGGGAAGACCTAGGCGAACGTTTCTCGACCAGATCGGAGACGTTCTGGACAAAGGCCAGAACGTCTCCGATCAGTAACAGCACCTTAAACCGGCGAGCGTGTATGAGAAATGTGATAAAAGTGAATGAAGCTAGAGAAGTGTGTCAGGATCGTAGCAAATGGAAATCCGTAGTCTCTGCTTACCCCTCTGTGAAAAGCTTTATTCCGTGACATATAGATTGTCTTACATATATCTATATCGAGTGGTTAAGCAGTATGAGAGAGTATGAGCAGAGGGAAAGTCCGATTCGAGACATCATTCTGAGCAGTCGCATCATCGCATATACATTAACGCAGTGTCTATTACGTCAAGATAAGCCATGTCGTCATGTACGTCAGTCGTTAAGCAATGTCAGAGGCCTACGGGCGGCTTGAACAACTCTTGACAACAGGTTGGCCACTAACCACACGAAAAGAAGAAGACGTCAAGATTTTGTAGAACACATATTTTTTCATAATATTGTCTTACATTTACGCGAATGTTTATACGGATTTTATAGCGTCGTTTATTTATTTTATAACACTATTATTACACAATTTTGAAGCCATGTTCACGTGGAGAGTTCCCGTCAACATGGCTGCTGAAAAGCAACCGAAACGTCGACGAAAGTGTAAAATTAAATCTAAATAGTTTTATAATTTAAATAGCTTAAATAGAAGTAAACAGTAACTAGTAAAAGTGTTTAGCAATAGTAGTAGTATAAAGTTTCAAAATTATATAATAATAGTGTTTTATAAAAGCATAAACAACGCGATAAAGTCCGTATAAGGTTGTTTAATTTCAACATATTTTTTCATCCTACATGGAATGTAACAACTTCGAAACTTAGGTGAAATATTGTATACAAATTTTGGCCATGTTTCAACTTGTAACAGTAATGGGCGAACAATTGTAGTTTATTGTGTAGTTTCAAGGCTGGTATTATATTGACTTGTCTTTAGTACTTGTAGGTACCTGGTGCGAAGCCATAGGAATTTTGTTTAAGGTGTTGTTCGAAGCACGCACCGCAATGTCGAAAGACAGTATGACGTAGCTTGTTAATTTAACCCTAGATAGCTAACCTTCTAATGTATCCTCTGCAACTCCGTAGAGACATTGCCTCATTGGCATGTTTCTACAGAATATACCACGGGGAGTGCTCTGAAGAGTTATTCCACCTTATCCCGCCCTCCCCTTTCCTATCCAGAACAACGCGTGCTGGGCTCAGATGCCATCCTTACACGGTAGAGTCGATTAGAGCGCGTACCAAAAAGTTTGGGTCCTCATATCTCTGCCGAACGACCAAGGCATGGAATTCTCTGCCAAGGCACGTGTTTCCTTCTTCCTTCAATCCTGGGTTCTTTAAGCGGGGCGTGAAAAAGCATCTTCTCAGGCCGTCAAAGTAGAGACCTCAACATCACCTCGGCTACTGTGGGGGCGATGTGGAAGCCACTGCTCTTAGACCACACGACTGCTTACCATCAGGTGGAGTGTGGTCATTTTGACGAGCAAAATTAAAAAAAAAAAAACCTATTAAAGTTAACCATCCGTCGAAACGACGTGGTGTTTGAAAAACTATATTTTTTCATAAAATGTAAACTTAATCAACCTGTTTTTCCCATTAAAGTTGATTAATGGGATGAACAATAAAGATACGTTTTGCGAATAGACCTTATTTATTTACTTTTCATACTAGAATAACTTAGACCTCTCTTTTTCTTGTAGTTACACTTCCCACGTCTTTCTTTTACGGTTTTCTCCTCTTGAGGAAGTTGATAACTCTTCTGCATCTATAGAAAGCTTGGTCTGATGGCTGCTGGTCTGGACTGGTGGTTGGTGATTGCAAAGAAAGAAAAAAAAACAAAAGTACTAAAGCTAACCTCCGTTGAAACGACGAGCAACGTTACGTATCTCAAAAACGATGGCAGTTACCTGTTCGATGCGTGCGCCACTGCAACGACCTCACCGGCGACTGAGTTGATAGAGCCAAGACGTTCGGACGCGTCGTTAAAGAGATACACAGCGATTTTACTTCGCACTGCCCGTCAATTTGACGGAGGTTAGCTATCTAGGGTTAATACACAAAATAAATAGAAGACTGCAAAATGTTATTCATATATTTCGAGTAAAATTTAATTGCTTTTTTCCAGTTAATATGTTTCTATAGTAACAGAGATTTTGGAAATGTGTAGGTAGACGATAATAGGTTCACCCTTTCTTGGAATTGTCGCGGCCATAGGGAAAACGGTAGTTAAATAAAGATAGAACAGATATTTTGGCCTTAATTACGTGAGACCTAAAAACATAGTCATCGAAATGTTAATGTACCACCTTTATTACTCCTGCTTTCTATCTTCGGGTCATATCAGCGATAGTTTGCGTAACTTATAATGGGTAAATTAGTTACCTTCAAAATTAATAATAATATTATCCCTTTATATGATGCTGGATGAGGCAAGCTGAAGACAGGGCGCCATAGCTCTTTGGGAGAGGGCTATGTCCAGCCGTGGACTATTATAGCCTGATGATGATGATGATGATCTCTTTATATAAACCTTCAGTGTAAGAAGGGTAAGACAATTGTCCACCACGTTGGCCCAGTGCGGTTTCGCAGATTTCACATATCTTTGTGAACATTTAGTAGATAGAGACCTCTCAGACTTACAGGTTTCTTCGCGATGTTTTTCTTTACCCTCAAAGTAAGCAATAATTAATAATAATAATATTCTACCACATACACACAACACCATCTAGCCCAAACTAAGCAGAACTTATACTATGGATACTAGACAATGGCTAAACATACATATATACTTTTTTTTGTAAATACATGCATATTATACATAGAAATACCCAGACCCAGACAAACATCAATGTTCATGCACACAAATGTTTGACTTGTGCGGGAATCGAACCCGCGACCTCAGGCGTGGCAGTCGGTTACACTAACCACTACGCACATAGTATCGAAAAGTAAGAAGGGCCTTGGAATCGAACTTAAGATCTCTACGTGGCAGTCCAATGGTCTTCCTCTAAGCTATCGTTTTTTTCAAAAAACCAACAAACAATCTATATCGTTTTTCAGTATGATGATCACACCTAGTGTTTGAAGCAAGAGAATTATGCCAGAACCCCAGCAAATTGACTGTATTCACCGTATAGCATTCCAGGCAACAGGCGAGAGACTATGAAGTATGTATGTATGCTTATACCCAAAATTAACATACTGTACATCTCCCAAACGCATCCTATTTCGGCTCACTTCATTTAAAAGCGAGATGATACACGTAACGGAGAACTTAAACAGAGGTATTTAATTAAGCTTCCTGTAAATTTGGGCCAGCATTAACACGGCGCCCTCGGGGTAGTCTTTTGTACTCTTGTTAGCTTAGGTGAAGCAAATGTGTATTTTGGAGGAGCCACACCAAAATGTTCATAGAACACAATATAGTGATAGCTCTTTTGCATAGGTTTGGTGAGAGTTGCAATTTTGCTTTGAGCAATTTAAGCGCACTAGCTATGAAGATTTTATTAATACTAGCGGTCGCCTAGTGCTCGAAATTCGACCAAAGTTTGCCTGTAAGATATTGCTGATATATATCATTATATTTATATCGATACCTATATGTAACCATAGTTACGCAATTCGACTGCGTGTGTCAAATGCATGGTTGTGTGCGTGTAGTGTTTTTTCATTAATTTTATGTATTTGTAATGCATATTTTATATAAATATTAGGATTCGCCCCTCCTTCCCCATATAAACTTTAACTATGCCAAATTTTATACTCCTCCGTCTGCGCAATTTTCGTAAAAAGGGGTACAAAGTTTTTGCTTCACGTATTAAGATATAGATAGTTACCAATCCCAGCCTATTACCTAAATTAATCTCCAACAAAACCGACGCAAGACCTAGAGTAACCTATTTTATTAATAACTAGATTTTAGCTATACAATATACATACTAATATTATAAAGAGAAAAGATTTGATTTTTTGTTTTTAACTCAAAAACTATACAACCGATTTAAAAAAACGGCTTGCACTCCGGGAGTGGCGGCAGAAGTGAAAACTTGAATATTAACGTTGTGCATTTTTGATATTTTGGAATAGTTAGGGAATAATTTTGCACGAATTGCTTTAATTATCAGTATAAAAGTACTATCATTTATGTGGTAAACTACAATATTCATTTATTGTGCTATCTTACACAAACATGATAATTCTCTCTCCGTTTTAAGAATTTTCGATCAGTCGTCCTGACGCGAGTTTAACATTTTTTACCCATCACAAAAAGTGCACAACGCCACTAAAGAAGTTTTCACTTCAAAATCTTTCATTATTAGAAATCAATATTATCACCGAGTCACATAGGCTATATTTTATTTAATGTTACTGACATAACCTAACATACTTATACGCGAGTGAATCCGCAAGCAAAAGCTAGTATAATATAAAATGGGAATTAACGTGATTAAGCTAGATATTTATACATATTTGAAACAATTCGCGTTTCGATCCGTCGATCCGTACCACGAACATGTCTATTGGAAACTTCGCAGTGGAGATTCTTTCGTACAAAGTGACATCATTTTGTTGTTCCGAATTCTTCCTTAAAGGGTTGAGGATCAAAATGTTATGTGCACGCAAATGAATGTGTTTCATGGTAGGCCTACAGGCTGCTTGTGATCACGGCCAGTGCAACCCAGCCGAAACTTCAAGAGTTTCAAAGCGCTTCTACCATTATCGCGATAAACCCCGTTTTCTGTTATCCTTACTCATAATATTATAAATTCGAAAGTAACTCTGTCTGTCTGTCTGTTACCTTTTCACGGCTAAACCACTCAACCGATTTTGATAAAATTTGATACAGATATAGTTTAAAACCTGAGAAAGGACATAGGCTACTTTTTATTGATGTAGGTACCACGCGGGCGGAGCCACGCGCAAAAGCTAGTATTATATAAATCATAAACGCTTATGTATACAAGTAACTTGATTTCACAAGCGAATTCGTCCGCGTCACGTATCACAATATGCACCTTAACTCTTTTCTACTGCACGAAATTAGATCCAACATCCATGTTGCATCTAATTTACTTAAAATCAATTTTTTTATTTAGAATAAACAAGTCATTAATTTGCGAAAATCGCATCAAAAGCCGTTCAGTGGTTCTTGCTCTAAGATTTAAATTATAATTTCGGATTCAGAGTCTCATAATTAAACAAACCAACTTATTCTTAGTGTCACCTAATACCTAATTACCAACAAGGACCTGCATTTCAAAGAAGTGAGAATGACGCTTGAATTAGATTGATTTGACAAAGTGCATGTAGTAGGAGGCGGCAAGTCATTGTTTGGCTAAATGGAGCAAGCACACCCCTTCTGATGTTCTGTGGCACATCAGACAGTTGCATATATGTATGATTTCAAATGACTTGTAAGATCAGATTCATTATATAACTCAAGTTAAGTATTTTGTTGGAATCGAAGATTCTTAATTTAGGTCGTAAGAGATAACTTGTACTTTCCGATATATTATATCCAAAGTTAAACCACATAAATAGAAAGACAAAATAGATAAATTATGTCGTTATCTTTTATTTATGTGTTCAGATAAGATTTAGAAAATATAGGTTATAATGTAATAACCTACATTTTTCTAAATCGTATCTGAATCTAGTTCAATGGTTGCCAAAACAGTAGGTATATATACAAAAACAAATCTCGATAATGCTGTCTATAAATCTGAATTCTTATGTACCCGACCTATTTTTCAAACGAGTCAACGTCTAAGAATTTGTGTGACTGTTTATACTGTAATTGAAGTCTCGCCAATTTAAGGTTAAACGAAGAAATACGAATGATGTCATCGCTAAATGCGGAGAGCCTATTTTTAGGGTCTCAAGTCTATTAAGGATATTAATTCATGAGGGACCATCTGATAAACACACGTCGCTTTGTAATAACGGTTTTACAACAATAGCAGGTTTTGGTGAGGTTCCTTTATTTCAGAGCAATTTGTCCCATCAACGCATACTGAAAGAGAAAGATGTGATCTTGTATATATAAAAAAGCGTTTATTCATTTAAAAAAAAACAGTTGGTGATTGATAATACAAACATCTATTCTGTGAGTCATTTACTGACTCGAAATGAAAGCAACTAGGTTGACACGTTACTAAAAAGATTAAATAAAACATATCATATATCCATCACATAATATATTTTTAAGTTAGCTCATCATAGACCTTCAGAGTCCTTTGGAGACCAAGTCCTCTGGTTAGCATAACACATAATCAGGTACTAGAGAGAACTTTTAAACGCATGGAAACCAACAGACACTTAGCCATTCATATAATTACTTAGAATTTATAATGTTTCTTTATTCAAATCAAGTAATGGAGGGAAGTAAAATAATATTTTGTTGTAGAATTTTAATTTATATTCCTCACGGCGCGTTTCGAAACGGGGTGAGTCAACTGATAAGCCTTTTGAAATATTCAAGCAGTGATAACGGGGCTGAATATTTTTCGCAATTTGTCTCATGTTTAATCTCTTTCATTATCATTATTTTATGTTAAAGCTAAGTTTGGAAAAGGAACCGCTCGCTTTTTTAAGAATGCTATGTACCTATACATAAAGTATGACTCGGATATCAAAAAGATTATACATACATAATATATAATACGTATAATCTTTTTGATATATTCATAGGTGCAGTATACACCTATCAATATAAGTAACTGCATTTCAGTTAACAGACATGTAAAGGGAAGCGCGCAGTGACGACATAGTATTTATATCATGACGTCATCGTCCACGTTCATCAGTTTGAGTACAGACTAATACTAAACCAATTAAATAGACAAAACGAAAGAATGTAGCTCCTCCAATTGCTTGATGACGTCACAAGTCGTTAGCCCATACTTCAACCACTAATAACCAGTACAATGTTGACATTTTATCGACATACCCTCAGGTCAATGAACGTAGATAACTTTGTAACGAGTTAATCTGTACTCATAAATCACTTGTATTGGGTAAACATTTGATAATAGCTCTGTTTATTTAGGATGCAAGCTCAAGAGTCTTACAGGATGGTTACGTTATGAAACCTATAATTATTTTATTACACGCAATGTCTCTTTCTTCTGGCAATGTGTATGCAGTGATGTCATTGGAACAGAAAAATATTTCTTTTTCATGGTCATGTAGTGAAGCTTTAGTGTGTTCGAGTCCTTCGAAAAAGGAGTGGCTACTTTTTGACGCGACGGACAAAAAACAGTTTTCATATTTTTAAAGCATATTTTACGCAGGTAATAATTACACTTAGATTTGGATCAAGTATTTCTGAAGACACAATTTCCGTGTGGGGATCAAACACTTGTTCACTGAGGCAAGACGACCTCTTAAACCACTGCCCCATTTGCTCATTCAATCTGCTTTAACAGCACAGCGTTTTTTTAACGACCCCTATAAAACACTACACGTAGAAACACAATCCAATACTACTGGCTGGCTGTATTCTGGACGTTATTACTGCAGTCAAGCTACTTAATTACTTCTCGTTTATGCGGGGATGGCAAGGATTGAAAGAAAGGTGGTGAGTTCTGTCGTCAACCATAACACCATCTATGGGAGCGCTAACAGGAATATTAGTAAAGAGTTGCTCATTTTTTCTAGCCAAGTGTTATGCTTCTTTTAAGAGTGGGATCAAGATGATAGTGTAATGAATTAGGATGATACCCAAGACCTCTCAATTGTAAGTCCCGATGACTTTGCCTTTAACGATGTAACTATTGCGCTTACATAGATCTCCTTCTCCCTAGCCTTTATTATTCCCAAGTCACTTGGGGTCGGCTTTCTAGTCTATCCGGATTTGACTGGATATCAGTTTATACACGGAGCGACTGCCATCTGAGCTCCGCAACCCGAAGGCTAACGATACCCTAAGGCTAGACCAGTGTCAGGATATTAGAGGGCACTGACTTCCCAATAACAACTGCCATAGATGTTCATGGCAGCCGGGACCGACGGCTTAACGTGCTCTCCGAGGCACGAAGCAGGCGATAATTGCCAATCAATATGCATATAATTTCGAAAAGTCATATTACTTCCGAAAATCAGAGGTGCGCGACGTGGGTTCAAACCCGAGACCCTCTGCATTGCAGTCTGTTGGTTTCCCCACTGAGCTATCGCTGCTGCCGCTTACATAGATATTGCTCATAAATTTCTACTTAATAAATAATGTTGTGCAGACACTTACGTGCTAAATACTTATAACTGTGTTTCGTTATTAGAACTAGAGTTACAACTTGAATTTGAATGCATCGCCACATGTATATCTCCATAAGTTAACAATAGCAATCTATCTACGAAACGCACTTTTATTTTTCTACAATAGGATCCTGCAGAGAAGTAAATTATAACAATAGCTACAGTTTACGTAAGAAATATAAAAAAAAGAACAAAACGCCTCTTAAAAAAAGAAAAACAGATCGCCTTAAAAAAAGAAACTAAAATAATATTTCGTCTTACGTTGAAATCTTCAAGGACCTCGTGTGCATACAAATGTTAAATAACTAGCATTGTATGTACCTGTATATATATATATTCACGCTGAAGGATAAGCCGCCCAGGCTACTTAGTATCCACTCTCAACTCTAGCCTGGGCAAATATAGGAAAATGCCACCTTAGTAAAATGCAACTCTATCGAGTGAGTTTGATCGTGGTTATTATTACTATAGATTGGATTGCAGGACTGGTATGAAAAATCACAATACAAAACCAATAAGTCTGTTAGTTAGAAATACAATCTTTACCAAAAAATACCCATAAAATTCCGGATATTTTTTATCGAACAAAGCAATGAAAACTTTAAATTCAGACATCCCATATCACTAAAACAATATGAGCCCTTAGAGAACAAAAGCACAACATTATGATTTGCTCCCATTCAAACCGATTCACGGACAAAAAAATACTAAAGAAGCAACAGTATAAAAATAAATAGAAACAAACATTGAATACTCTACATTATATTGTGAATGGGAACATTCA
Organism: Catocala sponsa; assembly: GCA_963564715.1. Lineage (NCBI taxonomy): Eukaryota > Metazoa > Arthropoda > Insecta > Lepidoptera > Erebidae > Catocala > Catocala sponsa. The sequence continues at coordinate 5,714,860 of OY751334.1, forward strand.
AGAATAAAACAATAAGGTCATCTACATAAACGATTCACACAGTTACGAAAACAATTTAATTGTTCGTAATACATAAAGAATAATAACATAGGAAACACGGTCAGCATTAAATGAAACGCGAGACGTGAAAATGAGAGTCCTGTGAAAAAAATAAACACAATATGCACTTATTCAGTGAAAGTGCATAATTAGCGGGTAGGTGGAAATTTTACGGTCAAACATTGAGTTGAGCGAGCGTGATTTATCTGAATGATCTGTGGGAGGTCGTATTGTTGAACGACGTACTATTTCATGCGAGACTTGCTTTTAAAACAATTAACACTGGCCACTGACATTATAATTGGTTTTAAGTTGGTTAGTTTTGTTTTACTACATCCTGCAGTTTTGCATTCATTGTTTAAACCACGTAGTGTTTAAACTTTTGTCGCTGTTAATTTTAGATATGTCATCTAGGTGAATGTATGGTTTATTAAAGTTTCTGTCGTTTATTTTCAATGTGATTAACCTCTTGTTTGGCACAGATAGTAAATCAGTGTTGTCTTGCATAGATCTGTATTGCAATAAGTATCCTGCAATACAGATCTCGCAATAGAGACTCACAACTTAACAAGAGTCACACAATAAATGGTTCGTGATTTCAAATTGACTAATTATGTTGACATGTAATGTGTTAGTCACGAATCACTACACGCGATAAAACAGTTCGTCTGCTACTAAATACCATAAAAATCAACACGAGATTAAAGTTTTTGAAATGAAAAGAATGAAAGAGGAATGCTTTCGTAAGCCTGAATCGTTTTACGAAAGCATTCTTCTGCTTGTGTCTTTGTGCAATACAATACAACAATTTATACAAGAAATTGTTTTCCGGTTCAAATTTATTTTACGTTCTTTTACAGTGCATTACAAAAAGGATTTATAATACACAGTACAGTGTTAGTGACCTTACAGTGTATTGTGTATTATACATACTTTTTGGCAATGGCACGATGTGATATCTTCTAAGGTCTACGCACAGGTAAGATAAGTAGCATGACCCGAGATGGTAGGTAAAAGTGTACTACCCATATTTCACCAGCTAGGTTTTAGGTTCCACGTCATACAGGGTGATTTTGTTGTTGTCAAAACTGCGCGCATACCCAGAGTTTGTTATCCAACACAGCATTCCCGAGCAGGGAATGCAACGTAGGGTATCTCACGACCGATCGCAATCTTATACCAAGGACCAAAGAAAGCCATTCATATTATATCAATATGAATTGCTTTCCAAACCATCTGGTCCAAATTATTTGGTTTGAACACGTATGAGCAGTACTTAGTTGAAAAGCAAGATGGTTGCCGTAGACGACTCGCTGATGCACATTCAACAGCATTCGGAAATCCACTCAACTGTATATTGTTGCATTACCTGTAACAACAAGAAAAAACAGTTATCATAAGCTAAGTACAAGTAATTCTGCTCTTGCTTCTTGGCACCCTACGAAATATTATAGCGAAGTTACACAATACATACATAGTCTCACACATCCATCTTCGTGAGGATACAAGAGCAATATACCTACACCGTGCCTTCTATGAGTATAGAGTGCAAGTCTACAATAATAACCATGTACCTACAGTTCCAGACCCTGTGCTAACTACTGAGAAAAAAGACCCGGGATTAAAACCCGAGACTTCATCCACAGCGGTTGCATTCATTAACACTACCGAGAGACTAATACAAACCTAAATATATTTTATCTAAAAATAATTATGTACGTTTAAAAATGCTGCGTTTCGATAGCTAAAAAAATGCTAAGACATTTTTGTGAAATTTTGTATAAAGATAATTTATAGCAAAGACCAAAACGACCTTTATTTTTTTAAAACGTGCTTGTAATTCCTATTTCGCGGGGGACTACAAAACAGTCAAACAAGGGGGACACAAAGAACACCCAAACTCAGATTTGTGAGTAGTAGAGCCTTGTTGATATCAGTATGAATGCGGCTCGACCGAAGAAGGATTACCCTCTCACAGAATATCGACGTGCAATAGCAGTATTCCTATTGTTGTGTTTCGTTCGGTGAGTGAGAGTGCTGGAGGTCCAATCACCCTCTTTCCTCCTTCCTGATCCTTCTCCTTCCCACTTTCTTTTTCTCTTCTTCCTTTCCTAAAGAGTCGGCAACACGCAAGTGATGCCTCTGGTGTTGCAGGCGTCCATAGGCTACGGGTGACCACTTACCATCAGGTGGGTCGTATGCTTGTTTGCCTCCTTAGTTGTATAAAAAAAACACGTAAATTTTTGTCCCGTGTGGGGATAAAACCCACAACTCTTGGCTCATAGACAATGGCAAGGCGTCCACTTATACCACTGCTCCACCCGTACAATCCTTATCCTTACTAATATCATAAATGCGAAAATGAGTTTGTTTGTTTGTTACGCTTTCACGCCTTAACTACTCAACCGATCAACATGAAATTTTACATACACGTTGTCAGGGGTACAGAATAGGACATAGGGTACCTTTCATCCAGAAAAAATAACTGTTGCAAACCTAACCTAACCTACATTTACGCGAGTGAAGCCGCGGGTGAAAACCAGTACTTAATAAATGCGAGCGATATAGCGTGTCTAATCTTCCTTAAAACATGAAGAATAATCTATCTACAATGCCCTCATTACACGTGCTAATATTTTAAACGTTGGCTGTTCACCAAACCTTGTCAGTCTATTAGGGTCTTGCGCACACCGTTCACACATCAAGCACCTCAAGTGTTTTCCAACAACAAACAGTGTTACCGTTCTAAAGGCCGACGCTCTTCAATTATATAACACAGAGAGCACTGTGTCTTACGATCTGTTATGATCTTAGTGGTGATCTACCAAGTGTGAAATGGCGGTGTACCGTTGTGGCTACCGACGTAACGGTGATAAAACGATTAAGTAAAAGAAGTCTAAATAACACTATCGCACATTGGTATTACTGTGTAGCGAATTTATAATTTTTTTTTCTTGAGTGGAGAGCGCGACTCGGCAGACGTAGTGTAGGACGCCGTCTGACCAGGTGGGATGACGATTTGCGAAAGACTGCAGGCAGATGTTGGATGCGGCAAGCTGAAGACAGGTCGCTATGGCGCTCTTTGGGGGAGGGCTATGTCCAGCAGTGGACTATTATAGCCTGATGATGATGATGATGATGTTAAATTTATAAGACTGCTAGCTTTGTTAAAGAGCTTGCACACAGAGATAGCGTTATTGTTCTGATAGTATCTTCGATATGTGAAGGTTTAGTATAGACTAGATGATACTGGTAACTGCCTAAGATTTAAAATAACGCTTTATAAAATTTAATGGGATTAAATATAATGACTATCAAAAATACTGTAATCTAACTCAAAAATACTCTAATAATTGCACAGCAAATATTACACAGCACAACGAGCACCTATACGCCTCAAATCACTGCTTTCTGTCTCGGAAGGGTTAGGTTTCTTCTTAACGGTGAAGAAAAACATCGTGAGGAAACCTACATGTCTGAGAGTTCTCCATAATCTTCTCGAAGATATGTGACGTCTGCCAATCCGCACTAGGCCAGCGTGGTGGACTATGGCCTAACCCTTCTCACACTGAGAAGAGGTCCGTGCCCAGCAGTGAGACAGTTTAATACAGGGCTGATATTATATATAATGTTTTCATAGGCTCGACCCTTGTCCTGAACCCAGCAACTAACCTAAATTCAATAACTTCCCTGAACCCACTAACTCGTACACTTTGTCGTTCATAAGTGTTACTTACTTTGTTTCTTATAATTATCAAAATGAATACTTAATTGAGTTTAGAGTTTGAATTTGATATAATGTATGAACTGGTATAAAATCAAAAATCAATACATTACATATTGCATAACGACCAAAGTATATGGTTTACATCATGCGTACGAAACAATAAGCACAGGGCCATTGTCTGAATTGTAAACAGACGTTAATTTGTACTAGGTACATTATTAATTTATTATAATTCTAGACAATGAGCTGCCAAAATAACCTTATATTATACAATGTATAGCATAACGGTGTGGTTTAAAATAAATTATATGATGAGCCCGCAACGTAATAAAACTTAATAGCTTTTAATATATAACAATAAATATTAATAACATAGACTAACTACCTATTTTTTATAGTCACGCCTGTGAAGAAGGTATCATACTCACATTTCAACAGAAAATATTTTATTGCCACGTTATAAGGGCGAATCTATTACCACCTACCAAGCATTCAATGTCCAGACTAACAGTCAAAAATAGTTATTCTCTTAAGGCCTACTAATAGGGACGATATAAAAAGGTCTAGATGCTACACACACACATTCGAGAAGAGAAGAATTTCACCCCCTCATTATCCTGACATGTGCATGTTTACCCTACAGAAGATCACAGCCAAGACGGCGCTGCATTATCAGTAGGATAGAAGCTCTGACAATCTATACTAATATTATGAAGCTGAAGAGTTTGTTGTTTGTTTGAACGCACTAATCTCAGGAACTACTGGTTCGATTTGAAGAATTCTTTTAGTGTTGGATAGCCTATTTATCGAGGAAGGCTAACATCACGCTACGACGCACGGGAGCGGCGCAGTAAATAAACGCAGTGAAACCGCGGGAACACCTAGTACCGTTATATAAGCCAAAGGCACGGTTTGCATTATCAAAATAACTTATTAGATTATTAACAATGTAACACTAGCATAGCATGTTTTTAAAGTCCTTCAGTGACGTCAGCTACTTATTTATTTATTTATTTACATCAAATAGAACGACTTGCGCCAATTACACTATTTAATAATATAATATACTAGCTTTTTCCCGCGGCTTCGCTCGCGTTAATTTAGAATTTGACAATCAATTCGGGTTGTACTCTGCTTGTAATAGTATAATGCAATCATGATTCGAAAGAAACGTAGCGCCATCTATTATCATAAGAACGTTTTTGTTGTTTTCCTCGGGAACAGTAATTTTTTTCGGGATGGACGTTAGCCTATGTTCGTTTCTGTACACCTGACAACTTATATGCAAAATTTCAGGATGATCGGTTTAGTGGTTTTGGCGTGAAAAGGTAACAAACAAACAAACAAACTCATTTTCGCTTTTATAATATTAGTTAGGAAGTTAGGATGAGGATTAGGATTACATTTTTTTTTATTTGTTGTCATGATGCTTCGTAAGTTCTATGGCACATGATTTCTACAGGTTTTTTCAATTATCCTTTACTATTCGTATATATAAGTACCTATTAGGTTTTTTATAGTAATGTTATAGTGTTTTTATACCTAATCATATATTTTATTATTAATTGTAATTTAGAACTTTTAAATCTACTATTTCCATACTTCTAAGTCCAGAAATGAGAAAAATTTTATACAAACTTTATCCCCCCATCCGCCCCTTTAGGGGAGAGTTTTATCCATTTCACCTACACATCCGCAAAAATGTCAACTTCTGGGTTAAAGAAAGAACTAAGAATTAGACAAAGAAAACTTGAATGGTAAATATGGAACAAGATGGATTTAGTCCATTTACTGTTAAAAACATGCCGGGAATGTCTGCTTCGACTCTATACACATCACTGGCTCTTTATCGTTTAATGGTATCGCGGCAGCTGTCAGCAAGCTTTTGTTTAGCCGGTCACATTTTCCTCATACACAGTCCTAAACGATCACCAACCCAGGGCTATTGTATGTTAATTCCAGTAAACCATCGATCTACTACCTAGTACCTAGAACACTACGGTAATTATACCCAACAAGTTACGAGTCATAATTTCCACCTCATAAACTTTTAGCCTTGGTATTATTGTTGCGAATATTTTCACGTACCATTGCAGGGCATTCGAAAACATATTAAAGTGGGAAGTCATGCTAAAACTTTGTAACTGTTTGCGTTAAAATAGACACGATGTGCTAGGAATGGTTGCTTTGACGAGGGAGATCTGACCGTCAAAGGATTTGTGCTATCTATACTGAAATGTTTTGAGAGTAGTAGAGCCTCGCTGATCTCAGCATCAATGGGCTGGCTCGACCGGGGAAGGACTACCCTCTCACAGAATATCGACGTGAAATACTGTTGTGTTTCGTTCGGTGAGTGAGAGTACCGGAGGCCCAATCACCCATTTTCCCCCTTCCCGCTCATTCTCCTTCCCACTTCCTTTCCTAAAGGGTCGGCAACGCGCAAGTGATGCCTCTAGTGTCGCAGGCGTCCATAGGCTACGGTGACCACTTACCATCACCTTAGTTGTATAAAAAAAAAAGAAACGTAGTACGACAATGGCTATTCACAGTTATCGAATGACGAAGCTTTCGTATGGTTTCATATAAAGATGAAAATATTTCGTAACGTTTGAATACACGAATGAGGTACTGGATTAGGTAGTCGTATCGTCACTGTCATTCCGCCGAATGAGGCTTGCGCACTCTTCAGACGAAAAAAGTATGTATTCACACGAAGCAAACAGAATGATGCTCAAGGAACGGAGATTAACAGTTACCGTATCACCGTGAATAGACACATCTTAAGAACATATAATTCCCATACGCGCAAGCTTATATCCCACATACATTCTAATCCTAACTAATATTATAAATGCAAATGTGAGTTTGTTTGTTTGTTACGCTTTCACACCTTACCTACTCGACCGATCATAATGAAATTTCCCATACCAGTTGACAGGGGAACAGAAAAGGACATAGGGTACCTTTCATCCAGAAAAAAATCAACGGGTTGCACTCCGGGAGTGCCGGCAGAAGTGAAAACTTGAATATTAAGGTTGTGCATTTTTGATATTTTGGAATGGTTAGGGAATAATTTTGCACGAATTGCTTTAATTATCAGTATAAAAGTACTATCATTTATGTGGTAAAATACAATATTCATTTATTGCGCTATCGTACACAAACATGACAATTCTCCCGCCGTCTTACGAATTTTCGATCAGGTCACGTGTCCTGACGCGAGTTTAACAATTCTCCCTCCGTCTTACGAATTTTCGATCAGGTCACGTGTCCTGACGCGAGTTTAACATTTCTTACCCATCACAAAAAAGTGCACAACGCCGCAAAAAAGTTTTCACTTCAAAAATTCTGTTACTAATCTAACCTAACCTACATTTACGCTAGCAAAGCCGCGGGCAAAATCTAGTAAGATATAAATCGTTTCGCAAGTAGAAACATACTACCAAATATTCTCTAGTTTATCCTCCATTTCGTAGTTCCTCATATTCAAAGTGCATTTATCTCTCAAACGAATTCTCCAATGCTTATATGTACAGATACTCGAACTGCAAACATGATTCTACCTGCAGTTTATAACTGTATAGCCAACGATCCATATTCAGCAGTGGACAGACAGGAATATATTCAGACAGACGCATAAAAGCGTTTTCAAATCTCTGCTTTTGACGTTTAGTTCCGTCTAGCTCTCACAGGGAATCTTGTTCAAAGGCACAAAGTACCTTCACAGATATCAGCATATAGAACCTGCTACGTGTATTTCTAACATTATGAGGTACAATTTCATGTTTCGTTGATGCTACAATTCATTTTTCAGTTGTCTGCTAACTTGATTGTAATGAAACTTACGCTACGTGATTTATTATATTAGAATTAATATAAACCACGATAAGGTACTATTTAGATTGCAAACTACTTGAGTTAAGTTATTTTAACATTTTGCGCTGCAGCGGCGGTGATTGAATTCAATTATATTTGACCGCCGGCTGTATTCCAGCAGTTGACAGATTAAATCTTTTTTAGGGAGCCACAAAACCCTTGACTTTGTCTGTCCGTGTGTCTGTCTGTCTGTCTGCGACACCTCCTTATCTCATACTAATGTTACACACAAGAGATCTGGAACGGTTATATGTATTGACTGCCCAACTATATATTAAGTATATTTTTATGGATTGTTGTGAATGTGTAAATACAAAAGATTTCTAGGACAAGTGAAGTGTCATATAAAAGAAATTATTTGCATATTTTAGTTTTCGTCGCATATTATTCGTGATTGTCTTAATCTCCGAAATAAACAGGATTGATTTCAGGACAAAATGATCGTTTTCTGTAATCAGTGTTAGTTAGAGACATCGTTTCATTTTCCCTGTATTCTTAGGCGTATTAATTTACTTGCCGGTTTCCTAAAATTTTTAAAGAAATCAGTAAGTATATTGTATCAGCAGCGATAGCTCAGTGGGGAGACCAACAGACTGCAATGCAGAGGGTCTCGGGTTCGAACCCACGTCACGCACCTCTGACTTTCAGAAATTATATGACTTTTCGAAATTATGTGATTGACAACGTATTGATTGACAACAAAATTATCGCCTGCTCCGTGCCTGGGAGAGCACATTAAGCCGTCGGGCCCGGCTGCCATGAACATCTATGGTAGTCGTTATTGGGAAGTCAGTGCCCACTAATATCCTGACACTGGTCTAGCTTTAGGGTATCGTTAGCCTTCGGGTTGCGGAAGTCAGATGGCAGTCGCTCCGTGTAAAAACTAATATCCAGTCAAATCCGGTTAGACTAGGAAGCCGACCCCAAGTGACTTGGGAATAATAAAGGCTAAGGAGAAGAAGAAGAAGAAGTAAGTATATTGTTTCATCAATTGTATAGTAATAATAGAAAAAGTAATAGACAATGAATTAAAACAAGCTATGGACGCTAGCCATTCATTGTTTTTGGACGATGATGACGTGAGTGTTATTTATGTTTTAGTTTTTAACGCGGTGTCTACTGGGTTGTCGATTATACCAAATACCACGTGCAGTGTTGCACATTCTCATTCGAACGTTATGTCGACTTCTTTGTACCATTTGCTTTGAAATAGCAATGATAAATCGTCATTAGTTTTCTAATTGGACAAATGTTACTAATGCGAAAAGCATCACTATTCTTATCCTGATCCTCGGCGCTTCGTACTCTTCCCTATCGGCCGTTATCTTATAATTGACTCCTTTGCCTTTCAAATCTTCCAACACCCTCCATTGATCTTTTCCTAGTATGGGCAAATTAAAACAATTATATTGTCTTCTGTTTACGCGAATGTTATTCATTGAAATTAAACTACTATATACGGATTTTATCGCGTTGTTTATTTGACACATTTTATCGCGTTGTTTCAAAAAATTTCAAAAAATTTTCAAAAAATTTCAAAAAATTTTGTTACGGTGTCAAATAAACAACGCGATAAAATCCGTATATAGTAGTTTAATTTCAATTAAAACAATTACTTTAAACATCAAACTTCAATCGTTTAGCCACTGTTATCAAAAAATAAAAAAGATAAAGTACGCAAATGTCTTTATAAAAAGGAGCAATAAATAGTTATTGCAATTTTTATATATACATTTGCCTGTTTTGTTTTAGAATACTTTTACTGATGGGTCACTGAGTCATAAGTATAGGATCTTGTTGCAATGTGCGCTCGGCACTTATAAATCCGAACTGAATACCTTTTTTGGTGCGACCATGAAACCCATACCTACCTTTGATAATGCCTAAAAAGGTATGTCATGTAATAGATTCATTTATTTTTATGCATTGTATTTGGAATTCTCAAATGCCCGACTTTACAGTCGGAGCGTACCAACTCAGGTTATTTACCTTATTTAAAGATATTTTATCTTATTTAACGCCACGAAGATCTGTTGTTTGTATTATAAATAATTCATACAACAAGGCAAAAGCAGTACATACAAAACCAGATATTGAACGTATTACAGTCAAATTTGGCAAAGATATTACGACATAGTATGCAACAAGCTATGGCGTCAGCTAGTGTAAAATATAATGAGAAAATCGTCAGAGTTGCATCTACCCACGTTGCTAACAAGTATGTGCTGCGGCAGGGTAATGAGGTGTATTTGTAGGCGGCAACGTATCATTACTTCGTATAACCGCGAATAGGAATGCGTATCTGAGCGATGAGTGTTTCTAGAAGCTTCTCTATTGTTTCATGTTTTATCACTTTTACCTTCATCACAGATAATAGGCAATTGTTCACACACGCATGTACTATCGACTTCAGCGACGGATGACCACTCCTAAGGTTAAAATCGCATAGCAGGCCAACACTTGGTACCCGTACCCGTGACACGCCCCTTTCTTTGTTTGAGTTTTTTTACACTTTACATTTGTTTACTGATTCTAAGGCGATACAAACTCAACTGGTCAACATGTGCAAGCGAAAATTTTTCTGAAATTGTCATCCGTCGCTCAAGCCGATAGTACATAGGTTTGCCGCCTGTCCTATTGATATTTGCTCAAACGGGTCACGCTCTAATGTGTGTTCTCACAACTCGTTAGCTACATTTTAGGTACCAAATTACATGTGTGATCCCAATGCCATCTACAATTCTAGACGCGGCTGCTTTTAAAAATTATTACTTGCAATTAAAAACTATTAAGAATTACGTGTCAGAAATACCCAATACGACTGTTTGACCTGCGAATTGGGCATAACTACTGCCAGTATGCGTAGGTGTGAGTTTATTCAATAGCAAATTGTAGTAATATGTAGTACGAATACGCAATAAAATAGTTTAAACGACTATGCGTGTAGAGTCATGTGTGTACCTCGGTTTATGTTACTCCCTGTCACTTGTTGCGTAAAATGTGCGTTGCATTGTACAATGAAAGTATTTCAAGCAAAAGGTAAGTCATGTTAGAAGCAAATTAATATCTTCCGGGGAAACGTGTGAGCAATGCAGGTTAACTAAAAAAACTTCCAATGCTATATATATATTTTCATTTGTGAAATAGAGTAAACGTTTTCAATTACTTCAGCCTTGATCGAACAAAGTCATTGAGATTTCTATACAAATATCACATAAAGCTTTAGAACTTTGCTCTTTATGTGGCAACAGGTTCGTCGTCTTAAGAGATCTGTCTAAAACAGAAAAATATAGGTAGTACGATGCCTTGATGCTTAAACCTTATCTCTATATCCTATCGTATCGTATTATAATAAACTAGGCCCCACGTGCTCCCTTTGTAAAACTAAATAATTCAACACATGAAACCGATAATCACGAACATAGCTTTAAACCTAATATTTGAAGGCCTTCAATGAATATCCAACCGTATCGTCGACGATGCGTGACCAATAGAATCCTGATTGTTTTCAATGCTTCAAGACATGTTTGTATTATAACAAACTGTAGTGAATCATTTCTAAATCCGATGTATTTGTTCGAGCGTACAAATTTGCATTATTATGTTCGTCAGTTACTATGTAGTTTCAGAAGAACATTGTACTGTTATTTTTATTTTACATAATAGGCGATTTATATAAAAATAAAATGGCTAGGTAAATAAATATAGTATTCCAATAAAACAAAATTTGTGGGTCTCAATCTCTGATCGAGAAGTTATAACAGTACTGCGAAGCAGAGAAGCAACAAAATAAAAATAAATGCCAAGTTTGTTTGGTTGATTCACTTTTTATAGCGAAACGGGGAAAAATAAAAACTGATGTTTTAGCTGCAGATAGCATAAGAAATAACAATAACGCAGCTAGGTTACCCGTTATCTGAAACCTTAATAAAGCAAGTAAAATGTGCTCTACCTTTGACAAGCATTTGGAGATTAACAGTATTTAGTTAGTATTTTTATATCTTTATATATATAATTCTTCTGTACGTGTGTTGACAGTGAACTCCTCCTAAACGGCTGGACCGATTTGAATGAAACTTTTTGTGTGTGTTCAAGTGGATTCGAAGATGGTTTAGATATGCTTTTTTTATTTTATTTTTTACTCTTTTGTACAGGATAACGTCTGTCGGGACAGCTAGTATAATTATATAATTCTACTGTACGTGTGTATGTCACTGAACTCCTCCTAAACGGCTGGACCGATTTTGATGAAATTTTTTGTGTGCGTTTAAGTGGACTCGAGAATGGTTTAGATTTGGTTTTTTTTTTCGTGTGTACAGGACGACGTCTGTCGGGACAGCTAGTTTAATATAAAACTACTGACAAATGCGTATTTTTTCCTGATTTCAAATAATATTTAAAACAAAATTATTATGGCAGTATAATAAAATTGTAAGTAACGCCTTCGATATTTGCGTGACGTCAAAGTATTGTTTAGGATGACTTAGATACTTGACTTAGTAATAATAGCAGTGCGTATGTTAATACATAAAATAGGTTGAAAGATATATAGCCCGACTTCTCTTTTAAATTAGCTGCGATACAAGACGGAGTTGAACATTGTTGGATTATTGTTTTCAGCATTTTTTTACAACGGCAGAATCTATATATTAATACGTGAAGCAAACACTTTGTAACCCTTTTTAAGAAAACTATGCAGACGGAGGAGTATGAAATTTGGCACAATTAAAGTTTATATGGAGAAGGAGGGGCGAATCCCAATATTTTTATAAAATATGCATAAGAAATACATTAAATTAATAAAAAAACACTACAGGCACACAACCATGCATTTGACACACGCAGTCGAATCGCGTTCGTAGTATTTCGGCATTGTTCGTCTGACATCGTACAATTCTTTGTAACTGTGGTTACCTATAGGTGACCATAGTTACAAGTTTTCTTTATTACAATAAATAAGGTATACCTTATTTTATGTAATAAAGAAAAAAAGAAAACAAAGTAGCAAGCTTAGGAATTATGGTCGAATTTTGACCACTAGGCGACCGCTAGTATTACTATCTATGCTACATTTGCCAGGCGTCTCTAAATGTAATTGTTAGTACTGGCATACTGCTAATTAAATTTAGAGAAGCCATTGTCACGCTAGCGAGGTCCCAATCAGTTCCAGGCCATAACCGTCGCTTAATCCCAATGTTTTTGAAATGCGTCCTAAACTTAGCGACTTGGTGAAATGTTTAAATATTATTGGCAATACATAATTTACCATTTAAAACCCAATTCTTAGAGCCTTATTTGAATAAAAATACAATAATATATATATATATAATTCTACAAACCATTTGTCGATTTTTATATGAATGGCGAAAATTTTGCTATAGTGGACACTCATCTTTGAGATCAAAGCTTTTGGTTCCCACAAATGGTTTCTCTTTTAGAACCCAGTGAAGACTAAACAAAATAACGTTTGATTCGGCGCCTTTGTGCTGCTAATACCGCGCTGTAAAATAAACTATAACTAGTTACGACTTCAAAACGGCAGTACCTATTAAGTTTACATGTATTGTGACTGTCTTCTTCATCGCATACTATCACTTCCTTGTTGAATGAAAATAACGCGGAACCATCACAGACATAGCCTCTATCTATTTAATTAACATGCTCGCTGATTCTATGTGTTAAACTTAAGTGTGTATCAAGGTCTTAGTTTAGATTACTGGGTCAGGCCAGTTGTTAATAGTTCGACTGCCAGAAAAATTACAGTAACAACATGGCGATGTGCCAAAAGACAAGACAGACAACAACAACGGAAACAAGTAAAATTTATAAAGTGCATGTAATTGCGCTTTGCACAACTTTTCTAGGGCTTGCCTTTAGATTCAAAATGTTGTTGTATGGGTCAAACGTTTCACTAGCATCTAAGTAAAAGAAAACCAGTCTATAAATACGTATTTTTGATATAGTTAAATTTAAAAATAAATGATTTAATGCCATGTATATACCGAGTTGGTGCAATTAATTCCATGTACTTTGATTTCATAAAAGGCAAGCATTTAAAAATCAAAGAAAATTTAATATGACAAGAACATTAACGTCATTAACATAAAGGTAAGGAAAGAATCAACTGCTTGTGTACAATTCTACCATTGAGGTGTTATTGTTGGCAACAGGCTTACCTATATTTGGATTCGTACTTGTGTGGTCGCCTGTGCAAGAAAATACTAAACCACGTAGGCAGGACCGGAATCATGTCCTTTAGTAACGGCATGGTACAGTGTGGACTCAGTACTAGGGTTTCAGCAAAATGTAATGTACTTTAAGAGTGTTAGAAATAAGGTTGCAAATTGTCTACAGTAGCGTATATTAAAGGAAGGGTATGAGTAGTATGTGTTCTCTTGTGTTATAGATGAGTAAAGGGGTACACCTACGTGGTGAAGTGTTTTAAGATGCAAACAATATTTGTTTACCTCGACGATTTTGCCACGCGGTTGGCACACTCGCGATGACTTTTTAGTCTAGTTACGTAAGATATGCTAATTACATGTGTGTACTTGTACGTTAAAGCAGGATGTGTATTTCGGATTTTATACGCCGATAAAACGTGCAAGCAGCTTTACTTAAGCGTATATGGCATCTGTTTCCAGCGCTTCGCTGTTATGGTAACGTTTAAAATTACGAGTGCAATATGTGTTTATGATGCTGTGAAACTGTAACTGGGATATATTTATTTACGCTAGTTATGTTGGTTACCAAATTGCGTCACAGATGTGAATGGATTGCCATAGTAATTTAGTGAGTGACTTGCACAGTTTATGTACTTTGATCAGAAAAAAACTCACATAAATGCTGCACTATAAAGTTTAGTATTACATTGTTCATGAGTGTATTTTTTGTACAAACTACATGTACAGAAAGCTTTCTTTATGCGTTGTTTAATCAGCTAATTACTCCTTGGTTTGATAGGAACTATTTTTATTGGAATGTGTAAATAAAGAAACAAACTTATTTATACAGTGTCTTATTTTCCATAAAGAAATATGGTCTAGCATTTACATACAGACCGTATATAAATGCTTTTTTAGGGTTCCGTACCCAAAGGGTAAAACGAGACCCTAAGTGTGTCAGGATCGTAGCAAATGGAAATCCGTAGTCTCTGCCTACCCCTCTGGGAAACAGACGTGAATCTATGTATGTATGTATGTATTACTAAGACTCCTCTGTATTTCTGTTGCCGCTATAAAAAATATTAAAAAACAGAATAAAATAAATATTGAAGGGGGCTCCCATACAACAAACGTGATTTTTTTGCTCGTTTTTATACATACGGAATATATGGTAAGGAACCCTTCGTGCGCGAGTCCGACTAGCACTTTACCGGTTTTTTATATATTAAAACAAATATAACAAATAGGAAACTACTAGGTATTAACACAAATTTACAAATTTCTATCGACAGTTATGCTGAATGAATACTCAGTAACTATTTGGTATTCATGTATTATTTATTTTTATTACGTACCAACAAATAAAAACTAGTTTCCATTAGCATATCATAACAAGAACGACGAAACAATACTACCAATACCAGAACAATTACTCTAGCATTATATTTTCAAAACAAAACATTGTGCACATAAAACAGCTGCTACTCTCTTATAACTACTTTGCATTCGTAAAACAACTTGGTAATGAATATAATAACTATGTAATTAGTAAGCGATTATGCGGTTTGGTCTTATAGGCAGGGTTGCCTCTGCAGACTAAAGAGTTATGTTGACAACGCAATTTGACCTATGAGTGAACAAACTGCGTTGCGTTCTGAAATTAGAGAACTGAAATAAAAAACAAATATCACAAGGGTAAGTTTAGGAGAAAGTCATGTATTGTGCCAATTAGAATTGTAATGCACGAACTTTTGAATTAATAATAAGGTCTACGTCTTGACTGTCGAGCAAACGTACGGGTGTGCATAAGAAATTTTGTCATAGCTTTTCCGCAAACGTTTAACGTAAAGTGATACACGAATAGTGTTGTCGAATTTGGGTTTTTATGTCAGTGAGAGATAGTAATTACTTAAACAATACGTCAATATTTGTTTGTAGTTTTATTTAGTCGATGGCGAGTAAATGTCAAGAAATAGCATAAACTTTACAAAAATAGTTTTCCGATACTTTTTTTGCTAGTCACTGTATTGTCTGATAGAGTACCCAGTACGTAGAAAAAGAAATGACGCGCGAAGTTTTTATACATCTTGTCGAATTTGCAACATCAACGTAATTTTATACTTATGGTTACCATTTACCACCTTTAAAATATTGTAAATTGAGAAAATAAAATGTAATAGAAATAAACCGCTAGATAAAGACGTTTTTTGAAATGATAAGCTATAATACACAACAATCAATGCCATAATAAAAAACGTATGTATTGTTACGTGCTGGGTTCGAGGGATAAGAATGTAAAAGTATTACCGAATAAAACACGTTTTATTCTAACACACAATTAATTTAAAACACAACACACACTATACTTCACTTTTCCACTGTAATTTGCTTTAAACTCTGTGATATTTTCGCTTCTGTTCGCTCCGATGAATACTCGACCGCTTACGATTGTAAACTGACTAGGCGAGCGCTGGCCTTCCCCTTTTATACACGGTTGAAGCGTTTCTGGAGATTTCTTGAAAAGCCATACCCAGTATGTAAACAGTAAGAAGATTCGAGAAAGTTCCAGCGTTTTCTCTACTCTTCGCGTATCGACAAGCTACGTAGTTCAGTAAGACGTCAATAGATGGCGCTGTAATAAATTATAAGAAGGAACTGCAATATGCCTGCGGCTTCGTTTCCGTATTTCGGTTTTAAAAGAAGTCTGTCACTATCTAACTCCGAATTATCTCTGTGCAAGGAATCATGTCGATCAGTCGCTCGCAACGAAAAAATAACTTACATACTAATAAACCACCAGATAAATTTTCGTATTTGTAGGTACACTACAAAGGAATATGAACAGCGATACGGATTAAAGATGAATTCTTCCATGAACGGATCGGTACCTGGCATATACTTCTATCAATTTTATTAATCAGCCTGTTCTAACAATTAATCAATTGAATTCCTACGCACTTGGCACTTGCATTTGGAAACCTGAAATTCTCAAGACAGATAAATAGATAAATCTTTATTGTACATCAAAACATTTGTACATAAAATTTGTGAGAGTAAGGATGTATAATGGCCTTAGAGTACGAACTCTTTAGCGAATAGGTTATGTGACAGCCCTATTGACGTAGCCAAATGGGGAGTTATGACTGTTTAAGTGGGCGGTGCGCGCGGCGTGGTGAAACATCGACGTGTAATCATTAACAAAAACTCAGAACATCTGTTCGAATAGTGGCGATAATTGACACAGCAAACCTGTTATTTGAAGAACAAATATACTTTATGTGTACAAAATCGCTTTGTTGTAGGATTTTAAGGTATTTACTTATTCTTTTATGTTCATGTACATTGTTGCGTTAATCCAGTGTCCAGTTTTCATATCACGTAATTACATTGAACCTTGGCAGTGGCAGCACTTTGAAATCAGTCCAAAATCCCGTGTTGCCGTACAAAAATAACTTATTATATTGACTCTATATCTTGAAAAAGTCCTGAACCTCACAAAATAGTTTTAAAAATATTATATACTAGCTTTTTCCCGCGGCTTCGCTCGCGTTAATTTAGAATTTGACAATCAATTCGGGTTGTACTCTGCTTGTAATAATATAATAATTCAATCATGATTCCAAAGACACGTGGTGCCATCTATTATAATAAGAACGTTATTATTGTTTTCCTCGGGAACAGTAATTTTTTTCGGGATGAGAGGTAGCCTATGGCCGTTTCTGTACACCTGACAACGTATATGCAAAATTTCAGGAAGATCGGTTACGTGGTTTAGGCGTGAAAAGGTAACAAACAAACAAACTCATTTTCGCTTTTATAATATTAGTTAGGATTATGTCGGTTTGCCGGCATCACGGAAAACGAACAACTAACTGATTTCTTTGCTAAGCCATGTTGTATCTAATTACGTTAGTTAGACGTGGAGTCATGGTGCATAATGTGATCCACGCAAATTTCTTCTCAGACGAACTGTAGTCCACACGGACAATATAGTTATTGATGCCTACTAATTTTTACTGTTGTCCTGAAAGCCATATATATACCAACTTCTATATACATTTAACTATACAACACCCTACAGCAATCTGGCAGTCTAATGACTCATTTATGTCTATCTATCGGTTCCTGCCAAAACAACAATACATTAGGCAAAAATGTTTCTCATAACCTAAATAATAGAGTTCAGATTCATTCGATAGAGATCAATTTGATCCACCCAATTCTGATTTTAATTGCCTTCCCGATATGACATTTGATTCCTTGTAACCGCCCGTTCTAAATGCTTTGAAGTTAGTGCCTCGTTAATATTCTATAGTTTCGTGAAAGCTATACTATATCTGATTTATGATAAGTACAAATGAAATAAATTTAAGAAATAGGAGCCATTTATAGTAAGAATCGTGTAAAACATCGCTGCTAAAATATACGACATGACTGCGATTACGAAATGACTGAAGTTAAACAAGTTTTACGTATACTCATTGAATCACACTTTATTAAATTTACAAGTATCTCTACTAGTCTACTGAAACTCAAAACTAAACAAAACATAGCATGACGTAAACTTATTTAAAATACTTAAGACTTACTAAGAAGTTGTGCCAGTTATCCTTGGTCTCTTAGTAAACTAGGTTCTTAAAAAGTGTAGAAAAGATCGGTACAAAATCAGTCAGCGATAACAAAGCCCCATTCACACTTAGCACGACGGAATTATATAAGCCAAGTTCTTGTAATTAGGCGAAAATGTTGGCAATAACTACTGTGTTACAATAAATTGGTTGACTTTTCTGAACTTGACTTATTTACTACTAAGCCACATGTATTTATTCAAATACTTGCCAAACATTGGTACGAATTGGTTCAATAACTGTTTAAATTGCACTTCACGACGTATTATTGTATGTGATGTTTTGTTACTGTTATAGTATGTATAATAATCCTTTTATTACTTTAATATTGTAATAATTTATTTCCTTTTTTTTATAAACAATAATAATTAAGCTCTCATTGTTATCTAAATGCGAAAACATGTAATTGGTAGCTAGTTATATTATTTGTTTTTATCTTTAAGTTGTCAATACTGTTTGTTTTCCAATTATAATAAAATAAAAATAAAATAAAATAACATTACAGTGTCATAATTAAGCAAATTAAGCCCATATGTTTAAGGAATTACCAAAACAATACTTTTGCTATAAACCCAAAAAATATATTTAACATAAACACGACTTCTGCATTAAGGAATTAACCCTTGTCTTTCAGGCGTGTAATAAACATTGGAATTGTTATCATCAGCCATTATAAAATTTGGAACACACACGTTTATTCCATTGAACCTGATTCACCATGTGTGTTGGTTCCATAGAGCACGCAATATAAAAGTTTTCAACTAAAGACATTCCTAACTAATATTATAAATGCGAATGCTTGTATGTTTGTTATGCTTTCACGCCTTAACTACTCAACCGATCATCATAAAATTTCGCATACTAGTTGTCAGGGGGACAGGAAAGGACTTAGTGTACCTTTCATCCAGAAAAATAACTGTCACTAACGTAACCTACATTTATGCGAGCGTAGCCGCGGGCAACAACTACTACTTTACGACTATGACCATTATGCTGTGGAAGGGACTGTTACTTACTCTCGGTGCTGACTGTCATTTGGCACGAATATTCTTATCACTTTCCTCTCTACTCGAAGCGCGCAGCGCAGTTTTAAACTATTAATAGACGATCGAACTTGTGGGACCGAACCAACGAACTGGTACAATGTGCTCGACACGCCACACCACCGCACCGCACCACAGACGGTCCGGTGCTTTCCGTGCTACTAGACCGGGATCACGTCGACATGCCTCCAATATTATCAAAACAGGCTAAAATTGCGTTAGTTGCGGCAGCCATCGTAGCTGCTACACCTCTCGAAAAGGGTAGCAAGTTTTATATTTTTCTAAAATGACACCCATCCAACGCTTGATAGCGGGCATCTTTGTTACAACATAAATTGTGAGACGTATCCCAAAAACATGGGAAATCCTTATAAAGTTCTAAAACTTCCACAATTAATCTTTTTCCGTAATATATACGGCTTCGTGGTCGGACGACATTGAAACGTGTCTCGCTCGGAGGTAGAATTACGAATGAAGCGCCAAACGGTGCGGTGGTTCAGCCACACGAGCGAATTTGGTGCGGACCGCACCAAATCCTTTGGAAAAACCATCGAACGGAGTGCACCGTCAATAATTATAATAATGTGCGGCGGACCGCTGAATATTCGATGGTATGGTTCGGAGCGCACCAAGTTCGCGGTGCGGACCGCACCATATTCGATCGTCTGTTAATGCTTTTACGTTCTGTGGTTGGAGTCGTATATAACCTAATTTACGATTAACGACCAGTCAGGCGATCACTTTCTGGTAGCACCAAATGAGAATTCTACAAAAAAGAAACTAAGTGAAATATCAAGTCTGTACGCAACAAATTAACGCAGCTACACCTCGCTGTTATCTCAAGAAAACGAGACTACATTCCTTTGACAGCGAATCCAACATCCACAAAGTTATTCAATTCTTCCATCAAACAAAAAACAAAGTTTTCTAGCAATCACACAATAATTTAGCCAACACACGATGCGTGAACGTGTAAACTGTAATTTAGTTCATCTCGGTAAGTGCAAAAAAAATTAATGTACATAACAGTCAATCAGCGAGCAAAAAGCACAGATTGGTAAATAATTCATCGCCGAGAGTACGTTACACTGGATATTGGTTTAATGGTCCACCCAACATCAATGTGTTAGCCGTAGTTTCCAACTCTCTTAGCGAAAGAACCTGTTAGCTGATATTAGACATATAGATAATTTAAACCAATTTACTTGCAGATCTTCGGTGCAGTTCAATAGAAAATATGACCCTTGCGTTAAAATCTTGCCCACACGAGGCTTTTGCCCACACTGAAAAAATTAATATAAATAACATGCAGATTAAAAACTATGCGTATTATTTTTATATTAAACCCTAACTGTGGTGGTGGGCTGATCATAGCACTCAAACAGCTGAATAGCCATATGTAAAGCCATAACAAACAATTATGTGTTCATGCTGGTACAATATTGATATGAGCCTCATTTGGACCATTTTGAAGACTTAAGATGAGATCTCTTTGACAAGAATGCAGGGCCTATATTACATGAAAGGTAGCTAGTATCTTAGTATCTAGAATCTCGTGGGAATTACTGCTCGGTGTAATTTTCTACAGAGAATGTAACCTCAATATATGGCATGTGGCACCTTATTGGAATCCCTTAGGTAAGTTTCCACGTAAGCACTACGTAAAGTACAACCTTTATAGTACGATGAGTTGGTAAGAAGCGCGAAACATGTATTAAGAATCAGGAAGCGTCTGGGAACAACAGTTAAACGCATCTCAGCGTAATTTCCGACAGGAAAAGGGGTCCCGTCTAATTTCCTCGAATATTCTTCACGTCGAGAGCCGCAAAGCTAAAAAGTCGAGGAACAATTGCAATATCTATGGACCATCAACTGTGATGCAACTGGATTCTGGTTCTTTTTATTTAGTTAGACATTTGTCAAAACAAAACAGGTAGGTAACGTAACTTTTCCAATTACGTAACGTTTTCCAATTAAGGGCCAATGTCACCCCTCAGGGCTAAAGTCATACGAAGTTACAGGTAGTTAAACCTGTAAGATAGACGCGTGTTAGTATAGTGATTTCGGATCAATTAGACCGTCATTGACATTTGCAGTAATTGACAACCAACTTGTTCACAAATCACTATACGCAGGTGTCTAGTTAAACATGCATCTGTTCTTACATCTTGGGATGCATGCAGACACGTATTACACCTACATTTCTTCAACTATGATTTTAGGTCCCATGTTGTAGAGGCGAGCCTATCACTGTATGGACTCTGGTCCATAACTACTGAAAATCTTTTGAGAAAATCCCAATAACAGTGTTTTACTCGGTAACCATTACCGGGTCAAACACTGTTAACTCATGCACAACAGTCGTATTCACTACCGCTGCGTCACTGAGGCAGCTAACTATTTGTATCTATGAAATTTGGGTGCAACGCAATCACCGTAATTGAGTTGCATTGTAAAATATTTGGTAAAGGCCAAATTGTTTATCGACTACCCACAACGATATCCAAATATGTTTTAAATAAGTATAAATGCGAAAATGTTTGTTTAAATTTTATTCACATCGAAAAGGGTTAACGAGGCTATGTGATTTTATTATCGCAAACAGATAAAAGAACGTCGATTACATAAACTTATTTATATGTACATTTTTCTGCAGCAGAGCTTTTTTTTAACATAATGAAGCTGAAGAGTTTGTTTGTTTGAACGCGCTAAACTAAGAAACTACTAGATCGAATTGAAAAATTATTTTAGTGTTGGGTAGCCTATTTATCGAGGAAGGCTATAGACTATATATCTTATCTTATCTTATGTGGGGGCCAGTCTGTGCAGACCGGCGACACTTCGACCCAGTGGGATCTTTTGTGTCGACACTCTCCCAATGACGACTGCCATAGACGTTCATGGCAGCCGGGACCGACGGCTTAACGTGCTCTCCGAGGCACGGAGCAGGCGATAATTGTCAATCAATACGCACATAATTTCGAAAAGTCATATAACTTCCGAAAGTCAGAGGTGCGCGACGTGGGTTCGAACCCGACACCCTCTGCATTGCAGTCTGTTGGTCTCCCCACTGAACTATCGCTGCTCTCTATAACTATATAACATCACGCTATAACCAATAGGAGCTGAGCATAAATGAAAAATTCTCTTATGTGAAGTAGACAAAGTTGCGCGGGCCAGCTAGTACGACATAAAGTTATTTAGTTGCACTCTTCCAAATAGTAATACAAGCATTCTGCTGTGCTAAATACGACAATAATTAATAACGATAACATATCCTTTTTACCGACTTCAAAAAAAGGAGGGAGGTATTCAATTCGTCTGTATTTTTTTTTTTTTTTATGTTTGTTACCTCGTTTCTTTCGACTGGGTGAACCGATTTTGATGATTCTTTTTTTATTTGAAAGCTGGTGCTTCCCGTGCGGTCCCATTTAATTTTGATCAAGATATGACCATTCGTTTTCGAGTTATACTTAATAATGCGTATTTGGCTACATTGATGATGTTCTCACATTTGGCAAGGTTCGCTAAAAACCGAGAAATAAACAAAATTTTAACAAAAAAGAAAACCGACTTCAAATAAGAATATTCTAAAACTTAAAATGCACTAAAAAGTTAATAAATATTTGCATATTCTTGTGAATAATTAAATTATTGTTATTATTGGAGTCGGTGTCAGCCAAGGTAGGTTTGTAACTAATTAAACATGAGATGTCTTACTATAATCATAACATAACATTGGCATGCACAATTACACACATAGACGCAGCACGCGGCGCGGGCGGCTGACACCGACTCCAAAAATAACAATAATTAATTTAATTATTCACAAGAATATGCAATTATTTATTAATTCATCATCCACAGTGTAATTCTAACAAAATTTCTTCGTATTTTCGGGTTTCAATTAATCGTCAGTCTTTTTCTTGTACTCTTTCTTCGTGTTAGTTTCTTTTGCGCCAGAATGTGTTTCTGTCTTTTTCTTTGTGATACTTAGTTCAACTTTAATCCATGACGCTCTTTCTAACTTGAGCATGCTAATAGTAACGTTTAAATTGAAACTAATGAACTAAAATGGCAAAGGTCGCAATGGGTAAGTGAATATCTCGTAATTTAAGAATCAAATCAAAAAGTATCAACTGCAAGAAATAAATGTTTCTGTAAATTATAAATAATTTTGTTTGGCCTGAGTTTTGTTTCTCTAATTTCGTATATGCCACAGACATATTCATATGCAAAGCACTAAAATAGCAAGATGTGTTTGTGTGCGCGAGATGATAGGTACCTACGTCGCAGGCGGTTCTCCGCAGACAGACACAGATATAATTAGTAAAGTAGCAGTTATACTATAAAAAAGAAAATATATAAATGGCTGGTCACCACGTTGTGCACGTCAGCGTATAGATTACTTCAAACATAAAACACAAACACGAAGCCATATAACGATGACACACTTCACAACTTGTGGAACTCAATGTTGCTTGATATTATAAGTAGATGCTTGGCTCGAGTAAGAGTCAACTTCGTATCCAATAAATTGATTTATCCATCGGCGTGCGAACGCCGGCGTCCAGACACAATAATTCTATCATTACGTCACGATATGGTTGAGCTACTGGTTACAATCATATTATGTTGCAATATTCTGTTAAGTAAAGGGACAGGTCAGGCTATGCCCTAATCTTTGCCTGGAATAGTGCCAGGTACCCAACCTTACTCACTCACTCTGGCTAACACATCTTTAGCCATCTCTGATCAGCCGTGTTAGACGGCTCGACTGGCAGTGAGTCATCTACCCTCATCCTGGACATACCGTCTACTTTTCGACTGTTAGCTTAGGACGTATGGTGCGGTCTCGAATTTATCTATTTATTTATTCATAACATAGTATATGGTAGGCTAGGGCCTTAGGGTATTAGGGCTGATAGGGCTGTAGGTACATTCGGGTTCCTGGGTTCCTGGGTTCCGTAGGTTCTTGTCATATAACTGTGCGCATACAGTCCGTTACTACTAAGGTAACGACTGTAAATCTCTGAACGCTTACTATCGACTATACATACATGGTATCTATAGTTTTATCACAGGTTTATTATCCTTGCCGCCTACGTAAACATTTTTTTGCATGTTATACATCGGCTCAGTCACACAACTGCGCAAATATATCGTGAATTATTGATACTGTGATATCGGCCGTTGAAACGGAGACTTTTTAATCAGTCATACAGTGTACCGAACCGAGTAAAAATGCTCTTTCACGTTTATAAAAATTCATGTTTGTGTCAATCCCTCGATTTTTCCCTTTTTCACGCGGGCTTTGGTGATGGATGTGATTTTCAACTTGCTGGCCTTTTGGTGTTTATATTTTACTACACGCACACAGAATTTTCAAGTTTGAAGAATACGGAAACACGAGGTCGTAAAGCTAATGGTCAGACTGTCAGGAACAGTTTTGGCAGTCGATATGACGAGTCAGTGCCGTCAACTGTTATAAAGCTTATGGAAACCTTTGACTATATCGATACCGATATGCGATAAGCAGAGGACAATCATCCAATGGAAATCATATATTCGATTAGGGAAATACTTCCTACTAACTTACAAAAGATCGCAGATCGAACCTTGTTTTTGCGGTGACTAGAGTTTGCAGGCTTTTCTACTCTCGTCTGTACTGTGACTACAAGAATCAGTCCCCCTTGCATTAGCAGATTCTTCTTTGTCCAGCAATTTTGAAGTATCTTATTTTGAAAGCATTCACAGATTATACTTATTACAACTACATAGTAAGCAGGCAGTATTGAAAGTAATAGCAAAATTGTAATTACGCATTGATGGCGTAGTGGTAAGTATAACCGACTGCCACGCCTGAGGTCGCGGGTTCGATTTCCGCACAAGTCAAACATTTGTGTGCATGGATGTTTGTCTTGGTCCGGGTGTTTCTATATATAATATGTAGATATGTATTTACAAAAAAAGTATACCTATATTTATGTTTATCCATTGTCTAGTACCCATAGTACAAACTCTGCTTAGTTTGGGCTAGATGGTGTTGTGTGTATGTGATAGAATATTATTATTATCTTTATTTGTTTTAACTAGTGGTCGCCCATTACTCAAAATTAAATCTACACTAATATTATAAAAAAATGTCAGTCTCTTTCTATACCTGACAACGTGTATCAGAAATTTCCTGATGATCGATCCAATAGTTAGGGCATTTGTAATATAATTGAAAATTAAAAAGCTACCTATTTTATTCAGTAGTAACTTAGCTATAATAACATAACACGTGACTGAAACCTCCGAGGACAGCTAATCCTAACTATCCTAATCCTAACTAATATTATAAGGGATTAAATATAATGATCAGCAAAAATATTAATTGGTTAGCAAATATTGCACAGCATAACGAGCATATATAAGCCTCAAATCACTGTATTCCGTCCCGGAAGTGTTAGGTTATGTTAGGTTCCTTTTTTTAAACCCACCCAAAAATAGGAGCCCCGCGAAGCGGAGCTCCGTCGACTTAGTTTGATCTCTTTAAAGTTTGCTGACCATGAGTTGCAGATCAATTAGCTTTTTTACTGCGCAATTAGTATTTTATTTGCTGTGCAGTTAAATACTACCCATATCGTCGAGAAAGCTGCGAGTGAAGTTCCTACTCTTCGATCCGAAGTTGGTAGACTTACCCAGGAATTGCAGGTCAGAGATCAATGGGCCAGGGCAAATAATGTGGAGATTCGAGGTATACCCGAAAAGAAAAATGAAAACCTCTACGATATAGTTGAGAAGATTGGTTCGTTATCTAACCAGACCGTGACTAAGCAAGATATAAATTATTTGGCTCGAATACCTACTAGAATTCCTAATGCCCCCAAATCTATAGTGGTAGCATTTAATAACCGCTACATGAAGGAAGAATTTATAACCTCTACTCGCAAGAGAAAGCAACTTAGCGTATCTCATTTGGGCTTTTCTTCAACAGCAAACTTTTACGTTAACGACCATTTGACACCGTCTAACAAAATATTACTAAGCAAAGCGAAGAATTTGGCAAAAGAACATAATTTCCAATACATCTGGGTAAAGCACTGTAAAATTATGGCCAAGAAATTAGATACTTCGCCCACGTTTTTTATAAAGTGCGAAAAGGATTTGTCGAAAATTACATCATAACAAAGTCTATCATATTTTGTTTCAAAACATTAGTTTACAATGTTGTGTATAGTTTGAGAACCGTTGTCACCATTAGAGTATTTTGTTCATCGCTTTGTCGTGTGAGTCATAGCGGAGCGCTCAACCAGTGTAAACAAGTAAGTTCGCATTTTATACTATTATCATCCTACCGCACAAGCTTTCGTAGCTACCCATCGATCACTTTCGCTTGTGCTTGCGACGAACTGTGCTTATATTATTACCTGTGTGTTCTAATCTCACCGCTTTTAACACATTATGTTTTTAAGTGTACCCAACCTTTGATTTATAAATTATGGTTTTGTAGTTGTTGGCCAATTCATTTAGTACACTGCATTAAATTAACGATAAAAATAGTGAATTTGCTACTAATTCATGCTGTATCGTTTGCATCATCTATAATAATATATAATTGTAAAACAAATAACATTTCTGCCTTTTTACCAAACTGTTGTTATATTTCGCAACTATTAAGCTTCTATTTTACGCGCTGTAATGATCATTTACACATCGATCATTATACTGTGGATATTTATAGTTTGCTTAATTGCTTTATTTATTATTTGACTAACTTTAATGATGGCTTCTTTTAACATCTATTATCAAAACACTCGAGGACTGCGAACTAAAACACATATATTTAAACGTAATTTGCTTATGAATCAGTACGATGTTGTTTCATTAACAGAAACATGGTTACTTGATGGTATTAGCAACAGTGAACTTTTTGGCGATAGGTATTTAGTTTGGCGTCGCGATAGAAATTATTCAAATACTCTAGAAAAATATGGGGGTGGTGTCCTCTTAGCAGTGCGACGGGGGCTCACCGCAGTACACATGCCAGGACGGAGCTCCTCAGCGGAGGATATTTGGGTAACAATTACCAGCGAGAGCAACCGTTGCCCATCACGTAAAATACATTTGTGTACGCTATATCTATGTACTGAAAAACATGGTAATTCATTCAATTCTCAGCTTAATAACTTTACGAATAGATTGGCAACTGCTGTTACCTCATGTCCCAATGACATCTTTGTAGTCATGGGGGATTTCAACATTAGTAATGTTGACTGGACGGATATAGGTAATTGCCTAGAGCCTTCAGGCATATCAGGCTCAGCCCAGGTTTACTTTTTTGACACACTATCAGAATGCAATTTATACCAATATAATTTATGTCGAAACGCAAATAATAGGCTTTTGGATCTGGTGTTTTGTAATAACGAGTTAAAAGTATCCTCCTGTGAAAGTCCGCTAGTGCCCGAAGATGTGCATCATAAAGCCCTAGAAGTAATTCTAACCTGTGCCAATGTTAAATCACTTAAAAGTAATCCGAGATTAAAATATTTTTATGAACGTGGAGACTATGATCAAATTAGGACAACCTTAAATGAGATAGCCTGGACGGATTGTTTGACTAATAAATCACTTGAGGAGGCTGTAGAATGTTTTTACGATTATTTATACGATTTAAGAGATAAATTCATACCTCACAGACTTATTCATTCCTCTTCTTGCCCGCCTTGGTATAATAAGTGTCTTAAAAAGATTCTTACAGAAAAGCACAAGTTTCATAAAAAATTTCGCACATATGGTAACTCGGATGACTATATTGCATTTAGCTTACTTCGAAAAAGGGCTAAGCGCGTTGAAGAAGAATGCTATCGCGCGTATATAAAAAATGTAGAGGATTCAATAGTTAAAACACCTAAACTATTCTGGAATTACATTAAATCTAATAAAAAAGGAGGTAATACTCTTCCTTCCAACATGACATACGAAGATAGATCGGCGAATTCAACTGAGGATATTTGTAATCTGTTTGCTATGTACTTCCAGTCGCAATTCCTACCCGCGTCTACTTATCACAACTCTTCTGTCTCTAACAGTTACCATGTAAACTCGAATTGTACTCAAACAATATGCGACATTGAAATATGTCCTGTTAAGTTGTGCAAGTTACTCAAATCTATAGACCTCACTAAAGGAGCTGGTCCAGACCACATAGCACCAAGATTGATTGTAAACTGTGCTGATCAATTGGCTGGACCGCTTACTATTTTATTTCGGCGTTCAATATCAGAAGGTATTGTACCCAATATTTGGAAGTCGGCCTTAATCACGCCTGTTCATAAAAGTGGTGACAGAGGACATGTAACTAACTATAGACCTATATCTAAATTATGTATATTTGCAAAACTACTAGAGCGGCTGGTCTATAGTCAGGTTTACAACACACTATCGAACACAATTATACCCGAACAACACGGTTTTGTAAAAAATAAATCTACGGCAACTAACTTGTTGTCTTTTATCGATTTTACTACAACTAATATGGTATCAGGTGGACAAGTAGACTCTATATTTACTGACTATAGTAAGGCATTTGATAGGATCGATCATAAAATACTTTTTCAGAAGCTATTACGTGCGGGAATACATGGCAATTTATTTAGATGGTTTACTTCCTATATTCAGAATAGATCTCAAGCGGTCGCAGTGAACGGTGCTATATCTACATGGAATAGCATCCCTTCTGGCATTCCGCAAGGTTCCTTAATTGGCCCTTTATTATTTAATTTATTTATTAATGATATTAGTTCTTGTTTCACAAACTCACAATTTTTAATGTATGCAGATGATATGAAAATTTTTAAGAAAATTGAGACTATTAATGACTGTCTCCTATTACAACAAGATCTTGCCAGATTCGAAAACTATTGTCGAGAGAATAATTTATTTATAAATACCTCAAAATGTTTCTTAATATCTTTTAGTCGGAAACCTAAAATATTAGATTATAAATATACTCTTAAAGATACGTTACTTAATAGAGTAAATGAAATTCGAGACCTAGGTGTTACACATGACACAAAACTCACTTATGAAAAGCACGTAGATAGCATCGCCAAAAAAGCCAACAAAACCTTAGGTTT
This sequence comes from Catocala sponsa, assembly GCA_963564715.1. Taxonomy (NCBI): domain Eukaryota; kingdom Metazoa; phylum Arthropoda; class Insecta; order Lepidoptera; family Erebidae; genus Catocala; species Catocala sponsa. The sequence continues at coordinate 5,744,464 of OY751334.1, forward strand.
CATTATGAGATCATGTTATCAATTTACAAATTTAAAAATTATTAAAATACTTTATTGTTCTTATGTTCGTAGTATCCTCGAGTATTGTTCCCAAATTTGGAATCCACAGTATGATGTTTATATAAATAGATTAGAATATATACAGCGCAAATTTACAAGATTTCTTCAATACAAATGCCAGAAATATGACAATAGCTATCTCGGGAGGTGTAAGAGACACCACTTACTACCACTATATGAGAGGCGAAAAATTGCAGATATAACATTATTGGTAAAAATTGCCCAATCTAAAATAGATTCGCCCTACCTTCTTTCTATGTTACACCTCAGAGTGCCCACCAGATCGGTTAGAAAACCTATTCTCCTCGATGTTCCTCACGGTACCACTAACTATAGAGACAACTCATTTTTTGTAAGATCAGCAAATCTTATCAACACACTGGTTGACTGCCCTGAACTTGATTTATTTAACACACGTCCATCCAAATATATCAACACGCTTTCCAATCAATGGTTTCAATCGGTGCCTTAAACGTTTTCTCAATCATTGTAATTAATTTTCCCTACATCAGCATTGTAATTGTTTAAAATTATTATATCAATGTTAATTTTGTATAGCAATATAAGTAAAATCTATCAAGCCTTAGTTAATCACATGCGAAAACATATAAATGGTTTATAGATAATTTATAAGATTTGTAAAATAGTAATAGAAACTGTTTGTTTTCCGAATAAAATAAAATAAAATAAAATATTATAAAAGCGAAAATGCGTTTGTTTGTTTGTTACCTTTTCACACCTAAACCACTGAACTATTAATTCTAAAATTTTGCATATACGTTCACAGATGTACAGAAACGGATATAGGCTACCTTTCATCCCGAAAAAATTACTGTTCCCGAGGAAAATAATAATAACGTGCTTATGATTATAATAGATGGCGCCACGTGTCTTTCGATTCATGATTGAATGATATTATTACAAGCAGAGTACAACCCGAATTGATTGTCAAATTATAATCAACGCGAGCGAAGCCGCGGGCAAAAGCTAGTTAAAAATAAATTATATTTTATTTTATTGCCATTCAACGTGGCAATGCTGCCAAACTTCTGGCCACACTACGAGTCGTGATGCGGAGGAATTCTATGACGCCTATTAGAGTGCTTTAGTTTTTCTTTTTCTTTTTTATTTCTATTTTATAATATTTTAGGCACTTGAACTAACTTAGTTTTAAATTATTGTGTTTATTGATAATATACAGTTAATAAATGTTTGTCAAGTTATTTTCTTCGTTTTATAAAAATCATTGCCAAATCAAAAACAACTCCGTGAGCATGATATGCTTAAAAAGGGGCACAAAGTTTTCTATTCACTTATTAATACACATATTGTATTCATTAATTGTTATTGCTTTTCATCACGTAAGTAATATACATATATATAGGTATATAATATAGAAGAGTAATTACGCCAAAACATATTTTTTTAATAACATATGTGAGGTACCGTGTCGAGGCTATGAAATGTAACAATAACATGAAAGAATATACACATAACAAATAATAGAGAAACACTTGAGTAAATATGACAGCGACTTGGTGGAATAGTGACACAGTTACCAGCGGTACTTGACCCTCAGATTTGCCGCATTGAGTGTTACAAGACAGTGAGGGCGCCTTCAAATTTGCCGCAATGTACAGCACGGCTGCAGTGCTGCAGCCACGCTGCTTTGTAAATCCATATAAATAAAAACGCGCGACTGAAGCGCTGCACCCGCGCTTCGGCCGCGCATTAGAGCTTGTCCAGAAGGGGCGAATTCGCCGCGATTCTCTCGCCCGTATCACGCGCGCTCATTGCGTCTAGAAGAAGCGTACCAACGCGCGAGCATTTGGGGACGAATATAGACATCCATTTCTCTCAATACATGCACTCGCTCTGGAGTTCGCGCGTTAACTGGACGCAACAAGGCATCTCTATTATCTCGACTCGCGCGCAATTAGCGCGAATCAAGCGCGAGTCGAGAGTCTGGCGAAGTGCGCGCGATTTACGCGCGTATTTTGAATTCGCACGATGCTTGTGGACGCAATGTATTGGCGTCTAGTATCTGGCTAACGCGCGAACGATATCGCGCGTAACGTTTCGCGGCGAATTCGCCCCTTCTGGACAAGGTCTTAGTTCATCGATAGACTAGTGACGGCTGCGTAACGGCAGCGTTGCAGCCGCGCGGCAAATTTGAAGGCGCCCTAAATCTATGGCTTCATATATATAAGTCTACATATAACCCGGGTTTCCTTCCAAGAACTTTATACATAAGTTTGACTGCACTAGTGGTTTAAATGGTCGTCTCGCCACTGCTACTGCGTCGAGTGTTGTGGGTTCGAATTCCAGACGGGTCAAAACTTTGTGTGATCCACAAATTTTTGTTCCGAGTCTGGGTGTTTTGTGAGTCCGTTATTTGAATGTTTGTAAAGTTCTCCGCGAGACAGGGTGAATATAATGTTATCCTTACTGATATTATAAATGCCAAAATGAGTTTGTTTGTTTGTTTGTTTGTTACGCTTTCACGCCTTAACTACTCAACCGATCAACATGAAATTTTGCATACACGTTGTCAGGGGTACAGAATAGGACATAGGGTACCTTTCATCCAGAAAAAAGAACTGTTGCAAAACTAACCTAACCTAACCTATATTTACGCGAGCGAAGCCGCGGGTGAAAATTAGCATGTTATATTGCCTAGTGAGGGATTACCTAACCTTTTTTAAAAAAGAAAAAAATTTAACAGTCTCTTGTTTGTATCTGTAGATATGTATTTATCTGGCTATAGAATTAGTACCTACATAATAGAGTACGAAGCTATTGCCGTTTATCCGGCAGAACTACCCAGACCCGATTCTGAGAATTGCTATTAATCATCGTTCGGATGCCGGCGTCTAGTGACAGTACAATGCTTTTATTATTTTGTCATAGCTTAACTGTTAGGTTAACAGAAATACTCAATAACACTACCGATCCGAAAATCGAACCAAGACTTTACAATAGACTGCAATTTTTTCAATCAAAGTTCGGCACTGTTAGTCACGGCCCCAAGCAGCGATAGCTCAGTGGGGAGACCAACAGACTGCAATGCAGAGGGTCTCGGGTTCGAACCCACGTCGCGTATCTCTGACTTTCGGGAGTTATATGACTTTTCGAAATTATGTACGTATTGATCGACAATTATCGCCTGCTCCGTGCCACGGAAAGCATGTTAAGCCGGTTGGTCCCGGCTGCCATGAACATCTGTGGCAGTCGTTATTGGGAGAGTGTCGACACAAAAGAACCCACTGGGTCGAAGTGTCGCCGGTCTGCGCTGACTGGCCCCCACATAAGATAAGATAGTCACGGCCCATGGGGGCGAGACTTTACAATTGAGGCCTGTTCAAACCTAAGCGGTATTCGCTACCGTCTGCGGTAGAGAAAACCGAGTGGGTATGCGGTAATATTACTGTTCACACCAAAGCTGATTTCGCTATCCTTGTGGGTAGAGTTGATACTAAAATACCTGTGCGAAACCCGTGCGGCAGGCACTTCTACCCACAGCGGCAGCGAATACCGCTCAGGTCGCTCTAGCCGCGGAACTTGATACTAAATACCTGAGCGAAACCCGCGCGGTATATACTTCTATCCACAGTGGCAGCAAATACCGCTCAGGTTTGAATAGGCCTTCATTCAAAAAGCGAAACAAAGAACACCTAGACCCAGCACACCTATTTGTGGGTCGTTAAATTTTTTGTCCCGTGTAAGGAGGATCGAACCCACAACCGGCGGCAATGGTGAAGCGGCCACCTTAACCATTACCTACATGATTACACCATCCGTGCCATCGATCAAATATACCATAGATGCACGATCGTCGCTCGAAAAACGGCCCCAACAAAACTGTGCATAAATCAGTCGTATGCGCTATATTATTTATGAACCTGTCCCACTCACTCTTGCGTGCGCTGCCCGTAAGCGAGAACGAATCGACACCACTACTACGGTGGAGACCGTACCATATACTTAGTACGCTTGCGTATCGCGAGTAACACACTTAGGACGCTTTACATTGACGCGTTTTAACTAAACTATTACAAAATGTTTCTCAGTGGGCGTTCAATGGTGATTCCGGTTTATTTCCTGGATTGCATAATAAATGCAGACACTTATAAGTAAGTAGTACTGGTCAGTGCCACATATTGACGCGGTTTTTGTATGAGAATGTGCATCTATGGTATATTTGATCGAAGATCCGTGCAGTCAAATTAATACCACAAGACCGAGGCAGTCTCATTTCTATTATTGAAAACTTAATAATAATAGAGAGTACAACAAAATCAATGGTGAACATTTGAATAAATATAACATCGATCTGGTTCAACCAATGACGTATTCGGTACCGCACTTGACCTTGAAACTTCCCGCACGCGAGCAGCGACAAAATGTAAGTGGGGCATAACATCATGGCTATATATCGCTGAAAGGATAAGCAGAGAAGTATGACACACATTTCACTTTATTGAGTACTACACTTTGCCCCCGGTTTCGCTCGCGTAAATGTAGGTTAGGTTAGGGTAGTAGTAGTTTTGGATGAAAAGTACCCTGTCCTTTTCTGTGCTCCTGACATCGTGTATGCGAAATTTTATGATGATCGGTCGAGTAGTTAAGGCGTGAAAGCGTAACAAACAAACTCACATTCGCAACAACAACAAACAAACAATACTATGTAAGCAAATTGATTTTCTCGTTACCTATTTAATTATATTATACTTTACAATAAATGTTTCTTTCTTTTTTTTACTGAGTAGACGTATTATACTTTTATTTATGTACTAGCTGTTACCTGCGACTTCGTCCGCGTAGATTTTAACTAAAAAGTGTTTGTCTCCGCAGAAACCTATTTTTTTTTCTAAAATCAATGTAGCCTAAGTTACTCCTTATAACATCAGCTATCTGCCAGTGAAAGTCCCGTCAAAATCGGTTCAGCCGTTTCGGAGATTAGCCGGAACAAACAGACACACAGACAGACAAAAATTTAAAAAATAGATGTTTTCGTATAGGTACCTTATATACTTTCATATGTATTAGATAAAAAGCTGTTATTTTGACATTACAAACAGACACTTCAATTTTATTTATTTGTATAGATGTGTTATTTAGTATTATTTATATTGTGTGTAGGTACGTAACCATTAAAAAATGAAAAATCCGGGAACCAAAATTATTTGTCACTAGACCAGGGAACTGACAATCTGGGGTACCAAAAGGCCAGTAAACCAATGTCCTTTACATTGGTCTACTAACCTTTTGGTCCCCCGGATTATCAGTCCTCATATTTATCCTTGAAAATTATATTTCGTCTTTTTTATTCTCCTTACCAATGTTTATTATCACTTATCTCTTTGACCCTATTTACGCAGTAATATATATGTCAATGACCCTATTATAATTCGTCTCCTGTATCGCTATATACCATTCGCCTTTATATTTTACTTGTTTACATAAAAGTTATTTGAATGTAAATTTATACAATTTAAAATCGCATGTAAATAAATACTTGTTCGCCTAACGCACAACAACCTAGTTCAGGAAAATATCAATAGTTGCGCTTCATACTTGATGTGGCGCTTCTTCTTCTCGAGTCGACGGTACGATTATTTTAAATAAATAAAATGTCCTACAGTGGCGCTAATTGTTAATTAATGACTTATTTGTTGTTTGTAAATAAATTAAATATCATTAACATAATTATTATCAATAATAAAATAATTATTATCAATAATAATTATGATATTGATTTTGATTTGATATTGATTTTAAATACGAAAGTAATTCTGTCTGTTATGTTTACAGTTACACGGCTAAACCCAATTTTATGAAATTCGGTATCATACATATAAACAGTTTGATCTCTGAAAAAGACCATATCACTATTAACAGTATGAATGTGAAAGTATGTTAAGATGTATGGGTGGTTTTTAGTTGATACACAACGACTTCATAAATATTGACCGTCTTTGAATGAAACTTAGCAGAATTTTTACCCCTATGCATTTCCGTGGGATATTCTCGCGGGAGAAACCAGAGGCATAAACTATACCTAAGCTCAACAAAAGCACTCAATAATACAATGCGAACAAAGTCAGGTAACAACCAGTATGCTTACAAACGGGTACAATCGCTCGCATAGTCGCAACACTAAACAATGGTACGGTTATTGACAATGACCTTCAAATTCCATCGCACTACTTCGAACAACCGGTTCTTTAAGCTGACACTACTTCATAACAATTAGCATTAATTAACGTGTAATTCAATATGGCCGTGTTTAAATTGGCAGTTGACAGGTAGCCCGAGTATAAATGGCCACTGTAAGACGTATGACGGAAGCTGTAATTAATATTGGACTCATAAGTGAGATATAGAACGGCATAACACACTGTTATACCGAAGACATGCATGTTGTTAGGTCACAGAGAACGTTTTAGATAAATAGAGATCGGATAATTGGATGCATATTTAAGGAGTACCTATAGTTTCAAAACCCACCAAAACGATATCAGAACAAAAATAATGTTCCGATTGAATATGAAGTTCCTTCGTTGCTTCTATCGCATGGCACTGATAGATTTAAAAAAAAAAACACTCAAATTCTATTAAATCAGCTCACAAAAGTAGCAGTTTGTTGTAAACACCGCTAAAATGGTCCATTTATATTATGTCTTAAATAGTTTTTTGAGATTTACCATTATTTTGTGAAAAGTATTCTAGAGGATTTTGAAAGTAAACTACTCATTTACGTAAATTTATTTTTCGCGTAGCATATTTTGGAAGCGGCTTCTTAGAATATTTTTATTAAAAACAAGATCCTGGGATTCTGGGATTGCTTAACTAGTCGGAAGTATATTTATTTTACATTCAATTTTAACTCCCCATTGAAGTAGGTATTTGTGTATATAGGATGTGAAGGAAAGGGTGGTGTGATAAATAAAAAACATGATATAAATATTTTTATTGAGCTCGGTACTATTTATTTATGGGTGTTATTTATGTATTTATTTAAAAGAATCTCTAACAAGAAATACACATATATTGCAATTAAAAGCTAAGCACAAATATTGTAGGTCTTATGTTTTCTTACTAATAAGAGACCACAGTATGCGACACAAATAGTAGGTACATACATAAATACAATTAAAATAAAAGTAAAATCTTATAATATAAAAGCAGTAACTATGAAATTTAAAAAAAAATACAAATTACAAAATAATAAAGAAAAATAGAAAAGCGATCTACGAAACATTCCGCAAATGAGCTGCAACAGCATTTTTGAATTTCGTCAGTAAATTGTTAAATATATCTTAATTTAAATGGTTAGCATAGTATTAGTATTTTTGTGAGCAGAAAAATATAATCTGTGAGCAGAAATAGCTAATTGATCAGCAACTCATGGCCAGCAAACTTTAAAGAGATCAAACTAAGTCGACGGAGCCCCCCTTGGCGGGGCTCCTATTTTTGGGTGGGTTTAAAAAAAGGAACCTAACATAACCTAATACTTCCGAGACAGTGATTTGAGGCGTATAGATGCTCGTTATGCTGTGCAATATTTGCTGACCAATTAGTATTTTTGATGATCATTATATTTAATCCCTTTATTTAATAAGGATATCTTACAAAACATTTATTTATTTTGTATATACCTACAGGAAATACATAGAAAAGAAGTGAAATATATTATTTATCGTTAAAAAAGCGCTTTTCATAATAGCCAACACCTGAACTTTACGTAAATATGCATCCGATTATCCGATCTCTAGTTATAAACTATAGCTTCATAGACTACCCATCTAGGGCCTTAGCCCTAGATGGGTAGTCTATGAAGCTATAGCTATAGCTATAGTAAGCTAAAAGCATTGTCACTGTGTGCGTAAGAACGAGACAAACCTATACACTCTGTATGCGCTGCCTCATTCTCGCGTATATAGTCACAATGCTTTAAAAGATATTGGTAAGGACTCTGTTCCTCTGAGTGGAAGGCAGAGACTAAGAAGTTCCAACATGTGATCCTGTTAGATGTAGGATCGTAGCTTCTGAAACTTTATAATAACCATAATAAGTGTTTGAAGCAAGAGAGATGACTACTTTCTTATTTTATTAAGCTATTCTTCAATCGTCGGTTTACGGTACTCTTAAACCAGGCTTTCTCAAGAAAGCCCCTGATCTGGTCTGAGAACGGTCGTTCAGGCCTTCCCCATCCGACCCTTTCATTTACTATCACCAATAAAAAAAACGGGTTGCACTCCGGGAGTGCCGGCAGAAGTGAAAACTTGAATATTAACGTTGTATATTTTTGATATTTTGGAATGGTTAGGGAATAATTTTACACGAATTGCTTTAATTATATCAGTATAAAAGTACTATCATTTATGTGGTTAAATACAATATTCATTTATTGTGCTATCGTACACAAACATGACTATCCCTCCGTCTTACGAATTTTCGATCAGGTCATGTGTCCTGACGCGAGTTTGACAATTCGCCCTCCGTCTTACGAATTTTCGATCAGGTCATGTGTCCTGACGCGAGTTTGACAATTCGCCCTCCGTCTTACGAATTTTCGATCAGGTCACGTGTCCTGACGCGAGTTTAACATTTTTTACCCATCACAAAAAAGTGCACAACGCCGCTAAAGAAGTTTTCACTTCAATAAAACAGTCAATCACCATTGGATAAAGAACAACGCCATCCCGTTGTTTCTTACCTCATAACTTGAAAGGGAATCCAACTGTGAAAGCGCCGCGGGATGCCCGCTCAAACCTGAAGCGGTCCGATTGGGAATATATCAGCCTATAGAAAATTGCAACTATTCTAGTTTAGATTTCTTGCAGTCAGTAGAGTTGTCTGACCTCCTTAATGAGTTCCTCTTTTATCAATAGAGGTAACGGTAATCGTGTCTCTAGAGGCAGCAGCGTAGCAACGAACTAACCAACTTTTTTACAGCGCCGGTAAAAACGAAGTAGACGGCCGGCAGCACAAGAACTTCTTTTAAAAAGTATAAATTTTAACGATTTCAAATAGTCATTTAAATTTTAATAAATTAATTTGTATACGTTATTAATTAAACAGCTTCAAATCTACAAATTAAAAACCGTTATTTCAACAAAATTAACCACCGAATGATCTAAGAGAATCACGTTGAATTGAAAGTTAAATTGGACGAGTAAATCAAAGCATTCATCATAACTTGGAACGTAATAAGTTTAAGTTACGTCAAAACGTCAAACAAGTATCTTAAATAACTTCAAAGCCACCTCCCCATTAAGTTTGTTGGAGAATTAATTTCCTCATCAGCTCAATTCTCATCTAATTTGAGGCAATTTTAACTGCTTTGTTATAGTCAAGCGAAAGTATATATTTTCTTCGAATATCTTCTAATGAAAGCAGGAAATAACTCCACTTTATAGCAGATCTTATCAGAACTAAATCAGGATGTATCTTCATCTTATAAAAGACTAGCTTTTGTCCGTGCTTTCATTTGCTTTTTATGGACGAACGGTGTCCTACATCCTTTTTTATTTATTTATTGAGATAATGACAATATTACAAACAATAATATATTAAGGTTTTGCACAGATCGAAAACCTAAAGTAATTACACAGCATGACAATAATAATTATGTTTTCAAGTTATAAGTTATCCAAATACATGCAATGAGGACTCAAAAGACAGATGCCTAAAAGGCGGTGACACAAAATAGAACAAAATTTTAATAAAAAAAGAAAACCGACTTCAAAAAAGAATATTCAAAAACTTAAAATGCACTAAAAAGTTAATAAATAATTGCATATTCTTGTGAATAATTAAATTATTGTTATTTTTGAAGTCGGTGTCAGCCGCCCGCGCCACGTGCTGCGTCTATGTGTGTAATTGTGCACACCAATGTTATGTTATGATTATAGTAAGACATCTCATGTTTAATTAGTTACAAACCTACCTTGGCTGACACCGACTCCAATGATAACAATAATTTAATTATTCACAAGAATATGCAATCATTTATTAATTATTTAGTGCATTTTAAGTTTTAGAATATTCTTTCTTGAAGTCGGTTTTCTTTTTTGTTAAAATTTTGTTTATATCTCGGTTTTTAGTGAACCTTGCCAAATATGAGAACATCATCAATGTAGCCAAATACGCATTATTAAGTATAACTCGAAAACGAATGGTAAAATCTTGATCAAAACTAAATGGGACCACACGGGAAGCACCAGCTTTCAAATAAAAAAGAATCATCAAAATCGGTTCACCCAGTCGAAAGTAAAGAGGTAAAAACATGAAAAAAAAAATACAGACGTATTGAGTACCTCCTCCTTTTTTTGAAGTCGGCTAAAAAGAAAATTTACAAGCATAAGTCTGTACCCTCATACATAAACACATGCTTGTATAAATAAATAAATACACTAGAAGCGATAGACGTCATACGCCCATATTTGGCCAGCTATATTTTATGGACCTATGTACAAGCGGATGAATCTATTGCCTCTGCGCAAATTTCTAAAGTTCTTCGTAAAGTTCAATAGAAAATCCCTAAAAAACTGAGCTGTGAATCAAACTCATGATGAACATAAAGAGTATACTTACATCGCAAGCTTGACGAGACATTTTACACACATACCTACATGATTGTATTAGGTGACATTTGACATTAATTAGTTATTCGCACATCACACGCAGGGGAGAGAGAATCGTATTCACCTTCCGACAAGATTAATGATGCACAGGAATGTTCAATATTAAATCAAAATCAAGCGAACGCTTCTAATAATGGAAATTGGGGAGAGATACAATCAAAATATTAACGTAAATTGCTTGCATAATTCACAAGTAAATTTAAAATTAGGTAGAGACGACGTTTACAAAGACAACGTTCTTATGACATTACTAGTTACATGTAGGCTGAATATACAAACTTCATCATCTATCAACACTTCTATACTAATATTATAAAGAGAAAAGATTTTATGAAGATGTTTGTAAACGATATACTCTGAAACTACCTACTACTAAAAACTAACTCTCAAACTGACTGGATGCAATAATAAAAAAAATTAGGGTAGTCTTTGGGGACTGCCGATAGAAGTGAAAACTTTAATTCTTGATCATAAACAGATCTTTATAATAAAAAAAATGTTCGTGTCGTATGCTAGTTCCTGATACACTCTCAGCGGTTATTAGGGGGGTCAAAATTTCGTTATTTTGTGCGTAAGACGTACCATTTCGGAGATATTGTTAATATTCTAAAAAATAATAATAAAGCGTGGGAGCGTGACGATGACGCGGGTTCCATGATTTTTGTTCACCCAAGAAGTGCTCAACGCGCCTAAAGAAGTTTTCACTTCAAAAACATTACACCACCAGCCACATGAGCGATGCAGTAATCATAATCGTGGGTGAACCGTGGTGGACAGCTAAAATGTAAAATAATAAGTTTGTAGGTGGTAATTTGTGAAACATTCGATTCAATATTTTGGGCAACACTTGCACTCCGGAGTCCAGACACAATTTTTGAAGTGAAAACTTCTTTAGCGGCGTTGTGCACTTTTTTGTGATGGGTAAAACATGTTAAACTCGCGTCAGGACACGTGACCTAATCGAAAATTCGTAAGACGGAGGGAGAATTATCTTGTTTGTGTACGATAGCGCAATAAATGAATATTGTATTTTACCACATAAATGATAGTACTTTTATACTGATAATTAAAGCAATTCGTGCGAAATTATTCCCTAACCATTCCAAAATATCAAAAATGCACAACGTTAATATTCAAGTTTTCACTTCTGCCGGCACTCCCGGAGTGCAACCCGTTTTTTTAATTATTTTCTCATTGCCGGCAAATTGATAATTTCTTAGCTCCAGCTATATTGTCTTACAACCAGTTATATTGGCAACCGAACTCCATGCACAACAGTTGCATACCTTATGGCTAAATGGATGGAGGGATTTTTGTCGTAATAGGGATCTTTTACTGTGTCCAAAAATGGTTGTAACTATGTTATGGCGGTAAATTCATGAATCTTATTGCACCACTGAGGCAGTTATGGAACAGTCTTTTAAAAAGCAGACTTGTAATTTAGTGTTGACCGTTGACCATTGACCATGCATTACACTAAGTTGTCTACATTAGCTGTTTAAATTTCGCTTAGAGTAGTAGAGCCTCGCTGATTTCAGCATGAATGGGCCGGCTCGACCGGGGAAGGACCCTTTCACAGAATATCGACGTGAAATGGCAGTATTCCTACTATTGTGTTTCGTTCGGTGAGTGAGAGTGTCGGAGGTCCAATCACCCTCTTTCCTCCTTCCTGCTCCTTCTCCTTTCCTAAAAGGCGGCAACGCGCAAGTGATGCCTCTGCTCTGGTGTTGCAAGCGTCCACAGGCTACGGTGACCACTTACCATCGGGTGAGCCGTATGCTTGTTTGCCACCTCAGTTGTATAAAAAAGCCAAAATAAACAATTTTCCAATTCTGGCCATATTTACCGTCCAGGTTATTAGAAAACTGGCCAAGTTTACATTTTTAAAGCGGCTCTCGTCCCTCGTAGAAAAATTACGTTACTTACATGACCTACTTTTGTATCCAAGTTTCCGATGCGAATTCCCCCGAGTTGGCACTTCGCCAAACGTTTATTTAATTAAAAAAATCTGATGTAAAAGTGTTGCCGTTATGTACAAAGTTAATGGAAACGAATAAAATTCTTCGGATGTATCGATTCGATATAAACGTATTTCATTCGCTGTTGAATTTGAAAATTATATTTCTTCGATACCAGATGATTATGTAATATTAAATGTACCTAAATGATTTTAATGTAAATTAGGGATTATAGTGCCTGTGCGAGAATGCCAAAAGGGGTAGGGTAGATCATAGTCATTCCATAGACGTTACAGAAGACCCTAGCCCATCTTATATGGCGTATTGATATCAAGACGAAATGGAGTAGATACATTACAAAGCTAAACAATGAAATACATTTTGTTTACCTACTTAGCGGTACTCCGATGCAATTGTAGGGTCAACAGTAATATGTAACCTTTTGAATTCGTAAAGAAAACTGCAGGAATCGCAATAGTGGACTTAGCGAACACTTAAATTTAGAACAATAGTCTGGGGATTTCTTTTGTACCGAACAGGAGACTAAACCGTAACATTACTATCAATAAGATGACTTAAATATGAGCACTATTCAAGCAGTAAAAATATTAGCTAATAATATTTACCAGGCAAAGTAATCAAAAACAAATTAATACCTGTAATTATGAGCTGCAACCAATTAGCAAATGAATTTGCTAATTATACACATTATTAAAAATGAAAATACGTTTATTCACGTCACAACACGTAATTCACACTGACTGATCTATAAATTTACATTTACCTCGTGTCATGTTCAGTAAAATCTATTAGAACAACGGACAATAAACTAACACATACATAATTGTGTATTTGTTAATTCACGCGTAAGCAATGAAATTATTATTATCGCATACGCACTTGTAACAAATGTTCTATATTATAGTCTTAATATTAATAAAAATAAAGATCCAACAGCAAAAGAAAGAAAATTGGGGCAGTCTTTGGGGAGTGCCGATAGAAGTGAAAACTTTAATCCTTGATCATAAACACTTCTTTATAAACCAAAAATAATTCAAAAACGCAGTCGAAGCGCGTAACTATGGTTACATATATCAATATAAATGATGACATACCAGCAATATTCTTGGTCGAATTTCGAGAACTAGGCGACCGCTAGTATTCTAAAAAAATTCAAAAATGGAAAGCGTGGAAGCGTGACGATGACGCGAGTTCTATGATTTTTGTTCATCCAAGAAGTGCTCAACGCGCCTAAAGAAGTTTTCACTTTAATAACTGTTGTACAGAATAAACATAAGCGCAAAATAAATTAATTGGATTAAGCTTGCACTAAGCGGTATACTAGTTTATCCCCGCTCTATTTAGTGCGGCCCGGCTCGGCAGACGCACTTACACAGTTAAATGTCAAGATCGTGGTCGGAACGGTAGTCACGAGGCCGCTACATTTAATTTAAGACCTACATTTAATTTAAGTCATGTACTTACTCTTCTTAAAGTTAAATCTAATTTGGATTTCGTTAAGTGATTACTGTCAAAGCTAAGTTTTCATGGGGCACCGGCATTCAGACAGATTAATTTTGGTGAGGATTAAAGCAACATGGCCGCGTTCACATTCTTAGATGGGTGACCAATACTAATAGGTAACATTTACTAGTTTAGAGAGCGTTACGTGTTCGCATGAACTGCTATTATCGATCCGGCTGTCGATAATTATGTGGCGTTGAATATTTTAGCAGGTAGTCAATCAATCGCTAAACCCAAGAGACGTACAGCGAGATCTTCGTTTTAATCTGGGAACGTACCTCGAATGGATGTACTTTGAAATCATACTGCTTCTTAGAAGTTCGCAGCTAAACAACATTGAATTCTGTGTGTGTAGGCTTTCTAAGCTTCTTATGGAGATATGTTGTCTGCAAGGGACTAGTATTTTGTCCCTTGCGCTGGTATAACAGCGACATTCATCCATATCTAATCTAACTAATCCTAATCCTATCCTAACTAATATTATAAAAGCGAAAATGAGTTTGTTTTTTGGTTTGTTTGTTACATTTCATCCTGAATTTTTGCATATACGTTGTTAGGTGTACAGAAACAGACATAGGCTACCTTTCATCCCGAAATAATTACTGTTCCCTAGGAAAACAACAATAACGTCCTTATGATAATAGATGCCGCCACGTGTCTTTCGAATCATGATTGAATTATATTATTACAAGCAGAGTACAACCCGAATCGATTGTCAAATTCTAAATTAACGCGAGCGACGCCGCGGGCAATAGCTAATATTATATATGCGAATATGAGTTTGTTTGTTAGTTAGTTACGCTTTCACGCCTTATTAACTCAACCGATCATCATAAAATTTTGCATACATAATTTCAGGGACACAGAGAAGAACATAGGCTACCTTTCATCTATACTAATATTATAAAGCTAAACAGTTTGTTTGTTTATTTGGTTGAATGCGCTAATGTCAGGAACTACTGGTACGAATGGAAATTTTTTTTTTGTTGGATAAGTCATTTATCGAGGAAGGTTATAGGCTATATAACATCACGCTACGACCCGTGGGGGCGGCGCAGTAATCAAAAACGTGGGTGAAACCGCGGGCACATCTAGTCCAGAATAAAGTAGGTACTGTTACTAACATAACCTAGTCTACATTTACGCGAGCGAAGCCGCGGGCAAAATCTAGTAATAATATAAATTTGAATGCGAGTTTGTTTGTTTGTAACGCATTTACGCTATCACAACTCAACCGATCATCATGAAATTTCGCACACGTTGTAGAAAAGGACATAGGGTACCTTTTATCCAGTCAAAATATACTGTTACTGAGGGATATCTAGTAATGATATGCCTGATTTAGCAAGCGCTTTTAGGGCGTCTTCAAATTTGCCGCGCGGCGGCAGCGCGGCTGCAACGCTGCCGCCATGCAGCCATCACTAGTCTATCGATGAACTAATGCGCGGCAGTAGCGCGTGCAGTAGTTACAAAACAGCGTGGCCGCAGCACTGCAGCCGCGCTGCCGCCGCGCGGCAAATTTGAGAGCGCTCTTAGGGTTCTATCAGACAGAGAGCGGTCACGCGGTCAAGCGTTCAAGCGGTCAGTTTTGCGTTCTTTGTGTTATATTACGTTACATAGATATACTCACACAGGAGGCATTCTGACCGCGTCGGTCAAGTAGAACGCACGCGTTCACGCGTTCACTGCTGTTTCGGCGACCAAATTGGAAGGAAGATGGAGACCGAAAAGCTAATTATGTTAGTACGTGAAAGGCGTTTTTTATACGATGCGAAGGATAACGATTACAAAAACCGTGGAATAGTAGCCGAAGCATGGTTGGAAATTGCCAGATCGTTCTCTATCCTTATTTACTGGGCGCACCCAGTGTTTTCATTTTCGTCTTGACGCTGATAATGACCACAAAATCAATAATTTGTCTTCCGATGAAGAACTATCGTGAAAAAACATGGTGACACTAGTGGTGACCGCGTGACCGCTCTTTGTCTGATAGGACCCTTAGGCTATGATAAGCGCTTACAATCAGACGTGTTGTATCCTTATATGTTATCTCAGTTTTACATAACAAATCCATTTTTTATTTGAAATGTGAGAGAACTTTATTTGAAGAAAAACTATTATCATTTTAACCTCTAGTGTGCCAGGGGCTCGCATGCGAGCCAGCAAAAAGCTCTTGTTTATATTTTACTACGTAGCTGACATCATAACAAATTCTGTAGTACCATTTTTTTGATTCTACGAGCTATGAGTGGGCCGGTAATTAACAATAACAAAATCTCAAGTGGCACGCGGCGATAACGGGCGATAATGTAAACATCCAGCTGTCTCACAAGAGGTTAATATCAAGAAAAAAACTGTCTCTAGATAAAAGCAGATATGACTTTTAATGAAGATCAAACGCCAAACTTTTCACTCAGGCAAGTATTTTTAAAAGCTTTTTCTTGATTATAAAACTTTAAAAGTTACTTTGATATATAAAAGGAAGAGCAAATAACGCTAAAGATATTTAAGATGTATAACAAAATTAACATTATGCAAATGTAGTTTTAACAAAAAGTTTTGTAACAAAAAGTTCATCACACTTATTACTACGTTTAATAATATAGCATGTTATAATAATATCACAAGTGATAATAACACGTTATAAAAATCGCAGTTACATAACGCACGTTACAAGTTTATAACGTTAACGTAGCATAGTTATGTAGGTGCTAACGTTTATCCACGCTCTAGTTACTTTCACAGTGGGAGCGCACTCGTAAGTTTAATGCCAAAGTCGTGACGTCGTGGTCAAGGGAGACGACAGTCGTTAAGAGGCAACATTTAGGCACGAATTACTAATAAATTACTGATTTATGTTTGATTTGAGACATCCGTGACTATGGTACGAGTGCACGGTTTGACAGAGGAACGTCGTACAGTTTGCTGACGTGACAACTTAATTGCGGGGTGCGGTTATGGCAATCGTTGATAAGTCAACAATGTGAACATACCCTCAAATTTCATAATTTAAAATCGTTTTATTTTTCATTGTTTCGGTTCGCCTTTGTGTTTTCTTACAATTATTTTCATTAATTAATTTTGTTGATTCCATTCTGCTAATATTTTATAGTCGTATCATAAAATTAAACAATAGTTATGTTTTTTTTAACAATTGGTAGGTCAAATATTATAAGGTACTTACAGCTATAGCATTAATTAGAGATTCACAACTAAGTATAGAGACATTTTATTCAAAATAGCCGGATCAAAAATTACTGCCTGTGGACAAGATAACTTTATACCAAGTGTGCATTCGAAACTATAGTGTGCAGTAGTTATGAGATTCATTGCCAACCGATAATAAAATGATGGATGGTTCTGTACTCATCGGATTATAAATTATTCTGTAATTTATTATGACTTTAACACTTGTACCCAGATAATGGGAAAACCTCCATACTAGGGGATAATTTCGTTGCAAGCATATTGCAAAAGATCAATTAAAAATATCTAGCAATATGTCGATATTAGGGCCGTTTGCTAAATTTTCAAAGTTAGCCTGAACACAAATTGTAGACATATTGTCACGTGATCTTACTGCGCTAATACAAAAGTACATGATCTACAAATTAGAAAGTGACATGCAGGTATTGAATTGCACATGTAGTTACTACATTGCGGACCACCAAGTCTTTATTCCTGTCACGTCACACAATAAACTCAATTTCTGTGGATTCATACAACAGAGAAACGTGACTTTATGTCATCGTGACCAAAGTCACGGGTGTGAGGCAAGTCTTAAACATGTGTTTGTTTTGTTATACTAACTCTATCAGTATACTTATGGCTGAGGAGATGAAGCTGTTGAAGTGGTTATCTCGCTACTGTTATGGATTCGATCCCAACAGAGCACAAAATCTTGTAAGATCCACAAATAGGTGTTTCGAGTTAGAGCGAATGTGTGTGCGCCATTTCATGATGATCGATTGAGTAGTTAAGGCGTGAAAGCGTAACAAACAAACAAACTCACATTTGGATTTACGGTATTAGTTAGGATTTCTTATACGGTAGTTGTCTTTAAAACAAATACAATAAACTGAAAATTACCAACTTAGCATGTAAATGTTTAATGATCACTGTATAACGTCACGGTAGTTAAGCGCCTACCTGCCTTATAATTATAAATATAATTACTTATATATTAAATATGAATAATATAATGATCATTTAAAACGGTGGTTGCCGTGAAAGGTGGGGCACAACGGCATTATCGCGCAAACCTGAAAAAATAAACGACTTGGTACATCTATACTAAATATGACATCAAAAACATAACTTGTAAAAAAACCAAGTCTCGCAACTCAGTTCTTCTACCGTAAAAAGTTGTGAGATCCATGTAATACCAAGTCGGTTAATTTATTCAGTCCCTACTTAAGGGACCTCATGTCTTAAGTTATTACGTAATTAGCTAACCTAACAACATCTTATAGTGACCATATCAATATTAAAAATCTTTTATGTTTTAAATAAATAGATTGACTTGGCAATCGCACTAAACAATCTAATTTAATATAATATGTATTACTTGTGAGATGCATTGTGTTTTCATGCGATCTGTGATGTGACTATCTGAAATTATTTCACGAAAAAAACGGTACATTAATTTTTTCTAAAAATAATGCTAATATAATAAAAATATGGTCAGGATTATTCTATACCACCAGTAGAATGCATAGTTAAAAGGAATTACACGATTTCAAAATCAACCTGTATATACACATCTTTGTCAAGAAAAACAGACAAAACCTATTCACAGCTTTATTACCTCCTTGCGCCGCGCTGGTCTTTTCGTGTGCTATGCACTTAGGTCGAAGTTTAAATAGCCGACAATTAGCAGTGACAGCTCGAAGGGTTAATTGTTAACGAGTTTCTCTAATAAATAACGCGTTGATCGTAATTACCGCTATAAATAAAGCTGTTATAACAACAGCTGTTCAATCTAAAAATAGCAGTATAATGGAAATGTTATATTTACGTTTAACTAATGATTTAATGCGATGAAGATACTCTTAAGGAAAAAGATAAAAATAATAAGCAGTTAATCTTATTCATGTTTATTGCCGTCAATATATGTTTCTAAAAGTTTAAGCACTTCATTAATACAACACTTTGTAGAGCACGTTAAAGGATAGATATCTATACTAACTAGCGGTCACCTCGTGCTCGAAATTCGACCAAAGTTTGCCTGTAAGATATTGCTGATATAAAAATATGTATGTCATTATATATTGATATGTGTAACCATAGTTACGCGCTTCGACTGCGTGTGTCAAATGCATGGTTGTGTGCGTGTAGTGTTTTTTCATTAATTTAATGTATTTCTAATGCATATTTTATATAAATATTAGGATTCGTCACTTCTTCTCTGTATAAACTATAAGTGTGCGAAATTTCATACTCCTCCGTCCGCCCAATTATCGTAAAAAGGGATCCAAAGTTTTCGTTTCACGTATTAATATATAGATATTATAAAGCTGAAGAGTTTGTTTGTTTGAATGCGCTAATCTGAGGAACTACTGGTTCTATTTGAAAACTTATTTTAGTGTTGGATAGCCTATTTATCGAGGAAGGCTATACGCTATATAACATCACGCTACGACCGACGGGGCGAGTTAACAGCTTACGCGGAATAAAGTAACAATCATCCAAATATCGAAACATCTTTACAGATTTTTACATTCATAATATTTGTTATATATCTTACAAAGTAATTTACACAAAGCTGGATCCGACATTTCTATGGTGTACGAAGGAATGTGACATTTTGTAAATGGTCTTCCATCAGGGGGCGATGCTGCGATAACGTTGGTTAAACTCGCGGACCGGATAGATCTACGCGGTCGCCATTCCATGACGGGCACCTTCTTTATGGGGCCCCTAGCTTTACCCGATAGACGACAATAGGCTTGCCACCTATTTACACGGGGTGTGTATACGGGGAACTTGGATTTGATAGAAGGTCTGACATAAAGAATTCCGATCAAATAGTAAAGTTGATTTGAGTCACACAATTTTTTGGTTTCAACGTGTAGTGAATTAACAACTTCACCGTTTTCCGAATTAGCAGTGTTGTCAACTATTGGAGATACCCGACCATTTTATGTAAATACTAAATTTTGCCCGCGAGTTTGCTTGTTTTAATCTAGATTTTGTCAATGAATTTCTATAACCTGGTAGCAGTAATATTTTTCTGGATAACAGGTAATCTATGTCCTATTGTGAACCCGTGATAACGTGGATGCGAAATTGCATGATAATCGGTGAAGTAGTTAAGGCGTAAAAGCCGAACAAACAAACAAACTCATATTCGCATATTTAATTTATTCGCATTAGTCAGGATTAAGTAGGTACTGCAAATACTAATTTCTTACACTCACTTTCACAAGTGTGGAGAGTGCCATTTAATTACGATTGGTTTATTAAATTGTTTACCATTGCAAAGATTAGTCTATACAGACGCCTATCAGTCAAGTAATCAGTCTATTGAAGTAAACGTAAATATATAAACAAACATAATATTACAGTGCCGAACGACAATAAAATAAGTTCTACAGCCTCAAGTTTGAACGCTTAAACCGCATCAAACGTAATCCAATTGTTTCCGAGATTAATTCCCACGTACAAACAAGGTCCTGAGATTTATATAAGCAATTTATTTAAAGCCTGTGTTATAGCCGAGATTTACTTAATAATATATACAAGTATAAATAAATTATGACACGCAAGTAAATAAGCTTGCTTATTGCATATTGTGAAGGAAAACTTATAAATTACGAGCAAAAGATTGCAGTTTTAAATCTTATAATTTCATATGAAAGCCATATAGGCAACCTGTAACAATAGCTATTTTTTAAAGGGAGGGGAGGATTCTTGTT
The DNA here is from genome assembly GCA_963564715.1 of Catocala sponsa. NCBI lineage: Eukaryota > Metazoa > Arthropoda > Insecta > Lepidoptera > Erebidae > Catocala > Catocala sponsa. The sequence continues at coordinate 5,765,575 of OY751334.1, forward strand.
AAGATAAGAAATACTAGGAGTAGATTATGTGAGATTTTTACTCATTAAAACCACCATAAAGGTATTTCTCAGTGCTTTAACGATAAAACATAAGATATCCAAAGAAACAAGCGCATTTCATGACTACTAGAGCTACTTGCACAAGCACTTTACTTACTCGTAGCTGGGCCGTAAGCAGATGAAGCAATCTAATATAATTTACACTAGGTTTGTAAAATACATAAGAACAGCCATACAAACCATTCGACATGAACGATCCTAATCGTCACGGCTTTAATTAGCCTTTCAGAAACCAGGTGATGAGAGATGAGATGGGACTAAATATTTGAGACAGTATTTTAAACAATAAAAATGATTATGACTTATCGACCATCGTGCTTAACACATTGAACGCCATGTCGGTCATAAATGACTGCGAGCAATACACTTTCCACTGCTACATGGCATTCAATTTGTTAAGGATTCAGAATAAGGCAATCACGATACAACATTTTTTGTGTTATGTAATATCCATTTTGATTTCTCTTTATTCTTCAATTTCACTTGGGTCTTGGAAGAGCTCGCTAAAGCATACTGAAGGCTATTTAGATTCAATATAACACACTAAATATATTTTGGACCGAACATTTAAAAGCAAGCCAAGCTTTTGATTACATGATAGTACTGCTTACATGTCAAGCCAAATCTTATGTGCCATGTGGTTACATAATAATAATAATGTCCTCCAGACCGAATTTCGGCCACGGCGGCCAGTCTTAACGGAGACTGGCCATCTGCGCAGGAGATATTATAGTGCACATGTGCGCAAACACAAGTGCACTCTCTGTCCCCTAACTCTCATGATCCGATGGGACGGATAATCCGACACGACCGGAGAGAGACTGATCTCTGGTCGTGTCGCCTCGAAAAGCACGTAAAGCCAGCCAGCTCAGGCGCAGGACCAACGGTTTTACGTGCTTTACGTGCTTGCCGAGGCACGGAACATTACATAATCATACGTATAGTCAACGTTATAAATTGGTAAATGTATGACAATATGCAGAACGCGCCGTGGGCGTTTTAGGAAATAAAATTTGAATGTACGAATTTCCAGTATTACCTTTGGTAGGTATAATTATCAAACAGTTTTCATATAGTTAACAGATTTTTTGTCCAAAAATAACACAATATCACTTTTAAAGTGCTCTTGTATTAGAATGTAAATATACACATATTATTTCATACGAGCAAACATACAATTCATTAATTATATGTTTGATCGTATGAAATTGCGGACACAGCTAGTACCTATATCCTTACTAATATTATAAATGTGAATGTGAGTTTGTTTGTTACGCTTTTACGATTTAGTACTCAAACGATCAACATAACATTTTGTATAGGTACACGTTGTCAGGGATGCATAAAATTATATAGGGTACCTTTCAAAAAGGCATTGTTACTAACCTAACCTACATTTACGGAAGCGAAGCCGCAGAAAAATCTAGTATTTAATAAAATAATTACTTGCACAGCTTCACGAAAATTGGAGAAGGTCACGTTAATATATTATGAAAAATATCATCTGAGGCACCAATTAACGGCCTACGAGCGCTCATATTTCTCAATAAATTACAATGAAAATAATATCAAAGACATTTGCTATAGCGACGCAAACTTCAAGGAAAATAAAGGTACAATTTATTAGCTTATTATGTAATTACTGAGGAAAATAGGTTAGTAAGCATCGTATGTACAACATATATTACATTTACTAAGGTGCCGCGTTATATATCAAAAATAAAAAGAGAGAGTGGAAAAGGCCAGATCTTGGCAAACGTTCCCTGACCATTGGTCCGACTCGGAACTTTTAGAAATCGCATAACGTTTCGTACGTATGTTACGAATTACGATAGAATAATTTCTCATATTGTATATTAAATTTTTTAGTTATACTAATAGAATAATCAAACATAAACAAAAAAATTGCAATGTGAGTGATTGAATCGCAAAAGGTAATTTAGGATCGTAGCAAAGGGAAAATCGGAGTCTTTGCCTAGTCTTCAGGGTAACAAAACATAAGTGTGTAAGAGATTTAAAAACATGCACCGTTAACTAGCAAAGTTTCAAGTATTTTTAAGGTGTAGATTTTTATTTTATACTCTATGTGTATATAGTCAATATCAATACTCTTCAACCAATAATCTTCATAGCCGAAGAACGGCCACTGTTCGACATAGGCAACCCGTTTGTTTTCTACACAGACCGATCTTTGGTCGACTGCAGCCAACCGCTTCCCGCGATCCGTACCAGGTCACAGTTCCACCTTGTGGAGGGCCTACCTGTGCTTCGAGTTCTGATGCGTGGCTGCCAGTCACTCTAGAAACTTTCTGTCCGTGTGGCTCCAGCCAGTACGAGAGCAAAATGCGATCCTCAGCATCTTAGATTAACGTAAAAAAGAGGAAGCTAATAAATTATGTCAAAAGTCACGTTTCGTTGCCCCTTTTTGTTGTGACGACACAATAAACACACTTTCCAATATGTATATCCATTATACATAAGTTAAGTGCTTAAGATCGATTGATTTTCAACCTTATGATAACGCCTTAAAAACTCAAATTAACATCGGATAGCATTAAAAATTACCCTTAGCATATCAACTAAGCATAATGGGAGTATCGTCAACGTGAAGTGCATTATTCAAATTTTCAAGGGTGCCTTTGAATGTACTTAGCTGACAATACCTACTTAGGATCTGCGCAGACTGGCAACTTTTTGCTGTCAATGTTGCTGCGGATTTGATGCTGCTGTTGATGCTGCTGATGTTAGCGTACTGGACATAGATTAGCAGTAGGGGTTGCAAATTAGTAAATAGTTTTATTTGTTATTCCTTTTATAGCTAAGCTTTTTATAGAAAAGAGGACCCTCTTAAGTCTGTCATTAAACTGCCGCTGCTATGGAGTATAATCTACTTAGCAAAATGTCCAGTGTTCGACGTAAATTTATGTCGTTGGTTTAACAAATAAGGATATAAAATTCCAAATAGGCAGATATTGCTTCTCAAGGGATGATAGCTATTAATTAGCTATGAAGGTTGCAGTAGTACGATGGTAAGATGGAGGTGCAATTTCGATTACCTAATTGCAATTGCCTAAACGTGGTTAATTATGATAATACAAAGCGCTATAAACAAAAAGTTTATTGAGACCTTTAACGGATAAAATGAATAATGAATTAAATGTGAAATAAATAGATACAAGATAAAAAACAAAGTTTGTGGCATTAGAGCAAATGTGGCGGGTGCATTTTTGTTTAAGTTTGGAGTAAGCCGATTGCAGAAGTATTCGTACAGAAAATAGTAATTATGACATAAGAATATCGTGTTCCTATCCTTAGTATGGTTTTCAGGTGTAGCAAACATCTATAGGAAATACAACAACCGTTTTATTCCAGGCGGGTTGTATGGTTGCATACATTTTTTATCGACATTTCAGGCGACAGTCGAAACAACTATCGCGCAATCTAGTGACGACAGAAAGTAGCTAGTCTGAATAAGTCTACGTCTGAACAACTTCAAACGCACTTGCCAAGTTAAATGTCAAGTTTGTGCTTGCCGGGACATTATTGCAAGGTTCTTTTATTTTAATGTACGGAATAAAACTGTAAGTTTTCATTTTGTTTAAGATCTTGTTTCGGCTATAAAGTAGAAAGGAAATGCAGTGGTGCTAACGTTCTAGATAGTTTTATTGCTGTGAATGTGAAGTTTGTTTGGCAATGCGGCATTGGATAATAAACTGTTGACTATAAGTAAAATGTAGTTTAACAATGTATATTTACGATTTCAACGATTAGCATCTGTGACGTAACGGTGGGGCAATTGATAGACATGCACGAGATCTCGGGATTAATTTCCAGGCCTGACAAAAAACTATAGGAAATTTTTTTTTTTTTTTAGGAACACATATCCTCACTAGGAATAATTCCTGTGTCGCGGGGACTTTACAAACATTCAAACAACGGACACGAAGAACACCCAGACTTGAAACAACTATTTGTGGACTAATTCGTAATTACTAGTGACAATATGTTGTTAGAGAGATTGTGTAGTGTGTGTGAGAGTGTATGAGTGTTTTTTAATTTTATTAAATGCTAGCTTTTGCGCGCGGCTCCGCCCGGGTGGTACTTACCTGAATAAAAACTAGCCTATGTCCTTCCCCAGGTTTTAAACTATATCTGTACCAAATTTCATCTAAATCGGTTGAGTGGTTTAGCTGTGAAAAGGTAACAGACAGACAGACAGACAGAGTTACTTTCGAATTTATAATATTAGTAAGGATTTTTATTTTTTTTATTTTTATTTTACAATTTTAGGAAAACTTACAGCTAAATTAGTATCATAGACAGATTTGATACGAAAAAAGAAGGCCAATTAAAAGTTTTCACAGATAGCAGAATAAAGTGTAAATAATAGAAGAAGACATTTAAACAACAAGATAACAGCAAAAAATAGACACACATCTGGTTTTTAGACAAAGAAAGAGTTACACAAAAATTTTTTGACTTGGCTGTTACTATAGGTAAACAAGTCTATATCAACACTCTGGCATGCCGTGTTGAACATGCGACTCGCTCGAATTAAAAATGAATTTTGCCTGTAGGTTGTACTAGCTGTTGGTGTATGTAGTAGCTGTGATTTGCGCAGGAATGCAGATGGCACACGCAGCCCTATCTATATTCTATTCTATACTTATATAAAGCTGAAGGGTCTTGTAACTATGACATGGAGGATTGTCAATATGGATGGAGGAATTCCTTTGGATGAAAATCCTTGCAAATCAAAAATCCTTACTAATCCTTACTTAATATTATAAATTCGAAAGTAACTCTCACGGCTAAACCACTTAACTGATTTAGATGAAATTTGGTACAGATATAGTTTAAAACTTGGGGAAGGACGTAGGCTACTTTTTATTCATGTAGGTACCACGCGGCCGGAGCCGCGCGCAAAAGCTAGTATTATAAATTCGAAGTAACTCTGTCTGTCTGTTACCTTTTCAGGGCTAAATCACTCCACCAATTTAGATGAAATTTGGTACAGATATAGTTTATAACCTGGGGAAGGACATAGGCTACTATTTATTGATGTAGGTACCACGCAGACGGAGCCGCACGCAAAAGCTAGTTCTCTATAATTGTGAATTTATTTCTTTTCTACTGATAGCTTATAAGCTATAAGTTACAGAACTCAATGCTAACACATACAAAATGCATCAACTAAGTACTCACTGAATAAAATACAAGATCTCCTTTTTTTAAAGAGTCCGTAAAAAGCGCATCGTGCATTTTGTATTCCATCAACGTAACCTAGATTATACCGAGGGCAGTCTTACCAGCTTTATATCTATTGTGAAGAATAATGATGTGTAGTGATTAATACGTCTACAGAACTAGATACGTATAAAGATTAATTGTTAGTTTTTATTAAGTATCGCATGGAAAAAGTGACAGCTTGATTTGTAGCCCTCGGGTATAATCTTAGGTTATTTTCTTAAGATCGCGTTAGAAGTAATAAAAGCTTATAATTAATACCATAACAGCGGGAGTAAGTAAATACTTTTTCTAAATTTATCGTCTTCGCTTTTTAGTTTGACGTGAAAATAACATGTCATTCAAGGTGCAAAAACAACTCTAAAAAAGTTTTAAGAGCTATTTTTGTCGTATTTATTATATTTATATATAAATGCGAATGTGAGTTTGTTTGTTTCTATGGTACGCTTTCACGCCTTAACTACTCGACCGACCATCATGGCATGTACACATAGTCAGGGGAACGAAGGAAAGAAAAGGACATAGAGTTCCTTTTATCCAGAAAAAAGTACTGTTACTAATCTAACCTACATTTGCGCGAACGAAGCCGCGGGCAAAATATAGTTAATATCAGAAATGCGGGTGTAAATACGTTCTCTAAATTTATCGTTTTTACTTTTTATTTTGACGTGAAAATAACATCATACAAGATGAAAAACCGTTAAAGTATATAGATATGTGTTTTTTATATTTATGATATGTATAAATAATAATTGCATTAAAACGTTTAATAATAGAACGCGGTTACTAAATATCGTATTATCAAAGCGTTCTATTTTTAAATGGGAGGATTAGTATTTGTTAGAAGAACTTTTAAATTTGGACGATCCGAAATTTTAGAACGATATTTCGTTGTTATTCTTCTAATCCTCTCGTTGATGTTCAACGCACCGTGCCGATGCTAAACTAATGACCTATCACTTCGTTTCATTGGTAGACATAGTATGGTTTCGTTGCTGAGCGTCAAATCGCCTCGTAGCTGTGTGTCGCATTTATCCGTTTCTAAACGCAGCACAGTTCTTTACTTAAAGATATAACACCACTATACCAGCACAGAACAACAATTTGTGTGACCACAAATACTAGTTTCTAGTCTGAATATATTTTGTGTCCGTTGTTTTAGTATATCCCGCGAAAAAGACATTTCTAATGCGGTAATTGCCTTTGGTACATAAAACACTTATTTTGCAGACAACACTGCATATAAGCTACGGTGTTTTGGCAGTGACTAATCTCCTAAAATCTCTCTCATAAAACCAATGAAACAACAAAACCAATATCACAATGTTATCTATACTAATATTATAAAGCTGAAATGTTTGTTTGTTCATTTGTTTGAACGCGCTAATCTCAGGAACTACTGGTTCGATTTGAAAAATTATTTTAGTGTTGGATAGCCCATTTATCGAGGAACGCTATAGGCTATATAACATCACGCTACGACCCACAGGGGCGGCGCAGTAACGATAAATGTGGGTGAAACCGCGGGAATATCTAGTTACGTACAAAAGCGTAAAACATTTCTCATTAACATTTTGGATCGTTGCTATTCTAATATCGGGCATAACTTCACGTTATGCAAGATATTAAATTATACTAAATAATAACTGGATTCCTTTCATTTGTAGTGCAGCATTCTGGCGTTAATTTGCTCCAGAATGGCTTGTAAACGGTAATAGTATTTAGAAAATGTAGCCAGCGAAATGGACGGTAGTTTAAGCCCTAACTAATATTATAAATGTAAGTTTGTTTGTTACGCTTTCAAGCCTTAACTACCCGCCCAATCATTATGAAATTTGGCATACACGTTGGCAGGGGTACAGAAAAGGACATAGGGTACCTTTCATCCAGAAAAAGTATTGTTCCCTAAGGCAATAATATTATTAATTGAATATTAAAACATGTCGAATTTATATAAGTTTATCTGTTTGATTCGGCGAAATAAGAAAGAAAGAAGAAAGAAAACAGTTTATTTTGTCCTTTGTCTACACTGGCATAAAACAAATGAAATGAAGGTGTAATACAACTTTACCAACCCCTTTTACTACCTTTCGGGTCCACGTAACACGAGGAGAGCCGTTTACCGTGAACAATTCCAGACTCCGCACTGCTGCTGACAGTTTCTTGCCAGAAAAATCAAACAAATCTTTGCCCCACCTGAAAATCGATTTCAAGACCTTGCAAAGCAGTCGCATAACCTATCATTGGGTTACCGCGGCAGATGAAATAAATTTATTTCACTGCAAGGGTTCGTTCAAGGGGTGAACTATCGGACACGGGGGGTGAATGACCCCTTATTCGAATGTGTATCTGTCATCGCCGACCATACTTCACGGTGTCATTACATATAATTTGGTATGATTACCAAAAATGATAAACAAATAATAGGGGGAATGTCTCCATTACTGAGGGGGAATGAAGGGATTATTGATTTTTGGCTGTCCTGTATAGCGATTTGGATATCATTTCAACATATCGCTAGCAATATCTTTAGAGAGATATACTATAACCCCCCTGTTTTAAATAATAATCTAAATTTACACGAAGATTACACATTAAAATAAAAGCGTTGACACGGGTTCTTTAGCGATCTTTTTAAACAAACTACTTTCAAAAAATTTTCAGTCCTATTCGAATAATTTAAATTTACACTTCACCCGACGTTTTGGTTGCTTTTTAGCGTCACGGGAAGACTGAGATCGTAGTCGTCATTGTCTTGAGGTGTAGTTATTTCAAAGTATCCGAATATAATTTAATTATTAGTGTTTCTATTTACGCAGAATGAGCTCAAAGTAGCATGAAGTCTAGCTGTTTTTTTGTCTGCGTTCCTTATAGTTCTAGCTCATTCTGCGTAGATAGTAATGTGTTTGTGTTTAATAAGTTTGCGTTATGCCGAAACAAATAGTCAGGCAAGCAATAATTGTAATCAACATTGCTTTGGATTGAGATACATATTTATACATTAAAAAGTATTAGACATAACAATATAATAATATATTATTAATAATTGGCATTAATAATTTTATATACAACTAGCTGTTACCTGCGACTTCGTCCGCGTAGATTTTAACTAAAAAGTGTTTGTCTCCGCGGAACCCTATTTTTTTTTCTAAAATCAAGGTAGCCTATGTTACTCCTTATAACATCAGCTATCTGCCAGTGAAAGTCCCGTCAAAATACCCGGAACAAACAGACAGACAGACAGACAAAAATTTTAAAAACAGATGTTTTCGTATAGGTACCTTATATACTTTCGTATGCATTAGATAAAAAGCTGTTATTTTGACATTACAAACAGACACTTCAATTTTATTTATTTGTATAGATGTATAGATTTGATGTTCAAAGTTAGGTCGGTTAATGATTTACCGGTTTCGTTAATTCAATCTGCCATAATTCCATAATGATTGCTGGAATTTAAATATTTAAAGCAATCCACGTTAGGCCGAAAGGCACACAACAATATGTATCTATCTACATGTAAAATGAACCGAAAATCGAATTCGGAATTGGTGTCACAAATCATTTTGATGACATAGTATGTATGAAAAACACAACATTACCTACCAATATTCTTTATACAAATCGGCAATTTCATTGATAAAACCTCATTAATTAATATAGAGCTTTGATAATGACTAGAATATTCTAAAATCCAACTCTCACATTGAGATAAGATTATTGAACATCGTCGAGTATTGACCTATAGGTGAACCTTATCAATCAATAACGATTATGAACTCGCCCCTCCTATTACGTGGGGATATGGCTGCCGGCATGTGTCTGTGGTATATCTCTGCCAAACTATTGACGTATTATCGGCGGGATAAGTTCTATTGATTAATACAGGTATATAGGTTTGGTGGAGTGTTGACAATTTTTGAACTAAGTATGTTTGAAAAGCGGTGGAAGTCTAATGGTTACAATATAAGTTTTGCGATTGAATGGTTGTGAGTTCAATCCCTTCCTTTTACACTAACGACGTAAGCCCACGTCTTAGGTTTACAAGCATTTAGGTGGTGGGGTGTGGGGTTATTAGGAATACTAATAATTTGTAGCCCAATTTTGTATAGGTATTATAAAGAAAAAAATCAACGGGTTGCACTGCGGGAGTGCCGGCAGAAGTGAAAACTTGAATATTAAAGTTGTGCATTTTTGATATTTTGGAATGGTTAGGGAATAATTTTGCACGAATTGCTTTAATTATCAGTATAAAAGTACTATCATTTATGTGGTAAAATACAATATACATTTATGCGCTATCGTACACAAACAACAATTCTCCCTCCGTCTTACGAATTTTCGATCAGGTCACGTGTCCTGACGAGAGTTTAACATTTTTTACCCATCATAAAAAGGTGCACAACGCCGCTAAAGAAGTTTTCACTTCTAAAGGATTTATATTTTTGTTTGTAATGCTTAAATTCCGGCCTTAATGGACTAATTCTAATAATGATTTCACCATTGGGAAGCTACTTTATTCAAGAGTAACATAGTTTATACAACATCACGCTACGAACCATGGGTGCAAAGCAGTAATCATTAACATGGTTGAAACCGCGGCGGACAGATAGTAATATTAGAAAGAAAATTATTTATATTCTAGTTTGATATGAATAAACTTAAAAACTACTGGACCGATTTTAATAATTCTTACGCCATTAGAATGCTACTTTAACCAGAAGCGATATAGTCTATGTAACATCACGCTACGAGTCACAGGAGCGGAGCAATAATCATACACATAGGTGAAGCCGCGATGGATAGGTACACTTTTATTACGAGTAAATGACACTAAATGAATGTTTTTAACCAAATGACAAATAAGCACTCCTGACATGGTAAACGGCTTCTCCTTTTAAGGTTGTCCTCATAGTGACCTACAGCTTAAGCTAATACGAGCCTGTTAGTGCAAATGGCAGTGAGCCGTGACCGTCATACTCATTTTATTATACTATATAATATTATATATACTACATTATATATTTATCCTTACTTCCTTACTATATAATATTATAAATTCGAAAGTAACTCTGTCTGTCTGTTACTTTTCAGGGCTAAACCACTCAACCGATTTAGACGAAATTTGGTACAGATATAGCTTAAAACCTGGGAAAGAACATAGGCTACTTTTTATTGATGTAAGTACCACGCGGGCGGAGCCATATAAACATATTATAGTTATTTTATATTAGCTATATATAAACATATTATAATTATTTCATTTAGAATATACTTCACATAAAGTTACGATATAAATACCGACGGCTATAGTATGAAAATAGACTGCAACCACTAACAACAATGACTAATAAAAAACATAGGTAGGTAACCCAAAAACCTTGGCATTGATTTTGTAACACGCGTTCACAGTTCGCGGCGTCAAGGAAATCCTTCGTACAAAAACTTGTATCGGCTCAGGATCAGGTTTACCGGCACAACAAACCAGAGAAAGTATCAACATTCCTGCGGTTATAATCTACATAAATGTACTAAATAACTGTATTTTTGTATAAGTTGCTAATTATATGCTTGATAAACATTATACTCAAGTGTGCAATATGTATACTTCCGTATCACGCGAGAAAATAAAACGCATTCGTCGTATCAATCACTCTTCACTGTCTAATAAGATAGAACATAATAACTTAACTAATTATTTGTTATTGTAGCTTCCTTTATCTATTATATGCATTTTTATGCAGCTTGCCACACAACTTTGTGCCATATACTGTGAAGTACGTTTATTACGCATTGTTGTTCCAATAGTAAATACAGCCCACGCAGTATTAGGTTATGAAGCGTGATTTATCAAAGTATAAACAACGCCAGTCGCCCATAGAAACCGTACGATAACATGTAAACAATCAACCAGTATGGAGTAAGTACAAACCTTCTATGGCCACGACGTGGTCTCTAATCTGCTGGGCAAGTAGCGGATCCGGCACCAACTCCACAAGGTCGTATAGAGCGTAGATAGAAGGATGCACACTCTCAAATCTCTGTATCTCCTGCCGTATAGACAGGGAGGTGTTCAGGCACGCCTGCGAATGCTGCCTGCTACACATCGTGCTTCTGTAGCTCAGCATTTAACCAGCAAAACCTTAATTATCACAACACTACACTGGACGATGCATTCTACCAACAACGCTACGTGAACGACCCGTCGCTCATCGCGCCGTTGAAAAACTTTATCAAATATCACTTTCCCAGCAACAGACGTGTAAGAAACAACAATAGTACACAACAAATACTATTCACTGTTATTGTATTGGTTATGATTGTGATGTAAATAAAGTAAACAACCAATCAACGCGTATTGTAATGACAGCAGAGCGAGTCAACCACCCCGGCGGCGGCCATTACCGAACTGTGGCATTTTCGCGTGTGGCCGAAGGGGAGTTGTCAAAATATAACTTTATTTAGCACAACGCCATCTGTTGTCACGTATTAAAATTTCTATTGTATACCTGTAGAACGTAGTTCCACAAAATAGGGATAGAGGACGCTTTTTGAATATTATTGCTACTGAGCAGCAGATGGCGCCACAAAAGCCGCAGAATAAATTAACAAGTGATTATGTTTTGCGCTTTATTTAAAGATATGTTTTACCTATTTTAGGTATGTCTACAAACGTTGTACATAATAACGCTCTGCAATTAAGTTATATAGTAACAAAAGTACCTACATTGTATTGTGTAAATTGCACGAAAGCATCTACCTGAATTGCGACTGAGCCTTGCAAATATTTTACAACACTCTTGGATCACAGAAAATGCTCCGGAAGGTGCCTAACCACCTGCATTTAATCCTGAACAAAAGTAGTGTCAAATATAAATATAGAGATATTGCTTGCAATGGCTGTCTTGGAGATTGATGGACTACTTTTCATGTAACAAGCATAAACTGCCCTTTTTAGATACCTATGTATGTGTAAGCAGTGGAACACCTTTAGATATGTAGCTATCCATTATTTATCGTGTTATCCATTTATTACAAAATAAAACCTGTTTTATAGTATATCATACATGTCGCAGATAATAATTGAAATATATTTTTCTACGATTTATTGTTTAGTTTTACTGGTTTAACTGAAAATAAATAGGTACACGTTGTACCTATTTATTTTTATTTCATTGTAAAAATATTATAACCACCGACTTTCATATCGACATGCGTCCTATTTCAGAATATAAAAGCATTATATTTATCGTATTTTCTTTAAGGAAAGTCTCGTTATCTGTACGGAATGATCCTCTAGCCATACTGGAGCCCAGAGAAGGCAAATAAGACTTTTAAAAGCAAAACTTTTGGTTGCTCTCAACGAATCTACGATACGTTTGATCGAATCAAATCATATAAAAATGTTTTTATTGTGAAACAATGTTTGGCTATAAAGCATTTTGACAATAAGATGCCACCCACTGCTTAGCAGTATAAACGTAGAATATGAAAAAGAAATATCCCTTTTGCGGTTTCTTTCTTCCTTTCCTTCGCCTGCTTTTTTCACCTGTCTCCTTCCCATAGGCCGGTACGGTATGCCTGGTAAGCCATTATTGTATGCCATTTGCGTTGGTTTGCCGTAGGAAGCGGTTTGTTTGTGTTGACTTGAGTTTGCTTCTGTGATAATAAAATAGCCACATCCAGAGGTTATCGCTTACCTTTAGAATGGCCCGTCACACATTACCAATACAAAAAATGTCCCAAACTAGGAAGGTATCTCGAGTTACACCCATACATAAGGATGGCCCAAAATCAGACATCACGAACTATAGGCCCATTGCCGTTCTCTCGGCATTCGGTAAGGTCTTTGAATCCATTATAAATCGCCATATAACAAATCAGGTGCGGGACCAACAGTCCGAATGCCAGCATGGATTCAGATCAAGTAGGTCAACTACCACTAATCTAATTAATTTCATTGATTATTCCGTCACAGAAATGGATCAAAATAGGCAAGTGGACGCGGCATACTTTGATTTCAAAAAAGCTTTTGACCGCGTCCGAAATGATGTACTTTTAAGAAAGTTTGCAGCTGTAGGGTTTAGCTTATTACGATTGTTCCACAGCTATTTTGACAATAGAAGACAATATGTTCAAATGTTAGGATCTCAGTCGGAACCCTATGTGACAAATTCTGGCGTGAGTCAGGGAAGTACGTTGGGCTCGACACAATTCTTGATTATGATCAATAACCTGCCGGAGGTAGTGAGTTCGGCACGGTGCCTTATGTTCGCTGATGACTTGAAACTGTTTTTAGGCATTGACTGCGAAGCGCTTCAGGGAGACATTAACAGTGGTTGTAGCGTGGGCTGAGCGCAACCACCTAGAGTTTAATGTATCAAAGTGCAAAACCATCACACTTACTCGCTCACCTGCATCAATCTGCTTTGTGTATACACTCTCAGGCGCTGCGCTGGAGCACGTAGCGGAAATCCGCGACTTGGGCTTGGTTATTGATATGAAGTTAACACTTAATGGCCATATAACTATGATATGCAGTCAAGCCTATAAGTCGCTCGGCTTTGTTATGAGACAGTCTGCTCGCATCAGTTGTAGGGAAGCGATTACCGCATTATATTTTGCATTTGTTCGTAGCAAGCTCGAGTATAACTCTGCCATCTGGGACCCGCACGAAATTAAATATAAGTTATTGGTGGAACGGGTGCAGCGAAAATTCGCCCGTTTTCTTTATAAAAAACTGTACGGATATTATCCATACCTGTACCCGTCTCTGTTTGTGTCGGGTATGGTGGGAATTGATACTCTCGAACTGAGACGAAAGTTGAGCCTTATGGCTCATTACTATTTGTTGCTCAATGGCAAGATAGACAATCCTGAAGCGTTATCACGTTGCGGATTGTCTGCACCGAATCAGTACTTGCGACTGCGCTCGCGCCGTTTGCTTGCGGCGCCGACTGTGCGCACGTGCACCGCACAATTCGCTCCTACTTGTCAGGCCATTTCTACACTCAATGCTCTGATCGCTAACCAACCAAGTGTTGACTTATTTTTTAATCGAATGCATCAATTTTTAAAGTATTGCTATGAATTTTTAATTAGTTTTATTTAATGAATTATTATTAATATATTTATTATTATTTTGAATCTGTTATTATTTAATATTAATTTTAATGTATATTTATTTTCTTATCCATGTAATGATTTGTAATTGTTAAACTTGACTCTCTGCACGTGTTGGGAAAGCAACCTGTTAGTGCAGAGAGTAACTGTTGTAAAATAAAATAAAATAAAAATAAATAAATAATAAACCCTATTTTTTTTCTAAAATCAAGGTAGCCTATGTTACTCCTTATAACATCAGCTATCTGCCAGTGAAAGGCCCGTCAAAATCGGTTCAGCCGTTTCGGAGATTACCCGGAACAAACAGACAGACAGACAAAAATTTTAAATATAGGTGTTTTCGTATAGGTACCTTATATACTTTCATATGCATTAGATAAAAAACTGTTATTTTGACATTACAAATAGACTTTTCAATTTTATTTATATATCTATAACATGGGACTTTTAAGACGTGTGACGTGTCTTCCCAAATTCATCAAACTTTCCTATAACGTGCTTTTAGACACTGTATGTTGAAAATATTGTGATAGACCTTGAACAGTTAGGTAACAACTAGGATCCATATGATAAGTAACCTGACGTACACCGCGGGGTTGAATTTTTTTTTTATACTTACAATTAATTTGGCAAGCAAACATACGGCCCACCTGATGGTAAGTGGTCACCGCCTATGGACGCCTGCAATATTAGAGGCATCACTTGCTCGTTGCCGACCCTTTAGGAAAAAAAGGAAGTGGGAAGGAGAAGGAGCGGGAAGGGGGAAGAGGGTGATTGGGCCTCTCACTCACCAAATGAAACACAACAGTAGGAATACTGGTATTTCACGTCGATATTCTGTGAGAGGTTTCTTCCCCGGTCGAGCCGGCCCATTCATGCTGAATCAGCGAGGTTCTACTACTCTAAACTTCTGACAATCTATACTTATATTATAAAGCTGAAGAGTTTATTTGTTTGTTTGAACGCAGTGTGCTACGCCCATACACCCATTTATCGAGGAACGCTATAAGCTATATAACATCACGCTACGACCAAAAGGCGCGGAGCATCAATGGAAAATATTGCTAAACGGGGAAAATTCTCTTATGTGAAGCAGACGGAGCTGCGCGGGTTAGCTAGTCCTATATATTGCAGCATGATGCTGCATAACATCCAGGTATTTAATTAACAACAAAACTCACACATCTTTGATTTCATTAATTAACAATTCTAATTATACACTCACAATGTTATCGTAAATAATGAACATTACTCAGCGTCGCTTATTAAGTAACGAAATGTTATATAAGTAGTTATTTAGAATGCAGTTATGAGCAATGGATTAATTAAGTAATAACTTAAAACATTATTATAATAGTATAGTATTCTATCACATACACACAACACCATCTAGCCCAAACTAAGCAGAGTTTGTACTATGGGTACTAGACAATGGATAAACATATATACATATATAATTTTTTTGTAGATACATACATATTATACATAGAAACAGCCAGACCAAGACAAACATCCATGTTCATGCACACAAATGTTTGACTTGTGCGGGAATCGAACCTGCGACCTCAGGCGGGGCAGTCGGTTACACTAACCACTACGCCATCGAGGCCGCCGCGCACCAATACGCGTATATACATATTATGTAGACTATATAAGTAAGTATATAATTTATCTATACATCTATACAAATAAATAAAATTGAAGTGTCTGTTTGTAATGTCAAAATAACAGCTTTTTATCTAATGCATATGAAACTATACCTATACGAAAACATCTATTTTTTAAATTTTTGTCTGTCTGTCTGTTTGTTCCAGCTAATCTCCAAAACGGCTGAATCGATTTTGATGGGACTTTCACTGGCAGATAGCTGATGTTATAAGGAGTAACATAGGCTACTTTGATTTTAGAAAAAAATAGGGTTCCGCGGAGACAAACACTTTTTAGTTAAAATCTACGCGGACGAAGTCGCAGGTAACAGCTAGTAAATAAATAAGTACCTATGCTGTGACATTATACCCACTCACACCTGTATACTGTATACATTGTCGCTCTAGAAACACATATTCGCTTCATTGTCAACAATTTCGTAACATCCTTATTTACTAAACTAGATGTGCTCGCGGCGCCTTTTTTCAAATCGAACCAGTAGCTCCTGAGATTAGCGCGTTCAAACAAACAAACTCTTCAGCTTTATAATATTAAGTATAGACTAGATGTGCCCGCGGTTTTACCCGCGTTTATCGTTACTGCGCTGCCCCCGTGGCTCGTAGCGTGATTTTATATAGCCTTCCTCGATAAATAGGTTATCCGACACTAAAATAAGTTTTCAAATCGAACCAGTAGTTCCTGAGATTAGCGCGTTCAAACAAACTCTTCAGCTTTATAATATTAGTATAGATTAACTTTATCATATAGGTTTACATCATGTAGACTTCTTTAGGCGATAATCACACGGCACCGCGCACCGCCGCGGAGGGCGGTGGCGGTAAGGCGAAAGAGCACCGCTCGACCGCGCGGTGTACGTGTGTTAGGCATCAACGTATTTAGTAGAGGCCAATGCGATATGAGATCCGCTTCACCACCTACCGCGGCGGTGCGCGGTGCTGTGTATTAAACGCCTTAATAGCAATTTTCAAACTGGGAATAAATCTTGTATTCCAGGTAACTTAACAAACGTTGAAACCACCACTAAGAAGTAACAGAGAAAATGTATAAAATGTAAACCATTTTGTGCTTTAATTTAAAAATTCTTAAACTTATTTAAATGAAAGGAGCGTAAGAAAATAGCACCAACGTAATTGATGCCATCTATCTTCATCATATTATCATCTTGCAAGCTTCAAAAGATAATATCACTACATATCCTAACTAATATTATAAAAGCAAAAATGAGTTTGTTTGTTTGTTACCTTTTCACGCCTAAACCACTGAACCGATCATCCTGAAATTTTGCATATACGTTGACAAGTGTACAGAAACGGACATAGGCTACCTTTCATCCCGAAAAACAATACTGTTCCCAAGGAAAACAATAATAACTTTCTTATGATAATAGATAGCGCCACGTGTCTTTCGAATCATGATTGAATTATTATAAGCAGAGTACAACCCGAATTGATTGTCAAATTCTAAATTAAAGCGAGCGAAGCCGCAGGCAAAAGCTAGTTATAAAATAAAATGGAAATCTTTAGTCTCTGCCTACTCCTCTACGAAACAGGCGTGAATCAATGTATGTATGTATTATAAAATAAAGTACCCCGCCGCGGTTGTCTGTCTGTTCGCGATAAACTCAAAAACTACTTAACGGATTTTCATGCGGTTTTCACCAATAGACATAATGATTCATGAGAAAGGTTTAGGTGTATAATTTGTTGAGGTTACCCGTGCGTAGCCGGGCTGGGTGGCTAGTATTATCTAGTTTTGGACAGCTAAGTCGTGATAAAGTAACTTGTAAATCAACAAGAACCACTGTTATCTAATAAATGTTGTCTCAGATAAGTATTATATCATACTAGCTGTTACCTGCGACTTCGTCCGCGTAGATTTTAACTAAAAAGTGTTTGTCGCCGCGGAACCCAACTATATTTCTCTGCCCAAGTTACTTAAATGGCGTAGTTTTTATAGTGTAAAGCTAGATAATAGCATGGCTTACTCAAAAACAACATTTAAATATGCGTCGTTAGATTACACGCTGTCACAGAATGCGTAAGAAAAATAAAGATTCACAGCTCCTCCCCCGTAGGTGATAGCTTGATAATATGTAGCCTATATGTTGACTCAACCTGTTAGTAATATTCATGCAAAATTTTAAGTAAATCCATGCAGTACTTTTTGAGTTTAGCCCGGACATACATACAGACAAACAGACAAAAATTCTAAAAACTATATTTTTGGCTTCGATATCGATTGTAGATCGCCCCAAGTATTCTTTTAAAAAAATATTCAATGTACAGTTTTGACTTTCCTACGATTTTATTATATGTATAGATAAGATGCAATAAATCTAGTATCAGTACGTAAATAAATCTCTGGAGATAATAAAGGTCTTATTCATAGACGGTTGAATTAAATGAGTTCATTGCGGGGGCGTGGATTTGTGCCATTTCTAGGTACTGTCTGAATCAGTGCAGGAGGACTGAGAAACGAACGGAACAATTTTTATTCAGAATCACGGTCGATAATTCTTGCGCATAAGGATACCTAACCTACCTTGGTAATATAGCGACAGAAAAACGTCTTTCTATAAAAAAAAACTGTAGAATGTAAGTATATAAGTAATTTGACTAGGGAGGCAATTATTTCATACTATAGGTACCTATGTATGTACATAGCTCAGCCGCAGCGATAGCTCAGTGGGGAGACCAACAGCCTGCAATGCAGAGGGTCTCGGGTTCGAACCCACGTCGCGCACCTCTGACTTTCGGAACTTATATGACTTTTCGAAATTATATACGTATTGATTGACAGTTATCACCTGCTCCGTGCCTCGGAGAGCACGATAAGCCGTCGGTCCCTGCTGCCATGAACATCTATGGCAGTCGTTATCGGGAAGTCAGTGCCCTCTAATATCCTGACACTGGTCTAGCCTTAGGGTATCGTTAGCCTTCGGGTTGTGGAGGTCAGGTGGCAGCCGCTCCGTGTAAAAACTAATATCCAGTCAAATCTGGTTAGACTAGAAAGCCGACTCCAAGTGACTTGGGAATAATAAAGGCTATATTTCTTGTAATAGACAATTTTTATCACGTTCTCGGTATGATTCCCTAATGCGTTGATATTTGCTAAGCCATGGAAGGGTGCAAATATAGAAATAAGAACAAAGAGATTCAAAAGATATGTGTGAAAACACAATTTTTTGTGACAAGTGGAGTTGGCTCTTCTAAAATTTGGCTCATAGGTAATAGGGAACTGTGATGACTGATGAGTAAACTAACAACAATCATCGTATAGCCGAAATAACAACTAAGTACAACTAGACCTCGTACTGCTACTGTGTGACTTTATCTTAAAAAAACACGAATTTGCTCTGAGTTCACCCTAGGAACTGAACTCGGAATCAGCCTAAAATAAGCTTTAACATTTACCAAGAGACCGACAAGGTATCTATTTATCTTATCTTATGTGGGGGCCAGTCAATGCAGACCGGCGACACTTCGACCCAGTGGGATCCTTTGTGTCGACACTCCCAATAACGACTGCCATAGATATTCATGGCAACCGGGACCAACGGCTTAACGTGCTTTCCGAGGCACGGAGCAGACGATAATTGTCAATCAATACGCACATAATTTCGAAAAGTCATATAACTTCCGAAAGTCAGAGGTGCGCGACGTGGGTTCGAACCCGAGACCCTCTGCATTGCAGTCTGTTGGTCTCCCCACTGAGCTATCGCTGCTCAAACAAGGTATCTAAAGAAGTCGTGTAAATATAACACTAGGTAACACAAGATAACGTTAGCTCTATAAATAAGGCTACAAATACAGTAATATCTACGTAAGTATGTTCTTCCTCTTGTTTATGAACTGATTGCGGTCTCAAGGTTCACCTGCATTATGTTGCGACAATATTTGACTTGTGTTTTGACTAAGTTATGTGAGGCCTACTACGCGATATTATCCATCCACATAATCACATCACATACTCACACCACACACACACATCTACAATCTTTCACTTACATAATTATCCTAAAACTTACTATAATAATTATCCCAAATTACTTTCACAATCTTATCCATCCACATACTCATCCCCATACTCACAACACACACGTACACATCTGCAATCCCTCACTTACACATCTTACATATTTCAATAATAAATATATAAATTAAGTATATAATAACTCTCTTCTGTGTCTATGGTTACATTGTTTTGGCTGAGCGCTGCCTCCCAAAATACAGGCTATAGCCTAGTTTGGGAATCAGTGTTAGTAAGTATTGTGCTAACTCTAAGACCTAGATTAAGGTTCACGCAATGTACTACATTTCTATGTCAATAAAAATTATTATTATTATTTTATATTTTTGTTGTATATTTGGTCTCCCTCTTTCATTTAAAAGGGGTAAAAACCTGACACACGGGCCTTAGCCAAGTGTGCCAGAGGGGAAAGAGTTAAGAAGTAGATGATGCAAGAAATTTACGTGTGAGGCGACATGTGTTAAGAAGAACGGCTTTTTGTATGAGTGTGATTGTAGATTTCGGCATGTCAAGTGTGCTCAGGCTATTTCGAAGTGTCTGAGGGACTACGCCGGTTGTAGTTATGACAATAGGTATGATTTTTACAGTGTCTACCTGCCATTGCATTTATTTCGGTAGGTAAATCAACATACTTCGACATTTTTTCCGCATGCGTAGTGAGGAGATTATGTGTGTTACATACTGCGATGTCTATTATAAAAACAGTTTTTTTTGTTTTGTCTATTATAGTTATGTCTGGTCTATTGTAGTGTATGGTTTTGTCGGTAATAATGGTCCTATCCCAGTACATTTTAAAGGAATTATTCTCTAAAACAGTACTGGGCTTATATTTATAATGGGCAGTTTTTTTTCAAATAAAGGAATATTTGTGGGCTAGGTTCTGATGGACTATTGCTGCCACTTGCTCGTGTCTATGCTTATAATCAGTTTGTACTATGGATTTACATGAACCAGTTATGTGTTGAATAGTTTCAGAACTACTATGGCAACGTCTACATAAGTCAGTGAGAAGGTTAGGTATACGGGTATCTGGTAATTTCGGGTGTCTATTACTTGATCCTGAATGGCGATCACAAAAGCCTCCGTCTCCGGAAAGAGCTCTCCGCGCCGTAGCCATTCGTTCGACGCTTCTTTGTCGACGTGTTCTTGGCCGAGATCAGCGCGATGTCTCCCGTGCAGAGACTTTTGGGACCACAAAACTATTTTCTGCTCTTTGCTCAATAATTTTGGCTGTACATTTCTATTCAATAGGTTAAGGGGGTTAGTTTTTTATTTGCATTCGTTAAGTATTTGTGAAGTTGAGATTGTTCAGCTTTGGAGTAGAATTATTTGCGTAATTTATCTATTAGGTTATTGTGTAAGTTTTGTATGTCGATGAGGCCTCTTCCTCCACTTTGGCGTGGCAGTGTGAGACGCTGTACGCATGATCTGGTATGATGTTTTCTGTTGGCTGTCATGTGTGTGTTGATTGTGCGCTGTCATTTAATTAAATCACTTTGAGACCAATTTATAATCCCGAAGGAATAGATGAGAACAGGTATTGCATAGGTATTTATTGCCTTTATGATATTGCGAGAATTTAACTGGGTTCTTAAAATTTGGTTTAGTCTTACTTTGAATTGTTTAGTTAGCTCTAATTTTGTTTGTTTTTGCTGAATTTGCTTGGATTGATGAAAACCTAAATATTTGTAAGTGCTGTGTTCGTTCATGGGTTCTATTTGTTCACCTGTATTAAGAGTATATATATTGTGTTCAGTTTTCCCTCGAGTTATAGAGTGTATTTTGCACTTATCAACTCCAAATTGCATTCGGATATCCGTCGACAATGTTTGTGTGGTGTAGGCTAGTTTTGTAAGTTCTGTGTTGTTTGCTGCATAAATTTTGATGTCATGCATGTAGAGTAAGTGTGAAAGAAGGTAAAACGAATTATTACATTTAATTTTAATTCCTATATTGTAATTATTAAGTAGTTCTGACAATGGGTTGAGTGCTATACAAAACCATAGGGGGCTAAGTGCATCTCCTTGAAATATGCCTCGTTGAATTTTTATCAGTCCAGTAGTCAATAAAGGGTTTTCAATTAATCTTAATTTTGTTTTCCAATTGAGCATGGCTGCACCTAAAAATGAAATGAGACTGGGATGAATTTTATAATGTTCTAATACAAAAATTAACCAACTATGGGGAACAGAATCGAATGCCTTTTTGTAATCTATGTACATTGTATGTATATTCCTATTTCTAGTCTGTGCTTGTTTCATTACTATTGCATCTATAGTTAACTGCTCTTTACAGCCCTGGCTATTTTTCTTACAACCTTTTTGTTGTTCTGCTAAAATGTTGTACTGTCCTAAATGATTGTAAATAATTTCGCTAATGCACCCTGTGATAATCTTGTATATAGTTTGAAGACATGTGATAGGTCTGTAATTTGCGGCATTTTTTGTGTCTGAGCCTTTCGGTAACATATAAGTGACTCCATGTGTAATGAATGTTGGCAAAGTGTGTGGTGATTCAATGAATTTGCAAATGTGGTTGTGGATGAATGGACGTGTACTGCTGAACTTCTTATACCAATAATTATGTATGTTATCTGTACCCGGTGCCTTCCAGTTATGAGTGCGTTTGATGATTTGAATGAAAGTATCTACAGTATATCTATTATTATTATTATATAACTCGACATAATTGTTAGATAGGTCAGCGATTCCTAATGTGGATTCAGCGGAACCTAGGGGTTTAGTAGAAAAGTCACCAGGGCGCAGCGAATTATTTATTTTTGGCTGTTAAATAATAGGTACAAATATTATTTTGAAATAGCGCAAAATACGTGATGAGATGTAAAGTTTTTGTTCTTATCTAAATCACAGTGTTTTTGATTTGTAATCATTGGATATGGGGTTCCATAAAATAAAAGGTATTTGGTGAGTGCTCGGTTATCTTAAAATTTTAAGAACCCCTGAGACAGGTGATAGGTCCAAAAAAGAGCTATAGGCACAGATACGGTGAACGTCGATTAGTTCAACGTTGTTTCCACTACAGGCGTTTTTAGGAAGTGCTTGGAGAGGTATCAATTGCTTGGAGAGGTAGGGGAAATTATTAGTTATTAGTGTGGTCCACAAATGATTATTCTTTGTATAGTTACTTGTTATAAATGAAATCCGTTATGAAAAGTTATGATGGATCTTATCTGTACATAATTATTAATCCATCTTCTAACCCTGCTGTCTCCTACTAAGCAAAGCAAGCCTTATCAGTTATTCCTATACAAAGATTTCTGTACATACCAAAAAGATTAATACGATAGAAACAAATTTTGAATGGGAAGCCATGTTCAATTTTCTATATTTTTCTCGATTGCTTTTGGTTTACTATATATTTACATCCCGTTTTATGAAGGTCTAAACAACATTTTCATAATATTCTAACTTAATATTTCTTTTAAAAAACATCAAACCATGTAACGCTTACGTCGCAGAGATTTAAAAACATTAAAACAACGGACTCAAAGTCCTCGTATTCGGGTTCACATACATTTAAGCTCCAAATGGTGATCAGATTCCGTGTCATGTCCAATCCATGTTTAGTGACGGTGATTTAACTAGTTAAAGATTTGCATCCGTGTAATTAGTTCGCAGTAAAGCAAATAGAAATAGCACTGAGTAATGAGGACGGAGAGTGGCTTTACTACGCGTGTGCCAACAGCTGCTCTTATAAATATGTAATCCTTTGTAAACTTTAGGTTATAAACAGCTAGCGATTGCCCGCGGTTTCGCTTCGATAGTACTTTTTTCCTGGATCAAAGGTAAGTATGTAATTTTTGCCGGAGAATAGCACTTATTTTTTGATGAAAGGTACGTACGGTAGGTACGGCCTATATGTCCTTTTTTGTGCTTTTGATAACATGTTTGCGAAATTGCATGATTAGCGGTCAAGTATTTATGGCGTGTAAGCGTAACAAACAAAATCAATTTCGCATTAATAATATTACTAGATTTTGCGCGTTAATATAGATTATGCCAATTTTCTATACCTCAGCCACAGTACTGTCTTTCTGAATGAAAAGTACTCTTTGTCATTTTATGTTCTCCTGGCAACGTGTATAATGCGAAATTTCATGATGATCGTTAGAGTAGTTCAGGCGTAAAAGCATAACAAACAAACACACTCACATTCTCATTTATAATATTAGTAAGTTTATTATATAGGCCAGCTAACATAAAACTTTTCTAAATAAGATGTTTCTTGCACTCACACTTTGACGGACTTATAATCTCAGCCATTTAAACATAAAAACTTATAACGTAGTTTAAATAAAATTGTTTAGATATACAACTTTCCTAATAAAAAAATTTACGTTTATGAAATATGATTTTCATAGAACGTTTATTAGACATTCTTATTATTTTAACTACGGCCTTATTCATAAAAATACTTGCTTAAAGGCATATAGGCTATATTAAATGTATTATGCCATTTAAGTATTTATATTAGAAAGTCAGTATTTTTATCAATAAGGTTTCGTAGTTCTTAAGATATAGGCAAAACCAAATTTTCTTTTCTCCATAGAGGTTAAATAACAGAAAGAACTCTGTGTTGCTGTTTGTTTGGCGACAATGAGGCCATACTAACTTAAAGCATTTTTAGTTTAGCAAAGTATAAATCACTGGCCCTATGGTAAGACAACATTTGGTAGTTGACGGAATTGGCTCAGGACTGTGAGTATTGGCATAATAGAGATGCGGCCTAGCCAGCCCAAGAGTGGGCTACCGTGGGCTAACAATAAAGATCATACGACAGTAGTAAAGCACATGCTCATAAGATATATACAAAATTATTTTCATAGGGTTATTGTCAGCATTCCGTGGTTAATTTTTATTTTCACTACTGATTTCCTCTTGCTACGATCTGGACATTCCGTTCGCTACGCTTTTCATTTGGCCATCTTTCGCTCTCATCACATTCTTCATGCACGCTCGTGCAGTTAGAATAAGGTATTTTAAAATTGTATCCAAAGAATATAGAATTCAGTAAAATTGAAATGTGGTTATAAGTCAGACAGCTATCAGTAAAATAGAACAGGAAAGAAAAGTGATGCAGCTATCCTAGTCTCGTTTGGCCTGTGGTATCACGTTAGTGTTATCAATGCAGGTGTTTTGTGGGTGTCCAAATGAAATGATTCATGGTAGATATTCTAATTAATATTGTAAATGTGCAACTGTGAGTTTATTCATAATTATCATTATAATCATTAAACATAATAATATTGGACCTATTAACCAGAAAAAATAACTGTATTTAATAAAGTATGTATTTTTATTTTTAACGATTCATTTTTGTATCTTAACACCTGTAATGATAGTAACAACATTTTGTATACTTTTTATTTATTGAAGAATCTAAACTAATATTATAAATGCAAATGTGAGTTTGTTTGTTACGCTTTCACTCTTTTACTCGAGCAGCTCATGGGTAAGTCATACCCGTCGGGCCACCAGCATGTTACGTGTACAATACAATAACATATTTAGGATGCTGATGGGGCTGCCTCCTTATTGCAGTGCGTCTTTAATGTTTGCCGAAGCTCACACGGATGGCTATCACGCCATAAGACGTAAAAAAGTGGCTTCATTGTTAAGGCGTTTAATAGACAGTAGCAACAGAATCTTAATAATGATTGCTTCTCGATTTGACTATCTAATACAATATAAGTGGATTCATATAATAACAGGACAAGTTTTCAATGTATTTTGAAAGGGATTAAGTATAATGACCACCAAAAATACTAATTGCCCAGCAAATTATGCTTACTAAAATATATCATAACGAGCACAAACGCCTCAAATCACTGCATTCCGTCTCGGAAGGGTTAGGTTATGTTAGGTTCCTTCTTAAACCCACCCAAAAATAGGAGCCCCGCTAAGCGGGGCTCCGTCGACTTATTTTGATCTCTTTAAATATATTTTGCTGTGCAATTTGGTGATCATTTACTATTTTTGACTGTTATATTTTACTATATCTGGTGATTAGTTAAACATAAGCCATTTTGAAATATGTGTATGTGATAAATTATGTTTTCCTAATGCTGACTCTATGGACGTTACTATTTACTATATATTGATTCAAAATCTGAAATAAATGTTTTATTATTATTATTATTTATTTTTGAGTAGATTTCGAAAATTCGATGTGCTTTAGAGTTTGGTGATGACTATTTGACTTAAATAATAAAAGAATATGAATCAATTATCCTATTGCGATACAATTATGATTTAAATGACAATGAGAAACGTTATCAACACGATTGGTCAATGAAGGTCGGCACTTACCAATCTGACAATAAATCTTGATTTAAATATTAGATCGTTTTAGAAGAACGATAAATAAATCTGCAACTATTCATAAATTCACTAGCGAATGTGTAGAATTTATATATTTATATATATTTTCGGTAATAATAACGCATCTTTAATCTAAGTTGAGAAAAAGGCATACAAAATAATACAACCCTTTTGCATTGAATGAAGGTGTCACAAAAGCATACGGCTCGACTGATGGTATGCTGACTGGTGGTAATTCATAGTTTACAGTAACAACTGTAAACTATGAATAATTTCATAAATAGAGGCATCACTTTTGCAAACGTAGTACTGCAAGCAAGGGAAAAGCCTATTCGTACCGCCCTGTGAATAGCACAGTACCTCCTCGGCATTTGGTATATCATAGAAAATATAAAGAAGATTGCTGTATGACTCTATAATCGTAATATAGCAATCCTTTTTAAGGTGAACGTTGTCGCTGGTAGTTTGGGCTGTTGTATATTTATGCGAGAAATAGTAATAAGTATTGTTCTCCCAATTCATTCGAGGACATCGTGCTGCTACGAATTATTTTCGACTACTGACTTAATTTAGCTATGCTGCTGTGCGAGATTGCATGATATGAACCCTAACAAAATACGGTTGCACCCCGGTATCAAACTAGTGACTATACGTTCGGCAATAGCGCTCCACAAACGCGGCAATCCAATCCTTAAGATAAAATTCAGTGGCCAGCTAGTAGCCGTATCAATTTAAATCTATTAACACCGCCACTTCGATTCGGCCATCTCAACTTCCGAAACCATTTTAAAAACAGCTGTCCGTTCCAAATTCCAATATTTAAAGAACATTACTTATTTATTATTTATTGTCTGTGTACGGTCTAGTTTTATAATGCAATACTAGTAGTATATTTTTTTAATCGCGTGTTATAATTGGGACTTTCATTCTCGATCAGTTATGGCTTGTCAGTGACAATCCGCCTGTCGCGGCGCGCGGACGTTCGCGCAGTGTTTGTGATACATACATGTAATTGGTACCGAGTCGTCATGTCAAAACTCAAGGTAATATTGATAGTAACTATGCGAAACTGGCGAAAAACTTAATGATAACAACCTTGTATGTATATAACAGATATATATCGTGTTGATGCATTTTTACTCGAACTATTTATGTTTTAATTTTAATCGTATTTGGTTACGGCTTTTATTACGTGTGATAATGATAAGTTTGTTTTGCTATAAAATTCTTTCTTTACCCGGATTTAAAAATAATTTTGTTTATAAACAAAAAAATCACTAGAAAATGTTTTTAAAGGTTTCTCTGAGTTAAATTGAGTGGTGTAGGTATTTGAGTTCGTTTTTATGATATACTTGTCAAATAATCATATTATTATATCACAGTGTGTAAACATTTGAACATGTTTTTATTATTGAAAATGTATATAATATTTTATGTATAAAGTATTTATTGAGGTTCTCGAATGTTTAAACAATGCATTCGAGTAATTTCATGTCAAGAGTTGCGTGTAAACAATGAACTATAACTGTTTTACTATGTTCTATAAAATGTTTTACTTTATATTCGATTACGGTGAAAATGTTTTCAGTCATAAAATGAAATGTTTTTATTATAGTTTTATAAGCATACATAAACACCATGGCTGTATGGACACAGAATTTTTTTTTAAAAGGCTGCTGACAATTTAGTTTCGATTGATAACCTGTCCTTAGTAGGACAGAATGCTTGTGTTAAAAGTGAGCGGTTGGGATTTGAACCCGCGACCTCTCGATAGCAAGTCCTATCCTTAAAGGTTTAGACAGTGGTATGTTATATTTACATTTCTTAAACTATACTAAGGTGTCATGTTTTATGGATTATGTTCCCGCGTTACTATTGAGACATTTTTAACAAGAATCATAACATTTTTGCGTGACATAAGGATCGAATCTGTACTCTTTTGACCAGCGCTAAGCGACAGTAGACGGAAAAGGCTGTCTCCCATAGATTTAAACATAATCATTTAAACAAATCCCTTGCTGGTTCTGTAGCTTTAAAGGAAACTGCGTCTGTAATAAATAATAAAACATATAGTTTATTAGTTCATATAAGATTTTTTTTAATTTTTACAACGGATTGTGTTTGGAGCCTCTTTTTAGACAAACAATGTCTGTATTAGGAGACACCACTCTTTCATATCTTGTTTGAAAATATAATAAAACCATTCGAATTCATTTAAGTATTAAACACATCAAAATAAAAATAAAAACTAACCAACTAAAACGCAGTTTTACTGCGTTTTAGTTTGAGGTGATATAGTATAGTTTGGTGAGGTGTGGTTTGGTGTAGTGTGATGAGGTGTGATGTATCGTGGTGTAATGTAGTGTAGTGTATTGTGGTGTGGTGTATAGTGGAGTAATGTGGTGTGGTGTTAAGTTGAAGGTGTTATATGTCTGTTGATCATAAAGTTTGATATCAGAGGGCTAATACTCATAATTAAATGTTTTAAATATAATTTCGATCTAGTCTAAAAAACATCAAACGTGAAATGAAATGCAATTAATATTCTAGTGTATTTTTTAATATAAGAGAATACCATTTCTGATATTTTTGACAGTGAGACTAGATCGGAAGTCTATTTAAATAGTTTTTATTACGAGAATTGGCCCTCTGGTTGCTTGTTATTAGATTGTTCTATAAAGGAATGTTAAGTAGTTCAGAGTCTAAGACTGCGTCGTAGTAGATAATAGACTTGACACCTATTATGTGGAATCTAAACATAATAGGTCAAACGTGGGTGTCTAACTGTTCTGTCTAAACTTTTGAGGAGATATGGTCGTAATGTGTGTGTAGAGATTTTGGTTATAATAAAATATTAAAATTAAACTACTATATACGGATTTTATTGCGTTGTTTATTTGACACTTTTTTGAAAACTGTTTGTAATAAAATGCCAAATAAAGAACGCGATAAAATCCGTATATAGTAGTTTAATTTCAATGAATAACATTCGCGTAAACAGAAGACAATATTATATAATAAAATATCTTAGGGACTTTATTTTTTTACATTGTACTACATTTTGTCCGTGTCTACAAATGTGAGGAAATTGAAAGTTAATACCTATCTATCCATATTTTTCTATATTTGCATATAAAAAGATAATACCTACTTGACTTCTGGCGGCGAATCATGATAAATAATTAATATAAGTTTAAACCTCCGGCAATATTACTGTGCTAACCGCATCTAAATTCGTGCAGTAGTTTTTTGCGTATTGCGCGTACAAACATACAGACAGACAGGCAAAAATACTAAAATAATTATTAATGGTTTCTATGGTCCTTATAAAAACACCTAAGAAACGTATTTCTTAAATATCTTCTATGTACAGACATCGACCAGTTACAATCTATACTAATAATATTATAAAGCTGAAGAATTTGTTTGAATGCGCTAATCTCAGGAACTACTGGTTCGATTTGAAAAATTATTTTAGTGTTGGATAGCCTATTTATCGAGGAAGTCTATAGGCTATATAAAATCACGTTTGACCCACGGGGGCGGCGCAGTAACGATAATCGCGGGTGAAACCGCGGGAAGATCTAGTTTTATTATAGTATAGATTTAATAACAATGTCCTCTAGACCGTATTTCGGTTACGGTAGCCAACGTAAATGGAAACCAGCCATCTGCGCAGAATATATTATAGTTATTCAAATGTGTGCGCAAATACAAGTGCAAAACAGTTTAACTGGTTTTTTTATGGTCACCACTGCGGAACTTGGCTACATAGGTGTCACAAGGGTGAAAGTTGAAGTGTAGTGTATTTCCAGTAAAACAAAAAAATTGGGGCCGTATTTGGGGACTGCCGATAGAAGTGAAAACTTTAATCCTGATCATAAACACTTCTTTATACACAAAGAAAAAAAAAAGAGTGGGTCGGATTCCTGATACTCTCTTAGGAGTCATTAAGGGGGTCAAAATTTCGTTATTTTTTGCGTAGGACACACCATTTCTGAGATATTGTTAATATTCTAAAATAATTCAAAAATGGAAAGCGTGGAAGCGTGACGATGACGAAGCGTGACGATGACGCGAGTTCTATAATTTTTGTTCACCCAAGAAGTGTTCAACGCGCCTAAAGAAGTTTTCACTTAAAAAACACTAACAATTACCTTACTGTCATAATCGGATAGAACGGTAATGCGATGTGACTGAAGAAAGATCAGGCGTAGGACTAACATTCAAAACACGGTTACTAAAAACATCCAGACTCGAAACAACTATTAGTGGACCACACTATTTTTCGTCCCGTGTAAGGATCGAACCCACAACACTCACCGCAGTGGTAATGGTAAAGTATCTTATCTTATCTTATGTGGGGGCCAGTCAGTGCAGACCGGCGACATTTCGACCCAGTGGGATCTTTTGTGTCGACACTCTCCCAATAACGACTGCCATAGATGTTCATGGCAGCCGGGACCAACGGCTTAACGTGCTTTCCGAGGCACGGAGCAGGCGATAATTGTCAATCAATACGCACATAATTTCGAAAAGTCATATAACTTCCGAAAGTCAGAGGTGCGCGACGTGGATTCGAACCCGACGTGGAGAGAACCTGTTGGTCTCCCCACTGAGCTATCGCTGCTCTCAAATGGTAAAGTAACTTCGAGTAGGGCCACTATGACAAAGATCGTTTACGGGGTGAATGTAAAGAGCGGGAGGGGTGAAAATGAGCTGACTATATAGGCTCATTGGTAAAAGACAGGACATATTAAAGGAGGGTATTCAGTACTCGATTCTGGACCCAAATATCTAAAAAAAATAGGTACTTACTTCAAATTTGACCTAGTTATCTAATAAAAATGTGCGGACACTCTTGCGCATATACCTAAGCTAAACAAAACCTCCGCCCCCGCCCCCAGCTACCGCACCCTGCACTCTCCCTAATTTGCATACCCGCCCGTTCTTTTCTTATCAAAGGTCATTAGCCTCAACAGCTGTGTGCGCAGTGTCCACATTTTATGGATATTTCATACAAATTTTCTTAAAGGTTTTCTTTGCAGGTTATACAGATTTTATTGTTATTTCTTTTTTATACGTTACGTCTGACCATAAATTATTATTACGTCCTTAAATATGTACCATGTTCATCTCACACTGTATAATATACTTACTTACGTTGACGCAAATGTTATACATTGAAATTAAACTACTTTACACGGATTTTATCACGTTGTTTATTTGCTTTTTGAAGTGAAAACTTCTTTAGGCGCGTTGAGCACTTCTTGGGTGAACAAAAATTATAGAACTCGCGTCATCGTCACGCTTCCAGTTTTGAATTATTTTAGAATATTAAAAATACCTCAGAAATAGTGCATCCTACGCAAACTGCCCCAATTTAAAAAAAATAAATAATGCCATTAAATGTAGTTTAATTTCAATGACCTGATTATAGCAACTTTCAAATGAACTAGAAGTTCAAAGCAAGAAAGGTTTCTGGTGCTGCAAGTCATGAAGTCTATAGACTACGGCGTCCGCTTACCATCAGGCGGGTCTCTAATTACTTAATGAACATAAGGGGTAGACAGTGGTTTAGTTTACAGCAGCAATAGCTCAGTGGGGAGACCAACAGACTGCAATGCAGAGGGTCTCGGGTTCGAACCCACGTCGCGCACCTCTGACTTTCGCAACTTATATGACTTTTCGAAATTATGTGCGTATTGATTGACAATTATCGTCTGCTCCGTGCCTCGTAGAGCATGTTAAGCCGCCGGTCCCGGTTGCTATGAACATCTATGGCAGTCGTTATTGGGAAGTTGGTGCCCTCTAATATCCTGACACTGGTCTAGCCTTAGGGTATCGTTAGCCTTCGGGTTGCGGAGGTCAGGTGGCAGTCGCTCCGTGTAAAAACTGATATCCAGTCGAATCCGGTTAGACTAGAATGCCGACCCCAAGTGACTTGGGAATAATATAGGCTAGGGAGAAAAGTGGTGTAGTTTACTCTTTATGTATAACCTACATACATACATAGTATCAATTTATATACCAGAAAGGGTAGGCAGAAGTGTTTTACACACAAGTGTTTGTCACAGTACGACAAGTGTGTTTTTAGATTCCAACTGCGCGAGCCTATTGTAGTCTACAGGTCACATTAGTTATTCCAGAGTTATTCCACCTTATCCCGCCCTCCCCTTTCCTATCCAGAACAACGCGTGCTGGGCTCAGATGCCATCCTTACACAGTAGAGTCGACTAGAGCGCGTACCAACAAGTTTGGGTCCTCATACCTCTGCCGAATTATCAAGGCATGGAATTCTCTGCCAAGGCACGTGTTTCCTTCTTCCTTCAATACTGGGTCCTTTAAGTGTGGCGTGAAAAAGTACCTTCTCAGGCCGTCAAGAAGAGACCTCAACATCGCCTCGGCTGTGCTATGAGGGCGGTGTGGAGGCCACTGCTATTAGACCACACGACTGCTAACCATCAGGTAGAGTGTGGTCATATTGAAGAGCAAAATATAAAAAATATAAAAAAATATTAACAGATTTCGTGCTGCTACGGCAAATTAAATATGTAATAACATTTGATCGATCCGCTAATCGAAGCTGGGACCTCCAGCACAGCAGTTGCATTTACAACCGCTACGCCACTGAGGCTTCCGACCGACCAACGCAGTATATTGATTTAAAACAAAGAAACTTACTGATATAGAACAATAGAAATGCCATTAAAATATACTAGATTGAAATAACAATCAAGGAGAATGAATGTCAATATTGATTAGATTCCTTAAATGATATAACATAATTCTAGTGTTAGAAAAAAAAAAGAGGTGCAAAATCTCGCCTATTGCGAGCTATGTTGTAGTCCTATGTAAGCACGGTATCACCTGGTAATTTCAGCCTGTATAATGTTACTAAATATTATGCAGAAACCATTACAGTAAATATATTTTATACTATCTAGTAAAGATGTGCCCGATGTTTCACTCGCGTTTATGATTACTGCGCCGCCCCCGTGGGTCGTAGCGTGATGTTATATAGCCTATAGCCTTCCTCGATAAATGAGCTATCCAACACGAAATAATTTTTCAATTCGGACCAGTAGTTCCTGAGATTAGCGCGTTCAAACAAACAAACAAACTCTTTAGCTTTATAATGTTAGTATAGATAACGTGAGTAAAGTGCTGTTCTTCTAGCTCGGTTATACAAAAACCGGTATTAACGAGATAAAATAAATATACCACACTATGCTATTTATAACGAAAACTTTATAACTCTAAATTACGGCCACACTGAACTGTGACTACTTGTGTAGGATGTCCCATTAATGGGCACTGCTTCTCGTAGTGAGAAGGGTCAGGCCATAGTCCAACTCACTGTCAATCTGTACAGGTAGACGTAAAACACATTTGAGAAAATTACAAGAAAATCTCAAGTATGCATGGTATTTGTGGGATCTTTTCCTTCCTCGTCAATGGTAATTGAATTCAATACGCAGATAAAATTAAAGGTCTCTACTTCGAACAGAATGTACTATCGACTTCAGCGACGGATGACCACTCCTAAGGTTAAAATCGCATAGCAGGCCAACACTTGGTACCCGTACCCGTGACACGCCCCTTTCTTTGTTTGAGATTTTTTTACACTTTACATTTGTTTACTGATTCTAAGGCGATACAAACTCAACTGGTCAACATGTGCAAGCGAATTTTTTTCTGAAATGGTCATTCGTCGCTTAAGCCGATAGTACCTACTATACTAAAAATACTCGTAATAGCAGGCAGTACATTTACATACATACATATATTATGTACTTAGTCTCATACCTAGTCGCCCCAAAGAGGTTGGTGGCACACCCACATTTCTCTCAACCCTGGGTTTTAGTATCTTGCACAGTTTAGAAACAGGTACAGTTCTAGTACAAATCCTAATCCTAACTAATATTATAAGAAAGTGAGTTTGTTTGTTTGTTACCTTTTCACACCTAAACCACTGAACCGATCATTCTGAAATTTTGCATGTACGTTGTCAGGGGTATAGAAACGGACATAGGCTACCTTTCATCCCGAAAAAAAAATACTGTTCCCGAGGAAAACAACAATAACGTTCTTATGATAATAGATGGCGCCAAGTGTCTTTCGAATCATGATTGAGTTATATTATTACAAGCAGAGTACAACCCGAATTGATTGTCAAATTCTAAATTAACGCGGGCGAAGCCGCGGGCAAAAGCTAGTAAAAATATAATACTAAATTTTGCCCGCGGCTTCGCTTGCATAAATGTAGGTTAGGTTAGTGACAGAACTTTTCTCTGGATGAAATACCTTTCCTCCAGAGAAAAGTACTGCGCACCCTATGTCCTATTTTGTACCCCTGTCAACGTATATGCAAAATTTCACGATGATCGGTCTAGTAGTTATGGCGTGAATGTATAACAAATAAACAAACTCTCATTCGCATTTATGATATCAGTTAGGATCAAGATTATATTATATAGTTAGGATTATCGGTTAACAACTATAAATATTATAGGTATATCCATTTACAGTACGTTAGGAAAGGTTACTGATTCATATTCCTAAGTAAAGCATTTATGAAATCGCGGGCAGTCACAACTAGACCTGAATACATCTATCCTTATCTTGATTTCTCTAACAATGTAATTATTGTACTAGTTTGCTTCTAAAAGGGTTCTTTGAACCTCCGACCTTCCACACAATGTATCTGCTAATTATTATTCAGAGAGAGACATCGTTTTGTCCTCGCTCTTTTTATACTGTTACACAAAGTAGGTCACTGCAAGAAGGCACTATATTTTTAAATTCACTTGCGATTTGCACCCTCGCTTGCTAGGAATTATAATAATAAGGTTATATCAGCTACACTGATTTGTGAACCTTGTGATATATGTTTGCGTGCAATTGAGATTGTCTAAGTTGTGTTTTTGGGTCGGCCAGTGCTTGAGTTTTCTGACAAGTTAGTCGTAGTAGCCGCATGAAGTTGGCAAAGGTGCCTGGTAGACGGTAATAATCTTATTCTCTACTAGCTTTTGTCCGCGGCTTCGCTCGCGTTAATTTGGAATTTGACAATCAATTCAGGTTGTACTCCGCTTGTAATAATATAATTCAAGCATGATTCGAAAGACACGTGGCGCCATCTACTATCATAAGAACGTTATTGTTGTTTTCCTCGGGAACAGTATTTTTTTCGGGATGAAAGGTAGCCCATGTCCGTTTCTGTACACTGACAACGTATATGCAAAATTTCAGGATGATCGGTTCAGTGGTTTAGGCGTGAAAAGGTAACAATCAAACAAACTCATTTTCGCTTTTATAATATTAATTTAGGATTCCGCAACGTTTCAAAACAAAGCTGGTGAACAGTGGTATTAAAAGCACATCTCTGGCTATCCCTTTGGGATGTATAGAGATAATACGCAAGTTTCACAGGCTACCTTTTAGATGTCACGCAGTAATATTATACGTGAATTAAAAATACATAGAAAGTACGCTACACGCGCGCTAAAAAACTCCACTTGCTCCACAGCAGCCAATAGTAGCAGCTTTAGATTAGTTAGCAAAAATACGCATTGCAGACACTTCTGCCTTCCCTTCAGAGATGAACAGCCGTGATTCTACAGCTAAATATTATAACAAAAAGTCAAAAACGTTGCATAAAATGCCAATGAATGAATGATTTCGAAATGTTATTTTTAAGATTTTCAAGGTTTTATCTTTAATAAATAGTTTGAATAATAAATTAGTCGTATAATTAGCAAAATGAATTTGTATTCACGGCAGAATAATACCTAATATGTGTGAAATCGTGAGAAATAATAAATTCAAAACAAACCAAAGAAATCCATTTAGGAATTATGAGTTTAATTTGGTATTAAATAATAGCTAAAAGTAGAAACGCACTAAATATAATAATATCAGCAATTTTGTAGCGCTACAAATATTTTGTACATCTATGGTCAATAAATTTCTTGTGATTCAACGATAAATAAAATATTTAAAAAATATAGTAATAACTAGAGGTCTACAAAAAATGGCAGAATATAATACTATGCCTAGACTTCATTTGGTCTTTATTTTTGGAACATAGAAATTTGGAATATGTATAACAATGTAAGTTGAGCTTCATGGAACACATGTGTAAAAAATCATCACAAGTTTTTTTCTTGAGATGCTTATTTTCATCTATACTTTATAATCCTCTAATATGACCATTATTTCATTTAAGATATGTACATATGTCGTTTGATGACCTTACGTTATACGACGCTGTTTAAGATTGAACTCTAGCTTACTGATAAACTAAATGCAAGAAATTCAACTCCAACAGATTTGTCAAAAACGACGTGTTCATCTCTTGATAAAGAAGTTTTTGACGTTTTACGTTGGGTTTTCAGTTTCCACAGGACTCAATACTTTTGATCATCGACATCGACCGAAAGACATTCGGAGCAATTTGATTAGTTTACTGGATTTTCTGCTAAGAGCGTTAAAAAATTTATGAATATTCGAGGTGCGCGAGCTATTAAAAAGTCATAATAGACCTTTTACCCTTGAAGGTGTGTCAAGAGCTATTAAAAACTAGACTTTCACTGTTTAAGTGTTCGGCGCGTTCTGTACTCTCCTTAGTCTGCATAAAGTTTTCAATACCATTAGCGGCCAGTAACAAGACACTATAAAAAGCAGCTCTTTAACCAGTAATGTAGTACGCGCTTCGTAGCTGCAAGTAAGGTTGCCGAGCATACTGATACAAATAGTATTATACTTTATTTCGCTCTTCAATATTATTAATTATTCAATAAAAATAAAGTCACTTGTTCACATAAAAATAACTCGATACCAAAAAGTACTAACGTAAGTTTATTAAAGAGCGATTACAAACAATAAAAATTTGAAAAACATAATATAGTCTTCTTCATATTTAAGAGCGTTGCCCTTGTCAGTGGAGTATACGCCATCTTTCTTGATTTGCGGCCAATTCCTTGACCTCCTTATAAGACATGACCTTTGCCTTTTCCTTTATTTGGTCAGTGAATGTCTTTCTGAGCCTGCCCCTTCCTCTCTTTCCTTCTATGATGCTTTTTTATGAAGTCATCATGTCATAAACATACATCTGTCATATACATACTCTATACGGGAGTGAAACGTGAACAGTGACTCAACAAGACCAGGAAAGTCTGGAAGCATTCGAAATGTGGTGCTCGAGGCGCATGGAAAGAATCAGCTCGACAGAAAAGACCTTGTCCATGAAGAACGCAACATTTTAACGATAATAGAAAACAGAAGAGGAAAGATATTTAGCCACCTTAGCTGTCAAATGTCGAGTCTATTGCCATCTACCGGGTACAGTTTCAGACTCTGTTTCGACTGAGAATTTCTGACCGACTAACCCATACTAGCGGTCGCCTAGTGCTCGAAATTCGACCAAAGTTTGCCTGTAAGATATTGCTGTTCTATTGTCATTATATAATGATAAACCTATGTAACTATAGTTACGCGCTTCGACTGCGTGTGTCAAATGCATGGTTGTGTGCGTGTAGTGTTTTTATTTTATAAAAATGTTAGGATTCGCCCCACCTTCCCCATATAAACTTTAACTGTGCCAAATTTCATACTCCTCTGTCCGCGCAATTTTCGTAAAAAGGGGTACAAAGTTTTTGCTTCACGTTTTAATATATAGATTACCTGATATAGGTATGGAATCGATAGCTCAAGCGTAGCAATCGATTCAATATCGCTACGCCACAGCTTTTAAGTATATTGCTACTAGTATACAGCCATAAATAGATGATGTTTAAAAATTAGAATTATTGATTCAAATTAGATTTTTTTGACGCCGATTAAAGCAGCCATGTACGACAATATTTGTTGTATCTTTCCTTTTTATTTTGGTTTTTCATGTATACATATTATAACTATATTTTTTTAATATTTAACAATGTATGTTATAATAATAAATAAAGGATTTTTTTTTGGAAAACAATATGTTCTACTTTTAGTTTGCATAAAAAATTGACAACCCTAGCCTGTAGCCTTTGTTTTCAATATTCCATAGGTTTAGTAATTATTATGTATGTTACATAACAAGACCGGAGCTATTAATACTTGCATCGCAATAATGTAGATATGTAAAATGTGTTAGCAGGAAAAAACAATGTTCTATATGTAAATTTAAATATGAATGGAATGACGAATAGACGCATATAAAATTATAGTAAAATATCCATACTGAGGACTTGGTACTCTTGTGCAATATTTGCAGGCTTATGGTTACAACAAACCTTATTGTACCAAATTCAGTCGTCGAATTTGGCAGAGTTATTAGATACTAGGTTTTACTCGCGGCTTCGCCTGAGCATAGTGCTTATTCCTGGATGAAAGGTGTTTTATGTCCTTCTCTGTATTTCTTTAAACGTATATGCGAAATTGTATGATGATCGGCCGTGCAGTTAATGCGTGAAAATGTAACAAAGAAACAAACTCACTTTCATATTTATAATATTAGTAAGAATTTCGAAAAAAGATTTCAGTACCTATTCGTTTAGAATTGCGCCCGTTAGACGATTTAAGACACATTCTGTATCACCTAGGACCTAAACAAATTGACGAAAGCTAGGCGCACCACACCTTTGTCCAATCCAACGGGAATATCCGGGCGTGATTCTATATAGCCGAAATTTCCCAAACTTTGCCTTTATATCTTTGTTGGGTAACCAAACTTTGAATATCATTATCCCTTTGAGTTACAGAGGGTAAAAGGCAGATGTTCCGTTTGATACTGACAATCTAATCTAAATAGTTTATATTCATGGCTTTAGACGGTTGAACTTGTTAATGTAGTGGATTTACATTATAAGTCCTTGTCATTTAAATAATCAT
Source organism: Catocala sponsa (assembly GCA_963564715.1). NCBI lineage: Eukaryota > Metazoa > Arthropoda > Insecta > Lepidoptera > Erebidae > Catocala > Catocala sponsa. The sequence goes on from OY751334.1 coordinate 5,804,922, forward strand.
TGATTTCGTGACAGCATTTATTTATAAGATATATATTTAAGTTATATTTACATTCAATTTATATTCACGCAATATATTTGAGAGTTACAATTTACAATCTTATGCGAGGATGGAGTAGTGGTGTAAGGGATTAACGAAAATGTTGTGAGTTCGATCCTCACGCTGGTCAAACGTTTGTAAAATCCATTATTACCTAGTTGTTCTAAGTCTGTACATTTTTAGTATTCGTTGTTTAATGTTAGTATAACTGTGCCGTCATACAGGAATACTCCAAAGCACACCCCGTGCTTTGGAGTTATTTTTTTCGTAGGACGCACAATTTCTGATATATTGTTAATATTCTAAAATAATTAAAAAATGGAAAGCGTGGAAGCGTGACGATGACGCGAGTTCTATGATTTTTGTTCATCCAAGAAGTGCTCAACGCGCCTAAAGAAGTTTTCACTTAAAAAAATCCTTTATATTATTTATTATTGAAACATACTATATACAGTGTTAAATATTTAAAAAAATATAGTTATAAATAATGTATACATGAAAGACCAAAATAAAAAGAAAAGACAACAAATATTGTCGTATATGGCTGCTTTAGACGGCATCAAAAAATTCTATTTTGAATCAATAATTCTAATTTTTAAACATACACTAGTAGTAATATACTTAAAATATATGAATAAATGATGTCACGAAATCAATGATTTTTTAACCTCTCAATCTTCCATGACTTCTACGGTGGAGTCATGGACGTTGAGTTCGTTGCGCGTCCGTGACCCCTACAGGGGAGGTATTTTTTTCGCGACCAATCACAACGAGTTTTCTTGACTCCCCGTAGGGTTCAGGATGCGCAACGGAAGCATTTTTTTTGTATGAGTCATAGAACATTCCAAAAGTTAATGGTCAAGGAAATCTGTGTATCTCAGAATTATCCGTAATGTTCTCCATGAAATGTGAATACTGTTAGTTTTATAGAACGGAAGACACGACAGCGAACCCATCCAGGTTCTTGCTCAGCAATGGCATAGTTTATTACGTATATCGACACGTGTCGTATATCGTGGGAGTCTACATGATGTATTAAAGCAATTCGACACTAACCTAGCGTTTCTAACGCAGGCATTAGATTGACGAATGCGCACGGCAGATTCCGCGACAACGTTAGGGTGCAGCGCTTACGCAGGACAACTCGCCGGCTTGTCCTGTTTAAGCAACGAACGCGACGTAAAACGAGAAAGGTCCTTGCGAGCTATAAAGCAGTTTGATGCGACCTAGCGTTAGGCGTAACTTATGCAGAAAAGGCGTAAGGCGTCGGCGTCGGTACGACTTAGGGTTAGCGCCGACGGACGGTTTATATGGAAAAGTGTTAAAGGCACACAAGCATGTAATCTTGCAATTGCACCTGTGCCGCACCTTTGCCTAATGCCGCTTCCGTATGCCGACGCGTTCCGTTCGTCGCTCACGCAGGACACCCCGTAAACTGTGTTAGTGTCGCGCGATAGCTATATCGTATTGTTAAAAAAATTGTGAGCCTTCACGGGATGCCTGGCAGATGTGAAACATCGAAATTATTTTGTACAAGTAATATGCATAAAAGAACAGATTACGACAGGAACTAATATGGCATAATGTAAAATACTATCATATAGCGTGGCGACGCGTCGCCTCAGCATGCGTCGCCACGCCAGCAATCGGTTTTAAGTGCGGTTATAGATGTTTCACATCAAAAATGGATTCCATTGAGGGCGAGGTGTGATGCGGTTATTGCATGACAACGCGATGTACCACGGTGTTTGCGCTACGCATACGTCTACCGGATTTTTACGCTCGAGAAACGCTAGTGTGAAGGGGCATTTAGGGGTAAAGCGATTCGCTAGCAGATAGATATACGCGTACTAAGATTACACAGAAAATCAGATTGTGTGTGACCGGCTGTTACTACCAGTAATCGTATATAGGAAGGTAATATGATTTACCTTATTGTAAACATTTGTTTTGCAATAACATCGATTCCATTGCTGCCTTTGACCCTTTCTTCGAAGGCTAAGGTGTAAGCTTATTTGCTTGGCAAGCAATGTAATTACATTGTACCCTAATAACTGTTCCGATTGATTTCTGGGTTGCTAAGGGTCGTTGTGGGTGCGGTGAGATAAAGATAAAGATCATTTCTATTTCGCTGGAGACTGCCTTGTTGGCACAGCTGTACGAAAAGCGACTTCTGTGCATGAGGTGTTGGGTTCTGTTCCCCGATTCGGGTAAACTGTTATTAGGTATTCCTGTCAATAAATTTTCAGAAGTAGTACGGTGCCTAGAACTTTGTCCGGTACACGGCAATACCTCGCTTTTTAAAATGGGGACTTTGAAACATTGCTGGCTAGATGTAGGTATAATATACCTATCGCTTCTCCATCGTATATATTGGCCTTAGACTGTGTATCCATGTATGCACTGCCAACATATAAATACAAGACAAACAACACCTCGATACAAAAAATGATTTGGTAGTAAACGCTAAAAAACAAACAAATAATCAAATATATAAATAGCAATTGTTAAAATATAGAATATATTTTTTATTACAGTATTCATTCCTAAAGAACAAAAAAAAGAAAAATTTTTACAAAAAAAAATGTTATATATGTATGTTTATCCATAGTCTAGTACCCATAGTACAAGCTCTGCTTAGTTTGGGCTAGATGGTGTTGTGTGTATGTATGTAGTAGAATATTATTATTAAAAAAATATATATTAACATACTACGACAAATTTGTAAATAATAATAAATAATAATATTCTATCACATACACACAACACCATCTAGCCCAAACTAAGCAGAGCTTGTACTATGGATACTAGACAATCGATAAACATACTTAAATATTATTTTTTGTAAATACATACTTACATATTATACATAGAAACACCCAGACCAAGACAAACATCCATGTTCATGCACACAAATGTTTGACTTGTGCGGGAATCGAACCCGCGACCTCAGGCGTGGAAGTCAGTTACACTAACTACTACGCCAAAAATTGTTCAACTACCTACTTATATAGCTGACTGTATGTAACGAAAGTGTAACGTGAATCTTTCTACTACGAACCTAATTAGGCCATGTAGTCTCTAGACAAAGCCTTTAGGGTAAAATGTTTTACAAAAACCTCATTTTCTCGAGCAGTGAGGTTGCTAAGCGATGCAAAGCCCGTAGGCAGTTGCCTAATTGAACTGCCTACTATTTAGTAGTATGTTGTAGAGTAACGTACTAGAAAAACGTAGGTAAATTTCTAAGGAAGCTGCATAAGATTACCTATATTAGAGCGGAGTTCCACTCGCTTCCCAATTTTCATAAGTTGTTAGTGGCAATATTCGCACTAAGTATTTCCTTCTTTCATAAAAGACAACTCTTACATTATAAATAATTTTTGTTTCCCAAAGAGATATTACAAACAGCCAAATAAATAATAATAAAATGATGTACCTTATTCGTTTCTCTGCGCCTAGCGAAATGTGCCAAAACAGGCGGTCACAGTTAAGTGAATATAATCAACACTTTTTGTTGAATACAAATATAAAATATACATTTAGGTACTATAACAATTAATGTGTTTACAATTGCTCCGTGTAAAAAACATGAAATAATTAATATTTTAAAAATAAATTATAACATTACGTACATTTGCACGAAAAATACAAAAACGTGAGCTTGTGTTACGTAATTTTTAGATTATATCAGTAGAAATCTATCCTATTTTACAGCTTAAACGAAACATAAATAGTTATATTACAATTTGTCTGTCCCAAATATTTAAGTTATTGGTTGACAATAAAGATACATATTTATCAAAAAAGCACTTCAAATCCTCCATACAATTTTACTATGGCGCGCGCTCGCCGATTTGAATATGCGCCGCACGAGCTCTGTCATTATCTGTCTTACGCTCGGCGCAGTCTTAAATACCACGCCCACAAGCAATCATACCTGAATCGCGGGGACTTTACAAACATTCAAATAATGTTAACTTAATATTTGTAGAAAACACCCAGACTTGGAAAAAACATTTGTGGATCACACGAAGTTTAGTCCCGTGTGGGATTCGAACCCACAACACTTGGCGCAGTGCCAGTGGCGAGACGACTATTTAAAGCCAACCGTGCAGTCCAGTTAACAGACAGACAGAGTTACTTTCGAATATATAATACTAGCTTTTGCGCGCGGCTCCGCCTGCGTGGTACCTGCATCAATAAAAAGTAGTCTATGTCCTTCCCCAGGTTTTAAACTATATCTGTCCCAAATTTCATCTAAATCGGTTGAGTGGTTTAGCCGTGAAAAGGTAACAGACAGACAGACAGAGTTACTTTCGAATTTATAATATTAGTAAGGACTAGTTAGGTTAGCAGCGATAGCTCAGTGGGGAGACCAATAGATTGCAATGCAGAGGGTATCGGGTTCGAACCCACGTCACGCACCTCTAACTTTCGGAAGTAATATGACTTTTCGAAATGATGTACGTATTGATCGACAATTTATCGCCTGCTCCATGCCTCGGAGAGCACGTTAATCCGTCGGTCCCGGCTGCCATCAATATATGTGGCAGTCGTTATTGGGAAGTCAGTCCCCTCTAATATCCTGACATTGATCTAGCCTTAGGGTATCGTTAGCCTTCGGGTTGCGGAGGTCAGATGGCAGTCACTCCGTGTAAAAACTGATATCCAGTCAAATCCGGTAAGACTAGAAAGCTGACCTCAGGTGACTTGGGAATAATAAAGGCTAAGGAGAAGAGTAAGGACTAATTAGGATTGCACAGAAATCCTGTCTCATGTGGGTATTGAACACGCATACGGACATTGGCGACGTGATCACTTGCAGAGAAGATACCTGATGCTGATACGTACCACGAGTATAATAATATGGCCATATACCAACTGGCTTACAGAACTGAATCATATTTATTCATGTGATTTATTTGATGGCTCTATTTGTATTTTGCAATAGAACTGCAATTGTTCATGCTAGGCGCGGCACACCGGAAGGTCGTATGCTCTATAGAAGTAATGATAGTAATAGAATATTATGTTATATCGCTTTTATGTGACGACATTTATTTCCAGTTTATAAGAGACTAAATTTTACCCGCAGCTTCGCTCACGAAAATGTAGGTTAAGTTAGTTATAATTCTTTTATTTTCTGGATGAAAGTTATCCTATGTTCTATTCTGTAGCCCTGACATCGTGTATGCGAAATTTCATGATAATCGGTCGAGTAGTTAAGGCGTGAAAGCGTAACAAACAAACTCACTTTAGCATTTGTAATATTAAGTTAGAATTAGGATGCGTTATCAAAAGGAATATACCATGTTTTTTTATTTATTCAGAGTTTTCATTACCAGTACATTTTGACTTGACAATGAGTAGCAGGTAAATAATTCTCAAAAGCAGCTATGGTTATCTATAAGACTGTACCAAAAGCCTTTCTATACATTAGAACTTCTTCTCCCTAGCCTTTAGTCAAGTCACTTGGGGTCGGCTTTCTAATCTAACCGGATTTGACTGAATATCAGTTTTTACATGAAGCGACTGCCATCTGACCTCCGCAACCCGAAGGCTAACGATACCCTAAGGCTAGACCAGTGGCAGGATATTAGAGGACACTGACTTCCCAATGACGGCTGCCATAGATGTTTATGGCAACCGGGACCGACGGCTTAACGTGCTCTCCGAGGCACGGAGCAGGCGATAATTGTCAATCAATACGCACATAATTTCGAAAAGTCATATAACTTCCGAAAGTCAGAGGTGCGCGACGTGGATTCGAACCCGAGACCCTCTGCATTGCAGTCTGTTGGTCTCCCCACTGAGCTATCGCTGCTCTTATACATTAGAACTTCTGTAGTATGTATATTATGTAGAAGTAGTAATAGTATACGTAATCATATACATATATAGCTAACGCGTTCCATGGTCTGTGTACATAAGAAAATCCAAAAGATAAGAAAAATATTTAGTATATTTTTGATTTCTTCTTGTTTTTCGCACGCTACCATTATTTATGTTTAATCCAATTATGCGACCTCTTTATTATTTAACACCGACTTTAATGATAAATCTGGACATCGAAAGAACAAAAAAAAGAAAGAAACATTATTTATTTGACACATATCACAAACACATAATAACAAGTATAAAATAAAAAGAAATACTTAGATACAAAAATAAACTTAGCGAAACGAAACCAAAACAGAAAAATAAACAAAATACATATAAAGTGTCAACAGTAGTGTCAAATAGGGCCCAGTTCAGCATGTGTCAGACGAAAGCCTGACGCTGGTCTTCAACTGGGTCCTTTAGTGACTCACGGATATAAACCATCTATAATATAATCAAAGAAAATATAAAAAATGTATATATACCCTATATATCGGCAGTTCGCACATATTTCTTTATAACGGCCTCGATGGCGTAGTGTTTAGTGTAACCGACTGCCACGCCTGAGGTCGCGGGTTCGATTCCCGCACAAGTCAAACATTTGTGTGCATGAACATGGATGTTTGTCTTGGTCTGGGTGTTTCTATATATAATATGTACGTATTTACAAAAAAATAGTATATAATTATGTATGTTTATCCATTGTCTAGTACCCATAGTACAAGCTCTGCTTAGTTTGGGCTAGACGGTGTTGTGTGTATATAATAGAATATTATATTTATATATTATTATAATTATATTTCACTGCCTCGGCAAAATTTCAACTCCATATTCCCGATTAATAAAATAGCCTTATCAACGAGAATATATTTTACAATGTAGTAGTAAAGCAGTATTGTAGGTGTTATTACCTCCGGTACACCTACAATTATGATATAATAGCGCAAAATAAAATAATATAATAATAGGTAATATAAAATATGATAGGTAGGTATAAATACATAGAACATTATTTTTATAATGTATATTACGTATATTACGTAGGTATATAATAATGTGTACAATCAATGGTTTACAATAAAGAGGTATGTACTTGTAACAGGATAATACCATGACATATTATACTAGATTTTGCCCGCGGCTTCGCTCGTGGTAATGTTAATATTGCAACTTTTGCTTGTTCAATTTCTACTTTTTTTCTAAATAAAAGTTACCCTATGTACTCCTGACAATGTGTATGCAAAATTTAATGATGATTGGTCAAGTAGTTAAGGCCTAAAAGCGTAGTAAACAAGCAAACAAACTCACATTCGTGTTTATAATATTATTTAGCATGCAAAGGTAAATAAATTTCGGCTATTGTCGCTCTTTTATCCTTGCTAATATCATAAATGCAAAAGTATTTTTATTTACATCTGGTAGGTATGAGAATAGGTCGTAAATTATATTTCATACCGCGAAGAAATAATTTATATGGCAGAACAAAGTTTGTCGGGTCAGGTAATATCTAAATGGATAAGGCATACTTGCGATCGAAAGGTCGCGGGTTCGTATCCCACTCATTGCACTACTGACGTGAACCCACTCCTAATACAAATATTCTAGCTTAGCTAAAGGGTTTAACAAGAATACGTGTTATTTGGAAAACAAAATGCTAGTAATCTTCAAAAAATAAAATTATATAAATGAAGGCTAAGCTAAAAAAATACAAACAATAAAGAGAGAGCAATGATATTTGTAACAATTTCTTTTACCTTACAGTAAGTATGTATATTATTTGTTAGTTGTCATCTGTAAAATTTCGGATAAATTAAACGCCGAAAATGGGTCAAATTTACCTGCTAGATTTGTTGACATTCAATCACTGGGCAGGTCTAACTAAATAAAAGCTTTTAAAAAATAAGTGCTAACGCGTAAATCGACATTTGAATGCGGGGTCGTATTTATTCCATCAGTTCAATTCTTTTTTTAAATACATAACATTTATTTGACACAAACAAATAGGCTTGAAACGTATTTCGTGTTGGGCTTTTTAAATAAAGAATAAATATCTATTTTGTTCTGAATTGTTAAATTCCTTAAACCTTTCACAATGTTCTCTGTCACGGAGGGACGTTGAAGTATGTTTGTGTCCTCTGTAACAATTAAGGGATTACTTAGTTTTATTTTTGTTATCATTACTGTGTACAAAATAAGCAACTCATTTATTTTCCTTACGGTATGTTTTAAAGAGAGTGTAACAGAAAGGTGTGTACGTACACATATTTCTTTAAGAATCTCTCTGGAATTAGCAAAGCATCTTGTTTGAGCTCCTTCCTTGAATTTTTACTAGCATTTGCTAGCGAGGTAATTTACCTGAACACTATTCATCTTAGCACTGCTAAAATGACGGATGTAAGTCAAAAGAGCATAAGATTTAATCTTTTCACTTTATAACATTAGTATAGACAACAAATACAACTGATTTACGCTGTGCGTAAAACAGCCAAAAAAAAAACAACGGGTTGCACTCCGGGAGTGCCGGCAGAAGTGAAAACTTGTATATTAACGTTGTGCATTTTTGATATTTTGGAATGGTTAGGGAATAATTTTGGACGAATTGCTTTAATTATCAGTATAAAAGTACTATCATTTATGTGGTAAAATACAATATTCATTTATTGCGCATCGTACACAAACATGACAATTCTCCCTCCGTCCTACGAATTTTCGATCAGGTCACGTGTCCTGACGCGAGTTTGACAATTCTCCCTCCGTCTTACGAATTTTCGATCAGGTCACGTGTCCTGACGCGAGTTTAACATTTTTTACCCATCACAAAAAAAGTGCACAACGCCGCTAAAGAAGTTTTCACTTAAAAAAAAACAAGTTTAAAAAAGAAAACATCGTTTTGTGATGTTTATTATTTTATTGACATTTGTTCTGTGGTTGCCGTCTAATAAATGGTGTAATGTACTGCGCCTTTCACCAGATGTTACGTAAGAATACTAATGTCTTATCTAGGGCATGGACTATAATATCCTGCCTTTAATACGAAGACAATAAAATATGTGACACTACATCTCAAATCAAATCAAATCGTTTTATTTGTGAAACATAGGTGGTCGAGGTAACTGCAAGTTATAAAATATTGAAAATGTATAACTATGTTACGCCTTGTACGGCGAGGTATGTTTGATTACCTACTATTAATAAAATTATACATAAAATATTTCTTGCATTTTGAATTATCAATATCATAATAAAATTATCAAATTAATTATCAATATCATAGCACAAATATAATTATATTAGCTATTTAAATAATAGTAACACATCTAAATCGCGTTTGTGTTTGAAGGTATAAAATCTATACTAATATTATAAAGCTGAAGAGTTTGTTTGTTTGAACGCGCTAATCTCAGGAACTACAGGTTCGATTTGAAAAATGTATCGAGGAAGGCTATAGGCTATATATCATCTCGCTAAGATCAATAGAAGCTGAGCACCAATGAAGAATGTTTCAAAGTCGGAGGATATTTTTTCCTTTTGAGAGCTTCCGATGCGTGCGCTGCGTAAACAGTTAAAGTTTCGCAAAAATCATGTATGACAGAATTGTTCCCCTTTAAAAGTTCTAAAAAAAAGTCCGCGACAGCATATGTCTATCTTTTATGGTTGGCTCACTATAATCATTTTTATGGTAACCAAATTTGTTCTAAAATAATGCATTATTTGCGAAGGTATAAACATAATATTAATCCTTATCCAAATAAATACGTTTTCATCACAAGTATTTAATTTAAAACAAAATTGCCCTTTACATCATTCGATTTCAATGAATATCTTAGGAGATATCGCAGTTTTAAAATAACATTGCAGCAAAATAATTACCCATTACAGACATAGTAAAAACGATGTTTCTCCTGGTTTATTCTGCGTGATTACTAATGGTTCGATTTGAAAAATTCCTTTAGTGTTGGATAGCCTATTTATCGAGGAAGGCTATAGGCTATATAACGCTACGACCCACGGGGGCGGCGCAGTAATGATAAACGCGGGTGAAACCACGGGAACATCTAGTCAATTATATTTCCCGTCGTTTCAAACAATTTGCATCGGCCGTAGTCACGGGATGACTAGTATCATACGAGAAAGCGGCAATTCATCAAGTGCGGGTTTCAGCAATTGGTCATATTGTAATGTATTTCTTTTCTTCTTTTTTTAAAAGACTACTCCGCACTCCTTTACAAAAATTCTAACAACGGACACAAAGAACACCCAGACTTGGAACAACCATTTGTGGATCACACAAATTTTTGTCGCGTGTGGGATTCGAACCCACAACACTCGGCGCAGTGGAAGCGGCGAGGCGACCACTTAAACCACTACGCCATCCGGGCAGTCTATCAAATACAAATCGCGGCACTCTTAACCATCTATGTAGGTATTTCAACAATGTAAATTATTCAGGAATTTGTATGAGTTCAGCTATGCCTAATTCGCTAATGACCCACTTCCTTCACAATGTTCATTGTTAATAGCAAAATTATGCTAAGACAATCTTAATTTAATGGGAACCGCATTAAAATAGATCTTCTAGTAGTAGGATTGTCAAATACATTATTTCGTCTTATATAGCGGGTAACTTAAAATAATGAGTATAGTTAGGAGGTTTTTAGAGGGTTTGATGATCTTTTACGCGCTGCTTATTTCAACATTGTAAGGCCTAGAACGCACTAGCGGCTGGCCGCGATGCGGCGTGCCATTGCGGCAGGCCGTAGTATATACGGTCTGCCGTAACGACACGCCGTATTTCGGATAACCGTATCGTCTTGGTTCTATTGCGGTCTGTCGCGGCTGGCCGCAAATCGGTGCGTCGTTATCATGCGGTTTCATGTAAAAATTGATTTGCGGCCTGCCGCATCGCGGCCAGCCGCTAGTGCGTTCTAGGCCTAATTAAATCTCGCATCAATGAAATTTGGTTATTAAAATATTTTTTTTCTGTATACTGCATGTATTAAGTAACGATGGAATTGGCATATACACTCATTTATAAAAAATCCTTAAATAAATAGAAAAAAAGATAAATAAATAAATAAATACAAAATCAAACACTATTGTGACTTCTAAAAAAATTGTGTTTCTTCTAATAATACCTATATATTTGCATCTAGTTGCTATAAAACTTTGGTAAGTTCTTGTTCGTATGCTCGCGACAACCTAGTTTTGTGTTCCGTTCCAGTTTCCATAAGAAGGCACCAAGGTCCCTGTGGTGTTGATAGGAGACCAGTGTGATACTGGCCACTTGCCCTGGTAGCATATTCACTCTTTTATCGAAGGGTCAGCAATGTGTGTGTGTAATCCCTGAAGATACCATCGACCATAAGCTACGGCAACTGCTTACCATTATGCGTATATTTTGCCACGTTAAAAGGACCAGACAAAGCCAGTTGCTACAACTGGGAAAGTATGTGCTATACGTCCCCACTGGCGATAGTTGGGAATATTTTTCCCATTTATCCTCAGTGGTGATAAAGCCAGTGATAACAACTGGGAATAGATGTAGAAGAATACCATCAAAATTTCAGAAATAACGTTTCCATGCTACACATCTCACTGCAATACTACAAAAATATCAATAAGAAGACATTGGGCCTTAACAAAAATTGTTCACCCGTTAAAAAACCGCTCGGGAGCGAGATCAACTGTATTAATTGCTACAATGAACTTGACGACAGACCTATATATTTAGCTCGTTGACCATCACAAATATTTTGGTGTGAACATTTCTCGTCGTAGACGAGTTCACTGTGTTGTTGCTAATGTAAGTATAGGTTTATTGTGTGAACTATTTCTGTGCAGTTATTTTCCAGAAATGCACGAGTGATGTGATAATATTGTGTAAGGACGAAGGTATTGGGAGAGAAATGATACCACTGGCTGCTCGAATAATACTCTCTCTATTTTAGGATAAAGCATGATTAAATAGACATGATGATTACATACACATACACAGGTATAACATAGGTATATGACATCAACTACACACTACAATTGGATGATATTCCTAAATTTGGTAGGTAAACCTTAGTTTGGTTAGTAGTAAAGGCGGCTGGTCTGCGTAGGTCTCGGGTATGATTTCGGACAAACTCTTATTGTAGTTGTCTGTCAATGAATTCTCAGTACGGGCATGGAATCTGGACTGTGCACGATAGGCTCGTCCCCTAGTACATGGGCACTAAATCTGGGTAGCTGGTGAAATGTGGATGTGACTCCTCTGCCTACTTCTAAATTAATATAGGTCGCGATTGCATGTGAAAGTGATTCGCGCGGCCCACCGACCCTGCCTCCGAGGCGCAGCGGTGGTGAATACGACTGCTGTACATGAGGTCTCGGGTTCGAATCCCGGGTCGGGCCAAAAAAGTTATTGGGTTTTTCTGTTAAGAAATCTCAATAGTAGCCCGGAGTTAGGAAGCTAGCGGTATTAGACACCCCCGTGCCTCGGGAAGCATGTAAAGCCGTTAGTCCTGCGCCTGATCTCTCTCCGGTCGTGTCGGGTTACCGTCCCATAAGATCTTGAGAATTAGGGAATAGAGAGTGCACTTGTGTTTGTGCACATGCTTGTGCACTATAATATCTCCTGCCCAGATGGCCAGTCTCAGTTAAGATTGGCCGCCGTGACCGAAATTCGCTCTGGAGGCGGAGGAGGACATGTCGAGGAATACCGTGGTAGGTTTACTCGATATTACCGGGATCATCATTCCCCCGGTGAAACCGACATAATCTCTCCGTCGCCCCGCGGAGAGGTATGCGTCAATGCATTATCCCACGTAAAAAAAAAACAGCCCTGAGACTGTGTATGTATGCATTATTGGTTCCGCAGCGTAAGTTTGCACTTATAATTGCGGGACCAGAAAGGCGTGAGTCGATGCATGGATAATTAGGATATGATTGGCATTCAACTCCGAATTCAATACATATACTGTCTTCATTTTTTGAGAGATCGATTATACCACTTGTCGATCGATTACAAAACAATCTATTAATGAACGGGCTTCATTCATAGTGTAACCTGAGAGACAACGTTTTAAGTGACCAGACAAACGGGCCTGAGACTAGAAGTTTGTGAAGACTGGTAACAAGCCGGCTAGATGACGTTTCAGTCTATTTTCTTCGAGTTCGATAGGCTTCATCGCAAAACCAGCGGCCTCTTCGTTTGTGTTTCCAGAACTTAACAACTACTTACTTATTGTTAAGTTTTTATTTTACGATAGAAAATTCCTACTGATATCCTAATGGTAAGACCGCTGGAGTGAGCGCTAAGTTCGATACTATGATATATACAATACTAAGTACGTGTATGAGATTAATGTTACGACCAGTACTGAATACTTTTTGGAGGATCGAGGTATGATGTCTCTTCAACATAAAGATGTCACCACGATCACCTAGCCTGGTGCTGGGTGATCGTGCTTGACTGGCAGAACGGTTTTTGTCGGAGGCTTGTATGTATGGTCAAACTTACCTTCCGTGATTTAGGATTGTAAAGAGTAGTGTGTAGTTGAATACAGCGCCATCTTTTGACTTAAGTCGTAAACTCACCACTTGTGTGAATAAACTACAATTAGTTCTTATTGTCGATATATCTAGCCAGAGAATACTATTCAGGAAATGATATCGACACAGTCACAGGAAAATAAACCTGAATCATATCAATTCTAGGTTTGATTGTTTGTGTGGATACCAAGATATTTGTTTTATGTATTTGTTTTAATTTTGTTTTTGTTTCATGTTTTCTTATCTTTAATTATTTATTGTAATCGGTGTACAACTGTTATAATTAAATAAATAAATAAAACCTGCACGTAGCTTAACCTAGAATTGATATAATACGTTATGTTCAATTTGCCTTGTGACTTTATCAGTATCATTTCCATATCACTCGCAGTAGCAACGTGTTGTCGCCACTAAAGTGAACAAATAAACGTCGCTTTGATTGATTGATTGGGTCATAAAAAATTCGCCCCAGAAAAGCCACTAAACATTGAGTAATCTGTGGAACAATGTTCTTATTTCTTCGTTGTAGAAGTTTCGATCATGTTCGTTTCTTTGTCTCATTGGTTCTATAACATAAGTGTCAGAATGGAGATCGTGGTATTGGGGTCGATCTCCAGGCGGGGCCGTGTTATGGAATTTTCAAAAGTGGTGGGACTGGGATCAATATCTTTGGGAGCATTTATATCTATAAATAAGAATATTGATGAATTAAATAAAATTTTATTGGGCAAGTCAGTTTAGTGACATTTTCATTGTTTTCTTTTTCTTTCGTTTTCACCCAAACTTATGATTACTGCTTCACTGCCTTGGCTCGTAGCGTGATGTCTATATGGTATATACTATGTTACTTTTTAATAAAATAGCTTTTTAATGACGAAATAATTTTTAAAATAGGTCCAATCGTTTTTGTGTTTAGTCATTACAAATGAAAATACAAATCTTTTCTCTTTATGATATTAGCGAAGATTTAGCAAACAAGCACATACGAACTAACTACTGATTAATTATTACCCTTATAACGTTCACTGGCTGGTGACTATACTAAAAGACTTACTTCACAGCCAACGTAAGTGATACAGAAAACTTACTTGTTTCCCTACGGACAACACAACATCTGTCATAAGTCCCTTGGAACTCAGAAACACAATACAAGCATAATTATTTAAGTAAGTTCTCACAAAACTGTTATATCTTCCCAAAAACTTGTTTTCAAGTTTATATTCTTCCAGTATATCTCTAGAGTTTGTACCCAAGCATTCTATTAAACAAAAGTTTGTATTACAAACATAAACTAATCTGAATTGTAAAACTAAAATAATTAACAGAGTTACGCCTTAATGTAATGTGTAGCTAATGGGCATTGTTGTAATTAAATCTGTTTTGTCTGGCCGTTCCTAAAACTCCGTTCCCATTAATCGAGGGTCATATGGAAGAACAATATTTAGATAGAAAATTGAGATCCTTGATGGCTTCTAATAAGTTTATCTATGGATAGTCTATCATAAGCTATTATACATTGATTGACAATTATCGCCTGCTCCGTGCCTCGGAGAGCACGTTAATATCGGTCCATGCTGCCATGAACATCTATGGCAGTCGTCATTGGGAAGTCAGTGCCCTCTAATATCCTGACACTGGTCTAGTCTTAGGGTAATAATAATAATAATATTCTATCACATACATAACACCATCTAGCCCAAACTAAGCAGAGCTTGTACTATGGGTACTAGACAATGGATAAACATACATATATATATATATATATACTATTTTTTTGTAAATACATACATATTATACATAAAATCACCCAGACCAAGACAAACATTCATGTTCATGCACACAAATGTTTGACTTGTGCGGGAATCGAACCCGCGACCTCAGGCGTGGTAGTCGGTTACACTAACCACTACGCCATAGAGGGTATCGTTAGCCTTCGAGTTGCGGAGGTCAGATGGCAGTTGCTCCGTGTAAAAACTGATATTAAGACTAGAAAGCCGACCCCAAGTGAGTTGGGAATAATAAAGGCTAGGGAGAAGCAGCCTGTCAATAGTTATGTGGACTAGATACAAAAATATGGTTACTAATTTGTTGGTTTTGGTGTAGATACGTACTTCACGGATGGCGCAGTGGTTTGAGTGGTCGCCTCGGCACTGCCACTGCGCCGAGTGTTGTGGGTTCGAATCCCAAACGGAACAAAAATTGGTGGGAGCCACAAATGGTTGTTATTTGTGTCCGCTGTTTGAATGTTTGTGAAGTCCCCCGCGCTACTGGAATTATTCCTAGAGCGAGAATTGTCTTTGAAAAAGAAAAAAAACACGTTAAAAGATTCTTTTGAACGCACTCCAACCTAAACTACCTCTTAGTTTAACAACTGAATACCTCGATGGCGTAGTGGTCACTGTAACCGACTGCCACGCCTGAGGTCGCGGGTTCGATTCCCGCACAAGTCAAACATTTGTGTGCATGAACATGGATGTTTGTCTTGGTCTGGGTGTTTCTATGTATAATATGTATGTATTTACAAAAAAAAGTATATATGTATGTTTATCCATTGTCTAGTACCCATAGTACAAGCTCTGCTTAGTTTGGGCTAGATGGTGTTGTGTGTATGTGATAGAATATTATTATTATTATTAACTGTTCCTGTTGTGTAAAGGAATGTAGGTACGAAAATGTCTTAGTAGTACCTTCTTAGAAACTCCTATACTATCTATTAGGAATAAATGGCGTGCTCACCACCGAATCAAGGAAGGTCAAGAATCTTCTATAGTACAAATTAGCCTTTACCATGACGTCATTTACGTGTACGCCCAATCGCTCAATATGGTACACCATATTATTATACTAGCTTGTACTAAACGGAATTAGATAAAACTTGGCTTAGTTTTTAAAAGGAACAATAATCTAGCAAATTATGGAAGCCGTATTAAAATCCACGATGTGGTTTTTGCGTGATACTGTAACAAACAGGCAGACAGCCACTTTCCAGAGTCGTGACCACGATCGATGCAAGTCGGTCGAAACGTAGGGCAATTAATAGGAATTTATTACCTTTTAAATACTTTACCGCGAGTAAGACCCGACATCAACCCATGTCAAAAACTTCTTGGGCGATTGGAACCGCGGTGCGAATGGACTCATTCAAATAGAGCTCTTAGGCTGTTCATACCGCGGTCCGAACCGTTCGCGATGCGAAAAGACTAAGTACCCTTTATATTAACTATTCCAGAAGCTATTGTTTTAACATGACTTTAGACGTAAATTGACCATATCAAAATTCTATCCAACATTTCTTTAATGTCACATGTTTAATTAAATCAGCCTTTTCTAAAAACTGTCTCACTGCTGGGCTCTTATATATGTCTTTTTACAGCTTTATTATAGGATAGAGACATAGCGATAAAAAGGAGTGTTCTCTCTTTGGTGCTCTGATTGCCTAATAAATCTTGCCATTGACTTGTGCTATTTTACATTGGATCTGTTTCGGTACGTCAATTAATTGGCACTGGTGTCGTACTTATGACGGATAGATCCCATCTGTGGACCAATTATAAAGTCATTATGGACGCCGAGGATTGGACAAACAAAACGTTTGTGGACACACGCTATTGTAAAATTGTTCTTCGTTTTATATTTATGTACTCTTGTTCTTCTTTAACGAGGTTAAAAGGGTGTACTGCTATTGCGGTAGGCAACAGCCTAGTTTGAGACTTTTGATATGGGTAAAGTACAGGGCTGATCCAAGCCAGAGGCCTACCTGGTAGTCAGTGGGCGGCGATTATCACCAGATGGGCCACTGGCTAGTCTTGCTAGGGTAATGTCCTTCCATATGTTCACATAGGCTTAATTATGTTTTTAGAAAATATATATAGGAAGGCATGCCGACAATTAGACGTGATGGGCTCTGTTTTTCTGGCACACATCGCAATTTATATACATACATACATATATAGTCTTAAGCCTACATCTCGAATAGGAATCGTAATGCATTATATCTATATAATTATCGCCATTAATGGATTTAGGTTCCACGTATACTAATTTACTAATTGATATAAATCAAATCGCAATCGAATATTCTTAATCCAGCATCGAATATTCGAATGTTTTGTGAATAAATCGTGGTTCATTGTGCCGGCTTCTGCTATTTCGAGTCTTTTTAGGTCTCCTTCTTCTACCTTTAGTTCTACGCCCTTGAACGTGAACTTCCTAGAATATCTAAATTTCTATTTGACTATGACTAATACGTAATCAAACAAATCAATGTCATCGATGAATACATTCGAATAATTGACCAATGTTGCTAATATTTCGCCTTGCGTGACGTTGGCAATAATTCGATATTTTGTTAATACGCGCTGCTAACAATCGCACTAAAACCAAGGTTTTATTGGAGTAAGACTACCGAGAAAAGTCCCGCTCAGCGATAGATTACTAGATAACTTTCTGTCAAATGTCAACTTCATTTACAGTAGCTAATAGACTGTACAGATCAGCATTAGCGAGACTGATATTAGTGAAGATTAGTCGGAAGATTCCATATTTAAATTGTATATACAATGTAGTTTTATCAACAACAATGATCAGTGCATGTCATTGCAGGATATAGATGATTCTAAGCATGTCGCAACGTAGGGCCGGCTGGATCAAATTAGGTTCAATTATTGTAGCACGCGAGCTGTAATCTCTGAACTGGGAGCTAAAATGACGCCTTGTATTTGAGATGCGTACTAAATGTTTATGCCTTAACATAATAATAATAATTCTTTATTTGTAACAGCAAGGTGAATACAGACATTATACGCTCTGATTCTCAAACTAGCGTGAGCTGTATGTTGGCAGTCAGTTCCTTCCCAAAAACAATTGAAATCTAAATTACAAGCTGATTAGTAGATACAATTTATTTTTCTACAATTTATTTTTCTTTTAGTTAAGTGTGTGTGTGTGTGTGTGTGTGTGTGTGTGTTTGGTGTTTATATGATGATTGAGCACATATATTTATACACCAACTAGCGATCCGCCCGGCTTTGCACGGGTAGTTTACCTTTACTAAATACTAATCACTCTGTCTATTGGTGAAAGCCCTAAAAAATTCGTTTAGTAGTTTTTGAGTTTTTTTCGAACAGACAGACAGACGCAGCGGAGGACTTTGTTTTATAATATGTTGTGATAATGATAAAGTTGGTAAAAAGCTATACAGTATGCCTGTTGGTAAGTGTTTACCGGAGTCTATGATTGAGAAGGATTTGCTTTGAGTATTTTCAACTCTAGTAAGAAAATGATGAATGGAGATCATCTTTTGAAATTGCAGGAGTATTAATTGTCGATCTTTACAAAAGGAATTACAGAGTGAAAAGAAAGGAATGGAAGTGGCAGATATGTGTGAACCTCACTATTACTCACTGAGCTAAATTTATTACTAATGTTACTATCCTTACGATAGTATTTTGTAAGAGTGAGCATTCACCCAGGAGAACCGCCAAATAATTAGCAACGGCGGATTCATCCATTTAAATGATGTATTAATTGATAATGACTTAAATGTTTTTTTTTAATATGTTTCTTCCCAATATATAATTTAGTGTACAAAGAGTGAACGTTTTTGGCCAGATAACATTGATTTTGGTTAATGGTCAGGCTCCTCATTAATAACAGTTCCAATGCGATTTATCAATCAAAATTGACAATGCTTTCAATTTCCGTCGATAGTTTTTATTTATTGTAAATTGAAGCTCATTAACAATATGTCAGTAACTTAACGGTAAACACTTTTGCCTAAATTGCAAAGTACCCGATAAACAGGCTTACCTCTGCCTAATGTTCAAGGAAATAGGCGTGAGTCTAAGTATGAAACTAAAAAAGGCTTGAAATCTAATCGCCAGTCTAATTATTTGTAAATAAAAATGTCATCGAACTCAGCTGTTCTTAAAGCTTTCAACAAAAACCGCCAACTAAAATTACTGTCTTTTGTTTTACATGCTTATTTATCTTACAAAAGATTGCTCATACGTATTGTCTCTATAGCGAGATCTTTGGTACGATAGGTATTATGCCAGTATAATTATTGTTATAAATTTGGTTTTTATTTCGAAATACACTTAAAACTTCATCATGATTTCTGCACTTGTAATTAAAAGATTAATTTTAAAATATTCTTGTTGAAAATGATTTCTTCTGTTATAACTTATAATATACTATTCCATTTTGGATATAATAAGCGAGTTTTCAGCTGTGAACGTATAAAATAAAATACATTCACTGCATTCATAACACTCGTATGAATTTAATTTAATTAAAACGAAACCTCCGTTGGTAAAACCAATTATTAAAAGCGCAGGGTGTGCCAGACAGTTGACAAGTTTTAGGGTTAAAATATATAACACTAGCTTTTGCTCGCAGCTTTGCTCGAGAACAGAACTTTTTTCTGGATGAAAGGTATCCTATATCCTTTTTCGTTAGCGGGACAATGTTACCATGCAAAATTTTACAATGATCGTTTGAGTAGATAAGGCACAAACTCACATTCGCATTTATAATATTATTTAGGATTAAAAACGGTAACGAATTTGATTTTGATTTTGATTGTCTCTAAATTGCAAATACTATGAAGAACTAGTTAAGGAAGAATATTTAGAGAGGTCTGTACCAAAAACAATGTTTCTTTTTTTGAATTTAATACGATCTGCCTGTTTTTGGCATCACAGCAAAGATTACGGATTAAGATAATTTTCACAGTTCAGATCTTAGAATTTTATATAAAACTCAAGCCACGTTTAATATTTTCTACTGATTTGTGGCATAATTCTACGATTATATATGTCGTGCATTAATTTTTACTGAAAGGCAATTCTGAACAACAGTACTGAGTCTGAAATTGTTGGATAAATGACAATAGGTTTTTCGTGGAACCTACAACACAAACCTGACAAAATGTGGTTAATTACCTACTGCCTACCTCAGTAAGTATGGGGTCTTTGTCCCTCCTATCTATAGTACCTTTGTTCATCTCTGTATCCAGTCAGCGCGGAGACAGCGGCGAAGCGACTGTTTGCCTTGATTGTCTATGAACATATCATAATCAACAGTAAAATATAGCGAGAGGTGGTTGCTTGACATGGGGATAGGAACTAATTGGCGCTGTACACTCATATACTTATTAATAATAACTAATATACATTATACATTATATAATGCTATCTTAAATTTTGTACAGTTCATTAACGCTAACACAAAAGTACAAAACAGCTGTTTTGATTTTATTTAAACAGCTGTTTTTAAATGAACGTTAATATTGGAACAAATATTTAATTGTGATGTATTTATATCTACGTACATAGTTTCACGTATATATCCCTGAAGGTACCCTGTATATCTATTGATATTTTCGTTTTTGGTCTCTACGTGAGACCCAAACGAAAACCCAGTAAGAGGCACTATTTCTGCGCCATCGAGGCAGTCTATATCGATAATATATCTACCGGAATAACGTGATATCTTACATAGTGATAATTAATTTTGTTTATAAAATATCCAAATGAAAGAGGAAGGAGTTTTTTCAGAATTATAAAAGTAAGTAATTATTTAATATAATCGAATGCAGATTCCTGTACATCACATTTATTCTCAATAATTTTCCATATCTAGCTTACTTTAAGCCTTATCCGATATCTCCGAGAACAGTCTCGAAGACATCGGGTTAGGCATAAAGTAAGCTTACCCGAGAAGACGTTCGTAGATGTTTCACCACAATATTTTCTCTACCACTTAACGAGGACGATTTTATTTATAACTTCTAATGTCTATCGATGGCTCTGCCTGCTTGGCTCCTATGGGAGTCCACATACCGATATATGTTAATTATGTGTGCTAAGTTTCATCCAAATCTGCGCAACGGTTCACGCGTTGTAAACTAACAAACATCTTCATAAACTTTGCCGTTACTTAAATTAGTAGGATTATTTCATATTTATAATATTACTAAACTGCACATTATCATAAGTTAGAATTCGGTCTCGGTATTCCAACAAGCTCCTCACTATAGGGCCACAGGCCACTGCTGTTAAAGAATCCACTTACATTACAAAAGCTTACATTTGGATGTGGCTGAGTCGCGTTGAACCACGGTCCATTGATTTCGATAAAATTTTATATGGTTATAAATAACGAGAATGCACATAGGCTACATTAAAAAATGTGAATGACATGGGTAACCGCTACTAATTAATAAACACTCGTTGATTCATACGTACAATAAAAAACAAAACCAGTTTAGAATACGTCTCTTCAAAGAACATTTGCATTTAATTGTCTACTTAATTAACACACTTGCATTTTATGTACAGCGAGATTGTTATTCTCATGACATAGTTTTTTCTACAAGCACTTTGAGGTACCTTCCCACGGTCATACATTTCACGGGTAAATCGTAAATTGCCGCATGAAGGTACTGACCACGACGCATGACTCGGTTCAGACGTTGTCTCGTCCCAAAATGCGTAATGAGTGTGCTGTATATCTCGATCTAGACGCTTTTGGTTCTAATCATTATTTTTAAAGTGAAAACTTCTTTAGGCGCGTTGAGCACTTCTTGGGTGAACAAAAATCATAGAACTCGCGTTATCGTCACGCTTCCACCCTTTCAATTTTTGAATTATTTTTGAATATTAACAATATCTCAGAAATGGTGCGTCCTACGCAAAAAATAACGAAATTTTGACCCTCTTAATAACTTTTAAGAGAGTATCAGAATTCCGACCCGCCCCATTTTTTTGTTGTGTTTATAGAAGTGTTTATGGTCAAGGGTTAAAGTTTACAATTCTATCGGCAATCCCCAAAGACCGCCCCAATTGTTTTTTATACAATAAAGCTGGCTGACTGAACACTTTACGATTGAATAGCTGCTAAGCGATTACTCTGATTTTTTAAAAGACTTCTGCACGAGGTATAAGTATTGTGCAGAGAATTTACAATCTGACTGCATGGTTGTCGTAGGCGCGCCAGTGACACCGACTCATAACTGATTATAAATTGTAAGTAGGTATATGAGTATCAATATATCATTGATTGCTTTTTAATGTTCTTATTTTAAAGTAAATAAAATAATATTTTTTACTTTTTAATTTAATTTTGTATAGATATAGTTTTGATGTCGTTTTTTCGTTCTATAAAAGATATTTTTTTAAAACGAATACGATATCGTTTTAGTACTGGAAATAACAGTAGTAGAGCTTCGCTGATTTCAGCATGAATGGGGCCGGCATGACCGGGGAAGGACTACCTTCTCACAGAAATAGCAGTATTCCTACTATTGCGTTTCGTTCGGTGAGTGAGAGTGCCGGAGGCCCAATCACCCCTTTCCCTCTTCCTGCTCCTTCTCCTTCCCACTTCCTTTCCTAAAGGGTCGGCAACGCGCAAGTGATGCTTTTGGTGTTACAGGCGTCCATAGGCTACGGTGACCACTTACCTACTATCAGGTGGACCGTATGCTTGTTTGCCACCTTAGTAGTATAAAAATAAAACACAGACTAGGAGCGACAGTTGTATGGATCACATAAATGTTGTCCTGTGTGAGGCTCGAATCCACTACAGTCAGCGCGTGACTATTGCTAGGGGCGCCCAGGTGTACTTCGCCATCCGTGCCGTTAACTTTATCTTATGGTTGCTTGTGACATTAGAGTCGTCTTTCGCACTTTGCCTATCATTTAAAATAGTCACGTCTTCAGGTTTTATGGGCTATACAACTACTGCAGGTGTGTCGTTCGTGACACAGTTTTTCCAAGTAAATAGTTAAAAAGGTTTTAGAATGAGTATCAGTCATTGTTTTATTATAATGTATTAAAAATGTTACACACTATAAAAGTAAAACAAACGAAACAAGAAACAGACAATATAAATTTTATTTAATAACTAGCTGTTACCTGCGACTTCGTCCGCGTAGATTTTAACTAAGAAGTGTTTGTCTCCGCGGAACTCTATTTTTTTTCTAAAATCAAAGTAGCCTAAGTTACTCCTTATAACGTCAGCTATCTGCCAGTGAAATTCCCATCAAAATCGGTTCAGCCGTTTCGGAGATTAGCCGGAACAAACAGACAGACAAAAATTTAAAAAATAGATGTTTCTGTATAGGTACCTTATATACTTTCATATGCATTAGACAAAAAGCTGTTATTTTGACATTACAAACAGACACTTCAATTTTATTTATTTGTATAGATGAAAATAAGTACTCTCTTGTGGTGTATTATAAATGTATTCAACTATTCCACTGCTGGGCACGGATATCTTTTCAGTCTGAGAAGGGTTAGGCCATAGTTCGCCACGCTGACCCAGTGCGGGTTGGCAGACTTAACATATCCTCGAGAACATTATGGAGAACTCTCAGACAAGCGGGTTTCATTCACGATATTTTCCATTACCGTTAAAGTGAGAGACAATTAACTATTTAATACGCATATAACTTCATGCACGTCTTGGGATCGAACTCGAGATCTCTGCATAGCAGTCTAAAGGTCTACTACTTGGCTATTGCGTGCTAGCGGTGTATTATCACTGATTAATAATATCGATCGAAACTGTAGGAGATTACGTCACAAATTCATTAAATTACTCATGTGTATCTCTAGGCGCCTGCAGCATTTTAGCACTGCGCATTATGGGCACGTCACATTGTGGGAAGTAAGTCAATATAAGTAAAACCAATGGTGCGTGGAAACTGCTCAATCTATTCGCTTTATTCTGTCAATACGTTTTATCTTTATCTAGACAGAATACGTATTTTAGAGGCGAACTATTTCAATTGTTTAAAGAATCGATAAAATATATTGCCACCACTATCTAGGAACTACTTTCTTACACTAGCTTGGCTCTTAATATTTAGGTACGAACATGTCGATAATACAGTTGTGCTTAACCAAGGTGTATTATCGACATGTATACATGGTTATGTATGTTCATTGAGGCCGCCAATTTAATTTTATTCCAATAAACGCTTAGTAAAGAAACTTCGCTTTTGAATTTTTTGCGTTGCACTGCAAAAACGGTTTTTAATATAAATTGCTTAGTACATCGGCAAAACGCAGCCATGGTATTTTGTCATAAACGTAATATCAATTGGATGCAAGTATTTGTCCAAGGCGTCGCTTCGCGTTAATGTAGATTTGGTTAATTAATAGCTATGACTCGAGAATAGTACTTTTTGTCTGGATGAAAGGTAGCTTATGACCTGTGCTGTACCCCCGAAAACTTATATGCAAAATTTCATAAATATCGGCCGAGTAGTCAAGGCGTGAAGCGTAACAAACAAACAAACAAATTCACATCCGTATTTATGATATACTCGTAAGTTAGGATTAGATGTTCTTGAGAGGTGAGGTAAATCCGCATCTCTTCTTAAGTCTTTCGTCAACTTATTATTGCAGTTCACAGATACTTGTATTCCTGCCAATGACAAGGGCTTCAGAGCAAAGAGACTGTATTGTCAGCACTTCTTAACAAAACTGTCTGGTTTTTTCTACTAAGCTTCGACCACTCTACGACATCAGCATAAAATATTTTGCGATTTGTTCGGCATAATATCTTTTCGGATTTTCGGTATCTTCGACTGCCAAGCATATTTAGATGGCTCATTACAATAGACTTTGAAACTACGACTGTAAGGTTGGAATACTTAAGTACTTGTATTGTGCTGCTAACATGGCAACGCTGCCAGACTTTATTTTTTATTTTATTTTTATGATCTAGGAGGCAAACGAGCAGACGGATCGCCTGATGGTAAGCGATTACTGTCGTCCATGGACACCCGCAACACCAGAGGAGTCACAAGTGCGTTGCCAACCTTTTAAACTTCCCCCTCACCCCCAGGAGGAGGGAGGGTGTGGCCTCCGGTACCTCCGGCATTCTACTGGGTACATTGCGAATAGACAATGATGCGGACAAACATTATGACGCATTTTAAAATTTTGGTCTTTTTTTTTCTTTAGCACTAGTTAGTATTAGTAACATAAAGGCTTATGTAAGGGCTTCGATCAAATATACCAAAGATGCACATTCTCATACAAAAACCGCGTCAATATGTGGCACTGACCAGTACTACTTATAAGTGTCTGCATTTATTATGCAATCCAGGAAATAAACCGGAATAACCATTGAACGCCCACTGAGAAACATTTTGTAATAGTTTAGTTAAAACGCGTCAATGTAAAGCGTCCTAAGTGTGTTACTCGCGATTCGCAAGCGTACTAAGTATATGGTACGGTCTCCACCGTAGTAGTGGTGTCGATTCGCTCTCGCTTACGGGCAGCGCACGCAAGAATAAGTGGGACAGGTGCATAATATAGCGCATACGACTGATTTATGCACAGTTTTGTTGGGGCCGTTTTTCAAGCGACGATCGTGCATCTATGGTATATTTGATCGATGTGTAAGGGGCATAATGTTGAGACTTGCGACTAAACAGCCTCTCGAGTGGTCGGCACACGCATTAATTAACCTTGCCCCGGTCAAGTCTTGTGTCACTGGTCGCGGTGCCACATCGTCACGTATCATGTCTTCCAATCCAGGTCACAGATGACATTAGTATAGCCGGTTTTACACTTTGAAAATAGGTGGTTACACCTATATTCTTATACTTACTTCATGTTTATATTTTTATACATATCTTATATTTATATTTTATATTTATGTGTTTTTACATATCATCAACATACTATAGACTAGTCTGTAAGACCTGTGTAACCTTGAAGATAGGCAGAGATCTAATGAGACTCACATTTCACTACCGAATTTTTTGAGGCCCATGTAATATAGGGCGAACTTATTGTCGCCTATCGGACACATCTTCGTTGCCGTGTTGCTGATAAGGTTTTCCACGAAATAAACCCAATAACACTATTCACGCCCTTAAAATATCACCTCACGATCGCAGGCAATACATTTTTATTATTGCATCCAGGTAGTTTGAGAGAAGTTGACCATAAAAAGGCACGTATTGCATAAAATCTAATTTAATACCAATTGTATAAGGCATCGGCGCTTTCACAAATTGACCAATTGACAGCAATACATTGATAAATATTATAAAATATTCAAGTTAGGGTCAATTCAGATCAGGTGGAAAAATGCTCGAGCATCTTTTAACTGGTAATTCAATATCAACCTTATTTTAATTTAAATTAGTAAAATAATAAAATTGTGTCAGGTGGTTAACATATGACTATCTGAAACCTTTTCACGAAAAACCGGTACATAATTATTTTTTTTTAAATTAAAATTATGTTTTTACCATATTATTATGGTCAGGGTTATTCTATTCCACCAGTAGAATGCGTGGTTAAAAGGAATTACACGATTTCAAAATCACCCTGTATATTAAGGTGGGTAATAGAAACCGCAGTAAGGTTTCCCATTCTAAAATAACTCCACGTAATTGTTTCGTAAACAAACAATAAACATGTACTACGTTCGTTTCAACATAAATAATCAAAAATTTCACTTTTGTCAATACATTTTTTGTACTGCAATTTATTGTAGGACAAGCACATTGTTGTTATGTAGAAATATCGAATTGATACTTAATGTATTGTTGTTTATAAATAACTAGCTTTCGTTGTCGGTTATCGCGACATAAAGAATCGGCGCCATCAAGTATTTTTACGAATAAATATTGTTAGAATATTTTTGAAGTGAAAACTTCTTTAGGTGCGTTGAGCACTTCTTGGGTGAACAAAAATCATAGAACTCGTGTTATCGTCACGCTTCCACGCTTTACATTTTTGAATTATTTTAGATTATTAACAATATTTCAGAAATGGTGCGTCCTACGCAAAAAATAACGAAATTTTGACCCCTAAGAGAGTATCAGGAATCCGACCCGCCCCTCTTTTTTTATAAAGAAGTGTTTATGATCAAGTATTAAAGTTTTCACTTCTATCGGCAGTCCCCAAAGACTGACCCATTTTTTTTATATCTGGGTAGATACCGGGTTTACCGGGTTTTAATTTTGTTCAGATTCTACTCTAGCGATATGTATATTATATTTAAATGTGTTGACAATACTTTAATAAGTGTTGCGCAAAACTGTATTACAAATTACAATATCGTTTGGATTATTCAATTATGAGCATCTTAGGGAATTAATTATATCTTAAATAATATTTTAGAAAATATTGCTGTATGTTATCAGTAATAGGTGCCAGCCTACTTGATGGTAAATGGTAGCCACCACTCAAGAACATGGGTGTGTCTTTTATGTCATACTAGATGTTCCCGCGGTTTCACCCGTGTTTATCGTTACTGCGCCGCCCCCGTGGGTCGTAACGTGATGTTATATAGCCTTCCTCGATAAATAGGCTATCCAACACTAAAATAATATTGCAAATCCGCGTGGAATATTTACTTTGGGCTAACGCTAACTTTAACCCGCGACTTCGTTATCATTATTTTGCTGCGATTTTATTTTAAAACTGTGATATCTCCTAAGATATTCAATGAAATCGAATGATGTAAAGGGCAATTTTGTTTTAAATTAAATACTTGTGATGACTAACGTATTTATTTGGATAAGGATTAATATCATGTTTATAAAAACACCTTCGCAAATAATGCATTATTTTAGAACAAATTTGGTTGGCATAAAAAAGATTATAGTGAGCCAACCTTAAAAGATAGACATAGGCTGTCGCGGTTTTTAGAACTTTTAAAGGGGAACAATTCTGTCATACATGATTTTTGCGAAACTTTATCTGTTTACGCAGCGCACGCAGCGGAAGCTCTCCAAAGGAAAAAAAAAACCCTCCGA
The DNA here is from genome assembly GCA_963564715.1 of Catocala sponsa. NCBI lineage: Eukaryota > Metazoa > Arthropoda > Insecta > Lepidoptera > Erebidae > Catocala > Catocala sponsa. The sequence continues at coordinate 5,833,171 of OY751334.1, forward strand.
TTTTGAAACATTCTTCATTAATGCTCCGCTCCTATTGATCTTAGCGTGATGATGATATATAGCCTATAGCCTTCCTCGATAAATGGGCTATCTAACACTGCAAGAATTTTTCAAATCGGACCAGTAGTTCCTGAGATTAGCTTGTTCAAGCAAACAAACAAACAAACTCTTTAGCTTTATAATATTAGTTTAGATAAGCAATCTCAAAGTAACACAACCAAGCCGATATCTATGCAAATAAATATAATTAAAGTGTATGTTTGTGATGTCAAAATAACAGCTTTTTACTAAATGCATATGAATGTACTTATACGGTACTTATATTAAACAAATATATATTTTTTTTATTTTTTTCTTTAAGTTTGTTGCGGCTAATCTTTGAAACGGCTGGACCTATTTTGACAAGACTTTAACTGGCAGATAGTTGATGTTATAAGGAGTAACTTTGGCTTCTTTTATTACATAGACTCCGTGAAAAAAATCTTTTGTGTTAAATTACACGCGAAGTCGCGGGTAACAGCTAGTTTATCACAAGTTAAATATACGACTGTATCGATAGTGCTGTGGAAGTGCACGCGAACATTGTGACTGAGGTCTCGAGTTTGATTCCCAGTAGGAGTACCTACGGAGTCTTTAACTATGCCTGGTAAACGACAATAAGCTCCCCAAGTATGTGGTACTTAAAATCTTAGCTGGCGCAATCTGGGTGTCATACACCTTTGCCAGGGTCTTTATGGATATAGGCGTGAGAATCAGTTTATATTTAAACTATGTAGGTAGTAAACAAGCAAACGCCCTGCCTGATGTTTAACAGTTAGGGGCACTTGCTACCGAGTAGGTAGGGGAAGAAAGGAAAGAGTAGGTGGTCCTCTTTCTATTCCTTCATTTCGTCCCTGAAGAAGAAGACGGTCCGTCGAAGAAGACGGCTAATTTGATCTCCGTGGCACTCACTCTAACCGAACAAAACGCAACACTATATACAGCGTGAAAAATAGATGTGGTCATATTTTAGGCTCGTAATGTATATCTGAAAAATTACCTAAGTACCCAATGCCCGTATCAAAACATTTTTTAAAATTACCTACTAACTGACCCAATATACCGCCGCCCTGTCAATCAAAACAAAAATACATTTCACGTAATTAAATTTAATACCGAAATGTCATTTATTTTTCACATAAAAATTCCATTTAAATTTTCGGCATTTCCTGTGAATGTTTCGCAAATTTTCATTCATACAAATCTTGTTATGACAATTACAAACACAACAAAAATACTGCCTAGTCGGTCGAGCTGTTCGTAAGTGATGTTCCGTCATATATATGACAATTGATTTTTGTTTATATATATGTAGACTAGTTGTCCCGCGCAACTTCGTCTGCTTCACATAAGATAATTTTTGCCCGTTTTTACAACATAAATCTATTTTATCTTTTAAGTTGAACCAAATTACAGATAGTTACGAATTTTGAAAAAAAAATCGGTTCATTAGTTTCAGAGTTTATCCCGAACATACATCGTGATACGAGATTTTTATATATTAAGATTATGACAATTCCAAATAAGTACATAAGTACTTTATTTACTTATTATTTGAACATCATAGCATATATTTGCACCCATTAAACTTGCACACAGTCATTTCGGGTTCACGGAGGTCGCCGAGTCCGATGTAAGTGTTGTTTAAGTATCAACTAGAATGTGCTGATATTGATAAGTCGATAAAGACAACTACCTATATCTTATTGAAAATAATGTAAACGGATTTATTTGTTACGGTTTTTTATTGTACATTAGCGACCCACCCCGATTTCGTACGGGTAGTACACTCAAACCTTTCTCATGTATCACTCTGTCTATTGGTGAAAACGGCATGAAAATCGAACAGGCGAACAGACAAACAAACGCGGCGGAGGATTTTGTTTTATAATATGTAGTGAAGGTCTATTTCTATTATACACTGTACTTATAACTTGTAAGAGAGCCATGTTTCATACTGTTACAATATTTAAGCAATAAGAATTACCGTTTCTAAATTTGGCTATAAATAATTAATCATGTTCTATATTATTATCGGCGAGCAAGGTGACTATTGTACTCGAGTCGTGACCAAATTTAACTTGAAGTCTTGTAAACAGAGTAAACAAAAATGTCCTAAAACTATTTTTAAATTAGGTATTTATTAACCCATCGGGTGTTAGTACAAGGTATATCAGGCCACTACGGCCTTTCAAAAATTGCCATAGCGGACGGTATTTCACGTCCACACGGCGGGGTATTGGTAAAGTTTTCAACTAGCAATAATCGCACCTCGGATTAACCTCATTGGTTACGATATTGCCTCTGCGCAAAGTTGACCTGACTGGCCGCGCCCGGGGTACTTATACTCGCCGTGTGAACGAAACCATAGCGCGATCTAACTCGACCGCAACGCCATCTAGTTACGAAAAATACAACTCTCTGTGCACATGACGGCGTTATACATTTGGCATGAGATCTCACAAATTGTATGTTTTTAATAAAATTACTAATCATTTAATTTACAGATTATTTTGTTTTTAGGTTAAGCTTGCCAGCTAAGCTAATATCCTTGTGCTAGGAGTAAATTTACGTCGGTAATGTTTTAGCCGTTTCGAAATCGGTAAAATCGACATTCGAGTAACATTGTCAAGTTTTTTCTTACGGTACCAATAAGTAGGCTCGCTCTTCTTTAGGAATCCGGCGTAAGAGTAGACACATTGTAACTACATTTGGCCCGATGAGTAAGAGTGTCGGAGACTTACATCTTAAGTTTTATCTTTCTATACAGACTTTACGTCTTACCTCACCTTTATATTTGACACACATGTAGTCCCTCACATGCAAATCCCCGAAAGGATTGTCAGAAGTGCAATACTCTCAGATTTCACCATCTATACATATAATATGTAAGGCCATGGGCCTTGCCGATGAGCCCATTGCGTTTGTTCCCAACGACTCGTTGGGAGTCACACTGTTAATCGATAGGACAACTTTTATCGATTGTTCCCAACGAGTAACATTGTAACATGTCACAGTGTGACTCGTTAGAAAAATGGTAAATAGCAATCCCAAGCAGTAACACTGTTACTCGATAGGATAACGTTTTATTTTTATTACCAACGAGTCACACATCGAGTGAAGAGTGTGACTCGTTGGAAACAAAATATTATCGGTTATCATCTTATCACGCAGTAACACTGACATGTTGGCATCTCACTCAGTCAGTAGAAAACATTCAAACTCATCATTTATTCATAATAGTTATTTAATTTAAGATTTGTTATAATGCAAGGTATCTTATCTTATCTTATCCTATGTGGGGGCCAGTCAGTGCAGACCGGCGACACTTCGACCCAGTGGGATCTTTTGTGTCGACACTCTCCCAATAACGACTGCCATAGATGTTCATGGCAGCCGGGACCGACGGCTTAACGTGCTCTCCGAGGCACGAAGCAGGCGATAATTATCACATAATTTCGAAAAGTCATATAACTTTCGAAAGTCAGGGGTGCGCGACGTGGGTTCGAACCCGAGACCCTCTGCATTGCAGTCTGTTGGTCTCCCCACTGAGCTATCGCTGCTCTTTAATGCAAGGTAAATAATTATAGATAATTATTATGTTACTTTAATTACTATGTTTATTATAGTTATCTGTACTAATATAATAAAGCTGAATAGTTTGTTTGTTTGTTTGAACGCGCTAATCTTAGGAACTACTGGTTAGAATTGAAAAATTCTTTTAGTGTTGGGTAGCCCATTTATCGAGGAAGTCTATAGGCTATATAACATCACGCTACGACCAATAGGAGCGGAGCAGCAATGAAAAATGTTGCGAAAACGGGGCAAATTCTCCTATATGAAGCAGACGAAGCTGCGCGGGACTGCTAGTAACACATAAAGTAAAACCAGATAAAATGACAGTATAACAATATAAAAGAACTGACCATGGCTCTCCCCGTGACCATGGCTGCTGAAAAGCAACCGAAACGTCGGGGAAAGTGTAAACATAAATATAAATAGTATAATAGTATGGTAATAGTATAAATAGTTTTAATAGTTTCAATAATTTAATTAGCTTAAAAATTAGTACAGTTTAATAGTAATTATAGTAGTGTAACAGTTTTTCAAAATTTTGTAATAAAGTGTCAAATAAACAACGCGATAAAATCCGTATATAGTAGTTTAATTTCAATGAATAACATTCGCGTAAACAGAAGACAATATTATATAAAAGAACTGAGTTACTCGTTGGGAACAATCGATTAAAGTTGTCCCATCGAGTAACAGTATGAATGGTTGGGACTGAATTTTAAATTATTCGTTGAGAATAAGCGGCTCATTGCCGTCTACCAGGCTCTCTGCCGAAATCAGCGCTGCCACTGAGAAATCCCTAACAGGCAAACCCAACAACAATCTTTCGTCTAACGTACGAAAATTAAGAGTTATGAAACATCGATTACTTGTATGCAATGATTTCCGTATATTGCACCAGTAACTGAAAGCATTACTTTATAGTCTCAGTTTTACGTCCGCTTGTATAACTACGTTCTAGCCAATTTCTCTATTTAAAAGTTGTGTAATAACCACCAAATAAATGGATGATTTACGATTAATTCTGTCTAATTAATATAGGTACTTCATAAACTGATAAAAATTGCGTTAAACTTCATACTAGGTACAATATAAACTAGAGTCATTAAAATATATTTGTACCTAAATATAAAAAAAATCCTTTTGTATTTACTTTATGCAGTGCCGATACAGGAAAGTTACTTCTAAAATTACCCAATAGCAATGAATAACTGACCGACCCGGCTTTCGTACCCGAGGTCTCTCTGACGACTACAAGCAATTATTTAGACTAATAATTTAGTATGACAAAATTTACACACGTCAAACTTAATGCACTAAGCTTCTGTTGATCCAATCGATCTCTGATGAATAATTGATCATGTGTAAGAAAATTGACTGGAGTAATAGATTAAACCTGCGTATGCGCTTCTGCTTTATTTTGTCACGTGCGCCAGCGCACCTTGTCGACGGCATGCTTTGGAATATTATTTTAATAACAATACGCTAAAGATATGTAATCAACGGTAATAACGAACAATTAGACATTCCTTTAATAAGGTTTTAATTTAATTAATTACAGTTTTTTCTACTACGAAGGTTGCAAAATTGCATGCAATGCCTGATGGTGAACGCTTATATGTATACTAATATTATAAAGCTGAAAAGTTTGTTTGGTTGAACGCGCTAATCTCAGGAACTACTCGTTCGAATTAAAAAAATTTTTTTAATGGATGGCTTATTTATCGAGGAAGGTTATAGGTTATATAACATCACGCCACGACCCACGGGGGAGGCGCAGTAATCATAAACGCGGGTGAAACCACGGGCACATCTAGTTGGTTTATAATCACTTATTCACTTATAATCACTGGATTAGCAGAGTGGTGCTAACTCTATGGAAAGGAACAGAAGATGGGATAAAAAATGGCAGTGGTAGACAAGAGAGATCCCGGTACTTTTACTCAAAGGTTTACTTTAAGGATGCCTTTCTACTAGAGATGTGCGACCTTTTCTAGTTACACTTCTCGCTGATCCCTAGCTCGCATACGCTGCAACGAGTAATTATCTTAAAAAAAATTGTGAGCCGTCACGGGACGCCTGGCAGATATGAAACATCGGAATTATTTTGTACAAGTAATATACATAAAAGAATAGATTACGACACGAACTAATATGGCATAATGTAAAATACAACCATATAGCGTGGCGACGCGTCGCCACGGCATGCGTCGCCACGCCAGCAATCGGTTTTACGTGTGGTTCTCGTTGATGTATAACATTTTTATATATCAATGGCAGCTATAGATGTTTCACATCAACATTTGGTTTAATAAAACCCTTCTCTAGAGCTAAACAAAGCTATGTAAAATCTAAAATTGTATTAGGGAATTTGATGTGCTATATCGATAGCTTACCAATATTCTACCATCTTTGACATGGAGGTGGGTTCGCTTTAATTTATAAAAATAAACAAATGCAATATCACACTACTCCATAGTATTTTTATTAAGAACGCCTCCTGCGCTATTTCCTTTGCGATACGCTGCCTATATAGTTGGTGACCTTTGATTTCTAAAACATACAATATCTTATCTTATGCGGGGGCCAGTCAGTGCAGACCAGCGACACTTCGACCCAGTGGGATCTTTTGTGTCGACACTCTCCCAATAACGACTGCCATAGATGTTCATGGTAGCCGGGACCAACGGCTTAACGTGCTCTCCGAGGCACGGAGCAGGCGATAATTGTCAATCGTTACGCACATAATTTCGAAAAGTCATATATCTTCCGAAAGTCAGAGGTGCGCGACGCGGGTTCGAACCCGAGACCCTCTGCATTGCAGTCTGTTGGTCTCCCCACTGAGCAATCGCTGCTAAAAAAAAAACATACAATAATCTCAAAAAAAAACATACAATAATCTCAAAAAAAAACATACAATAATCTCAAAGAATCTAAAATATTTGTGCACCACGAATTTTCTGGGTTCTGGGACTACCATTAATGGGTCACACAAATTTTTCATCTGTATAGGATTCGAACCCGTTCATTAGCGGTACCAACGAGGGAACAACTCAGTAATTATTATCTATTGAGATTCTTCAAACAATAGCCCACCCACCTTTTAGCATTTTCCTTGAAACCATTGTTCTGACTCACCTCATTAAAAGTATAGACACGTTTGTAATTCGACCTTGGCTATCTAATTAGTAGGGACAACGGTAGGATAAGGTCGGACACGTTGTTTTATTGAAGTCGATGACACCACGGACAATGCATGTGCGGTAAACCATGTCTCCTCTGCAGTTCTATAGGTGTGTCATCTGTATATCTCTGACTAGCTGACCCGCGCAACTTCTATATTGCACGCATCAAATTTTAACTTGCTGTTGCTGTCAAACAGTCTGTCATTTGCAGTGACGTCATAATCCACGATGAACGAAACAGCGCGATGCAATTGCACTCACGCTAAAATGAAATGCACACTGACATTACGTCATATTCCATATAAGATTAAGAAACGTTGCGATGCGTTTTGTTTAACAGATAAGTTAACGAATTCAGTTGCAAGAGAACTAATTGAAGCAAAGAACGAATGAATAGACCATAAAGATTTTAGTCGAGTATAATGGGCGATCTTAGGATAGTATAATGGGCGTATCCATTTACATTTTGTGATGTAAAGAACATATTTGTTGTGGTAATCGAGCTTAATCTAAATGTGTTAATGCGGTCACTAATCAGTTTGCAGATCACGGTTACGGTAATTTTCTCTTGATCGCTCATTGTGACTATTTGTGAGAGAATTAAACGTGTGATGGACGCTAGCCTCTTAACGTTAATTTTAATGTTTTATTTTTGCAATTACACACTAAGATTTTTTGGTTAGCAGTGAGAGATAGAAATAAATATTAATTTGAATACTTAATTTAAATACTTAATTTATTAATTTGAATACCTCGATGGCGTATTGGTTAGTGTAACCGACTGCCACGCCTGAGGTCGCGGGTTCCATTCCCACACAAGTCAAACATTTGTGTGCATGAACATGGATGTTTGTCTTGGTCTGGGTGTTTCTATGTATAGTATGTATGTATTTCCAAAAAAAAAGGTATATATGTATGTTTATCCATAGTCTAGTACCCATATTACAAGCTCTGCTTAGTTTGGGCTAGATGGTGTTGTGTGTATGTAGTAGAATATTATTATTATTATTTATTAATTGTTGGTCTTGTAGTGCGAACACATACAGAACAATTAACGACCGTCAGACCTGCAGTTTAATTTCAATAAGTTTATATGTTTTTACCTTAGAGCAAACTATATAAAAATGGCTTATCTTTAACTTATCACCAGATATAGTAAAATATAACAGTCAAAAATAGTACACAAAAATAGCACAGCAAAATATATTTAAAGAGATCAAAATAAATCTATTTTTGGATGGGTTTAAGAAGGAACCTAACATAACCTAACCCTTCCGAGACGGAATGCAGTGATTAGAGGCGTATAGGTGCTCGTTATGATATATTTTAGTAAGCATATTTTGCTGTGCAATTACTATTTTTGGTGGTCATTATATTTAATCCCTATAAAAATATTAATGTCTTTAGTTTAAAGTGTATTTAAAATAGGCAAATGTTTATGGTTATACATTTATTATCATTGCCAGTAACGGCGCCCTCTCGAATGGGAGCTATCGTTTTTGTACCTACCCGTTAGCGCTACTAGCGTGTAGGATCCTGACAATCCTGTCACAGGTTCTGTCAAAAGCCGTATTTCGTGGTAATAATAAAATTATCAGTTTCTATGGTTACTGTTGAAGTAATTGTAGTATGAAGTCTATAAACCTTGCTATCAACAAGCATCTTAAGCGGTGAATTCAAGCTCGGTAGCCCTTGATGTACGAGTACGTGGTACGAAGTAGGTAATAGTCTTTTCATGTATTTCCTAAAAGCGCCACTAGCGGTACGAAGTAGGTAATAATCTTTTCATGTATTTCCTAAAAGCGCCACTAGCGGTAACGTTGTTGAACTAATTAATGTGCATAAAAACTCATTACGATAATAAAACGTTTCGAGAATCATCGAGAGCAATAAAACCTTATCATAGACCCTCAGTTCCAGTTTACACTACACTTGCACTGCAATACTGCGTTTACTTCATGGATGGTGTAGTAGCTTAAGTGGTCGACACGCCACTGTCGCGGCGCCGAGTGTTGTGGGTTCGATACCCAATATAATATAATAATAATATAATATTAATATTTAACCACATACACACAACACCATCTAGCCCAAACTAAGCAGAGCTTGTACTATGGGTACTAGACAATGGATAAACATACATATATATATACTTTTTTTTTGTAAATACATTATTATGAATGAACCGAGTTTGGGTATACTTTGTATCCGTTATTGGTAAGGTTCTTGATAACACAGGTATTATTCCTAGAGCGCGCATTGCCTTGTATATAAAAAAAAAATGGGGCAGTCTTTGGGGACTGCCAATAGAAGGGAAAACTTTAATCCTTGATCATAAACACTTCTTTATAAACAAAAAAAGGGCGGTTCGGATTCCTGATACTCTCTTAGGGGTTATTAAGAGGGTCAAAATGTCGTTATTTTTTGCGTAGGACCATTTCTGAGATATTGTTAATATTCTAAAATAATTCAAAAATGAAAAGCGAGGAAGCGTGACGATGACGCGAGTTCTATGATTTTTGTTCACCCAAGAAGTGCTCAACGCGCCTAAGGAAGTTTTCACTTCAAAAATAATAATATCAATAATATCAGCCCTGTATTAAACTGTCCCACTGCTGGGCACGGGCCTCGTCTCAGTGTGAGAAGGGTTAGGCCATAGTCCACCACGCTGGCTTAGTGCGGGTTGGCAGACTTCACATATTTTCGAAAACATTATGGAGAACTCTCAGACGTGTAGGTTTCCTCACGATGTTTACCTTCACCCTAAAAAAATATATGAATATATTATTTTCATTTTCACCCTAACGAAATATATTATTTTCATTGCATTTTAATAATGTGGTTTGATTACAAAGTCACAATGTTCATTCTCGTGTTAGTTATTAAACGTATCTATTGTGAAGCACGTGTTAAGGCCGTGTATATCGCCAGCTCGCCGGCCGGCACAATGGCAGCCATTTTAGCACGATAGAATTGTTATGCCGCCCCATTACGGCTAGATGACACATGCAACATTGTTGCATTCTATATAATTTCTATCTATAACTACAAATACAGAGGTTTTGTTAAGTAAACAATAGTAAACTCCGTAGGGACATTGCCTCATTGGCATGTTTCTACAGAATATACCACGGGGAGTGCTCTGAAGAGTTATTCCACCTTATGCCGCCCTCCCCTATCCTATCCAGAACAACGCGTGCTGGGCTCAGATGCCATCCTTACACAGTAAAGTCGACTAGAGCGCGTACCAACAAGTTTGGGTCCTCATACCTCTGCCGAACGACCAAGGCATGGAATTCTCTGCCAAGGCACGTGTTTCCTTCTTCCTTCAATCCTGGGTCCTTCAAGCGGGGCGTGAAAAAGCACCTTCTCAGGCCGTCAAAATAAAAAAATATATTTACGGCCAGTTTTACCACTATCAAGAAAAAGTTACCCGAAAGATAAATCGCGTGCTGTGTCGCTCTTGTTAGGTTAAATAAGAGAGGTGGCGAGACTTTTATCTTATAGATAAATCTATTTGGAGGTGCTGGGTCATGCCCTTAAAGGCACGAATGAATGATAAGCAGCGATAGCCTAGTGGGACCCGTTGGACTGCCACGCAGAGGCCTCGACTTCGATCACAAGGCGCGCATCTCTGACTTCTAAATTATATGCGTACTAGATTTTGTCCGCGGCTTCGCTCGCGTTAATTTAGAATGACAATCAATTCGGGTTGTACTCTGCTTGTAATAATATAATTCAATCATGATTCGAAAGAAACGTGGCGCCATATATTATCATAAGAACGTTTTTGTTATTTTCCTCGGGAACAGTAATTTTTTTTGGGATGAAATGTAGCCCATGTCATTTTCTGTACACCTGACAACGTATATGCAAAATTTCAGGATGATCGGTTCAGTGGTTTAGGCGTGAAAAGGTAACAAACAAACAAACTCATTTTCGCTTTTATAATATTAGTTAGGATTACGATTAGGATTAAATTTTTAATTATTGCTCGCTTTAACAGCGAAAGAAAGCGTCACGAGAAAATCTGCATGTCTGAGAGTTCCCCATAATGTTCTCGAAGATTTGTGAAGTCTGCCAACCCTCACTAGGCCAGCGTGGTGGACTATGGCCTAACCCTTCTCACACAGAGTAGAGGCCCGTGTCCAGCAGTGGGACAGTTTAATACAGGGCTCGTATTATTATTATTATTATAAAGCTATGACAGCACGTTGAGTGTTTTCATTCCTTTTTTTAAAGATGTGACCTCGATGGCGTAGTGGTTAGTGTAACCGACTGCCACGCTTGAGGTCGCGGGTTCAATGCCCGCACAAGTCAAACATTTGTGTGTATGAACATCGATGTATGTCTTGGTCTGGATGTTTCTAAGTATAATATCGTGTGGATATGTGTTTACAAAAAAAAGTATATACGAGTATGTATGTTTATCTCTTGTCTAGTACCCGTAGTCCGAGCTCTGCTTAGTTTGGGCTAGATAGTGTTGTGTGTATATGATAGAATATTATTAGTGCCGCGCTGGTCGCGATTTTTATTTCGCAAGGGATTAAACAAATATTCAAACACCCAGACTTGGAACACCTATTCAGAATTCACTCGTGACATATGTTACGATTCTGGATTGCCATTTTTGCTATTAACTCGACTTTTATTCAGAATTACTCTGTGTAGGGATTGATCCAACAATACTCTGATCGGCAGCAGTGGCAAGCTGACCGCTTAAATCTATGTGTCAGCAACTTACACTAACAACTAAATAAAATAAATATTTATAGTGCAAGATTATGTCAAATAATGAACTTAATTAGATGTCTAGTTTCTTGGCGAGTAGCAAAGTTAAACAAAAATATATATATTTTTTAAATGCTCCATTTCCGGCATGACGTTTTGCTGAGACTTATAGCGACTTTTATCGCATTCTTACGCTTGTTGTTGGTTTAAATCTGGCTAGAGTACCTTTGCCGAGGTCTTCCCTTTCCCTTTCAAACGAGACGTTTACATTTTAAAACTAACTTAAAAACTATGTTTATGTTTTCTTAAAGCATTTGTCTTTGTCTTTGGCAAGAAATAGCAAGAAAATAGAAATTTTGATTATCATTTGCACATACAGCTGTTTATAAAAGTAACGACAAAACTATTTAATATGTTTTATCGCTTAATTTAATTATAATATGTCGAATTGTCGAGTAATATGCTATTATTAATTTTATTTGTGAGAGCGACATCTACAATGAAGTATGACAACTGTTGAGCGTAAAATAGATCATCTATCCTCCGCTAGATGTCGCTTATACCAAATGTATTTCTTATACAACTGGTACGTACATACCTTTCATTTAAATCAGATTGAATAATTACACAATGTATACATGTTTAAAATATTGGAACACAATATTAATAATTATTTAAGTAAGTTATTTTCATATTCAGCTTAAATATTATTCACTTACGCTTGTGTAATACAAAGCTATATCAATAGATGGCGCTACTAAATAAAATATTAGCTTATGTTAAAATAACGATACCAATAAAATTTTAAGTCTAATTTAGATGTTAACAATATCTATACTAATATAATAAAGCTGAAGAGTTTGTTTGTTTGTTTGAACGCGTTAATCTCAGGAACTACTGTTTTGATTTGAAAAATTATTTTAGTGTTGGATAGCCTATTTATCGAGGAAGGCTGTATGCTATATAACATCATGCTACAACCCACGGAGGAGGCGCAGTAACGATAAACGCGGGTGAAACCGCGGGAACATCTAGTCTTCAATAAAATCCAAACATCTCAAATTAGTTCAAGAATTAAATGGAATAGATTGTCCTTGGGTCAAACTAAAATGTCTATATTCAACAATGAGATTTATGTCTCATTCAATTGCAATCAATTTATTAGCAGATCACAATCAACAATTAGCAATAGAACTGTTCAATTATCTAATTTGCTTCATCAATGGGAGGTGAGAGTACGTTGAACTGTAAGCGGTCGTTGACCCCAAACGGGTAATGGAACCTACTGTGTGCTCTCATCAGATGAGGAGTTCTTTTTGTCTTTGAAAGATTGCAAAAAGTTGGTTGCTATTGTATATACAACGGGTTTTAAAATATTTTTAGATAAGTAGATAATATTTAAGGTAAGTATTATTATTTTTATGAAGGAAAACATCGATAGAAACCTGCATGTCTAAGAGTTCTTCGTAATGTTGTCGAAGATAATATGTGGAGTCTGCCTGTGTGCCAGCGTGATGGATGGGCTATGGCCTAACCTTTCTTACGAAAACACGTGCCCAGAAGTGGAATAGTTTAAATTTAGGGCTGGTTTTATTTACATACATATATTATAGCTTTTGCCTGCAGGTTCACTCGCGTAAAAGTACGTTAGGTACTGTTAGCAACAGTACTTTAAAAAAAATATAGTCTATGTTACTCGGTGATAATATAGATTCCTGAAGGTGAATTTTTAAAATTTTAAAATCGGTTTTGTAGTTTTTGAGTTATATCCTTACAAACAAACGAACAAAAAATCTTTTTTTTCTTTTTATAATATTGTAGAGGTTATGCATCGTGGTTAAATAAAAACTTTTATTGACATTTAAATGTATATCAGTATATATATAATGTATGTATATCAGTTAAAATGTATATCAGTATATAGTCATATACATTTCCCAATCAGTCCTTTCGATTATATTATGTAGGGACACTGCTGGGTTAGGGTTTGAACCACTGTACATAATATTAAAGCTACGACTTAACTAATTGGTTACGGGAGACGACTGCCCCGCGGCGTTATCGTGTACAAAATCTAATCCGTATATTGTGTTATAGGTATCTCAAAGGGTTAGAGAGTGTTTTCTAGTAGTCTTTGGAGTAGTAGAGCCTCGCTGATTTCAGCATGAAGGGCCGGCTCGACCGGGGAAGTACTACCCTCTCACAGAATATCGACGTGAAATAGCAGTGTTCCAATTGGTGTGTTTCGTTTGCTGAGTGAGAAAGCCTGAGGCCGAATCACCTTCTTTCTCCCTTCCCGCTCCTTCTCCTTCCCACTGCCTTTCTTAAAGGGTCGGCAACGCGCAGGTGATGCTTCTGGTGTTGCAGGCGTCTATAGGCTAAGGTGACTACTTGCCATCAGGTGGGCCGTATGCTTGTTGGCCACCTTAGTTGTATAAAAAAAATAAAAAAGAAGCTCCCAGGCACCTTGACATGAACCGAGATTATCAACAATTATCGTCATACTAGCTTTTGCCCGCAGCTTCGCTCGCGTTAATTTAGAATTTGACAATCAATTCGGGTCGTACTCTGCTTGTAATAATATAATTCAATCATGATTCGAAAAACACGTGGCACCATCTATTATCATAAGAACGTTATTGTTGTTTTCCTCGGGAACAGTAATGTTTTTCGGGATGAAAGGTAGTCTATGTCCGTTTCTGTACACCTGACAACGTATATGCAAAATTTCAGGATGATCGGTTCAGTGGTTTCGGCGTGAAAAGGTAACAAACAAACAAAGTCATTTTCACTTTTATAATATCAGTTAGGAAGTTATGATTTCATCCAAGTCAAGATTGCAGCCAAGCCATTAATTAGCTAAGCCCTATACTTCTTTACTTATGTGGTTTACGTTCGGCAGCGCCTTCCTTGTTTCTGTGGTCATTAAAAACAAAGCTCTGTATAAGAGCAGCGGTTACTGCTTCTCATTGGGTAGACAGAACACGCAACTGCAGTCATGATATATGAATATTCATTTATGTTCTGATAATTATTACCTACTAGATGTTCTCGTGGTTTCACCCGCGTTTATCGTTACTGCGCCGTCCCCGTGGGTCGTAGCGTGATGTTATATAGCCTATAGCCTTCCTAGATAAATAGGCTATCCAACACTAAAAGAATTTTTCAAATCGAACCAGTAGTTCGTGAGATTAGCGAGTTCAAACAAACAAACTCTTCAGCTTTATAATATTGGTAAGTATAGATTAATCTTTTGCATTTATTTGCAATGTAATAAGCTAGAACATTATATTCGTGACTGTACCGTCTGTGTTGCATGTTCATAGGTATGTTTGTTTCTTTGTGTTTTGCACGCTTGATACAAAATAAATGATTTGAGGTCATATGCAATCATCTATATCTATACTAATATTATACAGAGGAAAGATTTGATTTTTTGTTTGTTTGTAAGGTTTAACTCAAATACTACTCTACCGATTTTGAAAATTCTTTCACCATTAGAAAGCTATATTATCACAGAGTAACATAGGCTATATTTAAAACAACGGGTTGCACTCCGGGAGTGCCGGCAGAAGTGATAACTTGAATATTAACGTTGTGCATTTTTGATATTTTGGAATGGTTAGGGAATAATTTTGCACGAATTGCTTTAATTATCAGTATAAAAGTACTATCATTTATGTGGTAAAATACAATATTCATTTATTGCGCTATCGTACACAAACATGACAATTCTCCCTCCGTCTTACGAATTTTCGATCAGGTCACGTGTCCTGACGCGAGTTTAACATTTTTTCCCATCACAAAAAAAGTGCACAACGCCGCTAAAGAAGTTTTCACTTCAAAAAAATAGATACTGTTACTAACATAACTTAACCTTTTACGCGAGCGAAGCCGTCAGCAAAACCTAGTTTGTAATAGTTTGGTTTCGTGAGACTGCATGGCGCAGTGAACTAAGTAATTGTGTCACAAGCCTGAGCGTCATATCAGTTCGAGCTGTGATTCACAAATTAACCAAATGAGATGCAGCGGCACACAGGCGGCCAGATACAATAGGTTTTTAGTTGTGTCTGGCATTCCAAGAATTGACGAGTTAAATCGTTGTTCTAAGTTGGTATGTTTCTTGAGTCGCCGTTGGTTGTTTCCACGTGTGGTAAGACTCTCACGGGGCAGGGATTCTACCAAAAGAGGGAGTTGTTTTATTTTTAAAGTAAATCCCTAGGTTCTTTATAAGGCGCAAGACACAGAAAAGATGTAAGAGGAGGACGCGTCGCAGACGCGGCGCCCCTTCAATAAATTTTCATACAAAATGTATAGAAGCGTCGCGACACAAAACAAACAGAAAAGACAGGGCGCGGACGAGACGCGGGCACGACGCTTCAATCAATTTTCATACAAAATGTATAGACATTTAGTATGAAAATTGATTGAAGGAGCGCCGCGTCTGCGACGCATCCTCGTCTTACGTCTTATCTGTGTCTTGCGCCTAAGATGTATGACCACCTTCGTCCCAAACAAAAATGACGAGATACACTATATCGTACTACTGTCTCGATCCCGCGGTATACTATCGGCATGGTGTTAAGGTCCCTGCTATTGCAAAATAATGCACGGATGGCGAAATGGTTTAAGTGGTCGCCTCGGCACTGACCACAGCGCTGTCCAAAGAAAAAAAGATGAATGTAATCGGTAAAATCGTTCTCAACTTATGGCGTGACCAAGGGAACAGGGATTAATTTTTTTATATATAACTCGAAAAAAAAATCAGCTCTTCCATTCATTTTGTCGAGGTCAAATTCCAATTATGTATGGAACAGCTGTTTTTTTCCGTGATTTCGGCAATGTGCCAGAACAAAAGTTGTTCATAATAACAAGTATAATCACCCCTTGAGAGGTTTTCACCATTCTAAGAATAAGAATAACCTTGTATATCTTTATATATATAAATCTTCTGTGCGTGTGTTTGTAATTAAACTCCTCCTAAACGGCTGGACCGATTTTGATGAATTTTTTTGTGTGTGTTTAAGTGGATTCGAGGATAGTTTAAATTTGGTTTTTCTTTATTTTTTTTCGTGTGTACAGGACAATGTCTATCGGGACAGCTAGTACATATATAATTATATCTCTATGGTCGGTTCCTCATGTCTGAGGATCGTGATCATCGTTGGATAATCCACACTTGGATCGAACGATTTGCCTCCATCGGTTCCTGTTCATGGCACTTCTGACCACGGAGCTGAGTTTGGTTGAAGATGAGTGCTTTACTTGATCGGTCCATCTGGTTGGGGACCGACCTCGAGCTCTCTTGCCTAGCGAGCTATAATTATATAGATATATGTTTTATTACGCTATGAACACGTAGTGCTAATGCTAGCAATGAGATAATTATACTCCAACAATTAACACATATTTTTATGGCAATGGCCGTGACCCGTTTGTTTACGTTTGAACGTTGTTTGTGCGTTCAAACTACGGCTACGTATGTATTGATGTAAGCCTTTTGTTTGCTATTATATTATAAACATAAACAGTTTGATGACTTATTGTTTCATTTATTTATTTCTATTTACTTTAATCAAGTAGATCATTTTTAGTTAAGTATGTAAAATCTTGTACATTTTACATAAATTGTCCAAAGAGAACGCATACCGGAATAAAAAAGATCCTATGTGTTAATCTAGAGAGTCTTTTATCCGAATCCATTCAATGGTTTACGTGTGGCTAAGTATTAATGATAAGATGGCCTGGTAACCCTATGGTAAAAAAACGATCAACTCTAGCGAGTATCCATGGGTTGTAAACAGAATTTTCGTGCGTTTAGGCGACTCGGACCAAGATTTAATTTTGTGGATCACACAAATTTTTGTTCTGAGTGAGGATTGAACCCACAACACTGCGCGCAGCGGCAAAGGTAAAGCGATCACTTAAGCAAACATAAATATTGTATCACGATACGCCCGATTGTGAAACTTGCGGAGTCCTTGATGGTGTCCAACACTTACTGATGGATTGTGCCAAATACCAGCGCCAGAGGAACTCGTTGATGTTCAAATACAATCTTAACGTGTACGATGTAGGACTTTTCATTAGTATTCTAAGTGACCCTACTTCAAATGCGGCGTTAGACCTATTTGAAATATATGCACATCAACGACTTCCTCTGTCTCCTATCATTACATAATAAGTAATTATCTTAGAATAAGCCACGATGGGGCTAACATATTATTTTGTAATAAAAGCCTCTAAATTAAAAAAGAAAAAATCACTCCATCATTCATTAATTCTCCTTACCGGATACAGAAACACCACACAATCCATACGTTTAAAAAAACACTTCTTTATGTATGTTTATGTAGATGTTACGAACGGCACATTACTCACTGCGCATGCGCCTCGTAATGAGCTGTAGACAGTTGCAAATTATACCTCGGCTGTGTATGGCTCCGCGCGTGGGAATCTCACTTGGTCTATGTAATTTAAACACGCGACGAACATATGCTTCGTTTAATGAACTGACGTTGCCCACTGTTGTTCAAGCGTGGGCTATGACAGTTAGACGAATTAATCTGTCAACTTATATGTTTTGACACGGTAATTGATGTTGACTTTTAAGTTGGAAGATTGATTGTGGATGTTTTGATTACCTGCTGTCTTGTTATTTAGAACTTTAATGTAACTTGTTTTAGCTGGTATACGTTGATTTGTGGCTATCGTGAGGTCTCAGTTTCGTCACCGGGTCAGGCAAAGTAACATTGGGTTTATTTAGAACTGACACAAACAAAAAATGTATGGGACTATGGCCTAACCCATCTTACACTGAGAAGAGGCCCGTGCCCAGCAGTGGGACAGTTTAATACAGGGCTAATATTATTATTACCTTACCGTGCTTTCCTTTTACATATTTTAATGTTACATTTAGTTTAGACTTTTTTATTTAGTTAGTAAATACAATTAGTTAAACTGTGTTAATTATTTGCATGTTGTGTTTGCCTTAAATTATTTGTTACATTTATAATAATATAAAAAATATTAATAATATTTATGTTACACACTATGTAGTTCTTAGTATAATCAATATTTAGAAAGATTTTTTTATAGCTACTCAATGCACAAGTAAAATTATACAGCACATTAAAATACATAAAACTAAACACGAACTTTATAATCAAATTGTATTATTAAATTCAATTACATTGTAGAAAATCGATAAATTCATCATAAAAAACCACCATCTTCTTTGGCGAATTTTTCGTTTCCTTTTATTTTGTCTCATTTCGTTCTGTTTTCTTTTTATAATAAAAATAAGTTAAACCAAATGTTATAGCTGACAACAGCTGGACTTCCGTCATGCTTGCTTCTTCAAATCACACTTGCAAACGTGTGAATATCGCTGTTTGGATCACCTAGTTTATCCAAGCGTTTGTATAGGTTTGTAGTTTGTGCTAAGTGGCAAGCGTGTGGATCCGGCATAATATCTTACGATACATGTAACGGTATATTATAAGATAAAGGATTATCCAATGATAACACAAAGTTATTCGTCTTTGTTGTATCATATGATGCAAGTATTTCTTTAATTATTTTTGAGGAGTTTTAGGAATCATACCTATCATTAGAAAAGCAAGATAGAGCTATAAGTCTGTGGGCGACGATCCTTCACTATCTTAAGAGGAAGAAGAAAGAGAGGGAGAAGAATTGCAGTACTGAAATCTTCTTTCCTTACTTCAATCATGTTTATATGGCACCGCAGGTGTAGACTGAAGTGTGCGGCTCCATTTTACTAGGTATATTTTTCTCCTTGTGGCATATCTATACTAAGCTGAAGAGTTTGTTTGTTTGTTTGTTTGGACGCGCTAATCTCAGGAACTAAAGGTTCGAATTGAAAGATTCTTTTAGTGTTGGGTAGCCCATTTAACGAGGAAGGCTATAGGCTATACAACATTACGCTACGACCAATAGGAGCGGAGCAGCAATGAAAAATGTTGCGAATACGGAGAAAATTCTCCTATATGAAGCGAAGTTGCGCGGGACAGCTAGTACATTATAATAGTTATAGTATTTTGCCATACATTTTCAGACAATGTACATACATTTATAGTCTCACGCTACTGTCTCCTTAAGGTTAGCCAGATGTGCATTACACCGATATCTCGCTAGGTGTGATTTAGCCACGCGATATGGGACGAGCCTCCTATCTACCGGCCTCAGAACCAGACTCCGTGCTTCTACTGCGAATTACTTTATATTCTTATACTACATCTACATCTTATACTTCTATCAACTAACGCTCGGTTACACCCTACGCGGTGATCAAACCCGGGACCTCATACACAGCAGCCCCATTCAGTAGCGCTGTGCCACCTATGTAGAGTAGGTCATAACACTTAACAACCTTTTGCCCGACCTGGAACAGTTACAGCAGAGTTACTAGCCTCACGACGGATTCGTCAAAGAGAGTGATACGTCCCCAGGCAAGGCAAATTTGCACCATCACTTTTACCGGCAGCTTCAATCATAAAGATACTCATATCCCTCCCACTTTTGCTTACTCATGCATATGTTTCACGACCGCATAAACACAAAATCCACCTGTTAACGACACAGCTGTTTCACTACCCAATGTCTTCGAGTTAATAAGTTACTCACATCACATTGTGTAACGATTCCCCCACTTCGCGAATGCTTGCACCTCTCTAGTCTCGAGTGCTTCATACACAAAACTGGACGTGTATAAACATAAATAGTGATGTGACTCACTTTTTATGAAGTTATAGATTCCGTTATTTCTATGTAAGTGTTATTTCGATTTTGTCAGTGAATGTGTCGCTGTTCTCGTTTTGGAAGAAGAAAGTTTTATAACAAGAGCGTTTAGTGTTTGTGATATGCGACGGTTACTTTTGAAGATAAGAGGACCTAGCAGTTTTTGAGGTTTGCGTATTTCATTGCATGTAATAATTCGTAAGCAAAAGGGGCCTAATAAGAATGAAATGTTTATAAGTATGAATATAACCCTGGGTATAAACTCATTGCTGGTCACGGGTTCCTTTTCTGTGTGAGAAAGGTTAGGTTATACTCTAACAATTTGCTGTCCTGCGGGATGGCAGGTTTCTCAAATCCTCGAGAATATTAAAGAGAGCTATAAGTTGTCCAGGTTATCTCACTATATGTTTATTCTGTTAAAGCAAGCGATAATTAACTATTTAATGCGCAAAATAAAGTTGTACTTCCTTTGCGATCCAATTTAAGACCATAGCAAGCCAACAGACTAGAAAAAAATAAGTGAAGTCCAAAAGAAGAAGTATTTGTTTAATTGTTGCATCTATGTAGGCTATGTCTGTGTTACATTACTTTTTTAGGTTTTCCAGCCAGATACATACATAGATTCATGCCTGTTTCCCAGAGGGGTAGGCAGAGACTACGGATTTCCATTTGCTACGATCCTGACACACTTCTCTGGCTTAATTCACTTTCATCACATTCAGCG
Source organism: Catocala sponsa (assembly GCA_963564715.1). Taxonomy (NCBI): domain Eukaryota; kingdom Metazoa; phylum Arthropoda; class Insecta; order Lepidoptera; family Erebidae; genus Catocala; species Catocala sponsa. The sequence continues at coordinate 5,854,183 of OY751334.1, forward strand.
TTAAAATTTAGGAAAAATTCATCCGGAGGTACCGGATATGGTCTTATCGGACATAGATTTTCCCGCGGTTTCACCCGCGTTTATCGTTACTGCGCCGCTTCCGTGGGTCGTAGCGTGATGTTGCGTAGCGCGTTCAAACAAACAAACAAACTCTTCAGTTTTATAATATTAGTATAGATTAGCTGCTACCTGCGACTTCGTCCGGGTAGATTTTAACTAAAAAGTGTTTGTCTCCGCGAAACCCTATTTTTTTTAAAAATCAATGTAGCTTAAGTTACTCCTTATAACATCAGCTATCTGCTAGTGAAAGTCCCGTCAAAATCGGTTCAGCCGTTTCGGAGATTAGCCGGAACAAACAGACAGACAGATAGATAGACAAAAATTTTAAAAATAGATGTTTTCTTATAGGTACCTTATAATAATATACTTTCATATGCATTAGATAAAAAGCTGTTATTTTGACATTACAAACAGACACTTCAATTTTATTTATTTGTATAGATGTATAAATAAGGCATACGTGTAGATGCCATTCTTGTTATCATACATAACATAATACTTTGTTTTAATTAAAAATGAGCTGCCTGCTTGGTTCTGCGATATAAATTCGCGCACATGTGTGTCGTGGTAGATGACGCAGGTATATTTTTTTTCCTTTGTAGGAGTTCACTTGCCTCTGTTATTATGTTTATAGCGACGATACAAATAAGCCAGCATTCTAAACAAAACACACACACACACAAATCGACTTACCGTGGTAACAATTGTTATATTTCTACGTTTTATTACCGGCGAGTACATAAGCCCATTACTTCAATCCCATCTTTCATTAATTTCCTCAAAGAACAGCAACGAGCAAGTGAACAAACTCTTCGGCGTCATAATTACTCATATTAAGTAGCGATATGAAGAGTTTGTTTGTTTGTTTGTTTGAACGCGCTAATTTCAGAAACTACCAGTTCGATTTGAAAAATTCTTTTAGTTTTGGATAGCCTATTTATCGAGGAAGGCTATAGGCTATATAACATCACGCTACAACCTACGGGGGCGGTGCATTAACGATAAACGCGGGTGAAACCGTGGGAACATCTAGTATTAGTATATTAGTATAGATTTTCTACAGCATTATTACAGCGAAATCAATGAGGCTTCATTAATTGTCTAGTGCGATTGTCCAGCGTCAAAGGTTACGCTTATGTTTGTAAAGTGTAGCAGGCTTTATTTAATAGCAGCCTCGGGTCTGGATATCTGACTGGTATACGACAATAGGCTAGCTCCCACCTGAAACTTAAAACACAGCTGGCGAAACGTAGTTGCAATGCCCAGCTCTTCGGGGATATAGAAGCAACCGTGTATATTATGTGTTGTATAACTTGGCTCCTAGCGTTGTGGTCAGTCACTCACGTACAGTTTGTACACAGTTTTGACCTGAATTCGCGTGTCAAGTTCGTTGAATTACGTGTCTAGCAATACGTTGAAACAATCGTTGAGGGAATTTGCATGGTGTATGACTTCATGTGTTTATACGACTAGCAAGACTAGCTAGCAATACACCTCGTATTTTGATTTAGATCTCGCTTGACATTTTCTCTTTAATGAAGACAATTTTGAGACATCCGTGCTTTGGGGAGCACGTTAAGCTGTCGGTCCCGGCTGCCATGAACATCTATGGCAGTCGTTATTGGGAAGTCATAGCCCTCTAATATCTTGACACTGGTCTAGCCTTAGGGTATCGTTAGCCTTCGGGTTGCGGAGGTCAGGTGGCAGCCGCTGCGTGTAAAAACTGATATCCAGTCAAATCCGGTTAGACTAGAAAGCCGACCCCAACTGACTTGGGAATAATAAAGGCTAGGGAGAAGGAGGAAGGAAGACAATTTTGAGACAACATATATTATTAGGACCCAGTTTCTATATTCAACAAACGAGTCGTTTTGACTAACGACAGTTACAATTGTCATATTTTTCATAGAATATGTGTCAAAATTAATTGTTATTAGTTTGGTAAAACAAACCGTTTCCTGATTATAGGACCCGGGCTCAGGACTAACTAAGGACAACTTGACGAAACTTGTACTAATTATGTCTAGACTTTAGGACCGCTATTTGTGTTTTGTTTAAATTGATTGTTTGCACAAATAAATTGGCAAAGTCATCTCTCTAATATGGTTTGGTCTTACATTTACTTGAGATTGTTTCAATTTGTCTACACACATAGATTCACATCTTTATTTCTCGGAAGTGTACTTGGAGGTGTTTTACATATTTATGTTTTGTATGTTATCATTGTTGACAAAAAATCCTCATTTACAGATAAAATGTTAAGAAGCATATTAAAAGTTTGTGTAATAAAGCTCTGCTGGTTAAAGCATAAATGGGCCTGCTCGATCAAAATGTATCGCCTTCTTAAAGAATAGCGATGTGTATCAGCAGTATTCTTGCTGTTGCGTTTCGGTCGGTGTGATGGCCAGTCTCCGTTAAGGTTGGCCGCCGACGCGCCGTGACCAGAATTTGGTATGGAGGACATTTCATTACTGTAGAAAAGCTCAAACTGTAACAGCCGAGCAACAGCTCAGTTAGGGTTTGGTAGTGATATTAAACAGAATTGACCGCCTGACGAAATAGTGTGAGACCGGAGCTTAACCGAGTTGTATTAAGTGGAATAGCGTGACACGGGAACCCTTTGTTTCGACAATTTTTTTTTTGTCCTGATTTTATTTGGCATAACGAGTTAGGCATTTTTTTGACAGAATTGATCAGGTGTAGGACCATGAGCTTTACGTGCTTTTCGAAGCACGGGGTTGTCTAATACCGCCAACTTACGAACTCCGAGCTAGTATTGAGATTTCTTAACAGAAAATCCCAATAAATTTCTACAGTATGCCAGGCAATATTAGTTGTCTACTATGGTTAGGTTGGTACCTGTGTGGTTACAACATAGAATAAATATAGTTCCTGTCGAGGCGATTAACAATTAAACGACAAATCGACTTTTTTAGCAGAATTGATCTGCAGTGTTACATAGGAGCTATTTCGCTATTCATGTTACTAAGAGTAACACTTTCCTAGAATCGAACTTGGTACCTCATGATTTACTTTTGCGTCACTAGGCCAACGAGACTGTTGAGTGATTATAATATATTTTATGCAAAACCAGTTAGATATTTCGCATACCAGACTTATTTTATGAATCACAAACATGTTTCATTTCATTGAAAGTCGTTATTTAAAAAAATATATTTAACCAACATCAATGAATTAAACGAATTTTATAAATGGGACGTTCTTCTTTTTTATCGACAATCTGACCGGCAAATTTTTATATTTGTTAAAAAGTAAACATGTGATTTGTTTAGTAAAATGTATTTTAAATTATTGCCTCGTTATTGTAGATTTCAAAAACATAATATAATGCATCGAAGTATTACATGTAATTTTTGTTTTACTTCAATTTTTGTAGAAATGGTAACAAAGAAACCACCTCAGTCACATTTTTTTTCCATTTAAAATCAGATCTTCAGTTTCTTATTACTTTATTGTCAAGAATACAAACATTTATTTTGACCTAGCTCCATGGGACGGAATTCATAATATAAACATTTAAAAAATGTTGTCCAATACCATTCTGTCACATTTTTGCTTCTTAAGACAAAAAACTTTAAACTTTGAAGGTCTTCCAATAAAGTAACTTGAAAATCTGGTGAACACCTTTATTGTTTAGCATGTAATACTAGAAAACGTTATTTTTGTAAATATTACCAATAACCTGGATCATACACTACTTTGAACTTAGATTGTAAGGGGGACAAAATTGTGACAGAGTGGTTAACGAAGTAACGGAGTGGTAAATAATGATTACCAGCCGAACAAAATTAACCTTATAACCATTTTTCTTACTATCTAACACAATTTTTTTGTGCTTCTTTGTTTTTTGATAAGTGACTGTCTTTTTTTTACTAGCAGTGGCCCGTGACACATCATCCCTGAGATAAAAATCATGGATTTTTTGTTTTAATTATAGTATTTTTTGGCAAAACAGAACTATCGTCACTCTCTTGATTTCAATGGTTTCTTTTGCCAGTTCAAGTTTTAGTCCGGAACGTTGAATTGTTGGATCTTCAAGTATACTTTAATGTATCGTTTTGTTTTGTGGTCTTTTGTGTCCTTGTAATGTCTCATAATGGTATTTAATAAAATAGTATATTTTCTGTTTTCTTCTTCGCCGTGTTCATTTTCCTTTCTACTATGGGTTGTATTATGCACTTTATTTTCTTTCTTTTTCTTTCGCTGAAGTCTTTTCTTGTATTTCTGTAGTTTTCTTAGTAATTCTTGTATTTGGTCTTGAAGTTGAATATTTTGTCTATTAAATCGTGATCTATCCCGTCTAACTTGTTTTCTTCCCCTTGCACTGGCAGTAGACGAGGCTGGAGTCAGTGAACGAGATCTAGGACTTAATGGAAGTAGTCTGGGACTTGAAGGAGGTGGTGTCGAAGCCGGAGTGTTCACCAAAACGTTTTGCAAAGCTTTTTGTCGTTCTCTTCTCTTTTTATTTCTAATCTGCCATTGTTTTTCATTAAGTTTCCTTTTTTCACGACACCGTCGTCGCTGTGTTTCAGCCGCAGATAATGCCATTTTTCCATTTACCTGATGGTAACACCTTAAATTAACAATATAATCGACATAAATATTGACCACATAAATGATAGTACTTTTATACTGATAATTAAAGCAATTCGTGCAAAATTATTCCCTAACCATTCCAAAATATCAAAAATGCACAACGTTATTATTCAAGTTTTCACTTCTGCCTGCACTCCCGGAGTGCAACCCGTTGTTTTTTTTACTTTGCAAAGCTAGTTCGCAGGCTTTAAAAAGCAATGCTTACTTAGGTCATCGACAGAACTGAACCCGTTTAGTAGCTTGTCCTGTCTAATAATAGCATAAACCTACCCCATCACATTCCATGTCGTAAGACTCTATTCATAGCTTAAAGGTGGATGAAACCTGTATTCTATACTCATATTATAAAAAGGAAAGATTTAATTTTTTGTTTGTTTTTTTATACGGCCCACCTGATGGTAAGTGGTCACCGTAGCCTATGGACGCCTGCAACACCCGAGGCATCACTTGCGTGTTGCCGACCCTTTAGGGAAGCAAGAAGAGAAAAAGGAAGTGGGAAGGAGAAGGAGCGGGAAGGGGGAAAGAGAGTAATTTGGCCTCTGGCACTCTCACTCATCGAACGAAACACATCAGTAGGAATACTGCTATTTCACGTCAATATTCTGTGAGAGGGTAGTCCTTCCCCGGTCGAGCCGGCCTATTCATGCTGTAATGAGCGAGGCTCTACTACTCATACTACATTTAACTAAAAAATTCTTACAAAAAATACTGTTGCTAACATAACATAACCTACTTTTATGCGGGCGAAGCCGTGGGTAAAAGCTAGTAGTCTTATAAAGCCACTAAAAAGACCGATTTGACAGAGATGCGTTGGATAGTCCAAATACATTACACCCATATTATCACCACTATATCTCCGAAAGGGTTGACAGAGGTGACGTTATAGGTGGCGAATCTTTAGACGTTTACCAGCCATTTTATTTCCAGAAAAAGCAATAGTTTCGGAACCGATAGCCGGGTCGGCAAAGTTCCTTGTCCAACTCGGTACGACCAGCAATTAAACCAGAGACTTCAAACAGAGCACTAATTATTTATTTGTGTTGTGTTTGAAGTCTCACACAGATCGACGCTTGATTCCTTAAGGGGAAGGCAGTGACTACGGATTGCCACTTGATACTATTCTGACAATGACGTTTGATTCCTATAGGGGAAGGCAGAGACTACGGATTTCTAGTTGATGCTAATCTAGTATGTCTTGCTTGCTTCATTTACTTTCTTTACATTTTTATGAACGTTTGTCGATTCGGGGTCTTCCAAATCTGACCTTTTCAAACCCAAAGTCTTTGAAGCAGCTCTTGGTTATTCACGCTCATCTTTTTGTTTGTTGTTTGTAAGGGTTTAACTCAAAAACTACTTAACCGATTTAAAAAATTCTTTCACCATTAGAAAGCTATATCATCACCGAGAAACAAAGGCAGAGCATACGGCTACTAAAATAATCTAACCTAAGCTACTTTTATGCGAACGAAACCGCGGGAAAAATCTAGTTCGTTATAATCAGGTGAATTTAAAAGCGGTAGTTCTCACGACCTATTTACATTTAAAAACAAATGTAGGATAATAGTGTTAAGATATTTGGTCGATTGGTTGTGTACCGTTGTGAACTAACTAGTAGCGTAAACGATGAGTCAACGGTAAACCGCGCCAACATGCTTAGTGAGGGTACAAACATACACAAAAGTGGTTTCATAATTCTTCATTAGTTTGAACCTTCGATCAAATATACCATAGATGCACATTCTTATACAAAAACCGCGTCAATATGTGGCACTGACCAGTACTACTTACTTATAAGTGTCTGCATTTATTATGCAATCCAGGAAATAAACAGGAATAACCATTGAACGCCCACTGAGAAACATTTTGTAATAGTTTAGTTAAAACGCGTCAATGTAAAGCGTCCTAAGTGTGTTACTCCCGATACGCAAGCGTACTAAGTATATGGTACGGTCTCCACCGTAGTAGTGGTGTCGATTCGCTCTCGCTTACGGGCAGCGCACGCAAGAGTGAGTGGGACAGGTGCATAATATAGCGCAATACGACTGATTTATGCACAGTTTTGTTGGGGCCGTTTTTCGAGCGATGATCGTGCATTTATGGTATGTTTGATCGATGGTTTGTACCATTTGGTTCGGTATCGCTTTCAATATAGAATATATTTAAATCATCTTGTTGGTATAATAATAATAATATTCTATCACATACACACAACACCGTCTACCCCAAACTAAGCAGAGCTTGTACTATGGGTACTAGACAATGGATAAATATACATATTATATCCTTTTTTTTGTAAATTCATACATATTATACATAGAAACACCCAGACCAAGACAAACATCCATGTTCATGCACACATATGTTTAACTTGTGCGGGAATCGAACCCGCGACCTCAGGCATGGCAATCGGTTACACTGACCACTACGCCATCGAGGCCGATTATATTTATATAATATTTATTTAGGTATATTTATATTATATATACATATACAAATACATACATGTAGATAAGCGTAATTCCGGATTCGATTGATGAGTCAGATAATTTTATTATGTTTAGTTTTAAGACCATCAGTTCTTACTTAGTTATGGATATCAAAAACCTCAAAACCTCATTAGACATACCTACAAACTAAACAACTAATTATGAAAATTCAGTCCATTTTGCAGATTCTAATTTTATTATTTAAAGATTATTTACGTATAATCTAATGAGCAGGGATAGCTCAGTGGGGAGACCAACAGACTGCAATGCAGAGGGTCTCGGGTTCGAACCCACGTCGCGCACCTCTGACTTTCGGAAGTTATATGACTTTTCGAAATTATGTGCGTATTGATTGACAATTTTCGCCTGCTCCGTGTCTCGGAAAGCACGTTAAGCCGTTGGTCCCGGCTGCCATGAACATCTATGGCAGTCGTTATTGGGAGAGTGTCGACACAAAAGATCCCACTGGGTCGAAGTGTCGCCGGTCTGCACTGACTGGCCCCCACATAAGATACGTACTATCTTATTTTTAAACACACATACACATTGATTAAAGAGGTCTTTTTTAAAGTTGTTGTTGATGTTTACTCTGGTTTCGTTTCCTATGAGTAAAGAAACTAACTTACAACCAGTAAAACAAGCAAATCACACAAAGATTGTTGGCGTATTTTGCTGGCTGCGTTGTTGATAGTAATATCGGTATTCTGACAGTATAAAAATATAAAATTTAATAAAGATAATATCGGTACCTATTAAAATAATTCGTGTGTCGCGGGTGACATTATAAACATTCAGACAACGGGCACAAAGGGCATCCAGAATCGGAACAACTATTTGTGGGATTCACAAAATTTTATCCCGTGTGGGATTGAAATCACACCACTCGGCGTGGCGGCAGTGGCGAAGCGACCGCTTAAACCACATCCGAGCACTCATTTAATGAAATTTAAAGCATTTGCGATTAAATTAATTGCGATTTAAAATTAATTGTGATGACATCCTGCAAGAAATTAAATATGAACCGTTCGCGTAAACGTAAGATAGTCAATTTTATTGTTTTGATACAATTCTTTGTCTTCCGCCAACTGGACAGCTGATGTCTGAAATTAAAAACTACGTCATATTTACTTAATCACCATATTTATATATATGTAAGACAATAAACAAAATTTTAACAAAAAAGAAAACCGACTTCAATTAAGAATATTCTAAAACTTAAAATGCACTAAAAAGTTAATAAATAATTGCATATTCTTGTGAATAATTAAATTATTGTTATTTTTGGAGTCGGTGTCAGCCGCCCGCGCCGCGTGCTGCGTCTATGTGTGTAATTGTGCATGCCAATGTTATGTTATGATTATAGTAAGACATCTCATGTTTAATTAGTTACGTAAAAAGTCGGTCCCGGTTGTTGTCAAATTGATAGCAGTCGTTAAGCCATGTCAGAGGCCTACGGGCGGCTTGAACAACTCTCGATAACAGGTTGACCACTAACCACACGAAAAGAAGAAGAAGAAGATTAGTTACAATCCTACCTTGGCTGACACCGACTCCAATAATAACAATAATTTAATTATTCACAAGAGTATGCAATTATTTATTAACTTTTTAGTGCATTTTAAGTTTTAGAATATTCTTATTTGAAGTCGGTTTTCTTTTTTGTTAAAATTTTGTTTATTTCTCGGTTTTTAGTGAACCTTGCCAAATATGAGAACATCATCAATGTAGCCAAATACGCATTATTAAGTATAACTCGAAAACGAATGGTCAAATCTTGATCAAAATTAAATGGGACCGCACGGGAAGCACCAGCTTTCAAATAAAACAAGAATCATCAAAATCGGTTCACCCAGTCGAATAATAATAATAAGGTGAATCAATAATAGATTCCAGCTTTTTTGTACATTTTATACAGGTTATGGCTCAAATTATGACTCTCGTTCAAACATGAATAGCACCATTTCATTTAATATCAAAGTAGAGACCTCAACATCGCCTCGGCTGCTGTGGGGGCGTGTGGAGGCCACTGCTCTTAGAACACACGACTGCTTACCATCAGGTGGAGTGTGGTCATTTTGACGAGCAAAAAAAAAATACTGTTCTGCCACAATGCCTCCTAAAGGATCCCAAAAACTTTAGTTATGGTCTATGGAAAGCGGATGGAAACGCTAAAAGTAGTTTTACCAGGCGACAAGCAAAAAAAAAAAACAAAATATTACAAAAATGGTGGAAAACAAGCATTCGACAAAAGGCACGCGATACCAAAGCCTTACCTAAATTTACCGTTATTTACTGCTAGAAACGAGTTCTTGCAACTAAAATCTACTAGTAGGCATAAAACACAAGATCATAAGAAAATAATCCTTCAGTGTCATCCAGTTATAAGGGGAGATTGTGCTGTGTTCGATCTCTCTTGAGTAGGCATAGAAAGTAACATACAGGTACTAGATAATGTTTTATGCAACATATGATATGGAACAGTCATTGTATAGGCGCTACACTTTTAAAAACAATAGGCGCATATTCGATTGTTTTCATTTGATTGACGAATCACAAAACACTCGAACCAAATCAAATACAATTGTAACAGGATACTTCGGCCATAGCTACTTGGTACTGCTTTCTTTGGTTAGTGTTAACCTACAAGTAACTCGAGAGCTTCTAAGCCTTTATTGTTTTCTTTTCCAAACTACTACTTTCCACCCGACGATATTACTATTGAAAATCTACGTGATATACCTCCAGCTAGTCCAGGCTTGACCATATGGATTTGGAAATTCACGTTATCCTTCTTTCTTCTCTTTATATTGCATTAATAAAATTATTAATGTTACTGTATCACGCAACATTCGTTTTATTGATTTGAGACTATGTACAATTATTAATAGCATTTACATGCAAGATTCTAATACAAAATCGTCCACCCACTTCGTCCAAATCCTAACTAATATTATAAAAGCGAAATTGAGTTTGTTTGTTTGTTACCTTTTTACGCCTAAACCACTGAACCGATCATCCTGAAACTTTGCATATACGTTGACAGGTGTACAGAAACGGACATAGACTACCTTTTATCCCGAAAAAAATTACTGTTCGCGAGGGAAACAATAACAACGTTCTTATGATAATAGATGGCGCCACGAGTCTTTCGAATCATGATTGGATTATATTATTACAAGCAGAGTACAACCTGAATTGATTGTCAGATTCTAAATTAACGCGAGCGAAGCCGCGGGCAAAAGCTAGTACAAAATATCGGCAAGGCCTGTCGTGTAGAACTAATATTTCAAGTTTTATTTAACGGGACGTGTTATGTATAGTTATAACGTATGTCTATAACAAGTTAAACTCTCTCGGAACTAGCAACGACTTATATGAGATGTATCTACTTATATGCTCAAGGGCTCGCACAAAATGCTAATCGATAAATTATTAAAGGTCGCAGTTTACGTAATAACACATCTGCTTTTTGATATTGTTATCCATATGGCCACGTGGACTGTATGTGCAGTCAGGAAATTCCCAATTATACAATAATATGTGCATATTTTGCAATTAACATAATCTGAGCTGCATTATTATATATATATTTTCCTTGTACTGCCGGTAATGATAGTCTATTGATAAAATTATTCGGATATTTTTAATCATCTAGAAAAGTTTTAAAAAGTTATAGTTTATTTTTAAATTTTTAAATATCAGTGAAATAGGGTATAATATATTGTAACAATAATTATGAAAAGTGGCATAATAATGTAACAAAGCATAATTATTGCATGTGTTTTTTATTTCTTGCATCCAGTCTTACCCAATATTTGTTTATCCGATCTTCAAATTTAGATTTGATGATTTATTCTACCTTTTTGCAAAGCTTTCGTGACAATGTGAATACTAGCTACTCGGGGACGGACCATATACTTATCTTATCTAGGAGGCTCACATATTTAGCGCTCTAATTTTTTAAAATTAATTTTGGTTGTTATAATTATTATCTTGTTCTGGGTGTTTCTATGTATAATATGTATGTATTTACAAAAAACAAAAAGAAAAAGTATATATGTATGTTTATCCATTGTCTAGTACCCATAGTACAAGCTCTGCTTAGTTTGGGCTAGACGGTGTTGTGTGTATGTGGTAGAATATTATTATTATTATATATTATAATACTGGTATTGCAGGCAATCATAGAATACCATGCCCTCTTACCACCAAGCGAGATGTATGTTTCTTTATCACATATATTATTTAAAAATCAAGCGAAAAAGTGTTGCTTCAGAAAAATTCAGATAATAGATCTGTATTTTTCTAAAGCAACACTTTTTCGCTTAATCTAAATTAAATTACAAACACATACTTATCGATGTAAATAAAAATATTCTATAATACTATACTATGATTATACTAAGGACTTATTTAAAAATAAAATTACCTGTTGAATCATCGGCAGCTGAAACTAAAGAGAAAACAAAATGAATTATCAAAAACTTTCTCTCATTAGAATGCTTGTATAATTAAAACAAATAAATCAATGAATAATACAACTAGATCCGTTAAAAAAACGGTGTTCATATAAAACTTGTTTTGGATAGCACTTTTGTTGGTGGTTGTACTGATGGTGACAGTCGAGCTTGCAAGCTGTCTTGTGGCACACAAGTAAATATAGCGTCAAAGATGTTAGTTAGTGTAGATGTGGAAAAGGGTAGATAAGTATTAAGATGCTAAACTTATTAACACTTGAAAAAATTTGTAACTGGTTGTCAAAAGTTTTAATGGAGACTTGTAAGAAAATATATATAGTAGAAAATAATTATACTAAATCAAAACATTTTCTTCACGTTCTCTTCAACTTGCGCGGTGTCAATGTTTCATAATGTATATTTTGCAAAATATGTATATGTAAATTGCCGTCCGATCCTAAAATCATGTCGAAAAGACGCAGGCAGTAAGCTTAAGTAAGTTTGCAGTTATAATATAGATCAAATATATTAAAAGTTTTCATAGGAAAATAATACAACTTTTTCTACTTACACCACTTTGATAGAATTGTTGATAATACAATTTATAAATGGATCTCGGATAAATACGATTTAAGTATGTCAAGTAAAAATATAGCACTTGTTATATTCTGTAATATTTACATATTTATTGTGTTTTATTATTTAGAATCTAAAACAAAACTAACAAACCAATCTATAATTTCTATAAATTGTAGGAAAATCACTTCTTCAATTAATGACACTCAATGAAATCTATGGCCGAATCCGATACCCTTTATCGACTCTTGCGCATGTGTGGGTGGACACCGAGGCTGTTGGCTCAGTCATCGGCAGTCATCGGCCGGTCGGACGCGGCGACTGGCCGTTCCATTAACAAATTTGCCAACTACCAACGTTCATTCCAAATTCAATTCGCGAAATTTTAAATGTCGGATTCAAATTAACAGACTTCATAAAAAGTAGGTAAGTATTGCTTGTAGTTTATTACTGTTTTATTTTAATGCTGTTAGTATTTTTCTGTGTCACTGGGAAAATATGCTTTGTTTATCTACGTACGTTGTTTAAGGAAGTCACGAAATTTATAAGTAATAAGGTGTATATTTTATTACCATTGGCAATATTTTATTTATCTAGTGTATATCGTCTCGTTTTTTAGAACACTATATTTTATCATAAACTATAAATTTATGAAATTTTATTTTTATTGCGAAGTTTTACCGGCGTTACAGTTTTACTACATTACGTTCTGTTACGTACTGTTTAATAACTGTTGTTTTAACAAGATGTTGAATTAATCAACACCTAGATTTTTAATTAAAATGTGTTTGTGTTTTTGACTTCTATAATTATTAAACTTAACGATATATGAAATTGAATCAGCTGCTTATCTACACGTGTTAGCCATAAAAGTCAAACAAGCAAAAAGAAAATAGTAATTAAGTACCTACCGACATAAGCAAAAAGTTTTAAAGTATTTTATTTAGTTTTGTCTTACCTTCTCTGTGCTATCTACAATAGTAAGTGCCGTTATAAAAGGTCATAATGAATTGATTCGGTTCTGGAAATTAGTGACACATATTTCTAAAATACTTCTGGTTCTTAATTTATTTTTTATATTTGTGTTCAGTTTGCCTACAGCGAAAACATTATATTTTTCCGAAATCATTTAGTTTTTGATTTAATCGATTTAAACGTTAATCTTAGTGTCTGATTGCCCAATCGTTAATTTTCTCGATTTAAAATTTTCGATTCAATCTAATTAATCGTTAAGATAAATGAATAAACCAGATGATTTATGACAGCTCTTGTTCTCATTCTGTATTCTATTTGGTAACTTTTGTCAGAATATATTATCAGAAATAACATAACCACTAGATACTCTACGGCTGTTGGATGTATTTTCCTGTACAACTTTTGGATTTATCGTAAGTTAAAATATAGTATTTTACTCTTTTTTCTTTGATGTAAAATTCCAGACAATTTACAAGTTATTTTAACGTTGATGAACGGTACAAATCGTCACGCACTTTAATATTATACTCAGTTTTATCGCAAAAATGCAGTATGTGTATTATGTCAAGGCTTAGTTCAAAGATGTTTGAGATTCCTTTCAAATTTACAAGATGTTCGTACTTACGTCGAATATTCATTTCTCGTCGTTGTATTGTTATGATATTAAGTCGTGCCTGTTATTTTAAATAATATTTGTGCTATTTATTAATTGCGTGCCTTATCTCGGAGGCCATATATTTTTCAATAATTAACTAGTTATTACGAGATAATTAAATTGTCTTAGGCCCGACTTTTCATACACCAGATAAGCGTTAATTATGGGAAAATACATTTTGATGGTTTTTGTACAGAATATTCTGGTTAGGTAAAATATCTAACTATTGCAAAAATCTTCAATTCCTAATAGAAATTGAGGACTTTTTTAAGTATTTCTTTCTGGGTCTCCTCTAGTTTGAGTTAATTCTTTTTACAACTGTCTAATGGTCCATATTCTTCTGTGTCATAATTGTGGCATAATATTAAACCTGGCTTCTTGTGTATCCAAAAACGCGTTCAATTCATTATTTAAAAAACAGCTATTAAAATAACAACGTTATTTAAATAACATCTCTGGTTGACTAAACAACAATTCGTTATTTAAAAAACAGCTATTAAAATAACAATATTATTTATATAACATCTCTGGTTGACTAAACAACAATTCGTTATTTAAAAAACAGCTATTAAAATAACAACGTTCTTTAAATAACATCTCTGATTGACTAACCAATAGTTGTAAACTACTCCATTTGTATATTGTAAAGATATTAATTTCCAATACAAGTTGTAATACTCAACGCAAACGATCTAATAGTATCATTCGCTTTATCAGGCAGCTATGTGTACTTTTAAGTAAATTGCTATCCATTTACAGTTCAACCGTGCCAATATTATTTATTTTCGGCAATAGATCAGTCGTTACAAAATATGATAATTTATTACAATAACCTGATAAAGGTCGCGGGAAGCGGTTGGATGCGGGTGGCCCAAGACCGGTCTGTGTGGAAAACCTTGGGGGAGGCCTATGTCCAGCAGTGGACGTCTTTTGGCTGACATGATGATTACAATAACATGAAAAAAGTTGCAAGTGTTGTCTGGCTTTGTTTCTTGGTATTGGAATGTGCAAATAGAAAAATGTACGTACGTTCTACGTGTCTGTATTTTAATTAAGAATAAAATGCATTTGTTTTTATTTGCGGTTAGCCGTATTTGTTGTGAAACAAATATACGATTGCTGCTGAGCTAGATACTCTAGTCTAGAACATTAGTTCCCAAAGTGGTCCAGGTGGACCCCCAAGGGTCCACGGGAGACTCGACAGAGGTCGACGATGGCGTGACAAAAAAATGGGGGTGCACATTTCGTAAGCGGGGACATTGAAAGCATATTAATTTTCCACGAAAATTAATTTGCTTTCGATAGTGAAGAACTAAAATGTTGGCTTGATTTCACCGACTGTTCGACAAGCTCGGCGACTGTTACTTGTAAAAACTTATATTTCATATTCAGTACCAGTGGTTTTTCGATTTTTCGGTAGAAAATTACTAAAAAAAAGGTCAGCCCGCCTACCGTGGGCATGAGGTACGAGTTCAGTTCCGAGAATTTCTAAAAAAAAGTCAGTAGAGATTTGATAAAAATTTTTACTTGCATGAACTTGTTTAGCTGCGAAAATTTGTTTAGAAAGTGGTCTATGAGAAAAAAAGGATGGAAACCTCTGCTCTAGAATATGCCAGAAAATAGAAGATCGTCGCTTAATAACCTTGTGGTAAGAAAATATTCTAGAGCTCATTCAGACCTCGCTGGCATTGCGCTGTCAGTAGGGCAACTAGTGGCCTGTTTCTTGCACTATCAGTATAGCAAAAGTTCTTTGCATTGTCAGAAACGTGGTAGTAGTATTACATAGTTGCGTGCGTTGCTTTTTTGATCATTTTATACATTGCGTTATGCAATTGTATTCGAATGCAATAAAGCACATCACTTATGGAGAAGGGCACATTTTCTTAATAAGTTATGTGTAAATTGTTGCCGCCATAAATGCGTGTAGATATTTTCAATAATAAAAATACTAAAGCGAAGTGAAACCATCATTGGATGGAGAGGTCTTGAGTTCGATTATACGGCATTGATCTCGTACAGTCGTACTGTTCAAAGCTATGCGCATATTAGAGCAGCGATAGCTCAGTGGGGAGACCAACAGACTGCAATGCAGAAGGTCTCGGGTTCGAACCCACGTCGCGCACCTCTGATTTTCGGAAGTTATGTGACTTTTCGAAATTATGTGCGTATTGATTGACAATAGGGAATATGCATGTATTTTTTTATTTTTTTAAACGTTTCTACTAGTTATAACATTACCAAAAATAAATATAACACATCCTAAATATAAACCATCAGGCTAAAAAAAATATATTAAAATCACTATCATTTTCGGACGACTTAAACGCTCCATTTTGGCGCGCTTATTCTGTGACGTCAGATTACACACGTTCAATGTCTACAACGAAGTGATTGGTTCACAAAGATACTAAAAGTTAAAAAAGTGAGTGATAAAATCAACTTATTACCGTAGAAAAGCCCAGAAAACCTTATTATAAATATTGTGTCGTTCCTATGTGCCAAAATAACATAAAAACTGCACCTGACAAAGTATATTTCCTTATGCCCAAAGATGCAAGTATTAGGAAAAAGTGGTGCAAGGCGATGAGAAGAGACAATGTATCGTGTTTGAGCACTTTGTACTGTTGTGAAGATCATTTTAACGTAAGTAAGGAGATTGAAATAGTGATAAATACATAATATAACAGTCATTTTTGCTTAGTTACCTACACATACTTGTTTTGTTTATAAAGATCGACGAAAACATAACCTAGTTTACGAAGAGTTCGTAAAGATATATTTATTCATTCATAAGTAATACTCTTATGAATAAATACAAAATCTATATAATAGATAATGGATAAATATGTCATTTATCCATAAAAGTATTACCTATAAATGAAAACATGTAACTTATTAAAAATTACTATTATTATATTACAATCTGGATTAGATTTAGATGCGTAATACGATCATAAACGCGTCTATTTTAGGAAGATTATCTGATTGTGCTTTAACAAAACCGGATTCAGTCATTGTATTAAGTCTTTCTTCACAAGGATTTAATACTTTAACACAGAAAACTAATAACTTAATATGAAACAACCGCGAAACAAAACAATTATTCACCAAAAACCATACAAACAACTTGTTGACAGAAGACGTTGAGTGTAATTTGACGTCACATTTTGTTCCACCAATGGCGTTGCGTTTTGGAAATTTACGAGGGAATTTCATAAAAGCCACTTTTTGATGATTAAATTTCACTATTAAATTACGATAAATTAAAAAAATAATTGTATAGGTATGTTTTTTGAGCAATAAAGATTACCAATAATAATATTTTGTCCATTTTGGCGTCACGTGCATATTCCCTATTATCGCCTGCTCCGTGCCTCGGAAAGCACGTTAAGCCGTTGGTCCCGGCTGCCACGAACATCTATGGCAGTCGTTATTGGGAGAGTGTCGACACAAAAGATCCCACTGGGTCGAAGTGTCGCCGGTCTGCACTAACTGGCCCCCCACATAAGATAAGATAAGATATGCGCATATTAAAGTTACTTATTGCTCAATGTAGGAAAACATCATGAATAAACCTGCATGTCTAAGAGCCCTTAATATTTTTTATTTTCGACTAGCTGCGCCCCGCGGTTTCACACGCGTAAGTTCCGATGCCGTGGAAATATCGGGATAAAGATAAAGTAGCCTATTATAGTTAATTCAGGTCTCCAGTTATCTACATACCAAGTTTCATCGCAATCGGTTTACAGTTGTTAAGTATTCTTAAATTTTCCTGCATCTTTCTTATTTTTTTCTTTTATAAAAACCTACTTCTGACAATAACAAATACAACAAAAAAAGAATTAGCGAAATTGGTCCAGCCGTTTACGCGTGATGCCGTGACCAAGGGAAATAGGGATTCATTTTTATATATACAGATGATGTGTGCAGTCAATCTGTATGCAACTCTGCCACACTAAAAGAAGCTCCTTGCATTATTGTGACACAGTATATAGACATAGTTGGTAGATATTATAAAAAAGTATAAGGTACTATTAAAATATAGCACTGTTACATTAGAATAGAATTTCATTACCTATTTATTTAGATACTAGCTTTTTCCCGCGGCTTCGCTCGCGTTAATTTAGAATTTGACAATCAATTCGGGTTATACTCTGCTTGTAATAATATAATTCAATCATGATTCGAAAGACACGTGGCGCCATCTATTATCATAAGAACGTTATTCTCGTTTTCCTCGGGAACAGTAATTTTCTTGGGATGAAAAGTAGCCTATGTCCTATGTCCGTTTCTGTACGCCTGACAACGTATATGCAAAATTTCAGAATGATCGGTTCAGTGGTTTAGGCGTGAAAAGGTAACAAACAAACAAACACATTTTCGCTTTTATAATTAAGTAAGTTAGGATTAGGATAAGGATAGTTGTTCCTAAAGAACCGTTAGTCATCGTATTGTACACAGTCCAATTAAAGGTTATCCATACAGTCAACGATGATATTAAAATTAGCCAGTAATAAAGGGGATTAAATATAATGATCATTAAAAATACTAATTGGTCAGCAAATATTGCACAGCATAACGAGCATCTATACGCCTCAAATCACTGCATTCCGTCTCGGAAGTATTAGGTTATGTTAGGTTCCTTTTTTTAAACCTACCCAAAAATAGGAGCCCCGCGAAGCGGGGCTCCGTCGACTTAGTTTGATCTCTTTAAAGTTTGCTGGCCATGAGTTGCTGATCAATTAGCTATTTCTGCTCACAGATTATATTTTTCTGCTCACAAAAATACCAATACTATGCTAACCATTTAAATAACACCCGTAATAAAATAACGCAAATTGAAATAGTATAGTATTGAATAGATGATAAATAATAAAACTAGAACGCAGTGTTTAAATCATTATTGTTATACAAGTTATCTAAACATAAACATACTGATTACAGTATGTGAATAAAAAACAGACACCTCTTGTTAACACATAATTACCTCTATTATCTGAAATTTTATAATACCTATTGGATTATATACATGTGGCGTTTAATAATAGTTTTGTCAGATAACATTGTGCCTGGAGTACCGGGCATAATTTTATATATATTTCCCAAATGTTGTTTAAAATGCGTGATTTCAAGATACTATAACTATTCCTAGGATTTCACGAGTGTCAAACTCGGTATTTTCCACAATTCCACTGCTGAATCTGGCTATACATAGCTTCACCTGTTAGCTTAATGTTTATGTAAGATAAAATTACGCCGGTTCCCGGAGAGGTAGAGGATTAAAAAAACAAAAACAACTGTAAAAACAAACAGCTCAAACTTTATTTTTACTTTGCCAGTAGACCATCTTCTATTGTCATGGTAACTGTAGAAAATCTCAAATTTTCGCTGTCGACTTGGACGCGAGATTTTTAGTGATATATTTAATTTTTCTACTTAATCACATAATTTTATTATATTACAGAAAATACAATCTTCCTTATCTTATTTAAAACACACGTCACAGATATATAAGATAATTATAACCATTGTTTAAAAATAAGTTAAAAGCCAAACGAGAATAAAGTTAATGCTTTGGCGGCACATGAGGTACCGATTGCCTACTTTTGTATATATATATATATATATATATATATATATATATATATATATATATATATACTAGCGGACCCGACAGACGTTGTCCTGCATGATATACCAAGCGATTAGGATATGTTAGAATAAAATTGTAAAATGATAATTCTGTCTGCATTCTAAATGATTACAACAATAGTTACTGTTTCTAATCACTATATATAACTATTAGAAAATTTGTGTAAATAAATAATATTAGCCTTTTTTTAAATTTATAAATACATAATTTATATCATTAACTGTGTAAAGTAAAGAAACAGAATAAACTGAATTAATTTGGTGAACTCTGAATTTTGTATAATTCGTTAATTACGTTCATTCTACCTGAATAAAGAAATTAAGGCAAATAATAAATCATTACAACAATAGTGTCTATTAATAAGTATAACTTCTTTCATTCATTATTTGCAGCCTCAACGCAGCATCGACTACGTGAATCCCACGGGAAAACGTATCAAAATAAAAGTATCCTATGTCTTCATTCAGGATATGGCTTATTTGTGCGTCAAAATTCATTCAAATTCGTTATACGGTTTATGCGTGATTGCGTATCAAACATATTCACAAACTTCCATATTAAAAAATAAGTAGGTACATTCAGATGTCATAAATACGATCGATATTTTAAATAAGCAGTGTTCGAAAGCCCTTCGTCCCCTTCTAAAGGGAGTTGTATCTAGGCTATTTCCCCACACCGTGTGTAAACAGGTCCCATCCAGCCAGGTCGCTGACACGGCGCCACCGACTTCATCTTGCATAACATTAAAATAAAAAAGTTAACGGAATGTACCGAGGCGAAGGCAACGTCCTTTGCGTCCGATGCAACTTTTTGCGGTCATTATACGGGCTATCTGCAGATTAATCGACTGGTCAACGTGTAATTTGTTACCACATTCCAATTAGATTTAACGATTATTCGTTCTCAGGGTCTGCCTTAGAGGAAGACTGTAATTAACAATCATATTTATAAAATTTAATTACTTTTGTTAATTTTATCTAAATTTCTTAGTAATTATTTTACGAATATGGTTATAGCCGATTGTTAGGGTTTGATTTTGAGGTCGAAACAAAAGTATAGGCTTTGGTCAGTTAGACAATTTGCAATAGCCGTACATTCTGGTAATGTGCCTAGTAGATGGTATCATGTTCGCTTACTATTTCAGAAAAAAATGTTGATAGCTACACGTGGATATAACTATGCTTGTATATTTATCCCCTTATATATGTATTATGTATTCATTATTATCACTTCCTTAAATGCTCCTATAATAGCTTCAATAAGCTTAGAAAACATAACTGTGATTCCCAGTTATTAGTATATTGATTGCACGATCAGAATTAGTTATAACTTGCTCTATAAACTATATTTTATCACATAACTACAAACGAGAATTTTAATTTTAACAGTGATATGATTAAATTGCGGTTGAATAGGTATTTTAATCCTTAAATCACGAATGTAACGAAAGATTTCGGCATCACAAACACTAAAAACTGCTTAGAAAATGTTAACGATTGTAAGAACAATATAAACAGACGCTAAATACAACAATGGGTTATCAAATTGTGGAAGGTCAATTTATTCGACCATCTATGCTATATAAATAAGATGTATCAACGTACTTGTATTCATCGAGTGGTCAACTTCGAACGTAATACATTTAGTGTAATTTTAGTTTACTGCACTTATATATGCCAAAACTAACATTTTTCGTCGCGTTCATTATGCTTAAAATGGAGTGCAGTTTTCTCTTCACGGACTAGATTACAGATTAGATAGACACAGAAAGCCGGGTTAATATAGTCTCATATTAAACAGAATCAATTAAAAGGCTCAGGCTTAATACCAATTTAATGCAACGAAAGCACTTAAACAGACGCACACTCGAATATACGCGTGCGTATTGTAGTATCGGATCAAATCGGCTTACATTTGGCAGATTGTTTGAAGGAGTGTATCCGGATATGCAGCAAAAATAAATAAAATTATTAAATAAAAAATGCGCGTAAGCCGATACGATGCGAGGGTTAACACTTGCAGATTTGCAGACTTTAGTCAAACACATTAAAGGTATACTAATGTCAAAAGGTATTAAAAATGACATGCAAAGAAATGAAAGGGAAAGGTAGGCATCTAAGCCTTTATAACTTTTACTTAATAAGTTAAAAGCAGAATTATATTGTTACGTTTGTGTCCTGTAAGAGTGTAGTACTCCCCTGGATGGGTCTGCTCATTTCTGTTGTGACCAAATAAAACACACCGGCTGGCTTTTCAATAAAATAAAAGATTCTTCTATGTATAAGTCCTTCTGCGTTTACCGGTTACCTCAGACCGACAATCTAATTTGTTTATTTATTTATTTTAATACCACATGCAGCCATCATTACACGTAATACTTAACGTAATGCAATGGATGCAGAATTTACTTAATATGTACAAATTATATTACTAATATATACACCCTAATACTATTTATTCCTACTAATAATTATTTCCTATTATTATAACACAAAAAAGAACCTGTGTGAACTCACTCAGTGAACACGAAAATATGTCTACACATTTGGACACAGCACAGAGTACATGCAGCGCACGGGTCAGCGGCGCGAGCTGGAGGAGGTTAGTGCGTGCACACGGCACTAGCAGTAATGGCGGCTGCCTCCGCCGGCCTATGTATTTGTCCGGAACACCGAGCTGAACCGTCTGTAGGACAGCCTAGTTATATATCTTCCCCTAAGGACCTTTAACATATACGTAGCTAAAGCCACTTCTCTTCTCACTTCAAGCCTATTGTAACCCACCATACCCAGCACAAAAAGAGTAGGGTATAGTAATGGATAGCTTGGGTATACCCCATATTGCTTCAAGTATAGAAACCTTATAAATTTGTTCTGGATACGCTCCAACATTAATTTATATTTTGCTTCATGTGGTGACCAGATTGCCGCATCACCTTTCAAATGACTCCTCACGAGAGCCCCAAACAGTGCTTTTAGAGCTCCAATATTTGTAAAATGATTCGCTTGACGTAATAGGTATCCCGGAATGCCTTTTTACAAACATTAGTAATGTGTTTCCGAAAGCTGAGACATTGTTACATAACTCTGAATACTGTGGGTGGCCAAACTCTTCTCTCTCTCCCGGAAGTAGCATACCTCTTGTATTGTTCTGTGTACACACTTAGCCTACCGTACCTTAGTACCGTGGAAATCACACAATGTGTATGAAAACCGAATTCGGCACGCTACACTCTGAAGACAATCGCATATAAGATGACGAGACCTTGACAGTTTCGGTTCGACGCACACCACTGGCTCTTCATGGTGCAGAAACCAAAGGATTACACGTAATTCAGCGTCATAATGTATGGGAATTTCCTGTACTTAGTTTTTACTAAGATAATAGTGTCTGATGGGAGAAAAACTTTAATTGTAGGATATGCACATAATTGTGGCGAATATAGACTTTGTGACGGTATTTTACATATCAAATATTAAGTGTTTCTTATATTAAGCAGGCTTATCTAGCAGGGTTTGTTGGCGCTCGCCGCGGTATCATCTAATTGGGCTTTATCTGATTGCCTCAGAAAGCAAATTATGTTTTTGGCTGTGGTTCTTTTTTGCAAACCGAAAAAGAATTGTTTAAAATACCATTGCTTAAGCGATTACATTTTTTTAGCATTTTAGTTTATATTTTTGGTCTTGCCTTGTATTTAATAATATAAATGATTCGTACCTTTTAAAATATAATGAAATATTTTTTGCCGTAATATTATATTGTTATAAGTGTCATTGAACTTATTACTTTAGATAATTCTTCTCTTAGAATCATTGAAACTCTGAATTCAGAGAGTCATGAGTAAGCAACCAAGATGCTAGGTTTTGGGTATTTTGGTTATGCGTACGTATGTATGTACCAGGATGTAGCTCCTGTCTAGTTTCAAGGGTCAAATCAAAGTTGTATGGTAAATAGCTATAGAATATTCAAACCGGCACACGAAAGCTCAAGGTACAGCGGACCCACGCGACACAAATATTGTTTTATAAAAGCGTATAAGATAGACTTGCCTATAGCGGTGTCGGCGTCGTTCCGTTGTAGTTTAGTTCCGCTTAGTACGGTCTTACCGTATTTACACACGCAGTATTTTTTGGAAATAGTGTCTATTCATGGATAAATTAAAAATAAATTAATATGTCGCCTATCTGTTATTATGACAATTTGGACGTCAAGACATTTACGAAAGATTTAATTTTGGCTATAATTTACTTTTAGTTATTTATGATTATTATTAAGCTGTGCGATTGTATAAGTATTGTTTTATATGTTTTTTGATTTAAGTGTTTCTGTGGTTAGTGTACTTGAGCAACTAAAGGCTTAGGTAAAGTTCTTACATAAGGTAGTTAATTATTTACGATTTATACCAAGTTTCTCTATAAATGGCTATTTGTTTTGAAACTGGCTTCTTTATGTTGTGTAGAGACATCTTGAGGAATCTAAAAGTATGAAGCACAAGATCGCCAGCGGCCGTGTTTAATATTAATTAGTAGAGGTACTACAAGTTTACTAAATCTTAGGCAAAGTGCTTGGAAGAACGTATACTCTTTTAATTTCGCTCACAATCTCTCTCTATCTCTTTCTGTCTTAGCATTCGCGATTCTTATTTAGTCTATATTGTTCTAGACTATGCTGAAGATCGGGGGAGGCGCCGTGCTGGTGGCGGCGATCGTGGCTGTCTTCGTGGTAGCCACGCAAGGCCGCGATCCAGACTTGGAGGCCCTCGAACATGAAGGTCGGGAGTACATCCTTCAGTTGGATAAGGCTACCGGCGTCAGGAAAAACAAGGCCAGTCTATCCGAATGGGAATATACATCGAACATTACAAAGGAGAATGAGGATAAATGGGTAAGAATTCACTAAATAGTAAAGAAGCAAGACGGGGATTAAGGATCCTTTACGCCCTGTAGAATCCTGCTTATCTTTTTCGATGAGTGTTAACAGTCCTTGTTTAGTGCAGTTTACATGACTGCCTGCTTGATTGTAAGCAGTTCTAGAAGTATAGGCCTGCTGTACAATGATAGACATTGGGATGAAGATTTCAATGCTTATCTTTGTACAGCGGGCCTATGGTGTCAATTCATGATGGGAAGCTTTTGACAACACATGCAATTTATTTTCTGGTAAGTTCAAGGGTCCTAGACATATCTTTATATATTTTCTTTTTCTTTGTGATAAATATTTGTAAGCTACCTTGTATTTTGCTGATGCTGAATATCGCAGGTTATGATTCCGTGTACACGTCATGTGACAAT
Source organism: Catocala sponsa (assembly GCA_963564715.1). NCBI lineage: Eukaryota > Metazoa > Arthropoda > Insecta > Lepidoptera > Erebidae > Catocala > Catocala sponsa. Next base: position 5,878,953 of record OY751334.1, read on the forward strand.
AATAATCTGTCACGAGATTATAGTTACTATTGCAAGGCAATCAAAAGCTACAGATGGATTTAATTGCAAAGGGGAATAAAAAACTTATCGTGACAAACTCTTCTACATCCTAAATCATGCGGAAAAACCTTGACGTCTCTGGTGACTAATTTATATTCAAATGTAATTTCAGATCCGTATCCGCCTAGAACTGTCTAAGCAAGAGAAACAAGCTTGGGAAGAAACAAAGATGTACAAATGGCAGGAGTTCCAAGACTTTTCTCTTCGGAGGATGTTCAAGAAATACAGTCAGTTAGGAGTATCAGCCCTGAGCAATGATAAGTACAATAAGCTGATGCGAGTGGTGACTGGGATGGAGTCCAATTATGCGACATCTAAGGTCTGCTCCTATAAAGATCCAACGAAATGTAACCTCTCCTTGGAACCAGGTAAGGATGTTGCTTGCTGGAATTTGCCTTAAGTGTTAATAGGCTCCTGAGTAAAACAATAGTTATAGTAACGGGCTATATACGATAAAAAGAGAGCAAGATAGTTTAAAAATATACATACAAAGATGACATATTTTCAATTGTGTCTATGTATATTAGGCGGTGGTTAGATCCATATCAATATGAGTAAATTGCTAGTTACGGTCGTTTTAAATGCAGTTTGTCTCGCATTTTATACTTGCAGAGACTGACTGTATGGGTAGCATAGTTATCATAATTAAAACTAGTGCGCTAAGTACTATAATAAAACAATAAGATAAGAATGAATTCAGTTCGTCGCTCGAAACAAAAAATTATGTGGCAATTTAATTATGATGATGTTGGCTAATTATTTATGATGATGTTGGCTAATTATTTATGATGATGTTGACTAATCAGTACTACATCACTTTTCAGATATCACGGATATTGTAGCTGAAAGTCAAGATCCCGACGAACAAAAGCACTACTGGGTAGAGTGGCACAAAGCTGCGGGTGCACCGGCGCGTCAGAACTTCACTGAATATGTCAATTTGTATAACGAAGCTGCTAAACTCAATAGTAATATCACATCTCCTTTTTTGAATTAGTTAAGTGAGCTATTCTCAGTAGGGTGGATGTCAGTAATTGCGACATAATTGTAACAACGCCATCTAGTGATATGTATAGCGCCATCTAGTAAAGTAAATTTTACAACAGGTTATAATTTACCTGTGTGTCAGGTTTCATCAAAATCGCTTGAGTGGTTTAAGTTAGTAACTTTCCAATTATCAAAACATACTCATAAAGAAAAATAAATAATTCACTGTGTAACGACAAACAAAAATTAAAAATCCTTACAAAAAAGTACAATTAATATCAATGCTATGATTAGCAAGAACAATTAATAACAATTCCAATTTTAATATATATAATTCTACTGTACGTGTGTACGTCACTGAACTCTTCCTAAATGATTTTGATGAAATTTTTTGTGTGTGTTCAAGTGGAGTCGAGAATGGTTTAGATTTGTTTTTTTTTGTCGTGTGTCAACGTCTGCCGGGACAGCTAGTGTTATTATAAATAACAACATTCTGTGCGAAAAACGAACGCTGGCACTGATCGTTGTATATTAAATAATATGATGGAATTGTGCTGACTCATGTGTGTTGTATACCGCATATATACAACGTTACAAATCACTTATACAAATTCCGTTATAAGGACCTTGAATTAACTAATCTAATGGATTTAAAGGCATAACGTTCACTTCTGATTTTTTGATACTGTACACAGTTATATACATGTTCAACAGTGAAACATGACCCTATCATCTAAAACTTTTGGAAAACCGCGTGTGTTTGTACATATAGCCTGCCTAATTATAAGCCGTTTTATACTGACTGTTGCTATAGATTTATGGCAACTGCAGAAGCAATGGTTTAATGTGTCCTGGTTCTGGATGTAAGTACGTACTGTCCGAGACACGTGTTATCTGTCTTTAGGAACGGCACAACTTACTGATTTCGTGTCTAAAATACTAGTATAAATTTTAATCTATGCTTATGCTATATTTATGAAATACAATCGTAATAACCAGTTTAAAAAAGAACATATCTCTTATTCTAAAATGTATAAAGATATGCCCCTCTTTGAGTTCCCATACTCGTTTTTGATCGCACTGCTCCGGTACTTTCATATTTGTAGTGTAACGATAGGTATTAAAGCTTATATTAACGAAAATAGTACATAAGTATGACTGTTTCTTAGACTAAATAATAATATCCGCATTATTCAAGTTCTGCGAAGTCATACCTATTAAGCTGCTGCTTGTGGTATCAGTAACAACAATCTGCATTGCATATTCTGGGAATTCTGCCATCACGTTTATGTTGTCATCAACCGGGCGATGAACTTTCCTTGGGCATTTCTTGTTTGAAAACCTGAATCTAGTTTATTAAAAAGGGCCGTATACAAAAAGGTTATGCGTAAGATGTTAGACAAGCATGTGATTTGTCTGTTAGTCAAATAAAGTGACTTTGTATTTCTTATGCAATTAATATGTTGTGGGTTCGATCCCCACATGGAATATAAAGACCACAAACAGCTGTTCCGAGTCTGGTTGTCCTTAGTGTAACAACACAGGAATTATTCCTACAGCGGCAGTTGTCTTTTTAAACAGAGAAAATTACTTTTAACGTTTGCCAACTCTCTGATACTATTACTAACTTTTTTCTTTTTTTTTTTGGTACCCAGTAAAAATGCTTGATGCACTATCCGCCGGCTAGGGGACGGCACCGGTGGGGCGTGTGGGACTCCCCATTCTGGTATACCCACTAAAAAACCTGGGGTGTTCCCTCTCTCACCCAATGGAGGGGCCTGTTGGGAGCTCTTAAGTTGGGAGCTCTTAAAAGAATTGAGTCATCCATAGCAGGCCCCCCCGTGTGGGTGCGGGTCGGGTCAAACGGACCCGACCACCTCTCGTCCCCAGGGGAGAGCCTCACCGCTCTCCCCTTTCGACATTGGAAGGCGCGCGGGAACACCGCGCGCGCCCTCTCGGGGTTCTTAACTTGTGGGTGGCAGGCCCCCCTGAGCCTTGCCACCTGGAACTCTTACGTGGGGGGCAGGAGAGCGACATAAGCGCGTCTCCTGCGCCCCCTCCTCCGGGCGGAGGACTTCCGGGGCGTAAGGATCTTCCTCACGGATACTATTACTAACTAGTACAACTTAAGAATCGTGTTTTCCTATGTCAAATTCCAGACTACAAAAACGTTGCTGATTGGTGGTCATTAGAGTATGAGGTAGATGACTTCGAACAGCAGCTCGCCAAGTTGTGGGAGGACGTGAAACCACTGTACCAGCAACTGCATGCCTACGTCAGGAAGAAGTTGAGAGACAAGTACGGCGATCAAGTGGTATCAGCTAAAGGACCTATACCTGCACATTTGCTGGGTGAGTTTGTTCGGAGATAGTTCCTTTTAGCTATAGTGTTATATTGAGTATCATATCTTATCTTATGTGGGGGCCAGTTAGTGCAGACTGGCGACACTTCGACCTAGTGGGATCTTTTGTGTCGACACGTCCCAATAACGACTGCCATAGATGTTCATGGCAGCCGGCACCGACGGCTTAACGTGCTCTCCGAGGCACGGAGCAGGCGATAATTGTCAATCAATACGCACATAATTTCGAAAAGTCATATAACTTCCGAAAGTCAGAGGTGCGCGACGTGGGTTCGAACCCGAGACCCTCTGCATTGCAGTCTGTTGGTCTCCCCACTGGGCTATCGCTGCTCTTTTGAGTATCGTAAACAAACGAAGATAAAAAAAAAATGTGTAATTACTCAGTAGCTTACACATTTTTTTTTGATCTTTATTATTCTCTATTTACTATTTATAAATCAAACCCTTTATTTAGTTAATGGTACATGGATGGTACTGTACCACCCATGAACCATTAACTAAATAAAGGGTTTGATTTATAAATAGTTTGTATGCATAGAGTGATCGGAAACATTGTTAGATCGATGTGTGGTAAATATTAGATACTTTAGGTAGGCAGTGATATCACACACTCGCATCCTGTCAGCTTTGTTTTACCATGTTACCATTGAAACTGTCTCTCAGATTTCGTAACGTGCAGGTATAAATAATTCTGTTATTTAATTTTAGGTAACTTGTGGGCTCAGACTTGGAGCAATGTCGAATCATTTACACGCCCTTACCCGGACAAGAAAGAGGTGGATATCACTCAGGCAATGAAAGAACATAACTACACAGTGATCAAAATGTTCCACATGTCTGATGAGTTCTTCAGGTCGTTGAACTTGACAGCGATGCCAGATAAGTTCTGGAAGAATTCTATCATAGAAAAACCTACTGATAGAGAGATAGTGTGCCATGCCTCGGCTTGGGACTTTTTTGATGGTGAAGACTTTAGGTAAAAGATGTTCGAAGTAAACAAATTGAATTTTATTACATTGGTGCCAGTTCTGAATATAATTTTCTTATGATTTAAACGCCCGATGCTATTTCGGTGTGACGGGTCCAGAAGTATGTAAAATATAAATGAGGGTAGATATAAGGTTTAGAGGAAAATGTAATTCAAGAACAAATAGAACGGTTGATTGAAATTGACAAGGAGTAAATTCTGACATAGATAGCAGCTAATTTAGATGCGTAGAAGAAGTACAACAAAAATTCACTGACGTAAAATGATAGCCTAATAATACGACTAAAATTAATCTTATTACCTTTTATCCTCAAATAAGCGAATATGATGGTCAAATTAGACAAAGATATTTCCACTTAAACCCTGAGTTATTAAAATGATGGGTCATCTTACAAACTGTTCGGATTTCTACTTCGTGCTTGTCATATTTCACTTAATTGATCTGCGTTTCTTAGATCTTGTTTGCTCTAATATAAAATAACATATTCTCTTAGTCTGATAGATGGCAAAATACGCACCGCTACATTAACGTATCATGTTAATTTTTCCATGATTATGTTTAGAAAGACTTTTAAGTAATAAAATTCTGAATTTTAATTTAGAATTGGCACCAATGACACATTGACGAAAACGCTACCTATATCCATTCACTTTTAATATTTTTATGACTAGTTATATTTGCAGCTCACAATTAGGTAACGATATGATAAGACACGTACTATTTATCACTGCACCATAATCACATGTGTTTGGTATTGATTGATTTGTCCAGAAACAAAATTTACACAATATGTAAAATCAAAATTTGTTCACTAACATTTTTGGCAATTTTAAAGGATCAAACAGTGCACAACTATAGATAACGAGTATTTCTCAACTACACACCATGAAATGGGACACATACAATACTTTCTACAATACAGACACCAACCATTTGTATTCCGCGATGGAGCTAACCCAGGTAATTAAATGTAAAAAAAGTAATTATGATATTTATTTTATAATTTTTATGAACAGGATCAAAATGTGTACTTCGGTGAACAAGGAAAATTTCAGGACGGTGCACCACGAAATGGGACATATTCAATATTATTTGCAGTATAAACATCAGCCCTTTACCTTTCGAGAGGGTAGCAATCCAGGTATTTGAGTTTGGGAACTACAGTAGCATCATCATTAATGGATCTTTCTCATATGGTGTATATATTTTTAAGCGGGTGTACTCTTAGTTACATTATATACAGGCTGATTGGTAAAAGACTGGACATATTGAAGGATGTATTCAGTACTCGATTCTGGACCCGAATATCTAAAAAGATAGGTACTTAAAATTTGACTTAGTTATCCAATAAAAACTTAATGTGCGGGCACTCTTGCGCATATACCAAAGCTAAACAAAACCTCCGCCCACGCCCCCAGCTACCGCACCCTCCACTCTCCCGAATTTGCACCCCCACCCGTCCTTTTCTTATCAAAGGTCATTAGCCTCGACAGTTGTGTGCACAGTGTCCACATTTTATGGATATTTCATACAAATTTTCATAAAGGTTTTCTTTGCAGGTTATACAGATTTTATTTTTATTTCTTTTTTATACGTTACGTCTGACCATAAATTATCATGTCCTTAAGTATGTACAATGTTTAACCAGTCACCTTGTAGATATACGTTTCCTATTTCATAAATTATTTGTTTAGGAAGGCAAATTGACAATAATTTGCCACGGTTACTTTCATCTTCTTAACCAAGGTCTTCATTTGTTTGTCAAAGTATTTACGTAGTCAAGATATTATTTGAAGTTTTGTGGTCACTGGTAGCGGATTGCCGTATAAAATTTGTATCAATTTTATCTAGTCAAAATAAATATTTAGTACGGTATAATTCTCATTTAATTGAAAATTGTACAAGTATAAAGTATAACATTTTTTTTACATGTCTAAGAAAATGTCATACTTATACATATTTTTCTCAAGTTGTACCTTAATGGTAGAAATACAAAGTCTAATGGTTTTGTGTCTATCTTGACAGGACTATTTATCTACTATTCTATGGGTTTTATTTTTCTTAACACTGTTTTACTCTATTTCGTAATTATTAAATTTATTGTTGGCGTTCTGCTGACCTAAGCTGTTTACATGTCAATACAATGTATTTATTTCGTAATATAACCTTTTCGAAACCATATAGCTCGATATTAACAGCAAGATCATCAAAAGTTTGTCCATAAAGAGATTATTTAAAATTGGAACAGGCGCGACTATCGGATTTCACATATAGAATAAAAATTATCAGATTGCAAAAGTTTAAATCTTTATTGTCCGTTTCAAATCCGTTGCACCGGAAACAGTTGGATATTATCTATGAATATATAGAATATATGTATGTCACTAACCAATTGCGTTTTATGAAAATAGGTAAAATTCCAAAAGGAGATATCATGAACTCATCTTGGGTTTGCGTGTCTTATTCTCTATGGTTATTTTTCATTGAAACATCATTATCAACTATTTTAATGTATATGTGATATATTTCAGGTTTCCACGAGGCAGTTGGAGATACGATAGCTTTATCAGTAGCGTCGCCCAAACACTTACGTCGCGTTGGTCTCAGTACAGGTGACGCCGAAGATGAGCAGACTGAAATTAACCAACTGTATAAAATGGTTAGAGAATTCTGTTTTCTTTCTATGATAATATATAATAATATCAGCACTGTATTCAACTGCCGCACAGCTGGGCACGGGCCTCTTCTCAGCGAGAAGGGTTCGGCCATAGTCTACTACGCTGGCCCAGTGCGGGTTGGAAGACTTCACATATTTTCGAGAACATAATGTTCTAGGAGTACTCTCTGACATGCAGGTTTCCTCGCGATGTTTTTCTTTACCGTTAAAGCAAACGATAATTATTATGCATTTTTATGCCTTATTATGAACAATAGTTCTTAGAATTTTTACTTATAACGACTTTGTAGACCTCTTGTAAGTTTTATGAATATGGCCTTAAAGATATAATCGTTTTGGTTTGCCGTTGGCTTAAAAGTAGATTGTTTGTGTGATTTGAAGCTTAATTACAAATACATATATAAAATTAAATGCAATGCAGCGCAATTTGGTTTGGTGCATTAATTCAATATCAATGAATAAATAAATACCATTATTTCTCTTTCCAGGGCTTAGACAAAGTCGTGTTCCTTCCCTTCGCCTACACTTTAGACATGTTCCGCTACGGTGTGTTCCGTGGCACTACCACTCCCGAGGACTACAATTGCCATTATTGGAGACTTAGAGAAATGCTACAAGGGGTCGAGCCCCCGGTGAACAGGACTGAGGAGGACTTTGATGCTGCGGCCAAGTATCATGTCTCTGCCAACGTGGAATATGCCAGGTGAGAATTTTCGTAGCGTATCATATACAAAAGTTATATTATGTATATAAGTTTAGTAATGGACAAAGCTATCATCGCATTTTGGTAGTTTTAAGACGCTTGACGACATAGGTCAATGAAGCCCCCTTTATTCAGACAGGTCAATATATTAAATCTGGTGGATGGATTTATATTATAATATCGCAAACTATCACATAGTCGCATTAGCATTTTGAAGTATTGTAGACAGTCAAGATAATAGCTTAAAATATCATCAGAGCGCCTATATAGCCATATTTATTTAACAGCTTTTCTAGGGTTTCAGTTTTTCTATAATAATAATAATAATATTGCACGGCGCTCTAATCGGTGGACCGATTAGAGCGCCGTGCAATGATCGTCGATATCGCCATTCCTCATGACGGGAATCTCGTGAAAGCTGAAAAGGATAAACAAGTTAAATATCTGGATCTGGCGCACGAGATCGTCGACATGTGGGATGTGGATTCGGCGATCATTGTACCGATAGTCGTATCAGTCCATGGACTAATTGCCAAGAGTCTCGATCACAACCTGAGGAGGCTCGCGTTAGACGGCTGGATTAAGTCTCTGATGCAGAAGGCCGTGCTTGACACGGCACGCATTGTGAGGAGGTTCCGCTCGCTGGAGCCTTAACCACCGGTAGCTTGGACCTAGTTCCCGATGCCGGTGGGTCTTCATAGTTTTTATATTTTTAAATATGTTCTTTTTATATATTTAAAAATGTAATTGCTATTGAAAAATGTGTAAATAAAGAGAATAATAATAATAATCATTTATTTAACTTAAATTGGTACAAATGGATACAGAGCTTATGTTACATCGTAAAGGTAAATTATAAGCAGTGCCTGTACTAGGGTAAACCTGTGCCACAGGCATTAGGGGCACATACTGTATTATAAAGATATAAATTCTAAAACAATACTTATAAAACATTATTATTTGTGTACAAAACTTATGAATTACATTATAAACTAAGTGATTACTATGACAACTTAAAGAGCTATTTTATTGCGTAACACTTATCGAACAACAGTCATAAAATTTTCAGTTTGATCGTAGTTCAAGGTTTGTAAATATTGTTGAACTAATTGTTGAAATAATTATTAAATACATTACATTTATTCATCAAGATTATAAGTCATATCTGGCGAAGACCATGGAGCAATTGATTCCTCGAGTGGAGATGGTGATTTTGATTTTATTAGACAGGCTGACTTAGTGAAGACTTGCATTATTTAAAATATTTTTCATAATTACACCTACTTGTTTCCAGATACTACGTGTCGTTCATCATCCAGTTCCAGTTCCACCGAGCGCTCTGCCAGCTGGCTGGCGAGTACGTACCTGGAGACTTGAACAAGAAGCTTGTGGACTGTGATATATATCAAAGTATTGCTGCTGGAAATGCTTTGGCGTGAGTATTAATGTGATACCATTAAACTGGAAACCAGGTTGTATACCAGCTTTCTAGTATATATTTCTATTAGTATAGTATTTTCCGATTATACTATATTGCTTTAGTAGATATCCCAACGCATGAACGAAGGCCTATATAATAACATAACCAGTCTAGCTCGCACGTTGCTGATCAGTGGACTGATCTATTCCATTTTTGAGATCTGCCTGTAGACCACTATTTATCAACAGCATAGCAACTCCTTAACAAGCTCTAAAATAGCGATATGGGTAATCGAATTTGCTTTTAAATATTCGAACTAGATTTTGCCCGCAGCTTCGCTCGCATAAATGTAGGTTAAATTAGGTTATTAACATGACTTTTTTTGATGAACAGTACCCTACGTCCTTATTTTTCTGTTCCCCTTACTACGTGTACGCGAAATTTTATGATAGTTAATCTATCGATTAGTTAGGGTGTGAAAGCGTAACAAAAAACAAAAATACTTACATTCGCATTTATCCTAATATTAGTTAGGGTGTATGAACAGCAGTATAAGGGTGCGTTGCATTTTTATGATAGTTAATCTATCGATTAGTTAGGGTGTGAAAGCGTAACAAAAAAACAAAAATACTTATATTCGCATTTATCCTAATATTAGTTAGGGTGTATGAACAGCAGTATAAGGGTGCGTTGCATTTTTGACTATGCGAAGTAGGTTGAGCACTAACGTGTTCGGTTATCATTCTAATGCAATAACGAGCATTATTACTCAAGAATCCTGGCATATTCAGGATCACAACACAAGGGCATTCCATTGTGTTTCATCTTTCTATGTTAGTTTGAATAGAGAAACCGCTATGCCTTTCTTTTCATTAACGGTTCGTCTCGCCGCCGCGGCGCCGGCTTAATACAATTATTTTTCAACGATGTCAAATATATCAGAAATTGATGGACTAAATATAAATATTATTTTTCTTATATTTATTTTATTTTCTCAGGAATATGCTCAAGATGGGTTCCTCTAAGCCCTGGCCGGATGCGATGGAAGTACTTACCGGTCAACGAGCGATGAAAGCAGACGGTCTACTGGAATACTTCAAGCCACTACACGAGTGGCTGAAGGCAGAGAACCAGAGGACTGGTGAATTTATTGGATGGGAATCTAGTAGAACACGTTAGTATTTTTCCTGTCTATAACTTATTCATAGAATATATTCATTTATTTTAATATTTTAGGTTCGATTTTTGGGTCAAGATAAGTGTTAAGGGGTTCACCAGTCAAGAGATTGTTAGTAGCAGTAGGCATCTAGATCTATTCCTAACAGATGACAATAGACTCGCCTTCTATTATATGGACCTTAAAATCATGGCTGGCGAAATGTTGGTGTAATACCAAGAGGTGCTGCACTAAATCAGGCTCCATAGAGCTTAGCCCCATCTAATGGAATACTTTGGGGACCGAGTCTCCCCAAAAACATATTTTGTGATCTGGCTAATTTTCAATATCTCTATGAACATTAGCTACGAAATATTTGCCAATTCTCGTTTACTATTACGAAGGAACTGATAGTTACCTTAGTTATATGTTATATTTTATATTAGAGGCCCTTATTATTTTTATGAAGTCGACGCCCTTGTGTTTCTATATATGTATAAATCTAGACAGATTCTTCCAATCTTACATTAACTTACTCTTGCTTTCTCCAGAATATTGTACAGCGGAACAGCGAGCAGCGCTGAGCGCGAAGGAGTCGTCGAAGTCGGCGTCACAAACCGCCGCCGAGTCGTGACGCAATGAGTACTTACATTAGTCTAATTTATAGCAGACAAGCAACACAGTATTCATAATAAACGTTGTTAATAAGGAACTGTTGATTTTTATTTATTAATAATATATCTTATCTATTACTAGATTCAATACTTATACGAATTTTATTACTAGCATTCGATACACTTGTACAGACGCGATCCCTATTGTATGTTAAGCATAAAGGCTTTTTTATTTTAGTTGTTTTAATAATTGATTAACAAAAAATTTATTATATGTCACTCAGTTACTGCTTTCAGGCTATAATCGTTCTAGGGATAGCAAAAAAAGAACTATCATAGAGACAAGTCACTATGTATTATCACTATATATCAGTACGCCATATATTTTTACTAAAAAAGTCAAGATAGAAAAAAATTACATATTTAAAGTCTTGTCAACCAATTCGTATCCACGTTTGAATTCGATTGTGCCCATCGTTACATCGTATCGTTTATACATAAGAGTATTATGTGACAAGATAAGCACCCAAAATGTGCCTAAATTAGGCGAAACAAGAAATTCGCCGCAAACACATTATATAATGTGAAAACTGTCTTTATAGTAATAATAATAAAAATGAAAAAAAAAATTGATTAATGGCTTGCAGTGCTGTATTTCAGTTCATAAAACTTCGATAATGCGTTCATCACAAGCAGGTTTGATGACAAGAGAATACTTTATTCTTTATAATAAAATATGTCATAGAATAATTGCGTATTTCCAGGGAATTATCTTTAGCCTCACAACGAATGTATATTAATGTTGGAGGAATTCGAGAGATGATATTCACTTTTCGCCTATCAAAGCGTATAATATGATTACCGTACTGTACACAGCTCGACTGGGAAGAAGTACCGCATATTACAGAATATCAACAAATAATACTAGAACTGTTGCGCTTGGCTTGGTGACTGAAAGCGATGGAGGTCCAATCACACTTTCAGTCCCATTTCTTTCGCGTCTAAACCCTTTCGAATTTTTCTTTCTTCTTGGATGTAGTCTATTAAAGGTATTTTTCACGTGTGGTTGTGGATATCGTACCAAATAATTACATGATCATTTAAAAAAATGGCCCATTTGATTTCTATGTTGTTTTTTTTATGTATACTTGCTTGTATTAAGGCCTCTATATGGTTTGTCTTAAATTAACAAAAACGTCAACCATCAAGTAATAATGGCGAATTGAAAAAGGAATACGGACAGACACTGAGTGATACAACTTTAAATACAAATTGTATAAAAGATTTTTCATATTTTATATAAAACAAAAATTGAAGTGTGTTTTCAAAATATAAATGAATTTTAAAAATATCCATTACATTTTACGAACGTACAGGTGTCATAAAATGATCGTCTTTTAGTATGAAATTGCCGTTGATGTCATACAATTCCATGCTACGTAGGACATTTCATACTAGAAGATATAATATTTTTATAAACAGTATTGATTCATACAAAATACTTCGATTTTAAAACATAGCACGATTTCTGACCTCTACTACTTAACTAACGCGTAAGGCTGGTTTTACGGTCACGCTGATCGTCGGCGCTGACAGATCAATATGTATGTAATCCATCAGCGTGACTCAGGAACGATTGCTTTAATTACATACATATTGATTTGTCAGCGCCGACGATCAGCGTGAGTGTAAAACCAGCCTAAGATTTTTGCGTGGGACGATTCATGCAAGTTTATCCTGTTTGCAAAAGCTCTCTGAATAAGGCTGGCAAGGCCATGTAGTACTTACACTAGTAAAACATTTATATTAAGTTATTTAACCTTTTTTACAGAAATAGGTCCTGACTCAGTCCTGAATTAGTACTTCAACATTCAGATAGTATCTGTAGCTTACTATATACTATACTAGATAGGACTCTAGAAAAGTTTAAGTGTAGTAGTGTTGTTATGTCAATAATGTAGTGTCCTCCACGTCCGGTCACGGCGGCCTATCTTAACGGAGAGTGGCCATCTACGCAGGAGATATTATAATGCACAAGTATGTCCACAACAGAAGTGCATTCTCGATTCCCTAACGACAGCAATCTAACACAACCGCAGAGAGATCAGGTACAGGAGTAACGGCTTTACGTGCTTTCCGAGGCATGAGGCTATCTAACACCGCCGACTTCCTAACTCCGGGCTGGTATTAAAATTTCATAACAGAAAAACTCAATAGCTGTTTATTGGCCCGACGCGGGGTTCGAAATCGAGATCTCATGCACAGCAGTCTCATTTACCACCGTTGCGCCACGAAGGCAGGTCTAAATAAGAATAGTAGGTAATACATACAAAAAAGCACATAAAGGCGATGGTCTTGCGCCTGATCTCTCTCTGCTAATATCCATGACCTCTCATCAGACTATGAGACTCCTGCGCAGATGGCCAGCCTCTGTTAAGATTCGCTGCCGTGACCGAGATTTAGGCAAACCATATTTTATTTGCTTATGGCCAGTTTCACAAGTATCAAGTAAACGTTTTCCGAAATAAAGAAGAGGGATGGCAAGACTTTTATTTTATAGATAAATGCTATTTGAAGTTTGTGGAACAAGCCCTTAAATTGATATATATTAGACAGACACATGCTAAGATGTTAAATCGAGCTGGATACAAGTCATCTTTAAGATCCACTTAACGAATGCTCTGTTTAGACGATAAGACAGGATGTAGATAAAATATATCTTATCAGCTATGGATATATCAAATATATACATCGTGAAAAAGTTACATGGGCACATTTAAAGGTCTAACACTAGTTTCAGAATCATAATTCAACCATGTAAGAATCAAATAAAATATGCAAAAATATTACCGGTACTCTTAGCTATATAACGAAATCAATTCTGTATATTCTAACGAAAATAAAACTTAGAGAGAGCAGATGCCGATAAAGTGACATGCTCAAATATACTTATTGAAATTCAATTCATAACAACACTGTATTGATATACATCTTTCTGTTTATTATTTGAAAGACAAAGGTATGTTTAATACCTTTTTTCCTGACTTGATTATGTATCGTGTATAGATAATTTAATACACAAATATACCAAATGGAAATCCGTAGTCTGCCTACCCCTCTAGGAAACAGGCGTGATTCTATGTATGTATGTATGTATATACCAAATGCCACTTCAACACCACGCGAAAGATGCACTTAAATAAAGTCGCATGCGTTTAGCAAATTCGGATAAGCTTGGTTGAATGCAGTTGCGCTTCACTCCGACATCACATCAAATAGTAAGCACTTACGAACGCTTATTCCCGTGCGCTCCAAATCTATTGTTGTCTAAAATTAATTTTTCCATACATTAGTTACCAGGAGCTCCAAAGATTTTTATATGAAAATAATAAATAAAGCCACATTTACCAATTTAATTTCCTACAGCTCCAAAACATACTCTAGGTACTTTGAGATTTTATTCCTTATCAAAAACCAATATTATATTATTATAATACATGTTTTAATTCTGCTAACCATACAGTTTGTTTTGGAGCTGTCGCGAACACACTAGTAAGTAGGTCTTTATTTAATTATTTGTAATATAATTTGGAGTTTCTAGGAATAAATATATGGAGATCAAAGATTTGAAGAAAAAAAATTTTATAAGCTTTTTGAGCCTTGGGAACGATTTTACAAAATAATAATTATATTTTATTTTAATCTTCGAGCGCTTGGGAGCAAAATAGCGGAGCGGGCGGAAATAAGCCCTTACGAACAACTAAAAACTTATCAATACCATGCGCTCGTAAGATTAACCATACTTTGAAGAGACATTGAAATTCATCATGTTTTATTTATAAATTGTTTAAGCGTTTAATGCATGGAATTAATAAGTAAGTATAAGCACTTAATATTGCTATGGTTAATAATAATAATAATAATTTTTATTGAAAACTTTGTTACATTTTCACAATTATTAAACGATAATGACGACAGTAGTATAAACTGTGTCGTAGCCATTAACGCCCACATCCGGATGTATTAAATAACTAAGGTTAGTAAGGATACAATTTGATTGTTTATTTTAAATAAATTTGTGCCTATATTGAGGATGAGAGTGTGTTTGTAGGTGAGTGTATGTGTGTGTGTGTGTGTGTGTGTGCGTGTGCGTGGGCGTATGCGTGTGTGTATCTGTCTGTGTTTATCGGTATGTTTAGGTGTGTGTATATGTATGGGAGTAAGATGTGTTTGTTATTATGCTATGATGTCCTCACATTGTGTATAAGTTTCTGAAAGAAGTCACTCTGTTAGTTTCAGCTTAGATTTATTATAAGTAGGATAGATTTTAAGCACCCTATTTATCTTATTGTAAAGTTTGGGGCTTAGATAGTAATAATGACGGGATGCCAGAGAAGTCCTGTGTGATTTAAAAGAACAGACTCTGTCAGATCTACGGTTATTTTTAATAAATTCTAGGTCATACGGAGTTTCAGTATGCTTACGTAAAATCACCTGCAGTATATATAATTGTCGTACCGTCAGCACCTTGCAGAGATAGAGATTAGACGTTGGGAATCTTCTAGGTTTACCAGTCATGACCTTGAGTATACATCTCTGGGCTCTCTCTAGACGCATCATTAACGTTTTATAACTACCACCCCAAGAGGTAATGCAATAGCCAATAATGGATTGAACTAGCGCATAATAGACCATCTTCATAGTGCTTAAATCTGTAGTATTTCTTAATTTTTTGAAAATATACCCTAACTTTCTAGACCGAGTAGCAATTTGATCTATTTGATAATCCCAAGTTAAACTACTGTCAACTATTACACCAAGATATTTTATGTAGCTAGTACGAGCAATAGAAAAACAGGTGCAATTAGAGGAGTTCGGAAAGCTACACGTGTGAGCCTTAATTAAGAATGAGGATGGTAGTTGGGCAGCCGCACTAGGGGCAAAAGTGATGAACTTTGTTTTTTCTAGGTTAAGGGTAAGTAAGTTAAGTTCAAGCCATTGAACTACGAAGTTTAGGGCGACTTCAGCATTATTACGCATGGACTCCCAAGTAGCTCCATTAACTAGTAGCACTGTGTCATCAGCGTAGGAAACAATTCTACAGTTGCTAATTTTAAGGGAACAAAGCTCATTAACATAAATGAGAAAGAGAGTGGGGCCAAGAACACTTCCCTGAGGGACTCCATAGGACAGTGGGACTTCAGAGCTAGTGATGTTATCAATTATGACACACTGAGTGCGGTCCTTGAGATAGCTGGCGAAAATATCAAGAGCTAAACCCCGTATGCCCAGCGCTTCCATCTTATGGAGAAGAAGGGGACAAGAGACAGTGTCAAATGCCTTAGATAAGTCCAAAAATAATCCAATTGTCTTTATATTTTTATCAATACTAGGTATAATGTTGTTGCTTACATCCAATACAGCATCTTCAGTGGATTTTCCACGTCTGAAACCATACTGAGTGTCTGCAAGCAAGTTATTCTTCTCTAAGAACTGTATTAATTTTTTATTTAGGATCTTTTCAAATAATTTAGAAAGCGATGATAAAACAGAAATAGGCCTGTAGTTATTATTGTCACTGTGTCTGTCTCCGCTCTTGTAGATTGGGTGTACGAGGCCTTTCTTGAATACTGTGGGAAAGACACCTGTGGACAGGCATAAATTAAATACATGCTTGAGGACTGGTATTAGTATATGCCTCGATGTTTTAATCACAGACGATGGTATTTTATCCCATCCCAGTGCCGTACTATCTCGCAGACTTAATATAAATTGCTCAAGCTCAAAGCCATCCACCTCTGACAGAAACATCGAATCTAGCATAGGCTGTCGAAATGTTAATGCAGATATCTTGTTAGGACTTTGATAACTGACAGAGTGAGACACAATGATATTTGCTAGTTTAGCTCCAATTGCGGCAAAGTGGTCATTAACTATATTAACGGCAGAAGAAGGATTACTATGAAGTTTAAGCAGCTCGATAGGCGCAGATATTTCACTAGTAATATTAGTAATCTTTTTAAGTACATTCCATGTCGTCCTGGTATTACCTCTGGCCTTCCGTAATTCTAATTCGTGATAGTCTTGTTTAACAGTTTTAAGCAAATTATTACAGTAGTTACGATATCGGTTATAAGTTATTTTTAAGGTTTGATTTAAAGGCTCTTTCTTTGTATGTTTTTGTAGCTTATCCCTATTCCGAATGCAGCGCAGAAGACCAGGTGTAATCCAAGGCTTAATTATCCTACGACTGTGAGGTAACGAAATAGTAGTGATACGAGAGCTAATAACACGAGTCAGAACAGCAACCAATGACTCAGAGGCCTCTTCGGTTAAGTGTGACTAGGTATGTTTAAGCGTCACACATGTGCCCATGTTGATTGTGTTTCCACATCTTTCTGTTACACGCTGTATATAAAGAAAGTCAATGTATAAACTATAGTGACAAGGGATTTGTTTATCTTCTTGTATGTTTTGAAATGGTTATAGCGATAATTTTGAATTGCAGACAGGTATTTTTAGAATGATTTAGAAGAATATGGAATGATCGGCGTATTAATATGTTATTTTGTCGCCATCGTCAGGATTTATTCCGACACAGATATCATAGGAGGGTAGGTTATCATGCAATGTTGGTTCGAAAAACTTTATAGCGTTTATATTATAGTAGGTATAATAAACTAAGTAAATGTTACTCTGAAGTATAAACTTCTACTGGGGGGTCAGGTAACTCTACTCGTTTCAGTAATGAAGTAATTATAAAATACTTCATTATTATATTATCATAAAAAAAAAAATCTAAATCATTCTCGAATCCACTTGAACACACACAAAAAATGTCATCAAAATCGGTCTAGCCATTTAGGAGGAGTTTAATTACAAACACACGCACAGAAGATTTATATATAGCCTGCGAATTCGTCCGCGTAGATTTTAACTAAAAATTGTTTGCCTCCGCGGTCCCCTATTTTTTTTTAAATCAAAGTAGCCTAATTTACTCCTTATAACATCAGATATCTGCCAGTGAAAGTCCCGTCAAAATCGGTTCAGCCGTTTCGGAGATTAGCCGGAACAAACAGATAGACAGACAGATAAAAATTTTAAAAATAGATGTTTTCGTATAGTTACCTTATATACTTTCATATGCATTAGATAAAAAGCTGTTATTTTGACATTACAAACAGACACTTCAATTTTATTTATTTGTATAGGTATAGATATTGTTTCTGTAACGTTAAACATTTAAATATGTATGTTATCATAAGATACAGTTTTTTTAAACTTGAAGTAGTGATACTTGCGAATATCTATAAGAGATTGCATCAGAATTACCTTTTATTCTCTCTGCGATCAGTAGCGTTTTCAAAATATTGAAAAGAGATGCTGTACTGTTAGTAGGAGACTTAGCTGATGAAACAAGTCACTAAAAGCCAATGGTGAGGCCAGGTTAAGTGTACGCTAAGAGCTGACGAATGTTGTAATAGAAGTGGATGAAACAAGAAATATATGCCAGCGTCGTAACAAGTCACAAACCGACATCACTGACTATCTCCTCTAGGGGGTATAATAGGTAGGGACCTATTATACCCCCATATCTATACTAATACAATACAGCTGAAGAGTTTGTTTGTTTGTTTGAACGCGCTAATCTCAGGAACTACTGGTTCGATTTGAAAAATTATTTTAGTATTGGATAGCCTATTTATCAAGGAAGACTATAACATCACGCTATGACCCACGGGGGCGGCGCAGTAACGATAAACGCGGGTGAAACCGCGGTAACATCTAGTATGTATATGAAGTACGTAAATAGATCAAGTAAATATGTTAGCAATATATAGTATGCACTTACTTGTTTATTTTGATTAAACCTACGCAGTTTTAAGGAAAATACTAGAAAATGTATGCAGAAAACACGTTCTGATTTAAGTCAATGTCAAATACCAATACAGGAATCAGGTTTGTGAATAATACTAGTCTCGGACTATGCATTTAACAATGTATTATCAAAATAATGGATATTACATTGTAGTATCATATTATTGACCTCTGTTTACTTGAATGTTAAATATACTTAAAACGCGGTCACGAGTACACTTTCGTCATCAGGACTAGGTTTGCCATCTTTATTTTGAACAAATAGAGTACATTTAAAATGTGAGGTAAAAAAATTAAGTACGAGCTCCGAAAATCCTAATTCTAACTAGTCCTAACTAATATTATAAATGCAAAAATGAGTTTGTTTGTTTGTTACGCTTTCACGCCTTAACTACTCAACCGATCAACATGAAATTTTGCATACACGTTGTCAGGGATACAGAATAGGACATAGGGTACCTTTCATCCAGAAAAATAACTGTTGCAAACCTAACCTAAACTAACCTACATTTACGCGAGCGAAGCCGCGGGTGAAAACTAGTAAGGAATAATTTATTTAATTTGCTTTTATGTTACCATATTTTTGTCGATGCTGGTAACACCTAACAAAGATTTACTATCAACGAACGTGATAATCGGTTCTTAACGATATATACATATCTTACAAGTGCTACAATTCGGTATTCCACAAGGGAGTGTCCTTGGAAGTACACTATTTTTGGTATACATTAACGATCTTTGTAACTTAAGTTTACCTAGCGGCAAAATCGTTTCGTACGCAGATGACACCGCCCTTCTCTTCTCCGCCGACACAAATGAGGCAGTCCATAAAAATGCCCAGCGTGGGTTCGATGTGGTTAATAAATGGCTTAGAAATAACTTGCTTACATTAAATACTTATAAAACCAAATTCATTAAGTTTAACATGCGCAATCAACAAGATCATTTAAGTAATATTCGAATATATCACACCATTGTAACAACATCATGAATGATGATTGCACATGTTTTGCAATTCATAGTACAACTAACATTGAATATCTGGGGGTTATAATAGATCACACTCTTTCATTTAAACAACACATAGCCGCTTTGTCAAGCAGACTACGGTAATTAATATTCGTTTTTAAAAAACTGCGTTATATCGCAGACAATAATCTTATTACACAGATCTATAAGGCACTGTAACAATCCATTATTCAATACTGTATTACCTCATGGGGAGGCATCCCAAAATCTGTTATTCTTCCAATTGAAACAGCACAAAGAGCACTTCTAAAAGTAGCTACACATCGACATTTTCGCTATCCCACATGCCTTTTGTATCAACATTCTAGAGTACTAACAGTCCGACAGCGTTTTATAATGCACACCGTACTAAAACAACATACTACTCTTGATTATAACCCGGAACTTACTAACACTAAGCGACGGAAAGATATCGTTTGTACTACTCAGTCTCAATCTAAGTATATTTTTACCAATAGGTTTTTCGCATTTTTGGGTCCATTTCTTTATAATAATATAAACAAAATAACTGCGATTTATGACAAAAATTATGCTAACACTAAACAATTAGTTCAACAATATTTACAAACCTTGAACTACGATCAAACTGAAAATTTGGTGACTGTTGTTCGATAAGTGTTACGCAATAAAATAGCTCTTTAAGTTGTCATAGTAATCACTTAGTTTATAATGTAATTCATAAGTTTTGTATACAAATAATAATGTTTTATAAGTATTGTTTTAGAATTTATATCTTTATTATACAGTATGTGCCCCTAATGCCTGTAGCACAGGTTTACCCTAGTACAGGCACCCCTTATAATTTACCTTTACGATGTAACATAAGCTCTGTATCCATTTGCACCAATTTAAAATAAATAAATTATTATTATTATTATATACATATATAGATTCACAGCTGTTTCCCAGAGGGGTAGGCAGAGACTACGGATTTCCATTTCCTACGATCCTGACACACTTCTCTGGCTTCATTCACTTTCATCACATATTATATATAAGCTGGATAAGCAAATTGTTTTATCCAATAAAGAGAATCTCTAAAGCGTTGCTTTAAGTAAACAATGAAATAACACCTGTAAAAGTCGACATAGGTAAAATGAAGTATTTTCACGTACTTTATTTTCCTAATAAACTATAAATACGTTTACTCAAAATAAAGTACAATACTTTATTACAAAGTACGGTTGGCAACCCTAATCAGGACTGCTGAATGAAAAGGGAATCCTCGGGGAAATTGTGGACGACTGGCGTAGAGATTTAAGCGGTCGTGTTGCCATTGCCTCTGCGCTGAGTGTCGTGAGTACCAGTCCTAGACTCCGGGTTCAGCTATAAAATTGCCCATAAGCGGCAACTTCATTCTACATCTAGTTTGGTGTTTTGTGTACAAAATGCAATAGTTATTTTAAAAATCTATTTATGCTAGCTTTTACCTATGTACTTCAATAAATAGTAGCCTATGTCCTGCCCCAGGTTTTAAACTATATCTGTACCAAATTTCATCTAAATCGGTTGAGTAGTTTAGCCGTGAAAAGATACTACGGAGTTACTTTCAAATTTATAATATTAGTAAGGACTAGTAAGGATTTCGAGAACAGACTCTCATCATCATCATCATCAGGCTATAATAGTCCACTGCTGGACATAGCCCTCCCCCAAAGAGTGCCATAGCGCCCTGTCTTCAACTTGCCGCATCCAGCATCTGCCTGCAGTCTTTCGTAGATCGTCATCCCACCTGGTCGGAGGGCGTCCTACACTACGTTTGCCGAGTCGCCAGACTCTATACATGATTAATAACACGTATTATTATAAATAAATATCAATAACCTTTTATACAATTTGTATTTAAACTTATGTCCCTTAGTGTCTGCCCATTTGCGTTTGTTTCAATTCTAATGGCACGATTACACGCTTGGCAAGCCTCGAGAAGTGTTCACAAACACAAGCGTGTGAACGGGGTATTTGGCTTGGCTTGCGTGAGCTTGTCGCCGATCCGTGTTGGTGTCGGTTTTTGAACACAGATCAAATGCTACGTTTACACGCTTGCCGGGGCTTGATAGGTCCTTCTTCAAATGAGGTTTAAAGAGAGTTCTTTCACCGTAGGCAGTGGCTTTGCTGTGTGCTGACATTGCTAAAGTCTATGTGCAGCAGTTACCACTTTCCATCAGGCGGGCCACTTACTCATCAATAAAAAAAAGTCCGATGTCGAGACGCGTCTTTTGCTATATTCATTTTAGAAGTTCACATAAACAGACAAACAAATTCTCGTCTAATTCTACAGTATTAGTTAGATGCTAAATTAATGTTGAACGTAAAGCGATGACGGCTTTTTCGTGGTATTTAAGTAAAAATTATTGTGTGAAACTTAAATGTCTTTTACAAAGCTATAGGTAACCTTATGTAATAATAATTTGAATGATATTTATCTATCAGAATTATACAAAATGAAGGAAAGTCGTCTAGCCTTGGTACACTTATCGCTGTGTTTAATTCATTCGGATTCTAAATAGCTATAGAGGAAATATGATATAATGTTGTTATATCGCTTGTTGCCGGAGTTTGACAAAGGCAAAAGGTTAAACTACTATATACGGATTTTATCGCGTTGTTTATTTGACACTACTATTACTATTAAACTTTACTAATTTTTAAGCTAATTAAATTATTGAAACTATTAAAACTATTAATACTATTATACTATTTATATTTATGTTTACACTTTCCCCGACGTTTCGGTTGCTTTTCAGCAGCCATGGTCACGGGGAGACTAATATAATAAAGTGTCAAATAAACAACGCGATAAAATCCGTATATAGTAGATTAATTTCAATTAATAATATTCGCTTAAACAGAAGACAATAAAAGGCAAAATGTGTTTGTATTTACGTATGTTCCACCGTAACACCTAAACTACTATGCTGATTTTGATGAATGGGCTGTAAATCGTTGTATTGTTATGGTCTGGTAAATATGGGCTACATTTAATACAAACAAAATTCATATGACGAAATCTATATCCAAAAAAAGTGGGTGACAATTTTAAAATTACAAACTGGCTTTTTCCCCGCGATACAAGTATTACAACTAATCGTAAGAGCTTTATTAAAATATGTGCTTTATCAACTAAGACATTGAGAGTGTTCAAGCAAAATAAAATATCTTTGTTTATTAACCATTCGCCGCAAAGATGGTACTTATATAATATTACCCGATTAATATTTATATTAAATTAACTGCCTCCGTGGCGCAGCGGTAATGAATGCGACTGCTGTGCATGAGGTCTCAGGTTCGAATCCAGGGTCGGGCCAACAAAAACGAATTGGGTTTTTCTGTTAAGAAATCTCAATACGATCTCAATCGAGACACCCCCGTGCCTCGGAAAGCACGTAAAGCCGTTGGTCCTGCGCCTGATCTCTCTCTGGTCGTGTCGGATTATCCGTCCCATCAGATCATGAGGGTTAGGGAACAGAGAGTGCACTTGAGTTTGCGCACATACTTGTGCACTATAATATCTCCTGCGCAGATGGCCAGTCTCCGTTAAGATTGGCCGCCGTGACCGAAATTCGGTCTGGAGGACATTATACATAATATTAAGATTTCTAGCAATGTAGTTTACGATTTAATAGCATTCCCGTTAAAACCTCCAGCTAGAATGCCTATGTTAGAAAATAAGTTCCACCACTGGAGAGCAAGTCCTATGCCATACATTAGTCTTTATTGCTTAAATCGGGTAGTACTAAGTATTGTGTTATGATACTTATGATAGGGTTTTAAGCATTTTTAACCCCCGACGCAAAAACGACGGGGTGTTATAAGTTTGACGTGTCTGTGTGTGTGTGTGTGTGTGTGTCTGACTGTGGCATCGTAGCTCCCGAACGGATGACCTGATTGTGATTTCGTTTTTTTTGTTTGAAATGTGAATTAGTCGGGAGTGTTCTTAGCTATGTTTGATGAAAATCGGTCCAAGATGGCCGCCGCCACAAAATAGCGGATTACATATTTTTTCACAACCCCCTTAATATGGGTATCAAATAAAAGGGCTTGACTAGTAGAATACTATACACTATGATAAATTTCAAATCCAAGATGGCCGCCACCGCAAAATGGAGGATTACTATTGTTATTATTTTGTGTCGGGTGTTTTTAAATTTTAAATTTATAGTTATACTAGAAGCGAAGCACCCAAATATTTAACTATCCCATGAAATACTTATATATTATTCCTTACTATACTATTTAACTGCACGGATGGCGTTGTGGTTAAGGTGGTCGCCACACCACTGCCACTGCGCCGAGTGTTGTGGGTTCGAATCCCACACGGGACAAAACTTTGTGTGATTCGCAAATGGTTGTTCCGAGTCTGGGTGTTCTTTGAGTCCGTTGTTTGAATGTTTGTTCAAGTCCCCCGCGACGCAGGAATTATTCGTAGTGCGGGAGTTATCTTATTTTAAACTAGCTGTTACCTGCGACTTCGTCCGCGTAGATTTTGACTAAAAAGTGTTTGTCTCCTCGGAACCCTATTTTTTTTCTAAAATCTAAGTAGCCTAAGTTACTCCTTATAACATCAGCTATCTGCCAGTGAAAGTCCCGTCAAAATCAGTTTAGCCGTTTCGGAGATTACCCGGAACAAACATATAGACAGACAGGCAAAAATGTTAAAAATAGATGTTTTCGTATAGGTGCCTTATATACTTTCATATGCATTAGATAAAAAGCTGTTATTTTGACATTACAAACAGACACTTCAATTTTATTTATTTGTATACATGAAAAAAGTATCACTAGCTGTTTTTGTCCCACTATTAGTTATAGAAATGATATAGATATAATCAATGTTCAAAGCGCTGTCAAGGGATTTTAATCATTTACTTTAGAGTTACCTACTAAATTGTATAATAACTTATATGTTTTATCATCGTTGTCATTTTTAATTGCGGATGTCATTAAGCGATTGTTTTAATAAAGTTATGGTTAATAAATATGGACACACAGTGTAATTTGCAATAATTTAATAATTTATTTTCCTGTAATGTGTCCATCCGACTGAACCTTTTCTGATTTAGAAAATCTACGTCAAAAATTTATTAACTTTAAATAGGTACTAAATCCTTCACGTAATTGAAATTCTGAAGTCTAAGCCTTTGTAAATTATATTGTATTAAATTTACGCGAATGTTATTATTGAAATTAATATTATATTGTAACAATTATGTATAATTTGTTTTTGGGAAGGACTGTTTCCCAACATACAGCTCACGCTAGTTTGGGAGTCAGGGCTGACACTGTAAATGTATAAACTTTTTGTTGCAATAAAGAATTTATTATTATTATTAAAATATATATATATTATATTATTTAAATAATATTATTTAAAGTTGTATCCAAAGGTATTGCATTATATGTAGTTATTACTTATTATTGAAGTTAATTTTGAGTTAAAGTGGAAACTTAAAGAATAGCATAACTGATCAATCGAATTATAGAATTTTGTATACTGTGGTCACATTGATGTCCTCATTTTAACATTTCGAAGAGGTCGAGGTCCACCTTTGTCACCTTCTTTACGATAGACAACCAAATATGGAGATTTTATTTTGGTGGACCTTTAAGATAAGTTGTAATAAATATTATTGAGATAAATTTCATAGTTTACGAAGCTAGCTGTCTCGTAATTTGGTTCATGTATTTCATGTTTGTTAAAGAGACTTGTCTTATTTAAGCTATTGAATTTATAGATTTGCTTAATATGCAAATGCTGTAAAGGTTTAAGTGGATATCTAACCATCGCCACTACGACTTTTGTGGGTTCTAATCACACACAACACAAAATTGTGTGACCTACAAATCGTTGCCGTACAAATTTGTAGTTTTGAGTTGTAAATTGCTCCTCCGATACAGGAATTATACCTAGTGCATCCATTGCTATTTTTAATTTAAATTAATGAGTTGAATGAATGTCGGCCGCGATGGCGTAGTGGTTGGTGTAACCGACTGCCGCGCCTGAGGTCGCGGGATCGATTCCCGCACAAGTCAAACATTTGTGTGCATGAACATGGATGTTTGTCTTGGTCTGGGTGTTTCTATGTATAATATGTATGTATTTACAAGAAAAAAGTATATATGTATGTTTATCCATTGTCTAGTACTCATAGTACAAGCCTAGCTCTGCCTAGTTTGGCCTAGATGGTGTTGTGTGTATGTGATAGAATATTATTATATTATATTATAATATTCCTAGATATCTGGCTGCTGCACCTAAAAGCCTAAAACCTAATAACTCGCACTTCAGGATCAACCACAAACATAAGCATAAAATTACATCTCTAGACCAACAATGTATTCAAAATAATAAATAAAAGTATACATCGCAGCGTACGAAGCGATTGTATATCAGCTAGTTTAAGATTATCATTCTAGGAGTGTCCGGCATATAATGGCAGCGGTTCCCCTCTCAAGAAGTAGTCTGTTGTATTATCTCGATCGCGAGACCGCCTCGTGATCTCGTCCGGTGAGTGTATCTATACAATTTTTACCTGTCTTTTGAAAGATTAATTTAATAATCTGTTGCTTGTATATAACGAAAATAAATAGTGAGGTAGAAAATTTATGTGTGAAATTACTTTCTATATCGTGTTTATACTGATGATTGGTTTATAAATAAACCAGTTTTTTGATTCGACTTCTCAATAGTGTTCTCAGGAAATAAGCGCACGAATTCTAGTTGTTTTGTTTGAGATACAACTTTGTCATGTACGTTTAAGGTCCAAAGTCAAACAGACTTTGTTATTATATGGTTTTAATGTTTTGTTGAGGCGGTTTTGATTATACATTTTAATGTTACATTTGCACGGCACCTATTTTGTATTTGTTTGTTCTGATATATTTACAAAAAACCGATCGATATGCATATGGGATAAAAAACTTTGGGATCCATTCGCAGTTTTTATGAGTCTGGATATTTTTTGTGTACGTTGTACCTATACATGTCAAATGTTCCTGCGTTAATTTGTATGTTTTTAAGTCATTGTTTGTTGAAATTAAACTACTATATACGGATTTTATCGCGTTGTTTATTGGACACTTTATTACAAAATTTTGAAAAAACTGTTACACTACTATAATACTATTAAACTTTACTAATTTTTAAGCTAATTAAATTATTGAAACTATTAAAACTATTTATACTATTAATATACTATTAAACTATTTATATTTATGTTTACACTTTCCCCGACATTTCATTGTTTGTATTATAATCGTGTGTAATCGTAGTCAAAGTAGAGACCTCAACATCGCCTCGGCTGCTATGAGGACGGTGTGGAGGCCACTGCTCTTAGACCACATGACTGCTTACCATCAGGCGGAGTGTGGTCATTTTGACGAGCAAAATAATAAAAAAGAAATCGTATCTACGTTTGATTTTGGATCTTTGAATAAAGCAATTGTCTGAAATCAAATTACGGAGTAGTAAAAGTGTCTCTGCGGATCTTTTTCTGCGTTAGGGAAAGTGCTATTTGCTTTTTTTATTTAGAAAATGTCAGTATGGGCACGTAGTTTGGAATTATGCGCGGTAGGTGGCAAGGAGAGTAAAACACACAGTAAACCTAAATACGCAGTACCCACAAAAACTGTCAAAATTTGGGTATAACACAAATCTATCTTACCATTCATAGATTAAAAAATGGCTGTGCAAACGGCGTAGTGTTTTAATTAATAATTGCTATTAAAAACTTTAAATATACGAGAGAAGAAAAAATATTTTTATCAGCTTAAGCTTGGTGGACGTGTCATTTTTGTAAGATGATAATAAGATAAATGTGCGACGAGAGATTATCGATATCAAATAGATAAAAGGAGATTTATCCAAATAGCTATGTGATAACAGTGTACTGTTTTAGGTACGTACTTACCTAGCTTGTTTTTTATTGGAACGGATTTTTAAGACTTCTCGCGTAAGCCATGTAGTAGTTTTATATTATTTAGGGCTCTTTAAGCGGTTAATATGAACCTGCTTTCATCGAACTCACGATATCTAGATCGCAAAGTCAGTATGATTACTATGGCGCTATCGCAGGTATTATTAAGAATTAAATATAATATAAACAAATATAAATATACTTGAATATAAAATGGTCTCGATAAACGTCCTTACCAACCAGTCGAGTCCCATGTAATAGGACCTAATAACATGGTTGGTAACTGAAAACAATAAACTTACAACAATCCTAACTAATATTATTAATGCGAAAATGAGTTTGTTTGTTTGTTTGTTACGCATTCACGCCTTAACTACTCAACCGATCAACATGAAATTTTGCATACACGTTGTCAGGGGTACAGAATAGGACATAGGGTACCTTTCATCCAGAAAAAATAACTGTTGCAAACCTAACCTCACCTAACCTACATTCACGCGAGCGAAGCCGAGGGTGAAAACTAGTTTAAAAATAAATTGAAAGACCTGCTTGTAGTTAAATGTAATTATAGTTTAAAGTAATATTTAAATGACAAATTGTATTAAAACAAAAAAAGAAAAGATTTTATTATTATTAAATTGACCCGAAATTCTTTAATTTTAATTTTATTTTTGCTTTTATTTTTTATTTTAATTGTTTATTTATTAATTAGGTATAATTTTTTTATCTTAATCTATTCTAATTTTGTTTTATTCCCATTTATACAGATGACATTTCATTTCAATGAATATAATATATGTAATGTTAATTAATTATAATTATTTGCATGCCACTTAAATGTAGGAACATTTGATACTTGTACCTGTTGGACAATTTATAACACCACTGTAACAATGTTTTCTGCAAATTAATAAATGATTTGATTTGGTAAAATATGGGTGTAACATATCCCTGCCTTTTTTCTGACGTGGCGGAATACTGTGACGCTTATCCCTCCGCCCGTCCCCGCGGCGGGGTGGGTGGATTACGTCGGGCTCACGCGAGGAAAGTTAGAAAGTCCCGGGTCCTACCGACCAAACCTGTCACGGTGTTCGTTCACACGGTCTATAACCGGTGCGCAGGTATCACTCGCGCATTCATCCTGCAGCCCAGGTACGATATACCTCTACTTAACACTTCAGAAACAGTATATAGAATAATCTTTTGTGTCATGGCTGATCTTGGAATATCGGGTTTGGTAACCCAGACCAAAACCCAGAGAATTTTGTGCTAAGAAATTATTTGTACCGGGTAAATATATTTATACGTAGAAACACCCTTGTTATATGAGAATTAAAGCATATCTGGATAATTGTTCGTGTAAAATACTCTGCTATCCGTCTAATTCTGCCTATCCCGGACTATGGAGTAGCACAGGCGTGTGTATATTTAATTTTAAGTTATTCGATGTTACTTATATTCAATCTGTCACACGTTTAACCAATATTCTATAAATTAAATTACTTTTACTATACTTAATTCATACGGCAAGCGTGACTAAACGCATAAGTCACACATCTGATCATAAAATTATTAATAACACAATAACACACTCAAATAATTTAAATAAATCAATCGGCGATTATAAATGCTAAAGTTTAATTGCTACTTAATTGAAATGAGTATTGCTACATTGCAGACACATCATTGCTTTAAGTTTGCGCTCATATTTGTGTGCGATCGTGAAGGATACAGTCAGGAAAATTGTTATTGGGTTTTTCTGTCAGAAAATTCTTAGTAGGAGCACGGCTTTGGAACTGTGTCTGCTAGACAAGAATGGCCTTCTCACCAATTCATTAGACTTAAAACTTAGAAATGTGAGTGTAATACGTCTTTGCTTTATCTCTTTAGGAATATTGTTGTGAGACTATATGTATGTATGTATGTACTTTAACTTTTTATTATTCTTTTATTAAGATCCAACTAATAAATTAAAAATTTAAAAAACCCCGACACAAATTAAAAAGAAATAGCCACAAATAGAACAAAAAATGTATAAACGTAAAACCCTATAAAAAAAAATAACCTTGAAATTATGATCTTAAGTAAGTACGTACGAAATTTTTTGATTAAATGTTTCCGCATCGGTGGACTGCTCTAATTATTTTAATATGTAAGAGTCGTCGTTTAAATTTTTGTTTCAGCATTTATCTGGATAGTTTACTTATGTATTAAGTTTTTAAGTAGGTTCACTTGTAATTCTTAATACTTACTTTAACATTTTCGTTGCAATTTTAATATCATTTTATTTAGGTTTATTTATTTATTTATAAGGCATATTAACAGAGTAAACACATACATTTACATAATCACTAATTAAGACAAGGTGTAAGTAAGGTGGCGTAAGCCAATTACAAATATGCACAACATTTACATAAAGACAACATACTAATTAAATATACTTAAGTCTAATAAAGATTTTACATAATAACTAACACATAATTATTAACAAAACATAATAAGAATTATAAAATAAAATTACAACTGAAATAATATAAATATACATTGAGATCATGAATTAAGGAATATAAAAAAAAATTGTAACTAAGTAATTAAAACCCAATTTTTTTTTTTTTTTTTACGTGCGGGAATGCATTAACGCATACCCCTCCGCGGGGGCGGACGGAGGGGTAATGTCGGACTCGCCGGGGTAAAAGAAAGATGTTAAAACGATAAAATAGACCTCCCGGAATACCGACTAAACCTACCACGGTGTTCCTCGACAAACCACTATCGGCGGGGCCGCGCGAATCACTTTCACATGCGGTCGCGACCCCGCCGAGGTTTCAGCCCGCCGTATAAAACGGCAGGCCACTGCACAAAAGACCTGCCCAATGGTCACCTTTAAAAAGTCCTTACTGTCTCCCCCCCTAGAGGGGAGACGGACACGACACAGTGGCGCGCGTGGGAACACGCACGCCGCCTCTCGGACCTGGTGCTGAACGGATGGCAGGCAGGCCCATAAAGCCCGCCACCCCCAGGTCAAACCTCAGGGTGGCTGGAGGTCATCTCGCGCCCTCCGGCGCCCGGTTCTGCGGTTGGGGAGAGGGTTTAAACGCTCCCTCTCTCACTCCGCCGCCTCCTTAATGGAAATCACTTCCTCACAGAAGGAGGCGACGGCGTTCCACGACCTCTCACTCCGGACCATAGACTGAACTAAGGCCGGGAGCGAGAGGGCAACCAATCCGACTGCCGCGATCAACTCACGGCGCTGCGATGCCCAGGCGGGGCAAAGCGCCAAAGTGTGCAGCGCCGTGTCCTCAACAATGTCGCGGCAGTCGCCGCAGTGGTGACAACCGGCCGTCTCTTGCCGGCCTATACGACACAGGAACCGGCCAAAACAACAATGGCCAGTCATTACCTGTGTCAGCCGGAAGGTGAGGGCGCCATGCCGCCTCTCCAGCCACTCCTCGAACACGGGATTTACCGCCACAATTGTGGCGTGCCCGAAGTAATTAAAATCCAATTTAATTCAACTTTACACTGTTATTTCGGGCATTAATTATATATTTTATTTTAGGTTGGTGTTTTTATAGGTAAACAGCGGTGCCCCGATGCGCGCGACAACATTTAATCAAAAAAAATCATACGTACTTACGTAGGGTCATAATGTCAAGGTAATTTTTTTTTATAGGGTTTGACTTTTATACTTTTTTGTTCTATTTGTGGCTATTTTTTCATAGCTTTTTTAACTTGTTTTAGGCTTTTTACGTTCATACTATTTTTATTATTTTATATCGGAGGTTTTTAAAATTTTTAATAAAATTTTTTATTTCATGCTTTTTGTAGGGACTCCTTAAATTTAATTACTTAATATTTCCCATTCCCTTTCATTGTAGTGTACATTATTACTACTAGTCAAGCCCTTTCATTTGATACCCATATTGAGGGAGTTGTGAAAAATATGTAATCCCCCATTTTGTGGCGGTCATCTTGGACCGATTCATAGACACACACACACACACACACACACACACACACACACACACACACACACACACACACACACACACACACACACACATACACCCACACACACATACCCACACACACACACACACACACACATACCCTTGAAGCGTTTGGATGCGGGTGGCCCAAGACCGGTCTGTGCGGAAAACCTTGGGGGAGGCCTATGACTAGCAGTAGTCGTCATTCGGCTGATATAATCATGATGATGATGATGTATTTTTCTCTCGGTCTGCTTAATTGGTTCTCTGTACCGGGCATGGAATTAAATCACGATCCCTGTAGAAACTATGCGTAAACTTAAAGATGCGTGGCGCTTGTGTTGAATTTTCGGGTCGGGCAGTGTTATTTGGGTTTTCTTGTTGAGATATTCTTAGTAGTAGTACAGAGCTTAGTAGTAGTACTCGGTGATAATATAGCTCTTCAATAGCGAAATAATTTTTTAAATCGGTTGATTAGATTTTGAGTTAAATCGTTACAAACAAACAAAAATCTAATCTTTCCTCTTTATAATACTAGTATTGATTGCGTAGGATTTTATACATAGCAGTCTATATGATGTGTTACAACTCTCAGTTATCAGAGATATATTGAATTAAGTTTATCGTATAATAGTTTTTGATATGATTTGTAAAATACTGAAATTATATTTAAAACAGTAGCCATAAGTCTCTTGCAGGTATTTTTATTAGGCACAACCGTTTGCGTGAACCCAGCAACTAACATCATTGTAACTTCAATATACTCATAATTAACTTGAGTGTTCATAAGCGCGAATGCTGTTACGTTCATAATTTTACCAGCTATGCGTATTTCTGCGCACTTCACCGGCCTCGCTATTTTTACACCATCCGTCTCGAGGAACTGACTCCGTAGCTTAGCGGTCATGCTTCTTTGTGACCTAAATTATTAAACGATTTTTGAGTTTGACTATAAATCTTTTTCCTTTTACCATGCAGGTGACACCATTCCGCATGCCATAAATGTAGTTTTCAACACAAAGGTCAGATGATATCATAGCTCAGGATAAATTCAGTTTTCGTTTTGGTCGGAGAGTAAGTCAAGGTCATGCATCTCATCTGTTCTTGATCTGGTGCTGGTAGTCTTTATCTTCTTGTTTATGAGGTTAGCAACTAAGTTAGGTTTTAGGGTATTTAATTAGTTTTATTTTTTAACAAATTGTGTATGTGCAAATTTAAATTTAAAGTACTCAAAAGCGTTAATGCCGATATGAACTGTCAATGATATGTGTAAATGTATATTTGATAACGGTCTAAAATAACTAATTATATGTATAGGACTTTACATTGTTTATATTACTGCTGAAAAATGAAAAATTACATCTTTGATTATATAATCAAATATAAATTAGTAGCTGTTTACAAAGATTTATTCACAAAAACTATTTGTCTTTTAGACGTGTATTCCTTTTGAACCGACTCAAAAAAGGAGGAGGTTCTCAATTCAACTGCTTTTTTGTGTGTTGCCTCAGAACTTTTTTCTATGTGAACCGATTTTGATGGTTATTTTTTATTTGAAAGCTGGTGGTGGTTCCTACGTGGTTTCATATAAATTTGATCAAGTTCTGACAAGTCGTTTTTGTGTTATCCTTAATAATGCGTATTTGCTTGACATCGACTAGGTACATTGATGATGTTCTCATTTTATTACTTGTCCAGTTGTTGTCTAGTTGGAGTCAATTTGCTTTTTGTTAAAATTTTATTTAATGTGGTATTCGGTTTCAATCTATTAATAATATAATTTAATCTCTGTAAGGTGGATATATATATTATCACAGTAGAGCTGCCTCACTTTGAGTGATATCATACGTTTTATGGGGGATATTTTTTATTATATTTATGGATATAGGCAACGGACGTAGTAGTTGCTCAACTTCTTGGGTTTTGCCCGCTTATATAGCAATATTCAAGACAAAGATGTGTATGACCGCAAGGATTGCTTCTAGGACGGAAGTTATCTATAAATAAATTTAAACAGATAATTATGTAGTCTACGCAACGTTTACCTCCTAGCTTTACAACAATAGAATACCGAGGGCAATTAAGATATCGGTCACGTTTTCCTTCCTACAAATCGAGGAAGACACTAGAAATGTAGGTTATAGTTGAACAGGAAGCTGTAGAATAATAACGATAAAGTTCGATTGTTAGAAGCGTGGTAATAAATATCTTTGTAATAATTGCTCGACAATTAGACGAGGCTTAGAGCAACATTTGGAAACTTAGTAGGTTCTATTAGGATGCCTAAGCAAAACGGTGTTTTGTTAAGGTTTGTTGTGATCGTTGCTATTATAAAAGTTCCTTTTTGTTTAGGTACTAGAATGTTTGATATAATAACATTATTTAATAAAAAATGCTAGTAGGTACCTAAACAGAGTGGATTTGTTTTGGAAATAATAATAATAATAATAATATTCTATCACATACACACAACACCAACTAGCCCAAACTAAGCAGAGCTTGTACTATGGGTACTAGACAATGGATAAACATTCATATAAACTTATTTTTTTGTAAATACATACATATTATACATAGAAACACCCAGACCAAGACAAACATCCATGTTCACAAATGTTTGACTTCTGCGGGAATCGAACCCGCGACTCCGGCGTGGCACGTCGAAGCTGTGGCCATCTCTCACCTTTCTTCTCATTATTAATTCCTCTTCCATAGTCTCGTTAACACGCACGTGATTGAGCCAGATATTGCAAGTGTTCATTGGCTACAGTGCTGACAGTAACCACTTACTATCAAGCGGGACGCTTGCCTGTTTGCCATGACGTGTTAAGAAATTTCGTAACGAGTAGTCGAGTAGTTAAGGCGTGAAACAAATAAACTCACATTCTTCTTCTTCTTCTTCTTCTTTTCGTGTGGTTAGTGGTCAACCTGTTATCAAGAGTTGTTCAAGCCGCCCGTAGGCCTCTGACATGGCTTAACGACTGCTATCAATTTGACAACAATTGGGACCGACTTTTTACGTGCCCTCCGAAGCACGGAGACGCTCAGATGAAATACCACTAAGCGGTCACCCATCTATAGACTGGCCGCACCCAACGTTGCTTAACCTCGCATTTATAGAATTAGTTAGGATGAGAAGTTATAGAAATAAAATTAGTTAGGATGAGTAGTTATAGAAATAAAATTATGATTACCCATACAATTAAATAATATTGGTTTAAAGGAATAATATGAATGTCGCACTACATCTAAACTAGGCTTGTTTCAATATACAGGGTATCCCAGAAGATGTGAATCAAATTGTAACAGGAGATTCCTTAGGTAAGGACCTTTTAAACGTGCTAAAAAAAGTTAAGACGTTGGTTAAAATAAAAAAATCAAAGTTTTTAAAAAAGTAGGACTTGTTTCAGACTTTTAACTACAGGTGCTTCGTTTTTGGCTAATTTTAATTTTTTTTCACTATTATTATTTGTGAAGGATTGATTCGTCAACTTACAAACAATTTTTTAAAATTCTAAATTAGTTTTCAAATCGCTGCATTATTTTGGTGTATTTTTTTGTACCAAAGAAAATCTTGTACGTTTGACCAACAACACAACATAATTTTTTTATTTTTTTTATTTAGCTCATTCGTAAGGTCCTTACGTAAGGAATCTCCCGTTACAATTTGATTCACATTTTCTGGGACACCTGTTTAATCGACAGCTAAACCAAAAATATTTATTGTAGGTTGTGTTTTTGAAAGGAGATTTACTTGAACGAAGTATCATAATTTTTTATCTATGATATTATTTATTTAATCTGCATTCATAAAACAACAATGTCGCCTTAAGCATTTGTCCTGTAAATAATAACTGAATAAAATATAAATAATGTAATATAATGGCTTTATAAACTGTAAAAAACAATCATCCAAAATCGTGCTCCACATGCAAAAGCATTTTGTCTGATTTACTATTGATATTACGTTAGTGTGTATTGTATCAATATTTAATTGGCTGGCTCGATGTACTTATTATATTCTTCTAAGCACCTTGTGGGGTTCTTGAAGAGGAAAGGGCAAAGGGAAAACTCCATATTTATTAGAACTATAAGGTAAAACTTTATCACAAGTAATTTTCTAATATATTACATTAGAAAAATAGGCCCTTTGGCAGACTTACATGGAGATACGGTCCAACGTGAAGAGGCCCTTTGAGAGTTTTGATCTAAAGTGTGATGGAACACCTTTGTCGGCTCTAGCCGCAGCAGGTGTATGACTTTTGCTACGTATAGACTCTAATATCTGGGATATGGATATCGTTGTTTTATGAACCGGTATTTATTAGGTTGCTTTAGTTTTGTTATTATAGTTCATGCTGTGGTTTCCTATAATTGAAGAAGTACTAGTATACAAAACATATGTTATATGTTTGTGCAATTTTGTAAATATTTGTCGGAGATATAAGAAATAAATAAAAATTGTATATAAAATACTATGAAATAGGAGCTTTGTTCGGGTCTTTATTCGGGTGGACGCGTGTATCTGCGCCGATTCCGTAATGACAGTAGTTTATAATTATACACATTTATAACGAAACTTATAAAACCTGTTTAGCAATTCGGACGACGACAAATAATAAACCCACAAGTAACAATACTTACATGTAAAAAATGTCGATGTCTTCTACATTAGACGACTCGATGGCGTAGTGGTTAGTGTAACCGACTGCCACGCCTGAGGTCGCGGGTTCGATTCCCGCACAAGTCAAACATTTGTGTGCATGAACATGGGTGTTTGTCTTGGTCTGGGTGTTTCTATGTATAATATGTATATATTTAGAAAAAAATAAGTATATATGTATGTTTATCCATTGTCTAGTACCTATAGTACAAGCTCTGCTTAGTTTGGGCTAGATGGTGTTGTGTGTATGTGGTAGAATATTATTATTATTATTAGTACGAGATTATAAAAATATTGTAAGGTATTCTATAAAGTTTCTGTTCGCGTATTTCGCGCTTCTGAATCCCACGGGAACGCTTACCTGGTTACAAAGTATCCTATGTTTAGTATGTATAAGCAGTAGCAAATATACTGACGTCTATACAATCTTTCATATTTATTATATAAAGAGTCTGAAAAGCCACTTTAAGCAGTCCTAGTCCGCACTCATTAATTTGAAATCAATAGCACATTTTAGTTACGCATCGTTCAAAAGGTATTTGTAGTTAAGACCCGAGAATAAGCTAACAGTTAAAGATATGCTTGCTTCTATCACCATGATTGACTGCAATTGGCGTCATTGGCCATTGGCATAATAACGTCCGTGTGTTCTTTGTTTGAATGTTTGTAAAGTCCCCCGCGACCCAGGAATTACGCTTAGTGCGGGAGTTGTTAATATAAAGATAGAACTTCTCGGATGTTCAGGCTTGACAACCACCATTTATATAAGTAAACAACGTTTCAATTAACTACTATACGACCTGAATATTCCATATGTCGCCATCACTTATTAGTTTCAAAGATGAATACGAAAACATACTCATAAAATTATCACACATTTCGACTCGCAATGTTTTGTTACGGCTGTGAATATTGTTGAAGTGTCTGATGAGACGAATGGCGGGGACAATGTATGTAGTAAGGTAGAAGTAAACTTTGTACTGGCGCCGTAATTAAATAAAAGATTGTGAAGGTAAAAGAAGTAGAGCGGGTCGGTCTTTGTCGCTTGCTTAGTTCAGCTAAGGTAGTAATCATTACTTACAATAAATCACAGCTAAATAATATTAAACATTTTATTCTTACTAGCGGTTGCCTAGTGGTCAAAATTCGACCAAAATTCCTAAGCTCGCTACTTTGTTTTCTGTTTTTCTTTATTACATATAAATAAGGTATAGGTAACCATAGTTACAAAGAATTGTACGACGTCAGACGAACAATGCCGAAATACTACGAACCCGATTCGACTGCGTGTGTCAAATGCATGGTTGTGTGCGTGTAGTGTTTTTTCATTAATTTAATGTATTTCTGAAGCATATTTTATAAAAATATTAGGATTCGCCTCTCCTTCTCCATATAAACTTTAACTGTGCCAGAATTCATACTCCTCCGTCCGCGCAATTTTCGTAAAAAGGGGTACAAAGTTTTTGTTTCACGTATTAATGTATAGATTTTTTATTCGCCCTCTCCCCCTATTAAAACAGGACATACATTTTCGTTCGGTCCTCCTATAAGGTACAGGGGAACAGATCGAACCTCTTTTTCCCATTGGTCTCCTGAAGAAACAGCGGCGGATAGATGGGAAAACAATGGCTCAATTCTGTTTGAACAGCGGGATAGAATGAAATTGTTTGTCTTGTTTGTCCACTTGAGGGAACAGATATAAATAATCCTGTGTGTCTGTGTGTATGTGGAGGGTAATATCCGCAATCACTGCCCTTATTTCAATAATCAACACTTAAAATTCAAAGTCACTATTTGTAAGGTAACATTATTCCAGATGGACATATGTTAAACCTCGGCGTAATCCATAAATATCTTATGCGGTAAACTTACTATGACAAACTACTTAAACTTTAATTAACTTATAGGCACTTAAAATAGATACAACATTCGCGCTGCAGGTCACCCATACCTTGGTCGCTAAAACAGCTTAACGCTCTCTTGGACTTTAACCCAGAAGTTGATATTTTTGTGTATGAATCGAAGGCATTATTTTCGAATGTATAAGGTATTGTGAGGAAAAGTAAGTAAGTAAGTAAGTATTTTATTTTTCAAAATATAGGTACACAAAATACAGACAAATGTTATAACACAGCAAAAAAAAAAGAAGTACATATATGTATAATGAAAAACGAGGTTACCACTCAGGTTTATTGTTGGTTTGCGGTTTATACCTCAAACCAACCCTGATGTTATGTGGTAACCCCAAGTGACGCCCGGACGTACAATCAGCTACTCTTTAAAATGTTCCAAATTCAAACAATAAAAAAAAATAAAAAATACATACGTAAGTTATATATAAATTATAATTGATGAGCATAGGTAAGTATGTAAAATGAAAACGCGTAAATGCTATATTTTAAATGTAATGTAATCGAGTTTGATCCCAAAGCGTGTATCTTTGACTTTTGTTAATTATCACTCGCTTTAACGGTGAAGGAAACATCGTGAGGAAGTCTGAGAGTTCAACATAATATTCTAGAAGAATGTAAAGTCTGCTAATCTGCACTGGGTCAGCGTGGTAGACTATGGCCTAACCATTCTCGCAGTGAGAAGAGGCCCGTGCCCAGCAGTGCGACTGTTTAATACAGGGCTGATATTATTATTATTATACTAGATGTTCCCGCGGTTTCACCCGCGTTTATCGTTACTGCGACCTACGGGCCTATAGCCTTCCTCGATAAAAAGGCTATCGAACACTAAAAGAATTTTCAAATCGAACCAGTGTTTCCTGAGATTAGCGCGTTCAAACAAACAAACTCTTCAGCTTTATAATATTAACTAGTTTTCACTCGCGGCTTCGCTCGCGTAAATGTAGGTTAGGTTAGGTTAGGTTTGCAACAGTTCTTTTTCTGGATGAAAGGTATCCTATCTCCTATTCTGTACCCCTGACAACGTGTATGCAAAATTTCATGTCGATCGGTTGAATAGTTAAAGCGTGAAAGCGTAACAAACAAACAAACTCATTTTCGCATTTATAATATTAGTAAGGATTAGTATAGATTATTGTGATTAAATTGTGTAATTGGTACAAATCCTTATATTTCATGGAAAATAAATACATAAATACTTGCGATATAGTCTTATTCCAGATAATAATAATATATCTAGTGATATTTGATTGAGCGAAAGATCACTCTAGACTTTGTTACCAAAGCTTTAGGTACATAATTATAATAAAAACTGGTTATTTTAATTGCATGAAATCTTAAGTTGGACATGGGCAGTCAATGTTGTCATCGATATTAGTTGTAAACTGTATCCTATGACTTCGAGGTTCTGTGACTAAGTGTCCTGTTCTTCTCATGCTAAAGGCGGTACTGCCGTCTGCTAATATATAACTTTGCTCATTTTAACGTTGTATTGTTTGAGAGTTATCTCTTAAACATTTACGACCTTGCATAAATACAGTTTTCCCGTGCAACAGGGTATTTGAAAATATGGGAATAGGTATTAAATATATAGGTTCGTATAATAGCTATTACGAATACCTTTTTTTTTTACGTGCGTAATGCATTGACGTATATCTCTCCGCGGGGGCGGGCGGAGGGGTTATATCGGACTCACCGGGGTAAAGAAAGATGTTGAAATGATGATATTAGACCTCCCGGAATACCGACTAAACCTACCACGGTGTTCCTCGACAAAACCGCAATCGGCGGG
The DNA here is from genome assembly GCA_963564715.1 of Catocala sponsa. Lineage (NCBI taxonomy): Eukaryota > Metazoa > Arthropoda > Insecta > Lepidoptera > Erebidae > Catocala > Catocala sponsa. The sequence goes on from OY751334.1 coordinate 5,919,095, forward strand.
GCCGCGCGAATCACTTGCACATGCGGTCGCGACCCCGCCGAGAGCTATTACGAATACCTAAGTTAAGCTTTATAAAACTAATAGCTTTTGCCCGCGGCTTCGCTCGCGTTAATTGAGAATTTGACAATCAATTCGTTGAACTCTACTTGTAATAATTTCATAATAAAAGAAATGAGAAAATTTCGTTACAAACTTTACCCCCCATTTTAACCCTCTAGGGGGGAGTTTTGTCCATTCCACTTACATAGATCATTTTTGTTTTTATACTTCTAAATCCAGAAATGAGAAAATTTCCATACAAACGTTACCCTCCCCATTTTACCTTTTTAGGTGGAGTTTTGTCCATTTTACCTACACAGGTCATTTTCAATTATAATCAATAACTTGTATACCTACTTTTATACTTATAAGTCCAGAAATGAGCAAATTCCATATAAACTTCACCCCCTATTTCACCCCCTTTGGGGTGGAATTTCAAAAAATTATTTCTTAGTACACCCCTACAAATTAAAACACACATGCTCTCCAAATCTCAAGTTCCTACGACCAGCGGTTTAGGCTGTGCGTTGTCTCTAAGTCAGTCAGTCAGTACATCTTCCGTTATATATATAGATAGATAGATAACTAATTAGGTTTTTTTATAGTGTGAACCTAAAACAAGTAATTTCAGATTGTTTTGTATGGCTGTTTAACTCTGTTGTGGTTTTACGTAGAAACGGCTGAACGGCTTTTAATCCTGTTTTTACCATTTGGTAGTTTGGAATTCAACTTTGAATTTAAGCCATGTTTTATCTCATTCCGTTCAGCAGGATCGCAGATATGATTTACAAAATATAGAGCGATTTAAGTAAATTATATTATCGGCGGACGCGTAATGAGTTAAGACTAAGAGCTAACTGTTACGCTGCGACATAGAAGATACAATCTGTGTAAACCTTTGAAAATAAGAATCCTAAGATGCATTTTTTAATCCGCAGAAGTAAAATATATAGCTGATTTATGTTGTACTAGCTGTTACCTGCGACTTCGTCCGCGTAGATTTTAACTAAAAAGTGTTTGTCGCCGCGGAACCCAACTAAATTTCTCTGCCCAAGTTACTTAAATGGCGTAGTTTTTATAGTGTAAAGCTAGATAATAGCATGGCTTACTCAAAAACAACATTTAAATATGCGTCGTTAGATTACACGCTGTCACAGAATGCGTAAGAAAAATAAAGATTCACAGCTCCTCCCCCGTAGGTGATAGCGTGATAATATGTAGCCTATATGTTGACCCGACCTGTTAGTAATATTCATGCAAAATTTGAAGTAAATCCATGCAGTACTTTTTGAGTTTAGCCCGGACATACATACAGACAAACAGACAAAAATTCTAAGAACTATATTTTTGGCTTCGATATCGACTGTAGATCACGGCCCAAGTATTTAAAAAAAAAAATATTCAATGTACAGTTTTGACTTTCCTACGATTTTATTATATGTATAGATGAGGACATTTAAAATGAAACTATCCATTCGTGTTTGCCCCGACGACAATTTTCTTGTGACACAAAAGGCTTCAAATCCTACAGAATGACACGCTACTAATTCATTTACATAATAATTATTATTTTCAAGTGCGGACACTAAATGTTAGTATGTGTTGAGATTTTGTTACTTCTGTGCGTTTCTATGAAGAATAATATTTCAAAATGCCCTGCGGGTATTTCAGTGAAACTACGAAACAGGTTCTATTTGTAAGTTTTTCATAATCTTATAAATTAAAATATAATATCAGCCTTGTATTAAACTTTCCTAGTGCTGGGCACGGGCCTCGTCTCAGTGTGAGAAGGGTTAGGCCATAGTTCACCACGCTGGCCTAATGCGGGTTGGCAGAGTTAACATATCTTCGAGGACATTACGGTGAACTCTCTCTCTGCCGGTTTCCTCGCGATGTTTTCCTCCACTGTTTAAACGAGCAGTAATTAAATATTTAATACGCACATAACTTCGTAAAGTCAGAGATGCTCGCCTCAGGATAGAACTCATGACCTCTGCGTGGCGTCCTATAGTCACCCACTAGGCTATCGCTGCTTAGATATAAATGTATACTACTATCAAAATTGTTATTCCGTTAGTTCGTGTGTACTAACGATCATGTGATCAAATTATTATAAAAAATCTGTTAAGAAATTTGCACTAACAATGTCTGGAAATGTGATAACTAGGCCAGCTAAATAGGCATGACTGTAACGTGTTATCATGAGATATTAAATCTAGCTGGCAAAAAGTGGCTACAACCTACATCTTCATACGTCTTTAAGGGTATACAAGATAGTATAGTTAGATTTGTTATCCTATGTATTAGAAAGCGAGTCTAAAGCGCAGGTTACACAAAAGCGTCATGTGACTAGAACGGCACCGTTCTCTTTAAAGCTGCTGCTTGCTTAAAAGTATACCTAGCTATGTATAGGTGTGTGAAATACCTCTGTCCACCCCTTTGACTATGTATATAACTATACAGAAGAAGAAGTAAGGTTGGGGAATAAATTCTCGTTGGCAATATTTTGGCCACCGCATCCTATCATTTATTAGTTAGTACTAGATGTAAAGATTACTGGCCGCGTAGTGTATGTTTTTGTTTGTATCGAGCTAAGAGCAGCGATAGCTTAGTGGGGAGACCAACAGACTGCAATGCAGAGGGTCTCGGGTTCGAACTCACGTCGCGCACTTCTGACATTTCGGAAGTAATATGATTTTTCGAAATTATGTGCGTATTGATTGACAATTATCGCCTGCTTTGTGCCTCGGAAAGCACGTTAAGCCGTTGGTCCCGGCTGCCATGAACATCTATGGCAGTCGTTATTGGGAGAGTTTTGAAACAAAAGATCCCAGTGGGTCGAAATGTCGAGCTGATATAAATAGCTGTCTGGAGGTCACATTATTTCTTTTTAATGTTTTAAAACTACAAACCTAAGAGTTTTTAGTGCTCATATAATTAACTCTTTCATTCCTTGCCTTTAATCCCATATTTAATTGGTTTACTTTAGATTGATTTTGATTGATTAGTAAAGCACTATTGATTCCTCTCGTACTGACAGTTATCATAGTCTATGATAACCGCTTACCGTCAGACGGCGTATACAAAAACAGCGTAGCAAATTTGTTGCTTAAAAAATAACATCTAGGTACCCTAGGATTGTTCCTAGGGTACCTTGATGTTATTTTATCGACACTAGATTTGTATCTAGTGTCGACTCCACACAAGTGTAAGTGTTGAGTAAGACACGAATAATAATAATAATATCAATTACCGTATGCTAAAAAACAATTGTTGTAAGCCTACAACATAGTAAAAAATTTGTAAACCTCCAGGCGACCTTTTCAGACCGCAATTTTTTTTCTATTGAAGTGACATTTTAAAAGTCCAACATGTGTACACCACAGTAACCGCTACGAGTACTTACTTGTGCGAATAGACTTATTTAAATAATTGAAAGTCACTTGAAGGACAAATGTATCGCATTACTTAGGCGTGTGTATTTTGTATTTGTCAATAGTCATTAGTGGAATAAAGTGCTTTGTCTGGATTGGGCAAAAGCTTATTTAGTATTTCTGTAGGCAAATTTTACGTCTTGAAGGTAGGCCCAATAGCCAGTAATAGTCTCGCTATACTATACAATACTGCCTACCCTTTTCAGGATTGACAAACGTGGTGCTCTGTCGTACTATCCGTTAACCTAAGTAGATTTATCATCTCTGGAGCAGTATCGAATCTTTGACTATAGCTATTGTTCTCACACAATCATTTTACTAATGTCTCAATATGGTTAAGCTGACAGGTTAATCAACCCAGTTTAGATGCAACCATATATACCCACGCTTGTTTCCCAGAGGTCCAAGCATATCCCTGTAGGTTTATTCACTTTAAACACATTCTTTATGCAAGCTTATCAGCTTTGAATATGTGAATTTTGTCTTTCACCAGAATGTATCCAAACTGGTCAGAAAATTATTCACCTTTTTCACATGTACCATGAAATACGCCACTGCATTTCCCTCGAATACTCAGACGTGCTATCGTAAGTACATTAAAATGATTTACCTATAATTTAATTCTATTTGTGCTATTATGGTTTTATTTTATGTCAGAGATTTATCACCCACCTTGGTAAATGATTCCAATGAAGATACCGGGGGAATATAATTCTATGCGGCCCTTTAAGCCTCTCATGTAACCTTCTGGGTCAAAATACGCATTAGTATAAACAGCATGGATATGCATGATGAATATTTGTATTCTAAGAACCAGTATCAAGCAACCGATCGGTAGGCTGTCAATATGTCGTATGTAATATGGTTCTTTTTATGTTTGTTTTAACTTGAGTGTTAAAGTATAAATTAGAAAGAAAACAAATAGAAGGTTCAATACAACCATTGAATTCATAAGCACACAGACACGATGGCGTGCGCTCAGTAATTTTCGATCAGATCGGGTTTTAATCATTTGAATATCAAGCTCTAATGCTCTTTGCCTGAATCTAGTAAGTAAGCTAAATTTAACTTTATGAAAAATATATGGTCATCGAGGAGGGCATTTTATATCCAACTGATGACAACAATGACATAAAGTTACTTGTGCAATAATTGCTTGGAACGTTAATGAGTGTTATTTCAAGTTTTAGCTGCGTTCTACGTGTATTCTCTATGAACAATAAATTAATTTAAGTGTCTACCAGCCCTAATTCAATAATAAATCAAACGGACTAAGAATAAACTAAAACAAATTTAAAATCATGCTGAGCAAATATTCCTAACGAGAAGTGTAAAATAACCATAAAGTTATTTTGAAAAACAAACACATTATATTTGGGTTTGAATTTAAAAGGATTTCTTTGCCAAAAGACTATATTGACGTCATTACAGTGAACGTCATATTTGTTTTGGCCGAGATTATTGTGAACGAGAAGACAAAGTTATTGGCGTTACCTGTTGAATTGGATATACCTACTATTTATTTATAAGGTTGTAGACAAACACAAAATATCCCATAAACAAATTAAACTTTGACATATTTTCGTAGAGGATCTGCTGTTTTCCTCTTTCGGTAATCTTGTTAGGTTTACGCACTATGGCTCCATTGTGAGGCTAAGTGCGGATAACACACGTTCAACTATCTACCTAACTAAACTTGTTTAGTCTGAAGTCACTGTCAACAAAAGCGCGATTTCAAACTTATTACGTCTTAGATTACATATTAGACTAGCGGCACAGGTATGGTGGGTATACCACATTTACGCACGAAGCGCTTTGCTTCCACTTACACAATTTAATGCGTACCGCAAAGAAGTAGAACTCACTACCTAAGTCTGTGTTTCCTGATGAGTACAATATGGGTGTCTTCAAGTCGCGAGTGAATAGGTATCTTCTAGGCAAGCGTGCTCCATCGTCGACTGCATCGTCACTTAACATCAGGTGAGATCGCCGTCAAAAGCAAGCCTTACAATACATAATAAAAGATCATTACGTATGTCTGTTCCTGTCTAATTGTGAATATTAAAGTAGGTGTGATTTCTTAATATCGCAAGTTTCTTCAATTTAGTTTTTTAGTAATCTTAAGCTTTGAGTATTTTTTATCCACACTATGATCTTCTAATAAATGTGCAAGTTACAATTTATGCCGTTTTTACTGTTGTAATACAGAATGAATTTTTATGGATTTTGACAAAGTTTTGAATTTTTGTTACAGTCATTGAAATTAAACTACTATATACATATTTTGTTACAGTCTATCAAATTCCCTTGACAACTCAGATAGGCTTAATTTTTTAAGTGCGATCCATTTCGCGGGTAGCCTCAAGTCATTTTTACAACAAGTAGCAAAGTACCCAAATATTCAACCACGCATATCCATCAGCACTTACATCTACAGATGTTTTTCTACCCCGTTCAGGTCAATTAGCTCACAACAATATAGGAATCAGATCGTTCACCTTTGTATTATCGCCTTGACATGCTGTTTTGCAGAACTTTTTTGAGTTAACCTTTGGTATTTATGTATTGACATAAGCTTCGTTTCGTCATTCCCACTTGTGATATCGTGGGAGCTTGTTGGTTAGTTTGTTATTTAATAATATTTTCTTGCATTTACGTGAATGTTGTACATTGAAACTGTTTTATTTTTGTGTTGGATCGAGTTATAATATTTGGTTTTTAATAATGCCACTATTTCGACATATTGTTTAGGGTACAAGTGATTTCTTGTTGATAGTGCTCTGGCACAAAGTTGGTCATTGGTGGTATTGCAATGGCGATTCGAGTTTTTGCGTTACCCAATGGGTTAGAGATGTGTAGTTTTCTTCATCGTCAATAAATCGCTGGCTCACTATTACAAGGTTCTATGTTATTTTTTTTAACTTTGGGGAAATGTGGTTTAAAATTTGCATATCAGTAAAAATAACTTAAAAAGTAACTTTGCGATTTAATATTGTGAGGTGGTAAGTGTTTCCATCTATTACTATATTAGTCTAAACAAAAAGGAATGACATAATTATAGAAACATGCAATATTCACAACAATTTTTTTTCAAAAATGTAACATAGAACCTTGTAATATTGGACCAGCGAAATATTAACTTTCATGTTTAGTGAATTCAAGTGATTTATTTTTCAAGTGTTTCGTAAACTAATGTTGTATTTATAGATAAAATATATTCAAGAACAAAAAAATGAAATAATGAAAGTTGGTGCGCATTAAGAATTGTTTCTTCCAATGTATTGAAGACTAAATTAACAGAAAATAAATCAGAACTAGTTTTGTGAGCTAATTCTGAATTCATTTTACATATTAATAAGTTATTACAGTAATTGCTGTTTATGTAATAGTTGATATGAGTTATGTAACATTTTTGTTGTTGTAGATTATAAATAAATGTTACACAACGTTTAACTCGGAAGGAGTTTAAGATCGACATACATATTATTAAACTAGATGTTCTCGCGGTTTCACCCGCGTTTATCGTTATTGCGCCGCCTCCGTGGGTCGTAGCGTGATGTTATATAGCCTTCCTCGATAAATAGGCTATCCAATACTAAAATAATTTTTCAAATCGAACCAGTAGTTCCTGAGATTAGCGCGTTCAAACAAACAAACTCTTCAGATTTATAATATTAATATAGATTATATTGTTACATAAAACAAGTTTTAAAACGCTTATTAGGTGCGCTTCTATATTTATTAATTCAGAGTATATAAAAAAGTAACAAGGAAAAATAAAATTAATTAATAATATTCGCTGATTCATAATTATGTTCATGTTAATGAATTTACATACCAATTCGCACGCAAATTGTATCGTGTACTATTTATATATTTATGCATCATATGCAGAAACCAAATCATATAAAGCATATATAATAACGAAAAATTACTTTCAATGTATGTATGGTTAATTAAACATGGAGATATCTTAAGTTCCAATGATTTTTGAAGTGAAAACTTCTTTAGAGGCGTTGTGCACTTTTTTTGTGATGGATAAATAATGTTTAACTCGCGTCAGGACACGTGACCTGATCGAAAATTCGTAAGACGTAGGGAGAATTGTCATGTTTGTGTACGATAGCGCAATAAATGAATATTGTATTTTACCACATAAATGATAGTACTTTTATACTGATAATTAAAGCAATTCGTGCAAAATTATTCCCTAACCATTCCAAAATATCAAAAAAGCACAACGTTAATATTCAAGTTTTCACTTCTGCCGGCACTCCCGGAGTGCAACCTCTTGTTTTTTTTAAATCTACATAGTGTATAGCTAGCTATAGAGCTATTTCAAAATTTTAATTAATACGTTTACTTCCAGATGATAATGAAGATCATCGTAGAACTATGTCTCGTGGGTGCCATTGCATCGGTCTTTGTGGTCGCTGCCCAGGGCTTGGCAGCTGAGAGACGGGCTGAACAAGCTGCAGGCAGAGACTACATGAGATCGTTGGACGAACTCATGTCCAAGGCTAAGAACAAGTTGACCATAGCGTCTTGGAACTACGATAGCAATATCACGAAACACAATGAGGCAGTAAAGGTAAGATGATTATGAATAAAAATCCTAAATAATTATAATGTCCAACTTACTGGCAGAAAGAGCAGCGTAAGCTCAGTGGGGAGACCAACAGACTGCAATGCGGAGGGTCTCAAGTTCGAACCCACGGTGCGCACCTCTGACTTTCGGAAGTTAAATGACGTCGAAATTATGTGCGTATTGATTGACAATTATCGCCTGCTCCGTGCCTCGGAGAGCACGTTAAGCCGTCGGTCCCGGCTGCCATGAACATCTATGGCAGTCGTTATTGGGAGAGTGTCGGCACAAAAGATCCCAATGGGTCGAAGTGTCGCCGGTCTGCACTGACTGGCCCCCATATAAGATAAGATACTGGCAGAAATGTAAAGAAAGAGAAGGATGATAGAAAACACTACTCCAAATATTGCATCCATCATTGAATTAGTGTGTAAATTTTATGTGACAAAATAAACTTATACCGGTTGTTATCTGCAGTTGTTATCAACCTTAATATATTGATCAAAATGATATTTTATATAAGGATGAATAGGTAGAAGATTTAGATGCGAAAACAATGTTTCATTATTTTTTTATTAGACTAATAGGTTGATCTAATGCTCGTTTTTCTAGCTCCAAGTCGCTTTAGAGGTGGCGGAGGAAGAGAAAGAATATTGGAAGGAGACGATGAGCTACCTTTGGCACGAGTATGAGGACGAAGACTTGAAGAGAATGTTCCAGAAATATTCGAAGCTTGGTACTTCAGCTTTACCAGAGGACCTGAACGAAAGGTTGATTTCCGCTATTAACAATATGCAGACAAATTACGCCACGGCCACCATTTGTGATTATAAGGATAAAACCAAGTGCGATTTGCACGTAGAGCCAGGTGAGGATGTCGGATGTCGAAAATATTTTAGTATAGGTAGACTGAGATTTTGAATCGTTAAAGAAATATTTATTGATAGACATTGATTAAGGGATTATTTTTTTGGTATTCTTTTATTAGAAAAGTGGTTAATATTCAGACGATTTATGTTGCGGATAATTTAATTGTGGCTAAAACTTGTTAGACTGAATTATACCAATGATTTACAAGTATTATTTTCATTGGAATTTTGTGCTTTCGTTTTACGTTATTATAATTTTAAAATTCTATACATGGGACATAAGTCAACGTTTATGGAAACACGAACAATGTAGGCTGAATTTTGATGATTCCATTTTTATGAAATTGTCTGTTGTCGTCTCCATTCATCTCAGTCTTCCTAAAATGTCAAAATATGTATGAATCGTTAAGGGTAAGCAAGATACGTTGCAAACGTATCCGTAAATGGAGTTTAATTTTAATGTATTTGGCAGAGGTGACGGATATTTTTGCAAAGAGCAGTGACCCTGAAGAGCTGAAGTATACCTGGCTGGAATGGCACAAGGCTGCTGGCGCTACCTCTAAAGGAAACTTTACAGAATACGTGACTATGGACAACGAGGCTGCTAAGCTGAATGGTATGTTAACGGTACAAGTATTTAGAAAGTGGGTTACTAACTGGAAAATTTGAAGGCGCTTAGAAAAATGCAAGCGCAGTATCATTCTGATAGCCGGGATTGATTGCTCGTGCCCTAAAAATTGTTCTTACGAAATAGGTTTTTAAAGAATTTATTCTCAAAAAGACAGTCACTTAGGTACATGAGAACATTGGATAATATGTTTCATTGGATAATACATTTGAAATGGTCGTCACACGATAGGTACTTTGGTGGTTACTTAACATTTTTTGGTAATTTGGTTGTTTTTAGTTATATATTTTATTAAAAAGTCATTTTGTTTAATATTTTCTAATAATTTTCTTTTGTATATGTTAAATGTGCTCACATTTTTTATATCGGATGGTATCTTATTGTAAAGTTGTGCTCCTAAATAAATAAAACTTTCGAAATCATGGTCTAGTTTTCGGTATCAATAGGTTTTGGCAAACTGCCTTCCTAATAGTAAACGGTTGCGGTAGCCTTAGTATGCAGGAATTCCACTCGCTAATTGTCTACCTTGCAAAAAATAGATTCGCTGTTATGCTAGTTCAATGTCTTCTTAGGGAGCTTCAGACACTATATCTACTGTGTGCCTAAGTTATTTGGCTAAATCTTTAATAGAGTGGAGATACATTCCCAGTTAGACTAAGTTTTGTGTGGAATCCTAGTTTTAAACGGAGACTAACCTTTGTATTCTTAAATTACAGGGTACGATACTGTAGCCGAGTGGTGGCTAAGTGAGTATGAAGGCACGGACACTGAAGATCAATTCGCGCAACTCTGGGCCGAGATCAAGCCACTGTACCAACAAATACACGCCTATGTGAGGAGGCATCTCCGGCTTAAATACGGCGACAGTGTGGTACCAGCGAAGGGACCCATTCCTGCACATTTGTTGGGTAAGACTAAATGGTTGGTTCAACGATATAAATGTTACATGGTTCCATGGAGAAGTTATTACTGCCACTCTTCTTCGTACTACTACTAAGCCGATTCAAATGCTAGAGACTGGTTTAGATACTGATGCCATCTTGGATTTATGGAACATATTGATATTACAAAAATAGCAGTAATACAAATAAACCACATAAAGGCCATTTAGTATGATTAATTGTAGTTTAAAATATGAAATTATAGGTAACATCTGGGCGCAAACCTGGAGTAACTTGGAATCATTCACCAGGCCGTATCCAGCTAAGGAGGATATGGATATCACAGCTGCACTTGTAGCTAAGGTAGGAATAATGTCACAGAATTACTGAAAGACTTAAAAGAGTGCAATATATACCATTATTGTTTTTGCAAAATCTACGAGATCCGCATATTTTTACTAACCCAAGTTAAATGCTATTTTTACAGAACTATACTGCCCTAAAGATGTTCAAGACTGCGGAAGAATTCTTTGTTTCCCTGAACCTGAGTCCTATGCCCGAATTGTTTTGGGATCGCTCTATTATCGAGAAGCCTGACGATGGACGAGATTTGGTCTGCCATGCTTCAGCTTGGGATTTCTTCGATGGAGAAGATTTTAGGTAAGAAAAACAAATCACTGTAGAAATATATGTACATATATTATTTTATGAATGAAAGAACACAATGTGTAGTTTTGTTATTAGAGTAAGTCCATGTGAATTAATTGTGCTTTCTTTTTCCAGGATCAAACAATGCACACAGATCACAAAAGCTTTCTTCATGACTACACACCATGAGATGGGTCATATCCAATATTACCTGCAGTATAAAGACCAGCCTGTGATTTATAGAGCCGGAGCTAATCCAGGTAATCTGTGATATTTGATATGCATATTTATGTCAATAATATGCTTACATTCTGGTCGGCAAAAATATTTATTTATATTTAAAAAAATTATAATAGTAACTGCTCAAATGTGCTATAGAAGCTTACAAAAAATGAAGATTATGATCAATCAGGGCGTTGATGAATAATTTAATTTTAATTATGATCGCAGGTTTTCACGAAGCTGTAGGAGATGTCATCTCTCTGTCTGTAGCAACACCTAAGCATTTAAGAAAAGTGGGACTTTTGGAAGACGGTCCTGATGATTTGGAAAATAACATTAATCAGCTTTACCAAATGGTAATTATTTTAAATTAATATTTTATCAATAAGAGCGAAACGCTGTTAGGCGCATAGTCATAACTCAGAATATTCACCAATATCACGAATGTTTCAAAACTGTACTGTATACGACATAAATAGTTGGCGAGGCTGCGTGCACTAGTTAAACATACAACTTAATCAGGCAGGCATAGGTGGCTTGTTTCGGTTGTTTGTAAGATGCATAAAACTCCCGCAAGTCCGTGATGTACTTGCGCATAATATCGCATCGTGTACAAAAGCACATAATATTTTAAAGTTCTAATTTCCTCAATATTGAAACTCAAACAGGTTGTTGTACAAAATTGAACATCAATAATAAAATCCATGCATCTCATTCCAGGGTCTTGATAAAATCGTCTTCTTACCTTTCGGCTACTTGTTGGATCTCTTCCGTTATGGAGTTTTCCGTGGCACTACGTCGCCCGAGGATTACAATTGCCATTTTTGGCAGTTGAGAGAATCCATCCAAGGTATTGAGCCCCCTGCACCAAGATCTGAAGATGACTTCGATGCTGCTGCCAAGTATCATATTTCTGCTGATGTTGAGTATATGAGGTAACATTATTTTACATATAAAACAATATTAATATCGACTAACTATTTAATTCACCAAGAACCCCTTTAAATTGATTTTTTTATATTTTAGGTACTACATCTCATTTATCATCCAGTTCCAATTCCATCGCTCTTTATGTCAGCTTGCTGGTGACTATAGTGCCGGTGACTCGTCTAAGCTATTGTCTAACTGCGATATCTACAGGAGCGTTGAAGCTGGTAATGCTTTGGGGTATGTACAACCACCTTGTAAATAATTAGGTAAATGTGGCATGTCCTTATTGGTGAAAAATGTATACTTATAGATATTACACTCCAAAATATTTTTTATACAACCAAGATGAAACAAAAACTTACAACCTGCGTAATTGTAAGTGGTTAGCATAGCCTATAGGTGCTTGCAACGATAAAAGTTCTTCAAGGAAGGAGTTGTGCTGCTAACAGCGCTGAAGACAAAGATTAGTGGTCGTGTGCTGACAGCGCTTCCTTAAGAAGCGTGCAAAACCTCCCTATTGAGATTTATGTATGGAGATGCAAATAAAAGATTTTTCTTTCTTTCTTACATGAACACAATACCATAGTATTTATGAACTCCAGAATTTACTTTCCCAGCCATATTGCTCAAGTTTGGACCAAGTCTAGCCTTAAGCGAGAACGTCTCTTAGAGAAAGGGGGTACGTTAGACAAAAACTAACAGTTTGTAATATTAATTTCGCAGTAACATGCTCCAGCTCGGATCATCACGACCCTGGCCTGACGCGATGGAGATCTTGACCGGCACACGTAACATGGAGTCTAGTGGCATCCTCGAATATTTCCTGCCGCTGTATGATTGGCTGGTAAAGGAGAACGAGAAGAATGGAGAATTTGTTGGATGGGAGCCTAGTACAGTCCGTGAGTATTAAGAAATTAGTAGCATTTGGACAGTTATACAGTTCTAATACTTGATTATAGTATGTTTCCAACAATTTGCTGTTATCTAAACTGTATATTCTGCAGTACAGCCACAATAATATTGATGATAGTTGACTAGCCAGTACATTTTTGGAAAGCAAGATATAATTGTAAACCTAATAGTATCTAGCCACTAGAGTATCGCTGCGACTCAATAAGTTAATCTATCAATACTATTAAATATATAATATTACATTTTTTCTATTGAGTACCTATAAAAATTTGAGAATTAAAAAGTTCAAGATAATTGAATCTATCAAAATATGCCTGCTTTTCTTGATATTTGCCAGCTTGTTACGAACTGAATAGCTAATACCTTACCAAATGTTTTTAATTTGTTCCCAATGAATGTTGGAGATTTTGTCTTGCGTGTGCAGTCGTATATTATAATTATAAAATATACTTGAAATTGTTCCGATCAAAATTTTTTTAAATATTAAATATGTTTTATTTCAGCATACTGTACAGCTGAACAACGTTCCGCAATGGAATCTTCAGGGTTCAACACAAGACTGAAGAAATACGCTGCCTTGTGAAATCTTTGAACTGAAACGTTATTTATTGTAATTATAATGATTAAGTGAGAGTATTGTTTTATTTATAATTAATAGAAAATAACACTTATTGATATCTGCTGCCTTGATCGCGCCGTGAGTGTCCCGAGGCGGGCAAAATGTTTTCGGGTTTTTCTGTTCCTATTATAATGGACCTAAAAACATAACTGGTAAAATTTGGGTCTGCGAATACACCTTTGTCTATCCTTTCGGGAATTACAGGCATACGACTATATAGTCTAGTCTGTATCTTTGTATGCTGTCAGTGTCCGTGGCGCAGTGGTAGTGAATGCGACTGCTGTGCATGAGGTCTCGGGTTCGAATCCCGGGTCGGGCCAACAAAAAGTTATTTGGTTTTTCTGTTAAGAATTCTCAATAGCAGCCCAGAGTTAGGAAGTGGCGGTGTTAAACACCCCCGTGCCTCGGAAAGCACGCAAAGCCGTCAGTACTATGCCTGATCTCTTTCCAGTTGTGTCGGATTGCCTATAATAAATACTTGCATTATAATATGTCGTGCGTAGATGACTGGATTTCGGTCAATCTTGACGAAGATGCCTGCCTGCCTGCCGTGATCGAAATTCGGTCTGGAGGACCTTATACGTAATGCGTTAGCAGTGTATAACAAAGTGGTTGACAATCAAAATATTGCTAAGTACCTACTACACATAAATTGTTCTCCGCCGTGCTATCACAACTAAATTTCTTAAAAAATACCTCCAAAAGCGATACAGCTGTATTAAAATACAACAATTCTAAGCCTAGATTGATAATCAGCAAGTCATTTTACTCCAGACGAACTTAAAGCCTTTCAATGACAGGAAGCCGCACAATAGACTATGGCGTAACACCAACACAGCCCTGACCTCACCATGTGACATTTTTGCGCTAATTTGAACGAATTAGCGTCCATAGACGTTAGACCTTGTGACGTAACTATGCGTATAGAGTAAACTCATAAATTTTTATAAAATACATTTATGAAAATGAGTATTAGGTGTTTTCTGCACAGTTCTTTGTAGATGGACTACGACTGCTGCATGAAAATCGTACTGGTTAATGTGGAAGGAAAAGAGAGTTTAACTTGATGGTAAATTGAAGAGACGAGTGTCACGGCTCGATCTCCATACGTGACAAAACTTATGACCCTCAATTTTTTTTTCAGTATTTGTGCCTGTTATTTTAATGTTTGCAATGAGTCCTGTGTTTGAGAGATTAATGTGTTGCGGTGGCAGTCTCATATTTTTGTTTTTATCTTTAACTAGCTGATCCGCGCAACTTCTTCGTCTGCTTCATATAAGAGATTTTTTTCCGTTTTTGCAACATTTTTCATTGATGCTCCGCTCCTATTGGTCGTAGCGTGATGTTCCTCGATAAATGGACTATCCAAAACTAAAAGAATTATTCAATTCGAACCAGTAGTTCCTGAGATAACACAGTGGATATTAGGTGAGATACTATTATTTTTCAACAAAAGCGATTAACTTACACTGAAATGTTGTTGTTTATTCCAAACTCACTCTGATAGATGTTCATTGTCAAGTGACTAACGTCTGTAATATCACAACTTTATTTTTCATTAAAATTTTTCCCGCGGCTTCACACGCATAAATGTAGGTTAGGTTAGTACTTTTGTCTGAATGAAAGGATCCTATATCCTTTTCTGTTTCACTGAAAACGTGTAGGCGAAATTTCATGATGATCTGTCGAGTAGTTAAGGCGTGAAAGCGTAACAAACTAACAAAAAAAATCACATTCGCATTTATAATATTAGTTACGAAGGACTAGTTAGGATACCTAAGAGCAGCGATAGCTCAGTGGGGAGACCAACAGACTGCAATGCAGCGGGTCTCGGGTTCGAACCCACGTCGCGCACCTCTGATTTTCGGAAGTTATATGACTTCGAAATTATGTGCGTATTGATTGACAATTATCGCCTGCTCCGTGCCTCGGAGAGCACGTTAAGCCGTCGGTCCCGGCTGCCATGAACATCTATGGCAGTCGTTATTGGGAGAGTGTCGACACAAAAGATCGCACTGGGTCGAAGTGTCGCCGGTCTGCACTGACTGGCTATCTTATGTGGGGATAAGATAAGATAAGATAGGATACCTAATATTCATGAATATTTGTTATTTTAATTAATACAGTAATTTTTTTACACTTGTAGACCGTAAATTAGCATTATACATTAAAATCTTCTAATATTCTTCCTATTATCAACTTACTATTCTTACTATTGATCACAATACGATTCGCTTGATGATAACCAGTTGCCATTCCTTTTGAACGCAACACTAGAACTATCACACCAGAAGTATCATACCTACTTAGCTACAAGTAAGATGAAGTAGAGCCGAGCGGAATCCTCTTTTGAATCTTTACTAAAACTGGAACAGTCCGGATAAATAACTAACTCTATTAAATAGAAGATATTAGATACATTGACATACATAGCTAAATATTATATTGATTGAACGAATATCCGGGTGGATAGAGCAGTAATTTAAGTACCTAGTCATCTTGTTACTACGCTGAGTGTTATATCTAGGCTCGAAACCCACACGGACAAAAAATGGTGTGATCCACAAATATTATTTGTGTCCGTTGTTATGTTGAATGTTTGTAAAGTTCCAGCGACAGTAATGATTTCTATTGCGAGAGTTGTCCCTTGTCAAAGTCAAAGTAGCCTCTTGTCTTAAAAAATATTTTATGTTTTAATTCTACAAGTAGGAGTTATAAGCTTCTTAAGAAAACCCAATGCTGTTTACAAGGGATCTTTATCACTTATGCTAGCAATCCAGCCCATAGTAATTTTTTGAATCGTCTGCTACGTAAGGCACCTATGGTGTTGCAATCATCCAAAGTCTACTGTAGCCACTTACCATTACTTAGGCCGCACGTGTCTTTGCCATAACATTAAAAAGGCATAATATAGTATGTATGAATATGTATTGCAATACATATATTATGGTATCATTACATCAACGTCAACGCGGCCCAGCTATTATTAAAAGTAATTATACCTACTATTACAGAGTGCCATTGAGTTTACTTCTTGGGTGTAGAAGGACATCATATCCAATTGCTTTATTTTGTTACACACAAAACACGTTTTTATTTTATATTTATTACGATATGTTTGATGAAATTAAAAATAAGTTTGTGACGTGATTATTAGATTAGATTATAACAACAGAAATCTATCCTATTTTACAGCTTAAACGAAACATGAATAGTTATATTACAATTTGTCTGTCCCAAATATTTAAGTTACACATTTATCAAAAAAGAACTCCAAATCCTCCATACAATTTTACTATGGTGGCCGCGCGCTGATTTGAATATCGAGCTCAGTCATTCAGTCCAACCGCGTCTTACGCTCGGCGCAGTCTTAAGTAAATACATAGTCTCACGTCTATATCCCCGGAGATCCATTTACCGGGACACAGACGTGAAACTGGAACTCTATGTGGATGGAGCAGATTTCGCCATATTCTGATTTTCACGCTGCAGGAAGCGCGCGTATTGCTGTTTATCGGGCCCATAGTCAGATTTCTTGCTACTGAGAACCTGTTGACTAATAACTCCATTAGTATTTAGTTCTAATCGGACATAAAGCTGGAAATCTTATGCACAGCAGTTGCATACAGTACCGCTGCTTCATCTCGGTATATAAATGCTTCAGTTAGAATTCTGTTCTTATTTGTTTTATCATTGCGATTTATTTTGATATTCGAAACTGGATAAGAAATGCATATTCTTAAACATTCTTTTAACATCATATCTATATAAAAAATCATTATACTATAGCTCCTTTCTGCGGCTTCGCCTGAATTTACAGCAACGCATACCATATTGAAAACAATGTATACGTATCCAGCACATAATCTGTCTGTGTGCCAAAGTTAGATACGTTCAAGAGCGTAATTGAGTAAAAATCATTCAATATTATTTGGAAGCATTTTAGAGCGTCAATTTGTAGTATGGAAGTATTTACATCGTAATGGACTATGATAACTCGTCCCAGTACAATATTAGAACGATGACATTACACTAGGTAAGTGATTAATCGGAGGTAACTTATCTCTAATCAATGGATTACAATAGAAACCAATTACATAGTGACTTGTATAAAAAACTGTTGACGTCGTAACTGTAATAGATTTTGATAAGCGTTAAAACTAATTGTAGTAAACATTTATTTTAGTACAGTTTTTATATTATCAATTAAATTGGAATTGAAGAGGATGTATGTTAATGTATAGTTAGATTGGTTTTGTGAAGAGAATTGTGGAACAAGGATTAACCAAGAAAGTATACATGTAATGTAAATTTGATTGTATACGACAGAGCTATAAAGGGTTTGGATAAAACAGGACTATGTTCATAAGCATGCATGAAGAACGTAGTGGGAATGAATTAAACAAAAGGGATATGTGAGAATTTTAGCAAGTGAAGATCCGAATTCGCACTTGCTAAAAACCTGAATATGTATGTATGTTATTATCAGCCACAATTTTAAAACTTATGCAAATGACGATAGGTTTCTATTTCCAGGTTATTGCGATTTTAGCTAGAACTTTCTTAGTAGCACGGATGAATATTTCCATTAGTCGTCCAATAGGCTTACCCGTTTTACTTGGAAACATAGTAATTTTTGTTCTGGAATGCATTCCTGTCTAATCCTTTAAAGGTACATCATCGTGATGTTATACTTTTCTTCATCGTATGTTAGCTGATTGACAGATTGATTAGGAACCAAATAAGAGTTAGGGTACTTCAGTCACTACAACTTTACTGTCAGTTGGTCTACTTGAATCTTCCTTCAATATTAAAGACCTCCTCAGCTTGTATCTGCTGGCTACTAAACCTCATTCACGTTGTTTATATCACAAGGTAAAGCGTTGTTTTTTTTTATACGCATCATAAATAATAGAAGTTACAATTAAATTTCTTTTTTGTGATGCAAACACAAACTCGTTCGAGTTTTACCGTGCATCATATCATCGACTGCGACATAACTACGTCAATTCAAGCATAGTAAAATACCTTACAAACATATAATCCAATGAACAAAAATTTTTACATATTTTACATATCACAAAGCCCTTTACTTCTGTATATCTTAACAAGGAAGTTAGCCAAATACATTACTTAGACAACGTATAAAAAAATTACATATTTTACATGTATTCCCACAATGACTTCTCAAATAATCACTCACATTTTTTGTCAACAGTTTTTATGCTTCATATTTTCCGGTCCACTTGTCCGTTTGACAAGGACTCTTTAAAGCTATTGTTTATGAATGACTTCAGTGGACATAATTAAATACTATTAATGTTAAGTGATTCATGGAAGTAGGATGATTCAGAAAGTATTATTACTACTTTATTACTTTATTATACTTACGTTAACTTTTTTGATCAGCAACGGTTCGCCGTCGGCCAAACGCAATTGTTTGTAAGAATATCTGGCATTATAGTAGTTTTTAATTGCTGTAATGCCAAATATTATTAGATTAATATTTAAATTGATTCGTTCGTGAACTGGTACATAATAATATGATATTATATTCTTCGATAAAAATACGCCAGAACTGCCTTATTTAATTACAATCACTATTAAGTTTTAGTTAACGGGCGAGGATGCAAGTTTCTTCTTTTTGGTATCTTCTCGTATTCCAGTCATCCCTTTTACATTGTCCACGGTAACTACTTAATATTAGGTAGACCTTGTGCTTATTAGCATCTATGTGGTTTAAGGTAAGCAGTACCTTGGCTGTGTTTTCTTAAAATCTTTTCTTTGATGTTAAATGCACCCGAACATATCCGTGAGCGGTAGTTATCGCTTATCATAAGATGGCCACTTATTTGATATATTTACTGCAGCATATTTGATTTATCTAAATTCAACAGAAAACCTAGCAATCAGCGTAACCGCTAACTTATGCTATTATGTAATTTCAAACGCATGCTCAGTCAACGGATGTACATGGACATGATTACAATAGTCATAAAGCCTTCTTACAATTGCGACTGAAGTCTTTATATTCGACAGACGAACTTCTAAAATTGGAGTCAAATTACACAAACAAACATTTAGTTATAATAGTAAAATTGTTTATTCATTACGCGCACGACTGAACGCTAACCTCAAACTTCTTCCAAGGCCAGCAATGAAACCGTGCAGTGTATTTTCAACTTTAATTTATTACAATACGGTATAAATTAGGATGTGATAAAAGTGTGTCGATCTATTTTTTACCTACGAAATATGTCGCCTAAAAAGTTAAACCTATATTTTGCACTCATTTAGGGTTAGAAATATGCATACAGACAAAAAGTAAATAATGTGGTTTCCATTGTTTGGTAGTAATTGTACCACAAGGCGACGACGTTCTCGAACTATTTCAAAATACACTTTCAGTGTCCTACTGTGGATATGAAATAGAACTTCTATTTCATGAAAGTTACCATCTTAAAATCAGATGTAACTTTGACAGTCATCATATGAATAACTAACTTTTGCTCGCAGCTACGCTCGCGTAAAAGCAGGGTAGATTATGTTGGTGTAACAGAACTTTTTTTAATAGTATATAGCCTATGTTACTCGCTGATAATAAAACTTTCTAACGGGGAATTTTGAATTGAAAACTTCTTTAGCGGCGTTGTGCACTTTTTTGTGATGGGTAAAAAATGTTAAACTCGCGTCAGGACACGTGACCTGATCGAAAATTCGTAAGACGGAGGGAGAATTGTCATGTTTGTGTACGATAGCGCAATAAATGCATATTGTATTTTACCACATAAATGATAGTACTTATATACTGATAATTAACGCAATTCGTGCAAAATTATTCCCTAACCATTCCAAAATATCAAAAAAGCACAACGTTAATATTCAAGTTTTCACTTCTGCCGGCACTCCCGGAGTGCAACACATTGATTTTTTTTTTAAATTTTGTAGTTTTAAACCCTTACAAACAATCAAATATTTCTTCTTTATAATATTAGTATAGGTAAAACTCACTGAAGAATCAGAGGTGAGTAGTATAGTGAGATTTTACAGAATAGCGCTGGTGTTCAAAGTATTGTTCCGCAACCTCGAAATCTTAGTAGGAGTAAAAAAAAGTACGGTTTCATCGCCTGTATAAACGTACAAGTTTGAATTAACTTTGCTACTGCCAACGCAATGGATTCGTAAGCGTTTTTGATCCCGTCAATTGTATTGGGTGATCCGCAGTTAGTTATAGTTCTGAGGTTTTTTTTTTTTTTTTTTTTTTATTTTGCTCGTCATAATGACCACTCTCCACCTGATGGTAAGCAGTCGTGTGGTCTAAGAGCAGTGGCCTCCACATCGCCCCCACAGTAGCCGAGGCGATGTTGAGGTCTCTACTTTGACGGCCTGAGAAGATGCTTTTTCACGCCCCGCTTAAAGAACCCAGGATTGAAGGAAGAAGGAAACACGTGCCTTGGCAGAGGCTTTGCTGTGTCACTGTCCTGACATTGTGGAAGTCCATGAGCAGCGGTTACCACTTTCCATCAGGTGGGCCACTTGCTCGTCTGCCACCAATGGCAATAAAAAAAAATTGTGTGATGTAATGCTTATAATTGTGTAGGTTATTACAATTTGATTAAAGTCTTCTGGCATAGCAGGGAAATGACATTCGCAAAATGTAAATAATTTAATAATATTATCGAGTTTCCACAAAACGATATAATAGAACTTTATTTGTTTGTTACGTAACTATAAATAATTAAATGAAATATATTTATTAACGTCTTGCGCTGTAACAATTGTTTTCAATTTCGTCTGCATTTGACAATTGATAAAGAAACGATTTTACAGTGGCGGTAGCAGGGCAATAGACTTGTGACGGAGAGAGAGATTGTAGGTTCGAATTCCACTTATAGCACGAACCCACTTCCAACACAAGCATTCTAACTTAACTGTATTAGTATCTAATCTTAAAATAATACATAATTTAGAGATGAATATATTGAAACAACGGTTATAAAGATCACCTAGAAATCTACATTCGACATATATGTTGGAGGTAAACTGATTACATTATGTCCTTGTAGCAATCAAATCTTCAAAACCAAACCTCTTAAACCATTGTGACATTTGTACTATCAGTTAACCTATATTTACCCCATCAAAGTGTGTGCCATGTACCATATAAGGCAGAAGTAATACTACCTAAGTCAAGGTCATGCATTTCCTAACAATTTTATGTTCAAAACTGTCCTCGCGTTTGTTGCTTTAACATAATGTGCGTGTCAGTACGCGGGGCGTGCATAAATACATATACATATTTATAATGTGTATACAGTTGGATAATTCCCACGGTAAAACTGGCACAATAGGAAAATTGCGTATCGTTCTTACAGAGATGTGTATGGTGCTGCTGTTACCGTCAATGATGGGATGATGGTTTTAATCAAACTAGCGGTCGCCTAGTGGTCAAAATTCGACCAAAATTCCTAAGCTTGCTACTTTGTTTTCTGTTTTTCTATATTACATATAAATAAGGTATAGGTAACCATAGTTACAAAGAATTGTACGATTATTACTATCAATAGTACCAATGCTATTCGACTGCGTGTGTCATATGTATGGTTGTGTGCGTGTAGTGTTTTTTCATTAATTTAATGTATTTCTAATGCATATTTTATAAAAATATTAGGATTCGCCCCTCCTTCTCCATATAAACTTTAACTGTGCCAAATCTCATACTCCTCCGTCCGCGCAATTTTCGTAAAAAGGGGTACAAAGTTTTTGCTTCAAGTATTAATAATATATAGATATAATATAGATTCATGCCTGTTTATTATCAAAGAGGCAGGCAGAGGTGAATTGAATCACATTTCACCGACATCGAAGCAAGCTTCGAGCTTTCGTTCTACTACTGAGAATTATTTGTCAGAAAAACTTCTGTCAGATCTTATGAAGAACCTAAAAACATAACTGGCGATATGAGATGAGTAAATGTTGAACTAAGTAAAGTTTAGCGGTTCGGATGTTTTTTGCTTAATCACGCGTAGATTTGTATAGTCAATAATATACCTATGGTTTGTTAACCGCAACACCTTGTTGATATGAGTTGTATACTACTGAAATTATGTTGAATTGGCGATTTAAAATGGTGGCTGGTAGTAAAAGTAACTTCCAGTGCTCGCTAACCAATGGACTTTGACGTTCATAGGTACTTTATGATTTAAATCAATTAATGATTTTTAACTATATCTATGTTTTATTAAAGATTAAAGGTATTTCAACACCAACATCTCAACGTTGTTAAGCAAGCTTTTTGTAGGGTGAAGCATAAGCAAAGTGCAATCCTTACATATATTGTAAATGTGAGATTGTTTGTTTGTTATGCTTTCACGCCTTAACTGCTCGACCGGTCATCATAAGATTTTGCATACATTTTGTCAGGAGTACAAAAAAGGATAATGAATACGATTTATTTAGAAAATAGTATTATTCCAGAGCGAGCAAAGCCGCGGGAAGAAACTAGATATTCATTAACTTCAGTGTGGTTCGTAGATACTTATAACTGATTATTTGGTTAATATCGTGTCTACTATTAAAATTAGATGAATAAAATAGTGTGTTTACTACTCCATATAGATCCATTGAATTTCCTTTAACATATGTACGTTTAGAATTCCCTGTTGACTTGAGTAGAAAACGATGGCATCTCGCTGAAGATATTACGCATATGTGTGTTAAGGTACCGTTTTGTAATATTAAAAGTAGGCAGTTAAGGAAGTATTAAATAACTATAATATATTATATCCTGTATGATAGAACTTAAGCCTCTAGATCTTATCTTATCTTATGTGTGGGGGCCAGTCAGTGCAGACCGGCGACACTTCGACGCAGTGGGATCTTTTGTGTCGGCCCCAAGATTTAACCCTTAGCTATCTCCTTATGAATGTACTGCATAAGCCGCAGTGTACAATTCAGAGGGAGAAGCCTGAAGTCTTCAGGGTTTGGATATGCCAACCCCATCAGACCCATCCTCAGTCCAGCCAACGCGTCGTATTCACACAATAGGTGCGATATGGACTCGTCCTGTTCACCACAGGCTCCGCAGATCGAATTGAGTGCCAAAGCTTCTAGAGGAATTTTTTGAGTATCTAGATACTCAGAAAATAAGTTCCATTATACATCTCGGTCAGAAATCTTTACAGCCGAAATTTACAGTGATATATATTGAGATGCAGACGTACGGCAGAAGTATCTACTTCCAATGTATTGATAGCCAAATATAAAGATTTTTCCCTGTTTGCATAGGTAACCTATGATTGTTATGAATGTAAACTATGGATGTATATCTTACAGCAAGTGTGTTTGCGAAGAATATTTCGTCAGGAAGTAGCAGCACATGTAGTGTAACTATTTTTCTTTTGGCCTGACAAAACAGCAAATGTTTACGTAAATGGCATCAGTGCAGTTATTCTCCTGGTGTTACAATGGACTATGATGATCGCATTCCATCATGATTCTTTGCCATCCACGTGGCATAAAATTTGTCTTCTGCTCAAACAAAATAATTACATTTTTAAATATATAAAAAAACAAATTTAAAATATAAAAACTATGAAGACCCACCGGCATCGGGAACTGGGTCCAAGCTACCGGTAGTTAAGGCTCCAGCGAGAGAAACCTCCTCACGATGCGTGCCGTGTCAAGCAATACGGCCTTCTGCATCAGAGACTTAATCCAGCCGTCTAACGCGAGCCTCTTCAGGTTGTGATCGAGCCTCTTGGCAATCAGTCCATGGACTGATACGACAATCGGTACAATGATCACCGAATCCACATCCCACATGTCGACAATCTCGTGCGCCAGATTTAGATATTTAACTTGTTTATCTTTTTCAGCTTTCACGAGATTCCCGTCATGAGGAATGGTAATATCGACGATCATTGCACGGCGCTCTAATCGGTCCACCACCACAATGTCAAATTTATTAGCTACAACAGTGCTGTCGGTAATGATGGACCGATCCCAGTACAACATTGCATGACCATTTTCGAGAACGGGGTCGGGCATATACCTGTAGTACGGTACTTCTTAGTCCACGAGATCGTATTTTAAAGCATGTTGCTGATGTATAATCCTGGCCACTTGGTTGTGTCTATGCAAGTACTCACCATTAGCAAGATGAGAACATCCAGAGATAATATACCAGTATATAATAATATATTATTATTATTATACCTAGGTATTAAGACCTAATTTAATGCAAAGTATGAGTTCAGCTAAGGCTTGCATGTAATAATCATCACCAATCTACATTTATTTTCAATCTATATTTATGAACCTAGAGATACTAAAATAATTATTCATCAGTTCATTATTAACAGTTTTCTTAAAGCCTCCCTCTTCCCTTTCTAAAGCTGTTTCCCTCGTCAAGAATAACGTTACAAACATCGAACAGATGACGTAAAGAATACACGGAATTGGAACGACTACATGTTGATAATATACATTTTTGTCTGATTTGGGGATCGAAGCAACACTCAGCTCATGAGCAGTGACGAGGCAAACTTTTAAACTATTGCGTAATTCGTGAACTCAAACCTAAATCTACGTCGATCTACTTTTGAGTCCAGGTCTTACACTTAATCTTCTATACTACAGGCACGAACAAGCTGTATAGAGGGCTACGCTTGACTAAACTGTAGTACTAAGCAATGACAATTCCATATTCGAAGCACGTCGTAGGAGCGGCACAGAAAGCGATAAGAGGGAAAGTTGTGATAACACGGTATTACGTACGTATGGGACATGAGTTTAGGAAGTCGTGACCTACTCCGTTATTATCTTCTACTAGCCTGCGACTTCGTTCCTGTGCAACTAGCTAATCTATACAAATAAATAAAATTGAAGTGTCAGTTTGTAATGTCAAAATAACAGCTTTTTATCTAATGCATATGAAAGTATATAAGGTACATAGGCGAAAACATCTATTTTAAACATTTTTGTCTGTCTGTTTGTTCCGGCCAATCTCAGAAACGGCTGAACCGATTTTGACGGGTCTTTCACTGGCAGATAGCTGATGTTATAAGGAGTAACTTAGGTCACATTGATTTTAGAAAAAAAAGGGTTCCGCAGAGACAAACACTTTTTAGTTAAAATCTACGCGGACGAAGTCGCAGGTAACAGCTAGTATAATATAATATAGCATATTAGTTATAGTTTTAAATCACAGCGGGATTAACCTAGTGGCAGGCTCGAGGTCGATGCCAAGGCACTATTTGCTGCTTTTTCGAATTTATATGCATATTTTAAATCGTTAATTATCTCTAGCTTTAACGGTGAATGCTTACAGCGCGATAAAACCTGCATGTCTGAGAGTTCTCCACAATGTTCTCAAATATATCGCTGGCTCACTATTACAAGGTTCTATGTTATTTTTTTTACTTTAGGGAAATGAGGTTTAAAATTTGCATATCAGTAAAAATAACTTAAAAAGTAACTTAGAACTATTTGCGATTTAATATAGTGAGGTGGTAAGTGCTTCCATCTATTACTATATTAGTCTAAACAAAAAGGAATGACATAAATAGAACCATGCAATATTCATAAATCATTTTTTTCAAAAATGTAACATAGAACCTTGTAATATTGGACCAGCGATATGTGAACTCTGCCCTCCCCAACTGGTCCAGCGTGGTGGACTATGGACTAACCCTTTTCACAATGTGAAGAAGTCTGTGCCAAGCAGTGGGACAGGGCTGATAATAATATTAGATATATTATTATAGGTCACAGTATTTTTTATGAAACTTCTTGTTGTTTTCAACCCAATTCCACTTTGATCCATCAGCTGTGAGGCCAGCGTCTGTTATTTATTTTATCTAAGAGTTGCGATGCGGTCAAGGACTTCGACACCTAGTATAATTCGTTCCATCTTTAAAATTGATATCTTTTGTCCTTAGCAAAACTGCTCCCGCACTATGTAAGTACACTCACATAAACGCTCCCATGACACACGTATTACATCTACATATATCGCGATGACAGAGTTCACAAACATTGAAACAAGAGACACAAAAACACCCAATCTTGGCACAAATTTGGCTTATTTAAATTTTAGTGTCATGTGGGAATCAAACACAGCCACTGTACCGTCTGTGCAATCAAAAATTATCTACGACTTTATGCAGGTATTAAACCTATTGAGTCCCAGCGGCATACCGGCGGCCAGATACAATAGATTTTTGATTATGTCTGGTATTCCAAGACTTGACAGATTATTCTCAGATCTTTTGACAAACCATAAGTAAGTATAGGCTTGGAATACCATACATAATCAAAAATCTATTGTGTTTGACCGCCGGTGTGCCGCTGCGACTCAATAGGTTAAATAGCTGCATAAATTCGTAAATAATTATTGATTGCACAGACGGCACAGTGGCACGTTGTAGGACGTCGTAGATTGATCGCCATAACTTTGCGCTTTTAGGTAGGCCTAAAAGCGCAAAGTTATGGTGATCGATCTACGAGGCATTAGTTAATACGAGGCATTAATTTGTACATAGATATATACACTCATGTCAGCTTTACATAGGAGAGGGTAGGCAAAGGCTATAGGTTTATAAGTAGATCCTACGATCCTCGCCCATTTTTCTTGCAGCATAACATATATTAGAATATTTCATACAATCACATTACACAGCAATGTAAGTACCCATTATTTAAATTAAGAAAAACTATTCGATGTTTAAAATATTCAAATGTCAAAATCTGTCTCGTAACCGTTAATTGTTAAACGGTGTAATAGGCTAGGTGCTTACATTGCACAACTCGTAAGTGTAGCACTTATATAACGAAGAATTCATTACTACTGGGATTTTACGTCCTTTGGGTATAACACGCCTTAGTTGTTAATGGTTTCGAAAATGGTGACAGGGGAGTGTTGATAGTCTTGTGTACACAGCCTAAATGTTACACTGATTGACTAATGCCTTAGAGGTTTGTACTTATGATTATCCCTAATCGTAAGATGCGGGTTTTTAGACGACCAGTCTTTAAATTGTAGTGCGTTGGGTATGTTCGCAGAAGCTGGGCTGGATACGTTTAATGCCATCCAGAGAAAACGAATCGCTGGATTCATGTCGAGGGTTGGTTCGTGTACGAACAGTATTATCAAAGAGTTTTCTGAAAGACTGTATACTACCACAATGTACAATAAATGGTTACAGATTGCAGCGTAATAATTGTATCTAATAGCGTCATTTTTAGTAATAGCGTAGAGAGGTTATATATATTCATTTTGTTTGTTATGTAACTTCATTTATTTTCTTTTTTAATACGGATATGTTATTCTTTTTTTGTTCCTTTTCTGTGTAAAATATGGAGTGTAAAGATTCCGAAATAAAGATTTATTATTATTATTATTATTAAATCAAGCTTTCAAAAAGGTAACTACTTTTTTAAAGCCGATAAGACGATGCATCTTACAGTAAAAGTGTTTAACAATAGTAGTTTAAAGTTTCAAAATTATGTAATAATAGTGTTTTATAAAAAATAAACAACTCGCTAAACTCTGTATAAAGTTTGTTTAATTTCAAGAGTAATTTTATTATTAGATCATTTAACACATGAATGGTTGAAGTAATTAAAATATCAACTTAATTTTTACCTCAAGGTAACAAGCGTGAAGGTGGTCGTTACTGTCTATGCGCCAGGTATTGTTGGTTCAATTCCTACACAGGACAAACATTTTTGTGATCCATTCATAGTTGTTGTGTAAAGAACAGCGAAACGGTGTTCTTTATGTCCGTTGTTTCAATATTTGTAACGTCCCCCGTGATTCAGGCATTATTTTATGAGCTTTTTAATAAATATACAGGTTTTATAGGTTCCATGGTTGCTATTAGCATCTTAGTACCGCCCTGAAGTTCTTCAATAAAGCAACTGTATGATAAAGTTTATGGTTTGCCTAAATACAGCAATAGCTTAGTAAGGAATTCCAATAGAAAATTCGCTTTGGTGTATTCGCGTATTATTTGCTTGTTTAACTTATGGCTTATGTTTAACTTATCACCAGATATAGTAAAATATAACAGTCAGAAATAGTAAATGATCACCAAAATTAAAACCGCATTTTAATACCAAAAATATTAACTACACAGCAAAGAGATCAAAATAAGTCGACGGAGCCCCGCTTTGCGGAGCTCCTATTTTTGGGTGGGTTTAAGAAGAAACCTAACATAACCTAACCCTTCCGAGACGGAATTTAGTGATTATATTTTTATGATATGAATGAATTTCGTAAATATGATATGAATTTATTGATTTTATTTAATATTTTAGTAAGCATATGTTGGTGTGCAATTACTATTTTTGGTGGTCATTATAATTAATTCCTTAACTTATTAATAACAAAAGGGAATGATAACGATCATACATAGAGAATCACATCTGTTTGTCGGAGCAGTAGGCAGAGACTACTGCTGTCCAGTTGCCATCCATCCATCATATCTCTTGATGAAAATAAGTATTAAAAGTGGATGAACTTCATTCACTTTAAACACATTCTTTATACACATTTTACCATTAACACTTGGTTTGTATCTCGGGTCGGGTGTAGTGTGCGTTGAGTCACCTCATAAATAACTTAATAATACTGCTGACCTGTAAATTGAATATCAGAGACTATATCCCTATCTTATCTTATGTGGGGGCCAGTCAGTGCAGACCGGCGACACTTCGACCCAGTGGGATCATTTGTGTCGACACTCTCCCAATAACGACTGCCATATATGTTCATGGCAGCCGGGACCAACGGCTTAACGTGCTTTCTGAGGCACGGAGCAGGCGATAATTGTCAATCAATACGCACATAATTTCGAAAAGTCATATAACTTCCCAAAGTCAGAGGTGCGCGACGTGGGTTCGAACCCGAGACCCTCCGCATTGCAGTCTGTTGGTCTCCCCACTGAGCTATCGCTGCTCTGACTATAGCCCTAAGGATTTTCCTACTGTTCGGTCGCCTATGATGATACACGCTCATATTGATTATTATAATACTGAAAGGGAAAAAATAATAACTTTTGCTCGATCCAGGTATTGAACGCGAGACTTTACATTCGCAGTTATGCGTATACCCACTTACAAAACATCACTGTTCTCGGTTTAACCCTGTACCGTACTACATTTAATTAAGTCGAGGTGAAATTACTTAGACGAAACGGTGGATTTGACCTTTCACTGTTAAACTATAGAAAACGAAATCGTATCTCGGTAAGAAGGCTCTTTGATATTTCGACACAGGTCTAGTGTGCTAATCGTCTAAAGGGTTTTATATATTGAGTAAGTAAGAGCGAAGGGTTTTCGTTTTGTTCGTCTGTAAATTTCAGTCTTATGACAGACAACTTTAGTATGTGTGATCGAGAGATTGTTATTATAGTTTTAAAAGGTGTATATATGTATACACCGTCTGAAACTATAATAAAAATCTCTATAATAATCATTTTGTCTATAATATATGTATATTATAGACTAAAATGTTATGTGTGTATTATAGTAAACAACTCTTCGAGTCTATAAGAAATATTAAGAATATATAATTATAAAAAAACCTGGATTTAAATTGTTAAAACGATGTACTGAAAACTTTCGTAAATGTGAAGTAGGTGTAGAAGTACATACATCATTTGTTTTTCGCAGGACAGCAAGGGATGCCGCTTCTCAACTATTACTAAACGATGGATAACTTACTTATGCCTTACTCGATTTTCATTCGGGACAAACGTAAGTACAAATAGCTATTCTAAGTATATTCCTGGCGTATATTTTTCTAATGGGACCGCGAATATGTCCGTATTAGCTACGTTCACTTGTTCTATAGGAGTCATAATAATACTTACTAAAATAAATCGTATACAAACGTTTTAGGTAGCTAAGCAGTACATTACTTATTATATTAATCAAGTAATATATGCATGAATAAAAGAAAGTTCGTTACTGAATATAAATAAAATAGTAAATATAAGAATCTATAACCTTTTCATTATTACTTAAACATTTCTGATGTTCAAGCGAACGAGTGCTGGAAAGATTGGCTTCGTATCATTCTTTGCTTATAAGGACTAAATCAATTGTCATCCTTTATCACGTAAGTTTTACACAATCCCCTGTAAATCTTTCAAGTAACGTAAGACATGACGCATTATGACCTCAAGTTTATTCGGTACGCAGAAGTACAGACAAAGCCGATTCACACGGCCCTAGTTCAGAGGTAAGCTAGACGGACAGTCGTACTCGCGATACCAACCAAGCACCACGCACCATTGCTTGTACTCAGCAACGCGCTTATAGGTCATACCTGACCAATTTATCATGAACTTTTTTCTAACCAAATATCCAACCATGTGGTTTCAACTTATACTAGTGTTTTTATCATCGTCTGCAAACGCTCAGTTAGATTTGCCGCCGATATCTAGCACTCCGAGAAACTACGGTGGATATGGCTTGCTATCCAGTACTCAAACTTCTATAAACTCACCAGGGAATCAGTACGATGTGAACAGGAACTTCCAGTATAGTACTGCAAGACCTGTGTCGTCTAGTCAGTCACCGGGAGTGTACCCTGTGTCTTCTACCCCTTATAACATCAACCCTGACATCAACAACAATGGTTATCCAACTTTTGGAAATAACAGGAACCCTAGTTCAACAACAGGACGGCCATACGATGAGAGGAACAGAGATGATTCAATTGACATCAATAATGATCCCAATTTCAGAAGGAATGACCCAAATTTCGTTCGCAATGATCCTAATTACGTTGGAACTAATCCTTACGATTTTAACAGGGGTGTTGATGGTAATACTATCGATGATAGGTCACAGCGTGTAAACCTGCAGCAGGTTCGAGATTTTTTGACCCAAGCTGATGACCAGGCATCGAAGGAGTGTACTAACAATGTTGCTGCTCAATGGAACTTTGAGACTGACGTCAGCGATGCTACACAGCATGCAGCGGTGAGTTTATTTTTATTTCTTTGTTTCTTTTTATGTACAGATTCCTAAAATAGTAAAGTATCTTTAATTTAGGCTATCTGAACCGGTAAAGTACTAAAAGGTTGACTGTACGCTACGTAGTATCGATGTAGTACACTTTTATTTTAAAATTGAATTATGGAAAAAAATATATAATTGTCTGTTGTTTGAAAATATATCTAATATAACTATAGATATTCTTTTTTATTTCTTTTTTCATAACGTTGATTCTTTGGACGTACATGTAATAGAAAGAGGAATCTAATAGCCTGTAATAATTGAATATTGCACGCGTTTGATGTCAAAATAAGATAGGTACTTGCTTGTATAATTGTAAAGACGCATTATTCCTTCTTCATACATTTTTATAATGCATTTGCAGTGAAAAGAAATACTAGCCACACCATGTTTAAATAGCGGTCTGTACTCTGCACAATAATTACCAAGAGGCAAATGACTACTATTTGAGATCGTTATCAAATAAACAATGTTGGTACCGGCGTGTTTAAATGACGTATCACATTTTATAATACCCTGGGAACGTGTTTTTTTTACTTGCAATTTAAGTTTATAGTAAATAATTCTTAGTTTTCAACCAAGCGGCACTTTATTATTATTGAAAGTTATATGAAATAAATTATAGTACAGTCAAAGGCTTCGTTCGCTCTAGAACAGTATTTTTTTCTAGTTAAAAGTTTTAAGAAAACCTTTTCTGTACTCCTGATAATGTGTATGCGAAATATCAAGATGATCGATCGAGTACTTACGACGTAAAAGCGTAACAAACAAACAACCTCACATTCGCATCTATACTAATATTATAAAGCTGAAAAGTTTGTTTGTTTGTTTGTTTGAACGCGCTAATCTCAGGAATTACTGGTCTGAATTGAAAAATTATTTTTGTGTTGGATAGCCCATTTATCGAGGAAGGCTATAGGCTATATAACATCACGCTACGATCCACGGGGGTGGCGCAGTAATGATACACGCGGATGAAACCGCGGGACCATCTAGTTTATAATGTTAGGTAGAATATTCTTATAACGGCTGCTCGTTATATTACGAAAACGTCTATAAGATATTGTAGTTGTATTCAATTATTATATATAATTATGATTTCTTGTCATTGTCCCTTGTTGATAAATTGTTAGCCTAATCAAAGAGTGTTACATTGGCAATAGAGTCGATCAAGGACTAAAAGGGCATCTTCTTAAAATTTTTAACGCTTGTGCTACGATAAAGAAAAATATCGAGTTCTCAAAGTTTCGAGAAGTCTTAACTTAGTCAAAATCATTGCGATATTCTTACTGCCGCAAAAATCTTATTCAGTAACAATCAGATCGAGTCAGTTTCAAATGAATTTGGGATTTAGAGAACCCGATTGATTTGCCACGTTAGCGTATTGATATCTTCCGTAGTAACTTACATAACAAATATTCATGGATATAATTCAAAATTAGATATTTAGATAACAATCGAATCGCAACATAGTACTGTGCCAGCAACCGCAAAGTTTCGCATTTAAAACTTTACCTAATGCTCTAATTAGGTGTAAAAACCGAAAGGATGCGCATTGTGTTCACATTTTAAATTATACAAATCATAGTAAAATATAACATCGATTATATTATATTGATTAACACAATATTTTAATCACTTAGACTACCTATTTGTTCTATATCCATAAAATTCCGCTCACTTTTATTGCCGATTGTGACGATACATTTGATTGAATCCTAAGATATTATGATAATAAAAGTCTTATTAGCAGCGTCTAGTAATAATAGATGTTCCGAGTCTGAGTGTTCTTTGTGCCCGGTTTTTTGATGCTTGTAAAAGCCCCTACGACACAGGAATTATTCCTAGTGCAGTGCTCGCCCCCTATGACGTCACAAAACAGCTGGCAAAGTATAGGCGCCATATATGTCGTAAATTTTGATGCTTGTAAAAGCCCCTACGACACAGGAATTATTCCTAGTGCAGTGCTCGCCCCCTATGACGTCACAAAACAGCTGTCAAAGTATAGGCGCCATATATGTCGTAAATTTTGATGCTTGTAAAAGCCCCTACGACACAGGAATTATTCCTAGTGCAGTGCTCGCCCCCTATGACGTCACAAAACAGCTGTCAAAGTATAGGCGCCATATATGTCGTAAATTTTGATGCTTGTTAAAGCCCCTACAACACAGGATTTATTCCTAGTGCGATGCTCGCTCCTTATGGAGGTAACAGAACAGCTGGCAAAGTATAGGCGCCATATATGTCGTAAATTTTTGCAGATAAATTTGAAGGCGTGACTCTATATGAATATGAATAATATTGCACCAATTAAAACAGTATTTTAATATATTTCCATCAGCGCAGCGGTGAAATTTCTTTATTCACGCATGTATTCCCATAGTGCATGGAAAGTTTCCGGGTAGCAGTTCCCATGGCTAGAACAATGTATGTGATACGTTTCTACGTTATAGCGTCTTCTTGGTTTTTGTAGAGAGCCAGTATTGTCTAGTGTTAGAGTTGTTACGTGATGTCGTATTGTATAGGTTTCTAGTCATTTTATTGATGTGTTATTAAATCTGCTCATGGTGTGTCGATTGAAAGAATAGTGACACGTATTTGTATTGAGTTAATTGGTGTGAATAGGTAACGTAAATTCTTGTTGTGTATTGATTATTATTTTCAAAAGATTTTCAATGGGTTTCAAATTACTAGTATTCGTATTGTTCAATAGATCAATTAAAAGGATTGTAATAGGAGTGGGTTCACGTAGGTAGTGCAAGGGATGGGATCCAAATCTACAACCTCTCGATGGCAAGTTCAATGCCTTATTCAGTAGGCTATCACAGCTTAACATTAACCGGCTATTTGGATAGGAAGTAATTAGTAATATTAAATAACTTAGTTGTAGATAAAAACTTTAAGAAAATTCTGTTTTCTATAGCTAGTGAAATACAGCTGATTGCAGTGGTTTAAGTAGACTCCTCCACAGGCAGTAGGATAAAATATTATGTTTCACAAATAATTCTTCTGGGTTTGGGTGCTAGTTGTGCCTGTTATTTTAAAGCTTGTAAATTCAAATATTTATGTTATTATAATAGTAAACATAAACAGGTTTAAGCAAATATTTATTGCTTTAAAATTTATTGAAGTGAAAACTTCTTTAGCGGCGTTGTGCACTTTTTTTGTGATGGGTAAAAAATGTTATACTCGCGTCAGGACACGTGACCTGATCGAAAATTCGTAAGACGGAGGGAGAATTGTCAAACTCGCGTCAGGACACGTGGCCTGATCTAAAATTCGTAAGACGGGGCGAGGATTGTCATGTTTGTGTACGATAGCGCAATAAATAAATATTGTATTTTACCACATAAATGACAGTACTTTTATACTGATAATTAAAGCAATTCGTGCAAAATTATTTCCTAACCATTCCAAAATATAAAAAATGCACAACATTAATATTTAAGTTTTCACTTCTGCCGGCACTCCCGGAGTGCAACCCGTTGTTATGTTTTTAACATTTCGTATTTGCATAGCTGAAACAGTTGCAACACAGAGACTATCCCTTACTGTAAGTTTTAGACACAACTCCGTTGTTTCGGTAATGCTTGTGATTATACCTCATGCAGGTTAGACATCAATCATCATCATACGGCCCACCTGATGGTAAGTGGTCACCGTAGCCTATGGACGCTTGCAACATCAGAGGCATCATCGGCGTTGCTGACCCTTTAGGAAAGGACGTGGAAAGGAAAGGGAGCAGGATGGAGGAAAGGGGGTGATTGGGCCTCCGGTACTCTCACTCACCGAACGAAACACAACAGTAGGACTACTGCTATTCCACGTCGATATTCTGTGAGAGGCTAGTCCTTCCCCGGTCGAGCCGGCCCATTCATGCTGAAATCAGCGAGGCTCTACTACTCAAAAAACAATCTTTTAACATACAATTTCTATCTCTGCTTATTCCTTTAGGATTATAGGCGTAAAACTGTATGTTATGAATACGTATATATGCAATAGCTTACTCATTCACCGTCCATAACAATGTTGTACATATCGAGATCTTATTAATAAATTTCTTATGACACTTCTCGTGGGAGCTATAGATGTAGGTCGTGACTTGTTTCGATATTTTCTATTCAGACCATTTTTTGTATGTATGACCTTATTATCGGTCGATATCTTAATTCTATTGACAAGAGGTAACTGAACAATTGAGGCTTGTGATGTTTTTTGGTGGCCTTGTGTTAAAGGCTGATTGAAATATTCCAGTACTGTAATAAAATAATTCTAACTATTTATTATCGGAGAATCAATATCAATCGAAAACGCAGTAAGACTATGATTCGAAAAAGAAAGTGATTTTTTGAAATGATAGTCAAAGGGTAATTTCAATTTGCAGACATCTATGGAAATTAAAATGAAGCGATAAGAGTTTAGAGTCTGTTGGCATTCGAACCGAAATTGTAAAGACGGAACGCCTAAGGAGTGACTTTGTCTGTCTGTCCGTCTGTCTGTCAATGTTGCTTATCCCAAAACATTAAAATCATTACTCAAAATCAGAAATAGTTATAAATAATACTTGTCTAACTTTATTGCAACTGATAACATCTCTTAGTTTTTCTTTTAAAAGACAACTCCTGCACTAGGCATACTTTATGTGACTTCACAAACATTAAATTAACTGACATAAGGCACATCCAAACTCGGAACAACTATTTGTGGCAGTCACAAATTTTTGTCACGTGTGGGATTCGAACCTACAACACTCAGCACAGTACTAGTGGCGAGGCGACCATTTAAACAATTACGCCATCCGTGCAGTCGAATATCGAAGGTAAAAGAAATAGCCTCGATGGTGTAGTGGTTAGTGTAACCGACTGCCACGCCTGAGGTCGGGGGTTCGATTCCCGCACAAGTCAAACATTTGTGTGCATGAACATGGATGTTTGTCTTGGTTTCTATGTATGATATGTATGTATTTACAAAAAAAAGTGTATGTATGTTTATCCATTGTTTAGTATCCATAGTACAAGCTCTGCTTAGTTTGGGCTAGATGGTGTTGTGTGTATGTAATATTATTATATCTGATTTGATTACCTACCACGGCAGAGCTGAGAACTGTATTATGATCGGGGATATCTGAAACCCCGGTTTGCTGGCTTTTACATTATATATGTTTTTGTTTGGGCAATGATTTAACCAAAATTGATATCGGATATTTGTCACCATTGATTTGCTTGGTAACATCCGTCATTGCGTTTACAGTACAATAGCGGTCGGAACAATGGTGTACCGACGGCGTTACAGTGTTCATGGCCACCTCTACTTGTATTGTAATCGATTTAACATTTCATCTAGATACTTGTAATAAGGCGAATATCCGTACAATTGTGCAGTGGAACAAAATAAGGTGTCTGTTGTAATTTAGGGCATTCAAAGTTGAACGTGCCAAAGATTGCTTGCTTTCACACTGTTTGTCAATCGGTAGTGCACCTATGTAGCTTTAATAGTGTCACTCTTATACCAGTTCTTGAAGAAAATGAAGCACTTTTTCAAATCCTTTTATATTATAGAAGAGATTACCAAAATGACAACTAGATAGGAAAAATAATGCTATCAAAGTTTAATCTATCTAGAAAAGAAAATAAAGCACTTTTCAAATCTTTTTATGTTATAGAAGAGATTACCAAAATGACAACTAGATAGGAAAAATAATGCTATCAAAGATTAATCTATCTAGAAAAGAAAATAAAGCACTTTTCAAATCTTTTTATGTTATAGAAGAGATTACCAAAATGACAACTAGATAGGAAAAATAATGCTATCAAAGATTATTCTATCTAGAAAAGAAAATAAAGCACTTTTCAAATCTTTTTATGTTATAGAAGAGATTACCAAAATGACAACTAGGTAGGAAAAATAATGCTATCAAAGCTTAATCTATCTAGAAAAGAAAATGAAGCACTTTTCAAATCTTTTTATGTTATAGAAGAGATTACCAAAATGACAACTAGATAGGAAAAATAATGCTATCAAAGATTAATCTATCTAGAAAAGAAAATAAAGCACTTTTCAAATCTTTTTATGTTATAGAAGAGATTACCAAAATGACAACTAGATAGGAAAAATAATGCTATCAAAGATTAATCTATCTAGAAAAGAAAATAAAGCACTTTTCAAATCTTTTTATGTTATAGAAGAGATTACCAAAATGACAACTAGATAGGAAAAATAATGCTATCAAAGATTATTCTATCTAGAAAAGAAAATAAAGCACTTTTCAAATCTTTTTATGTTATAGAAGAGATTACCAAAATGACAACTAGGTAGGAAAAATAATGCTATCAAAGCTTAATCTATCTAGAAAAGAAAATGAAGCACTTTTCAAATCTTTTTATGTTATAGAAGAGATTACCAAAATGACAACTAGATAGGAAAAATAATGCTATCAAAGATTAATCTATCTAGAAAAGAAAATAAAGCACTTTTCAAATCTTTTTATGTTATAGAAGAGATTACCAAAATGACAACTAGGTAGGAAAAATAATGCTATCAAAGCTTAATCTATCTAGAAAAGAAAATGAAGCACTTTTCAAATCTTTTTATGTTATAGAAGAGATTACCAAAATGACAATTAGGTAGGAAAAATAATGCTATCAAAGCTTAATCTATCTAGAAAAGAAAATAAAGCACCTTTTAAATCCTTTTATGTTATAGAAGAGATTACCAAAATAACAACTAGATAGGAAAAATAATGCTATCAAAGATTAATCTATCTAGAAAAGAAAATAAAGCACTTTTCAAATCCTTTTATGTTATAGAAGAGATTTTAACAGAAACTAGACAGGGAAAATAATGCTATCAAAGCTTAATCTAACTAAGTGATTACTTATTTAGTTATATATTTCAAAAATCAAAGTATGCTATAACATTCACACATTATTCCCCGAAACACGCACGAAAAGTTTGGCCACGCCATAGTTTAGGACATCATAACCGGTTAGCTCGCTTTTGGACGTAAGATAATAATACATATATTTAAGTAGAAATAGCATTAGAGAATTGAATCTATAATATATGTATATAACCAGCAAATGGCTTTTAGAAATTAAAAAACTAATAACGTGTAAGCATCAATAGTGGGAGACCTAGACATACAATTTTTTCACGCTGACAACAAGTCCAGCTGTGGGACAATTTATTTACAGGGCTAATCTATACTAATATTATAAAGCTGACGAGTTAGTTTGTTTGTTTGTTTGAACGCGCTAATGTCAGGAACTACTGGTTCGGTTTGAAAAATTATTTTAGTGTTGGATAGCCTATTTATCGAGGAAGGCTATAGGCTATATAATCATAAACGTGGGTGAAACAGCGGGCACATCTAGTTGTATATAATACTAGATGTTCCCGCGGTTTCACCCGCGTTTATAGTTACTGCGCCGCCCCCGTGGGTCGTAGCGTGTTGTTATATAGCCTATAACCTTCCTCGATAAATAAGCTATCCAATAATAAAATATTTTTTCAATTCGAACCAGTAGTTCTTAAGAATAGCGCGTTCAACCAAACAAACAAACTCTTCAGCTTTATAATATTAGTATAGATTTTCATATAATTAAAAAAAAAACAGTCCATCACACACGAATAGTTGCTTAATGGAAGCCCATAAATACACACACAAAAATAGCCTGTGCAATAATAATTTTGGCACGTGCAAATAATTATAACCATTGCAATGTCATTGGTCACACTAGTCAAAACAAAATGTCGGATGCGTGACCGTCGCAAAATGGCGTCCTATAACCTGTAATATCTTGACCTATATGGCTTGGGATATAATAACAATAAGATAATTCATTACACCAAGGCTTCTCATTGTGTTCGTTATTATTGTTAGAAGTAAAGTATATGGTTGTATTTAATTGGTTTGTGACCGTAATAGTAGCATTGGATGACACTTGCTGGGTTGAAATGGCATTTAAGTAAGCGGCGATCTGTAGCGAATATTTCCGGGATAACTGTCTTCTGATTTGGAAGATTTATTGAAGCGGCTTAACATTAAAAACATAATACATGACAAGAGTAATGCGTCGGTATAATTGTAAATAGAATCCTAACTAATATTCTAAAAGCGAAAATGAGTTTGTTTGTTTGTTACCTTTTCACGCCTAAACCTCTGAACCGATCATCCTGAAATTTTGCATATACATTGTCAGGTGTACAGAAACGGACATAGGCTACCTTTCATCCCGAATAAAATTACTGTTGCCGAGGAAAACAACTAACGTTCTTATGATAATAGATGGCGCCACGTGTCTTTCGAATCATGATTGAATTATATTATTACAAGCAGAGTAAAACCCAAATTGATTGTCAAATTCTAAATAAACGCGAGCGAAGCCGCAGGCAAAAGCTAGTTGTAAATATATTGTAATACTTATGGTCTTTATGCTGATGTCTAGGATCGTAAAGTAATCCAAAACTCGCGGCCCGAGAATAGAACCCGAGAGCTCATGTACAGTACTCATTATTACTGCCATTGCGCTCCATATCAGACTTATAAGGAACAGATTTTTCAATATTCATATTATCTAAGGTCAACGATATCATCGTATTTAAGTTTCCCCTCGTGGTTTAAATTACGATTCATATTACAAAGTTAAAACTAGATTCTATGTTTACATTAGCTGTTTTTCTAACCGAGTAACGTATAATGTCTAGTAATATTATCAATAAATAAGTACCTACGCCCTATTTTTTGTCAGTAATCCAATAATTCCACCAAATTATACCCACCCAATTCAATAAGTATAGACTTTCAGTATAACCTTGAAATATTTCGTTTAAAAACACATTTTATTCATAATAGAATATTGAAAATAAAAACGATTTAAATTGTCTTGTTACGTGATAGGCGTGAGACACGTACTTATTGAAAGGTTTTCCATTGTCCAAAATCTAA
The DNA here is from genome assembly GCA_963564715.1 of Catocala sponsa. Lineage (NCBI taxonomy): Eukaryota > Metazoa > Arthropoda > Insecta > Lepidoptera > Erebidae > Catocala > Catocala sponsa. The sequence continues at coordinate 5,959,839 of OY751334.1, forward strand.
AAAAAATCAGGACGTTTTTTAGAGATGTTTACTTAATTTATGGAATGAAAAGATTCAATTTATTTAAAAGGAAGTATTGGTAAGAAGAAAATTGTGTTAAAGAAATAATCACATTATCTATATATTAATACGTGAAGCGAAAACTTTGGATCCCTTTTTACGAAAATTGGGCTGACGCAGGAGTATGAAATTTTGCACAGTTATTGTTTATACAGGGAAGAAGTGACGAATGCTAATATTTATATAAAAAATGTATAATAAATACATTAAATTAATGAAAAAACACTACACGCACACAACCATGCATTTGACACACGCAGTCGAAGCGCGTAACTATGGTTACATATATCAATATACGAGTATAATGACATGACATAATATCATCGGTCCAGTGGTAAAGTAGCCAATCTGCCATTTTGGCGTTTTTGAGTTAAATATATCAATATTAATGTCTTAATAATAATAAATGAATATTTATTATAACACATACATTAAGACATTTATTTTTTAATACTAAATCTATAACTTCAGAAAGATACGTTAGGATTCAGATTTACAGGACCAATTTCAATCTTCTTTTTGCTCTCCTCAAAAAAGTGGTTTTTGTAGATTGGCTACTTGACCATTGGACCGACGATATATATCAGTTGGTCGAATTTCGAGCACAAGGCGACCGCTAGTCTATATTAATACGTGAAGCAAAAACTTTGTACCCCTTTTTACGAAAAGTGCGCGGACGGAGGAGTATTAAATTTGGCACAGTTAAAGTTTATATGGAGAAAGAGGGACGAATTCTAATATTTATATAAAATATGCATTAGAAATACATTAAATTAATGAAAAAACACTACACGCACACAACCATGCATTTGACACACGCAGTCGAAGCGTGTAACTATGGTTACATATCAATATACATAATTACATATAATGACATAATTATTATTATATCAGCAATATCTTACAGGCAAACTTTGGTCAAATTTCGAGCACTAGGCGAGCGCTAGTATTAGTAATTACCCAGGCCGTTTAATTACTTGTGAAGCTTACCGTTGTACAGACAATATGTGACTTGTGCGGATGTGTTCATGAAAAGTGACAAAAGACAAAAAATATATTTTCAATGATATATCCTCTATCAATTCTTTAAAATAAGTAGGCATAGGTGGAGAGTAAATTAAAAAGAATGCTCAATTCTATTAAATAACAATAAAAAGATAAGAAAATAATAATAGTCTTTATGACTATTAAATCCTCTCAATGAAAAAGTCTAAGTTCTTACTAATATTATAAATTCAAAACTAAGTCTGCCTGTCTATCTGTCTGTCTGTTACCTTTTCACGGCTAAACCACTCAGCTGATTTAGATGAAATTTGGTACAGATATAGTTTAAATCCTGGGGAAGGACATAGGCTACTTTTTATTGATGTAGGTACCACGCGGGCGGAGCCACACGCAGTAGATTGTAAAATATAAGTCCTTTAAATTTTCCTTAGTTTGTACGGTCGTATTTCCCATTTTTCTAATACATATCTCTATTTAGATACGCATGCGCTTTTTAATGCAAGAAATGAAAAAAAAGCATAATTTTTTATTAGTAGGTACATGTAGGGTATCATAATCACGTTATATTGTTGTTGCCTGTATAGTTTTGTATACATTTTCCTTTCATAATCAATTTTGCTAAAACAATCGCCATACGAAAGGTACAAATCTCTGACCTTTAAAAACTTTCACTGTCAGAAAACGTAAAGAATACTTCAATTGAAACCGTGTCAAAATAAGTTAACAATGTGTATTGGTTTAAATTGATTAACACAATACCTTAAAGTGACACATCAATATAACATAAACATGTTACCTTTTTATGATCATTAGCATCTATAAGTTATTTCATTCATAAGAAAATATCTTTTGCTCAAATGCAAATTGTGTGCAATGGAAATATTTACTGCGTCATTCGTCCTGTAGTTGAAATTTAGCTTTACAGACGAAGGCTCTATTTCAGTGTTGGATATAGTATTTGTATTTAAGAATTAGAGTAGATTCATCCCTATTATGTGAGGCTTACAATATAATCACGGAAGAGTACATCTTCCTTCGAGAAAATACAATTGTGAGTTTATGTATCTGTAAAAAATATTTAGTATCGTTAATAATTACGTAGATCAAAAGAAACTTCTTATTGCTATTTTCTAGGTAATTTTATGAAAACATATATCATACTAGCTGTTACACGTAACTTTGTCCGCGTGGAAGTTTTTATACAGTTCGCAGATTTTTTTTCGAAAATAAGAGTATGATTACTCCTTATAACATCAGTAATCTGCCGTCAAAATCCAGCCGTTTCAGAGATTAACCGGAACAAACAGACAGACAAAAAATAATGATTTTTGGTATAAGTACCGTATATACTTTCATATGCATTTAGTAAAAAGCTGCTATTTTATCATTACAAACAGATAATCAAATGCTTTAATACACCTCTGCGAACCCCTTCGTGTATTTAGGCGTGAGTATATATACAGGTATAGCGATAGCCTTACTTCAATTCTATTTATTTGTATGGAAGATGTATAGATATATTAGTAGAAATCTCTGTTTTTATCTATTTCTTCTAATAAAAATATTGCCTATAGGTACTCGTATATTATATGTAAGGAATCAAGGAACTTAAAATACCCTAGTTTTCATTTATCAATTGTTACGAGTGCTCAGGTATTTATCTAACACAATCGATCTTTGACTTAGTCACACACAACTACTTGATTTCACAAACTAGTCATTTTATATTGTTTAATCGCACGATCTGGTTCACGTAACTCTAGTCTAGTGTACGTGTTTGTAGTAGAACAGATTAATATTTGTCGTTAGGGTTTAAAGGACTTGCATATAATAAAGATAATAATGTATATATCAAGCTGCCTCCGTGGCGCAGCAGTAGTGAATGCGACTGCTGTGCATCAGGTTTCGGGTTCGAATCCCGGGTCGGGTCAACAAAAAGTTATTGAGTTTTTTACTTAAGAAATCTCAATAGCAGCCCGGAGCTAGGAAGTTGGCGGTGTAATACACCCCCGTACCTCGGAAAGCACATAAAGCCGTTGGTCCTGCGCCTGATCTCTCTCCGGTCGTGTCGGATTACCGCCCATCGGGTCATGAGAGTTAGATAACAGAGAGTGTACTTGTGTTTGCGCACACACTTGTGCACTATAATATCTACTGCGTAGTTAGCCAGTCTCTGTTGAGACTGGCCGCCATGGCCGAAATTTGGTCTGGAGGATATTATTATTATATATTATTATTATACGGTTTTTCTTTCTTCTTTCTGCTTTCTTTCTTCTATATGATTATTTTTATATTTCAAAACATTGGGGCCCGGGGCGTTTATAAGGCACCATAAACTGACTCTAACAGAATCCGTGTAATGATTATATGGGTCATGTCACAATAAAACCCATTATTAATAGAGATTTTGGCAGTCTCGTTGGTACCGTGGCATAATATTTAATTTTCTAGCCGACCGGGAGTGATCGTGAGATTTCTGGTACGAATCCGTGCAGCAGTGTTGTAAGTAGGTTTGCCTGATTAAAAAGCATATATAGAATATAGGAATGTGCCTAAAAGACATGCACGTCCCTATGATATACGACATACTTACCGTAGAGAGATCAGGCGCAGGACCAACGGCTTTACGTGCTTTCCGAGGCATGGGGGTGTATTACACCGCCAACTTCCTAACTCCGAGCTGCTATTGAGATTTCTTAACTGAAAAACTCAATAACTTTTTGTTATACATAGCTGGTATAATGCGTGAGTCTATGTACGTATTTTGGTGTAGCCGTAAAGACTAGCCCTTGAAATTAAAAACTAGGCCAAACGACAATGACTTGATAAATTACGTAGTCTAACCCCAAATTATGACAAAATACTCACTTTGCTAAAGAATTTGATAATATCTACCTTCACCTTGGCTTGGAATCAGCATAATTCATGGTCGATATAATATAGCGACGTCACAGTACTCTTTTTGCATTTTGTATGAACACGGTTGCGTTGTTTCGGTCTATTGAGCAATGTACTGCTAGTGACAGATGTGTAATAAAGGTCATCACATTGTACAGTTGTATAATGTGATGACCTTTATTACATATGATAAAGGTCATCACATTATACAACATTCTTAATTATTATAATAACAATATTAGCTCTGTATGTAAACTGTCCTACTGGGGAACATGCCTCTTCTAAGTGGGAGAAGGGATAGGCCATAGTCCATCATTCTGGGCTAGCGCTGTTGGCAGATTTTACATATAGGTATTTGATAACATTGCGGAGAATTTTCAGGCATACTGGTTTCCTCACGATGCTTTTATTCACCGTCAAAGCTTGCGATCATTAATTAATTAATAAGCACATAACTTCAAAAAGACAGAGGTGCGTGCGTGCCTTGGGATCGAATACGAGACTTATGCGAGGTAGTCCAACAGTGCTCCTCTAGACAATCTCTTCTCTTACCTTAGTTATTAAATTGAACTAAACAATTTGTTCGTTTGCCCTGTCTGCACTTCGATATCGCATGATATTTTAATTGAAGAAATAGACAACATGTTAAATATTTCGTATAAGCTGCCCGTCCTTAGTGGGATTGTTAATTTCCGTCCACGAGGGCAAAGACCCCTTCTTCATCCGCGTACATTTTGGTAATATATATTATGTAAATGTATATTTTTGCAAAGTGTTAGGATGTAAAAAGGTATTTTATCTAATTAATTCTAAGTTAATTGTTATTTGCGACTGTTTGCGTCTTTTTTAAGTAGTCTTTGTTTCTTTCGTAAGTTTTAAGTTACCTATTTCTATACTAAGTTTATCCACAATCTGGTTAGCTGCAAAAATATAAGATTATAGGAAAAACATTAGACAGACTTTGTTATAAACTAGCTGTGCCCGCGGTTTCATCCGCGTTTTCTGCGGTGCCCCTGTGGGTCATAGCGTAATGTTATATAGCCTTCTTCGATAAATAAGCTATCCAACACTAAAATAATTATGCAATTCGAACCAGTAGTTCCTGATATTAGCACGTTCAACCAACCAAACATACTCTTCAGCTTTATAGTATTAGAATAGATATTATAAGATAATCACGTAATATCAAAAGATAAATAGTATTATTATATTCATAGGTGTTTTACTTTTATAATGTAAATAATTAACGCTAATTAGATATTTAAACAGTACGACATTAGCCCATTTCTCTTTGCTACTTCCCATGAGACTGAGAAGAAAACATTTCACTTCCATTCATCTTAAATTGCCGGTAGGTATAAACAATTTTATCTTTTTATTATAATATGTATATGTATTGAGGCACTCATAGCCAGTTGCACTCACTGATCGGTAAACGATTAGCGAGGTTAAGCAACGTTGGGTGCGGTCAGTCTATACATAGGTGACCGCTTAGTGGTATTTCATCTGAGCATCTCCATGCTTCGGAGTGCACGTAAAAAGTTGGTCCCGGTTGTTGTCAAATTGTCAGCAATCGTTAAGCCATGTCAGAGGCCTACGGGCTTGAACAACTCTTGACAACAGGTTGGCCACTAACCACACGAAAAGAAAAGGTGTCAAAAGACTGAAGAAGACTGCACAGTTGGCGCAGTGGTTCAAGTAGTCATATCGTTATTGCCCTTATGTGAAGTGTTGTGAGTTCGATCTTTACAAAGTGTGACCCAAAAGTAGTTCGTCCAAGTCTAGGTGTTCTTTTTGTCTTTTATTTGATTGATTGTGAAATCAGCTACGCCGTATGGGATGACCTCTGGTAAAGAAATTTTGTTATTGGTAATATTGTCTTACGTTTACACAAATGTTTTACATTGAAAGTAAACTACTTTATACGGATTCTCCACGTAAACATGGCTGCTGAATAGCAACAGAAACGTCAGGGAAAGAGTTAAATTAAATCTAAATAATATTTTATCACATACACACAACACCATCTAGCCCAAACTAAGCGGAGCTTGTACTATGGGTACTGGACAATGGATAAACATACGCATATACTTTTTTTTTTGTAAATACCTACCTATTATACATAGAAACACCCAGACCAAGACAAACATCCATGTTCATGTACACAAATGTTTGACTTATGCGGGAATCGAACCCGCGACCTCGGGCGGGGCAGTCGGTTACACTAACTACTACGCCATCGAGGCCGACTAAATAGTTTTTATAATTTAACTAGCTTAAATATTAGTAAACGGTATTTAGCTGGTTACAGTATTCAACAATAGTAGTATAAAATTATATAATAATAGTGCCTTAAAATTAAACAATGCGCTAAAATCCCTAAAAGGTACTTTAATTTCAATCGTCTTATTGATAGTAAAACTTATAAGCAAACATTTAATTCTTTGCAAATCCCTTGGTCATTCAGCATTGCCTTAGAAGTACCTCTTCACACAACCCACACACATAGCACTGCTAATTGATGATAAAAGACGATCCTGACCTTACACTTCAAAACCAATATAACTAAACCGTCAGTTTTAAATTTAGTAGACCGTATTAGCAGTAATTTAGAGTTTATATTCGATTGGAATTAATTTCGTAAAGGTCAATGTAAGTTGGCATTGAAGTGCAAATAGATTGCATGTTGTGCCAAATTTTCAAGCAGGTTGTGCACGGTAGTACGTTTCTTTGTAAACTTGAACTACTTTCGGCATGAATGGACTTTTTTGTTAGTGTGTGTTAGCTTTGAAGTGACAATGAGTTTGTGACGAGTAAGGCTTTAGAAAAGCTGGTATGTAGGACGTATTTTCTTAAATATTTATAGGGCTTTTGTGATTGTAATACAGTCAAAACCGGATATAACGACATTGAAGGGACCATATAACTTCGGACGTTATGTCCGATAGTTGTTTTAAGCAATATACACAAGTATGTAGTCATATTAATTGTCATATCTGTGTTTAGAATTTTTAAATATGTACCTTTATGTAGTATGGGTATAAGTTATGCTTATGAACATGTTTTCAAATAAAATGTCGAATAAAGAAATACAAATGTTTATTCTGAAAAAACTTATATACATATATACTAAATGTAGTCTATAAGCTGTACCTACTCAGCTTAAAAAATGCCTTCATAGATTGGAATAAGTTAAATTTTTAATAACTAAATTGTTCGTATTGTTTTGTTTTGCTGGAACAAGTAAAATGATTGGTCACTAAAGCCGATGAATATCGGTAAAGTTTCGTCGTTTTAAGCGATATGTCGCTGTATCCGATGTTGTTATAGGCGGTGTGATTACTTAATTATTTGTAAAGGGGCTCGGCCGGGACCTTGCCATTCGGTCGTAATAACCGATCCGTCGTAATAAACGACGTCGTTATATTCGGTTTCGACTGTATGTTCAATTACTATATTGGTATCAATATTGGTATTATACGCCTTCTTTCTTCCACCTCTATATTAGTAACCAGAGAGAGAAAGAAGAGAGTAGAGTCTTGCATTGATTGAGATTCCCTATTAAGCTATTGCATAGCTTCTATCTCGGGCCTTGAGCGTGGAGACCGAATCCAGAAATTCCGTAACGAAAATAACCTAACACCCCCCACTCCGACCGGCACAGCGGTGATACTTTTTGAAGTTATACTTCTTTAGGCGCGTTATGAAAAAACGATGAGAGTGAAATTTTAAGATGCGCGCGCATCACTGTGACACAAATGCTACATGTTGAAGTTGGCCACAGAATAGAATTAAAAGTATATATTTTTTTAAATGACTATAAGTTAACTCATATACAGGCTAGTTGCAAAGTATCCAACGAAACGTTGTTATTTTCAAATTCGATAGAAATACCATTTAATATGAAATATATTATTCATATTAATAATCAATTCTAAAAAATGGCCAATTAAATATTTTAGTTTTTATTTAACTTGATAATAATTTTCCTTTAATCAATATTTTTTCAAAAATAATAGTAATTTCATGAATTAAAATATTTAAACTAAAATATAAATATTGTAGTACCTATTATATTTAGGTATCTTTTTATTGAGTTCATAATTTTTTAATACAGACTTAATCATTTTGTTTATCGAATATAGTAATTCTATCCATATTGATAAAAAATGCTATGCAATAGCTTTACCGCGGCAGTCTCCGAGTGCCACACGTCTTTTTTTTTTGTTTGCTTGGTGCAGACTTTGACTGATCTACGTCAGTCTAGCTATTTTAGCCGTGGGGTTTTGTTCTAATATATGGGCAGTAGAGACGGTCGTGTTCTTTCCTTTTTTTAGCAAATAGGCAGTGACAGCGGATACTTAAAATTACTTCTGGTATGCTTAGAAAATAAATTCATGTTCTAAAGTGGCTATTATCCCTTACTATTAGGCTGACACTGTCTCGTTTGATCTCAAAGTCATTAAAAATGGTAATAAAGGTAGTATAGATAAATATCCGGGTATCCTGTACTAATATAATTAGGGACTCTCCATCCCCAATCGTTAGATAAAATATAAAAAAAAAAAAATTTTTGTCGCGAGGTTATGTTCATTTCACATTCTCCATCGCCGGTTTTGGGGCGGGCGATGGCGATATGTCGAGATCCAGCCCAAGATGGAAATATGGGCTGAACCGACTAAAACCACCGCGGTGTTCCTCACACCTCTATGGCGGGGCCGCGCGGATCGCTCTCGCATTCAAATCGCGGACCCGCCATAGGTTCGACCAGCCGATGGACGTGGCGGGTCCCACACAATCATCACACATATATTGGGAGATCTAGTCCCCGACAACAAAGCGGGGGACCTATTCCCCCTTCCGACAATCGTTATTTAAGCTACTCTTAACTCTCTATATTTTATCATAAATACATACATAGACTCCGCTACATATTTCCGAAAAACTTAGGAAGTGGTATATTTTATTCCCATTTCGACAATATGTTAGATCCCACATGCTAAAGAATGCACCTATTGCCATCTACCGGCTCGATTTAGATTTTACACCACTCCTATCAAGAAAACATTTCTAACAAAATCCTACCAATTACAAATCTAGCTTATGAGCTCACAATTGTCCATAATCGTCCGCGCAAGCTAATATACATACATACATAGATTCACACCTGTTTCCCAGATGGGTAGGCAGAGACTACGGATTTCCATTTGCTACTATCCTGACACACTTCTCTGGCTTCATTCACTTTCATCACATTCCTCATACACGCCCGTCGGTTCAAGGATCTCCTTACCTGGCCAGCTCTTAAGCTAATATCAAGGGACCAAAACATGTCTTGCCGTTTACAGTTAATTAATTTTCCTCATTCAAAATCAACAGAAGCCATCGTTTTGGTTGCGAAACGCTACATGGGAATGTCCTCTATCATTGACAATGCACACACGCTTGTGTGAGAATTAATAGACGTCTCATTATTTTGTGCAGTCGGCATTGAAGCCACTACCGTGAGGTCTTGCCTGAACCTTTATGTATATAGACACTTATTAAGTTTTTAATGTTTACGCTTATTCGATTATTTGGTTTTTGAATAGCTAAACAAAAAACTAAGTGGTTAAATCAAATAATATTTTTGAAAGCGAATGAGAAAATTACTTGAGAAGAACTTCTATATTATCAAAAAGTTATGATATATTATTTGAAATCTAATCGTATTTTATAAATGCCTCGGTGGCTCAGGTGTTGAGTTTAATTCATAAGTCGAGAAAAGTGTTATTGGGTTTTTTGTAAACTGAATTTTCAGTAGCGTCCTCCTATTACGTAAAGTAATAGGAGGATGTGATGATAATGTCCTCCAGATCGAATTTCGGTCATGGCGGCCGGTCTTAACGGAGACTGGCCATCTGCGCAGGAGATATTATAGCGCACAAGTGTGTGCGCAAAGTCTGTTCCCTAACTCTCATGATCCGGTGGGACGGTAATCCGACACGATCGGAGGGAGATCAGGCGCAGTACTAACGTACGTGCACCTACGGTTGCCTTTTCTTACTGTGCCCATCGATAGACACTGATCAACATACATTGTCTACTTCAAATAATATATGCGCTGCACGAGGTTTCGGACTCGATTCCGGGTCGGGCAAAGTGCTATTTAGTTTTTTTACTTTTTAGTTCTTTTAACTGCACGGATGGCGTACTGGTCTAAGGTCGCCTCGCCAGTGCCACTGCACCAAGTATTGTGGGTTCGAATCTCAAACGGGACAAAAAATAGTGTGTTTCACAAATGGATGTGCTAAGTCTGGATGTTTTTGTGTCCGTTGTTTGAATGTTTGTAAAGTACCCCGCGATACCGGAATAAAGACTTGTGTGGGAGTTGTCGTTTTGAAATGCAAGAAAATAAAAGATACTTATTTTAAATTAAATTGTAGTTATATTTTTCCTTTGCTAGTATGCAAACTATTTATATATATATATTACTCAGCATAAATATTTAACTGCTAGAACTAGCTGGTTTAATATACATACACATTAGTCATCTATAATCAAGTCAACAAGCCTCTTAATTTACCACGTGATCTCGACAATAATTCTAACTAGGTATACTCATTACTTAGTATGCACGTACACATATGTATGTTTAATAGTGGAACTAATTCAGTTTCCCACGGTATTCAACTGGTTTTGAACTTGAGACTGTGTTTATGCGTTAATTATTCATTTATATTATCGCTTGTTTTGCCTTGTCACGATCTAACTCGATTGCCCTAAGTACTGCTATATACTTAGTAATATATAGCACAAGACCCTAGAGACGCCAGTCTTACGTCATTTTATCACAGCTGATTTTTTTATTGTAATAGGGCAGATGCATATCATCATCATCATCGTCAGGCTATAATAGTCCACTGCTGGACATCGCCCTCCCCCAAAGAGCGCCATAGCGCATATTCGCTGGTCCAATATTACAAGGTTCTATGTACATTTTTGAAAAAAATTCGTAATGAATATTGCATGGTTCTATATGTAATTCCTTTTTGTTTAGACTAATATAGTAATAGATGGAAGCACTTACCACCTCATAGTATTAAATCGCTAATAGTTCTAAGTTACTTTTTAACTTATTTTTACTGATATGCAAATATTAAATCTCATTTCCCCAAAGTTAAAAACAGTAACATAGAACCTTGTAATAGTGAGCCAGCGATATGTTTGATCCACACAAGAACAATTACTAGTAATCAGAAGAAATCTTTTTGTGCGAACAGACTCGAAATTTTTTTCAAAATAAGGGAGTAATTTATAATTAAAATTTAGATATAAGAATCTAGGGTGTAGGGGGGATATCGCACTATCTCTCTCAGACTGTAATTTAATAGTGGTTATGTCAGTTTCTATCGTGCATTATTTTTCTGACATTTGACAATTACCCCTACAACCAGATGTGAAACGCTTATACATTATTTAATTCGAGTAGACTTAAAAAATATATTTTAGAGTATGGGTAATGTAACTACTTATTTGACTTAAATAATAGAAAAATGAGAGTCAGCTACCCTATTATGTACTGTTTAGGTACCAACGTAAACATATTTGCCTTTGGAACGTGCACAGAGGGCCATATTGAAGGTGATACTAGGTAAACCACGTAGGTACAACACTAGTCTTCTGTACACCGAATGTTCTGTGCTAACCGTCAGACAACTTTTTATATTATCTACTGTACTCCGGAAGCATAAAAGTATTACCTATAAAGCGATTACTAAGCGAAACAAAACGAAAGTTTGCTCCGTTACTCCGCACCGTACAACTCTTGCCAAAAATCAATTTTATGTTATAAGTAATAAGTTGTATAATGCGGCTAATCGAGCAAATAACATTTATGCACTACCCACCAATAAATGCAGGGATACTCTACGTAAGTGGTTGTTAGGTTTGAACTATAGTCAAACAGAGGACCTATTAAATTCCTATACATAACCAAATATTAGGAACATATTCACTCCTTACACTTCACGTACTCACACCATCCATTCACACACATCCACACACTCACACATACACATCACTTACACACACACCAACCATACATACATTCACACAAATCACACCAACTCACATTGACAATTATTTGTAATTACCTTTATTGATGATGATGATTGATCACTCGAGTGGTAACAGTTTTTAACTATAACTATATCTTTTTAAATATTATACTATGTTAATGTACTAGTGAAGTTAATAATAATAATAATAATAATAATAATATTCTACCACATACACACAACACCATCTAGCCCAAACTAAGCAGAGCTTGTACTATGGGTACTAGACAATGGATAAACATACATATATACTTATTTTTTTTTTTTTTTTTAATACCAATATGTTTTAGATTTTAGATTCTAATTTAATTTAATTTTATATTTTAATATTATTTCTCTCTTTTGATGTGCCTAAACTATTAAATTTTCTGTAACAATCTCAGGGTGGAAGGCGCTGGCGACTGTAGCACAGTTTATACTAGTACGGTCGTCATCGAATTCTCTTTTCATATTTCAAACGCTTTATAAAATATATGTATTAGATTAAGAGAAACAAATTGTTAAAATCAAATAATGAAATAAATTATTATTATTATTATTATTATTATATATGTTTACGTTGGTACCAATACCTAAAAATTGTTTGTGCAATATTGCACAAACAATTTTTCGATGTCGTCATATCATTGGGTGCTATGAGGACTGGTGGCAAATAAGCACAGGGTACGCCGAATCGTAAGAATCCTTTCGTCGATTAACCTTTTTGCTATTTCTCTATAGAAAGCACGATCATTGGGACCCTATGGCCCTAGCGTTTCGACCCCAAACGGCTCAAAATCATAACCTCCTACCAGGTTTTTGTATTTGCGCCGTTTAAGAGTCTGCGCCGTAGATGTTCGAAATCTATACTAATATTATAAAGCTGTAGAGTTTGTTTGTTTATTTGAACGCGCTAATCTCAGGAACTACTGGTTCGAATTGAAAAATTATTTTAGTGTTGGATAGCCTATTTATGGAGGAAGGCTATAGGCTACATAACATCACGCGCACCTACGGGGCCGGCGCAGTAACGATAAATGCGGGTGAAACCGCGGGAACACCTAGTAAGATAATATAACTCAACCTTTAGTACGTAAGTATTTTGCTTTCGATTACGATTGAGATATGTTTAATACAATTTATAATAGTCGAAATTTGGATACCTAAATAATTATGCAATATGTATGAAGGACATTAAATCACCTTATTGGTCGGGTCTCGTAAAATTATTCTTATGTTTACAATCGAATTTTCTATGTAGTTCGAAAATCTGAGTGGATAAAAGTATTAATGTTTGTTAAGAAATTCTAACTAGCACAAATTCGAGATGATTTATGGTTCGCCTTAAGAGGTACATACCATCTACAGCTAGGCAACATTAGGCTATAATGTTGCCTAGCTGTAGATGGTTTGTATGTCTACGTATACTTTGTGAAATATACAGACGTAAGTCTATATAAAACACAAAATAATTATGTATATACATAGTGGTTATTTGTAATTATTCAGATGAAACTGGCAGTTCTGTGCTATCAAAATTATTTAATTTAATTTAATTAATAGAATAAAATTGACCTCAGTAATATTAAAATTTGAAACTATCGCATACAGCCTACAATCACACTTAAACAAACCTCATTCGCGATAATGAAACCAATCTTCCCACATTACGACATCACATTTTAAATCAAACCAAAAGTAAAAACACTAAATAGCAAAATAAACCGTATAATCACACTTCTAAAACGAATTACACGAAATGGCTAATAATTGCCATCATGATACAAATCTACTTGAACTTGAGTAGAGCAGCCGTGAAGATTTAATCTGTTCAAATCAAGGCTTGTAATGAATTGTTCTGCTTAAGGACTTATGGCACTGTCTTGTTCGTCGTAATCCATTTGATGTCATGGCCGTGATCTTGGCTAGTGTAATTAGTACGAAAATAATTTGCCGTGAATTTTGTACTTTTGATACACAGACTGAGCTCATGAGGTCTCGGGTTTGATGCCCAGGTAGGGCAGTATTATTGAGTTTTCATGCCAAGAAATCCTCAATAGCTGCATGGAGTCTAGAAGAAAATATGCTCGCCCCATATTACGTGGACCTTTAAAGCAGAGCTGGTAAAATGTGGTTGTAATATACCTGTGTCTCGCCATTCGGGGTAAAAGGATTATGTGTCTTTAATGGAACTGTAATAAGTTTGGCTTAAATTTTCGTGCTCAGGTTGGACAGTGTTACTCCCTTTAATTAAACTAAATATGCAGTAGCCTGGCTTGTGTGCGCTATATTGACATGGATGGCCATTAGGCCGCTGTCAATGTAATAGTTATGTACTCAAATACCTAATTGACGAAATTTGCGTGTAATAATATACTGTCTATCCGCTCGGATTAACGCATACTTGATGCGAAATACGAAAATTTTCTATTCATATACGTCATTTTCAATTATACTATTTTTGTTTGCCAATATTAAAACAATGGAGACAAGGAACGGCAGATAGGTGATCAAACTCATAAAACTCGGTGCATTAGAAATAGCGTTCAGACCACGTAAATTCAATAGTTTATGCTACGAGATCTACAAATAGTTTTTCCAAGTCAAAGTGTACCTTCGTATCCGTTGTTTCAATGTTTATAAAGTCCTTTGTGACACAAAGGTTATTCCTAGTGTAGTGATAGTATTTAAAACTAAACCTAATTATATTTAAGATTTTAGGCGTGATTTAATCTTCAAAATCACGTATGAGTACAAAAACTTTAACCTTTTACCCAAAGTAAAACCTAAAAACAGTGAGAACATCTTGATCATTCGTCTTTAATTACAAGATTAATTCATTAAATTATTGTTTTAATTGCGTCTCATCCGGGTTTTTATGGTAATTTATAAATCTTTGGAGATGTTGACCCCTACGTGTGTTTGTAACAAATCAACAAACTGAATTAAATACGAACAAAATATTTTCTCATGAATCGTTGTAGCTGGCGATTGGACAAAAGCGCAATCGTTGATGAAGTCTCTAGATTTGCGATAGTTAAAAGACCGTTGAGGGTTTTAAACCTCTGCTGCATATCTTCCAAAAGTCAATAACGATCTAAGAGATCTATCATCACGTGTATAATTGTTTCTGAAGATTGAAGTGACTGCTTCGACATGAATATCTTACAGAACACCTATATCTTATCTCCATTATATTTTTGGTTTGATTTATTTACAAGCGTAAAAAATCAACGGGTTGCATTTCGGGTGTGCCGGCAGAAGTAAAAACTTGAATATTAATGTTGTGCATTTTTGATATTTTGGAATGGTTAGGGAATAATTTTGCACGAATTGCTTTAATTATCAGTATAAAAGTATTATCATTTATGTGGTAAAATACAATATTCATTTATTGCGCTATCGTACACAAACATGACAATTCTCCCTCCGTCTTACGAATTTTCGATCAGGTCACGTGTCCTGACGCGAGTTTGACAATTCTCCCTCCGTCTTACGAATTTTCGATCAGGTCACGTGTCCTGACGCGAGTTTAACATTTTTTACCCATCACAAAAAAAGTGCACAACGCCGCTAAAGAAACTTTCACTTCAAAAATGTATAATCCACAAATATTTGTTTCGCCTGTGGGTATTCTTGGTGGCCATTATTTTAATGCTCGTAAGGTTCTTCGAGGCAAGAACGCGACTTGACTTATAATATGATCGGAATGACTTAATTTTTCTATACAATAGCAGCGTGAAAATCAAGGACATATTATTGCCACCGCAAACTATCATGCAATAATGTCACGCTATCATAAATGATAGTAATTTCAGTATGATTCACGAGATGCTGCTATAAGAGCACGATATGTACACGCGATGTCCCCTGAGTCACCAACTGGTAGTGAAAAAAAATAGCCTGCGATTCTATTAATCATTGTTTTCTCACCGTCATGTGCAATGACGTCAGACTAATTAAGGTTCTTTGAAATATTACTTAAAGTTATGAAGATTGATAGTACTGAGTAGTAATTTTTGTAAATTACAAGAACATTGTTTAATTCGTATTATACAGTGATTAAAGGTATTATAGAAGCCTTTGTTTTACAGATGTAGTTATTTTGGATGGTTTTATGGTTAAAACCGTTGTGTAGAAACCTACATTCTTTTTCTATAAGGTTTTTGAAGGTGTATAGAATAAATTCCCATCTGGTTGGCGTGGTATCTCCTAAGCCAATCCCTCTTCTTAGATAAAATATGATTAGTGCCTAACTAAAAATCTGTTTACTAATTGATGTAGAGTGAACTAGGAATACGAGGATTAAAAATTTATTAATAAATTTGCCAGTCAGCTTACAGCCACCAGACCAGCTTCAAACCAGACTTAAATTTTAAGTAATATCTTATCGTTATACATATTTTAGTTGTATTGTTCGTACGCTCCAAGTAAAAATATCCTTAAGCATTAAAATGATCGATCATCTTTTTAAGTATCACCACAGTTACCAATAACCTAAAACAATATATTTTCTACTACACCAGCTGCTCTGCCAGCAAAGTGTTAAAACCAATTTCCCTATTATGTAACATGCTTTGAAATTTCAACAGCTGCCAAGGACTGTCAGGGGCAGAATTACATAAACTCCATAAGCCCATACCAAACAAGGATGGAAGCAGTTCACACGACCATTAACCAGACGACTACCATTTGTCATTACCAGTGTCACCTTACACTGAATATATTATGAACAAGTATTTGTTTTGACTTTAAAAGATAATGGTGCTTCAATGTTTTGACAGACTGGTAGAGTCTTGGTTCAGAAAAGCAACAACATAATCTATTGAATTGATTAATTACTGGAAGATGGTTCTTAGTTCAGAAAAGATGACGGCTTTGAGGCGTATGCTGACTAATGCAGCAAAGAAATTTGTTTGTTTTATTCCGCCTTCAATTGATTCTTATTGTACTTTGGTTCAGTTCAAGTTGTGTGTTATGTTTCTAGATTTAATGACCATACATTAAAGGTAGTAAATAAATGTACTATATAATTATAATGTGAAACATTTTTGTAATATATGTATATATTATATACACGACGTGGGTAATTTACGCGAATTGAGGCATTTACGTTGGTTTTATGCATTGTATAGAGGAACGTCGCTAGCTAGCTGTTTTTGCAAGTAACGCATATCATTTACATAGCCCGTGAGAGAAGCTTGTGTATGAAGCCGATTTACGCTACTTGCGTAGTATGCAATCACAATTATAAGTGAACCTGTGACAAACAACAACGAGTTAAGATTTCAATTTAGATTTTCCTACGGTTTCATATATGAAATCTGTCATTATGAAAATATAATGCACTCCTAGTTGCTTTAAAAAGAACTTACCATTGCCAATCTGTCTACCGAATGCGTGTCGTGATAAAACTGAAAGACATACCAACAACCCAGGTGCAAATCAATTAAATCAACACTTTTGATCATCGACATTGTTTTCCATACATTTCGATTATTATCTTGAGGTTTTCGTAAATCCTGACGAAGCTTACTTATTTAGAAAACCAGACAAAATTAAAAACCTTTTGTCTCTGGCCACCGGTGTGCCACTGCTACTCAATAGGTTAAATTCACTTTTATGTAAAGACATACACAGCCAGTACCCAGTCCATAGATAAGCTGTGGTACTAATACTGCTGTTGTCCGTAAGTTTTGGGTACCGCTAGCCATTAAGCGTATCGCTGTTCTATCAGCTACAACAGAAATCTCACCTTTACCTTTCTACCTTTCAGTTGGATGCCCAGCAACGCTACACGCTATTCCAGCGAGGACTATGGGAGGCTGCTCAACAGATTCCTCGTGGAGCGCTGAGGGACTATCCTACCTTTAGACAGTTACAATTGCTATCCATCATCGGGCCTGCAGCTTTGCCACCTGACCAGCTTGATAGAGTAAGTTTCGTTCATGGTTTATTTTAACGACACAACTGCACCTCTACTGGGGCCGATTCCATAGAGCTTAGAGGTGCCCGAGCCTTCATTATCGTTAGGTCTCTGTCTCGTCTAGTATTTCATCCTGTGTCTCTGGTTTTATTTGGCAGGAGGTGTATGAACAGCAATTAAATTTGTCAGTTTTAGTTTATTATTCCATGTAAAAATATGTTTACTAATATTTTTTATGGACATCGCCTGCACTGTACACTGTACTATATCATCACTACATATTATAACAAACAGAGTAATTCATGAGGAAAGTTTAGGTGTATAATTTAAGGTTTTGTATTACTCGTGCGAAGCCGGGGCAGGTCGCTAGTTATTAAGACTGCGCCGAACGTAAGACAGATAATGACTCGTGCGGCGCATATTCAAATCGGCGCGCGGCCGCCATAGTAAAATTGTAAGGAGGATTTGAAGTGCTTTTTTGACAAATATGTATCTTTGTTGTTAACCAATAACTTAAATATTTGGGACGGACAAATTGTAATTTAACTATTTATGTTTCGTTTAAGCTGTAAAATAGGATAGATTTCTACTGTTATAATCTAAAAATCACGTAACACGAGCTCTATAAATCTTCTGTGCGTGTGTTTGTAATTAAACTCCTCCTAAACGGCTGGACCGATTTTGATAAAAAAAAATTTGTGTGTAGTATTGTCTTCTGTTTACGCAAATGTTATTCATTGAAATGAAACTACTATATACGGATTTTATCGCGTTACTGTTACACTGCTATTACTATTAAACTTTACTAATTTTTAAGCTAATTAAATTATTGAAACTATTAAAACTATTTATTTATTATTTTTTTGTGTGTTCTAGTGGATTCGAGAATGGTTTAGATTTGGTCATTTTTTTTTTCGTATGTACAGGACAACGTTTTTTGGGACAGCTAGTTATACAATAACGCTTAAATAGTGTATATAATAACGCTTGAATAGTGTTTGTTTTTTTGTTTGTTCGCAAGTTCTGGGGTTATTATTTCAGATCAGACCATCAAAAAGCTATTAGGTTTTTTGCCAAATGATTCTCAATAATGATCAGGAGTTAGGAAGTTGTCGGTGTTACACACTTTCTTGTCTTGAAAAGCAGTCCAAGCTGTCACATCCAATAACGAGATTACGGGAACAGGGATTGCTCTTGTATTTGCGCACACACTTGCATTATAATGTCTCTCGCGCAGATGACTAGTCTTCGTTAAGAGTGGAGAAGCCACGGTGATCTAAATTCGATCTGAAGTACAATTACCCGGTATACATCATTTTATATTACCTTTATCTCTATTTTCAGTACAACCGCATTATAAACGACATGCTGGCTGTCTACAACACAGCTGAAGTTTGCGCATACAATGAGCCTTTCAAATGCGGCTTGCACCTTCAACCAGAACTGCAGTACGTCATGTCACACTCCCGAGACTGGGACGAGCTCCAGCATATCTGGACCGAGTGGAGAAGGGTCACTGGTAGGAGAGTCAGGGATCTGTATGAGCAGCTCGTGGATTTGACCAATCAGGCTGCTAGATTGAATAGTAAGTGTATCTATACTATTTTTTATATTTAATAATAATAATAAT
The DNA here is from genome assembly GCA_963564715.1 of Catocala sponsa. NCBI lineage: Eukaryota > Metazoa > Arthropoda > Insecta > Lepidoptera > Erebidae > Catocala > Catocala sponsa. The sequence goes on from OY751334.1 coordinate 5,979,436, forward strand.
AATATTCTATCACATACACACAACACCATCTAGCCCAAACTAAGGCAGAGCTTGTACTATGGGTACTAGACAATGGATAAACATAAATATATACTTTTTTTTTGTAATTGCGTAGGTACATATTACATTAGAAACATTTAATTGCGATATTGCATTGTTGGCGTTCGGATTTGATATCCAGGTCGCGCATGTTGTTACAAGATTTTCCCCTTACGAAATTTTCAGTAGTGTGGATTTATTTAGTTCACAAAAGTACATTCGAAGTTACCAAGTTACATTCGAAGAAAAGCAGGATCTAGAGTTTATTTCGAGTAAGAGAAAATCTGACAATGTGCCTGGTAGATGATGGAAAATAGATTCACCTATTAATACATAGGACCTATCGTATATGTGATGATACTATCAGCTGCCCTCGTCAAGTTTTTTTAGAGCTTGTTTGTTTACAGCTTGTATAGAGTATACAAGCGGATTTAAGTAGACATGAACATTGTTGATAGGTATTAAGGTTATAGTCGAAGCGATGATTGTCTTTGATAAACCTTTTAATTCGAACTGGGTGTATATACAGTGCAAATAATGATTACATATGGCTTACATTACTAGAAGTGCCTACAAAGTGTCTGCACGCATGTGATCACCACACTGTTCTGCGCTTTGCTATTAAAATTTAGAAGGCACTTGTTGGTTTGAGCGTAGAAAATAATAGCAACAGTTTTATAAATAACATATTGTTATTATACGTAATTTTACAGAGAATTCATAAAGTGTAGATATATATTATGTTAAGGTTAAGAGCTCCTTGAACCGAAGGGCGTGTATGAGGAATGTTATGAAAGTTAATGAAGCCAGAGAAGTGTGGCAGGATCGTAACAAATAGAAATCCGTAGTCTCTGCCTACCCTTCAGGGAAACAGGCGTGAAATGTATGTATATTATGTATATATGATACATATTATTATTATAATTACTTTTTATTTATTTATCATTTGGAAAACCAACAGCTATAACAATAAAGAAAGGTAACTGAAATATGAAGTAATAAGCCAATTACAGGTTCTCACAGATAACAATAGAAAAGCACACTTACGAGTCAATTAAGATATGAAATATAAAGAACTAGCTTATTACTAAGACTTGAGGAATTTAAGGTTTAGCTGCACGCGTGCCACGTTGCTTTTGGTATTAAATGGGTCAAAAGAGTTTTCCTTACATATGTTGTTAAAATCCTTGATTGCTCGCAGCATACATGAATTCTGTTTGTAGTTGGTAGATGAAAACGGGATAGAAATAGGCGGGTTAAATCTAATCGATCTTTGAGGTACATTGTAATGCAGTTTTTGCAACAAGTTGGGACAATCAATTTCAATGAATATGATCTTTAACATGAATGAAAAGTCTGCCAACTGACGACGATGTACAAGTAGAAGATGAAACTTAAAAGCAATTAAATTAAAAGCATTGTTCTCTCGTTGTTGAACATGTCATATATTTGTTTGATTAATTTATCAGCAAATGAAATTTAGCTTCCCATATTGTTATAATAGTTTGCTAAAAACAGTCATAAATTTACATCCGTGACATAGGATTCATTTAAATTACAAGAATGAAGAATAGTAACGTTCTGCATTTAAGATCGGGCAAAGCTGGCAAAAGCAGGGTGTAATAGACTTCGGGAACATTAAGGCATGAGGTTAAATATGTAACACAAATAAAATTATTCTTATCTTCTTTCAGATTTTACAGACGCTTCTGCTTATTGGATGTTCCCCTATGAAACCTCAAATATGCGACAAGAAGTTGATGAAGTTTGGGAACAGGTTAGAAAATACATTGTACTTTTGAGTTTTAGTCCTTATACATTTGATATATCCTCTTTAACCTTAAGTTTTGTTTCATACTCCTTGTTTGGAGTATGAAACAAAACTCCATATGCGACTGCGTGGTATTTTTTAAAAATTGTATAGTGTTTTGTTTCGGTTGAAACGTAAGTTTAAAGGGTTATAGCCATTCATCTCAAAGTGCAGGTTATGTCGTCAGTTTTGTCTATAAGACAGACGGACAAAACAATAATATATGTAAGTTTAGACATGTGAGTCAGTTTATTTGTATAATTTTAAGCATTTTGACCAGTGAAGTAGTTGCAGATATTTCACAAACGAACAAATTTTATCTTTGCCTAATAACAGCATAGATAGATGCTACTGTACAAATTAATACACTCGTACTTTTAAGTTAATAGAACGTTTTAAATAATTGTATTTCTATATATTTCCAGGTCAAACCTCTCTACGAGCTCCTTCACGCCTACGTCCGTCGTCGTCTTCGTGAAGCCTATGGCCCTGAGAGAATTTCTCGCTCTGCACCCATACCTGCTCATATTCTTGGAGACATGTGGGGTCAAAGCTGGTCTGGCATCACACCTTTCACGCTACCTTACCCTGGGAAGACGCTGGTCGATGTCACTCCTGAAATGGTTCAACAGGTATATAAGAAATAATCCAAGTACCATTTCATAAATACTGAGAAATAAAACACAGAGACTTCTATCCTCATAATTAAGAATATGTAAAAAATTACTCCTGAACTCGATCTTGTTAGTCGAAATGTAAATAATAAGTGTGTGTCACAATTACTTTCTCTCAATTCTATTGAAAGATAATGATAGATAGAACTCATAATGACACTATGTATGTTTTTTTACTCAAAATAACCAAACCTTATCGCATTCGTATTTAATTGTAAATTGGTTGTAAATTTGAGTTGAAAATTGGAATGTAAATTTGTATTCCATTAACCACCTTTTATCCGTATAATATTAATAAAAAAAATTGGGGCAGTATTTGGGGACTGCCGATAGAAGTGAATACTTTAATCGTTGATCATAAACACTTCTTTATAAACCAAATTATAAACCAAAAATAATTCAAAAATGGAAAGCGCTCGGTGACGATGACGCGAGTTCCATGATTTTTGTTCACCCAAGAAGTGTTCAACGCACCTAAAGAAGTTTTAACTTCAATAATATAATAATAATAATATTCTATCACAAACACACAACACCATCTAGCCCAAACTAAGCGGAGCTTGTATGACTTCACAAAGAAGTTCAGTGTTTATCCTATTTTGTACTTTGTAAAATATCAAGCAACACAGAGAACACTCGCTACTTTTCATATCAAACTTACAAGGGTCGGGGCACAAGCCGGACCAAAGTAACCGCTTCAACCATTGCGCCATCCATGCTATCTTTATCTGTAGTTACTGTATATAACCTTTTTGTGTATTTCTAGGGCTACACTCCTCTGACAATGTTCCAACTGGCCGAAGAGTTCTTCGTGTCCATGAACATGTCTGCCATGCCTCACGACTTTTGGGAGCTCAGCGCGCTACAGCAACCGACTGACCGCCATATACACTGCCAGCCTTCTGCCTGGGACTTTTGTAACCAACATGATTACAGGTAAGTGTTGGTTTTAGCCAAGTATTTATTTAATATTTGTAGTGACGTGTACAATTTCATTTGGGTTATAGTTGTATGAATAAAAAATACATATGTATATAAGTGCGTTTACTGTGTTGAACAAACTAGGTACCTATCTATTACCTACTAATGCAAATATGTTACAAATAAGGTTTAGCAGTAGGATTATTGTAATTATACTTATCAGTCATACTGATATGTCAGTGAAAGGCCATGACTCTTATGATTTCATACTCTTATGCTGTGTACTGACAGGTTTATGGTAAAAGTTTCAGAATGATATTCAACTGATTTTTAACAATCTAGACAGATCTTGTTGCTTCTGTAGTTAACTTCTAAATATAAGTAATTTACCGAACCGGTCTTGGCTAAGACAAGCTATTAAACAATCTGGTATTTCATTTGAAGCTTTATATAATAGTATTAAAAAATTAAATTTTAGTACAACACTGAGTTTAGAATTAATTTACTTCGACATAGAATAGGAACTATTTTTATCTTGGCTTGTTTAATATCAATGCCTAAAACGAAATTTAAGAAAAACATCAAATCCTTTATTCCAATATATGTAGACGGACCTAGAAATGGATTTGGTCTAACAAGCATAAAAGTTTCGTTTAGGATTTTAAGTAAATGAAAAAACTAAAGAATGCCCAAAATTGCCTACTAATTATATTTTGAAACCGATTGATATTCGTATTTAGTGAAATCAATAGTTTTATATATATTATTTGGTATATACTTTATTTTAATAAAACTTGTTGCTTCTATTATAATTTATTATTAAAAGGACTTCAGAATGTCGGATTAAAAAGATTTTAATTCGTTTATCAGCGTACAGCAACTAAAAAAGGAGAATAAATATCTTTTATAATTAATCTCGTCTAGACACAATGTACATCATTATGTCTCGATATGGTTAAGCTAATAGGTTAAACTTTATTCCAGAATCAAGATGTGCACGCACGTGGATATGAAAGACCTGGTGACGGCACACCACGAGATGGCGCACATTGAATACTTCTTGGCATACAGGAACCTGCCCAAGGTGTTCCGTGATGGAGCTAATCCTGGTAAGTCTTCACAAGTATACAATATACATTTAAATTCTTTTTACCTTATGTCCAGGTAGAAATAAGTTGACTATAGTCAACAAATGTAACTTATTTCTACATTTCTACCTGACGTATACGTCAGCGAAATAAAAGTAAGGCAGACAGGAAATCTATATATACAAATAAATAAAATTGAAGTGTCTGTTTGTAATGTCAAAATAACAGCTTTTTATCTAATGCATATGACAGTATATAAGGTACCTATGCGAAAACATCTATTTTTAAAATTTTTGTTTGTCTGTCTGTCTGTTTGTTCCGGCTAATCTCCGAAACGGCTGAACCGATTTTGACGGGACTTTCACTGGCAGATAGCTGATGTTATAAGGAGTAACATAGGCTACTTTGATTTGAGAATAAAATAGTCGCAGGTAACAGCTAGTATAAAATAATAACCATAGAACTTATAAAATCAAAGATAATTGCTTAACTGCGAGTTAGGCAACTATTGCACAATTTGTTTTGATTTCAGGGAGCACTGATTGAGTGTTTGAAATAATGAAGCTTTTATTTGTGTTAAACTATTTTTAATTTACCACCTTCTCTATTTATAATGCCAGTAGTAAATTGAAAATATTTTAGAACCAAATCTTTTATTGGTTTATATTTATTTAATTGAAGTTGCCATTCTATTAGAGCCTCTATTGCTACAATATAAGAAATATTCGATTATATTCGAGAGAAAGTATCAGTGGAAGAGCAACTAGAATAGATGTTTGAAGAACCACTTTCATCTTATAAAAGGTCGTGGAAACAGAACCTGGTGTTGTATTTTTGTGACGTGCAGTATCTGAAAATATTCTGTGCGGAATTATGTTAAGTAGGGAACAGCGATAGCTCAGTGGGGAGACCAACAGACTGCAATGCAGAGGGTCTCGGGTTCGAACCCACGTCGCGCACCTCTGACTTTCGGAAGTTATATGACTTTTCGAAATTATGTGCGTATTGATTGACAATTATCGCCTGCTCCGTACCTCGGAAAGCACGTTAAGCCGTTGGTCCCGGCTGCCATGAACATCTATAGCAGTCGTTATTGGGAGAGTGTCGACACAAAAGATCCCACTGGGTCGAAGTGTCGCCGGTCTGCACTGACTGGCCCCCACATAAGATAAGATAAGATGTTCAGTAGGTATACTAGTAATCTTAGTTCTTTACACTAGCAAGGCGGTAGCTTTTGATTGCAGGATTAACAATTATACGTAATACTCCTGGAGTTGCTAGAGTATATAGGGTACACCATCCTTATAGTTGGTCATATTTACCGCCATATTTATATAAAAAAACTCGCAACTCCTAAAGAAAACGTAAATATAAGGTGCTCCAGACCGAATTTCAGTCATGACAGCCAATCTTAACGAGACTGGCCATCTGCGCAGGAGATATTATATTGCCCAAGTGTGTGCGCTAACGCAAGTACACTCTCTGTTCCCTAACTCTCATGATCCTATGGGACGGCAATCCAGCACGACCGGAGAGGTATAAGGCGCAGGACCAACGGCTTTACGTACTTGCCGAGGCACGGGGGTGTATAACACTGCCAACTTTCTAACTCTGGGTTGTTCTATAATAATGATAACAACAGAAGTCTCTATAGATTTCTTAATGGAAAAACTCAATAACTTTTTATTGGCCTGACTTGGGATTCGAACCCGAGACCTCATGCACAGCAGTCGCATTTACTACCGCTGCGCACGGAGTCAGTTAAAGAAGACGTAACTGATTCCTCACTTTATATATCTGCAGCAAACTCAACAGAGTACTACTAGTCTTGACAGTAAATTATTCTGCATTTATCGTTTCCTAGTTGGCTATTAAAAATATTGCTCATTAATTTAACTGTCAAACATGTCATTATTTTAAACGGTCCAGGAGAATAAGCAGAGAAAGTGAAATCATGTCTATTATGCATGTGTAACGTGGTTCCTATTAGCGTATGAGTAAGCGGTTATAGATTTGTACATAATCGTGAGCAGTGTATGCGCGTTGCGTTAATATTTGATAGATTTTGTATATAAAAGCTTTATCTACACAGTACGGTAAATGCTAGTGTTTTATTGGAGGTTACCTTTCAGTAGTATTCTTTACTAGTAAAACGTGTCAGTGACAATTAGCCGCTGACACAAATAAGTCACATATGGTCGAAATACGTCTGTTCCCCAATGCTCCTTCACCTGTGGGTACACAACGTACGAAGACAAGATATTATAATGAATGACATAACGGCAAAAATATGTCTCACATAGAATAATTAAAATTCCTAACCTATTAAAAATTCTAATCTTATTGGGGTTGAATTTTTAGTGTAAACCGATACAATACATTAATATTTTTCGATACCCTTTTAAAAATTATGCAATAACGTGATTTGTTTGCAGATGATTAAAGACTTTATTGACAGCGTGTTGAACTGCGAGACGATAAGACAATAGGGTACTAGAGTCACAATTTTTATTATTTAGGTCAAATACAAACACTTTCGAAACATTAAGATTTAAAGAATTTTTGTAAACTACTCGATATAAACACGATACTAGCGATTAAAATCTGATAATAGAGGTAATCAAATGACAGGAAAAGTTTAAAACAATACAAACTGACAAATCCCCACTACGTACCTACTTTTTCTTAAATCCAAATTAAGAATATCAATGAAATACCTTTTCTTATTTTGCAACAAATTTTGATACTGTCTGCACAAAAGAGTTCTTTTGATTGCTATTTGCTAAAATACTGTACGAAATCAAACATAGGCGGCTACCCTATTGTATTATCTATAATTGGTCTGTATATATGTATATTATTCACAGACCAATTGCCGATAGCTTACGTTGAATTTGAATTTTTATACGATCTATAGTGAATGTAATATGCAAACTAAGCCGCGGTTGCTGCTAGGTTGTAATCACTCTTGTTATCCAATAGACATTTTATGTAGTGCAAGTAGTTATTATTTTTATATTTACGAGCTAAATGAAGTACTTACCTATTATGTTTTGCATCACTGCAGCAACTTTCCTCTTACACAATAACAGTAGCACCTCGCAATCATTTGATCTAAATAATGTGCTAGTGATAAATGTTCTACTGCGCACGATTAGTACGCACTCTGCGTGCGCGCAATTCAGGTGACTTGCGGTTTACTTCCGAGTTGTAATGTAAACAATGTCTGCTTAGTTACGTAATGTGGTAAATGTTTTGTAACTGATCTGTCAATGGATTGCGAACTAATTTGCATTTGTTAAGAAGTTTGTTTCAGAATATTTGTGTTTACTCTGAATAGATTTCCGTATAAAGAAAATATTATATAAAATCTGATAATTTATTTTTGATATCTTCTCTCTATTTTCTTGATTGATTCTTCTTATTATCTCGAGACGTGTATCAGAACTAGAACACACCGAGGTTCTTGCTCAAACCTATTATGCTCAAATAAAAATAGCTTGGGGCAATAGAGGAAAACAAGGGCTTTTTTATTGCTGCTATGTTGACAACTCTAGAAACGGCAGCAGTAAAAAGTCTTTTCTTTCCTACGATGAATCGTTTTGAGGGAGATCGTTGTCAGCATGGAATAATCATGGCCCTTGTTGACAGTACAGTGACTCCGTTTTTGTAGGATCAACAACGCGCTTGTCTTGCGAGTCCGTTTATTGCAATAAATAAACTCAAATCCAACAATCTAATGACATTTAATATGCAATTAATAACTTAACAAGACAATTAATATACTAACAAATATCGCCATCTTTTGATAATTCTTCTCAGCGGAGTTACAGAGATCTGTATTGCAAGTGCAGTAGGTGACAAAAAGGTCACCGTTGCCGACAACTCGACGGCAAGGTTGGTCAGTAAGTTCATCGTCATGTAGGTAGCCGCACTGACGGACTATTCTTACTTTACCATCAACTGAAAATAAGAACAAAATATTAAGATATAGAGATATTAGATTATATTATAATGTTATTTGTTATTCTCGGGCTAAGACACAATTTGTCCGAGTTTCCAGAAACTCACTTTCTGAAACGAGGCTTAGACCAGCCGGTACAATACTGGAGGAGTCTTTTGGGTCTTAATTTATTTTTTGAAGATGGAAAACTGATTACTAGTTTGCTTTGCGTCGATTCTCTTTGGAGATTACGTCGACCAATATTTTACTTAGCTTTAATAGAAGAGGATTGGTTGTATAACTAAATCTTCCCTCTTTTCACAGAATAAAACTTAGTAAAATCTCAAAATTTAACTAAAGACCTTTTAATGAGATTCCTGCTTATCTTGTTCACACAGTTTCATCACTAAATCTGGTAATAATATATGCTTCCAGTTTAATTATCTTCTATGGTTCCCTATAAGAAAACTAATGACTTTACTTACTTTCCATCTTAATTGACCTGCAAAACGTTGGCTCTATCGCGTCCAGGTGTTCAGGCGGGTCTCTCAGAGAACAGTTGATGATGCCCAGGCTGAAAGAATCGAAGTGCTCTCCGCAGCGAGGGTCATATGCGCTGTTGCAGTCATAGCAAAGGATTGAAGAAGCTGTAATCAAAAAGAGCAGATTAGATGCAACTTTTATTCTTGGATAATTCCGTATTTAAATTATTGAGTCGCAACGAAATACCGGTGGTGAGACTTGACAGATTCTTAATTATGTCTGGTATTCTAAGACTTGACAGATTAAAGAGACTTCAAAGCTTTAAATTGTAGGAAATAGGAATAACTGTCAAACTAAAAACACGATTCTTAGTTATGTACAGGATAGGCCTGCAAGCCTGAACTCTTGTCAATGTGTATATTATATAATATACTTTTATACTATTAAATTGCAGCAGTAAATTTTATACATTGTAGGGTCTGGACTATCCAGTTTGAGTCCTTGAGACATACAACACACTTGGACTTTTTGAAGTTAAACTATCGAATAATTAATTATTGCTTGCTTTAAAGATGAAAAAACAAATAAATCTGAAAGCTTTTCATAATTAAGAAAAATGTGATGAAAGTAGTCGGCCAAATCCTACTTCGCTAGCGTTGTAAACTTTGTCATTCCTGGTAATATATCCATAGATTATTCTAAACATAACTGCTAAGCGATTCCACAGTGTTTCAGGCAATCGTTTTTTTATTAAATCCACATCAAACACAACAAGGCACAGGCACAACACCAACAATTGTGTGCCTTAGAACGTTTTAGAAGTAATTTTGTTTCCTTTTCATGACGTTTAAGACGCTTTTGTAGACTGTCGCGAAACAAACATTATACCTAGTTCAAAAGTTAGTCGTTCCAAAAACAAAAATGTCTTGTATGGCTCTTTGATTTATAAAATAGATAGCTGATAAATATATGTAAGTGAGCCACGTGCTATTAAATTTGAGCCAAGTTCATCTACCTGCGGTATGTAATCCAATTGCCACGCGACTGCTAAGGCTTCATCTGTGTCGCGACCATCATGGCCTATTTACGAATCAAGGGCTCTGGGACAGTGGTTTTAATAATATATCGATTTAACTATGTCTATCAGATATTTTTTTATATGTATGCTGCACTATATTACACTTGTTTGACATAACAGTACAGCCTTCTTAATGGTAAGCGCTTACCATCATATCTTATCTTATGTGGGGGCCAGTCAATGCAGACCGGCGACACTTCGACCCAGTGGGATCTTTTGTGTCGACACTCTCCCAATAACGACTGCCATAGATGTTCATGGCAGCCAGGACCAACGGCTTAACGTGCTTTCTGAGGCACGGAGCAGGCGATAATTGTCAATCAATACGCACATAATTTCGAAAAGTCATGTAACTTCCGAAAGTCAGAGGTGTGCGACGTGGGTTCGAACCCGAGACCCTCTGCATTGCAGTCTGTTCGTCTCCCCACTGAGCTATCGCTGCTTAAGCGCTTACCATAATTACCATTGCGAAATCGGGTCTGTCACTCGCACGTAATCGATCTTTAATAGAAGAAATAGCTAGCCTGCGTATGGTATAAACTTCAGTAATTCTTTTGATGAATATAAATAAAAATCCCTAGAAACCATATTTGCCTTAACCACAATTTTAGCACTTGAATTGTCTGACTTTTTGTTCGCCTCGTCACTGCCACTGCGCTGAGTTTTGTAGGTTCAAATCGCAGACAGGACAAACATGTGCGCTATCTACAAATGGTTGTGCTGAGTGGGTAATCTTTGCGTCCACAGTTAAATTTTTTATGAAGTTCTTTGTAATTCGAGAGTCATTCCTATTCCTTTCCTTATTAAAAAATTACAACGCTGCAGGCGTTGTACAATTCGGGTTTGGGAAAAAATTCTGTTGCGTCCTACTCCTCTTAAAACCACTAACAAAGGCACGTCACAGCGACTATATACTGCTCATATACCTATTAAAGTTACGAATGGGTGTGTTATTAAACCAATCGTCATCATAACGAGGGTAATAATGCAGTGTATGACAAGCGGAACCGACGTTACATGCATTACGTCTTTACCCACAAAAGCCTATTAAAGTTATTACAAGAAATTTGTAGCGCTTCTTACTTACTAGGTATCTTTAGTGTCTTTAAATCTTTACTTTCAAGATCATTGTTAGTTGCAGTATGACGGTTTGATATCTCGGTTTTAATTATTTAATTAGTGATGTGAGATAGTTCATGTTATAGTAAAGTCCAACAGTTTTTATTTCCCCGATGATATTCGGCTCTGACACTAGATCTTCAATCTCGTTATTCAATCTTTGCTTTCACTCCCCCTTTTCTACTTTTTTTGATCCCAGAATCCTACGGAATATCTTCCACTCCGCGACTAAGAGTCTACTTACCTCCTTCAAAGTTCGCATACGTACAATAAAATCTGCCTAATTACTGGTTGTCTACGCGATTTTTCTGGTTCTGCTTATCAACTTAGACGCAAACACTTTGTGAAGTACTGCAGTACATCTTAGCACGTTGACTATATGGGTGCACCCGAAGTACTGAAATTTATTGACGTTGTGCCTTTGTTTAATATATCAGACATTTCAGCTGGCTCTTTGTTCTTTGGTGATTGGTTTAGTACATACACTTATTAGGGAAAATACGCGGAACAATGTCAATGTCTAAAGATCACACAATATTTTATCCCGCGTGGAACCTACAATACTCGACCAGGCGACTATATAAAACACTACACGGGTATTTAAAGAAATATAAGCGGTAAAACTGCTTGTTGCTTATATAAAAATAATTTATCTGTCTGTCATTGAAAGGTCAGAACATTTTTAAGTTGTGTGATCTATGACATGAGTGAATTCAACTGCAACTCTTTATAAGTTATATAATTATGTAAAGAACAGTGTTATATCATATATTATCTTTATCTTCTACACTATTATAGAAGTAGCAAAAGTGAGTCTGTACATTAAACATATTTTAAAATCTAACTCTGTTCAGCTAAGTTAGCTGCTAAGGCACTCTGAATTGGAAACTACATTTTAATATATGTTTAAGCTTCACACAGAAACACCTGAATAAATTTTGATATAGTTTACACAGTTTAATAGCCGCCTAGGCTTGGCTTTCAATTAAAATCAAAGCTATATTTCATATTGTGATTCATGTAAATGACGTTATGGGCGAACTGTCTACGCGAATGTAGATGCATACAACATTTTGAAGTAGATCCAATTAGATACTAATAATATAATTGCTTATATATATTGCTCGGGAAGTAATTTATAGGTACATTAATATTATATAATTTAAATACGACGAATTTTAGTTTTACATTTTAAGCAGGCATTGTTTTCGAAGAAAGACTCAAGATACTTAATTACATAATGTAGTGGCAAATATTTTCGGGTACGATAAAATTCAATAGCAAATAGAATAGTAAAAATTAAAGCTTTTATGAGAAGAAACAGGCAAATCTCGTGACATCAGTCCGCAACGGAACAGAAGCCTTATTGGTAATTGTTACAGAGATCTTCAGATCCTGATTTTAAATTGTTCCGCTACTAGGCACTGGCCTCTTCTCAGTATAAGAAAGGTTAGTCTATATTTGACTACGTTGGCTCAGCGCCGGTTGATAAACTTCACAGATCATTAAGTACTTTATAAAGAACTCTTAGACATGCAGACTTTCACGATTTTTCCTTCACTATTCAAGTAAGCAGTAATTAACTATTTAGTACGCATATATCTAGGAAAAGTCAGGGATGCGCTCCGTATGATTGAACTCGAAACTTCGTAATTCGTGCCATTTAAACGGTCTTCCACAAGGCTTCTTTTTTGTAATATAAATGATGTTTGTAACAACATAAATAGAACTAAAACTCACCAAATCTAGTACAACACAATAAACCACCAACAACTGCTATAATATACGACGAGATTTTCATAATGTTCGCTTGGAACTCTCACACGTAAACTGTACTGAAGGACTGGATTACGTTCGTGTGATACGTAATTGAATTATCGAAGACCCATGTGTGAAGTAAAACTATGGTTGAACCAAGCATATGTAAAAGGGACTGCAGGTTGATAGACTTAAGGTTGATTTAAAAATAAACAATGTTTTTAGTATTTATTTCTATCTATACTACATATAATAAAAATGAAACGGCAAGTCATGGTACACTGGATGGAAATTAAATCTATGACATGATAAACTTGATTTGAAGGGAATGTCCTAATTAGGTTTATTTTTCAGTAAAATAAAGTACAACACAAGGCATGAAAGCGATAAAAGGGTCTGTTTTGTGTAGTTACATAAAAAATACAAAAGTCAGAATTCAGGTTAATCTATACTACGATTTTTATGAAATTGTCACAGATTTGATAATTCTATAAAAATACCTTCGGTGCCGGAGGCCGCAACAAAAACAAACATACAATTTTAAAACCTATCGTTTCGGATTTAGACGTTTCTTAATAGTACATCATAATTTGAATTTCAAAAACACCTTCACCGTATATCCACGATCTCTGTATAGTGTTATAGTAACTAGCGGTCGCCTAGTGCTCGAAATTCGACCAAAGTTTGCCTGTAAGATATTGCTGACATATTATGTCATTATATATTGATATATGTAACAATAGTTACGCGCTTCGACTGCGTGTGTCAAATGCATGGTTGTGTGCGTGTAGTGTTTTTTCATTAATTTAATGTATTTCAAATGCATATTTTAAAAAAATATTAGCATTCGTCACTTCTTGTCTGTATAAACTATAAGTTTGCGAAATTTCATACTCCTCCGTCCGCCCAATTTTCGTAAAAAGGGATCCAAAGTTTTCGCTTCACGTATTAATATATAGATATAGATATGCACATTTGCTTTCGAATTAGTATATTTAAATAAGTTAGTAGTTAAGTGCACCCTTGATCATGTTGGGTAGGATCCAGCAAATAACAAAAGTAAATTCAAGTGTTACTTTGTGACGTGCATGATTAAAGATCTTCAACTAAGAGTTCGCGTCGTTCACCATTGTATTCTTAGTCCTTGTAATCGTACATACGTACGTTTTTGAGCAGCGATAGCTCAGTGGGGAGACCAACAGACTGCAATGCAGAGGGTCTCGGGTTCGAATCCACGTCGCGCACCTCTGACTTTCGGAAGTTATATGACTTTTAGAAATTATGTGCGTATTGATTGACAATTATCGCCTGCTCCGTGCCTCGGAAAGCACGTTAAGCCGTTGGTCCCAGCTGCCATGAATATTTATGGCAGTCGTTATTGGGAGAGTGTCGACACAAAAGATCCCACTGGGTCGAAGTGTCGCCGGTCTGCACTGACTGACCCCCACATAAGATAAGATAGTCCTCGTACTCGCATCATTAGTTCTTGTATGAATTATTATTATGTGGGTTAATGTATATGTAATGTACTAGTAACGTTATATAATCCTTTAGATTGCAGTTCATGTGATCTTTTATCGACATCTCACGATTGGACAATATTTTCTTGCTTGCTGATTTAAACGTTGAAATACACATCAGATGTATTTAAAAACAAAGTATATAGACAACATTTACACGAGGAAAGATTCCTATGTCGCGGGGGACTTATAAATAGAACGTCCTCCAGACCGAATTTCGGTCACGGCGGCCAATCTTTACGGAGACTGGCCATCTACGCAGGAGATATTATAGTGCATAAGCGTGTGTGCAAACACAAGTGTACTCTCTGTCCCCTAACTCTCATGATCTGGTCGTATCGGTAATCCGATACGACCAGAGAGAGATCAGGCGCAGGACCAACGGCTTTACGTGCTTTTTAAGGCACGGGGGTGTCTAACACCGCCAACTTCCTAACCCAGGGCTGCTATTAAGATTTCTATATAATAAAACCCAATAACTTTTTGTTGGCCCGACTCGGGATTCAAACCCGAGACCTCATGAACAGCAGTCGCAGAGACTACCGCTGCGCCACGGAGGCAGTTCGTAGGCGCGCTGGACTAACAAACATTTAAACAAATAACACCCAGACTCGGCACAATTGTTGTCCCTTGTGGGAATCAATCTACAATACTGGGCGTAGAAGCAGTAGACCACTTCTACTATTGTAACTACTACGCCATCACAGTCATCAACTGCATTATCGCAGTCGATATTAATTTATTTATTTGTTGGTATGGTGCACGTCGAATATAATTCTACTTTTGCTATTTTTTCGCATGGCCCCGTCAAAATTAGTGCTGTACCTATAAGTTTTATTATTATTAAATTAAATTTATTATTAAATATTGCTATATTTCTAAAACATTAGGTGAATTTTGTATATGGCAATCGTGGATTAGAAGAAATGGTAATATAAATAATATAATATTCTACCACATACACAACACCATCTAGCCCAAACTAAGCAGACATTGTACTATGGGTACTAGACAATGGATAAACATACATATATACTTTTTTTTGTAAATACATACATATTATACATAGAAACACCCAGACCAAGACAAACATCTATGTTCATGCACACAAATGTTTGACTTGTGCGGGAATCGAACCCGCGACCTCAGGCGCGACAGTCAGTTACACCAACCATTACGCCATCGAGGCCGACATATATAGGATATACCAGACAAATAGAGAATATACCAGTTTCGCGGGCTTACAATAATTCAACAAACAACACAAATAGGCGCCAAACACATTGCCCCGGCGGTCTGCGTTCTGCGGTCGAGTTCTGCGTTCAGCGTTCATAGTTGCCCACACTGAGCGGTCTAGAAATCTGGAGTTCAGTACGTTTGTCTCGCACTAATTCAATAAACTTTTTAATTTCGTCGAACGTCGTGACTGCTTTTAAAAAAAATGGAAGTCCGGCAGAACGTGCGTTCTCTTTGACCGCCTCGGTCTGACTGCTTTTATGTGTGTACGATTCTAAGACACCGCATACATCACAGTGAACGCGGAACGCAGAACTCGGAAGTCTGACCGCTGACCGTCCGCAGTGTGGCCGGAGATTTAGCATTCCCTTATAGACCACATAAATTTGACCGAATAGAGATTGAACCCACATCAATTAATAGCAAGTAGGCGATCATAGTACCTAGTGCGAGTTTACTTTACGTTAACACGATCGACACGTTTATGACGTTCGGCGTTCCGATTGGCCCGCTCCAAGCTCTTAACCAATCAGAGAGCCAAACGCGGTAAACGGCTGGATCGCGTTAATGTAAAGTAAACTCGCACTAGGCACTCTGTTAAATCTTTGCACCGTATAATCAAATTATCAAAAATAGGTTAAGGACGGCTGCACAAGCAATTCTTATACTAAGGCGCAAGACACACAGAAAAGACGTAAGACGAGGACGCGTCGCAGACTTGGCGCCCCTTCTATCAATTTTCATACTAAATGTCTATACAAATTTTGTATGAACATTGAATGAAGCGTCGTGTCCGCGTCTCGTCCGCGCCCTGTCCGCGCCCTGTCCGCGCCCTGTCCGCGCCCTGTCCGCGCCCTGTCCGCGCCCTGTCCGCGCCCTGTCCGCGCCCTGTCCGCGCCCTGTCCGCGCCCTGTCCGCGCCCTGTCCGCGCCCTGTCCGCGCCCTGTCCGCGCCCTGTCCGCGCCCTGTCCGCGCCCTGTCTTTTCTGTTTGTTTTGTGTCGCGACGCTTCTATACATTTTGTATGAAAATTTATTGAAGGGGCGCCGCGTCTGCGACGCGTCCTCGTCTTAAGTATTTTCTGTGTGTCTTGCGCCTAAGACCAACTATTTTATTTGCAGTGTAGCAAATAAAAACAGAATAATTTTAATTACCTTATTGCCATCTGCAATCCAAATACTTTTCTTTTTAAATAAATGCACGCATCTATATTGTTAATATTTAGGCAACAGCCTCGTTGTACAATAGTTAAATAACAAGTGCGACTGCGTTACATTTTACATAAGAATTAAAACTAAACCGTAGTTACGATATTGCGAAATGTAGAACACAGCGTGTTGGGAAACTATATGAGTCGACGCAAAATGTTTATAGGCGCGACTGAAGGAGGTGCGAGGTTTTAAAACTTTAGCAATTACTAGAGTTACACGGGACAAAATCTTTTGTGATCCACAAATAGTTATACCGAGTCTGGAATGTCTGGATGTCCTTTATTTCAATGTTTGTAAAGTACCCACGACACAGGATTTATTCCTAGTATGGTAGTTTTTTTATTGGTAGAAAGAAAAAGAAGACAATCTTACGACTGTCTTCTCTACCCGAAATCCCACATTTAAGAGACTCTCCTGATACTACTATCAGGAGAGTCGCTTGAATGTGGGATTTTGGTCAAACTTTACTATTTATTATGAAATCAATATCACACATATAGATATTTGATGATATACTTAATTATCTTGCTTTAGGGGAAATAAAATCTTGTTATTTGTCCAGTACCGATTCGTCGTCACATTATTATGCCTGTCTGTGAAACGAAAATAAAATAAAAAATAAACGAATCGGTAGCATAGATAGCCACATCATCTTAAAAATAGCGATATGTTTTTGCACCATTTCGCCATCGAGGCGTTCATTGCTTAAATATACGCAGTGGTAAGGATCAAGCAAAGTGCTATTGTGATTTGCTGTCAAAGAATTCCTAGTAGCTCTAAGCATAGCATGTATCTGAGTTCGGTACACGATAATAGCCTCATGATGGACATAAAACCTATTTGGCGAAATGTAAGTGTAATATTATACATCTGCCTAGCCCTTAGCAGCGATACACATATCGTGTTAAAATTTTATTTTGTTAATATTAGTTGGGAACGATAGTTTTTCATTAACGTTACGTATAAGTGTAATAAAAAACATATTGTTTGTTATTTATTCTAAGTTGAAGTAGCCTGGAAAGCTGTCCGAAATGGTATCAAACTTGCACATTTAAAGCTCATTGTGGTATTTTCATTTTATTATAGCAGTGACAAGAAATATTTTTTAATTAATTTGTCATTCTAAGAATACTAGACACAATTAAAAGTCTATTGTTTATGGCCTCTGATGTGCCGCTGCGGCTGAATAGGTAAAGATGTATGTATCTTCTCCGTAGCCTTCATTATTCCCAAGTCACTCGGGGTCGGCTTGTATGTATACTATTATTAAATAATAAAAAAATGCTTTAATTTTATGTACATACAGTTTATTTATATCTGTTGTTATTTTATATCTTCATCTCACATTTACCATTTTAATGTTATTTATAACGAGCGTATTCGCACACTTATCAGCCGTACGCACAGTAGAAAATTCACGGAAATTAATACTAACGATTACGGTACCTAGTTACGTAACTCACGCGCATCTTAGTCGCGCACGTCTACGAATACAGATATAGAGTTTATGGATAGGCTTACTATTACACTTTAGAGAAATATTTTAGGCATAATCCATAAAAGAAATACTATATTCAACTCCTAAAATACATAGATGCGTCATGGCTGCTGATAATCAACCGAAACTTTGGGATACTGTAAAAATCCTTATAATATATAGTAGTTACATTTGATTTATTTACATATTTATTATATTACTAGATTTTGACCGCGGCTTCGCTCGCGTAAATGTAGGTTAGGTTAGGTTTGCAACAGTTCTTTTTTCTGGATGAAAGGTACCCTATGTCCTATTCTGTATCCCTGGCAACGTGTATGCAAAATGTCATGTTGATCGGTTGAGTAGTTAAGGCGTGAAAGCGTAACAAACAAATAAACAAACTCATTTTCGCATTTATAATATTAGTAAGGATTAGATTTTGACCGCGGCTTCGCTTGCGTAAATGAAGATAAGGTTATGTTAGAAAAAGTTTTTTTCTGGATAAAAGGTATCCTGTGTTCTTTTCTGTTCCTTTGACAAAGTGTGTGCAAAATGTCATAATCGGTCGAGTAGTTATGGCGTAAAAGCATAACAAACAAACAAAGTCATATTCATATTTATTAGTAAGGTATTATTTATTTTGAACTAGATATTAATATTGTTAGTTACATCTAGTATATTATACATCAGTGTAACATCAAATACTGCGTTTTATTTTGTGAGTTCGTCTGCGCCGGCGCAACGAGGTCAAGTTCAGCTTGCGTCGGATTAGTTTCTTGCCACAAAACAACATGTCATGGTTCCGCATACAATATTAAATATTTACTCACAAAACATGTTGACAAATCATTACTAATTGGTAATGTATTTTTTTAGTATTATCTGGCTTTATTTTGTAATGTTATTTTTAATTTGCGAATGTATTAGAAAGCATAGATGTTATTTTTGGCAATATTTTAAGCCGGCGACGTAATTTTATGGCTTTTTTTGGTATTCGATAATAGTTTGAAAGCTCTACTTTTTTTGAAACTGGTTTCGCTTCTTAGGGCCTAACATGTAATATGTAAATTGGTTTAATTATAAAATATTTTGCGCATTATGTAAAATCGTGTTTTCACAATATTCGTTCGTTTTGCGGAACGTAAACAGCTTTATATAGTATTAATATGTTGTAATGTATGTTAGGTTGTATATTTATATTTTTAATACGCACTTCCTACCATTTAACGCTTGGAAGGGTATTGATGTTATATCATTAAAATATACTCGATGTTCCTCATAGATAGAATCGGGCTTATATAGAAAGGTTTCAATATGTAAAATGTTTAGAATCGATTTAATTGTTCCAGAGATGATACTTACGTACAAATAAACGACATTTTCGACTTCATAATATTAGTATTAGGAGAATAGATTTAAAAAATTACTTCTACTTGTTATCGAAATTGATTTATATGGTTACAGCACTATAAACAATGCGTCGAGTGGCATTTGCCCCAGCACAGAAAAATATTGTCTAGCTATCCCACAGATATACATATATTTACCTGAACTGGTTTAATGAATATAAAGAGACATGAGAATATAAAAATAAATATTTTTACTTTATCTTATTACAATGAACTCTTTGAAGTAAATAAAGTAAACTATAACATCTGTATTATGTACCTAACTATGATCAACATTAAAGTCTAAATTATTATATTACATTAAAAAATCGCAGATAACCCTCCAAATATAAACAAACATAAAATTTGCTTCATTTTTTTTTTCTTATCTCGCTATATAATATATTTAATTAGTAAGCGGATCCGTGAAGTAATTGTAGTCGCCTCGATATAACCAATACTGGATTGAATTTCCGCCATTTTGTAGCGCTCGAGTTTATCAATCGGGAGCAGGTTAACATCCGCGTGCCAGCTTTCACCCGCGCATGCGCCTTCATCTCTTTTGTGTATTGACCATTATCTTAATATATTTTTTTAGGAAAGGTTTAATCTGTGTGCGTCCGTCCATGCATATTTGGTCAGCTATATTTTTAGGCTTCACGCGATAGAAACCGAGTTTATAGCTATCTATCGGATACATTGCCAGACTCCGTGTGGCCTCCGTGGATTTTGTAATAAAAATCCAATAATACTTAACTATTCAATCAAACCCATGACGTACCGCATACACAAAAGATGCAGTTTAAAACAAAAAAACATGACCTGTCAAATAGCTGCTAATATTGTATAGTACATATACTGCCTCATTAGTGCGTTGCGTTGCGTTGCGACGTCGCAGCGTCGACGCTGCGTCGTTTTCCTTATATTTTTGTGACATGCCACATTAATGCGTCGTTCTTAACGGATCGACGGACGAAAAACGATGCGGGGGGCAGGGTGATGCGCTGCGCTGTCGGAGCTCCGGTGCGACGACGGACAGTGTTCCGATCCATTGTGGAATAAAGAGTGAAATCAGTGCGTGCGTCGTCGCAGCGCAGATGTAGCATACAATGCGTTGATCCGTTGCGACGACGCAACGCAACGCACTAATGAGTCACCTCCCTATATAGTACCAGGCTACGAAATAAAGAGCATTCTATTACAGCATCAGTGCCAATTAATAATCGTAATATTATTTGTACAAAAATGTTTCTGTCATGTCATTCTGAATAGGCAAACCTTTTATTGTGTACAATATTCTTATTTCTGAATAGTATTATTATTTAATATTTTATACCGTTGACGTACACATATACCATGTTATTATTGTGTTACTTTTGTTATTTATTCTTATATGAACAATAAAATGAAATAGTGAATTTAACAATAATCCATGCAACGCGGCATTTGACGCATGTGCAAGAGCTCGTATCTCAGCATACTTATCACGTAGAGATCGTCACAAAGTAACATATAAGTGGCTTCCGACGGCATATAACTATGTGATCTGAGTTGTGTAATATGACGCCAGTTTTGTAACTAATCCGTGAACGTATAGGAATGTCCTGATTTGCATGTTTTACTAACTTCCTCAGAGAAAGAAGTCGATGTTACTGATCTGTATTGGTTCAATATGTAACAAACAATTGTAGTTGACAGCAAAGCTTGTCAGTCTAGAAATCATAATATTGTATCGGTGGTCGACGACTTTTATTTTTGGTAACAGATTGCAGCGACTGCATAAATACAATTATCTTTCTGAAAATTCTATGCCTCGATTTAAGCCTTAAATTGTACTTAACTCAAGAATAGCGTCGCTGAAACATAAGGAAACACACACACACATACAAATGCTTAATTTTTATATACATAGGAAGTAACATCTGCAAATGAGTTGTAGGAACTAATACACTCCTAAGGCCCAAACTTGAATATTATTTTTATTTACATATTTATAGATTCTCTAAAAGAAATAAGATACAAATTGCGTATGCTTTTCTCTCCCCGACACTGCAACTATTTCTTATTGTTAAGCCTTACAGGCAGCATAACAAAATAAAAATGCACCAGATTTGAAGTTAGACCCCAAGTACAATTGTGAAAATCGCATTCAATTTCGTGTAGTAGTTTTTGCAAGATGCGCGTACAAACATACAGACGGACAAAAAATCTAAAAATGATTGTTTTGCCTTTTATAGCTCTTATAAAGACCCCTAATATATTTTTTTTCAAATATCTCCCACGTACATACAAACATCGACCACTTGCAATTTTATTATATATGTATAGTTTGTGCTGTGGGTATGCGACAGCTACACATGAGGTCGATTCCTGGGTCACAACATCGCCAACGTTGATATAAGATAACAATGTATCTGTTTAGCCTACAACGTCTTACGAAGCCAGCAGCCACCGCAGTATTGAAATATGCTTGCTAGTTTCTTTTTTTATATATCCAAACGTAAATATGATTACGAAAAACATTGTGGCGAGCCTTTCAATCTTCGTCTCACATTTTACAATTAACCGTTTTATCTAGAGATCACGGAACTAGCAATGTCTTGCAAATGAAGTAACTCATTTTCTAAAAAAACGATAACCAAAAGAAAGTACCAAGGTCAGAAGAATCAATTTTCTTTTAAATCGAGCATTTGATTACGAATTATCTAATCGCATCGAGAATCGACACGCTAATAATCAAAGTTTGGATCGATTTTAACATTAAATCAATTTAGTGAATCGTTTTCAAGTTAAAATCAATCTAAGCTATCTTTATCTTAAAGAATCAATGTACTGATTAAATCAATTTAAACATTGATTCTTGAAACCTACATAATTGAGATAACTTAAATCAATTCAAACATCGGTTGTTTAACCCTAACCTAATCGAGGCACCGATTAATCGATAGAGATCGACATGCCTATTATAAATTCAGATTACTAATACATCACGAGTTCTGTCGTATGAAATGAGACTACGGCTTAGTTACTAAGTCAATATGTTTCCTTGCGTTTCCAGTTCAACATTGAATGACGTAATGTTTATTGACATTTGCCTTCAAATAAGGCGTACAGGAATTTATGATTTGTAGGAAGTAGGGCTATTTTAGTAACCGTATTACTTTCTCTGCGATGTCTAGTTTAAAGTTGCTATGAATTTCTTCGAATAGTCTTCAGGAATTCTGATAGGTGTCTAGCCGGTTTGAATTGTTGTGTAATTATTTATTACATTGTTGTATTCCTTCGGGGCGTGACTTAATTGATACATTGTATGCTAGTTGCTTTTCTATTATGTAAATGTCGTCTGTACATCGTTAAAGATTTAAACACAGATGTATCCAAATTGTGGTTACTCGGATCTTAAAATATTTAGAAGAACAAACTATTACTAGTATTGACATTTTTTAAACCAATTAATAACCATCGTCTCGTAATAACTGCTTAGTACAAAACGTTTAAATTAAATGATGTTATCGTTTTAGTGCCGAAATGTTTAAATTAAATGATGTAATGATATGTGTGTTTAAATATGATTATGATCGTATAAACAAGTATGATTTCGCTAGTTTATAACATCTTAGTTATTACTGCATTAAGGAGAATAAATTATAGAGCTCTTTAATAAAAGTGTAATGTATCGGATGTATGCGCTTTATCTGTTTGCTTAATTACTATTTTTTCGTATCATATGTTAAACGCATGCATTGACAATAGCCCTCTCTCTTCGACTAGTCCAGTTTATGATATAGCGTTCCCTTCCACCAACCGTCAGCTTATAATAACAGGAAAACTGTACCTTCAAGTGCTCGAGAGCACCTATGTATCGACAACAGTCTAATCATGCTTTTTATTTAGGAATAATATCCAAGGCCCCACGACAGTCTCTGAGAAGAAAATCAACGGTTTGCACTCCGGGAGTGCCGGCAGAAGTGAAAACTTGAATATTATCGTTGTGCATTTTTGATATTTTGGAATGGTTAGCGAATAATTTTGCACGAATTGCTTTAATTATCAGTATAAAAGTACTATCATTTATGTGGTAAAATACAATATTCATTTATTGCGCTATCGTACACAAACATGACAATTCTCCCTCCGTCTTACGAATTTTCGATCAGGTCACGTGTCCTGACGTGAGTTTAACATTTTTTACCCATCACAAAAAAGTGCACAACGCCGCTAAAGAAGTTTTCACTTCAAAAAATGAAGTCGCCGATCTAACAAGGCTTGCACACCGAAGTCTTACTTTTCACTACTAAACAAAATCAGTCTAATAACATGATAAATCTAGATGTTTCATGTAACAAACCGCCTCTGTATATTGTTTCACCAATCACTTTCCGGCCTAGTTCCAACTGTAACTGCTCCATTGTTTCATTAAAGCCTTTGTTACCGAAGTTATCAGTCAGATGTATTGGCAATCAAAGAATTATATCTATACGCTCCGAATGTGCTGAAGTAATGCCACTTTGAGTGTTGGGTAGCGTTCCTGATGTGAAATGATCTAATATATTTTCTTTTATCTTGAAAATCCAGTCATATGCATTTTTTCGTTGTTAATTAGATTAGTTCGTTGATGGGGATGAGGCTCACTGGGTACAAGCCATAATATAAGCAATACTATGTGCAAAATGATATTACTTTACTGTTAAGCGTATTTATAATGAATATGACTTTGTCGGCCTCGATGGCGTAGTGGTTAGTGTAACCGACTGCCACGCCTGAGGTCGCGGGTTCGATTCCCGCACAAGTCAAACATTTGTGTGCATGAACATGGATGTTTGTCTTGATCTGGGTATTTCTATGTATAATATGAATGCATTTACAAAAAAAAATTGTATATATGTATGTTTATCCATTGTCTAGTATCTATAGTACAAGCTGTGTTTAGTTTGGGCTAAATGGCGTTGTGGGTATGTGGTAGAATATTATATATTATATTATTATATAAAGTCTTAAAGATAATACAACGTTATGTTAATAATACAATGTTACTAAGGTTACGGACGTTGCAACATTAAAATACATATTATGTACATATACCTAATAGGTGTAACGCGTGTAACAAACTTATAACTTTATACCTATTAATAATATAATGTATGTACATATTGACATTTTTGTTTGAAAATGGAAGATGGCTGTAAGCAGATACCCTATTACGTGATAAAGCATCTGTATATTTGAACTTAAACCGATCTTAAGCTTACTAGACAAAATCTTCTCTTGCAGGATTCCACGAAGCTATCGGAGAGACGATCGCCTTATCCGTATCATCTCCTCGCCATCTCCAAACCTTGGGTTTAGTGCAGCGTTCTGTTGATGACACGGCCCATGATATCAACTTCCTGTTCACTCAAGCTATGGACAAGCTAGCTTTTCTGCCATTCGCTCTTGTTATGGATAAGTGGAGGTGGGATGTCTTCACAGGCGATGTTAGGAAGGAGCAGTATAATTGTCATTGGTGGAGACTCAGGTTTGTACTTAACCTTTTTAAATAATGCTATATATTTTAAGTCCTTCTGGATTGCGTTTATCGTTACACCGAAATGATTACTAGTCCTAGTGGGAAGCTTTAAAGAAAGAAATTAAAGTATACTACATGCTTTTATCTCTATATAATTCACTATTTGTGTTAGATGTTGATATTCTTACGTTTAAAATTTTATTGATAGCTTCAAATTTATAAAATGTATGACACAATGATCCAAAATGTAAATGATTTATTTACATAATTGCAATATTTTGAAGATTTCTAGTTTTTTGGGTTGCTAATTAAACCATTATGTTAACCCAATCAGTTATAAATGTATATTTAGTTATTTCTTTTTCCTAAACTAAAATATTTGTAATAATATTTTATGTTGGTAGTAAAAGATAATGGGTGAGTTTATTATTTTGTCGATTTCTTTATTAATCCCGTGTCTTGTGCATTCTTATACGGTCGGTCACGTGGTGACGTATTTGATGCTTAGTTGGCAACTGCAATGTTTTTCACGTCGATTGATTCTCAATAGCAGACCCGAAGAGTTGGTAAATGAGAAACAGAACTGGCAAAATACGTGTGCAATGTATGTCTGCCTACCTTATCGAGAATACACAAGGGAGTCTGTGTATGTATTATTTCATGAAGGATCAAGGAGTGAATAGATTAGACGATGGTAACTCAATGGATTAGCTATTTTAATTGCAGCCGTGGGCTCGAATTCTATCCACGATTCGAACCTACTTTTAAGAGAAGCAGATAACTAGAGAAGTTTTCAAGAATTCTAGTCATTTTTAATCCTTTATTATAAAAAATGCAACACTCGGCGCTTTGTAATGGCAAGGGTATGTAATGTCAACTACCTAAGTCATATTGCCATTGTAGCAATCTTCTATACATGTTGAATGGATTGGCTAACCGAGGTATATAACAACCCTATGCTCCTCTCTATAATCGAACCTTAGCTAGAATTGCTCAAACGCATACCAATGAAACAACAACCTAATAAAAAATGAACCTGGAAATAATTTTCTATTACCAGTAATGACTAGTAATATACCAAGAACTTAATCATTATTAATGGCTGCAGGCTCATCGCTAGTATTAAGCAATCCGTTCCCCTTAGCTGGGTATTACGGAACGTATCAGAAAGCATACCTTATCTTGTCTATCTTCATAGTGTAATAATACCTATCTGGCGTAGGTTTCACTCGGAAATTTTGGTTTATATTGCGTTGGGTGTAGTAAGGTTAGCAGAGTTCATATAGGTTCAAAGACCATGTAAATAGAGCCATGCCTGTATATCCACCTTATAGTAGATATATATATGAATATTTTCTCTTATTTTGGCCACCTATGTTGAAGTTTCAGTTTATTGAAGACGTCTATTAGCAGAATTAAGTATGGAAATTCTATTATATGATACTTCAAAGATTGATGGTGAAAATTGGTTGTATTGGACCTCTATTGATAATATCAAACCACTTGCTTATAAACTGTGCCACTGCTTGGCACGTGTTTCCCATCAGTATGAAAACGGTAAGTCTACACTGGGCCAGCAGTATGGTTTGGCGGACTAAACATATCTTTCAGAATATGGAGAGATTTCAGACTCGCAGATTTCCTCAAGATGTTTTTCTTCATTGTTAAAGTGAGCGGTGATTCACTTTATTAATATGCAACTAACTTCGAAAACTCAGAACTATGAGCTATGGCATTGAACAAAAAATCTCAGTATGATAGCCCAACAATCCTTCGCTAAGTTATTGCTATACAATATTTCGCTTAAGTAACACAACCTGGCTGGCCACATGGACTCAATTTAAAGATCATATCATAAAGCATATTGTAGGCGTACAACCTTGAGTTGTATTGCATTGGCAGCCTAGCAACTTCTTTTTTAAAGACAC
The DNA here is from genome assembly GCA_963564715.1 of Catocala sponsa. NCBI lineage: Eukaryota > Metazoa > Arthropoda > Insecta > Lepidoptera > Erebidae > Catocala > Catocala sponsa. The sequence goes on from OY751334.1 coordinate 6,006,614, forward strand.
GGCATCGCGCGAGTACATATTTTAGTGTTTCAAGCGTCTATAGACAACGATTAACATTATTGAGATAATATGGCATTGCTTCTCAAGCTATAGTTAATTCGATATTGTATCGTGTACTCTGGAGAAAATTATGAGAGCCTTTAATGAAGCCTTCATTATACTAGACAAACATAATACAGGTAAATTACAAAGGCACGAAATAAAAATAATAGATTATGGTAATTGCTTACTATCTGGCGAGCTGAAACCTTAGCTGTATATAAATGTATATACGTTCATCATATAATACTACTATCTCCAACCGCATATCATGACACGGTAACACAAAGATTGATTCATCATACTGATCGTACATTTCCTTCAAATAATTATGCATTCAAGTTTTTTTAAAGACGTCCAACCGCTCATTACTTGTTAGATAATTCAGTCCACGCAACGCATGACATAATGTTAACGGTCCAATGCGAGTGAAAATATACTATCTTCTAGGTCAAACGCTAAAATTATATGTTGGTATATTAATCAATCAGTTGTAGGAGTGTTTATGCTATGCTTTTTTAAATAAGTCATTGAAGTGAAAACTTCTTTAGCGGCGTTGTGCACTTTTTTTGTGATGGGTATAAAATGTTAAACTTGCGTCAAGACACGTGACCTGATCGAAAATTCGTAAGACGGAGTGAGAATTGTCATGTTTGTGTACGATAGCGCAATAAATGAATATCGTATTTTACCACATAAATGATAGTGCCTTTATACTGAATTAAAGCAATTCGTGCAAAATTATTCCCTAATCATTCCAAACTATCAAAAATGCACAACGTTAATATTCAAGTTTTCACTTCTGCCGGCACTCCCGGAGTGCAACCCGTTGTTTTTTTAGAGCAGAGTATGCTACGCTGTCATTTGAAAATTAAAACCATTTGAAACGGATAATAGAGCGGTTTATTTTAACTACATAATTTTTCTTATTTATATTTATACTGTTACAATTGACTGCACGGAAAGCGTAGTGGCTTAAGCGGTCCCTCGCCAATACCATTGCTATTGCGGCAAGTGTTGTGGATTCGAAACCCACAAGGGACACAAAATTGTGTGACCCACAAATATTTTTCCGAGTCTGGGTGTTCATTGTATCTGTTGTTTGAATGTTTGTAAAGTCCCCCGCGACACAGGAATGATTGCTAGTGCGGGAGGTTTCATTTTTAAGAAAAACAAATAAAATTGTTGTCAGTTAATTGTTACTACGTGGACGGTGATATATGTACTTATACTAAGAGGTGCCTAAAATTCTTTTTTCAAGACTGTGTGTTCCTTATGACCGTTATTTGAATAGCAGAAAAGGAACCAAGCTTTGAAAAAATGCTATATGTACTGCATTTATTTTTACCTGTCACATTACATAAGGATTTCAACGATGATTAATAGTTTTATTTAACTATCTGTTACACGTCTCACTTAACAGTGGTAGAAGCAATTATGCCTCTACTGCTATAAGACAGAAATATTTTTAAGGTGTTACGCCAGAGCCGTATATCTTCTGAAACCTGGAGTAAAGCCAACTTTAACTATGGTCTCGCAGACTTGCTAGGAAGTTGACTTGATGGAACTCCTACAGCAAACGCTATCAGTGATAAAATAATATAAAATAAAATAATATAAAAAATATATATATAAGAGCAGCGATAGCTCAGTGGGGAGACCAACAGACTGGAATGCCGAGGGTCTCGGGTTCGAAACCATGTCGCGCACCTCTGACTTTCGGAAGTTATATGACTTTTCGAAATTATGTGCGTATTGATTGACAATTATCGCCTGCTCCGTGCCTCAGAAAGCACGTTAAGCCGTTGGTCCCGGCTGCCATGAACATCTATGGCAGTCGTTATTGGGAGAGTGTCGACACAAAAGATCCCACTGGGTCGAAGTGTCACCGGTCTGCACTGACTGGCCCCCACATAAGATAAGACAAGATAATAAAATAATATATAATACAGAAAAATATCAGAATACGCACTATAATAACCAGTCATAAAATATTGCTATTTAATTTACTATTATTTAACGTTCTTTTTTTAGAGTCAAGATCCCCGCGACACAGGAATTATTCATAGTGCGGCACTATGAATAATTCCTGTGTCGCGGGGATCTCTGCAAACATTCATACAACGGACACAAAGAACGCCTAGACTCAGAGCGATCAATTGCGAATTATACAATTATTTGTCCCGTGTGGAATTCAAACCCACATCTAGACTACCACTTAAATCACTCCGCTCTCCGTGCAGTCAATATTTAATGCATATTTGATGTGTTAATACCCAATATTAGTTGTTTAAAAATGTAAATTAGAAATGAATTAATATTAATTAACTGTCCAGTTGTACCTTTGACCTACCTTCTCAAGGGTGATTTCAAAAATGTTCGTGGACACCCTTCAATTTGAAGGCGTCCATATTCAGTCGCGGACCGATATGGACTGCGCTGACTTGGCGTGGGCTTGATATGTTATGCATTATGCATCAGCGATTACTACATAAAATATCATAAGTGGCTTCTGAACATGATGCAACTCATGCATTATTTAGCGTTTTGCATTTTAATATTTCTACATGATCTAGTTTACATAAAAGTAGAGATTTAAAGGTCGAATTAAAGTCTTGCCTTTTGTTAGGTTTACGTAGTAGTTACGATTTTATACAGTAAGTTTTATACATACTGTCATACTGTAGTCAGTATCTATACGTGAAGCGAAAACTTTGGATCCCTTTTTACGAAAATTGGGCGGACGGAGGAGTATGAATTTTCGCACACTTATAGTTTATACAGAGAAGAAGTGATGAATGCTATTTTTTTTTAAATTATGCGTAAAAATACATTAAATTAATGAAAAAACACTACACGCACACAACCATGCATTTGACACACGCAGTTGAAGCGCGTAACTATGGTTACATATATCAATATATAATGACTTATATCAGCAATATCTTACAGGCAAACTTTGGTCGAATTTCGAGCACTAGGCGACCGCTAGTTACAGTAAATTCAGATCAACTCATCTATCTAAAGAAAATTTGCTGTAGCACCATTTTAATAAGTTACATACTCCAAGTTTCGAAACATTTTTACTCTAAACATTTCAATTATGGAAATAGTATTTTATGATAGTTACAAAGTCCACCACACGACCATTAAATATAGGCGCAGCTTATTTTTACACGTTGTTTTGTTTCTATTTTTAAGACTGCTAAGTACTAATAATTGCTGTGTAGTGGGTGAAATAGAATATAACATTGAAATAACGATCGCAAAAACTTCTAGACTCTGAACAGCTTTATGTGGATTACACAAAATTTTAACCGGTGTGGGGTTCAATCTCACAACAGTTGCCGCACTGGCAGTGGTTCAGTCTATCCGCACTATCAAAAGGCCATTTAGATGTCAATCGCCTTCTATCAGTGCCAGCAGGCTAGCCCGCTTGATAGTACACGGTTATCATCACGGATGGCTATCCATGATGATCCGATGACCGTGATGACCGTGTACTGTCAAGCGGTACCCTCTTAACGAAGCTTGCGAATTTTACTTGAAGCAGAAATTCAATTTAAATTAGTTAAGCTGTAATTTCCTACAGGCAATCTCAGGTTAGTTTACTTTCCTAGCTGGGCTAAATAAACGAAATCCCAGATTTAGGTTTGGATTCCACTGTACGCGATATATCTCTTAATAGCCACCGAAGTATGAGTGTGTCTACACTGCTTAACCCGTTGACTATATATGGGCGTAAAGTAGTGCATTACACAAAACCGAAAGGCCTGCCTTTAGTCCTGTAAACTTACCCATTCCTCAATAAATCGAAAAAGAGCTGCAATAAAACCGGTACATACGTTTTGACACTAGTTGAACACAGACATACTGACATAAATACACATACAACTTACGCAAAGCCCTATCAATAAGAGTGTATAACGAATTATAGCGGTTGCTACTTGCATTAACAAACTGGTCTAAGAAGTGATGGGATTGCGGTCATCGGTCGGCCTTGACTTCGAGTAGCGGTTCATATCTCAGATGAAAGCGACAGTTGTGACTGCGCAGTGTATAAGCGGTAGCGGGATTGTAATTAAATGGCATTTAAGACTAAGATTTTTATGCTACTGAGCAGATAGTAAAATTTGAGTACAAAAAATGTAAAGACTTGTAAATTAATTGTTTGTCGGCCTCGATGGTGTAGTGGTTAGTGTAACCGACTACCACGCCTGAGGTCGCGGGTTCGATTCCCGCACAAGTCAAACATTTGTGTGCACGAACATTGATGTTTGTCTTGGTCTGGGTGTTTCTATGTATAATATGTATGTATTTACAAAAAAAAAGTAAATATGTATGTTTATCCATTGTCTCGTACCCATAGTATAAGCTCTGCTTGGTTTGGGCTACATGGTGTTGTGTGTATGTGGTAGAATATTATTATTATTATTAATCTGCTTTACATCAAAAAGATTTCATAAAAAAACAGAATCGATAGAATTGTTCATTTGATTAAATTTTTCAACATTAGTTGTTTGTTTGTTAATTGTGGATATCATATTATTATTGTATTAATGTTGAACACGTCTGTAATAAATATGGCATTTTAACTGCCTCCGTGACGCAGCGATATGAATGCGACTGCTGTGCATGAGGTCTCGGGTTTGAATCCCGAGTCGGGCTATTATTGGGTTTTTCTTTTAAGAAATCTCAAAAGCAGCCCGGAGTTAGAAAGTTGGCGGCGTTAGACACCCGTGCCTCGGAAAGCACGTAAATCCGCTGGTCCTGCGCCTGATCTCTCTCCGGTCGTGTCGGATTACCGTCCCATCGGATCATAAGAGTTAGGGAACAGAGTGTGCACTTGTGTTTGCGCACACGCTTGTGCACTATAATATGTCTTGCGCAGATGGCCAATCTCCGTTAAGATTGGCCGTCGTGACCGAAATTTGGTCTGGAAAACATTAATAAATATAAACACTAGTCTTAAGCATCAGTAAAGCCAATAATTTTTTTTAGATGATTGTTTGTGTTTATATTATAGACGGAAACTGAATAATGTATATAGTGCGAACATACAATTTTACGCCGTAAAATTTATTAAAATTGATATGCATAATTACTACGATAAATACGCTCCCGGCCCGTGGTACAACTGCGATGTTCAACTAGTTGTACCACGGAGAAGTAAAGTTAGCCATGGTTTAAACAATTTTAATTTTACTTGTATACAATTTTAAATGAATAAAATTGTAGACGATACCTAATTTGCATAGTCAAGGCCACAGCGCATATTCCTATAAACAGTGTTGTTCATACATTCGAATGTAAATTGATTCCATCTGTGGACATCGATATTTCGTCCGCTACCTCTCTTGATATCATTACCCAAAACAAAATACGTTACAGAATGCATTTCGTTACATAAGTTCAAAATCTGTTGTCTTGACCAATTGATCTAATTTATTTTAATAACATACTTATGTCGAACATTACACACAGCCATAATGGGTTTTCAAATTAGTGCAGGGACAATTGTGATTAGGAAAGACTTTCTTAATTCGAATATTTTGTTTATGTACAGAATTACAATTTTTCTCTGGACGTGCTCTTAATCGTTTTTGGCCAGTAAGTTGTTATAGTAATATAAAGTATCCCATTGCTGGACACGGTCCTTTTCTGTAAAAAGGCTGAGCTCATAGTCTACCAAAGATGGTCCAATATGGATTGGCAAACTTTACATATCTTCGGACCTTTGAAACATGCAGATTTTCTCACAATGCTTTCTATCACAGTTAAAGCGAACGATAACTATCTATGTATTTACGTATAATTCTATTTTTATAAAATATTATCATGCCCGTTTAATTAAGAATTGAGCGTTCGTCCAAAATAAACAAAGTAAAGCCAATGACTCCGTGAATTTATTTAGCCACTTTAATATTGGTATGATACAGTGGTAGCTTTGCGCTGATGTTAGGGTCCGATAATCAGATCCTATGTTCGATTTTGGAAGTCGGTCAAGGTATTATTTAGCCTTTCGGTTTGGAAATTCTATGTAGCAGTATGGTGTCTAGAAATGTGCACGGTAAATCTGAATAGGCTTGCTGGATACCTAACCAGAGCCTCAAAATGTAGTTGGTGATTTGTCAGTCCCTAAATACTACATGAAACTACTAAAGTACGATAAAGAAAAGAGGTCATTGAAAAAAATATAACTTTTTCTACATCCTAACTCTGTTTTATTACAATTTATACTCAATGTACATATATATAAGTATATTCTCTTCTTTAAGAGAATACAACAATAACTGTAATTTCCTTCATTTGCCATGTCATACAAGGTCATTTATTTAAGGCATACCTAACTTTCCATCAGTCAAGCCTATTGTATAACAGAGATTAGATGTATCACAATGGTTTTAAATAAAGAAACATGAAACTAGAACTATCTAATTATCTGTGAATAATATAAAAAACTCAAACAAAAAATATAATTTTTATTGATTTAAGCAAGTTGACAATCTGTTAATTTCTTAGTTTCAATCGAGTCTTTTTTCACAGGGAGCAGTACCAAGGCATCAAGCCGCCAGTCCTCCGTTCGGAGTTGGACTTTGATCCTGGTTCCAAGTATCACATTCCAGCCAACATCCCATATATCAGGTAAGTTTAGATAATAAGGTTTTTAAAAGTTTATCTTCTAATACAGAACCGTCAAAAAAACGGCCTGCCTTTTTAAAAATCTATCTTACGTATAATACATGATTTACTACGCTTTATATAGTAATATATGATAATCTACAGTTTATTGCAATGACTATTGTTTTCTTCTAAAATATTTAATTTATTAATAAATCGTCGTAACAATGTAATGGTTGTAATTTAATCACAACAAAACATTACACAATGACGGTTTACCAATTACTTTCTACTTTCTACACAGATATTTAAATGTATGATTCTAATATATATATATATATATATATATATATATATATATATATATATATATATATATATATATATATATATATATATATATATAAAGAGATTAAAAATTAAATATTGCTGCAAATTGTAACTTACATTTGACCCCTTAAATCTTCTTATAAAATACAGTTCAGAGTACGTAACTTTTTAATCGTCAGGTAATTAAAAATGTTACGGTATCGACATCAGATATCAGCCTCAATTGCGCGTAATACTGAGAATTGGTTCAGAGTATCAAATTACTTGTAGATTTATTGTATTACATTTATATAATATAACCCTGTAGTTACACTCCTGTATTATGATGACATCTGTTTTGAGTAAATGTCATTATAGTTTTAACTTATTGAGTGGCAGCTGCACACTGACGGTCAGACACAATAGATTTTCAATTATGTCTGGCATGCCAAAAATTGACAGGTTAAACATGCAAACAACGGTCACAAAGAACATCCAGATATGGAACAACTTTCTTTTTTAAATTATTTAAGGAGCTTTAGTCCCGAGGACTACTTCACTCTATTAGGTCTGTCTACACGTACAATATATCAAAATAACTATGAAAAATAGAACATTCATTGACATTTGGATAGCATTACACAATATATCAAAAGCCCCATCTAAGGTCCTCTGTCTACACATTAACTCCGATTGTAAGTACAACGCACATTATTGTACCAATTAAGGAACAAATGGACATACAATGGAATCGAATAGTGAATGTGTTCTCGAAATTTTGTCACGTTGCCATGGTAACTCTTGTACAAAGCACAGGTAGCCACAGTTCTCACGGTATAGCGGATAGTATTATCACTTTACGCTTGCATAGAAGGAGCTGAATTTGGGTATCAATATATAGCCTTAAGAATTACACACACCATACAACATAAAAATACATAAATTAAAATAGTAATTAATAATAACAAATCATAAAACTAAACCTATTAAATAAATATAAAATATAATAAGAGAAAATCACATTTCCAGTAGCACTTTGATTTTCAGCCAGAGAAAGACCCAGAGAATTTGTTAATAGAAACTATATTTTTTTTTTTTGACACGTGCGTTCAGTATGATGTTCTGTCTTATTTGCTTTAACGCATGCTTAATAATACCGATAAGATAATCCTTTTATTTTTTTTATACAATTGCCTTTCTTTGTTTAATCCCTGTATACAGGACACTTAACGAACATTGCAACAACGAAAACAAAGAACAATAATACTCGGGTCAACTATTTATGGCATTTTGTCACTTGTTAGTATTGACGTAGTGACTGTTTGAACTAATACGCCAGTTTATAGGCAATCTGTTTACAAGATCTTATTGGTACAATAAGTATTGTCCAAAGCGCAGTAGCCCATTCCCACGGATTGCATACCGATTGCTATAAAACATGTACAATCTGTACATTTCGTAAAGTCTTACCTATAAAACTTTATTGGAAGCTGCGTTAAATGTAATTACAATTCATAATTATCTCTTATAATTAAAGATTACGACTTCTTGTTCTTGTAATTGGAAAATTTTAGTATGATATTTTGATAATTACCAACTTAGTTCATAGGTGCGCTAGCGATTTCTGCCGATTACATAGTCTGAGATTCAATTTATGTGTTGAATAGTGTTATGAGCATATCATATTGGGTTATAAAAGTAAGATATCTGTCTTACTCACGCATTGTGACTTGGGGGATGTCGGCGTAAGTCACGCAAGCGTTACTCACTCGTGTATCCCTGAATCGGCAAAGGGTTAAAGTGGTATATTGCACATTTCGCCATTATATAGCCCCAACACAAGTATTATCAATTACTTACTGGGGATGTCTCATTTATAATTTAATATAACTATTTTGAGACAAATAAATATTTTTCATTTTCATTTTTTTCGCCAGTGATATTTTTAGGTACCACTTAATAGTTGCCGGCCCGTTTCGACCACGGTGCCAGATACTACTGTTAATAGAAAATAATAAAATAATAATGTTCCTAATAGAATAGTCCAATAATATAATACTATATCTTAACTAGCCCCAATGTACCCCTAACTAGCTAGTGGAATAACTAGGTAAATAGAGTCGAACGTAATTCGTGACTTGTATCTACACGTTAAAGCACGGCTTAGCCTTTAAGAGAACATGAGCGTGACAATACTACCATGTTAGTCTGTCGAATGTAACAACAGCAATAAACAATGTTACAAACAGGTATCCATCACGGTTACAGGTCACACGCTGCCAAACACAAACTGGATGGATTGTCGTTCGTTTTATATGACAGGTTAACGAGTTTATACATCAATCAAAGTAACTTGTTTAATTAGTTCAATGACCTATGGCAAATCAAACATGAAAAGGGAACAAAAATAGAAATAAAATACAAGTAAAGCATATTTGATTGGTACCATTTTATATACAGTAAAAAGTACCTTCAAATTTGTCTCCCAAATTTTAAACTATCTTTTACGAAATGCCATCAAAACCCGTTCAGCGGTTTCGACATCAAAATAAAGTTGTTATTACATGTATAATAATAGTATGGATTTTAATTTGTATCTGCTTAGTGTTTTACTGTGAGAGTCAAAACTTCATTACGAAAACATGAGATCATTTTACGCGTAACGCGTTGATGTCTTTTGTATGGAATTACTAATTGATCATAAAAATAAGCTAGTAGGCACGTGTGCATGAATATTCTCAACACGAGCCTCATAATTGATCCTCGGAAGCGAGTTGGATCGCTACGTGTAACCTGATGAGACAGCATTAGATTACGTAAAGTTGCGTAACACGGTTTCCTTAACGAAGCGCGATTATGAATAGGAAATTGACATTTGGTTTAGCGTTGAATGCGCTATGGTTTTGGGTATGTGGCTTGAAGATAAAAAGAGTTGTGGTAAATTTGTGGATGAATAAAGGACTTTTATTACAGGGGTCTAAAGCGTAAATGCTAGTTTGATATACCTAAATAAGGCTATTTGTTGTGAGGTGTCAAGATGAATTTCTGAGTAAGGTATAACCACATTTTATAAAACTCTTTCTTCTACTGGAATGGTTTTAGTGGTAAGGCAGTAAATAGCACCTAGTTCATTTAAAGATTGAATTACAATGTGTCCATTCATAAACATAAAAGATTTTTATGCAATACATTTTATATTGAAATATCAGTGTCTACTATGCATTTCTTAATTCAAATACCCATCTATATTCCATGCATTTTTAATTGAAAAGCTAATCAACATTTGCACAATTGCAAATTTAAAATTGGTTTCTATTTAGATGTATTTTCAAATAGAATGACACGGCAAAGTGTTTTTATTCAAAAGGTTAATTTTTTTGTCGTAGAACTAGCAATAGGAAAATGTCTAATATATTCGCGAATTCAATTTATATTTCATTATTAAGGACGTGTATGGTAACTGCCTAAGTGGATGGTTCTTATATTTAAGGTTCTGTGCCAAAAACCCGGTTTCACTGAATTTAATCCAAGATGAAACTGCAGGTTTCACAGTCGATACCTATCCCTTTATGTCCATCAATGCCCACGATCCAGAACGACGAACCAACGAAGAAGTAATTCTAAAATACTTAAAAGTAACATTTTATCGTAGGTGGTCAATTATTCAAGATTATTTGCTGTTGCAATAGAAAACCTTCAGATAAGGTTCAGTGTCGAAACTAATAATGATTTTATTTCATCTTTGGCCCAATGATTTATTGGGAAATGGCGAAATTCGTTTATATTTATGGGCATGATTGTCGCCCTTCAAGATTAAGAAATAATAGTAACGAAATGTATAATGTGTTGGATTATGCCATAATGAATATGGTTGCCTCGTTGGTCTACCCGTAAGGTGGCTTTCGCCTTCCCCTTTTTTTAATGTGAGTACCGGGATTCAAAGGGCAAGTCAGGCAAAACGTGAATTTCAATACGAAATTCATAAGTCAATTTCTTTAACAATTTATTATTAAAATAATTTTTGTTTGTATCTTGCCTCAGTTTTGCAGTGGTAGTAAATGCAACTGCTGTGCATGAGGTCTCGATTTCAATTCCCGGATTGGGCAAAGTGTTTTTCTGGTAATAATTTATCATTAGCAGCGCGGTGTTTGGAACTGTGTCTAGTACGTAATAGGCTCGCCCCCTGTTTAATGTGATTTAAAATCATAATTGGCAAAATGCGGATTTAATATATTATCTCTGCCTCCCAGTATACAGGCGTGAGACGGTTTGTTTATTTATTTCACGGATATAGATATAGTCGGTTTGTACTATTGCTGTCTGTGTGATATTGCGTCACAAAATAAATTTTAATTTTCTTGCAGAAAATTAATTCACAATATTCTGTAATATGGATATCAAGCCTACTTTTTGTAGACACGTAATATTCCGATTTTGGAATCTTATTTACATACCACAACTTTCAATGATTTAAATGTGTAAACGTTTTGGATTGTTCTCGAATCTTATATCACGTGAAAGTGTAGACGATAGTTGAAACTAAATATCATTTTAGGATATAATTATTGTATACGCATGAATGTTGGTATCTGTTTTATAATAGACTTTTCTTTTGCACACAAGCTTAGTAGTATTGTATTCTTTATTTGATTTCGAAATACACCTTCGCTTCTACGAAGTATTAGATAAGGACTTTAATTGAAATTTAGATTTTTTTTTAAATAGGGTATTAATATCAGTTGCCTTAGTTTGTTATGACTTTATAAGCATGCAGGTTTAGGTATGATATTTTTCTTTACTTTTACGTCCGTCTGTATTTACCAAACAAATATTTTCATAAGATCGAATGTTCATTTCGTTGCGTTTGCATATATTTAATTAAAAAAGACATATTAATAAACTTTATTTTGTATATCGTACATTAGCATGGCAATGTTTTATTTTGTAACATAAAAGATTATACTAGAAGCGTGTGGTGCCAACGACATAAACTGTATGAGCATTATGTAATTAAGTGGGTTATACGTTTTTAAGTAATGCTATTGAAACATGCGATACAAGATGTGATTCTTTGTTATTTTTCAAGAAGGTAGGTATTTTTACCATATTATTCAAACAATATATGAGTACAATAATTGAAAATTAATCAATTGAAAATTAGGACGTTGGATTACATTTTAACTGGATAGTCTGCAAATAATAATGTGTTTAAGACGTTTAGTTAGACTCCAAATGTAAACGTGTATTTTAAATGTGTATAAAGCTTAATTACCAATATGTGCCATAATTGTTTTTACTCAAATATTGCTTTAGATAACTTTGTAACTAAACGAAACTTCGGTAAGATTATTTCGTTTCTCCATAATTGAACTAGTCGATCTTTAGTTACAGTTAATAGTTCTGACGCCCACACAGTTCAATCTATAGTAGTATATCATAGATTCGTTGTGTTTGTATTTTCTCTTCAAATAAAACTACAGCTTCAATATTTATATCACTTTTTTTAATACTTTCGTTTACTATTTACATTCGTCACAGGTACATTGCAGTCATAAAACACAAAATAAAAATATAAAAAAAAACAATTACTAAACAAGATAACATTTAAAGCTAAAGAAAAATTAAAGAGATCAGTTCTGTTAATGGTGGTGGTGGTGGTATTCCTCCTCACCGCCCTGGTGACCGCCGAACTCTCCGAAGCTCTCGCCGCCGTGATGGTGGTGGATCTCCTGGTGCTCCTCCTCATGGTGGACAATAGGCACGGGGACCTTTACGGCGTATGGCACGTGCTTCTCAACATGATAAGGCACATGCTTTTCGATGTGTACAGGGACGGGCCTATCAACAGGGACCTTTACTGGAATAGGTACATTCTTCTCAACGGGGTAGGGGATAACTTTCTCGACGGGGTATGGCGCCGAAAAGTGGACCTTCACTGGTACTGGAACAGGCTTCTCGACGTGTACGGGCACTGGGTTGTCTACATGCACTTTCACAGGGTAAGGGACAGGCTTCTCCACGGGGTAAGGCACCGGCTTCTCGACGTGCACGGGCACTGGCTTCTCAATGTGTACGGGGACGGGGTTGTCGACGTGCACCTGCACTGGGTAGTGGACGATCTTCTCAACTGGGTAGGGGACGTGCACCTTGACGGGAATCTTCACGGGGAACGGCACTTTCTTCTCAACGGGGTAGGGGTGAGGTACGTGCACTTTGACTGGAACTGGTATGTGTTTCTCAACTGGGTATGGGACATGCTCGTAGACCTTCACTGGTACTGGATTATCTACATGGACTTTTACGGGCACAGGCACGTGTTTTGTCACGGGGTATGGCTTAGGGATGTATTCTGGTACTTTGATGATTTCCTTGACAGGGAAGTGGACAGTTTTGACAACAGGGTAAGGGTGAGGTATATGCACTTTGACGGGATAAGGCACGTGCTTCTCTACTGGCACATGGATATGCTTCTCAACGGGGTATGGCAGAGGCACTTTCTTGATGATTGTAATGGTTTTGTGGTGTTCCTCATGGTGACCATGGTCATAGTGTCCACCTTCACCTCCCGAGGAGCCTGAATCACCACCTGAGTGGCCACCAAAGTCTATGCTTGAATGCCCACCGAAGTCTCCACCTGAATGACCGCCCAAGTCTCCACCGAAGTCATGTTCGCTAAAGTCACCGTAGTATTCTGAAAGTCCTCGCTTGTCTTGTTTCTTTGTTTCTTCAGCTGCAGCCTTTGTGTCCTTCTCCACCTTTTCCTCTGCCGTGGCCAGGCTTATAGCCACGGCCAGGATTAGGGAAGACCTCTGTAAATTAAAAAAAAAAGGTATAATACTCCACAAAAACAAATATACCTTAAATTATTTATTGTAGGGAAGTAATTCAAGAATTCACTACCCTTAAAGTAAAACGAAGGTGCACCGTAATGTCGTAGATTAATCTTAACCGAAACTGAATTAAAATTGCATAGGAAACGCTTAATGGAAAGGGAAATTAACTTATACCAGTGAAATCTAACTGGAAGTGAATACAAGAACTTTCCGAGCATTGTGGGACAAGTGATAACGACTAGTTATGTGAATAAGGAAATATCTTTACGTAATATTGATCCAGTTACTTTATTCACTTATAAAACTATCGATTTCTTCTTTAATATATATATGAGATACGTCCAGTAATAAAATAAGTTACGCTTTAGTAGCTTTAGCGGTCAGAAACAAACGAAAGACATTCCACTTTTAAATAGTAAAAAAATATCACAATGACACTTGACATCCGATTGCACACACACATGACACTATCACTTAATTTTCTACTAACCAGTAGCTTCATTTTCGCTTCGCTTGTTGTTCAGCGAATGTTACGCCGTGAGTGTATTCCAAACTCGCCAGTTACCTGGTTTTATACCGCATGCAAGTAGTTTCGAATATACGAATGTTGCAAACGCTTTCGCTGTGTGTGTGGCCTTTCTATGTGTGTGTGATTTTTTTTCAAGAAGATGGGACGTAGTGGTGCCCAGCCTAGGTTGTCGTAGATATGATTTAATGCAAGCTTGCAGTATGATTGAGTGCAATTTTAATGCAATTTATTTAGCGTGTCTGTGCTTTATGTAACGATGTTTTTATCTTGAGAATGTGATGATAGTATCGATTGTATTGTAAGATTTAATAACTTGGGTGGGTATCTGGAGCACATATTTTTAAACATAATCTATGTTTTTTTAAATAATGTTCTATTATTTAATATTTAATCTTGCAAACTAAAATAATGTAGGTTATTGTTTTGCTTGAAGTAACCCGTCAGCTAACAGGGGAATTACTTTAAATAAATTAAAATATGATTAAGTCATTGCATATAATTAAGTTATCGCAAATAATTCCAGCGTGAATTATATATTCTTTTATTAGTCTCTCAGTTTGATTGAGTACATAACATAATACATGTTATAATATTTGCATTAGCTATAATATCAGCATTGAGGGGGCTCATTTACATTTAAAAGAAATATATTAATAACGTGTTGACGGGTATAAATATATAAATTATGAAAAAAATCAATTAAACTGGTGTTGTTGAGATCGTACCCATACCACATAAGGCGTAGACGTTGACGAGTTGATCATTTAAACCATTGCGCCATCCGTGAAGCCAAAGCGTATATTTGCACAATAACCATTGATGGTGTTCAATTTTTATTCGTAGTTATTCAATATAATGTACTAGTCTACTGACATTTGTGAGAACCTACATTTTCATTTAAAAGAGCAATTCCTTGTTCACAAGTCATTGCAAATTATTGCAGCTATGTTAGTTTAAGAGATGCTCTACCTACATAGGAATTCTTGCATACCAAAGGATTGACTACTTTGTCTGATTAGATATAAAGAGCATCGAAATTTTTTGAAAGACGGTAAGTGATTAATAGCTGGATCCTTAGTTAAACTTGGACTTGCCATCTAAAAAGTGCAGTTTGTCTTGGAAAGTACAACTGCCCTACAGAAGGTCGCATTCGAACAAGCTTGTGTTGTGTTCCTGTGGTAGTGGATGTCCTCGCTCCGTAAGGTGGTGCTGTGCCGTTAGTAAACATCCAGTAATCTATACTCCATACGGTAGCGTAAGGACTAAAGATGACTGGTCGCCTAGGTCATCAGCGAATCCTTTTATGAAGGATAACGCAAAGGTGATACACCTGTTATTGCAAGCATCCAGGGTATGGTAGCTGTTTACCATCAGGCAGATATTAATATAATTTGCAGTTATAGTATATAAGGTATATATAAATAATATAAACGCGTAAAGGTGAAAGATTTCTTTAAATCGGCTTTTTAGTTTCCCAGTTTATTCCTTACAAAAAACAAACAAACAAAAATATACAATTATTTAGGCATTTCTTGCAAAGGGAACAAACTGCAGGTGCTCGATAAATATTAATTTAAAATAAAACACGTTTACTTCCGTGGTCAAGACATGACATCACATTTTCGGTCAAAGTTTAACTTTGATCACAAGATCAAATGGACACGAGATACTTGACCCACACGAAAAAAAATTATATAATATACAAGTATTTGGTTCAGCAAAAATGTGTGAGTTCCATAAATCCAGTTCCACCGTTTTTTAAATCACCCCGCGATACAGATATTAATTTTACTGTTTACATTACAAATATATTGATGACCACTCATATATATTATAACATCTTTATTTGCTTACAATTATGCTAGTCAATAAAATAGGTGATATAAATGATTAATCTATTCAGTGACTTTGATTGATTAGCTGACAGATTGATTGCTTGTCCTTTATATGATTTGTGTGTTTTTGGGGGTTATACACATAGACACATCTTTAATAGAACATTTATACTATGACTGCCATATGTACTTATTATGCCTGTATGTCTTTGTAAAACTGTGTTGCACCCAAAATTCCCTAGCAATGATTTTAGGTTAAAGATGTAAAAGAGAGCAAGCTGAATTTAAGTTAAGTTTCAGACATGGCCGTCTGTGTATAAATCTGTAGGTAAACATATATTATTGTTATTGCATTTTTGAAGTGAAAACTTTAGGCGCGTTGAGCATTTCTTGGGTGAACAAAAATCATAGAACTTGCGTCATCGTCACGCTTGCACGCTTTGCATTTTTGAATTATTTTAGAATATTAACAATATCTCAGAAATGGTACATCCTAGGCAAAAAATAACGAAATTTTGACCTCCTTAATAACTCGTAGGAGAGTATCAGGAACTAGCATCCGACTCGATCCTTTTTTTACGAACGCTTTCCATTTTTGAATTATTTTTGGTTTATAAAGAAGTGTTTATGATCAAGGATTAACGTTTTCACTTCTATCGGCAGTCCCCAAAGACTGCCCCAATTTTTTTTTAATACTACCACTTCGCTAGATATGTGGTCTACCTGTTGATACTGTAGCCTATGGGCGTTAGCAACACTAGACATTCCAAGCCCTTACAAAAATGGGCTGTTGTTTTGCTGGTTCAAGGGGCAAATACCACAATGGTCCACCTGTTAACATCACGCTTGCCTACTTAAGAAGGCTGGAAATTCTACACACCACAGGTTAACATCACAAAGTAATTTGACAGTGATCTTCTGTAGCACGGAGGCGCTACCGCCAAAGTAGTTTGAGGAAGTCCTAGAATTAAGAGGACATTCCGCTACGCGTTACATCTCATGTATAATTCTAGAATACTGAATGACCCTCATTATTGAAAGTCGAGTATATCTCATCTAGATTAGTATATCTCATCGATAGTAAATCTCATCTAGATTCTTCAATGTATGTATATTATAATTGTTATAATGACTTATACTTATGCTATATAATTATACAATACATTTACGCGAGCGAAACCGTGGGCTAAATCTGGTATATTGTATATTTAAAAAAAGTACTCGCAATTTGGAATCCAAATTACCAGCATTTTTGTTAATTCTTCCAGTTTAGCTAGAACGAGCTTGTGAGATCGCATTCGTAGCGCAATATATAGGTATCTAACCCAGGACCTCTCGATAGCAAGTTTTAAGCAAATCTTAGCTGTCCTGTACAATGATCCCAACAGTCAAGCATGGTGGTGGTTCAATTATGGTCTGGGGTTGTTTCTCTAGCCAAGGAACTAGCGACTTAATCAGAATTGAAGGAATTTTGAAAAAGGAGCAGTACATAAAATTTTAGAACAAAGTGCCGTTCTTTCCGGGTTGCGATTAATTGGAGATGAATTCATTTTCCAATATGATAATGATCTAAATTATGCAGGGGATATTTAGAAGAGAAAGAGGTGCAAGGGGTTTTAAAAAACATGGTTTGACCTCCTCAGAGCCCGGATCTCAATCCAATTGAACTTTTGTGGGAAGAGCTTGATAGGAACCGTAATCATGGCCTATCCTCGCAAGAAGACATGTGGAATACTTTATACGAAAGTTGGAGCAATATATCAGAAGACACCATCAACAAACTAATTGCTCGTATGCCGAGACTTGTGAAAAAAGTCATACAATGTAAAGGAGGATTTTTTTATGGCAAATCAGTTTAGCCAATTATTGATATTTCTTCACGGATTTAAAGTATATTAATCACTGTTTTATAAGATGACTAAACAGGTTATCTACTTAAAACACTTAATTTTTGAGTTTTATTTAATTTTCCTACTTTAATTAAGCTGGTCTTTTGTCCTTCAGGGTACATACATATATACTACTCTTTCATATCCTTTGCGCGTTCAGGTTCTTTCAGGTTCATCCAGGTAAATTTTATCCTTCTACTCGTTAGGTTTGACAATTATTTAAAAAGGTTTTTTTAAATATTAGCATACTATTATTTCAAAATATGTATGTAAAGAGCTTGAGAGTGCCACGAATTCATAAACAATTAGCATAGTAAAGAAGAAATAACATTAACAGCATTTCAAATATGAAAATTGCACATTACAAAAATCCACCGGGTTGGCAAACCCTCTTTTTTTTAAATGAGACACCGCACTAGTAATATTTTTAGTGTCGCGGGAGACTTAACAAACATTCAAACAAGGACACAAATAACACCCAGATTAGGTACAACTATTTGTAGATCACACGAATTTTTGTCTCATGTAGGATCGAACCCAAAGCACTTGGCGCGGCGGCAGTGTCAAGGCGACTACTTAAACCACTACGCCATCGGTGCAGCCGTCGCAAGTCGCATGTGCAAGTTGGATATCTTCACCATTAAGTTACGATTGCTTCTCACTCTCTATCGTATCATAAGCATTGCCAAGCCGAATATCCTACGGTCAACATCATAATCAACACCAACATTTATAAAGCTGATTTTTATTCGATCTGTTGCAATTGCCGGGAAACTTGCTATAGAAAGCATTTCATAATCAGACTACCGTTTGCTCAATCAAATATGAATCAACTGAAACAGCCGCGAAAATAATCATTGAGCCGCATTTATATTAATTGATCAATCAACTCAAATTACGTTAATTTTGTTTTAATTATAAAAATATTTGTATTTACTCAATTCGTAATAGTATAATACTACTAGTAAGTTAAATTATAAATGCGAATGCACCGAAGGTTTTCTTGCTTTTTAACTGCTAAATCAGTTAATAGATGTTGATGAAATTTACTATGAAGATAGGTTGAGCTTAAGGACTTTTGTAAAGCTTCTATACAATATACCGTAAAGTAATTTGTCAGTATCTTAACTTATATTATAAGAGAGATATCGCAGCCTCACAACCGTCTTGTTGCAGTGAATAAGGCTTCAGGGCCCTTATAAGAGTATATGTATCTATACTAGAGGCGTGAATCTTTTAAAGAATTAGTAATGTGTATTTGTAACCCCTAGTGTTACAAGCATATACAGGCCATAGCCTATATGTAACCTCATTAATTACAAACGATTTTATAGTGCTCCATGGTAAATGGTTACTATGGTAACCATCTACCAGGCGGCATCGGCAGGCCGTATGAGTGATTACAATCAAAATTATATTTAGAAATACAAGCATGATCTGCTACGGGATCGAGGATGCGGCTTTGCATTGAACCTTTCATCTCTTATAGATTAAAGTTGTCTACCACAAAGATTTTCAAATAGTATCTAATTCTCTTCCATTTTTCTGAAAAGATTTTCCGGTATCATCAAGCCATATTAATACTACATATATTATATACCTGTAAGAATATGTAATATCCTGATAAACGAATAACTATTACCCAAATCGGTTACGCGCATTTTCTATAAAAACCGTGACAAATGTGCAGACAGATATTGTCGAAAGTACTTCAATTGTAGCAACCTTGATTTGTGAAGGCGGCTCAAAGTATTCCAAATATGAGAGAAATCTTTAATAGGTGCAGACACAGATTTATTAGAAAAGGAAGGATATGTGTATTGTGAAATGTAAAACGATTTTCTACGTCTTTGGTCAAGGACGTAAAATTGGTTGATCGATTTGCGTTTAAGTAACGGTGTCGTGGTCAAGCGATAGATTGATGGTAGTCTATAAAAGTATTACAGTTAACATTCTACGTGTCTGTTTGGCGTAGTCGACAGTAGGCTCCCAATTTTGTTTAAGGTCTGATGGTGAACTCCATAATATAAAACCAAAATCTAGTATCTACTTAATAAAATTACGACCACGCTTTTGAAGTTTAAACCCAAATCCTGCAGAAAAATAATATAATAAGATTTAAATTAAAAGTATTGCTACATGCGACTTTGGCGGTTAGGTATTCATGTCCGACGCTACATTGGTGTATTTTTTTAAGGCTAATTTTTCATTTTACTATTTGTCTTTTTTTCTAGTATAAAGTAGCAAACATTGCGTTCTGTAAAATGCAATTTTAGGTTAAAAAAACATGGCAAGCCGAAGCTCCTTTATTGTACTAATCAACAATTTATGTTCCATATTTAAACTTATTTCCCCAGTTACTAATCTTATCTTATCTTATATGGGGGCCAGTCAGTGCAGGCCGGCGATACTTCGACCCAGTGGGATCTTCTGTGTCGACACTCTCCCAGTAACGACTGTCATAGATGTTCATGGCAGCCGGGGCCAACGGCGGCACGGAGCAGGCGATAATTGTCAATCAATACGCACATCATTTCGAAAAGTCATATAACTTCCGGAAGTTAGAGGTGCCCGAACTACGTTACTAATAATAAAGCGATTACTATTTTATATTGCATATGAGACTTGAATCAGCAGTATTTTATGAAATCGCAGTGATAAAGTGACTTATTAAACCACTTCGACATCTCTATTTTCGCATGAAATATTGTAGGGTGTATTTTTAGTCAAGGCTAAGGTATGGAAGTTCCTAACGTTGTGTGGCATAATAATTATGTCACATTAGCGAGTGCAAGACCGGCGGCACGTGCTTAGGGTTCGCACGCACTGCGTGGCCGTGACCACTATTGGTACCACACCCAATAGCTAATGTGTGCGTATCAGCTCATATTGGTAGTATGACGAGCAGTGGGTAATAAGATTCAACTAAACGCTTTTAAATATGAACAATACCCTTACTAATCTTATCAATGCAAATGTGAATTTGTTTGTTTGTTACGCTTTCACGCTTCAACTACTAGACCGATCATCATGAACATTGTCAGGGGAACACAAAAAGATAAGAGTAGCCTTTATCCAGATAAAAGTACTGTTACTACCCTTACCTAACCCTACATTTACGCGAGCAAAGCCGCGGGCAAAATCTAGTTTGTGAATAAATAGCTGACATTTTTGAATCCCTGATGTGGCTAGTTATTATTGCTTATGAATGCCTGCAATACTATTGACACTATTCTCAAGCATTGTTGATTATTCAAAAAAGTTCTGGTTGCTTTGCTAAAGTAATGATTAAAAGCACATTGTTCTCTGCTGTCAGCATAAATACCCTGGCAAACTCACTTACCGATGGCATTTTCAATAAGATTAGGCTATGATTCCAACCAACTTGGTCCAGTTTGACCAAAACTCCAGCCTTTCAGTAATTAAGTCTCTTGCAAAATCCTTTCTCCTAAAACATATATTTTGATATATGGTGTCTGCACGATTAACGTATTTAGGAGCTTAACACGCCCACTAAGCAACGCTGAGAGTAGTAGGTACGATACCTTAAGGGGACAATATTTAGTCCACAAAAAGTGGCTCCAAATGTAAAGTATTTGGGTTCTCGTTATCGAAGTCTTCAGCGGAATGATCGTTAGAGCAAGAAAATATTAAACTTGGCGACATGTTGTATTAAGTTTCTGCCGTAAATAGAGTTTTTAGGCATCTAAAAAGGTTTTGTGCTATAGACAGGAGTATAGTACGGGAGTATAGTACGGGAGTTGTCTACTGTAACATTTAAACAATAGATTCTCTTTCTACCTCTTTACATACACATTAGTGTACCATTGGTTTAAGCAGACAATCATTCTAAGATTGCTCTACATTCCCTCTCAAAATCGACGGTGCTATTTTTCCACTACATCACTGGTACACTAGTAGCATCAATACGCAACACGATCTGTTATTTCAACATTAGTACGAGTATACCAGTTACTTACCACACCGCTTCATTAGCTCTCATAACCATATTGAATAATCTTTACTGTAATAATGTGAAAAGGCAACAATTATAAATAATGACCAGGAATTCGCGTACACTGTTGTATCAGAAAACTACTGTTTATTACATTGAAGGTAGTGGGAGCCCAATGGATGAGACATTGGACTTGCTATGGATCCTGTGTTCGGACCTTACCCATCACAACTGTGAATTCTCTCGTGACATAAGCATTTTGGTTGGACGGGTTAACAAAGATACTTGTGATTTGTAACCGAAATTGCTGGTTTTGCCTTGGTAGTGCTGCTGCAGCTGTAGTCATTGTGGCTACTGTACGTGCGGTCTTGGCTTCGATTCACTGGTAAAGCAAAGTGTTATTGAGGTTATCATTAAGAATTATGCCTGGTAGACAGAATTAGGATCGCCCCCTATTACGTGGAGGTATGGATATACCACTGCCAACACTTCCAGAATTATGAATAGAATTGTCTGTCTCGTTGGTCTTGAGGTCTGTATTTTAATCGTAGGATGTCCGCTTTGAAGAACCCTATGCCTATTTAGTTATTCACGAAAGTGAGTGTAGAATTTCGTTTGGTCCGCGACTATTTCGATAATATAAATTTCCATTTCAAAAGATTACTTGCAATTTTATTTACTAATTACTAATACTATTTAATTGCTAACCAGCTCAGCTAAGCTTGACACTTGTGATAGATGAGAGTTCTCATCGCTACTGTAGGGAATGGTAATCGAACCTACACTACTCTATCGCAAGTCTGATACCTTGGCCATTTTGCTACCGCCATTTTAAGATTACGTTGTCAGAATATCGTAAAGGTATTTGAACAAAGTGTCCATTAGTCATTACGTACTCTGAAGTGCAGATAGGCTTTGGTAGCGATGCACGGCATTCTATAATTATGTTATGTATTGCAAATTATATGATTCTCGCTAACAAATTAAATAAGCATTTAGGTTGTACGTTAAAGTTTAATGTAATGCAGTACGGTTAGGCGATCGCAAATCGATTTTTAACTAGGTTTAACAGTGGGGAGACCAACAGACTGCAATGCAGAGGGTCTCGGGTACGGACCCACGTCCCGGACTTCTGATTTTCGGTAGTTATATGACTTTTCGAAATTATGTGCGTATTGATTGACAATTATCGCCTGCTCCGTGTCTCGGAGAGCACATTAATCCTCGGTCCCAGCTGTCATGAATATCTATGGCAGTCGTTATTGGAAAGTCAGTGACCTCTAATATCGTGATACTGGTCTAGCCTTAGGGTATCGTTAGCCTTCGGGTTGCGGAGTTCAAGTAGCAGCCGCTCCCTGTAAAAACTGATATCCAGTTAAATCCGGTTAGCCTAGAAAGCCGACCCCAAGTGACTTGGTAATAATAAAGGCTAGGGAGAAGAAGAAGATTTATCTATACTAATACAACTATAAAGAAAGAGCATGAAAATTTTGTGTCTTTTTGTGTACGTGGAAGGTAATCTCTGGAGCCACTACACTCATTTGGAAAATTATTTCATTCTTTGATAGGTACATTATTCTAGATGGATATAAGTTTTATATTATGTTCAACCTGAGCAAAATAGGGACGTGCCGCTAATAAGTAAAAAGGGCCGGTAGTATTTAATAAGAATAAAGTTTGATAAAAATTCGGTTATTGCTAAAAACCTTTACAAATATTCTCTCTGAGCTAAACTTTCCTATGGGTGCCTTTTCATTCAAAGGATCTACTACCATTTATATTACATAAACAAGCTCAAGTACAAATATATAGCAAGAGGATATTTTAGTTAAAGGTACCACTCAGATGTTGCCCATCCTGCACAAGCGTTACCCTGTAGTCCCACTCTAGACAAGCCTGTTCTGCAGGTACTTGTTCGTTCCTGCACAAGCGTTACCCTATGGTCCCACTCTAGACAAGCCTGTTCTGCAGGTACCTGTTCATTCCTGCACAAGCGTTACCCTGTCGTCCCACTCTAGACAAGACTATTCTGCAGGTACCTGTTCAAGCTAGAGGTTATCCTGCAAAGTAAATTAAGATAACAATGGAAAGACCTACTCGTCCCGCTGCTGACAGCACCACGCAAACATCAATTGCAGCGGGAACATAAATATTGATTTAATTTATTTATTATTTAAATCTAAACTTAAAATCAAACCTTACAGGCGACGAAGTAGTTACAAATATTAGATAAAAAAATATTCAAATAGTAAGGCAAATGGCAAGTAACTTACATAATAAACAAATAATTTATTGTCATACTGGCGATTTGGTTGCGACCTTTATCAGGTTAAAGACTCTTTTTCCTGTCGGGCTACGAATTTCGATTGAAATGCCAATGTAACCTAATTATCTGTTTTTGTTTATAACCAGTATCTTATGATCTCTCTTTAATCATGGGTACGATTATTATTAGTTACGACTCTACACGATGCAATAAATGTCAATACAAATTGATGTACTCGTAATAACAACTGTATAAAACTAGTAAACACTTCTTGTCAGATATATTAGCCCACCTATCTGATGTCATTTATTTATGCAAAGTCATGTTGATGTGCAAATTGTACAAGTGCTTAACAGTGTGTACATTTATATTTATGAAATACTAGCTTTTGCGCGGGGCTCCGCCCGCGTGGTACCTACATCAATAAAAAGTAGCCTATGTCCTTCCCCAGGTTTTAAACTATATCTGTACCAAATTTCATCTAAATCGGTTGTGTGGTTTAGCCGTGAAAAGGTAACAGACCGACAGACAGACAGAGTTACTTTCGAATTTATAATATTATATATAGTAAGGATTGGTTGAACCATATTAAGTTTAATGCTTCTCTTCTGATCAGTATTTTTCTAATAACGCTGCTCTCTGGAAAGGCCTCTTCTTCACGTTCTCATAAATCTTCGAATCATGGATCTAAAGTTTGATTGAACCGTAAATACCTTTAAAGTTAGGTGTAGTTCAGAGTATCCCAAACTTATAGCACACTCAGATATCTAACTTTTCTAGACCTACTAAACAGAAACTGGGAAATTGAGGCGTGGTGAGGTGACCTAATTATGATTATATGATTATTATCTATTTTTTCTTATCTATCTGGCTGACTAATAAAACTGCAGTAACAAGAATATTCACAGATTTCTTTCTGAATCGACATATATCGGCTACACAGTAGCGTGAAGGAAATAAAGAAAGGTTATCTTATCAAACGGTCTGTCAAAAGCCCTAGAAACTCGACTCATATTAGAAATACAACACAAGGTTATTTCTCTGCGGTCTCCTGTAGGATAGAAGTGTTTTTTTAGTCAGTATCCTTCAGGCTTGTGCGAAGAATCTGCTTAGCAAAGGCGGTAGACTCTCCACTGTATCTTTACATAGCATATAAAACCAAAAACTGTAGGCCTCGCATTTATAAGTCTACTTTTTAATATAATCCTTTAAGACTTATTCTTAAATATTAAAATATTACGGAAGCAATAGATTAGTCATTCTTAAGCCGTTACTCTTGATTCATAATTACAATGTTAAAATTCCATCTAAATTATTAAATAAGTGCACCAACTTGAATGCGGGTTACGAGATGATTACCATATAAATTAACAACTTGCCTACATGCCGCTACGATAGATAGATTAAGTAATGAATAATGCGTGAATTATGAAATAATGGTAATATAATGGCTATACACCTTTTAAAACTGACCTGAGTTCTTATGACGTCATACAGACACGCTTTGCATAAAACTGTACGACAGAACACAACACTGAAAGGCCTCCTTTGGGATTGAACTCATGATCTGTAAAGTGGCAGTCTTATGATCTACGAACTGGGTCCCACAAAAATAAGCCAAAATTAAATATACATTACATGAGAAACAAAATGACCGAAATATCTGTCCGGCATTGTACACATTAAAGTCGTTGTTACACTTAAGTTCATTTTATTTGTTACTGCATTGTCTGTTAAATAACATCAGATAATTTTATTATTTCACTTAAACGTAATCTTATCTTATCTTATCTTATGTGGGGGGCCAGTCAGTGCAGACCGGCGACACTTCGAGTCTAGATGTGGGTTTGAATCCCACACGGGACAAATAATTGTATAATTCGCAATTGATCGCTCTGAGTCTAGGCGTTCTTTGTGTCCGTTGTATGAATGTTTGCAAAGATCCCCGCGACACAGGAATTATTCATAGTGCGGCTATTGACTCTAAAAAAAGAACGTTAAATAATAGTAAATTAAAAAGCAATATTTTATGACTGGTTTATTATAGTGCGTATTCTGATATTTTTCTGTATTATATATTATTTTATTATCTTGTCTTATCTTATGTGGGGGCCAGTCAGTGCAGACCGGCGACACTTCGACCCAGTGGGATCTTTTGTGTCGACACTCTCCCAATAACGACTGCCATAGATGTTCATGGCAGCCGGGACCGACGGCTTAACGTGCTCTCCGAGGCATGGAGCAGGCAATAATTGTCAATCAATACGCACATAATTTGGAAAAGTCATGTAACTTCCGAAAGTCAGAGGTGCGCGACGTGGGTTCGAACCCGAGACCCTCTGCATTGCAGTCTGCTGGTCTCCCCACTGAGCTATCGCTGCTCTAAACGTAATCTTATAGATAATTAAAAGTAAGATTAAACGTAATCTTACTTTTAATTATCTGCTGCGTGATTAAATGTAATTTAATACTTGTATTTTATTAAAGGAAATTAAGTAATAAAGATTGTTGACAGATTTAGTAGGTAGGTTTTACAGTAGTTACGTATTTAAGTACTATTTATTTATATAGGCTACGCTTATCCAGGAAGAAGCAGGCAGAAGTGAATTACATCCACTTTTATCTAGCTTCGAATAAAGTTTTAGATTCCACGCAAAAGAGGGTAGGTAAGCCTATTGGATGCTACCGGTAATATTTTCATCCATCTTATTGATACAAACAATTTTCTAATAGACAAAATGAATAACAATTTGCTTGTGTAAATGTATGAACTTTACCAAAATCACTATCTCATAAAATTTGACGTTCATAAGTGTTACTTTTTTAATTAAATAATTAATTGATTTTGATTATGACTAAAACTTGACCTATGAATCGAATCTGGATTATATTTTATTTATGATTAGCCGTAAGTTCAAACTGGTGCCATGGTGGTTTTACTTGAAACGAACAAACGGGTTTATGCTCCTAGGATTGCAAACAAATAAAATATAAAGGTAAAAAAAATTGCACTCCGTGAGTGCCGGCAGAAGTCAAAACTTGAATATTAACGTTGTGCATTTTTGATATTTTGGAATGGTTAGGGAATAATTTTGCACGAATTGCTTTAATTATCAATATAAAAGTACTATCATTTATGTGGTAAAATACAATATTCATTTATTGCGCTATCATACACAAACATGACAATTCTCCCTCCGTCTTACGAATTTTCGATCAGGTCACGTGTCCTGACGCGAGTTTAACATTTTTTACCCATCACAAAAAAAGTGTACGACGCCGCTAAAGAACTTTTCACTTTAAAAATATGCATCTATACGGTTAGTTCATTACTACAAATCTAGTTACTTACATACAAAATTGACAGTAAGGTTTTCCTGAGAAAGTTTAGCTGCCAAAAGAAAGTGTAGCAGATACAGATAAAGACACGGGAAGTGACAAGTGTTATGTAACGAATACAATAAATCTGTTCTGGTCATGTTTCTATATCTATAAACTTTAATGAGCTGATTTTGTTTTACCGATAAAAGCGAAAAAGACTAATAAAGTTATAGTTTTAGTCAATTTATACTAAGTTGACTATACCTACTCAAATTTGACTGATAACTGATAAGATATCACTTATTATATTTCTTTTTCTGTAAGTTTGTGTATATCTGAGGGACGTACCAATTTTAAAGAAATTTTTGTGTGTATTTGAGGCACCCGAAAAGATCAAATTTACAATTGGAAGCGAAAGGTGGCGCTACGATCGGTTCGTTTTGGCGGTAGGAGAAAGTCTGTAGGGTGCGCTAGTTAGTTTTAAATTATGTTAATCTTTTTAATATTACCTGAGGTATATGGATCGTGGAGAATTATTTTGTTTTTGTTCTTTTTTGTTTAAAAGAGGCAACTCCGCTCTAGGAATAAATATTGTGTCGCGTGGAACTTAACAAACATTTAAAGAATGGACACAATAAACACCCAGAATCGAAACAACTATTTGTGTATGAGAATTTCTTTTGTCCTGTGTGATTCGAACCCAAACTACTGGGCGTAGTGGCAGTGGTATTGGCATTGTATTTTGCTAATGGCTGCTACTTACGAAACGTTTAAGGTTTTTATGAAGAGTTGTTCATACGCAAATGAACTTTTAATCCTAGCCTATGACGATTTTAGTTCAATTGACGCAGCAATACCCAAATGTGAAGATTTTCTAAAGTAATTATTTTATACTAACTTTTGCCCGCGGCTTCGCTCGCGTTTATTTAGAATTTGAAAATCAATTCGGGTTGTACTCTGCTTGTAATAATATAATTCAATCATGATTCGAAAGACACGTGGCGCCATCTTTTATCGTAAGAACGTTTTCCTCGGGAACAGTAATTTTTTTCGGGATGAAAGGTAGCCTATGTCCGTTTCTGTACACCTGACAACGTATATGCAAAATTTCAAGATGTAAGCGTGAAAAGGTAACAAGCAAACAAACAAACAAATTCATTTTCGCTTTTATAATATTAGGAAGTTAGGATGGCTGATAATAAAACGCCAAGTCGCTTGTCCCGAGTTCGAACGGCACGCACCTCTGAGTATTCGATGTAATATGCGTATTAAATAGTTAATTATAGCTCTAACGAGCGAGCGATAATTATAATTAATTATTTACGCTATGATGATATTACTATTTATACTGGCATGAAATCTGCATACTTGACAGCTCTTCCTGCTTAACTAAGAACTCGTTCTAATTTTTTTGTACGATTCAGTTAGCAAAGAAGCCTTGTAGCTGGTCAATGACGTCGAAGATACATGGTTGTTGTCGCTTATGAACTACTGATCTTTTTCACTCAGAAGGTGATACCATTTATTTTCAGTTGAGTATTATTTGGCATATTGCTGTTTAATAAAACAATCCTTTTTCTGATATTAGAAAAGTAACGGAGATTAATATACACGCACATACAGGTATACGGCCAGACAGACAATCTGTTATCCGTCACACAAAAAGATACCGTAATAATTAATCTTTTTTATAATGAGTATAGAATAACCGACCTTATTTTTAATTTTTGTATGGGATAGTAAAACGAAGCCTTATAGATTGATAGTGGCATAAGTGTACATTTATTCTGACGGACAATCGTAAGGCCCAAGGTGCGATTCCCGAATTCGACAGTTGTAGGATTTTTCTGTTGATAAGTATCGGTCTATGTATGTATCCATGTAATACTAAAATGTAGCAACTGTTCGATGACTCATCCAGTATATATTGAGTAATGTTTATCTATTTACGCGGTTTGAAACATTGATTCCTTCAAGTTAATTTAAAAAGCTTTCAGCTCGCGGCCTGGTTGACGTCATCACGATTGAATATACTTTAGGCAAACCACTCACGATGTGTTTACTCCGTGATTAGATTATGAGATAGATACAGAGTGTTTATGTTCTGTAACAATCCAGAACGTTCGGTCGAACGCGGTAGTTGTGCAAGTTTACTTAAGGTATGGTGTCAGCAATGGATAGTAGCGGATGAAATTCTTTTTTCGTTGTATTTTATTCAAATTGCCTTGTTGGTTCCGTCGCAAACATTATTGCCATTGTGAGATTCGGAAAAATTCTCTTACATTTTTTGTTACAAATTTCTCAGTAAAGTCATGGTGTCTAAAAATGTGTCCAGAAGATGGTAATAGAGTCAATTCTATTAAGTGGTACGTAAAACACAGCTGATGATATGGGTGCGTAATAATAGACATCTGCTTCACACTCACACTTCATTGCTAGTAATGTAATATTTTGTCCCATTCGGGAAACGAACGTGGGACCTCATGATTGTATACGAACATAAAAATCGATTAATGTTGTAGGAAGAACAAAGTATAGGGCGGTACACCCCCGTAGGATTTAGAGCCTGAAGTGCTCACCGAAGTGTCACAGTAAGTAATGAAGTGTGGGAGGAGACGGGTTTTCGTGCGCGTGATCGAGCCCACCAGAACATGATTTTAAAATAAAAGGCGCGGCTTTCCTTCTGACTAGTGCAGGTATTATCGGGTCACGGTTACTTTGGCAAGGTCGCTAAGAGGGAATCGAGTCCCATTTGCCACTACGAGTGTAAAGAGGACACGGCGCAGCACACGCTCGAGCAATGTCCTGCTTGGGCGGTACAGCGCCGTGAACTCCAGAAAGTTGTGGGAGAAGACCTCTCGCTGCCAGCCGTGATCAAAGCTATGGTTGACAGTGAGAGGAAGTGGGTAGCGGTCGCATCCTTCTGCAAGAACGTCATCTCGCAGGAGGTGGTGGAGCGGATCCGGGAGAAAAGTATCCTTACGGATCCAAGCCAAACCGTAGTGAAGGCCACGGGTGGGAGAACGGGGATCTCCCACGCACCAGCCGTTGAGTCGGAGCAATGCCTTCTGTTAAGCCAGGGCATTGTCCGGGAGTCGTCGCCCGCAGACACTACATCTCTGCATTGGATACTGTTGGGTGGGTTGCTGATGTAGTTTCAGTTCCAGCGACCCACCCACCATACAAAGCCGCTGCTTTGCAGCTCGCTAGCTGGCATAATGTGGTGGTTTTAGTCAGTAGGCCTGAAGTCTTTGGAAGGCCTGGCAAAAACCTCACACCTCCCCTTGTGGGGGAGTGCGCATCAGGAGCATTTCCTCAAGTAACAAAAAAAAGAACAAAGTAGTTTGCTTAGTACTACCACTACTAACTTGGTAGTATTGATTGGCTTGGTTCTTCTACGGCTTTTGAGTTTAATGGATTGCATAACAAAAATAAAGTGTTATCAAACTGATATAAACAAATAAATTGACAGATACATTTACATTTTAACACGTTTCAGCAATTAGTTCTTTAATTAGTGTTCAGTTATTAAGTCCGTCTGAATAACAACCGACCGTTTAAAATTACATAAGCTTTTTATTTTTGCGGCACCTTGTACCTTTTATATAGTTTTGAGATTTTTAAGTTCAAGATATAAAATAATTAAGGATTCTTTATTTTTGTCCTCTATTTTTATACAAAAAGATGTAAACTAACATAAAACGTACTCGTATTTAATAGCTGTTCTTGTACTGTTACTAAATAGTAAAGCTTTGCTTGTTTCATCGGAAATCACTTGTCTGGGACAGTCCTTTCACATAACGTTACATTACGTATATAAAATAAGCCCTATATTAAACTGTCCCACTGCTGGACACAGGCCTCTTCTCAATGTGAGAAGGGTTACGCCATAGTCCATCACGCTGGCCCAATGCAGGTTGACAGATTCACATATCTCCGAGAACATTATGGAGAACTCTTAGACATGCAGGTTTCCACATGATGTTTTCCTTAACCGTTAAAGAGAACGATAATTAACTATTTAATACGCACAAAAAGTCTGAGATTGAGTTGGGATCGAACTCCAGACTTCTGCGTGGCAGTTCAACGGTTTCCCATTAGGCTATCGTTCACACCTGCTCGCACCACTATATTGATAATAGGGGTAATATATAGGAAGGCTATTGTTCAATACAAATCTGCTAGCCGGCTAAAAAAAAAATATAAATTCAGTCTAGAATCTTGTTCAGCAACCCATATGTATCTTAATGGAAACTAGCCATCTACTTAAGACATATTATAGGGCACATGAATAATTGCATAAAGGAGGTATTCAAATTACGGCCTTAGTGGACAAGAATATAATTTATTGTAAAAATGTCTCATAATATTTTATATGTAGTCATCGTTTTCTTTTAATCGAACCTAGCGGGAAAAAGGATTTAATTTTTTTACATTTTATTGATTCAGTAAACCATTGTGGCTTGGGACAACATTGCCAGTGTTAAACAAAAGGTATTTTTTATAAGAAGTGAAATTATTACGAAACATTATATTATTTATACTTATTAAATTAAGTTTTTACTAACACAAATAATAATATTACTTGTGTTAGTAAAAACTCCAAAGTCAAAGTCAAAGTCAAAAATCATTTATTCATTTAGGTCACAAAGTAACGCTTATGAACGTCAAAGTATATAGGTTAGTGAGTTTACTAAGTTACTGAAGCTACATTTAGGTTAGTTGCTAGGTTCAGGCAAAGGGTAGAGCCTATGAGAAGAAACCTGCAAGAAACTCACGGCCACTCTTTTAAATCGTCAGTTAAATATAATTTCAGTATTTTACAACTCAGATTAACAAGGTGTTACAGCCATTATGCCATATACTACTGACTATAAAAACTAAAGATAATAAAAATAATAACTTAATAATATTATAGGGAGGAAATGATTTGAGCTAAGATATATTATTTAATATAAAATAGGCAGTAGGATGGCATGATGGCGCATACACTTACACTTTGTGACTATGCAAAGGCTTAAATTGACTTATAAGTAATACAGATCTTTGAATCCTGTATGCAACAAGCAACTAGCTCCATGAGTTATTGTCATTTAAGTAGTCGTTGACTGAATAATAACCCTTCCGAATAAGTTGTTTTTTAACGGCGTTTTTAAATTTAAACAATGGTAAATTAATTATATTAATAGGTAATTTATTATACCACATATTATGTGGATTAAACAGGGATGTAATAGTATCAATTTATTAATGTTGTCATTTATTTTACTAATCAATAGATTGACCAATTCAATGTAATGGTGTAGTAAAACCGTTTACTTTAGAAATTACATACTTACTTTTGAAATGATTTAATCAAGTATAATTTTACCTAAAATATACGCACATATAATAAACAAACACACATACACACACACACACACACACACACACACACACACACACACACTCACACGCACACACACACGCACTCTTACGCAATCCAATTACGTACTTAATTACCTACTAACAAAATACCATAGTAAAAAAGGGAAAGAAAATATTGTTCAAACATTGTTACAGAATAGTCCGTAAAATATGAGTGCATGTATAAAACTGTAAATGTCCGCCAGGGGGCAGACCTGGTGTCCTGAAATACAGGCCTCAAGCCTAGTTTAGGCACCAGTCTCCCACAATATACAATTCTTTTTATTTGTTAATGAAATGTTACTTATGATGACTATACCAATGTAACTATATTGTGGAGGAAATAAATAAAATTATTATTATATTATTATTATTATTAATGGCATTATCCAATATGTGGTAGTGGCAACACTTTTCGTTGGGCACTCGATCCTCCTTGTCATTTATCATGCGTGATGTGACAATGTTATGAGAGAGCTATAAAGTACAAATGCCTGGATTTTAAGAGGCAAAATACAATCCAGGCATACTATGTGTACATTTTAATTGATAACAGCATTACTGTAACTGCATAGTAGGCAGAAGAACAGTGGGCTGCTGTGCACATAATTATATAATGTCCATCATATGGTATTTATGTTAGGCAAGGTTTCAAAATAATGTAGCACCTCCTGCACCACACCTCGATAGTATGTTTAGTCATAATGAAGGTAATGTAGTGGTTGGATACTAATAAACTAATACCAAAATATACTATTGTTTACTTTAGCCTTTGTTTCTTGGACTATTAATTATGATTTAATAATAAATGAATAGTAACTATAGTTATTTGATGGGCGCTTGCTTTGCAGAGCGAGCACTGGCTACCTGAGTTCAGTAAAGTAACTAGTTTTAGCCTAGTGACCTCTGTAAACCAGCTATATAAACTTATTCTAGGTTTTTAAACAGAAACAAGTATAATTAATACATTCATTTTGAAAAAAATGCTTTGTGCCAAAGTATCACCGGAGCAAATCTGTTCATTTTGGATGACTTATATATCTGAAACCCAACTAGATAGCATGTTGAAATCACACAAGGTTATAGAATACTAATAGTTCTTCGTAAAACATACAGTTTTATTTTTGCCCATGCGAGGCCGAAGTTGTATGGGTTTGTTGCATATCTCCTTTTTGTGCGCACACAGAACTGCACTCACCATTCCCTTCTTGTTAACTCTCAAAATCCGCTAGTACGGCAATGCAACCCAACCAGAGAAAAATCAGGCGCAGAACCAACGACTTTATGTGCTTTCCCAAGCAAAAAGCTATGCAACACTATTAACTTCTTAACTTCGGGCTACTATTGAGAACATCATCATCATCATCATCATCATTAAGCTATAATAGCCCACAGCTGGACATAGCCCTTCCCCAAAGAGCTGAAGACAGGGCTCTATGGCGCTCTTTGGGGAAGGCTATTGAGAACATATTGACAGGAAAACCCAATAATTATTTGCTGTTTCAAGTCGGGTTTCGAACCTATTTGTATTCACTATTGTTGCGTAATTTTGGCAGTATTTAAATCTATATTATATTAATACGTGAAGCGAAAACTTTGGATCCCTTTTTACGAAAATTGGGCGGACGGAGGAGTATGAAATTTCGCACACTTATAGTTTATACAGAGAAGAAGTGACGATTGCTAATATTTATATAAAATATGCATTAGAAATACATTAAATTAATGAAAAACCACTACACGCACACAACCATGCATTTGACACACGCAGTCGAAGCGCGTAACTATGGTCAATATATATTATTATATCAGCAATATCTTACAGGAAAACTTTGGTCGAATTTCGAGCACTAGGCAACCGCTAGTAATAATAATTATGCATTATCTCCATCGTACACTGTAAAATTTTAACTGAAAACTTCCTTCTTCCCCTATTATCTGGAAGCTAAAATCATAATAAATGTGTGTGTGTGTAATATACCTACCATGAAGCACAACAACTAGTGTGCTTCATGATACGTACCCTTCTCTAACTTATATAAACATGAGAATGATAATTATGTATGTTGTCACTGGCACCCAACCTTTAGCCCTTAAAGGCATTATAACCATTGTACTGGTAAATCGCAAAAGTGCTATTAACATTCAAATTTATGAAATCTCAACAGAGTATCTACATTTACTTTATAGCATGGCTTCCTTGCACAGCTTGAGATGTGTAGTGATACACTGGTGAAATAGATCCCAGCCGTTGAGGTGTTTATGTAGCCATATAACATCTCAACGGCAGCTGCCTATTTGTGCGTGTGCGCCTACGTGAATACAATGCTATGTAGGTGTGTGTGCGGTATCCACGGAGATTGGAGCAAGGTTTAATTCGCACCCTTGTCTGATTGCTGTATTAAAAAGAGTTAATAGGTTATGTATGCTATATTATAAAAAGGAAAGATTAGATTTTTTGTTTGTAACGTTTTAAATCAAAACTAGTCAACCGATTTAAAAAAATCTTTCTCCATTGGAAATCTATATTATCAGTCACCGAGTAACATAGACTATATTAATTATAAAAAAGTACTATTAGTAGTAGTAGGATATTATTTTGATTGCTTCGTAGGCCTCCTTCTTCCTTCCTAATGTTCTGTGATTGCCAAGGTAATGATTATGGACCCTATTTAATGTTTACATTTAAAACATTATTGAATGAATAAAATACTGAGATTATGGAGGGTCCATTTTCAATGTTTACATTTGACACATTATTGAATGAATAAAATACTAAGCTCTCAGGTCAAAATTTTAACAATTAAAAGATTTGCCTGTCGCAAAAATTTGTTGCAGTGTTCGAACTAACGGTAACGCATGCATTCATTAGGTATACCAGTGAATGTACAAATCGATCCAATAAAAAGTGGCCTTGAAATTATATTTGCAGTTCTTACAATTTTATTCTCTACTATAATGGATTTAGTGTTTAGCAACTTTATCTATAGAAATAGAAAAAATTAAAGCGTCTGTTTGTAATGTCAAAATACAAACAGACACTTTATATATTTTTATATGCATTAAGTAAAAAGCTATTTATCAATTTTTAAAATATTTGTCTATCTCTCTGTCTGTTTGTTCCGGCTAATCTCTGAAGCGGCTGGGCCGATTTTGACAGGACTTTCACTGGCGTATAGCTGATGTTATAAGTAGTAACTGAGGCAACTTTTATTTTAGATTTATTTTTGTTAAATTCCACGGGGACGAAGTCACATGTAACAGCTAGTTTCATACTATTTTTAAAAGGCTAACAGTAAAAAAGAAATCTGTTTTATTTCAGAAGAAAAATAAAACATATTTTCTCTATTCTATAGTTATAGAATACTATTGAATATTCGCAGCTGCGTTGAAAGCTCCGAGCTCACTTACGCTAGCCGTGCATTGATACCCAACTTTTCCGGCTGTTGTATTTATACTGTAGACAATTGTAGTCGCACAAATGATTGCTCGATTGTGAAACCCTATGAGACACACAGTAAGCTCACAGCTTAAAATATTCTACCACGCCTGCATTCATTTAAAAAATAAATCAATATCCGAACCTGGTGTTGCAGTGGACTTAAGAAATATTGATATAATGGAAAGAAAACACCAAAATTTTTAGTATATCACCAATGAGCCCTAGTACCTTTAAATATGGTCCTTAGCTTTCTGGACGGCAGGAGGTCATTCAACATGCCAAGATAGTAAGAGAGGCCTCTGAATTATAAGAATAGGATTATCGTGTTCACTTATATTGAAAATTGTACACTATCGTTCTCTGTCATGTAAATGAATTCTGTGAGTTCACTCATATTGTCTTGGACTCTCTTACAGGCGTTTGTGATAAGGGCAAATCTATATTTTAAATCTTTGAAGCAAATATTTGTTCTGCATTGGCAGCTTAACTGCAATGTATCTATCTGACTAAACCCCAATACACGACATGGTCGTAGAATTTGTAAATAGAATTTCAAAACTATTTTTAATGGGCCAATTTGTTTATGTCAATTTCTATAATGAGTAGCCAACGCCGCGTCTGTGGAATCTGTATTCTACGTTACATCGAACTCTATACAATTAGTAATTAAATAATTTAATACAAAAACATCAAACTTAACTTTCACTTTTTTTTAAATACGATTGGCCTATTACCTTTAAATAAGCCACTTACCCCTTTCGTACGTACAAACATAACGACTTACGCACATAACTAGCGGTAAACATATTATCGAAAGAAAAACGTGTACATCTCGATTGATACACGTAACCGTAGTGATAGGAAATGTTTGTTTGTGAAAAATGTCGATACTCGATAATAATATATAATATCTACAAAAAATCTAATTTATAACTGTTGTAAGACTTAAATATAGTAACAAATTTTGTTATTATTACTTATATGATTTTGATACATTGCTTAGGTCTTATTTAATTCAGTAAACAGTATTAAGCTGATATTACGAGAAAAATATTTACATTAACATACTTTTAAAAAATGTACATTTTAAGAAATAAATTAAATTCTTATGTCTTTAAGTTAGCCAGTCATATTTTATATTAGCAAAGGTATAATATTATCATATTTAAAAAGTCACTTTCTAGTATATAATTCAGTGCTACTTATTATAAACAGTCTAGTTTTTGTTTTATTTTTATAGTCGTGCCTAATAGTATGCTGTTTTATAGAGCAGTCATAATTTATTATTAATGTTTTACAATAATTGAATATTGACTTTGCTCAGTAAGGGGTGATTTTTAATTGATCGGTCCGTGGTAGCTACTGCGGTTCTTTATAAATTGATAGAAGTTAAAAACCGCGTAACTGCAACTTTAACGTATACGTCAAGACAGTCATATCATAAATGAATAATTATTTGCATTCGAATAACATTTCACATAGAAAGGTCTTATCATTAATTACTCAACATAATCTCCTAGACAAGTTACTGCATTTACTATTAAATATTTATGATTGAACCGTTTCTCAAACATTTTACGTAACCAACGATCTACATGAAAGTTAACATCAGTACTTCTAGTTATTAATTACATCAAGTTGTCGTAACTTGTCCTGCAATATCAGAAAGCTATTTAGACTCTAGACGTCTACTTGTTTTCAAGGCTTATGTATAAATTGAGCTTAAGTTATGATTTCACTGCAAGTATTAATATTTCGACAATTGACTTCTCTTAGTTATGATTGCACGGAATATTGTATAATATAAGGTTATTGCCTAATTCTAAGACCACGTTTGTAAATGTAAATTAATTAAATTCACATATTTCAGGTTCATAACCCATATTACATCTTACATCATACACACAAATAAATATAACATCAACACACATACAAATATATAATAATAATTCAATATATAATAATAATTCAAATTCATTCACATAATCAATTAATTACAGTAGTCTCTTACGTGCGACACTATATGTAACTTAATGAAATATAATACGCGATCATAAGCTTAAACTTGTCACAAGGCTGTACAGTCGACATATCTAGCTATGGCAAAACCATTTAAATACCGTAGGCAAATCTACACACAACATTTCAAGATACCGATATTTTACACAATAACGTAATGCAAATAACGCTTAAGTAATCCAATTACTAAGCTATGCATTCTTATCAAGATAAGTTATTTTATCGATTAAGTAACAGCACTAGTCGTTACGTCACTAGGTGTGATCGCGGCCAGCGCGCACTCTTCCGTAAAATTTAATTGCAGCGAAGTACTGGTTTAAGAAAAACTGTAAACCAATATTTATGTATTACAAAGATTTTATGTGGGATTTGTAATTAATATACCTTTGTGAGGGTGATCACTAGTTTATTTCTAGAGCAATTAGCACTGATAAGTTTATCTCAAAGGCATAAGACATAAGGCAATCACAAGGCAATGATAATCGAAATCTTAAAAAAAATATTGGGGCAGTCTTTGGGGACTGCCGATAGAAGTGAAAACTTTAATCCTTGATCATAATTTTATTTTATTTTATTCAGTAGGTACAAAAACAGATAACAGATTAGCATATACAAATAATAGTATAGTAATAGTATAAATAAGTTTTAATAGTTTTAATAATTTAAATATCTTAATAATTAGTAAAGTTTAATAGTAATAGTAGTGTAATAGTTTCTAAATTTTGTAATAAAGTGTCAAATAAACAACGCGATAAAATCCGTATATAGTAGTTTAATTTCAATTAGGCAAATGCCGTTTAGACTTATTGATATTATTGGATTGGACATTTAATTTGCACTGACTTATCGTAATAGGTTCAAATCTCTACAATAATGGTAGGTAATAATAGGAAAAATATTGCTGAGGCACTTACTACATATAAATAAGCATAGTTTAGAAAACTTCAAAGGACTAAGCTACCCAATGCATGCCACCCTTATTCGCATAATGATCTGAAACCTAGTCTTTGAACAAAGCACGACTATATTTGATAAAAGTAGCGTAAATATAGTTCAAGAACAATAGAATAAAATTAAAAGCTGAAAATAAACTTGCTTATAGTATAAACTTCAATTAACTAAGGTGCAAGAAAAAGAAAAGCATCAGCTCACAGATGTGTAACTCTTTTGCAACAGTTATAAATCTAATACGACATTGCTTCTGAATGTTAAATTATGACTTATTCAATACTGTGTATTTTAATTATTAACATTATCTCAATTGTAGAAAAGCATTTCTTTGAGAAACATCAATAATAATAATAATATCAGCCCTGTATTAAACTGTCCCACTGCTGGGCACGGGCCTCTTCTCAGTGTGAGAAGGGTTAGGCCATAATCCACCACGCTGGCCTAGTGCGGGTTGGCAGACTTCACATATCTTCGAGAACATTGTGGAGAACTCTCAGACATGCAGGTTTCCTCACGATGTTTTCCTTCACCGTTAAAGCAAGCGATAATCAACTATTTAATACGCGTGTAACTTCGAAAAGTTAGAGATGCGCGCCTTGGGTTCGAACTCGAGACCTCTGCGTGGTAGTCTAACGGTTTCCCACTAGGCTATCGCTGCTTAGAGAAAAAAAGATAAACAACAACATCGATATAATATATTATTAATGTTAATGTGTGATTGTACGTAAGGTAATGTTAGATTACTAACAGTACTGATTCTAGATTAAATGTGCCCTTGGTCCTTTTCTGTTCCCCTGAAAACGTGTATGCGAAATCGCATAATGATGGGTCGAGTAGTTAAGACGTGAAAGATCACAAACAAACTCACATTTCGTATGGTAGTGAAAGTTAAACTTAAGTATATGAGTTATTCCGTTGTGCTATAGGTAATGTTCACGCAAAGGAGTCCGGGATTTGGCATAGTAAAAGTTTACGTGGAAAAGCAATGCAGAAAGCCAAAATTTATTAAAGAAATATTATACTTGTCTTTTCATTTAATGAATTACGGTCGCATCTCGACCACTGGGCAACCACTAATCTTATTTAAATAAGCAAGCTGCAAGGTTATGAATTGGATGCATTTTATTGGCAAACGACATCAAATGTGCAATTATGATTATTCATGCTGCTGTTTAAAATAAATGTATCAATATATTTTCTGGAATTTTTACATTTAAAATCCTCTTCATATTCAGCAAGCTGCAAGCTTATGAATTGGATGCATTTTATTGGCAAATAACATCAAATATGCAATCATGATTATTCATGCTGCAGTTTACAATAAATGTATCAATGTATTTTCTAGAATTTCTACATTTAAAATCCTCTTCATATTCATATATACATTAAATTAATTTAGAAATTATTACAAATACAACTAAATGAATTTTAATGCAATGCATAAATAAACTTTAATTACTCTACGTGGTTACCTATTTACCTACCTACATAACATTCTACGTTATTTTAAGTAACTAAAATAAAAATAAAAGTCTTAGAGTTTGCATTTATATAACTAAATAACGCACTCATCTCAATTATAATAATTATTCAAATATTCATATAATTACCTAACGAACACATCACTCGTAATAACAAAATTTTCTATGTCAAAGCACACTAAATGATATATAATTAACTAAACTCATTATACATTTAAATTGTATGTTCATATTTATTTATCAAATTTACCTTCCAAATTTATTGCTACATCCCTACGAATCTTGTGTTGATGTTTATTAGTAGAGGTTTGTTTATGATAATAATAGTGATTACTGTGATAAATTCTTTTGAAATGTAAATACATTGACGGAGAGGCAGTAGAAAATTCAGCTCCAATGAATCAAGCATTGAATGTACAAGCATTATGCTGGACAACACTGACTACTAATTGAATGTTTAACCATTTTATTTTCATATTGCACAGGAAGGTTTTATCTATTTTATCTAAAGTTGTCGTTGCTCTGTAGATATATTCACTAGTTAACTTCTTATACATAATGGTTGCGTGCCTACATTATTGATTATTTATTATTTATAATATTCATAATATTATTGCTCTCTGACCTTAAGGCAATATTCGGTGGACTCAGTATAATGGGAACGTGAAGAAAACAGAATCTAACTAACCGTTTTCACATTGACTGTACGCCTTGAGCATTGACTCTCGCGCAGAACCACAATATATCGCGCGGGCGCACTTCCCTATTTTTTATCGATCATTGTACAACACGATGACAGTTCTCATCTACCGATTATCGACTTCTCGTAATACAGTCACACCACTGTTTCCTGATTACCTACTTAATTTCATTGAAATAGTGATGTTCTATTTATGTAATTACATATTTGTGTACATATAAGATGTCACAAGCACATTTTCTTTTGTTATTTTGCATTGTTACGTGTTCAAGCTTAATGAATACAAGCATTGTGCCGCAATGGATTAGTGACTTTAAAAATATATGGCTGTCTTCGCTACAAAGATAATTAATTATTTATAGATAGTGTAGCAGAGTGATGCGGTGACATAATACAAGGGTATTATCCTAACTAATATTATAAATGCGAATGTGAGTTTGTTTGTTACGCTTTCACGCCTTAACTACTCGATCGATCATCATTATATTTCGCATACATTTTCCAGGTGTACAGATAAGGACAAAGCGTGCTTTCATCCAGAAAAAGTACTGTTCCCTAGGATAATAAAATGTATTGACAAAATCTGCTTGAAGTGAGGGAAGCCGCGGGTAAAAAGCAGTACTTTATAAATAATATTACTATCCCAGCAATCACCGACTTTTCTAATAGATAATGCGGTAACACTGCCCGATCCGGAAATAACATCTGGGACAAAAATAAGCGCAATGTTATGCCTCAGGACTAATAGGGCAGTCGCTGTCTTAAGATGACTATATAAATTATATATTAGATTATAATAAACTAGTTTTTGCGCGTGGCTCCGCCCGCATGGTACCTACATCAATAAAAGGTAGCACATGTCCTTCCCCAGGTTTTAAACTATATCTGTACCAAATTTCATCTACGGTTGAGTGGTTTAGTCGTAAAAAGGTAACAGACAGACAGAGTTACTTTCGAATTTATAATATTAGTAAGGATTGTCTTTATACATAATTATTATAAGTTATTTTGTATTTACAAAATGTAATAACTTAGAAGCCTTTAATTAAAGATTAGTCGGTCATTAAGAATTCCTCTACAATAGCCAGCACTAATCAGATATTGCATACTACGTTACAAATAAGGCGAAGTAAATGTTCAGTCAACGAATGCCTGTGTGTTGAAGGCCAAATTACATAGAAATAAGATTAATAATAATAATATTATACCACATACACACAACACCATCTAGCCCAAACTAAGCAGAGTACAAGACAATGGATAAACATACATATATACTTTTTTTTGTAAATACTTACATATTATACATAGAAACACCCAGACCAAGACAAACATCAATGTTGGTGCACACAAATATTTGACTTGTGCGGGAATCGAACCCGCGACCTCAGGCGTGGCAGTTGGTTACACTAACCACTACGCCATCGAGGCCGTCAGATTCTTGGTATTTTTGTATTCTATAGAATAAAATGTTAGTCCTGTAACTGTCCCACTGCTGGGTACGGACCTCTTTTCTGTATGAGAAGAGTGAGGCCATGGCCTACTACGCAGGTCTAGTGCGGGTTGTTAGGCTCACATATCTTCAAGAACATTATGGAAAACTCTCAGACGTTTACCGTTAAAGCGAGATAATGATCTATTTAATATACGCACATAACTTTGAAAAGTTTGAGGTGCGTGCCTTCGATAGAACTTGAGACCTT
This sequence comes from Catocala sponsa, assembly GCA_963564715.1. Classification (NCBI taxonomy): domain Eukaryota; kingdom Metazoa; phylum Arthropoda; class Insecta; order Lepidoptera; family Erebidae; genus Catocala; species Catocala sponsa. The sequence continues at coordinate 6,049,913 of OY751334.1, forward strand.
TGCGTGGCAGTCCAATGGTATTCCACTAGGCATTCCCTGTTTTTTTAGCATTTTTATTCTATATATTGGCTAAACATAATTACTACTTAAAAGTACTACCGTATAATAAGGGGATAGCCATACGTTATACTTTTATTTTACGATGAATTGTTGCAAAAAGATAACTAGAACACAAATTATCTTTAACCCGAATCTCAGAGGACCTGCGTCACTAACGACTCTTGTAAGCGACGGAGGTAATATGCATAAGTTTTTTTACTGTCTTCTATTGATTTACGAGCTATTGCGGCTCACCGGGTAGTAAGGTGTTTAGCAATATAAGAAGTAATAAGTCTATTACATTCTGTAAAGTACGTTCATCATATTTAAATACCTCCCCACTAACAACCCAGCCCCACCAAACTAGCCTAGAAAATAATTCTTAAATATTCTAGTTTCTTAACAACTTCACGCGTCTAAGCGTATGATAATTAATTGTGATGCGTACTTGATTACGAAAATTCAGATGTGAAACAAAGATTTGAATATTTACTCATTCAGGTCACAATGCAAGAGTTTTGAATGTCAAAAATTAACATTGCTAAGTAAGTTCAACATATAAGATAAGACACTGATAAATCATATAGAAAGAGTTACCTTTTTGTCAACCTAAGCTTTTAATTACACAATTTTATTTTGAAACCACTTAATGAAGTTGGAACATAATGAATTGTTCCTTGTAATAAGCAGATATGTTAGACCTCTTAAAAAAGAAGTTAGCTATAGTTAGTAGAATAATTTGACTCCTGATTCAACAGATGGCGTATTATGTAGTTTACGTAGCACTGCCTCTGCACCAAGTGTTGTGTGATCGATCTCCATACACGGGACAAACAATTGCGTGATCCTTAAATACATAGTTGTTCCACGATTGAGTGTTCTTTGAATGTTTGTTTAGTTCTTTGCAGTACAGGAAGTATACCTAGAGCGTGAGGTATCTCTTTTTAAAACTAAGACGTAATTATTGTTCTGTCTTGTGCTAGCAGTATAGCTCCTTCTACCAGCGCACGAGTAATGTCTATGGTATAGCAACGGGTAACTAGTACCATCACGTTGGTTGTATGTTTTTGAAGTGAAAACTTCTTTAGCGGCGTTGTGCACTTTTTTGTGATGGGTAAAAAATGTTAAACTAGCGTCAGGACACGTAGCCTGATCGAAAATTCGTAAAACGGAGGGAGAATTGTCAAACTCGCATCAGGACACGTGACCTGATCGAAAATTCGTAAGACTGAGGGAGAATTGTCATGTTTGTGTACGATAGCGCAATAATATTGTATTTTACCACATAAATGATAGTACTTTTATACTGATAATTAAAGCAATTCGTGCAAAATTATTCCCTAACTATTCCAAAATATCAAAAATGCACAACGTTAATATTCAAGTTTTCACTTCTGCCGGCACTCCCGGAGTGCAACCCGTTTATTTTTTTGTCACTTTGAAAGGGCTTCTAATGTAGACCCACTTTTGTATAGGTATATATTTATAGGTACGAATAAGTAGAGGTTATTACACATATATTTCGACGGTTATATAAATAATCAGACATAATAGTAGTCAAGATTATAGCTGTCTACGAGGAACATTGCCAGACTCTATGCTGCTAGAATCACGTAACAGAAAAACCTAATAATTCCCGTGTTTGAGTTCACGGCAGCATATGTATGCAAGCAAACATAAGAACAAGCTTATACCCTTCAACGAGGCAAACAACTCAGCTAGGTACTTTAACACGTAAGACATTTCGTAGTGATTGAGACAGCAGGCAAGCGAACCTTTGAACGCTCATAATTATTTCTGCAGATATTAAAGCTAATATCAGCACAAGCTTCCGTTGATAGCAATAGTAATAAAATGAGTTATTTCAAGTAAATCTCGTAACGTTAGTTACCCGAACATTGTGTAAGGTGTCCAGTATCGCTTCCTGGGTATTAAATGTAAATCATAGTCCTGAGCTTGTGGTATTTAGCTAGTGACAAGTTATTTGTTATCGCTTTATGTAAGATTACATTACTATGGCTGTAGAAATAGTACAATGGTTTTAGCTAGCCACTGGCTACACTGCTCTAGCAGCTGGTTGAATCTCTTGGCTGTAGAACGAACACTGATGTTCATGAAATTTTTGAACGCTGTGTGTTAGCAGGGGTGAAAAAAAGAGTAATTTGATAATGGATTTTTCCGTCAACCTCAAACGGGTTAGAATTATGTTGAGAAGAGAGCTTGTAAGACATTACAAGGCATAGAAATTCTTGTCGTGTTCAGAAACAGCGTAATCATTACTTACTTGACAATATAGACTACTTTAATCAATGCAAGTCAACGCAGTGGAGATATTTTTGAACCAATTTCTTATAAAATAAAGAATTATTATTTTTTTGTAAGCGTCTTTTGGTCTGTTTCTTTCAGTATCATGCAAGAACCCATGTATGGATTTTAAAGCGGATAGTTAGGTAGCTTACAATTTATCTAGGATCCAAGTCACGTTTCATTTAATTCCGTTCAATAGAAATAGAAAGATGTGGGCAAACTATAGTCCACACGAATACTAGTATAATATCAATTATATTATTTAGTTTAAAAGAGAGAGAACTTATCTTTATAGATTAAACTAGTTTTCACCCGCGGCTTCGCTCGCGTAAATGTAGGTTAGGTTAGGTTAGGTTTGCAATAGTTATTTTTTCTGGATGAAAGCTACCCTATGTCCTATTCTGTACCCCTGACAAAATTTCATGTTGATCGATTGAGTAGTTAAGGCGTGAAACCGTAACAAACAAACAAACAAACTCATTTTCGCATTTATAATATTAGTTGGGATTCCAGTATTTTGACGTCAATCCAAGACTATGATGTTTCAATCAATAGGATAACACTGCAGTGGTTAATTTAGTTATACTCCCCTACTTGTTTTCACTTTTTGCGTTTTGTTATTCTGTACTACTATAGGATATCTAATTGCGGGCTGTAACTATATTCTACCGTTTTCCATTAGGTACTGCTTTATCTATTGAAATTAAGAGAAGATGGTTGGAATGTACCACCAGCTTGGGATCCAGTAATTCAACTAGTCAAACCCAAGAAGAAGCAAACCACAGCTAGACTTCATGATACTTTGAGTTCATTCTGCGTAAATAGAAACACCCATGATTAAATTATGTTCGGGTACTTTGAAATAACTACACTGGAACATTGAGACAATTACCATCTTAGTCTCCCCGTGACCATGGCTGCTGAAAAGCAACCGAAACGTCGGGGAAAGTGTAAACATAAATATAAACAGTATAATAGTATAGTAATAGTATAAATAGTTTTAATAGTTTCAATAATTTAATTAGCTTAAAAATTAGTAAAGTTTAACAGTAATAGTAGTGTAACAGTTTTTCAAAATGTTGTAATAAAGTGTCAAATAAACAACGCGATAAAATCCGTATATAGTAGTTTAATTTCAATGAATAACATTCGCGTAAACAGAAAATAATATTATACTGTTTCATCTCCTCGATTTAGGGATGTCTGGTCCAATATAATTATAGTTCACCGTCTTTATTGCCTTATCTAATACTTGTATATTGGAAACCAGGTAGTCATACGATTTAGAGCTTTACTATAGTTTTATTTAAAATATTTCGCTGTTATCTGCAATCAGCTAATGTATTAGATATTACTGCATCATAGTCAGATTGTCATCTCAAAAGATCAAACGTTGCATGGATCATGTCCTTCCTAGCTTATTTTTCTCAAGCGAATATTCTGATCATTGGATATCAGATTTCCTTCGATGTTGCGATTAAAACGATAGTCTTATAGCTCTAAGACAAAACGCTTAATAAAATTATCATGATACCCGGGATCGATGACTTTGTATTCTTCGAGGTTATAGTGCGACTTTTTGCGAATACTCATTGTTCCACTAACAATAATTTATTCTAGAAACATCTATTATATAACGAGCTATCTAGCTCCGTCAGGTGTCGGAACGACCTGATTGTTTAACAAGTAGTTTTAATAATGTTCTGTAGTTCAGGTAATTTAATGACTGTTGGTTACAGACTTGGATAGCGTTCTTTAATCAAAATAGATTTGGTGGAGAGTGTATAGAAATAATAGTTTTTAAAAACAAATAGTTTATTTCAGGAAAAAATAATACGTAATATTGTGTTCGTATGCGTCGTAAGATATGTGTTCTATGGCAAACCGTTACTGTATTAATTATGGTAGATTTTTGTAAGCTGTTGAAACATTTTAGTTAGAATTAGTTGAGTGCTCGCATTCTTGAGACATAAATTTTTCAAATTTAGTTACAACTGCAGCCGAGTATTACATTTTGGTATAATTAATATGGGCAATATGCTTTTGTAAATAAAAAAACAAATAGAATTATCCAAAGTCATTAATCCGTTAAGAGGAATAAAGTAAACAATATACATGAAAATATATTCGTGTTAGTTTTTAATGTATGTTTACGTATAGAGCCTCCTTTCTAGAATTCGATTGAAAAATAGCGATTGGATAAAAATATTTCAGTTGGCATCATAGACTTTAGTGAAAATATTCTAAGTCTATGGTTGACATGGTGTGACACAGAAATTTTTTAAACATATCGTATATAGACAATGCTATAAATAATACGGTCGTATGAAAGCGTTATGTATGTTTTAAATATAATTTTAGGTAAACCATCCAGTAGATAATATTATAAATCAAGCATATAAGCGTTTTATTTTAAATAATTATATTTTATCATGGGCCTATTATAAAAGCGCGCATTTTGATGTTACAGCAACTGGTTAAGAAATTACTTTTGAGTTTTATGATAGAGCATAAATTAATGTAAATGAGGAAGTTATTAATGATCATATAAATACATATACATATTCACAACGAATAGTGTTATGTTTACATAGCAGTTGAATGATTAAATTATATGAGCCAATTTATAGTGACATATATTTTTTTTTGATTAACCTATAACCGTAATCTAACCTAACATGCGTTTAGATAAAGATTATATATTCTGAATAACCATGTTTTCATTCAATTAAGTGGGCAATCCGAGAGTGCGTCGCGGGTTCCTCTCTTCCCAATAATTTTATTATATAATAATGTCCTCCAGACCGAATTTCAGTCACAGTGGCCAATCTTAACGGAGCCTGGCCATCTGCGCAAGAGATATTATAGTGCACAAGTGTATGCGCAAACACGAGTGCACTCTCTGTTCCCTAAACCTAACTCTCATGATCCGATGGGACGAATGATCCGACACGACCGGAGAGAGATCAGGCGCAGGACCAACGGCTTTACATGCTTTCCGAGGCACGGGGCTGTCTAACACCGCCAACTTCCTAACTCCGGGCTCGTATTGAGATTTCTTAACAGAAAAACCCAATAACTTTTTGTTGGCCCGAACCGGGATTCGAACCCGAGACCTCATGCACAGCAGTCGCATTCATTACCGCTGCGCCTCGGAGGCATACTCGCACTAGTATCCATTTCTATATAACAACGCAATAAAATGAATGCGATTGGACAAACTGTGGATCTTACAAAGGTGCCGTAGGTTTCCATGTTGATATGACCCTCGAACATTCAACTTTGTCGACCTACAACTGCGTCGTGGAAACTGAAATTTAATTATTAGTAAGCTATGATTATTGTCTTAACAATTATTTTATTTTATTCTAGGTAAGTTGACTGTGATGCGTAGTTTTCCTATATGGTAAGTATTAAACAAAGTTTCATCCTATAATTCGTGGCACAAAATTAAGCAAGCGCAATAAAAATACTAGGTAAGTACCTACCTGAATATTTCTTTTAAAAGGAAATAAACATTTGTTATTGGAATTTTGAAATAATTTAATTAATAAAATCAATATGGATTTGGATATATGTATAAAAAGTGTAAGTTCACGCGCCTGTATTTTTTTATTAGTATGAGGATAAGTATCATATTATTTAACACACTACCGCCTCAAACATAAGTAACGGATGAATGTGAAACTACTTGGATAGTGTGCGTACAAAGAGGAATTAAAAATACTTCCTTTCACTTTCATTTTTTTCTGGCGGTCACTCACATTCAAGTTCTAGAGACTCTGAATAGATGGCGTTATAAGTGCATTCCAACTTTAATTCTAATGTATAGAGCGTGATGTAATTTGGTATTTTCCCGCTTGCTTCGTACAAGATTTGTATTTTTTGGTTGAATGTACGTATAATATTTTTTTTGGGATGCTCTGTGTCCGGATTGTTTCATTTTAACGGTAGTATTGGCATTTGGCAATAGTTTTCCTACCCAAAAATAATATATATAGGTACTATCAACTTCAGCGACGGATGACCACTCCTAAGGTTAAAATCGCATAGCAGGCCAACACTTGGTACCCGTACTCGTGACAAGTTTTTTTACACTTTACATTTGTTTACTGATTCTAAGGCGATACAAACTGCAACATGTGCAAGCGAAAATTTTTCTGAAATGGTCATCCGCCGCTCAAGCCGATAGTATCTACTTAGATAATTTTTGGGAAATATTTACCGCCTTTAGAGGTAAATACTAAATAATTTTCCTAAAATTATATAAGTATATTAATCCTGCCAGCAGCTATTCTCTGAAGTGTTGTTACTGACGGTTTTTTTGAGGGTTGCTAGCTATTAGGATATTATTTTTCTCCTCTTCTAACTCACGCTATCTAGCTAACCTTAAGATTGTGTTCACGTCATTAGGGTTGTGATCGAAGCCTCTCGATTTCAAGTCCGGTACCTGCGCTTATAGATTTGTTAGCTTAATTAAATCTTGTATTTCTTTATAAAGTTTGTTTCCTTTGGCATATTAGCGTATGTGAAAAACTACATTCTCACGAATAAAGTTATAATATATTATTTTCAACGGAACAAAGCTACATTTTGTCACATACTTATAAATAATTCTAGAACAAAGGCGTATAAGCGTTGTAGATAAAAATACTTAAGTATAAAGAATATAATAGAGTACAATTCCCAGGACACTTGGTCAAGGTCAAGTTCAACTAGTTACAAAGTGACATTATTGTCGACGAAGTGACCACTGTTCTTTTTTATGACATCTGTCATACAATTGTCGAACATAAGTTCTTCTGAATGGGATTGTTAATTGGTCCAAACTATTGTTCTAAGTCTGAAAACAAAAACAATAAACAATATATGAATTAGACCATAAAATTCAGTCGGACAGCTTCAGCAAGGTGACCGCTGGACCAATGCGCCATTCGTACATATGTGTAGCAATTTTTAAAGACATCTTCATAATGTTTTCAACACCGTTTGCAAGCTGCCAAGCTGCCAAATTTGTCGGACGGTAGATTTGTTTGTCAGTAATAAAAATAAAAGTTTGTGAACTTCGAGGTGTTAGATAATATATTTTGAACCGTAAAATCTAAAAGCTTTATCGCCAAAGCTAATATTCCCATCGGGTTATAAGACTGCGCCAATTCAAATTATAATGGTTATTTTTAGCCTACGCGTATTTTGTTTCGTTCTGAGAATTTCCTATGAGGAAGGAAGGAGAGGAATTGAGGAATCTCTTTTGCCCAAATACTCCTATATAAATTAAACACAACAGTTAAAGCTTCGACTAATAACTGGAACGTTATATTATACTATTAATATCTGCACTGTATATAAATTGTTGGGTATAAAGGTTTTCTCAGTTTTCAAGAAGGGTTAGGCCATAGACCAGTACACATCAGTCCAGTGGCCCAGCATGGGCTGGTAGACTTCACATACATATCTGCAACCTTCATCATCTTACATTATAGGCAACTCTGAGACATGCAGGTTTCCAGGAAAATATTTCACCGTAAAGCGAGCGATAATTATCTATTAAATACGCTCATTGAAAAGTCAAAGGTGCGTGCTTTGGGATCGAATCACGTGGCAATCCACTAGGCTATCGCTGCGGTCACTCGTGAGTTAATGTTACTTAAATTCTTATGTATTACATAATTTGACACGATGGGAATTCCATTAACCATCAACTATTGCAATACAACTACCATGTATTCCTATAATAACACAAATTATCTAAGGGAAATGTATTGACAGATTGTAATTACTAAGGCCTGCTACACACTATAGTAATCGACTTATTTAATTCTAATCCAAACGTTTCTGACGAGACTGGATTTTCTACCGATATTTTACAACCTTTTTTTTTCGATGTTACAAATTGTACTATTTTTGGAAAAATGTATTGTAACTCACAATAATTTTTTTTGTAAACAGTATTTCATTAAAATACTATTAAAATAAGTTAATTTTGAAAAAACATGGAGAAGTAAAATCTTTATTTTTTGTCCCATTTAGAGCTTTACCGACAAACGGTTGTGTTCTAACTATTATTTATTACTATTTTAAGTTTTATTTAGACTATTTTTAGTCTTTACAAATTTTTACATTATATTTCTCGGTTTTTTTCTTGACTCGTTAATATAATAATTATTTTATTTAAACAAAATGGATTGTAGGGCTTTTACGATAATAGGTAGTTTAATTTGCGTCTACAATTTCGTGGGCGGAGTACTGTTCTCTTAGATAGGCTACAGGATAGACTGTGTAAATGTAATAGAAACCAAAAGAGCCCAAAGTCGATGTGTTACTCGTAGCCGTTAAGGTACTTCACTTCCTACCTTCTGGCTCTATCATCAGAAACAACTTAATTATGGCAAATTATAATTATTGTATTGTCCAATTTATTTTTTCGGATTTGTCACTTGTTTATTATAAACAGCTTCCGAGATTTAAAAGTATAGTCAGTTACAAGTGTTGCTAATATGAGCATGTTTAAAATAAGATATATTGCCTTTTTGTTTCGTTTATACAAATTTGTGACATTTCAGCTGGGCAATTTCGTTGTCACAGCAGTATGCCAGAAGCCTTATACAAACATCTTCTTGCATAGCTTCGTGTCCACACTGTTGCAAGCGTCAAACATAGCACGTTATTATGTGATCAAGTCGTCTACATGACTTCTTTGAAAACAGTTTGTGCCAATAAATTATTTTAATGGTGGTTTTGAAAGAAATAATTGAGTGATTGACGTGTGCAGAACATGTACTCTGAAGAAGTCATTTTGTCACCAGTTATAGTACATACTGTCTAAGGGGGCATTCAATGGTCTGTAGCCTCCTTAATATATTTCTGGAAATCCTATCCCTTATGGAATACTAAATTATCTAAGGCTAATTTATTTGGCAATATATTTTTCTGTCAATATAAAATCATATCTCTTTTCAAAACATACAAGTTCACTAGTCAGATAATCAAAATTAAACTAAACTACTTTGTGCTCTGTCACGTAATGACATATCCAAACGTTATATCGCAATTATTCATTACCTACGTCGATATTATGGATTATTATATCATGTCATGTTTTGACAAGTCTGGAAATTATAGCTACATAGACTTTTCTACGTTTTTTATTCTGGTTCAGTTTTTGTTTTTGACTAGATCATAATACCCGCATAATTTCAACATATTATCAAGTTTTTTAATAAAATCACAATAGTCTGTTACGGTTACGCAAGTTTTACCGAGGATTTCTTGGATTTACATTCAGGGGACACCCCTGAACATATTCCAAAAAAAAAATACCAGGTCCCGTCTATTGCATTACAAACCTACTGTTTTTGCTGCGGCGCTTGGACTATTCGCCAAGGTTTATTTAAGGTGCCAACGTGACCTAAATAATATAAAGGAGAAAAATAATTATCTGAAAGTAGTGCTTTTTTAAATAAATCGAAATAAAATAGCAAACAGCTCTTTGATTAAAAGGAAAACATCCTTGAATCATAAAAGCTTTGAAATATGACTGTATCTCAATTTTACACCACATACATACCTACAATAAACGCACAAAAAATAACATACAACATATTACGCTAAAGACACAGTTAATAAGTTCCACTACCGTATAAAATAGCTGTAGTACATATCTCACCTAGATAGCCGGGATTTCCTTCACACACCGTGGCCCGTGAGTCACTCGAGCGCATCGTCGACTGTGACGTAACTCTCGCTTTCGTTACGACTCGTCCCATTGAGTAGCGCGATCTTGACCTTTAGAGAATCACTCTCGCTTTCCGTTGTTTTGATGTAAAATCTTTTATTTGTTGTTGGTTTTAGATGGAATATAATACGTGTGAGTGTTGATTATAATTTTTATTTCGTATGTAGGTATATCGATTTACACCTGCATGTCATTGAATGGATAGGCAGAGGTGTACAATTTATATAGAACGAAGCAATTAATTTTCTAAAGAGCAATCTTTCCTATTAATTTTTTTTTTTGAAATCTGTGCAATTTTATCTTATTGCTTTCTTCTTGGGAGAGCCATGGCCAATTCTCGCAATAAAAACTGTTCTAATTAGAGTTTATCAGTGTCATAATTATTTTATACTAATATTATAAAGCTGAAGAATTTGTTTGTTTGGTTGAACGCGCTAATCTCAGGAACTACTAGTTCGAATTGAATAATTCTTTTAGTGTTGGATAGATTATTTATCAACTAAGGCTATAGGCTATATAACATCACGCTACGACCTACGGGAGCGGCGCATTAACTATAAACGCAGGTGAAACCGCAGGCGCAGCTAGTATATAATAATTGGTATATACTTAATTAATTATATTATGTTATGTATGTTAAATATTAACATAATTTACAGGTCACTTCACATTTGACGTTTAATAGGCTAGATCGGTACTTTATTTTGAACAGATTATTTACGTGAATTGGCCCTCAGATGTTATATTAATAAACTAGATGTTCCCGCGGTTTCACACGCGTTTATCGTTACTGTGCCGCCCCCGTGGGTTGTAGCGTAATGTTATATAGCCTATAGCTTGCCTCGATAAATAGGCTATCCAACACTAGAATTTTTCAAATTGAACCAGTAGTTCCTGAGATTAGCGCGTTCAAACAAACAAACAAACAAACTCTTCAGCTTTATAATATTAGTATAGATATAATATAATATTAAAGCTTAGAATTTTTATCGCAGAAACCAGTTTTTGCATCAGAAAATGTATTGTTTTTGTTTTATATAACTGAAGTAGCAAGCACACATCCGTTCAGCCTGATAGTAAACAGTAGTAGTCTATAGTCCCTTGCAATATGAGAGGTATCACTCGTGAGTTGTCATCCCTAGGATAGAAAAGGATTTAAAGAGAAGACGTAATGAAAGGAATGGGACAGAAAAGTACGCAAACCGCCGCGCCGGCACTCTTATTTTACAGGCGAAACGCAGTAACCAGTTTTTAAATTGCACAGTTAAATTATTGCAATATTTACTAATTGATCTCGTTATTACAAGTATCTTTACGCCTCATTACAAAGATCCAGCTGCGCAAACGCAAAAATTAATCACTAATACAGTTTATAAATCGTTAATTTATCACGATTCTTCCATTAAGCACGAGCAAATATCGATTCGCGTTAATTAACTCGAGTATTATATCGACTAAAGAAGAGCCGATCGATCAGATTAATTTTGCGTATATTACATAAGCTGTAGCAACTTGTATTTGTAGGCTACGATGACATAATATTCGTCATGTTTTTTTGGGACCATGATTTTTTTGTGTAATTAGAATTGCGATATTATATTATATATTGTTGTTGAACTGCCCCGTTGGCGCTCCGGCATATGTTTGCGGCCGATCGCTAGATCGTGGGTTAGATTCCTAGGTTAGGCAAAATGTTAGTAAGCTTTCATATCACTAAATTTGCAGTAGTAGCACGGAGTGTGGTAATACACCAGGAAGTCGGCATTAGGCTCGCCCTACTCGAGACTCATGAAAACGGAGCTAGTAATGTCATTGTTGTCATCTGCCTGCTTCTTCGCGGATACGTGGGCGAGCCCATGTTTTATTTAATAGCTGTTTATGTATAACCGACATTTAAGATGTAAGCGAATTGCCATCTAGCAGATACAAAGGAGCAACCTTTCTGCGATACTACTACTCTCAATCACGTGACAAATAAACTTAAAAACACTTGATTGGTGGTGGTCATTGAACCCAGGACCTCACCCCCAACAATTGTGCAAGGCCCTACTTGTCAATTGACCGACGAGGCAGCTTTTTGTTATATACAATTAAAATACTCAATTTACAATCAATATAAAGATTCATAACCTTTTAATTAATTACAAAAGTCACAGTTTGATTTAAACTGACATATTACTTCACTTTGCACAAGCTTAATGTTAAAAATAATTACTTTTATTGTTGTGTTGACCTGTGCGCCTTTATACACAGCCATTCATTGAAGTTCAAAAAGCAATCGACAGATGGCCACATACGTATATAATAACTTAAGTAAAGTATTCTAACTTATATAAATAGAAAACCAAGAACATAAATTTCATCTCTACTCTCTGAATTCTACACTTTTTTAAATATTAATAGAAATATTATTTCATAGATTTAATAGCGATGGTCTAGTTTGAGTCCGTTGGACTGCCGTGCAGAGGTCTTGAGTTTCATCCCAAGACACGCACCAACTTTCCGAAGATACCAGCGTATCAAATTGTTAATTTTAGTCCGCTTTAATAGCGAAGAAAAAAATCGTCAGGAAACGTGCATGTCCAAGAGTTCTCCGTAATGTTCTCGAACGTCTTCTGGTCTACCAACCCGAACTAGACGAGCTTGGTGGACTTTGGCCCAACCCTTCTTACAGTGAGAGGAGGCCCGTACCTAACAGTAGCGTTGTCAATTTCCTGTATTTTTGTCAATGCCTTTAATTAGCCTTGAATGTGTAGTAAAGGTTTACATTAGTGATGGGTGTATCCAAATGCGCAATCTATACATGGTTAAACACGCAGCCGTAGATTCTTGTAAATAATCTTGTTGACACATTCGAATATAATTTGAACGTAATTATACATATTCTCGTAATGCAACATTTTAAAATCTAATATATAATCTCTTGATTGCAAATGATGTTAGCTCAAGGGAGTTAAGACCTTTTTTCAAGCATACATGCATGGCTTCTACCGCTGATTATGAACTGTGATCGCGCACTGGTTTAAATTACACAACTTATGCAAGGCGATGGAAAAATGCTGATGTAAAGGAGGCGCGTGACATGTAACTCACTAACCTATATACTTTGACGTTCATAAGTGTTACTTTGTGACCTAAAGCTCATTAGATTAAAATCCTGTCTCAAATCCTATGTCATCTTACTTTTGTACACGCAAGCGCATGTGTGACTATGAAGGATTTAAATATTGCCATTAAGATGGCAGTACAAAAATTTCAGTTTTATTAGAAGAAACTCAATAACGGCAAAGAGAATCAAACTGTGTTCAGCTTATCATAATCGATTCAACGCCAATTATGCGAAAATATGACTTAGCATTCGAATGTATTGACATAATATTACACAAAGACTAGAGGTGCGTTCTTAAAAAAATAATAATCATTTATTTATTATGGTTATGAAAATGAATATAGTTCATAGAATTAACCTGTCCATTGTTGGAATGCCAAGCATAATTATTGAAAAGCTATTGCCAAATATCGACAATACGTAGAGACTGATCTCTAGATGTCGATTGTCGTGTTTGTCATCTCTATTTATTAGACAAAGAAAATAGTCTAAAGCAGTAAAAAGTAATTGTTTGAAATAAAACAAGTACCTACAAAATGGACTAAACAATATCATTAGCAACTATGTATGTTGTATATTTTTAACAATACATAATAACTATGAATATTATAAAATACCTTGAATAATTTACTGTAGAGAAGATACAGGAGATAAAACTTTTTATTACTTGTTTGAGAACAGTCGACAAGTTTTCGGTCTGACTATAGTTCATTGTTTCGTTGGCCATACAAAGTAGATATGACATTGTCATTATAGACATTACTTACATATATTACATATCCACATTAAGCCAGCTTTATCATCCCCAAAAAAGCAACTAAGATGTTATATGTGTTCCGTTGGAACCCTTGCAGCTACATTTCTACCATATTCTAAAAAATTGCATCAAATCTCTACGGGCTGACCTATTTTTGTTTAGTAATTTTCTACCGACAAATTAGCAGATTCGAGACCACTGGTATTGAATATGGAATATGCAAGTTTTTACAAGTAACCTCAGTCGCTGAGCTTTTTAAAATATTATCTGCTTACATTGATAGGTGAAGTTAAGCCAACATTTTAGTTCTTCATTAACGAAAGCAAATAAATTTTCTCGTGGACCCCCGCTTACGAATTGTGAACCCCCATTTTTGTTGTCACGCCAACGTAGACCCCCGTCGAGTCTCCCGTGGACTCCTGGGGGTCCACCTGGACCATTTTGGAAACTAATGCTTTAAGTTACAAATGTGCATTTTGCAGAAGATGCAGCTATTGGTAACACTTAAACAGCTTGCAGGTTTTGAATTAGCAAATGGTTCCATTAATAACAAATGATGTTTGAGTAAAATTTACATAATGACTGCATTGTGTCGCACGCGGTGTAGGTATTAGGCCACTGTTAGTCACTTCCTTCTAGCCTATTACGATACGTTGTTGCTTAGGCTATAACACTTTTGAAAGGGATTATTATTCATTGCCTTTTGAAGTGTAAGTAGTATGACTGCCTCGTTGGCTTAAGTTTACGTCGATCATTGGCATATACATATTTCAATGCCTGGATCTGCGATATAGGTATGTAATTAATGGGTTTCTGTAAAAATTTTGTAGTTGCATCACAAAGTACGTTATCTGCCCGTTCATCTTCTACTAGAAACGAAAGTTATCTATACTAATATTATAAAGCTGAAGAGTTTGTTTGTTTGCTTGTTTGAACGCGCTAATCTCAGGAACTACTGGTTCGAATTGAAAAATTATTTTAGTGTTGGATAGCCTATTTATTGAGGAAGGCTATAGGCTATATAACATCACGCTACTGCTCATGGGAGCGGCGCAGTAACTATAAATGCGAGTGAAACCACGGGCACATCTAGTAATAATATTATATGTTTGACCGTACGGATGACGTAGTGGTTTAAGTGGTCGGCTCGCCACTGCAACAACTTCGAGTGTTGTGGGTTCATCCGCACACAGGACAAACATTTTTGTGATCCATGAATAGTTATTTTTATTATATGTGTTCTTTGTGTCCGTTTGAATGTTTGTAAAGCCCCTCGCGAAGCAATAATTATTCGTGTGTCAAGGTTCTATCTATGTGATCAAAACCAGAGCTGACGAAATCTTGGTATATCAGATTACTTCTTGACCCCCGCGTGAATCACTACATCCTTACTTCCTTACTTAACATTATAAATTCGAAAGTAACTCTGTCTGTCTGTATGTTACCTTATTTATTTATTTATGTATTAGGAAGACCAACAGCTTTGAAATACATAGTAGTGAAAATAAATATGCAACAGAGAGCCAATGATAGGTCTCCACGACTAACTCTTAAATAACAATGCGTGGACAGCAACTATTTTATCACTTAAACATCTAACATATAACAAATAAAGTAAAATTAATCAGCATTAAACCTTGTAAAAAAATCAAGACGGCTAAACCACTTAACCGATTTAAATGAAATCTGGTACAGATATAGTTTAAAACCTGGGGAAGGAAATAGGCTACTTTTTATTCATGTAGGTACAACGCGGGCGGAGCCGTGCGCAAAAGCTAGTAATATTATAGAACAAAGTCCCCTGCCGCATCTGTCTGCCTGTTCGCGATAAACTCAAAACCTATTTTTCATGCGGTTTTCACCAATAGTACAGAGTTATTTATGACGAAGATTTAGATGTATAATTTGTTAAGGTTTGTACTACCCGTGCAAAGCCGGGGCTGATCGCTAGTATACAATAAGTGTATGTATGTATTATAAAGTTCCGCTTGTAACTGAATAGACAAGGTTAAGTATTTATAATTTAGAACGTGACAGCCATCGAACCGTAACGGAAAGGGACAATAATAATCTAAGATTTTATCAGTTTACATATATACGGCCTCGATGGCGTAGTAGTTAGTGTAACTGACTGCCACGCCTGAGGTTGCGAGTTCGATTCCCGCACGAGTCAAACATTTGTGTGCATGAACATGGATGTTTGTCTTGGTCTGGGTGTTTCTATGTATAATATTATGTAAGTATTTACAAAAAAAAGTACATATGTATGTTTATCCATTGTCTAGTACCCATAGTACAAGCTCTGCTTAGTTTGGGCTAGATAGTGTAGTGTGTATGTGGTACAATAGAAAAAAATAATTATAGGTACTAACAGAGATGGCAGTGGTATGAATGCGATTGCTGTGCTTCAAGTCTCGCCTTGCATCTTCGGGCCATGAAAAATGTTATTTGGTTTTATTTTTAAGAATTCTCAATAGCACCATGGAGTTTCGTAACTCGGTAAACGGCAATAGGTTCGTCCACTATTACATGGGACTTAACATATAGCTGGCTAAATGTAAGTGCCCTTGGTAAGCCCTTGCCTACCAAGGGCTTGCCCTCGGTAAAGGAGTGAGTCTACGCATGGCAGCGTGCCTAGTATAATTTAGAATAAAGTAAGAGCGATAAATGCTTTTAACCGTAAATGATGTCAAATTGATATTTTTTTCTCTTTAGTCCTTAGTGCCAGTTGCATTTCTTAAGTGAGCTCGTCGAAGCACACTGAAGGCATTCTGGCGATGAAATATATATAATAAACTATTATATTAAATTCTGGATCGAGCAATTTATTAAGCCATGCCAACATTTTGGGCTTATAGGAACCTTCATATAAGTCCAAAAAGTCGGCTTGGCCTGCACCAGTTCCGGTACCTACCGGCAGTGGTCTTATTGAATTTGGTTTTGAATCGCGTGAAGGGACTGAACCCATAACACTCGAGGCAGTAGCAGTAGGGAGACGACCGCTTAAACCACTACATCATCCTAACTGTCAAACATTGATCCTAACTGTCAAACATTGACACCCGTCGATGCTCAACATTGCTCACCGTTGCTAAATGTTACTGATCGATTAATTTGCGTTGTAGCTTCTACATTACGAACGCAAGCACAGCTATTATGTATAAAACCATCTTATATAGTCAGCAACACTCAATAAAATCGCTAGAAAGACTGGTACTGAAGTTTAAACACACCGGCATGGATGGAATGTTGGTCGGTAACATATTTTGATTAGCTAATAGTAAAGGTGTTTCAGAGTAAAATTGTGTAGGCAACAGAACTTTCATTAGCTCCTTTCATAAATAACATTGATATAGATGGCCACGTCCGGATAGCGGTCTAGTGAGGCGATGTGAATTCGCAAACATGATGCGAAGCAAAAAATATGTTATATCGTCAGTCTCGAGATATTGCGCAAGACCGGTTTATTCGTTCACGGCTGTAATATTAAAACAATTCAGAATTAATCGATAAATTATTGAAGTGAAAACTTCTTTAGGCGCGTTGAGCACTTCTTGGGTGAACAAAAATCATGGAACTCGCGTCATCGTCACCCAACCATTTGTGAATTATTTTTGGTTTATAATTTGGTTTATAAACAAGTGTTTATGATCAAGGATTAAAGTTTTCACTTCTATCGGCAGTCACCAAAGACTGCCCCAATATTTTTTTTATCAAGTTTAGGCAAATTTGCACGTCCATTACTGACATGTTTCATGACACGGATCAAAGAATTCAGTTAAATTGTCTATAACAAGGCCTGAAGTGAGGAAGCCTCTAATAGAGCAATAAATTCCTCACAAATCACTACTTTACGATGTAAATTACACTTCATTTTGACGCATCAGGTATACTAGCAACTTTTTGCATTACAAAAATTGTGCAACTCATCTATTGTGTTTGCGTTTCCTTATCTTTTTATAAATGTTTGTTTTAACTCCCGATATAGACATTTATCCAGTTTTACATATTGTTACTTAAAAGTTGAATGACGTACATAAGGTATCCTAAGGCTAAACGCCGTTGCGTTTTCTTTTATTCTTCAGTCACTAAACCAGTAGGTTTAGTGACTTATTTAAAAAGGAACAAAAATACTCCAACTACCGTTGCTTCGAGTATTTTTGTTCCTTTTTGAATAAGTCACTAAACCAGTACGTTGAAAGCCGATATCCCGCAATGGCCGACAGTACGGGTCAATAATGATGATGAAATGCGGTAACTGGATAATTGTGACCAAAAACAAGCTTCAAAGTCTACTAATGTTTATAATTCACCTACTTAGTTGCCAAAAATCTTGACATAGGCATTCGCGGTCAATGACGAAGATAAATTTTGCAATTGCGGTTGAAATCATCTATCGATTTAAATATTTATGAGCTATCTGCCCGTGTGTTATCACCTGTTATTTTCACGGTTTGTTTTTTCATTTTTATTTTGTGGTGTATGAGGTAAGCGAGCAGGCGGATCGCCTGATGGTAAGCGATTACCGCCGCCCATGGACACTCGCAACATCAGAGATGTCACAAGTGCGTTGCCAGCCTTTTAAATTGGATCCGCCCTCCCAGGAGGAGGGGAGGTTGGGCCTTCGGTACCCTCACTGACTCAACAAAATACAACGCAGGCGCTATTTCACGCCGGTTTTCTGTGAGGCCATGGTATCACTCTGGTCGAGCCGGCCTATTCGTGCCATAGCGTGGCTCTCCCACGGTAAAATAACTGCGCTACAAATAATCGCAGCACTAAAAGTTGCTCGTTTGAATTAGCACTAAAATGGTCGGAGTTACACGTCAATGCAGATGTGTGACGGACTTGAAAGTGCATTGGTACACAGTTCAACAATGTTGGCCGCGTTAGTTAGCTACGTTGGGCTATCTGATTGTCTGTTAAAACAAGTTTAAGTGTTTCGCAACCGCCAGACATATAATTACGCAGTATTAAAAGAATTATGAGTTGCATAATTTTTATTTATTGCACTTAATAAATCATGTTTTATTGCAATTTAGAACCAACATCAAATAGTGTTTGCCTTAAACATGTATCCAAAAGGTGTGGTCGTTTTATAACACTTGTAAATTTATAGGCAATGAACTACGAAAGCTACATAAAGGATATAATCGTTAAAAGTAAAGTTTAAATTTATGCACGCGGCAGAAATTGTGTAAATATGTACATACGTACAAACAAAAATGTTTACACAATTTAAGCGTCTTCTTTGTCTATATCTTTACTAATATTGAAATGGTTGGATGCGGGTGGTCTAAGACCGTTCTGTGTGGCAAACCTTGGGGGAGGCCTATGTCCAGCAGTGGACGTCTGTCGGCTGAGATGATGATGATGATACTAATATAATCAACAGAAAAATCTGTATATTTCTATGTTTGTATATTTGCTGGTAACGAATAAAACTACTAGACCTTTTTTAATAATTGTTATACCATTAGAAAGCTAATTTATTCAGAAATTATATAAGCCAAAAAGCCGAAAGAGCGAAGCAGTAATTGTAAACGTAGGTGAAACCACGGGGACAGCTAGTATTTCATAAAACTTGATCTAACTGTACTGGAGAGATACGCGATGATCATAACAAGTTGGAATCTTAAGTATCTTTCTACGCATTCGAGAAATAGTCGTTAATTTTGCTATATATGTTCCAACTGGATTAGGTGACGTTACCTAATAATATGGTTATGACACTAGGTTATGTGCGCACCTTCGTTTGCAAAGACTACAGTTCAGCGTTTATGATGTCATGGGTAATGACGTCATAAAAACTGATCCCAATAAGTACTGATATTCAATTCAATGGTACAATCCTAACTAATATTATAAATGCAATTGTGAGTTTGTTTGTTTGTTACGCTTTCACGCCTTAACTACTCGACCTACTACTTATAATTGTTTGGGTTTCAAGCCTTCTAAATTGTCGATCCTGTTAATGTGTGTCAAATTATCCCGTGTATCAAATATAACCTTGTTACAGTTTTATAATATTACTAGATGTTCCCGCGGTTTCACCCGCGTTTATCGTTACTGCGACGTCCCCGTAGGTCGCAGCGTGATGTTATATAGTCTATAGCCTTCCTCGATAAATAGGCTACCCAACATTAAAAGAATTTTTCAAATTGAACCAGTAGTAATCACGCAGAATAAACCAGGAGAAACATCGTTTGTACTATGTCTGTAATGGGTAATTATTTTGCTGCAATGTTATTTTAAAACTGCGATATCTCCTAAGATATTCATTGAAATCGAATGGTGTAAAGGGCAATTTTGTTTAAAATTAAATACTTGTCATGAATAACGTATTTATTTGGATAAGGATTAATATCATGTTTATAAAAATACCTTCGCAAATAATGCATTATTTTAAAACAAATTTCGTTAGCATAAAATGAAATGAAATGAAATGAATGAAAGATAGACATATGCTGTCGCGGACTTTTTTTTAGAACTTTTAAAGGGGAACAATTCTGTCATACATGATTTTTGCGAAACTTTAACTGTTTACGCAGCGCACGCAGCGGAAGCTCTCAAAAGGAAAAAATAACCTCCGATTTTGAAACATTCTTCATTGGTGCTCCGCTCCTATTGATTTTAGCGTGATGATATATAGCCTATAGCCTTCCTCGATAAATGGGCTATCTAACACTGAAAGAATTTTTCAAATCGGACCAGTACTTTCTGAGATTAGCGCGTTCAAGTAAACAAACAAACAAACTCTTCAGCTTTATAATATTAGTATATAGATTTGCACCTTCCATAGAGATTGTACGGTGCCATATTCTTATGATAAATAATGCCATGATCTGACACTGACAGCGTCCGTCCACATAACATTACCTTAACCCAGATTTGAGTAAATTATTATTTTTGAGTCAAGTACGTAGAACGGAAACCATCACCATACATTAACTTTTGTATCTATTTACTGGTAGAGATTAAAAAATAGTTCGATGCGTGTATATTTTGACTTACTTTACTTTTGGTTTAAGTGGTCGTTTCGCCATTGTGTTGTGGGTTCAAATTCCACACGGGACAAAATGTTGTGTGATCTACAAATGATTGTACTGAGTCTTGGTGTGCTTTGTGTCGGTTGTTTGAATGTTTGTAAGACTGACGTAGGAATTATTCGAATGCGGGAGCAGTCGACTAAAACAAAATACATTTACGCTTGTCTCACCAGAAAGAATAATCTGAGTTGTATTACAACAAAATTTTATGCAGCTAAGCTATATTTTAGGAGTGGGTTCAAGTTCTACGATGGAATACAAACAAGAGATGTGCAATTGCTTTAACTAGACTCCATGTTGCTATGGTCTGTCTTTTGCATGAAGATACAGGGGTCGTAGCATAGTATTTTATATTATGTCATTATTATATCATACATGAGGAATGAAGAATGTGATGAAAGTGAATGAAGTCAGAGAAGTGTGTCAGGATCGTAGCAAATGGAAATCCGTACTCTCTGCCCACCCCTCTGGGAAACAGGCGTGAATCTATGTCTGTATGTATGTTTATATAAAGAATTTGATAGTCTGCTTGTACTTCTGTGTATTAAACCTTTTAACCCGTCAACTGTCGAGCGGACATACGTCTGTCCGCAAAAATAAGTCATCAAAAAAAAAATCCCGGCAAACGTATCTCCGCTGCACACTTGACTCGTTAATGAGTCAAGTGTCGAGCGGACATACGTTTGTCCGTTTATGTATTGTTTGCACAATGAATTTTTTGTTATTTTTTTCGTATTTCCCCTGGACGCTCAAGAAGTTAAAAGGATAAAACGAATACAGTGTGGGTGTTTTGTTTAAAGAAGAAAAAGAGTATATAATGTTTATATTGATTAAAGAAGATTTAAAAGAACCTCCATACAAAACACTTGGATTTCCAATAAGTATTTAGTTAGCTATCTCCTGCACATTCCTCTCAAATGGTTTCAAGTATTCCCTTTCGCCATCGACTCTCCATTTTAAAGGTGTCCAAGTCTGCGTGTTTCACCATTTACTGTTTTGTGGTACGTAAGTGGACATTAGATGGTTTGTCGTATTATTTTATAGGTTAAATATATATTTAATGCTAGTATATATCCTAGCATTTGTTATACAATAAAATGATAATGCGCAGATGTTGAATGCAGTGCCGTAGTTAAATGTCAAGCTATGATTAATGTTTATATTGTTACTTCACAAATTGAAGATCAACCAGATATCGACGTTATTGTGTAACAAGATATCAACAAATCGTAAATTTGCTTTCAAATACGTTTCAATAAACTATCAAAATATTTTTTGCTATATATGTGCTTTATTTAAATAAAGCTTTCCTTTTGTTGTATAACAATAATAATATTAAAAAAAAATCAACGGGTTGCACTCCGGGAGTGCCGGCAGAAGTGAAAACTTGAATATTAACGTTGTGCATTTTTGATATTTTGGAATGGTTAGGGAATAATTTTGCACGAATTGCTTTAATTATCAGTATAAAAGTACTATCATTTATGTGGTAAAATACAATATTCATTTATTGCGCTATCGTACACAAACATGACAATTCTCCCTCCGTCTTACGAATTTTCGATCTGGTCACGTGTAAGCGAGTTTAACATTTTTTACCTATCACAAAAAAAGTGCACAACGCCGCTAAAGAAGTTTTCACTTCAATAATATCAGCCCTGTATTAAACTGTCTCACTGCTGGGCACAGGCCTCTTTTCAGTTTGAGAAAGGGTTAGGCCGTGGTCCACCACGCTAACCCAGTGCGAGTTAGCAGATTTCATATATCTTCGAGAACTCAGGTTCCTTTACGATGTTTTCCTTCACCGTTAATGCAAGCGATAATTAACTATTATTATACGCATAACTTCAAAAAGTCACGTACCTGAGGATTGAACTCGAGACCTCTGCGTGGCAGCCAAATGGTCTCACATTAGGACATCGCATTT
Source organism: Catocala sponsa (assembly GCA_963564715.1). NCBI lineage: Eukaryota > Metazoa > Arthropoda > Insecta > Lepidoptera > Erebidae > Catocala > Catocala sponsa. The sequence continues at coordinate 6,072,836 of OY751334.1, forward strand.
TGTATGTTGTGTTGTATGGACTATCCTAATCCTAACTAATATTATAAAAGCGAAAATGGGTTTGTTTGTTACCTTTTCACGCCTAAACCACTGAACCGATCATCCTGAAATTTTGCATATACGTTGACAGGTGTACAGAAACGGACATAAGCTACCTTTCATACCGAAAAAGTTACTGTTCCCGAGGAAAACAATAATAACGTTCGTATAATAATAGATAGCGTCACGTGTCTTTCGAATCATGATTGAATTATATTATTACAAGCAGAGTACAACCCGAATTGATTGTCAAATTCTAAATTAACGCGAGCGAAGCTGCGGGCAAAAGCTAGTAATAAATAAATATTAAAATATCGGTAACAGACTTAAAACCACTATATTCGGATAATTCTACTTTTTGTCAATCGGAAACGTTTTGTTTTGCTATTATAGTTATGAGGTGATATTTGGGCAAAATTGCAGCATCCAAAAACATTAAAATATTTTTGGTGAATGTGATTTTTCCGTAACACTAACATAGTTGTAAATAAGTATACCTACGGCATGACTAATGGCCATGATTGTACCTTATAATTGCTTGAACAACCGGAATATCATAAGATAGCCATGCGCGAGTAATACTTTGCGCAATATCACCCTTCGGTAAAGGGAATCTAACAAAGAAAGGAATAGGAACTAGAAGCGGTAGGTTTGTAATCCGCCAGAAGTCTGACACAACAGGCGAAACGCAGAAACAGTGTAGGAACTCTTATGCCGGTTATGTTGTAAGAGGATAGTAGTATAAGTACATAAAAATCTAAATTGTTTATTTGTCTCAAAATAGTGACATTGATCATAAATGAGAGTGAAACCATTACTAGTAAAAATTTTACATTTTCTCTCACTTTTAACAAAATTGGATGCACGCAGTACTACATTTCATTAAATGAAAGATTTAAAGCTGATCAAATATATCATTGTATATATACGAAGTCATCCACCATTACATGAATGTTGGTAGTTTAAATAGTTTGCAAGATTTTCTAATTATAATGTATACGTTTTTGATTAAATAATAACTTCGTTTCGCTCAGTCTAGAAATTATGTTAACACGACAACTTTCAAGGTCATGACTATTTTTTCACTTTTTATGATTCAATATTCAAATATTCGTTCGCTAGGTCAATGTATTCAGTTATTCAATACTATAAGACGTAAACTGCTGCAATATTAGCAAGAATTTTTTGCCTTTTTAATTTTTCACATTTAGTATTGATATTGAACCTCATTCCTTTGCGTATAATATAAAAAACTACTAAATACTAACCACTATGATTTGACTTTTATAAGACTTACTTTGTCACCCAACCATATCTTATTCTCTTTTTACCCAATTGTTACATTTATTATTTGTGCAGCTAATGTCTAAAAGCAATCTACATTTATTCTACCATTTAAAAGTACTAACGGAGATTGAAAATGCGTATTTAGACCAATAATAAGTACTTTGTACAAAGTGTTGAATGTTTGTGTCATAGTGTGTGGTATTATTTCATCAAGTAAATCTACATATATGACAACATTCCTTACTTGAACTACTCTAAGCATTTAATGCTTTGTATTACAGCACGACTTCGAATCCCACATGCGTTGAATAACAAACAATTGTTTTGCAGCACAGTCATTACACGCGAAGAACTTTACTTAATACATTATGTACTCGTTCGTTTATGTCAATACTTCTCGCAACACTTAAGCTTGAATGTTCAGTATGTGTAAAAATAATCATTGCACCTTACACTTTATTTTTGCATCAGACTTTTATCAACACCACCAACGAAACCGCAACACTAATTATTTTACAAGTGCCCCATAAAAGTTTGTATATTGGCGGTAACGTAATTATTATCGTGTGTTTTAAAACTTGCGTAAAATAAGGCTTTTTACAACACCTGAGATAGCTTTGTAGCAGTCAACAGATATGCTGATATTTTGCAATATTTAATGTACAAGACATGAACCATAAATCAAGCAATACAATGATTTTGAAAGATTATCGTCTAGTATACTTAATCAATCTGCCATTTGACGAACCAATGCTTGGCATATTGATGATTTTATGTAATGAATACGTGATTAGCAATTTCTTGTTTGCGACCAAAACGCATTTGATCGATCGAATGCTATAGAATTAAATTTTATTACTCATGCGCTAATAAATGATAGAACATTGTGGTTAATTGTAATCATACAAGATTACGTACGCGTAATATCCTAGCTTATTACGCAAAACAAAGATCGCGTACCGCGTGTTTATTGTCAAGAGTGAAAATGTACCAGGTTTCGTCATGTACGTAACTAGCGGATAGCCGCTTGCGATGTTCTATCTGGGTCATATTATTTCGCATTTCGTAAATACTTACAGACCCATAACGTTACACCCAATTACACAGGGACAATGGACAAATTAAAAACAGTGATATTAAAATTGGCGTAGCCGTTTATTTAATCACAATCAACTCGTTCATCCGAAATGTCAGGAGAGATTCAAAAACATTTTCGTCTTAAAATAACAGGTACATAAACTCAAACATAACTTTCAACCGATTAAAAAAAAATGTAACAAAAATAGACTAAAAGAGTATTTAATTCAGTGCGTTCGATCGCGGGTCGTGGAATACAAGTTCCTTGGATCTGGTACCACGACCACTATCCTTGGGGTATTTCGCGTCCCTCGTTCATATTATGTGCTAAGCTTATATTTATGTATCACATTCAGACGTTTTCTGCTCCCTGCATCCTTAGTAGCTATCATGATGACCATATTCGTGGCCATGTCCGTGACCGATGACGACGGGGACTGGCACCTTTACTGGGTAAGGCACGGGCTTCTCGATGTGGACGGGCACGTGTTTCTCAATGTGGACAGGGTAGGGCCTATCGACGGGGACATGGACGGGTACGGGCACATGCTTCTCTACTGGGTAGGGGATGTGCTTCTCAACGGGGTAAGGAGCGGGCACTGGCACTTTGACAGGGTAGGGCACGGGTTTGTCAACGTGCACGGGATAAGGCCTGTCAACATGAACCTTTACGGGATAGGGGACGGGCTTCTCAACGGGGTAAGGCACGGGCTTCTCAACTGGGTAAGGCACAGGCTTGGGGATGTGTACGGGGTAGGGCCTGTCAACTGGCACCTTGACGGGAACGTGCACTTCCTTGTACACAGGGTAGGGAGCGGGTACATGTACTGGCACCTTTACGGGGTAGGGGACCTTCTTCTCAACTGGGTAGGGAGCGGGTACATGGACGTGAACGGGTACGTGAACCTTCTTTTCAACGGGGTAAGGCTGAGGCACGAAGACCTTTACGGGGACAGGCCTGTCTACTGGCACATGCACGGGATAAGGCACCTTTTTCTCAACTGGGTAGGGTTGGGGAACGTGGTAGGGCACTTTGACGATCTCTTTAACTGGGTAAGGGACGTGCTTGACAACGGGGTAAGGTTGAGGGACGGCCACTTTATAGGGCACAGGAATGTGCTTCTCCACTGGGTAAGGGACGTGCTTCTCTACGGGGTAGGGAACGGGGACATTCTTGACTAAAGTGATGGTCTTGTGCACATCAGTGTGTGAGTCGTAACCACCACCGTAGCCGCCACCGTAGCTACCACCGTAACTTCCGCCGAATCCACCGTCAAATCCACCGTGTCCACCATAACCAAAACCGATGTCGATGAGCCCTCTCTTCTCGTGCTTCTTCTCGTCCGCCGCTGCTTCCTTATTATCGGTCACTGCCACTTCTTTTTCTGCTGCCTTAGCTTCTTCAGCTTGGACGAAGGCCAAGAGAGCCACCAGACTGGCGGCCACGAGCTGCCGACAAAAAAAAATCAAAGATTAATATAAAAAACTAGCACGAATGTGATTGTATGAATAGAATCGAAAGTTATTATCGCAGTTGGCTAATTATCTGGTACAAATATGCTTGGAGGTTTGTTGTTTTAATGAGTGGTCGAGTTAACATCGATGCAGACAACGACACAAGTACGCAATTTCCTTGTTGCGTAAATGGATAAAAGTGGAACAAGGGGGTTTTGCGTATATCCAGGCACTGTCACAACCCTATGGAATTATAATTGCTAGTAGTCACAAACACTTATTTATTTTCGCAATTTAACAGTTTTGAATATAGAACACACCATGTGTCTCATGATGCTGCACTAGTAGGTTGCACTGAAGCCAGCGAAGTCCTGAATGCGAATGATGCGTGATCGTTCGTAACTTCGCTATATATATGCGCTAAGAGCGGCCGAGCGAAGAAAAAAAATGGCGGCTCTCTATAGGACCATGTTACACTTTCGCTTTCGAGGGGGTTCGGTTTCGAGCGAGCCGAAATGCTCTATATCTGTCTACGTGGAGATTTGAGGCGACCGGTTTACTAGCAATGATATAATTTAAATATAATTAACGTAATCGTCTAAAGTCGATCTGTAAATGCTTTTCCTTTGTACGGAGAGCCTCAAGGTTCTTTGTAAGTGTTTAGGTTGCAGTTAAGATATGTAATATTTGGCTAAGCTGTGTTGTTTTTTTATTTCATTATCACGAACACGAGTGAAACATTGAGTAAATGTTTTTTTTTTGTTTTGTCTTAGTCTCATACCCATATACTTATAAAGGAAGTGTACTAATTAAAATTATGTAAATAAGTGCCGTTTTGTATTTTTTAACTTTTACGATTTGTGTTGTAAAAGTATTTTAATTGTTAATTATGTGAGAATGCGATCGTTTTCAAAAAGTTCCTAGTTTAGAACATTTCTAAAGTGTACATATTTTATTAAACAATTTAGTCTGTGGTAATTAGTGTGCTGTGTTTCTTTAAGTATATAGTTGTAATTAAAACAATTCATATATGCACACTTTTTAATTTACACAAAAACCAAAGTAATTTTTGTATTGTAACTTATTAACATTGTAATTTTTCCGTAACAGAATAATTGTAGAAATAATATTACTGTTGTAGCCTTTAATTTCTTAGTAATGTTTTAATGTATGATTCCAAAAACTTTGATTAAATTCTGTATTTTTATATAAAATATAATATAAAGGAATTTCTTGGTGATAATTTTTTAATAATTTTATATTATTTATATTAAAAGAGCTTTACAAATCTTTTAACAACAAACAAAACTTAAGCTTAGGATTCAACTACGATTTTCTGTATAGATATTTCTAAATTTGTAAGGCGACATTAAACCAAATAATATAATATACTAAGCTTATTGACAAATTCTAATTAATTAAATTATGATCACCTCAAGCAATCTTCTTTGCAATTAAATTCAATATGTATTGATGACATTGAAGTGAGGTGTTGAATTAATGTGGTCATCCCAAAAAGATAAATGATCTTTTTATTCATCTATGATTACAAGCAAGCATAAAACCCACCCTTGGGTAAAGGGTTGCTGTCGCTATAAGCGCTTGTAAAGCCGAGCGAATATTTCGTGTACTACGCTGATAGCATAAGCGAAAAACTATTAAAAATAATATTACTATTAATATTGTGGGTTCCTCGATAACCGAACAATGATCCTAATGGATTTGTACAGACATTACTGTTCATTACGAACATGATAGAAATTGCTATTTATTTTGTTGTTTTATTTTACTTTAATAGGAGAAAAACTTTATTACATTGCTTAAACTTAAATAGTACACTATCTTAATAATAATAATATAATATAATATTCTATCACATACACACAACACCATCTAGCCCAAACTAAGCAGAGCTTGTACTATGGGTACTAGACAATGGATAAACATACATATATACTTTTTTTTGTCAATACATGTATATTATACATAGAAACACCCAGACCAAGACAAACATCTATGTTCAATTGTTCATGCACACAAATGTTTGACTTGTGCGGGAATCGAACCCGCGACCTCAGGTGTGGCAGTCGGTTACACTAACCACTACGCCATCGGGGCCGTCTTGTGAATTATTAATGCAAACATCATAGCATTTTCCACAGTTTGGTTATTAGATGCTATGTTATTTTATAAAGTGAACGTATATAATAAAGGTATCGCCGAAATGACTCGCTCCACGAACACAAAATACACATTAATTAGTACTCAAATGTAAGTACCTACCAGGAGTGATAAGAGATTTAAGAGATTTCAAAAATCTTTCTTAATGTTTGTTTTGTCCTACAGTATTATTATTTAGTTTGTTCTTAAATTCATATGCAAACTACAACACATAAAGTTTAAATTGACACCTGTAACTCGCAATTAAACCTTATTCAGTTTAAAGATTCCCGTGACACAAGTTTAAGGTCAATCGTAAGGATCCGGGTTCTATATCCGGGTTCTACATCAGGGTCGGACTGTTATTATTTATTTATTTATTTACATCAAATAGAACAACTTGCGACAATTACTCTATTTAATAATATAATATATAAATTTGAAATTTAGCATTTATGCACTCTGCTCTCAGTACCTCATACATTCTAATACTTATACTTTAGTTTATGTTTTATTCCTATTATAAAATTCGCAATAGTTTCACGGTCCCTGAAAATAAGCAGCGATAGGGTTCCTATAACATGGTAATATATATAATATGTAACATGGCTTAACTTAGTAAACTCACTAACCTATATACTTTGACGTTCATAAGTGTTACTTTGTGACCTAAATGAATGAATGATTTTTGACTTTGACTTCGAATTTGGTATTATAAACCTAGTTGCAAACAATATATGTACCTCTGCTTACCCCTTCTACGATATTCAGGTAGAATGTATATAAGTATCAAAGTAAATGAACGATTAATGTCTTAAATGCTAATTGCATGAACACAATCGCACGAGTTTCCGTTTTTACATTCAGAGCACGATTATTTATTACATACTATTATGTAGCTAGTTTTTAGAATTGAAGTATTTTAGAACGCAGTTATTAAGTGCACTTTAAGCAATATTTAGTGCTATATAAGTATTGATGGATATCTAACTGTTATTAATAAATAAATTCTGTACTTTTTTTTAATAATAATATTTGTTTATTTTGTTCTCTCACACAGTACATAATATTTGACATAATAATCAAACAGTCCATACAAGAAAGCAGCGAATGTATAGTTTGTGTGGGAGACTGGTCTCTGTACTAGGAGGTCCTGTATTACAGACTACCAGCTTCTCCGTGCTCTGAATATTGCGTATGAGTTAATATAACTATATGTATACACAAATAAAAAGGCATTATGTCTGGGTTCTGGACTCCGGATGCTAATAAAACCAATAATCTCTATATTAAAAGTAATGGATCGCTTACTGTATTTTTTATTAATCAGCCCCGAATGTATTCATAATTAATTCCATTAAATTGAAATTGACATGAAAAATTACGTAGTTTTGCTACTAGCAGGTACTAAGAAGTAACTACTTATACGTACGTAGGTATTAATACTTATCCAGTACATTATTTTCTTTTGGTATATGGATGCTGAAATCTAGATTGATAAGTCAAATTATTTTGTTTCGATAGGATGCTAAGAATTAATAAATTCTAAGCAACATCATTTAACTTATCAATCTAAATTTCAGCATCCATATACCAAAAGCGCGTGAATGATACACACAAATCACTCTTGTAAAACATACAGGTATCGTGCCCAAGTTAAATACCTAAATTGCGCGGGTTGAATACATAAATAAAGTAAGCGTCTTAATTTTTTTTTTAATATAAAAGGCATACCCCGCAGTAGGATAATATGCCTGTATGGCAGCAAACATTCAAACGATGGACACAACGAACCACATTGTTGGAGAACGAACCCACAACACCCAGCGCGGTAGCAGTGGTATAGCGACCACTTAAGAGGGAACACCAAGGGCGAGAGAATTGAAAAAGGGATTAAATATAATGATCATCAAAAATACTAATTGGTCAGCAAATATTGCACAGCATAACGAGCACAGCACACAGCACAGCATAATGCATTCCGTCTCGGAAGTGTTAGGTTATGTTAGGTTCCATTTTTTAAACCCACCCAAAAATAGGAGCCCCGCGGGGCAGGGCTCCGTCGACTTAGTTTGATCTCTTTAAAGTTTGCTGGCCATGAGTTGCTGATCAATTAGCTATTTCTGCTCACAGATTATATTTTTCTACTCAAAAAATACCAATACTATGCTAACCATTTAAAAAACACCCATTGAAAATAAGTATTTGTAAAATCTATTGCTGTTGCGCAGTGCCATGTAAAGTATCATGAGCGCTATAGAGACAACTGCAGCTTGGACCGAAAATACCTATTAAAAGTACACAAAATCAACGTTTCGTGGTCCCCTGATTCCTTCTCCAAAACTTGACCGATTTAACTACTTTTTTCATTAAAAATTAAAGAAAGACTGGCCGTATTCCTATGTTTTCCTTTTTTATATAATCTAGTCAAATTTGTTTTCTGGATGTTTGAACATACCGGAAAATCTGATAAATTTTTGAGCTTTTTGAAGGCTCAGGTCTCTTTTAATAATTAATTTATGAAAAAAAGGAAAACATAGAGACATGCCAATAGAAGACAAACATGTTTTGGAAAAATTATTGCTCTACTGGCATTAACCAAGGAAGAAACAGGGGACTACGTTTGTATGGAAAAACGGCCCTTGTGTTTCCTCTTAAGCTACTATGGCATCCATCGCATATAATCCTTACTTGCGTATGTATCCTTCTCCCGACTTGCGTCGTGTTCAAGCACCATAAAATGCACAACCGTCACAAGCTGTCAAAACGGTGTCATATTAAAGACATATTGCAAGCCGTAGTCATAGGGTCAATTCAGATCAGGCGGAAAAATGCTCGAGCATTTTTCAAGTGGTAATAAATATCAATCTCATTCCATTTAGATAACGCTTAAAATAGTATGCAATTGTTTATTGGATAAGATTTTAATGTTGCATGCTATTTTTAGGTATATGTAAATGGAATAAAGTTGATATTGAATTACCACTTAAAAGATGCTCGAGCATTTTTCCGCCTGATCCGAATAGACCCGTAAGCAGGAACGGCTTATTGATTAGGCTATTTATCGTGATATTGCTCAAGTAATAGCTGACTTCGACATACTATTTGTGTAAACGGGGTTCTACTACATCGCCTACGCTATTCGAAACCTGTTTATTCGATTTTGCAGATTGTGTTTTGCGATAAAGAGACGTTTCAGTTATATAATGCGGGTGTTATAAAATATATGCTGCTTGTGACTTCGTTGGTGTTTGTTTAACGTAGCCCATGATTTTGCTCAGTGGTGAAACTATCTCGGTACCAATTTGAGCGGTGGTAATTCAATGGATTAAGCATTAGACTTACGTTCAAGAGGTCTTGGGTTCAAATCTCAGCCATTGCACATGATCCCACACATAACTCAAGCATATTAATTTCGCTAAAAAGCTAAACGAGAATATACTAACTTGTTACATAGTACAATTAAAAATCAATTAAACATTAACAACGGTTTAGCGGTTTAACGGTGAAAATATAAATCTATACTAATATTATAAAGCTGAAGAGTTTGTTTGTTTATTTGTTTGTTTGGTTGAACGCGCTAATCTCAGGAACTACTGGTTTGAATTGAAAAATTATTTTAGTGTTAGGCTATCCAGCCTATTTACCGAGGAAGGCTTTAGGATATATAACATCATGCTACGAACTATAGGAGCGGAGCATCAATAAAAAAATATTGCAAAAACGGGGAAAATTCTCTTAAGTAAAGCAGACGAAGTTGCGCGGGAAAGCTAGTATAATATAAAAATACTAGATTTTCCCGCGGCTTCACTCGCATAAATGTAGGTTAGTAACAGTGCTGTTTTTTGTATGAAAGGTAGCATATGTCTATTTCTGGTCCCCTGACAACGTATATGCGAAATTCCATGATGATCAGTCGAGTAGTTAAGGCGTGAAAACGTAACAAACAAACAAACTCACATTCGTAGTTATAATATTAGTTAGAATAGATAGTTACCTTCGCATTTATTAAACCTCTATTCAGACATTAAAACATAATACCAGCCCTGTATTAAACTGTCCCACTATTGGGCACGGGACTCTTCTCAATGTGGGAAGGGTTAGGCCATAGTCTACCACGCTAGCCCAGTGCAGGTTGGCAGACTTCACATATCTTCAAGAACATTATGAAGAACTTTCAGACATGCAGGCTTTCCCACGATGTTTTCCTTCACCGTTAAAGCGAGTGATAATTAACTATTTAATACATAATAATAATAATAAACAGTGTTTAATATTATCTATTGAGTTTGTGTATTTAGTAATAAATGTAGAAAATAATTTAATTAATTATTTATATATGTTCACAATTCTTTAAAAATGACTTATACCTAAAATATTATAAAACAGAAAGAAAAAGAAAACTAAAACCCTCTAATAGGCGTCATAAAATTCCTCCGTATCACAGTCGTAGTGTGCCCACAAGACAAAAAAAAATAAAAATAATAATAAGGTCAGAGATGCGTGCCTTGGGATCGAACTCGATACCTCTGCGTGGCAGTCTAACGGTCTCCCACTACGCTAACGCTGCTTATTGAAGCATATATTTCCTTAAATGGATACCTACCTACATTCTCACATAATGCCAACTTTGTTTTAGTTGGCAATACTATTCCAGAAAATTTCATAACAGAATTTGCGGAATGGGCTGCAAATAATATAAACGCATGATAATGTCATGGGACCAATGTGGTACTAACATACAGTAGCATGCCTAAGATTTGAAGCAAGCAAAAATATCCTTTTTAGTATCTGTCGCCTGTCTCTGGAGGGATAGGAAGGAGTTATGCATACCCATATGTCGCCAGCTATGGTCCTAGGTTTTACATAATTAGGATATGAGGGTATTGGTGTCTACCCAGCAAAGACCGTAAGTTCCCGCGGTTTCACCCGCGTTTATCGTTACTGCGCCGCCCCCGTGGGTCGTAGCGTGATGTTATATATAGCCTCTAGCCTTCCTCAAGAAATAGGCTATCCAACACTAAAATAATTTTTCAAACCGAACCAGTAGTTCCTGAGATTAGCGCGTTCAAACAAACAAACAAACTCTTCAGCTTTATAATATTAGTATAGATGTATGCAGATATGTATTTTTGTATAGATTTGGAGCATATATAATTATGTCAAGGTGTTCATCGACTTTTCTAGACAATCTATCAATACATATTTGATAGAATGTCGTAATGTTGGCGGGATTTACTTTATTATTCGCAAATATAATTTATTGATTGATTTCATTGTAAATCTTTCGGAATGTTGAATTCATCATCTTTATCCTTGTAGTAAATAGCTATTTAGCTTTTGAGTTTGATGGATAGTGCAGTGGTTATGTACTCACGATGTTACTGGCAATGGGTCGAGTGTTATGGGTTCATCTCGTATTTAACCATTTTTGCCCACACATCCAGGTTCTACAAAACTATTTTAGTGAATACCTACACTAAAACAGTTTTGTAGAACCTGGGTGTTTATTGCGTACCAAGTTTTAAGATCTGTAAAAATATGATGGTGGTTATACCCAGTGCGGTAATTGTATTTTACATAAAAGTGAGACAAGAAAAGTTTTGATAAATACTCGGATATTATTTGAATGATATTCAGTTTAGACATAACCTGCTAATTATTACTAAAGGATTAGGTAGAAGTGTATCACTTTTACATTTCCCATCTATGTTTAGGTTCCACGTGAATTGGTACGTAGGACGTAAACATATACGCGTCAACATCAAGTAGGCGTGAATAGCCTCGTTATAAAAGCTTTGGGTCTAGGGACTATTGATGCTTATGTAATATTTTGCTCGATTTGGGAATCGAAACTAGGATCGCTTATTACACTAATAATGATATTTGGGTTAATCGACCAACACAGCAATCATAAAGATAGGTTTATTATCATTATTTATTTAAAACATGCTTATAAATAATTATTAACTAATCCGATCCGACATGTATGTATTATTAATCCGATATGTATATATTAGTTAATCCGACATGTATGAAATACTTAAAATAATAATTTATGCTTTTCTATTCACGTAACTCACACCTCGTCATAAATTACAGCTCTTGATGAGATTGTTATTTTTATTTGGTTAAACTCTTTCATAGGTTTATAATTATTATAGTATTCCTATTATGAACACAATGAATTGTAAATTAAAAAATGCATCACGATCTGTCGCAACTGGCCGTAAATTATTTTTGGACTTCGAAATTCAAAAATAATAACTGGCTGGCAATGACATTTTGCATTAACCCACATGAGGTAACTAATCTCATCTTAACTGTTTATAAATATTTAGCTTGCCGTCGGATTACCGCCAATCGGACTCCGGTTGTCCTGCTTTGTACACAGGTTTGTATTAAATCATGTAAAATGAAAATATATCTTTTTACTACTAAAGTGGCAAACAAGCATGTGTAAGCGGCTAGCGTTCTCTATGGACGCTTGCAATAGAAGGAGCAACAATAGTGCATTGCCGCCATTTCAAAAAAGAATTTGCTTGGCTGCCAGTGTAAGGGCTATATATACTTCTTCCCTGCTGACAGTATAGTGGTTACTACCTAATTATACTTACTCGGTTTCTGATTAGCAGCTCAACATAAAAATTTGTTAACAGACTGTCAAACACATGTCAACTAGTGTTTGGCTGACTGAATTAGCAACAGCCAAATTACTTGACATGAGTTTTTAACATATCGTCCATTAATTAGCTTTTCAAAAACCAGGTGTTAATGCGCCTGGGTTCATTAAATAGTGTTTGTTTACTTGTTTGTATAACAACAGATAATAATAAAGCGTAAGAAATAAAAAATAATATACATTAACGTGAAAAAATGGCTCATCTAAAAGCACCTGTATTAAAAATGTTGTTGAACTAAACAAAATGTATAGACAGATATGATAACAGTTATAAAACTAAATGTTCGACCTTTAGGACAGCTTAATGGTTTGATTTGCACTTAGAATGAAATTCTTACATATGAGACTCCTTGGTAGACTTATATAGCATTAACTGAGTAGTTACTTATATCTAGTATCATAATAATTCAAAATATGACGTAATAAGATGGCCTCTTGATACATAAATTATTGTTTAATTAATTTTTAAATGTTTGTGTGAATTTTTCGAACCTTTGTTTATGCAGCGGAAGCTATTCGATTGCAATGTCTACATACATTTACGTGTGTTTTATCACAGTTTTATCTAGCTTCTACGATTATATCTATATTCAGGAATCTAATTTAAGAAAACATGACATTGAGTTCAAGTATTTTGAGTTCCCGCTTTTGATAAATCAATGTTTTAAGCAGTGTGCAATTATGTCGAAACTTATATCGAATATTCGAAAGTTGTATGATCACGCATCTGACTTGGATAATACGTTGTCATTGATTATTATTATTAATCGAATCATAAACCTGAAAACCATAATTCAAAGCACTTTCATTGGGTATTTGCGTTTTACTTATACTCTCTATCTATACACCAACAAATAAAATCAATTAACATCACCAACTAATTACCATCGAATGATTTTTAATAATCGAAATATCGTATCGATTGATATATCGAATGAATCGTTTTTTTTTTAATGATCTGATATAGCAAAAGTATAAATAAAAAATAAATACTACTTTATAGCTAAATGGGTAAATACTAAATCGGACTACCGGGGTTGAACTATTTGCCCATCTTCGAATTACTTAATTTATATACAACACTCTTTTATAATTTTAATGTCATGCATTATACACAAAAAGCTTGGAAGCTTATTAAGAGAGGTATAACACAGTGAGGTCTTTAGCCCCATTGAATCTTGAAACTGTCTGTCTGTCTTTATCCTACAAGCCAGATAGTTTTCTGTTGCATTACTATGATGAATGCGATTCCTGAAGCTCTGTTGCCATGGTAATCCATCCACATGTGCTAAGAATTTCAGTGGTATAAAAAACTAAATTTAAGTAAATCATAAAAGTGTAAAGACTTATAGGTATAATAATTATAAAATAAGTAATTATCACCAATTATCTGAAGTTCAGTAGATTTGGTATAAAATGTAATTAATTGAAGTAAACATTCTGACAGAATTTCATCCAACTGCTTCATAAAACAAGTTTAACTAGTTTGGATCTGAACTTGCGACCTTTCAGTCAACGGTCACAACTGTCGTCGTTGATATTTGATTATTATGTAAATCGTTGCAATCTCAGAAAAACAACAGTTTGAGATTGCAATATACTACTCAAAAAGGTTATTAAACTTTCTTTTAAATATTTCTGGTAATGCATCGATTACAATAAAAGCTTATGATTTTTGGCCATATATATAGTAAATTTATTATTATAAATAGACGATGACAACGCTACGCTTTGCTTTCGAAAATAATCGGATTATTATTGCAAAATATTACTATTCAGTAGAACCAAAATTCCGAAATATGTTTGAAAAATTGTTAATGTTCATTAGACTATTTTTAATTCTATATGAGCTGTGTAAGAATCCGACAGCTATTAGTAAAATCAAGGCCTAGTTTAAGGCCACCATTATATAAATTTACCATTAAGGATAAGTAACTGTCTAGTTGGTACCGTGACATAAGTATGTGTGTATATTTGCAGTTGACTATGAGGTCTTGGCTTCATTTCCAAATTAGGAATTTTTACTGAATTTTCTATTACACAATTTTATCCTGCCCTCACAAGGTAAACGTATCTTTTTTTTTTGTCGAAATTAAGATATATATTTGGAATTAGTAAGTAAAAAAGACGCATCTACGAAAATACAAAAAAAAAAAATTTGTCGTTTACTACCTTTTTCTTTATGTCGGCAGAATTGCCCGTAAGAACACGGAGTCTGGAAATATAATCCGTAAATGGCAAAGACCTATATATTACGTAGCACGTACAATTAAGAATACTTCTGAACAAAACAGGCGTATGTATATATTTTGAAGGAACCATATTTCTTTTTGATTGCTTTTTCACGACGAATATTTTATTTTGTTTCGTCATCAGATCTGTAAGATTCCAACTTCCAACAAGCTATTAGCAAAAATGTGAAGGTCTAGGTTAAGGCCGCCATTTGAATTTGCCATTAATGTCATGCTTATTTTAAAACATCCATATTGATGGCGTTGCTTCATTATTCAGTAACGTAATGAGGATCGTCATTATGCTAAAGTATCGGTAGCTTAGTTACTGAATCTATTACGTTTTGTACATGATTGTTCATGTAGCAAATGTTACAAAAACTTCTTTAAGACTGTTCTGGAAGAATAAGGGAAGAAAACAAAAGAAATAGTAAAGTAAAGAGAAAAAGAAAATTTATCTATAAATCAAGGAGAAGCTAAACGTCGAATTATATTAAAAAGTCAAGAAGAAGTCAGGGAGTAGAAAATTCAGTACAGAAGTTCAAAGACAAGAGCATTGCTCTTACACAAAAGAAGAATTAGCATAAGTTGTGGCGCTGTGGCGTTTGGATGATAGAGCTTATTTCTAACATGTATTTTAATTTTGCCAAAAAATAAGAATCATCTTAGAAAGGAAGGTTTCTTGTTTTAAGTTAATAACAATACGTTTTGTCCATTATTAACTGTTGCCTGAGTTGCAAATTATTTATTAATTTTTTTGTTAACTTTGTAGTTAAACCATAGAGTTAGAATATTTTAGCTACGCATCTATGAGTTAAACTTAATGCTTATGCATGGGTCATTAATGCTATTATTTTATGGATATAAAACCATTCCACTTGTGTACGAGCGAGAACGGGTCATGAGCTCACGAGTAGAATATGGCTGAATTAATATATCATGAGTACACTTTTGAAGATCCTTGTAGCGCCTTCTTGTTTGTTTACAGATACAATAAATGTCGTAACACATTACTATGCATTTATATCGGATATAATATAAGGAGGTATTACGCCACAACTAAATTGCAAGCCCCTCTGTTAACCAAAGTCCTCAATTCAAAACAGTGTTGCTTTGCGAGCGTTTCACGTTTTCCCGGTGTCATTTAATTGCGTGACGCCATACTATGGGTATGTAAACAGCGTTTAACATCAATGTGTAGGATGTTAGAGCATCATAATACTTTGGAATAGAAACTTTAGAATAACGTATGTATATCTACCGGGAACCACCTTAATCTCATCTTTCGTAAAAGTAGGTTATCTTAGAAACAGTACTTTTTAAATAAATAATATATAGCCTATGTTACTCGATGATTACTCTTTCTCAATTGGTGATTAGTCTTTCTCGGTGATTCTCGGTGATTAGGCTTTCTAATGGTGAAAGAATTTAAAAAATCGATTGATTAGTTTTTGAGTTAAATCGTTACAAACAAACATACAAAAAATCAAATATTTCCTCTTTATAGTATTATATTGATAATATAATAATAATAATAATAATAATAATGGTTTATTCATCTCCACAAATTACATACATTTACAGTTAAAAGGTACACTGTGAAAGTTATATGGTTTACAATATTGCAGTTTGTGGGAGATCTGGAGTCTAAACTAAGCCAAGGCCTGTATTTTAGAACTCCAGGCCCACGATTTGTTTCTATAGAGTGACAATTTCAAGTGCATGATGTGTGAGTGAATACAATCAGTGTTTAAGTAAAAAGTCGTAGAATGTGTTTGTGTGTGTGTGTGTGTGTGTGTGTGTGTATGTATGTATGATAGTACATGATTTACATAATATAAAATAAAGAGGTACATACATATTATAATATATTATAATGAGAAGTAATAATTGTGTTAATTTTAATTAATAATAATAATAAAACATGGATGAAAACTGCGAAAACATTTTCGAATAGTGATTTAATGAAAACAGTACTTATTTTGTCACTACAAATGATTGCCACTTTATGTCATTATTCTCCCCACAGACTACATTGTTCGTGACCTGTTGAAGGATGCACCGTGTCTGAAACTGCTTTGTTTGTTTAAATGTCTAGAGCTCGATGCGATTATAAGATTGTTTCATAGAGTCAATGTTTAAAAAAAAAAGAATATACAAGCTGCATTTAGCTATTTTGTTATGTGACTCATCAAATATTTTGGCTGCGACAAGGACATTGACACTAATTAATCAATTAACAACTGCAGTTAATTTCATAATTTTATTGAGGATGCTGTTCATTTAAACAAACCCAAGGCAATTCTGCTTTAAGTTTCTCTATAGGTATTAAAATAATTATAGTAGACCTTAAATCTTACGCAGACTGCGTATCTTAAGGTCAACGGATAACACGCTCGCGGTGAATTACTTTTAGGAGCTTACTTAAACAAATTTAACCAGACGTTTTGTATGTTTCATCAAATTTCGATCGTCCTAGAGTGAAGCCAAAGATGTTTTATTTTATGGGTCAAGCCAACAAAAACGTTATTGAGTTTTTATGTTAAGAAATCTCAATAACAGCCCGGAGTTAGGAAGTTGGCGGTGTTAGACACCCCCGTGCCTCGGAAAGCACGTGAAGCCTTTGTCCTGCGCCTGATTTCTCTCCGGTCGTGTCAGATTACCGTCCCATCGGCTCATAAGGTTTAGGGAACAGAGAGTGCACTTGTGTTTGCGCACATACTTGCGCTATGATATCGCCTGCGCAGATGGCCAGTCTCCGTTAAGATTAGCCGCCGTGACCGAAATTCGGTCTGGAGGACATTATTTTATGGTCTCTAAAAAGAAAATGAACAAGTTAGTACGCGTTGTATGTAACTCTTAGTTATTATCGTATAAACGTCTTATTAAGAAATTAACTGCTCTAGGAACAGTTCCTTTATTGTCGGTGACTTTACAAATACTGAAACAACAGACATAGCCTTCCACTACGCCATCTGTGTAGTGGTTTAAGTGGTCACTTCGATACAAATTCAGTAAAGCAAACAACACTATAAATATGTACATATCAAATTAAATATGATTCTTCAAAGATCAAATGACCACTCCATATAAAGGGACTAAAACACATTAATAATCGGTCAAGTCTTTTATTGTGACAAATCTATTGGGTCAAGCCACCGGCGAGCCACTGCGACTCAATAGAATAAGTGGCTAATAAAAAGTTAGATTATTATTATTATATAGACCCCCAAAATACAGGCACTCGCCTAGTTTGGGGGACCCGTATCAGTATGTTTTAAATAAAATACAACAACAATGTTCTAGCAGAATTAAAATTGTAATGTGTAACTGAGACAATATTATTATTATTATTATTTCGTATTTCAGTTTTTCACCTAGTCTAGTAGTAGTAGAGGAGTCCACGTTGTGAAAAGAGGTTGTTGCCGCTCAATGGGCGGCAACAACCTCTTTTGTGATTCTAGTGTTATAACTAAAGCATATCTTATAAATAAATCTATTCTGCCCTGTCAGTTGAAACGTAAATCGGCTGCGCGTAATAAAATAGAACCAACAGATCCCGAGCTCATAAAATCTGTGAATTTAATTAATAAAGATAGCATCAAAGACCACTCTTTAATGGAGAGAATAGATTGACATTATACCGCGTATAGTACAGAGAGCGCAGCATTGGTGGTCCGAGAAGTCAGGGAACAAATTCCCAAACTGCATTGAAATTAGACAAGTTACTTTGTACAAGTTCAACAAAGGCAAAAGAAACTGTATAATAAATAAATCTACAATAAAATCACTCAACGTGGGTAGGACTATTTATGCGTCATATATTAACAGTAATAAATTCGCTTGTCACGTTTCACTAAACGCCACTTGTTGTCAAGTATAATGTTCACCACCTGCAGTTGCATACAAAACCAATTACAAAAGTAAACTTCATGCAAATTAATACTTTTGGGTTGTCTATTGATTTTGTCGAAAAAACCTCTTTAAACACACCAACAGGAAATCGTTCAAACACTACCGGCTCTCTATTTATAAACAAACTGACAATAGTGTTTTTTTTTTGTTTAAAGGTATTTGAACACGGATTTAAAACTAATTTTATACATAAAACTGGAAATTCCTAATGACTGTTACTCTTTGTGACTACTTGCTGCAAGTCTATATCTAATTTGAAAACGTGATGGTCGATGCAAAAGATGGATTCGAAAATTAATTACCAATATCTTCTAAAGATTACTAAACGTAATAGTGTGGGCGGATCTCAATGCATAATAATATAGCTTTAGTAAGTTGATGCGGTGAATGTAGACACTAAAAACCGAACACAGTTAAACATACAGAGTTTATAAGTAGTAAAATATTCTCATTGCTTGACGGAAGCGGTTAATGGTTGTAGTTTGATTGTTCAATTTGCGGATTGTGCACACAATTATTAGGTTTGGTTACTGGATATTTTTTGTAAAATCGTAAAGAAGTCTAGCAGGAGAGCTTTAATTTAACTAAATAGAAATCCAAAGTCAAAGCAATTAGAATTGTGTCCTGCTAGTAACATAAGTCTCTTAAAGAATCCTGGAAAACTTGCTTCAATTCGATTCAATTCTTTATTGCTCAATGACTTAGGGTCAATAAGTTTTAGGCTAAAAATGTTGGGGATTAACCTCTAGTGTGCCAGGGGCTCGCATGCGAGCCAGCAAAAAGCTCTTGTTTATATTTTACTACGTAGCTGACATCATAACAAATTCTGTAGTACCATTTTTTTGATTCTACGAGCTATGAGTGGGCCGGTAATTAACAATAACAAAATCTCAAGTGGCACGCGGCGATAACGGGCGATAATGTAAACATCCAGCTGTCTCACAAGAGGTTGAGTATTTTCACCGCATTCGTTCGATATTTCCAACGAATGTTGGAGCGAATGTTAAGGAAAATACACACCCTTAAATCAACCACTTCGCGGAAGGATTACACGTCACGTCGTATTAACATCGATTAATCATAAAACACACATTTCGAACGAAATTTAACCTTAACCTAAAATCATAAAAATGTTAACATGTGACAAAAATATTGCACAACGGTTTTTCCGAGATCGAATTAGAAATTTCTCTCGGTATCATATATATAATAATTCGTGGACTTGTTCCTTAGTTACATTACCACAAATATACTCTGATCTTTTCGTAACTGACTACTGGACTACGCACTGAGCAAATGAAACGCCGAAGTTTCAAAGATTTTAACCCTAGTTATAAGTGGCGTAAAAGAATATGGTTCATCTGATGATTATTGTAGCATATAAATGTTTATTATTGAAATTAAAACTACTTTATACGGATTTTGTCACGTTGTTTATTTTAGAACACTTATTACACAATTTCGAACTATAACACTATTATTATTGAAATCTACTACAATTTAAGTTATTTAAATTAATTAAAACTATTTATATTTAAGTTTATACTTGTCCCCGACGTTTCGGTTGCTTTACAGCAGCCATGGTCACGGGGAGACTAAGATGGTAGTTGTCTCAATGTTCTGAAGTATAGTTATTTCAAAGTATTCGAACATAATTTAATCATTTGTGTTCCTATTTACGCAGAATGAGCTCAAAGTATCATGAAGTCTAGCTGTGTTTTGCTTCTTCTTGGGTTTGACTATTTGAATTACTGGATCCCAAACTGGTGGCACATTCCAATCATCTTCTCTATTGAAATTAGGATATTTTTTGATTTCAATAGCCTCGCGAAGCATCCTTAGTAGGAATCGGTGTTCTTTAATGAATACCTGTGGTTTGTCAAATCGTAGGTAATGGTCGATCCTCTGTTGCACGTGACACACAGTAATTTTAACGAATGTTAGAGTTTAAGATCAGCTATATGATCTTTTATGCGAGTGCCTATGCTTCTCTTGGTTTGACCAATGTAGAGTCCATAGTCACAATCTATTTTATAGACCCCTGCATCTTGTAAGGGTAATAATTACCCTTACAAGGTGCAGGGCACTTGATGGATGGTAAAAAATGACTTATCTTCGTTGGCGGCTTGAAGTATGTGTTGATTGAAGCTCGCTTCAAGATGTAGCCAATCTTGTCAGTGACATCCCTTACATATGGCAGTATGGCAGGCTAGCGCTTGACTGTGTCTGGCTTTTCTCGGGATCTGTGACGACGGCGTGGCTGTAGGAGCTTGTTGTCTTGCAGTAATTGCTTGACATGTTGAAGCTCAGCGTCCAGGTGTTTCTTTTCACAATAGTTTTATAGTTCAAAATTATGTAATAAAAGTGTTCTAAAATACGCGACAAAATCCTTATAAAGTAGTTTTAATTTCAATGTATAACATTCACGTAAACGTAAGACAATGTTTATTATACCAAGCTTAGGTATAACTTTCAAAAATTCAGTTGCTTTGATTCCAATATCAGGGACCAGGACTCCTGCTGATAGCACAGAGCCTCATTAAGCAGCTCGTATTCATTACAGAAAAATAAACTTATCACTGTAATCTTCTGGAGTGTAGAATCCCAGGGTTAAACTTAGATACCATTATAAAATTTATTGGTTTTGCTACTTTAAACTTCGGATCTTTTGCATCAGACTTTGCTGCAGAGCAATTTGTGGTTACAGCTATAAACTGTCTTGTCATAAATGAATAACATTCTATACTGGAACTGTGTAATCATGTTGTTTAACTTAATTAAGTATTGATTATTTTAATTAAAGCTAATAGTTCTGTCGTAAATAGCTTTTAATCAAACACTAATAGTTATTTGAATAAAATAAAAATTTTTTACCTTCTTTTGAAGTTAACGATATTTATTAATAATTATATTAACTTTAGATTACTTGTCTTATGTACTTTCGTATATTAATTATATTGATATGTTAGTGTATTTATTTCCAGATAATAAGATCTTAGGCATTATCGTACAAAGACAATTTTAATTCAAATCTTCATTTCTTTTTTTTAGTTTAATATTGATACTTTCTGTTTTATTTCTTCTCTACTGTAACCATACTGCGTCGCTACAATCAAGAATGAAACAATCCATCATGATTGATAATCTCTAAATTGATAGGTTATATTATTGATTGATTTACTAAATAGATGCATCAATGTTACTTCATTATGTGCATGCAACTTTTCTTGTGTACTTACTAAGTTGCACACGTGTTACGTATCTATTACAAATAAGTAAACAAACCTCATATAGGCCAGTTTTGCTACGTAATGCTAGAACTACTTAA
The DNA here is from genome assembly GCA_963564715.1 of Catocala sponsa. NCBI lineage: Eukaryota > Metazoa > Arthropoda > Insecta > Lepidoptera > Erebidae > Catocala > Catocala sponsa. The sequence goes on from OY751334.1 coordinate 6,095,010, forward strand.
GCATTAATATTCAATGGAGATGAGACCGCTTCGTCGGTCGAATATTCGCATAAATGGAATTAAGGCTAATCACGTCTCGCGTCACATACGTACAACATACATAATGTATTGTGAGTGGTAAGTGGAGCAAGAGCGGCGCTTCTTCTAATGCTGTTTGTACTACGGAGGTTTGTAAGGCTTCTGGTTTGTAACGGTCAATATTAATCATCAATATATTGACTTTAGACTACCCCTTAACTTCTGAAACATCCATGACTCCTACGGTGGAGTCATGGACGTTGACGTCGTTGCGCGTCCGTGACCCTACGGTGGAGTCAAAAAAGTTTGGTATTTTTTTCGTGACCAATCACTACGACTCTCTTTCTTGACTCCCCCGTAGGGGTAACGGACGCGCAACGGTAGCGTTTTTTTTATGAGTGTTGGAAAATTCCTAGGGTTAAGACGCATTTTGCTTGCGATAGCCATGTTTAAAATTACCAGATTAGGCAAAGGGTTGTTCGGAATTTCCTTGTGTCCGCATGTATCTGACAATGTGCTCAGCAGACAGCAATACGCTCACCGTTATAATGTTGACCTCAATACCTATTACATGCCCTTCATAAACCATTAAGATTAATTAATATCGATGGGCACAATGTCATAAAACGATGTTCATTATCCTTGAAATTTCAATATTATTCTAATAATGACATTGAAACTGTTATAGTTTTAAAATTGCATCAATATTTCAAATACCTCGTTTTGGCTTATGAATAAAACAGTGATATATGCATGATATCTACATATGATGACATCCTAATGATGCTTGTGTACGACACAAGTAACTGGCTCTGGTTACACGCATCAGCTGCTCTTGAGGCTACATGCGCAAGCTATGCATGCGGGTAGTCACATGTTAGTCATACTTGCATGAGTGACTCGAGTCAGTTGTTGTCATGATGCATACAACCTGCGCAAGAGTTTGATTTTGCGCATGTCTTTTGTAATCGGTTGATGTTTGTAGCTATTAATTTTTGTTTATAATTTTATGGTTTTACTAATCGGTTTACTGATACGGATCTTATCTTATCTTAGTGAAGTGTCGCCAGTCAGTGCAGACCGGCGACACTTCGACCCAGTGGGGTCTTTTGTGTTGACACTCTCTCAATAACGACTGCCATAGATGTTCATGGCAGCCGGGATCAACGGCTTAACGTGCTCTCCGAGGCACGGAGCAGGCGATAATTGTCAATCAATACGCACATAAGGTCGAAAAGTCATATAACTTCCGAAAGTCAGAGATGCGTTACGTGGGTTCGAACCCGAGAGCCTTTGCATTGTAGTCTGTTGGTCTCCCCACTGAGCTATCGCTGCTCTTCAAACTGATACGGATAGCCATATTAGAAAAGGAAAACATACGTGTATATCGTTGTTATTTATGTAAGTATAAACTCTCGAGTTTATTTACGCCACGGAAAACCGTCCCAGCAAACTGATTCGTATAAACTACTTGTGTGAACCAACATTACCCTTTGCAAGGGACATTAGGAATTTAGTTTCTCACTGACGTAATGATAGCAGCCATATTATTTTTCTAATTTGGTTATGTTTATTCAATTTGATTATTTATAACGTGGCGCCTGTTTTAAGGCTAAGGTGACTTATAAAGTTATAAGTATTCATAATTTATTGATTACTATGTTTTTAGTGATGAATTTAGGTTGCTTATAATATTGATCATACAAGTCAACGTGGATAGTAAATGATGTTTATTTTTTTATATTTGGCACAGTCTCCAAATATACAATTATATTTGGTCCAGATGGAAAAATAAACAAAAAGTTCTCCTGGTTTGTTAGCTTATAAATATCTATGGCCTCGATGGCGTAGTGGTTAGTGTAACCGACTGCCACGCCTGAGGTCGCGGGTTCGATTCCCGCACAAGTCAAACATTTGTGTGCATGAACATGGATGTTTGTCCTGGTCTGGGTGTTTCTATGTATAATATGTATGTATTTACAAAAAAAAAAAAAGGTATATATGTATGTTTATCCATTGTCTAGTACCCATAGTACAAGCTCTGCTTAGTTTGGGCTAGATGGTGTTGTGTGTATGTAGTAGAATATATAGTAGAATATATATATTGTGTAATCTCTTGGCCAAGACAGAACCTGTGTCCCAGGCGTAATTCTTTTTATGATGTTCCGTTTTCTCCTGATTTATGAGCTAAATTAATTTACCAAATTAATCTTCAATATTCGACATATGTTTTGTAAAATTTTATTTAAGCTGGCACTAGATTTCTTCCACACTTAGCTTAAAGTAAAACACAATCTTACAGATTCAATGCTATTTCTATATACAATGTTCGAATGTATGTGAACTCCTTGCAGTCCATTGTGCCTTTTACATAGGCTATCATAGGGCTCTCAAGGCAAATTATTCATTTAAAAGATAATGATCTTTTGTTCTTTTATTTTGGAAATATTATTTGTACGTGTTAAAGAATGTTTCGTGGTATCGGAAAGTTATAAGTATGTCAAATATTCAATAAATGTTTATTATTTTTAACTAACTAGATTCTCGAAATATTTTCAGTTTTGATTTGATTCGGGTTTTAAATGCTCTCGAATGGCCGTTGGAGCGAATATAAACAAGACCTGGAGTAGAGACCGCGACTTGGTAAACATAAGGTTTCCTATATTACGTTCACCAAGACGCGTTACAATCTTGCATAGCATTAACATTACGTTTACCCCTCTGAATTGCTGCGAAGAAAGATATGGTATTATTCGAAACTTGTATGATTTCGCATCCAAATATAATCAGTTAATTTTCACTGATAATAATTTGAATCATAATCAATAAATACTTTTCATTGGTAGGTCGTAATTGATCCATTGGTTTTGCTGACAATGTTCTTTCTCGTACACAGCAGCGACCTATTTAACACTAATATTTAAATTACTTAGTCAATATCAAACATGCATTTGAATTATTGTAAATATTAAATGTTCCGATTTGCTTGGATATGCGTATATTAAGATCTTAATTGAAAATGTGAAAAAAATTAACACTTCGCGACTAGGTTGACCGATGACTACGATAGGCTGAAAGCGGAATAGATATGATTACGTAAATCGACTCGACTATGTTGAGAAGTAAATTGACTCGATTCTAATTTAAGCTGTAAATTGTGAAATACTTGTTAAATTGATGGATAGGTAGCCTCACTATAAACATGAGGCAGAGTCAATAGGAAATATTTTAAGTTAATGCCGATTGCTGCAAGTGCTTAAGTCAACACCGTGTATTTAGTAATGTAAAAGACACAGGTTTTGCGGGTCAAGCAAAATACTATTGGCTATTTCTCTAAGGATAGATTTAGTGCCAGTACGGAGTCTAATATATAAAAGACGGCAATAAGCTCACTTCCATACATGGCATGCAAAATTTAGGTGAATAGCACACTGCCTATGTATTTTTAATGAACGGCGTTTCAACCGCGACGTATTTTTCCCAGTGCGTTTATCTTAGACAGCCGCTAGCTGGCTAAAATGTTGTTTCGCAAACATTCCCAACTGAACGGTTGTGCGGCGATTGTCATTCCAAGGCCCTTGTTGTTCTTTTATACAGTCTTATTTTATTAGGATTATGTTGTTTAATTATATGGAGTGTGTTGCACAATGTTGAGTGCATTTGGATGTTATCTGATGGCGTAATTATAGGAAAAATTACTTCCTCCAAAATGTTTGATTATATTTTATCATCATGCATTTATTCTATAGTATTATTTATGGACATAAATTCGCCTCACAATATTGGTATTGCAAAATCGATTAATTTAAGGATTTTTTTTTATACGACTAAGGTGGCAAGCAAGCATACGGCCCACCTGATGGTAAGTGGTCACCGTAGCCTATGTACGCCTGCAACACCAGAAGTATCACTTGCGCGTTGCCTACCCTTTAGGAAAGGACGTGGGGAGGAAAGGGAGCGGGATGGTGGAAAGGGGGTGATTGGACCTGCGGTACTCTTACTCACCGAACGAAACACAACAGTAGGACTACTGCTATTCCACGTCGATATTCTGTGAGAGGGTAGTCCTTCCCCGGTCGAGCCGGCCCATTCATGCTGAAATCAGCGAGGGTCTACTACGTGATCCTTCAAAATGTGTTTATTTTTTATTGTTGCCTGTCACATTGAATCTATGCAGCCTCACGATAAATAGTTACTGAACTCCAATAGTTAGGTAAGGAAGTGGCATAGTAGTCATGGCGTTATTATACACATTTGCATATTCTGATTAAAGGACACAGGATTAAAATGAGAAAATATCTGCATTTACAATTTGCGTCAAATTCTTATAGTACCTACACATAATAAACCGGCAAAGGGCTCGCTGCTTATTACATGGAACCTAAAACCTAGCGAAATGTGGATGCAGTGTACATCCTATCCATTTATCTATTTCTTGGGGAAGCATGAATCAGTGTGTATATGTAATGCTCTATTGAAGAACAAGATATGATGCTGCTCCGACAAAAATGTGGTGTTCTCTGACAAGGCTGGTCGTGCCTGGTGGGTTGCGGCCTGAACATTGACATGGGAAACTTCTGCAACCTTCGCTTGCCTCTGGACTTAGTACAATATGCAGAGTATAATTGAGCATCTTTTGTCATAAGCTGCAACTTCTTGTGAACAGCTACATTGCGATATTAGGATGACGTCTAAACTTTTCTGATTAGGAAAAGAGAGGGTAAAATTAACTGGAAAAGGTGTTGGAATACCTACCTTGATGAATGAAACCTAAAGCATTGCACTAAAAGTTATAGTAACATAGTGAACTTGTCACGATTATTGCACGGTACGAATATTATATATTCAATATTCAATACTTTATCGTCCATTATTAACAAACTGACAAAAATAATGATATTTTGTAGCGCTTAAGTAGTAGTAATAGTTGTATGATCAATCCATATAACTTACTAGGTAAGGTTTGTATTGTAAAATAATACAATACAAAGTTAATACCTGTATTCAAAGTTAGGAATCTAGTTAGGAAAAAAGGACCTTTCTGTTAATCAAATTAATTGATTTTATCTATTCTTTTTTCAAATTCGAACCCACGACTTCTCGATAGCAAGTTTACAGAAAAAATCAACGGGCTGCACTCCGGGAGTGCCGGCAGAAGTGAAAACTTGAATATTAATGTTGTGCATTTTTGATATTTTGGAATGGTTAGGGAATAATTTTGCACGAATTGCTTTAATTATCGGTATAAAAGTACTATAATTTATGTGGTAAAATACAATATTCATTTATTGCGCTATCGTACACAAACATGACAATTCTCCCTCCGTCTTACGAATTTTCGATCAGGTCACGTGTCCTGACGCGAGTTTAACATTTTTTACCCATCACAAAAAAGTGCACAACGCCGCTAAAGAAGTTTTCACTTCAAAAATATAACCGGATGCCAATATATAGGGTATGCCAATAACAATATACCCGAGATTCATACCGAGGCTTTCATGCCCAGCAGTCGCAATTACTTTTCTGTAATAAGACAAATAAATTAGATGATAGGCTATAATTGTCAGTAGGATAAAAATTTGCTATGACAAGGTACAAGTTTTTATTATTCAAAGTAGTAAACATAAATATTACATAATTTATCCAAATATATACAGAAAACATTTTTATATATAGAATTAATTTAACAAATGCGTAGAGATGGATTCGATAGTTCGGTAATTGTTAAATTCACCCTGTGATATTAGGGTGTCTTTAATTCAGTAGGTTAAGGCGTGCATCAGTTAGAAGTACTTCATATATAAGAGTCCACGAGAGTTAGTTCCTGGTTAGTCGCTAAATTGATCAACCGCGTAACATTGACAGTCGCCGTAGATGCAAAAACAGTCTGCAGTATGTCCGAATTTGTAGTTACACTCTTTGTCTGTTGTGCAGTCCCATGCTGAAACAAATATACATAAACAAGAAAATTTATTTTAAGGTCATGTTACAAGTGAGATGTCACCTCACATGTAACAACATACATATATAGTCTCTTGGCAGGCAGAGGTTTAATACACTCATATTTAACAGCATAAGCATTTTTATCTTCACTGAAGAACTCTATTAAATCATTTGTATAAACCTGCAATAGCCGAATGCAGCGATAGCCTATTGGGAAACCATTGGACTGTCACGATGTGGTCTCGAGTACAATCCTAAGGCACGCAGCGCAGAACTTTCATTACGCGCGTATTAAAAAAAATATTATCGCTCTCTTTAACGGCGAAGGAAACGTTGTGAGGAAATCTACATGTCTGAGAGTTTTGCATAATGTCCTCGAACATGTGTCAAGTCTGGACCATCGTGGTGTATGGCCTAATCCTTCAGTTGGACCATCGTGGTGTATGGCCTAACCCTTCTCATACTGAGAAGAGGCCCGTACCCAGCTGTGAGATAGTTTATAATTATGTCTTACATTGTTATTACATGATTAACCTTTCTATAGCGTTCATTAAAAGGTTTATACAAAAAATATAATAAAAACAGAGAATAAAATTATGGCTAGTTAACAGACATACCTACATAATATGTAGATTTCTACAAAAAAGGCATAGATTCTAAAGGCAAATATGAAATTCAGACGAGGGCATTTTCAAATTGATAATTATATTCAATGATGCTATATAAGTTTTAGAGCTTTTTATCTAACTTTGATTAGATCGTTACAACCGTTATTACCAAGTTTCACGTCTAATTAATCACATATGACATTACAATATGTCGGTATAATAAAAGAGTTAATTTTGATTTCGACCAACAAAATAAGAGATGTTATAATTATAACAATTAACTTTCTCAAACGCATTTAGTACAAACTGTTATCATGCTATTAATTGTACATCTATGCGACTACACAAAATTTCTATGAGCAAATTACATAAATTACACCACACAACGAACAAGAGATTTTTGACCTGCCTACATGCCTTAAATTCGCTATATTATTATTTTATAGTCATGAACTAATTTAAAAGAAGTGCAGTTTCCTAAAATGGCCAGTTTAGGCAACAACGTAAACTTTCTTATCATAGCAGTCGACTGGAAAAGTGCTCAGAAGACTGGCAAGTCTTCTGGGCAATTTTCCAGTCGACTGCTATGATAAGAAAGTTTTTGCCATTCAACGTGGATTCTTTGACCTAAAAAAGCCCTTCTGGTCACGTAAGTCCTTTTTCATTTTATTCTTATGTTTTGTTTTGTTTGATTATTTAATTTAATTTAATTTTTATTTAATTTTAAATTACTCATATGCATTTTAGATTAATTATGAATAAGCTGTTGAAGTTTAAGAACAACTGTATATTATGACTATTAGTTTAGAAAATATAATTCTATCACATACACACAACACCATCTAGCCCAAAATAAGCAGAGCTTGTACTATAGGTACTAGACAGATATATTATAGACTCAAATAATTGGAGAAGCACAAGGAGTTATTGTAGTTATTTAGCATGTAGGGTGTATTATTTGTTGAAGAATTATTCTAATTAAAGAAATAAGTTAAAACAATAGAAAAAAAAGATAACTAGTAAGTAAAACAAATACTGTACGTTGACGTTGTTCGGTATTCCATTTCCGAAATTCTTCAGCTACAACCGTAGACAAAACTGTGAATAACACTATTGACAGCAAGATCTTCATTATAACCTCTTTCACTAGATTTAGTATAGAAATAAAGAAATTATTTTAAAAATGCACCTATATTTATAAGAAATAAAATAATTTATGGTGTATATAATTTAATTGCCGTGTAAGATTAATACATTATGGTATTTAACACGCTAGGTGTAAGCCGGCAATGACTATAAAGGTATTTATATATTTACTAAGGTAAGTACTTAATTTATTTGCCTATTAAAAAATAAATGAACCAGGAATATTATTTATTTATTACATAGATTAACATCTTCATATCCTTAGGAAAAGGAGTCTCACTTATTACACATTTTTAGTCATTAGTATTTTTACGGATCTACTTAATAGGCTACGAGCATTTTGCCGCCTACCATGCGCTGTTATAGACTCTGTGTCGTGATTAAGTATTTGCCCTACCCTGGAATCGAAGGCCCACCGCTGCCGTTGCACCATAGAGGCAGTTACCCAATAACGTGTCTAAAATAAATACTGACTATATCTGCAATCAAAATTGGCATCATTGAAAATAATTAATTGTAAAATTTGAAATACATGATGACATTTACATGATGCAAGTAGTGGCGACAGTTACATGCGCAAGCCACTTACACAAGCATGCACAAGATAATCATAAGAGTCACTTGCGCGGTGACTCGCATCCCTCGTTTACACTTGCGTAGTGTTCAAGTAATTATCCAGTCAACACAAGGCCTTACATTGATGTAATTACGCTTATAAACTAATGGAATGAAGCAATTTTCAATACTTATATTAATGCGGGCTATATATTTAATTGCATGTTTTCAGATTTCATGCTAATAATAAAAGGAAACACACGCTCAATCATTGATAGACGTGGCTTATTAAAATGGTTTTTTTTAATAGCAAATCACACGATACCGTAATTGGTGCGTTAAAGCATGCGACTGCTATGCGTGAGGTCTCAGTTTCGAGCTCGGGATATCGATTAGGAGTCGATTGCCGCACAAGTTAAACATTTGTGTGCATGAACGTAGATGTTTATCTTGGTCTGGGTGTATCTATGTATAATATGCATGTATTTACAAAAAAAAAGTATATATGTATGTTTATCTATTGTCTGGTACCCATAGTACAATCTCTGCTTAGTTTGGGCTAGATGGTGTTGTGTGTATGTGGTAGAATATTATTATTATTATATATTATATTGTATAAGAAGTGTACCAGCTTAATGCTAGGTCACTAGTAACGACGTCACGTCAACAGTATCCTAGTTAAGTTCAAGTCATTACTGACTACACTAGTTTACTGACTTAGTTTATGCCGATTAAACCTTTTAATTGGTCTGAAATATTGATTTTTTAAATTAGTTACGTAATATGCCCGCTTCGTTGTTTCCATCTATAATTTGTAGTTATTTTGTAAACGATCGCGAGCATCGTTTTCTGTGTCGGACATGGTTTTGTTATTTGGATTGTCTATAAGGACATTTACAAGTACAGTCAGACTGGATGCGGAAGGCGGAAGACCGGATGTTGTGGCGTAAAATGGGAGAGGCCTATGTCCAGCAGTGGACTGCGGTGGGCTGATTGATTGATTGATTGATTGACAAGTACAGAAATGTACCTAGAAATATGCAGGGCAATCAGTTAGCTCGCTATCATCATACATCTATACTAATATTATTTAGAGAAAAGATTTGTATTTTTGTTTGAGTAAAATCAAAAACTACAGGACCGATTTTGAAAGTCGATAACTATTGGATAGCTTCTTTGTCCAGAAATAATATCCTAACTAATATTATAAATGTGAATGTGAGTTTGTTTGTTACGCTTTCACGCCTTAACTACTAGACCGATCATCATGAAATTTTGCATACACGTTGACAGGGAAACAGAAAAGGACAGAGTAACTTACACGCAGAAAAAGTTTTGTTAGTAATCTAATCTAACCTACATTTACGCTAGCCAAATCTAGTAGGCTATATAACTTCGCGCTGCAAGCCATGGGAGCGAAGCAGTCATCATCAACAGGGGTAAATCGCGCGGGACAGCTCGTGACGTAATAAAGCTGACGTAAGGTTGGGGATATACTACTGCCTACCTATTCAAGGATATACAGACGTGATTATATGTCTGTATGTATTTCAAGACTACATATCAACCAAATGCAATAAAAAATTTTTTTTTATTTGTGTATGGGCTGAGTAAACTTAATGTGTCTTTTGAATGTATATAACCATCATGTTGTTTTTCTCACAGATGTTATCTGTAAATTTTTTGATAATTTGTTTTTCTTGCTTTTGTGTTTAGTGTTAGTTTTTATGTTCATTAGTTTAATAAAATAAAGTTGTATGAAACTGTCCCAAATCATGCCGTGGCAACTTGTAAGTGAAACAACACTCAGCACATATTTTTGAAATGGTTTGTAAACCCTGTATTAGTGTATGTTTTGTAAGTTGTCCTAAATAAATAAAATAAAATAAAATTTGCTCAAACTGAATACCGTAAAATAGCATAGCAGAACTAAATGCATTGTCTAACCACTTACCGCGCAGCAAGTTAACTTACATAATTATATGCAGCTGATTCATGTTCATTACAAATTATATGCATTTCAAACTGTCACCTACTCCGCACACTCGTATAAGATAATGCATAGATTTCATAATTTAAATAAACACCTAAGATTTTGAAACTTTCTAACAAAACCATTCGCTTTGCTGTGTTTACATGCAATGAGTCACGCTTATGCCCTGCAAGGTACAGACTATTCTCCTGATAATAACCTTGGATTATGTATTTATCTAAAACATACTACACATTGACTCATGCATATTCCTAAATGAGCAAGCATGTCTATAGCCTATCCACATTTTGACAGCTACTTATATTTTAAGTACCACGTAATAGACCGCGAGTCTATTGGCATCTTCAGGGCACATTGCCAGACTCTGTACTGCTTCTATACCAATCCAACCCAATAACGTTTAACCTGATCTGTGTATTGAACCCAGCACTCACATGCGGCCATAAACACGACCCAAATTTATGCCATGGCACTAATAAGGCAGGCAGGCCTTGCCTTTTGTTTGTTTCCGAACTACTTCGGCATTTTTGTTGGTGACTTTGCATTTGATGTAAATAATTATTCTTCTCAGCTACTCATGTAGTTTTCGGCCCTCCTCTAAATACCCGCGTGCTAAAGGATAGATTCTAACCGTCGATAGTAGGGCGACCATTCGAGGCCATTCAATAGTGTCTACTAGCCAGTTTTCAGCAAAATTTGAGACCTCTGCTTGGCTATGCACCGGTCTCAAATCCGACCTCAAAGGATGCACATCTTTTCAAAGTTATGTGCGTATTACATAGCTAATTATCCCACCCTTTAACAGTGAAGCAAAACCTCGTGAGGAATCTGCGTCTCAGAATTTTCTATATTTTCAAATATATGTAAAATTTGACCAGCGTTTGACCGGCTTGGTGAACTGTCGCCTAACCCTTCGCAAATTAAGAAGAGGCCCAGCATTGATATAGTACGAGTATATAAATACAGCTGAAATTCATTGTCAATACTATATTCAGTTGGCTTTCTCTTTAAGTGCCTGCCTTATCTTTGTTAAGTAATGCAGATATTAGCACCGTATTGTTCCAATTTTAGTATTGAGAATAAGATTATCTAGAACGTTCCCACACGATCTAACTTATGCATACATTTGATACAGAATCGGTTTGCAAGGTTGTTATTACGTAAACTGATCGAGATTACTTACACGAAGATGCAAAAATAGACATTTGTAACATATTAAAAGTTGTTTATTGGATATAATTATATTAAGATATGTTTCATCTTGATTTGAAATGGTAATGTGTTAAAATAACTCTTACTATGCTATATATTTAACCCAATTAAGTGACTGTCTTAATAAATCAGTTTATAATATGATAAATTATTTTTTATATAATACCAAGGTGGGACCTATGTGGTGATAAACGACGAGTATACATATATAGTCTATGATTGCCTGTGATAACACTCGCGTATGGCAGACTTAAAAGAAAATAAAGATAGAAAGAAACAAAAGGGGATAGAAAAAGTAGATGCAGGGTGGGTATATGTGGTAGCTGAAGGAGTTTCAGTTCCAACTACCCTCCCACCATTCAAGGTAGCATCTTGAGATTTTCTTTCCCTTTCTGGGTGAGCCTGACATACTCTATTCGCTCTCATTTACTCACAGAGAGAGATACATAAATGTAATTCCTCAACGTTTAAAAATGTGTGTACTAATTGCAAAAACAGAGTAACAATGTTACTATACTCTTACGCGTATTTCCTATCAAAATACCTATTTCATCAAATGACTCCATTAATTCGTACAATTCGTCTCGTGTTCGAACCCATGTCGCGCCACTCTGACTTTTGGAAGTTATATGGCTTTTCGAAATTATGTGCGTATTGATTAACAATTATGGCCTGCTCCGTGCCTCGGAGAGCACGTTAAGCCGTTGGTCCCGGCTGCCATGAACATCTATGGCAGTCGTTATTGGGAAGACCGTGCCATCTAATATCCTGACACTGATCTAGTCTTAGGGTATCGTTATCCTTCGGGTTGCGGAGGTCAGATGGCAGTCGCTCTGTGTAAAAACTGAAATCCAGTCAAATCCGGTTAGACTAGAAAGCCGACCCCAAGTGACTTGGGAATAATAAAGGCTAGGGAGAAGAAGTTTAAAGAATATAATTTATAATACAAGTAAATTCTTGTAACTATCAAATCTTAAAATGTCAGATATACTTAAAAATGTAGGTATTGTGTCTGCCACTGGTGTGCCTCTGCAATTCAATAGGTTATTATAATTATTTTTTATATAGTACCAGTACCATTAGTAGTAGTAGTAACCATTTGATATAGTAATTCTAAGCTATGTGCTCGCAACCAGTTGTACTCATCGACATACGATTAGCGAGGTTGAGTAATTGCGAACACTCAATAGGTGGCTAAGTAGGTGGTATTTAAAGCTGAGGAAAGTGAGTGAATGTCCTCTTTCGTAGGGTGCGTAATTAATATGACGTCATTTACTGTCACAAGCAAAATGAATGTACATGAATGTTTGTTACAACTGTACTTAAGTATCAGTAGCTGTGCCCCAGATCCCACCGCTCTTGTCCTAAGGGTCGTAGTCAAAAAATAAGCATTGTAAGAATACATTTCTTACTTAAATGTCCAAAAAAATTGTGGCTATGGCTAAAATAACAAAAATTTTCAAATATGTCAGATGGTTCCAGATTTTAACACGTTTAAAGAAACAAATCATATCATTAATATAAATTATTTTAATCGAAGATAAAAATATTATTTAGCACGAATAGATTTTAAAAATAAATTCGACAGCAGGTATTTTATTAAATGCTTTGGTTACGTCTATTCAGAGGGATTTAAATCTAAAACGATGTATTTAATTTTATTTAATTTTATCAGCTCTCTGTATGTTTTAGCATCATTCAAAAATCTCTGCACAGACTGTGATCAGATTTTTAAGTGTTGAAATTAAACAATTTTATACGGATTTTAAGAATTAAAGTTGTTTAATTTCAATGTACAACATTCGCGTAAACGTAAGACAATATTATTTAGTTGAAAGACTTGGACTTGTAGCTTAACATATAATGTTTTAATTCATTCTGTTTAGTAAAAACGAAGTTATTGAGCTTAGAGTTATACAAGTACGCAAAGACGAGATTTAACACTAGTCGATGCGACGAAGTCATCGGCAAAAGCTAGTGAATATTGTAAAGATTATACCTAAGTCTTACGATAATTAGGCATGCTTGGATTGAGATGCGACTTGATGTACACCTACACCTATCTATCACATCATAAACGATTTAGCAAATTTCACAAATATGTGATACTTGCTAAATCGTTTTGTTGCTAAAGGTGTCTCAACCGCCATAATTCTATAGATATTGCAAGGACGCTTTAAGTGAAAACGTTTATAATTACCTAATATCTAAAAAGGAGTAATTGTAAACACAGTTATTGTTATAGTAAATGTATATTTTATATTTGTATTAAAAAGTGTTGATTTTATTCACTTAACTGTGACCGCCTGTTTTGGTACATTTCGTTCGGCGCAGTCTTAACTACATATCACATGTTTAAAAAATAGGCTGTAATGCTAAGGCTCTCTGACTCTAGTTGGAGCTATTTTATTTATAAAAAGACAAGTCCAGTACTAGGTATAAATCCTGTGTCTCTGGAGACTTTACAAACATTCAAACGACGATCATGAAGAACATTCAAACTCGGAACAGCAATTTGTGGAGCGCACATCTTTTTGTCCCGTATGGGGATCGAACCCACAACACTCGGCGCAGTGATAGTGGCGAGGCGACCACTTAAACCACTACGACATCCCTGCAGTCAAATGATCGCTGAAAGCGTACCGTGCTAGACGAAAACGATTCCAGGAAGAAAGGATGAACACTACTGCGGTAATGAGTTCTACGGCGATGCGCTTACTAGATATACCTTAGTCGGCCTCGATGGCGTAGTGGTTAGTGTAACCGACTGCCACGCCTGAGGTCGCGGGTTCAATTCCCGCACAATTCAAACATTTGTGTGCATGAACATGGATGTCTGTCTTGATCTTTATGAGTAGTAGAGCCTCGCTGATTTCAACATGAATGGGCCGGCTTGATCGGGGAAGGACTACCCTCTCACAGAATAACGACGTGAAATAGCAGTATTCCTACTGTTGTGTTTCGTTCGGTGAGTGAGAGTGCCGGAGGCCCAATCAAACTTTTTCCCCCTTCCCGCTCCTTCTCCTTCCCACTTCCTTTCCTAAAGAATGGGCAACGCGCAAGTGATGCCTCTGGTGTTGCAAGCGTCCATAAGCTACGATGACCACTTACCATCAGGTGGGCCGTATGCTTGCTTGCCACCTTAAGGTCAATACAAAAATTAAAAAAATCTGGTTGTTTCTATGTATAATATGTATGTATTTACGAGAAAAAAAAGTATATATGTATTATGTATCTATGTTTATCCATTGTCTAGTACCCATAGTAGAAGCTCTGCTTAGATGATGTTGTATGTGATAGAATACCTATTGCTATACACTAAAATCTAGTTAGACTAGATGCCGACCTCGATAGACGAGTGCATAATAAGCCTAGAGGGATTGATTACAAAGTGCGACACAACGTATACTTTCTTAGTTCCGCATACAAATTATATAATTTTAATATGAAGTCAGATTACGATATTGAGAATGCTATGAGATTACATGGTTACAAACAATCACTACCGTTATTAGAATTCACAGACAATACTATTGTACTGAACTAATGGCAAAATATTACGAGTTAGCTTGCGTGGTACGGCGAAAATGTACTTTTTTAAAGATAATAATATATTCGGAATCACTATCTTGAACAGTAAATTATTGCGCTGTGTATATCTTTAAACTGACTGCAAAGATAATGCTGTGGTGTAGTCGTCTTGCCGCACTTGATATTATGGGTTCGATCCGCGTGAGGTAGATTTTTTATGACTCTTGTCACTTGGACTCGGTACAACCTCGGTATATTGTGACAGTTGTTTCAATTCTACAAAAAGAGTTAACCTATTGAGTCGCAGTGGCACACATGTGACTAGACACAATAGGTTTTCAATGATGTCTGGCATTCCAACGATTGATAGGTTAATGAGAACGCACCTGTACTAAATACAGAATGCTTTAAAAATATTTACGTAGTCTATAAAACTTGCGGTGTAGTTACTCACATGATATAATTATCACATATTTTTTGTCCGGGCATCGCACCTACAGCACGATACAAAGCCATATGTTAAGACTGCGCCGAGCGTAAGACAGATAATGACAGAGCTTGTGCGGCGCATATTCAAATCGGCGCGCGGCCGCCATAGTAAAAATATATGGAGGATTTGAAGTGCTTTTTTGATAAAGATATATCTTTATTGTCAACCAATAACTTAAATATTTGGGACGGACAAATTGTAATATAACTATTTGTGTTTCGTTTAAGCTGTAAAATAGGATAGATTTCTACTGTTATAATCTAAAAATCACGTAACACGAGCTTACGTTTTTGCAAATTTACTTAATTTTGTAGGCGAACATATTAACTACTTTAAGTTTTTTACACGGAGTAATTGTAAGCACATTCATTTTTATTGTAAATGTATATTTTATATTTGTATTAAACAAAAAGTGTTGATTTCATTCACTTAACTGTGACCGCCTGTTTTAACACATTTCGCTCGGCGCAGTCTTAGGGCGGCGTCTTTACCAATGACACAAACATACAATGAAATCAAACCACTTTATACGGATTTCGCGTTGTTTATTTTACACTTTATTATATAATTAGCTTTTGCCCGCGGCTCCGCTCGCGTTAATTTAGAATTTGACAATCAATTCGGGTTGTACTCTGCTTGTAATAATATAATTCAATCATGATTCGAAAGACACGTGACGCCATCTATTATCATAAGAACGTTTTTGTTGTTTTCCTCGGAAACAGTAGTTTTTTTCGGGATGAAAGGTAGCCTATGTCCGTTTCTGTACACCTGATAACGTATATACAAAATTTCAGGATGATCGGTTTAGTGGTTTAGGCGTGAAAAGGTAACAAACAAACAAACTCATTTTCGCTTTTATAAGATTAGTTAGGATTAGGATAGGATTATGAAACTGCCACACTACTACTATTAAACTTTAGTACTTTTTAAGCGAATTAAATTAATAAAACTACTTATATTTAAGTCTACACATGCTGCGACGTTTTGGTTGCTTTTCAGCAGCCATGTTCACAGAGAGAATAAGATGGTAGTTGTTTCAATGTTCTGAAGTGTAGTTATTTCAAAGTACACGAACATAATTTAATGATTGGTGTTCTGGATGTGCTTTGTGTCTATTGTTTGAATGTTTGTAAAGTCCCCCGCGACTCAGGAATTACTCTACATGACTTGACTTTTTAAGGAAAAAAAAAATCTTCTAGTCTGGAGGTTCTTCGTGTCCCTTTTGTCGTGTGTGTCTTATGTGTTCGCGTGATATAAGCATTATTCCTAGTGCGAAAAGTAATTTTAGAAAACGTATATGCAGAAACAAGCTCTGTCACATCAGAGCATATCAGCGAACAAGCTTTTAAGTTAAATATCACAGTTTGTCGGCCTCGATGGCGTAGTAGTTAGTGTAACCGACTGCCACGCCTGAGGTCGCGGGTTCGATTCCCGCACGAGTCAAACATTTGTGTGCATGAACATGGATGTTTGTCTTGGTCTGGGTGTTTCTATGTATAATATGTATGTATTTACAAAAAAAAGTATATATGTATGTTTATCCATTGTCTAGTACCCATAGTACAAGCTCTGCTTAGTTTGGGCTAGATGGTGTTGTGTGTATGTCGTAGAATATTATATTATATTATACATACAGTAGACATTCGTCCAGTCACAGTTACCTAGTGGCAACCACACAACAGCTCTACTAAAGTAATTGCAAAGATTAAATTCAGTCATAATTTGTCTTACAATTACGTCATACGGTAATATAGACGGCATAAGTTTCCTAACGTTTACCTTCACGGCATTAAGAAAAATGGTGTTTTGCAATGTCCTCACAAGATGTCCACACTTACGTATGTGGAGCAAAACGTACGGACGTCCACTTGCGCTTTGTGGTATCAGTTACAAGAGACAGGCTTATTTGTAAACATGCGTATATTACGGAATACAAATTTTATACACACAAATACAATATATGTATAAATATAATTGATATAATATAATAGAGCACAATGAGCACAGCTATTAAATTAGTATTGCAATAGGTGATTTAATAGCAGTTGACGTGCTTTGCGATTTTATACACACAAACATAAGAATATTGTATACACATTCTAATAATTGATTTAATTGAAGTCATTTTTCTTTACTTAATCTTGCTCTCATATTACTATTCAACTTTAACACAGAAAGGTTAATAGTAAACACTGTTAAATTGTTATCATTGCTATTATATTTCGTTTTTAACCGCTTTAAAAGAATCATTCAATGCTAATACATACATCAATGAATACATTACTAAACAACATTCAAAACTGTTCAGCGATTGTGGAGATCAGAATACAAAAACGCATAGACAAATGCAAACTATACACTGCCATGGCGTTCAAGTTATTTATTTATTGGCTCTGAAAATGTAACCAATAGATAGATATTCAAAATTTAAGTGCTATGCACCTTTCGGTGTAGCAATTTCCATTTTCTCGATCCGATGCCAAATTCTTAAATTTTCTATATGTCTCTATATTTGCATTTATGTTTTGGATGGGGGGAGAGTTTTAACGGTATTACTTAGATTGTGAATTAGACCATACCTAAATCGTATTATGTTCTGTTTACGCGAATATTATTCATTGAGATTAAACTACTATATACGGATTTTATCGCGTTGTTTATTTAACACTTTATTACATAATTTAGAAACTGTTACACTACTATTCCTATTAAACTTTACTAATTTTTAAGCTAATTAAATTATTAAAACTATTTATATTAATTAAGTTTACACTTTCCCCGACACGTTTCGGTTGCTTTCCAACAGCCACGGTCACGGGGAGAGCTAAATCGCTTTTCACTATTAATTTGTACTACACAACCACACATAAACGCAAGTCTTACAATAATTTGATACTGAATCATTATAATTACGAAAGTTATTGTGGCCCACATAGGATAGAGGGCGTTACGTGCACCGATCGACAACAATTATTTCATTATAATTAAGTAATAAAATAGGTATCTGAATTAATTAGTTTTTGTATTCAAATATTTATCGTATAGGTTTATCATTACAATAAAGATTTTAATTATTGGAAAGAAAAGCAATGAATTGCCTACTGTGTGGCCCAAGGTTAAAAATGTGGAGATTGAGTAGATTATATCACTTCTGTACTCCGTTTTAATAGAGCTGATTGCGTAGAAGTTTGATAGTCATCTTGCCAATGAGGCACGTGTAGCGGGTTCAATTCCCGCAGAGAGCAGTATCGTGTCCAATAAGGCTTTTACATTATTAATATTTAGTGTAAAAGGCTTTATAGAGACAGGTAGTATGCCTTAAATCATGGTCTATGAAGATTTGAGGTTCCGTTTAATCAATAAAGGTGCAGTGGCCAGATACATAGGTTTTCAATTATGTCTAAATTCCAAGAATTGAGACCTCATACTTGGAATTTCTATAAACATCGCATAACAGTAAAATGTGACATTTCTTACAATCGTAAGCAAGTTAAAAATACATATTTTCCATTTTTAATTTATATTTTCTTTATTATTTTATATGCAATTCTAAACACGGTTAATTATGTTAACATATCAATAACAATAATTTTGCCTCTTGTTTACTGGAATATTGCCGAATAAATCCAGTATGTGTTTTAGTATTGCTGATTTGCTAGTCTGGCGGCGGCGGTACTTTACAGCGGCGATGCGTTCTTTGACCCTTTCAGCAATAGTTCGTTTTGTGTGGCCTATGTTTATAGAAAGTACCACAGTCGCAGCTTTTTTGTAGACACCTTGTATTTGGAAGGCAATAGACCTTAAGGTAAAAACGATGCGCGGTCGCGTTAATTCGCGGTATGTATATATCATGCAACGTTTAGGATTAAAAGAGTACTATCCTACAATAGCATCCTTTTCAGTCCATATTTGCATGTAAAAATAATTATTCTAAATTTAATACGTGATTATCTATTGTTTTTGAGTAAGACTTTTCTTGTAATTTTGGGGTCGTAACTTTGACGTTATAGGAGTGTATCTAGCTATAATGTTCCCAAAGTTGGCTTGGCAGCCCGTATTTTAGAATATTAGCGGTCGCCTAGTGCTCGAAATTCGACCAATAATATTGCTGTTATGTCATTATATATTCATATATGTAACCACAGTTACGCGCTTCGATTGCGTGTCAAATAAAAGCTTTCCATTTTTGAATTATTTTTGGTTTATAACTTGGTTTATAAATAAGTGTTTATGATCAAGGATTAAAATTTTCACTTCTATCGGTAGTCCTCAAAGCCTGCCCCAATTTTTTTAAATAACTACACGCGCACTAATCTTTCTACTACACATTATTCTTATCAATAACTTATGTATATAAATTATAGTTTAACAGGTTGATATCATCAGATCACCTTGCAAAATTCTTCATTACCAAATGAAGATACATAAGCGACCTTTAAGACCAGTTTTGTAATTCAAAATTGTTGAGATCGTATCAATCAACAGTACTTACTGACATTTTATATTAGAAAGTACTCGATATTCTGTAATATCGAACTGTAAAATATTTCAAGGACCAGTCAAGCGACTATTACGTCTAACAAAACCTTGAAGATGTTCGATTCAATTAGGCGCAATTGGTTTCTTTTTTGTTTTTTTTATTATAGTGATCTTCACATAGTTTAACTTTAATTAATCAATTTGTGCAGTAATCAAATAGAGCAGCTAAGCCTTAGTAAAGAGAGCGTTGAATTACGAACTTGAAGATTATGATTATTACATACACATGATAAGGTTAACTATCAAATATGCGCTAAAGGAAATCAAACAAAGAAATATTAAAAAAGCTCATGGATATTCTCCTTTTATACTTAAGCTCTGTGAAAACTTTAAAAATGTTGTAGAATTGCTTTTAAATAATAGCCTCAAGTGTTCCTAATATAATTAGGCCTATTGCCCTGTATAGTGATGCGAATCCTAACTAATATTATAAATGCGAAAATGAGTTTGTTTGTTTGTTACGCTTTCACGCTTTAACTGCTCAACCGATCAACATGAAATTTTGCATACACGTTGTCAGGGGTACAGAATAGGACATAGGGTATCTTTCATCCAGAAAAAATAACTGTTGCAGACCTAACCTAACCTACATTTACGCGAGCGAAGCCGCGGGTGAAAACTAGTAATATTATAAAGGGCACAAATAGAGTAATAAATCAACGTCATCTAACTCATCTCTATTGAAGGCCATGACTTCTTACCTCTAATAGTTCTCGGTTTAAGGTGCATTATAAGTTTATTTCTATAGTCCACACCTGGCAGTAAATAGACAAGGCTAAGGACGAAAAAAAAGATCAAAATAATTCTTGTTTGTTTAAACATCGTTGCCGAATTATAAAATAAGCAAAACAACTTTTATTAACTTAATTGGCTTTGACTTATTAACATATATTTTACGATTGTCGACTGACTACTTATGTAATTTCTGATGCAATGTGTACGTACAAACATCGTTCTT
Organism: Catocala sponsa; assembly: GCA_963564715.1. Taxonomy (NCBI): domain Eukaryota; kingdom Metazoa; phylum Arthropoda; class Insecta; order Lepidoptera; family Erebidae; genus Catocala; species Catocala sponsa. The sequence goes on from OY751334.1 coordinate 6,116,006, forward strand.
CTAGTAAATATTTATTTGGTAAATTCTCTGGGGTTGCACCAATCGAGCAATCAACAAATCAAAGTCTCAACTACGCAAACCATAACGACTAGCGCATCATAGCTTTAGAATCATCACCTACATCAATTTATTAGCCATTGTCAGGCCACTGAAAACTGTATTATTGTGCTCGTTTTTTGGTAATATAGTTAAAACTTTTTATCACACTCTTAACAAGAGCATTGGTGACGAAACTACTTAAATACTCCGCCACCCGTGTCATCACATTAAAAATGATTTACACTCATCATAATTTTCTCGCCTTAATGACAATCTTCATTACAAAATACTCAAAGAACCGCGCAACCAAATATGCAGAAACAATTTGTCAAAGCGAAACATCCATCCAATATAATGACTTTCATTACGAGATGTGTTTCACTTTAAAAAGGTAAAAATTTTCAACGTCGCCACTGAATTTAGTCAATGCAATGATACGGTTGCATCTGTCTTTTAAGCAATCGGCTTTTTTATTTTCGCACTTGCATTTCATATGTGAATTGGGTTAGGCTCAAGCGGCTTGTTATGACGAAATTTTGTATCGTTTTTTTCTTTTCAAGGTGATGATGTATTAAGACATTTCGTATTACTGTAATGTATAACGATATGAAAAGCTTATAAGATACAATTATTTTTTTAAATAATAATATAATAATATTCTACCACATACACACAACACCATCTAGCCCAAACTAAGCAGAGCTTGTACTATGGGTACTAGACAATGGATAAACATACACATATAGTATTTTTTTTGTAAATGCATACATATTATACATAGAAACACCCAGACCAAGACAAACATTCATGTTCATGCACACAAATGTTTGACTTGTGCGGGAATCGAACCCGCGACCTCAGGCGTGGCAATCGGTTACACTAACCACTACGCCATCGAGGCCGACATCAATGTAGAATATACCAATGTATCTACCCAAAGGGTGGCAACTGGACCCTATTTCTAAGACTATCCGTCTGTATGTCAGTGGGTTATATCTCATGCACCGTATTAGCTAGAGAGTGAAATTTTTATAACTATTTCTAATGTTGCTACAACAACAAATAATCAAAAACATACATAGATAAATAACTTGTAAGATAGTACCGAAGAGCAGCGATAGCTCAGTGGGGAGACCAACAGACTGCAATGCAGAGGGTCTCGGGTTCGAACCCACGTCGCGCACCTCTGACTTTCGAAAGTTATATGACTTTTCGAAATTATGTGCGTATTGATTGACAATTATTGCCTGCTCCGTGCCTCGGAGAGCACGTTAAGCCGTTGGTCCCGGCTGCCATGAACATCTATGGCAGTCGTGATTGGGAGAGTGTCGACACAAAAGATCCCACTGGGTCGAAGTGTCGCCGGTCTGCACTGACTGGCCTCCACATAAGATAAGATAAGATAGTACGGAACCCTTCGTGTGCGAGTCGGACTCACACTTGACCAGTTTTTGTAATTAATTTAGTCGATTGCCTTTTTCTGTGTTACTAAAATCTCTTTGAAAGATAATAAATCTATTGCGTAGACGCCGAAAGAAACATAGTGGTATGTCTTCTTTCGAAAGTAGAAATACATACTAGACCAAGGAAGTTTTAATTAAGACTAGAAAATGAGATGTGATAACTACTGTCCAATATTTAATACTAGCTTTTGCCCGCGGCTTCGCTCGCGTTAATTTAGAATTTGACAATCAATTCGGGTTGTACTCTGCTTGTAATAATATAATTCAATCATGATTCGAAAGACACGTGGCGCCATCTATTATCATAAGAACGTTATTGTTGTTTTCCTCGGGAACAGTAATTTTTTCGGGATGAAAGGTAGCCTATATCCGTTTCTGTACACCTAAAAACGTATATGCACAATTTCAGGATGATCGGTTCTTTGGTTTAGGCGTGAAAAGGTAACAAACAAAAAAACTCATTTTCGCTTTTATAATATTAGTTAGGATTTAGCTTAGTCCTTCATAAAATATCCTTTTATACATATTATCTCATACATGTGTGATACAGGCTACGTACGTAATAGAAGCAAAAAAGCAAGATAACGTGTTTCTACGTTCCGAAGGCTTTCTTCACACCTACATCTCCTATTCCTTTCCTTCATTCTATATATCATTCTGTGTAGTAAGCGATCAGTCGGTAACCGCTTACTATGCGAATAGTATGCATGCCACTTTTGTTGTATAAAAAATAACATATATTTTATTACGTGATCCTAGTTACTTAATAATCCTATTATTACAAGACACGGTACAATAAAGTTAATAAACACATTATATAACATCACTTATACTGAAATATTTGAACAATTAACTAGTTCTAGTTAAGTATTTCGTACATAACTATTATAGCAAGTACGTTAGAGCTGTCACGCGGAACTGTATGAGTTTGTAATGGCAACATAAATAATTATAATAATCACATAATTGTGCACTACTCTGGTGTTAATTTGCTAATCGCTAAATAGCTTTTTTTCATTGCTAACGTTACATATTTAAATTAGGAATGTGTAGGGCTGTCAACATGATGAAAAAAATATGATCGAAGTTGTCATTATCTGCCTTAATCCATGTAATTATGATAATGGATTATTATGCGTAAAATTTCAAAGTGCCATTTTTTACAACATTCCTCGATTTTTTAAAGACACAGCGGTATGTTTGCTTTCAACTCGTATTTCATCCAATCTTGCTATCAAATCAGCTGCTGGAGTATATCAACATACAGAAGATCTAAAATCAAATATTGTATTGTTTTGAAGACCCGCTACCGTCAACTAACTAAAAAGCCGTTCAATGATATGAAGACGCATAATGCTAAACTACTTTTAACTACTAAACGGCTTTTTAGTTATCGGACAACAGTGTGGCGAGTAGGGTTTATAGCGTTCTTATAAAAGCGTGTGCATTCTACTTGAACTAATATTCTTAAAACTGACAACCTTTTTTAATTAAGTTGTTATCCAAAAACTATATAATACTTAAAAATATATGTTTCGAACGTTATTCTATTCTATTTCAAACAATTTTACCTTAAAGTAGTGCCTTCACATGAATAAAATTGATTTTTAAAAGGACATTAGTCTCAATAGCAGAGTCCCGACTCTGTACTCTGGAATCGTGCTCAGTAGGTTCATGGCAACAGACTCTTACACTATTACGTGGGACATAAAACACAAATAGCCAAGTGCGAGTGTCACCTCTTAGGGGAGGTGTAAGTTTATAATATAATGTACATACATACATACATAGATTCACGCCTGTTTCCCAGAGGGGTAGGCAGAGACTACGGATTTCCATTTGCTACGATCCTGACACACTTCTCTGGCTTCATTCACTTTCATCACATTCCTCATACACGCCCGTCGGTTCAAGGAGCTCTTAACCTGGCCTTTGTCCAGAACGCCTCCGATCTGGTCGAGAAACGTTCGCCTAGGTTTTCCTCTTGCGACAGTTCCATTCACACTAGCCTTATAAACTTTCTTAGTCAGTCTTTCCTCGTCCATTCTTTCTACATGTCCAAACCAGCTTAACATACCCTTTTCTATACAATAATATAATGTATAATTATAAATTAACATTCCTATTCCATCTGTCGATACATAGAGCTGTTATTTCGTAAGGACATTATACAGGCAAATTTACATTCACTTACAATCCAAAGTGGTTCTTAATCGAATTTCCAACATTATAGTATTCGCTCGTCAAGACTGTCGTTAGTGATTTGCTTAATACGTAACAAAAACATATGGATGCTACATCAATCAAAGATGAATCAGCTTCTTATGAAGGCTTGACGTCATAAGTGTGTGTAATTGCTACATGAATCGGTTAACATGCGCAAGTTGACACAGGGGTGGTCTATATTATGTTATTAATCGACACATGCCATCCGCGCAAGTACCCTGTAAAACCAGCTTGCGCATGTTGTTCACGCGAGTATCTTTATCTAGCATCAACTTGCTTGCTATGATGAACAATAAAACACTTATCTATGGACAAATTGTATTATTTGAGAATGCAGAAATGTCAATAAGATTTTAGGCAATATCCTAAATTAAACCAATTCTCAAACATACCAAAATACAAATAAGACCATTATAAATTTATTAGAATTTCTTGACAACTATGTTTACTGGCTACCTATGACAGCATAGGTGAAGAAACTATAAATATATTTATACTGTAGTCTATACTGCTCTCATAAGAAAGAAAACGTATCCAACCTTATTTTTTTCGAAATTAAGGTTTTTACATATTTGGAATCAGTAAAAAAGACGCATATGCCAGCATATTTAAAAGAAAATGTTGTTTTGGCAAGTACGTACGGTCTTTTTTCCTTATGATGGCAATATAAATCAAATGATTTTTTTTTTCAAATGAACAAATATTGTGGATTGTCAAGAAATGAAAAATATCTATACAAATAAATAAAATTGAAGTGTCGGTTTGTAATGTCAAAATAACAGTTTTTTATCTAATGCATATGAAAGTATATAAGGTACCTATACGAAAACATCTATTTTTAAAATTTTTGTCTGTCTGTCTGTTTGTTCCGGGTAATCTCCGAAATGGCTGAACCGATTTTGACAGAACTTTCACTGGCAGATAGCTGATGTCATAAGAAGTAACTTAGGCTACTTTGATTTTAGAAAAAAAATAGGGTACCGCGGAGACAAACACTTTTTAGTTAAAATCTACGCGGACGAAGTCGCAGGTAACAGCTAGTATCAATTATAAATGCTTATGTGACAGCCCTGTAATGAATTAATGAAACACCCGAATAATGTTAAAGGCCACAGAAGCGCAGATATTAATTGGTTTTTAATTGTTGAAGATTTACTGTATCGTTATATATCGTTTTATGGCTGTAATTTCTTAAGTTTAATTAAATAGAGTAATTATAAGGCCGTTCAGTTTAAAGGTGCAACATTATGTATTAAACATATGTGTCGATACCCCAAAGGTATCTTTTTGTGTATCTATAAATAAAATTGTAAAGAAATAAACTGCTGTAAAATACAACATAATATATTATGAATATGACATTTTAGTAGATAAAAAGAAAACAGAACAAATATAGAAAAATAAGCATACGGCCTTACAATTTGTATTATAGACTTCATAACTCGGCAATGGCAGCAAATTATACAGCCAAACTGATACTTCTTAAACAAACATAGCAATAGAAGCTTTCGTAATCTATTATTTAAATATATATATATATATATATATATATATATATATATATATATATATATATATATATATATATATATATATATATATATAATAGACTAGCTTTTGCCCACGGCTTCGCTCGCGTTAATTTAGAATTTGACAATCAGTTCGGGTTGTACTCTGCTTGTAATAATATAATTCAATTATGATTCGAAAGACACGTGGCGCCATCTATTATCATAAGAACGTTATTGTTGTTTTCCTCGGGAACAGTAATTTTTTTCGGGATGAAAGGCCTATGTCGGTTTCCGTACACCTGATAACGTGTATGCAAAATTTCAGGATGATCGGTTCAGTGGTTTAGTCGTGAATAGGTAACAAACAAACAAACAAACAAACTTATTTTCACTTATATAATACTAGCTTTCGCGCGCGGCTCCACCCGCGTGGTACCTACATCAATAAAAAGTAGCTTATGTCCTTCCCCAGGTTTGAAACTATATCTGTATGAAATTTCATCTAAATTGGTTGCGTGGTTTAGCCGTGAAAAGGTAACAGACAGAGTTACTTTCGAATTTATAATATTATAGTAAGGAAGTAAGGATTAAGTTAGGATTACGAAAGCTTATATTGCTATGTTTATCTGTTTCTTCTAATAAATATGTTAACAGATATATGTCAAAGAATGGAAATTGCAAAACATAATTAGATTAAATGTCACCGTTATCTTATTTTAATTAATCATTCGATATTTCTTAATGTATTAGAATTTAAAGCAGATAAGTTAGATAATTAGGCAGAATACTTTTAATTGGACATCAATTAGAAATTATGAACATAATAATAAAGATGTCCTCCAGGCCGAATTACGGTCACGGTGACCAATCTGCCGAGACAGGCCAACTGCTGCGCAGTGAATTTTAGTGTATATTACGCGTGTGCGCAAACTAATGATATGATATGATATGATGCTAAATCGAATGATATTTGAATACTATAATACTGTGCACAAGATACTTACTTTGATGACATAGTAGGTAAGTATTTTGTATATTACAAAGTACGTGAGTATCCTCTATATTCAAAATAAGTGCCACAATTTTATGTAGTGTTATGGTACTGTAAAGAATGAATGAATCTGTAACACATCATATCAGAGCTAATGGGATCCTAAAATAAAATGAGAAAATAAATGTTTCCATTACTTAGGATATGTCATATTTAAAAAACGTTGATTTACAATACTTTCCTTTTCTGTATACCATGGCTACAAATAAATGAAAATAATTAAAAATGCTTATTGAAAACAGATTTCAGAATGGAATGATAAATTAGTTCATCTCGGGTAAGAGGATTTAGTATTGATGCGATTGATATATGATATGAGATTTCATATTCATACCTAAATACTACCGGCCAAACATTTGTTTTAATATTTTATTTTGTGCCCCAATTGCTTAAAATGAAGTGTTTTAGAATTTACTAATCTTTACTGAAAATACGTATTTAAAAGTGATGAGGTAATCACTCAAATGATTGTGTCCTCCACGATCTGTTCAATAGAGATCTAGGACTTTATAGTCAGTCCTGTTTAAAGACTGAAGTCCGATATATTCCAGGATAACAACTCGAATACAAATAATTACTTGTATATGTTTTTGTTCTAATACTATTATCTCGTAACTAACTACATAACTTCGTTATTATATATCAAGTGTTAAGCACACACATTAATAAATTATTGCACATTTTTTTGGCTTACACAACGGTTAGGGGCACAGGAGTACCCGAGCCAAGTTTGATTAGAATAGCTTACTTTCAATACCAGCCCGCCACCTGCCATCGAAAGCAAGTATAATGTCTTTGATTTCTCGCGGTAAAGTTTGAAATGCCTTGCACTTATGTCTGCGTCTAACTTCGATTGATTGAGATATGGATAAAATTATGATACTTACTAACTAAAATAAATATCTTAGTATGTTTGCCTGTTGGTAAGGACTTCACTTAAGAAGTATTGAACCGAAACAACTATATTTTTTAAATGTTTGCTGTTGTTTTAGTACACTTATTACAGAAAGAAAAATTAAATATGCCCAAAAGAACTGTTTTCTAAACAATCACCATTTTATTGCAGTTTGGACCGTATAAAGTGTGCTGGGTCAGTTATTTATATAAACATGTATTTTGTTACATTACTAATTTATGATATTTTTGTTACAGGTAAGCTACAACCTTCTATCTTCTTTACGCATCTCCCCGACAGGTAAACAATTCATAAAACAATATTAAAATTTTGTCGTAATAATAAAATTAGTAATCAACGTAATATGTTTTTATACCCAGCTTTATATAGGCAAAGAAAGTTATTTTTAAGCATGCATATTATGAAATAAAAATAGAACTTGGCTCTACTTTACCAAGGCACCGCGCTGTAGTTATGCTATATGATAAATTATATATATTTTTGTTTTTATTATGTCTGAGCTACCTTTCACGCTAGCATGTATATAATGACGTCGTCAAAAGTTTTTGTTACGCACCGGCACGACACTGTTATATTGTATGTTTTGTATTATTATAATCTCGTCATGTGATTGTGAGAGGCCTAACACGCACTAGCGTAACTTAACAAGCATTATCAACTGCTTGCTGGCTGCTAATGTTCCAGATGTAAAAACCATTACATATTAAAAAGAAGATTTAATGTATAATAGTTTTTATATTCGAGAAAGATGTTCCCCATTATCCACTGCTTGCAGGTTGCTAATGTTCCAGGCGTAAAAACGATACACAATAAATTAAAAACATGAAAATGTTAAAAATAAAATTAGGGCAGTCTTTGGGACTGCCGATAGAAGTGAAAACTTTAATCCTTGATCATAAACACTTCTTCATAAACCAAAAAACAAAAAAAAGGGTCGGATCGGCTGCTAGTTCCTGATACTCTCTTCGGGTTTATTAAGGGGGTCAAAATTTCGTTATTTTTTGCATAGGACGCACCATTTCTGAGATATTGGTAATATTCTAAAATAATTCAAAAATAGAAAGCGTGGAAGCGTGACGATGACGCGAGTTCTATGATTTTTGTACACCCAAGAGTCCTCAACGCGCCTAAAGAAACAAAACAAAATAAAGACAACATCTCAAAAATCCCCGCGAAGCAGGATTTAATTCTACAAATAAATCCTTCACGTGACGGAGATCTTTACAATCGCCGAGTGTTATACTTTCAATCCTCACACGGAACAAAAATTTGTGTGATCAAAAATAGTTGTGCTGAGTCGTGGTGCCCTTCTTTGAATATTTGCACGGATGACGTAGTGGTTTAAGTGGTTGCCTAGCCACCGCACCGTGTGTTGTGGGTTCGAATCCCACACAGGTCAAAACTTTGTGTGATCCACAAATGTTTGTTCCTAGTCAGGTTATTCGCGACACAGGAATTATTCCAAGTGCGGCAATTGTATTTTAAAAATACACAAAATACAAGTATAGTCTCCCACTACACAGGAATTATGCCTAGTACAGTTGTCTTTTTAAATAAGAAATAATAAGGTGCTGGTCTGGTCGTAGTGAGCATATTTTAAGCAAATTGTATTAGTAGAATATAAACTGTAATTATCATTTACTAAACAAATATATGGTGTTGCTTATTCGCTAGAGAGCTGCTGTTACGTCATTCGAAGCTCGTGTGAGGCGACTACTGAACAAAAAAAACGCTTAACTTGTTGAGTGAGTGCGACCCACTCTTAATAGTGACCAGCTGATAGTTTAAACTAGATTCCTCTCGCTCCTTTACTAACATGATGACAGTTTCCTTTCTCCAGTAACGTAATATGAACGTATATAATGACTAGCTGTGTCCGCGGTTTCACTTGCGTTTATGGTTACTGCAACGCCACGGTAAGTCGTGGAGTGATGTTATATAGCCTATAACCGTAATAAATAGGCTATTCAAAACTAAAATATTTTTTAATTCGAACCAGTAGTTCCTGATATTAGCGCGTTCAACCAAACAAACAAACTCTTCAGCTTTATAATATTAATATAAATACTAAATAGCGTGGATCAAAGAACAAATGTATTTGTGTAATACATAGATAGATTATTGCTTATATACGGGGTTTGTTAAGTCTTAGAATACCAGACATAATTAAAAATCTATAGTGTTGGGCCACCGGTGTGCCGCTGTGACTAAATAGGTTAAAGGGATATCTTCATTAAAGCAGGAGTTTTATATTAATTTCGTGATAAAAATCACTAAATAGTCCTCGAATCGAGTATTAAACCTGAGGCCTCAGAGGCAAACAGTCACTTTTATAAGCGTTGAGCTAGCGAAGTAGTTTTAATTCTGCCGGTATAATATACTTAGACTCGACAACGAAAATGGCTATGAATAAATAGCTAGGAATTATTTAATTATTTTTATAGTAGCGCATCACTTGTAACAGCAATAATTATTATTATAGCATTAACATAAGTGAAATAGCAGTATTATCAAAATATTTAACCTGTAAGAGATCGCAAGTATAAATATATGTTTATTTATTAAGCCTAGTTAGAGGTCTACTGATGATTTGAGTTTTCAACATAATATAGGTACATAGTCTCACGTCAATAAAGTCCGACGATTCTGTTCTAGGCTCCGTGTTGCTACTGATAATTTCTTGACAGGAAATCCTGATAAACACTGCTTCACTGTGGAATCAAGTCCAAGACCTTATGCACAACACTCGCATTGCCAACTGCTGCGCCATCATAGCAGAGAGAATTAAAATTAGCTCCAAAACATGCAAAAAGAAGACCTATAAATTTGCAGTACTTAAGTTACCTAAAACAGTACTTTGCAGACTAAATTAATTGCCCAATCAGTTGCCCAACTAGTCCAAACGAATGTTTACTTTGTAATAGATTCCGTATCGCAGCTGGACTATTTTGTAATGTTATAAATCTTTTGTGTACCAATGTTCCTTGATACTTTGTTATCTGTACGTTTGATCGGAGCTTGACCGGTGTTTTTTGCTACCGTCTTATCTGCTTTCATTAGCAAAGCATACTGTACTAATAAATAATTAACTGATCATAGATCAAAGAGACTTAAATTTGTCCGGCATTATTGTATTCTAAATAATAAAGATATTTTTACATAGTTCTAAATGACGTACCGCTGGTGAAAATTAGGTGACAGAACAACATAATAATGGTTTGAACGACCCGGGAATCGATCCCAATACTTTTTGCCCAGTTGTCGAATTTACTACCGCTGCGCCAACCAGCTTAATGATTATATTCGGATTCCTAAATTTGTCTCACTGCTTATTATAAAGCTACTGGCACTAGTGTATTCTGTTAGTTTTGCCAATTTTCGATCGCTGAACAATCACACTATGGGCAATACTAGAAAGACTGAAGGCTTAGGCTTAGTTCACTTACTTATATGTAGTTTAAGACAGTCCATTTGCCATGCTTTTGATCATATCTGAAGGTAGCCTATGTGAGGGACATAGGCTCAAATAGGCTTATTCCAAAAATCTAAGCACGTATCCGATTCAAGAACTATTATTTGCTTCAAAATAATTCTATATGATTACATACTTGCAAAGTCGTGTTACGCGTTGCAATACGAGTAGAAGATTGCTATCTAAACCTTTCATACGTATATTTTTTTACCTATTTTTAATCACGCTAGTCATAGTGAAAGCGAAACTTCTTTTGATAGCCGTGAATATGTGAGATAGGATTATTTTAATGTGTAGGCTTTAAGTTAGGTAATAATTTTAATCTTTCGAGAGTGCCGCGTGTCTTGATTAACATAGGCTAGGCAGAGTAAGAATTTTTTAGTTACATGTAACAAGAATTCGGGGTCAAGACTTAACTAACGGAAACTAGATACTAGAGCGCAAGTCTAATATATAATATAATATTCTATCACATACACACAACACCATCTAGCCCAAACTAAGCAGAGCTTGTACTATGGGTACTAGACAATGGATAAACATACATATATACTTTTTTTATAAATACATACATATTATACATAGAAACACCCAGACCAAGACAAACATCTATGTTCATGCACAAAAATGTTTGACTTGTGCGGGAATCGAACCCGCAACCTCAGGCGTGGCAGTCGGTTACACTAACCACTACGCCATCGAAGCCGACTTATTATTAACTGCCGCTTTTAATAAATCATTGGTAAATTTCATGAAGACAGCATACTACTAGACTGCACGAGTGGTACTCTGGTTTAAGACTTCGCCTTGTCACTGCAATTGAAGATTCGGGTATGACACCTGTAGTGGCAAGTTACATAGGCATAGACAAGTTTTACGACAGAGCAAGATCACACCGTGGGGCACCCTCACTTGCTTCTAATGTATACGTTTATTAATATTCCCTACTAGCTGTTACCTGCGACTTCGTCCGCGTAGATTTTAACTAAAAAGTGTTTGTCTCCGCGCAACCCTATTTTTTCTAAAATCAATGTAGCCTATGTTACTCCTTATAACATCAGCTATCTGCCAGTGAAAGTCCCGTCACAATCGGTTCAGCCGTTTCGGAGATTAGCTGGAACAAACAGACAAACAGACAAAAATTTTAAAAATATATGTTTTCGTGTAGGTACCTTATATACTTTCATATGCATTAGATAAAATGCTGTTATTTTGACATTACAAACAGACACTTCAATTTTATTTATTTGTATAGATGACCAAGGTGCTAAAGGCGCCCCTGGGACTAGGTGGCAGAAGCAGCCGGTCAGTTCACCATACCACACCTTACACTTACATTACACCCGCATCATAATACATCTGTTATGCAATGGGGAATAAAATACCATGGTATTTTATTTTACGCGACTGAAATATTATTAAAGTCTACAGCGATCTAACGATAACCTTAAACTGTGCAGCTATTAAATTAAAAGGTAAATAAATTTGAAGAGTTATTGAGTTTAGGAGAGGCAATAGTCCCAAGTGACTCAACTACAAACACTACACATTCAAATGCGACTAGAAATAAAAAAAATGATCCACTACAATTAAAAATGAATTGTAACAAAAAATTTAAAATTGAGGCTTAATTTTAAAATTCGGAATAACATGACACATTTGTTTATGCATATAAGAAATGAACAGAAAGAGCTAATCTATCAGTAAACGATTTATTTACCTTTTGATGTTTTATTATTAGAATGTTGTGGTAAACTAGCATAACGAATATAAGCTCTATTTGTATAATTATTATTATTATTTTATTTTTATTTTAACATTTTAGGAAAAGTTACAGCTAAAATACATTATTAACATAATAATAATAAGGCGAAGGCCAATTAAAAGTTTTCACTGATAAAATATACGACCCTGAATATAATTACACGTAGAAGTAGACATATTGTGATATCACTCTTTATATCTAATTAAAGAACTCGGTACTCAATTGTTTTTTTAATTTATTATCATCACAAGTCAGTGGCTTAGACTTTAATTGGAATCCTAAGGCACTAAGTTTAGAGATTTAGTATTCCTTTTAAAGACTAAGCATCATGTCATCTAACTTCGTTTAGTAGAAATGGATAAATGACGTTACGGACGAATTGTAGCCACGCAATATTTTTTTTATCTTTAAGCATTCTATGGAAAATTAATAAATTAGGTTTTCCAATGGTCCAAAAAGTGTTCTATAATGCCGGTCAAATAGTCCAGTCCACCATTCCCCGTCGTGCATGATAAGCCTTATATTCACTTTAAACAAATACAGTGCAGATTATTTAAACCTGCCACACTGCGTAACTTTGTCGATGGGAGTCCAAATCGCGAAGTCAAGTAATATTATACAATAAGAAATACTAAAAGCATTTCAGGTTCAGCCGTTTGTGGAGCCCTCTATCGGATAAGTAACGAACTCTAATATAATATACAACCTCAGTTTATATAAACTTTCTAAAACCTTCGTTTGCTAACTGTATTTAGAGTTTACATTGTGTTGATTGTAGATGGCGTTGTTTATAAAATATAACACCGGTAGCGCAGTGATTCTGGTAACTGTCGACTAAAATATTCGAGTGTTAGTAGTTCGATTCCTATACGGGACAAATTGATGAGTGACCCACAGACACTTGAGTGATTATGGCGGTGGTTATTTAATGTATACAAAGTTTTCTATACTAATATTATGAAGAGGAGAGATTTGGCTTTTTGTTTGTTTATTTGTTTGTACGGGTTTAACTCAAAAACTAATCAACCGATTTTAAAAATTCTTTCACCATTAGAAAGCTAAATTATCACCGAGTAACATAGTCTATATTTTTTTAGTCCTGATGCTAGCATAACCTAACCTACTTTTATGCGAGCGAAGCCGCGAGCAAAAGCTAGTCTGCTATACAGGGATTACCTCTCATGCGAGTGTAGTTTTGAATAATTAAAGAGATGCTTCACGCTCATACTTATTGGATTTTGTTATGAGCAGAAATCTAAGTCTTTAAAGATTATTAATAAAGCACTTGAACCAAGTTTAAGTGGCAATGAAGTTATTGTTTGTTTCTGATCTTATCTAAGACACAAAAATAGTCTCACGTGTATGTCCCTGACGGGATGGGTACATAGGTATATTATACCCACATTTCACCAGGTATGGTCGTAAATTTCATGTAAAAGGGAGAGAGCCCATTGGTGACTACCATACACAGTTCTAGAGTCTGTTCTGCAATTGAGGAAATTCACAAAAACAATTACATTTTACCCAAGCAGGAATCGAAACAGACACCTCGCGCACAGCAGTGACATTCACGACTACTGTGCTGTACGCTAATAGTGACACGCCTGGTTTTTTTATAGACACAGGATCTACGGTTCTCAATTTTCCAAGACAGGCATTTCGCTTTTATTTTATTTATTTTTCTTAATAACACTGCCCAACCCGGTAACTGAACTCGGGATCTCACGATCGCAAATAGCAAGACCCAGAAGGCAAACATTTGCCATCAAATAGACCACAAGCTTGTATACCTACATCTATAGAGATTTGACACAATACTAAGTCTTACTCGACCATTACTTATGCAAGGAGTTACAGGAAACCAAATCATAAATATGTTAACGATATATTTGCATAACATTCCATACAACAGGAACTTACATCACGTCAAAGGATATTTCTTAAATGTCTCTATAACTCGGCGTCTTACATAGATAATCATCCATACAACCATGCAGTTGACACACGCAGTCGAAGCGCGTAACTATGGTTACATATATCAATATATTATGACATATATCAGCAATATCTTACAGGCAAACTTTGGTCGAATTTTGAGCACTAGGCGACCGCTAGTTAAATGTAATACATATAAATTACACGGCGATTATCGATAATATATAAAATATAATTATCGGTAAAAATCATACAAACTATTTTTTGTGGGCTTTATAATCTTTATATATATAATTCTTCTGTGCGTGTGTTGACAGTGAACTCTTCCTAAACGGCTGGACCGATTTGAATGAAACTTTTTTTGTGTGTTCAAGTGGATTCGAGGATGGTTTAGATATGATTTTTTTCTCTTTTGTACAGGCAACGTCTGTCGGGACAGGTAGTATTAGTATAGATTTGTTACATAATTCATAATCCAATGACAATTAGGGGATTGCCATAATCCTCATCAAAATTAACTCATTGGTTTAACCAACGTGACCAATAAACAGAGTTACTACCGCATTAACAACTAAGTATAACTTCATAGCAATATTTAAAGAGGTAACCGTTCAACCAACACTGTTGCAACCGTTTCCAGGTCATTAACAACTCAAACTAAAAGTTCTAATGGACGTGCGAATTTTTTGTCGTCAGTATGCCACTAAAAGATGTAGATATTATGCATACACACGACAGGTATGTTACAACACTACCATGTGTATGGCGAGTAGATAAGTGGATTAAGGGCACACGTCCGCACATCAAGTTTCTTGATATATTATACATTCTATAGTTCTAGGTCAAGATTAATAATATTCTATCACATACACACAACACCATCTAGCCTAAACTAAGCAGAGCATGTACTATGGGTACTAGACAATGGATAAATATACATATATACTTTTTTTGTAAATACATACATATTATACATAGAAAGACCCAGACCAAGACAAACATCCATGTTCATGCACACAAATGTTTGACTTGTGCGGGAATCGAACCCGCGACCTCAGGCGTGGCAGTCGGTTAGACTAACCACTAAGTCATCGAGACCGACCAAGAAAGTTAAATATAAGGTGAATGTGAAGATCTACAGAACATTTTTGGTTATCTGCCTTATTTAGTAAACGAGCAGACTCGATATAAAACTATTTAGGTACTGGATTTAGCTTATATTCGTACTCTAATGGAAAGGACATAGGGAAATCTAATCATAAGAACAAAGGGATGACTATACATTTACTATCCTTAGTTACCAGTATGCCATATTTGTTTAACCTTTTAAGCGCTTGGCTAAATATTGATTGCCGTACCCGATTTGTAGCCGGGCGCTAGGCCCAGCTACAAATCGATAAAATAATATCTACAATAATTAGGGAAGTGCAGAAATACAGAATTTTAAGTAAATGTTGAAAATCATATCTCAAATTCAAACCATTATTCAATAATGGTTTTAGTTGTACCACGCAGTTAATAGAACGAAAATAAAACAAAAGTATCGTTCATGTTCTCTGTTGCAGAAATACGACACGGGCGGTAGAGGCACGGACATATTATGTGTCGCATAAATGCGACACAAGCGGTAAAAAGGTTAATAAATAAAACTAGTTAGAAAAATAGTATATAAGAAAAATACGTGCCACCTAATTATAGTTTAGCACCTCTGTCGAGCCCTTTCAGTATGTATGTCATTGTGTGCAGCTAACATAAAGTATTATTTTCTTACTCTACCGAATATTTCAATGAAAAATGCTTGTATTCTTTCTGCGAGTACTGTTTAAATTGTTCTGGAAAATTACATGATCGCGTTAAAGCTCGGCTTTTATCAAGTCTGCTTGCAATTTTCAATTCCCTTCCTCATTTTCATATTAGTATATTTTCACGACATGAAGGCCGCAATTAGAATTTCACTCGTAAACAGCAACTCGTATTTCTTCACCTTCATAACACAGCGCTGCAAGACTTGCGCAATGAAAATAGCGGATCAGAAGCTTTTCCCAGACTTGCTAATACTTAGTACACTTGCGGACAATGCGCGGCGTACACAGTAATTTTTGCAAACCTATAATTATGGTTATTTACACTGATGTGCCAACCTGGTTTGTGGCTCGTTAGAATAAAGTAATATCTAATTATGTGTATTTTATATTTCCTGTATAGGCTAGTTGTGAGATAATTGGAATAGCATTTTAGATGTAGGTATTTTTTGCTGATAACCTAGCACTCAGGTATAGCTGTATGTATGTAACTTCTAGTCAACAATAAACAAGCATGTTGTAACGTTTATAAAAAAGGCAAGGGTATATGCAACTGTCGACTATAAGGTCACGTATTCGATGCTTAGGCCGGGCAGTGTTTTTGGGGTGGTTTTATATGCAACTGCCGTATATAGTGTCTCGTTTTCGATGCTTCTCATAGGCTCTACCCTTTGCCTGAACCTAGCAACTAACCTAAATGTAGCTTCAGTAACCTAGTAAACTCACTAACCTATATACTTTGACGTTCATAAGTGTTACTTTGTGACCTAAATGAATAAATGATTTTTGACTTTGACTTTGACTTTGACTTAGAGCGGCCAGTGCGGTTTTCTTTCGAGAAATTCTAAGTAACAGCATGTTACCTGGAATCGTGCCCAGTAAACGACAATAAGCTCGCCACCTAATATAATTAAAAATTAAAAACAAGCTTTTATATAAACGCGCTAAAAAGAAAATAATAAAACGTTTAATGATAGCAGCCCTGGACTGCGTATGTATGCACTGTCAGTGCTATGGACAAAGACTTTTACTTGCTGATAACACAGCGCCTTTTGAAGTATTTCTTACAATACACCACGGGACCATCACCATGCTTATCTACAGGCTGAAGGTATCGGATGCCATCAGTTTTGATGAACCTTTTAGCGAGTTGAACAATTTACTTTTAGCCATACTTCTCATATTTATGTAAATCTAATCTTCCACATGACTCCTGCTAGTTCCTTAAGCTGCTGTATGTTTCAAGCTTTTTTAGGTCCCAGACGAAACATAAAACTAAATAATCAAGATACCTACATTGTCAACCCAATTATAATAAAATTGTTGTATAAAAATAATTACAACATAACTATTCATTAGATTAACTAAGATATTCAAATAAAAATCGCTTACAATTCAGATATAATTATCAAATATTTTTATGCCATTGTGTGCGATTTTTTTCCCCGTATTTGTACACGAATGCGTGTGAGCATGTAGGCAACAATGGGACAAAGAATGCTTTGTACTGAATGAAGTAATATGTGTGTATAATAAATACATGTGTATGTGCATATGTGTAATGTACGAGAAACCACGCATTTGTTTATAGTTCTTGCATTGCTCTTATCTGTAACAGTCTGTGAATGAGGGATGATAAGTGAAAAGAAAAAGGCAAGTTTCATTAAATGGAAATTTTTTTTAAAGTAAATTTTTCATATAACGGTTTTATTATTGGTTTTAGGTTCGATTGTTCTATATTTTAAGATGATATTATACTTCCAAATTTGGAACAACCTTTGTCAACAAACTTTGGGAACAGCAGACATGAAGACCAGGCTGTGTATAACTATTTATGGTCTCTCTCTATCTGCATCGTTGGCTTAGTGGCTAGTATATACGTATTTTGATTATATTTGATTATTAGGTTTTAGCTACGAACCCTGATAGCCTCTCTACAATCTTGTCGCATTGCTATCTTATCGGAATACAAATTAAAAAGCAGAGAGTGCACTTGTGTTAGCGCTCACTTTTGTGTCTATATATATTATATTATATTATATATATTATAATATCCTACGCATATCCTGATGTATATTATAATATCCTACGCAGATGACTAGATTTGTTAATATTGGCGACCGCGACGTGACTGTATTTGTGGGTTGCAAATATTTTGTTATAAATTTTAATGTACTTGACGTTTCGCCAAATTGGGAAGGTGATACTTAATCCAAGAAAAGTGTGCGCTATGCTCCAAAATTTATCAAACAATCATATCTTACACATATACATATATTTAGTATAGATTTCATCTCAGATGTAGATGCGGATCATATACCTTAGCAGCGACCGTTGTAGTTTACTGCTTGTAGTTCGTATGGATAAACATGATGAAATTAAAATATATTTTTTAAGAATTTTTTTTTGTGTTTATCTACGACAAGTACCATGCAATAATTGAAAACATTACATTATAAACAATACTCTTGCACTTGACACCAATAACTCCACGGTACAAAAATAAGTGTGTCAAAATTAAGCGCTATCATAAAGTTCATAGCAAGGTCGTTATATACGGACGGGTTACTCCACTTTTGTTAACCTTAGCCATCTTACGTAAAGCTTCTCACGTAACGTACGATCACTGTGACTGGTAACTTAGGACTTCTTAAGTTGTATAAAATAATATTGGATGACGCTGTGATTTATTAAGTGGTCACTTCTTAACTATACGTCGAGTATTGGATGCCCCTTTGGGACAAAAAGTATCAGAATTTTGTAGTCGGTTCGACGCAGATACGATACAATATCTATTTTAAACTGAAAACATAAAAGTTGATCCTTGATTTAAATTTTTGAATGAAAAAGTTACTTCATCCAATACTTTTAACTATGCAGACTTTTTAAATCCCTTTAAGACTATTTATACGATAAAAGCTTTTTAAATCAGATATCATCATCAGGTATAAGTAGAGGTAATTTTCAATTTAAAAGAAAAAGGTTGCACGATTGGCGTTGCAGTCTAGCCATTGTCTATAGCAATAAAAAAAATATCCCGCCCTCCCCTTTCCTATCCAGAACAACGCGTGCTGGGCTCAGATGCCATCCTTACACGGTAGAGTCGATTAGAGCGCGTACCAACAAGTTTGGGTCCTCATACCTCTGCCGAACGACCAAGGCATTGAATTCTCTGCCAAGGCACGTGTTTCCTTCTTCCTTCAATCCTGGGTCCTTTAAACGGGGCGTGAAAAAGCACCTTTTCAGGCCGTCAAAGTAGAGACCTCAACATCGCCTCGGCTGCTATGAGGGCGGTGTGGAGGCCACTGCTCACCACACGACTGCTTACCATCAGGTGGAGTGTGGTCATTTTGACGAGCAAAATCAAAAAAAAAAAAGATGTTTACTTAGTTCCTAGTAATATTGTAAGTGCTCTTAACGCCTATTGTACAGGTTTACCCTAATACAAGCACCCATATTATATTACCTATATTAATGACATTACGGACTGTATTCATGTTTTACCATTGTAATTAATGAAAAAGAAAAAAAACAGCACCGTAGCTTATTTTTATAGGTATAGTTAACATATTATTATCACCTCAAATACATTGTTTAAATTCCAAATGATTTCATAACTTTAATAAATTAATAATAATTAATTTGATACTTTTTACAAAGTAATATTTTTATACAATTTGCTATTGTATATATACTTTTATTAAATAAAACCAAACAAAGACTACTACTTTGATATTTCTTTCCTTTAAAAGTTTTAAATTGTAGAGCACGTCAAGTTACTAAGTTAATCTGTCTTGTATTAGAAAAAAACAAGGGGTTGCACTTCGGGAGTGCCGGCAGAAGTGAAAACTTGAATATTAACGTTGTGCATTTTTGGTATTTTGAAATGGTTAGGGAATAATTTTGCACGAATTGCTTTAATTATCAGTATAAAAGTACTATCATTTATGTGGTAAAATACAATATTAATTTATTGCGCTATCGTACATAAACATGACAATTCTCCCTCCGTCTTACGAATTTTCGATCAGGTCACGTGTCCTGACGCGAGTTTTAAATTTTTTACCCTTCACAAAAAAGTGCACAACGCCGGTAAAGAAGTTTTCACTTCAAAAATGAATAACATTGATTTTGCCTGTTTACATTAATCCATCAAAATGTGTGTCCTGTGCCTATTACATTGTTGACAAGAAGTACTTTGTTAGTTACCCAAATAGGAAAGAACATATCAAGCTTACATGTTACATAAAACTTGTCCCGACCGTATTCAATTTTGATCAATTTGCTGCGTATTCAAAACCAAATTTGGATTTACGACCTAGATCCATGGTGTCAAAAGAAAGCGAACTTAAAAGTTGTTCAATAACGACTCCGCAGACTATAGTTTATATTATTATCATTTTATATTATACTAACTTTTGCCCATGGCTTCGCTCGCGTAAAAGTAGGTTACATTATGTTAGTAACAGTACTTTTATTAAATAAAATATAACCTATGTTACTCGGTGATAATATAGTTTTCTAATGGTGAAATATTTTTTAAATCGGTTGAGTAGTTTTTGAGTTAAATCCTTATAAACAAACAAACAAAATATCTATTATTAGGTACCTCTTTATAATATTAGTATAGATATAGATTACGATTATCTGCACATCGTGCAACAAACTGTTTATTTCCTTATTCCTTTATTATATAACCAAGATAGTAAACAGGTATACATACACTATTCATCTGATGGTAAGTTGTCCTTGTAACCTATGTACATTTGCACACCAGTCATATGTCTCACACGTTGCTGACCAAGATACGAGAGGCTGATGTGCGTGTATGTGGTAGAATATATTATTATATTATATATTATTATTATTTATTTATTATTCATATTTGAAATACTCATATTTAAAATTTCTTACAAGTGGAAAGCTTATGGTTAAGCTTTTGTGTGTTTATATTAAAAACACACAATTGCTAACATTTTATAATATTAGTATCAATGTAAACCATAAACGTCGATTTATGTAAATACTAGATTATGCCCGCGGTTTCGCTCGTGTTAATCCACATGTAATGCAATAAATTTCCTCGGGAACAGTACTTTTTTCCTGGATGAAAGGTACTAAGGTAAAAGTACCTCTGACAACGTGTATGCAAAATTTCGTGATCATCGGTCAAGTAGGTAAGGCGTAAAAGCGTAATAAACAAACAAACACTCTCTTTTGCATTAATAATATTAGTTAGGATTTTATTCGTCGATACCAAGAAATACTAGAAACTCATTCTAGCAACGCATTAATAAGCTACTAGCCCGTTGTTACTTATGACTTGAACACAGAAAGCTTACATTTTGTAATCATTTTCTGTTGGTTCCAAATACCAATAATTATCTGAAGTCAATCATTGAAATTAAACTACTATATACGGATTTTATCGCGTTATTTATTTGACACTTTATTACAAAATTTTGAAGTCTCCCCGTGACCATGGCTGCTGAAAAGCAACCGAAACGTCGGGGAAAGTGTAAACATAAATATAAATAGTATAATAGTATAGTAATAGTATAAATAGTTTTAATAGTTTCAATAATTTAATTAGCTTAAAAATTAGTAAAGTTTAATAGTAGTTTAACAGTTTTCAAAATTTTGTAATAAAGTGTCAAATAAATAACGCGATAAAATCCGTATATAGTAGTTTAATTTCAATGAATAACATTTATTTATTTATTTATTAAGGATCTCCAACAAAGAATATACACAAAATTGCACAGACAAATGGACTTTAGTTTTGTATAGTGTACTCCTTTACTTATAGGAGACCACAGCATGCACATACATATAACAACAAAGCATAAAATAGAAAAATTTAAAATTAATTAATTAAAATAAGCTACACGTTAGGAATTAACTTAACAAAAGAAATAAACAATGTGAAACTTAATGAAAAACTTAAATAACCCGTTCTAAGTGTGTTTTATATTTTGGTAAGGGTTGACTAATATCAATATCGTGAGACTTTGATAAATTATTGTATTGCCTACAAAGCCTTGGTACAGCAGCGTAATGACCCAGGTTGGTTTTTGAGAATGGAACATCCAATAGGTAATAATTAGGTAAACATTCGCGTAAACAGATGACAATATTATGAAGTCAATCAGTTTGAAAAACTACGGTTCAAAGAACGCACTAGTTCTCAGTTCAGTATTATTAAAATTCTCATTTTGTAACCAACATGGTATTTGCATGTAATATTTTTAAAGTAACTGTTATTATGAATAAGCCCTTGAATCTGTTTCGTAATTAACTGCCAGTTTGAATAAGTGTGTTATTTTGCCGCGCATTATAAAGGAATTAAGTATGAGGCATGTCGACATGTGATTATAATCAACATATTTTATATCTGTATAATCTATTTCAGCTAAATTCTTCTACAAATCATATAATTTAAAATACGAATGTAAATTCATTTTAAATTATTCAAATTTCAAGTCATGTTATTATCTTTTTGTCTCAAGTTCACATTCACTGTGGTCGCATTTATTAATGGCTATCACAGTTGCGGTGAATAAAATAAAAATATGTATTCTATATTGTACAATGAACTGTAAGTAGCTGTGAAGGCCGTTCTTTATGCTTGTTTAGCCACACTTCGTACTGTATTTGTCCATTTACTTCTGTCATTTCCTGGAAAAGGCAAGGCCTGCGAGGCCATATTCGGAAAATGCATTGAACTTTTTATGACAATTTTGTGAATGTCTGAATACGTTTTTGTACAACATATCCTTGCTTTATTTAAAAGTTTTATTATATTCATTATATTATATTTCTAATAATTGACTCATGCTAAGCTTCCTTTACCTTTAGGTTGGTCAATGAAACAGTGTGAATTATTATTTTAATTATTATTTAATTTTTCATATCATTTTTACATTCATCTTAACCTAAAATGGTAACCTTTATATCACTACGTACACGTACGCACATACAACATACATGACATGTTTACATATAAATATACAAAAATGATGCGTTTTTTTTGCTGGTGTCCCGGCCACTACTAGGCGAGATTTATAAATATTTCTTGAACGCTTCGGAAATGAACATTACATTAAAGCTATTATTATTCTAATGGCTGTAGTAGGAGCCTCCAAAACTCAAGTGTGAGTGGTCGTTATCGTGACCTACGAGAACGGGCACCTTAACGGGCACGGGGTAGGGCTTCTCGACTTCGACGGGAACGTGCCTTTCGATATGCACGGGGTAGGGCCTGTCAACGGGCACTTTAACTGGGACAGCCACGGGCCTCTCTACTGGGTAAGGGACGTGCTTGTACACGGGGTAAGGCTCTGGGACGGGCACTTTCACGGGCACAGCTACGGGCTTCTCAACTGGGACAGCATAAGGCCTGTCGACAGGTACGTGCACGGGGTATGGCACTGGCTTCTCGACGGGGTAAGCGACAGGAACGGGCTTTTCGACGGGGTAAGGAGCAGGCACATGTACGGGGTAGGGCCTGTCAACTGGCACCTTGACGGGGTAACCGACGTGCTTCACAACGGGGTAGGGCTGGGGAACGGGCACCTTAACTTCGACGGGGTATGGCACGTGTTTCTCCACGGGGTAGGGCGCGGGCACGGATACCTTGACAGGGTATGGGATGTGCTTCTCAACAGGGTAGGGCTGAGGGACCAGAACCTTGACGGGGTAAGGCCTGTCGACGGGAACATGTACGGGATAAGGTACTTTCTTCTCAACGGGGTAGGGAGCGGGCACATGAACTGGGACTTTGACGTACTCTTTCACGTGAACAGGCACGTGTTTGACGACCTCGTAGGGCTGTGGCACGGGCACCTTCACGGGGTAAGGTACGGGCCTGTCTACGGCGTAAGGGACTGGCTTCTCGACGGGGTAGGCGACTGGAACACCTTTTACGATGGTGACTGTTCTGGTGACGTCATGACGTTCTCCTAGGTTGATTCCATAGCCGCCATAGCCGGAATCTTCAACTAAGTTGTAGCCGTTGTAGGCACCGCCGAGACCATGTCCGCTACCGATATAGCCGACGTCCAAACCGTGGATGCCATAGCCATAGCCGAGGTTCAAGAGACCACGCTTGTCCAACTTTTTGTCCAATGGCTCCGCCTTCTTTTCTGTCGTCTTCTTCTCACTGGCAGCCGCGGCCGCTACCAGTAGGAAAACTAAGCAGAGCTGTGGGAAAGAAAATTTTTCATCAGTATTTGGTCAAATGAACCAATTAAAATACAATTAATCATATAAGTAGAAGCATTTATTCAAACTAAACCGTGATTTTTATCTACTGGCTCCGATGCTAATTCTACTATACGATGTAATTACTATGCTAACAAAATGGTAATATTGTACTAAGAATGACTAATTAGCACTTAATAACATAACTTACTAACACTTAATGTAAAAGAATTTGATGAAAAACTAAGGAAAGCATCGTGGATTTCTTTTAATTAAAATGATGGTCGCACCTATAAACGCAATCACAATTAAGTTATTGACAGAAAGGAAACAAAAGAACTTGATTATCTATTGCCTGAAGTTTGAAAAAATTATAAATAATATTTTACCTGAAGTTGTAAATGTGAATGATCAACAAACAATAAATTAATTTATTACAACCGAAACTTGACCCCTGATATTTTTAAAGTGGGATATCAATGTTAATAAGATTGGATAATGTTACCAAATCCAGCAGCATCAAGACTAGATTACATCATTTAATAGAAATGTAACATTACAAGTGTACGCAAATGTCAGAGATTACGCTCATATTACACATGTTACAAAATCAAATTGAGTGATCAACGTGTGTGAGCAATATGAAATATATATAAAAAGCAACGAAGATTGACGAAAGAAATCATAAAATGGACCGTATGAATATTGCAATGATAAACTAAGCAGTATAACACTAACTAATGTTATAACTACTGTTACATTAGTTTCAGAACGTGCAGTAACAGGTTATGATTTAATGTATTACCCTAAATACTTGATTATTTTTTACTAGTGTTTGTTTGCACTTGATTCAATGAAGTGTAAAGTTATATAACTACTTAACGAATCGGTAACTGATAGTTAAATAATAAATATTCATTATTGCTAACTTGTAGTTTCTGTAACAAGCCCACGAAAAGAATTGCTATCATCAACAACTTGAATTACAAAATCGTGTAATGTATATCATTTGACTTATACTGATTGGATCACAGTCGTTTTCTTCGTCCCCATTCCTTAGATCTGTTTGTGGTAACCCCATTTTAACTATCATAGTCATTTAAAAGCATTGATAGTTCAAGTCTTGCCTATTTTATATCCTTGTTACAATAAAAGCTGTGTCTACGATCTTTGAGTAAAAAGGTGATTGCGTAAGAAGTCGACATTTATTTAAGTATGTTATGAACACTACAATATCATCCAATTAAGGCCAACATTTATTATGTCTTTAAACTGTCATTCAAAAGTTTAAAAAAACCAGACAGTATATACTACAGATTACTAAGCATATTGATTTCAGTATGATTAAACCTATTGAATGATTAATACGCGGGTGCGACCTTGGTCAATGTTGATAAAAGATTTTGCGAAGTCATTGAACAGTGTTAAAAATAAAACAGAATATTGTGCAATACTTTTTTTGTAAACAGTAACGGACAAAATGTAAATAGTTATAGCTACTGAAATAGCTCAAACGCAAGGTGTTGATAAAGCTCTATAAATAAAATAATGATTAAGTAATCGTAATCTTTTCCTTTCTAAACAAGTTTGAGTCAGGAAAGATACATGTTTATTGAGTAGAATACGAGTTAGTAAATATGCATCAAATCAAGTACATACGCAATACTCATTTAAATAATATCATGCTCACAAACGTTCTATAAGTGAGCTATAATCGGTGGTCACAAATTGCCAAGATAACTTGCTCTGGCGCAACTAGTAGCCTCAATCGCTGGCTCTTTGTCTGATTCTCCCATAACCTTATCTTTCTTATGCAACTTCGCAACAATTGTTTTAAGGGTTAGATTTGGCCTTGCTTTGTTATTTTCGGGGTAATTTACATATGAGGTATTATTTACTTTAAAATCTTACTTACAACTTATTAAAGTACAAAATAAATTGAAAATCAGTGACTAGTATTTCGATTATAATTAAATTCAAATTGTAAAATTAATAGCTGGTAATCTATATATTAATACGTGAAGCGAAAATTTTGGATCCCTTTTTACGGAAATTGGGCGGATGGTGGAGTTTGAAATTTCGAACACTTATAGTTTATACAGAGAAGAAGTGACGAATGCTAATATTTTTTTTAATTTATGCATAAAAATACATTAAATTAATGAAAAAGCACTACACGCACACATGCATGCATTTGACACACGCAGTTGAAGCGCGTAACTATGGTTACATATATCAATATATAATTACATATATCAGCAATATCTTACAGGCAAACTTTGGTCGAATTTCGGGCACTAGGCGATCGCTAGTTAGAATAAATATTTGACGTATAACCTATAGTTTTGTTGTAGTTACACTTCCTATTACAAAATGCAAACTGTCGCATCATTTCGACGTAATGACACAAAAGTCTTACAAACACATGACCGTACGTAACTGTCTGATTAAGTCACTGCGATGCACTATATTCAACATTTTCATCACGATTGCTGCGATATTTGTAATCCAACCTCTCTTTATGATTTTAAGCACATCTTTATGGCGCGGTATGATGCCAGAAATCACTTTCAAAATGTTGTTAAATCGTCTTTTTTGGCACGCGACGACAGTAACTAAGTATTATTTGGATATAAATGGTATAAAAAATGTGATGGCGTTAGATTTAATTTAGTGTTGACGGCCATCTTTCTCATATTTCTTATAGTTGACTCAGATCTTATAGACGAAACTAATATTTCAACATTGATGACAGTTAAAAGAACAAAAAATATAAAGACATTTATATGTTTATCGCCCCGTTTTAATTGAATATTTCAATACCAATGTTCGTTTTTTCGAAATAATATTGATGTGTGCAATAAAAACTCAATTCAATGCAATTATTAAAGTATTGTTTTAAATTGTAAACAAACATTTCAATTTGCATTGTTTGACAGAAACGATGCTAATCAGTAAGTAAAGAGAACGAGGTCGGTTAAGATCGGGTTGCTTCGTGTCTCCTCGGGCCACAGCACCTCGTGGGATAATATTACCTTCTATGGTGCTTTCGAAACTTAGGAAATGGGTCGTGGGTACTTACCTAACTACGTTCGGTTTTAGCGGTACGTTAATTATAGGTTTTTGGCGTTCGTGCGATGACCTTAGATGTGTTGAAAAATACGCACGTATTGCGTGATATTAAGCTCTAGTACATCATAGCACATCCTCTAATGTATCCTATCGCGTTTACATATTATTATTTGTAACGTGACTAATGTAATTTTCGAGATTTTAGGTAATATCCAATAGTATTCACTTCTATCAATAGATCAGATTACATAAATTCGACACCACTTCAGACAGTTACATTCGTGGATAGATTTGCATAGCCATAAATGACACTATTGAACAATATGCTAAGAATTTATGATCTAAGATAGCAAACCATTGATGAATACTTTGGAATAATGCCAGTTTTACAGTCACTGATAGTGGCTAATCCCTTACTGAATATAGGTTTCAAATAGAATGCTACAATGGACAATCAGAGGATATTGGTATAGTTTTAGATGGCGTTTGGCAAAGAGCCTTAGATTGTGATGAGATGGTCTACTTTTAACGATTGACGCATGAAAGCCATACTTTATGAGTTTAACTTCTAGGTATTTGACGTGACTGACGATATAACTAACTAGATATGATTTGGAAAAGGAGCTGCTTCGATATAATAGGAACAGTAACGACTAGTGCGTAAGAGAGATTACCTATTTCGATAACATTATTGTCTGAACCAAATACATAAAGTAATAGTTTTATTACACAATTAGGCATCATAAACGCATCTTGAACTATAGTAACTGCGTAAGACTACATCTGTTTTGGTACATTACTCATTGTACGATGTTACGTATTTCAAGCGTAATATGGCAATATATACCTAACAAGAACCGTTTATATGGGTACTTTTGATAAGGTACTTGTGACGTTTATAATTTTAAAAGAATGTCCTAAGCATGAATGTATCATATTCTTTTTAATTTTTGGCTTCTATTTTTAAACTTTTATTTTTTTTGCTGCCTTTAGTTTTATGGTTATTAAACTTCTTATTATCGTAATAAATGCTCTCATACTTGTAGTAGAATAATATACTCTCATTATGGAAACAAATACAATAAATCGGAAATTTTAACGCTCTTTAAATATCCGTGCATATACTTAGTTTGTAGTTTCTCAGTACTAATAACTTAAACCTTTTAAGAGAAACCGGGTTATGCGGGAAATAGATAAATTCATCGACTAAGTCATTTTGTTAGCGACTGTCGAGTGACTGGCTCAGACATTTACATTGGAACTGAAATGTGATACATTCTTCGTGTTATTTAGTAGAATATTAATGCTAATCTTGTCAACAAAGTTTACATTATGGTAGTTAGATGAAATAATGGAGAGTTCTAAATTTGAAAAAGAGATTCTCTATGGTCATGAATACCTTTTAAATACATACTTTTATTGATTTACATATAGGGTCAACTAGGCTAGATTAATTACCCATAAAATATACTGGATTGTATATAAAATTGAACCAAGGAGAAAAATAGTTCGGATTATTATCTTAATGGTACTGACATTGAAACTAAAGCGCGGTATACAATTAATCTTTTGAACTATTTGATTTTATCGTATGTTCTCACATTTGGAATTCACAGACTAAGGTGTTATATTTTTTTGTTTGAAGTAGGTATTATGTCAAACATTAATTGGATTTTTGTTTCTGTTTGATTAAATACCATCTATTTAAATAATGATTCGTGATATTAGTTTATTTATCGTTAAGTTTATCTTTTAGAAATTTTTGCGTGCGCTATTTTCTTTGTAGTTCTATTTTTATTTTAAAATGTATTGAAAAATTGAAATCAGCTCAATATTTGATTTTAGAACGATTTCGATACTAGATGATGAGAACTTTGGATGTTTCTGGAATGTATTGGAATCTATTTCTATTTTTCTATGATATTTATGGTAAGGCGCCTTTATGCAATGTGTAACTGGGCGTTCCTTGACTAACGGTTTCCTAGGCTGTCTTCCTAGTTTGACTGGAATGAAACTCGTTCGTCTTGATCGAGAGTGCGAGAGCTATTGTGACGTAATAGGCTTTCAGATGAGTTGCATTGTATAATTTATTGCTTCGCGTTCATTATCAAGTTTGAAATAATTATTATTTTATGCATTATTTGTTTTTACGTTTATAGCAATTACTTATAAAATATTCCTGATAGATATTAATTTTATATTTATATAAATGCATCGATAATTAAAGATTATAAATAATAGCGAAGAATTGACTTCAAAAAAGTGTGTCACATCCCGTTTCTCACAGATTTGACTTAGGACCTGTTTCACCATTGTCCAACTCAGAAATAGAGCAGAACGGTAATATTTCGTTGACAATCAAAGTCACTTATTTAAAAAAATCAATGGTATAACAGGCCCTAAAAATCACTTCACAAACACGGGACACACTGTTCACTTTTTTGAAATCACTTCTTAAACTACACTGCACTTCACGCACTCACCGATGTTTTCATTATGCCTCTTCAACGGTGGTTGGTGTTGGGAATCGAACTGGATACTGTGTTCACTGTGCTGTGAGTTTTTATAGGTGGTTATTTGGCGATACTTTCGCCATCGCCCCTCTAGCGGGAATAGGCTGTTCTACGCCGAGTCCTTCGTATTCGGCTAGCCGTCGGACAGAAGACAGACGCGCCGCGCGTTCGGATTACAAAAATTTAAAACCAATATTTTTTTCGTTATAGTTGTTCTATTTACAATCTCTTTAAAACAAATTATTCTAATTATAAATTCAAAAATATTTTACCGTGTGTTAAACATTCGATTTTAGAGTTACCGAACTAATTTTAAACTTTGCGTATTTTGGTTACGTGTTGCAATTGCGTATCTCGTAGTAAATATTAGTGTTTCCGCTTGATATTTAATACTGACCGGCATCCTGTACAAAGATTACAACTACGTCGGTAATCATTGTAGTTTATAGACAGACGTAACAGCTTAGATCGTAAATTATGAGATTGGTATATCCTTTAGATTATCCCATATATCATTGGTATACAAACAAATTAAAGTATATCTGGAAGGAAATTTCTTGTTATAACAAAATATGTATTTGTTATACACTTTTTGTTTAAACCTTATAAAGCAGCAGATAAGTAGCCTTTTTAATTTAATATCCTAACAATAATGTGACATTTACGAAACATCGATTTTACATGAGAAATTTATTTTAATGACATTGAAAAGATTTAAATTATAATAATTTCTTAATCTTAATATAAAGTTATTCGGTTTCTTTTAGTTTTGATCTTTAATCTTATTCATAGTAATAACATGGTCACAATAATGCCTGTAACCTTGCTCACGGAACAGCATTTGGCGCATATTAATATCCCATATCGTACAGTTTTACCTTTTATTTATTATTATAGGCATATAACCAATGTTCCACATTTATAGTATCGATATCTTTGTTGTTTTTTAATTCATTGTAATTGATTGTTGCATCGATCCATGCAATTGGTTATATAACAAAACTATGCATAATCGATATGAACTTTTAACCTTAGGTCACTGTCAATACTATGTTGTCTTAAAAGGTCATATTCCACTTAGGTCATTCCTTAAACTACCTAAGCTATTATCTTAATATTTGCTATAAATATAAAGCTGTATTGGGAGTTCATAGTGCTTGTTAATGTCGAGGTTAGAATCCGATTACAATCTTTAAACCTATAGCCGTATATTTTTGTTGAACTCTTTTCATATTGGTTCTATTGCTACTGGCTGTTAAATAATAATAATTAAAAATAACATCGCTAAGAAAACAAAAACAAATATCTGCCTCTTTGGTAAACCTATATATATGATGTACATATATATATATATATATATATATATATGTTTACCAAAGAGGCAGATATTTAAATTTTTGTATTTGAATTTGGAACTATAATAACATAATATTCAAACATTATTACGTTTAACTTTAAAACTATACCTGTGAATTTATGTTGACTTCTTTTCATATTAATTATATTGCTACTAGCTGTTAAGACATTTAAAAAAGTCCTGGCTATGTAAACGGTTAAAATAAACGCCTCTTTGGTAAACATATACGTACATGTATTTAAATTTCGAATTATAACAGTTTTAATTACTTGCCGTGGTTGTAACTAACGAACACAAACAAGTAAGTCTTGTTCAATTAACTTCTTCTCATTTTGCCGCGGTATATGCGTCCTGCTCTAGTTTGTAATACTAGTATTTAAGCAATCAATATTTTTTGTTGTTTTGTATTGTACTCCAGTTTTCATACAAAGTATATGGCTCTGTTCGTTTGTTTATTTTGACTTGTCATCGTAGAGATGTGAAAAGTAACAATATTTTTAAAGTTGAGTAATTTATTTGTTTCGCATACACGTGCTATTAATTTGACCTTTGTCAGAGCATACTAGTAGTATGCTAGTAATGGTCACTAAAGTAATATATTCTATAAAGCACATTATTAATAGGTTTTTATTTTATCGCTATTCAAACCAATATATTAAAATCAGTTTTATTTCCTGTTCTGGGATAAGGATTTCAAGACTTTATATCTCTGCCTCTTCGTAGTGTTTTCCTTTCATTGACAAGTACTCGTATTTATTACTGGAAAGAAAAAGATAAAGTTCTGTATAGATGTTTCGCAATAAAATTATACAACTATTAATTTATTATTCAAAGAGTTTAGTCGGTTGTCAGGATGAACATAAATTCTATGATATAACTTTAGTCATCAAATTATTTTACTAGCTATTTGAGAACTATAAAGAACCACTGCTTAACTAATCTCGTGATTAAATTTTTATTTAGGTATGTAGTTATGCCGTTATTATCTACATACCTATGTTAAATATCAAAAGTAATATAATAAAACGTTCGTTTTTGAAGTGAAAACTTCTTTGGCGGCGTTGTGCACTTTTTTTGTGATGGGTAAAAAATGTTAAACTCGCGTCACGACACGTGACCTGATCGAAAATTTGTAAGACGGAGGAGGGAGAATTGTCATGTTTGTGTACGATAGCGCAATAAATGAATATTGTATTTTACCACATAAATGATAGTACTTTTATACTGATAATTAAAGCAATTCGTGCAAAGTTATTCCCTAACCATTCCAAAATATCAAAAATGCACAACGTTAATATTCAAGTTTTCATTTCTGACGGCACTCCCGGAGGGCAACCCGTTTTTTTTTACTGTTTCTCGTTGTTTCTCGGATGTCTCGAGTGCTTTTTTAAATAAGTTCTAAAACTATCGTGTAAAGTTTAGTTAATAACTTTGTGTTGAGAATGTTTGAAAACGATTCACTTATTACTAATAATGTTACATGCAGTGCATTCTATAGTCCATATTTTCTTACTTGGTAAACAAATAAACCATTACAAAAGAATTTAGTTTATTCATTCTTTAATCTATGCTGTATAATATTATAAATAACAAGGATTTGATTTTTTGTTTATTTGTTTTTAAGGGTTTAACTTAAAAACTACATAACCGATTTTAAAAATTCTTTCGCCGTCTATATTATATTATAAACAAGTAACACAGGTATATATGTATATTTTGATTTTAAAAAGTGCTGTAACCATCCTACTTTTTCGCGAGTGAATACTAGTAACGAATATAGTAAAAAAATACGCATTATTTGTACACAATTACATTTAATAAGACAAGTTATAATAATGGACTATATATCCGAACTTCATACAAACATGCAGCTGTTCGTAATGTTTGTATTAATATAAAAATCAACGGGTTGCACTCCGGGAGTGCCAGCAGAAGTGAAATCTTGAATATTAACGTTGTGCATTTTTTATATTTTGGAATGGTTAGGGAATAATTTTGCACGAATTGCTTTAATTATATCAGTATAAAAGTACTATCATTTATGTGGTAAAATACAATATTCATTTATTGCGCTATCGTACACAAACATGACAATTCTCCCTCCTCCGTCTTACAAATTTTCGATCAGGTCACGTGTCGTGACGCAAGTTTAACATTTTTTACCCATCACAAAAAAAGTGCACAACGCCGCCAAAGAAGTTTTCACTTCAATAATAATATTCTACCACATACACACAACACCATCTAGCCCAAACTAAGCAGAGCTTGTACTAAGAGTACTAGACAATGGATAAACATACATATATACTGTTTTTTTTTTGTAAATGCTTACATATTATACATAGAAACACCCAGACCAAGACAAACATCCATGTTCATGCACACAAATGTTTGACATGTGCGGGAATCGAAGCCGCGACCTCAGGCGTGGGTACACTAACCACTACGCCATCGAGGCCGTATTCGTTTCATCAGCGGTTTTTTTTCATAGCAACCTTTGCCCACACAGTTAGGTTCATAATTTAAAGTCACATGTTTTAATTATTCAGAATATCTTTTTATAAAACCTCATTCTACATTTACTTAAAAGCTTTTGTAATTTTGTATCGTTGACATTTAAAAAAAACTAGCTCACGTTAAATTCTAATCAAAAAGTGTGCAGTCGTTTTGTGTATGTAGGCAACGAATTAGCATACTGGTACATGAGTATGTCAATATAACTCATAACATAATTATTTTATTATATAATTAATTATAATATAATTATCTATACTAATATTATAAAGCTTTAATACTAATACTAATATATTATAAAGCTTTTTTAAATTATGTTTGTTTGTTTGAACACGCTAATCTCGGGCACTACTGGTCTTCTTGGGTGAATTGGAATTAGCCAAGGCCAATTCTCGCAATAAAAACTGTTCTAAATAGAGTTTATCAGTGTCATAACCATACTAATATTGCTGAAGAGTTTGTTTGTTTGTTTGGTTGAACGCGCTAATCTCAGGAACTACTAGTTCGAATTGAATAATTCTTTTAGTGTTGGATAGCCCATTTATCGAGGAAGGCTATATAACATCACGCTACGACCCATAGGAGAGGCGCAGCAATGAAAAATGTTGTAAAAACGGGGAAAATTCTCTTATGTGAAGGAGACGAAGTTGCGTAGTTCAGCTAGTAATAATTATATAATGAGCAAGCAGTTGATATTTGATCGATCGTATCGTATAACGTAGTTATGCGTGCATATACTCGGTGGATTAGGCAGAACGAATTATAATTATATTGATTTATGTTACCTGCGATTTCGTCCGCGTAGATTTTAACTAAAAAGTGTTTGTCGCCGCGGAACCCAACTATATTTCTCTGCACAAGTTACTTAAATGGCGTAGTTTTTATAGTGTAAAGCTAGATAATAGCATGGCTTACTCAAAAACAACATTTAAATATGCGTCGTTAGATTACACGCTGTCACAGAATGCGTAAGAAAAATAAAGATTCACAGCTCCTCCCCGTAGGTGATATCGTGATAATATGTAGCCTATATGTTGACCCGACCTGTTAGTAATATTCATGCAAAATTTGAAGTAAATCCATGCAGTACTTTTTGGGTTTAGCCCGGACATACATACAGACAAACAGACAAAAATTCAAAAAATTATATTTTTGGCTTCGATATCGATTGTAGATCACGCCCAAAGTATTCTTTTAAAAAAATATTCAATATACAGTTTTGACTTTCCTACGATTTTATTATATGTATATATGGCTTATTTACTTTACAATTATACACGCTAGAAGTTTTCGTGAAAACTGAAAGTGTGCATCTTTATTTCCTCTTTCAGAAAATCTACTCTCGCGTTAAAAACATTTAAACAACAGACACAACGAATACTAAGACTCTGAAAAACAATTTGTGGATCACACAATATTTTGCCCGTGCGGGGATCGAACCCACTGCTCTCGACGTAGTGGCAAACAGTGACGAACCGATAATTAAATCTTTTAGTGTTTATATAGAGCCTTTACTTTGGGCATTTTTGACGACTTTTTGTAAATAAATTATGGGATAATTGTTGAGATAAGTTCTATAGTGCTGCGGGAATCAATATCAACTTAAATAATATGACGGTAGACTAAACCGTAATTCAATTTACGAAGTTAGTTTACTTTCAATCAAGTTGCAACAAGAAAGCAGGTTTATTTACATAAAATATATATCGAGGTTGCTAGGAATATAGTTTACAAATCGTAAATATTGTGTAAGTGAAATGTTATTAATAGACAATTAAACTATACAGGCTGATTGGTAAAAGACTGGACATATTGAAGGAGAGTATTCAGTACTCGATTCTGGACCCGAATATCTAAAAAAATAGGTACTTAAAATTTGACCTAGTTATCCAATAAATACTCTTGCGCATAAACCAAAGCTAAACAATACCTCCGCCCCCGCCCCAGCTACCGCACCCTGCACTATCCCGAATTTGCAACCCCGCCCATCCTTTTCTTATCAAAGGTCATTAGCCTCGACGGTTATGTGCGCAGTGTCCACATTTTATGGATATTTCATAAAGGTTTTCTTTGCAGGTTATACAGATTTTATTTTTATTTCTTTTTTATACGTTACGTCTGACCATTAATTATCATGTCCTTAAGTATGTACAATGTTTAACCAGTCACACTGTATATATTATATAAATATTTTAACGTATTACATTGCACGAAAAAGTGTGCTCACTATTAGTATTATATACTAATAGTGAGTGAACATAGTTTTCAGTGAGATATACTATTAAATTCATAATTAGATATCATATTGTCTTAAGTTTATGCGAGTGTTATACATTAAATTTAAACTACTTTATACGGATTTTATCGAGTTATTTATTTGAAAAATTTACAAAATCGACATATTTCTAAAACGATTAAACTTCAACTGTTAAACTTAACTACTATTTAAAGACATTCAAAACTTAGATTTACACTTTCTCGAACATTTCGGTTGTTGTTTATCAGTCATGGTCACGGGAATGTCACGTTGGAATTGTGTCATATGACAATTTAACGTCCCTAATATGACCTATATTTAATTGAATTAAAGATGCACCCTAATCTTTAATTTAAATCTTTGCATACATAATATATTCATGCTCTCCCAGAGGGGTAGGTAGAGACAACCAATACAACTAATTGAATTAATATTTGGTTTCAATGTTATCTAAAAATAATGTAGGTATTATATTTGCATAGAGTAACGGAATTCCTGAATGAAATAATCTCAATAGTTTTAAGGCCAAATCTTGATTGCAGTTTATATCACGTTGCTTCCGTTTGTGACCATACAAAAATATTAATTTATTCTAGAAACCATTTTAGATATTGCTAGACTTTGCCCGCAGCTTCTCTCGTTAATCTTAGACTTTGTCAATAAATTTCCATCCCTAGGAAACAGTTTTTTTTCTGCATTAACTGGACCTTATATCCTATTCTGTACTCTTGACAACGTGTGTGCGAAATTTTATGATGATTGGCCAAGTAGTTACAAGTAGTGCGAGAAAGCGAAAAAAACAAACTCACATTCACATTTATAATATTAGTTAGGATTATGATTCTTTTACCTGATGAATATTTAAGCTTTATACGAGTAGCAACAATATATATCGCAATTAAATGCGGCTATTTAATTTTCATTTCATGTAGTACATTTTTTTTTTCTTTTTTTTTTTAACGTGGGGGCATGCATTGACGCATACCCCTCCGCGGGGGCGGGCGGAGGGCTATGTCGGACTCGCCGGGGTAAATGAAAGATGGAATGAGTATAAAATACCTCCCGGAATACCGACTAAACCTACCACGGTGTTCCTCAACAAACCACTATCGACGGGGCCGCGCGAATCACTTTCATATGCAGTCGCGACCCCGCCGAGGTTACGGCCCGCCGTATGAAACAGGCCACTACACGAAAGATCTACCCACTGGTACACCTCTAAATATTCCCTACTGCCCCCCCCCCCCCCTAGAGGGGAGACGGACACGACACAGAGGCGCGCATTTGAATATGCACGCCGTCTCTCGGACCTGGTGCTGAATGGATGGCGGGCAGGCCCACAAAGCCCGCCACCCCCAGGTCAAACCTCAGGGTGGCTGGAGGTCATCTCGCGCCCTCCGTACATGCTTTATTATATAGACTGTGTAATTAACTACTGGCAACCTAACTGATTAATTAATGGAATTTTCAAATTAATGTAATAATTGTGTTATTACCCTATAAATTAGATGGAAAACTAATTACAAATTTTATTGTAAGGATTAACGAAAATCGAATACGTCATCAGTTTTCCATTCTCTCTGAGTTTTACTATATTGTTTATAACTAAATAGTGGTGAACCCTTGTCTTATAAGAAAGCTGACACACGATGCGAGCAATCATACGATTATGTTCACATTGACTTATGACCCCGTGACTCCATACTGTGTGAACGCTCATGGTGTTTTTCTCCCCATCAAGTTACCTTACATACAAACTAGGAAATGTATATATTTCTTTTGTTTTTATATCACAACGCGTCGGTGGTGCAGCGGTAATGAATGCGACTGTTAGACGTGATTTCTCGGGGTTAATACCCGTGTTGGGTGTTTGTGTTAGAAAATTTTTAATAGCAGAGATTGTCTGCAATAGTGCTTTGTAGACAGCAATAGGCTCTCCTGTTTTTACGTAAAACTCAATCATATTCTGTAAAATATAGATAACATTTTGCTCGCGGCTTCGCTTGCTTAAAAGTAGGTTAGGTTAGGTTAGATGTTAAAGTACTTTTTCAAAATTGAATATAGACTATGTTACTCGTTGATAATATAGCTTTCTAATGGTGAAAGAATTTAAAAAATTAATTAAATAGTTTTTGAGTTAAACCATTACAGACAAACAAACAAACTTATTAAAAATAAAATCTTTCATAATATTGTTTTCTGTTTACGCGAATGTTATTCATTGAAATTAAACTACGGATTTTATCGCGTTGTTTATTTGACACTTTATTACAAAATTTAGAAACTGTTACACTACTATTCCTATTAAACTTTACTAATTTGAAGCTAATTAAATTATTGAAACTATTAAAACTATTTATACTATTATTATTATACTATTTATATTTATATTTATGTTTACACTTTCCCCGACGTTTCGGTTGCTTTTCAGCAGTCATGGTCACGGGGAGACTAAGATAGTAGTCGTCTCAATGTTCCAGTATAGTTATTTCAAAGTACACGAACATAATTTTTTTACAATAAGGGTTGCCTAATAGAAAATCTTAATTACAATTCCAGACAAGGGATTTCAATCAAGCATCTTTCTATTGGTTGTAATAATAATAACCTTTATTTTTGACTTGCCACAAAATAAGAAGTAATGGCGTAGGTACTTTAATTTCGGAAGCCAAGATTCCCTTTAGGTCGCTGAGCCAGCAAAGTAAATAAGTTTATTTTCCACCACAAACTACTTACAATAAAAATGGAATAGATGACAATTTAACAACTTAAAAAGATACAGTATACTTGATGATACAGAATCACCAACGCCGTCCTTTTGAATTTATAGCAAATGAATTATTGTGTGCATTATTTCTGCCGATCCATTCGTAGATAGCTGGCGTGAAATATATATACATGAAGTCATCGATCAACTTAAAAATCTTATAATACTTCCGTAAGACTTTTTGTTTCCGTAAAAAATCTCTTAACTCATTACTTAGTAATTATGACGTATGTTGTCCATGCATTATTTATTATACATACTTTGCACTTTATCGATAATTGTACAGGAAATATTTTTATCGAGAACTTAACATTGAAAAGGTTAAAACCTTGTTGGTGCTAAAAAGTAATAAAATTGCAACCATGCGGAATCGGTTTTTTATATCGATCATTTTGTGTACAATTTTGCTATAGATTTAGATTTATTATTTGATGAGGGGTCTCGCGGTGAATGACGGATTAATTATCTTAGTGATTAGTTTTATATAAATTATATAAATCCTAAAAACCGCGGTTACGTAAGCATTTTTTTAAAGTTACCTTTCATTATCCCTGTGTCGTAGGGACTTTACAAACATTAACATTTACAAAGAACACGGAGACTCAGGAAATCTATTTGTGAATCCCACATAATTTTGTTCCCGTGTGGGTCGATCGGACCGAATCCACTTCATTCGGCGCAGTGGCAGAGTCTACGCGACCACTTAAACCACTACGACCTCTGTGCAGCTTTGCTTTAAAATAGACTATATCTATTCGATTTCAAGATATTCGTATTAATTGAAATATTAATATACCTATGTGAAGATAGCTCTATAATGACTAACACTTCGACGCTGGCCCATTGCGGGTTGGAAGGCTTCACATCGCTGGTCCAATATTACAAGGTTCTATGTTACATTTTTGAAAAAAATGGTTTTATATGTAATTCCTTTTTGTTTAGACTAATATAGTAATAGAAGCACTTACCACCTCACAATATTAAATCGTAAATAGTTCTAAGTTACATTTTAAGTTATTTTTACTGATATACAAATCTTAAACCTCATTTCCTCAAAGTCAAAAAAAATAACATAGAACCTTGTAATAGTAAGCCAGCAACATGTCTTCGAGAACATTACAGAGAACTTTCAGACATGCAGGTTTCCTCACGATGTTTTCCTTCACCGTTAAAGCGAGTGATAATTAACTATTTAATACGCACTTAACTTCGAAAAGTCAGAGATACGCGCCTTGGTATCGAACTCGAGACCTCTTCGTGGCAGTCCAATTGTCTTCCACTATACTATCGCTGCTATAAATTGCTACAAAGCCTAAGCGCCCTGGAATACCAATACAAACTCGGATAACTCTGTGGCTTATAATTTTTTTTCCTAAATGCAATAAAATCTACATCATTGCATACACGTATCACCAGCTATGGTTTCAGGTCCTATGTTATAAAGGAAGAGTCTTTTCCCTCCTACCAGGAACAGTTACAGACTCCGTGCTTGTCCTGAGAATTTCTGGATACAAAATCCAAATAACATTTTGCCTGCATCGAAATTGGAACCTCATGTACAGCAGTCACATTTACGAGTACTGCGCCAATAAGGCAGACAACCAGTTCTACTCCATCCATAGGATATAACTTGTCGGCTTTATGATAACTTTGACAAGGATATGTAGTAAGAGAATTATAAGCAGGATGTTTTGTATATAAATCAAACGCTTCAGACATATGTAGGTATGTAATTTGAACAAATCATGTTATTAAATGTTGCAGAGTTATTAAAGGCAATATTTTCTGTTGTGTGATGTATTTAGGTTAATTATTATCGATTCCTCATTGGAACAATGTTGTAGAACATTTTATTTGATGTAAATTCATACATACATACATCGATCAAATATACCATAGATGCACGATCGTCGCTCGAAGAACGGCCCCAACAAAACTGTGCATAAATCAGTCGTATGCACTATATTATGCACCTGTCCCACTCACTCTTGCGTGCGCTGCCCATAAGCGAGAGCGAATTGATACCACTACTACGGTGTAGACCGTACCATATACTTAGTACGCTTGCGTATCGCGAGTAACACACTTAGGACACTTTACATTGACGCGTATTAACTAAACTATTACAAAATATTTCTCAATAGGCGTTCAATGGTTATTCCGGTTTATTTTCTGGATTGCATAATAAATGCAGACACTTATAAGTAAGTAATACTGGTCAGTGCCACATATTGACGCGGTTTTTGTATGAGAATGTGCATCTATGGTATATTTGATCGAAGAATACATACATAGTATCAGTAGCGACTGCCACGCAAAGGTCTCGAGTTCGATCCCGAGGCGCACATCTCTGACTTTTCAAAGTTATATGCGTATTAAATAGTTAATTATCGCTCGCTTTAATGGTGAAGGAAAACATCTTGAGGAAACCTGCATGACTAAGAGTTCTGTATAATGTTCTCGAACATATGTGAAGTCTGCCAACCAGCACTTGGCCAGCGTGGTGG
Source organism: Catocala sponsa (assembly GCA_963564715.1). Classification (NCBI taxonomy): domain Eukaryota; kingdom Metazoa; phylum Arthropoda; class Insecta; order Lepidoptera; family Erebidae; genus Catocala; species Catocala sponsa. The sequence continues at coordinate 6,157,375 of OY751334.1, forward strand.
ACTATGGCCTAACCGTTCTCACACTGAGAAGAGGCCCATGCCCAGCAGTGGGACAGTTTAATACAGGGCTGAAATTATTAATATACATAGTCTCACTCCTGAAACCCCTAAGGGGTAGGCAGGGTTTTATTAGCCCCATATTTAACCAGTTGTGCTTTTTGGTCTTACATAATAGGGAGAGAGCGTATTGCCGTTTACTGACTTCGTGGTACTACTGAGAATTTCGTGACAGAAAAACCTAAATACATTTTGCTCGATCCAGGAATCAAACCGAGACCTTACGTATAGTAGCATTCACTACCGTTGCGTCATCGAGGTATCTACCAATGTATATATTTGAACTATACTCTTTTCTTATCGAAATTATCTTGTGGCGCTAGACTTGAGTCACCGTTACTAAAGTGCCGAAGTTTGATTTCCGTATACTAAAAAATAAATAGTGTGATCCACAGATTTGTTTCAAGTTTGTTTGACCTTTGTGTCTGTTGCTTTAATATATAATAATAATAATTTATTAATTTTAATAATTATTATTTATTTATTTCTCTCTCACGCAGAAATGGTTTACAAAAGATCAGTTCTTAATCTATGAGTAATTATAAAAATAGAGATGTGACTTGAATCTGTATGAGAGACTGGTATCTATACTAGGTAGACCTGTGATACATATGAAACTTCTTTCCTAAGACAAGCGCATGCATAAATTTCCTTAAAATATACTAACATTAAAATAATACAGGCGAAGAATAACTACATTCGAAATTACTAACTGAGGATATTTTCTTGCATCATACAGATATCGAACGTGAGATACTCGGCTTATATATACGAGCATGAAACCTCAGGTACCAACTCGAAAGACAAACTCTATAAAATCTCTCTTTTACAATCGGATCAGTATCCCATTACGTACGACCTTAAAGTTATCGATAACTGAATCTGATACACCTCGTAGCTCTTCGGAGACACAAAGGCATGATGCTATTAATCTTCATATATATAACTAGCTGTGCCCGCGGCCTCACCCGCGTCATAGGTATTTGTGGTTACTGCGCCGCTCCCGTGCGCCGTAACGTGATGTTATATAGCCTATGTCCTTCCCAGGGTCTCAGGCTATCTCCATTCCAAATTTCATCTAAATCGGTTCAGCGGATTGAGCGTGAAAAGGTAACAGACAGACAGACAGACCGACACAGACAGAGTTACTTTCGCATTTATAATATTAGTAAGGAAGTAAGGATTACTAGCCACCAGCCTCGGCTTCGCACGGGTAGAACAAAACCTTAACAAATTATACACCTAAACCTTCCTCATGAATCGCTCTGTGTATTGGTGAAAACCTCATGCAAATCCATTCAGTAGTTTTTGAGTTTATCGCGAACAGACAGACAGACGCGGCGGAGGACTTTGTTTTATAATATGTAGTCATTATGTACGTGTGTATGTCACTGAACTACTCCTAAACAGCTGGACCGATTTTCATACAAAGAATTGAGTGTTTTAAGTCAGTGGTTTAGATTCCTAATTGGACCCGATAGGTAGCGCTGCGATTGGTTCATTCGGTTAGGATAATGTCAGTCGGGTCTACTAGTTTTATTCTATAATTAAAACAAAGCCTTGTGAAGGCAATCAGCAATGCCCAAAAATGTTTTTATAAGGAAGTATGTACATTATCGTATTTAAGTACTATAATATAATCAGTTATGGAGCTTGACCTACAATCGAAATCGTGGCCAAAGCGATACAGTTTTCGACCTTTACACAATTATTATCTCAGCAACAATCATTTCCCTTTTAAATAATAACATTAAAAACTAAATTGCAGTCGTGAGTAGCCCTTCATAATTCGTGTGGTTATTGAAAACTAGATAAGATACGTGATGCTATTTCTGTTAATCTGTTCATCTAATTTAAAGGCAATAGTATCTTATCTTATGTGGGGGCCAGTCAGTGCAGACCGGTGACACTTCAACCCAGTGGGATATTTTGTGTCGACACTCTCCCAATAACGACTGCCATAGATGTTCATGATAGCCGGGACCAACGGTTTAACGTGCTCTCCGAGGCACGGAGCAGGCGATAATTGTCAATCAATACGCACATAATTTCGAAAAGTCATATAACTTCCGAAAGTCAGAGGTGCGCGACTTGAGTTCGAACCCGAGACCCTCTGCATTGCAGTCTGTTGGTCTCCCCACTGAGCTATCGCTGCTCTTAAGGCAATAGTATACTAAATACTAGATATTATAACTTATAAGGTTTTGTTCGCGTTTTCGCTCGGGAATAATACGTTTTTTCTTCTGGATGAAAGGTACCCTTTGTCCTATTATGTACCCCTAACAGTATGTCTGCGTAATTTCATGATAATAATAATATTCTATCACATACACACAACAACATCTAGCCCGAACTAAGCAGAGCTTGCACTATGGGTACTAGACAATGGATAAACATACATATATACATACTTTATTTTTTTTTGTAAATACATACATATTATACATAAAAACACCCAGACCAAGACAAACATCCATATTTATGCAGACAAATGTTTGACTTGTGCGGGAATCGAATCCGCGACCTCGGACATGGCAGTCGGTTACATTAACCACTACGCCATCGAGTAGTTAAGGCGTGAAAGCGTAACAAACAAACTCACATACACATTTATAATATTTTAGTGTGGATGTAGATCACACAATTTTCTTATATTTGAGACTAGCTTTTGCCCGCGGCTTCGCTCGCGTTAATTTAGAATTTGACAATCAATTCGGGTTGTACTCTGCTTGTAATAATATAATTCAATCATGATTCGAAAGACACGTGGCGCCATCTATTATCATAATAACTTTATTGTTGTTTTCCTCGGGAACAGTAACGTTTGTCGGGATGAATGGTAGCCTATATCCGTTTTTGTACACCTGACAATGTATATGCAAAATTTCAGAATGATCGGTTCAGTGGTTTAGGCGTAAAAAGGTAACAAACAAACAAACTCATTTTCGCTTTTATAATATTAGTTAGGATAGGATTAGCATTAGGCTTAGGATTAGGATTATAAAATACAGTAATACAGTTAAATATTCGTGTCCCACTGAAAATTTTAGATACAAGTTTTTGTTCACAGTGAGCGGCACTTGTGTTTATTATAATAATATGGATTTATTAAAAGTTATATTTATCTGCGGCTCTACAAAAGGAAATGAGAAAAAGCTTAATTATCTTTACAGTTGAAATCCAACCGACAAAACAAACCGCATATGTACAAATTCATTCTATAAATTTTATGTGACTCCAGATTAACAGACAAAAAATTTAAAACCATTATTTTAAGTTCTGCCCTTCTGCGAATTTGTTATTATACTTATGTAGTCTAGCGAAGCGCTGCGTACAAAGTGTCGTGTACGCAGCAGAATATGCGAAGCATTGCAAGTAATTTCATTTAAAAAATATATGCAGCTCTCGACTTGTAATTAATAGGGAATACATTAACATTACTCAATCTTAGCAAGCATTAAATTAATGGAAACTATAGTGACGTCTAAGACGGAACTCTTGTCCCCTGTAATCAGGGCTTTGCAATACGCACGAGGCAAATACTTGTACTGCCATGCTGCTATTTTGTTCCGGGTCTAGGAGCTCTATGATTGGTAAAATGGTATGTTAACAAACGAGTTGTATAAGGCGGTATGCACTAAACCAGTTCACTGAGTATCGAAGATCCTTAAATGTGAATAGAGCGCAAGGAGCCCTCTAGTTATTATAATATTTGGCCTTATTTGAAGTTAGAACGACATTGATATTTCTATATTTGAAATATAATTTTCTATATCAACTGTGAGTAATTTATACATACATAGATTCACGCCTGTTTCCCAGAGGGGTAGGCAGAGACTACGGATTTCCATTTGCTACGAACCTGTGAATTTATGTATCTATACATACATACATAGATTCACGCCGGTTTCCCAGAGGGGTAGGCAGAGACTACGGATTTCCATTTGCTACGATCCTGACACACTTCTCTGGCTTCATTCACTTTCATCACATTCCTCATACACGCCCGTCGGTTCAAGGAGCTCTTAACCCGGCCTTTGTCCAGAACGCCTCCGATCTGATCGAGAAACGTTATGTATCTATATAATAATAAAAGCCCTGTATTAAACTGTCATACGACTGGGCACGGGCCTCTTCTCTATGTGAGAAGGGTTAAGCCATAGTCCGCCACGCTTTCCCAGTGCGGGTTGACAGACTTCAATCTTCTAGCACATTATGGAGAACTCTCAGACATGCAGGTTTCCTCACGATGTTTTCCTTGACCGTTAAAGCAAGCGATAATTAACTAATTAATATGCACATAAATTCGGAAAGGTAAAGATGCGCGCCTTGGGATCGAACTCGAGACCTCAACCTTTTACTCCAACTGTCTCCCAATAAGCTATCTCTGCTATAATTTATGTCTCTAATATAATAATATTTTGTTTTTAAAATGAATAAGAAGGTTGTATTAGTCAACCTTTCCGTGGTAGCACTGTACTTTCAACAAACGCAGAACAATAAAACCAATGAACTATATTGAGCTATTAGGTAATAAAAGGTAAACAATGTTTTAATTACATTGATATTAATTTGCAAGAACCGGACACACTTAGTAATTAATTTGATAATTACTACATATAAAAGAAGGTATGCAACCTAAAATTGTGTGTTGCGTCGTTCCGCTCTCGTTGTATAAATAAAAATCAATTGACTGCATGCCCAAACATCGATGTAAACATCGAGTCCTATAATTATATCGAATAATAGAAAGGTACGAATCGTTGAAGCGTGTAGTACAATCTTATTGTAGACCAGGAGGTTCGTGACATATAATCCATATTTCAACTTTGTATTCAAGTCTCTAATTTTAAGAATTTTATTCGAATGTTTGACGACGCTCTACATAAGTGCTTGTGCTTAGTTCTTAACCATGCAAAGAAGATTTGCTATTACGTGCATTTTTTAGAGTAGTAGAGCCTCGCTGATTTCAGCATGAATGGGCCGGCTCGACCGGGGAAGGGCTACCCTCTCACAGAACATCGACGTAAAATGCGTGCAGAACTACTACAAGTATGTTTAGTTCTCACATAACTGGCTTCTAATTCCATAAAGCAGCATTAAGGCTGTACGTCTTCTTTTAAGTCTCGTCTCCATTTCTCTCTCGTCTTGTAAATCACAAACGAATAACACAAATAAAGATATTATCACACCGTATGTTAACAACTGCATTGCACTCATGGCGTAGTGGTTTAAATGGACGCCTCGCCACTACCACTGCGCTAGGTGTTATGAGTCTGAATCCGACACAGGACAAAAAAAAACAACGGGTTGCACTCTGGGAGTGCCGGCAGAAGTGAAAACTTGAATATTAACGTTGTGAATTTTTGATATTTTGGTATGGTTAGGGAATAATTTTGCACGAATTGCTTTAATTATATCACTATAAAAGTACTATCATTTATGTGGTAAAATACAATATTCATTTATTGCGCTATCGTACACAAACATGACAATTCTCCCTCCGTCTTACGAATTTTCGATCAGGTCACGTGTCCTGACGCGAGTTTAACATTTTTTACCCATCACAAAAAAGTGCACAACGCCGCTAAAGAAGTTTTCACTTCAAACAATTGTGATCCACTAATAGTTGTTCCAAGTCTGTGTGTCTTTGTGTCCGTTGTTTGAATGTTTGTTAAGTCTCCCGCGATACAGGAATTATTCCTATTGCGGCAGTTGTCTTTTTAAATAGAAAGAAAGAAAGAACTGTCAACAATTATTAATAGGTGACAGAAGCAAAGTCAAAGTCAAAGTGAAAAATCATTTATTCATTTAGGTCACAAAGTAACACTTATGAACGTCAAACTAAGCTATAGACGAATCAAGTAATTAAACGGTTCACTTCTTTCCTATCTTGACTCGCCATTTCTGTACAATAAGTCTTGGTGCAATTTACTCTGAATTTCAATGTCTGTAGAATGGCGTTTTGCTGTATGGTGTATATAAATGATTCGGACATGGTCTAAGTACTTTGTCTTTATAAGCGTCGTGTACCACGGGTTAGTCCTAATCTTGAGCTATAATGGATGTATTTCACAGAAATTTATGTTGATTCTAGGTGTCCTTTGGGTTATTTCAAAATCTTTTTATCATATTATATAGAAATACATATTAAAGTCTTCGTCCGTTATGTCTGCATCACAAGAAATTAGACTACGATTTATTGGCAAGTATGTAAATATATTCAACTTAATCCATGCAGTTATTTGCATATTTAATGGAGCACTAAGTGGCCGTTAATTAATAAATAATAATAATAATAATTTTCTAATAATAGTTTTTTCTTTTTAGTATAAGTTCTTATTTTTACAATTGCATTTTAACAATCGTACGTCAATAGAATTATTATAAGTACATTTTATAAATCAATTGCAGTCTTTCAAAGGTCAAGGTCACGATGAAATCGTAATATAATAAAGCATTTACAATTTATTCTAGTGGAGTGATTAGTTTTTATTGCAACCAAAACGAATCATTAATCAAATAAAATATGTATCGGAATTTAGTTTCCTATTTGTATGCATACTAGTTCTTTTGTGCGGTTTTATTCATCTGTATCACATAAATTAAAAAAATATTGCATAGGAATAAATAAAAGATAAGCATTGGCATCAATCAATGGCTATTGAAGGCTTTTTCTTCGATACATGCTTTTATTGCAATTCATTGGAAAAGAAAACGAAAGCTATCATCAATATTATGAATAAAATAGTCGTGGAGCTGTTATAATAAAAATAGCGCTTAAACTATTTAACTTTTATCATGTTTATGCTGCTTTACTCAGCGCAAAAAGATGTCAGCTTTTTATCTTTGCCTTTGTCAGTCTATGTGTATGTGTTTTGACATCGAATCTTGCAATCTGAAGAACCGATTTCAATAGAACGTTTCTTAATGCAAATCAAGATAATACAACAAGATACTTTCATGTTTTATATAAGTTTATAATTTGATTGTTTAATACATATTTTTAAATATATTAATAATGAAGACGATTATTTTTGCATTTTAATTATTGCATGATTGCACCATTGTGACCAAATGACTTTTAAACAATTGTGTAATTTCTGCAGTGTTTTATATGATGTACTCCGCATTAATATTGCTTTCAGTGTTGCATATTTGGTCTTCGAATAAAATGAAGTTATTTTTGTTCTCTTAATTTATTATGAAATTACACATGACCGAGAGCAGCGATAGCTCAGTGGGGAGACCAACAGACTGCAATGCAGAGGGTCTCGGGTTCGAACCCACGTCGCGTACCTCTGACTTTCGGAAGTTATATGACTTTTCGAAATTATGTGCGTATTGATTGACAATTATCGCCTGCTCCGTGCCTCGGAGAGCACGGTAAGCCGTCGGTCCCGGCTGCCATGAATATCTATGGCAGTCGTTATTGGGAGAGTGTCGACACAAAAGATCCCACTGGGTCAAAGTGTCGCCGGTCTGCACTGACTGGCCTCCACATAAGATCACCTCATCCCATCACGAGGGGACGAGCTTAATAATAAATAATGAAACATTGCAAGACTCTGTATGTCACCGCTCGAGAATTTCCAAACTGAAAAATCGAAAACACAACACGAAATTTGAACCCTAGACATCACAATTGTATGTAAACATAAACGCGAACTTATGCCACGGGGTCTTTAAGCCAATTTTAATTCTCTAAGTCTGAATGCCGCATATTGAAGCATTAAAATAATAAAATTGGTTGATATTTCTACGCGGTACCGGGAGTGCAATATTTTTCTGACGACTTAAAAAGAGTCATGTCAGTATATATACTTTCTTATTGTGAAAGATTGTAGGGTTAAATTTTAATTTTATTTAATTTAATTTAACCGTTTCAGTTTAAAAAATAAATAGGATGTTAATGTTTTAAATGTTTATATTGTGCTTATTAATCTACTCTTTGTTTAATACGAGTGTTTGTTTAATTACAGGTAAGATGCACATAATTGCATAAGGTAAGCTTTGTAAAATAAATAAATTCAATTTGTTACCGTAATTGAAAAAGGGAGGATGTCTCTATAAATAATAAGAGGTTTGTGGTTATAAACCACATCAAAAATTCATACGTTAAGAAGAAGTGTTTGTAAACACACACACACAAACACTTCTTAGCGTTTAAACTGCAAACTAGGCTACAAATTAAACTGCGTCGAAGAACGCGATGCAGATTGACCGCACTGTCGGCGGCAGCCATCAAGTCCTCCTGCGTGCACGCAGGCACGATGCGTGTAAGCAAAGAATATTGAGAACTCTAAACACCGCAGAAACAACTCAATTTTAATTGGCTGGTTAGTTGGGGGTTTAGCTTACGCAAATAGCCTCACAATTGGGACATAGTGCGTAAAACTACGCAATACTTCCTTCAGTAAACAAACATTGGAAGATGATTACTCGAGGAAAAATATTTTCTGCAGAAACCTATCACATGTACTACTTTGCTCACTGTTTGGTATATCACCCAAAAATTATTTAAAAACGCTATCACCACTGAAATAATTTTATTTAACTGGTTAGTTAAGGGTGTTCTTTCCACTCTTCCTAGACTCGTAAGTGAGCCATTGTGAGTAAGTGCCAGACGGTCAAAAGCGGTCATACACTCATACCTACCAAAAAAGACGAACCGCGAAGACTGACATAGCACAGTACTTTCTGCATCGTTTCTGGATTGATGATTGAGAATATGATTCAGAAGCCTTGAAGGTTACTCACACTTCTGCAAATATTATTTGGCTATAATATTTTAACTGTCAAAGTGAACGTTAATTAATTTTTAAATACCTACATTTATAACTACCTAAACCAAGAGGTCACAAGAGTTCGAGAACTGTGACTTGTCAGTATAACCGTTTTTTTACAGGTCATTGAGCACAGTTATTCATTACATAATGACTGTTCGCAATACTACGGACAGTTACACTACCTGATTGCTCCAATCGCCTACATTATATGCTTAAGCTTACTGCAAATCATGAGGTCTCGAATTCGATTTCTAGATCGGTAGGTACAGTACGGTGTCTTGTGTCTAATAGATGACAATAGACTCCACTCTTATTAAGTTGGAGTTAAAATAAATGGTGAAAAGTAGATTTCACACCTCTGCCTAAATCTTTGTGGATACGCGATCATAATGCTATTTATATGTATGTATTTAAAAATATGTCAAAGATAATGAGGTACAAAAATTGTGCACACAATATGTTGGGATACACGAATCTAAGTTCAATGTGCAGTCCATTCACAAATTATCAGATATCACAGACATTTGATCTGACAGTGTTAGTGTTTCAAATATCGTATTTGGTATCTTAATAGTACGTTCGGTATGTTGACATTCACCTTATAGGGTAAGGTATTTTGTGACCCAAAAAGATTTAGTTTAATAGAGTAACTGTTGCTAATTACAAAAGCACAAGTTAACTTGGTATTGTGCTAAAACGTGGGGGTTATAATGTTTAATCTTCTAAGGCTTCAAAAGAGTTTACTGATGGTAAGCGATTATGAGTGTAAGGCATTTTACGAATGAATCGATTTGCACGTAGAAGTACTAGCCTCTTATAGGGACCTGGTGCAACAATAATTCCATTGTGAATGCGTTTTGTTCTATAGATAAGAGTTTCGAAGGCTTATAATATATCTTTGAGTCCTCTTCTAGAAGTCAGCGACACGCGAATGGTAGTTTGGGTATAACAAGTGTTCATAGGTTTCAGTAATCACATACGATGGGATAGACCGCAGTGACAGCATCTACATATTTTCAAAAATCAGGGCATGCTTTAACAATACCCACGATTCAGAATATAATGATGTGTTTATTATAATTAATCTACCATACCTTTAGGTAAGCTGAGTATAAAGAGGGATCTTGATTTATTTAATTTACGTAAAAATATTTATTTATATTCTATTTGAGTCTGGGACTGGTGCAAACAAGCGCATAATAGGGATATGTGCAAGAGTGAGAGGGAGGCCTTTGCCCTGCAGTGGGACAATACAGGCTGAAAATTTTTATTTTTTAAAATTTGATTGAAAGTTTTATTTTTTAAAACAAAATCTTTTTTTTGCTTAATGCCTTTAGAAATTATAACAGAAGTTTTATCATCTTAATACTTAAACATAAACATAATATAAATAAATATGAGAAACTGGTTTTAAATCTCAATCCATTCACATTTTGTTCGTAAAGCCGATGTTAGGGATATGAGTCACAAATGTTTTAATTTACGAACTTGCTTAACTTCCTGCAGAACGAGGTTAACCTTTTTCTTTAATAATTTACTTAGTCATACTTAGGGTTACCATTTACTCAGATCTTTTGGGATTTGGTTTAGCTCTGGATACTGTAGTGACCGTCTCGATGGCGTAAGTGTCCGTATGTGCTATAATTTACTTAGTCATACTTAGGGTCATCATTCACTCAGATCTTTCGGGATTTGGTTTAGCTCTGGATACTGTAGTGACCGTCTCGATGGTGTAAGTGTCCGTATGTGCTATAATTAGGATTGCACGGAGGGCGTTGTGGTTTAAATGGTCGCCTCGCCACTGCCATTGTGGCGAGTGTTGTGTGTTCGAATTTCACACGATACAAAACTTTGTGTGATCCACAAATAGTTGTTCCGAATCTGGGTGTCCTTTGTGTCCGTTGTTTGAATGTTCGTAAAGTCCCTCGCGATACAGGAATTATTCCTAGTACGGTGGTAGAAATCGTTGACTGAATGTTCGATTCGCAATTACACAAGCCTAAAGTGTTACCTATTGGTTTTCTCTAGGATTTGGAACTGTGTGTGTCTGCCTGATAAATGGCGATTTGCTACTTATTATGTGAGGTCTTAAATAGATGGCGAAATATGAATATATCTAGGCCTAACAATTTAGATATATATGGCGCGATGATTATGCTACGGATTGTTTAACCATTTATGTCGACATAAGATATCTAGAATAAATGTATTAAATGCATATTTATAAAACCATTTTTGAACCAAAAATTCTAGATTACTTTGTAAACATGCGGAAATATATAGTTATACATTTTAGCTAGCATACGTATGTATATAACTTTTTGTATCACCTACGTCCATACGCATTTTATTTAATAAAAATATTAATCAGTTGATTTAAAATAAAAACAGTGGTCAAAAAACCTTTTTTATATATCAAAATTCACTTTTAGGTTCTTTGTTCGTCAATAAATTGCCTCATGAAAATGGCGAATATTAAAATATATACGTTTAGCTACATTATACCACAAAACGTATAATTCTAAAAGCATATTATTTCTTTATAACTTAATGGTTTTGCGGTGTAAAGAGGTTTTGTTTAAATAAATGTTTCAGTTAATAGCTGTAATGCGTTTGCAGCCAAATTTCATTATATAATCTTGTTCATAATTATTTTCAACCAAGAACTTGTCAAGTGCAAATGTAATGTTATTGTCATATAAACAGTCATTAGTGTTATTTTTTGACGTGAATAAAAGGCGATTAGCTTAGACTAAGATGATGAACTTTTCAATTTTGGTTTTTGAAGCCATCTTTTGTAGAATGCCTGTATAATTTATTTTGTAAAAAAGGTAACAGACAAGCATACAATCTGGCCAACCTGATATAATTGATTACGCTTGTAGTCGTATGTTTCTGTATGTGTGGGATAGGAATCAAAGAACGGATGAAAGAAAGAGGGCTCTACGAGTATGTGAGTCCTTGAAGCTTTCACTTGCGAGGCGTAAAATTGTTACAGCATTATCTTACGCTGATTTTCTGTAAGTAGGTATTATTTTCCTGGGTAGTGATACCAACCTAGTTTATTTGTACCGGCATCAAATAAATGTGAACAGTAGAATCTTTCATTCTTACTGTAAGCAATTAGATATTCCTAAGAAAACAAAGTTCACAACGAATACCAGCTAGATTTGAAACGTCTATGAAAGCCGCACATTTTAAACTATGTAAAAACCAAATTTTTTGCAGTAGGCACATTGATGATCGTGAGGTTCTTTCGTTTGGTTTTTTTATTTACTTGTAGATAATTATGTCTTTGCTATACCTGGAAAGATTCTAAATTCAAAAAATTCCGATTTACGTGCACAAGCACTCTGAAAAATGTATGTCACCCGTATCCTAATTATATAATTGTATACATGGTCATCGTACTAATGCCGATTTTAGAACTTATATTAGTGTCCTGTCAATTCAGTTAGCTTTTTCATTGATGTTGGGTTGCCGAATGAACCAAAGATTGGAAAGGTCTCTCAAGTTCAAGATTTATATCGTTAACCTTGTAATTGTTTGTAAATGTTATAGTTTGTTTATTATTGTTCTTGTGGCACAGTGTAGGTCATACAGTCTATAACAACCGAACTTCAAAATTATAAAGCGCGTACCCTCATACAAATGTGCACGTGTGTTCGAATACTGGATGGAACAACATACTTATTTCTTACACGCTATGACTTATCCTTCTTCAAAGATAGTATTACTATTCTGGAAAGTAGCCGCTTGGCAGTGTTTAACCCTGACGTTGCAGAAATCCATGAGGTTTTCGAAAAGACAAAACCGACTTGTAAACCTTAATTATTTCAACAACACAATGTTTATCAGTACAAATCTCGCATATTGTTAGACTGGAGGGTCTTGGATTCTAGATGTAGTCCGATGTACGGTTCTGAACTTCCAAAACCAATATATATTTACGTGATTAAAGTCTACACAGGGCATCACTAGACATTATATAAGGAAAAGTATCAAGGACAGAAACGGTTTAAATATGGGTTGCAAATTTAGTAAGTTTCTTGCATATCTCTTGTCCACCAAGAGACATGCAAGATATGCATGCGAGTACTCAGCTCAACTAACGAAGTATGCTGGTGGAATATAAAAGAAAGAATATACCGTGTTTAAAAAAAATTGAGCAGGAGTTTCAGCTCATCATGATTGCCAGTTGCGTATATTCTCTTATGCCATTGCACCAACGAGACTAGTTCTCCACGATATACAAATATTAATTAAACAAACAATTTAAAGAAATCTCAACAGTAATTAACTAGATGAAATATGAACAAGCCACCCAAAACTGGGTCACATACGTTCACAAATATTATTAAGTTTGAGACCTTGAATCGTGAGACAATGGAGTGTAGTTGCTAAGATATTAGATGTAGCAAAACTTTGCAATGTTACTCGTATGCAAACTTAATTACATTTGCACGATTTTGTTATCAAATGTTATGTAAATGATTTTGTTACATAAATGTTTTAAGTGCGTGTATGATGCTCCGGGTTAAGTGGTCTTCTCGGCAACGCTGTGCCGATATAAGTGAATTACATTTTTTGATCCATAGATCGGCATTCTAGTTGTTCCTTATGCTCGTTATTTAAATATATGTGATGAGTCTCTTGCGACTCAGAAGAATATTATCGCAAAAAAATTGGTTGTCTGTAAAGTCGGTTTACGGACGATAGTTTAACGTGACAACGGCATAACGTGCCTTTCGCTCGCTCGTGTAGCGCTCTCATTCCGATCGTAACGTTACAATGAGCGTAACGGGACAATGAGCGTAACGGGACAATGAGCGTAACGGGACAATGAGCGTAACGGGACAATGAGCGTAACGGGACAATGAGCGTAACGGGACAATGAGCGTAACGGGACAATGAGCGTAACGGGACAATGAGCGTAACGGGACAATGGGTCATCCTTTTTCGTGCGTGCAGCCGGCGTTCATCGATTTATTAGACGTTGTCACGTCAATAATAACAATCGTACATTAAAATATAAATCAAAAATAAATACCAGTAATTAAGGAGAACAAAAATAACATGCTCATTATGATGTTTAATAAATTCTACTACATTGATTATCTCATTGCTCCGGTGGCATGAGTTTGCGCTTTTTGCATACGACTGGTCTCGGATACGATTCCCAAATAGGGCATAGTGGCTGCACACAGTTTGAAAACGCAAACTATAATAGGATTACCGCTTAATATATTGTTGTTTGTGTCCATTGTTTTAACGTTTGCAATGTCTCTTGCGACACATGAATTATATCTACTGGAAGTGTGACCACTCCTGCACTAGATTATACTCCAGTTTTAATAACATTTTTTTTGCGGTAGACGTACCAAAATTATAAAAGCACTCAATTATAAAAGCACACAATTATAAAACAGTATTTTTTTCGGGATGAAAGGTAGCCTATGTCCGTTTCTGTATACCTGACAACGTATATGCAAAATTTCAGGATGATCGGTTCAGTGTGAAAAGGTAACAAACAAACAAACTCATTTTCGCTTTTATAATATTATTTAGGATTAGGATTAGTTAGGAAGTTAGGAAATTAGGATTAGGATTAGGATAGGATTATTTTGAGAGTAAAATTACAATTATCTACTTAAAAAAGTTGTAAGTCACGTGGCAAAACCATGAATCTAGGTGAACAGTTAATATCATATCAAAAAAAAAAATGTATATATATAAATATAATATATGATGTGTTTCTAATTGGTTGAGCTATTGACTTTTGAAACACACAAATTAATTAGGCATAATATAAAGTCTTAGTTAATTTCGATACTAAGTTATGTGGATTAAGGATGTTATATAAAAATTCTTAGTGTTTTAGGCCTATTTGATTTATTTGAATATTAATCAGCTGTTAGTTAAAATGCAGCCCAAATCCTCGATGATCTCACCTGTGAAGGCTTTAAACGCAATATGGCATAACGTAATCATTTTTCATCAAATTTACATAATAAATTAGTTAAAATTTGTACCATCAAAGATGATTTAAAAATCTTTAATTTCCTTTTGATCCGTAGATCTTGAATCGTGATCAAAATTACCAAAGAAATAACATTGTATTTTACGATTTAAAATAATTTTATTTTTTGATAACAGCGTCGTGCGAATTTGTCTTTAACTGGACATATTAAAGCCATTTATGTACTTTGAAGATGATTGAGAAGTACGACCATTAATTTGCATTTAAGTTATAAATCATGATGAGAGTAGAAAATCGGTTTTTGATGGTTTAGCTATATTCTTGTATAAAAACATACCTCTCATACCCTTTAAAAAGTGGAGCTTGTGTTGTTTTCTCTTGGGGAGAAGGTTCTTCAGAGCTTCTTAATGAGGCTGTTCTATCCGTAACGGATCAGTAGGATTTGTGTTTGAATGAATCTCTTTTTTTGTGTCGAAAATAACATGTAAGTGATGGTTCAAGCCTGGAAGTCAATACTTCGGACAGACCGTATCCCATCTTCGTAGTGAACTATTATTAAATTTACCATTATATTGAACAGCATCATCGGTCAGTCTACGAAATTAAAAACCCATTTTCCAACTGATATTCCCCGCTGTTTTATTATAATGTAAAATAGATTTTCATCCGGTGATTTCGCAAAAGGGCCTTCATATAAATGCCGGTCTAAATTCACCGATCAATCACTTTTGTAACAAAAGCAATCAATATGGGAAAATCTACACCGTTCAACAAAAGGAAATTGGGGCTATTGTTCAAGGTTTGCCTTCAAAAACTGACCAATGTATGTCGGTCATGTAATTTTGGTGAAATATGACTTGAAAATATGATCAAAGTACTTTGTTCTTATTTTATATAACACAAACCTATTTATATAATTTTAACTAATATTATAACTGCGAATGTGAGTTTATTTGTTACGCTTTCACGCTTAACTTCTCGAACGATCATCATGTAATTTCGCGTACGTTGTCAGGGGTACAGAAAAGGACATAGGGTAGGACAACATTTATCCAGAAAAATACTGTGCCCGAGGCATAGAAAATTGACATAACCTACATTTACGCGAGCGAAGCCGCGGGAAAAATCTTAAAAAGTACGTAAAGATGTTTAGATAAATACATATTATTAAATGGGTGTTATTTAAATGGTTAGCATAGTATTGGTATTTTTGTGAGCAGAAAAATATAATCTGTGAGCAGAAATAGCTAATTGATCAGCAACTCATGGCCAGCAAACATTTCAAAAGAGCTTCGCGGGGCTCCTATTTTTGGGTGGGTTTAAGAACCTAACCTAACCCTTCCGAGACGGAATTGTGATTTGAGGCGTATAGGTGCTCGTTATGATATATTTTAGTAAGCATATTTTGCTGCGCAATTAGTATTTTTGCTGATCATTATATTTAATCCCTTATTAAATTACACGTGAGCCATACAACATATGTGAATAAAACTTGACATACAGACAGATCATGTATTAGATAGGATACTTTTTATTCCAATGGCAGACAGCTGGGTGAAGCGGCTGACAACAACTATCTACGTATACGTGTAGCCTTATTTAAAAGTAGAAACAAATATTTATTGTTTCACAACAATAATTATGAACTGAATGAATCGATTAAATGATCTTCGCGTATTAATCATCATCATTTCTCATATATCATTGCTGTCGAAATTGAGAGCTTTACGCAATAATCATAATGACGTTTTGAAGGCCTTATTTTGTGATTATTCAACCATTTTATTTTATTAATCCTGATGACAATAGACTTTGTGGGTGGTTTGCTGACCACTCAGATTAATTTGATAGTTAAGTAACGGTCAAGCTAAATAAGTGATCATCAAAGATTGCTCAGGATACCTTATTTAGGCATGTTAATATATGTATGAATAACATCACGTTATGACCCAAAGGATTGCAGCAGTAACCATAAAAAGGGAGCAATTTAAGAGTAAAAGTAAAGACTGCTTAACACATTTTCAAGCCTGTATTTAAATACTCAGATAGAGTTCTACTAACCAGAAAGCATAAAATTATGGATTTTCATATTACCTGTGTAGAATAATAGTCTATAATAACTGCTTACCTACAGGCAAATGTCAAAACGCCAAAGACGCCGGCAATAGGAGAGTTGTTTTTAATATCAGACCAGGTATACGAAATTTTATATAAATAAAAATTATTACTATTACTAAGCTAAAACATTGTCGTCGACCTTTTCAGTTTCACCTGTCACTATGATAACTGCATTAAATATTAATATAATAATTGAGGTCAAATCACAGCCAGGAAAACAAAATCAGTGTGACGACCATTTTTATTTTCAAGAACTCTTAACTGTTGAAACAACTTAGGTAACTGCTTACTGAATATTAAAATTGTAAATAATATTGTTACCTAAACGATAACGACTATATTTTTGGCAATAATTCATCCTCTTATTTTTAGGGATTTATGACGATATAATTTGCGTAGTGTAGGACGCCCTCCGACCAGGTGGGATGACGATTTGCGATAGACTGCAGGCAGATGCTGGATGCGGCAAGCTGAAGACAGGGCGCTATGGCGCTCTTTGGGGGAGGGCTATGTCCAGCAGTGGACTATCATAGCCTGATGATGATGATGAATTTGCCTGTAGTCATATTAATACAGTGATTTATTATCGTGCTTTATAGGTGATTGTACTTTCTATTTTAAATTCTATTCAGTATTCCAACTTTTATAATTAGTATGTATAAAGTACATGTATTTCCTTATCTTAATCTTTTGGTATTTATTATTCAATAATTTAATCCCACACAAAAAATTGTGTGATCCACAAATGGTTGTTCAGTGTCTGTGTGTTCCTTGTGTCCGTTATTTGAATGTTTGTAAAGTCCTACGTGACACAGGATTTATTCCTAGTGCGGTAGTTGTCTATTTTAAATAAAAAAAAGAAAGGAAATAGAAAAAAATCTATTTGTGGCAATCAGTCCATTATCTTATCTTTATATATATAATTCCACTGTACGTGTGTATGTCACTGAACTCCTCTTAAACGGCTGGACCGATTTTGATAAAACTTTTTGTGTGTGTTCAAGTGGATTCGAGAATGGTTTAGATTTTTTTTTCTCTTGTGTACAGGACAACCGCGTCTATCGGGACAGCTAGTATAAATATAATTTCTTTTTCGGGGATGCTCTTTCGCTCCTATTATTTACACACATAATTTTAAGGCTTATAAAATCACCAGAACACGTGGTCATCCGTTGCCAGTATTTTAAAAACTAGACACACACATGTACTTACAACAATACCTAACATTTTTTTTTTTTTTTTTTTTTTATTTTTATTATCAGAAAAATACCTTAAGACTAATTACATTTGAAACTCGCCAACTTGTTTATTTGAGATCTGTATCTACATCTGGCTCGGCATTTGAACCCGAGACTTCATATACAGCAATCACATACACTATCGGTGTGTCATCGAGGCAGTACATTAAGGGCTTGTCCCACCACCTCAAAGTAGCATTTATCTATAAGATAAAAGTCTCGGCATCTTACTTCTTTAACCTAACATGAGTGAGACAGCATGCGATTTATTTTTCGGGTAACTTTTACTTGTTAGTTGTGGGACTGGCCATAAATAGTATATTTAATCATGACATAAACAGACGAGGCCACATAACAGTATAAATTCACTGAAAGGTAATAAATTGAAGTAGAGTGGTTCCGGGTGATATTTTTTACGTGAAAACAGCTTTCATGCTGAAAAATTTCAAAGAAACAGATAGGGTAAGTATGGCAGACAGGAAACATTCAATGCAAGTATCTGCCGGTAGATAGACGAAAGTTTAAGGGAGACCTTTTTAACTCGATATTGGGTTAACTATATTTATGTATGACGATGTCAAGAGTAAAAATCGAAATTAGTTTAGAGTTTTCTTTGGAAAATCGATATGGTGCGTCAAACGAATTTTAAAATGAACATTGTTGAAGTGAAAACTTCTTTAGGCGCATTGAGCACTTTTTGGGTGAACAAAAATCATGGAACTCGCGTCATCATCGCTTTCCATTTTTCAGTTATTTTTGGTTTATAATTTGGTTTATTTAATTTTTTTATAAACTTCTCATACCTATACCGTATATTATAAACCTAAACTAATTGCTTTCTTGATTTGTTTTTATTTCAATGCGCTAAACTCTGGACGTTGGGTCCAATTTGACGTTGAAATTTATTTTAGAAAGTCAGTCATGAAAAATATAGAAAACATAACATCAAGTTGCAAACCACGGGAGAAGAGAAGAAATCCTACACGGAAATAAAACCACGAGAAACAAATAGTATACAATATGTGATCATGTTTATGGTTTATGTGATCACCTATATAGCATCGCGTGTTATGGTTTCGGCCTTCACATAGGAAAGATGTCTGATGGACGTCAACAGGGCTCGTTGCTACCCTTTGGGCACTTAACCCTAAAAAAGTTATTCAATTTGTTTTTCTTTTCTTATGTGACTTGTGTGTTTCTTACGTTTCATCTAACAAACCATTGAATGTATAAAAGAATGACAACCTGATACCAATTTGCTTGATAGCAGGTGTACATTCACAATAAAACCAATTACCATACCATAAATGGAAAATTCAAGGTAATAAATAATAATCCGTATTCAGGTAGTTATTATATGAATTTTCACACATATTAGCTGCATTCTTCAGATTTACATAGCATGACACATTAATTGTACTGATATGTTCGATTTAATCTAGATTCTAGACAATTATTTAATGAAACAAGTTTGCGTGTATTACTTAATAGAACTTGTTTTGATTTCCGCGGTGACGTGGACCAGGTTTTTGTTTGTTTAGTTATGTTAGAATGCAATCGCTTCATAATTTGTATATTATGGAATAGTACTGGCTATAGTGAATATCATTAAAAAGGATTATAGCTTAGGACATTTAATCGCTATATAGAAAAATATAAGTTCTGACTCATTCACATCAAATCAATGGCACGCTCTTCCATTCTATTCTAGAGATTATCTTACTACTAATTATCAATACAATCAAATTATTGCTAAACTTAACATAAAAATTCGAGACAAAGTTTTTAATACTGGTTAATTATGGGATTAAATATAATGACCACCAAAAATAGTAATTGCGCAGCAAAATATGCTTACTAAAATATATCATAACGAACACCTATACGCCTCAAATCACTGCATTTCGTCTCGGAAGGGTTAGGTTATGTTAGGTTCCTTCTTAAACCCACCCAAAAATCTCCTATTTTTGCTGTGTGGTGCCACTTTCAGTTTCCTCTTCCTATTATTTATTCTTCCTATTATATTGTGACTATGTATATACAGATGGTTAATCAAACTATGTACAGTTTTAGGCAATGCGCACGCTGGATTGCGTGGTTAAATATTTTCGCTATTAATAGATTAATTTCAGCTATTCATATTAGAAGGTGTTTAAAGAGAGTGTAATCGCCTGTTCGCAATGTTCTGGTACTTCAATCTGGGTATAATATTTACATAAATTAAACTAGTGGTCTAATGGAATCTCCAATTCTGCGCCTGTTTTCCTCTTAATCACACCACAGTTTCCATGCCCTATTACTGGGATACTTCTAACTTATGATATAATCAATCTGATCTGATCACAGAACGTTCACCTAGGTCTTCTACTTCTCAATGCAGACCATTCAACATTTGCCTTATATCTTTTACTAGGCAATCCCTTGTAGTGTAACTTTTACATTTATTTATTCTTTCTTAATTTCATTCTAGCATTTTTATTACCGTTTAAGTTGAAGAAGATTGACTCTGAAGAGACTTTCCTCGAGGTTTGACCGCTGTTCAGCGTTTTGAAGTAGCGTTGTGTGTCTGCTCGGATATTTTTTTCTAAATCATTGTATAATAAACAAAAAAGCTAGTACTCAAACGCAAGCGCAGTAACGACGTAGTGTCGTGGAGAGAGGCGATCGCGCGCCCTTCAACTGGGTCCGGCTGCCAGTTCCGGTAGCTGCAGTCACACGGATCAATAAAGATATAGATAAGGTACCTATATTATTGTCTTACGTTTAGGCAAATGTAATACATTGAAATAAAACAAATTTATTACCATTAAATCTACATAGTTTTTATAATTACAATAGCTTAAAATAGAAGTAAATAGTAACAGTGTTTAACAAAAGTAGCTTAAAGTTTCAAAATTATCTTAGAATAAATTAAGCAAATTATGTTTATAATAATAAAAACGCTATAAAATTCATAATATAAAGTAGTTTAATTTCAAAGTATATTACAAAGAGATATTATATACTACTAAGGTGGCAAACTACCTGATCGCCTACCTAACTGATTAAAGTTTTCTAAAAATGCTTGCAAGTCTAAGATTACCAATCACATTTTGCCAACCTCGCAAAAAGGTGATTTCAAGATTATAAAGCTGCGATCTTTTGTAGGGTGGAGATATTTTCTTGGTGAAGCTGCATTATGTTGTGGAAATTTAAATGTGCCTTAGTAAGCGTTGCAAGGTAACCTATATTTGATAAAAAGCCAATATTAACATGGATACTTTCAAAAAAAATTATTACCATAATATATTCTATAATAGTTTTGTTGCAAAATTTTCAACAAATTTGCATAACTTTTAAATTATATTCCGAGTTAATGTTCTTTGTCTTTCTTGCCTTATAATAATAATTATTATTTATTTATTTATTTTGTAATTATAAGGTTACATAAAAATGATACAATAGTGCTGCACTTTAAACAATATTTACAGGTATTAATTGATCTATGATGCATGCTCGGAAATTCCTGTGTTATGAGGGTTATCCATCCGTCTGTTTATTTGTTTACTTATATTTTAGTCCAATATAACTAAATATAAAAAACAATGTCTTTAATATATGTATCTCTTGCAAAATCTGCCGATCTGATTCCGATGTAAACATAAGCGTTAAATATTATTTCAACATAATTTTTTACATATATCTTTATTTAAAATCTTAAACTGCCACCTCCAATATTCATACGTTGTTATTCAGTATGACACATTGCACAACACGAAATAATTAAAACTTCATACGCATATAGATCATGCGATATCGACAAATAAACTGTGTACACATAACAAAGGTACTATTAATCATGAACAGGATAAGACAGGACTTAAAGGAAGTGTTGTAAATCAAAGCTTAGTTTGATGAACACGACTATGGTTATGACATTATCATATTATTACAATGTTGTAGCGTAAATGTAAACAGTTGTTTTGTTTTCATTAACTTTTTTGTATGTCCTACTGCTGGACAAAAACGTCAACCTTCGACTTCCAAATCATTCTGTTGGCAGTCCTTAAAGGCTTCCAAGTCGTCTCGCCAGCGCTTTGTTAAGGTCTGCCCCGTCGTCTTTGAAACAGTCACATAAAGAGCAATATTTAGGTTCGATTTCTTCAGCGGGTAAAGTGTGTGTAAAATCCTTTTTAGGTTTGGAAATTTTCAGTGGGCTCTCGAAGTCTGGTGGTGGTGTTTGTATTCAGAGCGTACGTATGTATACCTACTAGACTTCACGTATATAACTTTATTCTCACGCACCTTTATAACGGTCAATATAAGAAATTGATGTGCCTTACAATACAGCCGAATAGGCAATTGCTCAAAAACTTTAATCAATCAAAAGGCAGAAACTCAAATTACACTAGCAAATACCTAAACGCTAGTTGTTGTTATTGTTTAAAAAGACTAAGTACTCGTGCACTAGAATTTCATCCTATGTCTCAGAGGCTTTTACAAACATTTTAAACAGCGGACACAAGGAACAACCTGACTAAAATAACTACATATTTGTGTACTACACAAATTTGTGTCACGTTTACGGATCGAACCCACCAAACTCGATGAGTAGCAAGTGGCGGCCTCGTAAACCACTCCGCCATCCTTGAAATCGAAGTCAAGTTCTTTATAAAGGAGTCCCAAAATTATTGATATTGTGATGAAAATGCATGACATCACTTCAATGATGTAACATTTGTGATAAATTAAATATAATCTACATATAATAATAATAATAATAATAAACTTCTTTATTGGCACAAAAATACAAGTAGGTACATAGTAGTAGAAAACTTAGTCTAGGTGCAAAAACTGTTTAATCTTTTGAAGGTGCAGTGACCTTATGAAATATATATTTTAGTGTTTATCTTTTTAAGAGAAAACTTAAGCATAGCTTTAGAACCGTTTTCGAATGGTATTACAATAATGTACAATATCTGTATCACAAGAATTTCATCGTTATAATTTTAGTTCGCAACCAAATAAGGAGCGATTGCGCTTTATAAGACGAGAGCTCAGAACAATGTTACTTCAAAATCATTCAATGAATGCAGCCCTTGAGCGTTCCTTAAAGGCTTTTGACCTCCACTATACCTCAAGTAAGAATACTGGTGACCTAGGAATCTGTTGTTATTATACTTACGAGTACGTGTCGTATTACGAAGTTTCGGCCAAATTGTTCGTGTTATTCGTACTATGAAACAAATTAAGTAATGTTATGATTGTCCTAAGGCCGGGACTCCACCAAAGCGGAGACGAGACGAGTGGAGAGGAGATGTTTTTTAAACAACCAATAGAATTGTGTTATTGACACATCTCTCTGCTCAGCTTCAGTGGAGTTCGCTGTGCGGAGATGTGTAATATTTGTATGGCGCGATATAAGCGGAGATGTGAGCGGCGTGCAGTGAGCGATGTCACTCAACGCCTCGCACCCGAGCTGAAGAACATCTCTTCTCGCACAGCACACAGCACACCGCACACATCTCCGCTTTGGTGGAGTCCCGGCCTTAACCTTACCATGAAATGGTCCGAAAGCGAAGTTATAGAACATTATATCACTATGGGAAAACAAATTCGTGGTGGGTATATTCTTAATATTTCGTTCGCTCCGAAGTTTCGGATAAATATTTTCATGGTAACATGTAAATTTTCTATGCCATATGAAACGATCATCGCACGCAAAAAAGCAAAGCTTATTTTAACTTTAAGCCAAGCTATTATCAACTATTAGGTAATGTTGGTAAAAGTTGGTAAAAATCTTTTCAGTAGTTAATCCCAATTCGATGTAAAAATATTTCTCATGTAGAAATATTTTACATCTAATTGGGATTAACTGCTGAAAAGATTTTTGAGGACTGCCTTTGTAAGGTGTGCGGTCATGAAATTCTTGATAGCAGCACGAGTCTGGCATAGTGCCTAGTGAGACATTACTGACGAATATATATGTAATAAATATGTAAGTAATAATACTACGGAGATTTGGGTGTGAGACCATGTATATGACGGCCGTGACGGCCATGTCGGCCTCGATGGCGTAGTGGTTAGTGTAACCGACTGCCACGCCTGAGGTCGCGGGTTCAATTCCCGCACAAGTCAAACATTTGTGTGCATGAACATTGATGTTTGTTTTGGTCTGGGTGTTTCTATGTATAATATGTACATATTTAAAAAAAAAGGATATATGTATGTTTATCCATTGTCTAGTACCTATAGTACAAGCTCTGCTTAGTTTGGCCTAGATGGTGTTGTGTGTATGTGGTAGATTATTATATTATTATTTGTACGTGAAATATAACTTCAGCTTATTAAATGGATTTATATATTGTAGATATATTGTTGCTGTATAATAATCTCTGTCCTCGCATGCTGAGCCCAGCGGATGTTCAAAACTTTGATGATAATCACATCCGCTGTAAGATGAAAGATATTGAGCTGAATCAGTTCAAGTAAAAACATAAGTATATATTCTACATGTTGTATTTAGTTCACACGCGTTTACGTTCTATAAATTCCTAATAGCAGACTGGTAATTGAATAATTAGATCACGAATGCATTGTGCTGGACGAATGGCGCAGTGGTTTCAGGGTTTATGCTACTGGCGATGTGACTATTGTTATTGGGTCGATCCTATAGGGGGTAAAAAAATTGAGCTATCTGGGTGTTAAATTGATTCTAGTTTTACTTTCAAATAAACTCCTGTACTGTATTCCGGTGGATTTGCGGATTACACAATATTTTGCCCCGTGTGGGGATCGAACCCACAAGAAGCGGTGTACTGACGTAGTTCCAATACCATTTATTATCTAGTATCTATCTTAATAATAATTAGTCCTTCTTGTCACGTTTGGGATAGCTAATTCCTGACTCCGTAGTGCTACTTAGAGTTTCTTGACAGAATATCCAAGTATCATTTTGTCGACCCGGGAATCGAAGCCGAGTCCTGGCGCACAACAGTGGCATTCACTACCACTGCGCCACTGAGGCAGACCGGTAGGTTTTATCCAAATATCGTTTTAAAATAGGTCCACTTATGCTGAAGACAGGGCGCTATGGCGCTCTTTGGGGGAGGGCTATGTCCAGCAGTGGACTATTATAGCCTGATGATGATGATGATGATGATTTGATATAAGAACGTTTTATTAATAAAGAACGACTTTCTGTTCAACTGTACCTTTTGTCTCGATCAATGTACATAAATGAAAAGTGCATTAAAAGTTAAATGTCAGTGACCTTATAAACCCGGCGGTATATGGCAACATTCAAGGCTGACACGCCCGCAAATGTCATTATGTGAGCTTTGACAAAATCCAATAAAGGAATAAAGGACTTGTTGATATTGTGATTAAGCGAATTTATTCATTACTAGTTTTCACCCGCGGCTTCGCTCGCGTAAATCCAGGTTAGGTTTGCAACAGCTCTTTTTCCTGGATGAAAGATATATCCTATTCTGTACTCCTGACAACGTGTATGCAAAATTTCATGTTGATCGGTTGAGTAGTTAAGGCGTGAAAGCGTAACAAACAAACAAACAAACTCATTTTCGCATTTATAATATTAGTAAGGATTAGTTTACTACATTTCATTAAATTAAAGCAGCGATAGCATACTGGTAGACCGTTGAACTGCCACGCCGGGATCTCGAGTTCGATCCCAAGGCACGCATCTCAGACTGCGAAGTTATGTGCGTATTAAATAGTTATTTATCCCTCGCTTTAACGGTGAAGCAAGAGCATCGTGAGGAAACCTGCATGTCTGAGAATTCTCCGTAATGTACTAGACCCAACCCGCACTGGGCCAGCGTGGTGAACTGTTGCCTAATTCTTCTCACACTGAGAAGAGGCCCGTGCCCAGTAGTGGGACAGTTTAATACAGGGCTGATATTATAAGCTGCATTAAAGTTCACGCAGTAGTTTTGGTGCGTTCAGACACTGACAGGCTGGCCGACAAAAATTGCTGATTTAATCTCCTCCTCCTCCACCTCCGTATCGAGCAATATTTAACCCGTTAAGTGAATAATTGCACGGATAGCGTATATTTATGTGATCCACAAATAGTTGTTTCAAGTTTGAGTGTTCATTGTGTCCGTCGTTTAAACTTTTGTGAAGTCCAGAGTTGACACACCGTGGTAGGTTTTATTTTTCTTAAAAGACGACTCCCGCTCTAGGAATAATTCCTGTGTCGCGGAGAACTTTACAAACATTCAAACAGCGGACACAGAGAACTCCCAGACTCGGAACAACCATTTGTTGACCACACAATTTTTTGTTCCATGTGAGATTCGAACCCACAACATTCGACGCAGTTGCAGTGACGAGGCGACCACTTCAACCACTACGCCATCCGTGTAGTCACTTAGTCTAGTCTTGTAGGTTTAGTCGGTAGGACTTGGGACTTTCCATCTTTCCCCGGGTAAGCCGGCGTACTATTTCCGCTCCCCTTTTCCCGCGGCGAGGAATGCATTTAAGTCATTACCACACGTTAAAAGAAGTTTAGTTGGAGAGCTATGTTCTTTCAGGCATAAAACTCTATTTTTAGTTTCTCTTGCGATATCCGCAACAACATAGCAAGCTCAGCTTTACCGCGAAAAGCTAATGAAGGTCATACAATATTATACCATAACGTTAAATTCAAATAAAAATGTTAGGTTGAGGTGCGAAAACCACAATGTGCCACCTATGGATTTAGGTCTACGTAAGAAGCGAGCCTATTACCTTTTCTGGACACAGCTCCAGACGCCCTGCTGCTGTTGATAGATAATGAGTTAGCCAAACCCGGGAATGGAATCCGAGACTTCGTGTACAACAGTCACATTTACAACCCTTACACTATAATAAACAGTAGATCCTAAATAAAATTGTAAATTCAAATGTGAGTTTCTTTGTTTGTTTGTTACACTTTCACGCCTTAACTACTCGACCGATGATCATGAAATTTCGCATACAGAAAAGGATATATAGTACATTTCATCCAGAAACAAATACTGTTACTAACCTAACCTAACCGACATTTACTCAAGCGAATGCGCGTGCAAAATCTAGAATAAAAAACAACGGGTTGCACTCCGGGAGTGCCGGCAGAAGTGAAAACTTGAATATCAACGTTGTGCATTTTTGATATTTTGGAATGGTTACGGAATAATTTTGCACGAATTGCTGTAATTATCAGTATAAAAATACTATGATTTATGTGGTGAAATACAATATTCATTTATTGCGCTATCGTACACAAACATGACAATTCTCCCTCCGTCTTACGAATTTTCGATCAGGTCACGTGTCCTAACGCGAGTTTGACAATTCTCCCTCCATTTTACGAATTTTTGATCAGGTCACATGTCCTGACGCGAGTTTAAAATTTTTTACCCATCACAAAAAAGTGCAGAACGCCACTAAAGAAGTTTTCACTTCAAAAAATGGAATCAAGAAATAATAAAATACAAAGTAAAACTTCACGCATTCCTAATTCATAACAGCTTTCAAATCATAAATAAAGAAGTGTTTATCCAATAAAGAATTAACTGCACCCATCATTTATATTAAGTAGGATAATTTAGCACCTACCCGGCCGGTTATACTGACAATAACTTGCCAAATCAGTATAGGTAATCTACAAAATAACTGTGCCGTAAATATTCTAATAAATTATATTAATTGCTATGATGTATATGTTGTACAATTTAGTGTTACAGCATTCTTTAATCGGTCGGTCTTGTATAACATTTTTAATTGAACCTGTAATACTAAAAACGAATGAATATAGCCCGACTGACTAAGAAAGTTTATAAGGCTAGTGTGAGTTGAACACCCGCAAGAGTAAAACGAGGCGAACGTTTCTCGATCAGATCGGAGGCGTTCTGGACAAAGGCCGGGTTACGAGCATCTTGAACCGACGGGCTTGTATGAGGAATGTGATGAAAGTAAATGAAGCCAGAGAAGTGTGTCAGGATCGTAGCAAATGGAAATCCGTAGTCTCTGCCTACCCCTCTGGAAAACAGGCGTGAATCTATGTATGTATGTATAGCTCGACTTCTTTATAGCTGGATGGTCGATTTGTTTTATGCTCCCTACTACTTTTGCCGGGATGTTGGTTGACGATGAAGGATCCAGCGGTCTATCTATTCAGATAGACCGCTGGATCGTTCATCGTGTCTATCGGTGACCGCTAATGCCTGAATTTTATTGAAATCATAGACAAATTTTCAGCGAGCAAGCCAAGATGCATCTATTTCTGTTTGGTAGGGCCTAAGGGAGTAGCGCATAGTGTGATCTTTTTAAATAGCGCTGAACCAGTTAATCGGACACTACAGATGCTGACGACAACCAATACAGATAGGGCAACGTCTAAGATGCGAATGCATGATAAGGAGCGTTGGAGATGCAGGGGCGGTAAAAGTGACTTCTGTGTATGAGGTCTTGAGTTAGATATCCGGATAGTGCTGAGTATCGCCTTTTCTTTCAAGAAATTCTTAATAGCTGCGAAGAGTCTGGAACTATAAAAAAAGGGCGAACCAATTATCGGTTATCAGCTATTGCCAATGAAGTAGCTCCTGAAATCACAGCAGGCGAAATGAAGGCGTAAAACCCCATCAATATAGACGACAAACTAAACAAATAAGGCAACATCTGTGATACAAAGAGACAGATAGAAAGAAGTCTCTTTAGCCAAGTCTTGTTGCTAGTCTTTTAAAAAAACACTCAACAACACTTGCCATAAAACCTTGAACCTTATGATTGAGACCTGCATTCAAGCTTACGCAATAGAACCAGCAGGTGGATTAAATGGAACAAAGCGCTATTTAATTAGTCAACAACGTTTATTAATTGGAGAAGAGGCGTATATTTCGTAACTGAAGTCTAAAACTAAGAATGCCGTGCGGTGCTATTATAACTACATAATTAAATGTTTATATTGTATATGTGTGTGGGCTAATTAATATGCATATGGCATAGAATTTTCGCTTTTAGCTATATAGCAATTAAATGAGTTAGGGTTGTCTACTATGACTTATATGCATAAATTTTGTTACCATATTTAGACTAATCTGCACGGATGGAGTAGTGGTTTAAATGGTCGTCTCGCCACTGCCACTGCGTCGCGTGTTGTGGGTTCGAATTCCACACGGAACTAAAATTTGTGTGATTCACAAATGTTTATTCGGAGCATCGGTGTTCTTTGTGTCCGATGTTTGAATGTTTGTAAAGTCTTCAGCGAAAACGAGTTTGTTTGTTTGTTACCTTTTCACGCCTAAACCACTGAACCGACCATCCTGAAATTTTGCATATACGTTGACAGGTGTACAGAAACGGACATAGGCTACCGTTCATCCCGAAAAAAATTACTATTACCGAGGAAAACAATAATAACGTTCTTATGATAATAGATGGCGCCACGTGTCTTTCGAATCATGATTGAATTATATTATTACAAGCAGAGTACAACCCAAATTGATTGTCAAATTTTAAATTAACGCGAGCGAAGCCGCGGGCAAAAGCTAGTTAAAAATAAACAGTATATTCCCAAAGCATGCAAGCACGCTTTCGCAGAAGTGGAAGATACCTTCATTACTGCAGCTATGTTTATAGACACCATGTAAGAGAAGGATGAGCTTACTGCCACCTGGCATTATCGGACTCCGTGCCGTTACGGAGAATTTCCTAACAGAAAATACATATAACACTTTAACCCAGAAACCTCGGGACTTATAAGACTTAGCAAGCATAAATACCTACTTATGTCATGAGATACGTGGCAAATAAATAGAATTAATAACTTTTGTTGTAATTCAGCGGCTTGGCTTGGTCATCTTTGAATATTGCAGTTTTAAGACAAATAATATTTATTGTTATATATTTTGACTATGCTTATTATTGGCACGAAGTTCCTTATCGCGCGTTGCGAAAAGGGGCTAGACGGAAAAAATTAAGACCAAAAGTTGTAACGACACTTTTTGCTATAGTTGTAAGTTTAAGGTTATTTCTTAATATGTATGTATTGTTAATGTCCACAACCCAATTATTACTAAAATTGAGCCTACTGATTAAGTTTATTTTACATTATATTTGATAATAATAAAAAATATATTATTATAACTTTAAAAAAAAAAATTTAAGACAATTCCTTCACTAATTAATCGAAAGGAACTTCGTTCCATCCGGGTGTCCCTTGACATCTCTCAAGTTTTTTGTTATTATAATGTCTGACTAACAGATATATACATAGGTATATTCAAACCAAACTTTACGAACATTTTATCACTAGTAAAGCTTTCGTAAGACTAGTGATGTCCCTGACACGAGACTAGTGTTTGATTCATCTAAATTGACAACCCTACATATAACAAAATCTTTGCAATATTTAAAAACATACAAAACGTGTTTACTATGCACACAAAATGCAAAAACATTTATAAAATCCAACTTTTTTCGATAAACTAGAGATTCGCAGAGTCGATTATAAATTTTGAGATGTGTAACTCGTTTTGGATAAATATCGCAATGACTCAGTCAAAAATAATGTTTGTAATAAATGTTTTGTAAAATATTATATAAGTTAATAATATAACATACGATGTTGAATCATCGAAAGGATACATAATTCGTTAGAAATTTATGACAAATAAATTGACGCTTTAGTTTCAAAACTCCAGTTAAAGCTAAGATGTATAATAAAATAATAAATAGTTTTCGTTAATGAAGTGCAAGCGCACGAAAATCCCACTTCCGACTCTATTCAAACTGTGGCTCTATTAAGTATTTTCGCACATAGCGCAAATAAATATATTATAATTGTCACAATAATTATGTTTTTGTGTTATAATTTTTATTTATATAACCGATTTTATACACAAAGTAATGTTGTATACAAGAAACTCATTGTAATTGTTAAAAGTTTTTATTTTTTATTTTTTTTATACTCGTCAAAATGACCACACTCCACCTGATGGTAAGCAGTCGTGTGGTCTAAGAGCAGTGGCCTCCACACCGCCCTCATAGCAGCAGAGGCGATGTTGAGGTCTCTACTTTGACGGCCTGAGAAGGTGCTTTTTCACGCCCCGCTTAAAGGAGCCAGGATTGAAGGAAGAAGGAAACACGTGCCTTGGCAGAGAAATCCATGCCTTGGTCGTTCGGCAGAGGTATGAGGACCCAAACTTGTTGGTACCCAAACTCGACCAAGTTCTTGGCACCCCATTCATAGATGCGGTCCAAGGTCTGGTCAAGTTCAACGACAAGATTCTGCCTTTTCCTCTCAACCTCAGCCTGTTTGGCCCCAGGATGTCCGAGATATCGCCCATGCACGGTACTGTCATCCGCATAACAATGTATGTTGCCGAGATTCAACATATCATTGATATGCAGAAGAAAGAGCGTAGGGGATAAGACAGACCCCTGAGGCACTCCTGCATTGACCTGCATAAATTTGGAAGCGCGACCGTCGCAAAGGACCCGAATACGACGCTTCTAAAAACATGGTTACAATTATGGGAATACGTAGTCTCTGCCTAACCCTCTGGGAAACAGGCGTGAATCTATGTATGTATGTATGAATTACACAAATTTTAATTTTAAACGGAGTTTTTTTTTTCATTTATTTACTAAGTTGATATGCGCCGTTCGTCTACCATA
This sequence comes from Catocala sponsa, assembly GCA_963564715.1. Classification (NCBI taxonomy): domain Eukaryota; kingdom Metazoa; phylum Arthropoda; class Insecta; order Lepidoptera; family Erebidae; genus Catocala; species Catocala sponsa. The sequence continues at coordinate 6,189,201 of OY751334.1, forward strand.
GCCATACCCAACTTTTTATTATTTTAATAAGATATTATAACTATATAAATAATTATATAGTTATAATATCTTATTAAAATAATAAAAAGTACATAAGTACTTCTACTATAATAATACTTCGTTAGTATTGCGCGCTAAATTATGCTAAATGCATGTACCGTGAGACCAATAATTACTTGACACCTATAAATTGTTGAAAACGTGAAACTTACACGAGCGTTTTCTGATCACAAACCTAACCTTTACAATTTTACAATATACAATGTTATTTTTTTATGATCAACTACTTACTACACTTATAGTACCAACGCATGCAGCAAGCCATTTATATACATCTATTATCACATAGCCTCAACATAATACAATCAAAGCTATAAGCCGTAGCATAGCATATCTTTCCATGGAGCAGAGGCATAAAACTGGTAGTTTGACGGTACCTGGTTACGCAGTTAACAGTAACATTACTGTCTCTTACGTAAACTGGACGACACTAAATCGACACTTTTCATACATATATGGCAGTGTATGAGACAAATTGTTATACGCGGCCGAGATCAGTATGTCACTTACCGTGGTGAAATTGACCATCTGTCGTCATTTTGTAAGATTCATAACCCGAAATGTCTTTAGAGATGACCAACATTTATACGGTATTAACTGGCAAGTTCGTTTGTGGAACGGTACGCCTGGTAAAGAATACAAAGAAATTTATAACAAATATAGTATCTGAAGTCATTGAAGTCCATGAATTAATTCGTAGAAAAGTTTTAATGGCCCGCTTCATTAGTCCAGGATTTATGGAAGTACTTTAAAGTTTGAAGATTTTTTATATTTATGTCAACATTTGGCTGCCGCATGTTGGTGTCCAGATACATTTTGCTATGAAACACATAGCAGATTCATTGTTAACCTAAATGAGTCAATATAACCATATTTAAACATAATAATAAAACCATTCTGTCTGGTCGCTGGCAGCCAAAAGTTGACTCAAAAGAAATAAAGAATAATGAAAAATTAAAAAGCTAGGAAAGCTAGAAGTTACTTATTACTTCGTTCACGTTTTTATATTAGGTAACTTAAAATATACATAAGGGCGAAAGCTATTTGCATCCGATTTCTTATTAGATCCTTTTGAGTAATTTTGCTATGTAATTTTTTCATAAGACTATTTAAACGAGCAAATCTATTACAATAAGTAATCTTCTGCCAACACGAACAGCAATTTAAAAAAAATCAACGGGTTGCACTCCCGGAGTGCCGGCAGAAGTGAAAACTTGAATATTAACGTTGTGCATTTTTGATATTTTGGAATAATTTTGCACGAATTGCTTTAATTATCAGTATAAAAGTACTATCATTTAAATGGTAAAATACAATATTCATTTATTGCGCTATCGTACACAAACATGACAATTCGCCCTTCGTCTTACGAATTTTCGATCAGGTCACGTGTCCTGACGCGAGTTTAACATTTTTTACCCATCACAAAAAAAAGTGCACAACGCCGCTAAAGAAGTTTTCACTTCAACAAGTTAAAAACGTACACAGCTTCATGTCCAAACCAGAAATCGAGAACAAATATTCTCGGCACACAGTTAGAGAAATCCGTTTGTAAGCTCATTACACATCATGACCGACCAGTTCAAGGTTTCATATGATTTATAGCAGATGTTCGTAAATAATGTTAGTAGTACAACTATCATCGTATCTCTTTTATAGCACTGTTTGGACATAAGGTAACGAGAATGTTATGTATGAGTTGTTGATCTCGATCTTCTTTGTAAAGCGTTGCTTAATAAATAGGGCGTAGCGTCAGAGATAGCTGTAGATACAAGGTATCATTTAAAATGGGCGTTATACAGCAATGAAACGTGCTATGATGAATGTTATGATAAGGTACTGTGTAAAATATTAACTAGACTGCCTCGGTCGTAACGATAGTAAATGCGACTGGAATGTATTAGTTATCGGGTAAGTGAAAACTTCTTTAGGCGCGTTGAGCACTTCTTGGATGAACAAAAATCATAGAGCTCGCGTCATCGTCACGCTTCGTTATCGTCACGCTTCCACGCTTTCCATTTTTGAATTATTTTAGAATATTAACAATATCTCAGAAATGGTGCGTCCTACGCAAAAAATAACGAAATTTTGACCCCCTTAATAACCGTTAAGAGAGTATCAGGAAACCGACCCGTCCCTTTTTTTTGTTTTGTTGTTTATAAAGAAGTGTTTATGATCAAGGATTAAAGTTTTCAGTTCTATCGGCAGTCACCAAAGATCACCATCAAGGGTTTGGTGACAGTAAGGGTTTAGTGGGCCTAAACAGATATAAACTTGTCTCCTAGTACGCATACGCTATTAGATATACAATATAAGTAGATACAGGCGTAAGACTATGAATGGATGTAATCTAGCAATTAATCATGCGAAATTTTTCTTTACACTGAGTGACACAGTAGACAAAAACATTGGAGTACAACCTACGTTACCTAACGGTTAAGATATATAATTACTAGCTTTTGCGCGCGTGATACCTACATCAATAAAAAGTAGCCTATGTCCTTTCCCAGGTTTTAAACTATATCTGTACCAAATTTCATCTAAATCGGTTGAGTGGTTTAGCCGTGAAAAGGTAACAGACAGACAGACAGATAGACAGACAGAGTTACTTTCGAATTTATAATATTAGTAAAGAAGTAAGGATGTATACGTGAAAATTTATAATTGGCCATATTTCGTAGAGACCTCAACATCGCCTCGGCTGCTATGAGGGCGGTGTGGAGGCCACTGCTATTAGACCACACGACTGCTTACCATCAGGTGGAGTGTGGTCATTTTGACGAGCAAAATAAAAAGTATTTAAAAAAAAATTAGCTATTAATGTTCTAACTGTGTTTACTAGCTGTAAATTTCCAATACATACAGCTAATATGCGACAGAGATTCAGCTTTATCACCAGCGCCCATCGATCCAGCGTCAAACCGCCCAGTATGATGTGCACTAATAGTACTCAACACCCTTGTAACTGCTAATCCTACATGTGCTATGTTTGCATATGAATAGAGTAAAATAGTAATAAAAGGAGATGTCCACTGTTCCATGTTAGCACTTAATTTAATTATGCAATATTCAACTATTTGTTAACTACAAATAAAATTATAAAACATTATGTATCTTCTTAATGTCTTCATTTCTATGTTAATTAATGTAATCGGGGTTGTACCGTTTTAATTATTTATAAATAAATAAATGTATGAAGTCATGGACGTGACCTTTGACCTTTCCTTAATAAGTGTGTACACATTTGGTGGCCTCGATGGCGTAGTGGTTAGTGTAACCGACTGCCACGCCTGAGGTCGCGGGTTTGATTCCCGCACAAGTCAAACATTTTGTGTACATGGACATGGCTGTTTGTCTTGGTCTGGGTGTTTCTATGTATAATATGTATGTATTTATAAAAAAAAAGTATATATATATGTTTATCCATTGTCTAGTACCCATAGTACAAGCTTTGCTTAGTTTGGGCTAGATGGTGTTGTGTGTATGTGGTAGAATATTATTGTTACATAAGTTTTCATAGCCCCTACGAAGCAGTTTAGGATACTGTAAAAATCTGATATACTTACTAGGCTTTTATAACAATTTATATATTCGGTATTTGTCGCCTTGGTAAAATTGGATTTAATGATTTGAGTCTAAGTTTTCTTTGCAATTGTCATCTGTGATTTTAGAATTATTTATTTTTGCTATTAATTGATAGAGACGAATATTATTTTACGATAGCATATTTGTTTTTTCCTATATGCGAAGGACGTACTGAGTACTTCCAGTACTTTCTTCATAATGTATGTGTGACACATTAGATACACATAATTTTACTGGAAAGAGCTGACGTGAGATAAATATCCGACCATCACGTGTCGTCGGTTACCTATGCCTCGGACAATTGCGAGGCTAAGCGCGAAAAGCATACGTCTAACTAAGTGACAAAATCTTTACATCGGTGACAAAGCTACAAAGACCATTAAGGCAATACTGATTCGAATGTAACTAGGAAAGGAATACCTACCGAAATGTTCGGTACAGTAATAACCTGCAATGATGTTCATATACAGTTTGAATGTCGTAATGCGTATCACCACATACAACTTGTAATACATTAAAATATGTGGGTCATATAATTTCGCCAACCTTCGAGTCAGGCTATTTCGTCTTTTTAATTTGAATTATTACCAAACGTTCGGCTACAGCTCTTCGTCTTACGCATTTTTTTTATTGCGACTTGACGTTTTGGTGTTTTATTATGTGTCAGTTTTGTATAGTAAGATATTATTTGACTGCACAGATGACATAGTGGGATTTGGGGTCGCCTCGCCACTACAAAGAATTTTTTAAATCGGTTTAGTAGTTTTTGCGTTAAATCGTTAAAAACAAACAAACAAGAAATCTAATTTTTCTTCTTTATAAATTAGAATAGATATACATATATGTTTGCATGTTTATTGTGTTTTTTATTCATTTTTGTTAATTTAATTTAAAATGAATTGGTCAAGAGCTGTTAATAAAATTAATTGTCTTGCACTTGTGTTTGCTCACACACTTGGGGACTATTATATCTCCTGCGCAGATGATAACCGAAGTTCGGTCTGGAGGACCTTTATAAAATTGACCATACATACTATACATAAAATCACGCCAACGTGCCTTATAAGGTAGGCAGGCATGTATCACACGTATATCTCGCTAAATTAGTGATACTATAAACAATAATAAAAATGCTGTGCAATAATTGTAAGATTATACTGCTTTCATTCGACAGTTTCTAGCTATTTATTAAACTTTTTAATATACAGTTAAAGTCTAACGTAAGGCTTTTTATAGCCAAAATTGCTGATCAATCTAATCTGTATAATTAAAATCAAATCAAGTCAGACACGATCTGATGATAAAATCACATTAAACCTGCGGCTGATGATTAAACATATTTATTTAAAGAACTGTAATCTATATATATTATATACTACTTTAATGTTATACGATACTCGGTTGCAAAATACGGACCAAATGTTTTAGAATCGAAAGATATAAAAATAAAATGTGATAACTTATTGTTTGATTGCACAGATAGCCTACTGGTTTGAGAGGTTGCCTCACCACGGCAACTGTCGTATTGTGGGTTCGTACACAGGATAAAAAATGTTTTAATCCGTGTTCCAAATCAGGTGTGTCTTGTGTCCGTTGTTTCAATGTTTGTAAAATCCATCGTCCCACAGGAGTTATACCTAGCGCGGAAGTTGTCGTTTTATATAAAAACTTATAATCGAAACCCCTTTTTAATATAATACATGTCAATCTACTATCTCGTATATATGCAAATATTTCACAATTAATTTAAAATTGATGTTTTGTCAAGCTTTTCTATAAATGTAAAGTTAATTAATAATTGGAACACTGGGCACTGTTACATACATAATTTATCATATCAGGAAATACAATAATGTCAAGGACAAACTCAATCATTCCATTACCTTAACGATAAAGATTTCCTTTAAGGTGGCCTTTCGCACTGACTCACCTACGCCCTTTCAGTTGGGAACTCGGCTTGCTTTTGTTTAATTTGTGCTGGTGACTTTACAAATGACAAATTTTGCCTGGTAACTTTTTGATGCGCTTAATATATTGAATTCACACACTCATGAAAATGTATAAACGAGAAGAAATGTATTAAGAATCCCTTTTCAAATCTGAAACTATTTGGGTAATAATTCCACTACAGGCAAATGAAAAAATTACTTGTGTTGTGTTTCTATGAAAAGTAAAGTATAAAGAGTTTCTTAAGGACACTCTATTATTAAGGCATTTTTTTGTAAGACGTTAATACATAAAAGCAGTTACACGGCCTGTTGTTCAGCATAATATACAATAGCAAATGGACGATTGCAACAACACTTACGTGCTGCCAATCCTTTAAAAGTGACTCACTGTGCTGCCAACGCAAGACACCAGCAAGGTAGCAAACAGAACTGACTGATGATACCGTGCGACGATTTTAGCCTACGGATGTGTGTAACATTCAGTGATTCACTTTTATCACCTTGAATAACCGCATTCTGTAGATGCCAAGAAAAACTGTGATGTATATCCATATCTATCTACCCATTCCTTTCCTTTCATAGTTTCATCCCAGCGTTAATAACTGTTCCCCAAAGAAGCAATGCGAGACTGATACCCATGTTATTGTAGGCGAACATAGGCTACGGTCATCGCTTACCGTTAGGTAGCCCATATGCAATAGGTATAACAACCTTTTTTATAAGTGTGTTTATATAATTACTAGATGTGCTCGCAGTTTCACGCGCGTTTATAGTTACTGCGCTCCCCCCGTGGATCGTAGCGTGATGTTATGTAGCCTACGGCTTTCCTCGATAAATAGGCTATCCAACACTAAAATAATTTTCAATTCGAACCAGTAATTCCTGAGATTAGCGCGTTCATACAAACAAACGAACAAAATCTTCAGCTTTATAATACCTATATATTAATACGTGAAGCAAAAACTTTATACCCCTTTTTAAGAAAATTGCGCGGACGGAGCAGTATGAAATTTGGCACAGTTAAAGTTTATATGGAGAATGAGGGGCAAATCCTAATATTTATATAAAATATGAATTAGAAATTTATTAAATTAATGAAAAAGCACTACACGCATACAACCATGCATTTGACACACGCAGTCGAAGCGCGTAACTATGGTTACATATATCAATATATAATGACATATATCAGCAACATCTTACAGGCAAACTTTGGTCGAATTTTGAGCACTAGGCGACCGCTATTTAGTATAGATATCTGTAGCTGAGAGGTAAGGAATAAGTCTTTGGAAGTCGTGTACAAAAACCAAAAGATACATGGTATAATTCTGTATGTGTGCAGTGTGTCTACGAGTCTACTTTTTGAAGGGCTTATTTTGTTACCGTTTTCTAAAGGGCACTTTTTTGTTCTTAGATATGGCAACTCCCGTTCTAGGCATAATTCCTGTACCTAGGGGGACTGTACAAACATTTATGAACAACTTTTTATGAATTACACAATTTTTTTCCCGTGTGGGATTCGAATACACAACACTCGGCGCAGTGGCGACCAGTTAAACCACTACGTCATCGGTGCAGTCAAAGAGTGTATAAAAAATAAAAATTGGGGCAGTCTTTGGGGACTGCCGATAGAAGTAAAAACTTTAATCCTTGATCATAAACACTTCTTTATAATAAAAAAAAAGAAATTAAAAAAAGGGGCGGCTCGGATGCTAGTTCCTGATACTCTCTTAGGGGCTATTAAGGGGGTCAAAATTTCGTTCTTTTTTACATAGGACGCACCATTTCTGAGATATTGTTAATATTTAAAAAATATATTAAAGCGTCGAAGCGTGAAGATGACGCGAGTTCCATGATTTTTGTTCACCCAAGAAGTTAAGAAAAAATTTTAGAGTGAAATCCGAAAAAAAAAAAAATTAAAACGTAGTCTTATTATTTTTACCTCTTAGCTACCAAATATAAAACGTATTATGCTTTTTAGTTTTATTTGACAATATTCATGTATTTTTCACACACTTTCGTTTGGTTTATTTTATACCAGTATATGTACCAGTTACCCTTGTTATCCTCAAACGTAAATATAAACAACGTTTTACTTCATTACAGTAATTTCGCACGTTAATAATCTAGACTTGTTTCATTTCATTGACACATTTAATTGTTGCAAGCTATCTGTTTGCGTGAGAATTGCTTTTGTATATAATGTAGGTTTGTTTTTATTTGTTTTCATGTCACTCATATTAGACAGACGTATGTCAATTGGCTTTTTGTGTATCGTTAGTAATATTGTAGATGCGAAAGTGTGTTTCTTGGTTTGTCCTTCATTTAGGAAGCAAACCAGTAACAAACAGTCATTATATTAATTTATATAGAATAATATATATGTGCAATTAATTGACAAAGGCTTCTTATTAACAACAACTGTTTCTTTCTGAATTGTCTACAATAATTTATCTTATGTATAGGTCTTTTTTAAAGTATTAGAAAATCTTGTATTGCCTTTAACCCCAAAACTTGTGCCAAATCGCAGGTAGTTATGGAATAAATGTATTAAATACTAGATTTAGCCCGCGGCTTCGCTCGCGTTAATTTAGAATTTGACAATCAATTCGGGTCGTACTCTGCTTGTAATAATATAATTCATTCATGATTCGAAAGACACGTGGCGCCATCTACTATCATGAGAACGTTATTGTTGTTTTCCTCGGGTACACTAATTTTTTTCTGAATGAAAGGTAGCCTATGTCTTAATCTGTACTCCTGACAACGTATATGCAAAATTTCAGGATGATCGGTTCAGTGGTTTAGGCGTGAAAAGGTAACAAACAACAAACTCATTTTCGCTTTTATAATATTAGTAAGGATTATATTGAACAATAATAAACTTGTGTGTATTAGTTTCCCGTTGTCTTTTTCAATTCAACAATCACTTATCTAGGAATAATCCCTGTGTTCGTGTATTTTAGCAAGTCACTTGGTGGGGCGCCCAATTATTTTGTTTTTGAAGTGAAAACTTCTTTAGGCGCGTTGAACACTTCTAGGGTGAACAAAAATCATAGAACTCGCGTCATCGTCACGCTTCCACGCTTTCCATTTTTGAATTATTTTAGAATATTAACAATATCTCAGAAATGGTGCGTCTCTAAGAGAGTATCAGGAATCCGACAAGCCTTTTTTTTAAATAAGTGTTTATGGTCAAGGATTAAAGTTTCCACTTCTATCGGCAGTCCCCAAAGATTGCCCATTTTTTTTTTGTAATGTAATTTACGGCTCTAAGTCCCCTGCGAGACAGAAATTATTGCAATTTCTGTCTCGCAGGGGACTTTACAAACATTTGAACAACAGACACAATACTTAGAGTCGGACCGTCTATTTATGCATCACACAATTTTTTGTCTCTTGTGGGAGTCGATCTTATAACTATACTCGATGCTGTAGCAGTGGTGTGCTGATCGATTAAACAACTACGCCATATGTGTATACATATATATATATATATATATATATATATATATATATATATATATATATATATATATATATATATATATGTACCGGGAAGCGGTTGGATGCGGGTGGCCCAAGACCGGTCTGTGTGGAAAACCTTGGGGGAGGCCTATGTCCAGCAGTGGACGTCCTTTGGCTGACATGATGATGATAATATAAAATATTCTATCACATACATGGAAATAGCAAATGGAAATCCGTAGTCTCTGCCTACCTCTCTGGGAAACAGGTGTGAATCTATGTATGTATGTAAGCACACACACGCAACACCATCTAGCCCAAACTAAGCAGAGCTTGTACTATGGGTACACTAGACAATGGATAAACATACATATATACTTATTTTCTAAATACATACATATTATACATAGAAACACCCATACAAACATCCATGTTCCTGCACACAAATGTTTGACTTGTGCGGGAATCGAACCCGCGACCTAAGGCAGTCGGTTACACTAACCACTACGCCATCGAGTCGTCATATATGGACCATGTGCCCAAACTCCGACCTGTCTGTGTTGATAATGTATTAGCAGACAAAACCTGATAGGTAACACTTTGACCAACTAGAGACCTTACGAGATCGAAGAGGCAGTCAGTTAAGCATAGTTCTAGTACACCACCTTTTTATTTAATCATACGGTGAAGTCAAGTGTTATGTAACGCCACCTCGTGGCGATTACGTAACAAGTTTTCCACCAGATGCATTATATAATGGTTTTTATACAATTACCCACCTGTGAAACAGGTAGGGGAGATTCCGAGTTTTTGTATAGGAAGACGTTCTGTGTGCAATCTGATTTATAGTTTACCTAGGGAAAGTCTTCAAATCTATCATGTAGTTTAGTCAGGAAGTTATCCTGTCCTGTCAATTACAAAACAGGTGCTTCGTTTATGCAACGCATGCTTCTGGGGTTCTTCTTGCCCATATCAAGTCCCTGCCGCGGTATAGCGATGTCTTAGTAGTTTTTCTCTCCCACTACCGGTGGCAGGTCTTGCATTAAAAATGTTATTATCTTGATTATAAAGATCGCATATTACTGGTTCCGAAAGGTTTGATACCACAATTCAATCCTTCAATTTGCAGAAGAACAATTTGCGAAGCAGATTTGCGTTCCTAATGAAGGACAAAATATACATACATACATAGATTCACGCCTGTTTCCCAGAGGGGTAGGCAGAGACTACGGATTTCCATTTGCTACGATCCTGACACACTATACAAAAAGAAAAAAAGATAAAGATAAAGATCCTGACTAAATATAGCCTTTCGATTTCTTACATAATATCTCCTTTTTTGTAAACAGCAGCTTTGCCCTGTTATACATTCAATTCATGGTTGGCTTTTCTGCTACCAAGAACCAACATTTATTCTCGTTTGATAGTAACGATCATAAGAAACGGTATGGCATTACTTGTGTTGTATTTCTGCAGTGAGTACCGATGCTGCGTTGACATTTGAACCAGTTGTTTCAGATTAAATAATATTTATTCGGCCATCGATTAATCGATTAGACATAATTAGAATCAAAATCGCCGTACGTATGCGTCTATCGTGTGTGCATCTATTCGCGCATTATATGGAGCTGATGTCAGTTAATCCAGCGATTTCAAATGAACTCGGCTGACATGGTACAAAATAGCTGAGCGTACGCTTCTTATCTAGTGCTGGCCATCTTAATCTATGTATTTTGTGTCCAACGACTGTGTCTATTAGAGTAATTGATAAGACATCATTTAAAATCGAGATTGCCGTACGTGCGAGTCAATGTGTATATTGCGTTGACAGTGCAGTGAGTCTTTTTGGGTAGGTTTGCAATATGCTAGCATTCAAATTAATTAAAACATTTTAGGATATAAATAAAATTGACTTTTAAATTTAGTTGACTCTAGAATGCATCTTTATAAATAAAATTGACTTTTAAATTTAGTTGACTCTAGAATGCATCTTTACACTTCGGTATCAATAGTCATTGGCACTTTCTGGTACTATACGCACAAGTATCTGAGCTTACCTTTCAAGTTTGTATATATACATCACATGTTTTTCGTAGGAGCAGTCAGAGACAACGGATTTTAACTTGCTTGATTCACTTCCATTACATTTATATTTCAGGTTAATCTCTATTGAATAAATTACATAATACCGTAAAAGGCCTTAGTGTTTTATTACAGACTAGATGTTCCCGCGGTTTCACCCGCGTTTATCATTACTGCGCGGCCCCCGTGGGTTGTAGCGTAATGGTATATAGCCTATAGCTTTCCTCGATAACAAGGCTATCCAACACTAAAAGAATTTTTCAAATCGAACCAGTAGTTCCTGAGATTAGCGCGTTCAAACAAACAAACAAACATACTCTTCAGCTTTATAATATTAGTATAGATGTAAGTACCTAACATGCCTTAGGGTATGTTAATTACAATTACGCATTCAATTAGGTGGGATATTAAAAATTTCGCATACCATGTCGTAATAGATCCACTACAAAAAATTTACGACAAGTTAAAAAACTGGATTTTGATTTCGCTACTACATATTACATATATATAATTGGTATGTATATGTAATATCGTTGCTAAAAAGCCTTTTGGAATGTTTGTTACGCTATGATTAGTTGTAGCACGCGTCGTAAATTTTATGATCCATTAATGTAATAAATCATGTTTGTTTTATAAATGTTTTGTATAAGACATTATTACTTAATTCATCGATAGAAAATAATGTGCTATACAGGATAACTCAGAAGTCGATGTCAAGCCGGAATCAGGTAACAGCCTAAGTTATAATATCTATGTCTATACTTATAATAAAACTGTAGAGAGGTTAATTCTGTACATTGAATATATATTCAAAATTAATATTGGAGGATGAATGGTGATCGATACTGATGACAAAAATGCAATCAGTAAATTTTTTGTCTGTCTGTCTGTCTGTCTGTATGTGCACGCATGGGTCAAAAACTACTGAAGGGATTTTAACCAAACTTGATACGATTGTAGTCCATACTCCTGGGCAGGTTATAGGCTATATAACATAACGCTAAGACACATAGGAGCAGAGCAGTGACGATAAATTTGAAGCAAGTCGGACGAAAATGCACTTTCGAGCTCTTATCCTCGCATACGTTGATCATACACCAAAAGTATGTATTACAAAGATGATGGTCTTCGAAAGATCTACAAAAAAGTACTTAATAGTATATATCTATCTTTTATAAATTAGCCACAATAACGTGTTTAATCGTTAGGCATTTCTTCAAAGTGTATTAAAATACATAAATATATTGTATTTCACATAGATATATCTTTATCGACCTCCCACATTCAAAAAGTACACTTTAATATTTATATTATAAAAAAAATATAGGAATCGGTTTATAAACACACAAGATATAGATGAAATAAAACTTCCAAATCTCGCCGCGCCAGTATGGGTACGGCTATACGGTTGATTGTTGTTTAACGCGCGAAACGGCCATCCGCTGCATTTATATGTAAAAAGGCGGGGGCGCTCACGCGCCGACTTCACTCACATTTTGTTTGTTTGGTTAAACGCGGTAATCTAAGGAACTACGGGTAAAAATTAGAAAAATATTTCAGTGTTGGATAGCCCATTTATAGAGGAAGGCTATAGGCTATATAACATCACGCTACGACCAATAGGAGCGGAGCATAAATGGAAAATATTGCAAAACTAGGAAAATTCTCTTATGTGAAGCAAACGAAGTTGCGCGGGTCAGCTAGTAATTATAATAAAGCCTTTTATTCGGACAATAGATATACAATTGTTTCTTATACTACTGCACTGATATATATGTATTTTACACAATTCAAATTATTCGCGTATTTGGTGTTTCTTTACTTTCTGTAAGTCCGTTTGCCAGTTGGCAAAGGCCTCCTCCAACCTACTCCATTCTAGTCTCTCTCTGGCTACTCTACTCTATGTTATGCCTGCAACCTGCCTGATATCATCGTCCCATCTTTTTTGTTGTCTGCCTCTTTTCCTTTTACCTTCCCTTGGGTACCAATGTGTAATTATTTTGCTCCATTTGTCCCTTCCTCTGACCATGTGTCCCGACCACTTCCATTTTAGCCTTTTTATTTTTAGGGTTACGTCCTGTATTTTGGTCTTTTTTCTAATATGAATGTTTCTTATTCTATCCCCCCTCTTTACTCCTATCATGCTTCTCTCCATTGCTCGTTGGCAAATAGCAATTCTATTGCTTGTGTTTTTTGTTGTGGCCCATGTTTGGCTTCCATACATTAAGATTGGTAGAATGCAAACATTGAATAATTTGCTCTTTGTTGCTATATGAAGGTTTTTGTCTTTCATTACTTCCCTTAGGCCCCAATACCTTTTCCAGCTGTTTGCTATTCTTCTTTCGATTTCTTTGTTTATGTTATCTTTGGGTGATATCAGCTATCCAAGGTATATATATTCTTCAACATAGCTAATTTTTGACTCGCCTACATTTATGCTGCTTTTATTTCCGTTGGTCATGACTTTTGTTTTTTCGGGATTTAATTTTAGTCCTACTTTTTCACTCCGATGCTAGTTCGTTTAACATTATATTTAGGTGTCCTGGTGTTTTTGCGAATAACACAATATCATCGGCAAATCTTAAGTGTGTTAGTTTGCGGCCGTCTATATTTAAACCCAGATTTACCCATTCAAGGCTTCTAAAGATAATTTACAAAACAGCGGCGAAAAGTTTTGGAGAGAGAGGATCTCCTTGTCTTAATCCTTTTTGTCCAAAAAAAATAATAACTATCAGAAATATATGGAAAAAATGTAGGTTATTTTTTTTTAAATTATTGGCATTTAAAAATATCAAAAATATCTACACCCTGTGACGATCTTTACACTCCTGTTACTACAGATATTGACATTTTGATTTTTTTTGTTATGTAATTTCGAATAATGCTTCTTTAAGCTCTCGATTTTTTTCGATTATTTAAGATATGGATATAATACCACTATATATGAACACCAAAAAGCCTTCTATGTGCCAACAGCATTAGCCTAGATAAAGAGATAACTTGACCAAATATTAATTCTAGGGAATAATTCTCTTTGTCTTGTTTTTTACAACTTCTTTCTCTCTTTGTCCTTTATTCACCCTTTTAAGTTACCGCCTTAGTATTTTGAAGTACCTCCTATAGAAGGGCATGACGTGGCTGAAGAGCCAAGAATATCCTCATTTCCAAAACTGGATGTCTTTGCTCTCGGATCTTGAATGTTTCGATATCAACTAGTTCTTCGGATTTATATTGTAGATGTATCCTGCTTCAAGTTATAGATTTACACTACAGTATTAAATCACCACAAAAAACAGGTACATAACAGCATTGCCGACGGCTACTTTCTTTGTATAATCCTATCTAGATACACATAACCAAGTCAGGTTAATTGTAAACTTATGTCATAAGGTACAACACTTTGCATTTATAAATATTAATTGGGATGCTTAACGGTTAAAGAGATTTTGAAATTATAATTTACACTGCATTTCCCGTATTTCTCTGTAGTTTTATTGGTAAACCTGTCTCTATTACCTTACAGTTTACTTGTAAGCCTACATTTACGTATGCGTATAGCACTACGTTTATATAGAGTAAGTGATAAAGGATTAAGATAATAAATGTAATGTCACAATATAGTGTCTATAACACTTTTATAACATATTTTTTCAGTTTTATATATTTTAACGTAGTAGTGGTTTACGTGGTCGCCTAGCCTAGCCTAGTTCCCAGTGCGCTGAGAGTTGTGGGTTAAATCCCAACATGGGACAATAATTTGTGTGATCAACACATCTTAGTTATTCCGAGTCTGGATGTTCTTTTTTTGAATGTTTGTAAAGTCCCTGCGACACCAGATTTATTCCTAGTGCGTGGGTTGTCTTTTTCAAACAGAAACAAAATATGTGTAATTTGTGATCTTTTATTTAATACTAGCTTTGCCCGCGGCTTCGCTCGCGTTAATTTAGAATTTGATAATCAATTCGGGTTTTATTCTGCTTGTAATAATATAATTCAATCATGATTCGAAAGTCACGTGGCGCCATCTATTATCATAAGAACGTTATTGTTGTTTTCCTCGGGATGAAAGGTAGCCTATGTCTGTTTCTGTATACCTGAAGACGTATATGCAAAATTTCAGGATGATCGGTTCAGTGGTTTAGGCGTGAAAAGGTAACAAACAAACAAACTCATTTACGCTTTTATAATATTAGTTAGGAAGTTAGGATTACAAATTATTTTTGTTTCTATATATTAAAACTGCCTCGTTGTTTCCGGGGCGTACTAAATGTTATTGAGTTTTCTTGTAAGAAAATTCTTAGCGGGGTTACCAAAGTGCCACTCCCATGCTGCTTCCAGTAGATGAGCAAATGCTTGACTATAACGCAAAATATAGCTGTCAAAATGTGGGTATAATACTAACTTCCATCGCGGGTATATTCGGGGCTTAATTCTATATAATTATGTATATCATTTAGGTAAAACTATAGCAGTAATTGCAAGTGCGGTATAACCAATAGCCTTTGTACCTACATAACACTTTTGTTACAACCAATAGAACGAACTAAAAGATTATTTTGCTGCATCTTCTGTAGAGTCTAAGTACTGTAAGATTGCAGTAGACTTGACAAAAGATTCTTTAGTTGTCCTTTGACCACAACAGAATCTTTAAAAAAACTCAAATCTATTTAGGTATACTAAGGTATACCTGATTGGATTTGTACACATTAGTTTTTTAGTCATGACTTAAATTATATGTAAATATTTTAACAAGAACTTGAGAGAGTTGTGACGTTATGCAAAAACAACCTCTGCATCGTAGTTTTTCAATCCAGTTGTACTTTTAGCTAAACAACATTTTTGTTAAGAGAAATGCATCAGCTTTTTGCGTTTGGAGAATTCACATGCAACCAGGTTCATTCTGAGAAAACAACTTGACCCTTTACGCAATTAGTCCTAGTATGTTTGTTTACGCTTGCTGTTTTAGAGTATTTACAGCTAAAGTCGCCGTAAATGCTTTTGTTGAGTATATATATTACTATATACTATATATATTTGATTTGGTACCAGTGGCCCCTTTCTATCACCGTACCACTCGACACCGAAGCAGGGTTCATCCATATCACCTGAAAGCGTTTAATTCTAAGACGGTACGCTTTCAGCGATCATTTCTCCCACGTACGTGCAAGCTCTGGAATGAACTGCCAGCTTCGGTGTTTCCCGAGCGCTATGATATGTCCTTCTTCAAACGAGGTTTAAAGAGAGTTCTTCTTTCACGGTAGGCAGCGGCTTTGCTGTGTCCTGACATTGCTGAAATCCATGAGCTGCGGTTACCACTTTCCATCAGGTGGGCCACTTGCTCGTCTGCCACCAAAGGCAATAAAAAAAATAAAAAAATATATATAGCGTCCTCTTATGACCTATATAAACTTTACTAAATAAATTCGCAATATCCGGCTTCTACGAGACGTGCCTGTGACCTAGAAAACCCGACAATATTTTGCAACTATAATAATCAATACAGCAAGTTAGTATTGTCAGAATAGAGGAGAGGAATATTCAGAATACTCTCACTATTTAAGTTCTAGTGAAATACCTTTATACGCTACCGAAATTTAGGTCAAAAACAAACAAAAAAAAATCAACAGGTTGCACTCCGGATGTGCTGGCAGAAGTGAAAACTTGAATATTAACGTTGTGCATTTTTGATATTTTGGAATGGTTAGGGAATAATTTTACACGAATTGCTTTAATTATCAGTATAAAAGTACTATCACTTATGTGGTAAAATACAATATTCATTTATTGCGCTATCGTACACAAACATGACAATTCTCCCTCCGTCTTACGAATTTTCAATCAGGTCACGTGTCCTGACGCGAGTTTAACATTTTTTACCCATCACAAAAAAAGTTCACAACGCCACTAAAGAAGTTTTCACTTCAGAAAGTTTATTAACAATTGGTCAAAAACCAACAAATATCTAAGTTATATCACGGAAGGTAATAGTCTAGATATTGAATACAGGAACCAACCTAGTTACATAAGTATTACAAAGGCTATCAATGTAGGTTCAGTGTATTCAACACTCCATATACGGCAGCCTATAAATAATTAATAGTATATTTGCCGTTGCTACATAAACAGCCTAATCTCCTGTTAATCAATACAATTTACTAACAAATCTCTACCATTTTAGGACATAATGTTTCTTCACATGTAAATGTTGTAAAATTAACGTAACAAGATGTTAATAAGTTTTATGTTGAGCGAGATTCGGGGTCAATAGCAGATGTATGGAGCCATTGATGGATTACACTGATATATTATAAGCTATAAGTACAAGTAATGATGAAATTGATTGAGTAAGCTTCGGTAAAGGCGGTTCGCATACGCACAATTTAGTACTGTTGAAATAGTTTATTGAATAGCTGAGGTTTGTTTTAGTATTATAGTTTCATGACTTCTCATATATTATGACTTAGGAAGGCCTTTAGAAGATTGTGTAACGTATGAATTTTGGAGGTTATATTATAAATAATTATTGCTCCTCTTTTACTAATGAAAAACATTCATCCTTGTCTGGACACACATAACGTAGCGAGAGCATGCGATAACTATTTAAAAAAGTTTTGATTGGTTTTATTATGAAGTTATTACAAGTTTACAGAAATAGTAATCAAAGGATAGTATCGGATAACAATTGCGAACAACAGAAAAAATAACGGGTTGCACTCCGGGAGTGACGGCAGAAGTGAAAACTTGAATATTAACGTTGTGCATTTTGATATTTTGGAATTGTTAGGGAATAATTTTGCACGAATTGCTTTAATTACCAGTATAAAAGTACTATCATTTATGTGGTAAAATACATTTATGTATCGTACACAAACATGACAATTATTCTCCCTCCGTCTTACGAATTTTCGATCAGGTCACGTGTCCTGACGAGAGTTTAACATTTTTTACCCATCACAAAAAAGTGCACAACGCCGCTGAAGAAATTTTCACTTCAATAATAATTGAATACTTGAATTTTACAATATAGCTTTAAACATGAATTTAATGTTCAGTTATCTATGTTTGATTGTGTTTTGTAACTTTCTCGAAGGTGTTGCAGATGTATCAACACGCACATAATTAACGTTATCTCGTGTACTGCAGTGGTATTCGGTAAGATCTCATTGACAGACTCACTTCCAAATTCACAGTGAAAACTCTGTTGTAACCATAGTTGTATCTTTCTACAGACAAAGTGACATTTGAGTTCGAGATGAATTCAGAGATTAGCAACGCGGAAAACGAATAAAGGTGGTTGGAGATTTAAAAATAACAAGCTTATTTTAGATTTAGCGGTCAGTCACTTATGACATTTTGTTATTCAGATATATTGCAAATTAAAAACCTGTTTAATGACTTTTGTTACGAAGTTTACCGTTTTACCTATTATAATAAAGCGTTAATGCTTATAGCCATAGATCCCAGAACATGACGAATCATGTTTCATATAGGACCGCTATATTAGTACCGTGGCTAAATAGTCCGTTCAGAAATAGTTTATGCGTACTATGCAATACAAATGTTTCCATAATTACCTACCATACGAACAACTATTAGAAAAATATAATATCTTAACACTTGAAAATAGACGTAAAGTGCTCGAATCAATGTTGCTCTACGACATTCGTAATAATAGATATGATTGCCCGTCTATAGTTAATCAAATTTGTTATAGAATACCTACTAGGACGTAATGCCGTAACCCCTGTAAGCTCTAAAATATGTATCAAAAGGATACAAGAATTGAAACCTGTATTAATGGTTGAGGGATGTCCTATGGAGCAGGTCAATGAAGCTCGCAATTTGGGTTTAGTTATGGATGGTGAACTGCATTTTGAGACACATATTCTTGAAGCTGTCAAAAACTGTTTTTACCGTCTCAAACTGCTATACCGAATTCGCCAAAATCTCAGCACAGATATGCGTATAATGCTTTGTGAGTCTCTTATATTATCCAAACTAAATTATGCAGATACAGTATTTGGTCCATGTTTGTTGCAAAGAACCCAAAATTTAATACAAAGTGTACAGAATGCTTGTGCTAGATTCTGTTATAACATCCCACCCCGTTCCCATGTCACTCCATTTCTAATCAGTGGGGGCCTCATGAACATGTCTACCCGTAGACACCTTCATTTGGCAACTTTACTTTTTGGCATTGTTCTGAATAATAAGCCCAAATACCTTTTTGAAAAGTTGACGTGGTCTCGGAATATTAATCAATACAGCACAAGGAGCACTCCACATCTTTTGATAATTACGAGGCACAGAACGACAGCTTTTAGGGGTAGTTTCAGGTACGCCGCTACTAAATGTTGGAATGATCTGCCGCCGCCTTTGCGTAGCCTGAAAACATTACGTACATTCCAAAGTAAATTTAAAGAAATTCTGCTATTCCAACAAAAATCATTACAATGAGCGGAACTTTTCTTACCTGTATGGTGCCATTAGTTATAATTTTTGTATATCATAATCTTCTTCTTCATAGCAAAAACAAAATTTATTGCGTTAGCGCAGTCAGTTATTTGTCGTTTTTCACTGTCAGTCTTGACACATGGGGATGCGTTCGGATTCACACATCAGTTATTTATTATAGCTTTTGTCAAATAAAATTAGTTTAATTTAAACATAAATATTATAATATCATTTTATTAGTATTATATATATATCATAATCATTTTATTAGTATTATATATATTATGTATTATATATTATTATTATAAACAGAGGCGCAACGGAAGACCAGCGCTAGTTGTTTACAACTAGCATCTTGCTGAGTTGCGACCTATTTGCTGCAGTAATGTTATTGTTCCTTTTTACTTTACTTTTTGCTAACCATATTTGTAAGTGTACTGTTGCAAATAAACGTATTTTCTTTCTTTCTTTCTTTCTATTCGCAACAGCCCGCTGTCGTACTAACGCAGGTAAACATTCCCCACTATACCGTATAGTTAATTCTTATAATATTAATTTCAACTCTGTAGATATTGCGGCGTTTCGTCCTAGCACCTTTAAATGTGATATCATGAAGCTCCTAATATAGTTCTTATAGTTTTTATCATATTTGTTTAACGCTTAAAATATTGCAATATGTAAGCTGTGGTAAACGGTGTTGGTGACACAATTGTCAGCACCTTGTAAAAATGACTCCTTGTCTATATGTATTGCTGTCACTGTTTGTTTACCCAAATAAAGAGAAAAAATAAATATGATTTTTTTGCACGCATGGTCATCGGTTCGATTCTAAAGACGAGTTTTATTGTATTTTTCTGGTAAATCATTCTTAATAACAGCACGCAATCTGAAAATCATCCGGTGCATGATAAAAGGCTCGTTCCTAGTGCTTAATGAATATAAACATACATAGTTAGCAATATTTTCGGTAGTAGAGCCAAGCTGGTTACAGCAGGAATGGGCCGGCTCGACCGGGGAAGTACTACCCTCTCACAGAAAATCGACGTGAAACAGCAGTGTTTCGCTGCTGTGTTTCGTTCGGTGAGTGAGAGCGCCGGAGGCCTAAGCATGAGGTGACGATTCTCGCAGCTCATGAGGGACCTGCAGAGTATCCGTAGAGTCATTGTGTGGGTGGCGCGAGTCGACCCGGCGGCCAGGGAGAGCCGTAGAAACGGTGCTCTGCTGGCCGCCCGCGGTATAGTCCAGAGGCCCAACCGAGTCTAACCAACTAGGTTGGCTGCCTTATCATGCCGCGCATAATCTCGAGGTGGGTCGTCGTGCCGGATGGTGACCGGAGGGTGGGTCCCGGCGACCACTTTCGGGAGGGTACGGAGGTCCTTCCGTCCGTCGGATCGGCTATCGCCATACCATACAGTTATATGACAAAACTTGCTCTGCGCCTTGCCCCACTTTGCTGCGAGAATAGCCGCCTCTTTTTTTTTCACGTTTCCCCTTCCTTTCACTCTATGGCAGTACGAACAAAGCATTGTCGTTCAACAGCAGCCAATCGCCGTAACCCCACTGCTGCTTCCTGTGTCGTGGAGTTTATTAACATCAGAGGACTCCACGCTAACCTTAATGCCGTCCATCACCACCTGGAGACGGCTCGGCCGGCAATGCTTTTTCTAACGGAGACACAAATACGCCGTCCTGCAGACACGAACTACCTGCAATATCCCAGCTACGTGCTAGAGGAGTGTTTCCTCGCGTAAGCCGGGGTATGCTTGTTTGTTAGGGCGGATATTTGCTGTAGCCGTCTACAATGCATAGAGGACCCTTCCTTCTCTGTCCTTTGGGTACACGTAGATCATGGCTCTTTCAGCCAAATCTACATGTGCCTCTACCGATCCCATTCAAGAGACGCTGAGACAACTCGACTCTTCAATTACCTGAGTCAGGTGGCAGACGACGCGCAGGAGCGGTTTCCGAACGCTGAGTTGGTGTTCTTGGGAGATTTCAATGCCCACCATGAGACCTGGTTGGGTTCTCCCAAAACAGACCACGCGGGACGAACTGCCCATGCGTTCGCTCTCACGCATGACCTGTCTCAACTGGTACTCCAGCCCACCCGGATACCAGACATTGCAGGTCAGGCGCCCTCTCTGCTCGATCTGCTGCTGACGAGTAACCCGAACCGGTACAGTGTGTCGATTCGTGCTCCTCTGGGCACCTCAGACCACTGTCTGGTTTGTGCCACAGCTGTTGTTGTTACGCCCCCACGACCCGAGGAGGCAAGACGACGACTGTGGCACTACTCGTCGGCAGACTGGGATGGAATGCGGGAGTACTTCGCATCCATCCCTTGGGCTCAACGCTGCTTTGAGAACAGGGATCCATCAGAGAGCGCTACTGCTGTCGCTGGTGAAATCATCCTGGGTATGGAATATTATATTCCATACAGTGATGTCACGAGCGGCGGCAGGAAAAGGCCCTGGTTCGGTCGTGAATGCGCTGATGCTGTTAAACGCAAACAGACAGCGTACCGCGCTTGGACCAGGGCTCGCACTCTCCACGACCCTAACGTGGATCACCTGAAGGCAGCGTTCAACCAAGCCACAAAGGTCTGCAAGAGGGCATACTTAAGAGCGGATGCCCAGCGCGTCGCACGGTTCGGCCAGGAACTCATGGCGCATCCTACGGGCAGTAGTAGCTAATGGCGCCTGGCCAAAGCCGTGCAGTCCAACTTCTGCCAGACCTTGCTGCCCCCTCTGAGGTATCCGAATGGATCACTGGCTCATCGGCCGCAGGAGAAAGCAGATCTGCTTGCAAATCTCTTTGCGGCCAACTCCCGAATCGATGACTGCGGTTCGCAGCCGCCTAACATTGCCAACTGCGGCTGCGGCAACACCATGCCTGATATATGTATCAGGCAACGAACCGTTCGTGCGATACTGCAGTCTCTCGATGTTCGGAAAGCCAGTGGACCTGACGGCATCCCAGCTGTGGTCCTTAAAAAATGTGCAGCGGAGTTGTCTCCCACGCTTACGCGCCTATACCGGACGTCTTACGCCGCAGGCTTTGTGCCTGAGGCTTGGAAGGAGGCGAACGTTCAACCGATTCCCAAAAGGGGGACCGTTCCGAGCCAAGCAACTATCGACCCATAGCTATCACCTCTGTGCTCTCCAAGGTGTTCGAGCGGATTATAAACACCCAAATTGTCCGCTACCTGGAGGATCAATCGTTGATCAATGATCGCCAATACGGCTTTCGGTCTAAACGATCAACGGGTGATCTTCTAGCGTTCGTCACGCACCTCTGGGGTGAGGCTATGGACAAGCACGGCGAGTCTTTGGCTATCAGCCTTGACATAGCCAAAGCTTTCGACAGAGTCTGGCACCGGTCTCTTCTTTCCAAGCTTCCGGCCTATGGCTTGCCCCCTCAACTATGCACCTGGATTGCAAGTTTCCTGCAGAAGCGTCGTATTCGGGTCCCTTGCGACGGTCGCGCTTCCAAATTTATGCAGGTCAATGCAGGAGTGCCTCAGGGTTCTGTCTTATCCCCTACGCTCTTTCTTCTGCATATCAATGATATGTTGAATCTCGGCAACATACATTGTTATGAGGACGACAGTACGGTGCATTGGCGATATCTCGGACATCCTGGGGCCAAACAGGCTGAGGTTGAGGGGAAAAGGCAGAATCTTGTCGTTGAACTTGACCAGACCTTGGACCGCATCTATGAATGGGGTGCCAAGAACTTGGTCGAGTTCAACGCCAAGAAGACCCAGGCATGCGCGTTCTCAACAAAAAAGTCTCCGTTCCTTTCCCTCCCTTCTCTGAAGAACACTCCGCTGTTGATACGTGACAGCCTCTCCATCTTAGGTATGGATCTTTGCCGCTCCCTTAATCAGAAAACCTATATTGAGAGCGTCATTATGCAAGCTTCGCGAAAACTCGGAGTTCTGAACAGGGTGAGGCGGTTCTTCACGCCTGGGCAACTGTGCCTATTGTATAAGGCACAAGTGCGCCCTTGCGTGGAGTACTGTTCTCATCTTTGGGATGGCTCCGCGCAGTACTTGCTGGACGCTCTCGACCGGTTACAGCGGCGGGCTGTCCGTATCATCGGAGATCCAGAGGTCACGAGTTCACTGGAACCTCTGCAACTCCGTAGGGACATTGCCTCATTGGCATGTTTCTACAGAATATACCACGGGGAGTGCTGTGAAGAGTTATTCCACCTTATCCCGCCCTCCCCTTTCCTATCCAGAACAACGCGTGCTGGGCTCAGATGCCATCCTTACACGGTAGAGTCGATTACAGCGCGTACCAAAAAGTTTGGGTCGTCATACCTCTGCCGAACGACCAAGGCATGGAATTCTCTGCCAAGGCACGTGTTTCCTTCTTCCTTCAATCCTCGGTTCTTTAAGCGGGGCGTGAAAAAGCATCTTCTCAGGCCGTCAAAGTAGAGACCTCAACATCGCCTCGGCTACTGTGGAGGCGATGTGGAGGTCACTGCTCTTAGACCACACGACTGCTTACCATCAGGTGGAGTGTGGTCATTTTGACGAGCAAGAAAAAAAAAATAATATGTTGGTCTCGTAACCTCTGCTTGATTGACAATTATCGCCTGCTCCGTGCCTCGGAGAACACGTTAAGCCGTCGGTCCCGGCTGCCATGAACATCTATGGCCCTCGTTATTGGGAAAGTCAGTACCCTCTAATATTCTAACACTGGTCTAACCTTAGGGTATCGTTAGCCTTCGGGTTGCGGAGGTCAAGTGGCAGCCGCTCCGTGTAAAAACTGATATCCAGTCAAATCCGGTTAGACTAGAAAATGCCGACCCCAAATGACTTGGGAATAATAAAGGCTAGGGAGAAGAAGGATAACCTCTGCCTACCCGCTCCGGGATATATAGGCAAGTCTATGTGTATGTATTAATATTTATTAACAATATTTTATAGTCTGTCGACAGCCTAATAATTGATACCACGCAGGTATAAAGCGTCGGTTACTTAATCAGTGTATTACATTTAATGGTTTCTTTAATAGATGCGAAATTGTTGAAGATGACACTTTTATGATACGAAATTGTGGCTTAACATAAATTAAGTAATACTCATTGACATTTTCGGTGCAAATACTTGAAATTTAAATCGTTAAACCGATTCTATTAGTCAATTGGAATAGATTGTTCTAATATTTAAAAGTCTTATTGTCATGGCCATCATTTTGTGAACTTATGAGCAGTATCAAGCACCCCATAGTACATACATAAACTTATGCGTCTTTCCTCTAAGGCATAGGTATCTTACACACCCACATTTCGCTATCTAGAATAATAATAATAGAAATAGAAAGTAAGCTCATTGCCGTTTTCCTGAGCACAGTTCCAGACTCTGTGATGGTTCTGATACATATTTGTCAAAAAACCTAACAACACTTCGTTCGATCCGGGCATTTAACCTGAGATTTCATGCACAGGAATTTCACTTATTACACCACCAAGGTCACCTACATATTTTCTCAAAAGCCGAATCATTATGCAGCCGCAAAAAACAGAAAACTATCACATTGGTCTGCTGCTTACAACACAGTAAACCTCCGTACTACAGGAACACAAAATTGGATACAAACATGAAAAATTCGAGGAAAACATTCATGCATTTACAGTTTACTAACAATAAAAAGCCTAAACATTTCCTTTCCTTATTTAAAACACCGATAAAAATATGGGAAATAGCATAAAGCTTAGAAAAATAAAGAAAATCGTTTGATTAACAAAGGTACCTACTGAACTATGTCTCCTATGTCCATTTTTGTATAGATTTGAAATTCTACAAACACACTAATAACACAATTCTATAACAAACAGGTATTAGATTTACTTTAGCAATCTAAACTCCTAAAGATGTTAGAGAGCACTGTCAGTGGTATTGAAATTAAATTATAAACCCCTTTTACATGTAAACTGTATCTATCTACGTAGCTTAAGTAACTTTATTATATAACTTTAGTCTCTGTAGTTTCCAAATCTGCATATTTCTATTAATATTATAAATGTGAAAGTGATACTTGATTGCCTGTTTTTGAAATTGTGGATAGACTAGGATACTTTAAACCCCCGATAATAGGATATTTTGGATAGGATATATTTGCGTGCGATCGTGAATTCCGAAATTAAATAGCATACATTTTTATTTTGTAATTGCAATAATACATAGATTGTTACATTATATAAAAGACTCCTAGAGGATATTTTATCCATTGACTAGTCTCTAGATTGAACAGAATCGGAGTTTCAAGTTTCTTTGCGTGCGATCGTGAATGCCGAAATTAAAAAGCATAAATTTTTATTTTGTAATTGCAATAATACATAGTTTGTATCATTATATAAAAAGACTCCTAGAGGATATTTTATCCATTGACTATTCTCTAGATTGAACAGAATCGGAGTTTCAAGTTAGTAGTACTTTAATTTATTTGGCAGACCGTAGAAATTTTCACAATTTAATAAAACTGCACGTGATACTCGATTGCCGAATATTTCAAGGAAACGATAATGATATTAACCTCACAAACGTCCATGACTCCTACGGTGGAGTCATGGACTGTGAGTTCGTTGCGCGTCCGTGACGTGAGAAAATCTTTGGTATTTTTTCGCGACCAATCACAACGAGTTTTCTTGACTCCCCCGTAGGAGTCAGGCCCCACAACGGATTAATACGCAAATGATTGGCTAGAACGCTTTACATCACATTAGCTTTCGTCAACTTATATTACCCCCCACAGCGCCAATTAACTCACCGTCAATCAAAGGACTACATGCCAAGAAGACCAAACACCTCCTTAGGAATGCACATTTATCACCTAGCCGTACTTCCCTCGTATGTTACTTACACACACAGACTCATACCATATTAGGTAATAACTACAGCATACAAACGTAACTTATTCTATGTTCCAGTACGACCACATTTTGAGCTCGACATCCCAACAAATCAAAGACGTAACATTTAATTTGAACGGTTCTCTAGATCTACACGCAGATTTGCTTGTATTTTATTGGTGGAATGAAATTACTAGTCTTTATATAATGTATATAATTCTTCTGTACGTGTGTTGACAGTGAACTCCTCCTAAACGGCTGGACCGATTTGAATGAAACTTTTTGTGTGTGTTCAAGTGAATTCGAGGATGGTTTAGATATGCAATTTTTTTTTCTTTTTTTTTTGTGCAGGGCGCCATCTGTCGGGACAGCTAGTTAGTTAATAAAGGTTTAACTTAATCTTGATTGCACTGATGGCACAAGTCGTCACCTTGTCAGTGCTAGCGCATCGAGTATTACAAGTGGTATCATAAGTTTATGTGATCGACAATAGTTGTAAAAAAAAAACAAGGGCTATCCAGATTTGGCGTTACCGTATCCTTTAAATAGGTTGTTAAATAACTTTAAAGTAATTCAAACCTTCTGCCACAAGGATTGATTACGCCTACAGTGTGCGAAATTATTAAAGCTAGCGGTCGCCTAGTGGTCAAAATTCAACCAAAATTCCTAAGCTTGCTACTTTGTTTTCTATTTTTCTCTATTACATATAAATAAGATATAGGTAACCATAGTTACAAAGAATTGTACGACGTCTGACGAACAATGTCGAAATATGTACTACGAACGCGTTTCGACTGCGTGTGTCAAATGCATGGTTGTGTGCGTGTAGTATTTTTTCATTAATTTAATCTATTTCTAATGCATATTTTAATGCATATTTTTTGCGCGCGGCTCCGCCCACGTGGTACCTACATTAATAAATAGTAGCCTATGTCCTTCCCCAGGTTTTAAACTATATCTGTACCAAATTTCATCTAAATCGGTTGAGTGGTTTAGCCGTGAAAAAGTAACAGACAGACAGACAGATAGACAGACAGAGTTACTTTGGAATTTATAATATTAAGTAAGGTTTAGGATTCGCCTCTCCTCCTCCATATAAACTTTAACTGTGCCAAATTTCATACTCCTCCGTCAGCGCAATTTTCGTAAAAAGGGGTACAAAGCTTTTGCTTCACGTATTAATATATAGATTAACTTGGGTATTTAGCTGTTATAAAATATGTCCTTCTTCAGGCCTTTGGTAAGTCTTATATTAGCAGTTTAGCTACAAAAATGTAATAAACACAGTATTGCATTCATCCTAACTAATATTATAAGAGCGAAAATGAGTTTGTTTGTTTGTTACCTTTTCACGCCTAAATCACTGAACCGATCATCCTGAAATGTTGCATATACTTTGTCAGGTGTATAGAAACGAACATAGGCTACCTTTTATCCCGAAAAAAATTACTGTTCCCGAGAAAAACAACAAAAATGTTTTTATGATAATAGATGGCGCCACGTTTCTTTCGAATCATGATTGAATTATATTACTATACAAGCAGAGTACAACCCGAATTGATAGTCAAATTCTAAATTAACGCGAGCGAAGCCGCGGACAAAAGCTAGTATTTAATAATATTACAATCTAAAACCACTATTATTATTTAATACTATCTGTTACCTGCGACTTCGTCTGCGTAGATTTTAACTAAAAAGTGTTTGTCTCCGCGGAACCCTATTTTTTCTAAAATCAAAGTAGCCTCAGTTACTCCTTATAACATCAGCTATCTGCCAGTAAAAGTCCCGTCAAAATTGGTTCAGCCGTTTCGGAGATTAGCCGGAACAAACAGACAGACAGACAAAAATTGTAAAAATAGATGTTTTCGTATAGGTACCATAGATACTTTTATATGCATTAGATAAAAAGCTGTTATTTTGACATTACAAACAGACACTTAAATTTTATTTATTTGTATAGATGTATAGATTTCATTTGAACCTAACTAAACATACATTTCGTTTAAAATATATGTACGTATGTATTAGTAGAATGCTAATAAGGAAACCATTTTCTACAAATGATCGTGCATTCGATGCCGTTCTAATGTACTATGGAATGAACATTAAACTGCCTATAAGTTTTATGACTCGACCAAGTAATATACTTAAAGATAGTAAACGCCTGATTACCGTCAGAAAATCGCAACAAAAAAAGTTTTACTGCAGTAAGTGGCTTCCAGGTTCATTGAAGTGGCGCTATATTGTTAGCAAGGGATTAGTGAATTATAATCCTTGCTTTCTTTATTTTATTTATTTAGGCATATCTACAGGGTAAACACAAACATTCACATAAAATTTACAGCACAAATATGCACAGCACTGGCAGGTAGACAACATGCAAAAACTAAATAATAAAATTAAACAAAAGAAAATACAACAAATAAAAAACAACAATAGGGAAAACAATATGTATATGAAAATTACCAACTTATAATACTACGTTATTTCTATTAGTTGTTTTATATTTAAAATTCTTAGAATGGTCATGAAATATATCTAGACTAAGTCTCCTCCAACAATGGTTATAAGTTGCAGTATACGTAGCTACAGGAGCTTGAGCACCCAGGTTGGTCCGGTGTCTCGGTATTTAAAAAATGGAAAATTCTTTCGGATTCTGGCATTTGGTCTAGGTACGCATATTGCTTTAATGGTACAGCGACCTCTTTTGTAAAGAATTGGCAATACGCCAGTAGGTAACACTCTGGTGTTGCTAGCTACCATACGCTATGATTACCGTTTACCATTAAGCGGACCTCATGCATCTTATATTTAAAAATTTTAAAAATATGGATACAGAGCGTCAATGGATAATTCAGGCCTTAACAAAATGCCGTGTCCTCTTTCATAATGATTTACGTGTCAGCTTCAGTGTATGCATTAGCAAATACGGTACGGGTTGCCATTCGAAGTCTTCAACATATTCGTTGCGTACGATGCGTGTGAAACATGCCAATCTGCTTATCCGATTACTGACAAGTGTTTTTAGTTGGCGTGTTCATATAACTTATAAACTTTATATATTGCCGACAATCATGTACTAATATCATGTTGCCTAAATATGCAATAGCCGTAGAATCTAAGCATGATAGTCGTTCCAATACAATAGTTCCTGGGCATATTAATTTATATAATTTACTGCAATGCGCTTCAATGACCTAAATGAAATGAATTAGTCATTATACGTTTTGGTCCCAGTGAGAGCGGATTGTTTTACTTACATTGGTATTCGTCAAACAAAAAATTCTTGTACCTTAGACTAGAATAATTACTCCTCTTCAAATAGATAGGTAGAGTTGAAATAGACAGCACTACGGGACGAAGTCTTGTGAATTTGGTAGTGTCGATATTTAACAGGTTCCCTGTCCGATGAATCACATATGATACATAACAATTTATTTTCAATTGTGTTTATCACGGGACAGCGAAAGGGTAACTTTCCTAACAGACTCTAGTCAGATCTTCGGCGTATCTGTGAAACTAATCACTGCAGTCGTTTTAGTAGTCAACTGCAATATTTATAAGTTGTTAAAGAAAACAAGCCTTTTAGTGAAGATCGCGATGGAACCTGCGCTAGTCAGGTAGCCCTCAACCCGAAAAAACAGACTAAGATGAACTAGATGCAAATTGGTCTCGTACAGGATATTGTGGCAAAAGTTGGGTAACGCCCACGTGCAACAGTGGCTTATAAGAGGTTATGACGCACTTAAGTTAGTTCAGCAACAGTACATATAATTTTTTTTAAATGAAATGATTATTTATTTGCATGAAACATGGTAGTAAGTTGTTCAAAATGTACATGACAAAAAATGTTCACATATTTCGCCGGTTTATCCGACATGCAAAGTATAATGTAGGTAGTCTTATGGTTGGAAAGAATTATAGTGTTCTTTCCAATCTTAAGGACACCCTCGATATGACGGAGTTCACAAAGCAATGGAATCTACCTCAGTAATGATGTTGACAGAGAGTATAGTACCACATGAAAACCAATAATCATTATATTATGCTACCAACTATCACACATAACAGTTCTTTGTTGTTAAATATTTCATGTGCAAACAATTCAAAACCGCGTATAGGTACTGAGCACGCGCCACAATTACATAACTCTCGTTCATTACAGTATCAATAATTCAATATTTCGTCTCGCCATCATTACCTAGAGTTGGATAATTTCTGTTGATGGATAGCCTATTATGTACCAGCTGGTACGTTACAAACCTATTGTGTTGCCTTCATCATGTAATATGCAGAAGGAACTATAGTTACGAAAATAGTAATTTAAGTCATAGTTCAGGCATAAATTTGTTAATTTTGGAACTTGTAAAATATTTTTTGATTTATTAAATAATAAGTTAATGTGAAGAGGTTATGCTAAATCATTTTAGGGTCTTGAAAAGAACGCTCTGAGCAAATACGCTTACCGCGGCTAAGCTCAGCGTTCAGCGTATTTGCTTCTAGCTCGTAGTATATATTTCGTGACCCTTGGCTTGGGCCAGTAAAATCAATCATATTTAGTTTATACTATTGACATCTATTATTTGACATTTTGCCAATGTTGACAGCTAGACAGATTACTTGACGAGCCACTATTAAGTCAGTTTAAACTGTCTACATTTCAAATTAAAGTATTTAAAATAAGCGATGACGAAAGTATAAATTCTCTTTAAGATCCAACTACGATTAGTATTAAAAGCTAATTAGTTAATTATTTTTTTTATTACTATTTTAACGGGAAATCTATGGCTAGTATTTTTTATGGTACTGTTGGTTGTATAGTTCCATAATTAAGCAAGAGGTGTCGCATAATGTCGCCAAGATACACTACTATATTATATAAGTTGTCTCACGTACATCTCCCGAACGATAACGCATAGGAAATAGTAAACAAGATGTTCTAGAAACAGTGTTTACAAAACATAAATCTATGAATCACGTAGTCATAAAACAGGTGATAAAAATACGGGTCCTTAGCACTTTCATAATTACCTTATCGTGCCTTATGGTGGGGACAACACACAATTTTTCTTTGTCTTTCATCCATAATTAAAGCGAACATATAATAACAGAGATCTTGTATAAATATTTACAATGTAAGTGCAACCGCCTTGACATCGGTAGTGATGTGTAAATTGTATGTTAATACAACTAATCTGCAATTACAAAATGCATCGATAACCAGTTGGATTATACACTCAAGTATTCTTAACAGGTTTTAACGCCAAATGAAAACACCTTCACTTTGAAAGAAGGGTAACCAAAGTTATGTAAACCCTTCTCAATAAAAAGTCGTTTGTGACGTCAAGAATTTATTACTATGTACACATTGCTTGTAGATTGAGCATAAAGTATTTTTCATCACTTACCTATGTCCAGAAATCCTTAGTAACGGTGCGGACTCTGAAACTAAATCTGGTAGACAGGAATAGGCTTGCCTCCTTTTCCCGAAAAATGGGTGGAATACATCTTTGCCTTCCCTTTTGTCGTGGTAGGTGTGGGACTATGTTTTTACTTACAAAAGTAAGTAAGTAATCAAACGTGTTAAGATGTAACCTAGTGAAACTCATGGTAAACCTTAACCTTGCCACATTTTATGTGGCTTACGCAGAATAAGATAACACCTTGTAAAGTATATTATATGTATACTAGCTGTCCCAACAGACGTTGTCTTGAAAAAGAAAAAAAAAAGAAACAAGTCTAAACCATTCTCGAATCCACTTAAACACACACACAAATTTTCATCAAAAGCGGTGGTCCAACCGTTTAGGAGGAGTTTGATTACAAACACACCCACAGAATATTTATATATATAAAGATGTAGCTTTGTCTCGTATTCACGCATGATGTGAAAATGGTTTTAGAATAAATATGGCCAGCGTTTCGTCTTTGGAAACGTATTCCCTTGATTTCTCTTAATAATAACATTATATAAAAAATTTAAATTTACTTTCTATCCACCACTGCTATGACTCTATAATTTTTACTTTTCATAATTTAATTATTATCAAAAGAGACATCTTGCAAAATTACATATTTAGCTTGGTTTACCTGCGGTTTTCACATACCCAGTAAACAAATATAACGACAGCCAAAATCCGACCCATATTGTTTAAAAATAAATTTTATTATTAATGACGATTTAGTTTTGATTTGTGTAAACCTTTTCTATAAATATTTTGACGGCCCTATTTCTTTTTAAGAGTTGATGACAAGACCTTCAAATTCTTTTGATGATGTATTTTATTGATTATAACTAAATTATATTATATTCAAGTATATTGTGTGCGTCATTAATTACGCAAAGTTTTAAAAGAAAATATAACGCAATATATTTCCTATTAAAGCAAATTAATATTTAAATGCCCAAAAGATGGCGTCCCTCGCTGGCTTTAATGAGAAACATATTTCAAAGTACATTCTCAAATTCCTATAATTCTGTGCTCTATGCCTTCTACACATAGATGATGTGTATTATGTTAATCATATTATTATGATATATGTGCTCATAGCAAAGAACAAAAATGTTTTAAGTTTATGATAATAAAGGTTTTAAAATTAATATTGCAACAATTTTAAACATTTCTATGCTATATACGACCCATACATTAACATAAATACATCATTATTCAGATGTGTACACGCACGTGTATTTTCAAGATCAATATTATTTTATCTATGTAATCGTAACTTTCTAACTAATCCTTACTAATATTATAAATTCGAAAGTAACTCTGTCTGTTTATCTATCTGTCTGTCTGTTACTTTTTCACGGCTAAACCACTCAACCGATTTAGATGAAATTTGGTACAGATATAGTTTAAAACCTAGGGAAGGACATAGGCTACTATTTATTGATGTAGGTACCACGCGGGCGGAGCCGCGCACAAAAGCTAGTATTATAAAAGTGAAAATGAGTTTGTTTGTTTGTTAACTTTTCACACCTAAACCACTGAACCGATAACTTTGAAATTTTGCATATACATTGTCAGGTGTACAGAAACGGACATAGTCTACCTTTCATCCCGAAAAAAATACTATTCCTGAAGAAAACAACAATAACGTTCTTATGATAATAGATGGCGCCACGTGTCTTTCGAATCATGATTGAATTATATTATTACAAGCAGAGTACAACCCGAATTGATTGTCAATTTCTAAATTAACGCGAGCGGAGCCGCGGGCAAAAGCTAGTATACAATAATCGTGAGTTAATATCAATCCATCAATCCTAAACGTATTGCCTCTTTTGCAGGACAGGCCAGCAGCGTTGCAGCTAAATATCATTATTTTGTGTTCCTTCCTTGTTGGTTGAGAGTAAGATTTCTACTATACATTGAGTTACGCCACTGATGCTATATTCCGGATGGATAGAGGCCACTGATATCTATATCACGGAATAGCGGACGGGCCTAGTGCTGTCTACTGGGTTCAAACCCAAGACATCACAACATCTTGTGACCGAGATGATTGATCATCTTGATTGATGGATTGACCGTTTAATCGAGGAAATGAAGCGATTATCCACCGATCCGTGGATGAGCTATTGACTTTGCGATCGTTTCGCGTCACTATTTCACGGCACCTTTAGCTATTACAATATTAATTGCCGTCCGTCATTTCCCCGGTTCAGTAAGTGCGTACGACTGGTATGTTAGGAAATTGGCCCAGTTGGCGTGGGCTGATGAAATGTTATGGTTGTTATATCGAATGTTTTATTAAAGACATACTGAAGAGCCTCTAAAATGATGTTTAGTTGTTATTTTATGTAATAGTAGCAGTTCTGTTTTAATCTCCTCTACCGCTGGGCATGGGCATCTTCTCAATATGAGAAAGATGCATTACGCTGGCCTAATGCGGATTGCCACATTTCACACATCTTCAAGAACATGAAGGAGACCTGTTAGACACGCAGAAGCCCTGCATATTGACTTTATCATGAAGGCGAAATTATCTATTTATTTGAAAAAGTCAGAAATGAGATCATGTTCTGGGATATCGTTGCTTGCTTTTAGTTATTAATGTTGACAATTTTACAAATAATTTTATTAGTGTGATGTTTGGTATGTAATTTGATGATACACTGCTGGTTATCTAACAAACCATGAACCAGCCGTATAAAATCTAATTATTTGCGGTAATTTATTTAATTTAATATACGTTTATGCAGTATCTGCTATCGTAGACTGTACTGTGCTCTATACGCAAACATTAGTATATTCTTTAAATATCGATATCGACTCAGAATGACACTTTCAAAATATGTATATCAATGCTTGAAGTACGTTAGAAGTTGGTGACGAAAGCTCCTATTTCGTAGTTACATGTTTATTTGAGCGTTCAGCATAAAACAATTTATTTAATTAATCGCTACTTATAAAAAAATGTTTATTATGAAAATGAAAATAAAAATTATATTATTTTTACACTGTTTCCCACATTAGATTTCCCTGTGTCGTGGAAAACAGGATCAGTACAAACGAGTGTTAAGTAAAAAAAGAGGTTTGTGTGTGTGTGTGTGTGCGTGGGTGTGTGTGTTTATGCGTGCGTGCGAGGGTGTGTGCGTGTGTGTGTGTGTGTGTGTGTGTGTGTGTGTGTGTGTGTGTGTGGGAGGGGGGACGTGTGTGTGTATTTATATGAGTACAAAAGCCAGGCTTAATCCAACAAGGTTAACACATATTACATTAAATCTTATGTATTCCTCCAGTAAATATTGGTAGGTCTACTCACAAGTAAAATTTTATAATAAACAGACGACAAATTTACTTTAAAACCGATATCCGGGCTTATCCAATACTTTAACACTATACATCACATTCCTAGTATGATTTAGTTATTGCGCAAAAGGAAAATAAGCAGTGCTATAAAAACCAATTGATCCAAATTCAATAACGTGTTACCATACAACTTAATAATATTATTGCATGTCATAATAAGAAAAATATTTCGAAGCAGCGTTTTAGGCACCAAGGTAAAAAATAATAATAACTAATAATCATAAAGGGTGTAATTTAAATAAAACCCCTGGGTATATTATGAGGTATAGTTCATAGGTAATATGCACCTTTTTACATCACATAAAGGCACTTCCAACACCAGGAATATGATTCGCATATTGCTACGCCTTCGGAAATAGGTCGTTGTGTTGCGCAGAGCTATGGTTACCTATCCCTTGTCGCAAAGCACCTTCATAACGAGCCTGAAAACTCTAACCACACTAGTAAAATATAACAAAAATACCCGTTAGACGAGACACATAATAATATTGAATAATAACTTGGACTCAAAGACTGCTTCGGTAGAGCAGCGGTAGTGAATTCAACTGCTGTGCGTGAGGTTTCGGTTTACGAGTCCTGCATAGTGTTTTACGGAATGTAAAAAAAAATTCGTAGTATCAGCATGAAATTAGAAATTGTGACCGGTAGACGGCAATACACTCGTCGTCGGCTCCTATTATGTGAAACTAAAACCGTAACTGGTGACAAGTAAATATAATATACCTCTGTCTATGCTTTTTTCAACTTTTCGGGGATATCCCCGAAAGGATCATCACGGACTAATTAATTCTCATACAGAGACGCCTTGCATAAATATTTGTTCCCCTGGGGCTAGGTTAGGTTCTATAATTGATAAGTTAAAAACTACAAAATTAAATGCAGAATCAACAGTAATATTTCTTTATGGTGACAGCTTATCTGTCACTAAAAAAGAGGCAATCCATTTGACAGAGGTAATAGAATCATTACATTATAAAGTAGGGTGTAACTTTATTCTTTGTGCATTACCATATTCCTATGTACTAACAAATGAACAAAATAGGAATATTGAAAAACTTAATTTACTTTTTTATAACAGTACATGTTACAACAATTATAGTTTATTTTTTGACACTAATAAGTTTATTAGTAAATTTTTATTGACTAAAGATACAATGTATCTATCTTCTTTTTATAAAAAGCAACTTGCTAAATTATTAGCATTTAATATAATATGTAGCGACTCAGGTACCAGTAGGGTAATTAAGGTTTTAGGACATAGTAGTATTTCTACTACAAATTCAAATATTGACACTTCTAGTAGTTTAAACTGTTAGATGAGACAAAGGATAGGCATACACACAGTATTAGACTAATTCATCAGAATATTCAGGGTCTATCCGGCAAGGAGTTAGAATTAGATTTATTTTTTAAACAACATAATATTCAAATATGTTGCATAACAGAACATTGGTTAAGAACTAATCAATTAATATTTAATAACGAATATTATTCAATTGTAAGTGCGTTTGTAAGAAAGAATTCTATACATGGTGGCTCTCTAATATATGTATGTAACAATCTAAAATGTAAAGAACGTAAAGATATAGTAAATCTTTCTATCGAGCGCACTGTTGAACTATCCTGTGTGGAATTAGAGCAACATGTCATAGTTTGTGTATACCGACCACCGCAAAGTGATTTTAGTGTATTTGAAACCGTAATAGAGGATATTTTAAAACGCTTGAGTTCTAGTAATAGGCATATAGTAGTGTGTGGTGATTTTAATGTTAATTTACTTGAGCAGTCAGCTGTCTCTTTAAGACTTATTAGTTTATTTAGATCATTTAATTTACAGCATTTATTTTCTGAACCCACTAGGATCACTTCACATTCTGCTACCTGCTTAGATAATGTATTTTGCGACTACCAATTTCTAAATAGGGCCATATTGAGTGAACTTACATCTGACCACTGTGGGCAAAAGGTAGTATTGCCTGTGAGTACAATTCATAAAGAGAATAAGGTCACATGTAGACCGATGACATCTAATCGCTTAAAGGAATTTAATGATAACATAAGTCTCAAAGTTGTCAATATGGACCTTTCTCTGGATAATCCAGACGAACTATATGAGTCTTTACTTAACATAATTACTTTAGAATATAATAATATTTTTAAATGTAAGACCTTTAGTCAGAATAATAGGATTAAGTTTTGTGACTGGGCAACATCTGGGATATATAAAAGTAGAGCAAAGCTATATGAATTATATGGTATGAAACAATACAATTTCGATCCAAATTTTATTCAATATGTTAAAAATTATTCAAAATTATTTAAAAAAACTTGTGCCACTGCCAAGTCCCTTTACCTAAAAACTAAAATTCAAAAATCTAATAATAAAATTAAAACTACATGGAACATTATTAACAATGAAACAGGTCGCAGCAAGGTGCGTGATAATAAATTTGAACTGAATATAAATAATAACGTAATTTCAAATAATTTGGAAGTAGCCGATACATTCAATAACTACTTCGCAAAAATACCTTTAAACATAACTAGTACCCTTAGGTCTTGCCCAGCTCGAGCAGAATACTTAGTTAGGTGCAACGTGGAAGAGTGCAAGATACTATTTAGTTTTGAGCGTGTACATCCGTATGATATAATTAAAGTATTTAAGTCGCTTAATTCAAAAAAATCAGCTGACTTCTGGGGTATTTCGGTAAAATTAGTTGAAAGTATTATTGTTAATATAGCGCCACACCTAGCCGCAATATTCAACGGATGCATTGATGTGGGCATTTTTCCAAACTTAATGAAATGTAGTAAAATAATACCTTTATTTAAAAATGGTTGCAAAAGTGACCCCAGTAATTTTAGGCCGATTTCAATATTACCTGCTATTAGTAAAATATTTGAGAAGATTATATTACAGCAATTAGAGAGCCACTTCAGTGTAAACAATTTATTTCATGCAGATCAATATGGTTTTAGGAAGGGCCGTTCTACGATAGATGCGGGTGTTACGCTTTTAAAACATATATTCAGTGCCTGGGAGAATTCGCATGATGTCATTGGCGTATTCTGTGATCTCTCTAAAGCCTTTGACTGCGTTGACCATCAAACGCTGTTGCGAAAACTCAGGCATTATGGCATCCGAGATACTGCACTTGACCTAGTTGATTCCTACCTAAGCGATAGACTACAACACGTTGATATCAACGGAAGTAGATCTTCTGGATTACCAGTCACAATGGGCGTGCCACAGGGCTCGATTTTGGGACCCTTTCTGTTTTTAGTGTACGTAAATGATTTGCCGTTCTTTGTTCAGCATTTGTGTGACATTGTTTTATTCGCGGATGACACATCCCTTATTTTTAAGGTAGACCGAAAAGCACCAAATTTACGTGCTGTTAATGATTCACTCGCGGAAGTCCTGGACTGGTTTACGGCGAATAATTTACTACTTAACTCTACAAAAACTAAATGTATCAAGTTTACATTGCCAAACGTAAAGAGTCCTAACGTGAATATAATTTTAAATGATGAAATTATTACTTTAGTTCAATCAACAGTCTTTTTAGGATTAACTTTAGATCATAAAGTTCAGTGGGGCGCTCAAATATCGTGTCTTGTAGGGAAACTTAGCTCAGCCGCATACGCAATTCGGAAAGTAAGACAGCTTACTGATATAGATACTGCAAGACTAGTATATTTCAGTTACTTTCATAGTGTCATGTCCTACGGTATATTATTGTGGGGCAAGGCAGCTGATATTGAGACAATTTTTATTCTTCAAAAGCGTGCAGTACGTAGCATTTATAATTTAGGACCACGAGTTTCCCTGAAAGATCGATTTAAAGAAATTGGCATACTTACTGTTGCGTCGCAATATATATTTGCTAACATTATGTTTATTAAACATAACATTTACTTATATAATAAGAATAGTGATATCCATAACGTAAACACTAGAAATAAGCATAAGTTAGTAGGCCCATATCATCGTTTACATAAAGTTCACAATACATTTGCGGGACTCGGTATACGTTTTTTTAATAAATTACCTAATACTATAATTAATTTACCATTGTTTAAATTTAAAAACGCCGTTAAAAAACAACTTATTCGGAAGGGTTATTATTCAGTCAACGACTACTTAAATGACAAAAACTCATGGAGCTAGTTGCTTGTTGCATACAGGATTCAAAGATCTGTATTACTTATAAGTCAATTTAAGCCTTTGCATAGTCACAAAGTGTAAGTGTATGCGCCATCATGCCATCTTACTGTCTATTTTAGATTTATATTAAATAATATATCTTAGCTCAAATTATTTCCTCTCTATAATATTATTAAGTTATTATTGTTATTATCTTTAGTTTTTTATAGTCAGTAGTATATGGCATAATGGCTGTAACACCTTGTTAATCTGAGTTGTAAAATACTGAAATTATATTTAACTGGCGATTTAAAAGAGTGGCCGTGAGTTTCTTGCAGGTTTCTTCTCATAGGCTCTACCCTTTGCCTGAACCTAGCAACTAACCTAAATGTAGCTTCAGTAACTTAGTAAACTCACTAACCTATATACTTTGACGTTCATAAGTGTTACTTTGTGACCTAAATGAATAAATGATTTTTGACTTTGACTTTGACGGCTATAATTAGCCGTGTGGTTAAGTATGTATAACAAAGAAAAACAATGTATAATAAATCTCTGCCTAGCTTGTCAGGCAGTTAAATGCAGGCCAATAAATCTTTATTAATATTATAAATTCGAACGTCTGTTTTTGAAGTGAAAACTTCTTTAGGCGCGTTGAGCACTTCTTGTATGAACAATAAAAAACTTTTTAACAAAAAAGAAACCAACTTACAAAAACTTCCTATTAGCCCTAAAAAGTATAAAATAATACTAAATCGAATCTACTTAATCTTGAAAATCTAACATATATAACCTAACCTACCTAACCTATAACAAAATTTAACAATTTTTGGAGTCGGTGCCAAGCCAAGTATCTCCAATCTGAGCATAAAATAATTCTGCTAACTTTGTTACACAGTTTACGTAGGTAATTAAATACATAATTAAAAACATATAACTATCTTTTAACTTATCGTATTAGTATTGTTGTAATCTATCGTGTTGCACTTGGCACCGACTCCAAAAATTGTTTAATGTATTGTGTGCGTGTAGTGCTTTTTCATTAATTTAATGTATTTCTAATGCATAATTTAGAATATTAACAATATATCAGAAATGGTGCGTCCAACGCAACCTTTTTTGGTTTATGAATTATTATTATTGGCCGATAGAAGTGAAAAGTTTAAAGATTAAACTTTTCACTTCTACCGGCAGTCCCCAAAGACTGCTCCAATTTTTTTTTGTTACGGTTTCACGCCTTATGTAGTTATACAATCATCATGAAATTTCGCATACTCGTTGTTAGGAGTACAAAAGTATTATTCCCACGCGAGCGGACCCGGGGAAAAATCTAGTGTTCTATAAATGCCAGTTTTCAATTATGTAAATCGTTTAGAATACCTACCAGCTAGAGCAATATCTCCATGTCATAGCTTCCCTTAGCTATTAACTGTTTGCTTCATCGTTACAAATTCTAAGTAACAGGTATTATAAATACTTAATCAATGGGAATTAATACTAGTTACGTAATATCGACACGGCTAGTCGATAATTCCCGTGTGAATGTTTAATATTTGAATAGGATACACTGTTTTATGATCACAATTATGGATAGACTACCTTAATAAAGTACCTAAGTCTTGTAACTTTTCGTTTAAGGATATTATGCTTTATAGGAAATTCAGGAAGATTTACGCTCGATTTAGTAATATAAGTACTAGTTTGTCCGGAAGAAATTTCAAACAGGCTGTATAGCGTGCGAGATTTTGACCTGCGGAGTCATACTGGTGACCATCTGGGTATCCAGCAGTCAAAACAATAACCAATCTAATTATTTGGATTAAAGACTTTTTTTAGCGACGAACAAAGTTGATATTTTTTTTCTTAGTAATCAAGAAGACAACTCAATCTTCGCAAACGGGCTTTAGGATTATTTCCTGTATCACGAGGAATTTAACAAACATTGGAACAACGGACACCAAGACTCGGAACAAGAATTTGTGGATCACACAAATTTTGTCCCGCGTGGGAATTAAACCCACTACTTTGGACGCTCGACGCAGTGGCGAGACGCCCGCTTAAACTACTAAGCTATCTATGCGGAAACTTATTAGTAAATTTAAAGACATTTATTTGGACTGAATTTATATAAATGTTCGTTAATACTACTCAAAATAGTTGGTAGGTATTTTCAATATTGAACCTTAAACAATATCTATAGAGCCCATTGTTTGTCCCCAGATACTTCGTGAGCACAGTCCTGCAGTTCCAGATATACCGAAGCCTCTGCGAACGAACCGGTCAGTTCATCCCAGGCGATCCATCACGACCACTACATAAATGTGACATCTATAGAAACCCTGAGGCTGGAAAGATTTTAACGTGAGTATTTCTATATACTTATAGTAATAGAAAATGTTTCCTCTCATGTCAGCCGGACCGCTCCACTTGTACACACTCTACTGTTATCGAGCAAATAGACTTTAGGCGATACGACGGCATTATATTAACGTCTTCTCTATAGGTAAAAATAAAAAAATCAATTTTAAGATAGTAAAATACATCCCTGCACCTGGACTGATCCCTGACGCCTCTTTTCGCCATCGTCCTACGCGACAGCATTTTCATTCCCATCATTTAGATGGTTGGCAGTCCACAACTGTTCGTTTCTCCAGGAATTTTCTGCCTCGCACAACAAATTGTGGAATGAGCTGTCGCCTGCGGTATTTCCGGACCAATACGACCTTCAACACTTCAAGAAAAGAGCTTACTCCTTTTTAAAAGGCCGGCAACGCACTTGTACCTCTTCTGGTGTTGCGGGTGTGCATGGGTGGCAGTAATCGCTTACCATCAGGCGATCCGTCTGCTCGTTTGCCTACTAATTCATAAAAAAATACATCAATGACCACTTTTATCATGAAATAAT
Organism: Catocala sponsa; assembly: GCA_963564715.1. Classification (NCBI taxonomy): domain Eukaryota; kingdom Metazoa; phylum Arthropoda; class Insecta; order Lepidoptera; family Erebidae; genus Catocala; species Catocala sponsa. Next base: position 6,231,531 of record OY751334.1, read on the forward strand.
GTAGTGTATAATTACTGAAGTATTTTATTTACTCCATGTTTGCACGACAAAACTTTGTTAACGGGCCAGTGTGCGTAAATTCCTAACTCAAAGTCTACATGTTAATATTTAACTATATACAGTTTTAACGTTTATTTAACTATTAGGAAAAACTGATTGCCTCTTAACTTGATAGATGACGAATTAGATCGTGATATGGTGGCATTACGAGAGTTAAAATGTTACGAAATTAAACTACCTCACTCCTAGCCAACTTATCCTAGGACTCTTATTTTAGGATATCACGCAAGTTTTCTCACAATGTCTTGACTATTATCGCATCCAATAATTATCTATTTATATATATATCGAAATTTCAGAGGTGTATCGGTTCTCAGTTATTATCAATGCTTTAGAGGCTACCACTCTAGTAGTATAAAAAAAATTGGGGCGGTCTTTAGGGACTGCCGATAGAAGTGAAAACTTTAATCCTTGATCATAAACACTGCTTTATAAACCAAAAAAAAAAGAAAAAAGAAGGGGCGGGTCGGATGCTTTCTGATACTCTCTTGGGGGTTATTAATAGGGACGAAATTTCGTTATTTTTTGCGTAGGACGCACCATTTCTGAGATATTGTTAATATTAAAATAATTCAAAAATGGAAAGCGTGGAAGCGTGACGATGACGCGAGTTCTATGATTTTTGTTCACCCAAGAAGTGCTCAACGCGCCAAAAGAAGTTTTCAATTCAAAAATACAACTGATAATTCATGTTATATATAATATAAGTCCTGTAGGTATATAAACTGTCCAATACTTGGCCTCTTCTTAGTGTGAGAAGGTTTAGGCCATACCTCACCACGCTGGCCCAGTGTGGATTGGCATAGGTACTTCACATAATTATTATCTTCGAGCACGTTATGGTAAACTCTCATACATGCAGGTTTCCTCACAATATTTTCCATCACCGTTGAAGCAAGCGATAATTTAATAATTAATACGCACATAACTTCGAAATGTCAAGGGTGGCACAAAGGCAGGCCGTAGGATAGAATCGAAGACCACTGCGCGGCAGTCCAACGACACTAGGCTATCGCTGCTCATATTGTAAATGACACTTATTAATTTACAATCCCAAACAATCAACCTTCACTTCTATTTAAAACACAAACTGTCAACCGTAGCACTCGCATAGATACAAGATAATTATTATTACGTTACTTACAATAATAACAGATTGCGATCAATATATTTCAATTTTATATAAGGCTGAGATATAAATCTTTGTAAAGCGGTTTGCCCTTGACCGAGGTAACGGTTCGTGGAATTATTAGTGTTATTATGTATAACTATAGTAATTGTAATAGTTTAAGGTTATAGTTTATCTTATTCAATGTAGCGACTCTATTTTGTATGGAAGGTAATGCTCTGGTAAACCGCTGATGCTGGGACCGTGCAAAGGTTAAGTATTACGGTAATCGGTTAACATGATAATAATTGATACTGTATAATAATGTAATAAGCAGCCCTGTATTTTAACGGTCGGGTACGTATTACAATACTGAAATTTAAAAGACCGAATTTTAAAATACCTATGGAAGAAATCCCGAAAAATTAAACGCCGAATGATTGTTTGGCCGAAAGTTTGAAATCCCGAAAGTTCACTTGCCCGATAGATTAAAATCCCGAAGATACCGACTCGGAAGCGGTAGGTTGTGTTAGGTTCTCTTTTATAAACCCATCCAGAAATAGGAGCCCCGCGAAGCGGGGCTCCGTCCAAAACTCCCATTAGTTCTACCATAGAACTGAGGAATAAAAATTAGGTATATTTTTTGTAATAACGTGCTACTTTTTTCCTAATTATACGTATGATTATCATTTCGTCCATTCGGGGTTTCATCCTTTCGGGCATTTGGACGTTGGTATTTCAGTCATAGTCATTATGAAATTTCGGTACATAAGAATCACGCTTGCCCAGTGCGGGTTGGCAGACTTCACATATCTTCGAGAACATTATGTAGAACTCTCAGATATGCAGGTTTCTTCACGATGTTTTCCTTTACCGATAAAGCGAGCAATAACTAACTATTTAAAAGGCACACATCTTCGGAAAGTCATAGGTTGAGATCGAAGAGACCTCTGCGTGGCAATCTAACGGTCTTCCACTAAACTATCGCCGTATATAGATTGTTACTGTAATAAAATGTATATACATTAGCATAACAAGTGATATTCATAAATTTTGATTGCATTATATCCTTATCTTATGAATACATATACCAGAGTCACCATCTTTAGATTAGGCATGGGTACGTGAATAAAACCTATTGCTAATGAGTTTTATTTTACTAATAATGAGTTATTATTTTTATATTTGGACAATATTAAAAAGTTGGTACCCTTTCTTGGAATCTATAAGAACAATCGTTTGCGGAAAATGAGCCAAAAGACGCAGGTTTTCTGCAAACGATTCTCCTTAGTATAAACACCGCTACAGTTATAAAGTTCTCCTGACAATGAGATGCAACTGCCAAAACAACAGAAAATGTGTTTTAATCCTAATAAAATTGAATTACTTACATCATTAATTACCACGAAAAACTTCAATGCAAAAATCACCTTCCTACCTTAGCATAAAATTCAAATTCGTATTTTCTCCAACATTATAAAACAAAATGTATGTTTGCTTGAAACTCTACTCTAAGTTGTATACGTAAAGTTCAAAGTCTCTTGCATAAAGTTTCCTAAAAATAGAGTGCCAATTTAATCAAATAACGACTTTATTTCAGTTCATTAAGATTGCTTTTCATTTATTCGTGTAGGTATAAAATAAAGCATAGTGCAGACAATTGCGCGCCTCCGCACGGATGTAGCCACTTGACGCTGATGCGGGCCGCATTATTACATTTTATTCCCTTACATACATTGTTAAATTTTGTGTCAAATTGATTACATAATAATTCAGAACATATCGTTTATTGATACAATGATTGCGTGACCAGCGACAACTAACAGTAAAGACGCCACTACCAGACTGCTGCCTGTTATGAAAATGGTCAAAGAAAAAATTCTCGATGCAAAATCTATTCAAAACAGAGTGCCAATCTAATCTCAGTGTCATGAATATCAGAATTCCTTTATTGGGTTTTATAGATTTCAATAAAAAGTACCGCTTATATATACTTCATCACTAGTGAGAGATTTATGTCCGCAATTTAAGTTTACAACCTATGTTTATCCAAAGACATTAAAGTATGCTAGTGATCTCTCCGTTTTATCAAAAAATCAAATAAAACTATATATAACAGTGAATGCTATGTAAGAACTATATCTAATTAAACTACTATATACGGATATTATCGCGTTGTTTATTTGACAACGATAAAATCCGTTTATAGTAGTTTAATTTCAATGAATAACATTCGCGTAAACAGAAGACATAACTATTTCTAAATTAAATTTTGTAGTTATTTTTATCAGAAGTAGCATCGTGCTTCAATTGATCACAGATCACCAGTTATTTCGCAACAGTTGTTTTTCTTAAACAGTCAGCAGCCTGGCTAAGGCGGTACCTCTCGTGTACAGAATACATAAGATAAGGATTTACAATTCATCAACTGGGATAATTATTGGCCACTTGTCTCAATAAATTTTCTTGTATTAAGTATTTTGGCACGGCGAAAGGATGTTAGATCAAAATAATAGTGTGTGTGTCCTTAGGCTTAAAAGCAAAAGCAAGCTTAATAATAAATAATACAGGTACCTTCCATGAACACAATTCCATGTCAAGTTCCCCTGGGTCTAAACTTGATGCATGACATTATAAACTAAACGTACCCCGTACCTATTGTTATTGGTTTATTTTGGTTAGGTACAATTATATGATGGATATTAGTATTGTTTAATAGGTTGATAAAAGCTACAGTAAATGTTATGACTGGATTAGTTATTTTTGTAAGAAACTGTATTTATTGATGAAAAGTCGAAAGGCAAATATAGTTTGTCGAGTTATTCAAACAATTTTCAAACAAACGATGTTGAAATCACCTGCATTTTTTTAAGCATCTATTGTTGTTATACGGTGATCAAAGTTTTTCTTGAAAATTAAAACGTAGGTAAGTTTTTAGTTGTAAACACAGTTATTAAAGCAGATTTAAAGCATCTATGTTTTGAATTGAAAGTGTTGCGATATGCACTGTCACAAAATGTAATGAGTATCTTGAGGCATAATTATGATGAACCTTCAATAGGGAGGAACCTCTGACCAGGCTCGGTGATTTGCCACCCGTCAGGGATGATCCACCACAAAAGGAATAATGGTCAACATAATTATACTACTTATAGTAACGTGGTTTTATAATTGTACTAAATTCTTGGAGAATCTATCGAAGTCGAATACGTCATAATAATTATTAATTATTTCATACCACACCATAATAATGCGGCAATGACGCGCGTGATTAATACAGTAAACACCTAAACACAATAACTTTTGCTGGGACTAGGAAGTGCAAAATAATACATGTAATCCTAACTAATATTAAAAAGCGAAAATGAGTTTGTTTGTTTGTTACCTTTTTACGCCTAAACCACTGAACCGATCATCCTGAAATTTTTGCATATACGTTGTCAGGTGTACAGAAGCGGTCATAGGCTACCTTTCATCTGGAAAAAACTTACTGTTTCTGAGGCAAAACAATAGCGTTCTTATGATAATAGATGGCGCCACGTGTCTTTCGAATCATGATTGAATTATATTATTACAAGCGGAGTACGACCCGAAATTATTGTCAAATTCTAAATTTAAAAAAAAGCCGCTGGCAAAAGCTAGTCACTACATATTATAAAACAAATTCCCCTGCCGCGACTGTTTGTCTGTCTATTTTGTACAACCCGTGCGAAGCCGGGGCGGGTCGCTAGTTCATTAAAAAATAAAAACCAAGGCCTCTGATAGAGTTCTAACTAGTAAGTAAAACTAGCATCAAGTAAGCAACCGATTTCGATAATATGTTATTCAATAATGTAAAAACTTCAGAGGTAGCAACGTTTTATAGACCCCATTGACAAAGGTATAGTGGTACCTATCATACAGTAATACAACTATTGAACATATTACTATATTGAACATAATAGCACAGCATTACGATGAGAGTATGACAGATCTTGAAAATAGATCGAAGTTTACACGCACGGAATTTTACTACAGAGCCAACTTCACATCAGACACGGCTCACCAAGCATATTCGTATAGCTTGGTACAAAAGTACTAGTAATATATAGTCATGAAAAAAACTTATCTTCTTCTCCTTAGCCTTTATTATTCCCAAGTCACTTGAGGTCGGCTTTCTAGTCTAACCGGATTTGACTGGATATCAGTTTTTACACGGAGCGACTGCCATCTGACCTCCGCAACCCGAAGACTAACAATACCCTAAAGCTAGACCAGTGTCAGGATATTAGAGGGCACTGATTTCCCAATAACGACTGCCATAGATGTTCATGGTAGCCGGGACCGACGGCTAAACGTGCTCTCCTAGACACGGAGCAGGCGATAATTGTCAGTCATGAAAAAAACTGATCTGCTTTATCTTCAAGTCTCTTATGAATCGATCGAATTTGACCACAATATGAAATAATAACAATATTCTACCACATTCACACAACACCATCTAGCCTAAACTAAGCAGAGCTTGTACTGTGGGTACTAGACAATGGATAAACATACATATAATGATACTTTTTTTTAATAAATACATACATATTATACATAGAAACACACAGACCAAGACAAACATCCATGTTTATGCACACAAATGTTTGACTTGTGCGGGAATCGAACCCACGACCTCAGGCGTGGCAGTCGGTTACACTAACCACTACGCCATCGAGGCCGACATATTGGCCGAAAACAGATTAAAATAGTATGATCTTATAGATATTCTAGAATCCGGACATTAATTATGTATGTAACATACTTTCGAAATAATCTTATTCTAAAGGTTAAAATCGAGAACATTTCACAATTTACCTATAATTTAACATTCTTATTAATATTATAAAGCCGGGTATCCATTATGTTCGCGAACCTCTTGCGCGCCGCGCTCCTGTAACTGCTCCACATAGTGGATACGCTCGCGCTCCTGGAGCGTGCACGGTGCGCGCTCCGTGCTCAGCGCTCCAATCGGTGGCGGTTTTTGGGCGAACACAAAGGGGAGCTCAATCTGTTCGTGGACGCAAGCAAAATATCAGGTTTAGTGCCTACGTATCGTGTATCACGCTCCACGCTCGGATAAATGGAGTGGTCGGATGAAAAATGTTTAACTCTTTAAGACGACATGTTCGCTCAATGTTCGCAAGGGGACTGTAGAGCATGCGTGTTTCTTATGGAGATGCGCGTACCGTCTTCATCAGAGCGGTTGCATATGCGCGGAGCACAGTTAGTTCGCGAACATAGTGGATACCCGGCTTTATGTTACCTTGGACAATAGAAATGGTAAATTTGTTAATATTGTAACAGATTAGATCTATTAATCTATTTTAGCTCTCACGTGGACAAGTTTTAAAAGTTGCCTATTATTATTTGCATTTCCGTATATTGACATGCACTGGCTAGCTCAGTTGCATACCGAATCAACTACCGCTTACAGTCAAAGTGGGAACACCTTTTAAAATATTAATGTTCCATAAATGTGAAAAGGGTCCGAGAATCACACTTCCTCACATCGAGACATTCCTAATAATCTGCTACAAATTCGCCATTATTCAGCTTTGATACACTTGTTTATAGTGTATTAAACTTGTATATAGTTTAGATATTAACATTTTCTTGTTAAACCAGATTTGCGACGATTGCGACTCAGCTTAGCTCATCTGTCCACTACCCTGCCATGTATTTCAGGGGACCGGGACTAGCGAAACCATACACATGTCTCACGCCTATATCGTCAAAGGTATAAGCAAAGGTGCATCTACACTTTGCAGCTTATTTCCGTCTACTAGCCACAGTTCCAGACGCCCGCCGTTCTGCTACCAAGAATGCCTTTAGAGAAAATCAAATATATTTTTTTCTTTTTTATTTATTTGTCCAGCACACATTGTTAGTTGCATATAATTTGCATATTATAGGTAGTTAGTTGGACATGTGTTATCCGCACTTAACCCCACAATTGGGCCATTGTGCGTAAGTAACCGACGCAATAATTTAATAATAATCATAATATCAGCCTTGTATTAAACTGTCCCACTGCTGGGCACGGGCCTCTTCTCACTGTGAGAAGGATTAGGCCATAGTCCACCACGCTGGCCTACTGCGGGTTGGCAGACTTCACATATCTTCGAGAACATTATGGAGAACTCTCAGACATGCAGGTTTTCTCACGATGTTTTCCTTCACCGTTAAAGCAAGCGATAATCAACTATTTAATACGCATATAACTTCGAAAAGTCAGAGATGCGTGACTTGGGTTCGAACTCGAGACCTCTGCGTGGCAGTCCAACGGTTTCCCACTAGGCTAACATTTGGTATATTCACCGCGTATTAAACTGGAGAGCTCTTACACAGTACACCCATTCACTAACGCTACACGATCAAGATAGTTCAACCACTAACCAATATCTATTAAATGACATGTCCAGAGTTAACAAGTGTACGTGTACTTGTCTGTTCCATATCGAAACGTGTTAACAAGTAGGTGCTTGTTTGTCCATCGATATTGTTACACTTACATAATATTCACTTAAACTGTACCTTTCGTATCTGCGTATTTAGACGCAAGTACATAATACTTGGTTTGCGTAATAGGTAAATACATACTGCTTTCTATGATATCACATCTAATATTGGCATAAGTATCTTTACTTATAGATAGCATAAATATATTACAGGCTATTTACAGAAGATTGCAACCAAAAACCGTAAGTTTTTTTTTATACAACTAACGTGGCAAACAAGCATACCACCTGATGGTAAGTGGTACCCTTTAGTGAAGGAAGTGGGAAGGGAGAAAGAGGGTGATTAGGCCTTCGGCACTCTCACTCACCAAACGAAACACACCAGTAGGACTACTGCTATTTCACGTCGACATTCTGTGAGCGGGTAGTCCTTCCCCGGTCGAGCCGGCCCTTCATGCTGAAATCAGCGAGGCTCTACTACTCAAGTTGTATTATTGCAATAAATCGCAATTCCAGAGCTGAGTGCGAACGATATGTCTAGTATTGAAAACGTCCATAAGCTACAGAACCACTAACAACCAGGGTCAAAATTGGGAAATATACATACATATATGTTTATTACCCAATTTTATAATAAAACACCTCCAACATATGTAATCACACACCTGAAGATGACATTACAACATTTCGCTAGCTATTACGTCTCACGTATTAAAAGTTCGAACCCGAAATCTGGGCAATATGCTCATTGCCGACAAAGTTATACTAAGCTTTCTATCAACTAAAGTACAGCTACTACAGTACTAGTAGCAGCACTAAGTCTAAAACTGTGTTCGTTAAATGGCAACCGGCTTGATTCCTGTTACATAAGTCCTAAAAACCATAGCTGAGGATTTGTGGGTATAATGCACAGCTGTTGACTTCTTGTCTAGGGATGTAGGCATGAGACTATGTATGCACCTTCTGTGTGAATGCGACGCGTTGGCTGGACTTAGGATGGGTCTGATGGGATTGGCATATCCAAACCCTGAAGACTTCAGGCATCTCGCTCTGAATTGTACACTACGGCTAATGCAGTACATTCAAAAGGAGATAGCTAAGTGATGAATATTGGGGCTGACACAAAAGATCCCACTGGGTCGAAGTGTCGGCGGTCTGTACTGACTGGCCCCCACGCACAAGATAAGATTAGATGTATGTATATAGGTTAAAAATATAACGACAAGCGCAATACAAAGACAAAATTACTAACGATTTCAAGTTAGATAGGATAAGCATTTATATACCAGATTCGAAATTTGAATATCTTTAAAGCATTAAACAATGTATAGACGCGACAACTGTACCGTCTGATCTCTATTTCCTACCGTGGCGTACAATGAACGTAAATGCAAAAGCCAATTGAAATCAAAAGTCGTGACTGTACCGCCGTCCTAATTACCATTGTACAGAACTTAGTATAGGAAGCTTGGGCATATGGGTCGGATCGGTTGCGAAACCAGAGCACTGGACCTAAGTACTGGGGGCCTAAAATGTTCTTGTTATTTTCAATTGGCCCTTGTTGTAAAAGAACCTAAGTACCTAGTATTTTAAATGCATTGCTACTGCCACTACGCTGAGTGTTGTCGGTTCAAATACTAAACAAGAAAAAAATTGATAATTTACAAATGGTTGTTTCTAATCCGAATGTTCTTTGTGTTTGTTGTTTTAGTATTTGCGGAACCCCCGCGATGCAGGAACGTCTTATAGGTGCGAGAGTTGGCAAAAAAAAGAGATGTACTTGCGATTCAAATGACCAACGAGTTCGAATATCTAATGGGACAAACATTTATGTAATGCACAAAAATTTGTTTGGAGTTGCATTCGGAGACGGAAAAATTCAAAGAGCTAAAGTTCCTTTAAAAAGAAAGTGGCAAGCTGTACCTATAACAAAAAATATATATTCTTTTATCTTATTTTATTTATTTATTTATTTTATTTTACAATTTTAGGAAAACTTACAGCTAAATTAGTATAAAGTGTAAATAATAGAAGAAGACATTTAAACAACAAGATAACACCAAAAAATAGACACACATCTGGTTTTTAGACAAAGAAAGATTTACACAACATTTTTAAATACTAAACACACAGTTGTAAACGTGACAGGCGTAAAAGGGCTCTCTATAAATGTAGTTGCTCAGTCTTTTTTATCATATTCGAAACATGTATCAAAGTAACAATGTTGAAAAGAAAAACATGAGTTGATTTGCTTGCAAACTATAATAATTGCTCGTCACTAAATGTTCGCTACATTTGATCAAGTTTATTCCAATATTACAGCAGAATACGAAAGGTGACTGTCACCACAGTTTTTATATGAATATCTATTCAAATGTAGTATCATTTGAATATTATCTGAAAGTTCAAGATTTTAAATGTTTAATTTTTTATTGAATATCTTTTTAATTGTACGCGTAGTCTTTCGACAAGATAGATTTTCAGACGGATAGGTAGCACCCCTCCGAAAATCAGGTGTGAGGTTTTGTTGTTTCAATGTTTGAAATTTTATTCTATTGTACTATATTTTTATAGCTGCTTACTTAAGCGCTCTAATAAAGGCCAATGCCTTGATACTATGACATTACGACTTTCTTAATACATTAAGATTTTTATCACAAACAATCACATTTTTTCACGCTCATGCAAAGACAAATCGGAAGCTAGACTGACGTTTATTTAACCAAAATTAATATTTATTAGGTAGTTTATCGGTAAACTACAATTTAAATTATGAACATAAGTCTTACACCTTTTGATATGGTATATCATCAATAGGAACAAAGCTGCAAATAGCACGTGGCAGTCCATAGTCTCTACTTACAGTGTAAGTATATGTATGTTAAAACCAAAATGTAATGAATGACAAGAAGTTAAAGAATATACATTGAAATCCGGAGTAGACACTTGAGAAACACCTCTATCCTGCAGAAATCCACAGCCAAATATAAATTATAATATAAATAATAATAATAGCGTTCCTGCCAACGATTGGATTGCCAGTGCACTTTAAGGTAGTCTTATGAAATCAACTTATAGACATAAGGCCATTATTAAAAACCTATAAGCTGGTTTGACCTACCAGAGATAGAAATTTGACCTCCAAAGCTCCATAGTTCAATGCAATTCAATTCGTTTATTGCACTCCATAATGTATATACAGATCTTATAAATGTAGAGAGAACAATTATAGACCCCGTCGGGAACGGCAAAATTAGGAGAGAAGAACGTACATTCTATTAACTTATTATCATATACCATATTGAAATAAATTTTAGAGCTACTATCTAACTAGTACTTCTGCCTAATATCTAACTCGTCTAGACCATAAAAAGGCTAATAATTTTAGCTTTTATTCCTTTTATTATATATCTTTTTTGACTGATTTTGGCCATGGTGACCTCTTCAACGGTGTCTTCAACATTTTAAAAGTTGACGTTCGTATACTAGCAAGAGACTTACGTGGTCGATTTTACTTTTAATAATCCGCGCGTTTTGTTAACTAACTAAACCGTATAACAGGCTAACACGTTTATCAGTCAAAATACCCACACTAAACTCGATTTGTAATATAATACAGTGGTGAAACTTTTGCACGGCCTAACCAAATGTTACAAAAACTAACACAAGCACTATTTTTATAGAAACCAGATATGCAAATAAGAAATTAAATCTACATTTTGACGTAACCTGCGAGCCTAAAAGAGTTCTTAAAGTTATATTTGAATAATTGTCAAGTGTGTTAAGTGCTCTCAATCAATCTAGTCGATAATCGCCTTATCTCTAACCGCCTGCGGCTTTGCTTAAACAAATACATTTTACGGAAATTACATGTGTATAATATAACACATTTGGTTGATTATATCATCATCATAATATATTATAGTGTATGTTAAAAAATAGCATATAATTTATGCCTCTTTTTTGGAGAAAGGCAAGCAAAATATTACTTGCAATAAAATAATAATGGTTCATTTTGATATATAGGTGATAAACAAATATACATACATACTGGTAACCGGTTAGCCTATAGTCGCTTGAATTGCTTCGAAATCTACCCTTGGTATTGCCAAGGGTAGAATTCGCGCGTTGACGTTTCTAAGGAAGAGGAATTATTAATAGACTAGTTTTCAACCGCGGCTTCGCTCGCGTAAATGTAGGTTAGGTTAGGTTAGGTTTGCAACAGTTCTTTTTTCTGGATGAAAGGTACCCTATGTCCTATTCTGTACCCCTGAAAACGTGTATGCACAATTTCATGTTGATCGGTTGAGTAGTTAAGGCCTGAAAGCGTAACAAACAAACAAACTCATTTTTGCATTTATAATATTAGTAAGGATGAGACGAAAGCCTGGAAAAGGTGGGTATGCCAGTTTCCGGAACTCTGTCAAAACACAGTAATAGTATTACTCTTTTAACGGTTTCCTGTAAAAAAGTGGCCTGCTCAGATGGCGTAGTTCACATGGTCGTTCCACCAATGCTATTACGTCTACTGTTGTGTGTTCGTTTCAGACTCGGGAAAACAAATAGTGTCTTCCATAATAACTGTATCGATCGTATTCTTAGTATCCGTTATTTAACCTTTTGACCGCCACAACATAAAAGTAGCGTCGTGCCCCCTACGCCAGGCGATGATTAATATAGTTTTAAATAATAGGTAAAAGGAACACAAACATATTTTTTTATGTTTATTTTGAACTGTAAAATAGTCGTATTTTCGACGTGCCATGCCGTCGGGGGCGTCGTGAGCACGGTTTAATTTGACGTGAATGGACGTCCGTGGCTGTCAAATGGTTAATCTTAATAAAGTCCCCCGCACCAAAGGACTAATAACAATTGTCACTAAATAATAGGTAACGGCAGGCTCAGGCTCAGACACTAAATAAAAATAACAATGATTGCAAGCGTAATTTTAGCGGCCCATTCGCATAGTCTACATTTTATCCCATAGACTGGACACTTATGTAATGCAGATCCAAATCAGTTTTATAGCAGCGGCTATTCACGATTGCGCTGTGAGAATCTTATTGAACTACGTTAACTGCTGTTTACACTAGTATGTAGGTTAGGCTACTTTCACTGTGGCTTGGAATTTGATGGGTGGGAACTATACTTGTAGCCTATTGAATTATATTAATACCAGTTTATTACTGGTCGTGTTGTATGTGAGCCTTTTCTTAGATGAAGGCAGTATTACACCATGCTACGTATGTACGTAACATAAACAACGACGACAGACGTGACGTTTGTTATTTAAGAAGTTTGAGATATCGGAATGTTCGCATAATCGGCTACTTTGTTTGAGCTGAAGATGCCCGCTTGAAGATCGCAATCAAATAACCCTGTGTTATGTTTTGGCTAACAGTAGTGTTTCCAAACTCGATTAGATGGCACTGTACGACAGTGCAGAAGATTATTGATATTGCTGACAACTAGTAGGCGAATATTGTTTGTCCCTTGCATTATCAGTATAGCGACTCTATTTTAAGATTCTGCAACACGAGAGTGATGCAAGCCTCCTTAAGATATAGTAACAGCTTACTATTAAGCAATTCGTATGCTCAATTGACATCGTGCTCGCCTCTTTGTGACTATGGCGGCCGAAAAGCAACCAAAACGTCGGAGTGAATGTAAATATAAATACTTTAAAATAGTTAGTTAATAATTAATAAAAAGGTTTTCAGAATGATACGCGAAAAAAATCATATAATGTAGTTTCAATTTATGAGGATTTGAAAATAGTTTCTTTAACTATCTCTATATATTAGCAGCATAGCAGAATGTCTCCACATTACATATTTTGCAGCTAAATAGCCTTAAGTTGTGTATCTTTGGAGATACCAGAATTTCGCAAAGGCTGCTGTATTAGTCCGTAATACGGCTATCAAGCTCACTAGGTAAATAAATTAGCCCTGACTGAAAATCGAATGTGGTAGTAGCAATAAGCGTAAACATGCTTACGACACTGGAACCCTGAAACTTAAATTAGTAGTTTTAAAAAAATATGGTAATAGTTATTCTACCTTCATTAATAATAATATTAGTAAGACAGAATAAAAATACAAGCTTATATTTTAACCACTCACCGGAATGCCTATGACCTTAACACAATGACGAATTCATTATAATTTTATCTGCATAAATTCGGAATAAATAAAGATTTGTCACTAGAACGCTTTAATATATAAGTCTTACACAAATATTGAGACATTATAATAATAGGCCGTTTTGTATTAACATCCTAATCCTAACTTCCCAACTAATATTATAAAAGCGAAAATGAGTTTGTTTGTTTATTTCTTTGTTACCTTTTCACGCCTAAACAACTAAACCGATCATTCTGAAATTTTGCATATACGTTGTCAAGTGTACAGAAACGGACATAGGCTATTTTTCATCCCGAAAAAATTACTGTTCCCGAGGAAAACAACAATAACTTTCTTATGATAATAGATGGCGCCACGTGTCTTTCGAATCATGATTGAATTATATTATCACAAGCAGAGTACAACCCGAATTGATTGTCAAATTCTAAATTAACGCGAGCGAAGCCGCGGGCAAAAGCTAGTAGTAAATATAGCTAGCCTTATTAGTAACTAATCGTATTACTATGTTATAAGGCCAAGTGTGAATGGTTTCTACTTTCATAATCTATTGAACAACATGCCATAATTGTAGGCCTCTTATAACTCTCCATGTTTATAATATATAGTTGTGAGGACTACTGTCAAAATATATAGCACTAGATGTTCCCGCGGTTTCACCCGCGTTTATCGTTACTGCGCCGCCCCCGTGGGTCGTAGGATGATGTTATACAGCCTTCCTCGATAAATAGGCTATCCGACACTAAAATAATTTTTAAATCGAACCTGCAGTTCCTAACAGTAGCGCGTTCAAACAAACAAACAAACAAATTCGTCAGCTTTATAATATTAGTATAGATACGTAAGGGTTTGTCCACAACATCGCGTCACGATGTCGTTAACGTGAAACGATGCGGTGTCGCGGCGCGGCACGTTGACGTGTCTTGCTAACACACGGTACGGCAATGTCTCTGCGGAACGACGCGTCGGACGTTGTCAGGAGAGCACGTGGCTAATATGCAAAAGAGATCTATTATAGAAATTATTGATTCGGATTATTCATATCACTTGTTGAAGAACGTCCAGACCTTTAGGACAGAACAATAGATGATTTTAAAGACAAGCACTTCAAAACCGAAGGCTGGATGGATGTTTGTCGAAACATTTGTAACGTTGCGTCATCATGATGTGTGTTTTTACGACATAGTAGCGTAAATTTTGCACGTCACGTCAACGTGTCGCGCCGCGACACCGCACCGTTCTACGTTAACGACATCGTGACGCAGTGTTGTGGACACGCCCTAACGGGTATTAACGTCAAGCTTGTACAAGCTTGTGTCAGTCAGTCAGTCAGCTTGTGACCACGGCCGGTGTAACCTGGTCGAAGCATCAAGCATAAAAAAGGTACCATAATGGATGATCGAGTTAATACCGGTTACGTATTATATATATATATCATGCAACGCGAAAGTTTAAAAGTTACAATATGTATAACATTATCCTTACAGTAAGCGTTCTGTTAACCGTTGAACTAGAAATCTGTCAAGTGTAAATCCTACTAATATTATAAAGGGATATGCCAGTATTAGGCCCAGAGGTGCACAAGAAATTGGCAATACTAAAAAAATATATTAATATTTATCCTAGTTCTATTTATTATTCTGTACAAGTCGGTAATATTTTCTAAAATATTAAATAATAAAACGACTAAACTATGTAATGGAATTAAACTACTGTATACGGATTTTATCGCGTCTACTACCATCTTAGTCTCACCGTGACCATGGCTGCTGAAAAGCAACCGAAACGTCGGGGAAAGTGTAAACACAAATATAAATAGTATAATAGTATAGTAATAGTTTTAATAGTTTCAATAATTTAATTAGCTTATGGATTAGTAAAGTTTAGTAGTAATAGTAGTGTAACAATTTTCAAAATTTTGTAATAAAGTGTCAAATAAACAAGGTGATAAAATCCGTATATAGTAGTTTAATTTCAATGAATAACATTCGCGTAAACAGAAGACAACATTATATGTAATGGAAGTTGCATGCAAGTACAATAACGTGAAAATATTGCCTTTACACAAAATATGTTGACAGATAATTAATCGAAATAGTAATTTACCATTGCTATATTATATAATTATTATTTTAATCGTTCATTTAATTTTTTATACAAAAGTAATACAAAGACTAATAATAATTATTTTTGCTTTGGAAGATTGCTTTGATTAACTTAAAGTAATAATAAATAATAATAATAATATTCTACCACATACACACAACACCATCTAGCCCAAACTAAGCAGAGCTTTTACTATTGGTATCTTTTGACGAGCAAAAAAAAGAAAATAAAAGTAATGTATATTATCGATGTATTGAGGTTTTGTGTTTATTATGGCAACACCATCTCTAACTTGTGTCAATATCATTGCTTGTTTTACAACCCCATTGTGACGGTTAGTGTTTAAGTATTTATTGCGGTTAATATCGACGACTTTTATCTATTAGCTATAACACTGCAATTTATTCTGTTTTATTCAATTCCTAATTGATTGTTCTCATAAATAATATAAAATAAAGTATAAATAAAATTGTATAGCACATATTTAATATAATTTATATAAGAAGATTTGATAGCTTTAAAATGCCAAGTTTTTTGTAAATCACTTCTTAAGCTAATTAATTATTGGCATTGCTTACTATTATTATCATTAGCCTTTATAGGTGTGCACTGTGGGCCCGAATTACTATGGCGTCTTGGCATGACCTTTTGAAAGTTGGATCGATGGATGGATGGATGTTTGTTACACTTTCACGCAAAAACTACTGAACGGGTTTTGATGAAACTTTACAGTATTATTGTTTATACATCTAACATAAAGGCTACTAAAAATTTCAACGCGAGCGAAGCCGCGGGAAAAATCTAGTTAGGTATAAAATTGTAACGCGTCCTTCAAATTTGAAATTATGATGTGAAGAAATAAAACTCACTGAGTGCAATAAAAGTTATCGCCTTTTCGTATAAATTTGACTTACAAACTGGTACTCAATGCTTGAAGATACAAGTGTTCCTTGCTTATATGTATTTGATCCTCAGACTCTATAAAACTAAACTTGGCTCTGAGTGCGAAGCCGCATCCATGTTCCTAGTTGTGAGAATGGTAGAGGGAGGAATGGAGGTGGACCTTCCGTGGTAGTTTCCGATCCTCTTCTAGCCAAAGGGAGCCGGGCATACTCGAACTTGCAATATTCCGTTTAGAACACAAAATATGCGTCGACCAGTATTTCGCCTTCACGGGGTATCCTCAAGACACTTTGGTACCAAATTCCTCAACTCGGGCAAAATCATGCATATTATGTTTTTCTATGTGTTTAAGAAAGACAATTCCCGCACTAGAAATTACTTCTATATCGCGGGGAACTTTACAACGTTGTTTGTAAAGTCCCCCGCACACAAAGAGCACCGAGACTCGAAACAACCATTCGTGGATCACACAAATTTTTGCCTTTGTGGGGATCGAACCCACAACACTCAGCGCGGTGGCAGTGGCGAGGCGACCACTAAACTCCTACGCCATTCGTGCAGTCAAACTTGTTGAAACAGGGTCAAACCCTAAAGGTGGATTAAGAGTAACTGCTGCCGTCTGGCAATCACTGGAACTTGATTTATTAAACTTACAGCAGATAGTATCAAGAAAGTAGTATCAAAACCCTTGCTCCACATATTCAAATGCCGGAAGAGTCTGCATAATCTCGATGCAGGCAGTAGGAAACCTACCAATACTTACGCAACAACCTCTAGCCCCAGTTCGGCATTGTCTTACGGTAACGAATTATATAATACCTCAGGTTACCTACAATCGACACCTTACATTACTTAATTAAAGTTATCCGAGACATAGTAAGCTAATATCGGACGTGAATTATATGGTATACGTAATCTTTGAACATTCAAGCTAGTTAATGTCGTCATAATGTCTTTACTTGGCTTCCATATAATTTATTATTACATTCACGCTAGAAAATGCTTACTAAATCACACAGGAGCTTTACTGACATACAATTGATGAACAAGAGTACCCGAAATCGTTACATACACACGTAACAATATAAAAACATAAGGCTAGCTTCAACCTAGAATCACCGCGATAGCTAATGGATGAGAAAAGGCAAGGCTAAACTATTATATGTAACCATGATTATTGCCACTAAAGCTAAGCGGTGTAGTAAAGCTTGTTAAATGTGTGAATAAATGTGTGAGTCGCAGGCTAAGCGATGCAATGCGCTAGGCGTTCTGCTTACCTCATCTCTACTCGGAACTTTACAAAGCCATACCAAGACAATAATTTTTTTTTTGTTTTTTCTTTCCTTATTTTAAACAGAAAAGTAAATAAATAAATACACTTTTCTTATGTATTACACACTTCTACATTTGAATGATTTGTGAAGAGCGGGGCCTCCTAGCACAAGTATTTAATATACTTAAAAGGAGACCCTTGTGTAAGATAAATTGTAGTAGTATAAGATACCGAAATAAACAATATATTTTTTATTTTTTTTTATTAAGATTACACCCATAGTCTACATCCCACTCTGAACCTATGCTTGAAAATTTTTTAAATAATTCCCTTAATTTTGTCCGTGCAAGCGTTACCTCTGAAACCTAAAATACCTATAAAAAAACTGTCTTCAATTCCAGACGAATCATGGAGCGTGGATCATCGGCTCCTTGGACGCAGATTCTGCAAGAAACCATCGGTGAAGGCAGATTAAGCGGCGAAGCTTTGAGAGATTACTTCCGACCACTTGAAGACTGGCTTCGCAGCGAGAACCTGAGGACTGGAGAGTATCTCGGATGGAGCTATGATGGAGACTATTGTAAATTCAGGTAAGAATCTTTTAATTTGTCTTTTTTACCGAAACAACTAGGTACAATAGGTGCTGGTTTTCTGGAATCATAATAATACTGTGAATTATAATACAATCTAAAGGTAAACGTGCATTTGTACACTTGGTGTTTGTATGCACGTCATAACCTGCCCGCTACTAAAAATATATATAATTGAGACACGCACATTTTGTTATCCTAGAACATTTATGTAGCGATCAAAGAACATGATCTTCTATAAGAATTTATAGGCTACCAGCGTATTTAGTTCGGCGTAGAGCGTACACACTGAACTAAACATATTTTACATCGAATTCTAAATGCTTTCAAAAAACGTAAAACGAAATCTTAAACTTATAAACGTAGATATTCTTTACGTATCAAGATACATAAAGAATATCTACGTTACTCTTAAGTATCCAGTATTAGGACAACCATAAATTTTCATAACTATCGAGCTTATCAAAATGTATGGCGACGATCAAACATATTGAGGTACATTCGATTGTCACCATATATCTTCCTTAGCCAATATTATTCGCTGTTAGAAAATATATCGAAAATGTCGACGGTCGAATGTCTAAGTTTGCAGCTAGAGCTCTGAATACTTTGGTCCTTAGAATGTACTGACTGTAATCAAAATTTTAACCACGATAAGATGTACCTTATCGTAATCTTACTGTAGTAAGATCTCTAAAGCCAGTAGTAAATGCAACAGATGTGCAAGGTCGAGGATTCCATTCCGAGTCGGGTAAAGAGCTATGGGATTTTTGTCAATAAATTTTTCTTAGCAGCTCGGATTCTGGAGCTTGCCAGAAGACTACGATAGTTCTTTATGTAGGACCTAAAAGAATTTTTGATGAAATGTGGATGTACTTCTGCGTAGAGCTTAGTTGATAATTATAGGCGTGGGACAATGTATTTAAGATATCTAAAGTACCATATGTTTTTATCTGATTTCAGTATCGAGACGGCTGGCCTGCAAGTATACGGAGGCTTCTACAACGCTGCTTATCGCCATTATGACGTCACCAGCTTCGTCAGCATTCTGCTAACATCCATATTCACCACAGTTATTGCTATGCGTTGGCGGTGAAATCATTAAGCACAGATATTAGAGCAAGTTTAGTTTTATGTAATTTCTTAAAATCACATCTTGAATAATTTAGATCACAGACTATCAAGCTTTCTAAACATGAACTAACTGCTTTTTGCCCAAATAAGCAATAAAACAGTCAATGCATAATTTAAGTAGATAAACATCCGTCCCTTAAATCACCAATCAGCAAGTGACAAAACCTTAGTACCCACACCGTATAAAAACAAATTATACTTGTATACTTTTTTCTGTCAAATGACAAGACAATACTATCAATAAAAGCGCGAGATACATTGCAAAACATAACGTTTTGCAATGTATCTCGCTCTTTTACCGATCAATTGTAGTATCCTCCCGTTTTCTTATTTTATTTATCTAAACGTTTTATATCCATCGTAATATGTACCAACACTAGCAAAAAAATGTTAATAAGAAATTTTTTACGACCTCGCTGGTGTAGTGGTTAGTGTAACCGATTGCCACGCCTGAGGTCGCGGGTTCGATTCCCGCACAAGTCAAACATTTGTGTGCATGAACATTGATGTTTGTCTTGGTCTGGGTGTTTCTATGTATATTATGTATGTATTTACAAAAAAAAGTATATATGTATGTTTATCCATTGTCTAGTACCCATAGTAAAAGCTCTGCTTAGTTTGGGCTAGATAGTGTTGTGAGTATGTGGTTGAATATTAATATAATTGTATCTAATTTAATGTTTTCCGGTTTGAGGCTGAGGCTACATTAGTCCGCGACACGACCTGCGATACGTAAGCGATAAAAACAAATAGTTCATATTCACGTTTATGGCTACACCGTACGCCATATATCGCTATTAATCTTTGGTTTTTTATGCGATAGAAACAACATTAGTGTAATCACGGCATCGGCTACATCAACTTGTCAGCGAAATTGAAGCGAATTCATTAAAAATTTATACTGTAGCTTATAATGTAGCCATTCCATGTTTATATCGTTTCGCTTTCACAGTCGCATCGCGAATCGCTGCCTACTGTAGCCTCAGCCTTATAGTCTGTGTGCGATGATCAGTGCAATACTTTATATGATTTTTGTTAATTTTTATACATATAATTAATTGAGATATTTTTAGTATTTTCTTCCGTATGTAAATTACTGAAAACGTTAATATAATATTTGTTACGTTATACTTATTGTTAATAATATTTTATATTAAACATTAATTAGATATTTATAATAGAACTGTCTCTCTCAGGGTGCATTATATTATTTTTCTACATAGGTTAGACTAAGGAATCTATATATTTTGTAAATAGCATTAACTAACATGAGATTTTATTGTGATAAATAAAAATAAAACTAAAAAAATGGCGAATGCGTTTAATTTATTATTATAATATAGAACAAAATATAGAATAATCATATGAAATCATTATTGATCTAACTATATTGTCACGAAATGACAATTATGAAAGCCAAAGTGTTGTTTCTTACTGAAATTAAATTAAGATTTTTTGCTTGGGTCTGGCAAAAGCAGTTTTTGATAAGTACCTGTAAGTAATTTACGACGATGGTTTTTAAATCGCTATTGAATTACATTTTCAGTAAATTTCGACAACGACTATCCAAATCTTTAGCTTTCTGCCTTTTATATAAGGCACAAGTGCCCCCTTGCGTGAAGTATCGCTCTCAATAAATTGTAGATAGCTCTCTGTCTAAATACACATCACATGAAATCTAATAACAGCCTATTTCCCGGTACATGTTCTAAAACATGTTTTATTACAATCGGTGCAGTAGAATGTGTGATACAACTTAACCTCTATTTATTATGAGTTGTCAGAAAGTAGTGCATCATTATTGGCTATTTATTACTACACCCAATAAGCAACAGTTTTAATAGGATGCGTAGATAATTTAATTGCTATATAATCACATGCCCCGTCCCAAAATGATCTAGAAGTGTATAAAATGTGAATAAGGTGGTTGCTCGATGATATTTGTTGAGTTTTTGTCACAATGATCGCCTTGTGCGAATGCGCATTATCGTGATGCAAAATCCAAAAATTTTCTTTCCACAAATCTGGCCTTTCTCGGCGAATTTGCTCTCTTAAACGCCGCATAACGCACAAATAATATTTTTTATTTACCGTTTGACCTTCCGGCAAGAATTCCGAGTGCACAACACCACGACAGTAAAAAAAACAGTCGACATGACTTTGACTTTTGGTGGTGGCGTGGTTTTTTTAGTTTCGGTTTAGTTGAAAGGCGCCGCTCCGAAGCTTGTTGATTAGCTTACAACCAATAATAACCTCTGCCTACATAAACCCACAAGCATACGTTACCCAAAACGTAGACTACGTTTTGGAATATAAATGCCAAGTTAAATCCAAATCCATTTGACGATTCACGCGTATTTGATTAACAAACATTCAAACAACATCACAAGACTACATTTGTTATATTAGTAAGATAGAATTTCTATTACTTCTTACCAATACATATTTTTATAGTTACTATGCTATGGACGATGGTCCAATTTGTCGATATTGGTGATCTATAAACGCCATATGCACATAAATATACGTAGGGGACAAATAAAGATAGTCATCGCACATTAAACCACTGCATGCGGGCGCAACACAAAATATAATGGTTTAATTGAGCCGATATGAATCTACCAATTTGTCTACCCCTCTATTATAATGAGTTATTTATGTGACCTTAGATCTTTTTACGGAATCTTAGTTAAGATACAGGCTCTATTAAGAAACAACAAATCTTACCCGTCGGATAATAAATGAAATTACGGATTGTAGTGTTTCTCAAAAGTTCTGTAGATTGATTTTATTTATAAATTAAACAAGATAAGTTAATTAAGAAGCGGTGTTAGCCCACTTGCTATCGAGTGCTTATGGGTTCGGTTTAAGCAACGTTGGGTGCGGTCAGCCTATAGATGGGTGAGCGCTTAGTGGTATTTCATCTGAGCTACTCCGTGCTTCGGAGGGCAAGTAGGAAGTCGGTCCCGGTTGTTGTCAAATTGATAGCAGTCATGTCAGAGGCCTACGGGCGGCTTGAACAACTCTTGATAACAGGTTGGCCACTAACCACACGAAAAGAAAGAAGAAGACTCCCAATAAGAGCATTCTAGTTTAGCTGGATCGGCTTACAAAAATACTAAATAATTTGCAATCCAAATTACTATCCGTAGTAGGCAGAAGTGCATTCTATTTTCCAGCTATGGTTCTACGTTCCATGTAATAGGGGCTGAGCTAATAATATTTTAAGTATTTGGGGGTGAGCCTATTGTTATACTCGTATATCTGAAACAGTAACAGTTACTCCATACTACTACTAAATCTCCCACGACCGAAAAATCGACGCCTACATAATATATATCCCAATCATCAAAATAATAGGCATTTTCGTAGTACTATTTATTTTAAATAAGCTGTTCCATTTCCTTCTACGACCTTAATATACTTTATTTCTTTTACAACAAGTTGCAAACTCTAATGTGACCTAAACATACTGGAGAAAATGTGAGTGCAATGTAACTGTCTATCTTTTCTGATATATTCAGGCGCGATTATATGTAGATGCGTACATGCATGCGTGGTGCTTGTATGATTGTCATTCATTGTCTGTAAAAAGCCTAATCCTAACTAATATTATAAATATGAATGTGAGTTTGTTTGCTTGTTACGCTTTTATGCCTTAACTACTCGACTGATCATTATGAAACTTTGCATACACGTTGCCAGGAGAACAAAAAAAGACATAGGATACCTTTTATTCAGAAAGAAGTACCCTTATAAACCCAACCTACTTTTACGATCTAAAAATCTAGTAAGGTTTTATTATAATAAAGATTTAGCTAATTGTAACAATATTGACTTCTAATTAATTTCCAAAGTCGTTATTTTTTTAGTGTACACTGAGTTTTCTTAGGCCGCCCTTCGAGAAACATTCTCATTGCCAAACTAAACTCCATCACAATTGACCTTCGGCACCAACGAGTTGTTAAAATGTCTGCTTCCCTAGAAAGAGTATATTATTTCAGTAAATTATCTACATCTGTTATCTCTAGGTAAAATGTTTTATAAATTTATTACATCATACTATTTTAAAAACAAAGGCCTATTTTCTTAAAGCAATTGTTTTGTTAGTGCTATCCTTATACGATACCTACTATCTTATCTTTCTCCACCAACTCAACCAGATTTTAAGCGGTTTTTCGGTTTGTTTATTGTTTCAAAATGTTACTCAAAATCTTAGCCCCAATTCAACTTATTTCGTCCCATAAAACCATTATGATGATGATCATGAACCATAGTTTGATCCGCGTAAATGACATTCTAGATAAACTGTAAGGTATTTTTTTGTATTTTTCTTGATTATAAAGCTCATTTCAAATTTGAAATCTATGTTCTAATTAGCCATAGAACATTAATGAAAGTCATTTAGGCTAATAGAACAACCCAATACCATAAACATCATATAGCATTCTGCATAAATACTTAGCAATGAAAATCATATGGAAAACGTTGTTATTAAGGAGGACTTATATTTCCCCAAAGATCTCCAGGGCGGTCGATACTGTGTTGATTCTATCCAATGACTTCCCGCTACGTTGCTATGTTAATTTGTGCTTTTAGTAGAGGTTTTACGCTGCGTTTACAAATTTTTTTTTTATACTAAAATGCTAAGAGCAGCGATAGCTCAGTGGGGAGACCAACAGGCTGCAATTCAGAGGGTCTCGGGTTCGAACCCAAGTCGCGCACCTCTGACTTTCGGAAGTTATATGACTTTTCGAAATTATGTGCGTATTGATTGACAGTTATCGCCTGCTTCGTGCCTCGGAAAGCACGTTAAGCCGTTGGTCCCGGCTGCCATGAACATCTATGGCAGTTGTTATTGGGAGAGTGTCGACACAAAAGATCCCACTGGGTCGAAGTGTCGCCGGTCTGCACTGGCTGGCCCCCACATAAGATAAGATATACTAAGATGACAGACAAGCATTCCTGATTGTAAGCGGTGCTCCAACCTACAACCTATCCTTTAGTCATTCATTCAATACAAAAAGCTTTGTGAAGACTTTTAAAAAATCTACATAATAAACATACTAAATAACATGTTAGACATTCAGAGATGAATCGCACTACAACTTCAAATAATTCTAAAAACATACAATTAACTCAAAACAGATAACCTTACAATCCTAATTCTAATCCTATCCTAATCCTAATCCTAACGAATATTATAAAAGCGAAAATGAGTTTGTTTGTTTGTTACCTTTTCACGCCTAAACCACTGAACCGATCATCCTGAAATTTTGCATATACGTTGTCAGGTGTATAGAAACGGACATAGGCTACATTTCATCTCGAAAAAAATTACTGTTCCCGTGGAAAACAACAATAACGTTCTTATGATAATGGATGGCGTCACGTGTCTTTCGAATCATGATTGAGTTATATTATTACAAGCAGAGTACAACCCGAATTGATTGTCAAATTCTAAATTAACGAGGGCGAAGCTGCGGGCAAAAGCTAGTACGAGATAATGATATACATTTCTTTAGAATGCAAGTACCTTGTAAATAAGAAAACAATATCTATTTTACAATGGCATCTACTTAAAGTTTAGAATGGTAGATTAGAATCAACCTTTTGGGCAATTATGTTTAAGTGACATCTAGTATTTGGCAAATCTAGTGTAGTTTATCTGACACACTGTTGACTTTTTCGAGTGTTTTTGTACGCTAAAAAAGAAAGATAAATCCTTTATATTATATTCATGGCACGAATTAGTTATCTACGCAATTTTTCAAGGTACAATCTACTGTTAAACCTACGGGGAAATCAACATAGCGAGGAAAAGACGCAGAATGTATATATTGAGGTAAAAATTTAGTAATAGTAAGTAAAATACCAAGCGAGAAAAGCCACAAATGGACGCTAATAAGCTGTTATACGCTAATAATATGATATCATGCTAAGTCTCATTCTTGCAACTGTTGCATTCGTCACACATAATTATATGGCTGGCGGGTAGCGCGCTAACATTACATTCAATCTCTTGAAGTTTCTGGTGCCCTGGTATTTTGAACCTATTTGCATTGAACAAATTCTTATGATGTTCTAGTAATTTGTGGTATTTAGAAAGTAGTTATGTATGTCTCTTTCTTACTTATAAATGGCGTAATAGATTCAACTAAATTTAATAAGATAATAAATTGATTATAGTTTTTGTGAATAAAACAAACGTTTGAATATGTTTGAATATTAAGTCGGCCTCGATGGCGTAGTGGTTAGTGTAACCGACTGCAATTCCTGAGGTCGCGGGTTCGATTGCCGCACAAGTCAAACATTTGTGTGCATGAACATGGATGTTTGTCTTGGTCTGGATGTTTCTATGTATAATATGTATCTATTTACAAAAAAAGTACCTATATATGTATGTTTATCCATTGTCTAGTACCCATAATACAAGCTCTGCTTAGTTTGGGTTAGATGGTATTGTGTGTATTTGATAGAATATTATTATTATACTAGCTGACCCGCGCAACTTCGTCTGCTTCACATAAGAGAATTTTCCTAGTTTTTGCAATATTTTTCATTTATGCTCCGCTCCTATTGGTCGTAGCGTGATGTTATATAGCCTATAGCCTTCCTCTATAAATGGGCTATCCAACACTGAAATATTTTTCTAATTTTTACTCGTAGTTCCTTAGATTACCGCGTTCAACCAAACAAACAAAATGTGAGTGAAGTCGGCGCGTGAGCGCCCCCGCCTTTTTATAAATGCAGCGGATGGCCGTTTCGCGCGTTAAACAACAATCAACCGTATAGCCGTACCCATACCGGCGCGGCGAGATTTGGAAGTTTTATTTCATCTATATCTTGTGTGTTTATAAACCGATTCCTATATTTTTTTTATAATATAAATATTAAAGTGTACTTTTTGAATATGGGAGTTTGATAAAGATATATCTATGTGAAATACAATATATTTATGTATTTTAATACACTTTGAAGAAATGCCTAACGATTAAACACGTTATTGTGGCTAATTTATAAAAGATAGATATATACTATTGAGGACTTTTTTGTAGATCTTTTGAAGACCATCATCTTTGTAATACATACTTTTGGTGTATGATCAACGTATGCGAGGATAAGAGCTCGAAAGCGCATTTTCGTCCGACTTGCTTCAAATTTATCGTCACTGCTCAGCTCCTATGTGTCTTAGCGTTATGTTATATAGCCTATAACCTGCCCAGGAGTATGGACTACAATCGTACCAAGTTTGGTTAAAATCCCTTCTGTAGTTTTTGACCCATGCGTGCACATACAGACAGACAGACAGACAGACAGACAGACAAAAAATTTACTGATTGCATTTTTGTCATCAGTATCGATCACCATTCATCCTCCAATATTAATTTTGAATATATATTCAATGTACAGAATTGACCTCTCTACAGTTTTATTATAAGTATAGATTATCATTTTATAAAACCAATTGATATTTTTCTAACTTGTCAATTATATTTGTAAATAAGCTGAGAAAACTTAAAATATCTTTATTTTGTTTTGTATTTAAAATCATTGATATTTTGCCATTTTATTAAATCAAATTTATAATATTATTATTATATAAATTTGATTTAATAAAATGATGTGATCATAATTTTTATTAAATTTCTAGTCAATATTTTATTTTTCGCTTTAATACACCACCTCATAACATTTCCAGGTAACCAAATTAAATAAAACATGATATTATTCTAACAAGGACATAACTTAACCATTGTTTGAATTATTGACTGCAGACCGCACATCCGTCCCTTCATGAATTATAACGTGTTAAACGGTCATTTAGAGATGCAGGCCCGACCGCAAACATTCCGTGGAATGTATTCCATCTCTTCTCAGAACTGGCGCCCTGGTAGCGGCGATACCGTTTAAACGAACAAAGGCGTAAGTAATACAGATAAACTGCCAAACAACTTTTGGCAAATTCAATAGAGCTTGCGGGTCTCGTCTCTTTGTAAATTTATATTAAAATGAGCAGATTAGAAAGAAGGGGTTCTATTAATATATATTACGAAAAGTAGGTAGTAACGTCAGAAAAAAAATTATAGCTTCGTGAATTATTAAAATTTGGGTGTATTGTTGCATTTATCATTATAATTAAGTACTTATCTAAACTTCAGGAAAATACACAATTTTACTATTTAATGATAATTGTTTTTTTTTCATCAGAATCCGAAAAGAGTTACAGATTATTTTTTTTATATTTTTCTGTAAATAAATATATTAAAATCTCCACTTTGAAAAGA
Source organism: Catocala sponsa (assembly GCA_963564715.1). Lineage (NCBI taxonomy): Eukaryota > Metazoa > Arthropoda > Insecta > Lepidoptera > Erebidae > Catocala > Catocala sponsa. The sequence goes on from OY751334.1 coordinate 6,259,615, forward strand.
ATTTACAATGCGTAATTATGTTGTGTCGCAAGTTATATTATAAATATAAATGTTATTTTTGCTTAAAAAATAATCTTTGAGACATTAAAGACACAAGTACAGTTGGCCAACTTTTATGTAAAGCTATTTATGTATAATAAATATGGAATTACTAATAAAAACTTTTTTTTTTGGCACAATACTTCTTTATTGGCACAAAAATACAAGTAGGTACATAGTAATAGAAAACTTAGTCTAGGTACAAAAATTCTTCATTATAATGTTCTGCTGGTACTTAAAATAGGATATATCCTGTGCTATAAGTACCAGCAACCTTCCAGTTTCTGAGTTAAACTAGGTAAGGTGACAATAGGAATGTAAACCTACTTACATTATTTAACTTTATGAAAAAGATAAAATATAATTAATGTTAAAAATTTAGTAAATCTGTTGTGTATGTATGTGTGTGAGAAGGTGTGTGAGTGTGTGTATGTGTGAGCGTGTGTGTGTGTGTTTGTGAGTGTGTGTGGTGTGTGTGTCTGGGCAATTGGTATAAAATCTGCATGAGATTATTATTTATTAAATATATTAACTTAGTTTCTTACGATACTGGACGTATAAGTTTTTCGGTGTCGTCATAAGAGAGTTTTTGGAGCCATTTTACTAATTTATTTTTGCATTGGTATTTATTATTAATGTGAGTGCAGTGGATAGGATTGGCTTAAAATATTATATCTTTTTACCTTTTTTATTGCTATTGCAATATGCCAGTCCCATTGTAACCTAATCTAATACTACAATACAAAAAATAAATACAACTTAAACTATTAGGCTACATATCGACCTCGCTGTGTAAGTTCTCATAGGCTCAACCTTTTGCCTGAACCTTGCAACTAACATAAATGTAAATTGTGTAAGTAAATGTAACAAACTCACTAACCCCTTTGACGTTCATAAGTGTTAACTTTGTGACCTAAGTGAACAAACGATTTCTGACTTTGACTTTAACTCACTGGTTCGGCCAATAAACTTTAGATGCTTTCCACATCTAACCTATTATACTTAAACTTATGGATTATAATACACTGTCGTTGTCTCTCGTTCTTGACAGAATCCGTCAGCAAATGGTATACTTCCTCCACTGTATGACAAAGCTCACAATTTAGGGAATCACTTTAACGCATGAGGGATGTAAACTTAGCTGATCGATAATATCCCGCGACCGGAGTATATCCATACTAACAATAAAAAAATTATATAAAACCGAGTAAAAACTTTAAATAAAAATGTAAGCTTAGTAACCATGTTTAGTACTAACAAAAGAATAGTAAAAATCTTAAAAGTATGTTTATACAACACCATTTTCAGTACCTAAACATTGTAAGCAAATAAATACTTTAAAGTAAATCAAGTTTCTAAATATTTCTATTCAAGTCATATAGATATGGGCCACCATCCTACTCCCGTAACAAACTTTACACAGCGAAGCACTGTGGACTGAGTTAAAATATCAATAAAGACTCATAAAGGCCGCCAAAGTAAACAGTGTGCATCCCCTTTTAACCTCCCCTGATTGTAATATTAGGGGCGGCGCGAGCGACAAACCGGCGCGGCGCGGCGCCCGTATAACTCCTTACGTTGTCTATTCGCCTAGTACTTGTGAAATCGTTTGAATTTGTGTCATTGTTCTATGAAGTTCTGTGATTGGCTTATCTAGATCCCAGTGAGCGGGATGTTAAAGTTGAAACACCTTACTGTTTCTGAGAGCTTGGTGTTTTTCATTCTATATGAATAATTTTGGGATACTTAAAACAGTTCATGTCGTGTCCATGTCCCTTTAGTAATAAACGTCTGTTATACATCGTTGTGTCCTTTGAACGTGTAATTTTAATGTGTGCAATAGGTATAATAAATCAATAACCCGTGCTAATGTTTGTACTTCGCAAATTAGCAAATAAATTTAGAATAGTAATATTTTTTCTGGTTTCAGATGACTGGACACGAAACAAGTATTCTTTACAATTATTTCTTTTATATTTTTATAAAGCTTTATTAATTAATAGCAGCGATACCCTAGTGGGAAACCGTTGGACTGCCACGCAGAGGTCTTGAGTTCGAACCCAAGGCGCGCATCTCTGACTTTTCGAAGTTATACGCGTATTAAATAGTTGATTATCGCTTGCTTTAAAGGTCAAGGAAAACATCGTGAGAAAACCTGCATATCTGAGAGTTCTCGATAATGTTCTCGAAGATATGTGAAGTCTGCCAACCCGCACTGGGCCAGCGTGGTGGACTATGGCCTAACCCTTCTCATAGTGAGAAGAGGCCCGTGCCCAGCAGTGGGACAGTTTAATACAGGGCTGATATTATTATTATATTATTATTTATTATTTATTGCTCTTTAAATTATAAGACCGAAAACATAGTTGTAACATCCAGCCCGAGACATGACACCGTAGAGCCGTTATAGTGACGTTAATAATAAAATTATGTATGTAAACATACATACATCATTTGTATTTGTATGTTACGGGAGAGATGTAGAGAAAAACATTTCTCTACATCTCTCTCGTAACATACAACAAAATATTCTTGCCATTAAATGCTACAAAGAACAAAAATATGTATAGTATTTTTTTAAGCAAATTGATATTATGTTTAGCAGGTAGGGAGCCATTCACAACCCTATCATTACAATATTGAAACCAATAACCATCCCTTTCTCTTTATTCTTGATATTTCCACTCTAAAAGCAAGGGAAAGTTTGAATGTTATCTAAAACGCACTCTAATGGCTTCGCAACAATAAAACGTGGCTTCCTCGGCGAACAGTCCTCCCACTGATAACAATATTAGCGTGTCTGTAGCCACTTGCAGATAGGGGCCGACGCCGACGCTGTGTCGCCGACTGTGCCAATACGAACTCTTGCTTTTTATAAACGCCTGGTACAATTTTTGTGAGTGAACAAAACATGTTAAATAACAATGAGAACAAAACGAAACTGGACTTATTATTGCTTTTCATAAACGAAAATTCCAAAACACATAATATTATCAAAAAATAAAATCTTTTGCATACTTTTGTTATGTTGGAACAAATTTGTTGTAGCATGCCTGTTGCCAAAAATTCGAAGCTTTTCCCTATAGCTTTGGTGATTTGGGACACGGCGCTATGTTTTAATAGAATTACTATGAGTTATTTTTGAAAAAACAGGAAACTGTTCTACAGCTATCAATCAGAACTAATAAAAAATGAAATCAAGCTACTATCACCGATTAAAAGGTTTATTTGTATCCGGGAATATGTTTTACAATTATTTTATTTTTGATGCCACACTTTTACCATAGGACTTTACAAGCAATAATATAGCCACAATTTAGAAACATCTGTAAAATCAACTGAAGTACAACGTACCTATTAAACTTAAAATCTATTAAACTATTCATGGTGTAGATTAAAGAGAAATGCGTAAAGATTGGACCGTTATTTCGGTTCTAAGGCTAATCAAACCAATCGAATCTCTAATTGAGTTAGTTTGATTTGTTATGACATAAGACATAGTGTTTTATTTTCATGCATTCTGTGGTAGAATCGTAATTTGGGAAAAGGAAAATCAATGCTTTATTTATGAAAGGAAAAGAGTTATGTTGTCGGCAAGGCAAAATGATCAAAATAATAGCAAATTTGATATATAATTGTTAATTTGTCAATAGACAACTAATTAAATAAAAATGTTGTATCGCATTTGACAGGTTAATTTATATTTTAATTAATTTAACAATAAAATACCTGGATTTTAGTTGTATTATAAATATATTATGTCATTTGAAATAACTAACAATTCATCATATGTGTTAGTATTTATGCTTATTGCTAAATTTGACTAATAAAACTGCTTTTCATTACCAGCTAAAATAGTTTTAAATTTTAAACACATAAGTAATATACTTAATTTTCCAATAAATCAAAAGCCAGGCACAATGACAAAGGCATTGTCCGAGCAGTACCTAACAGATTATGTTCAAAATTGAAGAAACTATTATATTTTCATGGCGACCGAGGTATCGTGCAACAATAAAAAAACAATATTTTAATGCTTATTTATTAGTACAATGGAAAATTATTAGAACTTCTTCTTCACATAATTATTTTTAAACCATTGCATCATCCGTGCTGTCATTACAAATTTCTCGTGAATTTATTTTGTAGATTTTAGATCAACATAATTTACCATTAATAAATCAAAAATAATATCGAAATAATTTCCAGTTACCTCAGCGCTACATAAATCATGGCCGCATCACTATGAAAATTAAAATTACATATTCATTCTTCAAACTATGAATATCAAATAAGACCTCTTTAACATTAAAACGGTCAGAAACTTGAAATAAGAATTTCTTCCCCATTTCTGCTACCCTAATAAAAGCTTTACTGGATTCAATCTCCCGAAATATTGGTAGTTTTCGTAAACAACTGGGGTTCGTAGTCCGACATTCTGTCGCCATTCTTGTTTTCATGATCATCTGACACGAAACATTGAGGGTGTTGTGCTTACCATCATACTCATCTTACTTTCATATTGACGGATGAAATGGTTACTTAAAATAGTGTTTTGGGTAAGTTGGACAGTATTGAAAGTAAGGAGCTCGAATCACATGGATTTGTTAAAGTTACGATCAGTACTTACTTGAAAAATATTTTAAGCTAGCTTCTATTCACGGTTACATAAATAATAATAGTCAAAGTTTTATTACAATAAAAAGTAGCCTATATTAATCTCTAGTCTTTCAACTATCTCTATATAAAAAGACATTAATCTGTTGGTCCATTATTGCACGAAAGAAGGACAAAACAATAAACACAGGCACGTTTAATGTTTTAATTGAGTCTATTTCAATTTCTCTTAATCTTACGTAATATCACTTCAAAAGCAGTTAAGTTAGGCTTGAAAGAAGTTCATTACGCAATAAAGATAACGAATATTATTTCATATGCACTGGCATACGTCAATGTATACCGTATATTATTTTATTTGTTGACATCCGTTCCACTCGCGTCAATATGACGTCGCTCAGTGTGCCTCGGTCTTATTGAATTTGGAAGCGGTGGAAACCAAACATCGCCTTACACATGATGTTTCCTTGGTACTATTCAACTCATTTTTGTGGCGGAAATTGGATGTATGCAAGTGGAGCCACATGTCCGCATAACATAAATATGGGTAATAGAAAAAACATTCAACGTTCCAGATTGTTTTCGAAATATATTTTTTATTCGGCTGCGTTTTCGGATTTGTGGAATAAGGTAGCGCTCTCGCGTGGGACCGATTGTGAGGTCTCAGATTGATTCCTGGACATGTAAAGTGCTACTATTAGTTCTTTATTATAGACTAGCTTTTGCACGCGGCTCCACCCGCGTGGTACCTACGTCAATAAAAAGTAGCCTATGTCCTTCCCCAGGTTTTAGACTATATCTGTCCCAAATTTCATCTAAATCGGTTGAGTGGTTTAGCTGTGAAAAGGTAACAGACAGACAGACAGATAGACAGACAGAGTTACTTTCGAATTTATAATATTAGTAAGGATTTAGTAGCCTGACTGGTAGATGTCTATAGATGTGTTTCCAACTTCGCTTGCCTGGCATCGGACGCAGAGGATATCACGACTGTGCAGTCGTGATATTGAGTTCTCAAACACTTGTGTAAGCTTATTCCACGAAACCAACGGAGTCGGTACATTATTACAAATATATTTTATTGTACCACATATACCAACATACATTAACTTGTTGCGGGCCAAATGTATAATACCTTTTTTTGCTAATCATCATGAAAAACATTTTATATGTATACTTACATACTAATAAAATGTGTGTGTGTATATTGCTTTTTCCTTATTTTACACATCAACGAAACCAGGGATAGATTTGCCTTGCAACCGAGAGTTCGTGGGTTCGAATTCCACCTATTGGACTTCATTATCATCATTATTATATCATACTAGCTGACCCGCGCAACTTCGTCTGCGTCACATAAGAGAATTTGCCCCGTTTTTGCAAGATTTTTCATTGATGCTCCGCTCCTATTGGTCGTAGCGTGATGTTATATAGCCTATAGCTTTCCTTGATAAATGGGCTATCCAACACTAAAAGAATTTTTCAATTTGAACCAGTATTTCCTGAGATTAGCGCGTTCAACCAAACAAACAAATAAACAAACTCTTCAGCTTTATAATATTAGTATAGATTAGCTTAGCTGCAGGGGTTAACAAGAATATTAATACCTTGTAACCCAAATTGCAAGCTCTATTTTTTTTAAATATATTTTTTCTTACATCGGATTTGATAAATCTTTATAGCTTAGGAAATAAAGCTATAGGTAACAATCGAATATAAGGTATTAAATAACATTTGCTTTATTCGTTCTTAATAACCATGGAACTTGTATAATTAATTAAATACAAGAATAAATACATTATAGCAAGAATGTTATCATAATAGCCAATTAATGTGAATACTTTTCTTAACCGTTAGCAGTTTAGTTCCTAGCAGCAGTTATTGAAACGGTGACAGTGATACCCTAACGGTGAAGGGATCGGACTTACGATTGAGAGGTTGTAGGTTCGGTCCTCACCAAATAAATTACCGACGTGTAGCCAAAAATTATAAATCTTTAAAAGAAAAAGGTTTGAAAATCATTAAAACACTTTACTTCAGAATGATTTTTAATAGTCATCCAAGCAGAAAATTTCCTGAGAAACGGCTCATAAAATAAAGGATCACACGAATCTATTTTTGTACCAAAAATTTGCTCGATGTACCACAAAAATGGGCCGAAAAATGTCCAAAAACTGTTTTCAAGCGAAACGGTACAACCCTTATCGATATTTTTATCTAAACAGTTCCCATCTGTCCTGTATCCCAGTCGCGTCCTAACAGTATTGCGCGTCACATGTGCGTAGCGCTCCCTACCTCCTCTGCGGCCCTAGTACTTTTTGTGATCTAGTGAGTGTTGACTAACTTGTTTCATGTGGTTTTGGCTGGTTCCTTGTAAGTAAAAAACAATACTTTTCTTAATTTGCTTTGAGATTAGTTGCAGTTTTATATGGTATTCAGTTATCGTAAGATTTGAATTATATTATTTTATTATGATCTTGTTTAAGTACTTGCTTATTCAAGACATGCTTTTTTGTATTATTAGGCACAATATGTGTGAAGCCAAATAATAAAATTCTATGAATTACAAAACTATCCTTCAATTTATGCGAGATTTGAGACAATGCGAGACAATGAATGTGTATTCATTGTGTCATAGTGTCATGTATGATATTATTGTTTATGAAAAACGTGTTTATAAGAATGTTACTATACGAAAAATTCATTCCAGTCGTTATATTAATATTATTTTTGCCTGTATATTTACTAAATAAAATTGGTCATGCAATATATAGGTACTAATTGAGTATCATTATAATTTAGGCTGACAATGAGTACCCGAAGCTTTATTCAAATTGCAGAGATTATGGTCATGGTCACCAATATTCGTCCTATAGTAAGTCTCATTCGCGTTACTTACTTATAAAAGAAAATCATTTTAAATTGTAAATACAACTTTATTTATGAATCATTATAGAATAACATCCTGAACGCATAGCTCACTTGTTCATGTTCCGTGGGAACACACCATAAGATGATCCGCGTAAAAAATATAGTTCCTTATATTGCTTCTTGTCTTATTAGCGGGTAGAATCAATTAACTACGATCAATATAACCGTAATGGAAACATTATAAATAAATAACATAATATAACCTGTATTGTTGTCTATTGCTGGTAAATTACGACAAGAACCTGATTAACTTTTCTCGACTAATAATATTTGTGATTGCCAATAACAAATTATTCTGATAGACCAGAAAAGAATATATATTCGCCGCAACAGTTAATTGTTTTGCCAAATGTTTTGAACGCAAAGATGGCACGGTGATCTGAGTCCCATTGCTAATATTATAACGCGTAATATCAGATCGTTGCGTACCCAGGACCTACAGTCTGATTAGAATATTTTCTACACAAAGATTTTTACATAAAGTACTGCCAAACTCAGGAGACGTGTGTTTCAATATTTGTTAAATAACCGACACGGTAATTATTATAATGGGGTATATATTTTGCACAAAAAATCCCATGCCTTTGTTTCAAACAAAATCCTTGCTGTCGTTAGAACTAAATACTAAATTATGACTCACACTAAAGAAAGTAAACGACTTTTTATCCATCATGCTTCGTTGTCAACCGTAATTGTAACTGGTCGAGTATATGCTATAGTCATTAAGCCAATTTAATCTTTTGTGCGTCCATTCGACCTAAATACAGCCGCTGCTTTGTGTATTAAATGAAATGCTGGATATTCATAGTAAGATTTCATTCATATGTACTACGACACGTAGTTCTGTGCTGAATCGATTTCATTTAAATATTTACTGATAGTACATTTGCTCTCCATCAGGTAGAAAAGCCTCAAATAGCTTTAAAAGATGTGTGACAAAAAACTGGAGACTTGTTATTGCGGATACGAAATAAGCATAATATACTAGGGTACATAATATGATAGGTCATATTAGTATAGGTATTCACGAACAAACTCAACTCTTCAACAAATAAATCTAATCATATTTGGCTCTTTTCCATTTGAAAGGTGATGTCTCGATGTGTAAAATTAGCTCAAATGTAAGACAATGTTATAATGATAATATCCCATGTAATTAAATCCATCAGAACGGAGCCTAGCATAATGCCTGGCAGTAATGATAAGCCGCTACTGCTGTAATTATACAATTGGCAAGATAAATAATTATATTATTACTAGCTTTTGCGCGAATAAAAAGTAGCCTATGTCATTTCCTAGGTTTTAAACTATATCTGTACCAAATTTCATCTAAATCGATTGAGTGGTTTAGCTGTAAAAAGGTAACAGACAGACAAACAGATAGACAGACAGAGTTACTTTTGAATTTATAATATTAGTCAGGAAGTAAGGATAAGGATTTTGCCGAGCTAAGTTACAAACATCAAATCAATGGACACAAAAACCACAGAGAATTGAAAAAGATTTATTTGTGAATCACACATTTTTTGTGTAAGAACTGAACTGTACGAACAAATCATCTTGTTAATCATAAAGATATCTATGCCCAGCATTAGGCATTTGATTTAACCCTACAGTATTAAAATATCAATGTGTATGTAGTTTGTATGTAGGTCTTCAACTGCGCAACTTGTTCACCTATCTAAATAGTTCACATCCTTTGCGATACGAACGATATTAGTATGCAATTAACTCATGACTTCATTATAAAGAACCGCGAAATTTGTTGAATGAAATAGCACAGATCAAATAAGATTTATAATAATAATGTCCTTCAGACCTAATTTCAGTCCCGGCGGCCAATCTTAACGGAGACTGGCCATCTGCGCAGGAGATATTATAGTGCACAAGCGTGTGCGCAAATACAAGCACACTCTCTGTCCCCTAACTCTCATGATCCGATGAGACGGTAATTCGACACGACCGGAGAGAGATCAGGCGCAGGACCAACAGCTTTACGTGCTTTCCAAAGCACGGGGTGTCTAACACCGGCAACTTCCTAACTTCGTGCTGCTATTGAGATTTCTTAACAGAAATACCCAATAAATTTTTTTGTTGGCCCGACCCGGGATTCGAGTTTGAGACCTCATGCGCAGCTGTCGCATTCACTACCGCTGCGCCCCGGAGTCAGTTATACCGTAGCAGTGGTAACGTACCCCTTCATTTTGCCAGTTATTATCAGATCCCACACATATACGAATTGCCACTATACCGTTCATCATTCAAGCCTTATGCAAGAAGGGTCATCATCATCTACAGCTTTTCTTTGTTTGTGGCCCTCTCTGCGATCCTGTGTTAGTCTCATCTAAGCTCTACATAAAAAATATTTTATAGCTACGACAGCCTGATAGAATACTATTGGACTGCCAGGCAAAGGCCTCGAGTTCAATCCCAAATTTCTGAGCTTTCGTAGTATTGAGCGTCTTAAAAAGTTAATTATCGTTCGTTTGAATAGTGTGGTGGGAAACCTGCATGTCTGGGAGTTCTCCGTGATGTTCTCGTAGATATTGGACGTCTATTAACCCGCACTGGGCTAGCGTGGTGGACAATGGCCTAACCCTTCACACTCTGAGTAGAGGCCCGAACCAGCAGTGGCACAGTACCTATTACAAAAATATAGTAAAATCTTTTAACGTGCAGATATTTCACGATTTCTTTGCTTTTATTACAATTTGCCATTTTTCTTCTTAACATTTGGAAGACATTCATCTATCATTATACTATCAATAAATTAATCACTTTTCTACAATATATTTGTGTGTAAAGTTCAGAATTTTAATTATATTCGCGATCAACCATATCTATACTAATAGGTAGAGTTTGTTTGTTTGGTTGATCGCGCTAATCTCAGTAACTACTGGTTCGAATTAAAAATTATTTTAGTGTTGGATATCCTATTTATCCAAGAAGGCTATAGGCTATATAACATCACGCTACGACCCACGGGAGCGGCGCAGTAACCATAAACGCGAGTGAAACCGCAAGCACATCTAGTCTCTTAATATATATAACCACATTTCTGTGTTACGAGATAGCCAGTTACGTTGAATGAAACGGCCACTTCAATCAGTGACCGCCGTTGTGTGTGATACTTCATCACGCAGATAACATAGGGGGTAAAGTTCATCGTTAATTGAGACAAGTTTTACCCTCCGAAGCTGTCAATCGGAATTTCTCTGTCCCATAGGGGCATCGAGATATGAATGATTGTTCCGAATACTTGAATACGGGCCAACTTAATGTGTGATATATTAGGCCGGGACTTCACTAAAGCGGAGATGTGTGCGGTGTGCTGTGTGCTGTGCGAGAAGAAATGTTTTCCAGCTCGGGGTACTCTATCAAAGCGGAGATGTGTGCGGTTTGCTGTGTGCTGTGCGAGAAGAGATGTTCTTCAGCTCGGGTTCGAGGCGTTGAGTGACATCGCTCACTGCACGCCGCTCACATCTCCGCTTCCATCGCGCCATACAAATATTACACATCTCCGCACAGCGAACTCCACTGAAGCTGAGCGGAGAGATGTGTCAATAACACAATTCTATTGGTTGTATAAAAAACATCTCCTCTCCGCTCGTCTCGTCTCCGCTTTGGTGGAGTCCCGGCCTTAGTACATATCGCAACATCTAATCGACTCTCCTGTATGAATTTCTGAGAAGATCTAACTACTCATAAATTCTCTGTGTGTGTATGAGGGTGCGAGATAGAGTTATACAGTGTGCATACCACCGTCTCGTTTTATCGCGAAGTAAGTTTATAATAATACTAGCTTTTGCCCGCGGCTTCGCCCGCGTTAATTTAGAATTTGACAATCAATTCGGGTTGTACTCTGCTTGTAATAATATAACTCAATCATGATTCGAAAGACACGTGGCGCCATCTATTATCATAAGAACGTTATTGTTGTTTTCCTCGGGAACAGTAATTTTTTCGGGATGAAAGGTAGCCTATGTCCGTTTCTATACACCTGACAACGTATATGCAAAATTTCAGGATGATCGGTTCAGTGGTTTAGGCGTGAAAAGGTAACAAACAAACTTATTTTCGCTTTTATAATATTAGTTAGGAAGTTAGGATTAGAATTAGGACTAGTTAGGATTGTTATAATAAAAATGGTGAGACTTCGATATTTTATCTACTCCGCCAATCCTCTAGTGCAGTGTTCCGCAAAGTGTGTGCCGCGGCACACTGGTGTACCGTGGTCATTAATCAGTGTGCCGCGGGAAAAATCTATTTGTTATAAAACGCGGGAAAATCTATTTCTTATAAAATTATAAAGGTAAACGGAAATAATGTATTCTTTGCTATCTTTCACTTCGCAAAACTTATCGTAAGATTACTTTCAAAGCAACAAAAGCTATAAGTAATATAAATTTATCTAATCCTGTTTATGCTAAAATCAATTATTAAAATTAAATTAGTTTATTCTTTTGTTTGATTCTTATGTTGTTATGAAAGTAGCTATCCGATAAGTTTTTGATACAGTGCACCGACTAGTACCGACACATAGTATGTACCTACGCAGCGGCAAATCACGCGCCACGCAACACCCAATTCACACATCGTATTTGTGTGAATTGGGATTTTCGACTCTTACCACAATAAAAACAAAAACAAGGGAACGCCTGAGAACGATCGATGAAGAAATGAGAGCAGCCCTCCAAATTTGGATCGACTTTGCTCAATAAAACAAGCTCATTAAATACAACTTATGCTTTAAAATTAACTATAAGTTTCTAAATTGATTATTAAAACTAAAGAATAAACGAAAATTATATGATTAAAATTAGATTTTTTATTTATGGTATAACTCTGAAATTGCCCGATTTCGTAGGTGTGCCTTGAACACAAAAAGTTTGCAGAACACTGCCTAGTGAGATCTCATCCATCAATTTAGCGATTTTGACGAACCATCGGGTGGTTTATCCCCTCCACTTGGCTACCACTCGGTTACCAATATATGAGATGTGAAATGCGATTATGGTACAAAAAAAATGTTTAAAAATATGTATTGGCTTTGCTGGAGCTCTCCGAGTATGATGATATGGGCATATTGTTTTTACAAGGCAGAAATAAAAATTAATTATTGAACTTAACAAACAAATTTATGTTTCAATTGTATATCTGTTTCTCTGGGCAACAAATCTATACGCATTTATAATTAAAATATATGATCTACTAGAGTTTGCCCGCGGCTTCGCTTGCGTTAATATAGATTTTTTAATAAAATTCTATCCCTCGGAAACAGTACTTTTTCTGGATTATATAAATAAAAGGACAACGTGTATGCAAAATATCATGATGATCGGTTGAGAAGTTAAGGCGTGAAAGCGTAACAAACAAACAAATTCACATTTATAATATTGGGATGATCAAATATTTAGCAATAGATTTGCCCGCAGCTTCATGTATATTTTTTTATCCCTTGGGAATAGGGAAAAAGGTACCTATGTCCGTTTCTGTAGCCTGACAACGTGTATGGGAAATTTCATGGTGTAATCAGCAGCTAAGGCGAGAAAGCGTAATCAACAAACTCACATTCACATTTATAATATTAATATGGAAGTAAGGATTAGCAAGAAGAACACATGAGAATGATAGATGGATATTGATTATAGAGTTTAACATCAATTCACTCAATTCTTTTATCAATATTTCACTTTGAGAGCGACATGCACCTTTGACATTATTACAATCGTCTTTAATTATTTAAATTATTAAATTGACGGCCTCGATGGCGTAGTGGTTAGTGTAACCGACTGCTACGCCTGAGGTCGCGGGTTCGATTCCCGCACAAGTCAAACATTTGTGTGCATGAACATGGATGTTTGTCTTGGTCTGGGTGTTTCTATGTATGATAGGCATGTATTTACAAAAAAAAAGTATATATGTATGTTTATCCATTGTCTAGTACCCATAATACAAGCTCTGCTTAGTTTGGGCTAGATGGTGTTGTGTGTATGTGATAGAATTATTGTATTATAATTTCTTTTTATAATTCTGTATTTTTGCCTGTCTAGGAATTAGTAGATATCATATTAATATCATTATATCAGATAGTAGAGATAGTACATCTGTGTGAAGTTCCCTTGCCGTGACGAGATTTCCAATACAAGTACTATCTTTTGAATAGATTAAACAAAACAATTTATAATTTTATAACTTCCTATGTATTCACTGTCCCAATTTAATCACATACCTTCTGAAATTAACAGAGATTAACCTATAGTCAATGAAATCAAATTTAAAATAGCCAATATTGTTATAATTTTGAACACCATAAAGAACTACCCAAACGTTTAATGTACTTGACACTTTCCCCTTGATTGTAAGTTCGTATGGTTGAATTGTTTGAGTTATTACAACACCATCAGATACAATTTTATATAGACAATCAATCTATTGCCAACAATAAATATCTATAATATTTTGTCAGCGACCGCTTAGTGTAACTGTTTGATGGTCCCCTCGGTCCAAACAATCCTCTTCCGCTAGTCAAACGGAGTGACTATAAAAATAAATGGGATCCCCTTTACTCCCAGTTAATCCTATTGAAATTTCACTTACGGATAAATAAGATGGACATATACTGTTGTAATTTGAAATACGTCATTTAGAGCATCTAACTACTTGACCTAAAACCACCTCGCCGAGTTGATAGAACCCTCTAAGTGATGCAAATGAAATAAACATACTTACTTATTCGAATGTTATTCAAATAACCTGGATTCATCCATATCACCTGGAAGCGTTCAATTCTAAGACGGTACGCTTTCAGCGATCATTTCACCCACGTACGTGCAAGCTCTGGAGCATCATTCAGTCATCAGTTCATTCCAGAATGAACTGCCAGCTTCGGTGTTTCCCGAGCGCTATGATATGTCCTTCTTCAAACGAGGTTTAAAGAGAGTTATTCTTTCACGGTAGGCAGCGGCTTTGCTGTGTCCTGACATTGCTGAAGTCCATGAGCAGCGGTTACCACTTTCCATCAGGTGGGCCACTTGCTCGTCTGCCACCAAAGGGAATAATAAAAAAATAATTAATGTAATACGAAATATCTAGTTTGCATGCTCAAGTATGCAAGTACACGCGTACTTGCAAATAGTGCTGTCAATATATATTTTAATATAATTTAAGTCGTCGCCGTCGCTTCCGCACTGCCACTGCTCCAATGGGATTTGCGGCTGCAATCGAACCCCTAACACTGCGCGTCTTATGGGTCTAATCCCACAGGATGCTTAAAGGAGACCAACCACCTTGTATGGGACCCTGGCCTGGGCGTGAACAATTTTATAATATATTGTCTTCTGTTTACGCGAATGTTATTCATTGAAATTAAACTACTATATACGGATTTTATCGCGTTGTTTATTTGACACTGTTACAAAATTTTTTGAAAAACTGTTACACTACTATAATCACTATTAAACTTTAAAAATTTTTAAGCTAATTAAATTTAATAGTTTCAATAATTTAATTAGCTTAAAAATTTGTAAAGTTTAATAGTGATTATAGTAGTGTAACAGTTTTTCAAAAAATTTTGTAACTGTGTCAAATAAACAACGCGATAAAATCCGTATATAGTAGTTTAATTTCAATTTTATATTGTAATAACAATATTAATTTTGAGTAGCCTAAACTAAGTAGATAACATTTTTCTTTAAAGTTTAGTATCAAATTCGTTAAATAATAAAATAAAACACATTGTTTAAAAAATATTTATTTTCATGTGTCACCATCACCTTCATAAGTTATTAAAATATTTTCCAAAAACTGGACTGGTGAAGTGATATTGTCATATCTTGCCCAGCTTAGGTACCATATTACAGACATTATGTGAGCACAGCAACCAACAGTCCTTCGGCCGACTATGCAGTTGCAGTAATACTGCCTTATTGCGTCCAGGCTGTGTGTATTATTTTGATATAATATACAAATAAAATACGTCAATTTCATACTACTGGATGGTAACCAATATTTTTTACATATTTAAAAAAAGCTTTTAATATTTTACTTTGTTTCTAAAACGATTGTCCACGTGCAAGCCGAATATGGACGGTCTCCTTTGTGTGATCCACAAATTATCGTTCTGAGTTTGAGTGTTTTTGTGTTTGTTGCTTGAATGTTTGAACAATCCCAGCGACACAGGTTTCATCCCAAGCCTTTAAAAAATATACCTTCGAGGTTTGGTACAATATGTGTTACCTGTCTGTCACTTGTCGAACTATCGTAACATTTGTTTACTCAAAATCATTTGGAACTCTCGAAATTTCGGGACCGTTTGGATTATTAATTAGACAACATTATTATAGCCTAATGGTCTTGAATATATTACTGGTTGTTGTGTCTATAAACATCCACATTAACATTGTGGTTACATAATATGTAACAAGTATCATAATAAGCGTCCTGCTAATTTGATTTTATTTGCTGTTGTTTACTTCTAACTGTGTTTTGGTACAGCAATTAAAACCAACCGTATAATTACATTAAACAAGAATTAAGTAGCTTTTTAAAAGCTTTTAAAAGGACAACTCTCGTTGCTAGCAGCAATTTAAAAGTTGCTTATAATTAAAAAGGATTCCCTGCAGTATCCTGAGTAACAATATTATCAATATAGGTACCGTTATTTTGATAATATTGTCGGGCTATCAACAGAACAAAATAAAAGAAAATAAACAATATCTCTTGACACCCTACTCAAAGAATAGCATCTTAAAGTACTCAACACTTCGTCCATCACTATCAATTTAACAAATCAAGTTAAGAGAGTCGGCTTTCATTCACAATTCAGAAAGAGGTCGACGGCACTATCGATAAAGCCGTAGTGACGCGCCAATCGACGCATCCTGCCCAATTGTGCACACGCATGCGAAACGACGACGAGCCCGCGTGCGTACACGCATACACACACGCACACACATAACGGACGTACGAAACAAGTGCACGTGAACACCCACACACATATGTTTACTCGCGTGCATCTTACACATACATACGTACCTACATCAATTAGTACCATGTTGCGAGCTACAATACCAAGTTCAATATTTTCATATTTTGTTATTCAAATTATCACGTTTTGTAACGGTTGCATTTTGTAAACAGAGTTTGTTTTTCATTTCGAACTGTTGTCGAAATTTCATTCATGAATTTTAGCATTGACCTTTCGTGTTGCGTCGCAATCTATTTTCGTATCTGTTTACGACATATCTCATATTAGAAGCCTTGGGCTTACAAATTTCATATTAATCAGTTTTCCCTATAGACTGTTGGCAACAGATATGTCTGGAGATTAGGTTTTGTACGAAATATTACTTTATATCGAAAATATATTTTCCTTTCTTTGTCTATCGGAATATTTAGTAATAATTATTATTATTCTTACGTCTTTTGGCTGACATGATGATGATGATGATTATTATTCTAGTATTATTGTAGATACCAGCCATGGTTTCAAGCATTGATATTATAAACACAATGAATTCGGCGATATACGTTTCAAAGGAAAATTATATAATTTAATATTACCATCGTATACAGAAGCGGTTGCCCATTGCAAAATAATAGTACTTACAATCAATAGAAAGTTTTGGCTCCAAATCAGTTTTAAGTGTTATAAATTCATAGCAGAGAAATTAACTAAGTAGATCATTTGTTAATATATTTTTAAATATTTTCTTTAAAAATGACAACCGCCGCACAAGGAATAATTCCTGTGTCACGAAGAACTTTACAAACATTCAAACAACGGACACAAATAACACCCAGACTCGAAACAACGATTTGTGGATCACACAAATTTTTGTCCCGTGTGAGGATCGAACCCACAACGTTCGGTGCGGCGGTAGTGACGAGGCGACCACTTAAACCACTAGGCCATGCGTGCAGTCAAATTACTGGCAATCATAGAAAAGCAAATGTACTTATTAGGATTTGTCCACAACATCGCGTCACGATGTCGTTAACGTGTAACGATGCGGTGTCGCGGCGCGGCACGTTGACGTGACGTGCTAAGGCGCGGTATGGCAATTTCGCCGCGGAACGACGCCGACGCGTCGGACGGTGTCGGAAGCGGCACGTGGCTATTGCAAAAGAGATGTATCATATAAATTATTGATTCGGTTTTATTGATATCACTTGTTGAGAAACGTCCAGTGCTCTAGGACAAAACAATAGATGATTTTAAGGAAAAGCATTTGAAAACCGAAGGCTGGAAGAATGTTTGTCGAAACATTTGTAACGTTGCGTCATCGTGACGTGTGTTTTTACGACATAGTAACGTAAATTTTTCACGTCACGTCAACGTATCCCGCCGCGACACCGCACCGTTCTACGTTAATGACATCGTGACGCAGTGTTGTGAACAAGCCCTTAATAATTCCTGATTTCACAAAATAGATTTGACTCCATGTCTATTAGATTCGTAGGTGAAAGTGACGACTAATTAAAATAAAGATCGAGTCGAACAGATGTGTCAGTTTATCTAAAAATATAAGTAGCTGAATTCGCATTGCTAATTCATTTATTAATTGTGTAACGTGTATTATTTGAATAAAAACGAGAAATAAACATTACTAAACTGCTTGATAAAGAAATATTTGCAAGGATAGATAGATATTTTCGCAATTAATATTTTAATTTACGATTTTAATTTTAATTTACGATTTTAATTTAAATTTATTTTAAAATACGCGGTTAGATGCGGGTGGGCGAAGACCGGTCTGTGTGGACAATCTTAAGGAAGGCAATGTCCA
The DNA here is from genome assembly GCA_963564715.1 of Catocala sponsa. Lineage (NCBI taxonomy): Eukaryota > Metazoa > Arthropoda > Insecta > Lepidoptera > Erebidae > Catocala > Catocala sponsa. The sequence continues at coordinate 6,277,992 of OY751334.1, forward strand.
GCAATCGACGTCTTTAGGCTGAAATGATGACGCTAAGGAAGGACGCTGAAGGAGTTTCTTCTACAGTTTACACATATCAGACTTACTGATAATAGAAACCGAGATTTACACAGCTATATAAAATATCCTAACTAATATTATAAATGTGGAAAGAATAAGTTTGTTTGTTACGCTTTTATGCCTTAACTTTAACGCCTTACTCGACGGATCATAATAAAAATTTGCGTGCACGTTGTTAAGGGTATAGAAAAGGACATAAGGTGCTTATCATTCAGAAAAAGAATTGGGACAGTCTTTGGGGACTGCCGATAGAACTATAATCCTTGATCATAAACACTTTACACACGCACCATTTCTGAGATATTGTTAATATTCTAAAATAATTCAAAAATGGAAAGCGTGGAAGCGTGACGATGACGAAGCGCGACGATGACGCGAGTTCTATGATTTTTGTTCACCCAAGAAGTGCTCAACGCGCCTAAAGAAGTTTTCACTTCAAAAAATAATGTTCTCGAGCAAGCGTAGCTGCGGGCAAAAGCTAATATATTAAAATGATAGATCTAATTTAGTACACGGAGTAGAATTGACTGCACGGATGGTGTAGGGTTTAAGTAGTCGCCTTGAGACTGACACTGCGACGAGTGTTAGGCGTTCGATCCCCACACGAAATAAACATTTGTAAGAACCACAAATAGTTGATTCGACTCTGGATGTTTTTGTCCGTTGTTTGAATGTTTGTAAAGTCCCCCGCGATACAGAAATCATTCATAATGCGGGAGGGAGTAGTCATTAAAAAAAGTAGCATAATTATAAAGAAATTCATGAAATTCTAAATAAGTACTACAGCGCCGAGTGTTTGTAGGTTCGCTCCCCACACGGGACAATAAAATTGTGATATCCACAAATGGTTGTTTCGAGTCTGGGTGTCCTTTGTGTCCGTTGTTTGAATGTTTTTAGGTAAAATCCCCCGCGACACGGTAATCATTCCTAGTGCGGGAGAAGTAACTAAAATCTCAGTAGTATAATTATAAAGATGTGCATAACATTTCTAAATCGATGTTTAGGATACGATAATTCTATTCTAATTCTGTACATATTTTCCTTATTTTTCGCTCATTAAGTTCAATGATCTTTCACGTTAAAGTGTACTTTATCACAATCATCTCTTATTACTTAGGCAGGAATACATAACAGTAAATATTCCTTCCTCATTACTTCATCGCATGTAACAGAAGCCATCTATTACGAAACTGGTATCACACAGTCATTGCTACAATTAGTTCATCTCCCTCCGTCCTGCAGAGTTAGTTGACCCCGTATCATGTTAGACAAATTATGTGAAGCGTTAATGGGAAAAAATATAAGGACGGACATAGAGAATTTAGGGTCAGTAAAAGATGATTAATAGGGAAATAAAACTGGCATAATCTACACTGCACGCAGTAACTCGAACCTTTTTGATACAACTTTCTTTAAATTTATTCTATACTAGCTTTTGCCCCGTTAATTTAAAATTTGACAATCAATTATTCGGCTTGTACTCTGCTTGTAATAATATAATTCAATCATGATTCGAAATACACGTGGCGCCATTACCTTTTCACGCCTAAACCACTAAACCGATCATTCTAAAATTTTGCATATACGTTGTCAGGTGTACAGAAACGGACATAGGCTACCTTTCATCCCGAAAAAATTACTGTTCTCGAGGAAAACAACAATAATGTTCTTATGATAATAGATGCGCCACATGTCTTTCGAATCATGATTGAATTATATTATTACAAGCAAAGTACAACCCGAATTGATTGTCAAATTCTAAATTAACGCGAGCGAAGCCGCGGGCAAAAGCTAGTATTTAATAAATTTTTATTAGATGATCTCTTTAATTTTATGTAAAGCGCCAATAGACGTATTTTGGTTATCAGTTCAACATGTTTATAGAAGGTGTAATTATTTATCTTTAATATAGAATGCGAATGTTTTGCGTGAGATCTTCAGTTTGGTTTCCGGAGTGGGCAGTGTTATTAGGTTTTTTTGTCAAGAAATGCTTGGTAGCAACACAGTTTGTACGGCAATATGCGTGCTCCCTATTTCATAGGCCTTTAAATTATAATTAGCAACATGTGGGTATAATATACTTCTACATTCTCCTTTAGGAATATAGACGTAAGACTATAGTTAGTTAGTTAGTTAGTTAGTTGGACGTGTGTTATCCGCACTTAGCCCCACAATTGGGCCATTGTGCGTAAGTAACCGACGCTAAATATTGTTCGGTTACTCATACCACTTCAACTCCATCCAGAAAGATAATAGGGGACCGATGTTGCGCAGTACCTCCTTCATCGTTTCTGGACTGTTTAGAAATTTCGCCTGTTGGTTGCTCACGCTTTTACAATGTAGGAGCACGTGAGCCGGTGTCTCCTCGGTCTCCATGCAGCCTCGACATAAGGGACTGTCAATGATGCCGATGTTGAATAGGTGCCTGTTGAGTGAGCAGTGGCCTGTTATTATACCCACTAAGTAGCGTAAGTTTTTCCTTGTGGAACGTAGCAGTTTGCGTGACAGATGTTTGTCTAAGCATGGAAGGGCTTCCTTCGTCTGTCACGTAAGACTATGTATGTATAAATATATTAAAAATCAATCCTGCCCAAACACAGACAGAAGAGCGTAGGTACTCCTTTTTAAAAGGCCGGCAACGCATTTGTAACTCGTCTGGTGTTGCGGGTGTCCATGGGCGGCGGTAATCGCTTACCATCAGGCGAATCGTCTGCTCGTTTGCCTCCTATATAATAATAAAAAGAAAAGAAGAAGCTAATACATTGAAACGGGAATACAAGAAAAATATTTCTCTGACATAAAAAACATATCTGTTAACCTTTGAGGATTGTAAAGGCAGGATTGCGTAGAGCGTTTGCTTCAATGCTGTCGCCGCGCTAAGGGTTGTGAATTCGAATCCCACATTAAAAATTATTTGTTTGAAACGCAAATCATTATCCTGGGTGTACTTTCTGTCAATTCACTATGCTTTTAAAGTACGACAAAGGGCTTGATCCGCAGTGTTAAGGCTGTTATTTGAAGAGAAAAACGTCAGAGTGCTTTAATTTAAGTATGACGAAAAGATGATTTAACCTAAAAAAAGATTTATTTCGCAATTGCCAATGGTCTAATACATATTCTTACTATTACTTCATAGAACAGTCTAATGGTTCTTTTGCGGTAGGTACTAGGATTATATACGTCGTGTAAACGGTCGACACGAGCTAGCCGCAAATAACCTGGGTGCCTAGTGCGAATTGTTTTTACGTTAACACGATCAAAACGTTTACCGCGTTTAGATCTCTGATTGGTTAAGAGCTTGGAGCGGGCTAATCGGAGCACCAAACGTCATAAACGTGTCGATCGCGTTAACGTAAAACTAACCCGTACTAGGCACTCTGTACGATGTCGTGCATATAGACTACGCCACCTCCGTCGTGTATGTCCACCTTATCATTATGCATTTTCAGACAGTGTTTACAATTAGCTAATTTTGCATTTCTACCTTTTTCTTGAGCAGTGGTAGCTTATTTGTTTTGCTATTGGACTGCCATGCACGCACGCGAGTATAATCTCAAGAAACGCATGTGTAACTTTTGGAAGCTATATGCATATTAAATAGTTAATTATGCGTAATAAATAAGTACTATGGACTCACTCTTCTGAGAAGAAGCATGTGGCCAGCAGTGGAACAGAATAAAGACAGCGCTAATTTATTTTTTCTGAGTTTAACTAAAAAGGATGACGATAATCATTGATATTAATATTCTTAAATTGGATTACCCGTAAATTTTCTTTCTCAAATAACCGCTAGTTCTCAGCAAAAAAGAAATGAAGTAGAGTAACAAAAAGCCTACTTTATGCTCCTACCAAAAGTTGTGGCTAAACAATTTTTATAAGGGATTAAATATAATGACCACCAAAAATACAAATCTCGCAGCAAAATATGCTTACTAAAATATATGATAACGAGCACCAATACGCCTCAAATCACTGCATCCCGTCTCGGAAGGGTGAGGTTATGTTAGGTTCCTTCTTAAACCCACCCAAAAATAGGAGCCCCGTGAAGCGGGGCTCCGTCGACTTAATTTGATCTCTTTAAATATATTTTGGTGTGCAATTAGTATTTTTGGTAAGCATATTTTGCTGTGCAATTAGTATTTTTTTGCTGTGCAGTTAAATACTACCCTTTTTATAATAATATACGGTTGCTACCAAAAGTATGATTCGAATACATACAACTTCAAGTATAAAGTTATTGTTACTATGAGGGCTTTCTCATCCAAAGATTTTCTAAATATCTTATTCCTTGTTTTCTTCCACAGGAACGAATGGTTTTGACAATGAGGCAACAGCATTAGAGCACCATGGATCGAGGCCAGTAGAACAATGTTGGTTAAAGTGACAAGGACTATAAAAACTGAAGCATGGTGCGTGGTGACAGTGTGTGTAGTGGCGATGCTCATTGTGGAGGTAGCCGCCCTCAACGGTCCCAACGTCTGCATGGTGAAACAAAAGTAAGTTTTCTCTACCTCCTTTTCGCAATAGTTCTTTTATTTTTATCCACGCGGATAACAAGAAAACATGTACGACAGTTTGCACGGTCACCATAGAGCCTGAGCTTGTAGCTACCATTAGCTGCAAGCTCAGCTCTTTTGAAACCAAAACACCACATTAAAAAAATGTTGCAAACCTTATTCGCCGCATGTGAGGCACATAATGAGGACTAGGAGAACACTTTCGCAGTTTTCTATAAAGAAATCTCATTAGCAGATCGGAGTTAGAAAGTTGGCGGTGTTGACACCCCCGTGCCTCGGAAAGCACGTAAAGCCGTCGGTCCTGTGTCTGATCTCTCTCCGGCCGTGTCGGATTACCGTCCCATCGGATTATGAGAATTAAGGAACAGAGAGTGCACGTGTGTTTGCGCACACGCTTGTGCACTGTAACATCCCCTGCGCCGATTACCATTATCCGTTAAGATTGGCCGCCGTGATCGAAATTCGGTCTGGAGGACATTATTATTATTGGACTTCACTGACTGTTTGCCTTCAGAAGGCGTGGAGTCTTTTTCAAGGCATACTTAAAAACTAATAGATTATTATTTAGCTGCGGTCTTTTTTGTTTGTGTCTTCTTGAGATCGACAACTTCGGATTGGTACCTCTATAAAGTAATCGCAAACGGCGATACAATTTAATATTCAGCTATTTCTCTAAATAAGACTGTAAAACATTTCACATATTGGTTGTCGTAAATGTAAGTACACAATAGCAAAGATCCACTGGTAATATGTCACACTAATAAGGCGATTTGACTTGTTTTGACGCAAGGAATAAAGTGTACCTATTTATTTGGATGTAGTTAGGACATGCCATAAAAACATACAAATGAACATAAAAATAACATAAATGATCATCGAACTCATAAACACAATCTATTGCAACAACATTGCTTCGTTACATGTAACAGGCTCATACATATGATCTCTTCATGGTCTCATAAATTAACTGTTTGCACGTATCCCGAAGTAGAAAAGTGTTCGTTTCACCGACTAAGTCTATTAGACTTAAACATAATTCCCATAATGAAATGAATGAATTAACTAATGAATGAATGATTTGCAGAATAGGGTACATTTAGTTCTTGTATAAAATACTATATATTGCCCGCGGCTTCGCTCGCGTTAATTTAGAATTTGACGATCAATTCGGGTTGTACTCTTCTCTATAATTCAATCATGATTCGAAAGAAACGTGGCGCCATCTATTATCATAAGAACGTTATTATTGTTTTCCTCGGGAACAGAAACTTTTTTCGGGTTAAAAGGTAGCCTATGTCCGTTTCCGTACACCTGACAACGTATATTCAACATTTCAGGATGATCGGTTCAGTGGTTTAGGCGTGAAAAGGTAACAAACAAACAAACAAACTCATTTTTGCTTTTATAATATTAGCTAGGATTGTCCTTGCCACATTTAGCCAATTTCGGCATGCAAGTACAGTAACAATATATTAATAGCCCACTAAACTAACTAAGTCATGTTAAGATAGATTCAGTGCTATAATTAATAATGATTGTGCGTAGTGGCAACGTGACTGATATCCTGATGCTGATATCCTGCTTCATTGCAGCATGTAAAGTTTAAACTTAAAAGCAGCTTACAGTACAGAAATGTTACAAGTTCAATCTTTATAAATATTAAAACATTTTATACCCGACATCTTTACAATATGTTTTGTAAAGATATCGGGTATTTTTAACATTGCTAGTTTTATTTTAATATCAAGAAATAACGTCATGCCGGATGAGAAAGCCTACGTATGAATCTATAAATAAAAAGAAGCCAAATGTTGTACAAGGAAAATGTAGAGATGAAAAACAGTAAATACATTATTTTTGTTACAGAACAGACATCATCCCTTTGCCATTATCCCATGTTATATGGGGTCGGCGAAATACATATCGATCTCCCATTCATCTTTATTAGCTGTCATCGCAGTATGGAGTCCATATCTTTGCTAGGCAACCTTTTGCGTAATCCGTCAACCCATCCATCTTTCATAAGGTCCCTTCTACACCATCAATATCTATACAGTGTGTATAATAAACCCTGTCCGTTCCGTAAAGGTGTTATACAGTAGCTTATTATGAGTACGTAAGTGACATCCTTTTATAAAATTCGATCAAGAAGTTACCCCACAATTTATTTAAAATAATATATTAATAGATTACTCATAGCAACATCGGCGACTTATTAATCATAGTACCTAGGTATGACTAAAGTTCATAAAGGTTCACCGATACGCGCCTACCTACCTACGCCTTAAAAAAATGCCGCCAAAAGTATACATACCACGCTCCGCGTCCTTGTCAAGTTTAGTGGAGTGTTGCTAGACTGAGCGAAATTTCAGTAATTTAAGGGTAAAAATGCTGATCAATATTGTACTTAAAAATATTATGAAGACGTTTTATGATGATGTAGATTTTTTTGTTATTTTTCTTAGCATGTTTTTTAAGAGGGAAAATAGCCCTTAATGGATCAGACAGGGTTTATTATACGCACTGTATTTAACACTACATTTGCAATTTTTCTTATCTCTTGATGGCAGTTTAACACGTATCTACTGTATTATAGATTAAGGCTCCTTCATAGCAATATTCCTTTATACTACACATTATAGCGTTCTGACAATGCCACACAGACGTCACCGCGTCGACAAAAAAATAAATAAAAATAATATTATAAAATAATATAACAATGTAGAATTTTATGAGACGTAGATTGTTGGGAACAGCGGTACAACCAACCTGGAATTTTGTCCAACTGGGGCAGTCCAATCAAAGAAGTACAATACTATCCTACAGAAGCCGGCAGCTAAAGGTTTCAAGCTCTTAAAAGAGTTGGTGTGACGTCAATAGGAGGACAACTGTCAAATTTGCAACTTACATGGGAATTCTATTTTCGACGAGTTTATAACATGAGAATATTATCCCTTACTTTTTAAGCGCCTCTAGGCTATGGTAACTGCTCACTATCAGCTGGTCTTTATACCTGTTGCCTACCTTGGTAGCATAAAAACACAGCTTATAACCTCGGTGTGGTGGTGAATGCGACTATTGTGTTGTCTCGAGTTCGATTTGTTGAGTGTTTGAGTGTCAAATTGAAAGTTTTTCTGTGCAGAAATTCTCAGTCCGAGGCAACTGTGCTCAGTAGATGGCAATCTCTTCTCCTATTATGATCTAAGACTTAAAACCATGTCTGGCGAAATTTAGGTGTTCACACGTGGTGCCCACTCCATCGATGATATAATCGTGAGGCTATGTACGTATAAAGTCACGATCACCACATCTTGCAACAATATTTACTAGACAAATAAACATTTGTAAGTACATTAACCGCTTTTAGCACTTCACTACAATACCCACCTGATTTAAGAGGTGGTCTAATCTTAGTCGGACCACACAGTGATACCGAATAATTTATAATGACAAGCTATGCAATCACAACCGGCCTTAGGGCTTGATAATTATAGACTCAGTTGCAATTAATTATGTTGATAGCTATCGGATGGTACTAAATAAATATTGCATTTAAATATTTGCCTTTCGGAAGTATTTACACAATGGTTTCCATTCTTAACAAATGAGACTGCTTTTGCAAAGAATATATGCAAAGAATATATAATAATAAATAGCAACAACGTAGGAATGAAACTATCATGTAACCACAAATATAGTTAATTATAACCTAATTATATATATATATTATATATAGTAGTTACTTAAGTTCTAAATTCTTGATAGTCTAACCAAATTGCTTTCATGATTCAGCAACTGTCTGCAACCCAAAGAGGCAACAATAGGTATTACTAAAACAAATCTCAGAATATTCAACTCACACTTCTTAATGCGCTTGCTAAGACATGGAGTTTAGTATTAGTTTAAATGGTTTTACAGATTCCTTTAATTGCTATTAACAAAGGACATTTCAATTACCCGCACTGGGCCAGCGTGATGGACTATGGCCTAGCCCGTCTCACACTGAGAAGATGCTCGTGCCTAGCAGTGATACAGGTTAATAGAACACAGGGATATTATGTTTCTCTTATCACATATATTTTCTAACATATTAGAAAAATATCTGGCCCTTTGGGAGGCTTACACGGAGACATGGGTCCAACATGAAGAGGCCCTTCGAGAGATTTAATCTAAAGTGGGATGGAACACCTACGGCGGCACGAGCCGCAGCAGGCGTAGGACAATTTGTACATATGTAGTCTAACGTCTGGTCTATGGGATGGTTTTTGATGAACCGGTATATTGGCAATTATGGATGAAAAACGGTGTCCTCAATCAATCAATCAATCGGATGGGCAGACGGTGACTCGCCAACTCACCAGATATAACCATATATATAAGTAACAACGATTGCTCTGTGCATAGACCTACCGATGTTTTACTGCCACCTGATCCATACCACCCACCATTTATTATTTTAATTCCTTTTCAAACAAAATTAAGCGGTATGACACGAAAATCAGTTAAAAGATACAACTACTTCAAGGCTAATTATGTTGACATCAATGAAAAACTGTCAGGAATAGATTGGGCGTCTATGCTACACAATCTTGCAGTAGATGAATCGTTGCAAATTTTTTACAAACTATTTTCTCTGTAATCCAAACGAATGTTCCTCTTACTGCCGTTAAGTCCTCAAAGTTTCCTACATGGTTTTCTCCCGTTCCTATACACATGTTTAAGAATAAATCTAAGGCGTGGACGAAATAATAATAATAATAATAATAATCTACCACATACACACAACACCATCTAGCCCAAACTAAGCAGAGCTTGTACTATGGGTACTAGACAATGGATAAACATACATATATACTTATTTTTTTGTAAATACATACATATTATACATAGAAACACCCAGACCAAGACAAACACCCATGTTCATGCACACAAATGTTTGACTTGTGCGGGAATCGAACCCGCGACCTCAGGCGTGGCAGTCGGTTACACTAACCACTATGGCAATCTCTCGGCTTATGAACAGTTTTCAATCTATAGGGCCAGGTTCAAGGTTGAATGTAATAAATGCTATACCAGATTTATAAATAATGTCGAGGATAGTATCAAAGATGACTTAAAATATTTTTCGAAATTTATATACAATCGAAAATCGTCACCAAGTATTCCTTCGAATATGCACTATAAAAATCACTTTTCTAATAAACCTGACGAAATCTGTAAACTGTTCTCAAGCTTCTTTACTTCCGTTTATGAGCCTTGCACACTTGCTAATGTCTCCCAATATTCTCAAATTGATACCGATAATAGCTCTATTTTAAGTACCATTAATTTCACAGTTGAACACGTTTTAAAAGCACTTCAGTCTCTCGATATCTCTAAAGGGCCAGGTCCTGATACGGTTCCTGTACTCTTTCTAAGAAGCACTGCTAAAAATCTTTGTATACCTTTACAAATCATATTTAATCAATCTATATCAGAAGGAGTGTTCCCTGAGTCTTGGAAGCTAGCTAACATTACATCTGTCTACAAGACAGGCCCAAAAGACGATATCGAAAATTATCGACCAATATCCATATTGTCAGCATTGCCGAAACTTTTTGAGAGACTTGTATATGATAAATTATACGCCTTGCTTCACTGTACTATAACTGAACAACAACATGGTTTTGTCAAAAAAAGAGTACGGTTTCAAATATAGTAACTTACACAGACTATTTATTTAATAATATGGATGGTGGTGTTCAAGTGGACGCTGTCTACACCGACTTTCGTAAGGCCTTTGACAAGGTTGATCATGAGTTGTTGCTTAGGAAAATTGCATACAATGATATACGCGGTGATCTTTTAAGATGGTTCACTTCGTATTTTTCGAACAGAACACAAAGAGTAGTGGTGAATGGCTTCCAGTCGGCTACTATTGCTGTTACATCTAGCGTCCCACAGGGATCGATTTTAGGACCTCTTTTGTTTATAATTTTTATCAATGACATTAGTAAAAGCATTCAAAAGTCCAAATTTTTACTTTATGCAGATGATTAAAAATGTTTAGGACAATAAAAGATTACAATGACTGCTATGCATTTCAAGATCACCTTAACCGCTTAACAGAGTATTGTAATCATAACAAAATACAACTTAACATCTCCAAGTGCTGTTGTTTAAGTTTTAGCAAAAATAAAATCATAGTTAACTACCCTTACTGTTTAAACAACTCATATCTAAATCGAGTTAGTACAGTGCGGGATCTCGGTGTTCTATTGGACGACAAACTCCATCTAGATACACACATAGATGCTATTATTAGCAATGCTTGGCGAAAGTATGGTTTTGTTATGAGGTCAACCACCGAGTTCATACGCCCAACGACTTTCCTACATTTATTTAAGTCACTAATAAAATCACAATTAGAGTATGCAGTTGCGGTTTGGAGCCCTCACTATAATAAATACTCGCTTGAAATAGAGAAAGTCCAAAAAAAGTTTCTAAAGGCTATGCACTATCGCTGTTTTCGGGTATCTTTAAATTATGTGGATTTACTTAGGACATATGATCTGCCCTACCTACTTAACAAGTCGGCGAATATTTCTCGAGATTATGCTTTTGTACGATCTTTGTAATAATAAATATGATTGCTCGGATGTATGCAACAAAATGTGTTACTTAGTTCCTAGGACAGCTCATAGGCGCGCTGCACGTATTCAGCCCTTATTTGCTATAACCAGATGTCGTACTAACGCGGGCCTACGAGCTCCATTGCGACGTGAGGCGTCGTATTACCTACTGTGTAATTGTTTGTTATTCCAAATAAAGAAAATAAAAATAAAAATATAGTTCAGCAGTAAGAAACAAGCACACAATTCACCTGATAGTAAGCGATTACTTAAGCCAATAAATCCATGCAACATTAAGAATCAATCGCGCGTGCCGACCCTCCAATAATAAGTCAATACGCAGTAAGCAAAAATAAATAAAAACCGCTTACTATTGACAGCAAAGTGTTTGTTTAATGAGCCCTGGCAACCGAATGAGGTGCATCAACACTACATAAGGTTATTTGTCTGAACATCTGTAGGAGCTACTGCCTAATCCGTTGCTGTTCTAGTTTGTGAAGAGACTGGTGGTATATAATTAATATGACGGTCTGAAAATTTACTGCACGGATGGCGTAATGGTTTTTACGGTCGCCTCGCCAGTACCACTGCGCCGAGTGTTCTGGGTTCGAATTACGGGACAAAAATTTGTGTGATGCACAAATGGTTGTTTCGAGTCTGGATGTTCTTTGTGTCCGTTATTTGAATGTAAAAATATATGGATCGACATGAGGCAATCTGCTCCCTAATAATGAAATACCAAATATATCTATACAAACAATACGTGAAGAAACTATATTTGGGTGACAATTCACTCAAAAAAATTGGTTGTCTGTAAAGTCGGCTTACGGACGATAGGTTAAACGTGACAACGTCATAATAAAATTTCTTTCCCGTAACGTTATAATGAGCGTAACGGGACAGTGAGCGTAACGGGACAATGAGCGTAACGGGACAATGAGTCCACTGTCCCGTTACGCTCATTGTCCCGTTGTTACGGCTGCACGCACGAAAAAGGATGACTATCCTTTTTCGTGAGTGCTGCCGGCGGCGTTCATCGATTTATTTGACGTTGTCACGTCAATATAGTTTCTCACGTTTATAATTCATTAATAGCATTCAATTTGATTACCACAAAAATAAAACCGCAAAGAAAGCTTACTTTCTCTGCTTGGCAACAGATAGAAAATAATTGACCACTACTCTCTCTTCAGGTACAACATAACGAAACGAGTGAAATATCGAGCTCCAATGTCGGTGAGGACCTATGAGTGGTGCTTTTCCATGCCACCTAGATGCTCCAAGTGGAACACCGAGATGAGGGACTTAACTAGGCTTGAGGTACGTGAACGATTCTTAAAAAAAACCTTTTTATTAACTTTCCAGCGACCAATAGTCATCAGGAAACGAATATTACAGATATTTTAATGTTGTTCTGCTGTAAGGCAGAAGATCCTCTATCTTCTTTCTACATTTATCTATGTTGAACTGAAAAGGCATAATATTTTCCACTATTTCTTACAGGAGTGAAGCTTGTTTCAATGTATGAACCTAGTCTTGTCATCATATGATACTTGGCTATTAATAGAAACAATTCTCTATCTTGTGCCAATAAACTCTTTCTAAGTAATGAGTCATCTTTGTCTTAAAACTTAAACTTAGACAAGTCATTTAGCTCGTCCTGAAAGCCAATCCATAATAAGAGATAAGAAGCCAACCGCCTTTGTCATCTACATACTATTAGGTCGAAACTCAGAAATAAAAATATATTTTTGCAAATACCTCTATTGTTATCCTTTGAACAAATGATAAAGGTTTGACGCCAATATTGTCGTATATAATATTGGTGCATAATCTATATCTATATCTATAAAAGCACATCCATAAAATGTTCGCCATAAACATAATATAAGCAGAACACTTTCGTGTCAATACTTATCCAAAACCATTTATTTGATCCAAGGCTTTTAAATACGCTCGTATAAATTTCGATAAAAACGGAATCCAATTCACCCTTTTATTTACCGATGAATCTAGATTGGCACATCGTTGGAAAATTGCAAACTGATTTGATTGAATAATCAAGCCAGCGTTTATTTAATTTGAATATTTTAATGAGGAAAATGTTACCTTTAGATGTCAACAACTTATTACCTACTATTATCCTTGAGAAAAACTAGATCGATTGTGACAGTCACCAGGCTTAATCATTACGGTGCCTTAAAGCCCTTACTCACGCCTAGAAATAGGTTTCAATTCGTCATCTATTCCTCATCACCATTTTTGTAATTTATGACACTTCGTGTCAATTTACTAGTTCCACTTGGACATCGACAACATGTTATTATAGGATTAACATGTTTTGTTTTTAAATCACTACTGTTAAATGCAATATAAAAAGCTATTTTCAAGAATTTTCTAGCATAGTTAATTTTTATAAGGACTTAAACCATATTGTTCTGAAGAACAGAAAGTGCGCACGAAGCTTTTGTCCAATCAAGCGTTTTAATTGATCTCCAATCAAATAAAATCAAATCCACGGCAATTTTCTCTTAATTCTGATCACCAAATCGGTCGTGATTGATTAACAAGCGTTCAGACATCTAAACCTCCACATGAAAAATATTAATAAGATAGTATAATATAAGCTTAGGGTTTCAATTACTTTGAGTACTGATAGACTGAAACCCGTTTAAGATCTGGATTAACTGATCAAGGCGACTCTTTACGAGCAAATTTGCGACGTGAGAAGAGGCTTTAAGCTGCATTCTTGTCGATCATTATGAATGTTTACGCGAACAGACAGGGTTATTCAAATCTCATTCCTTTCTCATATTACTTCAAGTTCACGTTTTGTTTACATTAAAGCTAATTATTTGTATGTCAATATTACACTTATTTTTATAGATTAATATAAAATTGCGAAGGCTAATAAAAGTGTAACCTACGCACGAATAATTTGACAATCAATTCTAAACTTATTTTGAATAAATCACTGAAAATCACATGCAAATTACTTCAGTTATCTCAGCAATTAAAATAAAATAAACAGTTTGCAGACTTATTAAATTTATAGGTATAGATCCTAATGCTTTGTTTCGAAGCTGCTCTGTAATAGAAGACCCTCCACATATTCTTCATAGTGAATTAATATCCCTTGTTGGTACACCACACAAACGACAAGTATTTGCAGCTGAATTATGCAATAAGGCTGACGCCAATAAATATGCTTTCAGACGGAAGAAAGAACGGCGGAGGTAGCAGTGTGCTGTCCAGGATACAAGATGAGAGACGTATCTTGTGTGCCGATCTGTCCTAATGGAAAAACAGGGCCTGGTTGCTCAGAAGGTAGTGTTCTAGGGTATTACTGAAAAATATAGTATGGCTCTTTCTATTATATTAATTGATTAATGATATAACATAAATGAAAGCAACATTTATTAAAATAAAAATTTGTATATGCCATTGATAGGCCTTTTCAGTATATGATATTTATACAGTAGGTAGATTTTTATTTCTAGAACAATTTAATGATTGCTACACTTTCAATAATCATCGTCATCATCTTGTTGTGCACAACTAAAAAATCGTCTGTCACATGGTTTAACAATTCATGGATAAAATATTTCGAATGCACGGATGGCGTAGTGATTTATTTGATAACCTTGCGACTACTAAGGTACCACTGCACCGGGAGTTGTGAGTTCGATCCCCACAAAACAAAAATTTGTGTTAGGTATAATTAGTTATTCTGGGTCTTTTCTGAATCTGGGTCTGGGTATTTTAAGTGTCATTTATATAAGTGTTTGTAAAGTCGTCCGCGACTAAGGATTTTTCCTAGCGCGGGGCTTTTGAAAATACCGAAGAAATATGAATTTAATGAAATATAAATATACATACATACATACATACATACATAGATTCACGCCTGTTTCCCAGAGGGGTAGGCAAAGACTACGGATTTCAATTTGCTACGATCCTGACACACTTCTCTGGCTTCATTCACTTTGATCACATTCCTCATACACGCCCGTCGGTTCAAGGAGCTCTTAACCTGGCCTTTGTCGAGAACGCCTCCAATCTGATCGAAAAACGTTCGCCTAGGTCTTCCTCTTGCGACTGTTCCATTCACACTAGCCTTATAAACTTTCTTAGTCAGTCTTTCCTCGTCCATTCTTTCTACATGTCCAAACCAGCGTAACATACCCTTTTCTATTCTTGTAACTATATCCACTTTCATGCCGCATCTCTCTCTAATCACACTATTTGTTATTCTATCTTTCAGAGTCACACCACATATGCTTCTCAACGCTCTCATTTCTACAGCATTTATTCTGCTCTCATGCTTCTTTTGCCATACCCAACTTTCACTTCCATACATAAGTGTGGGCACTAATAGTCGTCTATGAACAGCCAAACGTGCCTTTTCGGATACATTTCGACTGTTCATAAAAGCGCTTAGGGCTCCATTCACTTTGTTGCCAGCAATCGTTCTCCTTTCAATATCTCCGTCATGTTTACCATCCCTTGTAAACAAAGTACCTAAATATACAAACTCTTTCACTTGCTCCACTTTTTCTCCATCAATCATAATATTACACATCGTCACACACTCTTCCTTTTCAAATACCATTACTTTTGTCTTGCTTACATTTATTTTCATTCCTTTACTCTCAAAAGCACCATGCATAATAGTTACCATCGCCTGCAACTCTTCCGCCGATGAAGCAATTATTACTTGGTCATCGGCATAAAGAAGACATTTGACAAGTAACTCATTCATTCTTAATCCCCATTCACAATCTTTTAAACAATTGTCCATGTATAGGTTAAACAGCCAAGGTGACGCTACACATCCTTGTCTAACACCTTTATCGAAGCTAAATCACTCTGTGTAGGTCCCATTTATCCTAACACAAGCTCTGGAATCATCATAAAGAGATTTCAGAGCTCGCGTGAGGTTGCTATTCACTCCATACATGGACAATGCCGGCCAAAGTTCATTCCTCACCACTTTATCATAAGCCTTTTCCAGATCCACGAATGCGCAATAGACCTTTTGACCTTTGGCCAAAACTTTTTCGGCTATGCTCCGTAAGGAAAAGACCTGATCCGTACATCCCATACCCTTTCGAAATCCCGTTTGTGCATCCCATATTTTCTTGTCGGTTACTATAAATATAATGAAAGAAATATGCAATTACATTGAGTTACTATGTTCTACGAGCAAACAACTCAACCAGATTATTTGTAACACGCGTTAGAGTGCATGATTTCTTAATCACTTGGTCTTCGTCATGCGCTTAACTTTAAAACGTGTCAATAAGCGACGATGTAAGTCCGAGTACCACTGAAAGAGGAAGTATCCTCATACAATTGTTATTTATCTTTCTGGAACAAAATTTAGTATAAAGTCTACCTATTTAAATAAAATATTTTCAGATTGTCCGGATAACAAATGGGGGCCAAACTGTATCCACGAATGCATAAGATGCAAAAATGGCTTTTGTTCACCTATTACGGGTGAATGCGAGTGTTTGGATGGATGGCAAGGTGAGAGGTGGGTTGCCACTTTACACTTTAAAAGCCCTAAAAATTTAAAATAACATGTCTGTTTTTAAAATGGCTAAAATGAAACTTAATTTTATTTTGAAATTGTAATATGTGTACTCATTATTTTTCAGCTGTGATACAAGCATGCCACCAACGACTTCAATAACGTCGTTAGAAGAATTACTAACAACACTTACTACTAAAATCACAACTCCTAATATGATACCTAACGTCACAACAACTAGTACTACTGTTACTTCTACTAGACCTACAGTTATAACTTCTACAACTACTGTAACTAGTCCTACGACATCAATAACTACTTCTACGATAACAGTACCGTCGACAACAACTGCTGTAACTACTTCTACAACTGCAGCAACAACCCCTACGACTAAATTGACAACCATCAGTGTTACTAGCCCATCAACTACTAGCACTTTAGCTACCACGAAAAGACTAACAACAGCTCAAATTATTATACCAACTGAGAAGGAAATTGAACTAACGACACCATTAAGTACGACTACAGAAATTCCTAAGCTAACTACAGTTTACAACAACACAACATTTGTAACGACTAGTACGTTAAAGACCACTTCAACAACTGAAAATACAACAAAGAGAATATTTATTAAGCCAGTTCTTAGTAACACAGAACCGATAGAAACGATTACAGTCACGGAACCCACTGTTATAGTGAGAACTATACCTACTATTAACGTACAACAAGAACCCACAGAAATTGTTACTACAGCTGAAATTTCTAAAACAACGATATCTTCATCAGCAGTAAAAGAAATCATATATAAAACTGATACAACTAAAAAAGAAACAACAATGAGAATAATCCCAACTACAGCTAAATTCAAACCAAAGGAGATATGGATACGACCAGCGCAAAAAGGTGAATCTCCAACAGTCGAAACCAAGATTAAAATGACTCACGAATTTCCAAGGTACAGAAGTGCTAACAACAAGGAATTGACTCCAATAATAACAACTCCAAAAACTATAATTGTTTCTATAATACCAACATCAGTATCGTATTCAACATTTAAAAAGTTTGCTTTAACCTCATCTTATTTATCGACTAAGAATGCTACAAATGGTCCGTCATACAATAAAACAGATTACGGGTTAACTACAAGGCCAATGCCAGCTGTAACAACAAAACTACCAATAATATCGAGTAAATTGGCACAGAAAGAAGTAAATTCTCCAACAAGTACAACATTTCTACCGAGCACTTCTGTAACTCCAAATATATCTTCAACTAAAGCTACTTCAATAACAAAGTCTTTGGAAGTAACAAAAATTATTCCTCACATTAATAGAACTAACAGCATGACGACTACTTTTAACAGGAATATTTCTTCTTCTGTAACAACTACTTCTCCTAATACAATAAAAAGTACGCAGAAACGGAATGATCTACTTACAAACTCAACTACTAAATCTTTTAAGACTTCAACTACTGTACAGTTTGCGACAGAAAGAACGACGAAATATTTTATTAAACATACAATGTCCAAAAAACCCACGAATGTTTCTTTGGTAACAAAAATACATAAAACAACTAATCCACCGAAGGTCATTGAAAAAGAATTTAAAAAGGCTAACGTTACTAAAAGTTTAACTAAAGTTACTACTGATGGACCTACAGATGATGAAGAATTTCATATTTTGACAGAGCCTGAACATATAACAGCAGTTATGGGAGACAAAGGTACTGAGAGATCTTCAGTTGACTTAGTATCGGTGATAAGTATAGCAGGAGGAGTGATGATGGCTGTCATCACAGTAGCAGTGATAATTGTAATGATTGAGAGATGCAAAAAACCGAGATATGAGGACGTGAGGAAAATTAATGATATAAGAATGCAAGTAATGATTGATAACAACGATGTGCCGCCACCGTACGTCAGAAGCATATTTCATACACCACTTCCTGGTAAGAATCAATTAAAGTTATTTTTCTTATTATAAGTCTAGAAGACCACCTGATTGTAGCGTTAAGTTATATCATAGGAGGTGCTTATAACATCACGTCTGCATTGCATCAGTACAGTTTTTTTTAAGGCAAATTCTACTCATAGAACAAAATACACTAGCATGGAGAATTTTCAGTGCAGTTTCTCATTTCTCCTATTCTCCATTCTCCTATTCTCTTTTTTTATAAACCGAATGCTTAAATATTTGCTGCTTTTTAGCAACTGTAGGGTAAATTAAACACATTATCCACCGCCGCAGTCTGCACACGAATGCAGTTATTTTAAAAATATTATTAAACGCATTTCATAAGGTAGCAGTCAGAACGAAACCATGGTGTGTGCTCCAATATTAAAATATTAATTTTCATGTGTTTCAGCCATCCTACCCAACCATCCACTCCTTTATAGACTTTTCGAAGAAACTTACAAATATGATATTTTTCTAATGACTTACTTTATTATTACAGAGCCTCCTACACCGGAAAAGTGTCATTATCAACCAATATCGACGTTGGATAGGAATTTAAAACAATTCATGAGACCAGTCGTAGTACAAACGATTTCACCTATAATGCTGGAAAACTTCAGAGGTAGAGCAAATATACCTTAAGTTATTTTTATAAACCATCAGCCATATTTGAAAGTTATCTTATTGCTGGGCACAGACATCTTCTCAGTGTAATAATCGTTAGTCTATAATCCACTATGGCCGAGTGTGAGTCGGTTGCCTTCACACACTAAGATCTTTATGTAGATCAGTAGAGCAGGTATTTTCGTGATATTTTTCTTAAAGTTAAAGCGTATGATAACTAACTATTTAATCTATATGTACTAATATTATAAATAGGAAATATTAGATTTTTTGTTTGTTTGTTTGTAAGGATTTAACTCCAAAACTACAAAAACATTTAAAATATTTTTCACCATTAGAAATATATGTTATCACCGAGTAACATAAGCTATATATTTTTTATTATTTTTAAAAGTACTTTTACCCTAGCGAAGACGCGAGCAGAAGCTAGTACGCATAATACTCGAAAAGTCAGAGATGCCAGAGAAATGAATTCGAGATCTCTATGTGGCAGGTCAACAGTCTCCCTTTTTGGGTATTACTACTTATTTATGCAAATATATATAAGTGCTATAGTTTTATTTTATCGGTAATTCTTATTGCAGGTATTCTGGAATGTCACTACGATCATTTGCCAAGGCGAAGTCACGATTTCGGAACGTTACAAAGTCGTTCCTCAATAGCGCCATCTATGATCGACAGGAGTGAATCATGTCAACTACGAGCAAGCGTAACCGAGTCCACGATAGAAGCGTTGAAGTGCGAGGCTAAACTTGATGTTATTGACAACACGACTTCTGAACCTTTATACGCAGAAATACCTTGCTGGCGGCCGCCTTCTGAACATGCTATTGAAATTATCAACTTGAATGGAGAAGCCGTAACTGAGTTATGACCGCGATGCTCAATCCTCAAGGTGTTCATAATTTAGACGTAGTTCTAATATGTTGTACTAGATGGCGTTGTATAAAAAATTTAATATTGTAAAACTACCAAAGAATTTTACTTGTGTGTGAAGTGAATTATTATAATGTATTAATTAAAACAATAAAATAATAAAGATAACAGTTGGATTTATATTTATTTTCCTTCAATATTTATTAAATATGTAGCAAATATAAATTAATGTGTTCGCAAGTTTCATAGAACCGCTTTAGATAAACCTTATCAAGGTTAAAGTGCGTGGGTATTACAATTATCATATAACATCCTATGTTTCGCAGTAGGTCAAACGCTGCTATCATTAAAATACTAGATAGACGTCTGTATTGAAATAGTCATTTAGATGGCCCTTAATTACATCTCTTAGCTAGTCCAAGTTTTATGTTGTGTTGGGTTCCGCTGGTGTAATATTCTATGGCTGTCTCGTCCCTCTAATTGCTAAGCTAGTATAGGTATACAGCTAGGAATCATTAAATCCCAGGTACGATTTTCGGCTCGGACCAGCAAAAGGTAATGAGTTTTTCTGTTATATTCTCAATAGCAGCCGGAAAGGTTGTGTTGTATCCCTTTGCCTTGGAAAGCTGCTTTCCGAGAGTGTTATTAAGTGCCCGACTTGTTAGTCTTGCACCTAATTCCCTTGGCTCACGTAATAAACCTTATAGTACCTACGTGAGTCAAGGGAATTAGGTGCAAGACTAACAAGTCGGGCACTTAATAACACTCTTCCGTGTAGATTTGCCGTCCTATCGATGTCAAAAGTCATTTATTCATTACGGTAACAAAGTAACACTTAAGAAAATCATATCAGACTTAGAGAGTGAGTCTTGTGCACTTTGCCCATACACTTGCGCAGTATAATATCTCATACGCTGATCTGAGGCTAGTCTCCGTTAACATCGACCGCCGCGCCGTGACCGAAATTGGTCTAGAGGACGTTATTATAATAACATGATTAAACTAAACAGATTTAATTAATACCTATATTACATTTATTAGTCTTATTACTGCTATTTTAGTTACTAGCAAATAAAAATAGATTCAGGTTTGTTTAATTAATATGAACGATAGACCGCGATATTTTGGATAAATTCACATTGCAGCTATATTTCATTCATAATATACCGAGAGGCGAGCCTTATACTGTGCTATTAGCATCTATTTAAAACATTTTCTGAATCCGCTTTGTTGCTTAGTTTCACAAGAGATAGATCTAAGAAAAATTGGCCTGAAACGAGGATCTAAACGAGCACTTTGCCGTAAATCTTGCCACATTTTTTTTTTTACTTGGTCAGTTCGAAATATCTCCAAAATTCTGAAAAAAGAATCATAACTCAAAAACTATGATGTCTCCTTCGAAGGGTTTTAATAAAACATAGTTGTTGATAGTTAACCGTTTATAAAATATACATAATAATGACAGATTTACACGATATATTAAAATGGGTGAATAAGTAATAAATTATGACAGGAATAAATAAAAGAAAGTTCTGTTAATTATAAAATCTTTTTTTAAAACAGATTGCAAAACAGTTGCAGCGAAAAGGGTTTAACCGACATGTCTTATTGAATTTGGTTGACGGAAAATTGGTTGAAGCGACATTGCATAGTGTTAGTAGTGGAAAGCAAAATGTATGAAAGGACTTTTCATATAAAGTTTCCTATATCGAAAATCTCTTTATCTGCCATTTAACTGAAATTTTAGGACAGGAATAACAGCTTAAGCTCCCATTCGCTATTTTTCTTCCACTATCAAACCTTGGAAAATAATAATATGCCAGTTGAACAAAACACATATCTAGATAATCTCAGGCATATATCCCTAAAGGCACAGTTGTCCTAATTAGTCAGCAATCTACACACAGATAATAATATTCTACCACATACACACAACACCATCCAGCCCAAACTAAGCAGAGCTTGTACCATGGGTACTAGACAATGGATAAACATACATATATACTTTTTATTGTAAATACATACATATTATACATAGAAACACCCAGACCAAGACAAACATCCATGTTCATGTACGCAAATGTTTGACTGTGCGGGAATCGAACCCGCGACCTCAGGCGTGGCAGTCGGTTACACTAACCACTACGCCATCGAGTCGTCACTCCGTAGACTCCTTCCTGCTACTATGAATGTATCGACTCAAAAACTCAGTAAAGCCTTGCCCCACACGATAATAGAGCCCGAGGCCTCACGCATAGCATTCGTATTTACTACCGCTGCGCAACCGAACTGAATATTAAGAACTCATCCACCTTCTAAATGCTTGTTGCAGGAGTGAATCCATGTCAATAATGCAATAGGTCAGATCAAGTGCACGACGTCACAATACCTTAACTATAATAATAATGTCCTCCAGATCGAATTTCGGTCACGGCGGCCAATCTGAACGGAGACTGGCCATCTGCGCAGGAGATATTATAGTGCACAAGCGTCTGCGCAAACACAAGTGCACTCTCTGTTCCCAAACTCTCATGATCCGATGGGACGGCAATCTGACACGACCGGGGAGAGGTCAGGCGCAGGACCAACGGCTTCACGTGCTTTCCGAGGCACGGGGGTGTCTAATACCCCCAACTTCCTAACTCCGGGCTACTATTGAGGTTTCTTAACAGAAAAACCCAATAACTTTTTATTGGCCCGACCCGGGATTCGAACCCGAGACCTCATGCATAGCAGTTGAATTCACTACCGCTTTGCCACGGAGTTCTTAACTATAGACTACCATCAATTCGCAATATTCACCTTCTTCTGTATTTCTCTGACTGAACTGCTCTCGTTTTGTGTACTCGGTTACTCCACTCTACCGTATAATCGCTGTGGCAATTTATGAAGGTCATCTGCTGTGAACTGTTCAACACAGGCCCTAGTCATCTCTAACACAAAGGGTTTGTGTTCTAGATGTGAGGATGAGTATTTTCTAAGAAGATCTTTTGTTGCTGAGTTAAAACATTGTTCAACAATGGATGCATACATGCTTATAATATTTCTATGAAAGGCAATTTTACATTCTGAGGAATATCAGACTAGTATATTGTCCACGATTTTAGAATGTTTTTAACACCTGCCCGTGGATAATTAAACAAAAATAACAAAATATTATGGGGCTCTTTGGGGGAGTGCTATGTCCAGCAGTGGACTATTATAGCCTGATGATGATGATGAACAAAATATTGTATTTATGTATAGTATGAATGTCGGCAGACTTCACATGTCTTCAAGGACATGACGGAAAACTCTTAGACGTGCAGGTTTCCTCACGATATTTTACTTCACCGTTAAAGCGGACGATAATGAACTATACTAGACACAGGTCTGTGACCTAGCACGGCTGCTATAGGTTTATTAAATATGTATATGTATAAAATATGTATATGTATATTTTGATTTACGCTTCAAATGAACGATCATGCTAGAAGACAAGTTTGTAAAAGATTGTAATAAAAACGTTTATAATTAAAAAAAAAAATTAACACGCTTATAACTTCAAAAACTTAGAACTGCCTTGGAATCAAACTTGAGACTTCTGCGTGGCAGTTCAACGATCAATAAAAAATAGGTACCTACTATTGTCTATTAAATTGAGCTTACATATAGCTAACATATGGTATATTGGAACAATAAAGCATTATTATAATACACCACTGCCAAACTCCAATGGATTATGAATAGATTTTTAAAATTAGATCGAATGTATAACTTTACATACATTCGGTTATTCGTCACTAGCATTGTAGATAAATAAAACTATTTTACAGTCAGTCAGTGCATTATCATTGCCTTAATATAGTTATAATATCAACAAAATTACATGTTTATATATCAGAGGTCACAACAATAACTGCTAAATCAAACGTTAAATAATATTTTTGCATTAATTTCATCAAAACATTGCAAAACAGATTGTATTATCTCATCGTTTCCGACTACTGTGACGATATCTTGTCTCCCAGGAATTAGGAGTCCGCGATATTGTGTTAAAACTATTGGCTATGCTATTTATAGCGCTTATTTCTGACCAACTGATTTACTTGACTTAAAGTGATGACAAAGGCAGTGACTTCCAGCTACTAATAAGTCTTAATTCAAATGACATAGGTAATTAAATGAATAATATTGAATTGCAGCAAAAAATTGTAAAGAGTAAAATTTGTTGAAGCGCCATGAGTCACACGACTACATAAGTTTATAATACTGGGGCGTCTAATTAAAATATTTGTTATATACATATATACCAATATGTATTTACATACATAGGCGCCTATTTATCACTGGGTAGGTGTATTAAATACTTACATTTCACGAGCTCTTTTTCAAGTCCTATATAACAGAGGGTGAGTCAATTAGCGTCTACCGAGCATGTACTCGTCTAGTAGTCATGTGCAATCTAGTAATGTTACTAGACTTCGTACTACTGCTGAGAATATGCTAATAGAAAATCCTAATAATACTTGACTGGACCTAAGTATCGAACTTCACAGGAAACGCAAATATCACTGCAAACTTAAGCGTGTTACTAGACCAACGAAGGATTTTTGTATTCGACACAATACTTTATTACTTAAAGTAAGATTATAATTATGTTATTTTTTGTATTTGGGCCACTACTCTACTGGTATGGTCTGACCATACTTATGCAGCTTATCACCATTTTAAACGTATTGCTCTCGCTATTAGGGTCATAAGTGCTATCACTCGTATACGGAACCCATTTATAATTAAATATTTATATGTTTGGTTTAACTAATGTGACTGTAGTACTAATATTATTCGCAGTGTGTGACGAAGTGTAGTTGAGTCAACAAGTAGGATCCGTATCGGTAAGTCAAGTTCGGATTATGTCATACTTAAATACATCTCATTGCGTATTATTCATTGACTATTCTATGTACCTCTAAATAGAATTTTCAGATGGCTAAGTAATCAAATTCATAGTATATTTATACAGGCCGCTAAATGTAATTTGGGGCGATGAAGCAAGCAGTAGCCTCGCCGCTGTCTCCATGCAGTGGGTTCGAATCTCACACAGGACAATTTATTATTTGACTGATCCATAGATCACTATTTTATAATTTGGAAAAATATGACCTTTAAAAATGTTTGCTAGAATACAGGACGAGAAGAACCGATAAATTTGATTACTTGTTTCTCCAAAATGTTAGTGATAGATGAGTGAATAGGCTCTTATTAAGCGTATACTTCTTCTTCTTCTACTACAAGCTAAGCCGATCGCTGCCAGTATTGTGAGTCTCTCCTAAACTAGAAATGTGAACAATATACGAGAATATTAGTCATATCTTTGCATATTGTCAAAAACTACCATAGCTTTTAAGTTCTACCGAAAATCCGTCGTGAGTTAAGCCGTTAATTTCACGTCTAGTGTTGGTTTAGATCTTCTCACGAGACAGTAAAATATACAAATGGTTGTAACAAGTTTAGATGTTCTTTGTATTCACTTTCATGTTCGTAGTATGTACTTACCAGTACAGAATTTGTGTCTAGTGGGCAGGTACGTAGTCACAAAGAAATTAATTTCTCTATTTCTCTTCGCCTTATAAATTCATTCTCTATAATGTTATTTTTGTTTATAACAATTTTTGTCTATCAGGCTAATATGTGAACTTTGTGTGTATTGTGATAAACCGTTTTATCTTTTGATTTATGTTTTGTTCATAAAAAAATAGTAGGTATACCTATTTGTTTTAATTCAATGTTCATATAAACTTGCATTTACTGCAGGTAGTAAAATATTAATATTTATTCTAACGCGATAATATACATACATACATACATAGATTCACGCCTGTTTCCCAGAGGGATAGGCAGAGACTACGGACTTCCATTTGCTACAATCCTGACACACTTCTCTGGCTTCATTCACTTTTATCACATTCCTCATACACGCCCGTCGGTACAAGGAGCTCTTAACCTGGCCTTTGGCCAGAACGCCTCCGATCTGATCGAGAAACGTTCGCCTAGGTTTTCCTCTTGCGACTGTTCCATTCACACTAGCCTTATAAACTTTCTTAGTCAGTCTTTCCTCGTCCATTCTTTCTACATGTCCAAACCAGCTTAACATACCCTTTTCTATTCTTGTAACTATATCCACTTTCATGCCGCATCTCTCTCTAATCACACTATTTCTTATTCTATCTTTCAGAATATATAAAGTGTATTTAATATCATGAACAAGAAAACGCGAACGCATTGACCATGTAAGCTAGATTAATGATAATATTTCATATTTTATTTCCTACCATTAATTAATCAAACTGACTCAAAACTCAAAAACTCCCTGCTGGGTACGAGCCGCTTTTCAATATAAGCAGGGTTCGCCCACAGTTCACCACGCCACTGGCATAGGCATCTTAGAGAACATTACGTCAAACTCTCAGATATTTTCCACACGATGTTTTCCTTCACCATTAAATCTGCCTTCGCCATTGACTGCAGCAATAACTAACTATTTAATACTTAGATACATAATTGCGAAGATGTCAGAGGTGCAAGCCTTGGATCGGACATGTTGAATAATGATTTTAAACTGTATGTATTATTTTAAACTAGAAAATAACGATGTTAAATTACAGTTGCATAAGTACATAAACTCGCTCCTGATTATTGGTTAAGACTGCGCCGAACGAAATGTGCCAAAACAGGCGGTCACAGTTAAGTGAATAAAATCAACACTTTTTGTTTAATACAAATATAAAATATACATTTACCATAACAATGAATGTGTTTACAATTACTCCGTGTAAAAAACTTAAAATAATTAATATTTTCACCTACAAAATTACGTAAATTTGTAGAAATCTATCCTATTTTACAGCTTAAGCTTGTCTGTCCCAAATATTTAAGTTATTGGTTGACAATAAAGATACATATTTATCAAAAAAGCACTTCAAATCCTCCATACAATTTTACTATGGCGGCCGCGCGCCGATTTGAATATGCGCCCACGAGCTCTGTCATTATCTGTCTTACGCTCGGCGCAGTCTTAAGGAGCCGGCAGATGTATATGCATGCATTCATATTACATTTACATTTCTTTATTAACTACGCTTTTAGTTCCCAAGTAATAGAGAGTGACCTATATATTGAGCACACAATTCGTTACAACCTAATAACAATTGGTAATAAATTAATTGACCAGCAAAAATACTAATTGCGCAGCAAAATATGCTTACTAAAATATATCATAACGAGCACCTATACGCCTCAAATCACTGCATTCCGTCTCGGAAGGGTGAGGTTATGTTAGGTTCCTTCTTAAACCCACCCAAAAATAGAAGCCCCGCTTCGCGAGGCTCCTTTGAAATGTTTGCTGGCCATGAGTTGCTGATCAATTAGCTATTTCTACTCACAGATTATATTTTTCTGCTCACAAAAATACCAATACTATGCTAACCATTTAAATAATAATAATAATATTCTACCACATACACACAACACCATCTAGCCCAAACTAAGCAGAGCTTGTACTATGGGTACTAGACAATGGATAAACATACATATATACCTTTTTTTTGTAAATACTTACATATTATACATAGAAACACCCAGACCAAGACAAACATCCATGTTCATGCACACAAATGTTTGACTTGTGCGGGAATCGAACCCGCGACCTCAGGCGTGGCAGTCGGTTATACTAACCACTACGCCATAACAATAAATAAATAACACCCATAACAATTTTCTAACAGAAGGAGCCAATAACGCTTTGCTTCTTCTGAGAATCAATCCTAAGATCTGATGATCTTACGCAAAAATAAGCCTACGCTTCTGTTTTTACTGTGAGAATAGTCTCGTTGGTCACGAGACAATATTATCACAGTATCATGGCCAGTTTTCCTTTATCTAAATCATATCCAATCTATTTCCATGTACAGTTTTAACCGCTACGTTGTTGGTCGTTTGGTATAACTTATCGCTTTATTGTAAGATCCCGGTTTTGTCGACATAAGTCGGGAACAAACAGTCGTGACCGAGTGTCTATGTAAGATATTTTTTTGAAATACATTATATATTTACTAGTATTAATGCCAATATCGCGAGTAATTTTATAAACGTTTAAACAGAGGACACAAGGAACATCAAAATTCGAAACGACCATATTTTGAGCATTAGGTACACAAATTCTGGTCTTGTGAGCGATTCAAACTCACAACAATTGGCGTAGTCGTAGTGGCGAGACGAGCCCTTGAACCATTACGCCTTATATGCAGTAAACAAATTTAAACAATTCTAGCCTAAAATATTTAATTGATATAGTTTTTTTTTGTTATAGTTTAAAATGCGTTTATTGTTACTAGCGGTGCTAGTAACATGCGCTTGCGCAACTCCTCAATATGTTAAGTCGCGGTACTCTGGTGTCAAGGGAGGACACACTGGACAAGGGTACCATGGCGGGGACAACCTTCTGAGGTAATTTTATTTTATCATAATCGGAAAACATACAGTATTAACAACTTAAATATAAAAATAGTACAAATAGCTACCAAATTTCTCTCAAGGGTCGGGCCCAACACCTTTAATACAAGTTGCTGTAACAACTTAGCAAAGGTGTTGGAGTCAACACACAATTTGTAACAATTATATTCTTTCTTTAATTGTACGTATAATAGTGTGTAACATTGTATATCTGTATTTTGAAAATAAATATTATTATTATTACTAAAAAAAAAAAAATACATGATTTTGTATATAAATAACACATAAAGAGCTTGCTTGTTTATAAAAATAAAAAATTATTACAATTATGAAACACACTACCTATAACAATAATACTACACCACATATTATAATAATAAGTCATGAAATGCAATACAAACAGTTATCGAACCAATTCGTACCAATGTTTAGAAAGTATTTGATAAAATACATGCGGCTTAGTAGTGAAATTGTCACGTTCTGAAAAGTCAACCAATTTACTGTAACACTTAGCGGATCTTATAAAAAATAAAACAACGGGTTGCACTCCGGGAGTGCCGGCAGAAGTGAGAACTTGAATATTAACGTTGTGCATTTTTGATATTTTGGAATGGTTAGGGAATAATTTTGCGCGAATTGCTTTAATTATCAGTATAAAAGTACTATCATTTATGTGGTAAAATAAAATATTCATTTATTGCGCTATCGTACACAAACATGACAATTCTTCCTCCGTCTTACGAATTTTCGATCAGGTCACGTGTCCTGACGCGAGTTTAACATTTTTTACCCGTCACAAAAAAGTTCACAACGCTCCTAAAGAAATTTTCACTTCAATAACATGTGTATTAGTTTGTATAACTTTGTATTACTAAACGCTGATTTGACTCTTAAAACGTAGAAAAAAGTCCGTTATGACGTTGAAAATATAAACTCGCTTCACAACTAAAGGCATTGAGTTCGTCGATGAGCATAAATGTACTAATGCATAATGTTTGAATCTGCGTTGCGCTCTCGGACAGCTCGCGTTTGCGTTGCGCATAGCTCTCTCTTTCTTAGATTATAGCTGATAATGAATAATTATATTACTGGCTAAGCTTTCTGTAATTATATTTGTATTGTTATTTAAGAAAACGGGGTTTAGCTTATATCCTAATATAATTAAAATAACCTAACCTTGAGAGATGCTTATGTAGAGAAGTGGACATCTTTTGGCTGAGATGATCATAATGATCAAAATATGATGTTTATTTTCCAAATATATTGAAATGTATTTTTATTTAAATATTTTGTTGCTTTATGTGAGCAGGCCAGGCTATGGAGGATATCAAGGCAATAACTTAACGGAAGCTGTGAACTACGAGAAAGGCGTATGTTATATTGAAGTCCCGTAAGTACTTACCGTTTCCGATTTATCCGAAAGCTACTAGCATGTAAAAGAAATACACTTTGAACAACTTAACAAAGAACAACCTAAATGTAGCTTCAGTAACTTAGAAAACTCACTAACAAATATATTTTGGCGTTCATTAGTGTAAATTTCTGACCTAAATTAATAAATTATTTTTGACCCTTAACTTCCACTTAATTTTTTCTATTTTTTAGAGACTTTTTGCCCATGGGTATGTCAGTCTCCTTAATACAGAATGGCTGTATATGCCAAGAACCCCAATAAGCATTCCCGCCATTTCTGATGTCGGCTCTGCAAGTATGCTAAGACATATTCCGACCTCATACTTATTTGTTTTGGAGTCTTCAATGAATCTCCTTCTACGATCCTCGTACCGAGCACAATCCATCAACAGAATGTTGCACATCTTCAAACTTCCACTTTAACTCATAAATTATAATTAAACTGACTGCTAAAATATCCCAAGAAGTTGCTAAATGTGCAGCAAAAGCAGCGCCGGCAGTAGCCATATTTAATTTGCTGTAAAATAATATACTACTGATAGTTGTTCCAGGTTTGAGTATTCTTTGTGTCCGTTATTTAAATGTTTGCAGAATCCCCCGCGACACAGGAAACACAGTGCGGCAATTGTCCTTTTTTAACTTCTTGAATGTCTAGGGGAAATACGTAAAAAATAATTAAAAATTCATTGTGCAAACAATACACAAACGGACAAACGTATGTCCGCTCGACACTTGACTCATTAACGAGTCAAGTGTGGAGCGGACAGTCATACGTTAGTCGTTTTTTTTTTGATGAGTCATTTTTGCGGACGGATTTTTGTCCGCTCGACAGTTGACGGGTTAAATAATTAAATCAATTTAACATTTATCATCAATAACAATATGAAATGTTATATCCGACAGAACCGCTAGTCTGGCGAAGGATCCAGCTCATGTGCCTGCTGGTAACGGGGTAAGGGTCAACTCACCACATATACTGCAATTCGATTCGCCACTTTGTCTTAGCAACACGATTAATAAAGTCAAGCCTTATCTCTCTTTCAGTCCCGTTCCGACCTCAGCCGCATCAGAACTTGTTGCCAAGGATACATAAAAAATATACATAACCCTAGAATCTGTGATGCTGTGTGCACTAAGGGATGTATCAACGCGCTATGCACTGAGCCAGAAACATGCACCTGCTTCCCTGACCATATCAA
Source organism: Catocala sponsa (assembly GCA_963564715.1). NCBI lineage: Eukaryota > Metazoa > Arthropoda > Insecta > Lepidoptera > Erebidae > Catocala > Catocala sponsa. The sequence continues at coordinate 6,309,279 of OY751334.1, forward strand.
GAACCTGGCTGGCTATTGCATACCTACCTGTCCCATTGGCTGCCAAAACGGGCAATGTGCTGGTGGTGAGTGCATATGCAAAGACGGGTACCGATTGGACTCTGAAGGAAAATTCTGTGTGCCAGTTTGTAGAGATAATTGTGGAGGAATAGGTAAGATATCTTTGAATACAAATTATATACGGTACTGGTCTGATACTAAGTAATAGTTCTTACCCGCGACATACATCACCTTGGTATTGTATAAACTTTATCTTATACCTAATAATTTTCTGTGTTTAGACTATTAGGTATATTTCTAGGCTTTACATACATACATACAAAGATAGATAGATATAATAGATAGATACATGTCGGCCTCGGTGGCGTAGTGGTTAGTGTAAGTGGCGGGTTCGATTCCCTCACAAGTCAAACATTTGGGTTATTCCCAGTTGCCCCCACTATCAACGCCACTACTGGTGACAAATGGGATTTCTTTCCATAAAATGTTCCATAAAATCCCATTTGTCACCAGTGGTGGCGTTGATAGTGGGGGCAACTGGGAATAACCCAAACATTTGTGTGCATGGACATGGATGTTTGTCTCGGTCTGGGTGTTTCTATGTATAATATGTATGTATTTCCAAAAAAAATTAAGTATATATGTATGTTTATCCATTGTCTAGTACCCATAGTACAAACTCTGCTTAGTTTGGGCTAGATGGTGTTGTGTGTATATGATAGAATATTATATATATTATTATTATATTTATATTATATTACATAGATTCACGCCTGTTTCCGAGAGGGGTAGGCAGAGACTACTGATTTCCATTTGCTACGATCCTGACACACTTCTCTGGCTTCATTCACTTTCATCACAATCCTCATACACGCCCGTCGGTTCAAGGTGCTCTTGACCTGGCCTTTATCCAGAACGCCTCCGATCTGATCGAGAAACGTTGCCTAGGTTTTACTCTTGCGACTGTTCCATTCACACTAGGCTTTATGGTTATGTTAATGATTTTAAAAGCATATAAAATTTTTATTCATGCTTGTGTTCGAAACATAGCAGCGATAGCCTAGCGGAGACCGTTGGACTGCCACGCAGTCCCGAGTTCGATCCCAAGGCAATATCTATCTATCTCTGACTATTCGAAGTTATATGCGTATTAAATAGTTAATTATCGCAAGCTTTAACGGTGAAGGAAAACATCGTGAGAAAACCTGCATATCTGAGAGTTCTGTTCTCAACGATAATAATATGTGAAGTCTGCCAACCCGCACTTGGGCCATAGTCCACCACGCTAGGCCAGCCACTATAGCCTAACCCTTCTCACACTGAGAAGAGGCTCGTGCCCAGCAGTGGGACAGTTGAGTACAGGGCTGATTATTTTGGCCGAAAGGTGATAAGTAGAAATCGCTATTCAATACTTCACAATATTTTGTTACGGGACCAATGCACTACCTGGTTTTGATTTAAGTATAGAACATATAGTAGAAATAATGTACTGTGGCTTTATCATAACAGCGCCTTAAAACTGATTTTCTTATAATTATATCTACTCACATTATTATACTTACGTACTACTTCCCAATCTTACTTTAATCGTTCTCTTATGACTCTTATGACTGTAAATTTTAACTCTTTCTCTCTTACATTATTGCCTGTTAGATTTTAAGTCAGGTCATATTCTCGGTTTCTCGAGGAAAGACTAACTAAGAAAGTTTATAAGGCTAGTGTAAATGGAACAGTCGCAAGAGGAAAACCTAGGCGAACGTTTCTCGATCAGATCGGAGGCGTTCTGGACAAAGGCCAGGTTAAGAGCTCCTTTAACCGACGGGCGTGTATGAGGAATGTGATGAAAGTGAATGAAGCCAGAGAAGTGTGTCAGGATCGTAGCAAATGAAAATCCGTAGTCTCTGCCTACCCCTCTGGGAAACAGGCGTGAATCTATGTATGTATGTATATTCCCGGTTTAAGACATTTATTTCTCATAAGTAGGTATATACATTAATTTGTATGAGAAACACAAGATTGACATAATTCATTGAAAGGCTTATATTATAAGCTGAACAAGTACCGACGCGACACTTTCTGTGGGTATATAGAACATAGTAAAGTTTTATTTACCAGGCAATTGCACTGCGCCGAACACATGTGAATGCAGAAGCGGCTACCAGTCCAGTCCAGACGGGTCTTGCCAGCCTCACTGCGACCGTTGCGGTAGCTTTGGTCAATGCGTAGCACCTAATGACTGTCGTTGCCAACGAGGGTATACTAAGAACCCACAAGGCGACTGCATTCCTCAATGTGAAACGTGAGTGTTTATAAAAAAGTGTCAGACTCTACCTAGAGCGCGCGTACTTAAATACGCGAGAGGGCCGTTGTGAATATAAAAAAATCTTTTATTTACTAATATAGCCACAAAATTGAATTCGTATTATTTGTTTCTAAGGGACAAGCGTCCAAACGAAACAACAGTAAATCTTGTTTGATACATTATAGTATGACAAAAACAATTTTAGAAGCAAAACAAAGTAAATAATTACTTCTTATTGTGCACTGTAGGATGAGCTGCTCTTGTTTGATATGATGTGACAAAAAATTGTGTGATACACAAATACTTGTTCAGGGCCTGACTGTACTTTGAGGCCGTTGTTTAAAAGTTCCCCATTCCTAGAGCAAGGATTGTTTAAAAACAAAAGAAGTTTAGTGAAGCTTCTTTTGTTGACACTGTCAACTAGCTAGTGTACGGTGTACAGCTGTACACCGCGGTTTTACGCACGTTTCTGATTACTGCTACGCTCTCGTGGCTCGTAGCGTGATATTATGTAGCATATTTTAATTCTGGATAAAGTAGCATATATTTTTAAATCGGTCCTGTCATTTTTGAGTTAATTATTCACAAACAAAAATAAAAATCTTTCCTGTTTGTAACATTAGTATTGACAATTCAAAATAATCTCTGTGATACTCGTAACTGCTGCAAATTAATTGATTCAATCTATCTACCTAAAAATTGTCTTGCCTAGTCAATAAATAACGGAGGTCTCATGTTTCTGCACACTTAATAAAATTTGTATATTATTTTTCAGCAACTGCCTACCAAACGGTCAATGCGTGGGACCAAACGTATGCAACTATCCTGTAACAACGACAACAACCCCTAAACCCAACGAAGCTGATATTCATAGAGGAGATATTGCCCCTCAAAACCCTCCTGACAGCACTAGGGCTCCTAAGTACCCTAACACTAACCCTAACCAACAATATCCGGACAATCAACAATCTGGTTATCCCGGAAATCAACAACCTAACTATCCGGGACAGTATCAGCCCGGTCAATCTCATCAACCAGGACAATCTAATCAACCAGGTCAATCTTATCAACCAGGTTATCCGAACCAACCAGGTCAATCTAATCAAACAGGTCAATCTTATCAACCAGGACAATCTAATCAACCAGGTCAATCTTATCAACCAGGTTATCCAAACCAACCAGGTCAATCTAATCAACCAGGTCAATCTTATCAACCAGGTTATCCGAACCAACCAGGTCAATCTAATCAACCAGGTCAATCTAATCAACCAGGTCAATCTTATCAACCAGGGCAATCTTATCAACCAGGACAATCTTATCAACCAGGACAATCTTATCAACCAGGACAATCACATCAACCAGGACAATCTGACCTACACGGTCAATCTAACCAGCCCGGCCAATCTAATCAACCAGGCCAATCGAACCAACCAGGCCAATCTAATCAACCAGGCCAATCTAATCAACCAGGCCAATTTAATCAACCAGGTCATTCTAATCAAGTAGACCATCCACAGCCAAACTATCCTGGCAACCAGCAACCTAATTATCCCTATAATAATAATCAGCAATCTAATAATCCAAACCAATTTAATCCGTATGGCACTCCACCGTCATATCCTGGTCAAAGACCCGGAAATCCCGATCGCGAACCAATGTATTACAATCCTGGTCAACGACCACCTAATTATTCAGGCAGTCAACATGGCTACTATGACCAGCAGAATCCCGACGGCCAACATCCACCTAATCAGCCACCAAATGGCGCTTATCATCCTGGTAGTCAATACTACCCAGGCAGTCAATATTATCCAGGTAGCCAATACTACCCTGGTAATCAATATTACCCTGGCACTCCCCAGAATTACCCTAACAACCAAAATTACCCTCAATACCCGTCTGCTACCAACCAGTCTTCGATCTCGCATACATCTCATCAACAATCACAAAATCAGTACTCTGAAAACCAGTTGGGTAATGCGGAGACGTTGTGCTCAAAAGCTTGTATCAACGGAGTCTGTGTTGAGGGAGATAGATGTGCTTGCAACGAAGGATATATACTAGATAGTACGGATCCAACAGCATCCAGGTACGTTCTTTTTTAATTTTCTTGTATTTATAGTTACCTAATTACACGCCAAATTGAAGACTCATCTTCACTTGCGTTCGCTAGTAATACATGTGATTCTTTAATCTTAGTGGACCAAAGTAAAAACTGATCGGCATCTGTTAATATTCGATTTAAATCCGATTTAATCTCAATTAACAATTACGTTAATGAACTTTCTAAACTCTCGGCACACAATCTTTTATGCATAGGTATACATTATTTTATTTTATTGTAATGAAACGAGACTCACTTGAGTTTTACCTAGAGTTGAAATACGACCATACACAGCTTACTTGTATGCGATTATGCTATCGTTGTGCCAGAAAAGTTAAACTTTAATGCTTTTCCGTAGTATATTAATTCGGATTTATTTAACGGTATAGAGCAGCTCATAATAATATGTCTAAAAATCCAGACTCAATAATATTTGTTGATAGCTTGGAAACACATGTCACGTCGGGGTCACCAATGTAGGGGTATCAGATGTCTTCTCACTGTGGGTGCTCAAATAAAATAGGTCTTGATAGATATGGATATATATATAAATATATATATTCGCTGGTACCAGTTATAATCTATATATTAATACGTGAAGCAAAAACTTTGTACCCTTTTTTACGAAAATTGCGCGGACGGAGGAGTATGAAATTTGGCACAGTTAAAGTTTATATGGAGAAGGAAGGGCGAATCCAAACTGTTTTTTATAAAATATGCTTTAGGAATACATTAAATTAATGACAAAACACTACACGCACACAACCATGCATTTGACACACGCAGTCGAATCGCGTTCGTAGTATTTCGACATTGTTCGTTTGACGTCGTACAATTCTTTGTAACCATGGTTACCTATACCTTATTTATATGTAATAGAGAAAAACAGAAAACAAAGTAGCAAGCTTAGGAATTTTGGTCGAATTTTGACTACTATGCAACCGCTAGTATAAAATAAATACATATTGAACTACGACCTAAGTGAGTGGTTGCGGGGAGACGACTGCCGCGCGGTGACATACTTGCGCCTGTCTGTACAAAACTTAAGCGTCAGCAGTGTCGCTACAATAGTAGTTATCACAGTTCAATGTACAGTTCAAAAGCAACGAACAATACAGTAAATGAGTCCAAAATATTGTTTTCTTTTCAGATGTAATCCGTATTGTCCAGGTGGATGCCCCAACGGTGTCTGCTCTGCGCCACACTTCTGTATTTGCAACGTGGGCTATCGTAAGGACCACAGCGTGAAGGGCCGAGCTATCTGCGTTAAACGTATCAGACGCTCTGCTGATCCCCCAATGAGCCTTGCTGAACTCCTGGTCTTCGAAATCCCCGACGAGGACATAGAGCTTTAAACTATAGTGTTTAAGAATATATATATATATATATATATATTCGTTTGTGCTCCGCAGAAATATTTGCGAAAAACCTAGGGAACATTTATCGTCATGTTATTTGCTCGATCATTTCCATCATAACAATTTAATGTAATGTTATAGCGCCATGTGGTTTGGCGTATTTATACTCATATTTGCAATTATTAATAGGAATTCAACTGAACATGCGATGTTATTTGTTTTGGGTAAAGAACAAAAATATTTGATCCAATACGCCATTCGGCATGACTTTTAAAGCGAGCGTTTGCGTAGACAGAAAATTAGGATCAGATTCAACATGTCTAGTCTAGTCAAAGACACATTAAATGTTAATTTAAGCATGTGACATTAGAAATTATTGAAAATCTTCAAAAAATTTATAATGGGCGCAATCTGGCGCAATGTTTATTTAATATCGATATATATTGTGTTTTGATCTTTTTTCGTACCGTGTCATAACATAACCCTACACCACAAATTTTCTGAAGAGTTGTATAGTATTGTAGACGATGTAATAAATGATTGCCGCAATAGTTTTCGTTTGATTTCCTTTTTATTATTAACTATTATTAACATCAAAGATAGTAAAAGTACCTTAAGTATGAAATAAAATATTTATCAAATAAAGACATTTATGTGACATACTTAGTAGACAGTTATGTAGGTACCTATTATACCCATATTTCACAATCTATATTTGATCTTTGTTACACATGTATGTCACTTCTTCTTCTTCTTCTTCTCCCTAGCCTTTATTATTCCCAAGTCACGTGGGGTCGGCTTTCACTTGTCACTGCAGTCCTCTTAAACGGCTTGACCGGTTTTGATAGACTTTTTGTTTGTTTTTGTTAGCCCTTGAAGGCTTAGATTCACAATTAGACTCACCAGGCGGCCCTGCGATCAGGTTCCAGGATGTTTTTTAATTTCAGGCCAACGTTCAGGCAGAATGTTTGTCGGGTTCGCTAGCACTATCAAAACTTACATCTACTGAAATACCGCATAATTAATACGAGTGTTAGTCATAATGGAGAACTTAGTGATACTTACGATCCATTTCTTAGAATAGTATTATTAATGAATACGTAATTAATAATTCATGTTAACACGAGTGTTAGTAATAATGGAGAACTTTGTGATACTTACGGTCCATTTCTTAGAATAGTATTATTAATTAATACGTAATTAATAATTCATATTAACACGAGTGTTAGTAATAATGGAGAACTTTGTGATACTTACGATCCATTTCTTAGAATAGTATTATTAATTAATACCTACGTAATTAATAATTCATGTTAATACAAGTGTTAGTAATAATGGAGAACTTTCTGATACTTACGATCCATTTCTTAGAATAGTATTATTAATTAATACCTACGTAATTAATAATTCATTTCAATACGAGTGTTAGTAATAATGGAGAACTTTGTGATGCTTACGATCCATTTTTTACCGACTTCAAAAAAAGGAGGATGTATTCAATTCGTCTGTATTTTTTTTTTATGTTTGTTACCGCGTTACTTTCGACTGGATGAACCGATTTTGATGATTCTTTTTTTATTTGAAAGCTGGTGCTTCCCGTGCGGTCCCATTTAATTTTGATCAAGATTTGACCATTCGTTTTTGAGTTATACTTAATAATGCGTATTTGGCTACATTGATGATGTTCTCATATTTGGCAAGGTTCACTAAAAACCGAAAAATAAACAAAATTTTAACAAAAAAAAACCGACTTCAAATAAGAATATTCTAAAACTTAAAATACACAAAAAAGTTAATAAATAATTGCATATTCTTGTCAATAATTAAATTATTGTTATTATTGGAGTCGGTGTCAGCCAAAGTAGGTTTGTAACTAATTAAATATGAGATGTCTTACTATAATCATAACATAACATTGGCATGCACAATTACACACATAGACGCAGCACGCGGCGCGGGCGGTTGACACCGACTCCAAAAATAACAATAATTTAATTATTCACAAGAATATGCAATTATTTATTAACTTTTTAGTGCATTTTAAGTTTTAGAATATTCTTATATCAAGTCGGTTTTTTTTTTGTTAAAATTATGTTTATTTAGAATAGTATCTAGTTAAACCACTTAGATAAAGATACCTCATAATTATATCAAAAGTTGTATAATTAACTACAAAATATATTTGTTTTGGTAAAGATGGAGGACAGTGCTAGTAGTTATTCAGCATCAGGTACTTTATTTAAGCAAGCCAGACTTATAAGCTTAGGTACATGAAAGTACCTACACCTCCTGAACACACCGAATCAGAAGCTGATACTCACAGAACTACAAAACTCTATGTTAAACAGAATTTATTACAAGAATTGGCACTCTCATCGCATTTGTCGTAGCATCGTAAATTTTAAGGCTTGAAAAGTAAGTAAAGAAGAATAAAATACTTCCATTTGTTACGATTTTACTTTGCTTTTGTTTTATAGATCGAAACCCCATTTAGATCAGTTTTATTATAAAATATCCTAACTAATAATATAAAGGCGGATGTGAGTTTGTTTTTTACGCTTTCACCTCTTAACTACTCGATCGATCATCATGAAATTTCGCTAACACGATGTCCTATTTTGTACCCCTGACATGAGTCAGGGGTACAAAAAAGGACATAGGGTACCTTTCATCTAGAAAAAGTACTTACTGCAGTTACTAACCTAAATTACATTTACGTGGTGCGAAACCGCGGGCATAATCTAGTAATATCATAAATTATCATTCTGTCCACTCCTAGTTACCGCTACGAAAACATAATTAAGCCATTTCTATCTAGGTATATTCAATCAAAGTCAAACTACACATTGACATTCTGTAAACATATCTAAACAGTAATTTTATCCCTTTACATCATCGGCCCATTAGCTCAGTTGGTTAGAGCGTCGTGCTAATAACGCGAAGGTCGCGGGTTCGATCCCCTCATGGGCCACGATTCTTTTTTATTTAACTTACTGAAACTTACAAATCTGTGATTATTTTTACTATATTTTAGTTGAAATTGAATAATTCTTAAACACCTTTTTAGAATACCTTTCACCATCCAGGGTCAGACAAGAAACAATAACAATGTCTAAAAAATATACAGATTTTTATTAAATATAATATAATAAGTTTTATCTAATCATACACAAAAATTCGATTGTCCAAAAATTATTTTATGTATAGAGCCATCTATGAACACAAGGAATCATATGATTTTCTATATATTACCAGGAACAGTAGTTCTTAGTAGTTTACACAGATGGCACCATCATTCAGTGAGCACAATATTATGTTATATATTAATACTAGATGTTCCCGCGGTTTCACCCGCGTTTATCGTTACAGCGCCGCCCCCGTGGGTCGTAGCGTGATGTTATATAGCCTATAGCCTTCCTCGATAAATAGGCTTTGCAACACTTAAAGAATTTTTCAAATCGAAGCAGTAGTAATCACGCAGAATAAACCAGGAGAAACATCGTTTGTACTATGTCTGTAATGGGTAATTATTTTGCTGCAATGTTATTTTAAAACTGCGATAGATATTCATTGAAATCGAATCATGTAAAGGGCAATTTTGTTTTAAATTAAATACTTGTGATGAACAACGTATTTATTTGGATAAGGATTAATATCATGTTTATAATAATACCTTCGCAAATAATGCATTATTTTAGAACAAATTTGGTTAGCATAAAAATGGTTATAGTGAGCCAACCTTAAAAGATAGACATATGCCGTCGCGGACTTTTTTTTAGAACTTTTAAAGGGAAACAATTCTGTCATACATGATTTTTGCGAAACTAACTGTTTACGCAGCGCACGCAGCGGAAGCTCTCAAAAGGGAAAAACACCCGCCTATTTTGAAACATTCTTCATTGGTGCTCAGCTCCTATTGATCTTAGCGTGATGATATATAGCCTATAGCCTTCCTCGATAAATGGGCTATCTAACACTGAAAGAATTTTTCAAATCGGACCAGTAGTTCCTGAGATTAGCGCGTTCAAGCAAGCAAACAAACAAACAAACAAACTCTTCAGCTTTATAATATTAGTATACATATAGATATGGATTAAATTTTACATTATAATATCGCTTAAGTCACATGTTAGTAATCTTTGATATTATTAAATACATAATCCTATTTATACGGGTAAAGGCAAACAATACCTTGTAATCGTTTTGCAGAAGACTAATATAGATTGAAAATATAAAATGGCGAGTTTACTTACTATAAACTAAATCTTTTCCTAGAAAATTTACACCCAAATTTTTGACGGAAACTTAATAAGTTTAATATGGATTTAAACTATTTTGATAGTCAAAATATGGATATAGATAGGTACATGGTTTTTTTTCGCAGGTAGAAACGGGTTATTCCCAGTTGCCCCCACTATCAACGCCACCACTGGTGACAAATGGGATTTCTTTCCATAAAATGTTCCATAAAATCCCATTTGTCACCAGTGGTGGCGTTGATAGTGGGGGCAACTGGGAATAACCCTTCTACCTATCGACCGCTTTTGACTTATAGACTCTAAACGACATCCCAATTAATTTTGGTATAGCTTGTACCTGTGAATCTTTTTTAATGCAATTGAAAAAAAGAGCGTTATGGCCAGAAAGTAGTTATAGTGACATGAATTAAGAAAAGGCTAATAAGATGATTGGGCGGATAAAGAATATACAGTAAAACATTGTTTTATTATTGCCTGCTTTAAGACTGCGCCGAGCGTAAGACAGATAATGACAGAGCTCGTGCGAAGCATATTCAAATCGCGGCGCGCGGCCGCCATAGTAAAGTTGTATGGAGGATTTGAAGTGCTTTTTTGATAAATATGTATCTTTATTGTCAACCAATAACTTAAATATTTGGGACGGACAAATTGTAATATAACTATTTATATTTCGTTTAAGCTGTAAAATAGGATAGATTTCTACTGTTATAATCTAAAAATCACATCACGAGCTTACGTTTTTGCATTTTTCGTGCAAATTTACATAATTTTGTAGGCGAAAATATTAATTAAGTATTTTAAGTTTTTTACACGGAGTAATTGTAAACACATTCATTGTTATGGTAAATGTATATTTTATATTTGTATTAAATAAAAAGTGTCGATTTTATTCACTTAACTGTGAACGCCTATTTTGGCATATTTCGTTTGGCCCAGTCTTAAGTGTTTTATCCGGTATTAAAAAGATGAATGCTTTAGGGTATAAGTATGTATCTAAACTGATATATTCACAGTATTGATATCTTGCGACAACCAGTATATGTATATTCACATTTAATTAAAAGCTAAGGTCTAATGAGAGTGATGTATGTCAATATATAAAAAATATCTTTAAACCTAAACCTATAACGGAACTGTGATGTTGCGTAAAAGCTTTATCCAAATTATTTAAGTTAAGCTAAGTTAAGTTATTTAAGTTAAGTTAAGTTAGCTCTCTCAGCATATTTAAAATATATCTAGGTATAAAGGAAAATAATTTCACTTAACGAAACAATTTTCATCTTTAATAATGTATAAAAAATAACGTTATTTATATAAACACTAGTCGTATAAGTACAGCAGCGATAGCTCAGTGGGGAGACCAACAGACTGCAATGCAGAGGGGCTCGGGTTCGAACCCACGTCGCGCACCTCTGATTTTCGGAAGTTATATGAATTTTCGAAATTATGTGCGTATTGATCAACAATTATCGCCTGCTCCGTGCCTCGGAGAGCACGTTAAGCCGTCGTTCCCGGCTGCCATGAACATCTATGGCAGTCGTTATAGGGAGAGTGTCGACACAAAAGATCCCACTGGGTCGAAGTGTCGCCGATCTGCACTGACTGGCCCCCACATAAGATAAGATAAGATAAGTCGTATAAGTATGAAGTAATTTAACTTTAATGCAATTTGTGTAGTTACATGTATTGTACCAAAGTCACATCAACAATCTACGGCATAGATGTCTGCTTATAATGGACAACAGCAGATAGGTCATCACCTAAAAGAAAATTAAATATATTAAAGGTAAACATTTAGCGAATCAGCATCATTATAATTAGAAATGATACATTATAATATTCATTATAATATTCATAATAATAATATTCTACCACATACACACAACACCATCTAGCCCAAACTAAACAGAGCTTGTACTATGGGTACTAGACAATGGATAAACATACATAAATACTTAATTTTTTTGTAAATACATACATATTATACATAGAAACACCAAGACCAAGACAAACATGCATGTTCTTGCACACAAATGTTTGACTTATGCGGGAACCGAACCCGCGACCTCAGGCGTGGCAGTTGGTTACACTAACCACTACGCCATCGAGGCCGTCAGTTATTTTTAATATTGTCTTTGTAGGTATAACTCCATTACAATCTAATTTGCAAGATTATATAAATCACTTTACCAAACAAAAGGTGTAATAATAAAATAAAGTGCATCTTTCTTTTTATCGATACCCTCTTACTTCTAGAAGTAAAAAGAAACAGACAAAATGAGCAAGTACAACTATAAATGATTATAGATTCTATAAAATCAATAAACGATTTGTGACGATATAAGAATAGATATAACTTACCATTAGAACCAAATACGTTTCGTTTGGCATACTTCCTTTTTAGAATGGCTGCTACCACCACAATAAGAATTGATACCAAAAGCACGGCTCCAATTCCGTAGACCCACTTAGAATTTAACCTGCTCAAAATTATCAACAATAAGTTTACGATCAGTACGAAAGAAAAATAAAATAGTAATAGACATACATACCAAGATGCTTTATTTATTTGTAATTCAAAATAATTCATGCTACTGCTTTGAGCAGTAGTTTCATCCTCCACAATTTCTGTTGTGCTTAAGACTGATTCAGTTGGATCTGTATCGATTCTAATAGAAACTTTATCCGGAGTAGTCATGGCAGTAGTTGTCATAAAGCATATTGTTTTCTCACATTTGTCTACTGAATCAGAACAATCTAAGCAATCACATGGTTCCCCAGCAGCAGTTGTGCGCATAGCCATATAAGGCCAAGGACAAATGCAATTCTCAGGGTCAACGCAAGGCTCATACACAATTTTCACAAACTGGAACGCATAGAGGGCTCCCATGATCTTCCAAAAGTTTGGACTCATCAAATATATAGCTTGTAAAACATTCGCAGACGTTTGGCGCAATACATGTGCCGTTACCACACGCATGATCGCAGTGAGCTATGCATGCTCCACTCGATTCCTTTATGAACCATCCTGGGTCGCAGACACATGTTTCTGGACTAATACACCTGCCTTGAGGACACCCAGATGAACAATAAGGCTCACATATGCCTAGCATTGATTTTACATATCCATTAAAACATTCACATGTTTCTGGTGCTACACAAATGCTATTAACACAAGGTTCTGTGCAGACTGGCTGACATATTTCAAGGGATCCTTTAGTTACTTTTTCCCAGCCGGACTCACATGTAGTGGTGTTTATACAATCACCACTAGCTGTGTAACTAGCACAATAAGGCTCACAGATATCGTTGTCAGATTTTTTATATCCGGGCAGACATTGGCAGGTAGCCGGCGCTATACAAATACCGTTATTGCACGGTTCAAAGCATATTGGTTCACATATTTCATCAACGTTTTCGTATCCTGTTTCGCATACGCATGTGTTAGGCGCTTCGCAAGTCCCGTGTTCGCAGCCTTTGAGGCACAAAGGATCGCAATTATGCGATTCGAACATGTTTGGTAAGTAGCCTGGGTCACAAGCACATACGTATGGAGATTTGCAGTACCCATTTACACATGGTGGAGAGCAAACTGGCTTGCAATGAAGGCTGAAAGTAAAATTAAGCAGTAACAGTTAAAATGGAATAGAACAATAATTTTGTACTACGACATTCCTTAACCAACAGAATTATAAAAATAATTAATAAACTCCAGACCGAATTTCGGTCACGACGGCCAATTTTGACGCATATTGGCCATCTGCGAAGGAGATTTAAGTGTACATATGTACTATACAAATGATTACCTACTAGATATCAATATATTACGAACCTGTTCCCAGTATTTGATGGCTCTTCAACATAACCGTCGCAGCACACGAATATTTCTTCAGCTACTTGTTTCTGTAAATTTTTTAAGTAAGTGCATACTTACGTAGGTTTTAGGTAGGTTTTACGTAGGTTTTAGGTAGGTACTTATTAAACTTACTACTTATTTCACCGAAATGAGTCATGTTAAAAGTAGTTTACATTCTAGGGATAGTGCCGTATATTAAGTAATTTTACACATATACAATATACATAGTCTCCCGCCTAAATTCCTGAATCATACACGTTGTCAAAGATCAGAAAAGGGCATAGGGTACTTTTCATCCAGGGAAAAAAGACCTACTGCTCACGAGGAAAAGAAAATTTACATTTACGCGATCGAAGCCGCGGCCAAATTTTAGTCAATAATAATGCTATAGGAGATGGTGATGATGGTTGCATATTAAAAAATCAAAACTTTCTCGAGCAAATTTTACTCGTACCATTACTAAAATTGACTACGAGGCCCTTGATGAAACAATATCACAAATAGATTTTAACTTACTTTTTTTCCATAGTTAACCCAGACACAGTAACGGACAAGCTAATAGATTTACATAGATCAGCTATTACAAAACATACAACCCTTAAAAAAGTTCCATCTAAAAAAAAAATACTTAAACCATGGATTACGCCCGGCCTGGTTCGATGTATAAAACATAGGGACGCACTTCACAAGAAGGTTAAGCAGTCTCCAACAAATGAAATATTATTAATTACATACAAACGATATAGAAACTTCTGTACAAGTATTTTGAAAAAAACAAAGAGGCTTTATGATGCACAACAAATAAATATAGTCAGTCACAATCCTAAATTACTATGGGATACTATAAAGCAAGTTACTAACACAACAAAAATTAAAAATCCTGCTACACAATTACTTGAGTCTTCACCCTCGTACACTCAGTCTTGTAACAATGTGAATTCATTCTCTGTTAGCGTCGGCAAAAACCTAGCGGAAAACATATTAAAAGACCAATCTCCACATCAAAGCCCATCACAGCCCATACATAATGCCACACCATGTTCATCTTTTGCTTTAAATCATACGGATCCTGCCGAAGTTATTTCGATTATCAATTCATTACGTGCTAATGCATCTACCGGGTGGGATGGCATCCCACCGTTCGTTCTAAAGAGATACTCTATCTGTCTGGCACCCATTTTAAGCCATATATTCAATCTTTGCTTCGACACTGCTGTCTTTCCCAAAGCTTTTAAGAAGGCTATAATACATCCTATCTTCAAGGGGGGTGACGGGAGCCTGCCGAACAATTACCGTCCTATTGCAATTTTGAGCGCCTTATCTAAAGTACTTGAACGCTTAATAAATAAAAGGCTTGTACACTACTTGGATCATTATAATCTCATCTCACCTCAGCAATTTGGATTTCGCCAAAAAAAATCCACTTGTGACGCTATCCATGAACTGACAAATTTTATCGTTCAAAACCTTAATCAATATAAGAAGGTGTTAACTATATTTTTAGACCTCGCAAAAGCTATCGACACGGTTCCCGTAGCCCCACTCTTACTCAAACTTGAAAAGGTGGATGTCAGAGGAACACAATTGGACCTATTTCAGAGTTATCTCACAAATCGTTTGCAAATGGTTAAAATTGATAGGCATACCAGTGAGGAACTAGCTATCAACTACGGCGTGCCACAAGGTAGCATACTTGGTCCGACATTGTTCCTTATATTTATAAATGACCTCTGTAAACTGAAAATTCCAGAATCAAAGACCATATGTTATGCAGACGACACAGCACTAACATTTGTCGCAGACTCATGGTCAGAGTTGGAACGCAGGGCACAATATGGTTTTGACCTAGCATCAAGCTGGCTGTCTTCCCACACACTAACATTAAATACAGAAAAAACTAAATATATTACCTTTTCCATTAGCTCAATAACGCAACCTAAAACCCCACTTACCTTAAAAGCACACTCTTGTGACACCTCAACTAAACTTTTATGTAATTGCCCATCCCTAAATTCAGTTGATAATATTAAATATTTAGGCGTAATTTTAGACAAATTTTTAAATTTTAAATTGCATATAAATGCTCTAGTAGGCAGAGTCCGTAAACTCATTTACATTTTTAAAACCTTGCGCCATATTGCAAATCAATCTATTATACGTAACGTATATCACGCCTTATGTTTGTCAATTGTAACGTATTGTATTTCCTGCTGGAGGGGTGCAGCAAAAGCGATCCTTATGCCACTGGAAATCGCACATAGGGCCATACTTAAGGTAGCAACATTTAAAACGATTATGTTCTCTACTAACTTATTGTACAAAATATGTAACGTTCTTAATGTGCGACAGTTATTTATATTACACACAATCCTTTTACAACACAGAAACACTTCATACAAAAAGCTAACAAAACGTCGAAAAGACAAAATTTGCTTTGTTCCTAAACCGCGGACTACTTTTACTAAGCGTTTCTCTTATTACTTGGCCCCCTATCTATATAATAAAATAAATGTAACATGTGCGGTATATACACTTTTTATGTAAAAATAATGTCCGATCATTTCTCCGAAACAAATCCTATGATGAAACTGAGGCATTCCTAACATAACCTGTAAAATGACGCACACGCACACGCACACGCACACGCACACGCACACGCACACGCACACGTACACGCACACGCACACGCACACGCGCACGCGCACGCGCACGCGCACGCGCACACGCACACGCACACGCACACGCACACGCACACGCACACGCACACGCACACGCACACGCACACACACACGCGCACACACTACACATACATATTATACACTAATACACACAATAACTTTCACTGCATGGAGTTATTTTAAAAATGTTAATCTTTTTATTGTAATTTAAATTGTAATTGCATGGTTATACTTTGGAGAATAATTGTAATTATAATACATACCAGAGGGAAGAGGACTGTCAATCCTTACTACAGGTTAATAACTAACCTATCAAGGGTAACAGAAGTTCACCCACAGGATTGTATGTTAAATCGTTGTAAGACCTACCATGTATATTTTTCATTCTGTACTACAATCATTATTTCGTAAATAAAAACATTATTATTATTATAAATTTCAAAAGAACAATAAACTAAATAACAAAATTTAAATGAGCAAATGTTTTATTTATAAAAATTTTAGAATCCCATTGTATGTGACGTCAAACGAACGACTGATCAATAGTTGCTAGATGTAATTTTAAAATATCAAATCATAACTAATCAAATTTTATAATCACAAATGATTTCTTATTAAGAATTATTAATTTAATCCCGAAGATCCATATCCCGAAGTTAAAAATCCCGAAGAATTAATGAACTAATGGGAGTTTTGGACGGAGCCCCGCTTTGCGGGGCTCCTATTTCTGGGTGGGTTTACAAAAGAGAACCTAACACAACCTACCGCTTCCGAGTCGGAATCGTACGGATGGCCTAAGTATTAGCCAGCCAGTTTATTAAATGTTTATTTCATATATTATTTCGGTATTTCGTCCATTCGGGATTTCGTCCATTCGGGGTTTCGTCCTTTCGGGCATTCGGACATCGGTATTTTATGTTTCGATATAACGGCTATCGGCAATTAAAACTTTATCGGCAATTAATTTATCCAGTAATCCATTTTGACTTTTAAACAATTTGGTCGAGTGTAAAAAATAATATAAACATTGATATTCCAGACTTTGGTCAGCTAAACTTTTGATCAAATAACCATCGTTATTTTAAACTTTGTTGATTTGTACGTTGTTCTTTTGAAATTTTTTCAGAAAAGTTTTGATTTTCTAATATGCAACCGTGATGATATATTATTATCATCCTTACCTGTACAGATCTCGTACCAACCGCAGTAGCCACTCTGGTCCCGGTGCACCAAAACAGACAATCTGACTTCTCATACGCTTCCATATAGGTATACAAGTAAGTTTCTGAGACATCACGCCAGTTCCTATAATAATAAAACCAATTTGGCACCATCAAAAAGGGTACAAAACATAATGAAAACGCTTAAAACAATGAAAGCATATTAAAGGAGGTAGAAAATAATTATTTGTATGCAGGTCTTGTGTATTTTATTGTCTTTTATCCGCAGTTGCCATTATACTGACCTTACCCACTCTTTCAGTTCAGATTGATTACACTAAATTACGAAACAGTAGGTCTATACCTGACAAAGCAAAACCTAGGTTGATGTCCCATGCCTTTTTCAATTTATTTTGTCGAAATTCTTACAAAAGCCAGGTATTTTTGTAACGTAAAATGCTAACCTATATTCGAAAAGTAATTATTATAATAGTATCTACCCTGTTTATTAACTCTTCACTACTAGGTATGGGTCTCATCTATACATCTATACAAATAAATAAAATTGAAGTGTCTGTTTGTAATGTCAAAATAACAGCTTTTTATCTAATGCATATGAAAGTATATAAGGTACCTATACGAAAACATCTATTTTTTAAATTTTTGTCTGTCTATCTGTCTGTCTGTTTGTTCCGGCTAATCGCCGAAACGGCTGAACCGATTTTGACGGGACTTTCACTGGCAGATAGCTGATGTTATAAGGAGTAACTTAGGCTAAGTACTTTGATTTTAGAAAAAAATAGGGTACCGCGGGGACAAACACTTTTTAGTTAAAATCTACGCGGACGAAGTCGCAGGTAACAGCTAGTCTCAGAATAAGAAGGGTTAAGGCATAGTGCCATACTCTGGGCCGGTGCGGATTGGCAGACTTTACATATCTTCTAAAACATTATGCCAAACTCTACGATATGCAGGTTCCTTACGCAGTTTTATTATTATCGGTATGTTTTACAGTACAGTTGACCGTTTCGAATATTTGTATAGTTAACTTACTACATTCTTACACCATTAATAACTTCTAATATTTATGATTTCTTATCAATGTATGTAGGTATGTATTTAATTTTATTACTTATTTAAAACGTACTTACATTTGCGTGTTCACGCACACTTGGCAGGCAACATTTTCGATAAAACAATAGTAAAAATAAAACACAAGAGTAATAACTTTGGTAAACATGTCTAAACTATAAATAATATACTATATAATAGGTTATCCTTAAAGTTATCCACATCACACAAAGACCAAAGAAGTTTTGTGCATATTGGTAAAACAGTTTTCTAGAAAACTGATTTAAAATATACCTACATGACTTTAAACAATAACATGTATTTAGGAATACAGTCAGCGATACCATCCTTACTAATATTATAAATTTGAGAGCAACTCTGTATGCCTGTCTATTACCTTTCACGGCTAAACCACTCAACCGATCTAGATGAAATTTAGTACAGATATAGTTTAAAACCTGGGGAAGGACATAGGCTACTTTTTTATTACTGTAGGTACCATGCGGGCGGTGCCGCGCGCAAAAACTAGTAGATGAATAAAGCAAAAATAGGACTCACGTGTATGTCCTCAAAGGATAGGCAGAGTCTTGCATCCACTATATTTTAGGTGCTATATAATATTGAGTCTATAGGGCACATCTCAAGATTTCGTGCTGTTACGTAGGATTCCAGAACATAATACAAAAAAAATCTAAGCACAAAAAAACGAGAATCGAATCCACACCTCAATCACCCACAAACTTAACAGTCTACTTAGGCTACTTGACTTGAGTACCTACCCTAATTTTCACTGCGTATTCAAAAGTAAGATAATACAATGATTCTTAATACTAAAATTGTAAAGGTAATGTAATTGACGGATTTTGTGCGTAATTTTATACGCAATAGCAAATAGCGTACAAACTCTTTTTTAAAATAAACATCGAAATCAGTTGCAAAATGAAAAAGCGATTAATTTGTTTACTTATTGAGACAAACTGGAAACATAGTACCTAGGGGTCAAAGATATTATAGTACTATACAATAACTTAGGTTACCAAAAGCGACGCCCGTCACAATATAATTATCGAATATCCACTTTCTGTCAATTATTGGCCTTTGTCCACCCACAACCTAAAATACTTCTACTCTTCGATCAATGGTATATTTGATCGATGCTTCTACTTATCTATTTTTATGCGGATTTAAAACGGTTCTTAGTGTTTTATTTAATGTACAGTTATGCAATTGGGTAGAAGGATATATTTTTTTAAATACTATTAGGTATCTACATAAGGAGATAATAGTATTTCAAAAAATATATCCTTCTACCCAATTGCATAACTGAATGGCCACTGCTAGTCTATCTTAAACTATTTGCCGCAGTTCTCTTCAATTTTGGTTTTGACTGTACTCCTAATTGTCACGTTTTAAGTAGCTGATACATACGTGAGTATAATTGAGAGAAGAGCTTTTGTTTAACTAATAGTTAATCTATGTTATTTATTTACATTACAAGTTTACCCTACAAACTACAATGTCAACTTATCCTACCAAAATACGCTTCTTTTAGTTTGGTTTCTTTGTGAATAGTATTATTAAACTAAGCCGTGTCCCTAGACACGGCTTAGTTTAATTAAGGCTACTTTGTGTAGATTATTTGGCGGTGAGAAAACTTCCATGTTTTATTTACGTTCACTGATATAATGATAATAATATAATAATAGCCTAGTATGTTGATATCGCAATGACAGCTTGTTATTTCCGCACGAATGATATAGCTGTCAAATGTGTCATTTTTAATAAACCTGACAGATTAGTAATGTTGCCAAACCAATATTTTTTTGGTATTTGAATCTTATTGTATCTACATTACAATATACCTAACTTTTTCCGGTTACTAACAATATATAAAAATATTTTTATTCCTTAAAAATATGAAGATAGCAATCACCGATCACAATGTTAAAACTGCTACTTCGTTTCTTTGTTAAACTCATTAAATAATTATGTTAACCCAACATGCTGTGCATCATTTTATTATAAGGTTCCTAGCAAATATAAGAAAATAATCTGACAGCATGCATAAATTCCATAATTAATAATATAATATTACTTAAAATATAATACATTATGTACCTATCTATATTAAGTATGTGTACAAATCGCTATAGTCTATAAACGTTTAATATTACTATGCCCAGTCATGTCATACAATATTAATATTTAAAAGACTAAAAGTTTGAGCTGTGCTCAGCAGCATACAACTATAGGATCATCTTTTAAGTCATGAGTTCATTATTAATGAATTCTTAACTGTGTTTCAAAAAACGTATTCTATAAATATACGGGGTAATCGTATCATCTCTGTAACAGAATTACGATCGTATTTTGTACAATTATTTGCTACCTGCAAAATATAAAGTCTGCTTAGTTCACTTTTATTCAGTGCCTACCCAGAACTGAATTGAACAAGGGACCGAATCTGCAGTCACGGGAAAAAGCTAGTTTTTCAATATAATATATCGTACGTCCAATCCACTGGATTTGGATAAGTGTAACATCATATTTTGTGCCTGATTTTAAATACATTCCTACCGATTTTCATATTATAAGTTTGAAAACACTAGTATGGTCATTGGTCAGTCAATAAATCGAACTGAAAAATATATAAATTGTAAAGTAAATCCTAACTAATGAATCAAAACATTTAAATTAGTAATAAATTGCGATTGATTAAAATATACCAGTAAAAGAAAAAGACAAGCAAAGTAAAATAATAATGCAATTTATAAGTGGTATGCTACCACCAACTTCAAGACAAACCTATCTACAGTGAAAATTACAATAATGTGTTATGTTATGAACCATTCATAACATAACACACCGTTCAAACAACACACGAAATCTATAAAATCTTAAAAAGACGAAAATTAAGTATAAGAAATGGAACAATTCATAGATTTGGTCAGACAACTGCCTTGTTTATGGGACATGGAATGCCGGGAATACAGAGATATGAGAAAAAAACATGCGGCTTGGAAACGTATCGTACAGGAATTAAAAATCAAAGAAATACCAGACAGTAAGTTATTGTTTTAATACAAAATCCTACCCTGGCAGAGTATTCTGTATCTATTCAGTGTCTTTTCAACACATTGTATTTATATGAAAAAGCAACATTTTATTTGGAAATTTGTCTTAAGTTTATTAAAGCAAAGGTTTTCATACTGACTAAAACATTGAATCAGACAATGATTATCATTTCTTGCATATTAAGCAAGTTACATAATTATGTGATTTAAATGTTTTAAATTAAAATGTTTGGATTGCAAATTTCTGATACAAAAATAATATATATTTATGTTGTGAAGGAAAATAAACAGTAATTCTTATGCTTATACTTTATTTAGTTAAATAGATTTTATTTTCAAACACAGAGGCCCCTATATAACTAAAGAGGCAATATTTATTTTTATATACTCTGTTAACTGACAACATACATAAATAACATTCATATTAAAATCTTGAACTGCCCTCTGACAGAGGCTCGCATACGAGCCACTACATTTGTAGGTACTTTGTATTTGTTACCAGCTCAGACATGAACCACCAAGTGCGTGCCGCTTTAAACCTTATATTACTACCCTTAACGCTTAATGCTGATTGTTTATCAGCTACAAATGGATTTGTTTCTACTTACCTCTCTAAATATTTCATTTATAATGAAAAGCTAAACATAAAATGAGGTATCAAATCCATAATTAAATAGCATGTTTAAACTGTGTTAGTCATGTTGTTTATAGAGGGGTAAACAAGGACATAATGCATACCTCTTCTCAACAGCCTTTTGCTTGTTTGACAGTCTTGTGGGTACAATTTAATAAGTTTACACTTACCTATACAATTGGTTCAAAATTTACGAGTCACACTGAATGTTATTGGAATTTTATTTAATACTAGCTGTTACCTGCGACTTTGTCCGCGTAGATTTTAACTAAAAAGTGTTTGTCTCCGCGGAACCCCATTTTTTTTCTAAAATCAAAGTAGCCTAAGTTACTCCTTATAATATCAGCTATCTGCCAGTGAAAGTCCCGTCAAAATCGGTTCAGCCGTTAAAAATAGATGTATTCGTATAGGTACCTTAAATACTTTCATATGCATTAGATAAAAAGCTGTTACTTAGACATTACAAACAGACACTTCAATTTTATTTATTTGTATAGATTCTTTCAATCCGCACATTGTGTAGGTATCGGTATCAATATGTGAGAGCTAAAACATAGTTAGGAATTCTATTTGCATGGATGACAAAGTGCTTTATATGGTTGCCTAACCAATGGCACTATGCCGAGTGTTGTGGATTCAAATCCCACACAGGGCAAACATTTTTGATCCACAAATGGTTGTTCTGCATTGGGGCGTTCTTTGTGTCTATTGTTTGAATTTTTGTAAAATCTCCAAAGACAGGATTTATTCCAAGTAAAAATGAAAATTCAAAGGAAAATACAAGGTGTACAATAAGGCGATACTTACAAGTGACCCAAGAAAATTACTGTTGAATAAGAAGGTAGTTGCTAAACCTTATTTACTATGCAAAATTTTGGTGAATTACTTCCCGAGTCCAGTTACTTTGACTGAAATCGCAGTTTAAAGCTAGTGTCAAACTGGCTCCTTTCCTTATCTCTCTTAAATATTGAGAAAATAAAAAGAAAAGTTAAGAATTTTTATTGTTTCTTGATTTGATATATATGGTTAGTTTACTGGAGCAGGTTCTGAAACAAAGTAGAGTAGATTCTTACAGCTAATTTTACAATTTACAGGTTATAAGATTACTAAATTGCATCGTTATTGTAAGTTGAGCTGCTTAGTGATTTCTAGAAACTTTGAATACATTTCTTATACTCCACCGGAACTTTTATATTGTTACTTTATTCTCTCAGGATTTTGGTAGGGGTAGTCAAACAAATTAACATGTATCTCTTCTCTTTGTTCAAGGTTGATTGCAGTAAATCCTGTAGATATAAATATAGGTATCTTTTATTAATATTATACATACTCAATATTACTATTTTGTAACTTTACAGTTCGAACCGCAAAAGCCGAATGGAAAAAATTACGGGATAGTCACAGAGACTCGTTAAAAAGAACTAAAGCTCTCGGTCCATTAGGCCACAACCAAGATGCAGCTCTAACTAATAAGTGGAAGTATGCCGAACAAATGGAATTTCTTGTACCATATATGAAAACTCGTAAGAGAAGATGGACTTTAACAGCCTCAAGTGACGAAAACAATGACTTGTCTCCTTCTCCTTCAGACTCTTTTCTAGCTGTACCTTCAACTTCTAATGCAGATAACATAACATTTAGTCCTGAATCTCACACACAGAACAATGTCGACACAACACAACAGATTGAACACAAATTTAGGAAAAGAAAAGTTGAGAATGAATTTGGAGAAATCATGATAGACATGGATGATAGAAGTCGATATACGGAAAGAACTAAACATCCACTGGATTCGTTTTTTGAGAGTATGTGTGAGACCACAAAACAATTTCCTACCTGGCTACAATACAGTGTAAAAAGAAAAATATTTAATGTCATATCTGAAGCGGAAGATACGTTTGAAAGCTACAAATCGCGAGAACCTATCTTCTGATCAAGTATGATCAGATTATTCTGATAAAGTATAATAAATTAAGTAGAATAATTTTATTTAAAATATATTTATTGTTAGATTAGAGGTATATTGTTTTATTTAGCATTTCGTCGACGGTGCTACATTGAAGGATGTGGTTTGACATGCTTCTTTACGATCTTGATAGTCTGATAGTATGCGTTTATCGGGTCTTTGTTTAAAAGAAAGCACAAAAAGAAGTTGAAGAGCTAATAACATAAGGGATAAATACTTTTGGCGTTGTGTAGTCAGCGTAGACTAAGACCCGCCTCTTTAATTTTGCTAACATTCAACGGGTTAAAGACTTCTGATAACGCTTTTAACGAGTACTGTACAGCCGGTTATTTGACAGCGGTCTTCGGTCTAGAGTGAAGGTACGTACACCGTCTGGCTGCGTCAGATTTGAGAGTAGATTTCACTGTGCTCATAACATGTGTATTATTGTCGCCTTAACTTATAGCTCGATCAGCTGATCGATCATGAGCAGCTGCTCATCTGTTAATCAGTCGGCTTGTTATAATATAGAGGAAGTATTTTGTCTTATTTGCCCCAAAGAACGTCATAGCTTCACCGGCGCCTTAGGACAAAAAAATCAACGGGTTACACTCCGGGAGTGCCGGCAGAAGTGAGAACTTGAATATTAAGGTCGTGCATTTTTGATATTTTGGAATGGTTACGGAATAATTTTGCACGAATTGCTTTAATTCAGTATAAAAGTACTATCATTTATGTGGTTGGTATCGTACGCAAACATGACAATTCTCACTCCGTCTTACGAATTTTCGATCAGGTCATGTGTCCTGACGCGAGTTTAACATTTTTTACTCATCACAAAAAAAGTGCACAACGCCGCTAAAGAAGTTTTCACTTCAAAAATTTTTGTGCGGCTTCGTATTTGCTCTAGCAATGTGCTGATATGCTAAAGCGACCCTAGAATGGTCATCAAGATCTCCATGAGGCACGACAAAGCCGACTGAGATTCTGACGAGCTATGTTTTAACTCGCTTGCCACTGCCCTGCGGTTCATAGCCTGGCGATACTTTTGGCTGTCACCGTCTTAAACATAAGGTATAGTCATTGCAAATTATGAGCGCGTGTCATGTGTCTTCACATTTGAACATTTTGTCAATAGGTTCAAATTCAAATAAAACGCTACAGTTAACCGATGATATTAAATTCATTTACTTTTGCCATATCGTTTTGATATATAGGTGAGTGTGACAAATTAATAATAATAGTGAATTATATCTACTTACATACTTTGACGTAAAAAATAATACTACTTTTACCCGTGATAAGCCCAGCCCATCCGGCTAACGTGCTAAACATAATGGTGCCAATTCTGTTGTCACAAAATTCTCTAAACTTAACTAAAATCACTAAAATTTAGTTTAGTCCTGTCACTTTTGACGATTTCAGAATACGAATTGTCGTTTGACAGGACTAAACAAAATTTTAGTTATTTTTAGTTAAGTTTAGAGAATTTTGTGACAACAGAATTGGCACTATTGTATTATAATTTGTGCTCGAATTAATATCAACGTTTGGGTTGGAGGTTGGAGCAATCGAAATAGGAAGTATGGGTATTACTCACTGACTAACCAATATACCTATTTACTAAAATATAGTTAACTGCGTACTACAAAGTGTCGAATGCGTGACTAATCGACCTACGTAGTAAACCATCTGCTATTGTCACATGCATTGATGAGTGCCATGATTTATTGCTGCCAAGTTGACAAACAAGCTTACCTGATGATGAGGTTTGTGGTAGTAATCCAAGCCTATAATCTCGTGCAATACTAGGGACAACACTTGCGCCATGTACACCCTATGTTTTCGTTTTCTAGATTTCGTTTTTAATTTGTTTTCTCTGTCTAATTTGTGGGTTGGAAATAACCCTGCTAGTTGGCACTCCTCAAAGCATCTATATTATACGACCAGGCCCGTATTTGATGACAAGTGTTAGACGTGAGTAGGTAACTGTAACTTGTTCCATCGTAAAAACCTCAAGTTTAAAAGAACAGTCTGCTCTATTGCAAACTTGCCATTGCCATTATCAACATCAGCGCCCATGTTAGACGGCATAATATGTTGAACTGTTATTAGTTCAGGGACTTGGCACCTGGAGTGGCCGCTCTATTCGAAGTGTAGAAATTGTCACTACTCGTACGCCGGTTTCCTGTAAGAAGGTTATTTCACGGAGTAAGTAGTCAAACCGTCATCAAATAACAGGCAACGAGACTTTTACACTCCTAAAATAATAAAACAAAGCCGTCAGCTCAACTCAGCATTTCCTAACATAAAATATCAAATAAAACTGCTTGATGATAGAATGGCAACGGGAACCTTCATTATCTACTGTAGACTGTAGAGAGCAAAATTATGAATAAACTTACGACAGTAATTAATAACGAATAGTAGGTATTTCTGCAAATAATATATTTTTATAACAATAACACGACACTGAATGAAGCGTAACAGTACTTCAGTATCAGGTCATAAAGTTAAAATTGTTTAATTTGTAAAACATGAGCTTATGAGCTAAGTAATACAAGTTATATGACTCAAATGCATGGTACCTATTACAAAAGCACTATTCACTATTTAACTAACTGTTTTGCTGTTCATGGCCGCGATTTTGAGCATCTATATCATTAGAAATATTTGGTTTCTATTATCACAGACCCAGTCGTGATACGACAATGAAAAACATGGTCGCTGGGAAATCTCCGCCCAAAACTGGAGCACTCTTAGTCACTAGGAAAGTTCCTCTACTGTGGAAAATAGGAGCCGAATAACTTAATTTTCTGTAGTGTATAGATATTCCAGAACTTTTATTGAGGCCTTTGGTGACCTATAATTTCTCCTGTCATGAGTAATGTCCTCTTAATGCTGATTTGCAATGGGTTGGTGATACTATGGAGGTTTGCCGTTTCATCGAATATACTGCACAGCTGTTCCTAGTCGCCTTCTAATAGATGTGGTTCTAAGCGTCTTAGTAAGGGTCATGGCTTTCTTATGCAACCATTAGTAAACACGATCCATGAGTGGCGAGTACTGCTTAACATCAGTAGGACGCTGGCTTACGCAACACCAAATAAAAAAACGGAATCATTATAATTTCAGTAAAGTTATAAATAACAGTTAGGTACAATCATTACAAAAACTTAACTTGGTATTTATCAGTCTAATACCTATTTCCCGTTGGGAATATCGTAGGGCGGATATCACTGAACATCGTCAGTTATAAATTAACTGTCATACATCATACTGATTGTTAACAAACCGTGTGTTTTTAACATGGCCGTCAAAAATATTATATACTTTTTTATTGTATCAAGTATAGTTATTGTTGAATCCAAAGTGTGCACTAAACTGGAACTGTAAGTAATTACTTTTACCTTGTTTCGGTGGTTCCTATATTAATATTATCATGTATTTAACGAGCACACGGTACCATGGTTGGATCGAATGATGCAGCAATATATTCTGTGCTGATGAGTAATAATAATTTATGGAAAAAGTAGGTACCAAACCTCAATAATGCGAGGATTCCTGCGACTGGGACCGCAATTAACTCGGACCGCGGTCCCAGCTGCCGTATCCATTTAATTTTAATATTTTTCTTCCGGCGACTGGGACCACCCATAAATAAATACTAAAATCTATTGTTCAAGCCAAAAACAGTACAGTCAAACGAAGAAATGTTTAAAGTACCTAATGCTTGAAGAAAAACTCCTATGTCTAGGATAAATAAGTACCTAAATTATAAAATTATATTTTTGAATGAAGGATTTTTTTCTTTAATTATTACTTTGTACATTTCTTCGTTTGACTGTACTGTTTTTGGCTTGAACAATAGATTTTTGTATTTATTTATGGGTGGTCCCAGTCGCCGGAAGAAAAATATTAAAATTAAATGGATACGGCAGCTGGGACCGCGGTCCGCGTTAATTGCGGTCCCAGTCGCCGGAATCCTCGCATTATTGAGGTTTGGTACCTACTTTTTCCATAAATTATTATTACTCATTAGCACAGAATATATTATACCTACTTATAAATATAAATTCGCATTGCGCTGGAATTTCCAAGGGCAGTCGCCCCTTTCTGACCTACCCCGATGACGCCCATAGACGCTACTGCTACAGTCATTGCAAACCTGTGGTACAACTTTAAGAAAAGCTGCGTAGCGTCAATTTAAGATATAAATGATGAACATACGTCATGAACGTATAAATCTAACTAAGTATTACCTGTTTAAACCTGGCAGCGAATAGGTTGCGGCCGAGTGCGCAACGGCAACCATAACTTTTCAAGTTCTGCACATATATTACTGTGCAGTAGATTATAGTTTATTTTATAAACACTTGAATGTAATTTTTTGGAAAAGTCAATTAATAATATTTTAATTAAAAATACTAGCGGCCACATTTTGATTGGCACCTTGGCAAGAATATATTCCCCTATTTATAAAATTATACATAAGAATTAGATTTTTATTACATACTCGATTCATGTCTATATTCTCGGTTCAAAACCGCTTTATGTAAAATTTTCCTTTGGATAAATTGACCTTAACTTACGATTTTCCGCAGGACAGGCTTAGCCTAGTGCGGAGAATTATATCGATTCCAAATAACAATGGAAGACCAAACATATTTCTGTTGTTGTAATGTTTTGTATTTTCTATTTGTAATTTCTATTATGACAATAAATCTCATTATTATTATTATTATTATGTAGCAATCTTGCAGCCGGATCTTGTAGAGGAGACCGGGGACAATTGAAACAATTTTCCATAAACCATGTGCAGTGCAGTATCTATAGAACACACATCCCTCATATTTATGTCGGTGAAACAGTAGTTATCTAGTTATTAAATTAAATGTGATATATGTCTCTACCTCCAATAGTTAACCTACAATCACCTATTAAACAAGACCGGGCACAGTGGTTCTATTGACCCCACCCCAAGGACGGATCAAGCAGTATGTAGGGATAATTGAAACACAGAAAATATTTTAGGAATTACCTACTGAAAGTTTTTAATCTATCTTAACAAAATTCCTGTTACTAATTGAGATTGTGACAAGTCGGTCTACTTAACATTAATATTTCAAAAATTATAAACACAAAAACATTTTCAACATAAACAACTCAAAATATATCTTATTTATATAATTTTAGTATTCTAATTTCTATTATTGGATACTTTTACACGTAATAGACAGACTTAATATCCTATTATGCTTGAATGCGCTATATTGACGAAAAAAAAAAGGTTATCCAGTCTCATACAAAATGGCTTGTTTCAATCATAACAATGTTTCTATTATAACAATCGTATATTGACTTAACTTTAACTCTTCTTGAGAAATTTAATTTCAGGGAAGATCAAATCAACTTACCTAATATTTGGCACTTAACACTTAAACGACATTTACAACTAAAAATAGTCAAAAATAGGTACATTTTCTAATCAGCAATCTTCATTTAAGTTACAATCGGGTTATCTATCAGATGTAATTTTATATAAGAGATTGTGATTAAATACATTTTAATTTAGTATTCCTTTATTTAAAAAAACTTACGTGTCGAATTAACAAATATGAATTATTTACACTCGAGAAAACACAAACCTCCTTTTGTGCAGTCGGGTAAAAACGGGGGACGGTTGAAACGTGAAGACGATTGAAACGTTTCAAACGTCCATAGACAGTTTGTTTCAAACAGTGGCGTAGCTAGGCGTGGGCGAAGTGGGCCCTCGCCCACGGCCTCGCACTTAAAGGGGCCTTGCGAGGCCTCTTTTAATGCGATGCCACCAGACTTAAAATAAAATCCTTACTAGAGGACTTCTGTAAAGCAAAACGCCGAAGAACATTATTTTTGTAAAAAATTTAATCACTTAAGTTACAAAATTAAACCTTTTTTCAAATCTATATGCTTTTCAATATTCTCCCATCGCGGATTTATATTTTTTCACTATCATAAGTAGGTATGTCGTGTCAAAGCATGTTTAGTAAGATAAATTTATTGGGTAGATCTTGGGAACGAAAGAAAAGGGGCCTCGCTGATGCGACTTCAACACTCAATATTTTGTTTGATATTGCCTTTAACTTTAATCAACAGTAATAAACATACTCTTAAATAGTTAAGCAAGGCTCCAAATTAGGATAAACTATCAAAATTCAAGATTTGAATAGGTACCTAATAACAAAAATAAAAATGTCGTGAATACTTACTTTTTGGTGCGAAATTCGTCAAGGGGTCCTGCGAACCTGACAGCGTCGCTCGCTGACTCGAGCCGTACCTAACCAAAAGACCAAACATGGCCGACGAAGCAACGAACGACGCGTCACAGACGTAGGTATCATGGTTTTCGAGAAATTGACGTTGTTGCAATCATGACATGTTTCAATTGTCCCCGGTCTACCCTACTATATGGCAATCAGACAACTGATAAACATACTTATGTATAATTATTGGCGGTGTTTAGAAATCCCCGTGCCTCGGAAAGCACGTAAACCCGATGGTCCTGCGCCTGATCTCCCTCCGGTCGTGTCGGATTATCCGTCCCATCGGATCATGAGAGTTAGGGAACAGAGAGTGCACTTGTGTTTGCGCACACACTTGTGCACTATAATATCTCCTGCGTAGTTGACCAGCCTGCCGTGGCCGAAATTCGGTCTGGAGAATAGTAGTAGTATTATATTTCTTAATACATACATGTCATAGATAAAATACACCCATTTACTTAGAAGGACATCGCTAGCTTTAATTTTCTTTCCATTTTTTATTTTGATAATTCAATGAATTCAATGAGTAAAAAGTAAATATATAATTAGAGTTGGTATAGAACTATTTACCTAAGTAGATATTATTTTCCTAGAGAGTATAATTTAAAAGTAGGTACATCGCTGGCTAACTATTATAGTTGACGTTAATTTTTATAAATTCCAAAACGGAACAAATTACGTATCATGTACTTATATATTTCGGTAGAACTAATATAGAACTAATTATATTATTTAGTGCATTCGTTAAACCGTAGGGTATGGTCAATCACCACGTACAGACACACGTGTATAACGCCTTGTTTCATAGGAATACAAAAATAGATATAGAGATACAAAAACGTTATTTTCTGTGGCAAAATCTACCATAATAATATTATTGTAATGTACTTAATTTATAGATATATTTTCTCACTAGGAATAATTCCTGTAACGCAGCTGGGGTTTTTAAAAACATTCAAACAATGGATATAGGAACATCGAGACTCAGAACAGTCATTTGCGAATCACACACATTTTTGTCCCGAGTGATTTCAAGCTTCCGATGGTTTTAGTACGATCGTTACCTACTTATAGCGGACTGCATGGATTAGCTTAAGCTAAACTGAGATATTACAAAAAACTAATTTGTAATAATAATATAATATAATAATAATATATTCTATCACATACATACAACACCATCTAGCCCAAACTAAGCAGAGCTTGTACAATGGGTACTAGATGGGTTCGCTGATGATAGTACCTTAACGATACTTTGTAAAAATATTGAGACATATGAAAATGACATAAATGACTCTATAAATCTAATAGTAAAATGGCTAGATAACAATAACTTACAAATTAACTTAACTAAAACTAAAATAATGCACTTTAGCCAACGGATTAACAGTAAAAGTAACCTAAATATATTCTATGATGGTCAAACTATAGACGAGGTAGAAACAACAACATTTTTAGGGCTCCGCATAGATAAAAAACTAAATTGGAAATCTCATATTGAACTTTGGTGCAAGAAAATAAGTAAATCTGCTTATGCCTTACACACATTGTCATCTATAATAGGTGTGGAGGCATTATTAACGGCCTATTATGGTTTAGTGGAATCCCATCTATGCTATGGCGTCATATTTTGGGGCAACTCAACAGAAAAAGACACGACGTTCAAGGCTCAAAAGAGATGCGTAAGATCAATGTTTAAAATGAAACATACTGACAGTTGCGTGCCGGTATTTAAAAAATACAAATTACTAACCTTGCCATGTTTATACATTTTGGAGATAGCGGTATTTGTGAAAACTAATCCGGATCGTTTCAAACGGTTAGATGACGTAGTCCCGCGTAATAGACGAGATAACAGCAGGATATGTCTTCATAGTGCGGGAACAACATTTATGCGCAAGTGTCTTTTGTATGGCACCATTCATATTTAATAAATGCCCTAAGAGTTGGAGAGAACTGCCCCCATTGCTTTTTAAGAAGACGCTGCGTAAATTCTTACTTAATAAAGCCTACTACAGTGTTTTAGATTTTTTAAATGAGGGGGATTTTACTCTTCCTATTATTAATGTAGATAAGATTAAGTAGACCTAATTTTGTTTTTTCAGTATTTTAATTTTGTTTTTAAATTGAATGTGTATGACACTAATGTTTTTGCATGCCGATTGATAAAATATGGCTGAACATCATAACATGTTTATCACCTTTTTTTTTGTACCCATATTTGCAAAATAAATTATCTTTTATCTTTATCTTTTTATCTTTTAGACAATGGATAATCATACATTATATACTTTTTGTTTGTAAATAATATAATAATAATAATAAAATTTATTCGGCTAAAAAAGAGTACAATAGTGGACTTAAATCAACTTCAAATTAAATCTTAACATTTAACAATAATTCAATGCCTTAATAAACTAGTTTATAACCAATATAATAATTATAGTAATCTATTATGTCAAGAAAGGATAATTAAACATCTTTAAATTATTATAAGCTACTTGCCTGAACTAGGTTAGACCTGTGTTTCAGGCGATCACTTGTCTATCTATTTTAAAGTGGACATTTATTTAAATATCTATTTGGACAATATTATAATTAAATATAAACTTAAGCTAAAACTGCCTTTACACGTACAAGCAACTGTGTCATACAATAAAATGCTTAGGTACCAAAAGTATAATTACATCATTTTAATATTTGTAACAAATTCTCTGTGTCTGCATAATTGAGTTTACCTAAATATTCCGTTATCATAACATTACAATTTTTATTACTGACGCTATATATACTTAGCAACTTATTAAAATTATTATACAAAAATGGACCCAAGAATATATAAAATCTGTTCACAACATATACATATTATACATAGAAATACCCAGATCAAGACAAACATCCATGTCCATGCACACAAATGTTTGACTTGTGTGGGAATCGAACCCGCGACCTCAGGCGTGGCAGTCGGTCACACTAACCACTACCTACGCCATCGTTGAAATGGGTGGCGTACAGGTTTAAGTCACAGTACATAAATATACAGTAATCTGTCTTCATACAAACAATCGGAACTCGAGTCATACCTACGCGCCTCGGCGTTGGCATGCGCTCGACACGCAACCAGTCGCGAATGCGCCGCAGTGACGAACGGACGGTGTGTTGTTTTTTAAACAGTAACCGCGCGATTTTTTTACCAAAAATAAGTACAAGTATAGCCTATTACAATACAAAAAGTTTACAGAACAAAAACATAAAATTTTACATTTAACAATTTTCACTATCGAAAATCCCTAATAACTTTTAAACGGATTACCCTATTTACACAATTTCTTTTGCCTTATCCGTTTTAGACCTAAACCTATCAAATGACACTAAAAACAACACAATATCTACACAAACAAAAAATTATGTTTTCAACTTACCTACGTAATATTTGGTCGCGTGAATTTACCTTACCAAAATTTAGTTACTTCGTTTATACTGATTCAAAATAGGAAATTATTATGTAAATCGAGCTTAGATAGCCACCTTACAACATATTAAACAGATAGAAACTCAAAGTAGGCAGATTTAATTAAAATGCTGTAGGTGGGCAGCCCTATCGCATGTTTACGTAACGCGCGGCTGTAGGCATTTATTTCAAGGATACGGCCGAGTTACAATACTGTATATTTATATACTGTGTTTAAGTGGTCGATGCCCACACAGGACAACAATTTACGTGAACCATAAATTAATTAAAAACAAAAAAAAAAGAAAATAATACACAAAAAAGAATTGACGGCCTCGATGGCGTAGTGGTTAGTGTAACCGACTGCCACGCCTGAGGTCACGGGTTCGATTCCCACACAAGTCAAACATTTGTGTGCATGAACATTGATGTTTGTCTTGGTCTGGGTGTTTCTATGTATAATAAGTATGTATTTACAGAAAAAAAAAGTATATTTGTATGTTTATCCATTGTCTAGTACCCATAGTACAAGCTCTGCTTAGTTTGGGCTAGATGGTGTTGTGTGTATGTGATAGAATATTATTAAAAAAAAAAAAATTGCATGTTATTGAGCAGCCAGACCTATGTCATTGAAGCACACCTCATCTTGTTACAGTTGATCTGTAGGTGTAATATTATTATATACTCGCTAGTTTAAAAGTAATGGTTTGATGGGACTTTCAGATCGATCAGTATTTATAATAGACAAAATAAATAAAATAGGCTTAAAATAGTCACCGAAACGTTTATGAAGTTCAAAATTACAACTAACAAAAAAAAATTGCCCGTACTTTCAAACAAGCAAGCATGTATAGGTTGTTTATATACATGCACATATTATATGTATATACTCACACACTCGCTTTCACACACACACTTACACTCACAGTCACAAGAGCACTTCGTACACACATCTGGTATAGTGTACTATTGTTACATAGGTACTTCTGTGGTTCTTCTAAATTGTTTATTTCATTTCTTTTTATTTCAATTAGTTTTCTTTTATAAAATTTAAGAGGTCTATTTTGTTAATTATATAAGTACCTGTCGTCGGTTATCACTTGAAGCATGTTGTTTTGTATTGCGTGTTGCTTTATGAACCAATTAAAACGACGATGTGGTGATTGAATATTGACTGGTTTATTGTTACTTAATTAAGGCTTATATACTAAGTTATTATACATACGTAGTACGGACCTATATAGGAAAGGGAAATTATGATGTTTACTTTATTTGCATAATTAACAATATTAACTATTATGTATTACGGCACGTAGTATTTTGCTTTGCTAATAACAAGTTATATATATCACGTTTGCATGTACTATACTATACTATGATATACTATGGCTTTCGCCATAGATACCCCCCCCTATAAGAAAAAAAACTAAATTACACATAGTAATAATTAGATTAGAAAAAAATAATAATACAGATTAATTTTATGCCTACGTTTCTAAACAACGTTTGCGTCTCTAATTATTTTCGTAAGCCTCTTCTCGATCTTATTGCTTACGAATTTGAATACTATGACTATGGTTGCGATTGTACATATGACAACCCCTGCTATCGTCATGAATATTATCCAGCTCCGGATCCCTTGTACTTCGTCGACCACTTGGGAGTGCAGGTTTAATAAATCTTCTGGTTTTACTGCATTGTTCTGCACCATGTTGATTTGTTCCTTCTCGTGGCTTGAGTTTGATCCCATGCTATGTGTTGTTTCGACGCTGTGCTAAGTGAATGCATAAAGTAGTGTTATTCTAGCTTATATATTATAATTGGAATCTAACCGTTGGGCGGGAGATTCTACCAGAACGTGTTCTTGTTTCTGTTTTTTTATCTGCTTGTGAAGTTTTCGTTATCTGGTCGTCTATTGTCCGTTTGCTTATCTTGCTATCGTTTAACATGAATGCAGGTTTAACTCTATCGATAGCTACACTTTTTTGTCGTCCGTTTATCAAGATCGTGAAAATCTTATCATTTCGACTGATGACAAGATAAGGACCATCGTACGGCGGTGTAAGACTTGGCCGTAATCGGTCACAACGTAAGAAAACGTGCTTACATTCCGATAACTGTGGGTGCACGAATATCTTGTCGTTCTTACTTTGTCTTTGTGGAACAGAAATCATGTGTTCTAAGTTGTCCTTAATTTCTCTGATAAAATCTGCGTATGTTGAGTTATTATATGTCTCGAAAAATGCTCCAGGCAATCTAATTGTTGAACCGTATACTAATTCAGCTGCCGAGTATCCTGTGTCTTGCCGTAAACTCGTACGTATGCCAAGTAAAACGGTAGCTAACTCTTTTGTCCAATTGATTGTGTTACCTCTTGCTATGCCGTTTTCAATGTTCTGTGCAGTCGTTCTACTTTAGAGTTTGACTGTGGATGATATGGGGAGGTTCGAATTTTATGAATTCCCATTAAGTTTGCTAAATTTTTGAATATTTCAGATTCAAATTGGCGTCCCTGGTCTGTGGTAATGTATTCAGGGCATCCGAATCGGGCTATCCAGCCTTCATATACCGTTCTGGCTACGGTTTCTGCAGTTATATCAGCTATGGGAAATGCCTCTGGCCATGAAGTACAACGATCTATCATTGTAATTATGTATCGTTTGTTTTTAGAAGTGGGTAGAGGCCCAACTAAATCAATATGAAGATGGTAAAATCTTCCTGTTGGCATGAATTTTCCGAATTGTGATTTTGTATGACGATGTATTTTTGCTCGTTGACATTGTAAACACGTCTCAGTCATCTTATTTACGTCTTTATTCATATTTTCCCATATATAGTTAGTTGAAATCAGTTTTCTCGTTGTATTCTTACCAGGATGGCTAATGTTATGAAAACTTTCGAAGATAGTTTTCCTGAATTTGAGGGGCATAAAAGGGCGTTGTTTTCCTGTTGATATATCACAATAAATCTTAATATTTTTATCTGGAAAATGTATTAATTCTATTTTTAACGATTTATTGGCTTTTAATCGTTTTAACTCGCTGTCATTCTTTTGATATTTTTCTACCTCGTACCAATCGATTGCAGAGGGTAAGGATATCGTTTCGATAACTCGAGATAAAGCATCGGCTACCAAATTCTTGTGGCCGCTGATGTGCTGGATATCCGTACTGAATTGTGATATATAATCCAGATATCTGATTCGTCTAGGAGTATCATCCAATGACGGCTTCTTATCGAAAGCATGCATTAGTGGTTTGTGATCCGTGTAGACCGTAAATTCTCGTCCTTCGATGAGTCTTCTGAAATGTTTTATAGCCATATAAATTCCTAGTAGCTCTCTATCGTAAGTAGAGTATTTTGTTTGGGCTTCACTTAGTGATTTGGAGAAAAAAGCTATCGGCTCCCATTTTTTGTTTCTTCGCTGCTGTAGTACAGCGCCTACGCATTTGAGATTAGCATCCGTCATTAAAGCTATTTGCGCGTTGCTGTCCGGACATGCTAATGTAGTTAATTGTCGAATGTCCTGCTTGCAACATTCAAACGCGTGGTTTGCTTCGGTATTCCACTGTATAACTGTCTTATCATTTTTCTTACAATTAATTAAATATTTATTTAATGGTGCTTGATGTTTTGCTGTATGTGGAATACTGCTTCGGTAGAAGTTAATCATACCCAAAAAACGTCGTAATTCATTTATCGTTTGTGGTTTAGGGTAATTGTTTATGGCTTGAATTTTTTCCATAGTAGGAGTCAACCCTTGGCTCGTTATATGATAACCGAGGAAATCAATTTCCGACTTGGCAAATTCGCATTTGTTTGTATTTATTGTTATGCCGTGATCATGCAAGCGCTTAAACACCTCTTCTAAGTGTTCATAATGTTCCTTAATATTATTTTTCTTATCAGCGATAAATATGTCGTCTACATACACGAATACGTAGTCCAAGTCTCTGAATATGGAGTCCATAAATTTTTGGAAGGACTGTGCTGCGTTTCGTAACCCGAATGGCATTCTGATGAATTCAAAAAGTCCAAAAGGGGTTATAATCGCTGTTTTCTCTGGTTCAGCTACGGGCAGAACGTGAAAAGCTTTCTTTATGTCTATTTTGCTGAAAATTCGTTTTCCGCTTGCCACGTACATAAAATCAAGTAGCCTTGGAAGTGGGTACCTGTCTGGTACTGTTATTTTATTTAGTGCGCGGTAATCTCCACATGCTCTCCATTCGCCATTCTTCTTCTTGACTAAATGAAGTGGCGAAGCCCATTGACTGCTTGACGGTCGGCAAATTCCCATATCCATCATGTCTTGGAATTCCTGTTTTGCAATTCTGTATTTATCAGGAGGTAATGGACGCGCTCGAGTAAATACTGGGAAACCTTTTGTTATTATTTGATGCTGTACTTGGTGCTTGGTAGGTAGGTTCATCGATCTAGGCTTTGTAATGTCTTCATATTTCTCTAACAATCGCTTTATTGGTTCCTGTAGAGAAGCGTTTAACGATCGGACTGATGCAATGTTTGCTCTCACTATTTTGGCAGGCGTTTTCAAACCTGTCTTTTTATCGATCAGTTTTTTTCCGTGTATATCTACTAATAATTGATAATGATCCAGAAAATCAGCTCCCAGAATTGGCATCTTGACGTCGGCAATGGTAAATGTCCATTTAAAGCTTCGGCGAAGTCCTAGGTTAAGCATTAAAGTGCGTTCCCCGTATGTATTTATAGGGCTGCCGTTGGCGGCGAATAATTTGTATTCGCATGCTTTGCTCTCGTTATTTGTGCGATTGATAACCGAAATGTTAGCACCCGTGTCGACTAAAAATCTATAACCACTGTTTGAGTCAGTTATAGTTAGACGGTTTGCTGGGTGAATAGCACAGAGACCCGTCGTTTTCTGTGCTACTTCTAGTTTTCCGACGGCCTGATATTTTTTATCATATTCCACGAACATGGCTTCTTGCATTTATACGAATCTTGCTTGAAACGATTATGATAATAACAAATTCCATTATGCGAGCTTCTGTGGCGCGACCTTGACCGTGAGTGTGACGTATGGCGTGAATGGAATTTGCTGCGTTGCATAGGTTGATGCTCGCGTGCGCTACGTAATGCATTTATTTCTATTCGCATAGCTGCAAGTTGTGACGATATGTTTGTTATTAAATTAATGTCAACCGATGTCTCTTGAGTGGTATTCTTGTTGTAGGTCAAGTTTTCATATATTTTATCGGCTAACTCGCTCAAGTTGTCTAATGATAAATTGTTTGTAACCGATATAATCGCTGTTAGCGAAGCGGGAAGTTGTCTTAGCCACAGAAGACGAATAGTGTCGTCGTTTATATTTCCACATCCCGCTTCCTTCATTTTTCTCAAGAGCTGGGAAGGCTTTTGGTCTCCGAGGTCCATTTCTGATAGTAGTCTGTGAAAACGTTGGTGTTCGCTCTCTTCGTAGCAGTTTATTAGACGTTCCTTGATGGTGGAGAACTTATTATCACTGGGAGGATTAGTCAAAATGTCACTAACCTGATGGACTACCTCTTTTGGTAATTTAGATATTACCATATTGTATTTGTAGTCTTCGCCCTGTTTTTGTGGTGCCAAGATGGCTTCAAACTGAGCGAACCATAATCGTGGTGAGTCTGTCCAAAATTGCGGTAGTTTTTCCGTGACCGTGATTGCAGCAACAGTTTCGCAGCCTGAGTCGCCTTTTGAAGAAGTTATTGGTGGAGCCATTTTTCTTCTGACGTTATGAGGATGTGATAATATCGTAATACTATTGTTCTCTAGATTCACCGCTGAAAACCAAATTGGGTTCCGGTCGTCCCGGTATTATATCAGCACTAGAGACCAATAGATCACGTCGGGGTCACCAATTATTGCGTGTTGCTTTATGAACCAATTAAAACGACGATGTGGTGATTGAATATTGACTGGTTTATTGTTACTTAATTAAGGCTTATATACTAAGTTATTATACATACGTAGTACGGACCTATATAGGAAAGGGAAATTATGATGTTTACTTTATTTGCATAATTAACAATATTAACTATTATGTATTACGGCACGTAGTATTTTGCTTTGCTAATAACAAGTTATATATATCACGTTTGCATGTACTATACTATACTATGATATACTATGGCTTTCGCCATATTTTGCTTAACAGGTGACTCCAATTACTTACCTAAATTATAAATTATACTTGTAGTAAGTACCTAAATAGATTTTATTATTATTTTTTTTATTTTTTCGAAACTCATCTCATGTGAATAAGTCTGCGGTGCTAGAATAACGTAGATTTGTTGGCACTGGGACGTCAGTCTAATATCTAACGGGTCGTTTTATTTTTCAGAGTCCCACAATCCTTCATAGAATCGTACGAAAAACTAAGTATTGTGACTTATAAAGTAACAGCCTGTGACGTTGAAAATGTTAACTATGATAGTTATTATGGGTCTTATGGAAACTATGACACAACCGAATGTGTAAAATCCAAATGGATTACCATTCCTGCGACGAGAATTAAACAGGTAAGATACTGAAATGAAACGTTATAAGATATAGATAGTAGAAAAAGGTAGTATTTGCCTAAATCTTAGAGTGTGAAGTTATTTTGAAGTATGTACCTAAACATTTTTAATTTATTATTATTGAAGTGAAAACTTCTTTTAAACTCGCGTCAGGACACGTCACCTGATCGAAAATTCGTAAGAC
This sequence comes from Catocala sponsa, assembly GCA_963564715.1. Classification (NCBI taxonomy): domain Eukaryota; kingdom Metazoa; phylum Arthropoda; class Insecta; order Lepidoptera; family Erebidae; genus Catocala; species Catocala sponsa. The sequence continues at coordinate 6,350,196 of OY751334.1, forward strand.
AGGGAGAATTGTCAAACTCGCGTCAGGACACGTGACCTGATCGAAAATTCGTAAGACGGAGGGAGAATTGTCATGTTTGTGTACGATAACGCAATAAATGAATATTGTATTTTACCACATAAATGATAGTACTTTTATACTGATAATTAAAGCAATTCGTGCAAAATAATTATTCACTAACCATTCCAAAATATCAAAAATTCACAACATTAATATTCAAGTTTTCACTTCTGCCGGCACTCCCTGAGTGCAAACCGTTGATTTTTTTTGAAGTATGTACCTAAACATTTTTAATTTATTATTATTGATGTTACTATTTACGCAGGATGAGTTTTAATATTAGGTATCATGAAGTATTGCTACATTTTGAATTTAAAGATTAATTTATTTTTAGATTCCTAGATACATTAATTTCGTATTGTTAGCATATTCCAACCATCTTCTTCAAGTTGTCGTCTTAGAAAACCATACATAATTAAAATCTACTATCTATCTTTATCTAGCCACCGGTGTGCTGCGACTCAATAGGCTAAATAAAGATAACGTAAATAAATAAAATATAAAAATACGATGTTTTTGCGACATCTAGTCATTTATATCATTGGACGGTATTGAAGAATGTCGTCAGGGTACGTTGCAGTAGGCGTGGAGGTTCATTCAATTATTCTAAACGAAGTGGAACTGAAGCAACACTTGTCTGGTATCGGGGATGGTGCAAAACCTTAATACCGACTGACGAGGCAATCATGTTTTGTATAGGTTTAATGCATTTGTGTGTTTTCAGAAATTGACCACCAAGATTGTAAAGTACTGTTGTGAAGGTTACTACCGAGAGTACAGTACTTTCTTTGGCGCTGAGTAAGTATTACCATTTTGAAAATATGGTAGACCATGTTTTATGAATATCTATACTAATATTATAAAGCTGAAGAATTTGTTTGTTTGTTGAACGCGTTAATCTCAGGAACTACTGGTTCGATTTGAAAAATTATTTTAGTGTTGGGTAGCCTATATATTGAGGAAGGCTATAGGCTATATAACATCACGCTACGACACACGGGAGCGGTGCAGTAATGATAAACGCGGGTGAAACCGCGGGAACATCTATTTTATAATATGTAAGCGCCTACTACGTTATTTATTTATTTATTTCAAGGTACATCAACAATATACATATACAAAATCGGTTCACATAAGAAGCTGAAAATAAAAAATTATATGTATATCTATTATAGATGTACACAACATTTTCTGTACCTACAGAATTATAAAGAATAAAAATTAAACATAAATTAAGAACTTAATACAAATTTAACTTATTTACAAAATAGAAAGGTAAAAAAAAAAAACAAAAAACAACAACAGTCAACGAGATCTAGCACAGCATTTTCTGCACTATCTTTCGCTTAAACACTTTGAATGAATCATGAAAAATGTCAAGATCATCTGAGCGTCCGCATAAAGAATTATATTCGAGACAAATACGCACTAGTGGTGACTGTTTGCCAGCATTTGTTCTGCAGAATGGAATGTGAAAAGTTTTGGTAACGGGGTGTCGCGGAATTCTATTAGGTACCGTTAAGTTAATGTTGCTTAGTAGTTGGCTGCAGTCTAGTCCACCGTTGAGGAATTTATGAAGGAATAAGAGATCCTTGATTTTACGCCGATGATTAAGGCTAGTCGTTTTGAAGAATTTAAGTCTGTTAGTGTAGGGAGCTTTATGCGAGACACCAGATGATACGTATGCTAAGTATCTCGTAAATGCTCCTTGGATGCCTTCGATTCTCTGTGATTGTATAGCGTACGAAGGGCTCCAGACATGCATACTCGAGATAGCTTCGTACCAAGGCGTTGTAAAGAAGTGTCTTTGTTTGTTTTAGACGGAAACTATTGGTGTTCCTTTTAACAAATCCGAGCATTTTAGCTGCTTTTCTAGCGACTCCGTCTATGTGTGGTGTAAAATTTAATTTGCTATCAAGTGTAATAGCGAGATTTCTCATTTCAGCCACTTCTTGTAGTATAGATCCGTCGACATGATATTTAGAAGGAAAAGGATGTTTCTTTTTTGTATATATTATATGGTAACATTTTGCCGCGTTGAGTGTCATGTCATTAGCGTGACACCAGTCCTGAATTCGGTCAAGATCACTTTGCATTGTATCAACGTCTAATTGGGATGCAACTGTTTGATAAATTTTGAGGTCATCAGCAAATAAGGAGAATTTTGAGTGCATTATTTCATGAGATATATCATTAATGAAGATGGAAAATAATATAGGTCCAAGATGGGATCCCTGCGGTACGCCAGATGCGGCATAATACACTTGTGAATCATATCCCTTAACAGACACAGTTAATGGTCTATTTGAAAGATAAGACCGAAACCAGTTCAAAATGTTACCATATATGCCATGAGCTTCAAGTTTTCTCAGTAACAGACTGTGATTTACTTTGTCGAAAGCACTGGAAAAGTCCGTATATATTGCATCAACTTGTCTACCTTTATCAATATCTGCAGATAGATCAGAAACAAATGAAGTTAAATTGGTGTCAACAGAACGACCAATCTTGAAGCCATGATGAGCATTTGTGATTGTGTTATTCACATGATGTGTAATAATGGGGCATATGAGAGACTCACACAATTTTGAAAGACAGGACAGGATAGAAATTGGACTAAAATTTTTGACATTGTTTTGTTCACCTTTCTTAAATATGGGTATAATGCGGGCTTTTTTCCATTCGTCAGGAAAACACCATCTTGAACAGAACGGTTGATAATTAAAGATAAAGGAAGGGTAAGAGCAGAACCACAGTGTTTAACAAATACTGGAGGTATCGTATCAGGACCAGCACCCTTTAAAATGTCTAACTGTTTTATTTTTCTAAAAATGTCGTTTTCAGTGAAGTGTACATGACCTAAGGCATGATGTTGTGATATGTTTTGAATGGAGCGTAATGTGTTTTGGTTAAAAGCACTGGTGCTATAAACAGATGAAAAGTACCTTGCGAAAAGATTAGCTATACCGGATCCTATATCCTCACTCAAGTTGTTCGAGTACATTGTACTAGGTAGGGAAAGGTCGCCCTTGCGTTTGTCTTTTATAAATCTCCATAATGCCTTAGAATTCTTTGCTATATTCGCTTCTACTTTAGACAGGTAATTATTGTAACATCATTTTACCTGTTTGCGACAACGGTCTCTAAGTATGTCGTGTTCAAGTTTGTCGCGTGGATTTTTGTACTTCTTATATTTAAGTCTAGTTTTATTTTTTTCCGAAAGAAGACGAATTAATCCGATGTTAAACCAAGGTGGGTACTCAGATGATCTTGGCTTCCGCTTAGGTACATGTTTTACAATAACATTTCTCAGTAAATTATAAAAAGTAAAAACCATATCATTTACTGTTACAGAATGTTTAAATGCATCATACCAATCAAAATCACATAAATCCAGTAAAATATTATCATAGTCTGCCTTAAAAAAATTATAATCAGTTCTTGGATTTGATTTGAGAAAGTCTTTGTCCGTATGGATGGCAATAGAAAGTAGTAGGGGGGGATGTTTTAGATCTATTTTGGTAGTCAGACTAGTCGGCATAGTTTTAGTGATATCTGAAAGGTTAGTTAAAATAATATCTAGAAATTTGTTATCTACGTTACTAACATTATTAACTTGCTTCAAGTTATTTATTGAAATAAAGTCAACAAGAGAATAACCCAATGAACAATTATAATTTGATGGCACTAGATTATGATTAGTGGGATCTGTAGACCATTTGATAAAATTTAGGTTAAAATCACCCAGTATTACGACATCGTTAACATGGTTCAGAATATCAGATGTGTTTTCAAGAAACTTATTGAGTGATTCAAAAGTGACAGGAGGTGGTAAGTAAACTACACATATAGCTATCTTTTTGACAATGTTGTTGTGCTTAAATTGCAGTGTGACCCATATGTCTTCACTGTCACTTTCCCATGATGTAACGCGAGCTGATGGAATATCACGTGATACAGCGATAAGTACTCCACCGCCGTCCTTTTTGGAACCTCTTGACAAACAGCGATCTTTACGGTATATTATATATCGTGAATCAATAATTTCGCGATTAAATATACTGTCGTTGAGCCAAGTTTCCGTTAAAGTTATGACAGAATAGTCACTTACAGATATATTGTTATAAATGTCATTGGTTTTAGTCCGAATACCACGGACATTCTGATAATATATATCAAGCATTATTACATATGTTATAACTAATACACTAAACAAATAAATATATAAAATATTAAACAATTAAATTCAAGCTATCAATACTGTGAATTTCTTAATTCCATTCTTCAAACCAAGCAATCTTTTGCTTGGTTTGTTTGAAATACTTGTTATGAAATACTTTCAGGCTAACGTATGCTACTGACTACACTGCAAAACTGCGACCTCTTTCATTACCGTACGCACCTATAACTTTGGACTTTTACCACCTACGAACTACCTCTGTAGTTAGAGACCATAAGCCAAATCCAGTTGGAATGTCAAATTTATTTTATTAACTACATGGATTGATTAATAACAGATAGTACAACAATCAAATTAAATACCGTTATTGCCTGAAAAAAGCAAAGTATAAATTATGCAATTACATCGGATCATTTAAACTGAAGCGTCCCAGCTTGTAAAGCACCTCGATTTTACAGGCAATCACAGTTGCGTTTCTGCGGCGAATAGAGATTCCAGCCGCCAATGCCTGTCGTAAAAAACATTATTATCATAAATATTTATACTTGATTTCAGTGATTTTATTTGCGTACCAGTTCTCAATACGACGGAGAGTTCAAAAGAAATCATGACTGAGCTTATGACGAGTAGTAAAGCCGATGGTCTAGAAGACGCATATGATGAAACTGAGATAACAACATACGAGGCTGCTTTAGCCTCGTATGTTGACTCAGTTTCTGATGATGTTGAATTAGTAACTGATTCAATAGTAGACCAAACTACGAGAAGATCAGACAATACTAAAGAAACAAGTAAAGCTACTGAAAGTATGACGTCCGTTACGTATGGTACTAAGGCAACATATACGACTGTTGGTTCAGTAATAGATCAAACTACGAGAAGAGCACCTGATACTAGAGGTTTAAGTACAGCTAGTGAAAGGCGAGACGAGGCTACCGATCCTATAATAGATCAAACAACTACAAGTTCAGATTTTACTAACGATACTTGGAATGCTAGTGAACGTACCTGGTAAGTATAGATAATTGTGAGAGAACTATACTACAAAACAGACTAGATAGGTACTTAGATATACCTATATATATATATATATATATATATATTTTATTTTTTATTTTTTTTATTTTCTTTTATTGCCTTTGGTGGCAGACGAGCAAGTGGCCCACCTGATGAAAAGTGGTAACCGCTGCTCATGGACTTCAGCAATGTCAGGACACAGCAAAGCCGCTGCCTACTGTGAAAGAAGAACTCTCTTTAAACCTCGTTTGAAGAAGGACATAATTATCATAGCGCTCGGGAAACACCAAAGCTGGCAGTTCATTCCAGAGCTTGCACGTACGTGGGAGAAATGATCGCTGAAAGCGTACCGTCTATACGTATATCTCAGTACCTATCTATCTAGGTATAGGTATATCTAAGTATCTATCTAGTCTGTTTATAGAGAACTGGTATTTTCTTTGAGTAAAGAATAGGTAAGCATTGATATTCAACGTGGAGAAATTGAACGGTGCTATTTAAATTTTGTTGTTCTTTTTTCTTTTCGACCTGATGATAAACATATATTGTAAATAAATACATATTATATAAAAATAAGTTATATAATATGTATTGCTTAATAGCAAATACTTCATCACTGTACTTAGATAGCACGTAAGAATGAGATCACACATTAGATAATGAACGATAGTGTACGATTTTCAATATGGGTTAACATACATGTGGTTTTTTAAGTATATTTTATAACTTTTCAGGATGGGACAACATTGGCCAGTTGTAATAATACCAGTTGTGTTAATCATCGCTGTTGCGACGTTGCTAGTGTGGCGCTGGAGTTTCATCAAAATCTTCTTGACAGGAAAATATGACGTTAATGGTATGTACTCCCGCTTGCTATTATTTCTAGTCCTTAATAATAATAAACATCTTATGAGACTAACGCGATACCGGAGGGCATAGTATACTAGCTTTTAAACTAACACCTTCGCCTTGTGATATAAACATAAATGTATCACCAGGTTCAATAAAAGCGCACAAACCGCAGGGCAGCTTGTGGCGAGCTGAATGTGAGTGGCGACACTGCGGTCCTGAATGCCTCAGAGAGTCGGTGAGGGCCTCGTCCCCAGTTTGCCGTTACTGGTTGGCTGGGGTGGAACTTCAAGAGCGCCAGTAGGACTCTCAACTCTGGCTTGCCTAGATCGGCCGGTCAGAGGGGGCCGCTAGAGCTACATGCTTGGGGGTGGAAGTGTCATTTTCAAGGGCATAACTACGGGGAAACCCGCTCCGGGTCTCCGTTTTCACGAGACCCGTGATGGCGTAACCGGCGCCGCACCGCTCGACACCCCTAGCCGCTCGCACCGGTGTTGCCCTCTGCTGCTGGCTTGTATGCCTATAGTGGCTATTTAGGGGGCCCATCTAGTGAGTTGGCGAGTCTGTCCATTCGATTGATGCTATTAGAGTATTCAGGGCAGACGCCGTTTTATCATCCATAGTTACCAATATACCAGTCCATCAAACACCCATACCCATAGCCCATATATTAGAATCCATACGTAGCAATAGTCCTACGCCTGCTGTGGCTAGTGCCGCTGTAGGTGTTCCATCCCACCTTTGATTAAAACTCTCGAAGGGCCTCTTCACGTTGGACCCATGTCTCCGTGTAAGCCTTCCAAAAGGCCGGCTATTTTCCTAACGTATTAGGAATATACCCGTGAAAGAGAAACAAATAATAATAATATAATAATAATATTCTATCACAAACACAGAACACCATCTAGCCCAAACTAAGCAGAGCTTGTACTATGGGTACTAGACAAAGGATAAACATACATATATACCTCTTTTTTTGTAAATACGTACATATTGTACATAGAAACACCCAGACCAAGACAAATATCCATGTTCATGCACACAAATGTTTGACTTGTGCGGGAATCGAACCCGCGACCTCAGGCGTGGCAGTCAAATCCTATAGTTACTGTAAAAGGTTATAATGAATTTTTATATTTGTAACTCAGTCACGCCGAACCGTTTAATTAATTTCAATGTAGGTAAATTGGCACATACCTGTAGATCGTCACCTGGATAAACACATACTTTGCATCTCAACATACTTGCCTATCGGCATTACGTAGGTGAAGCGGCGGGCAGAAACTAGGAATAAAGAGTGCGATATCCTGAGTTCAACAAGTAATTACTTATAAAATATTTGGAATCTAGATTCTCTAAGCTACATTAGTAGTCAGAGATTTACGAAGTTTCTTGACTTCAATATCGTGTTATTCAAACTTTGGTGCTACTATCTCGCCCCATATTCTTGCCTGCTCCCCGAGTCGCGTAGCATTAGGGTCACTTCAGATCAGGCGGAAAATGGTCGAGCATTTTGACGTGACAACGTCTAATAAATCGATGAACGCCGGCTGCACGCACGAAAAAGGATGACTCATGGTCCCGTTACGCTCATTGTCCCGTTACGCTCATTGTAACGTTACGGGAAAGAAATTTTGTTATGACGTTGTCACGTTAAACTATCGTCCGTAAACCGACATTACAGACAACCAATTGTTTTTCAAGTGGTAATAAATATTAACCTTATTCCATTTAGATAACGCTTAAAATAGTTTGCAACTGTTTATTGAATAAGATTTTAATGTTGCATACTATTTTTAGGTATATCTAAATGGACTAAGGTTGATATTGAATTACCACTTAAAAGATGCTCGAGCATTTGGCCGCCTGATCTGAATTGACCCGTAGACTGTGACTACTAAACCGGCCGTGGACAATATACTATACTACTAGATGAGATCTCAGGTTCGATGCCCGGGATGGACAAAGATTTATTGGGTTTTTCTCTCAAATAGTTCTTAGTAGCTTACGGATTCTGGAGCTGTGCACGCAAAATGCTAGAAAGCAATAGGCTCGCCCTCTGGCAAAATGTGATTAAAATAACTCGTATGCCTATCTCTTCAAGGATATAGACGTGATAAATCCCCGAAAGGGTATATATAATTTTCTTAAAACAAGCATCATGCATTCTGTTTATTTGTTAACTTAAACAAAGCCAGCACGACACTTGCTTCAAGAAATTTGCGTCGCACGACAGGTAAATCGGACTTATGTAAGTATGTCCTGGCCAATAGCAAGGATAATAAACCGATAGTGGCATGCTACTGGTATTTGAATATGGCAAGTCCTATATGCCTTATTTTATAGCAAATGTTGTGTAATATTTTACAATGATTTACATATACACATAGGTATATGTTAGATTAGTAAGCTTTATGGTTCAAAATTAATTTGCTTGTCTTGAATGAACTAGCCGACGCACACTCACGCCATTTAAAAGCCTACTAGATTACAATAAATATTTATTATGTACTGTGCATTTCATTTGTGTGTAAGGCTTTCGATCTTGTAATAGAAAATATTAATTTTAATTTAAAAAAATATTTAGGGCCTTCCACACCAAATTTTGAAAAAGTGGCCAATCTTAACACAGACTTGCCATCGGCGCAGGCAGATATAGTGCACAAGTGTGTGCACAAACACAAGTTCACTATCTATTCACTGACTCTCATAATCCGACAAACACGAGATAGCAGGTAATAAAAATAATAATTAAAAAAATATTGACGGCCTCAATGGCGTAGTGGTTAGTGTAACCGACTGCCACGCCTGAGATCGCGGGTTCGATTCCCGCACAAGTCAAACATTTTGTGTGCATGAACATGGATGTTTGTCTTGGTCTGGATGTTTCTATGTATAATATGTATTTATTTACAAAAAAAGAAGTATATATGTGTATGTTTATCCATTGTCTAGTACCCATATGTAATCCCAGCTCAGAAATTAGAAGGTTCGTAGTTTCAAACAAAACACTTAATACAAATCAGCAATATATTTATTTCCTTTTCTACAATTTTATGCAAACACTTCAAATTCACATTGGGCTTGTACTTACTTGCTAGGTTTTTATTTTAATCCAAAGATATTCTCACACGACGTTTATTACACAACCGTTCACTTCAACGCTCCGCACAAGAATGCCGTGCTGTCAGTTCCGTAGCCGTCAGTTGCACGTTTTAATTAAAAATATAATATGGTGTTGCCAGAAATAAAAATGTAAACCTAATAGAATAATAAAATATTCAGAGTTACCAGTAGTCATAAATATAGGCTAACACATAGTACAAGCTCTGCTTAGTTTGGGCTAGATGATGTTGTGTGTTTGTGATAGAATATTATTATTATTATATTTACTGTTTGCGTATAACACTTCAATATAATTTAAATTAAAACGCCAAGCAACGGTTCTGGACGATGTAAACGTTGCTATATTTAAAGTGGTTCTCTATTTCGATGTTAACAACCTTTAAATGGGGTGACGACTAATCCAATACTTAACTAAACTAAAAACTACTTAACTAAAAACATTTCTTGGCATTACACTTAATTTAAAGCTGCAGTGGGCCAACAAATTAGTAAATTGTCGAATGGACTAAGATCTGCAACGTACACAGTCAGAAAAATTCGCATACTTACTGATGTATACTAGATAACGTTAAGCTTGTTGATCGTAGCTACATTCACAGTGTAATGTCATATCTCGTATCTGTGAAGGAATGCTGCCGACATTCAAACTTTCTTGGTACTGCAGAAAATGGCTATTGACTCCAATAGCCATGTTCTGCAGTATTATTTCCTTTGTCTTGTATTTCTTTTCTTATATTTATTTGTCTATAACCATATTTATTTATAAAACAAATCACATATGTCATTACAGGAAAACCTAATGCGACATAGTGGACATTAATCTATACAAATAAATAAAATTGAAGTGTCTGTTTGTAATGTCAAAATAACAGCTTTTTATCTAATGCATATGAAAGTATATAAGGTACCTATACGAAAACATCTATTTTTAAAATTTTGTCTGTCTGTCTGTCTGTATGTTCCGGGTAATCTCCGAAACGGCTGAACCGATTTTGACGGGACTTTCACTGGCAGATAGCTGATGTTATAAGGAGTGACTTAGGCTAAGTATTTTGATTTTAGAAAAACATAGGGTTCCGCGGAGACAAACACTTTTTAGTTAAAATCTACGCGGACGAAGTCGCAGGTAACAGCCAGTATATAATAATAGTAAATATATATTTTGTGACAGATATTGTAACGTCACCCTCTCAAATTCCGCCAACGTTCAGCAAAATATATCTAGACGTTGTGCAACTACATTCAGCATCCTAGCAGCACTCAGTTGTGGATAAATAAATTCAAGGCAATAATGATATGTGTTGCCCGGCTACTATCCCCTGATACAAAGCAGCGATAGCTCAGTGGGGAGACCAACATACTGCAATGCAGAGGGTCTCGGGTTCGAACCCACGTCGTGCACCTCTGACTTTCGGAAGTTATATGACTTTTCGAAATTATGTGCGTATTGATTGACAATAATTATCGCCTGCTCCGTGCCTCGGAAAGCACGTTAAGCCATTGGTCCCGTCTGATGAACATCTATGTCAGTCTTTATTGGGAGAGTGTCGACACAAAAGATTCTACTGGGTCGAAGTGTCGCCGGTCTGCACTGACTGGCCCCCACATAAGATAAGATAAGATCCCCTGATACACCCGGAGTCCGCGATGCGGCTGTTTATTATCAGAGGAATTATTGACAACCTTTTTCTATTGTAGACTAGCGAAATGCCCCTGTTTTGCAAGGGTAATACAAAACCTTAAAAAATTATATACCTAAACCTTTGTCATTAATCACTTAATGTCAATTGGTGAAAACCGCATGAAAATCCGTTCGGTAGTTTTTGAGTTTTTTCTTTTCTTTTATGTGATAGGGGGCAAACGAGTAGACGGATCGCCTGATGGTAAGCGATTACCGCCGCCCATGAACACCCGTAACACCAGAGGAGTTACAAATGCGTTGCCGGCCTTTTAAAAAGGAGTACGCTCTTTTCTTGAAGGTTTGTAGGTCGTATTGGTCCGGAAATGCCGCAGGCGACAGTTCATTCCACAGTTTAGTCGTGCGAGGCAAAAAAGTTTATCGCGAACTGACAGACAGACAGACAGACGCGGCGGAGGACTTTGTTTTAAAATATGTAGTGATATTGGGATTGGCAATTCGTGAGTGCGTGGTTGGTTCCTCTTTTCGAGTTTGATAATGTTTGTTTTAATTACAGATGATAAAAGAACTAGTCAAAATGCATGTGCCAAGGTACAGCCAACCAACTCACAGACAACAACTACAATAGAACTGAATGGTGATATGTAACATTAATCTACAAAGTGGAACTATACGTCGTCGTAAGAATACAAATAAAATTATATTCTACCTTTTTGTGGTGTTTTTATTACTTGAACCTGAGTTGTTTATAATGAGTAATTAGTTAAATTGTGGAGTTAATAAATACTTACGTAGAACTAGGTACTAATCTCTATCCAATAAATATTAACTGACTGGATAGCGTAGCATTTGTCTCGCTATTGCCTCTAGGCAAGATTGTTGTGGGTTCGATTCTCACACGGGACAACAAAAGATATCGCACCCCCAGTGGAATAAATGCGTAAGAAGAATATGCTTACTTTTGAGGAGAGTAAAAAAACTGCTTAGTCTGATATATTATATAATATATATGTCGGAGGAGGCTATTGAGTCGGATTGATTGTTATTTGCACGTGTAATTCACAATATAAATTGTCTACGTTTAAATTACTTTTAAAATTCTTAATTTAATTTAATTTGATTTGTTAAATTATTCTATAGCTCAAAAACATTATTAATCTAATAAAAGTTATGAATATTGTAATTCACGTAACGACCAATCAGAGCAGAGCGCGTGCTTGAGTGGGGTCGAGGCGCCATTTTTACTTTAGGAAGGCCGACAGTTATTGAGACACATTTAAGCGATAGCGACTGATCGAGTCGGAACGTTGAGTTGTGAGTTGTGTAAAAAGAAGTAAGATCAGTGCCCTGAACCCACTGCTCGGTCTTAACTGTTATTTTTCATTCGACATTATTGTAAGTGAAAATATTGTTTATTCTAAATAAAAATAGTGTAAAACCGGTATCGTTGTGTTTTGTGCTCGCATATTACCCAGATGACGCCTACTAAACCCGCAATCACTAATGACGTTGCCATAGAAAACAATACTTCTCCGACATAAATATATATATATATAAGTACATTTCTAATTTTTTGTTTAATTTTGTGAAACAAAGACATAACGTAAGATTAGGTGTATTTTATCAAATTTAAAGTATTTTAGTAGATTTATAGTCTTTTATGATTGAAAGATTTCAAACTTATTATGACGCGACAAATGTTTTTTTGGTAATAATCCTTTATTTATTATAATAATATAATAATAATATATTTATTTGCTTAAAACATGGTATACAAAGATGTTATGTTACAATATAGTTCTAACATGTTTGGCTAAAAAGCATGCAAAAAATTGTGAACATTACGAACTATAATTTATGCTCAAGAAATTCCTTAATACTATAAAAATTATTTTGATTCAGCCATTCGTATAGTTTAATTTTAAGCAGTCTGCAATTTAAAGTCTTTAGATGCACTGGTAATTTATTATAAATTCGTACACACATAGCCAGGCAGCTCTTATTATATTTTGTCAATCGAGGGATCACACCTAGAACAAATGGCAAATCACAACAAAAATAACTGTGCTTGTGTATCTTTACTTGCCCTATACGAATTTGCAATAATAAAAGTCGACGTAATTGTACTTACAAGCGTAAGGCGTAAGGTTTTATTTATTTTTGTTTATTTTTTCGTATTTTCTTCTTGTGTCTATGTTAATATGTTGTGTTTTTGTGTCTAATATGTGGTCCACAAATATTTTTCCAAGTCTGGGTAATCTTTGTGTCTGTTTAAATATAAAGTCCTTCGCGACATGAAAGAATGTTTAGCTCCCGATTTAAACATTTTTGTATGTTGGATTGGATTTAGGATTTTGGATTTAGGAGAGAGGAAAATTTAAGTACATACAAGAGTTGAAATTCCGGAAGCTTTGCTTCTTCATACAGGAAGCAAGCAGTGAGTGTATCACATGTATCACAACCACAATATTCCAACTATGTTTAGGTTAAATATTTATTTGGCCAAATGATAAAAACACATGGAACTAGTTGATTGTTTCATACAGGATTCGAACAATGTATCTATTATAAAAGTCAATTTAGTTATGTGAAGGTACTTCGTGTTTATTTTGTGATGTTAAAGTATCTTTCTTTTCTTTTAACAAACTTTGTAAGTAATAACGTAAATTTTGTTTTAACTACATTTAGACACGAACTACCTTTTAATATGCCACAAAGTGTAAGTGTATGCGTCCTCATGCCATACTACTGTCTATTACAAAAGACTACAGATAAATATTATTTCAAACCTGACATGCTTCTTACATAATATTATTAACTTTTCCTTTATTTTTAGAATTTAGTTTTGTATGGACAGTGATATATGGCATAATGACTGCAACACCTGGTATATAAATGAGTTGTAAATTACTGAAATTATAATTTAATGGTGATTTAAAAGAGTGGCCTTAAGTTTCTTGCAGGTATCTTCTTATAGGCTCAACCTTTTGCCTAAACCTTGCAAGTAACCTAAATGTAAATTCAGTAAATATAACAAACTCACTAACCCCTTTGACGTTCATAAGTGTTACTTTGTGACCTAAGTGAATACCTAAATGATTTTTGACTTTGACTTTGACTTAAGTCAAACAGAAATATTCAAAAGAAAAACACTAGGGCAGTGTGGTGAACTATGGCGTAACCCTCCATACTCTGAAAAGAGGTGCCGTGCTCATCAGTAGGACAATTCGTAAATAGGGCTGATGTTATTATTATAAGTGTCGATATATAATAAAATGTTATACGTACGATTTGGATGTATTTATTAATTCTCAATAAAAATAAATATAGATTGGCGATAGAGAACACATTGTCATTAACAAAATTATACAATACCTTCCTGCTATAAAAAAATACCGATTTAAAAACGGATATAACAATAGCTTGTTTTTATTTTATTTTTATTCACTTGATACAGAGTGAGCCTATTGCCATTAACCGAGCACACTTCCAAACTTCATGCTGCTACAGAGAATTTCTTAGCAATATAACTCAATAACACTTTAGGTTGTCAGCGAGATGAAAAGTAATATCGTGAAAAACATTTAATTTTTAATTTAGTATCACAAAAAGTGTTTGAATAAAACACCACACAGAACGCTGAAGTTAGAATATCGGCAATCAAATCTTTGCTTGTTTAAGTAAGTAAAATACCTACACGAGTGCGACTAAAAAACTGTTTAAGCAAAACATCGTCCACATTTCCTTTAACTCCTCTAAGATTTAAAACTAAATGACATGGCAACAACGTTTGAAGACATTTGAGTCGTCGTTTAAAAATAATATCCTTTTCCGATAAGTGGCAGTTGACCTTTTGCCTGAAATAGTCTTATTGTAAAGAAAACGATCCTCTTCTGAGAAAATTCATTCTGAAAGTCGCTTCAGGAACTGACGCGGATCCATCTACTGAAAAAGACAATTGCGGTATAGGTTATTCGTATTGTAGTATTTGTTTATATTTTTAAAATACATAGTCACGCCTATTTCTTGAAAAGAGTAGGCAACGGTGTATTACATCTATCAACAGTACATTTTCTGGATAAAGTAAACCATGTCTTTTTCTGAACCCTTGACAACGTGTATGCTAAATATCATGGTCAAATAGTTAAGGCGTGAAAGCGTTACAAACAAACTCACATTCACGTTTATAATATTAAAATTTGCTGTAAATTACTGACGCCGCGCCGCGCCGCTTCGTTACGTTTTGTCTCACCTTTTTTTATATCTGTACCTATCACCTTGTAGCGGCTGGCGCGCGCGTACAAGGCGCGCTATTGTGTGTGCGCAGCGCAGCAGTCGTCTCCCCACACCCGCTCAGTTAGATTTATTTTTGTATATCTATTATAAGTTTTTGATACCAGTAAAGAAAGTATATATCAATGTGACCATAATTTCTTACACCTCACAACGTTATACCAACCCTACAACCTTTTACCCCTTAATTGGTTACTAAGCCTTATAGCTCAATGAACTTATAAAGCCGTTTGACTTCATATCTACATTTGTGACAGTTTCCACAGCGTGCCAGTATTTAAAGAATGTAACATTAAGACATGGTCATATTTTAAAGTCGTAGGTAAGTATTGATAAGGTTTTTGTACAGGTAAGTTCAAGTTTTTTTATAACTCTCTGTAAGTATTAAAACAGCCGACCTCAACATATTTGGAAGAAATAAGGCTGTAGCTTTATTTAAAAACTTCTTCTTTGTAAAGAAGTTAAAAATTATACTTACCATTCTCGGGTTGTGGATTTTTCTTGCGGGTAATCAAGCAAATCATACAAATCATTATTGCCGCGATTGTCAGCAGCACTGCTGCTGCTAAGTACACCCAGTTGGAGATCAACCTGTATAAAATAAATATTAAGTCATTTGGCGTCTCAGCAGTGTATTCCTAAAGGGATTGGCGGATACGCACATTTCGCCACCTGTGTTTAGCCATTAAAAATATATTACCTAAATCTGCTGACACCTGTATAAATCCCCGAAAAAGAGCCGTTATCGTCGGTCGGTAACCGTCAAAGCGTCTGTATGTCTGTCTGCATATATCAGAGCCATATTACAATATCTTTAGGTACCAGATACACCATAAATCTATCTAGATTTGCACAATTACAACTCATTTACCTCAAATGACTTGATGCCATTTTAACATTACATATTCGCTGTATGCAGTTGGTATACTTTTCCTTTACAACTAAAATCTTATTGGTATTAGGTATGTTAATTTCGTATCCACAACTAATAGATTAGATTTAAAAAGAAGTATCACTTACCAATTACCCGTGAGATTCATATTGCTCACATCGGTAATACTGGCGAAACATATGCCACACGCACAAATTTCAGGGTCCACACAGCTCGTATTCAAACATTTGCCGGAACAATCAGGTGTACATATAGACTTCTCGGATTTGATGTATCCTGGCCAACATTCACAAGTATCTGGCGCTATACAAGTTCCATTGATGCAAATCTCACTACATATTGGTAGACATCTGTGATTCTTTCCATCATGTGTTACAGTTAATGTCCATCCTTTATCACAAATACAAATTTCTGGACTAATGCATGTTCCAAGAGCACAACCCATTGAACAATATGGTTCGCAAATGTTATTGTCTGACACATTCATATATATTTTATAACCTGGTAGACATTCGCAGGTTTCTGGAGATTGACAAGTGGCATTTATACACATTTTACTACAAACTGGCTGGCATGTACTATTTTTAGTACCATCCTTATAAGTCAATTGCCATCCTTCATCACAATTGTATGGTTCTGGACTTACGTAAGTCTTGTTGGCCCATTCATCGGCACGTTGAAGTGTACAATTGCTATTGTCCAATTTCGTATATCCTGGTAGACATTCGCATGTATTTGGTGCTATGCAGGTACCATTTTCACAAGGTTTGTTACATATTGGTTGGCAAATTTTAGCCAGTGTTGAATTTGTCCCTCGCATCTGCCATCCGTCATCACAAACGCAATTCTCTGGACTGACACAGGTACTGTGAGAGCACCCCTTAGAACAGTAAGGCTCGCAAATATAACTAGCTGAACTATTTGTCTCTGACTTTTTATAGCCTGGCAAACATTCGCACGTCTCTGGCGCTTCGCAATTAGCATTAACACATTTTTTACTACAAACTGGTTGGCATGCACTACTTTTAGTACCATTCGCAACAGCCATTTGCCATCCTTCATTACAAATGCATGTTTCTGGTGTTACACAAGTCCCATTATCACAGCCATCAGAACAGTGAGGTACACAAGTCCCATTATCTAATTTCGTATATCCTGCTAAACATTCGCATGTATCTGGTGCGATGCAAATGCCATTTTCACAAGGCTTAGTACATATTGGTTGGCAAATTTTGGCTAGTGATAAATTTGTGTCTGGCATCTGCCATCCTTCATAACAAACGCAATTTTCTGGACTCACACAAGTGCCATGATAACATCCCTTAGTACAATGGGGCTCGCAAATGTTACTAGCTGACTCGTTTTCTGACTTTATAAATCCTGACAAACATTCGCACGTATCCGGCGCTTCGCAAGTAGCATTCACGCAAGTTTTACTACAAACTGGCTGGCATGTGCTTCTTCTAGTATCATTTGTTACAGCCATTTGCCATCCTTCATTACAAATGCATGTTTCTGGTGCTACACAAATCCCATTATCACATCCCTGAGAACAATGGGGCTCACAAATGTTACGAGCTGACTCGTTTTCTGACTTTTTAAAACCTGATAAACATTCGCACGTATCTGGTGCTATGCAGATGCCATTTTCACAAGGTTTAGTACATATTGGTTGGCAAATTTTGGCTAGTGACATATTTGTGTCTGGCATCTGCCATCCTTCGTAACAAACGCAATTTTCTGGACTCACACAAGTGCCGTGATAACATCCCTTAGTACAATGGGGCTCGCAAATGTTACTAGCTGACTCGTTTTCTGACTTTATAAATCCTGACAAACATTCGCACGTCTCCGGCGCTTCGCAAGTAGCATTCACGCAAGTTTTACTACAAACTGGCTGGCATGTGCTTCTTTTAGTATCATTTGTTACAGCCATTTGCCATCCTTCATTACAAATGCATGTTTCTGGTGCTACACAAATCCCATTATCACATCCCTGAGAACAATGGGGCTCGCAGATGTTACTAGCTGACTCGTTTTCTGACTTTTTAAAACCTGATAAACATTCGCACGTATCTGGTGCTATGCAGATGCCATTTTCACAAGGTTTAGTACATATTGGTTGGCAAATTTTGGCTAGTGATAAATTTGTGTCTGGCATCTGCCATCCTTCATAACAAACGCAATTTTCTGGACTCACACAAGTGCCATGATAACATCCCTTAGTACAATGGGGCTCGCAAATGTTACTAGCTGACTCGTTTTCTGACTTTATAAATCCTGACAAACATTCGCACGTCTCCGGCGCTTCGCAAGTAGCATTCACGCAAGTTTTACTACAAACTGGCTGGCATGTGCTTCTTCTAGTATCATTTGTTACAGCCATTTGCCATCCTTCATTACAAATGCATGTTTCTGGTGCTACACAAATCCCATTATCACATCCCTGAGAACAATGGGGCTCACAAATGTTACGAGCTGACTCGTTTTCTGACTTTTTAAAACCTGATAAACATTCGCACGTATCTGGTGCTATGCAGATGCCATTTTCACAAGGTTTAGTACATATTGGTCGGCAAATTTTGGCTAGTGATAAATTTGTGTCTGGCATCTGCCATCCTTCGTAACAAACGCAATTTTCTGGACTCACACAAGTGCCGTGATAACATCCCTTAGTACAATGGGGCTCGCAAATGTTACTAGCTGACTCGTTTTCTGACTTTATAAATCCTGACAAACATTCGCACGTCTCCGGCGCTTCGCAAGTAGCATTCACGCAAGTTTTACTACAAACTGGCTGGCATGTGCTTCTTTTAGTATCATTTGTTACAGCCATTTGCCATCCTTCATTACAAATGCATGTTTCTGGTGCTACACAAATCCCATTATCACATCCCTGAGAACAATGGGGCTCGCAGATGTTACTAGCTGACTCGTTTTCTGACTTTTTAAAACCTGATAAACATTCGCACGTATCTGGTGCTATGCAGATGCCATTTTCACAAGGTTTAGTACATATTGGTTGGCAAATTTTGGCTAGTGATAAATTTGTGTCTGGCATCTGCCATCCTTCGTCACAAACGCAATGTTCTGGACTAACACAAGTACCGTGAGGGCATCCTGTAGAACATCGAGGTGCACAGCGATACATTTGGACTGCCTCGTATCCATCCCAACATTTGCATATATTTGGTTCAACGCAAGTGCCATTTTGACATGGAGTGGGACATATCGGTTCACATGTTTTATTATTTAACTTATAGTCTTTGTCGCATGTGCAAACTCCAGGCGCGGTACAGGCGCCATGTTGGCATGGCGGGCTGCATATAGGTAAACAATTATATTTATCACTCGGGTCTGGTCCATACCGAGGATTGCAAAGGCATTTTTCGGGACCGTCGCAGCTACCATTTTGACATGGTTTTGAGCATATCGGCGTACATTTGAGTCTGGAAACAATATTATTTATTATAAGTTTTATTTTAATTTTTATAAATTATCGTATCTACTTTACTAGATAAATAAACTTATATATAGAGAAGTGTGAATATGTTATATAAACTTTTCTGAAAGTAAATAATGTTGAACTTAAATTTACACAAGAAGAGATCACAATATCTACAAACTCCAGATGTATATAAATATGTAGAACCCAGTGTAGATGGTAATACAGTGCTAGAAACGGAAGATCGTGACTACTTAATCGTTTTTTATATCCTCACGGCTGTGTTCCCAAGAAGCATAATTGTACATATTGTAAAATGGCACCAATCCCATTGTGCACTTACAATTCGCCAGCAATTTCAACCTGGCTCACGTAAAGGGCCCTCTACTACGTGGAATCTTACCAAAATTCTACCAGCCAGATTTCTAGTCGCCGTGCCGCTACCAAGAATTGCCAACAGATAACATTTTTGCCCGACCCTGAATGATAGATACTCCGGTGACATAGCACGTAAATATAAGCGCAAGCGCAGATTCAATGACCGAGTCGGTCTTATATTATTGAAATTTTTAGGTATTTTTAGAGACTGTAGAAATATGGTGAAAAGCGTCGCGCTGCTAATATTTTTAATTACTATCAAGGATACGCCGCCAAGGTCACCCAGTTGGCCCTTTTATCAGCTCATGGCCGGACATAAGCATGCTTATCTCTTTTTCGTGACAAACTTGTCTAGGTCCTTCCGTTATGACAATTACACATATTTCTGTCATTTAAACCCACATTCTGTATTTAAACTTTAGTATACCTATATATAGTATACATTTTTCTAGTCAACTTTAAAAACAGTCATCCATTCGTGTTTTTCTGTTGGAAATAGGTACTATAAATTAGAAGGCCATCAACAACGGCGCAAGATTCTAATTGAAATATGCCTTGCCAAAATTAAGCCCTCGTGGCTCATATTTTAGTATTGTGCTTTTCTGTTAAGAAATGCTAAGTAGCGACAAGGGTCCATTGTGCCCGGTAGATAGCAAAAGGCTCGTCACCAAAAACATTGCTGATGTAATGGGAATGTATGTGAGATATGCTTTTGCCTACGCCTCTGTGATATAAGCGTAGGGTTGTGTGTTTATTGATAATAACTTAATAAGTATAGTAACTTCGTATGACTTTAGCCCTGAGGGGTGACATTGGCCCTTAATTGGAAAAAGCTATTTAATCGAAACAAGCTGTTTTACTGACAGTTTATAGTACCATCTATTGATTTCCACGTGTATTTTTAAGGCAAAAAGCATGATAGTGGTCTGGTGGGCACTTCAAACTTTTTCCAGTTAGGGGCCAATGTCACCCCTCAGGTCTAAAGTCAGACGACCTAACGGTATAATTATACGGTATAATATAATTTGTAATTTTTAATTTATTTCATTTAATGTAATTTTATTTTTCTTAATTGTAGTTTTAAATTTTAATTTTTGCCTTTATATCATGTAATGAAAACTGTGAATGGTGTGCACACCTTTGTGATGTTTTTACTCTGCATCCCAGTTAATAAATGTGTAATATTAATTATTTTGTAAAAATGTCGTTGGTGTACCTTGAATAAATAAATAAAAAATTGAAACCCAAACTGATGGTAATCTCGAGTAGAGCCTCGCTGATTTCAGCATGAATGGGTCGGCTCGACCGGGGAAAGACTACCCTCTCACAGAATATCGACTGTTGTGTTTCGTTCGGTGAGTAAGAGTACCGGAGGCCCAATCACCCCCTTATCCCCTTCCCGCTCCTTCTTCTTCCCACTTCCTTTCCTAAAGGGTCGGTAACGCGCTAGTGATGCCTCTGGTGTCGCAGGCATCCATAGGCTACGGTGACCACTTACCATCAGGTGGGCCGTAAGCTTGTTTGCCACGTTAGTAGAATAAAAAAAATAAAAAAATTAGGGATTTCGATAGTGATAAATAAAGATAAAGAAATAATGGACACTAGTCCGCTGTATATCTGTCTCCGTTATGCCGTGGCTACCTACTATATGTACATAATTATATATACACCAAAATAAGTATATACAACAAATCATCTAAATCCATAGTACTGATACTCACATGGTACTATTTTTGTTTTTATAACCTGGACAGCAATCTAAATATTCCTCGGTGACATTTACCTGTAATTAAACATAAACGTACCTCTAAGCTTTATTTATTGTAGTCATCTTACATACATCCCTGTATATAGCATCAATATTACATAGGAATGCAATAGGCAAAATGTGGATTTAATATAAAACCTACATTTTGCCAATTTTATTCCTTTCGTTACAGAAAAGAGCATAATACATTAGGCTTCGTTTGTAAGTCTAAGTTAGTGTATAAGTAGACCAACAGGTTTATTACTAGACTTTACTGCTGTTAAGGATTACCTAACAAAATTTTCACCTATGTACAAAACTGTGTCATCTATCGAACACAGTTTGGTCCAAACTGTAACGCTGCAATATGTGTTTGTGTGTGTGTATTTGTACGTGCTTGTACGTGTACACGTAAGTGTTTGTACGTGCGTGCGTGCGTGTGTGTGTGTGTGTGTGTGTGTGTGTGTGTGTGTGAGCTTTATATCAAGGTCCGAGCGTCAATTAAAAATATATTGTTGCATATAAAATGTTCTTAACACCGTCTAGCTTATTATTATTTCATTTTACTTTTACACTTAAAAAAACGAATCTTAGCACCTCTTATAAGTGATTCTAGGCGATTAAAAAGAGTGGCCATGAGTTTTTTGCCCATTCTTCTCATGAGCCCTACACCCTTGCTTTGCTGAACGTGGCAGTAAATGTAAATTCACAGGAAAAATTTTGTGTAACTTTGACATTCATAAGTGTTACCTTGTAACCTAACTTGAATAAATTTATTTTTGATTTTGATTTTCTGATTTTGTGATCTCATTTCAAAATATGATATTTGACTGCACAGATGGCGTAGTGGTTTAAGTGATCGCCTCGCCACTGCCACTGCGCCGAGTGTTGTGAGTTCGAATCCCACACGGGACTAAACTTTGTGTGACCCACAAATGGTTGTTCCGAGTCTGGGTGTCTTTGTGTTCGTTGTTTGAATGTTTGTAAAGTACCGCACACAGGATTTATTCCTAGTGCGGCAGTTGTCTTCTTTAAATAAATTAAAAAAACAAATCTTATAATGAACGTACCTCCTGTATGGCTGTCTTGTTGTTCCAGGTAGTTACCGTGCAAAAAGTAGCGCGATTTGGACAATTGCGCCTACTTCTTATTGTGAATGGAATTGATGAAATAACGACAGTTTGATTTCTTACAATCCTGTAAGGTAATAATACCGTTATTAGTAAAATACCTCAATATAAACGAAAAATCAAGCCCTCTATTATCCCTATAATAGGAAATTATTGACACAGCCCAAAGTTGTAAGTTTTCTGGTCATTTTAGCAAATATGCGTAAATTTTACATTTATTTTCAATCGATCAGGCTGGTGTTATATAGAAGGTGTGTGCGTATTAAATAAAATCAAATATCGCTGGCTTTAACCCATTCAATGCGGCAACAAATTTTGCTTTCACTAGCCAGAATCGGGTCATATTTAACGTAAACGCCGATCGGCGTCAGCCGCACTTGATGAAATAAAAAATGCCAAAATATCTAAAAACTACTCATATCAGGCATTTCATTAGTAAATACCAAACACATTTGTTGTTTTATTAATATAATGTCTTTAAATTTGGGTAAAATATAAAACAACTATATATGACGCCGATCGACGTCCTCCATATCTGAGTATGAAAAAATAAGACGCCGATCGGCGTCCGCCGCATTGAATGGTTTAATGATGAAGGAAACATCTTAAGAAACCTGCATGTCTACAAAATATTCCACAATGTTCTCAAAGGTATGTGAAGAAGTACCCGCACTGGACCAGTGTGGGAGACTATAGCACCTTTCTCACACTGAGAAGAGTCACGTGCCCATCAGTGGGATATTCTATACACAAGGCTGAAATTGTTATTATTATAATTTGCCTGGTGACATCTACTGCTCGACATAGGCCTTAGCCACCTTGCCTCATCGTCCACTCTGCGGTCTTTTGTATCCAGACAACCCGGCCACCTTTAAAAATCGTTGGTCTATCTAAGCACTAGTCTGCCTACCTTACGTTTATTGAATAACCAATGATGTGGAACTACGTCCCAAAGATAATGGACAACAAGCTGAGAGGCACAGGCCATGTAATAGAATGCCACCCATTTCATTACCGACATTAAATCTCTCTTAATACTAGTATTGACAATGGGGAGAGTAGCAACCCGCAGAACTAACGCATGATAAATAAGAATACAAACATAATACGTACAACTGGCCGTATTGTTCATCCTAACTAATATTATAAAAGCAAAAATGAGTTTGTTTGTTTGTTACCTTTTCACGCCTAAACCATTCAACCGATCTTCCTGAAATTTTGCATATACGTTGACAGGTGTACAGAAACGGACATAGGCTACCTTTCACCCAGAAAAAAATTACTGTTCCCGAGGAAAACAATAATAACGTTCTTATGATAATAGATGGCGCCACGTGTCTTTCAAATCATGATTGAATTATATTATTACAAGCAGAGTACAACCCGAATTGATTGTCAAATTCTAAATTAACGCGAGCGAAGCCGCGGGCAAAAGCCAGTAATTTATATTTTGAATTTGCCAAGTCTTAGAATACAAGTCATAATAATTAAAATCTATTGTATCTGGCCATCGTTGTGTCGCTGCAACCAAATAGGTTCTATTATCATAATGTCGCTTCGTTTATCAGAGTCAGGTGAAAGTATCTGACATAAATTAGACCCACAAAGAGACACTAAGGAAATCTTCTACGTACTAGTAGGTTACTGGAGGGCTTAATAAGGATAGGTCCTAACAATTTGTAATCCTAATTGTCAATAATCCTTAAAAAGATGCCTGAATAGAGAACAATAAGGCCATTAGAGAAAAACAAAAAAAAATATTAAAATAAATCAAGTATTTACTGTTTCGTTTTGGTACAGATCTGACCCTCTGTATATAAATTAAAACACGTAATAAGCACTAATAACACATTCACACACACGCCTGTTCTTATTGCGAACATTTTGATGGCACTAAGCCCGGTGGGATGCTGCCCGAGTTTTAAGATAAACATTTACTACAGTGACAATAGATCAACATTTTTATGGATATAACTACAATTTACTATAGTATTGTAGTATCACGAAAAACTGTGGCATAAATCTTAGTGTTATTACTTAACTAGTGATGTTATAATGGAATAAATAGAAAAGCCTGTGTTTAATAATGTACATTTTTTTATTTAGCAGCATGTACCATTAAAAAAACAACTGGTTGCACTCCAGGAGTGCCGGCAGAAGTGAAAACTTGAATATTAACGTTGTGCATTTTTGATATATTGTAATGGTTAGGGAATCATTTTGCACGAATTGCTTTAATTATCAGTATAAAAGTACTATCATTTATGTGGTAAAATACAATATTAATTTATTGCGCTATCGTACCTACACAAACATGACAATTCTCCCTCCGTCTTATGAATTTTCGATCAGGTCACGTGTCTTGACGCGAGTTTGACAATTCTCCCTCCGTCTTACGAATTTTCGATCAGGTCACGTGTCCTGACACGAGTTAAAAAATTTTTTTTACCCTTCACAAAAAAGTGCACAACGCGCTAAAGAAGTTTTCACTTCAAAAACTTTAATTAAAGCATCATCAAAGATACTTGTACAAAGAGACAGCAATATTGGAAATATTTAAATCTGTGAGAGAAAGTTTTTTTTAAGATATCTCCCGCAATAGGAATAATTATTGTGTTGCGGGGGACGTTATAGACATTCAAACAAAGTCAAAGTCAAAAATCATTTATTCATTTAGGTCACAAAGTAACGCTTATGAACGTCAAAGTATATACAACAGACACAAAGAACACAGTCTTGGAACAACCATTTGTGGATTGGACAAATTTTTGTCCCGTGTGGGAATCGAACCCACAGCACTCGGTGCAGTGGCAGTAAAAGTTAAAGTAGAATGTTAATAGCAGAACGGGTCTAGAACTGTGCTAGTGACAGCACTAGGCTCTCCCTTTATTAAGTGGCTTAGGGAAAGACCCTATAGACAGAGCCGTATCATTGTTATGTTTCTCTTATCACAGGTGTTTTCTAATATATTATATTAGAAAAATACCTGGCTCTTTGGAAGACTTACACGGAGACATGGGTCCAACGTAAAGAGACCCTTCGAGAGTTTTCATCAAAGCTGGGATGAAATACCGACAGCGGCACGAGCCGCAGCAGGCGTAGGACTATTGCTACGTATGTACTCTAATACGTCTGGGCTATGGGTATGGGTGTTTGGTGGCCCGGTATATTGATAACTATGGATGAAAAACGGCGTCTGCCCTGAATACTCTAATAGAATCAGTGCAACGGGCAGACGGCTGCAGTATGGCTGCACGTGAAACAGCAAAAGTTTCTGAAATGTACTGCAATCTGCCATCGTAGAGTATACAATAGTTATACTATATGCATAATAATTATTATATATATTGCTCATTAATACTTTACAAGTATTACAATATTTCCATAAAATTTCCATAAAGTTAAAATAACACGGAAAATCAACGTGTGTTTGGCGAGATTTAATAAAGCCAAGCATAAAACAATAGATGAGAGACTGCCTCAATTTTCTTACTTATTTTTTATATATCCTTTTCACTTGTATATAGTCTATTCAAATCATGGCTAAATCTAAAGGTATTTGTTCTAAAATGAAAAAGAAGATGGAATGTGAAACATTAGACTATAATAATATCAACCCTGCATACAAATTGCCCCACTGCTGGGCACGGGCCTCTTCCCAATTTGAAAAGGATTAGGCCATGGTCCACCACGCTCGCTTAGTACGAAGAACTCTTAGACGTGCCGGTTTCCTCACAGTGTTTTCCTTAACCGTTAAAGCGAGTAATATAACTATTTAATACGTACATAACTTCGAAAGGCCTCCGAAATTAGCTCGAGGCCGCTGCGTGACAGTTTAACGCCAACTAAGTAATCGCTGCTTTTACCTTAGACAAAGCTTGCATGTAAATCTAGCAAGTAAAATATAAAAATAACTGAAATTGTAGTCATAAAATGTGTTGTACCTACTACAATACACGCACACCAGTAATTATCTCATCGAGATCCGGCCCAGCATTGATACACAGCTTTTATGTCCGCCGAGTCAGAATACTGGAACTCTTGTTACTAACCAAGCGGTTCCAAAGGAATTTTCTTCCGCGGATGCTCAGTTTGTGGAATGAACTCCCTGCCCAAGTTGTCCCACAAGACTAAAGTATCGGGTTCTTCAAAAATGGCGTTAAAAGGTTTTTATAAGGTCGGTAACGCGCAAATAATGCCTCTGGTGTTGCAGGCGTCCATAGGCTACGGTGACTACTTACTATCAGGTGGGCCGTACGTTTGTTTGCCACTTTAGCAGTATAAAAAAAAATTGGTTGTCTGTAATGTCGGTTTACGGACGATAGTTTAACGTAACAACGTCATAACACAATTTCTTTCCCGTAACATTACAATGAGCGTAACGGGACAATGAGCGTAAAGGGACAATGGTCGTAACGGGACAATGAGTCATCCTTTTTCGTGCGTGCAGCCGGCGTTCATCGATTTATTAGACGTTGTCACGTCAAAAAATTGGTTGTCTGTAAAGTCGGTTTACGGACGATAGTTTAACGTGACAACGTCATAACAAAATTTCTTTCCCGTAACGTTACAATGAGCGTAACGGGACAATGAGCGTAACGGGACAATGGTCGTAACGGGACAATGAGTCATCCTTTTTCGTGTGTGCAGCCGGCGTTCATCAATTTATTAGACGTTGTCACGTCAAAAAGAATTCTTTGTAAAGTTGAGTAAAATATTATTACTTCTTTTTGCCACGAAAAAAGCATACGAGATCGTCAGTATTAGACTATATTTAACAACATAGTATGGCCAAGAAAACGAGAGAAATTATGTAAAAATACGTCCCTTTATTAAGTTACGTTACGATAGCAAGCGATTATTGTCTATCCTTTTCGCTCACCCGCAATGACGTGAGACAAGTAACAAAAGTGGCTATCGTCATGATAAAGATAACGAACTTTTTAAATGTATCTGATATTATAGATTTGCTATTTATAATACCAAATATTAAGCATATCGCTCGGTGCGCTTCTGAATATAGCACAGGTGCATCGATAGCGTATGAAATTTTGAAAGCATTTATTTGTTTGAGAAAGAATAATATAGAATTTAAGTTGCAATGGATTCCAGCGCATATTGGTATATATGGTAATGAAGAAGCGGATCGTATATGCAAATTGGCCGTAGTAAATGGCATTTTTGATAAATTATATACCCGATTATTGGGAATATATATCTAGAATTAAACTAAAATATTTTAATTTATGGAAAAACATTTTATTCATATTTCACAAGAAAAAGGTATTTGGTACCGCAGTATATAAAGTGAGCCGTCGCTTATACCATGGTTTGATAATGTTAAATTAAGTAAACACATTGTGAAAATTATGTTAAGACTTCGCTCGGGCCACTATGCCATGCCTCCGCATGCCATAGACCAGTTACAAGTTGATTAAATGTATAAAAGATAGACTTATCAAATATTTCGTCGGCCTCGATGGCGTAGTGGTTAGTGTGAGCGCCTGCCACGCCTGAGGTCGCGGGTTCAATTTCCGCACGAGTCAAACATTTGTGTGCATGAACATGGTTGTTTGTCTTGGTCTGGGTGTTTATATGTATAATATGTATGTGTTTACAAAAAAAAGGAGTATATATGTATGTTTATCCATTATCTAGTACTCATAGTACAAGCTCTGCTTAGTTTGGTCTAGATGGTGTTGTGTGTATGTGGTAGAATATTATTATTATTATTATTTCTACTACAAGCATTATATTTTACTTTACTTTCTGTTAACGAATTATTTGACCCAATAAATTTTATTTTATTATTTATTATTATTATTTCTTATTATTAATACTCGACTCTTAGGCGGCGTATCAAGATGAAACATAGACCAGATTAAAGCTAGATCTTTAGCAAAACTACTATGGAAACCGCATTCACTCGTCGGCCTCGATGGCGTAGTGGTCAGTGTAACCGACTGCCACGCCTGAGGTCGCGGATTCAATTCCCGCACAAGTCAAACATTTGTGTGCATGAACATGGTTGTTTGTCTTGGTCTGGGTGTTTATATGTATAATATGTACGTATTAGACATTTTTTTTATAGATCCTCCTCTGACCGGCCTATCATGGTAAGCCAGAATTGAGAGTCCTACAGGCATTCTTGAAGTTACACCTCAGCCAACCAGTAAGGCAAGCCGGGGACTAGGCCCTAACCGACTCTCTGAGGCATTCCGAACCGGACTGTCGCCACTAACATCCAGCTCGCCACAAGCTACATTGCGATTTGTTTGCTTTTGTTTAACTTGGTGATACATTGTTAATAAATATCACAAAAGTAGGCGATATATTATTATAGTGTCTCCTGCGCAGATGGCCAGTCTCTGTCAAGCGTGGCCGCCGTGACCGAAATTCGGCCTGAAAGAATTTGTTGAGTCCCGCCAAATATATTGGTGTACTGGTATCGGAATGTAACGGGGTGATGTGTCGGGGAGCGAAATGATAGATTGATTTTTATCCATAACACGTATATTACAATCGTTCACAAAACTACACGTCGTGTTAGTAAGGGTGTTCGTGAGGGACTGGCTACAGTGGCTATCTAAGTGAACACGTTCGCGAGCGTCCCGCCGTTTCGCTGAGTCAGCCCCCACAATACTCCCCCTTTTAAAAAAAACAACATTGAAAGAAAATTATATAAAAAAAATATTTATGACTCTCTAAAAGTTTCATCATTTTCGATACATCATTAACTATGATTATAACAGAGCTAGAAACCGTGTAACACACGCCCAAGTTACAGACAAACGCAGCATCAACGCATTGCTCGCCACTTGCTAACTACTACACACACTATGAAACACAATATTCCTTATAGGTACTACACTTATAACAATAAGTTAGTTATTTAATAATATAATAACATGTTCCTCTCTTGTGGGGCTTTATACGATAAATTAACAGGTAATATAATTTTTTAATTTTTTTTATTATGTCTGTTGACAAAAATACATTATACTGAGTCACATGATTATAATTTCATATGTATTAACGAAACTAAACATAATAGTTATATTGTATTGTATACGATACACAGATTACTTACTGTGAGATTTCTCGTTGTCAGACAAATATGAATCTATAAGCTTTATTATTATAGATATAAGGTTTGAAATTAAAAACTGCAACTAAAAATATAATAAAATACTTACATATTACCGAATGTTTTTAATATTGTACACCTGCAGAATGAACACTTGGTGCAGCTGCTGCACGAGCAATCTGGGCTCCACGTCCTTCCTCAATGGTAGAAACGACTTGTTCGACCATTTTACCCTTAATCTTTCTACCATATCCATGACAGAAGACAAATAAACATGTTACGATGATTACAATAACTATAATGATAGTTATCACACTATAAAACTGTACTTTCATTTTACCTCAGCTTGGGCCTTATTTCCTGCGCCTGTCTGATATTAAACTTCAGAGTTTTTCGACCGAGGCGAGCCCATATTTTTAAAAATAGCCATAAAAAATATAATTAATTAAATCAAAACAGTATACAACTGTTGAAGCTTAACCCTTAATTTGGCTATGTATGTACTGTCATACATAAAATTTAAAAAAATAAATTGTTTAATGAAACTTAGGATAACAGTAGCAAATAGATATAATTATATGGTAACCCTATTTATAAACATAGGAAAAAATGAAATCAATATGTGGCAACATTATTTTTGACATTACGGATCTAAAATGGCGAGCCGGCAGAAGTCATCTGTGCTGTCCAAGGTATTTTATACCTTTTGTTATTATTTACTGGGTTTTTGAATGGTCTGACGGTAATTATTTATTACTAACACTATAACTAAACACAAATCATATCAATTTTGAAGTAATAACAGCTTGTTTTAGTTTTATTCCGTTACTAACCTAATGTATGGTGTGGCATACACTGCCAAGTGCTTGACAAAGTACTTGCAATTTTGTTGGTATGTCACGGCATACATTACCAATGCAGGGGTATTTTTGTTTGGTTTTGGTTTTTGTCGCATCATTAGCATTTTTTTGTTATTGGCAGCAAAAGCTTCAAACCCGTGGTGGCAGAATTTTAGCGCTTGTGCCTGCTGTGAATGCACCCTCTGATGATAGTGAACAGTCTGAGATTGAAGAAGAATTATGCTTGCACCATCCGCTTTCTTTGTCAAGTTCTCCTGCACCTTCAATAGCTAGCTCATTGGAAAACCTAAATATTTTAGATGATGTCGAAGAATCTGGCAGTGCAGCAGAAAATGCACAACTCACATCAATTTTTGAAACAGTTTACCCAAGCCCTTCTTTAGCACCAAATTGTAATGTAATTCCTGTGCTGAGTGAAATACCGTCTCTCCCTACAACTCCCGCTACACCTGCATCTCCCGCCACCTCTACTTTACCTGCACAGTCTAATAATTCTACCACTCCTACTTCAACTTCACTTCGTAGGAAGGCAAATGTCCCCTTGGCGTCTCGTTTTACTAGAAGTAAGAGATCTCGATGTTCCACTGCTGCCGTTAGTGCTAGTAAACGCGTCAAGAGGATTCCGAAATTTACACTAAGTTACCAGTGGAAAAAAGCAGCTTTTTTACACAGCGCAACTATAGAAGAAGACCCTAACTATGTTGACATTCCAAATCACTTGGATCCACTGGAATACTTCTTCAAGTTTTTTTCTACAGATCTTTTATCACATATTGTTGAACAAACCAACGCGTACGCTATATCCAATAGGGGACGTACACTTGGATTAACTGAAGACGAATTGCGTGATTTCATAGCTATACATATAATTATGGGTGTAGTCAACATGCCTTCTTATATTGATTATTGGAGTTTGCGTTATAGATACCATCTAATAGCAGATTTAATGACTTTGAAACGATATCAAGCAATCCGTCGTAATTTACATTTTGTGGATAACAATGTTCAAGACTCGGATAGATATTACAAAGTAAGGCCACTGTTACAAAAAGTAAGAGAGAATTGCTTAGCATATGACACTGAAAGGAAATACAGCATTGATGAAATGATGATACCTTATAAAGGTACGAAGGCGGGGAAGAGGCGTCAGTATATGAAAGACAAGCCCAACAAATGGGGCTTCAAAAATTACGTGCGTGCTGGAGTATCGGGCATGATCTATGATTTTTTATTGTACGGTGGTGAGGATACGTTCAGATATCATAATTTTACTGACAAAGAAGTTTCTCTTGGATTTGGAGCCCAGGTTGTAATAGCTTTGTGTAAAAGTATTAAATCTAAACCAGCTTTCATTTTTTGTGATAACTTTTTTACTTGCCCGGAGCTAATTTATATACTAAGATATGATTACGGCATATTTGCTTTAGGCACTGTCAGAAATAACAGATTGAGAGGAGCAGAAGCGGTTCTACCGTCTGAAAAAGAAATGAAGAAGAAATCTCGTGGAAGTTATTTTCAAGTAGTATGCGATAAAAACCGTTTGGCAGTAGTTAGATGGAATGATAATAAAGCAGTGACACTGATTAGTTCTTATGCTGGGGTTGAGCCTGTAGGAAAAATTAAGAGATACTGTAAAGAGTCAAAAAGCAAAGTAGATGTAGATTGTCCTTATATTGTCAAAGAGTACAATAAACATATGGGCGGGGTCGATTTGGCCGATATGCTTATTGCACTTTATAGAACCCCTTTTAAGACCCGTCGTTGGTATATCGGAATATTTGCTCAAATAATGGACATATGTATAAATAACGCGTGGCTGTTATACAGAAAAGATTGTTCCCAGTCAAATAATCGGTATTTGAGTCTCAAAGACTTCCGATTTGAGATATATGAAGGCTTAAAAAAATCCGGGCGCTCGGAAACATCTGAGAAACAGAAAAAGCGCATACCACAAACCAATCCCGTAGAGGCAACACGATATGACAATGTTGGTCATTTTATGACAATGACCACTCAAGGTCGATGTAGGCTGTGCAGCAAGTTGACTACAGTAATATGTATGAAGTGCCAAGTTCGGCTATGTTTTGTGACGGGCAAAAATCCTAGAAATTGCCAACTAGAATATCACATAAGAGCTTAAAAAATAACTTTGTATGCTTGGCAATGTATGTCCCAGCATACAGCAAATTTAGTTCTCCAACACTAGTGCATTTGGCAATGTATGCTGTGGCATACATAGTTTTTCTGAAAAACTATAGTGCCTAGATTTTTTTTAGTATTTTTTAGTTACTAAATGGTATGTATGTAACCTATTTTTAATAAAAAAGTCAAAACATTTTGCGTTTATTTTCTTTGCCAAATAAAGGGTTAAAGAAATTTCGCCATCGTCCTACGCGACAGAATTTCCATCCCCATCATTTAGATAGTTGGCAGTCCACAACTGTGCGTTTTTCCAGAAATTTTGTGCCTCGCATGACTAAACTGTGGAATGACCTGTCGCCTGCGGTATTTCCAAACCAATACGACCTACAAACCTTCAAGAAAAGAGCGTACTCCTTTTTAAAAGGCCGGCAACGCATTTGTAACTCCTCTGGTGTTGCGGGTGTCCATGGGCGGCGGTAATCGCTTACCATCAGGCGATCAGCCTGCTCGTTTGCCTGCTATCTCATAAAAAAAATAAAAAATACACTTTTTATATAAACGTAATATTCGTATTATAAAAGGGAATACCAAGATTGCCTATTTGACTCGGCCAGAGCCGACAAAGATGAACTATAAATATATCATTAAAATTTGAATTAGATAGTAAAATTACTTTTATATTAGAAGTTTACCAAATAAAAATACAGCTGCATGAGAATACCACTTGCGCGCATTGTAAATAATATGGAATTATTATATTAAATAAATCAATCCAAACCTGATAAAATATTTAAATATACATTATTTAAATATCTATCATATTGCATATAACACATTTTCCACGATTTAATAACATTGTCTGAATTTAAAACATTTCCACCAACAATTGTATAAAATACAATTATTATTGGCGATGAACGGAACCATAGAAACTGTCTGTGTGCTCGTTAGATGGCGTAAGGATCGAGTTAGATCGCGATATTATTATATAGGTACACGCACGGGGTATACCCGCGTGTGAACGAAACCATTAAAGGTCGGTATTTTTATTTTCAGTGCGAATTTTGTGACAGTTATTCAAGTGTACAATTCGTAAAAGTGCCATCTAGTGGAGAAATATACTCTTTACATTCACTATTTAAATTGAGTTTTTGTCGGCAAAGTTCTATAGTTTTGTATTATATTGCAAAAATTATATTATTATCTACTATGAATTAGGTACCAATATTTTAGAAAGTATGTCGGAGGCTTCTTTCTTTAAGCCAAATCTTGGCATTACCCTTTGCTTACAATTTACTTTATAAAAGGCACAGGTGGCTTTACCATTCTGCCAGTCCGTATGGTATAAGTAACTAACTTATCGCCTAATCCAGTATTCTTACTACTATAATTTGATTCGTTTGAAATTTATTTAGAAATAATCGATGTACTATATGCCGATTCCGCTAACATGAACGCGGGTCTCAGTCTATCTATTGATATTTCGACTTGCCTATTTGGAAGTTTTATCTTAAAAACTTTATTACGCCTACTTAAGACGCTATAGAGGCCATCGTAAGTAGGTTGTAAGGACTTTTTAACTGCATCGTTTCATAAGAAAACGTGTGAGCAACTACCTAATTCTTTAAAAACTAATAAATTCCGTAAATCGCTTGCATTTCGTGACTTGGGACGGAGGTTGTTTATGTTCTCTCGCAATCTTTCGACTTAGGTATAATCATCACCAGTGTACTTTAGCCTCACCTCGTTATAAAAATCACCCGGTAAGTGCAATGACTGGCTTAGCACTAGTTCGGCTGCGCTAAGGCCAGTGTCACACCTGCTGGCGGCTCGCAATCCGAATAAAACGGTTGGTAACTGCTCGTCCCAAGATTCGCTATCTAGTAATCTAGCAGATAGAGCTGCTTTTAAGGAACGATGCCATCTCTCAATCATCCCATTGCTCTGCGGCCTATACGGCGTTGTTCTTATCCGCTGTACCCCTAAGAACTTTAATAGATTACCAAATAGTTCGCTCTCGAACTGTCTACCCTGATCACTGGTCAATCTTTTCAGACAACTAAACCTGCATATATATCCAATTCTCATAGATGGCTTTCGCTACAGTTTCGGCGGTAATAACTGTGGTAGGTATCGCTTCCGGCCAGCGTGTACAACAGTCTATAATAGTGACGCAATACCTGTTGTTATGTCGTGTGGTAGGCAGAGGGCCGACAATATCCACGTGTATGTGATCAAAACGCTAGCTTGGCTCGAATGTACCTAATGCTGTGACTACATGGCGACTTACCTTACTTTTTTGGCAGGGAATGCATGCCTTCGCCCACATACCCACTTGTTTATTCATACCAGGCCAAAAGAATCTTCTGCTTACGATTTTACGTGTCGTTTTAATACCTGGAAGACTTATGTTATAAACCGATTCGAAAGCGGTTCTTCTAAATGCTTCTGGAACATACGGCCTGATATTACCATTAGCTATATCGCAATATACGCTTCTGCTGACGTTGGGAACGTGTATTTGTTTTAACAGTATAGCGTTCGAGCCGCCTTGGTTGTGTAATAGTTGCGTAATTTGACTATCCGTTTGCTACGCTACTACCAATTCCTCGTAATCTATACACGTTGGATAAACAATGGTTTCAACACGTGATAAGGCGTCAGCCACCGGGTTCTCGCTTCCGTTGACATGTTGTATATCGCTTGTATATTCGCTGATATACAACAATTGTCTGATGCGTCTGGGTGTTTCTTTTACTACACTTACCTTTGAAAGGGCGAATGTTTGTGGTCACTATAAACAGTTAATTCTCGACCTTCTATCATTCCCTTAAAATACATAATCGACATGTATATAGCGAGTAACTCTCTATCATATGTACTGTGCCTTTGTTGGATATCCGATAATTTTTTGGAGAAATACCCGAGTGGTTGCCAAACGTTGTTAACCCTCTGTTGCAATACTGCGCCCACGCAGGTATTCGAGGCATCTGTCATTAGTGATAACGGCGCTTCAGAAATAGGATGAGATAATGTAACGGCGCTTTGTAGGCTTACCTTACACTTCTCGTACGCGGCTTCGGCTTCAGCGTCCCACTCTATTTTGGTCTTACCTTTTTCCCTGAGTTATGAAATAACTTTTTAAGGTACATATGATATTCTGCTGATTTGGGAAAATATAATCTGTAAAAGTTAACCATACCTAAAAATCGTCAGACTTGCTCCACTGTCTCCGGTTTGGGGTAGTTCTTGATGGCTTGGACCTTATCAGATAGTGGACTAATACCTGCTGAAGTAACTTTGTCACCTAAAAATTCAACTTCTGTAACTCCAAATAAGCTCTTACTGATATTTATGGTCAACCCGATATTATGGAATCTTTCGAATGCTTTCCTAATATGCTCTTTGTTGATAGCGCTATTTTTAGACGTGATAATGACGTCATCGATGTAGCAGAATAATGACGACTCATACTCATTGTGTACACTTTTGCCAAAGTTTCCAATTCCTTTTAACTCCGTGTTGTTCATAAACCTCTGGAAGGTCTGTGCAGCGTTCCTAAAGCCAAAAGTCATACGCGGAAATTCATATATACCAAACGGCGTGGTGATGGTCGTCTTCTCGATGTCCTCGGGTGCAACTTCGATAAAATCGTAAGCTCTATTAATATCTAATTTAGTGTACACTGTTTTACCTGACAAACCATAACTAAAGTCGTGATGTCTCGGGATCGAGTATCGGTTCGGTTTAGTAACAGCATCGAGTCGTCGGTAATCACCGCAGGGCCGTATCTGACCATCTTTTTTCTGAACCACATGTAACGGACTAGCTCACTGACTCCTAGAAGGCCTACAAATTCCTAATTCTTGGATATAACGAAATTCATCCCTGACTACTTGTAACTTATCCAGTGGTAGTGGTCTAGGCCTAGAAAAATAGGTGGACCTGTCGTCTCGATATAATGTTTAACTGTATGTGTAGGATACTGGCTTACTAATATCCGAGAACTCTTCCAACAAGTCACGAAATGGATGCGTTTTCTGTATACTTTTAATCACGGGATAATTATGTCTTACGATGGTACCAACAGAGCATACATTCGTAACACAATCTATTAACTTTCTATTATGTAAATCTACCAGTAATCGGTTTGTCTTTAGAAAATCTGCCCCAATTATTGGTTTAATTACATCACATATAATAAATGACCATTTAAAACAACGTCTTAACCCAAATTAAGCTCTAATGTTATAACGCCGTAAGTATCAATCTCCGACCTTTAGCGGCGAATAACTTATAACTAGTTTTTTTACGATAACCTTTTAGCTTAAATCTAGTAACGGGTGCCACCGATACATTGGCACCTATGTCAATGAGGAAATTCATACCGGTTTTGGTATCCATCACGCTCCGGCCGTGGCTTTCGATGGGAGACCGTATCATATTTGACTCGGTCGCTTTGGTATTGGGGACCCTTCACGGCCTCAAATTGGACTAACCACATTTTGGGCATATCCGTTCAAAACTGTGGTATGCGCGACGAAACACTTATGGCTGCCAACTCACTTGCTTGGACGTGCTGGTAGCCGGCGACGGTTGAGCCATTGCTACGAACGAAATTGTCTATTGTAACACGGCACTGTCTCATTAATTCGCGTCTGCCCGCGATCACATCACCAATCACGTCGGGGTCACCAATTGCTGAGTCCCTCTATATATATTGGTGTACTGGTATCGGTATATAACAGGGTGATGTGTCGGGGAGCAAAATGATAGATTGATTTTTGTCCATAATACGTATATGTCGGCACTGCACATAACATTTGACATCCGCTGTCAATTACGTCGAAATAGAGTGACAAGTATCGTCACTCTTGTGGAACGTCAACGGTGGTGGCGAGGCGGCCATCTCACGCGCACCTCGCTTACGACGAATCGCTTATTTTCGACGCAATCTTTAAACATTCTATGTTTATATAACCATTAGCCAATCCGTAATTATTGAGCAGTGAATAACGTACGTTACATACACCATCCTGTGCCTACATATATTACAATCGTTCACAAAACTACACGTCGTGTTAGGCCTCTTGTACACGCTAAGAAATTTCACCGTGTCTGCTACAGATAGGACCAATTCATCATGTACACTACAAGAATTTTGTCGGATCTAGGCAAGAAAACTTATCGTGTCTACTGCAGACAAGACGAATAGGAACGTGTAAACGATAAGATTGTTTTCGGGCAGTCGTGCGTAGGGTGTGATAGACTTGACAAGTCTGTTATTAATTTTCGTTTGTTTGTGTAGAAAATGTTAACTACGTCCACGCAAATAAACGTACAAAAACTACCTGAACCACCTCACCTAGCCCGCCCCCACCGCACCGCAGCAAAACGTCGAGGGAATGCGTCTTTCTTATATCACAGGTGCAGGCTACAGGTGTATACCTAGCTATGTTACACGTGGGGTTAAATGAGGCACCAGTAAATTTTACCAAGTATTATATTATAACAACAATATGAATTAATAGATAAACTTGAGGACTAAGAGCTTTAAAGTACATTACAACATAAAAATACAAGCAATAGTTATTAGCATTGATAGCCTGTACACTTCTTACTTATTAAAACCTCGCTAAAATAAATCCCCATACACATTCATAATCTGACACCTTCATCCCCAAGCCGTATCATATTTTCATTCGCTTTTATACTTTTAATTTCTTATTGTATTTTGTGACTATAGCACGATGGTCTCTGGTTTGATACCCGGGTTAGGCAAAGTGTAATTGGGATTTTCTATCATTAAATTTATTATTATTATAAAGTAGAATTGTGTCCGGTAAACGGTCATCATTACATAGGATCTAAAACTATAGTTTGTAGCCTCAACTAGATTTATATATATACAGGGTGTCCGGTAATGCATAACCTTGAAATGTCTTATAGTAGAAATGATGGCCGTTCAGAAAAAAAAAATGAATAAATATCATAACAGTTCTATAGTTTCATACTTTTGACTGTCTATCTATTAGCATAATTAGTGTTTAATAAAACAACAAAAAACCGATGGGAATTCAATCATTTACGATCGTAGTGTACAAGAAAGTTGAATATGGTAATTTAAAAAAATCATATCTCAGGTAGTAGTTAGGATAGATTTTTTTTATTTTTTTTTGATTTTTCAAGATTATCCATCAATTACCGGACACCTGTATATATCATGCAAATCCTGCGTCGCGGAGCACATTAAAAATATTCGCCTAGACTTGGACCAACATTTGTGGATCACACAAATTTTTATCACAAATATTTACCCAGCAACATTTTTGCAGTCACAGTGGCGAGGCGAGCACTTTAATCTCTACGCCATTCGAGCACATACCTACCCTATCAGGGATATACCCGAGAATTATATACATTATACATATGTATGTAACATCGTTAGTTTTAATCTGCGTCAGCAACGGTTTCTTTTTCATAATTACGAATTATAAAAGCCCACCACACATAGACAACAGAGGTGGAGCGATACCGGTGGCAGACATTTTGTATTGTTTGAATTAGTATGAACCATTACACACACGGCCACTTCAGTTCATGTATGTAATGTAACGAAAATACGCCTCCGCTTCGTGTGTGGTCGGCTTTAAAATGTCGGCGGTATTGATTAAAATGAAAACGATCAGCATTAGTATAACTATATATATACTGTAAATATACAAATCAATAAACTAATTTTACATCTAATGAGCTCCTTGTTCGGGCAGCATTACTGAAACAAAAATTACATTGATTAAGGTTTGGTTTAAGCTTGGGACATTTGAGTGAAACTGATTAGATTAATTGTCTTATTTTTTAAAGGTAACTTTACTTATATAATTTTGATTTTTATAAACATTGACGGACACAAAGAACAGTTTTAGAATTAGAATAACAACTATCGTTCTTTTTTAAAGGCAACTTTCGCTCTAGGTTTACTTCCTGCATTGCGGGCGATTATACAAACGTTGAAACAATGGACACAAAGAACGCACAGAGTCAAAACAACTGTTTGTCGTCACATGGATCACACAAATTTTTGTCCCGTGTGGGGATCGAACTCGCAACACATGGCGCAATGGTAGCAATGAGGCGATCACTTAAACCACTAGGTCACCCGTGCAGTCAAAAACGGAATACTAATGGTTGCTTTAAACTGTATAATTATACATAATGGGTGATAGAAGTTAAATACTACAGACCGCTAACCGACCTATGTTTAAGCTCCTTGTTCGGGCGGCAATACTGAAACAAAAATTACATTGATTAGGGTTTGGTTTTAGCTTGGGATATTTGAATGAAACTGATTAGATTAATTGTCTTATGTTTTAAAGGTAACTTTACTTATATAATTTTGGTTTTTATAAACATTGACGGACACAAAGAACAGATTTAGAATTAGAATAACTATCGGTCTTTTTTAAAGGCAACTTTCGCTGTAGGTCTACTTCCTGCATTGCGGGCGATTATACAAACGTTGAAACAATGGACACAAAAACACACAGAGTCAAAACAACTGTTTGTCATCACATGGATCACACAAATTTTTGTCCCGTGTGGGGGATCGAACTCGCAACACATGGCGCAGTGGCAGCAATGAGGCGATCACTTAAACCACTACGTCACCCGTGCAGTCAAAAAAGGAATACTAATGGTTGCTTTAAACTGTATAATTATACATAATGGATGATAGAAGTTAAGTACTACAGACCGCTAACCGACCTATGTTTAGAGAGTTAAACATAGGTCGGTTAGCGGTCTATAGTACTTCTATCATCCATTATGTATTATACAGTTTAAAGCAACCATTAGATCACGTATGACTCGATCTGTAACCAACATTGCGACTCGATGTTATAATTCTATGTCCGAACCGGTGAAATGGGTTGTATTTTTTCTTATTAACTCATTCCATAAGTTAATCACACTGTTTGATAATGATATGGCAGTGACTAGCTTGTGCCCAATCACCAAATCTGATTCTGCACGGCTCTATCACTTGAAGTAGAAATATTTTATGTTTTTTTTGGGTGTGACATTTACACACTGAATAGACTGCATGTGACTAAAGATAAGAACATACACCATAACAAGAAGTCGAAACGGCTCGCCGGTTATATCTTTTTGTAGATGAGCCATGACTATCAAATTTCCTTATTTTAATATAAAAGCACTGATGTATTTTATTTTGTTTTATTATGGGAGCTTACAGCTACATACAAGTAGTTATATAAATACAATCAATAAACGCCAATAACGAGCTTCCACAATTAGTTCACAGCTTGATTATACGACAGCTTAAGCACATTTAGTATAAAAGAAAAGAAAAACAAAAAAAATTACTTAACAAATGTATTTACAAGATAAGAGCCAGTACTAGTATCCAATATTTATAAATTATCAACAAAAAACTTGGTTAAGAAGGATCTGGCAGAATATTTACTAGTAGTAAAAAGATCAAAACGACTGTCAACATTTAGTTTGTTAAATTCAATGAATACTCTAGGCAGAAAGCCAATCACTCTAAAATGAGTTTGGCACGGAGGTCTATATAACAAGAGATTTCTACGTAAATTTCTTACTGGAATTCTTAACTTTATATTCGAAAGAAGTTCAGGACAGTCGATCAATATCTGAGCAATATTGAAGAGAAAAGTTATGTCTGAAATGTTACGTCTTACGTATAATAAATAACTCACCATAAGAATCTTTTCTGTAGCGATTGTAGACCATTTTCGCGATCACCGCAATTAGGATACCAGCACCAAAAGCTAGGAAGATGGACCATAAAATTGCCGCTAGTGAATATGATTTGTCTTTATCGCCTAGTGTATGGTAGCCCGCTGCATTGCTGTCGAAGAGAAAAAGTATACCATTATAAATAAATATCTATCTATATGTCTGTGGAAGCCTCAAGAAAATATTCATCTAAATGCAATTTATTTCTGTGCTTGAAATTTACATACATACTCGTACATACATAGATTCAGGCCTGTTTCCCAGAGAGGTAGGCAGAGACTACGGATTTCCATTTGCTATGATCCTGACACACTTCACTGGCTTCATTCACTTTCATCACATTCCTCAAACACGCTCGCCGGTTTAAGGTGCTCTTAACCTGGCCTTTGTCTCCGAGCTGGTCAAGAAACGTTCGCCTAGGTCTGCCTCTTACGACTGTTCCATTCACACTAGCCTTATAAAATTTCTTAGTTAGTCTTTTCTCGTCCATTCTTTCTACATGCCCAAACCAGCTTAACATAACCTTTTCTATTCTTGAAATTGAATAAAGCTCTATCTATTGGTTTGTTTCTGAACGTCAAGCGTGAGCTTAAGTGATGTCGCCATAGAGCCGATGTGTCAGTTGTAGTGACACTTATGACTGTCAGTGTCGTATTACCGATAACATAATATACTAGTCTATGGTGTCGTATTGACGTTACATAAGCGGACGCATTCGCTGTGACAAACTCGCTGCGTTACCGATTAAATCAGTGTTAATCGAAGTCAACCATTATCATTAGTATACGTACGAAGTATAATACCACAAGTTGCCGCTTTCTATGAAGAAAATCGGTAGCGTTGTGGTTTTAATATTATGTTAATTTTGCATATATACGACGAATTAGATGTAGGTCGTAAACGACAATTTCATAATTAACGACCTAATATAAAAAAGGCAAAGAGTTCGTTTGTTTTTATGTCTGGATGCCCAAAGATTACTCTGGAACAGAATGGGTTTGAAGAATAATCTTTTCATTTATTAACATAATGCTTGAAGAAGGCTATAAGCTTTTATATAACATCACACTACGAGCCTAGGCAGCGGAATAGTAATCATAGATATAGGTAAAATCGCAGGAGATAGCTATTACTATTAATAAACTGTGGCGAGGTTGTGTCACTAAATTGATTTTTGGTGATATTTTTAAAAGTGATGCTACGAGAAGGATTGCCCTTAACACAGTTTAACTAATTATCAGATTATAACAATTAGTTGTACTCAGTACATGTACGACTGACTACAACATTGTCACGTTCATATGTATTACTTTGTGATCTAAATAAACAAATACTTTAAACCTTGCCTACAAAATCATACTCAAAGATGGAGGACGCTATATGAAGCTAATGTTCCAAAGAACTAAACGTATTATTCCTTCGTCGCGAGTTGCAATCATAGCTTGCATGCTTCTACATAGAGGTACGAAAATAATTAGTTTATTATGTACGTTTAGTATTGTTTTTAGAATAGGGTACTATATAATACTGATAATAGAGATGAGATCATTTTTGATTATAATTCACACAGTCCAATTCGTATTTATCAACTTAAGTTGCTTAGGAAGCGTAATGTCATAGAGAGCTAGATAGCGTATTACCGACAATTTTTAAAAATGTACCATACAATCGATAAAGTTGGCGTCATACCTACTCCACCGACAAGAGCAAAGCTCGTATAAAGAAGACCATACATTTGGTAATTTATCGTCAAATATAAATAATTAATATATTTTGTATACTTATGTATATATCTAAAACGTAGCATTCTTAAAAGCAATAGTCAGGTAGCCTATTAATAAGGAGCACATGTCTTGTTGCCTATGAGTTGATATTATAATTTATGATCACACTCATTTCTATATTAGTGTAACATTATATTAGAGTATTTTATTTAAATACATATAATACTTATATGAACTTCATTGATATCTCACCCCTTTATCGTAGTATCATGTATTCTTCCCGTAGTACTTTCCACATCTTCGGTTGTTGTTGAGATACTCGGTCCACTGGAGCCCAGTGTTGAGGATTCTGTTGTGATTGGTCTGAAACGGCGTGGAATTTGAAGAATTATCTTTTCATTTATTAACATAATGCTTGAAGAAGGCTATAAGCTTTTTTATAACATCACACTACGAGCCTAGGCAGCGGAATAGTAATCATAGATATGGGTAAAATCGCAGGAGATAGCTATTACTATTAATAAACTGTGGCGAGCTTGTGTCACTAAATTGATTTTTGGTGATATTTTCAAAACTGATGCTACGAGAAGGATTGCCCTTAACACAGTTTAACTAATTATCAGATTATAACAATTAGTTGTACTCAGTACATGTACGACTGACTACAACATTGTCACGTTCATATGTATTACTTTGTGATCTAAATAAACAAATACTTTAAACCTTGCCTCCAAAATCATACTCAAAGATGGAGGACGCTATATGAAGCTAATGTTCCAAAGAACTGAACGTATTATTCCTTCGTCGCGAGTTGCAATCATAGCTTGCATGCTTCTACATAGAGGTACGAAAAA
Organism: Catocala sponsa; assembly: GCA_963564715.1. Lineage (NCBI taxonomy): Eukaryota > Metazoa > Arthropoda > Insecta > Lepidoptera > Erebidae > Catocala > Catocala sponsa. The sequence goes on from OY751334.1 coordinate 6,394,400, forward strand.
AATTAGTTTATTATGTACGTTTAGTATTGTTTTTAGAATAGGGTACTATATAATACTGATAATAGAGATGAGATCATTTTTGATTATAATTCACACAGTCCAATTCGTATTTATCAACTTAAGTTGCTTAGGAAGCGTAATGTCATAGAGAGCTAGATAGCGTATTAGCGACAATTTTTAAAAATGTACCATACAATCGATAAAGATGGCGTCATACCTACTCCACCGACAAGAGCAAAGCTCGTATAAAGAAGACCATACATTTGGTAATTTATCGTCAAATATAAATAATTAATATATTTTGTATACTTATGTATATATCTAAAACGTAGCATTCTTAAAAGCAATAGTCAGGTAGCCTATTAATAAGGAGCACATGTCTTGTTGCCTATGAGTTGATATTATAATTTATGATCACACTCATTTCTATATTAGTGTAACATTATATTAGAGTATTTTATTTAAATACAATACTTATATGAACTTCATTGATATCTCACCCCTTTGTCGTAGTATCATGTATTTTTTCCGTAGTACTTTCCACAGCTTCGGTTGTTGTTGAGATACTCGGTCCACTGGAGCCCAGTGTTGAGGAATCTGTTGTGATTGGTCTGAAACGGCGTGGAATTTGAAGAATTATCTTTTCATTTATTAACATAATGCTTGAAGAAGGCTATAAGCTTTTTTATAACATCACACTACGAGCCTAGGCAGCGGAATAGTAATCATAGATATAGGTAAAATCGCAGGAGATAGCTATTACTATTAATAAACTGTGGCGAGCTTGTGTCACTAAATTGATTTTTGGTGATATTTTCAAAACTGATGCTACGAGAAGGATTGCCCTTAACACAGTTTAACTAATTATCAGATTATAACAATTAGTTGTACTCAGTACATGTACGACTGACTACAACATTGTCACGTTCATATGTATTACTTTGTGATCTAAATAAACAAATACTTTAAACCTTGCCTACAAAATCATACTCAAAGATGGAGGACGCTATATGAAGCTAATGTTCCAAAGAACTAAACGTATTATTCCTTCGTCGCGAGTTGCAATCATAGCTTGCATGCTTCTACATAGAGGTACGAAAATAATTAGTTTATTATGTACGTTTAGTATTGTTTTTAGAATAGGGTACTATATAATACTGATAATAGAGATGAGATCATTTTTGATTATAATTCACACAGTCCAATTCGTATTTATCAACTTAAGTTGCTTAGGAAGCGTAATGTCATAGAGAGCTAGATAGCGTATTACCGACAATTTTTAAAAATGTACCATACAATCGATAAAGATGGCGTCATACTTACTCCACCGACAAGAGCAAAGCTCTTAAGTATAAAGAAGACCATACATTTGGTAATTTATCGTCAAATATAAATAATTAATATATTTTGTATACTTATGTATATATCTAAAACGTAGCATTCTTAAAAGCAATAGTCAGGTAGCCTATTAATAAGGAGCACATGTCTTGTTGCCTATGAGTTGATATTATAATTTATGATCACACTCATTTCTATATTAGTGTAACATTATATTAGAGTATTTTATTTAAATACAATACTTATATGAACTTCATTGATATCTCACCCCTTTATCGTAGTATCATGTATTCTTCCCGTAGTACTTTCCACATCTTCGGTTGTTGTTGAGATACTCGGTCCACTGGAGCCCAGTGTTGAGGAATCTGTTGTGATTGGTCTGAAACGGCGTGGAATTTGAAGAATTATCTTTTCATTTATTAACATAATGCTTGAAGAAGGCTATAAGCTTTTTTATAACATCACACTACGAGCCTAGGCAGCGGAATAGTAATCATAGATATGGGTAAAATCGCAGGAGATAGCTATTACTATTAATAAACTGTGGCGAGCTTGTGTCACTAAATTGATTTTTGGTGATATTTTCAAAACTGATGCTACGAGAAGGATTGCCCTTAACACAGTTTAACTAATTATCAGATTATAACAATTAGTTGTACTCAGTACATGTACGACTGACTACAACATTGTCACGTTCATATGTATTACTTTGTGATCTAAATAAACAAATACTTTAAACCTTGCCTACAAAATCATACTCAAAGATGGAGGACGCTATATGAAGCTAATGTTCCAAAGAACTAAACGTATTATTCCTTCGTCGCGAGTTGCAATCATAGCTTGCATGCTTCTACATAGAGGTACGAAAATAATTAGTTTATTATGTACGTTTAGTATTGTTTTTAGAATAGGGTACTATATAATACTGATAATAGAGATGAGATCATTTTTGATTATAATTCACACAGTCCAATTCGTATTTATCAACTTAAGTTGCTTAGGAAGCGTAATGTCATAGAGAGCTAGATAGCGTATTACCGACAATTTTTAAAAATGTACCATACAATCGATAAAGATGGCGTCATACTTACTCCACCGACAAGAGCAAAGCTCGTATAAAGAAGACCATACATTTGGTAATTTATCGTCAAATATAAATAATTAATATATTTTGTATACTTATGTATATATCTAAAACGTAGCATTCTTAAAAGCAATAGTCAGGTAGCCTATTAATAAGGAGCACATGTCTTGTTGCCTATGAGTTGATATTATAATTTATGATCACACTCATTTCTATATTAGTGTAACATTATATTAGAGTATTTTATTTAAATACAATACTTATATGAACTTCATTGATATCTCACCCCTTTGTCGTAGTATCATGTATTTTTTCCGTAGTACTTTCCACAGCTTCGGTTGTTGTTGAGATACTCGGTCCACTGGAGCCCAGTGTTGAGGAATCTGTTGTGATTGGTCTGAAACGGCGTGGAATTTGAAGAATTATCTTTTCATTTATTAACATAATGCTTGAAGAAGGCTATAAGCTTTTTTATAACATCACACTACGAGCCTAGGCAGCGGAATAGTAATCATAGATATAGGTAAAATCGCAGGAGATAGCTATTACTATTAATAAACTGTGGCGAGCTTGTGTCACTAAATTGATTTTTGGTGATATTTTCAAAACTGATGCTACGAGAAGGATTGCCCTTAACACAGTTTAACTAATTATCAGATTATAACAATTAGTTGTACTCAGTACATGTACGACTGACTACAACATTGTCACGTTCATATGTATTACTTTGTGATCTAAATAAACAAATACTTTAAACCTTGCCTACAAAATCATACTCAAAGATGGAGGACGCTATATGAAGCTAATGTTCCAAAGAACTAAACGTATTATTCCTTCGTCGCGAGTTGCAATCATAGCTTGCATGCTTCTACATAGAGGTACGAAAATAATTAGTTTATTATGTACGTTTAGTATTGTTTTTAGAATAGGGTACTATATAATACTGATAATAGAGATGAGATCATTTTTGATTATAATTCACACAGTCCAATTCGTATTTATCAACTTAAGTTGCTTAGGAAGCGTAATGTCATAGAGAGCTAGATAGCGTATTACCGACAATTTTTAAAAATGTACCATACAATCGATAAAGATGGCGTCATACTTACTCCACCGACAAGAGCAAAGCTCTTAAGTATAAAGAAGACCATACATTTGGTAATTTATCGTCAAATATAAATAATTAATATATTTTGTATACTTATGTATATATCTAAAACGTAGCATTCTTAAAAGCAATAGTCAGGTAGCCTATTAATAAGGAGCACATGTCTTGTTGCCTATGAGTTGATATTATAATTTATGATCACACTCATTTCTATATTAGTGTAACATTATATTAGAGTATTTTATTTAAATACAATACTTATATGAACTTCATTGATATCTCACCCCTTTATCGTAGTATCATGTATTCTTCCCGTAGTACTTTCCACATCTTCGGTTGTTGTTGAGATACTCGGTCCACTGGAGCCCAGTGTTGAGGAATCTGTTGTGATTGGTCTGAAACGGCGTGGAATTTGAAGAATTATCTTTTCATTTATTAACATAATGCTTGAAGAAGGCTATAAGCTTTTTTATAACATCACACTACGAGCCTAGGCAGCGGAATAGTAATCATAGATATGGGTAAAATCGCAGGAGATAGCTATTACTATTAATAAACTGTGGCGAGCTTGTGTCACTAAATTGATTTTTGGTGATATTTTCAAAACTGATGCTACGAGAAGGATTGCCCTTAACACAGTTTAACTAATTATCAGATTATAACAATTAGTTGTACTCAGTACATGTACGACTGACTACAACATTGTCACGTTCATATGTATTACTTTGTGATCTAAATAAACAAATACTTTAAACCTTGCCTACAAAATCATACTCAAAGATGGAGGACGCTATATGAAGCTAATGTTCCAAAGAACTAAACGTATTATTCCTTCGTCGCGAGTTGCAATCATAGCTTGCATGCTTCTACATAGAGGTACGAAAATAATTAGTTTATTATGTACGTTTAGTATTGTTTTTAGAATAGGGTACTATATAATACTGATAATAGAGATGAGATCATTTTTGATTATAATTCACACAGTCCAATTCGTATTTATCAACTTAAGTTGCTTAGGAAGCGTAATGTCATAGAGAGCTAGATAGCGTATTACCGACAATTTTTAAAAATGTACCATACAATCGATAAAGATGGCGTCATACTTACTCCACCGACAAGAGCAAAGCTCTTAAGTATAAAGAAGACCATACATTTGGTAATTTATCGTCAAATATAAATAATTAATATATTTTGTATACTTATGTATATATCTAAAACGTAGCATTCTTAAAAGCAATAGTCAGGTAGCCTATTAATAAGGAGCACATGTCTTGTTGCCTATGAGTTGATATTATAATTTATGATCACACTCATTTCTATATTAGTGTAACATTATATTAGAGTATTTTATTTAAATACAATACTTATATGAACTTCATTGATATCTCACCCCTTTATCGTAGTATCATGTATTCTTCCCGTAGTACTTTCCACATCTTCGGTTGTTGTTGAGATACTCGGTCCACTGGAGCCCAGTGTTGAGGAATCTGTTGTGATTGGTCTGAAACGGCGTGGAATTTGAAGAATTATCTTTTCATTTATTAACATAATGCTTGAAGAAGGCTATAAGCTTTTTTATAACATCACACTACGAGCCTAGGCAGCGGAATAGTAATCATAGATATGGGTAAAATCGCAGGAGATAGCTATTACTATTAATAAACTGTGGCGAGCTTGTGTCACTAAATTGATTTTTGGTGATATTTTCAAAACTGATGCTACGAGAAGGATTGCCCTTAACACAGTTTAACTAATTATCAGATTATAACAATTAGTTGTACTCAGTACATGTACGACTGACTACAACATTGTCACGTTCATATGTATTACTTTGTGATCTAAATAAACAAATACTTTAAACCTTGCCTACAAAATCATACTCAAAGATGGAGGACGCTATATGAAGCTAATGTTCCAAAGAACTAAACGTATTATTCCTTCGTCGCGAGTTGCAATCATAGCTTGCATGCTTCTACATAGAGGTACGAAAATAATTAGTTTATTATGTACGTTTAGTATTGTTTTTAGAATAGGGTACTATATAATACTGATAATAGAGATGAGATCATTTTTGATTATAATTCACACAGTCCAATTCGTATTTATCAACTTAAGTTGCTTAGGAAGCGTAATGTCATAGAGAGCTAGATAGCATATTACCGACAATTTTTAAAAATGTACCATACAATCGATAAAGATGGCGTCATACTTACTCCACCGACAAGAGCAAAGCTCTTAAGTATAAAGAAGACCATACATTTGGTAATTTATCGTCAAATATAAATAATTAATATATTTTGTATACTTATGTATATATCTAAAACGTAGCATTCTTAAAAGCAATAGTCAGGTAGCCTATTAATAAGGAGCACATGTCTTGTTGCCTATGAGTTGATATTATAATTTATGATCACACTCATTTCTATATTAGTGTAACATTATATTAGAGTATTTTATTTAAATACAATACTTATATGAACTTCATTGATATCTCACCCCTTTGTCGTAGTACTACCATCTGTTTCGGTTGTTTCGATTTTTATTGTGGTACCCGGCGTACTGGAGCTCACTTTTCCTAATTTGTCAGCTGCAGATTTCGATATACTACACTTGCCAAAACTTTCTGCAATTGGTCTGTAAAAACACGCATATGTTATTATTTTCTTCGAAGCTTGAACAACTTATTTGATGGATAAATAAAATATACTTACTTCATAACGTTCTTACAAAAATCTACGAAGTGGTTATACCTGAAAAATAAAACAGAATGTACTAAAGTGCATTTTGAAATATGTACATAAGGTATATATCCGTGGCCGGCGTGAATATGTTGACATGTCCAAAATCGCGATTTTACAGGGCACCAATTTTAAAGTTTGACATATTATGAAAAATCGAGTTAAGTGCTATAGTTGCATCTCAGAATTGATTTAAGGATAAATTTGTGTGATCTTTCGAATAATAATAAGAAATACGCTTAAATTATAACAGTATTTTTAATATGAGACTTATCAATTTGTGCACCAACTAGTTATCTATATATATTTACCAATTTTGTAAGGAAAACATACCAAATAAAGGGTAATTAATTAATTAATCATTAATTAATTACCCTTTATTTGGTATGTTTGATCACTTTTGATCTCCCCTACACCCGTGTTGGGGTCTTACATGGGGTTAGAGGAGCTAGGTATATCGAGCACGCCACAATCGTAGCGATAAGTCCCGTTTTTGAGGAGTGGCTAGACAGGCGGCATGGCGCCCTCACCTTACGTTGACACATGTAGTGACTGGCCACGGTTCCTTTGGTCAGTTCCTGTGTCGCATAGGTCGGCAAGAGACGCCCGGTTATCACCACTGTGGCGCCAACTGCCGCGATGTTTTTGTAGACACGGCGTAGCACACATTGGCGGATTGCCCCGCCTGGGCTTTGCAGCGCCGTGAGTTGGTCTCGGCAGTTGGAATGGTTGCCCTCTCGCCCCCGGCTGGCCGCCCCCGTGTGTGTTAGAACGCCGTCACCTCCTTCTATGAGGAAGATTTCTATGAAGGAGGTGGCGGAGCGGGATAGGTAGCGCTGAAACCCTGTCTCCAACCGCAGAACCGGCAACCGGAGGGCGCGGGATGACCCACAGCAACCAAGAGGTTTTACGTGGACATCGTGGGCCTGCCCGCAATCCGATCAGCTCTAGGTCCGAGAGGTGGCATGCGTGTTCCTACGTACGTCTCTCAGTTGTGTGTTCTTCGTCTACAGTAATGTAGAAAAGTAGGGATAAAATATCTCTCTAAATAGATAGTAGGTAGATAGAGGCGTGGCCCCGCCGATTGCGGTTATGTCGAGAAACACCGTGGAGTGATAATAAAATTTTTAGATTAAAGGAAATTTTGAAGGACCCGTTGCCAATTAGTGCCGAAAGAAAAATTATTTAATGGATCTTTTGGAGTTTGGCTGCCAGAGAAATCTTTGTTTGGATGCATCATCCCTTGGATATTATTTCTGAAAAATCGGCAAAATCTTTCAGTCATTATGACAACATTAAAGTGATTTTTTATTTTGCATATCCTCACTAACTGCAACCTATCATTCAAATGATTAATCTTCATTTGCGTTCTTTTTTCGCTTTTTCTGTAATTGCGTGATCTGAGTCGCACTCCATGTGAGCATGTCCACTTATGAGAAATATGTGATTATTGCAAAGTAAGGTGGTTATTAAGTGAAAACATAAACATCATGGCCACGATGCTATTTTTATTTTGTCCTCCGTATGTTTCAGCGTAGAAAATGATCTCCTCACATCGGGTCACATGTTTGGCATAATTGAAATAAACATTAAGCAATTCGATTTGTTTCTTGACCTCCTATGGTCTCATCCCACGTATAACATGTTGTTGAGTTGTTTCCTAGGTCATGAATGGTTAAGTTAAATGACCAAAGCTGTCGTTTGTGAGAGGAGACCGAAGTTTTTAAATAAGGCGTTGGTAGGCATTGTTGGAGGTCAAATCAAATGTTCTAATTGAAGAATCTTTTTTTATAATGTCTTTAGTTATCAAAACGTTTTTCATTATAGGCTTTTTAAGCTTGACTTTGATGGTCAGCTAATTCTGCTTTCAAGATAATTTTGCAATCTCCATCTGCTACTTTAATTTTAGCATGGTAAACGTCGCATGTATTGCACGTCTTTTTCAAGGGGTTGCTTAAGAGAGAGATTTTTCAAGTCGTTCAAGCAGTTTTGACGATAAAATGACATTACATCTGTCATTTTTCGCGCTATTTTTATTTTGGCGGGTATGTATAACTAAAGATATTCCATTTTGAATGCAATACTTACATAATTATATCATAGTTAATATAATCGACACTAGGCGTTCATAACTGGATAACTTAATATATGCGATTATATGTATTTTAATTTGTGTTGGAATTCCTATAATACTAACTGGTTTGCTGATGCATGCGGATTTGAAATCGCCACAGAAAATGTATATTACAAAAACAATATATCTAGGAGATAATTATGGCTTTGTTTTAGAGATAAATCTCAAACATTTATTTGTAGGATATTAATGAATTCACAGTACAGCCTCTCTATTTCACACTTTGTTATAGAAAAATTAAATGACGTTCACAAACTTTATTATTACCAAAGTGCTAGTATTATAGCAAATACAATTATAATCACAAGTAATGCGTTTCATCCTTGGCATATTGTCAGAATGTAAGATAATACCTAAAAACGTCAACATAATTATAATTTACTGAAATAGCAATCTACAAATTGTACAATTTAAAATATCTTGTTACGTATTTGTTTTGTTAGCGAGGATAAATTGATAAACCAACATATCAATATATTGGCAGCAGTATTTTTTATTTTTATGAGCGAACAATAGTTGATATGTCGATATATCAATCTGTTAACAGGATGTATTTTGGTGCGTTAATTTTATTTGTCTTTATTTTAAATAATGTACCTTCAATACCAAGATATCCAGGTTTTACCGAATGTAATAACTCAAAAAGTTATGAATAAATTAAATTGGATTTTTCTCCTGGAAGAACACGGGCTAAAGAAGCACTTAAACGGATAAAAAATTCTTGTATGTCGAGATATCAACGTATTCACACCAGCCAAGGATATATACACATATATATATATATATATGTAACTAATAATACAATTATGTTTTCGACAAAATTATCACGAACACTCGTACTTGTACTCGTTCGCCCAGGTCGACATTCGAACAAAATCATTAGCAGCCTTACTTATAAAAATACCGCTAAACATTGCTTAACTATCTCTTATCTAAGAAGCTCTCATACTTTTAATCAATGAACAACATTTATTTACTTATAAGTAAAGAAATGTTATTAATTGAAACCAATTTTAACGATCTCTTAGGTGATAGTTCGCAAAAACACCAAACACAATTTTATTTTTGCAACATTTGACAGTCAGCATAGAGCATGACCAAACTAATTTACTAAATAATGCAATAAATCCTAACTATCCTAACTAATATTATAAAAGCGAAAATGAGTTTGTTTGTTTGTTTGTTACCTTTTCACGCCTAAACCACTGAACCGATCATCCTGAAATTTTGCATATACGTTGACAGGTGTACAGAAACGGACATAGGCTACCTTTCATCCCGAAAAAAATACTGCTCCGAGGAAAACAATAATAACGTTCTTATGATAATAGATGGCGCCACGTGTCTTTCGAATCATGATTGAATTATATTATTACAAGCAGAGTACAAACTGAATTGATTGTCAAATTCTAAATTAACGCGAGCGAAGCCGCGGGCAAAAGCTAGTAAATAATAAATGTATAATAAACCATTTTTTAGGTTTTAGTATCTGTGGCGTGGCGACTTTAACTTGTATTTATCCTTTGTCTTTAACAGATGGCGTGCTGAATTTTCTTTAGGTAATTTAAAGGTTTGATTGTTGAAAGAGTATATTATCACTTCGTTTAAATATAATAACCAGCTAACTATAAGAAAATAAATTTGTCGTCTGGTTTGTAAGATATACTTAGACAGAAATAAAAATATCAATTTTCACAATTTGAAATAAAGTACAGTGTATTTTTAAATACACATAATCATATCGAACTGCGGAGTATTCTAATGAATAATAACAAAAATAGGTACTATTCTTTCTTAAAAAGTGCATTAACTAGCTAACAAAAATAAACAAAATAAGTTGGAACCAGTGCTCTTCAGTTTCTGATTGTTTTTGTTCGATTATATTTTTGCTATGTTTTTCTTATACATACAGATCGCGCAATCTACGATGGCCGGACTGAACATAGTGTCTCCGAATTGTTGCGCATGTACAGTCGCTAAGACGCGTAACGCCCCCGCCCCCTGTCACCAAAGAGACCTAAAACTTGTAACTGCGACGCCACTCACGCAATGTTCAGTCCGGTCATCGTATATTGCGCGATCTGTACTTCATGATAGAATAGATGATAAGATAGAAAAGATTCTTTTGATATTATAATGTAGTTAGCATCGAATCATTGTAATTATTTGCATCTTTACAAATCACGAATGTATGACTCATGATGGAAGTATATTAGCAAATCACTAATAAAATTTTAATCTTAACACATATTTTCTTTTATGATAATATGATATCTTCAATGTTATGATATTCGCAACGCAAAAATCGTAAAGCGGATTAAACCACACTTTATAGATCTTTCGTCTTCAATAAGCTACAAAATTTTAAAATGTTTGATATTATACCACCTATTTAATTTTTATATAATTACTAGTTTTCACCCGCGGCTTCGCTCGCGTAAATGTAGGTTAGGTTTGCAACAGTTATTTTTTCTGGATGAAAGGTACCCTATGTCCTATTCTGTACCCTTGACAACGTGTATGCAAAATTTCATGTTGATCAGTTAAGTAGTAAAGGCGTAGCGTGAAAGCGTTACAAACAAACAAACAAACAAACTCATTTTCGCATTTATAATATTAGTTAGGATTAATTTCGTAAACGATTGACGTTAAAGTCAAATCTGTCTCAGCTGATCGGAAAATCTGCTATATTGTCTATTAACTAGGTTTAAACAAGGGACCGCCGCTGCGCTGATTAGATCTATGTACTGTTTAGCTATTGATAAACTTACTCTTAGCGCTAACTAACGTTTATAAGTAAGATCTATGTACTGTTTAGCTATTGATAAACTTACTCTTAGCGCTAAGTAACGTTTATAAGTAAGATCTATGTACTGTTTAGCTATTGATAAACTTACTCTTAGCGCTAACTAACGTTTATAAGTAAGATCTATGTACTGTTTAGCTATTGATAAACTTACTCTTAGCGCTAACTAACGTTTATAAGTAAGATCTATGTACTGTTTAGCTATTGATAAACTTACTCTTAGCGCTAACTAACGTTTATAAGTAAGATCTATGTACTGTTTAGCTATTGATAAACTTACTCTTAGCGCTAACTAACGTTTATAAGTAAGATCTATGTACTGTTTAGCTATTGATAAACTTACTCTTAGCGCTAACTAACGTTTATAAGTAAGATCTATGTACTGTGTAGCTATTGATAAACTTACTCTTAGCGCTAACTAACGTTTATAAGTAAGATCTATGTACTGTTTAGCTATTGATAAACTTACTCTTAGCGCTAACTAACGTTTATAAGTAAGATTTCTCATGAACAGTCGCTATACAGCAGCGTTTAGTGTATATATAAGAAAATACACTCTTCTAAATACTTAAAATCGTTTATAGAGTTATTATCCTGTTTAGCTGATCCACAGCTTGCGCAAATATTTGTTCTTAGTACGGATCAAATTTTTGGCGCAGTAATGGTAGCGAAATTACCACTGAAACGATTGCGCTATAGGTACGTGTTAATTTGATATCCTGTTAGAATACCAAACCATTTAATTTACTAATAAAGTAAATTAAAGCTTTCTGTCATGTACATTTAATTTGCCTGGGATTTTTTTTTTTATATTACAATACCCACCTGTATCAAAAGGGACTTTACAAACATTCAAACAACGAGAACAAAGAACACCCAGACACAAAATTATGGTATTTCAACCTTCGATCAAATATACCATAGATGCACATTCTCATACAAAAACCGCGTCAATATTTATTTATTTATTTATTTATTGTCCATAAAACTTACGTCTATCTTTACAGGCAAGCCTAATGCGATAGAGTAGCTGCATTAGACTATCTTATATCTATATCTATAGTATACATACACTTACTATACACTATACTATACGCTTAAATTAAGCTAGTTACTGCAGTGGAAATAAGCAGCATTTGTGAATACGTTCAGTGGACATGTGAACAAATCTATCTGGTCAGACAGTGTGTTGAGCACACGCAGCGCCCGCACGAGCGGCACTGACCAGTACTACTTACTTATAAGTGTCTGCATTTATTATGCAATCCAGGAAATAAACCGGAATAACCATTGAACGCCTATTGAGAAACATTTTGTAATAGTTTAGTTAAAACGCGTCAATGTAAAGCGTCCTAAGTGTATTACTCGCGATACGCAAGCGTACTAAGTATATGGTACGGTCTCCACCGTAGTAGTGGTGTCGATTCGCTCTCGCTTATGGGCAGCGCACGCAAGAGTGAGTGGGACAGGTGCATAATATAGCGCATACGACTGATTTATGCACAGATTTGTTGGGGCCGTTTTTCGAGCAACGATCGTGCATCTATGGTATATTTGATCGATGATTCCAACCCACTACACTAGGTATATTGGCAGTAGCACTTATACCACTATACCATCCGTGCAGTTAAATTCTTCGCTTACACATACATTACATCTACACATATTACTTAAAATATATTTAACTTACCCATCCGTATTGGCTTTCACTGACGTGAAACTCGAGCAAACACTTGCATTTTTCTGAAAAAAAAAATCGCGATGTAGTTTAAAGAATAGAATTCCCTTTAACTTAGATCTATAAAACCTAAAATGAAAGAAACCTACTTAGTTTTTAAAAAGATAATTCCCATACTAGAAAAAATCCTGCGTCGCGGCGGATATTTAAATAACGGACAAAAATTACAACCAGATTTGGAACTACAATTTGATGATTACACAAATATTTGTTTCGTGTCGTGATCGAACCCACTCGGTGCATGGCGGGGTGGCAACTAAAACCACTAAGTCATCCGCCATTAGTAATGATGTATTTTCATGAAATGTAAGTTGCACTCTTTACTCGAGTCTTTTAGACTTTCAATTTCCTCAGTACCTACATATTGGTTTTGATTCTTATACCTATTGACCTCGTAGTATATCGGCCTCGATGGCGTAGTGGTTAGTATAACCGACTGCCACGCCTGAGGTCACGGGTTCGATTCCCGCACAAGTCAAACATTTGTGTGCATGAACATGGATGTTTGTCTTGGTCTGGGTGTTTCTATGTATAATATGTATGTATTTACAAAAAAAAAGTATATAAGTATGTTTATCCATTGTCTAGTACCCATAGTACAAGTTCTGCTTAGTTTGGGCTAGATGGTGTTGTGTGTATGTGGTAGAATATTATATTATTATTATAGAGATCCCTTAGTAATTTAAATTTAGTTATGGAAAAAGTGAAGGCGTGGTATATACATATAATATATTATCTCACTATCTCCAGTCACAATGAATGTCGTGCATCCTTTTTCTGTCATTTAACAAATATATTACCAGATTTTAAGGATTCTTATTTATTATATTTTTTTATTTAAAAACAAGCTTTGTAATTTAAACTTTGCGTAATATAGGTTTTTTGATTAAAATAATTATAAAAATTTATCAACTACTTAGCTGATGGAAAGTTAAAAATAATATGAATTTTACCCGAAATCCGAACAAATCTTAAATTATATAACGTGAAATAAAAGCTATTGCAAATTGATGGTTTTAATAATCAGTCGTCATAATCAATATGGTCAGAACGTTATTACGTTGTTTAATTAAATAAAACCATTTCATACCATTTCGTACTATAAATAAAACCATTTCAGGAAAAATTATGGTTTCAATTTACATTATGTATATATTATAATAGTAATACATTGAAAATAATTTTACATGAGTAGTATATGTATTTACAAAAAAAATAATTATAATTCTATGTTTATCCATCGTCTAGTATCCATAGTACAAGCTCTGCTTAGTTTGGGCTAGATGGTGTTGTGTGTATGTGGTAGAATATTATTATTATTATTATATCAAGATAATCCAGAAATAACTCCAATAAAAAGTAAACACAAGAACGTAAAACGCGCCCGAGCCCGTACAGCAAAAAACATACGGTGGCATGCCACATTATTTTAAAACGTACTTAGTCTTGTGTCTCTGTCCCCATAATCTGCCAACTATGATTTTAAGTCCCCAGTAATAGGGGACTAGGCTATTGCTACCTACCGGGCGCAGTTCTATATGTTGCTACTGAGGGTTTCTTGATAGACAGACCCGTTAATACTTTTCCTGCCCCGGGCATCACAGCCAAGATCTCATGCGCAGTCGTCACGTTCACTACTTAAATAATATAACAATTTAAGCTATTACTCACATCCATAAAACATCCACATATCTCCTGAAAGTTCTTCACATGCATTTCACTGTAATAATAACAAAATAAGAATATTATAACAATAATGAAAAATTATCTAATGGTTAAAAAAGGGCAGCTTGTGGCGAGCTGGATGTGAGTTAGAGCCTCGTCACAGATTTGATCCCAACTCCAAGATCGCTTGTAGAACTCTGGTCCTTGGTCGGTTGACCAAAGGAGGAGGGGTGAGGGGGAGGGGGGGTGCACCGGAGCTATAGCTCGAGCATATATGCTCGGGGATGGAACTGTCATTTTCAAGGGCGTACCGACGAGGAAACCCGCTCCGGGTCTTCGGTGTCACGAGACCCGTGATGGTGTAACCGGCGCCGCACGGCACCCCTAGCTACTCACACCGGTGCAGTTGCTCTCTGCGTTTAAGACATGTATGCCTATGGCAGTTATTCAGTGGACCCATCTAGTGTGTCGGCAAGTAACCGTCTGCCATTCCGACTTTATACTAAAACAGTATAGATATACTGTCTCAGTACAAAGTAAAAAAAGGGATCAAAATGGTTGTTTGCTATTTTTATCCATAGTTTTTTATTATACTAGCCCATTAAACACCCATCTCCAATGTCCAGATTTATTAGGTTCTATATGTAGCAATAGTCTCCTTCACCTGCTACGACTAGTGTTGAAGGGCCTATGCACGTTGGTCTGCATGTCCCCGTATAAGCCTCTAAGCGGCTGGCTATTTTCCTAACATACGAGGAAAATTATCTTAATAATATCAGCTCTGTATAAAGGCAGGCCAATCTGTCACGTACAGCAATAAAAATAAAGAAATAAATTGAACAAGGGGCTCTTGGCCAAGCAGTTATGTCTGCACAACTATTCTGTTATCTGTTTTAAAATGAGATTATCAATTTATGTGTCGCAAATCTAAACGGACATAAATATCACCCAATTTTTGTCCCGTGGGAGATTGAATCCACAGCACTCGCACCTAGTGGCAGAGGCGAGCCACTTAAGCCATTACACCACCAATCAATAACTAAGCATATTGTGTACATTACACAGGCACATACTTACTTCTCGTTATCGTCAAGCTTTAAACTATATTCACAGTCTTTTATTTTTGATGGCACATCATCCGCCGCTATAGTCGTGACCGAGATATTCAGTAACTGAAATAAATACATGAGATATTTATTATTACAACGAAAGTCTTTCGCAACTGTGCCTTATCAAATCGGGTAAAAAATATAAATTATATAATATTTTTTTTTTAAATCGACTGTTAATTCAAATCTTAAACAATAATGCATAGAGTTAGGAATTTACTGACACGATCTTGTTAACAAAGTTTTGACGTACAAATATGGGGCGAGGGTAGGTACATATGTGGGAGTCAATAGTATACGATTTTCGTAAAAGAAGCAATTAATGACTGAGTTTACTAAGGAAAAATGCCATAAATGAGGTCCATCAATCGTATCGTGTAATTTTGGCTTTTCAGCCAATTGCAGTAATGTGTGTGCGTATGGACAAACGGTCCAGCCGACATCAGAGGCGACAATTTCTAATATGGAAGGTGTCTTACGTGACTTCCTATGGCTATACAGTAACGAATAATATTTATATTGTAACATTATACACGGCGAACTTTACAAACATTTAAACAACGGGCGCAATGGACACCCACACTCACAAACACCAGTTGTGGATCACACAGTATTTTACTCTGTGTGGAATTCGACTCAACACGTGATAGACATTTTAGTCGGCCTCGATGGCGTAGTGATTAGTGTAACCGACTGCCACGCCTGAGGTCGTGGGTTCGATTCCCGCACAATTCAAACATTTGTGTGCATGAACATAGATGTTTGTCTTGGTCTGGGTGTTTCTATGTATAATATGTATGTATTAGCAGAATAAATGGTGTAGAAATGAGAGCGTTGAGAAGCATATGTGGTGTGACTCTGAAAGATAGAATAAGAAATAGTGTGATTAGAGAGAGATGCGGCATGAAAGTGGATATAGTTACAAGAATAGAAAAGGGTATGTTAAGCTGGTTTGGACATGTAGAAAGAATAGACGAGGAAAGACTGACTAAGAAAGTTTATAAGGCTAGTGTGAATGGAACAGTCGCAAGAGGAAGACCTAGGCGAACGTTTCTCGATCAGATCGGAGGCGTTCTCGACAAAGGCCAGGTTAAGAGCTCCTTGAACCGACGGGCGTGTATGAGGAATGTGATGAAAGTGAATGAAGCCAGAGAAGTGTGTCAGGATCGTAGCAAATGGAAATCCGTAGTCTCTGCCTACCCCTCTGGGAAACAGGCGTGAATCTATGTATGTATGTATGTATTTACAAAAAAAAGTATATAAGTATGTTTATCCATTGTCTAGTACCCATAGTACAAGCTCTGCTTAGTTTGGGCTAGATGGTGTTGTGTGTATGTGGTAGAATATTATATTATTATTATAGAGATCCCTTAGTAATTTAAATTTAGTTATGGAAAAAGTGAAGGCGTGGTATATACAGATAATATATTATCTCACTATCTCCAGTCACAATGAATGTCGTGCATCCTTTTTCTGTCATTTAACAAATATATTACCAGATTTTAAGGATTCATAATTATTATATTTTTTATTTAAAAACAAGCTTTGTAATTTAAACTTTGCGTAATATAGCTTTTCTGATTAAAATAATTATAAAAAATTATCAACTACTTAGCTGATGGAAATATAAAAATAATATGAATTTTATCCGAAATCCGAACAAATCTTAAATTATATAACGTGAATTAAAAGCTATTGCAAATTGATGATTTTAATAATCAGTCATCATAATCAATATGGTCAGAACGTTATTACGTTGTTTACGAACAAACCATAGTTTTGTGGTATATACTAAAGATAACGTACTATAAATAAAACCATTTCAGGAAAAAATATGGTTTCAATTTACATTTTGTATATATTATTATAGTAATACATTGAAAGTAAATTTACATGAGTAGTATATAGATATTCATATATTACACGCAATCTGACCGTTATACATATTTAACTCCATTTGAATTTGGAATCCTATTGTTGATAAGTTAATTTATCAATATGGCGCCAATAAATTGATACGAATATAGTTAACTTAGATTAATATTTTGTCCATAATTATATTATTATGACTGTTGTGCAATATATTATGTAAGATCTTTACTAGTACTATTATAAATTCGAAACTATGTCTGTCTGTCCATCTGTTTGTCTATGACCTTTTCACGGCTAAACAACTCGATCGATTTGAATGAAATTTGGTACAAAGATATCTTAAAAACTGCGAAAGGACACTACTTTTTATTTATAATGTAAAATATTATGCAAAAGCTAGTTGTAAATAAATAAATAAATATTTGCCCCTATTCCGTAGCTAAAGCCTTAGCTGCCAAAATGTTGGTATGATAGTAGATCGGTCCAGTCCTCCAGAGGATCGCATGGCATAGGCATGAGGCTATATTATATAACATACTCTGACACTGTAAAATTATATAAGAAATCGATTCTGTCTATATTATAGACTAAGGTCCTCGCAGAATTCCTAATAAAAAATGTTTGCAAACATTAAATGAGAAATGCTTCCGTAACCAAAGCTTTCCTCTAAAGAGAAACAAATTATTTTTATAGAACTACACAACATGTTGCATATTTATATTTTAGGAATTGCTATTCACATAATATTAAACATTCAGACGATTTCTTAACTGATAATTGAAATAGCAAGCTTGTTTTTCTCTTTAGTCGTTTCCTCATTGCTTTGGTAGGAAACGCAGGTCTGTTGTTTTTTTGCAAATTATGTTAAAATTAATTCAGGTAAATATATCAGCCGTATAGAAAATCAATAGCCGTATGGAATCAAAAGCATCATCACTATGTTAAAAATTTCACGTTGTAAATAGATTTAATAAATGCCGGAAAATTGTACTTGTATAGACGGCATTTATTCAACGTTTGATAATTAATAAGTTTACCTACTAACTGTTACCCGCGACCTCGTCCGCGTGGAATTTAACAAAAACATATTCTAAAATAAAAGTAGCCTCAGTTACCTCTTATAATACCAGCTATCTGTCAGTAAAAGTCCCGTCAAAATCGGTCTGGCCGTTTCAGAGATCAACCGGAATAAACAGACAGACAAAAATTTAAAAATTGATTGTTCTGGTATAAGCGCGTATATACTTTCATATGCATTTAGTAAAAAGCTTTTTATTAATAAGTTTATATTCGACTGCCACGCCTGAGGTCGCGGGTTTGATTCCCGCACAAGTTAAACAATTGTGTGCATGAACATGGATGTTTGTCTAGGTCTGGGTATTTCTGTTTAATATGTATGTATTTACAAAAAAAAAAGTATATATTATTATGTATGTTTATCCATTGTCTAGTACCCATAATACAAGTTCTGCTTAGTTTGGACTAGATGGTGTTGTATGTATGTGATAGAATATTATATTATATATTATAGATCACATACATCAATCGTCAGAGAAATATATTCCTTTTTTGACACCATGACCTTATCCGATTAGGCAAATGTTCTTTGATATCCATCTAAAAATTTCAAGCATATTCATACTTAAGCTACTTTTGATAATATTTAATAAATAAAAAATATTTAAACATCCTCAAATAGATTTGAAATCTGATGATACAATGAATTTTTCATCAGAACCATGATCTAATTGGAATTAACTTTAAGTAAAGACTAGGACACAGGTCTTAACAAATCAGCTAAGAGTTTCTTAGCTGATTTGTTTTGCTTCTCGAAAATAATTATGTAAAATTAGGAAGAATATACATACTAATATTGACATGCAAATATAATAAACCGTGCTAAAAAATGTGAATTAAAATTGAAAAAGAATCTGGATAAAGATCGGATAGATCGTGACCGTCCAACAAACTTATTTTATCGACGGTGTAGTATCAATATCTGGTAACTACAAAACCATGATGCTACAGGACGCGAAAAATATTGATAATTTCTTAAATGTTTACCGTTCGAAACAGAAAGTTACTTAAATTTAAAAGATAGTAGAAAACGCTTGTGATGGTGTTAATGATTTCAATCAAATTTTTCAGTTTAGGGATATAAATGTAGATAGAAAATCGATATTGATACTTCACCGTCGATATTATACTTTTTATCATTAGTAATTTACTACCTCAACATTTATGTTACACATTTTATATAAATAAAAGCCTTACCAAAAAAGCAACCAACACGTGCAAGAATACCATCTTTACGTTCACTGCGGCCATTTCGGTCGGGGTTACTATTGTAAATGAAATAATATTAACAGCTACACACAGTAGCTTATTGTTTGTAACGTTTTCCTGGATACATACTGCGTTGATAATACATATTATTATATAGTAATGAGCTTATCAAAGCCACAAAATCCGGTTAAATTTTATAATCATTTTAAAAGCGTAACTGCTTGAAACAACTCTATGATACAATACTGACTGTTAATAACAACTCTGGATCTAATTTACTGAAATAATAATAATAATTTATTTATCCCATAAAATTACAATAGTATAAACACAATAAGAAAATACAATACGTGGATACAGTTTTGTAGAAATAGATGAAACGGTTACACCTAAACTAATGAAACATTGTCTCACAGGTGCCAGCGCCTTCCACGAGTGGGAACTAATACAACAATTTAAATTATTTTTTTATTTTCATTAAATTATAAAAAAAAACAATTATCTGATATAAATACAATAATTATTAACCTACAGGATTCTGACATAGAATAGAAAAGAAAACAAAACTATTACTCAATTTAATTTGACGTATTGCATTTTTATAAATAAAACCAATTATCTAATATAAATAAAATAATTATTAACCTACAGAATTCTGACATAGAATAGAAAAAGAAAACAAAATTATTACTTAATTTTATTTCACGTATTGCTTACTATTTCTTTATTATCGCCGATGCATTCTTTAGGCTCGTGGATAAGGTATATTTTTCAGTATAATCATATCCGTTTACAGTAGTTAATCCACAAGTGATATTAACGTATTATCTATGCAGCATTATTACAATGATTTAATTAACATATGCATTTTAATTTCCTGCTACCTTGGATGGACTTACCATTGCTGGATATCAAATTTTGCCATTGTATCCATTTATTAGGTTGTTCAAACATTTTACCTTTTGAATTAATATAATAATAATTTATTCTTCGTATTATATTTATACAATAATTGTAAATATTTACTACAAAAATAAAAAGTAAATTGGAATATTATATGGTAAAGATCCATAGAACTCTAAATCCGTCATGGTGTCGTAAGAGCGACATACTATTTCAATTGGATTAAATGTATTGAAACATTATATTAAGTCAACCTATAAAACTGCCGTATGTAGATAAACCATAACATTGTAAGTATTTATATCGAAAACTATTTAATATCTCTTTTTAATGATGATGTTTTACATAAATGTCTTAAATTATTATAAACAACAACTATCTTGTATATGGCAATTCAAACAACGAAATTAAGGAGATACTAAACCACCCATGTAACAAAAATGGAAGAATTAGCATAAAAAAAGAAAATCGTCCCTAAATTTACGCATGCCCTTCGATCTTCACACTTTTGGAAACATATGACACTTGTAAAAAAAAAAAAAATTATACAGAACACCCCTACTAAAATTTTAAATTTGGACATCAACGATCGGGCCTGGCTACAAGCGAGCTTACCAGTTAGCTTGGGCGGCCTCGGCATCTGAAAAATTACTGATGTAAGTCTACCAGCGTTCTTGTCTTCAGTCTATAGCACGGAGGAATTGACCAGGAAAATCTTGGCACCTACACTTATCAATTCTGAAGTGCTGTGCATGACCGATGCCACTATGGAAAATCGTAGAACAACTACTGATTAAAAATGGTTTTTGTCAATGTCGCTACTGGCATGCTTTTTTATTTTACTCAATAGTTTAAGGACCAAACTAGACTTAATATCAAAAATTATACATATTATACGAAATTATTTTTTTACAATACCACAAACTTTATAGTTTTGACGGACGTCCATGTTAAGCCCGTTCACTTCATCACTTTCAAATTGATTTTATTGTTATACGTTACAAGAAAAGGTATAATGTATTATATATTTCTGGAAACCTCGTCTTTAGAAGAACATGAAACAACTAATATGTATTTAATATTATGTTAACGCTTATCTTAAAATAATTGCAAAATAAAATATGGTGAAAAAAGTTTTTTTAAAGTTCATCGAGACTTTTGACAGTTGCCCACGTTTACCCCTGCTTTACATTTAATGTTGATTTGTAGTCTAGCTATCCATAAACATAATCAAATAAAAGAAAGCTGCGGATATTTGCGAATTTCGGAGTAATTAGTAAAAATGTGATAAAAGTCAGAAAACGGAAAACCACTCGCTATCTATTGCGCTTTGAAATGTTGCTGTTTACATCAATAGTTTGCGGTAAGTTTTGTAATTTATTATTGATATTAGGGCGTTTATCTTTTTTGCACTCATGTTGCGTGTGAAAATATTAATCAACAAGATGCCTACCCTCATATTTCATATATTATATAAACAGTTGTTTCATTTCATTGTAAATAACAAAATAGTGGTGAATTAACAGAAGTGTAATTGTTACGAATACAATATAACTACGTGTTTTGTTGACTCTTCAAAATGTCTACTTTCAAGTGTTCTAAACGTGAAATATACAATAGCATACTTTTATACAATAGTATATTATCAACAGTTTTAAAAGAAAATTATCATGTATCTGAAGACAACTTATGTTTCATCCTCAGTGATTTTCAAAGACATATTATTCCCGCTTTTAATAAACGATGGACAGAAGCTTCACGGAAAACGGATATATTTTTAATGAAAAACAGTAATTGGTTGGAATCAGAATATTCAATAACTTTACCGAACTCTGAAGACGTTACAACCGTCTCCACACCATCAACTTCTTCTGGAAAACGTGGGAGACCGTGTGTATCTTATCCAGACTTGTCAGGATCCAGTAAAAGAAGAAAAAATACAATGTTACTTAATGAATATGGATTTGAACACGTCTATAATGCATATCTTGAAGGGTTACGTTCGGTAGGAGAAGGAACAGAAGCTAAACTTGTGAAAACATTGAGGTTTGCTGACAGTGAAAATAAGACCTATTCTGGAGTCTTATAGAAGACGCAAGGCAGACAAAAATGTTAACGGATGAAGAAGCATTGAGCATATTTATTAACTTGGATTTAACGAAAGCACAATATTTGTACTTGAGAAATTTAACGAACGAATGAAAATGTTTTGAGTTTCCACCATATTACAAAGTGCAATAAGTTAAACTACTTGCTATCCACCATCTTCAGCTATAGAAATTACAGACACAAGTGCAAAAATAGTAAGACTTCAAGATTTATTAAATCACACTGCAGCTAGAATATTGACAATAGATTCAGTGTATAGGAATGGATTGAATAACTTACTTCTATTCTGGGGCTGTGATGGCTCATCCGGTCAAAGCCAGTACAAACAGAAACTGCCAGAAGAGTCCGACCTAATTTCTGATGCAAATTTATTTATCACTTCTTTGGTGCCTATTAAGTTAATTAACAAGCTAACAGGTGATGTTGTCTGGCAAAATCCGGTACCTTCATCTGTTTGTTTTTGCCGGCCTATATTAATAGAATTTTGCAAAGAAACTCCCGAGAAAACTAAAGCTGTTGTGGATGAAATAAAAGGTCAAATAAATTCTTTGGGTCCATCATTAATTAACAAAGAAGGTGAGGGAGTGCAAGTGAAGCATGATCTCTTTCTTACAATGATAGATGGCAAAGTAGCTCAGGTATTAACAGATACGCCTTCGGGTTCCACATGTACAATATGTGGAGCTACTCCACGCTAAATGAACGATTTGACTAAAGTGACTGCTAGACCTGAAATTGAAGATTCTTATCAATACGAACTGTCTACTTTGCACGCCTGGATTCGTTGTATGGAATTGATTTTACATATTTCCTACAATCTGTCTTTCCAAACATGGTCAGCCACAAGTGAAGAAAAGAAACGACTAAAGCAAGAGAAGAAAACCCTGGTACAAAGGCGTTTCAATGAAGAGCTAGGGATTGCTCATCAACAAACCAAGACAAGTAAGTGGTAATTCTAATGACGGTAATACTGCCAGAAAATTTTTTCACAATGCAAGCTGCTCTGCTGAAATTACAGGAGTGGACATAAATTTGATTAAACGACTTTACATAATTCTGCAAGCTCTTTCATCGGGTGTAATGATAAATGCTGAAAAATTTGGCAGTTACGCTATGGAAGGCATGTATGGTACTACATGCCATCTTCAGTTCACAAAATTTTGATCCCTGCAGAAAGTGTCATAAAGCATTTTTCAGTACTTCCTATTGGTCAACTTTCGGAAGATGCACAAGAATCTCATAATAAGGATTATAAAAAATTCCGTCTACATCATGCTAAAAAATGCTCAAGATCCGCTACAAACGAGGATGTATTTCATACTCTTCTTTATACTTCAGATCCTTACATAACCAGCATTAGAAAACCGTATACTAAATAAGTGAAGGAATTTGATTGAAGACACCTTAGATCTTTTGAAAGGGAACAAATTAATTTTAGATCCCGAAGTTCATCAAGTATAAATAACATAACATTTAGTAAACATTACAATTAATTAATTAATCTGTGTTCGATTTTAATGACATTTTTTTATGTTTTTGTTGTTTAATTTGACTAGTATTTTGATGTACTATATGATTTTTGGTTATTGTAAACATTAAAATAATAGTATTCATTGTTAAAAAATAAATATTGGACATTTTTGATAATTTTGAATTTGTTTTATTTTTTAATATATGGTTTTAAATTCAATCATAATAAATTACAGTCCATTTGAAGCCATATATACTATTCTATATTTATGCAAAATTTTAGAACATAATATTTAGAATTAAAAAAGTTATTGATTTTTAATCAGAAACAGACCTTTATTTTCCATAGTGGCGACGGCATTTATGCTTGGAGACTTGCTTGCCCAAGCACTGATTTATCTGTAAACCGACTCTCACAGAGACAGTGGGATGGGCCGTTATGCAACATAGTTCGAGAAAATATCATAAATACATCGTCCTGTGCTGCTGAACGTGCCCGCTTGCTGGCTGTGGGGGAGTGGGAGTCGGGCCTTTGGCTTCAGGCACTCCCGTTGTCCAACATAGGTACCATGTTGGACGATACGACCTAAGTACTCCTTGTGTTTCTCCGCATCGGTGTCTTTGTGGAGAAGCCGTCGACAGTCATGGTCACCATGGCCTGTCATGCAGCAGGAGTGCTGGTCGCATATCACGACACGCCAACCTGAATAACATACTCCGTCGGGCTCTTGTCACCGCTGGCGTTACCGGCTCAGCTTGAACCACACGGCTTGGTACGTGACGATGGCAAGAGACCAGATGGTATGTCATTACTGCCATGGAAAATGGGTAGGCCTTTGGTGTGGGATACAACTTGTGTCGACACCCTTGTGCCATCACATCTTTCTAGCACAGCGGGTTGTGCTGGTGCTGCTGCTGCATCAGCGGAGACGCTCAAACGGCGCAAATATCAAAACCTTATTAGTGAGTACATATTTGAGCCGTTTGGTGTCGGAACGCTGGGGCCATGGGGTCCAAGTGCTAGGTCTATTTATAGAGACCTAACTAAGCGGCTGATCGACGCTTCACGTGACCATAGGGCTGACATTTTCTTTGCACAAAGAATAAGTATTGCCATTCAACGTGGCAATGCTGCCAGTCTTCTGGGCACGTTGCCAACGACGCGGAGGAATATTATGACACTTTTTAATCATGCTGTTTTATTTTTCTCTTTAGTTAATATGGCGCATAAAATATATGGATTAAATATGTGTTGTGAGTGTTTGATAATATGATGTACCGTCTCTTCCTTTGAGAAAAGGCATTTTACTAAATCCTCCTATCACAAGTGTAGCCTAGAACAGGTTCTGTACCTAAACCATTTTCTGGTTATCTAATTTGAATATAACTTTGCAAGAAGGAAAAAGTTGAGCTCGGTTATCAAACAACTAGTTTATTATAGAAATACCTAGTTAATTAGTTATGTAAAATAACTGGGCTTTATCAGTCAAACCCGAAATATGTAGCATATAATATGTTTAATTAACAGAAAACATAGGTTATCATGCGATTTTTAACTATTAACTATATAAAGCCACTATTTTTATAATAATAATTTTATAATTTTTTAGTAATTTTGATATTAGCTAACAAACAAAAAATCTCTGCGTATTTAGTAAAACCTAAATAGATAAAAAAAAAATATCGTGAGGAAACCTGCATGTCCGGGAGTTCTCCGTATCGTTCTCGAAGATATGTGTAGTTTGCCAACCCGCACTGGGCCAGCGTGTTCAGCGTGTTGGACTATGGCCTAAATCTTCTTGTACTGAGAAGAAGCCCGTACCCAGCAGTGGAAGAGTTTAATACAGCCCTGATATTATATATTAAATAAAACCTATAAATAATGAATTATAATATAGCATGAGGTAATTAACAACTAAAATAATGATGTGTTTAATGTTACCAAGAATAATACATTTGTTTTATATGAATTTTACTTTGTTATTGTTTATATCAAGAACTATTACTTTTTATATTTATATATTTTGCGGTTCTACCTAAATTGTAATTTTTACTATCAGTTCAAAATATGTTATGTAAAATTTGGCTTTTGATGAATCATACATACATACATAGATTCACGCCTGTTTCCCAGAGGGGTAGTCAGAGACTACGGATTTCCATTGCTACGATCCTGACACACTTATCTGACTTCATTCACTTTCATCACATTCCTCATACACGCCCGTCGTCGGTTCAAGGAGCTCTTAACCTGGCCTTTGTCCAGAACGCCTCCGATCTGATCGAGAAACGTTCGCCTAGGTTTTCTAGGATGTTTTTTGATGTGTCAGTCTTATTATAAAATTTCGCGCACGCCTAGCCTAAAGCTAGCCTAGTGCTTAGCCTAAAGCTAGCCCAGTGTTTAGCCTAAAGCTAGCCTAGAGCGGCGATTTTTCCTGTATAATTCATAATTTAGACACTGGTTTAATTATAATATAATATTAGAATAATATATTATAATATTAGCCCTGTATTAAACTGTCCCACTGCTGGGCACGGGCCTCTTCTCAGTGTGAGAAAGGTTAGGCCATAGTCCACTACGGTGACCCAGTGCGGGTTGGCAGACTTCACATATCTTTGAGAACATTATTGAGAACTCTTAGACATGCAGGTTTCCTCACGATGTTTTCCTTCACCGTTAAAGCAAGCCATAATTAACTATTTAATACGCGCATAACTTCGAAAAGTCAGAGATGCGCGCCTTGGGAACGAACTCAAGACCTCTACGTGGCAGTCCAACGGTTTCCCACTAGGCTATCGCTGCTGTGTAGTTTGTGTATGTATGTATATGTAT
This sequence comes from Catocala sponsa, assembly GCA_963564715.1. Taxonomy (NCBI): domain Eukaryota; kingdom Metazoa; phylum Arthropoda; class Insecta; order Lepidoptera; family Erebidae; genus Catocala; species Catocala sponsa. Next base: position 6,421,593 of record OY751334.1, read on the forward strand.
GGAATCTACCAAATCTGGGTTACGTGGATCAGTGTTTGAAGAATAGACACCATTTTCATCTGTAGTTACCATAATACCGGAATGGTAACTACAGGTGTACATGGCGTCTTTCCTAAATACCCCCATATCTTCAAATTTGATGGGGAGACGGTAACTCAACGATTCATTAGATTGGCTCCCTGAATAGTCACCATATACAAACATTAAAAGCAACAAAAGGCATCCGTGGACCGTATAAGTATCTTGTATACACGCAACAATAACACGTCAATCAATCATTAGTGTGTAGCTTACCAGCAGAAAAGGTGATGCTGCAAGGACTAAGTGCCACATCATCTCTTATTATTGTTGTAGAGAAAGAGATAACGAGATATCGAATACAATAAAGGTATGAGACACGGTACTACAGCCCCAGGGCAGTGATAATATACAAAAAACACGTGTAAAAACTCCCATTAGATATTGCAATGACTCAAATTATCACGAAACGTCCACTTGTATAGTGGCATCATCTGCTACGTCGAATGCTACACGCGAATGATAGCTGTGATGTTGGTTAGAGATTATTTATCATAGCGTAGACGCTTGTAACTAACGCTAGGCGTAGTGTAGACGTAGCGAACCTTAAAGACTTCTTCTTTTTTGTAAGAGTTTTGTTCTAGAGTGGGATGGAAATCCTACCGAAACTGGCCGCGACAGGTGTAGCAAACAATAGCATGTAAGTATAGAATCTAATAAATTTGGGTTATGGGGATCGGTGTTTCATGAACTGGTATAATGGTAACTATGGATAAAAACAAGGCTTGCCGTGAATACCCTAAGACAAGAAACACAGAGCTTAAAGGAATATGGAGACCCCGGCAACTAAATGAATGTAACACAAAGTGACTGGGTTGCAATCTTTCATAGTAGTGTAGGTTTCATTTTGTTGTGTTAGTACCCTGCTAAGTTATCAGATGCCATGTTTAAGCGGAATGGATACCTTTCTTGTTCAGTAATTCTTGTACAATTACAAGTATTTTGACTGGAAAAGCCCAGTTATCTTTATTAAGTGACTCTTTGTAATTCTATTGGTAACCAATAAATTCATGGTTAAGTGAATTACAGCATGATTATTATTAGAATTGTATATACAAGGTCACATATAATAATACATAAGGAAAATTTCATTGAAACATAACATAGCGATGACGTATGCTACGTTTATATCAAAATTAGCTTCGTTTAATTAACAGTCATACCCAGGATAAGTAGAAAACGGTTACTTTGAAATATAGTTGCGCCATCATTATTATGGTATCGGCCGTATCAGACTATCCTTTTTTGGGGAATCCTATTGAACCTATATGTCCACGTAATGTACGCTATACACGCTACAATAAACCAAAAAACGCATGTATTACAATATACATGTATTTTTTTTTTATCGGTACATGCAAGCAGAGTAATACTGATAACCTATTTTTTAGTGCGCAGTGATCCTGTGCATGTTTATTATGTGAAAGCTTGTAATTAGCAACATGTGTATCTTAATTGTAACTGATCAAATGTATTATTAGACTGTAAGCTTTCCTAAAATAAAAAAAATAAAGTGTGCTGGACCTATCGCCAGGCCTATCCAAGCCAATGCGTCGTCGCCTTCAATCGACGCCATGAAGACTCGAACTGAGAACCCTCTACGGCATACTCGACCATCCTACTCCTACTAATATTATAAATGCTAAAGCTAGTAGGACTATTGCTACGTATGGATTTTAATATATGGGCTATGGGTATGGGTGTTTGATGGACTGGTATATTAGTAACTATGGATGATAAAACGGCGTCTGCCCTGAATACTCTAATGGCATCAATCGAATGGACAGATTATTATTATTATTATTATCTGCTATCTTTTTAATATGCTTCCTGTTTATGCTTAAATTAGCCAAGTCCGGGCGATATAACGATCTCAGGCGGTTATATTCTACTATAGAACTATCTTGTGCCTTAATTTGACTAGGGTCTAGATTATGTATGTAAGCGGTGCCTATGTTTATGTGTTGCTCGGGAGCGCTTTTATGTAGATTTACTTCTGTTCTGTGTATAATTATGTGGTGCCGTGCGCCGCCGACGACACACCGTTGGCCGGTTGTTTAGCGCGTATTACAAGTTTTTTGTACGGGGACACCACTTATTTTTTGACTTAACTTTATTTTTATATTTCTGTTATATAGCAAATATAATAATACATATATTGGGATAGTTTCAAATATCTGATTGTAACGGTTCCAACGCTACAATGAAATATTTTTTTTGTCTGGCGACCCCCCCTATTTTTTAACTTTTTTTATTTTCAGATTTTTTTCCTACGCTTACACACAATTACCGAGCTGGATTCCAAATTTCATCCTTCTAGGTCTGATAGTAGGTTAGATTTAGGTACTATATGGCAGTCAGTCAGTCAGTCAGTCAGTGCTAAAATTTACGACTTTTTGACCTTCATATCTTTATAACCGTTTGAGCTAGCTTCATGAAATTTGGGCTTCTAGATGTCCTTGTGGATATAATTAAACACACGTAGTTTTATGTGTTTACATTAAAGAGGTTTTGAGTTATAGAAGGGTCAAAAGTGGCACCAAGTGGTTCGTGTAATATTACACTCGGCGCTGGCTAGGCAGTTCCTTTGCTTGAACTTGGCTTGACACGCTGCCGCGTGTCTAGATTCTGTTTTGTTTTCATTAGATTATTATTATTTTGCTAGGGTAAGAATTACGGTTAGTTTTAAGCCTAATTCGAATCTCGAAGCGGTTTATTAATTTTATTACATAGTACAATAAGCATAAATATTTTTTGTTAGTGTATTTTAACTAGAAATATTGATTACTTTTTATTTTACTTCCTTTCGGATTAGAATTGTTTTTGAAGTGAAAACTTCTTTAGCAGCGTTGTGCACTTTTTTGTGATGGATAAAAATGTTAAACTCCCGTCAGGACACGTGACCTGATCGAAAATTCGTACGGAGGGAGAATTGTCATGTTTGTGTACGATAGCGTAAATGAATATTGTATTTTACCACATAAATGACAGTACTTTTATACTGATAATTAAAGCAATTCGTGCAAAATTATTACCTAACCATTCCAAAATATCAAAAATGCACAACGTTAATATTCAAGAAATGGATTATAGAATTATATTTTTAATTATTTAAGTAGATATAGTTTTCGTTAGTATTAGGTAATTATATTCTTTTTGTTTTCATTAGATTATGATAACAAATTCTGTTAGAATAAGAATAACGTTTAGTTGTAGTTATAAGTTAGCTGTTGACTTTTTGTGGCAGACCAAATTCCACGCGAGCGGAGCCGCGGGCAAAAGCTAGTCTTATATACGCTACGATATACGGTCGCACATCTGCATAAGCTTCCTAAAGCTTCGAGCATCTTTAGCTTCAAAAAGCCTCGTGTTTACAGAAATATAATAATATAAGATGGTTGGATGTGTCATTTTTAAGGGCAGTACGGGAAAAGCTGTTTTGCGTTTCACGAGATACCAGCGTCGCACCTTTCCACAACTTTAACCGGTACCACCGCTGTTGCTCTCTCCTGCTTTTAACATATTAAGTCGCAACAGCACATCGGCGGTCAGACAGAAAAGGTTTTAATTATGACTTGGATTCCAAGAGTTGACAGGTTAAGCTGCCAAAAAAAATACAAATGTATACCTATAGCGGCTATATAGAGTGCCCATCTAAATGGTTATCGAGTCACCCTCTGGTACCTTGACTGAGTACTACGGAAATATTCGTCCATATCTTTATTTATATTAGGCTATTAAATGATTATTTTTTTGCACAACTAAAGTGGCAAGCACGCATACGGCTCACCTGATGGTAAATAGGCACCGTAGGCTATGGAAGCTTGCAATACCAGAGGCATCACTTGCGCGTTGCCGACCTCGTAAAACCTTTTATTGGCCGTCCTCTGACTTTCGGAAGTTATATGACTTTTCGAAATTATGTGCGTATTGATTGACAATTATCGCCTGCTCCGTGCCTCGGAGAGCACGTTAAGCCGTCGGTCCCGGCTGCCATGAACATCTATGGCAGTCGTTATTGGGAGAGTGTCGACACAAAAGATCCCACTGGGTCGAAGTGTCGCCAGTCTGCACTGACTGGCCCCCAGATAAGATAAGATAAGATCTATATTATAAATGTGTATACTGTACCATTTTACCTGTAAGTTTTCCAAAATAATAAAATTAAAATAAAAAATATAAATACACATATTGTTATGCCTGTAAGCTTGTAGACCAGAGTTGAAAGTGTATATTTTTTGTCTTTTTTGTAGACAGATGCTAGAGAATCCCGACCAACGTCATTTTAACAAAGTTTGTTGATTCTGCAACTGCAGGTAAGCGACATATCCATGCTTTCTCACTTAAAATGGCGCCATTATACAATTTTTTTTCTCTACCTTTATATTTATTTATTGAAAGTAATTATTTACATAAACAAAAGACGACTATAAATAATTTAATAATGAGGAAATGTTTTGTAGTGCCATCTGTCAAATAAAATGGACTGCTAAACACCGCTAAGTTTGGTATTATTTTACCTAGATGTCACTAATGGAAATTATAATCGCTTTTGAATAAATTAGAACAGCAAATAACTCTTAGTCCACAACAAGAAAAGAACTTGCTCATTGTGGACTGTGGACTGAAAAGATATTTAATATTACATATTACTTTGTTCTACGTTGTTGATTTGGTCATACCTACAGAAATCTAAAGTGCGATTCTCGTAACAAAACCTTTTCATTACAGAATGCCGATCTAGATTAAAATACAATAGCATTTAAGTTCACATTTGATGTTCATTTTAATATAGGAGCTAATTGTTTGTGATCCAATATAGTGCAAAATCAAAATTAGTTCAAAATTAGCCTTTCTTTCAAACTAGCAAGAATGCATATTACACATTTATTGAGAAATCAGAAAATGACGTAGTTCTGGCAGCTCTAAAATCTTACACCCATATTCTAAGACGTTTCCTCGAACGTTCCTCGACTCCACTCAACCTCACTCGAGGAAATCAGTATTCACAGTTGCAAAAAATCTCCTCCACTCGGCGTCCCTCGACATATTTCCTCACTCGAGGTGAGGAAACAACTGTCAAACTCTAGGTACATCGCGACCAACCTTAAGGAATACTCGAGGAAGATCTACGCCATTGTTACCTATTCACCTACGCTTGTAAATACGTCTGATAAGTCTATTTGTAGATTTTTAAAGTGTTTTGTAATGGATTTTAAACGATTTTTGAATTATTTATATGATAATCCGTACGATTATCCTGAAAGGCGTTATTTGCGAGACGTAACTTCTCCGCCTCACTGAATATTTGTCTTCCAGACATATATGTGTGAAACAAATAAAGCTAAAGGATAAAACTTAGATCACAACATTCACAACACAACAAATAAATCAAACATAAACAACTCGGAATGATGCGATGCGACATAGATAAGGTTAAAAAACAAACATCTGTCAATTTTGAGGTGATCATAGACAAAAACATTAAAAAGTATGTTAAATCTATGATTTTGTGACGTATGTAATGACGTTTTACCTCGACTCAACCTCATTGGAGGATCCTCAAGATTACCTCAAGTCAAGAGAAAGATATGACTAAGAATACCGATTTCGAGGATTCCTTGAGGTGATCCTTAAGGTATCCTCGAGCAGCGATAGCTCAGTGGGGAGACCAACAGACTGCAATGCAGAGGGTCTCGGGTTCGAACCCACGTCGCGCACCTCTGACTTTCGGAAGTTATATGACTTTTCGAAATTATGTGCGTATTGATTGACAATTATCGCCTGCTCCGTGCCTCGGAGAGCACGTTAAGCCGTTGGTCCCGGCTGCCATGAATATCTATGACAGTCGTTATTGGGAAGTGTCGACACAAAAGATCCCACTGGGTCGAAGTGTCGCCGGTCTGCACTGACTGGCCCCCACATAAGATAAGATAAGGTATCCTCGGTTGAGTCGAGGTTGAGGAAGGTTTGAGGTTACTTCTTAGAATATGGGTGTTAGTCTGTTATTACATTAATACTACCTACATCAAAACTGCATTGTGTACAGTTACGAGATTGGCCTTCTGTGGTTAGAACCAATGTAACTACGGTTGCTTCTTGACGAGTTATTTGTAAATCACACTATGCACAATTTATTCGGTTCTACTGGTTGAAATATATGTAACTTAGATTTTAGGTTGAGCCCCAAGTTGCTGTGCCGTTCAGTGTTTTTATAGTTAGGAATATAGGCGGAGCTTATTTTATCAGTCGAATAATAGACGATAAAAAATAATATAGCAGAGAGAGATATGATATAAAAGAGTATAAAAAATGAACAAAGCTTCTAAAATATCAGTAAAAGACAAGGTAGAAGATACACTTTTAACTTGTCTTTTACATGCGATGAAATAAAACGAACTCACATTCGCATGATTTATTTAATTTAATTTAAAGGTTTTTATTGTTACGAATTCATATCACAACAGTTTACGCAATAAAAATATTATATCTACTTATAATTAAGAACAAAATAACGTTGTACTTTCTTAAGTTGCAAATAATTGAAAATCAAAGACACAGTGTAAACTAACATTTTTACTACATTCCGACAAATATTGTTCCGAAAGATGTAAATGTTAACTAATAATCTGCTATTAAATATTTATGTGAAAGAACCAATATTTTAAATATTGTCGTTTACTGGCTGCAAAGGATCAACCTAAAATGTGACTTAAATTACTTATGACTATATAAATCTACACAATTTATTATCGCTAGCAGTGAAAATAAAATGGCACCAAAAACTTAAAATCTAAATTATATCGAAGAACGTCTTTATCATTTATCAGACTAATAAATAAATAAATTAACAGCAAAGCTGTCTTGTTAAATTGTGAATTAAAAATACAAGTCTTGTGGTATTTACCCGGTTTAACAACGTAAAACCACATAGCAGACCACACAATATCACAAGTTAATTATTTAGATTAACTCCTGTGTGGTCTTTATTCAATTTGCCTTCAGATAAACAAACACTGAATACACAATGAAAAAAATATATAGGAATTGCGATATAAAAATATATAGGAAATAATATAGAAAATATATTGGAAACATGAAAACATTGGTCATACAGCATATAATGAAAAGTAAACTGTTGTTATTTAATAATAGGAATAGGCGATAATCTGATATTATTATTGCAGTGGTATGTCATGAGTTTGTTCACTTCTTATATTTAAAAAATCTTTTATACGCGAGGACTTGTAATTGGCTTACTGATTACCTTACTACTCTCTTTGTTTTGATTGTTTAGCTGTAAGTCTTCCATGTTATTTAAATAAATAAATAAATATTCTGGAATGGAATATAAGCTTGGTGCAACAAACTTATTAGTTTGGTAGAAGAAAATCTTAAGTAGGCACCGGACGCTGTTTTCTACAGTTGTAAATATCGAATAGTATTTTTAGACTCTTACGCACATTTTCTGCTAAAATTTAATCATACATAGCCGCCCGCTCGTTTCTTGGCATCTATAGATTTCCACTGTCTAAGATCTAACAAAGTCCATTAAGAAATGATAAGCAGATCAAATGTCCTACATACAATCTTCGAATCTAGACCAACATCGTTCAGTGACGTTGGACAACGTTTTATATCACTAAGTAACTATCTAAAGGTCCCTACTTAAGTGTCGATTTCTTGTTGTCTAAGTAAAGTTTCGGTCGTCATTTCTTCGGTTGTCGAGTCGTCATCCTCCTCCTCATCCAAATCTTCGTCCATGTTCGTATCTTCACGTCCTCTTGATTGAATCAATGTAGGTGGATACGTGTGATACACCACACTACCGAGGGTCCCTAGAAAATAAAAGAGAAGTATATTAGATCCGTGTTGGCCGTGGTGTTGGCAATGAAGATTTCTTGATTTTTAGTCATTTTTATGTTTTAAAATTTAAATTCGTTTGTAATTCTATAGATGTCCACTTTTGCTAACAATGAGACGTTATCGTTCGTATTTTGAATAAAATATTTTAATTTGCCACTTATTAAAATTTATATTCTCTATTAAGCCGTCGAATACCAAATGCATATCTCTTTGTTTTACATCTATTCATGTATTGAAGACTTACCATTATTTGAGTGATTCATTGATTTGTTCACGTAAGTGTTTCTCTTGTGCCACATGCGCTGGATAACAATAATGATGAGTACTGTCAGCAGAAGTCCTACAGCAGCGGATACTATTACAACCGTATTAAAACCAGCGAGCCTAGAACAAAAACACATACACTACATTAGTAGTGAAAATATTATTTTCTATAATTTTCCAATTACAATTATGTATACTCCATTTAGTTAGGTGTTTAACTAAAGGTAAACAATCTTGATGTGTCTTTTTTATCTTTTTATCTAAAAACTAATTTTAAAAAATTGGTTGTCTGTAAGGTCGATTTACAGATGATAGTTTAACATGACAACGTCATAACAAAATTTCTTTCCCATAACGTTACAATGAGCGTAACGGGACAATGAGCGTAACGGGACAATGAACGTAACGGGACAATGAGTCATCCTTTTTCGTGCGTGCAGCCGGCGTTCATCGATTTATTAGACGTTGTCACGTCAAAATAAAATGCTGCTAAAGATGCAATGTAATTAATACAACAATAATGATTACTAAATCAATTGAACCGTTAGTTTAAAGCAGTAATTTATTTGTTTAATAAGTGTTAATGTAAAAAGTCACATTAAGATTGTTTACCTAACCAAATGGAGTATAGCTATAAATAGTCTAACATAAAGTATATATATATATATATTATAACTATATATATATACATATATATATATATATATATATATATTATAACTATATATATACATATATATATATATATAGTTTTAATTAAGGATGGGGAGAGCACTAAATATGTAAATACCAAAACTAAGTGTGAAGTTGCAGGTTGTCACAATAATAATTCTAAAAAACCTGTTGAATAATAATATTTTTACACATATTTCTGATTCTATAAATATATTTCCACATAACATAAATACATTATAACATAAATTATCCACAAGTAATAAACCAGAAGGATATTAATAGTTCTACCAAATTGTTAAGAGATGTGTGTGTAAAATAGATACATATTGTTTAAAACTGGCGTGATTAGTTAGATTGCGCCGGTACATATTATATTATATAAATTAATATCTTGTATTTAATATGAAAATGTGTTTTGTTTTTGACGTGACAACGTCTAATAATTCGATGAACGCCGGCTGCACGCACGAAAAGGGATGACTTATTGTCCCGTTGCGCTCCTTGTCCCGTTACGCTCATTGTAACGTTACGGGAAAGAAATTTTGTTATGATGTTGTCACGTTAAACTATCGTCCGTAAACCGACTTTACTGACAACCAATTTATTGACGTGACAACGTCTAATAAATCGATGAACGCCGGCTGCACGCACGAAAAAGCATGACTCATTGTCCCGTTACGCTCATTGTAACGTTACGGGAAAAAAAAATTGTTATGACGTTGTCACGTTAAACTATCGTCCGTAAACCGACTTTACAGACAACCAATTTTTTGTAGATAAAATTAAATATAGATATTTTATTCTGGTTTCAAGCTGATTACTAAACCTGTAACTAAATCTAATGTCTCTATGATAAGTAGTATATTTATCACAAACATTATCACAAAGCCTTGAACTCAATTTTCTGATACACACTTTAGTAGATTTCGAGCACAATCAGAATAATTCTGCTTATAATAAAAGTGTTGGCAATATAGATGGTGTATTTTGCACCATTGTTAATTTTAAAAGTATTCTGAGGCTAATTCTCGTAATAAATAAAAATTGATTACAATAGATAGTCTAATAAACGTCTAATGTAAATAAAATGCATTTGCATGCAATTTATGTGCATATTCGAAGCTTATTTTTAATTGGGAGTATACCATTTGTAATAGATGACACTGGATCTAGATCGGAACTCTATATCAAAATCTGTCTCGTAGTTATTATATACACACGCTATTAAAATTATTTTGAATGGGTTACTTAAGTAATTTTGTAAATTAAGAAATGTGCTTACTGTGTCTTATTGATTTCTGCTGGTACGTCCAATATGTTGATGCATGGTGAGCCATCCTCATCTGTGCAGTTACTCGCTCCGTCGCAATCGTCGCAGTTTGCACTGAAACATAATTTGCGTACTCATTAACACTTATTCATGTTGATAGATATGTATGCATGTGTACGAAGTCTAATTTATATAATATCAAAGAACGTCTTTATCATTTATCAGTACTAAATAAAAAATTTACAGCAAAGCTGTCTTGTTAAATTGTGAATTATAATATGTTAGTGGATCAAGTATGTGCTGTATCCTTTATTTTATTCATTATATAATATTTGTTGAGACTTTAAAGAATGAATAAAACATTATGATAGAAAAGACTTTTATGCAATTGGTAATATTAAGATTCTAAAAATATCTAAATTAATGCCTTTATATGATTTGAGCAGTAATATTACCACATTATCAAAAAATATCAATATATTTAACTATACTTACACTTTACGGGGAATACATTTTCCATCTAAGTCGCAGATTCCATTACATGAAACGTCGCAGGGTTTATAACAAATGTTAGGATCGGATTCATGTCTGCGATAGCCATCATTACACGTGCAATAATCAGGCCCCGAACATTGACCGTTCTGGCAGGGCGGGTAACAAATGGGCTTGCATCCTTCAATACTGGGTTTAAAGCCAAGATTGCACGTGCAATTGTTAGGACCTGTACAACGTCCATTGATGCACGGGGTTTCGCATATTGGCTCACAAACATTACTACTCTCTTTACTATTGTAGCCTTTATCACATGTACAAATATTAGGACCTGAGCACGTTCCATGAACACATGTAGGATCGCAAGTTGGTACACATTTATATTTATTTTTGGTGTCTGCTATGTAGCCAGGATTACACGTGCATTTATCTGGCTCAGAACAATATCCATTAATGCAGGGTTTATCGCATCTAGGTTCGCAAACACTCCAGTGAACTGAGCTTTTGTACCCTTTCCAACATGCGCAGTAGTTAGGAGCAACGCACGTGCCGTTGTTACATTGTGGATTACAAATTGGTACACAATTAAATATGTCTGCGGGATTTTCTTTGTAGTCTGTATTACATGTGCATTTATTCGGACCAGTACAATGTCCATTGCTGCAGGGTTTTTCACAAATTGGCTTGCAAATATTACTTTTCTCTTTACTACTATAACCTTTATCGCATGAACAGCTATCAGGAGCTACGCAGATACCATGGATGCAAGGTGGGTTGCAACTTGGCACACATTCATATTTATTTTTAGGATCTAATGTGTAGCCGGGTCTACAATTGCATTTATCTGGCTCAGCACAAATTCCATTGATGCAGGGCTTATTGCATCTGGGCTCGCAAATTCTCCAGTCATCTGTGCCTTTATACCCTAACGAACATGTGCAGTTGTTAGGTGCAGTGCATATACCATTGACACATTGTGGATTACAAATCGGCACACATTTAAATGTATCTTCGGGGTCTTCTTTATAGTCAGCATTGCACGTGCATTTATTCGGATCTGTGCATCGTCCATTGATACAAGGTTTTTCGCAAATTGGCTCACAAATACTACTATTCTCTATTATATTGTAACCAGTATAACACTTACAAGTGTTAGGAGCTGTACAGGTACCATGGACACAAGTGGGATCACAATTTGGGACACATTCGTATTTATTTCTGGGATTTATTTTGTAACCAGGATTACACTTGCACTTATCTGGTTCAGAACAAATTCCATTGATGCAGGGTCTATCGCATTTCGGCTCGCAAACATTCCAATTATCTGTGCTTACATATCCTATTGAGCACGTGCAGTTGTTAGGAGCAACGCATATACCGTGGACACATTGTGGATTACAAATCGGTTCACATTTAAATATGTCTCCAGGATCTTCTTTATAGCCAGCATTACAGGTACATTTATTTGGATCGGTGCATTGTCCATTGACGCAGGATCTATCGCATTTCGGCTCGCAAACATTCCAGCTATCTGTACTTACATATCCTATTGAGCATGTGCAGTTGTTAGGAGCAACGCAAATACCGTAGAGACACTGTGGATTACAAATCGGTTCACATTTAAATATGTCTCCAGGATCTTCTTTATAGCCAGCATTACAGGTACATTTGTTTGGATCGGTGCATTGTCCATTAATGCAGGGTTTATCGCATACTGGCTCGCAAACACTACTGTTCTTTATGTTATTGTAGCCTTCATCGCAAGCACAAGTGTTGGGTGCTGTACAAATACCATGGGCACATGGTGTATCACAAATTGGCACACATGTGTTTTTGCCTGTTGAGTCTGGCATATAATTCTTATTACATGAGCAAGTATTCGGTTTAACGCATTCTCCGTTGATGCACGGAGACTCACAGTCAGGCAAGCAAGTATCATTCGCGTCGTTATAGATCCATCCTTCGCAGCACACGAATTTGACCACTTGCTTATACTGGAATAAAATACAACAGAATTATAGAAAAGATTCATATGTAGATGAAATATTTTTAATGTCATGTAAACATCTTGACGTTAGCCAAGACAACAGACACTCTCAGAACTATGTTTTAATTAATACTAGCGGTCGCCTAGTGGTCAAAATTCGACCAAAATTCCTAAGCTAGCTACTTTGTTTTCTTTTTTTCTCTATTACATATAAATAAGGTATAGGTAACCATAGTTACGAAGAATTGTACGACGTCAGACGAACAATGTCGAAATACTACGAACGCGATTCGATGGCGTGTGACAAATGCATGGTTGTATGCGTGTAGTGTTTTTTCATTGATTTAATGTATTTCTAATGCATATTTTATAAAAATATTAGGATTCGCTCCTCCTTCTCCATATAAACTTTAACTGTGCCAAATTTCATACTCGTCCGTCCGCGCAATTTTCGTAAAAAGGGGTACAAAGTTTTTGTTTCACGTATTAATATATAGATTCATGTAACAACAAATGCAGCTTTCCATTTATGCGTTTGTATATTTTGTTGTTGAAAAATGCTAGTCAAAATCTCTTTTATTTTTATAGTTGTTAATGAAGAACGAGATAAACAGAAATTAGATTTAATTTGAAAGCATTACTCAGCAGCCCGTTATCTACACTAATATTATAAAGCTAAAGAGTTTGTTTGTTTAAACGCGCTAATCTCAGGAACTACTAGTACGATTCTTTTAGTGTTGGATAGCCTATTTACCGAGAAAAGTTATAGACTACATAACATCACGCTACGACCCACAGAGGCGGCGCAGTAATCATATACGCGAGTAAAACCGTGGGCACATCTAGTGACATATAGGTTTAAGAATAGTTATAATATTTATTATAAAAATAAACAATTCTGAGTAGGTTTGATGTATACAATAACTTTTAATTCGGTTGTAATAATATGAACTTGTCAATTGTTAGATTACCAGACGTAATTAAAAACCTATTGTGCTTGACCGCTGGCGTGCCGCTGTGACTCAAAAGATTAAAATGTTAAGATAAACTTAACATTTTAATGTAATATAAGCTTATGACAGTTTATGTTGCTATTCGAGAGTATTGTACTCAATTTATTTGTATTAATTATCAATAATTGCTTATTACTAATTGTAGCAGGTAACAGTTAGATTTACACATGCATAACTTATTAAATACGACCTAGATTGATACAGGTTTATATTTATGAAGTTACAATAATTAATTTATCACATATTTACCTTACGCGCTAATCTGGATTTATGTCCCTTTCTACCCCGGCTGCGGCTGAAAATAAAATAAATTATCATAAATAACACTAAAAAGTTTATCTGCAACACAAGGGCTTCGTTAGCATAAATTCTACCCAACGGTGCTTATTGACTAATCCTAATCCTAATCCTAACTAAGTGTGTTTGTTTGTTTGTTACCTTTTCACGCCTAAACCACTGAACCGATCATCCTGAAATTTTGCATATACGTTGACAGGTGTACAGAAACGGACAAGGGCTACCTTTCATCCCCAAAAAAATTATTTTTCCCGAGGAAAACAATAATAACGTTCTTATGATAATAATAGATGGCGCCACGTGTCTTTCGAATCATGATTGAATCATATTATTACAAGCAGAGTACAACCCGAATTGATTGTTAAATTCTAAATTAACGCGAGCGAAGCCGCGGGCAAAAGCTAGTAAGGATATAAGTTCTCAGACGATTAATCGCTGAACGCATAGTAACGAAGCTCTACTAAAATTATAATGTGAAGGTTTGTGAAGATATTTAGATGTTTGTAACTTAATCACGCGTAAGACATTTAACGGATTTTGATGTAAGTTGGCTCGGATAGTACATGCCCTAGGGTATAATTCAGATTAATAATCTTCTATCATATACACACAACACCATCTAGCCCAAACTAAGCAGAACTTCTACAATTGGTACTAGACAATGGATAAACATACTTTTTTTTTGTAAATACATACATATTATACATAAAACACCCAGACTAAGACAAACATCCATGTTCATGCACACAAATGTTTGATTTGTTCGGGAATCGAACCCGCATCATTAATACATGGAATATGGCTGTCTCGGTTTGTGGTTCCGTGGGATTCTCGAGAACGAAATCGTGCTCATAAGCTTGTAACAAATACTTGCAAAGTCAGTCGTAGAATTAAAATGCAGGAATATAACTATACTATTACTGCTTATGTTAATGATATACGTCCGGAATATGAAAAATTACTAAGCTCTTAGAGTTAGCGTTAGGTGTTCCCAATAAAATATCAATCTCGCGTGAGATACTCTTTAGCATTTCACAACGAAAAAGTTGAAAGCTTTTCTTAGTTTAGAGACATAGTTGTAATACATACATACATAGATTCACGCCTGTTTCCCAGAGGGGTAGGCAGAGACTACGGATTTCCATTTGCTACAATCCTGACACACTTCTCTGGCTTCATTCACTTTCATCACATTCCTCATACACACTCGCCGCCGGTTTAAGGTGCTCTTAACCTGGCATTTATCCAGAATATCGTCAAATAATAGATATGGGATAAATTTGAATGCATGTATTTATTTTACTATCTATGACTCTTAAAGATAAAACCTTGTTTATTCAGAACAAAATACTTTAGGTGCCAATTACTTCAAAATTAACGGAAATACATAAAGGTATCTAAAATTATTTGGAAAGACTACGGACATTTTTCTATAACGGCGACAAACAGACTTACATGGGCTTCTAAAATATGTGGTTTAATAAACTTAAAATAACTCTCATTAACTGATTTAAAGTTATAAAACATTATGTGTATGATGTTAGAAGATATATAAGAAGAATAAGTTATATACAATTTACAATAGGCGATCACGTTGTGAGGAGACATCTATAAAAGAGTTGAATGGGTTATCCGGTCAATAGGGAACACAATGACTAAAATATCCCTATTAAAAGGTGTTATGTAAAAATGGTGAAAAAGTGACCTTTGCCGTTGTTAATGCATTTGCATATATCGATTAAATACACGACAAAAATAGTGGTAATGCATCCTAACAAACTTATTTTATTACAAAATCTAAGCCGTCTGTCTGCTTAGCCTTTCAAAGTATATCCAGAACACACGCCTGAAGCTGCTAACATAATAAAAATCCAAAAAGTTGGATCAATTAGAAGACATAACAGATTTTTAATAACGTCTCGTATTCTAAGATTTGGCAGATTAAATCACGACTTATGTTCAAATAATATGTGATACACTTGAATGACGTGCAAAAGTGGTACTATGTAGATACCCTATTATGTATCCAAGACATTACATACATAAAAATGCTAGTAGCATTCGACTAATGACATGTCATTAAATCAATCAAAACACATAAAGTATACCGTGAATCTCAATTAGCATACTGGTACATTACACACAACAAAACACTCGATATTTTAAAATTCACTTCTTGCAAAATAAGTGGATGTTATATAAATCAAAGCGATTACATACTTAATGCTTACGCCTTAGTGGGACAACGGTATTGAATTCGACTAGTCTCAGGTTGAATTCCTGGGTCGGTATCTATATTAGTATTATAAAGCTGAAGAGTTTGTTTATTTGTTTGGTTGAACGTGCTAATCTCGGGAACTACTGGTTTGAATTGAAAAAATATTTTACTATTGGATAGCCTATTTATCGAGGAAGGTAATAAGCTATATAACATCACGCTACGACCCACGAGAGCGCCGCAGTAATCATAAACGCGGGTGAAACCGCGGGTGCAGCTAATTCTTTAATTAACATGTCAAGTCTTGGAATGCGAGTCATAATTAAAAATCTACTGTTTCTAGCCGCCGGTATGCCAGTGCGTCTCAAAAAGTCTAAGTAATTCTCAATAGCATAGTAGACCGCAATGGGCTCGCGTCAAATTGTCGGCCTCGATGGCGTAGTGGTTAGTCTAACCGACTGCCACGCCTGAGGTCGCGGATTCGATTTTTGTTTTGGTCCAGACCAGTGTTTCTATGTATATTTAATATGTATGTATTTACAAAAAAGTATATATGTATGTTTATCGATTGTCTAGTACCCATAGTACAAGCTGTGCTTAGTTTGGGCTTGATGGTGTTGCGTGTGTGTGATAGAATATTATATTACTAATTATTATATGGGGCCTAAAACTATAGTTAACGAAACCTAGCTGTAATACACTTTTGTGACTCCGTCGGCAATATAGTAGCGGGTCGCTGCATTTCAAAGCGTTAAATGCAGCATGCTTTGGGGGAGGGCTATGTCCAGCAGTGGACTATTATAGCCTGATGATGATGATGATGATGATGAAATGCATGAAAACACTTTTCCAGTATATTCGCACTACTAATGTTATAGTAATACTGGCTGACCAACGCAACTTTGTCTGCTTCGCATATGAGAATTTGCCCGTTTTTACAACATTTTTCACTAATGCACCGCTTCTATTAGCCGTAGCGTGATGTTAAATAGCCTATAACCTTCCTTGATAAATGGGCTATCCAACACTGAAATATTTTTTCAATTCGAATCAGCAGTTCCTGAGATTAGCGCGTTCAACCAAATAAACTCTTCAGCTTTATAATAATTACTAGATGTTTCCGCGGTTTCACCCGCGTTTATCGTTACCGCGCCGCCCCCGTGGGTCTTAGCGTGATGTTATATAGCCTATAGCCTACCTCAATAAATAGGCTATCCAACACTAAAATAATTTTTCAATTCGAACCAGTAGTTCTTGAGATAAGCGCGTTCAAACAAACAAACAAACTCTTCATCTTTATAATATTAATAATAATAATATTCTACCACATACACACAACACCATCTAGCCCAAACTAAGCAGAGCTTGTACTATGGATACTAGACAATGGATAAACATACATATATACTTTTTTTATTTGTAAATACATACCTACATATTATACATAGTAAATACATACATATTATACATATTAGTATAGATTAGTAATAATAATCAATGCCCTGGGTCTTGGATAGCCTTTTTTCTCATTCATTACGAAATGTTGTAGCTTTATTGCAAGCAGTCACATGTACTGGATATTCTTTGAAATTAAACGTATTTTTTTTTAAATATATTGTTTAGTGTACGTGTGCAAGGAATATATCGTGAGTTGACAATATTTCTTACCTGGTACTGTCGCTATCTAAATAATATAATTCTGGATCCTCCAAAACACTGTAGAAATAATGTATTCTTGTTATGTATGTTGTGTAATCAGTGCTCCTAACAATAGCTTAATTTATTTACGTTATACATATAAATTGAAGTGAGAATATTTTTAAGTTCTAGTAATTTAATTATGATATCCCGATTGTTTTGTATGTATTGTAATCTAAACTAAGATTTGTGTAAAGTCATTGCTTGGTTTTTAATGTGAGGAGTTAGGTGCTTGTTCGTGAGGTGACACATATTTCATGAAATAATAAACTAGAGCTTAAAATTGTTATTCGAAGTTTATTTCATTTCATTATTCGTCACGACTTTTTTATTTTTATACTAAAGAAAGTTGTATGTTGTCAGCCAGAATTATATATATTCCCTATATTTGAAGTTAATATATTGAAAGAATGACCTCGAAAACATAAAGTAAATATAACACAGATAAAACGGACGGAAACACCTATGTTTCACTATCATAAAACATGGCGAATATAGCAAATATTCGCCTACGCTGATGTCTCAAATATAGGAATACTATAAAATAAAAACATTTACTCGCTAATAACTTACTGATAAACACTTGGTTTACTTGGTCATTCAGTATGTAAAATAAATATATATGTCATAAATATTGATCACTTGAAACATTCCCAGTTCTAATCCAAAAACTGGCAATAAATCGTAAAAACAATTTAAAAAAACAATTGCTTACGCGACTTCTTGTTTACATACACCTCTTTCACCTAGATTTAACGGCTCACAAATCTCGATCAACTGGATTAAGACAATCACACAGAGAAACACATACACCAGTTTCAGTTCAGACATTTTGATCACATACATTTACATGAATAACTCCTACACAAATGCACGTTAGCGTTCTAGTTGACTTATTTTATAACACAAGTTACACTGGCCGCAGATGAGTAACCGCCGATAATACTATCACTTCCCGCAGAAATATTTATTCCCACAATGTCCGTGCCGCGAATCTAAAATATCTGCTCGTTTGCGCCGAATAATTGAGATCTACTGTGAAATAAATAGTTTTGAAACCCGTAATTAATTATTGTTTTTATATACAGCGTGTTGTTTTTCCACGATGACGTATAATAGCGTTGATTAGGAGTGGGGATGACAAAAGCTCGCGATCGTGCCGCGGCAAACGCTTGCCGTCGATAAGACTAGCATCTTAATGCTAAGTGAGTACGGAACAATGACATTTTGCATAAGGATTGACAGTTTTATACCCGTCCGGCACTTTGTAATAGATTTTCGTCGTGACGTCGCTCGGGATAAGAATACATAATTAAATTTACAACACTGTATTGGTAGGCAGTATGTTCGCTATTGTCTGATGTTTATACACGTTTTCCCACCACTACGCCGAATGAAACAGTGATTTAAAGCATATGAATTGTTATCTCTGACATAAATGTGGTAAAGCTGTATATAAATTAACGACGCAATACATAAATTTGTTAACCAATTGTATTGTTGTTTTAAACGCACACTACAATATTTACAGATATGGTTCAAAGATTCCAATGCTTATTCATAAAGAATACAAGTTCAGATAAATACATCTATTGTTTTCATAAGCTACTAAAGTTTCACTCTCACCCTCCCACACACACACACTCATATCCTCACTCCACACACAGGAGGACATTTTTACATTTTATATTGTAGGTATTTTATATCATTTTTTTCTTTTGTATTCTTATTGTGATTTGTTAATGTTATTATTTTTTATTTTGAATCATGTTATTATTGTTCTATTTGTCTTATATGTATCATTTCCAGGGAGAGCGCTGTTGTCTGAAATACAGATAATAATTTATGTAGTTCAGACACAGATGCCATAAAGATATCTGAGATTATGTATAAAATTGAAAATGTAAACTTGTTTAATCATCTGCTTTTTATGAAATAAATTATTATTATTATTAAAGTAAATTTTTTTATGTCAAAGTAACAATCATTGTTGTCAGTTTTTCAGTAAGTAGTTATGTAAATTCCAATTGACTTATTAATTTATTGTTGACTAGTAATATTTTATTTATAAGTTTTACTAATTTAATATCACTCACATAGGGTGCGTTCCACTTACCGTTCACGACACTCACGCTCACGACCACGGCTTTTCCCGTTCCACTTACACGAACGTTACAACTGTAAACTCAAGTGGCGTTGATAATGGAGTGTTTTGAGCGTTGACGTAAATAATAAAAATGGCGAATTAGAAAATAAAAACGAAAACTTAAGGAGGTTAGGTTACAAATTGTAAGTTTGACCAATAAACTCTTATAGGTAGTTATTGGTTAACTGGATTTATATTAAAAAATATAAATTTAATATCCTACTAATATTATAAATGTGAAAGTTTGTGAGGATGCATGGATGTTTGTTACTTTTTTAGGAAAAAACTTTACAGTATTATTGTTTATTTATCGGAATGACATATAGGCTACTAAAAGTCTATTTTAACATAAATTTACATTAGCGCGAACGAAGCCGCGGGCAAAATCTAGTATTTCATAATTTTGTGGAGTATTTAATCAATTGTATTGTACATCCAAATATATTCTAAATGTATTTTACGGCAACAGTAGGATATTTGGTAGTGCGTAGCAATAATGCTCCAGAAAGTACTAATTAATCCAGTTCAGATGAAGAGTAGAATACCATTCTACAAAACGTGAAAAACGTAAACTTAGACCACATATTTACGATTTACATAATGTAATTAATCGTTACTCTGATCAAGAATTCAAAAGACTGAGAACTGAAACAATGTAGATTATAAAATTTTTACTTATTTAAGTATTTATAGTTTCATCAAAATCGCATCAAATAAAGTCATATTTTCGTAGTCGCCATCTTAGTTGCTTTATATTTTTTTAAATGGCGCTAATTTTCTCAACTCTCACGACGACCCATCTCTCGGGATCTCGGGTCGTCGTGAGCTTTGCGTGAGCGTGAGTCATGACATTTCGCCGCGAGCACAACGATCGCAGTCGTAATTTAAAACGGCTAAAGGAGCATCTTGGACGTTGTGAACGCTAAGTGGAACTCACCCATATTTATATTACTTAATTGAAGTATACATACGCTATGTAAAAATCTATATCACAAGCTTTTATAACCGAAAAATATACAATGATATTAAGTAATAAAGGAAAAGTAAAAGTAGAGTAATATCTTTTATCTTTCGAATCCCGCAGAAAAAGTATTTTAAATGTTACTATAGTCTGTTTCAAATACGAAGTCCCTTTCGATACTTCATAGCACGTAACTCTGCACATTTCATATACATTGCTAAAATAAACAATGATTACTTACGGTACTAAAGACTTTTTAAAATAATTAGAATCCCCACACAGAATCTGATGTAATTGTTTCACAAACATAATCAACTAATAATTTCTATTGATATTAGTCTTAAATAATTTAAACTTCAAAATAAAATAACATTTTACTACAATGCCATGGTTACGCACTAGGGTATTTTTTTACTTGCAGTCATAGTGACGCGCAATATAAATCGGATAAAATCGAACTAATTCGAGGTAAAAACAATTGTCCGCGAAATACTTTTGTAAATTTGTATTTGGCATTATTTATTATTAGGTTGCAAGGTACCTTAAATCCCATTCTGTTATAATATATTTCCTTTATCAAAAAATGAATTTAAAGATGTGATATTGGACGTATGGTTTAAATATCCCATAGTTTTTAAAGAGAGGACATCCTGCCAATCAAAATCTGTTATACCACATTTATTTCATTCACCCTTATACTAAGTATGGAGTAGGTACGTATGTCATACTAGAAATGAATCAAGGATAAGCCCTGATCTTTTTTACAAGTGAACGCGTTATATTATATAGAACTTTGATGTAACCATTCTTTCGTTATGTCAAACTTGGATTGGCTCCTTTTTTGTTTTTCTGTTTCTATCATTTCTGCTTCAATAAGTCTAAGTCCACGATTACAGTTTGTTTGAAAAGTGAATCGGTAATTGATTTCGTGATGTGTCGATTGAAACGGTCTCTTCACTATTGCTGTTCAACGATCTTCTGTCAAATGGGACTTCGTATTTGAAACGGAATATAATAATGATGATTTATTGGAAAGATAATGTTACCTTAAACATAAAGTAAACATAAAAGATCTGTACGACGTATATAAAATGTTTTAAGTTCTGTGTTTTTATTTCTCTACTAGCTGTTGCCCACGGCCTGGCTCACTCAGGGACAGCACTATTTTTCTCAAAGAAAGATCCCTATTTCCTTTTCTATACCTCTGACTAATAAATAATGATCATCGGTCTTTAGGTTTAAGCGGCATCCTTGTATTGAGTGATATTACATATGTACCTATCATGCAACAATTAGTCTATTTTTCATTTTGATGCCAGTTTTGTCCATATAAGTTCTTAAGAAACTCAATGGCGTCTGGAAAAATGGCCAAATACCTATGAAAATCTCAAATTACTATTGCCTGGAACCGAAACAGTAAAACTATAGCATTATCAAATCATCTTTGTATTTTATGATTTAATAAGAAAAGCGCAAGCCTGAATTGCACAGAGTGCGGCACTCTCGACGATGTTCATCACCTGTTGGTGGAGTGCATCAAAACGCAGGAGCTGAAAACGATTATAATTCTTCTTCTCCCTAGCCTTTATTATTCCCAAGTCACTTGGGGTCGGCTTTCTAGTCTAACCGGATTTGAGTGGATATCAATTTTTACACGGAGCGGCTGCTACCTGACCTCCGCAACCCGAAGGCTAACTATACCCTAAAACTAGACCAGTGTCAGGATATTAGAGGGCACTGACTTCCCAGTAACGACTGCCATAGATGTTCATGACAGCCGGGACCGTCGGCTTAACGTGCTCTCCGAGGCACGGAGCAGGCGATAATTGTTAATCAATACGCACATAATTTCGAAAAGTCATATAACTTCCGAAAGTCAGAGGTGCGCGACGTGGGTCCGAACCCGAGACCCACTACATTACAGTCTGTTGGTCTCCCCACTGAGCTATCGCTGAAAACGATTATAATTAAAAGTTAAAATTATTGTGATGTTGGTGCATTTTTATATATTTTAGCTGAGCCCAAGTCTACAGCAGTTATTTTAGTTTATAAGATATATTTAAATTTAATTAATAACGCTAAAAGCGCACAAAAAAAATAAGAATAAAAAAGAAAAAGCGATTTAATATCTTGTGGGTCTCTCTTTTTTATTTGTAGGTTCTTAAGTGTTTATTTCGTACCCACGAAAAAATCGTCCTATCTGTATTTAACAAACTTTTTAATTAAGTACTGGAAAACTTCTTAATTGCACTTATTAAGAAAAAAACATATTTTAACATCCAAACCGGTAATTGGGTCAATTACATATGTTAATACGATTTAATAAAATTTCTACTTCTGAGCCCAACGCCCTGTATCCAGCGGAACAATATTGGAAAACTGTGAACTTAACTTGAAACTTTAACCGTTTTCATATTTATTTATGTATTTTGAATTCAGTTAGGAAATAACAGCATATTATATGGAGTAAAATTTAAAAACTACAGGAGACCGACTAAAGAAGGAACTAATACACCCTACAGAAAATCTAATTCTAATAATCTTGTTATAATATGCCTGCCCTGTCCTTGATAAGGCTGTCCTAAACAAATGAAGAATGCACTGTGTCGTCAGCAGAAAACCAGGGCTAGTGTTAACTCTGCCGATGCCGAGGCTGCAGGATGAATGCGCGAGCGATCTTTGGCCCCAGCCATAGACTGTGTGAAGGAACACCGTGCTAGGTTTAGTCGGTAGGAATCGAGATATCTATCTTTTCCCGAGTGAGCCCGAGATAACCCGTCCGCCCGCCCCGCGGAGGGATATATGTACGTAACAGCATTCCCCAACGTAAAAATAGAGCTAGTGTTACTTCCTTGCTGTTTTTTATGCTCGCCAGTACTATTGGTTACAAATGTCCTTGAAACACGGTAAGCGCTTTCTGTCAAGTGGTACCCATGTTTTCTTACCACGCTAGTATAAAAGAAATCGTAGTTTAGTTTATTATTTGTAGGTACATTTATTAAGCGAACCAATAAATGTTATGTTATATTCTTGTGCTTTATAAAGCACAGGTACGGCCGCAGGTGGATACTGCTCACATCTCTGGGCAGGGGCTCCCAAATACCAGCTCGACCCACTTGACTCCCTACAAAGACGGCCAGTTCGAATCGTCGATGATCCAATGATGAGTCGTTGAAGCAACGGAGAGACTTTGGGTCTCTCTGCGTGTTCTACCGACTCTTTCACGAGGAGTGCTCTGAAGAACTGTTTGATATGGTACCAGCGGCCCCTTTCTATCACCGTACCACTCGACAACGAAGAAGGGTTCATCCATACCACCCGGAAATGATCAAATCCAAGACGGTCCGCTGTCAACGATAATTTCTGCCACGTACGTGCAAGCTCTGGAATGAACTGCCTACTTCGGTGTTTCCCGAGCGATATGATATGTCCT
The DNA here is from genome assembly GCA_963564715.1 of Catocala sponsa. NCBI lineage: Eukaryota > Metazoa > Arthropoda > Insecta > Lepidoptera > Erebidae > Catocala > Catocala sponsa. The sequence continues at coordinate 6,445,991 of OY751334.1, forward strand.
TCTTCAAACGAGGTTTAAAGAGAGTACTTCTTTCACGGTAGGCAGCGGCATTGCTGTGTCCTGACATTGCTGAAGTCCATAAGCAGCGGTTACCACTTTCCATGAAGTGGGCCACTTGCTCGTCTGCCACCAAAGGCAATAAAAAAATTAAAAAATACTATGCAGTATTGTAAAATATATATGAGACCGATGGTATCCCAATGAATAAGGCATTGGACTTGCGATCGACGAACCCCTTGTATCGCAGTACCAACGTGAACCTACTCCTAATAGGATAGCATTCGAGCTTAGCTAGTAACGTAAAAGTTAACAAGAATACTACTAATCTATATTATCTATATACCTAATAATATCTACTAGCGGTCGCCTAGTGCTCGAAATTCGACCAAAGTTTGTAAGATATTGTTGATATATGTTATTATACATATATTGACATATATTGTAACCATAGTTACGCGCTTCGACTGCGTGTGTCAAATGCATGGTTGTGTGCGTGTAGTGTTTTTTCATTAATTTAATGTATTTCTAATGCATATTTTAGGATTCGCCCCTCCTTCTTCATATAAACTTTAACTGTGCCAAATTTCATACTCCTCCGTCTGCGCAATTTTCGTAAAAAGGGGTACAAAGTTTTTGCTTCACGTATTAATATATAGATACTAATATTATAAAAAGAAAAGATTTGTTTTTTTGTTTGTTTGTAAGGATTTAACTCAAAAACTTCTCAACCAATTTAAAAAATTCTTTCACCATTATGAAACTATATTATTATCACCGAGTAACAAGGACTATATTGTATCTAAAAAAAACTATTTTTACGGCAGCGAAGCCGCGTGCAAAAGCTAGTAATATTATAAAGAGGACGGATTTGATTTTCTGTTTGCAAGGATTTACCACAAAAAACGCCTCAACCGATTTTAAATATTCGTTCACCATTCAAAAGCTATATTATCACTGAGTAACAAAGGCTATAAGTATATCATTTTTTTTTAAACTACTTTTGCTAACGTAACCTATCCTACTCCTACGCGAACGAAGCCGCGGGCAAAAGCTTTATTACATAAAGTGCAAATAAAGCTATTATATAAAATGGAGGTACAATTTGGCGACTGCTTAAAATAAAAAAAATATGAAAAATAAAAATATATATTAAAAAGTGCAATACTTTGGACTGTCTATCTATTAGCATAATTAGTTTAATAAAACAACAAGAAACCGATGGAACTTATTCATTTATGGTCGTAGTGTACAAGAAAGTAAAATATGGTAATTAAAAAAATATCATATCACAGGTAGTAGTTTGGATAAATATTTTTTCATATTTTTTTCTGAACGGCCATCAGTTCTACTATAAGTCATTTTTAAGTTATCCATTAATTATTCTGTATATAGGCGTAATTCAATGTATTTATGAGTTATTCCCAAGTAGTGAATTAGTTGTGTCAATATTAAAGACTGTGCCCGCGGTTTCACCCACTTTTATGGTTACTGCGCCACCCCAGTGGATTGTAGCGTGATGTTATATAGCCTATAGCCTTCCTCAATAAACAGACTATCCACTACTAAAAGAATTTTTCAATTCCAACCAGTAGTGCCTGAGATTAGCGCGTTCAATCAAACAAACAAATAAACAAACTCTTCAGCTAAAGGCTATAGGCTATATAACATCAGGCTACGACCCACGGGGGCGGCGCAGTTACAATAAACGCAGGTGAAACGACGGTAACATCTAGTCTATCATAAAAATTATAACTTTTATTTTTAAACATTATTTTGAACAGCCTGTATCATTTATTTATTTATCACCTTTTAGTTTTCCTGGTAATCATTATTTATCAAACTAACTAGAAATACAGAGCTTTAATTAAACATTATTTTTTAATATATGAACTGAACGAAGGTCATTTCTAATGTCAGTGTGTATTGATACCTATACAAATAAATAAAATTGAAGTGTCTGTTTGTAATGTCAAAATAACAGCTTTTTATCTAATGCACATGAAAGTATATAAGGTACCTATACGAAAACATCTATTTTTAAATTTTCACGGGACTTTCACTGGCAGATAGCTGATGTTATAAGGAGTAACATAGGCTACTTTGATTTTAGAAAAAAATAGGTATCCGCGGAGACAAACACTTTTTAGTTAAAATCTACTCGGACGAAGTCGCAGGTATCAGCTAGTATACATATATGAATAGGAAGCGGTGTGCTAAGAAACTGAAGTCATCTGTTAAGCCACCAGGATATATGACAATGGGAAGAACCCTCTAACTTCCTAAAATACTAAATATTTAAAGCTCAATAAAGTCTCAGCTTTGGTACCAGTTAAACACAAATTTGCCTTCCCCAACTTATCTGACTTTAATAAAGGTAATTTATTGAATTCTTTTTCTTTTGTTTTTTATTTTTTATTTTGCTCGTCAAAATGACTACACTCCACCTGATGGTAAGCAGTCGTGTGGTCTAAGAGCAGTGGCCTCCACACCGCCCTCATAGCTGCCGAGGCGATGTTGAGGTCTCTACTTTGACGGCCTGAGAAGGTGCTTTTTCACACCCCGCTTAAAGGACCCAGGATTGAAGGAAGAAGGAAACACGTGCCTTGGCAGTGAATTCCATGCCTTGGTCGTTCAGGTTAAATAATAATTAGTAAGAATGTATACAGCCCGGAATTTTTTAAGACTGCCATAACGAGGTTTGGTCATGGCAACCGCTTACTATCCGCTAGGTCGTATGCTTCCTTGACGTATTAGTGATATAAAAAATATATCTATTGTTGGTTGCGGAATGTGACGTAAACAAGTATCGTCACGAATCATCCGATCGAGTGAGCTATAAAAGCGCGCTCGGCGCGCAATGACTCACTTTGACATCGAGCGGCGGACGGAACGGACGTGCTGTGTGATCGCTGTTGGGTGATATCAATTATCTCTTACTTTATTTGTTAATGCATTTCTTGAATAAGTCAATGATTATTTAAAGGTTAAAGTGCGTCTGTTATTTTTTTAAGCTGTTTTACATCTGATTCCTAACACTATATATTATGATTGACGTCCTACTCTCTCCTTCGTTTTTATTTTATTTTTCATATTTGTATTCTTTTATACTTTTTATAGTCAATAATGATAATAAGCATACTGTACTTACAACCAGGGGCAAAGCGGTTTCATATTTCTTAATTGGCAAACAGGCAATCTTATTTAATATTTGTATACATAATATATTAGCCACATAATCTTAGTGTCGAGCTTATTAATACAATTAACTGTTATGTTTCCCAGAATATTATTTATAATTTGTGATAAAATAATTTGTAGTCAAATTATATTTATTAACTGTAACTAACAACTAAATAATATGTAAGACGACTTAAAGTAATCTTTAGTTATATAGTAAATATGAAGGTAATATGTTTAATGGTTTGTACTTTTACATAGAAACTGTTTGAAGGAACAATTTAACGAAATAGTTTATGCACCACATTGACCGTAAGTTACTCTTCGGCCTAAATGCTAGGTTCCAGTGAAATAGAACTTCTGAACGAAGGTACTAAGCCGCGGATGAAAACCTATACGAATTTGTAAATTATTTTATTATATATCTTCGAAGGATAAATATTGAAGTAGACAAGAAAGAAAGAAAAAAATATTTATTTGACCCATATCACAAACACATAATTACAAGTATAAAATAAAAAGAAATACTTAGATACAAACATAAACTTAGCGAAACGAAACCAAAACAGAAAAACAAACAAAATACATATAAAGTGTCAACAGTAGTGTCCAATAGAACCCAGTTCAGCATGTGTCAGACGAAAGCCTGCTACAACGACCTTTTTTTTTTTTCTACAACTAAGGTGGCAAACAAGCATACGGCCCACCTGATGGTAAGTGGTCACCGTAGCCTATGGACGCTTGCAACACCAGAGGCATCACTTGCGCGTTGCCGACCCTTTAGGAAAGGAAGTGCGAAGGAGAAGGAGCGGGAAGGGGGAAGAAGGTAATTAGGCCTCCGGCACTCTCACTCTTCGAACGAAACACAACAGTAGGAATACTGGTATTTCACGTCGATATTCTGTGGGACGGTAGTCCTTCCCCGGTCGAGCCAGCCCATTCATGCTGAAATCAGCGAGGCTCTACTACTCATAAAACTTAGAAATCGCTAGCATTTTATACTCTGGAACGCCATGATCACAAAAAGGTTGACTGATTTCTTTCTTCGAATCTGAGCATCCAGTTGTCAAAACTGGATATGCGAGTAGTTTTTTACAATTTAAACACTATACTTAAAATCACTGACGCTATTGAACTAAGTAATATTGCGGACACACAACACTGAAGTACATAAATTTTTCGCACAACGATAGTACTAGGTACAACTCAAAACCATATATTGTCAGACACCTTTTTTTCTATCAGTTCTTTCGTATTTCTTCTTTCTTATCATTCCCAATCCTACTGGAACTGACTTGATAGATTGGCTTAGTATTCGTTTCTTGTGTTATAGTAATGTAATAACTACATGAGCATTTTTAAGCTTAATAATATTCCTAATTCTTCTACTAAGAAGAGCCTCAATTTCATATTTCTATTTCAACTTGACTATGAATATTGACACCAACAAGCGCTGATCAAGTGTAGAATACGTAATTTAGCTGCCATCTTGATTTGATATGCGAATTACTGCATCGCTACGCGTTGTAAAGCGTTACAATTTACTATATTTCAATGTCCAGGAAAATCTTCATTTGAATATGCCAACTCTGATAACATTTGGGGAGTAGATAGCACTAGTATTCTGTAGATAGCACTTTTCCTACTTCGACCAATATTGGATTTACTCTTATAATATGTAGATTACAATCTTCCTTATCACACTGATGTGTAATTGGCTGAGCGGAACCTCCTTCCTCTTCGGATGTCGTGGGTTCGTTCTGGATCCGTTATGCTGTGGTATTTCCTGTGCGGTGGACGAGCTATCTATGTTTTCAGGGTCAAAAAGATCATTACCCTCTGCTTATGAGAACGATGGTTGTTCTGATATTAATTATTGTTATGATCGTATCGACTCACTTTGGATGTGCAACGGTGACTAACTTCACGTTGATAAAAGCCAATATTTTGTTATATATACTAGCGGTCGCCTAGTATTCAAAATTCGACCAAAATTCCTAAGCTTGCTACTTTGTTTTCTTTTTTCTTTATATAAATAATCCATATAAATAAGGTATTTGTAACCAAAGTTGCACAGAGTTCTACGACGTCAATGTGTTCACGAACAATGGCGAAATACTATGAACGCGATTCGACTGCGTGTGTCAAATGCATGGATGGATGTGTGCCTGTAGTGCTTTTTCATTAATTTAAAGTATTTCTAATGCATATTTTATAAAAATATTAGGATTTGCTCCTCCTTCTCCATATAAACTTTAATTGTGCCAAATTTCATACTCGTCCGTCCGCGCAATTTTCGTAAAAAGGGATACAAAGTTTTTGCTTCACGTATTAATATACAGATGCTACGATAAATCTACTTTTGCATCTCTTAGTCTTTCTTTATAAGCAAACCTTATAAGGAATAAAGTAGCACATACTGCAAATAAATGCTCATTCTTGTGGTTTGTACATAAAACGTATTCTATATCAGTATATATATACTCTTCAGAGCATATTTTTGTTCTGTTCCGACAAAATTTTATAGAAATGGTTTCAATTACTCGGGCTATATTAGCAAATACAAATAAACACAAAATATACAAATCATTTATTTGCTAAATTGTGGTTTATACAGATGTTGTGACACAAGATTAGAGCTACGCCATCAAAGTCCCTCAGCATGTTCACAATTAGGTACTTTACTTTCTTAAATAAAATTTATCTTATCCTTTATATATAAAAACCAGCTTCCGGATGTTAGTATCCACAAATCTCAAAATGTATTTGATGTAAAGTTGAAATTTACACAATGTTGTATTTCTATATAATAGTTTAGAGAGTTTGGAAAAAATTTTTGAAATTCATATTAACCAGAAGTTTCTAAAGCAATTGGCAATTGAACCGAAGTGTGGCCAGGTTTAGCTATATAACAAAATATCTCCTATAGTTTCACCCATGTTTATGATTCCTGCTCCACTCCACTAGCTCATAGCGTGATGTTATATAGACTATGTTACTTTTGGATAAAGTAGCTTTCCAATAGCGAAAGAATTCCTATATATTATTCTGGTCTATTCGTTCTTGAGTTTATTCATTACATATGTATAAAGATACCAATATTTTCTCCTTATAATATTAGTACAAAATTACTTAGTTTAAACTTGTGGTTTTAGGAACAGAGTACGTCGTATTCGAACAATCTCAAATTTGTTTTACCTTTTGACTGTTAATCATGTCGTCTATAATACTGAAAACGGCGTGGGCGTATCTTAACCACTAAATATAGCTACGTTCCTGACTTTAGTGATTTTCACCACCTACGCTAATGGAGTATTCACTGTCAATAAGGACTTCTTCAGAAAACCTTATATTTTTCAAAACTTTTTAGGATCTAGGCTTGTTGACGAGGGACATCGCGCGACGCCTAACATTAAATGTACAAGTAAATAATATATATATATATATATATATATATATATATATATATATATATATATATATATATATATATATATATATATATACCTATATATATACCTATATATATATATATATATATATATATATATACCTATATATATATATACCTATATGTAATACGTAAAAAGTGATTTTGTAAATCCTACTTAAACTAAATGTAATTTATTAAGGTAAAACAAGGACGCGAATTTTATTTTGATATTACTTTTTGTAATTACCGAACAACACCTTTTTATTTTTGTTAAAGCCTTTAATATTTTATGAGGTACAAACTATGAAACTATGTATAACTTTGGGAATTAAAATAACACTATCAACATGGACTTTATCCTTATAAATAAACGCCCAAAACAACATTTTTAAATTTTTAAGCTAGCACCGGATACTAAAAGTCCGTTTTATAAATAGGTTTTGTAGGTTTTCAATGTGTTATCACATGTGATGACGTTACACAACGATTAAATTTACTTATCTATGTTACTGGCTATTTGTATGTTTATCATTGCTGCGATATGCAATTATTGTCATATCCCGGGATTGATTCACAGGTCAAGCAACATGTTATTGTGCGTTTCTGATTTGGGTTCAGGCAATAACCCGGTAGAAGGCAATACTAGACTACGAGACTCGCTTCTTATTAAGTGTGACCCAAAAGTCATTAATATCCAGCACCATGCGAACTAAAAACCCGAGATCCAGTGCTATTATTAGACGTATCTATTTGCTTCTTGTGTTTATATATAATATATCTTTGCAGGTTTTGTGAAAATAGGCCCTCTACGAATCACTGAATTCTTTTGAAGTAAAAACTTCTTTAGGCGCGTTGAGTAATTCTTGGGTGAACAAAAATCATGGAAATCGCGTTATCGTCACGCTTCCACGCTTTATTATTTTTTTTAGAATATTAACTATATCTCAGGAATGGTGCGTCCTACGCAAAAAATAACGAAATTTTGACCCCCTTAATGACCTCTAAAAGAGCATCAGGAACTAGCATCCGAACCGCCCTTTGTTTTTGGATTATAAACAGGTGTTTATGATCAAGGATTAAAGTTTTCACTTCTATCGGCAGCCTCAAAGACTGCCTCAATTTTTTTTTGTTTAAAGATAAACAATGTGCGTTATGTTACACAAGGCTACGGTAACTGCTTTGAGGACGGAGGGTTTCTGTATATAAGACCAAAACTTGGCTTGCTTAATAAAATGCTCAATCCTGAATTTTATACGTATAGTAGTTTGTTGTTGTAGTTATTCTAGCAAACCAGCATTTTGCTTTAATAAACTTCTTCATGCAAGAGAATTAAAAACAGCATGCGTTTTAAATATCATAAAATATGGACTTGTCTTCTCTTGAGCCAGCCAGGCACGTTATTTAATTTGTCACCTTAGCACTGAAAAGCCTTGTATTTCATAGCCTTCAATATAAAAGAAGTTGGTTAAATAACAGCAACAAATGTTACTTTGTGACCTTAACTTTATAAATTATTTGAATATTAAAATCTACAGTATTTTTTAAACCCGTATAACCATGAGCCATTCAAATTTTATAGGGACCATTGCCCTTTTATCATACCAGAGATTTTATGAGGTTAATACAAATAAGCTGGTTTATAACTAACTAATATCATAGGTTACCTACGATGTTTATTACAAGTTTATTTTTCCTGTTCTAAGTGAACCAAAACTGTTAGTACAAGATCCTAGAGCCAGGCGTGCGTCATTTTAGCACAGCAGATATATAGCAGCGATAGCCTAGTGGAGGACCATTGGAATGCCACGCAATGGTATCGAGTTCGATCCCAAGGCGCTCGGACTTTTCGAAGATATGTGCGTATTAAATAGTTAATTGTCGCTCGCTTTAACGGTGAAGGAAAACATCGTGAGTAAACCTCCATGTCTTAGAGTTATTCATAATGTCCTCGAAGATATGTGTAGAATACCAACCCGCACTTGGCCAGCGTGGCGGATTATGGCCTAACCCTACTCACACAGAGAAGAGGCCCGGGCCCAGCAGTGTTTTATACAGGAATTATATTATTTTCAGGCAAACGAGCAGACGGATCGCCTGATGGTAAGCGATTACCGCCGCCCATGGACACCCGCAACACCAGAGCAGTCGCAAGAGCATTGCCAACCTTTTAAATTTGTTCCCTCCCCGGGGAAGGTTGGGCCTCCAGTACCCTCACTCACTCGACGAAACACAACGTAAGCGCTTTTTCACGCCGGTTTTTTGAGAGGCCGTGGTATCACTCCGATCGAGTCGGCCCATACGTGCCGAAGCGTGGCTCTCCCACGGTAAGAATGATAATATATATTATATAGATATATGTTTTACAGTTACTGTTTAATATGAAGATAAACAACCTATGTATACTCGTTAGTTTAAAAGGGAGCCCACTTTTCTATATTGGTAATATTTTTCTGATTTGTCAGTAGATTGCGAGTCGATCAGTCGGTTTATAACTAATTGTCTCAAATGCTTAAAATGGTCAGCCAAACAATATATTATACTAGATATTGTCCGTGGCTCCACTCGCGTATATGTAGATTTTGTTAATTAATTTATTTTCCTCGGAGACAGTCCTTTTCTATACATAATAAAATAAGTCTGTAGAAGTGTAAATTCTGTACATTGAAAATATTAAAAAAATAAATAGCAGGGGGTGTTACTAGATCGAAACCGAACAGAAAAATGTGATTTAAAAAATTTTTGTCTGTCTGTCTATCTGTTTGTTCAAGCATCACGCAAAAACTACCAGTTCGATTACGATGAAACTTAGTATTATTATATTTTAATATCCTAGGCACCACACTGGGTACTTTTTATCCCGGAAAAGTAAATACAATAAAAAACAAACTTAATTTTGCGGTTCAATCCCTAGACACGGTTACTGTACCAACCGCAAATAATAAGTTTGTCACCTTTTATGTCACCCGCAATTCACTAACGTTACGCTGTAAATGTAGGGCCGAAGGTCGAATTTGGCTTGAACCGTGCTGGCGTAGATCTTAGCGTGAGTTGTTTTTCACATGGTCAACTTTACGTCGTTCTTTCCCGTGTGAGCAGTCCAAGGAACCTTTATATTCCGGATGGGCTCACTGACAATGTTGTGTATGCTGAAGCTCTCAATTGATGTCCTGCGGTGACTATCTGTCATCCCTGTCATGATTATCTTGGTGAGCATTTGTTGCAATTAACGCCAGCGTTGCTATCAGTAATCCTGCTACTCTTTTTGTTGACCGTCCCGGCTATAAGGCCAGTCATAAACTAATCGCGAGCAAAGCCGCGGAGGCATATGCTATAGAAATAAACTAGGTACTATTACGAACGAAAGTTATTTAAAATATTATTCGACCGTTATGCTACTTACCAAACTAGGAATCAACTATAAAAAGTTACAGATCGCGAGTGAAGCCGCGGGCATAAGCTAGTTCTGAATAAAAGTAGTCTGTACTTTAACATCGTGTAAATGCAAAATTTCGTGATGATCGGTTAAGTAGTTAAGGCATGAAAGCGTAACAAACAAACAATCTTACATTCACATTTATAATATCATAGTTAGGGTAAATGTATATAGAAACTTAGGCTTACTACTCTGCCGTCATAAGAAAAAAAACCGTAACTAAAGTTTTTTCAAAATTTTTGTTTTATCATATTTGGAATTAGTAGGAAAATCCGCATCTGCTAGTAAATTTATATTTTTTTTTTGGAGTTACGTATTTTGTCGAAAAAAGGGGGTATCTGCCAAAAAAATTACTATATCTACTATAAGCTAAATAATACCCTAAGAAAAGAATCGGAATCATTTCCTACTATCGCTATATAACGATTCGCGAATCGTTCCCACATGCGAATCGGGACTCCTTCGACGTTTCGACCTGAAACAACAGGCCCTCTACAAAAGCAACCCCTTCCCAAATAGAAAGAAAACATTCCCTACTGTCTCTTTATGGGGGACGAAGACAACGGTCAACGACTATGATACGCGCGTGGGATCATGCACGCCGGCCCTCGGACCTGGTTAGGTGGTGGGCCGGTCCCAAAGGCCACTACTTCTTGCGTACATAGGCTGCGCCAGCTACTTAACGTCAACTACAGACACTCTCTGCTTACCTCTTGGAGGGTACATGGACGTAACAATGTTATATATGTTCGTTAATAATGCGTAAATAAATAACAAACTAATTAACGCTTATCACGTGAATGGGAACATGCCTGTGTTAATGGTTTTCATAAATAAGGACAATAAGAAATTATGTTTTCAATAATAATGGTAATAGAAGTATATCATAATTGCAATAACATGGTTATAATGGTATGCTAAGTATTTATTTAAGGAAAATAATTTGTTTATACATATAGCAATGCAACTGAAACTAAAAGCCTTGATTAAAAGTTTCAGAAAGCTTTAGTTCAGGAAGTTTAAAAAAAAAAATTTTAACATAATAATAATAATATTAGCTCTGTATTAAACTGTCTCTCTGCTGGGCACGGGCGGCCGCCACCCTAGCCCAGTGCGGGCTTTGACTTCACATATCTTCGAGAACATTATGGAGAACTATTAGACATGCAGGTTTCCTCATATATTTTACTTGACCGTTAAAACGAGCGATAATTAACTATTTAATACGCACATAACTTGGAAAAGTCCGAGATACGCGCCTTGGGATCAAACTCGAGACCGCTGCGTGGCATCGCTGCTATTATTATATTCTTTACATAGACTAGAAATGATAACTCAGTGGGGAGACCAACAGACTGCAATGCAGAGGGTCTCTGGGTTGAACCCACGCCGCGCACCTCTGACTTTCGGAAGTTATATGACTTTTCGAAATTATGTGCGTATTGATTGACAATTATCGCCTGCTCCGGCCTTGGAGAGCACGTTAAGCCGTCGGTCCCGGCTGCCATGAACATATATGGCAATCGTTATTGAAAAGTCAGTGCCCTCTAATATTCTGACACTGGTCTAGTCTTAGGGTATCGTTAGCCTTCGAGTTGCGGAGGTCAGATGGCAATCGCTCCGTGTAAAAACTGATATCCAGTCAAATCCGGTTAGACTAGAAAGCCGACCCCAAGTGACTTGGGAATAATAAAGGCTAGGGAGAAGAGAAGACATAGACTAGAAAAAAAGAAAACACTAGGAAAATAGATAACCTAACCGGTACATAAGTTCGTTCATCTATCCCCCTCTTCTCAAGAGATTTTTCTACCTTAAGATGTTCGTTATATATACTAAAGCAAAAAAAATTATAGATGATATCTAAGGATACTAGCGAAAATACAATTGAGTTATAGGTAAAATCTTTTATAAAATAGCGGCAGTTCATATTTTTGAGCCTAAATATCAGCCCTGTATTAAATTGTTTACACTGCTGGGTGCGAGGCTCTTTTCAGTGTGAGAAGCGTTAAGCCTTAGTCCACCACGCAAGCCCAGTGCGAATTGGCAAACGTCACATATCTTCAAGAACATTATGGAGAACTCTTAGTATATGTTCGTTTTCACACGATCTTTTCCTTCAACATTAAAGCGAGCTGTAAAGTCAGAGTTCGATCGAGGTTTCGAGTTCGATCCAAAGGGCGCACCTTACTCGAAAACTCTCCGAGGCAGTACAACGGGCTATCGCTTCTACGATAGGTAAAGGATCATAATCATACAATACAAAAATATGAACAACTACATTTGACCCACGGCTTCGCTTAAGTAAGGTTAGGTTAGTAACAGTACTTTTTTCCAACTGAAAGGTACCGTGTGTCCTTTCCCCTAGCAACGTGTATGCCAAATTTCATGTTAATCGGTCGATTAGATAAGGAGTGATAAGCGTATCAAACAAACTCACATTCGCATTTAAAATATTAGTACGGATATTGAACAGAGAGATATCATGAAGCTATTGGTCATAGTATGAACTGGGTACGTCCGTGTGGATACGACCTACACCATCAGACATACCACGTGCGCATACGCAAGTCACGTGTACGGAACAGCCTTATCGATGTATTGTAACAATACCACAAGAACATAGGAAAATTCCAATTTTACTTATATGTGCATAATTAGTTACATTATTAATATTATAAAGGAACGCGCTTATATAAGGTACTACTGGTAGGAATAGAAAAATTATTTTAGTTTTGTATATCCCATTTATCGAGGAAGGCTACAACAAGAAGGATATTACATCACGCTACGACCAATAGGAACAATAAAAAATGTCGCAAAACGGGGCAAATTATATTATGTGAAGCAGAAGTCACGCGGGTTAGCCAGTATAATATATTAATACAGTTACAAATGTCACAATATACCTTGCAAGTGATATCGAACTGCGTCAGAAATGTACTAACCCGCTTAGTATATTAATTAATTGTTTAATTGTGTTTGCCTACTAGACTCTCGATAAATCTATGTAGAATAATAAGTAAACAAACTATGACGTATTTTCCTTATTTTAGCCCTGTGCTAGGTACGGCGGTGTTGCACGCTCGCGGACCTCGGCAGGCATGTAAAATCGTTGACCCTGCGCCTAATATCGTTGCAGTCGTGTCGGTCCGTCCTATCGGCTTATGAGAATAAGGGGATTAGAGAGTGCACTTGAATTTGCGCGTACAATTTTTCTCTATGATCACTTCAGATGTGTAGTCTCCGCAGCCGTGACCTAAATTCGGCCTGAAGGACATCATTTGTTATACATCTCCAAATATGTCATAATATACTATTCAAATAAATAGTTCCCCATAAACAAACAAGCCTATCAATTCTGTACCCACTCATGTCTAACTACGATAACCAAAATAGCTGTGTAACGTGACATGAATTTATAACGATTTATATACGTTTTAAACATTAAAAATAATTAGTTTTATAGTCAAAATATGTTAATATGTATCGACCCGATACATATTAACATATTTTGACTATAAAACTAAATATTTGTCTGATTGTAAGCAGTTCTTAAGAAAGACTAAGAGCAATAGATACTCCGAATCCCAATATCGTATATTAGACTAGATTTTGCCCGCGGCTTCGCTCGCTTAAATATAAGTTAGGTTGGATAGCAACAGTCCCCTGCCCCTGGGTGTCGGCGTTACTTGTTACGCCGACGACACGCTGGTTACGGCCCGGGGAGAGGATTACGGGGCAGCTGCCCGTCTTGCCACGGCCGGAGTGGCCCTGGTTGTCGGCAGGATTAGGATGTTGGGACTGGAGGTGGGGCTGGAAAAGTTCGAGGCCGTGTTAATTCACGGGCCTCGGCGGGCGCCGCCTCCCGATGCCCACATCATCGTTGGAGGGGTCCGCATCGGGGTAGAGCCGAGCATGAAATACTTGGGGCTCCATCTCGACGGCCGCTGGAACTTTCGCGTCCATTTTAGTCACCTGGCCCCCCGGCTGATGTCGGCGGCGGGAGCGCTTAGCTCTCTGCTGCCGAATATCGGGGGGCCCAGTGTTGTCTGCCGCCGCCTCTATTTGTGGGTTGTGTGGTCGATGGCCCTTTACGGGGCGCCCATTTGGGCCGACGCCCTTGATCGCCGAAACGTCGCCCTTCTCAGGAGACCTCAGAGGGCGATGGCGATCAGGGTGTCACGGGCTTACCGCACCGTCTCCTTTGAGGCGGCGTGCGTTTTGGCGGCATCGCCGACCTGGGATTTGGAGGCGGAGGTCCAAGCGTCAGTGTATTACTGGCGCGCTGACCTCCGGCTCCAGGCTGAAGAACCCACGCACAGGGCGGTGGAAACGCGAAGGTCCCAGGCTCGACTGGTCCTCAAGGCGAAGTGGGAAGATAGACTGGCCCAGCCCCGCTACGGGGTGAGGACCGTCGAGGCTGTCCGTCCGGTACTAAAACAGTGGACGGACAGACGGCACGGACCGCTCACCTACCGGTTTACTCAGGTGCTCTCTGGACACGGCTGTTTCGGAGAGTACCTCTGCAAGATAGCCGGTAGGGAGCCGACAACCAGGTGTCACCATTGTGAGGAGTGTGACCGGGACACGGTGCAGCACACGCTGGAGGAGTGCCCGGCGTGGGCCGCGGAGCGCTGTGCCCTGGTTGCTACGATTGGCCCCGACCTCTCGTTGCCGACCGTCGTATCCAAGATGGTCGGCGACGACAGGTGCTGGGGCGCAATGAGGTCCTTCTGCGAGTCTGTCATCTTGCAGAAGGAGGCGGCGGAGCGGGGGCGTGAGGAAGATCCTTACGCCCCGGAAGTCCGCCGCCGGAGGAGGGGGCGCAGGAGACGCGCTGATGTCGCTCTCCTGCCCCCCACGTAAGGGTTCCAGGTGGCAAGGCCTCAGGGGGGCCTGCCACCCACAAATTAAGAACCCCGAGAGGGCGCGCGCGGTGTCTCCGCGCGCCTTCCAATGTCGAAAGGGGAGAGCGGTGAGGCTCTCCCCTGGGGACGAGAGGTGGTCGGGTCCGTTTGACCCGGCCGCACCCACACGGGGGGTCCTGCTATGGACGACCCAATACTTTTAAGAGCTTCCAACAGGCCCCTCCATTGGATGAGAGAGGGAACACCCCAGGTTTTTTAGTGGGTATACCAGCGCTCTTCATGCTGGGGAGTCCCACACGCCCCGCCGGTGCCGTCCCCTAGCCGGTGGATAGTGCATTTTTTCTGGGTACCAAAAAAAAAAAGGGTTAGCAACAGTACTTGTTTCTAGATGTAAGGTAACTTATGGCCTTTTCTATCTCCATTTTTCTTTTCGTGGGTAAATGCTCCTTATGCATACCCCCTCGCCACAAGGGGATGCGAGAGAGTAATGTCGGGCTCTCCCGAGACTTCGGGCCTGCCGACTAAAACCACCACGGTGTGCCACCTCGCTGCTTTGTGAGGTGGGCAGGTCACTGGAACTAAAACTACATTAGGGACCCACCCAGCAGGGCCCAATACAGAAAAGCTCTACGGGCGACGACTCCTGGGCGACGTCCCGGCACGACAGAGGGCGTCGCTCCGACTCACCTTCAAAAGGTAAACTATTTCCTTTTCTATTCCCCTGGCAACATGTATGCGAAGTTTCATAATGATCGGGCGAGTAGTTAAGGCGTGAGCATAACAAACAAACAAATGAACAAACTCACATTCGCATTTATAATATTAGTTAGGATTTTGCCCGCTGCTTCGCTTGTATAGAAACGTACCCTGTGTCCTTTTTTGTACAACTGACAACTGTTTATGCGAAATATCATGATGATCAGTCGAGTAGTTACGACATGAAGGCGTCACAAACAAACTAACAAGCTCACATTAATAATATTAGTTAGGATATTAAAATGTATCCGTCCTGCCCGATTGTACGCAGTTTGAAATTAGAAGAGATAAACAGTAAAAGACTTTATCCCAATAATTAACGCAGCAATAATTACATATTAGATAATATTTTCTTTGATAACCTTAGAGATAATTTTCCATACGCACCTAATACGGGCATCTCATACAGAACAGGTTTTTAAAAGATCTATTACTAGGTTCAAACAAAATATAAGAGAACTACACATTGGACAGATTATATACAGGGTTACTGGTAACTCGACGTATTCCCGACAATAATAGATAGAGGAGCTAAAATGCAATAAATTTAACCGAAGAAATTAATTTAATTTAATTTATTTTTATTTAATTTTACGAAGCACTTTAACTCGAGCAACGTTAAAATTATCAATTAGATCAAAAACATTTTTAGTCATGGTTATTGTTTATTACGCATTTATTGGTATTTTTTATCTTATTAAGCTTTATTACTAAGTTATTTATAAATTAAAATAATGTAAAAAGACATCCAATGTGCCATTTTTTTTATTATGACGTAAGGACAAAAAAATTGATATTTTTAATAATCGTTAAATTCAGCATATCTCGAAAACGGTTAACTTTCCGCCATACATATGTAGGGTTAAATTTATTGCATTTTAGCTCCTCTATCTATTATTGCCGGGAATACGTCGAGTTACCAGTAACCCTGTATAGCTGAAACAAATATCTTATATTCCTAAAGCATTCGGCCCGTCTGATAGTGATGTGAGCTACGGTTTTCATAGCCGATTATACTAATGTCAAGGTTTTTGCATAACATAGTGTCGTGCTTCACCTGATTCTGTGCATCTACATTAGTATATGTGCATCTATATTAAAATTTTGGCCTGTAAATACTAGACTCACACCTGTAAATTTCCAACGGCCTAGACAGAGACATTTTGCATCCATATTTAGCAATTATTTTAAGGTATCATGTAATTAAAGCGAGTCTATTACTGTTCACCGAATACATTCTCAGACTATGTGCTGTTACCGGGAATTTCTCAACAGAATTTTTTGAAGTGAAAACTTCTTTAGGCGCTTTAAGCACTTCTTGGGTGAACAAAAATCATAGAACTCGTGTCATCGTCACGCATCCACGCTTTCCATTTTTGAATTATTTTAGAATATTAACAATATCTCAGAAATGGTGCGTCCTACGTAAAAAATAACGAAATTTTGATCCCCTTAACCCATTCACAGTCTCGTGATAGACACAATAGAAAATCAATTGTTATGTACCATATGTGGTTCATCGGACAGGGAACGTGTTAATAACCCCCAAGAGAGTATCATGAACTAGCATCCGACACGCCCGTTTTTTTTTAATGAAACCTTTTTTAGGCGTGTTGAGAACTTCTTGGGTGAACAAAAATCATAGAACTCGCGTCATCGTCAACGAACGCTTTCCATTTTTGAATTATTTTTTGTTTATAATTTGGTTTATAAAGAAGTGTTTATGAGCAAGGATTAAAGTTTTCACTTCTATTGACAGTCCACAAAGACAGCCCCAATTTTTTTATATAATTTTATCCAACCCGGCCTTCAAAGCTGAATCCTCTTGATAGCAATAGCGAAAGATAAACATACGCGCAAACTTATGCGGGACCAATTAAATGTACAACTGTTATAACACACTCATAACGGTACAATGAATGGTCACCTAAATCCTGTGTTTAAGGCACAAGTAGAAATCTAGGCACATAACTTTCTTACATACTAAATCCGACGTGACAGGAAGAAAGGACTACAAATAGAAAGCCTTTATTACACCGGCAGTAGCCTTTTTATTGCCTTCGCAACAGGAAGCGTAGTTCGCAAACTGTTGATAAACCAATGTAGTCACATGTACTGATTACTTTACTGTGACCGAGTTATCAGAACATGCGAGAATAACAGGATAATATACACGATGGTGCTAAAATGCCGTACGTGAACTCAATAACTGGCAATTGATTTAATATCCATACTAATACACGCGACAGTAACTCTTTGTAGGTTATGTTTCACGGTCATGCCGTTGAACAGAACTGAATGAAATTTAGCAATGTTATATCAAGAAAGAATATAGAATATAATATTGTCTTCTGTTTCTTCTTCTCTGTCGTCACACTCTTGGCAGAGTGGTCGTGGTCGTCATGACAGGGGTGATGGCAAGCTTCACAATTCGCCGCCATTCCTCTCGTACTGTTGCTTGTCTCGTGCATTTGTGGAGTGGACCATTTAGTGCAGTTTTGACTTGGTCGGTCCAGCGCATTGGTGGTCTACCGCGCGCCTTTGTGCCCTCAATTTTGCCCTGAACCACGAGTCGCTCCACAGACGTGTCCTTTCGACGTGTAATGTGTCCAAAGAAAGTGAGAATACGACCTTGAACGATGGAAGAAAGACGTTGTTTTATATCTATTTCTTCGAGGATTGAGACGTTGGTTCGGAGCTGTGTCTAGGCTATGCAAAGCATTCGTCTCCAACACCACATTTCTAAAGCATCTATCTTCTTTCTCTCACTTTCTCTTAAAGTCCACGTTTCGGCACCATAAAGAAATATGGGAAACACTAGTGCCCTGACAAGTCGCATTTTAGTGGCCTTTGTGATGTTTCTGTTTCTCCATATCTTCCCAAGCCGATCCATGGCGGACCTGGTGATAGTCATGCGCCGTTTGATCTCTTCCGCGCATCCGCCATTGTTCGATATCAGTGCTCCAAGGTAGATGTTTGATTGAATGACGTCACAATTCGCAATTTTCGTTACTTCGGGCGAGTTATTGTTGAGTCGATCAACAATCATAATCTTCGTCTTGCCGCGATTTATCTTCAAGCCGAAATCAAGGCTCACTGGTTCCATTTTGGTTAGCAGAGATTCCATATTGCCGATGCTTGTTGCAAATAGGGTAGTATCATCTGCGTAACGCAAATTGGAGATTTTATAGCCTCCTACAGTGATTCCGTCTGACCAGTTCTCGAGCGCTATTCTCATAATGAGTTCCGTGTAGATGTTAAACAGAAGTGGTGATAAGATACAGCCTTGACGGACTCCGGCACTTGGATGAAATTCACTCGATAACACGTCGTCTGTTCTTACCGATGCTGTTCCCTCTTATAAAGTCTTCTAAGGAGATGGACAAGGTGTTTGGGTGTTCCCATAGCCAGGAGAGTTTCTCAAAGTACTGGCCATTTTACCGAATCGAACGCCTTCGAAAAGTCAACAAAGCAAATATAGGTCGGCTTGTTAAATTCCCTAGCCTTTTCAATAATCTGTCGCACGTTTAAGATCTGCTCACGAGTACCCTTCCCCTTCACAAAACCAGCCTGTTCTGGAGCGATCTCCCTGGATAGATAGGACTTTAATCTCTCATTAAGAATATGCAGCAGAATTTTACTTGCGTGTGATATTAAGGCATTTAAGCGGTAGTTACTGCATATTTTTGTAGAGCCTTTTTTATGTAGAGGCACAAAGACTGTGTTAGTCCATTCTTGGGGCCAAGTTCCTGTTTCCCAAATTTTGTTACACAGGGTATGAAAAATATCGACACCATACTCTCCTGAAGCTTTGATAGTTTCAATCGGTATGGCATCCCATCCTGTGGCTTTTCCGCTTTTAAGGCGTTTGATAGCGGCTCGCACTTCATCCTTCAATATAAATGGCTCTTTCTCTTCGTCCTGGGGCTCTGTCGGGAGATAGTTGTGAGCTTGAGGATCTTCAAATAGCGATTGACAGTAGTCCCTCCACGTCTCAGATATAGCACCTATCTCGGTCAGTAGCTCGCCCTGTGAGTTTTCTATAGCCCATGTTTTGGAAGAAAGAGTTTTGGTGATGGCTTTGATTTTTTGATGCAGGTCTCCTGTTTCGTGTCTGTCAGCGTGAACTTCAGCTTCCGCACACAAGTGCTGCAGATGGTTATTGCGGTCACGCCTACAAGCTTCCTGTATACGAGCAGATATTGCGTTCAGTGTCTTCACGTCGGCTCCTCTAGCTTTCATTCTTCTTCTCTCTTCAACAAGGGCTAGAGTTCCATCAGTCATCCAGTGTTGACGTTTGCGAGCCAGTGTAGAGGGTTTGGATTCCAATACGGCACTCTCGAGCAGTTCTTTAGCCTGACTCCACAGTTGGTCCGGGGATGCCAATCGAGCATCTAGATCAGTCCATTGATGCCATTTTTGGTCAATCACAGCTAAGAATTTATGACTATCTATGGGCTGGATTCTTTTCTGGCTCTCAATCTTCCTAGTGGCTTTGAGCTTGAGTTGGACTTTTGCTATTAGCAGCTGGTGATCTGATCCACAATCAGCACCCGGAAGAGTGTGAACATTTCTCATGAAACTCTTCCATCTCGAGCCTATCATAATGTAGTCGATTTGATTTCGATAGTTGCCGTCAGGTGAAGTCCATGTATACAGTCTTCTTGGATGGTGTTGGAAGAAGCTGTTGGATATCACCAGGTTATTCTCGGCAACAAATTGGATGAGCCTCTCACCTCTTTCGTTTCGCTGTCCCAGCCCGAATTTTCCTACGCATTGGCTGAGCTGATCAGCATGTCATCCTATCTTTGCATTGAAATCGCCCATTACAATCAGTATCTCCCTATTAGGAATTCTGGCTATAGTTGATTCCAGCTCGGTGTAGAAGTGTTCTATGTCAGTGTCGCTTGCTGCGCTAGTTGGTGCGTATAGCTGTATGATATTTAGATTCATCGGCTTCGCCTTTAGTTTAATACTTAGCACTCGATCGCTCACAGGTGTATATCCTATCACACAGCTACTAGTTTTCTTCGGCACAACAAAGGCAACTCCATTTCTGCTGTTGTCATCGTCTCCAGAGAAGTAGATAGTGTGCGATGCTGTCTCAAAGTGGCCATTTCCCCTCCAATGCGTCTCACTTAGACCGCAGATGTTTATTCCACATCGCTCCATCTCCCTCTCCAGAATATCAAGCTTGCCTGTTTGAAGCATTCCGCGAACATTCCACGTACCAATCTTTTGGACATTTCGCATCTTCATGAAGGGCATTCCAGTAGTCCGATTTCCAGACGATGCCTGGTTTCCTACATCAGCCTGGCCGGTAGTCCATTTCCCACCGTCTGCCCCGGACGCAGAACGGCGCCGGTTGCTAAGCGGATCACATGGCCACCTCTGTATCCTATTTTCTATTTCGATCATGACGGCTTTCTATGGGAATATAGTGCAGTAGTTTCCCATGGCTTTCTGCACCAGACATTTTTGAGGGTATTTGATCCTCAAGGTCGCTGAAGCCTCTTCCGACCGGTTTCCTAGTCGGGCTTATGGTTATACCGCCATAACTCGGTTATATATATATATATAGACATATATATATTTGAATGAATTCATTGAAATATATATATGTCTATATATATATATATAACCGAGAATGTTATTCATTGAAATTATACTACTATATACGGATTTTATCGCGTTGTCTATTTGACACTTTATTACAAAATTTTGAAAACTGTTACACTACTATTACTATTAAACTACTAATTTTTAAGCTAATTAAATTATTTATACTATTACTATACTATTATACTATTTATATTTATGTTTACACTTTTCCCGACGTTTTGTTTGCTTTTCAGCAGGCATGGTCACGGGGAGACTAAGATGGTAGTTGTCTCAATGTTCCAGTGTAGTTATTTCAAAGTACCCGAACATAATTTAATCATGAGTGTTTCTATTTACGCAGACTGAGCTCAAAGTATCATGAAGTCTAGCTGTGGTTTGCTTCTTCTTGGGTTTGACTTTTTGAGTTACTGGATCCCAAGCTGGTGGTACATTAGTGTCTATACAGTTAGTGTATATTTTAATATATATAATATATTAAAATAGACACTAACTACCGTTTTTCAAGCGAGAAGTTGCCAACAGATATGGCTTAGAATGGCTAGGCTGCTCTGCATAATGTATTCGATGAAAGTTAAAGCAATGAGCGGTAAATTAAAATGGAGCCACAAAAAAGTCGTGATACGAATATATCCTACATTTATTCTTTTACTACAATATATACATACACACGTATATTCCTGAAGATCTTTTTTTAGTTTTTGTAAACTATTATTTATTTTAAATTTTTTAGTTCAGCTAACTGCAGCGACGCGCTTGCTCTATCTCTCTCGATCTCACGCAAAGGTTCTGTGAGAAAATAATTAATCCTAACGATCCTAATCAGGATAATGAGATAATCTTATCAAATTATTGTATTGTCATCGGTTCTCGATAAGTCTACAACGTTTAAATTAAATCTGACCGTTTGAAGTGGGTCAAAATCAAGTCCAAAGGAGTTGGTTACAAACAAAGTAACAAACAAACTAACAACCAAACATACAGGTCAAGCTAATAAAAGCGTGTTAAATAACCGCGATTCGGCGCTATGTTCGACCGGCGCTGGCGCTAGCATCGCCCCGGGCGGCGCGGCGGGCGGCATGACGTGGTGGTTTCGTTGCATATCGCAAGCTATGCCTAATTGCCTACATACAGACAAACTTAAGGTTTTGTAATAAGATAATACGGTTTTAGTTAGTTTTTAGTTTCATTGGCATTCAGTCTTATTATAAAATTAGATGCGAAATATTTTATACTAGCTTTTGCCCGCGGCTTCGCTCGCGTTAATTTAGAATTTGACAATCAATTCGGTTTGTACTCTGCTTGTAATAATATACTTCAATCATGATTCGAAAGACACGTGGCGCCATCTATTATAATAAAAACGTTTTTGTTGTTTTCCTTTGCAACAGTAATTTTTTTCGGGATGAAAAGTAGCCTATGTCCGTTTCTGTACACTGGACAACGTATATGCAAAATTTCAGGATGATCGGTTCAGTGGTTTAGGCGTGAAAAGGTAACAAACAAACAAACTCATTTTCGCTTTTATAATATTAGTTAGGAAGGATTTCCTATTTAATTTTAGTATCTAATGTTTGTAATGAGAGAAAACCTGCATGTTTGAGAATTGTGGGACAGTTTAATACAGGGCTGATATTATATATGAAAGAGGCTTTAGATAGCTCACAGACAACTTTAACAAAACACGAACAAAGTTTCGGCTAACAGCAATTACATGTATATGTTTCAATAATTCAAGTCTTGTTATTTCCAAGTACATATGTATGTATATATGTCAGAGTCAGCTATCTAGCTAGGAATTTCCTGTTGATGGATTCCTTATATATCATATTTTATAGAGGTTCTTAACGGCTGGTACCCATTTTTTTGTATATTAGTTTTGCCTGTAATTCAAAATGTAAATACGGAACTTGGGTGTATGAGTTTAACAATTCCATTCA
The DNA here is from genome assembly GCA_963564715.1 of Catocala sponsa. Taxonomy (NCBI): domain Eukaryota; kingdom Metazoa; phylum Arthropoda; class Insecta; order Lepidoptera; family Erebidae; genus Catocala; species Catocala sponsa. The sequence goes on from OY751334.1 coordinate 6,469,217, forward strand.
AATTCAATCTACTTGATGATGGTTTATTTAGTAGGAAATATCCAAACTTATTTATTAACTTTCATATTTCCAATTAATTTTTAGCTACTATCCACGACTAAAAGTGGTGAGGAATTGGGCAGCTCCATCTATCCATATGTTCAGGATTATAGAATTTAGGTAATATATTATGTCTATTATGGCAATGCGAAATGCGGGATATAATTGTAAAATAATTGTGTCCTGTGTGAACAGCAGTCCAAAAATAAATAAGATTAAAGCTAAATTATTATACCACGGAGACTTTTTATCCCAGTAATACACTGGGATGAAAAGTCTTGTATATATTCATTGTCTCCAGGATCAAACCCATATGTGAGCTGCGATTTTCTGAAGTGAAAACTTTTTTAGGCGCGTTGAGCACTTCTTGGGTGAACAAAAATCATAGAACTCGCGTTATCGTCACGCTTCGTCATCGTCACGCTTCTACGCTTTCCATTTTTGAATTATTTTAGAATTCTCAGAAATGGTGCGTACTACGTAAAAAATAACGAAATGTTGAAAAAATAATAAAAATAAAGAGGCGAGTCGAATTCCTGATACTCTCTTAGAGGTTATTAAGAGAACCTCGAGTCGAATTCCTGATACTCTCTTAGAGGTTATTAAGAGAACCTCTAAGAGAGTATCAGGAATTCGACTCGCCCCTTTATTTTTATTATTTTTTTTTTTGTTTGTAAAAAGGTGTTTATGATCAAGGATTAAAATTTTTCTTCAATCGGCAGTTCCCAAAGACTGCCCCAATTATTATATTTTTTATTTATTATACAAATGATCCATTTATAACACTGTTAAGATTTTTAATCATTAAGACAAACTTATACTATAATACACACATTATAATATTATACAATAATAATAATAATAATAATATTCTATCACATACACACAACACCATCTAGCCCAAACTAAGCAGAGCTTGTACTATGGGTACTAGACAATGGACAAACATACATATTTATATACTTTTTTTTTGTAAATACATACATATTATACATAGAAACACCCAGACCAAGGCAAACATCCATGTCCATGCATACAAATGTTTGACTTGTGCGGGAATCGAACCCGCGACCTCAGGCGTGGCAGTCGGTTACACTAACCACTACGCCATCGAGGTCGTCTATATTATAATATTATAATATTATACAATACATTATAATATTATACAATATTATAATGCGTGTGCTAATTAGTGTCTTCAATTTCACAATGTAGCTAGCATTATCAAAGTCCTACATAGTATCTAAGTCATCTGACGCCATTCACCGAACAACGATACGAAGTCCCGGTTACTACTGAGAATTTCTAGATAAACGGAATCAGACTTCATTCAACGCATATGAAGCTAACAAAATTATGATGACTATAGTTATTATTATGCATTAAAGGGAACATACTGCTGCTATCATGGAAATAAGGTTGTCACACGCTTTTAATAAAGAACGTTTTTTTTTAAGTAAAAACTTCTTTAGCGGCGTTGTGCACTTTTTTGTGATGGGTAAAAAATGTTAAACTCGCGTCAGGACACGTGACCTGATCGAAAATTCGTAAGACGGACGGAGAATTGTCATGTTTGTGTACGATAGCGCAATAAATGAATATTGTATTTTAGCACATAAATGATAGTACTTTTATACTGATAATAAAGCAATTCGTGCAAAATTAGTCCCTCACCATTCCAAAATATCAAAAATGCACAACGTTAATATTCAAGTTTTCACTTCTGCCGGCACTCCCGGAGTGCAACGCGTTTTTTTTAATTATTTTCTCATTGCCGGCAAATTGATAATTTCTTAGCTCCAGCTATATTGTCTTACAACCAGTTATATTGGCAACCGAACTCCATGCACAACAGTTGCATACCTTATGGCTAAATGGATGGAGGGATTTTTGTCGTGATAGGGATCTTTTACTGTGTCCAAAAATGGTTGTAACTATGTTATGGCGGTAAATTCATGAATCTTGCTGCACCACTGAGGCAGTTACGGAACAGTCTTTTAAAAAGCAGACTTGTAATTTAGTGTTGACCGTTGACCATTGACCATGCATTACACTAAGTTGTCTACATTAGCTGTTTAAATTTCGCTTAGAGTAGTAGAGCCTCGCTGATTTCAGCATGAATGGGCCGGCTCGACCGGGGAAGGACCCTTTCACAGAATATCGACGTGAAATGGCAGTATTCCTACTATTGTGTTTCGTTCGGTGAGTGAGAGTGTCGGAGGTCCAATCACCCTCTTTCCTCCTTCCTGCTCCTTCTCCTTTCCTAAAGGGCGGCAACGGAGTGCAACCCGTTGTTTTTTTTTTATTGCCATTGGTGGCAGACGAACGAGTGGCCCACTTGATGGGAAGTGGTAACCGCTGCTCATGGACTTTAGTAATGTCAGGACACAGCAAAGCCGCTGCCTAGTACTACATGTTACAATAATTGTGACACGTACTTAAATAAATAAATTATTTATCTCTACGGACCAGTTCTCGTTATAAAAACTGTTCAAAGTAGAGTTCCGATAGCAAAGTAAACTTCAAATGGAAACCAGAAATGCAAAATTGACGTTAATTTTACTTAAGGCAAATTAATATCAATTGTTATATTTATGCATTGACGCTTACACTAGAATTATTGGCACCTTGTCTTAAACGGTTTTAATACGAAAATGGCATGCCATTAGATAAATATGCTGACGACCAAGCATAACTGATGGCAACTTACTAGGGATTAATTTATAACTGAGCTACGACTCACTTTACAAAAATTGTATTAAAGTATACAATGCAACTGCCCAACAAGATCCGGTAACTACTGTCAGTGGATCACATAATACTTTGACTCATGTGTCAAAACCCATAACACTGGGGTTGTTATCAGTATCGAAGAGACTATTTAGTCAATTGCACTTTGTAAAACATGTGATAAAATACCGACGTATGTACGGTAATGTTTAAGGCAGTGCAATTTAGCGTCGACAGACGGAACGTTGCCTATGTGCTCATTAGTGATTAGTCTTATCTTATCCTAGCATGCCTCTGAATTTAAGTAGCTGTTCTGGTATGAAAAATCAATGTGGTAGTGATAGGTATTCCTAAGAGCTCTATTTGGGCTATCCTAAATAGAGCTCTTTGACCAAATAGAGCAATTTACTAAGGTTGCATCTATATGCGTCTTAGCTAATTGGAATAAGGACCTACTATAAATTTCCATACTACTAAGCTCGACACTTTCGATCGGCGTTATCTTTCCATACAAGTCGATGAACTAATCAAAATGCATGCCCAGATGCTTCGAGATTTATAAATATTCATAGTAGACATTCAGTTCAAATATGTTATAGCACGATGCTTTCCATAACCGTCAAAACACACACGACGACAGTTTCTTTAATCTGTCAATTTTAGAATACCATACCTAATTTAAAAAATATTGTGTGTGGCCACCGGTGTACAGCTGCGATAAAATAGGTTAAGTAAGTGTCATTACACTTGCTTAAAGAAAGTTCCCTTGTGTATGAGCGATACTGGGAATTCGAACGCAAGACCTCCTACTTACTTGTACAATAATCATCCCACTAGTTTTATATAAAAAGAGAACAACCCTAATTAAGAAACAAAGCCCACTTGTGAGCTATCGGAACAAGGAAGTTTATTTATAAACTGCAACACAATGCATATTGATAACAACTTTGAATGTAACGTGTAATTGTTTATTTTTACGTAATAACAAAATATTACATACCTACTTAATTTATGTATATTTTGTTAAAATAACGTCTTCAAGGTACTTTACTTAACAATATTCCACATCTACAATCATACCAAATCTATTTCTGTGCGTTTATAATTTATTAAAATGCAGAACTAATTAGACTTCTTTGACTATAAAATTTGGGCAAGTCTGCCCAAAGTTCCAACGAATGTAGCAAAAGATTTACTTAATTGGCCAAAAGTAGATATGGTGTTTAAAATATTGCAATAGACATGCACTTTTAAACCGAGAAAAGTTTCTGGTATCATGTAGTTTGAATAAAACCTTAAGCAAATTATAATCTTTAGGACCAGCAGCGCCATCTAGGCTTAATCCGTTGAACTTACAATTAATGGCGAATGCTAAAATTAAATTGAACTCTATTGCCTTTTCAATAGAGGCCAGTACGGTCACGAAATAATACATTGGTAAGTACAACAAGGTATCACCTTATCTTTGCGGAACTAACATGACTCCTCAGAGCTGTTTATCGGTACTCCTCTCGTGTTTTACCTAAGGAAGATTTTGAGAGAAAAGTAATAGGTACAAAATCAATTTCCCAAAAATGATGCTGAACTTTCTCATAGCGGTTAATAATGTCTAAATAATAATCCCTACCACAATTAATTAAACCATAAATATACTATACTAGCTTTTGCCCGCGGCTTCGCTCGCATTAATTTAGAATTTGACAATCAATTCGAGTTGTACTCTGCTTGTAATAATATAATTCAATCATGATTCGAAATACACATGGCGCCATCTATTATCATAAGAACGTTATTGTTGGTTTCCTCGGAAACAGTATTTTTTTTTCGGGATAAAAGGTAGCCTATGTTCGTTTCTGTACACCTGACAAGGTATATGCAAAATTTCAGGGTGATCGGTTCATTGGTTTAAGCGTGAAAAGGTAACAAACAAACAAACTCATTTTCGCTTTTATAATATTCGTTAGGAATTAAGATTAGGATTAGGATTTAAATGCTTTAGATCAAATCCTAAATTTTTAAATAATATTGTAATAACATTTCTAATAATAAACCTCTCAAATATAGAAACTAGTAAATTTTATAATAAGTACAATAGTTCCTAACTGCTCTAAATATAGATACATATTATGTTTGATTTTTGTAATTTCTCTATAACATAATTTTATTTTTATTTGGATTTTGTTAGCAAGTAAGTTAAATTCGATGGGTTATACCTGAAATAAACGATTATTATTATTATTTATATCCAAATTAAAACTACAGGATATGAAACAACCATAAAACTATGACATCATTTTTTCTGCTATAGATTAGTCAGTTATTTGAGGAAAACAAATCGAGTTGAGAAATATGTATAATTAATTATTACTTATCGAAATACCACGCATGTAAGTCATGCATATTATATTCATGGCGCCACTCGTTCACCTGGTACCTACTACTATTGCGTTGAATGTTGCTAACTACACACTACACTACACCGCCTAGGATGAAAAAATGGATAATAAGTACTCAAATATAACTACAAACTCTTGTATATTTTATCCACAAAGCAAAGGGATGGAGTGTTTTCCCTCTGTTTTCCGTATTTGTCTACATATTTTCTATGTTTGTAACGACCAAAGGTGAAAATTCATGTGAATAACTCTGCTGCTGCCACATAGTTATACTGCAAAACTGAGTGCTTAGTGCGAGTTTGTTTTAAATTTACGTGATCGACACGTTTATGACGTTGGGCGCTCCGATTGGCTCGCTCCAAGTTCTTAACCAATCAGAGAGCCAAACGCAGTTAAGGTTTCGATCGCGTTAACATTAAAACAACTCGCACTAGGCACTCTGATTTTAAAAATATACGTCATGGTTTGAATATAGAACAAACAAGTTTAATTTATTACCGGCCACGGCCAGACACAATTAATATTTAATTACGACCGGCATTCTAACAATTTAAAAATAATATGCCCTAACAAATGAGATATTGAGCCGTTTTAACATGTTTATCATACACTAGCTGTGCCTGCGATTTCACCCGCGTTTATAGTTACTGCGCCGCCCCGTGGGTCGTAGCGTGATGTTATACGGCCTATAACCTTCCTCGATAAATAGGCTATCCAACACTAAAAGACTTTATCAATCCGAACCAGTAGTGCCTGACCAAACAAACAAAAAAAATCTCTTCAGCTTTATAATATTAATGAGTATAGAAAATATTTGAATATTAAATAATAATCACGAAAATTATCTCTAATTTATTACTAAAGCAACTATGTATGAGCCTAATTAAGAAAGCGGCTGCTTTACTGTTACCTAGCCTTAACAAGATTGGTACTAGATTTAATATTTGGCGGCTACATTTGTGGAGGACGGCGGAAATTAATTATCATAAAAAAACATCGTGTAGATTTGGGTATCTAATTTTAATATTAGTCATATGTATAATATAACTGTCGAAAAAGAATTGGATATATAGCATAGGCGATACTGTTATTTTTGTCGCCATATACACATCACATGATCCAAAATAGATATTTAGGTTAGAATTAATTAATTATCATACATTCTTACGTAACCGGTTTTAGAAGAAAATATACGAATGAAAGTTAATGTCATTTTCTTCTCTGTGCTTGATGAAGTGCAACGATGCAATGAGGTGATTGTTAATCCGCTCGCTGGTTTATAAAGCGCTAGCTGGCAATGCATATTTTAAATCTTATTTTGTTGTATAGCGTCATCTAGATATTATTAAGTAAACTACTGGGCTGAGTCAAATCAAAGGTTTTCCTAATAATATTTATTCATTAAGCTTATAATGCCATCTATCGGCATCCATGTGAACTTTTTGCTAATACCATGTACGGAGGAGACGTAGAGATGGCGTCACATGTGACGCAGTAGCGCCACTTGAGCGCTACGTGACTTACATTACACGACTAACTTAGTAATGATTATTAGTCACGTAACTGTTATGCTTTTCCTTTTAGAGTCCCTGTTTCAAACGATGGGTGGAATTGTAACAAAAGTTGGAACTATTTTTATCGTTTATTTTTAGATGGATGTTAATATTTATAAGGTAACTAGCTGTCCCGCGCAACTTCGTCTGCTTCACATAAAAAAACTATCCTATCTTTTAAGTTGGACCAAATTACAGATGGTTACGAAGTTTGATCAAAACCGATTCAGTAGTTTAGGAGTCCATAGCGGACAAACAACGTGACACGTAATTTATATATATTAAGAGAACCGAATTGTATTTCTACACAGCACAAATGTGAAGATCTACCAGAACCACTTTCTAGTGTCAGTTAGTGGTTTATAAAAGTTTTATCCGCTATCCTACATTTGCCGAAATTATCCAAAAAATGTGACTGAGGGTACATGACAGATTTATTTTCTTTAAACCAAACTGATATTGGTGATAACCTCTTGGCCGCTGGTGTGCCGCTGCTACACAATAAGTTAATCTCTCAAATGCTGGCAAGACAGACATAATTTAAAAAAAATGCTTGCGGTTCGAAGTTCAAAAAGTTAATCTTGCGTATCAATCAATTTGCGCGTTAGCTAAGCTACGGATCTAATTTCCACAAAAATCAAAGCCAAATAAATGCTTGCTAATATAGATGCAAGTATGCAATACAGATATCAGTGTACATTGTCATCGTGTGGCGCGTGTTCTCGCATACAATATCGGGCGACGATGCGACGTCCTGTCCACCGCCGATAAATCTGATACGAGTGATGAATGAGCCTCTCTCGCTCGTGTGCTTACTTCCTAATGTTCCTGTGTATTTGCAATTGATTGATTTATCAGTTAGTTATATGTTGAATGTTATATTGTTATTTATTGTATAATGGCTGGAACATACTTCTGGTTAGTGATAAGCTCACTGTTTTGTGTTTAATTAACTGCAAGATTGACGTCACAATAAATGTGTCGTAGGATAATATGGTAGGTATAATATCTGTCCTGTATGACTTCACATATCTTCGACAACATTCTGAAGATCTTTAAGATGTGCAGTTTTCTTCACGCTGTTTTCCTTCACTATTAATGCAAGATAAGTGACTATTATATACGAAAATAACTTCAAAATGCGAGAGATGCGTTCCTTGGGATCCAGCGCGAGACTTTTGCGTGACAGTCCAACAGTCTGTATATTAAATAATTGCAATACTCTCAGAACATTTTATTTCTTTGCGAAAATGTAAGGACGATTGCAAAGATCCGCATTTTTTTAATCTATTACTCAAGATATTAGCGAGATTCTACTAATATCTAAGTGCTTACGACAATCTTTAATAATAACTGCCTATTTGTTTAACAATAATTAGAAACTTAAGTGCTGATTGGCTCATCCAAGAGTCGATTTATAAAGAACGTCTTAGTTGATTTGACGATTTACTTTAAATAACTACATATATAAGGAGGATTGACTATGGAAGACCATGCTCCTTCGAAGGCCAATTATCAAAAAGTCGTAGTTATTGCCATGTGTCGACAAATGCCTTCTGTTCACACAAACACCCATCGAACTAATGTGCCAGTGTAAATAGAAGGCGTTTGTCATCACATGGCAATAACTACGACTTTTTAATAATTGGCCTTCGAAGGAGCATGGCCTTCCATGATCCACCCACCTTACTACTACTGCAAAAATCTCACGCCTACTTCGATAAAGAAGGCCATCAAAGAGTCAGGCAGAGGTGTATGGAGCGTCTCACGTAATGTGTGATCCTCTTACTGTCTACTGAACACAGTTCCAGACCCCGCACAGCTACCGAGAATTTCTTGACAGCCTTTGAGCCCGAGACCTCATGCACAGCAGTCACATTCACTACCAGTGTGCCACCGAGGGCCTAACCTACTCCAGTTTAAATTTTACGCTAACGATATATTATAAAGTCTCGGGTTTAATAGAGAAAGTGCCGTATAACACTTTTTTGATAAGTTGGTCGGAAAGTTCTCACTTGGAACACGGCTTCTGACAATATACATATAGGACATGCACTTTTTAAACGACTTTTCTGCAGGTATATTACTTTTTATTGCCTGTAGTGGCAGAAATTACAAATTACTAATTGGTCGACATTCTTGTTAACCCTTCGAGCTAAATTAGTGAGACAGTAAGTAGTGCAATGGGCCTGATCCGACCGCGACCTGTGGAACGCAAGTAAACATTGATGACTTCAAAATTTTTAAGGAATACACGAATAAGCTGCTTCCTAATGTGGTAGTAGCCTTTAAGCTTTTTGAAGCAGGCTACGTCATAGCGCTCAGGCATACTTCCTAATTACTTGATTGATGATGTAATCACTATTGCCGAATTATGCAAAACTATTTAGCATTACACGCACGAATAGGAAGTAGCACCACTATAAAGGTATCACAGACATTTTTATAATGGTGAATGTTGTTTTTTAAGGTGGCATTAGAATGATTTTAATATCACTTACGAGTAGACTACGTTCGGCGACCGGGGGTCAGACACAATGGTTCTGCCATTATCTTGATTCTATCCATCGAAGGATTATACTAATATAATAGAATTAGGTGGTATTAAATTCTTACTGTAGATGGGTTTTGACTACATAGACAGCCCAGTGGTTTCCTCACCAATGAGGGTACGCCGAGTGGTTAAGGTTTTATCCCTAGACGTGACAAAAATATGAGTGCTTCGCAATTAGTTATTACCAATTTCGATGGTCTTTGTATTGCTTGTTTCGATTTTTGTAAAGACTCTCTAGAGTTTCTCGCGAATGTTATTTTTAGACACGACATGGGTTTCGTTTTCAGTATGAAATAGGTTAGACACTAGACCATCACGATTGCCCAGTGAAGGTTGGAAAACTTCTCACAAATTCCAAAATATTATGAGTAACTTACAGACATGCATAGCTCCCATAGAAAACAAATAATAACAATTTCCTAGACTCAGATAACTGATGCACTATTTTACGAGGAGAAATCTTCAGACCTTATCTATTAAAAGTGCAGTTTGAGGTACGTGACTGCTAACGGTCAGCAATTGCACATGTGTATCAGTAAATCAACAGGGCGGACGAAAACGTAAGCCATACATATGCAAGTACATCTATAAAAACAAAAAATACTCACGTGAGATCAATCGGTACTCTGCAATCCCACGGAACACATTCACCATCGTCACAATACCCATCACAGTTCGCATCACACGAATTCGGCTTCACACATCTCTTTCCACCATCGGTCGTCACATACCCATCATCACACGAACACGTATCAGGTGCCACACAGGCTCCGTTAACACAAGGTATAGAACATATAGGTCTGCAGAGTCCTCCAACTTCAATATACCCTCTGTGGCATGTACAGTTGTTTGGCGCAACGCAGTCACCATTCAAACAACTGTCGCATTTAGGAACGCAAGTAGTCTCATTCGCGTGCACATAACCTTCAAAGCAGGCACAGTTGTTAGAAGCAACGCATTCTGCGTTCACGCACTCACATTTAATTGGACTGCAACTTGAACTGTTGTTATGCTCAAAGCCAGGATTGCAGGAGCACTGATTAGGTGCAACGCATATTCCGTTGACGCAGCTGGGATCGCATACTGGAACGCAGTTGAGGTTTTCGTCAGCAGTGTATCCCTCATTGCATTTAAAGCAGTGTGTGGCATTATAGCGGGAGTGGCTTTCGTTGCAGATGCAGGTGTTGTTTTGGTGGCAGACGGCATTAAAGCACGTTGGGTTGCAGGTTGGTGTAATGCAGGTGTTGTTGTTGTTGAGGTAGGCGGGTGATTGACACTGGCACTGGTCTGGCGCGACGCACATCCCACCGTGGCAGTCGATGCTGCAGATTGGTGAGCAGATGTCCTGTTCGTTGTTGTACTGCCAACCGGTGCAGCAGATTGTGTGGTTCGTCCATGTTAGGTATGTCTGAAATCAAATTGAGGATCTGATTGATAGTCCAAAGCAAGATCGACGTGGTAGTTTAATATTTAAGCTGGACAGTGAGCTATAACATATAGACGTTAAGTAAGAAACAAAGCTAGCAGATGTTATAAAACTGCAAATAACAAATTTGGGCTTAAGAATTTATTGAGAGTTCCATTATTTATTATAATATGTACCTATTTGAGTAATTTATTCAAATAAAAACTTATTATGAGACCACAACTGAAGTTTTATTATAACGATGAATTTATGGCGACTAGATCAAACATAATTGCCTCGCAAATAGACTATTAAGCTTAAGGTTTGACTGAATATCTGAGTAACATTCCTATACTAATGTCTAATTCTACTACAATATTCTAAATTTAACCATGGAAACCAGAAAACCCAACAGCATGCATCCTTTATCTGAAAGTATAACTTACCTCATATTTGTATTTCCTAACGATGCATTTTCTGTGTCCACACCACTTGTTAATGATAGCATTGTATGTCTTCTTTCTTCTTTGTTTTGTGCTAAAGGACCAAAAATAAAATTTCATAACATAACATAATAATATCACATCTGTAAAATTTCATAACATCACATATACTGTATAATTTTACCGAATGGCGAAAAGATCATGTCATTCTCGTATTTTGTCAACTAGAGTAAGGTACTATGTCAGCCAAATTTGTTAATAAATGTAATTAAACAAAGTGCTAGACTCTGTATTGTTACTAAAATTTACCTCAGATAAAAACTACACTTTCGCCGATCCAGGTATCAAACTAAATCCAATTTATAGTCGTGCGACTCTATTTACTTTATCACTACCAATTCACAGTAGGCATTATTCACCCAAATAAATCTATATTTATGTTTGATTATCTTATTATGTTATTTTGTACCTCTTTGATAGTATAGAAGTACAAAATAACATAATAAGATAACCAAAGACTGTGCGTAATTTAATTATTTATCTTATTTTTAAATAAGATGTCCCATCCTCATTTCATAATAGGCATATTTATAAAACCATCACAAAACACCATAATCTAAAAAAAGCAAACATGACAGACCTTTGGTAAATATATAGGTTGTAAAGATAGTGCTTTAAAAGCTCATATTTATTTTAAATGTCTGCATAAATCTTCTAATATAGTAATTTATTATCTGCCATAAAACTATCAAAGTCTCAGTCGTCAAAGTTAAAACCTATTTCAAATGGCATATAACCCTTCAATTTGCACCACATCACGATAACCGTACGGTGTCTACGTCTAAGTTGTAGGTAACACAACACTACACTCTCATAAGATACCTAGATACCTTACAATAAATCTTTATATACCTTTGCTTGATAACACACACTCCTTGACCGTTTTCATCCAACGCCTCTGTATAACAAACATAATCAACAACCACTATCACAAGTAAACAAAACACCACCGTTCTTAAACACATTTCAAATATCTGTTCTAAAAAAATTAACTTTTCTTTTCTAAGATAAAGGACACAATTTTGTTATGCCTAATTGTCAAATCACACCACCACTGTGTCAGTCTGTCTGCCACGATATGATGTACACTATCTCCTAAACTATTTCAATACCCTTAGTTATACGGCTTGAGCCCCACTGCGAGCGACATGAAGCTAATTTGAACCAATGATGTCATTATCTTTTGTTGTGAGTAGGGAAAGAACTAATGGATAATGTTTTGTTCTAAAATTGTATTTATTGCTTAATGAAGCAAAGATTTAATTGTATGACATAGCCACTTTATTTTGAGTAGCGGTTAGTTTATTATACCTATAATTATATTATAGTCAGTTATTTAATTGTTACTTTAATTGTAATTCTATATTTTAGACATTAGGTTGCTATATTTAATATACATATTGTATAAACTAACTATACATATTTTGAGCCATTCGTTTTTAATTTAGTGAATCCATCACAGCACGATATTATGCTGCCTGTTTTAGTCAATAAGATGTCATAAAATAATCATAAAAAATAAACACACAGGTGCGTGTTTTAAAAAGGTTTACTAGTACTCAAAAAACATACTTTACAAAAATAAATCAAAAGGAATTCTAAGTTAATTGATATCTAAATTAAATACTCAAGTTCAACTTTCACTTAAAGTACTGCTTGCATGCAGGGGCTATGATAACCGCTAACTATCGAACAAATCATTTATGTAGGTACTTGTTTACTTCTGTGGACATATTAAAGGACATAGATATCCTAATTACTTATTACAAAGCTGATTATATATATATAGCTGATCATACAAATGGATCCATATCTTAGTTCAATACAAGAATTGATATTGCCCAACTTGCTCAATCCTCTCCGTTTTCCCGCTAAAACCGACCCCCTAATGTCGGACCTTTACCAAATAATTATCATTAGAAATTGTGATTTACTAATTTGTATCCTATTGCGCACTCTTAAGGCTCCAATTGTCTTCAAACAATAGCGGTATCCGGTCAATTAGCATGCCATTCTTTATCCTTTTATTCTTACCTATTTTTAGCTTGAACAAAACTCAGGTGACAAATGGGTGCTTTGTTTTATTGTTCAATGTTTCGCAAATTATACTTTTTTTTCTTTTAATTATTTAATAGCTAGTAGCAGCTACGTATATTAATTATTGATGGCCAGTGTGCCAGACAGATTTGACGTAGTTAGCTAATTGCCATTCTTGGCAGACTTGTCTGCGTGTGACTCATGTCCGGTAACATACTGTCATTTGTAAATAAATATACTATGGAATGAGATATTCAATTGATATTGACGACAGGTAGAGTTTTTGTTATTTACATTGGAACTTGTTACATAACCTCGTTTGCACATATCGGGTTTGTTTATATTCCGCCCAATATCGTCGTTGGTTGAGCCAAGTTTTAGATAAGGACTTAATAATCGTTTATTGGGACACATCAATAATGTCAAAATTGCATGTCCGATTAATTAAATTTGTAGAGTTGAACTCATCTGTATATTTAAACTTAGCTAAACTTGTTTCGACGTCAATAAAGAAATGTATAAACTGCTTATTTTATTTTTATTATTAGATACTTTTGATTAGTATATGGTACTTTAAATAAGTTGTTATATTTATAAAAGTAATCATATATTACCGACATTACCAGGTATTTTATACACCTGGTAATGAATTGCAATATAAAACCGGCCGAAATAATTTATGACTTTACAAATTTAACACAAATATAATTTAACTTTATATTTTATGGGGATCACACCACAAAACGAAAAAGGTTGCCTGTATCCTCATGCAAAGTATACATTGTCTCTCAAATTAGTATACAGGCAATTGACATACAAAATCTAAATACGAAAACCCAGATCTGGAGCGACAACCTACAGACCAAATTATATACATTTCTTAAAAACTTAAGCTTCATGTATATTCACACGCATGTCGACTAAAATACTTCGGCTTCGACACAGTCAATCCTAATCCTAACTACTTGTATAAGCGACTGTGCGTTTATTTGTTTGGTATGCTATACGCTTTAACTACTCGACCCATCATCATGAAATTTCGCATACACATTGTCAGGGGTACAAAAAAAGACATAGAGTATCTTTTATCCAGAAAATAGTACTGTTCGTATATAGCCATATATAGCCATAGGCGACATCTATAAATCCTTACTTCCTTACTAGTATTATAAATTCTAAAGTAACTCTGTCTATCTGTTTGTCTGTCTGTCTGTTACCTTTTCACGGCTAAACCACTCAACCGATTTAGATGAAATTTAGTACAGATATAGTTTAAAACCTGGGGAAGGACATAGGCTACTTTTTATTGATGTAGGTACCACGCGGGCGGAGCCGCGCGCAAAAGCTAGTACATAATAATTAAACAATACTCATTATAATATCCTAGTAGATATAGTAGAATCACATTCTGCTCCCAACCTAACCTTCTTTTTTTTATGTGTTGGAATGCATTGGCGCATACCCCTCCGCGGGGGCGGGCGGAGGGGTTATGTCAGACTCACCCGGGAAAAGATGGAGATATCCCAGTAATACCGACTAAACCTACCACAGTGTTCCTTCTCACAATCTCTGGCCGGGCCGCAGGGATCACTCGCGCATTCATCCATGCATCCTGCAGTACCAACCTAACCTACATTTAGGCGAACGAAACCGTGGGCTAAATTTAGTAGTCAATAAATAATACATAACAATCAAACAATACATATAATAATAACATAGTAGATATATTAGCATCACATTGACAACATTACTCGTTCATTGCGGCCACAAGTGATGTGTGAGATCAATGACACACAGAGTGAAATGTAACGGATGCGATAATATATATTTATATTACTGTGAATATTTTGTATTTCTACGTATTTTATCGTGCTATTTATCCTTCTAAGGTTCCGTAACTGAAGGAAAGATATTAAAAAAAAAAGCTTTAAGAAAGAGCTCCCGCACTAGGAATCTTTTCTGTGTCGCGGAAACTTAACAAACATTCAAACAACGGACACAAAAAACACCCAAACTCGGTACAACCATTTGTGGATCACACAAATGTTTGTCACGTGTGGGATTCAAACCCACAACACTCAGCGCAGTGGCAGCGGCAAGGCGATTACTTAAACCACTACGCCATCCGTGCAGTCGATATAAGAATTATTTGACTTCAATTTGTATGTTTCGGAATAGATTCATAGATTAGTGAGGCACAGAGAGTAGGCAATACAAAAGTAAGAAGCGCGCTACATAAGTGCATCATGCATTAATGCATGGATGGTGAAGCGGGCAAGCCGTCTACCCGGTGCTGCCTCTCCGAGTGCTATAGGTTCAAATCCCGCACAGATAATAGTTTTAAGTCCGGGTGTACTGTTTGTGATTTAACTATATGATTGCAAATTCCTTTGCAAATGATACAGTAAATAAGACAATGTTGTAGATGTGCTTAAAAATATAACATTCAGCGAAGTAGTGTCGAAATCATTGTAGCTAATATAATTTTTTGTTATTTAAAGGTTCAGTAATTAAAGAAAGAAATAATGGAAACAATGTTATGTTTGTAATGTCGCAATTGGTTCACAAATAAGGTAAATACACTTAATAAATGCACGAATACCGACGCAGGCACACAATGACGCATGTACACAGCTACTTCCGATTGTAGCTAGCCCCGGCTATATGTAAGCTACTCGTTTAGGCTACACGCATGAGTTGCGCGAGTAACTCGCGACTGTCGTCTACTTTTTTTAACGTGAGGGAATGCATTGGTGCTTACCCCTCCGCGGGGGCAGACGGAGGAGTTATGTCGGACTCACCCGGGAAAATATGGAGATATCCCGGTAATACCGACTAAACCTACCACGGTGTTCCTTCTCACAATCTATGGCCGGGGCGCAGGGATCACTCGTTTTCATTCATCCTGCAGCCCCGGCAGATTTTGTAGCCCCTTGGACTATCGTCTACCTACTTGATGCGTACAATCCCCGCAAGGCTATGCGCACACCGTGTCCTGTTCTAAATTCATGACATTCGGCCAATTTGTTCTATTTAATTTGTGACAGGCATGTGTAAGTCTTTTAAACTTTGAATGCACTGACAAGGTTAGTGTGAATGATAACTTTTCTCAGGGGTTATACCAATGTATCCGTTATTTCAATATCTAAAAACTGTACTCACTAAGGCGAAACTTATAATGCTGGGGCCACACTAACGGGAAATGCCGTTAATTATCCCGATGGCGAACGTTAACCGTAGATGTAGCCACGACTTAACGTGATAATTTGACAACGGCATCAAGATTGCCGTTTGGCATTAGGCGATAGCTCAAGTGGCGGTACATGAAAGAGATTAACGCGAGAATTAATGCGTTGAAGCAGCCACACTACGTATTTCAGTATGCGTCGTGAGCGCGACGGTATCGCACGTGTTTTAAATATACGATATATTTGCCGTTTTTTTAAATATGTACTATAGCTATGGAGTGGAGTAACGAGAAAGTAATTGCGTTTCTTGAGATTCTGCAAACAGAACCATGTTTGTGGGATCCGAAACTGAAAAGTTTCAAGAATCGTGGAACGCAACGTGATGCTTGGTAACGAATAATGGAATTATTACCTTTTAAAACAACTATTGAAGAAATGAAAAAGACGAAGGAAAGCCTAATGGGTTATTATAGAACGCATTTAAACAGAATTAAAAAATCTTTGCCGTCAGTTTCTTTTTTTTTTCATCATTCGGTAATGATTCAATAAATTCAAATAATAAAAATTTGCACTCATGAAATACAGAGCTCTGTCAACGTCTATCTTGCTTGAATACAAGTAAAATTAACTACGTTTTTATCGCCAATAATGGGCATTCACTTTGACGGTTCAAGTGTAGCCACCCACTTTAATGCGTTAAAAATTATCGCAATAATTATCGCGCTAATGGGCATTGACGTTAGCCGTTAGTGTGGCCCCAGCATAAGAACGTTAGGTTAATATGGCTTGAAAGCAGCTAATACTGTCTTATGTTGTTTAGTATAAACATACATAATCTAATGCTTATATTCCTGAAGGGCTTGGCAGAGGTTTATTATGCCCATATTTCACCAACTATGGTTTAGGACCCAAGTAATAGAGGACGAGCCTGTTGCTGTCTACCTGGCACAGTTCAAGAGGTGCAAAAAAAATATCTTCAGGTGGGATTCATAGCCGATCCCAATCTGGGCTGTTTGTGCGGTGCAATCTAAACAATGTCGCACCTTATATTGTGCCCTGAGTGTCCCAACAATTGACTTGATGCAATAATGAAGATCATCAGACGATGTAATCAAGGTGGTTGCATTCTGGGTGGAAACCATATAATATTCAGCAATGATTGCCATCGAAACGCTAAGAAGAAGAAGTTCAAGAGAGTGGAAAATCCGGAGAATTGATAGAAAAACCTAATAACACTTTCACAACCCGAGAATCGAGCCCGCGACCGCTTACGCAGCAATCGCATACCCTACCGCTGCGCCCGAGGCAGTAGATTAATAGAAACAAGTTACAAATTAAAAACATGGGAAATCCATCGACTTCGTCCCCTTAGTTCTATTAAATACAATTAAAATAAGATAGAGCTGGAAAATACTATGATATAATATATTCAAGGTAAATATTTCAAAAATACAAAAATATGTTAATATTATTATCTACTAATTCTAAAAATATACATTTAGAACCATTGTTATTATTTATAAATGTACCGTTTTAATTAACAGTTAAAATTACCTTAATTACAGTCAGTCTCAATGGAACCTACCAAAAAATACCTTATAGGTAAGGCTAGAAAGCCAACCTTACACTTCAGAATAATAAAGATAAAGAAATAGGATAAAGAGAAAATAATAGTAAAAAATAAAGATACGGAACACTTAAAGAGAATACTACTCACACTTGACGAGTCCATCTGCGAACCAAACTAGAAACCGTATTATTAAAAAATATGTTAAATGAATTTAGGTTAAAGCGCTGATAACAATAAAACATGCCAAATAAAGGATTTAAAAAAAAATTATATCATACACAGGCGAGAATGTCATTATAATTGGCAACACTTGAATATTTAAAAGTTAAAAATTATTTTATCTTTTTCTTATACATTATCTTTCGAGTCTTAGAATAAATTATTATAATCTAGTGTCTGGGCAACGGTTTTCCACAGCGGTTTCAAAGGTTAAATATAAAAGAAGGCTTTACTTAGTCCCTACTTATGTCATAAATATATCATTTTTGGTTTAAATCTATTCCTTTCAGAAAGAAAAATTATTTAACAGGCGGTCTACTGCTGCGATTAGCTGTCTGAATGAACAACAGCTAATCAGTTTAATTCGAATACATCCAAAGTAATATCATAAATGCGAATGTGAATTTGTTTGTTTGTTACGCTTTCACGCCTCAACTACTCGACTTATCATCACCAAATTTCGCATATACGTTTCAGGGGTACAGAAAAGGACTTAGGGTGGGTACCTTTTACCCAGAAAAAAAAGTACTGTTATTAACTTAACCTAACCTACATTTACGCGAGCGAAGCCGCGGGTAAAATGTAGTACATATATATTTTTTGTGTTGATCGCCCATTCAAAAAGAATAATGATAAGATTTTTGAATAGTTCATAATTACATTTCTGATTTTGAACAGCTTATGAGTTTAATTTTAATACATCGTTAATTAGCCTCGCAAAAACTGGGTCTCAATGGTAGATTGAAAGATCCCTTCAAACTAACCACATAATGCTGGTTCCAAAGGCTAATAGCCAGTTTCACAACTTTTAAGTAAAAGTTATCCAAAAGATAAATCGCTTACTGTCTCACTCTTATTCGGTTAAAGAAGAGAGATGGCGAGACTTTTATCTTATAGATAAATGCTATTTTGAGGTGTTGGGACAGGCCCTACAAGTAGATACTTACTTGTAGGGCCTGTCCCACCACCTCTATTATTCTGTAACATTTTAGTTATTAAACAGATTTGCGTTGCAAGTCGAATACAAAGATAATTAGCATCATAACCGTAATGTAATGAGCTACTATCCATATTAGTTGCGTTTATTAATTATCATGGATCGATATTGATTTAGATCCTTTGATTATTGTCTGTTGAAGCTTTAGACTTTAGAATTCTTGATAGGTTGCAGGGGCTTGCTGTCCATGTAATAAGAGATCCACTAAGACTCTGGAACTCTATAGAGCCTTAAAAACACACTGAACTGGATAAATGATTAAAGTAACATAAGAACTATCGCTATCTGGTGTCGCACACTATAGTTACAATATCGGATTCGTTAAATTTAGGTACATATATCTTAAAAGCCTTTAAGAATAATAATAATAATAACAATTTATTGTTTCTCTCTCACATAGCTACAAAATACAAAATTGCACAAAAGAAACTTATTCTAGACATGTTTTTGCTACTATGTGAGAGATTGGTATCTGTACTAGGAGACCTGTACGACAGATTACCAGCCTCTTCAAGAACTGGATTCATGCTGTACAAGAATGTTAGGTAAGTGTCTTGGTTATATTATCAACTCGATTTCTTCCTTGTGCTTATCTTTATGCTCATAATATCCTAGGTACTAGTACAATCATTAGGTAGCTTTACCTGAAAAGTATTCCGGAAGTTTTAAAAATTAGTAATTTTATAGATTTCGATGTGCTCTTTCCGAATTAAAACTTTAACTTGCCACCTCGTATCTTCACCGCTCGCGCCGCTATGTTACAAATATACAGAGTGATTTTGAAATCGTGTAATTCCTTTTAACCACGCATTCTACTGGTGGTATAGAATAACCCTGACCATATATTTTTTATTAGAACTATTTTTTTGGAAATTTTATTGTACCGTTTTTTTTCGTGAAATGGCTTCAGATAGTCATATGTTAACCACCCGAGGCAATTTCAATTTTTTACTAATTAAAAAAAAATAACTTATCAATAATTAATGTCGTAAATAATAATGGGTGGTCCTTTCTATTGCCCCTTATTATACGACATCAGTTATTGTTGTTATTTTTGTAAATTAGTGAAATTGGTACAGATATAGTTTAAAACTTAGGGAAGGACATAGGCTACTTTTTATTGATGTAAGTACTACGCGGGTGGAGCCGCACGGAAAAGCTAGTAACAATAATCCTAACTAATATTATAAAAGCGAAAGTGAGTTTGTTTGTTTGTGATTTCACGCCTTAACTACTCGACCGATCATCATGAAATTTTGCATACACGTTGTCAGGAGTTATAGAATAGGGTACTTTCATCCAGAAAGAAGTAATATTAACCTAACCTACATTTACGCGAGCGAAGCCCCGGGAAAAATCTAGTGGTTCTATAAAAGTTCAAAATATAAATATATTTTCGTCATATTTATGGTTTTTACCAAATATAACGCAAACTTCCTCAAATTATATTCAGTATAGAATTAAATTCTGCACACTGCCTATGTGGTTTAACAATAATATGATTGCCCTTTAATTAAAAGTATAGGAGTTAAGGAAATCCATCAATTCGTATATTTTATATTTATGTCTATGTATATATGCGGCAAATAGAGCTGGCTTATTTATATTATATGAGTAATTAGTTAATTACACACTGCCTACAAGTATAAAACGAACCAGTCTATAGGATTATAACCGACAAAGCTTGACATGTCTCTAAATATTTTCATTGTTTTATTTTTTACTGTAAGTATTTAGTGTTCGTTTAGTGAATGGGATAAAGTGTTTTGGCTATTTAGTATTGTGTGCCTACGTAAAGTGAATATTAGTATATTTAATAGTTTACGTTCACGTTTGAATTTTAGTTTAATAAGATAAAGTCTACGGTAGTTTAATATTGAATCTGATCTGATCTGATCAGAATTTTCAAGGAATTAATAGGCTAGTCAACAATTTCAAAAACGTGTTAATTCTTGATAAAGCTCCTAAAAATATGAGTGATGGCTCATTCGATTCGGAATGACGCGGACGTCTAGAAAAATGTATCGAGGGTAATGTATTAGCACATAAAAAATTGCAATTGTTATTAACAAATTAAGATGAAAAAAGACAGCATTTCTAGAACTAACAATTATTACAAAAACAGGCATATAGGTATATCAAAGTACTAAAATTTTTATAAAAAGTTAAATGTAAGTATGTCTGCTTTTGTAATTTTGTAGCTCTAGAAAAAACGGTTAATAATAGCGGTTGTTAAAATTTGTTTATAACAAATTGTTAAGTTAACAAACAATGAAATTATTTACAAAAGAATTTTGTTTTGTTAATATATGAAGAAATGCCTATTATGATTTTTAAAGAGAAAATAATTTCTTATCTAATTATTTAAACAATCAAAAAATGAAAAAAACGATTATTAAAAATAACAAAAATATATTTAAGAAAAATTTAAAAAAAAACTTTATTTTTCCAAGACAATAGAATAGTAAAAAAATGTATCGAAAAATATGAATCTTGTCAATTTGTTTAAAAAAAATTTCAACAAATGATTTGAAAATTTTTCCAACGTTACTGAATGCCATTGTTAGATACAAAAACAGCAATAAGATACTTAATATTTGGTAAAAAAAAATCTTTAACAACATTTCTTGGACCTTTTTTTGTTAACTTTAAAAAAATTTTATAAACAGAATAATAAATTTTAATTTACTTTTATCGCGTGATCTTGTTAAGTACTCATATGTATAAGAAGAGCTCCACGAAGCCAAAATTTATAGATATATTATTTAAACTTTTATGTAGTCATTTAAGATAACAGAGATTGGAAAAAAAATAATTAACAATACTACCTATAACTTTTTGAAAAATTGATTTAAATTATTTTTCCAGGGGGGATTTATTCTTTCAAATGTCTGGATAGCATAATTTATAAAAAAAATTAAATTAATATTTGTTACTAAAAAATAATTATATTATGTGGTACACTGTCTTTACCGGTAGTGCGCCTATGTCGTTACGACTGGGCTGAGCCCTATTTTCGGCGTTGAATTAAAATTATAAATAATAGAGATAGAATTCCGGAAGTCGGAACTTTTTGACACCCACATTTTGTTTACATCTTACGTTATAAAAGATATACATTTTTTTATATTAACAAATCAGACTTAGGTAACTTGCTTCATGGAAATGCAAGTTACTTTGTGGAATCAAGACTGAAAGTATACGTTTAGCAGTCGACTTTACCCCTTTTGCTATAATATGCTGTCGGTAAGATTGACACTAAGCTTTGTTCTAAGTATATCTATTTTGTGGTGGAGAAACTTGTGTTGCTACAATCATTTTCTGAGTTAGCAAATAAATGATCAGAGAACGAACTAAAATCCTAATATTATAAAAGCGAAAATGAGTTTGTTTGTTTGTTACCTTTTCACGCCTAAACCACTGAACCGATCATTCTGAAATTTTGCATATACGTTGACAGGTGTACAGAAACGGACATAGGCTACCTTTCATCCCGAAAAAAATAACTGTACCCGAGGATAACAATAATAACGTTCTTATGATAATAGATGGCACCGTGTCTTTCGAATCATGATTGAATTATATTATTACAAGCAAAGTACAACCCGAATTTATGTCAAATTCTAAATTAACGCGAGCGAAGCCGCGGGCAAAAGCTAGTATTTCATAAAATCAGATATTTTAAAACACTATTTTATCAAACAACCCCCCACGAACTCTCCTGCACGGGTCACCAAGTTTTGAGTAAACAATAAATTTATGTAGGTGACATAAAAAAATCTTAGGCCCACATTGCAAGTAATATAAAAAATATAACACGTGCGAGCTATAAATAATCGTATTAAGTGATATGAGTTAGAAGTAGTTTCCGTCCGGGGCATGTGTTAGACGCATCTTGGTTATTTTAACGTTTGTATGATTCATAATTACATATATTAAGTACTTGTATGTGACCTAAAAGCAGGCATGTCTTAATGCGCTAACAGAATGCACAACATATGCCTTGCTAATTGATTTTGGTTCGAAAAAGATCAAAACTATTTTATTCGGCTATAGTACTTTAAGAGTTATTTATCTTTGTTATTATTACTTTATTATTTTTTTTAGAAATGAGATATTAAATGCTGTAGAAATGAGAGCGCTGAGAAGCATATGTGGCGTGACTCTGAAAGATAGAATAAGGAATAGTGTGATTAGAGAGAGATGCGGCATGAAAGTGGATATAGTGAAAATAATAGAAAAGGGTATGTTTAAGCTGGTTTGGACATGTAGAAAGAATGGACGAGGAAAGACTGACTAAGAAAGTTTATAAGGCTAGTGTGAATGGAACAGTCGCAAGAGGAAAACCTAGGCGAACGTTTCTCGTACAGATCGGAAGCGTTCTGGACAAAGGCCAGGTTAAGAGCACCTTGAACTGACTGTATGAGGAATGTGATGAAAGTGAATGAACCCAGAGAAGTGTGTCAGGATCGTAGCAAAATGGAAATCCGTAGTCTCTGCCTACCCCTCTGGAAAACAGGCGTGAATCTATGTATGTACGTATTATTATTTTATTTTTCCTAATGGAAAGTTTGTTAAAATGATGCGTTAACATCGAACATTACAATGTTGAGTGAGAGCCCTAGCATCCATAACAAAAGTTTAACCTTAGCTTGGGTGCAAGTGTATCAAACTATATCGTAATTTGCAATGTATAAGAAAATATTGTATTGTCCACTACTGTAGTTCCTAAAGTGCATTGTTAATCGTAAATTTTGGTAATAAAGAAAAATTATTATTGAGAGTTTTAAGGTATAGTGGTTTCTGTGCGCAAATTTGCTAAATTAGTTTGTGTTGTGGATTGCGGTTCTCAGAACTCCTTAAGGCGTGGTATTGACAGCAATTGTGCATCAGGCCAGCCGTAAGCGTGTTTTCCACAATACCGGTGTCTTTAAAGGCCCAATGTAATTGACGCCTGTTATGAATACACAGTAATTTTACATCTTGTGCTTCTTAAATTTGAGTAAAACAACATTCTTATGTCGGCCTCGATGGCGTAATGATTAGTGTAACCGCTGCCACGCCTGAGGTCGCGGGTTCGATTTCCGCACAAGTCAAACATTTGTGTGCATGAACATGGATGTTTGTCTTGGTCTGGGTGTTTAATGTATATATTTGCTTTTTTTATACTTTTTTTTGTAAATATATATGTATATATTTACAAAAAAAAAGTATATATATGTATGTTTATCTATTGTCTAGTACCCTTAGTACAAGCTCTGCTTAGTTTGGGCTAGATGGTGTGTGTATGTGATAGAATATTATTATTATTATACGTAATATGTAACGTAATTTACAAGCTGATCATTATAAAGCAAATAAATTATCATTTGTTAAATTAAAGTTTGTGGAAGATTCTGGCCGGAGTGCCAGGCATTCTAAGACACCCAGGTTATCCTAACTAATATTATAAAAGCGAAAATGAGTTTGTTTGTTTGTTACCTTTTCACGCCTAAACCACTGAACCGATCATCCTAAAATTTTGCATATATGTTGTCAGGTGTACAGAAACGGACATAAGCTACCTTTCATCCCGAAAAACATTATATTTCCCGAGAAAAACAATAATAACGTTCTTATGATAATAGATGCCGCCACGTGTCTTTCGAATCATGGTTGAATTATATTATTACAAGCAGAGTACGACCCGAATTGATTGTTAAATTCTAAATTAACGCGAGCGAAGCCGCGGGCAAAAGCTAGTTTTACTTATAAAAGTATAGTAGTATCTCACTTCCCAATATTAAAAAATTGTAGACTATCATTCTCTATTATGTAAATATTATGTATGAGCTCACTCTTCTTAGTGTGGACTCTTTTTTTGTAATAATATATGTACAGTGAGAACATATCTATAATTTAAATATTTGGTTTATAATATATAACTGCTTTATTACAGGTCATCTACACAGTCGTTGAGTGCGACTCAAAATGCAGCGAATACATACTCGTTATAAAGGAATGTGACATGAAACACTACCATAAAATTATTATGCAACCAGCAGTACTGTAAGTCTCGATTTTATTTGTTGATATATAACCTCATTATAATTGAATACATACAGTAGAAGGAATAAAGTCAAACGGTGTACGTTAATGGAGTATTGGTTCTGGTCTAATACAACCCATTCTTAAACTTAAGTTTATTATAAAAATATCATTCGACGCAAATAAGAGCAACTGCCTCAGTTCACCGTATCTATTAATATATCTAACTTTAATTTACATCGCTAAAAAGAACCAGTATAATATATGCCAGTATTTTTTTTAAATATAATTTCTTTTTGGGACCTTTGGTATTAATGTGCAATAATGTTTCATTTTATGCATTACATTTATACAAAAGTATTTATATATAACGAAATATTTTATTTCGTAAATAGATACACCGAAGATTCAAAACTTATGATAATGATCTACTATCTATCTAATGATCGCATACAAAATGACTTTATTTACTTTAATATGTTTTTATTACAGAAGCCATATAACCTGGGATACGTTAGACTGTTCTGATGATTCTGCTAACACGTTTTCGTACGATGAGTTATATGCTAATAAAAGCTGCATAGTAGAGTTCAGTTACAAGTTATCTGAAACAAAATGTCCTAATGAAACAAAACCAATAATTAATCCATCAACTCATGAGTTCATATCTAACACTATGACCCCGCACAAAATGAAAGGTTCTGAAGAAAATATTGATACATCACCCTCGGTATGTAAATCCGGGTATGATAAATATGCGTGTAACGAAGACAATTCAAAAGGACCGGTCGAGAAGTCAACGGACGGTGTTAACGTGATATATATCAATGAAAACGCTATAAAAAGTAGTCTTGAACATATTCATAATAAATGGGACGATTTAAATTTTGTGATGCAGTGTAGTTACAGAGATAATATGTGTATTAATGAAGAAAACTTTGCAAAGGCTGCTTTATTAGATATTGTCGATAATACTATTAACATAAATAATAATCATAGCGTAACTGAAAATGCGATAATTGTGTTAATAAAAGATAACGATTATACAAAGACAGAAAACAAATATGAAACTTACGCTGGGAACATTACAGATTTTAATTGTTCAGATCCGTTTAATGGTACACAAGTTATACCACATCAATACATCTCATTAACTTATGACGTAATAAGAAAATACAATTGTGAAAGTAATTCCACAAATCATATCAATAACACAAGAGGTTTAACTACTCGCAATGTAAATGTTTACTTTGATATACATTTCAATCATAATAATACAAACCTAGAGAATATTATGTGTATGGATCACTTTGAATCGGTAAGAATTGATACTCTGAGTTTAAATTGCAATATAGCGAATTCTAATGTAAAAGATAATATTGATCCAATGAGTGGACATGATAAAGCAAATATCAATACTTTTAAAACAGATACTTATAAGTCAACAATTTGGCACTGTGAATTTGGAAATCCCAGTTTTAACGATGATTTATTTGCTACGGATATGTATAAATATCAAAACTTTAAAATAATTGACTTTCGAAATTGTACTAAAGATAGTAAACATACGAATGAAAGTGTCCTTCTTGATAACAAGGATATTATAATAATTTTTAAAACAAATGACGTCTCCAATCAATCCTATACCGGCGAAGAAAATTACACTAAACTTGAAGAGGCTAAGCCACTGATCGACAAAGAAAACCTAAACTTACGTTTGACATTTAATAATGAAAGTAGTTGCAATAAAACAATTGAATCTAATATAACCAATGGCAAAATTATCAATACATGGACAGCTGATGAGGAACAAACGATACGAAGACTTTATAATACTACATTAGTTGAACTAAAAGTCTTCAATTGTATAACTAATATTTCTGAAACAACTCAACGTGATAAAGGCACAGATAAGTTATTAGATTTGAATATAGTTTTCAATAAACCAAATAACACAGATTTAACTGAATCTATAATCAATGACTTATATAAAATTAAAAGTAACTCAACAAAAATTGCCATTTTAGATTGCGTCCACACTAATTTTGAAGTAGCAAACAATTTTTCAATACCTGCTTATAATAATAAAGTAATATTAGAATGCACATACAAAGACTTAGATGCGATTAAAAAACCTATCGAATCGAATACTACTGAAAATACTGAGAAGAAATTTGAAGAAATACAGGTTCCCATAAACACTCACGTATCAAATGAAATTGTAACCACAGAATCTAATACGCAAACGTACCAATCAAAGATCCAGGGTAATCGACCAACAAGTAGTGAAGACACATCTTGGGATCCTATTGTATATATATTCATAGCATTGGTATCTACTGTGGTAATCAGCACAATTATAATATTTGCACTAATAAAATGGAAAGCTCCAGTAAGATACCGTAAGTATAAAGTATAACTGATAGCCTCATATAGTTGAAGCCTCTCTTCCTCCATTAGACATAACTGCTGGTCATAACACCCCTGTAAAATAGCACTTGTGATGAAAATTTACCCAGTCTCTATTTTTGATGCAATATAATGATTGCTTCTTGGCTTTCAATTTCCAATTTTAGAAGAATCTGAAAAACGAAAGGTTACGTTATCTGCCGACTTTTCTGCATTGTACATACATTGTCTCGCGTCTAAATATTTCAGTATTTTCATGGTAAAAATACAAAGTAGGAAGCAATATGAAACTCTTACATTGCGACAGTTGTTTTTAAAACCGGTATTATAAAGAGCATCCCTACTTTTGTTTATGCGGCACATTTGCCGACTCCGTGCTACTGATGAAAAGACCTTAACAGAAAAATCGATATTGAAATCTCACAATTGGCCCCTACACTAAGCGGAGGCGATGACTTATCCCACGCTACTATTAAAACAATCAGAGTGCCTTGTGCGAGTTTGTTTTACGTTAACGCGATCGACACGTTTATGACGTTCGGCGCTCGGATTGGTCCGCTCCGAGCTCTTAATCAAGCGTTTCGATCGCGTTAACGTAAAAACAACCGCACCCGGATCTGTATTGTACATTACGCCATTTTTAGAAAGTGCTGTGTTATGCCCTGTTTTATATGAATAATAAGTTATTTGGTTTACGAGTTATTTGGTTTTAGATGTAACATCAACACGAGACTGGCCTGTGACCGAAGATGAAGTTCAAGATGCGCTTTAAATCGTATTATGATTACAAATAATATCTACAAATAGTGACACCTTTCATAAATCTATGTTATTACGATCAAGAATTATATTTCTTGTTATGATGGCTTTAATGTATATAATAATACTAATAAAAATGTGAAAAATAATAGTGTTATTACTTAAAGACGCGTAAAACTGTGTACGGATTTGGATGACTCGTGAACCCACAGATAGACAATGTCCTAAAATAATTTAAAAAGGCCATTAATTTAATATTGTCCCGTAGGATTTATGCGAGCAAAGCCTCAAGCAGAAACTTGTATAAATAAACCTATGGACTTCTTAGACTGTGTGTTTGTACGGTATAAGATTGCGCTTATGTTTGTACCCAACCCGTGATATCTTGGGTTCCCGTGGTATAATAAATTAACTTTAATGTTATTCTCACAACACTAGTTCTAAACTCACATAAACACATTACATTTGCAATAGGCAGAGGTGTATAAATGTTTAGCATGATGATTGCAATATAATAATATTGCTCGTAATTTCAAATTACGAAGTGATAAATTAATTGTAAAGTTTAATTAATAAAACAAAATAAATTATTTACCTAATGGCATTATTTAATGAGTAATTATGCAGTTGAATTATTATATTATTAAATTAAGTAAAAGTCGTAATAAATATTCATATACCAGGTGTGTTCAAAAAGGTGAGATTTTATCAAAAACTTTTTATTTATTCATCAATATTTATGTTGTCCCTTTCAAAGTAATCCCCATCAAATATTTTTCCGATCCTGAAAGCACTTCTGAGAAGCACTTTTTGGTATACCAAGGCTATAAGGCCTTAGTACATATACCAAAAAGTGCTAAAAGTGCACTTTTTGGTATAACAAGGCCTTAAGCTCTTAGTGACGCAGTTTTATCTCTTCAATCGTAGTAAATGTCTGTCCTTTTATGGTTCTCTTCAATTTTGGAAACAGAAAAAAGACGCAGTGGTCTGAATGCGGTAAATATGGTGGCTGAGGCATAATTGTTGTGTTATTTTCGGCCAAAAACCGCTTTTGAGCAATGCTCATGCAACGGTTCCTCTAGTCGAAATTAAGCGATTACGGAACAAACTTCACTGACAATGCCTCAAACCCAAAACATCCGACAAAATTACATGGCACGAGCTAACTGAAATGCCTTTTGATTTTGCTTACTTGGAATAGACTCACTGTATGCCACTGTCAACATTACGAGTGTTTCAGAGCACTGAATTCCATTTTTACACAAAATTTAATGCAAATTCATTAATCGTTTATGTTCGACAGCAGAATATCGCGTAAAAAGTTACACCAAATACTTCTAACTTTTATGCTTCTCATTAACAAACAAAGAATGCTATATACGTAGTTAAAACAGTGAATATGAGTTCGTGACGAGTGTACAACCACCACAAAATAATAGCGAAAATCGAATGTACACGCAAAAATTAAAAAGTCACCTTATTTTAATACAAATTATATTGGGTATAAATAAATTTGTTCAAAATTATACTGGGTATATATGTCAAGAAGTTCTCAGCAACAAGACGCAGACTGGCTATGGATGGCAACTATACTATCGAAAACGTAAAAAGAGGAAGGAGTACCTCTGCTTACCTTTTCGAAGATATTTGTAAGTGCTTATAAAACAAACGGAGGTGGCAAACAAAAGTACGGCCTGCATGATGGCAAGCCATCACTATAGCTTACAGACACTGGCCACAGGTCTCAATCTCTTTCCTAAGGAGTTTTAGTTACCAGCTTCTCTACTAAAACGCTCTGGAAAACTTCAAAAAAATATTTTAGTAATTCCGTCAATTGTTGATCGATACAGAATAACATAAAATACTAATTATTTATTTAGGTGAAACAATTTTAGTTTGCCTATAAAAATATATTCAACAGTAAATGACCAATAAAAAAAAAAGTATATATGTATGTTTATCCATTGTCTAGTACCCATAGTACAAGCTCTGCTTATTTTGGGCTAGATGGTGCTGTTTGTATGTGGTAGAATATTATTATTATTATTATAATTGAAGCAATTCACACCGACCGTTGTCAAATGAAAATTGTATCTGATATAGTCACTTTATTATTGTTACATAAAGACATCTGGATATTAAGATGATCCAAAAGAAATTCTGTTGGCACGGCTACCTGACACTTTACACCAAAGAATTAATATAGAACCTTCAAATAAAAGTAAGTATATCTAAAATTGGATCTACTCCAAATATATTTATAACATATTAAACGGCTAGTATTCTCGAAACACCTGGCTTCACCCGATCCATCGATGTACGACGCGCATGCCCCGTTAAACCTAACCAAAATAAAGGGAACTCTTATGCCAAAATCTATTACGTTCTTTGCACCCTATAATGGAGAATTGAAGGGAGGGGGAGACGTTCAAGTTATGCTGGCAAACGTAACAACTTCAGACAGGTTGGACTTCGGCGAATCTCGGCAAGGTTCGTGTGTTTCCGTCGCAAGTAGGACCTCCGTAGTTTTTCAGACAACAGGGGAGGGACTCAGGACAATAATTTTATTTTGACTAGGTTCTGTGGAAACTGTCTTCTGTCTAGCATGATTTCAGATGGTTGATAACCAGAAGCCGAGATATTACAGACAAATAATAGTTAATATACTAGGTATCTACCACTAGGCAGTAGATACACGGGAATCAACTTTGATTCACTGGCGTCCGTGTGAAAGTTTTTACAGCTTTCGATTAATCAGTCTTGAGCTATATTAATTAACGGGCTATTTATCACCAAGTTACCAATACATTACGACCCTAAAATATAACCAAACCAACATGTACCTACATATTACGCATTGTGCAGTAGTAGCTCTCCATCCAAGAAATAATAAATTGATTATTATATATTTAATGAAAACTGTGGCATGAAATAAATTTATCATATTTGATTTAACCACTATAAATATTTACATATTAATACTACATATTTGTGTACCTTTATTATGTCTTTAAGGTATTGAATTTAAGAGTGATTGATGTTGTTATTCTTGCATTCATCTACCCCGTCAGTCTACATCGTCGTACAGAGGGAGAAGCCTCTCTTGCGTTTTCAGTTAATTGTAAGTTATTTTTCATTAGGTACAAATACTAGCGATATATACAGCGACATCCTAGTGGGAAACCGTTGGACTGCCACGCAGAGGTCTCGAGTTTGATCCTAGGGCACGCATCTCTGACTTATCGAAGTTATGTCCGTATTAAATAATTAATTATGGCTTGCTTTAACGCCGAAGGAAACCATCGTGAGGAAACCTGCATGTCTGAGTGTTCTCCATAATGTTCTCGAAGATATGTGAAGTCTGCCAACCCGCACTAGCTTTGCGTGGTGGACTATGGCCTAACCCTTTTCACACTTTAAAGAGGCCTGTGCCCAGCAGTGGGATAGTTTAATACAGGGCTGATATTATTATAACAAATATGATGTAATTCCGATCAAGACCTTGATATGATTACAATACAACACGTTACTCAATTCATCAATCACTCTAGATATAACCAGGATGCTTACAGCGAATGCACAATTAATCATAACGGACTGTTAAACGTCAATGCATCGACGCAGATCTAGCCTTTTTTCGATTATTCTAAATAGCAAGAATTTGTAATATACATGTTTTCACGGAGTGAACAGAAAATGTAGTAGCGTACATGCAGCGTTTGAGTATACATTATTAAATGTAGAAAGCTTTATTAATTTATTTCAACAATGGAATGTCCTCTAGGTTATGTCGTAGGTATATGTCATATAATATAATTAATCAAGACTTTTCCATGTTGAAGTACGTGCCTGTAGTGAGGGGTGCAATGTCCGCGCCGGCGCGCCCCGTCGATACGGCGCCACACCGCCGCCCCAGCCCGAGCGGCTGAATGCACGCGCTCTACACCGCACAACCCAACTTCGACACACAAAAAAATCAACTAGTAATCTTAAATAACAACCAAGAAATTATAACAATCACAAAAACCCACGGTATTTTTTGATATAGAAGTGAGACAGCCATTTTGAATGGCCATATAATTTATTTTTCGAATGTTATTTTTTTGTGTGCTAGTGACACAATGACTACTGAGTGCTGTGATGTTTAAATTCGGAATTATTGCTTCATAATTTAGTGATTCGATTTTGATGAACCTTTATGTAACTATGTGTGATTTAATTTAAATTTAAATATAGAACGTATAAATAAACGTGTGATGTGACAACCTTCTTGCGTAACATACCGGCGTCGGTAAGTACCATAGAGATGTTATCTTTAATTTATAACATTTTACTCTCAATGATTTCTTTTATCAATAGCAATAGTTTATAGATATTTAGATGACATTATTAATTCTTAATACGGTAGTGAAAATAATATATTTTAAACATAAGGTAGCGGATATTTACTCAAATAGCACAGGTTACTCTAAGGTCATCACTTCGTAGTAACTTTACTTGAGCATTTGAATTTGATTATGTCATCTTTATTGGGCTGTCAAATTAAATTACAGACTTTCACAGCTATCTCTTCGTACTTCGGACCTTAAATAATGTTCTTAAAATTTATAATAATGGTTAATTATGTTACAACGTCTAAAATCAATATTTAACACTAATCTTTAAGTGACAGTTTTTAGAGGTAGGGCACAGTGATAGCGATCCGCCCTTAAACCGGCGATTTTGCTCAACTGGAGCATCTTGGTTGGTGGAGTACCATAGGAGGAAATCCCTATAAAATATAAACCGTAGCCACACAATCTTGTGATGTTTTCTTGCGGTATGTAGAGTTTCCAGGCTCTCTAAAAAAGTGCGGTATTATCAGCAGAGGACAACATAATCTTGAGCCCTTACGCTGTTAGCTTACCGACTCTTTTATTGATGGGTAGGGAAAGAACTCTAACCCTAGATAATGCAAGCGTCCTTAGGAGACTTACCACGAGCGAACAGTATCCTTGTTTGCCACTCATATTGTAAGCATAAAAGATATTTCATAAAAATCATGGTTCATGTAATCCCGTTATCCAAAGAAAAAAATTCCAAAATTAAAAGGTTTTATATTTGGTTAATGCTAACATTCTAATATATTTTCGAATCAAGCAAATTAAATAAGCTGTCCTGTAGTCTAAAACGGCATCGATTTCATTTTCGTAGATGAATACCTAAATAAGGAAAGCGGTAATAAAAACAAGAAAATAGAAAGCGTAGCTAGGCTGGTGAATTACGCTTGTTGCCGTATGCTATCCGAAGAGATTACAATTAAATCCTATATTTTAACAAATGTAGTGTTTCTCTCTCTAACCTAGTGAGCTAGTGAGCTTGTCTTACGTTCCGCGGAGGAATACCGGTCGATTAATTTCCGATAGACTCCTACAATCATCACAGTCGTTTAATCCAAAAGCAAGTACTATATCACTATTTTAAAGAGACGGCAGTCCTGCCTTTATATACATATATGCCCATGCCCTAGTCACGTCTATTTAGACGCCCAATTATATTCGAATGATAATTGAATGCATCAACTATATATTTAGGCGTACGCGTTGTGATCTCGACCATGCCATAGTAACCGCGTTGCGCACAATTGTACCCGATAGTTATTGTTCCCATCTTATCTTATCTTATCTTATGTGGGGGCCAGTCAGTGCAGACCGGCGACACTTCGACCCAGTGGGATCTTTTGTGTCGACACTCTCCCAATAACGACTGCCATAGATGTTCATGGCAGCCGGGACCGACGGCTTAACGTGCTCTCCGAGGCACGGAGCAGGCGATAATTGTCAATCAATACGCACATAATTTCGAAAAGTCATTATAACTTCCGAAAGTCAGAGGTGCGCGACGTGGGTTCGAACCCGAGACCCTCTGCATTGCAGTCTGTTGGTCTCCCCACTGAGCTATCGCTGCTCTTATTGTTCCCATAGGAATATGCAAAGTTTCTCTACTTTTTAAAATTTCTCTTAAAATGCGTCAAATAGACTTTACGATTAGATATTTGTTAAGCGCAATAGCACTGATAGTGTAGTGCATTAGTTTCTAAAATGGTCCAGGTGGACCCCCAGGGGTCCACAGGAGACTCGACGGTGGTCTACGTAGGCGTGACAAAACAATGGGGGTGCACAATTAGTAAGCGAGGGTCCACAAAAAAAATAGTCATCCCGTAGAGATCTGATAAATTTTTTAACTTGCATGAACTTATTTAGCTGCAGGGGGTCCACCGGAACCAGTTAAACTTTAAAAGTGATCTATGAGAAAAAAGTCTGGGAACCTCTGGTGTAGTGGAAGACCGTAGGAGTTCCAGTAGGCTGTTCCTGCTATTATGTGGTCACGCTGACAACTCAAAATCGATCCCAAGATGTGTGTTTTAAAATATTTTACTATACGATACACACGATTTTACGGTAAAGGAAAATATCGTGAAACGTCTGAGAATTCTCCATTATGTTCACGATAATGTAAGGAGCCTTCCAATCGGCACTCGACCAGGGTGATGATTTTATTTTTCATACTGGGCAGCAATCCATGCGCTAAGGTAGTTTATAAACAGATCCAATGATATCACTGTATTATTATGGAATATTCGTATTCATTTTATCAATATTTTATATCCAAATATTACCCAGATAAGTATAAAACTCATGACATTACATACATGATATTACGTACACATATGAGGAGCTATCGGAATCCATTTTATGGACGATAAACTGAACTGTTATATTCCATGTATTCACATTCACGATCGAAAACGACGGTATTACATATTCAATATCGTATTAAATCTCGGTGACATGATCTTTTATATATTTATTTCTTACAACCAATTCTTAGAGCGTAATGCTGGCCAGATAGTACGCAGTTTATCGAGGCCATTAAACGCTTTCAAAACAAGAAGCGAATATTTCGGAAATGGAATTACTTTATTGCCAGCATAAGCTGAATAGATTACTATAGCGGTCGCATGTTCTGAGCACAGGTTTTCTTCAAAGAGTCCAAATACCTTACACATCACAGGATCCTAACAAACATTTGTTAACTGTGAACTATGATTTTCTCTATAGTGGAGTCACTTCTCCAGTTGAACTACTATATTTTGAATGAAATCACGCTGCGCCTTACCTCTGTTCGTTTTCCTTATTTACCCTTCGTTATAACCTTAACGCCCTTCCAACTATAAAAAGGTTGGACACTTAACTTGCAAATTTAGGTTCCGCTCGCAATTCCTATCAAACCTTCCTTGTTTGACCCACTTTCCATTTTCGAATGACTTATCCAATTCAAAGCAATTTTCGTTCTTCATTTATTTAAAATATTAACAATAACTGAACGTATACAGACTGTTTGTTAGTGTGTATATTATGTATCAACCAATGAAAGCTTAAGCAAAAAATATTTAATTCGAATATGTATAGCTTTTCTAGTCTCAATGTCTTAAGCATATAGACGCAGTCAATCGGAGGGTAATCGTGATAGCAAGTAAGATGAAGAACATTTTTATACAGTGATATATAATTATGTAATTTAATACTGGGTTCGCCTCTTGGTTTAACCAAAGAGCTTTTTGGATTTCAGGGACGGCATTTTTAGTAAGAACTCAAAGTCTGGCAATATATCTGGTAGATGTCATTAGGCTTGTCCCCAAGACCCCTTACGTAAACATAAAGGACTAAATGTTAATGTTGCCACTAGCAACCCCGTCGACGGTGTATAAGGGTGAGTATAAATGTAATTTCGGCCCATTTGCATTTAATCTTGTTATTTAATCACGCTACAACAATTTGGCCCAGAGCGGCTTTTCCAGGCTTGCTTGTATAAAAAGCTCGTAATTCGCTCTTTTCGATGACCTACCGACGTGAGTTTGTGTATCCTATCTATTATTTGCCTAATAATATATTATGATTTTGTTGTATAACAAAGGTTACTGTTACTTTTGATCTAGCGATTTGAAATTGCTACGAAAAAGAAATGCATCTTTATTTTAAACGTGTAACTGAATGTTGATCAATTAGTTGTCACTGGCAATAATTCCAATCAAAACCGAATATTGGATTGATTGGTAGACCGTGACCGATCAATATCGATAAATGTAGTCGAATAATTCAAATATTAAATCGAAGTCATTAATATCCAATATTACAATTTACTTAAAGATATTTCGGTTTTTATCGATAATCGCAAATATTTATTATGATCGCTTACAATGTCACGCATACACATACCTGATATATTGTTGACCCGAATGAAAAGGAATTATATACGGGATGAAATGAAAGGAATGAGAAAGATAGGTCTTTCTCGTGGGTCTCTCGAAATCTTTAAGCTTCATCATTAGACATCAGAAAAGCAATAATTGTGTAACTACTCTTACGTCGGCTGTTTATAAGAGAATTGCACTTTTTCGGGCAGAGATCTGTTAATTCTAAGCGTCTCCAAGTAATTGCCAACGGTAGGTTTCTTGGTAGCATATTGGCTATGGACTGAGGGGAAGTCTGATAACCAAGAGCAACGCAGATAGTTGTAGTTCTTAAATTCATACCTTAAAAGTCTGTCTTAAACATTTAATAATATTTATTTATATTTTTTGTCAGCGAATTATTATTGTATCTTATTAGTTTTAACCCCTCTTTTAAGGAGATCCGCTTACTCCCAAATTATTCACCAGTGTTCTCCGAGAAACTTATAAGTCTGGCAGATGGATGGAAACAGAGGAGCATTGTTGTCAGCGACAGAAGACTAACAAATCTTCGCGTTGCCGATGACATTGTCCTTTTTGCCTCCTCAGCATCAGAACTCGAGCTAATGCTTCAAGACCTCAGCTCCGCAAGTCTTCAAGTTGGACTTCAAATGAACGAAACCAAAACTCACGTGATGACCAACAGCACAAAACGTAGGGTCACGGTAGACGGGCACGTTATACCTACACTATGTCGACGAGTATATCTACTTAGGCCATATAGTATCTTTCAGTAGCAGACAAGATAAAGAGATTGATAGACGAACTGATAAAGCCTGGAAGAGCTTCTGGTCAATGAAAGACCTTATGAAGGGCAACCTCCCAATCTCGTTAAAGCGGAAGCTTGTCGACGTGTGTATATTGCCTTTCCTTACCTACGGTGCCCAAACATGGTCTTTAACTGAAAATCAGAAGTCCAAATTGAAGATCTGCCAGAGGGCTATGGAACGTAATATTCTAGGAGTCAAAAGGATGGACCACGTCCAAAACACTACTATGCGCTCCACAACACGCATAACTGACGTAGGTGTTAAATCCGCCAGGCTGAAGTGGGACTGGGCCGGACACGTCTGCCGCATGCACCCAGAGAGGTAGGCACAAATTGTGTCCAGTTGTGTGCCAAAAGACAGTCGACGGCGACGGGGCAGACCTAAACGGAGATGTCTTCGAAAGTGACCGGCAAGGAATGTCTTCTGATAGTGGTTTGGAAGTTCAAGGAAGAGGGTTTTGCCCAGCAGTGGGACATAACCACAGAACACTTATACTCAGAGAGAAGAATGACAACTTCATACTAAATTTGTGAGGCAATTTTTCCTTAGCGTCTTGCGCCATCTATTTTCAACCCACACAAAACTATCGTAAATACTAATCGTGGTGTGTAGGTAGGTATATAATATATACCTATATGGGTATCATGGGTATGTATATCTAATTGCTTGTCATTAAGGTGCAAAATTCACTGTATTTTTCGAAGAGTTCTTTGAAGTTAATGTGTATGCTGATTTAGATTTGTTATGTTTATAGAAACATAGGAATTAAAAAAAAAACTTAATCGAAAAACACAGTTTAGATAGTTCAATAAAATATGTACATAACTTTATAAAAGGTTTATTTGTGATTTTGTGAATAAAGCCGTACATACAAATCATACTATGAATATAGGTACTCGATTATTGTCTTTGACCGTACATGTGCATAAAATAAATACTATATCCGACTGATTTATTGGAACTCATATTATAAAACAACAAAAACAATGTAAGAGTCACTTTCTCACAACTCGAGTCTATATCTCACAAAATAACACTTGATTTCACTAAACAACGGAGTAACAAGGTGCTCGACTCAACGTTTTTAATGCAGGAGAAATCAAAAATAGTTTATTTATGGAAAATAAACCGAAACATAACCGAAATTACAAGATAAACGGTGCGCAAGCGGTGGCAGACATTTGCCTTGTAGTGTTGCTAGTAAATAACATGAAATTAATTGTAAATATTTATATTATTGAATTATCTTTTTATACTTCGATTAAGATACTTTGCTCTATTGTTTAATTATCAAAAATATAATTCATGATTATTTCCAAGTTTTTTACATTGTATTTGTAATAAATTAAAATAAAAACATTTTGAAGCCGTCGTTACTTTGGTGTTGCAATATTTAAAAATAATAAAATTCAGCCCCCGTAGGTATGAACTTAGCCCCATACAGAGTTGACAGGGCCTGGACATAAGAAAAGGCTAAAAAGAAAAAAAAACATAGGCAACTACATAACCTCAAGTTAAATTGTAATATATATCAATAATTATTTCTAGATACACTACTTATAAAAACTAGCATTTTTTGACGAAGGTACGACCGCGTGGACTGCTGTTCCATTAATATTGTTTATGTGGCTCATATTATGTCCGAAATCAGGTGATACTTGTACTCAAGATAGGTAAACTGTACTCAACCACATCAAAATGAGCTGTATAGTTTTTGCGTAACGCTGGAACAAACAAACAGACAACTAATTCTAAAATCATAAATTGGGTGAGAAACTAGTTTATCCTAATTAATAATAATATAATCCCTGCTTATAAACTGTCATACTGCTGGGTTGGTTAATTTTAGAAGGACTGAGCCATAGCCGTATGCATTTCTGAAACATTTTCAATTTAGGTACAGCTAGTTAATATATATAGCGTCAGACAATTCCAACGGAATTAAAGTTATACTAAATAATGATGCATATATTACCTTATTTACAGTGCGATGTCCATCGACAAAATTATTATAATAATTAATTTACCTCATCTTTATATTTAGACTGACTTAAGCGGACACTGAACCTATAATTGGCAAACAAAAATAATTTCTCGTTTTCAACATCCATTATTTTTTTGGTCCTATGGTTTAAGCCTGTTCTATTATCGAATCGAGCATAAAATTAAATGTTATTGAGTTTTCTCACTCAGAATATTGATAGTCAGTAGTAAATTTGGCGCTTAATATGTGGTACCTGCATTAAAACTGGTGTAATAAAGGTGCCGACATTAGGTACTATGTGACGTTCCACTCCTTCGGCAACATCTAATTATCATTTCTCTCTCTGCTGTTCTTGACTTAACCAATTGTGTTGTTTCACATCTAGACAAAACAGAAAAAGTAATTGGCATATTTCTAGATTTGTCGAAGGCATTTGACACGATCTCTGTCTCCATGCTCATATCAAAGTTGGAAAGGATAGGAATAAGAGGCGAACAACTCTCTTTATTTAAAAGTTACCTCACTGGCAGGCGTCAGTTTCTAAAAATCGGTGACTGCATTAGTGACGAGCTCCCAATCTCGTACGGGGTGCCCCAGGGTAGTATCATCGGTCCAACTTTATTTTTAACTTACATCAATAATCTTTATCAGCTTAAGCTTCCAAATGGTACAACCTTTACTTACGCCGATGATACTGCCCTAATATTTCATGGTCCAACATGGGAGTCAGCTTTTAGCTATGCCCAAAAAGGACTCAACCTAGTTACTGAATGGCTAGCTCACAATCTACTCACCCTTAACGTTCATAAAACAAAATACCTTAACTTCTCATTATCATCTCATGGTAAACATACGATGAATTCTCATACTTTAACCGCTCATTCATGCCACGTGTCTCCAAAATCTCCTTGTAACTGTCCTAATCTCGATAACACTGATCGCATAAAATACCTAGGGGTTATTATTGATGACGCTCTGTCATATCATCCTCACATAGACTCTGTCGCCTCCAAATTACGCAAACTAATGTATATTTTTAAGGGTCTTCGCCACGTTGCAGATGCAAAGATACTAAGACAAGTGTATCTAGCACTTTGTCAATCACTTACGCAATATTGCATTGTAACCTGGGGAGGAACACATAAGACTCACTTGCTGAAATTGGAACGCGCGCAAAGAGGGCTTCTTAAAGTTGGATGGAAGCTTCCTTTTCGTTTTCCTACTACCAAACTCTACGAAACCTGCAACGTCCTCTCAGTTCGCCAATTATACGTTTTAAATTTGATCCTGACCACACATTCAAAAATTCCTTACGAACCTACCAAATTTATTAATATTTGCCGCAAACACACTGTATGTCTAACAATGTCGTTTAATACGAGCTTGGCGCAGCGAAGTTATTGTTTTCTCAGCACTTATATTTATAATAAAATCAATAAACTTATAAATATTTATTCTATGTGTAGACAGGAATGTAAAAAAGCTGTTACTGACTGGTTGCATAATCTTGATTATGACGAGACTGAACGTCTCATTGTTACTTTAAAATAAACGGATTAACTGGTATTCGCACCCAAACCATGCACATATACACACACACATCACACGTACAAAAATACACACACACACACACACACACTCTCACACACACACACTCTCACACACACACACAGACGCACACACAAAGACACATGCACACACATGTTATATTTATGTCTTGTTATTATATTTTATATTTACTTTAGTTGTATGTTGTATGCTTAATTTGTTCATTATTTAATTCAGATTCATTTCTAGACTTTACCGTACATACTTATAATTTTACCATATACATATGTGATCTCGATAGAGAGAGAGCCTGGAGATTTGTCACACAGGTTTCGAACCTATTACAGACTCCAGCTCTCACAAAGGTTGATTTTGTAACTGTTACTATACTCCTTTTGTGTTTGAAACGATGTGTGCCGCTTTTGAGAGAAATTAATGAATTTATTATATTATATTATATTTACAATTAACATTTTGAAAATATGTTTGACTAACTTTTGCCTGCGACATCGCTCGCGTAAAAGTAAGTTAGGTTATGATAATACAGTTGTTTTGTTTCGTTCGGTTGATTAGTTTTTTAATGAAATCTTTACAAACAACCAAACAAAAATCAAATGTTTCCTCTATATAATATTAGTATAGATTATTAAAATAAAACTACTTTATACGAATTTTGTCGCGTTGTTTATTTCAGAACACTTTTATTACATAATTTTGAATATGAAATAAAAGTGTTAAATATTATAAAAATTTGTGGCAGACTTTGGGGACTGCCGATAGAAGTGAAAACTTTAATCCTTGATCATAAACATTTCTTTATAAACCAAAAATAATTTTAAAATGCAAAGCGTTCGGTGACGATGACGCGAGTTGCATGATTTTTGTTCACCCAAGAAGTGCTCAACGTGCCTAAAGAAGTTTTCACTTCAAAAAGCTTAAGAGTTCAATAATAGTAGCGTTATAATTTAAAATTATGTAATAAAAGTGTTCTAAAATAAACAACGCGACAAAATCCGTAGGTATAAAGCATTCGCGTAAACTTGAGACAATTTATAAACTAAAAACTTAATTTAAATAAATAGACATCTCATCTCACCAGGTTCTGAAACAAATACAAATCTAAAAGATACACAGAAATAATATAATAATATTCTATCACATACACACAACACCATCTAGCCCAAACTAAGCAGAGCTTGTACCAAGGATACTAGACAATCGATAAACATACATATATCCTTTTTTTTTAAATACATACATATTATACATATAAACACCCAGACCAAGACAAACATCCATGTTCATGCACACAAATGTTTGACTTGTGCGGGAATCGAACACGCGACCTCAAGCATGGCAGTCGATTACACTAACCACTACGTCATCGAGCCGTCAATGTTACCGCATAAGCCTGTATACGATCATAAACCGATACTGGGTTCTTACTACGTATAGGAGAGCAGCGATAGCTCAGTGGGGAGACCAACAGACTACAATGCAAAGGATCTCAGGTTCGAACCCACGTCGCGCACCTCTGACTTTCGGAAGTTATATGACTTTTCGAAATTATGTGCGTATTGATTGACAATGATGGCCTGCTCCGTGCCTCGTAAAGCACGTTAAGCCGTTGGTCCCGGCTGCCATGAACAACTATGGCAGTCGTTATTGGGAGAGTGTCGACACAAAAGATCTCACTGCGTCGAAGTGTCGCCGGTCTGCAATGTCAAAACGGTCGAAGTGATATATATAAGATAAGATACTACGTATAGGGATTGGAAATTCCTTAAGAAGGTTCTACACTAATAGCAGAGACTCTTTGTCCTGTTCATTAACAGGAACAGCTCTTTTCAAGTTCAGCTACATACGAGTGGCACTCGTAACATTACCTACCACCCAACCCAAGCTATAATTGCCCACTTCTGGGAATTTACAATTTAATATTACACTATGACACAAGAGCAAATATCATTCAACAATTTCCTTGTATTGTATTAAGTTTTCAATAGTAGGTACAGGAGTTTAATAATGGCTTGTCTATATATATAGACTGAGTATTGCAGTCTATGGTATGTGTGGCATGTTGCGAGCGGTTGCTTTTTGGTGTGACATTTCAATATTTTGTGCCTGTGAATCCTCGTTCGAATGTTTTACTATTCTATACAACCATTATTTAGATTGTAATTTCTCATTAAATGTCTTAAAGGATAAACCGTGCGCTCCTACAAAACAAGAAATTTAGAAAATATACAGTCCAGTCTATGCCAACAGTTGGAGTTTTTAAATAGAGTTTTGCATGAAGTGGCATTGTTCGGCTGTTCACATAAAATGAGAGAACTCATGCCACATATTTTTCTTCTGTATTACTTCTAGATAATTAAGTATCTGTTTGTGTTATGTAATATATGTAATGTATCTATGACTTACCATAACAGCAAAAAGCAATATTATTATTATGATGATTAACCATTTTGTTAAGTAATGACCTTTTTTTGTTTAAATTCAAATATAAATACGTTTGTAGAGCTTTTGTATTTTGACCGTAATGCGACGAGCTAGATTTGGTAATACAGGTAAATATACCTCACTTTACTTACAACTAGTTATCAACTAACATGGAAGAAAATTATAAAAAACTATTCCTTCTTAATTGATAACTTTTTTTAAAGACTACTCCCGCTCTAGGGAAAAATCCTGTGTCGCGGGGGACTTTACAAACATTTAAACAACGGACACAAAGAACACCTAGACTCAGAACAACCATTTGTGGATCACACTTTGTCCAGTGTGGGAGTCACACTCTTCTCGACATAGTGGTAGTGGCAAGATGACCATCTAAAGGACTACGCTATCCGAATAGTCTACGTCCGTAGTAGGTACTAACCTACTAAATAATACAATATGACTACTCTTACACAACTAAAACAACACGAATGGCAATGTTATATACCAGGGATGTTGCGAATATTCGCATCCGCATCTGCAATTGCGGAACTTTCGCATCGATTTGGACATCTGCATCCGCATTCGCAATAATCAACGCGGATGTTAATGCGGATCCAATAAGAAATCAGTTATTCAATAGTACGTGTTTAATTTATGAACCTTTGCAAAACAGGCTTGAACTGAAACTTTTTATTAAATAAGATGAACAATTTTCATCAACAGCCACATCCACAATTGCGGAGCTTCCGCATCGATTTGGACATCCGCATCCGTATCCGTATCCGCGGATGTAATTCTCAAAAAATCTGCACCCATCCCTGCTATATACTA
Source organism: Catocala sponsa (assembly GCA_963564715.1). NCBI lineage: Eukaryota > Metazoa > Arthropoda > Insecta > Lepidoptera > Erebidae > Catocala > Catocala sponsa. The sequence continues at coordinate 6,513,450 of OY751334.1, forward strand.
CAGACTTAAAATTGTATGCCATTACTTACCTATCCTAATACCAAACCACTAAACCAGTTCTTACCTATTATTTCGGTGTTTACCTTCAAATAAAGTTAAAAGTATTTAAATGAGGTGACCTAAAGGCACAGGAGGTCATTAAAGGGATAACATTGACCAAACTCGTATTCGGTATTCATTGTTTTACGTCTTTGTTCCATTGTGGGTTTTATTTAGAGAGTAAGGAAATTTTTTTACGCAATATATTATACTAGCTGTTGCCCGCGGCTTCGCTTGCGTTAATTTAGAATTTCACAATCAATTCGGTTTGTACTCTGTTTGTAATAATATAATTCAATCATGATTCGAAAGACACGTGGCGCCATCTATTATCATAAGAACGTTATTGTTGTTTTCCTCGGGAACAGTAATTTTTCTAAGCCTAAGTTCGTTTCTGTACACCTGACAACGTATATGAAAAATTTCAGGATGATCGGTTCAGTGGTTTAAGCGTGAAAACGTAACAAACAAACAAACTCATTTTCGCTTTTATAATATTAGTTAGGATAAATGGATTTTGCCCATAGCTTTGTTCGCGTAAATGTAGGTTAGGTTAAGTTAGTAACTTTTTTATGGTTTAAAAGTGGCTCCAGGACCTTCTATGTTCCCCTAACAATATGCGAAATTTCATGATGATCAATTAAGGCGTGAAAGCGTAACAAACAATCAAACTCACATTCGCATTTATAATATTATTTGGGATTAAAATATTTCATACATAACATTCCTAAAACCACCGAACTTATACTTTCATAATCTGACCATTAGTGCCTCGTGCGTGTCATGACTTACTAGATTCAATGCTAACGTTAGATAAAGTAACACTAATAATAATAATACTATCCTCCAGACCGAATTTCGGCCACGGCGGCCAGTCTTAAAGGAGACTGGCCAACTACGCATGAGATATTATAGTGCACAAGTGTGTATGCAAACACAAGTGCACTCTCTGTTCCCTAACTCTCATGATCCGATGGGACGGTAATCTGACACGATCGGAGAGAGATCACGCGTAGGACCAAGGACTTTACGTGCTTTCCGAGGCACGGGGGTGTCTTACACCGCCAACTTCCTAATTCCGGGCTGCTATTGAGATTTCTTAACTGAAAAACCCAATAACTTTTTGTTGGCTCGACCCGGGATTCGAACCCGAAACCTCATGCACAACAGTCACATTCACTACCGCTGCGCCACGGAGGCTAAGCTACTAGTTATATAACCGCACAAGAGAGAAAACGAAGAAGTAAAATAAAAGACAAACACCCCATTAGACTACGCCGTCAGTCTTTCTAATGAGAAGGGCGCGCCGCCGCCTTTGCCCGTCTGTAGACAATTAAAAACGTATTTCTCCAGCTGTTCCAATTCGCAATTTACACTGAAACTGCCAAAAGGCTACATATAGATTCTTCTACATATTTCCCCGTTTCGAATCATATCACGTAGAAACATGCTGTTCGTAAGCTTTTCATTAGCACTTTGGCCAAAATAGTCAGTGTCGAAGGACAGAAATATAATACCGGTATTCTCACTAATATCATAAATGTGAAAGTTTGGATATATTTGATACTCAATTACGCGCGAATCGCTAAAAGGATTTTGATGTAATTTGATTTGGAGATAGCTTAAGCCACAAAAGGACACAGTTATTAATGAAAACGAACGAAATCGTGGGTGGTAGAAAAATTAAAGATAGTCTTGTTATGTGATCAATTTGTACTGTTTTACTACAAACATTTTAAATGGTAGCGCCATTCCTTGCCATAATTATATTTGGCGACACCCAAATGAACCAAATACAATAAAAAGTTTCACATTCTTACAGAAAACTGGCGTTATAGTAATAACACTGTTACTGCATTTCACCTGTAAGTAAAAACGCCGGAGGTTCATAACCGTCTACCATTCCTCTCTTTGAATTATAATAATAATAATTATTATTAATATTATAATTCGTCTGTCCATTTGATTGATGCTATAAGAGTACTCAGGGTAGACGCCGTTTTATCATCCATAGTTACCAATATACCAGTCCATCAAACATCCATACCCATAGCCCATATATTAGAATCCATTCGTAGCAATAGTCCTACGCCTGCTGCGGCTAGTGCCGCTGTAGGTGTTCCATCCCACCTTTGATTAAAACTCTCGAAGGGCCTCTTCACGTTGGACCCATGTCTCCGTGTGTGCCTCCCAAAGGGCCGGGTATTTTCCTAACGTATTAGGAATATAAACAATAATAATCTTTATTGCAGCTATCAATAACATTTTTATATAGAAGCGCTGTCCCCTAAACTAAGTTATTAACCTATTTATTATATATTTAATTCCTTCTACCTAGGGTCTACAAAGCACGTGTGAAAATCCTGATATTGCAATCGCTTACCGTCAGTTGGGCTGTACACTTAATGCCGCCATTGTTGCATAAAAAGCAAAAGCTTCATTTCGGTTAGCAAAGTAATCCGATTATACTACCCAATCCTTACACCTAGCACCTGTAAATATATTAACTATCAAATTACATTGAAGCGAAGAAAGGTATTAGACAGGTGGTGCATTTCTTCATTCATTCGTCGTGATGGGGACCGTAAATGTCAGCTGTCGCCTGCTGTCAACTTATAAAAACCCGCGACTGTTTCACGGACTTGTAGGTTGGCTATACGCATTTGTAAGTGTTACGATCCTGACATGACTTTTAAACATAAATCAGGAAGCCCCATATTTTTGTAGTGAAAACTTATTTAGCGGCGTTGTGCACTTTTTGTGATGGGAAAAAATTGTTAAACTCGCTTCAGGACACGTGACCTGATCGAAAATTCGTAAGACGGAGGGAGAACTGTCATGTTTGTGTACGATAGCGCAGTAAATGAATATTGTATTTTACCACATAAATGAGAGTACTTTTATACTGATAATTAAAGCAATTCATGCAAAATTATTCCCTAGCCATTCCAAAATATCAAAAATGCACAACGTTAATACTCAAGTTTTCACTTCTGTATAGACAGTATAACTTATACCACTGTGTACATGCAATGCACGGCTTAATTGTGGCCCGTGCTGATTGCCAATTTTCCTTACTGGTTCTGTTATGATAAATCTATAGTACATTAATTATTATACATATTGTTGTAAACAGTTAGCTAACAATATCGATAATGAACATACGATAGCATAATAGCAAATGTAATTAGCATAATTGACAATCGAACTAGAACATAGCCAAGGTCTAGAACTAATGAAGCATTGGTTTTTGTAGTCTTCTAGATACCGCGCCAAGTAGCGGTATAAAAAAGGACTAGGTGAAATTGGCTAATGATTGAAAAGCAGCGCCTGTTTTAAAGGCTATGCGTATGTAATAAGCCTAGTAACTAGGTGTTCAACTTAGTAGACATGACTCTGTAACGGCTATGAGACTTCGCTCCGGCCACATTCCAACCAAAAAATTTACTTATCTCATGGGCATATCTACAACACCTAATTGTGAAGTTTGCGGAATAGTAGAGGACGTACAACACATTCTAATGGAATGTGTCCGGGGCGAGCGATACAGAATACATATATTTGATAATACGCAGCGTGATATTGGTAGATGCAATAGTATATTATCTAAACCTGTTTCGGAGCTAGCTAGGGCCTTATATAATATGTATAACAAAATTATGAAAAGTCTGTAATGATACACCCGGTGACTATGATGGAGCGACATAGTTACATTGTGACAAAGCTCCTTAAATAAAGAAAAAAAAAAATAAAAAAACTGGGTGTTAATTTTTGTCGTATACCGTGATGTTGAGCCAAAATGTTAATCCAAGACCGAGTGTTCTTTGTGACGTTGCTACAATGTTTGTAAAAGCCCCGCGACACAAGAATTCTTCTAACTGCGAGTTGTCTTTCTTTTAGAGAAAGAAGAATACAAAAAAGCTTAGAACCTAGCGGTCTTTGAACCCGCTTCTCGGTCCCTGTAATATGATTAATATTCATGCCAGTAAACAACGACTGCAGTTATCAATTTACTTGATGCTTGTACTAGAAGTAGTTAATATATCCTAGTTGTAGTGACTGCGTGCAACTAAAAACGACCGAGACGATAACCCTGTACAATTAACTCTAACGTAACCCACGCGAGTAACTTGCGAATGTATCTTATCTTATCTTATGTGGGGCCAGTCAGTGCAGACGGGCGACACTTCGACCCAGTGGGATCTTTTGTGTCGGCACTCTCCCAATAGCGACTGCTATAGATGTTCATGGCAGCCGAGACCAACGGCTTAACGTGCTCTCCGAGGCACGGAGCAGGCGATAATTATTGTCAATCAATACGCACATAATTTCGAAAAGTCATATAACTTTCGAAAGTCAGAGGTGCGCGACGTGGGTTCGAACCCGAGACCCACTGCATTGCAGTCTGTTGGTCTCCTCACTGAGCTATCACTGCTCAACTTGCGAATGTAACTCGCACGAGTAACTTGCACCAGCCTCTGGCGTCATGTACAAGTATTATTAGGCACATACTCTCTAACAGGAATGCTTTTTAATAAAACTTTATCCTTTGTCTAGTAAAATAAGGTTACTGAACAACCGCACATAGGTCCTTTTGTAGTCAGGAATACATACAGAGGGTCTCTCGGCTACCTTTGTACAAATATACGATTACATACGAACCCTGCATCCTGAATCGACAATGTAAATTCCATTTTACGAGACGGAGTCTATAAATCAACATACCTGACGTGTTTTATTCACTGAACCCAGTTCACAGAGGTCAAAATATAAGACCTACGAAGACATTTTTGTTTAAAATAAAAGCTTCCATAGAAGGAATGATTCCTCTATCACGAATAATGAAACAAAGGCCAAAAGCTTCAGACGTAGCTCACTCAGCAAACAATTTCTGGATCACACAAACAGATGCAGTGATTGAACTCACAATACATGTCGCATCAGCAGTGGCCAATTATAATGAGGACATGATCACTTACACCACAGTGCTTTATTCTAATTCATCCTCTTGTATTGGTACAAGAGGATGAATTAGCAGAAAGCACTGTGGTGTGACAATTTAAGTTTGGGCGATTTACATTCGTGTACTTGGGTACACGAATGTAAATCGCCCAAAATTAAATACTAAGGTAGCAAACAAACATACAGCCTATCCGCATACAATCATGCGAAAGCTATTAGCAGTAATCAAAAGCTATGAATGCTTAGAATTAGGTTATCTTGTAAAATTCTAGGCATCGTCGGTTAACGCTGCAACATATGAGTTGCTGTATCAAGCATATTTCATTACTTGATACAGCAACTCATACGTTGCAGCCTCTGCAAAATACGGTTGTTGTGCTACCAGAGTAAAGGACATCTAGTCTCCGTGCTGACAAAACTGCATTAACTGAAGATTCACTGAAATGTTTAGTCGCTGTAAGGAAAACAAAACAATTTTTTTTTTATTTTTCTTACAGCGACTAAGCATTTGTCACTGATTTCAGCATAAATGGGCCGGCTCGACCGGGGAAGGACTACCCTCTCACAGAATATCGACGTAAAATAGCAGTATTCTTACTATTGTGTTTCGTTCGGTGAGTGAGAGTGTCGGAGGCCCAATCACCCTTTTCCCCCTTCCTGCTCCTTCTCCTTCCCACTGCCTTTCCTAAAGGGTCGGCAACGCGCAAATGATGCCTCTGGTGTTGCAGTCATCTATAGGCTACGGTGACCACTTAACATCAGGTGGGCCGTATGCTTGTCTGCCAACTTTGTTGTATAAAAAAAATATGTTGTTGCTTGCAATGTTCTGTTTAAGTATGTCCTGTTTAAACCAACCTGGGGCAGTAATCCCTTCGGCAAGCTTAGGTAGAATTTGCACTGATTTGCACACGCGAACTAACGATATTGGACCAGTGTAGAAAAATTATAACTTAAAATGACGTCGTTATGTCGTTGAGACCGTGCTTAAAGTTATGCATAAAGTTAGAGCATGCAAAATCGCTGCTGATGTTTTTGCTACTTTTTACTAAAAGAGAAGTAATTTTTCAGTTAATTTCGCTTCTAAATTTCGTCTAGATGATTTAAATACATTTTTCTGCTAGTTGGAGCCTTATTCTTAAACATGAACATAAATCGCCACACGTCAATATCTGGGTTAATGAGAATTGTGCTAAATATTCAGTTGGAAATTTTAAAGTCTATTGTGAAAGCAACGTATTATTAAAAATTGTGTAGCTTGTTATTCTACCTATCTGTCGATATTGTATGTGGAGGATAATCGAAAATGTTTGTGTGGTTAGTAGCGTCTACTTGGCGCAATATCTGACATAAAGGCCTGGGGTGGAAGCTCCTCTTAATCCACTAAGCCATCTGTGCAGCCGCTAAGATGGCGTAGTGGAATAAGCTACCGTCTCTTCACTGCCACTGAGCTGAGTGTTGTGGGCTTGACCCCGCACGGGCCAAAAATTTGTGTGATCCACAAATAGTTATGCCGAGTCTGGCTGTTCTTTGTGTCCGTGGTTTGAATGTTTGTGAAGTCTGCCGCGACACAAATTATTCTTAGTGCGGCACTTGTCTTTTTAACTAAAGACATAAAGAAAAATAATGATAACGCTTTTTAAATTTTTATTTTCGTGTTTTGATTTGAATAACCGATTTATTATACATTCACGCGTGCTTTGGAGAGTACATAAGGTCGTCATGTGCTATATATGACTGTATATTTTAAAATCTTTTCTAGCGTAGGGGATGACATTTTTCAAAAGGAAAATAAATGAGTATCATAGAACAACTTCAACCACTTAACCAGAAGAACAATAACACATTTAAATAATAGCGAAATAAAAGGAAAAGGTTGAGCGCAATTACGCCATTCATTCATTTGTATACGAGTGCACCGGCGTGTTTTACGTTCGTTCAAATACGTGTGTAAGCACTTGTACGAGTAGGCAATTAAAAAAAAACCCTGTATTTGACTGCAGATATGTTGCGCCATTACTAACACCGCACTGCAGTGAAACTGTGCAATTTATTTCTTTAAATACACAGGCTATATTCATAAATATTCCTAATGCCTTTCATAAATGTGTATGGACGCTAAGCCGGGACTATTAAGCTTAGCCAATCGTGGATAACTGATATGCTCTGAATTCAAAGCGGTTATACTCGAATGCATTTGCCGATAACTATGACGTAAGCGTATGCGCAGCTGTGGGGTGTGAGATTCAATTTCCGGTTTGGATAATAGGCCATGTTTTGAGAAGAGTTACTGGATGTCCACAAAACGTTGTTCAACATACTGAAATTTCTTCGAGAGCTTGCTTTCCTCTCTCACTTATTCGTAGCCCAGGATTTTCAAGCTTTCAATCAAGACTTGGTAAAACGGCTACAACAGATAACCAGAAATAACGTAAGTGCTACTTCTTCGTTACAATATTATTAGATATCTGGCAACACAATTAAAAAGAATAACATAGGCGTCTCAGAAATTGAGTATGAAGTCAATAGCCTTGTTTTCTATTCAAAGCCTTTACGTAGATCCACTTCTCTTTATTGTCTACCACGGTATACGTAAGACTGTATACACTTATACACCACACGAATGGAAGGAAGGGCAACTATCGTGCTCGAAATTCATTAATCACCCTAAGCCCTTCAATGCGGTGTATTTACTGATTGCCGTACTCGTGACCCTGGTGGATGGACGACTAATAACTTTTAACAACATGAGACGTGGAATAAAAGTAATACACTTAAGTACGTATAGCGATTTTATTTTGATTAACACCTCTTTAAAAGAGTGTGCAAAGCTCTGGTCGAGTGGAGTACCCACTAATGTTAGAATAGTCTCACGAGCTACGATTTTCTTTCGTCATGGTATTTTTCTGTTAATAGAGTATAAGCGGTAACAACTTATATACCAAATGTATACTGAAACTTGACCAGATAACTATTTTTCTTCAAAAGACTGCTCCCGTGTTCGGGTTCAAGCTTTGTCTCGCAGGAAACCTTTACAAATATACAATTAATTGATGGATACAAAGTAATACCTAAAGACTTCTCTTTTTCCTTGAGTTGGCACTATCGAAACTTCTGTTTGGATCGACAAGGGACATCCCTAAAAACAGACTTCTATAGAAGTAGACGGTCCACTCCTAGATTTAGACTCGGTCAATTTGCTCCATCGCACAAGAACTGCCACTTTTGGCCTCCAGTCTATCCATTCCACCTTCTATAAATTTTTAGTCCATTTCTACGTTTACGTTACAATTTATCCCATTTTATGCCTAGCAACTCACCTTGTCCAGCGTGGGATGTTTGCTCCAGTGCAATGGTTCTTTATCCATCAAAAAAGTCAGCCTTAAGTCTCTTTTTGTTGCTAGTTAAGCTCTGAATCTGGTTCTTTATCAGTTGACTTTAATTCCAAACTTTGACCTTCAATAAAAATCCAAGCATAACTTCTTTAGCAAACTGCGCAAGAATTAATTTGTGGATTAGCCTGTAATAATTACGGCGGTGCCGTATCCAGGTCATATACGTAAGACACATTAGATAAAACCTTAGTGTTCAGTCACCGGGCTTATAAACTGCTTCGGGAAACATTTTTCGTCGAATATGTAATAAACCAAAAAATAATATCAACTACCTACCAAAATGCTCTAACACCTACGTAAAGCAAAGCGTCAAAGCAAAAAATAAACGGTGACATTAATCAAAGTCGTGCGTTATTACTAGCATTCCTGAACATAGCTGATACGGTTCCGAGCACAATGTGGCAGGTCATGCTATACTGGTGGAAAGTATATTGTGTGAAAACATCCATCACTACGCGATCTGCAATGTGATTAGGCGTTTTCCTTTACTGTATAAATTCCGGTGTGGAACGTGGAACTATTTTCGTAGGGGCGAGGAATATTCAATTAATAACTAACCAAATAAATTGATACAGTTTATTATGAAGCGAAGTTTTATGTACACGGTAAGGTTAATACAAAATAGAGAAAACGTACAGCTTGTTACGTCACTATCAAGCGAATATGCAGTGTTTAATAACTTTCTAATATAGAAGAATGTGCTTAGTAAATGTATTAGTGAACAATGAAATTTCTGTAATTATAGTTTTGCAGGCAAGAGAGCAATGCCTTTAAACCTATTTAAAGGCATTGCTCTCTTGCCTGCAGTTCAGTTCTCTATATTCATAAAGAACAGAATGCTGATTATTTCTACAGGCAATTAAGTCAATTCCCATCATATAGAATAAATAGCCAGGAAGAGAGAGAGAGAGTCCTTCATTCAATGAGTGATTCTGGTTATTTAAAAGATACGATCTACAAACTTGGTTACACTATTGTATTACATGTTTATTCACGGAATAGAGAAATCAAAGGAAATTCCATACAACTGGGCGTACCGAAATTTAACGCATAGTATTATGGAAATAATGTACATTTCAAAAACTGAATATACCAAATTATTTCTTATAGGCATACAAAGTACCGCCTAGCATCAAATAGCAGAATACAATAGTTAATTTGCAATTAAACAATAACAATAGAACAACAAATATTTATCTCCACTGTAAAAGTCAGCTGTCCGTAATAATCAGCTGCAAATCATTCATTCAATAGCTGTCACTAATGTCATTATTAGTTCCATTATCGTCCGAAATGTCGCTAGTGTCTTCATTGTAACTTCACCACAGACAAAAGCACCATTCGACCTTCCTATAATAATTTCACTTTGCTATCCGACTTGAACAAATTACGAAACCACTGCCTCCTTTTAACTCAGAGATGTCGGCCACTATCTAAATAGGCATAAAATTTACAACATATACCTATCTACTGGTAAAGAATGGGCCCAGCAAGTTGTTGAAACGTTTCCTTAGAACATTAAACATGGGGAGGCGATAAAAATGCCTGCAGGTTTCTTTAACTCACGCTACCACGCAAAGGTGCCGACACGCCTTCTGCCAATATATTGATCGACTGTGCTTTCGGCTATCGAAGCGATGTTTAATAAACTCATTCCATCACGGCTATGCCTATATAGATAGTACTTTATAACTTTCTATATTGAACTTCTGGTTATGAAAAGAGCATTTAGGCATTTCAGAATATTTGTCCTCATAAAACTGAGAACCAAATCGCCGAGAAGTTGATTGAATTGCTGCTCCACATTAACAATACGACATTATACGACCAGGCGGAGTCATCACACTCCGGACCATAGGTGCATTCAAATTAATCATCCTCCCACGGATATTATAAAATAAAAATAAAATATATTATTATAAAATAAAAATTAAGAAAAGTAAAATTTAATAACATATAACGTAACTTACAATAGCCTTGAAATCCATTGCATATGGAAACTTAATAGGTATAATTGATTTTATGTTATGGGAGCTAAGTCGAAATCAAGAGCGAACATGGTGTTTTGGTACATTTAAAAATATGTGTATTAACACATATTTTAAATGCCAGCTACTAGATAATAAATTATATCTAATCTAAATCTTCCTCTGTGCCCAACGGGGTCCACAATGATCATAATGTTATACCTACCAGTAAGTTTCACATTATGGAAAGCATTAAATATATTGAACATGAAATATCACAAAAGTGACTTTTAATTTTTGTAACAACTTGCTACACATCCAACCGCGAGATTTTATTCCCGAGCCGCACAAAGTGTATTGGTTTTCCTATTAGAAATTTCTTAGTAGTATCACGGTATCTGGCGATAATGTTCTGTAATTTGCTTCCAATATATCGTGGAACTAACATATACATAGCTGGCAAAATGTATACGTAATTCATCTCTGCCTACTCATTGCAACGGAAAATAGTTTATGTACGTATATACATAAAATACATTTTACTGCAGCAAAATGTATCAAACATATCATACTATAATAAATATTGAGATATCTCTCAGTTGCAGAACCGTGGGCGGAAGCTACATAGTATGAAAAATAAATGGCATTTAGTTTGCTAGCATAGGTCCGAGTAGTTTTGCCTTTCTCGTTAGCTGTGTTAGTTGACGGCTATAAATTTGCTGACACTATCACCGAAACAAATTCCATTCAAAATCGTGGAACTCTTACATAAAATGTGATAAGTTTTATTCAAAGCACGGATAGTCCGGTGCTGTGTGGTAATCAAGATCCTACTGTCAACGCGACGCGCGACGTACATATCTTGTAGGTATTTTGTGAAACTTGAACGTTGCTGGGGAGATGTACCTGACTGTCAGCCATATTTTATGTGTTGGTATGGTCATATTTTTTTTTAGTATTACGGATCCTATAGCCAACATAAAACTTAAATCATTTAAGATAAATCATAACTTTTATACTTAGGTATATTAAAACTCAGTTTGTGAATTTGAAAATCTGTTATGACAGGGAATGTCTCATCGAATTCAAAATTCAAAAATTCAAAATTCTTTATTTTCAACTATTACAAGGTAACATTTGGGAAAATCTTTTATTAAGTTAATAAATCTGTGTTAGAAGAGTCCCCAATTTAAGACAATGTAATAGAATAATTAAGATAACGTAACATGGGTACATTTCATAACTAGTGCCTAAAATGTTATTTAGGCATTTATTGTGTGTCTCAAAGGTAAAAAACAAAACTGATTTTTATTTGGCGAGTTACCTCATAGACCTCATGAGACGATCATAGCCAGTTGCACTCACTGATCGGTAAACGATTAGCGAGGTTATGCAACGTTGGGTGCGGTCAGTCTATATAGGAGTGACCGCTTAGTGGTATTTCATCTGAGCGTCTCCGTACTTTGGAGGGCACGCAAAAAGTCGGTCCCAGTTGTCAAATTGACAGCAGTCGTTAAGCCATGTCAAAGGCCTACGGGCGGCTTGAACAACTCTTGACAACAGGTTGGCCACTAACCACACGATAAGAAGAAGAAGACCTTATAGAAAATCCCGTTTTGCTTCTATAGCTATAGAGAATATCTAACACATGTGGAAGAGTGATGTTAATTAGTTTTCATTTAAATATTGTGAAGGAGCCGGCGCTATTCGTCTATTATTTGGTGACGGTAAAAGTAAACTGGCTCACACGACGAATTTTTCTTGCAGAAAACCGGCGTAAAAGTAGGTATTAAAGTTGTTACTGCGTTTCGCCCGGTGAGTTAGAGTTACGGCAATACGCATGCCTACCTCTATCATTTCTTATCTTTTTCTCATCTTTATACATATTGGTATCTGTGAAAATGACATTTACGGCAATGCAAACGTTCATAGAGTCACCACTTACCACTTACACTGACATACACTTACATTTGATTTATAAAAAGTGTAGGCATTCATATTATATCTAAAACTGGACAAGGTAACCTAAAAATAGCCAGCGAGACTTCTAATCCAATCCGTCGTAGAACTTAGCGGTACTAAAGAAGTACAAAGTGAACTGGCTCACTAATTGGAGTGAATCTTAAAGAAAACGCTCTCCTTTCAACGCTCACTGTGCTAGCCTGTTGAGAATATAAAATGTTCGGGGCTCGGGCACTATACGAGAGGTCAAACCGTCCGAGAATGAGGCCGAATTCACGCTATAGCATTTATGCCATATTGTTTTAATCAATAGCTATTACTAACACTCTGGCATTGGAAATCAATACGATTTATGACTCTTAATTGTATATATAGGCTTAATATGTAAATTCAAAGGGTAGCTTTGCAATAAGAAATTAATAGAGGTATAGAGCAATTGTTAATCAAATAATAAAGTTCTCAAACGTTCACTTCCCTTATGTGACGAAAATAACATATAATATAATAATATCCACCCTGTATCTAAACTTTTCCACTGTTAGGCACGGGCCTCTCCTCAGGGTAAGAAGGGTTCCATAGTCTACCACGTTGGTCTAGTGCGTGTTGGCAGACTTCATATATCTTGGAGAATATTATGGACAGGTTTCCTGGCGATGCTTTCCTTTACCGTTAAAGCAAGCGATAATTAACAAAGTTATTACCACATAACTTTGAGAAGTCAGAGATGCATGTCTTGACATTATAGTCAAGATATCTGCGTGTCAGACCAACGTTCTAACACTAGGCTACTACTGCTCATGTGACACGTGTACCTTACACGGTAGAGTCGATTAGAGTGCGTACCAAAAAGTTTGGGTCCTCATACCTCTGCCGAACGACGAAGGCATGGAATTCTCTGCCAAGGTACGTGTTTCCTTCTTCCTTCAATCCTGGGTCCTTTAAGCGGGGCGTGAAAAAGCATCTTCTCAGGCCGTCAAAGTAGAGACCTCAACATCGCCTCGGCTACTGTGGGGGCGGTGTGGAGGCCACTGCTCTTAGACCACACGACTGCTTACCATCAGGTGGAGTGTGGTATTTTGACGAGCAAAATAAAAAATTAAAAAAAAATAAAAATAGAATCTAGCTTTTGCGTTCACACTGCATCTTCGTAGAAATACAACACAGAATTTATCGAATGCGGTATCCTAACTTAATATTATAAACGCGAATGTGAGTTTGTTTATTTCTTACGCTTTTACGCTTTAACTATTCGAGCGATCAACACGCAATTTCTCAACACGTTATTAGGGGTACAGAAAAGGACATTGGGTAACTTTTACGGAGGAAAAGTACTGTTCCTAAGGGATAGTAAATTCATATAGACCACATTTACGCGAGTGAACTCGCGGGCAAAATCTAGTTCCATATAAAATTCTAAAGAAAATTACATTTTCTCTACGATGGAGATACCCTAGTTGAGCTCTCCAAGTTTATACGAATATTTCGCATAACTTCTCATAGAATTCTAGATTAAAATATACACAGTACACACTAAAGAAATATTTTTCTTAAATACCATAACTAACTTGAGTGCATGAAGTAGTTTAAGTGGTCGCCTCGCCACTGCCAGTTTTGTGGGTTCGATGCCTGATGTCGATGACGGAAAAAAATGTGTGATTTACAAACGGTTGTTCTGACTCTGGGTAATCTTTGTAGCCCAGCCCTGTATTAAACTATCCCACTGCTAGGCACAGGTCTCTTCTAAATGTGAGAAGGGTCAGGCCATAGTCCACCACGCCTGCGCAGTGCGAATTGACAGACTTCACATACCTTCTACAATTTATTTTTTTAAGCTATTGCATAGCTTCTATCGCGGGCCTTGAGCGTGGAGACCGAATCCAGAAATTCCGTAACGAAAATAACCTAACACCCCCCACTCCGACCGGCACAGCGGTGATACTTTTTGAAGTTATACTTCTTTAGGCGCGTTATGAAAAAATGATGAGAGTGAAATTTTAAGATGCGCGCGCATCACTGTGACACAAATGCTACATGTTGAAGTTGGCCACAGAATGGAATTAAAAGTATATATTTTTTAAATGACTATAAGTTAACTCATATACAGGCTAGTTGCAAAGTATCCAACGAAACGTTGTTATTTTCAAATTCGATAGAAATACCATTTAATATGAAATATATTATTCATATTAATAATCAATTCTAAAAAATGGTCAATTAAATATTTTAGTTTTTATTTAACTTGATAATAATTTTCTTTTAATCAATATTTTTTCAAAAATAATAGTAATTTCATGAATTAAAATATTTAAACTAAAATATAAATATTGTAGTACCTATTATATTTAGGTATCTTTTTATTGAGTTAATAATTTTTTTATACAGACTTAATCATTTTGTTTATCGAATATAGTAATTCTATCCATATTTTTTTTAATTTATATTATAGACCATTTTAATAATTTTCCGGAATTTTGTTGGAAACAAAATCTAGTTTCGTACTACAATATTTGTCTTTTAATTCATGTATACATTATTTTTGAATAAATATTAATTAAAAAAATGCTATGCAATAGCTTTACCGCGGCAGTCTCTGAGTGCCACACGTCTTTTTTTTTTATTGCATTGGGGACAAACGAGCAGACGGATCGCCTGATGGTAAGCGATTACCGCCGCCCATGGACACCCACAACCCCAAAGGAGGTACAAGTGCGTTGGCAGCCCTTTAAAAAGGAATGAAGGAGGGAAAGGACAAAGGAAAGGATAGGAAAAGGATCGGGGTAACTAGGCCTCCGGCTCTCTCACTCACCGATACGAAACGCAACAGTACGTGTACCGTTACTTCACGCCGGTATTCTGTGAGAGGGTAGTACTACCCCGGTCGATCCGGCCCATTCATGCTGAAACCAGCCAGGATCTACTACCTACCAATTATAGAGAACTCTCAACTCTCTCACACGACGTTTTCCTTCACCGTAAACCAAGCGTTAATACGCACATAACTTCGAAGAGTCAGAGATGGGCGCCTTGAGATCGAACTCGAGACCTCTGCGTGGCAGTCCAACAGTACCCCACTAGGCTATCGCTGCTAAAAAAAAACTAATAAATAAAGGCCTAACCCGTAACATGTTCAAAGTTAGACCACAAAGCGTACTTTACTTACATAACTATCGCGTGACCGTGCTCATAGCGGACATTTAATCGAACAAGATTATAATGACTATAATTTATATAAAAAACTCCAGTTATTATTCACCAGTCGGGTTAACATGTGTATGTACTTACGTTTTAAGTTAATTTAGGCACGAAGGCAATGTTATTAGTAGGAATAATTAATACAACACGATAATTTCTTTGTTTTTATTTTATTTCCTACCAGTACAATCAACTTTAATTGAGTTAAATTCTATGAAAATTCGGGCTACGAATGAAATGAAATTTTCTTTATTTGCATTGGTTACGAACAACGTTCTGATCATTAAAATAATATTTCTGCTTTATTCTTACTTTTTTGTCGTGATATATTATAATTATAAAAATAATTTGGTGTCCAATACCGCGTTAAAGGCTGTACCGATTTGGATGGATCTTGGCACAAAGGATTCTCGGATTAATATAGGATACTTTTTAAGTAATTACGGACGTCATTTTTGTGCTCACCAGTTATAATTTGACCTAGAGACTTCGCTATCCACTACAAGCACCTCTAGCGGTGAATTCAAGCGCGATAGATTGATACATTTCTGTCAGATTTACGCGGGTGACGCGACGCCGTGACTAGAATGTAGTATTTCATATATATTAATAAAATAACTACTTATGTCCTTAAGCGAATTTGTCATAAATGAAGGAATCGTAGAATAATTTTAGATATTTCTAATTTAACTATTGTTTCTTAATAGTCATATATTTCTAACTATTAGATGTATATGTTTGTGAATGTTTGTGCATATGACGCAATGGTATAAGTGGTCAACTTGACAAAGCCATTGCGCGAAATGTTGTGGGATCGATCGTCTCGCGGGATAAATAAAATGTGTTATCCACATATGTAACATAGTATCACACCAGTATACCTCTTTAAAAGTATGGAATCGTGTCTTACACCCAGATTTCACAGTGTTTTGTTCCACAAAGTGTGGAGCAAACCTATTCTCACCCATCGAACACAATATGAAACTAGTAACTGCTGCTGAATACATTCTAACAAAAAACCAAAGTTAGTTACAATCAGCATCAGTCTTCCATTCTTTATAGAAAGCCAAATATTTGGTTGAAGCTATAAATAACTATGTATAGAAATATTATATACTCTGATGAAAATACTACATTTATTATAACACATTGTCAGTAGAGGAACAGAGAAAATCTCATATTGTACGCTGCCGTGTAATTTCCTGCTGCTAGGGATGCCATGATTTCTCTCAGGGCTGCCAACTTTACATATCTGGTCAGGTATACCACTACCTAAATACTCAATACACGTTACATACCTTATTAAAACTTGTTAAAAGGTGAATCCCTTATATATTAAAATCATAAAATTAAATTTTAAAAATGCTATATCTATTTGTGGTTTCTTTAAAAAAAAAAAAGTAAAAGCTACTTCGAAGCTACGACATTTTATGATATAGTCCATTGGCGACAACCTGTATTTTTCAATTAGTAACAATTAGTTAAGTTTTTTTAAACAAGGTGACCGGTATTGGGTTACAAATTTATATAATTCCTGATAACTAACTAAGCTAGAATCCTTAGGAGTAAGTTCTCGTCGGTAGTCAAACGAATAGGATTCGAAGCCACGACGTCTCGGTCGCAAGTTCAATGCCTTATTCATAGCACTACCGCCTTTAAATTTGACCAATTCTACGAGTGTTGCCAGCCTTGATGCTACCGAGTACAGTACATTATGATCTATCGATTGTCGATACGTCGGATAAAATGCGTTCCACACTCGGAAGTAGCTCTTCTTTGTTAGATAATAATGCGACTGGACAGTCTCCTTGTCATATTCTCGAAGTAATGTTGAAGACAGTGTAATTTATATTATTATAGAATTTGTTGTTCGATATCTTAAACATAAGTAAACTATAGTACACGCATATTCATGCATGAACTGCCAGCAGTTCAGTATAGGTTTGGAAACTCAATGCATATGCCACTAAATCTGAATTGCCGGATCGCACAAACGAACAAAGGAACCGAAGCCATTCTTGTCGTCAATTATGACCTCGTTATCAGCATAAAAAATATTTTATAATATTATTACTACTTTATATTAATTATTTAAATGTTCTACATTTTATATTGACAAAGAATTACCCAAAAATGTTAACGTTAAACTGGGCCAGCTAATCTTTTGATGAAAATTGTAAGCGCAGCGAAAAGAAATGGAACCTTCTGGAAAATATTTTAGATTCTGCGCAGCGTTCCAAATTATTAAGTATCGAGATAAGTCATGAATAATAAGGCAATTTTATGATTGTCGCGACAATTTCACAACATTTTTTTTATAATTGTTCAAGTGTAATTACCATATCTGATGTTACTCGTTGGTCGCGCAATATAACGTGACTGCACGTATGGCGTAATGGTTTAAGTGATCGCCTCGCCATTGCTCCTGCGTCGAGTGCTGTGGGTTCGGTTCCGACGAAAAATTGTGTGATCCACAAATGGTTTTCCCGAGTATGGGTGTTCTTTGTGACTGTTGTTTGAATGTTTGTTAAGATGAGAGAGTTACAAATAAAAGTTTTTGAAAACTTGAGAGGTGTCAAGGGACACCCGGATGGAACGAAGTTCCTTTCGATTAATTAGTGAAGGAATTGTGATATATTTTTTTTTAAGTTATAATAATATTTTTTTATTATTGACAAATATAATGTAATATAAACTTAATCAGTAGGCTCAATTTTAGTAATAATTGGCTTGTGGACATTAACAATACATACATATTAAGAAATAACCTTAAACTTACAACTATAGCAAAAAGTGTCTCAATTTTTCCATCTAGCCCCCTTTCGCAACGCGCGATAAGGAACTTCGTTCCAATTTTTTTATTTTTTCGCTACGCGCGATAAGGATCTTCGTTCCAAAAATGTTTGTCTTTTATTCCGCTTTGGTCGTCCAGGTGTTAACAATCAGGCATACATCTATATGTATGTACAAAAATGTACATTCGCTTTCAACTGATCGTGAGAAGGATTCGATTCCGGACACCAGCGTTATTGGTTTCTTTTGCACAGAAAATCATAGTAGCATCTACCAGGTATATTACTAGATTCCGTGTCCTGAAAATTTGCTCGAGGGATGGTACAGTCGGAAAATGATGTGAAAGTGGTCGACCAGTTTTAACAAAAACTCCTGTGATATCGAATTATCGCTAAGGTTGACTTTCTAATGGAGGTATATAAAGGAGGTGAGTTTTTGTTAGCTGTGATAATACAAACTTGACACATAGCATGACATAAATATAATTCATGATAAAGAGAGCAATAGTCACTGTCATAATATCATTGCAAGGAAAAATCGACCTTGTTGTTTCATGACGTTTAAATAAATCTTAACCATAGGGTGGTATACCACTTTTTGGGCCGACTGTACTAGTAGTAGTATTCGTGCCTTATTACAAGGCTTGAATAACAAAATATAAAAACCGGCCAAGTGCGTGTCGGACTCGCGCACGAAGGGTTCCGTACCATTATCTACAAAAAAGGCAAAAAAATCATGTCTTTTGTATGAGAGCCACTCTTAAATATTTGTTTTATTTTAATTTAATTATTTATTTTTAAAGTGAATATATAACTAAGTATTTTGTGAATATTTCAAGCGTCTACCTGTTGCTGTGATCAATATCGAGCAAAAACGAGCAAAAAAATCACGTTTGTTGTATGGGAGCCCCTTAAACATTTATTTTATTCTATTTTTTAGTACTTGTTGTTATAGCGGCAACAGAAATACATCGTCTGTGAAAATTTCAACTATCTAACTATCACGGTTCATGAGATACAGGCTGGTGACAGACAGACATCGGAGTCTTAGTAATAGTGTCCCGTTTTACCCTTTGGGTACGGAACCCTAAAAAAGAAAAAGTCTGTTCTTGGTCCATTTTCTTAATATGAGTCGAACCTATTGTCTTTCATCAGACATAGATTCAGACTCCTTGCTACGTCTGATAATTTCTTGACGGAAAATCAATTAACACTGCCTGAGCTGGCAATCAAATCTGAGACAAAAGAAACCAATGACAATATTCCAAACTTTTAACTCGTGAATAAAGGCCGTTTGGCTTTAAATAGAAATCTGTGTTAACAAATATGAATTTGAATGTAATCACGTACATTCAACATATTAAATTGTATTCAATACATTCAGCATTGAAACTGTAAATCAGTTAGTGTAACGTCATTGCCGACAGCCATATTTTAACAACAGCTTGTCATATAAACGTATTAACTCCCGCTTTTTGCGTGGAGGGGTAGGCAGAAGTCAACATTTTTGTTATAATACATAATACACATACTTTTTTGTTGTATGAATATATATGAGGCTTTATATTTCTACGTAGAAGTAATATATTGACATACTAGAGTGAATAAAAATGTATGTTATGCCTATTGTAAGCTCTACAGAAGCCCAATTTGCTCGCCAAAGTGTCGGTAACGCATCAAAAGTACTATTTAATTTTACGCTTACATTACAATTAAAGTATTTTTAACTGTTTTATCGCGGTTTATTTAAAAGATTACTATTTTTTTTTAAATTTACATATATTTATACTTCCCTGACGTTTCGACTGCTTTTTAGCAGCCATGGTCACATATTCACGGGGAGACTAGTCTCCATAATAGTTAGTTTAAGTTAAATTAGTACTTTATAGAGTGTATAGCTTTGTCTCTTTCTCTCGAATGCAATGTCATAATAGTAAGTACCCTGATCTTCTGTTACATATTCTTCCAAAGTAGATAGCAGCTTGGCTGTGTTCTTTTTGCGTACGTCTAATTTGCCAAAGAAAAACAGTTATGTCAATAAGCGCTTTATCGCTCGTCTTTAACTGAGTCATGGACTCATCTCTCAGTAGAATTATTTACAAGGAGTCATTGTTAAATATAATTAGTAAAATTCTTATTGCACGGCTCATTTATAAATATGCCATCCATCTATGTATTTGTCGTACAAACAAACCTACCTACGGAAAGGAAATAAACAAGATGTCATTCTAAATTAGGCCATGAACGACTGATCCGTCTCTATTTATTGAGAACAGGATTAACAACAATAAAATAAGAATATAAGTAATTATATTATTGTAAAATATATTCTGAATAAATTTCCTCAATCGCTTCATTGAACATAATATATTTTTTATATACTATTATATATTATCACTAAAATATAACTAAACTGGCATTAATTTTTCGAGTTTTTCGATTAGACTACTGACTAACTTATTTCGGTTTAATCTTTCCTGGGACTCCGAGTATCAAAATGCAATATTTGCCGCGGTCGCCACTACCGAAATTTGTTATACAGTTGATATAGGGGTGAAAGTATCGGTGGGATTGTCACCAAAAACACATAGTTCTACTACCACAGGATGGATAAAACAAGTCTATACAGATTTTGGGGGTAGGAGAACGAGACAGCTATAGTCCTAACTTTGCCCTTATCGCCTAAATTTATCGCTTACCATGCCGTATCCTTGTTTGCCATCTTTGGTGTATAAAAACTTTAACATCAAAATGCATAGAGCATAGAGCATGAGAAGGCAGTATGCAACGCTTTGCATACCTTTAGGAAAGCTAGTACTAATAAAACAAAATCACTCCATATTGACCGGCCTCGACGGCGTTGTGGTTAGTGTAACCGACTGCCACGCCTGAGGTCGCGGGTTCGATTCCCGCACAAGTCAAACATTTGTGTGCATGAACATAGATGTTTGTCTTGGTCTGGGTGTTTCTATGTATAATATGTATGTATTTACAAAAAAAAAAAAATATATGTATGTTTATCCATTGTCTAGTACCCATAGTACAAGCTCTGCTTAGTTTGGGCTAGATGGTGTTGTGTGTATGTGATAGAATTATATTATTATTATTAATTGTATGCACAGTTTTACCGAAGGTTGTTCATTTTCTTGCTCCCCTAGCGAATGCGTAAAGTACATAAACATATCAGACAGTGACACAAATATACTCAATTTAAATATACGCAGTGTAAACAAAAATTTTAATAACCTACTAACGCTAATAACTCAAACAAAAATAAATTATGAGATTATTATACTGACTGAATGTTGGTTAACAAAAGTCACTAATATACCGTACTTGCAGGGATATCAGTCCTTTTATAACAGTAAAGTGTCGAACCAAAATGAGGGCATTATAATGTACATAAAACAAGGATTACACTTTGCTGTCACAGAACCGACCATAGCAAACGCAAACAGCCTTATATGTAAAATAGATGCCAAACTTGCAATTATAGCAGTTTATCGATCTCCGTCATATAATACAACTGAACAATTTGACAGCTTTTTGACGAGTTTAAATCACATATACGGTGAACTATCAACTTACCCACATATCACCTTAATAGGAGATCTGAATGTGGACATAAAACAAGGGAATAAAAACCAACACAGTCTCGACTACCTAATTCTTAATGCCACCCATGGATTACTGCCAACACACTTATCACCTACAAGAATTAATAATTGTCTTGACCATGTTTTCTTAAAGTCAAACCTACGTACTACTACTCTTGTTCTAGAATCATATATAACGGATCATAAGCCGATAATACTCAGTATTAATAACAAACCGTTTCGAAAATCTTGTCAATTTACATCCAAATTAAACTACGAGGCGGCCAAAAAAGAAATAAAGGACACAGACTTTACACGTATTTACATGACTTCAGATGCAAATGAGTCTATGAACACACTCATCCAAATAATCTCGTCAATTTTATCAAAGCACACATAGATAATAAAAATTCCTAAAAGGCAAAGAATATTAAAACCTTGGGTAACACCAGGTCTACTGAAGTGTATTACCAATCGAGATAGGATGCATATTGAAACAAAAAGTTCACCAGAAAACTTGGTACTGAAAATTACTTACTCCCGTTACCGAAACTTCTGCAATAATCTGCTAAGAAAAATTAAAAAATCCTACGATGCTAACGAAATAGAAAAAGCTAAGAATAACCCTAGGGACCTATGGAAGGTCATCAAAGATATAATACATATGCGCAAAATGCGAAACACTTCAAATGATCTGCTAAAATCAAGCATAAATCCCCAGCGGTCTATTAACAAAGTTTGTGATTATTTTACTAACATTGGCATAAGCCTGGCACAAAAAATACCCTCGCAAATCCATGCAAATACTTCAGATTATACTAATAGATGCCATTCTTCACCAGTAAACTCACTAGCCTTTCTCCCGATTGATGAGGCTGAAGTTGAATCCGCTATCCTACAACTCCGCAATGATTGTTCTATATGCTGGGACGGAATACCGTCGTCTATACTAAAGCAATGCCGAGTAACTTTGTTATCGCCTATGTCATATATTTTTAACCTTTGTCTTCAGAATGGTGTCTTTCCGGATAGCCTTAAAAAGGCGATTGTACATCCCATCCACAAGAGCGGGGACAGAAGCTGTGTCAGTAATTATAGGCCAATATCAGTCTTATCTTCAATGTCCAAAGTCCTAGAAAAAATACTTAATAAACAGTTAAGAGCATTCCTTAATAAATATCACATCATAGCTGAAAACCAATACGGTTTTCGACCGGGAGTTTCAACTGAGGATGCAGTCCTGGACTTGACAGAATTTGTGGCTAAGAACTTGGACAACAGAGTAAAATGTTTGGGCATTTTCTTGGACCTATCTAAGGCTTTTGACACAGTTTCTGTCCCTAGGCTTGTTGAGAAATTGGAACATGTTGGAGTACGGGGTATGTCTTTAGATCTGTTCAAGGACTATCTGAATAACCGTAGTCAACGTGTTAAGATTGATACATACCTGAGTGATGAACAATATATAACATACGGAATCCCTCAAGGAAGCATTTTAGGACCGACACTCTTCCAAATATATGTCAATGAACTTTGCCAATTACCCCTTCCCGGCAGTAACATCTATGCTTATGCTGACGACACTGCGATTCTCATTTGTGGACCAACTTGGCAGGACATAAAAATAAAGGCGGAATCAGCTTTGAAAGATGTCATGACATGGTTAAATGAGAACTTATTGACCTTAAATTTGACAAAAACTGTATACATACCTTTCGCTCTACGAAATAACACTAAACCATCAGATACTTTCTCTTTAAAGGCTCACTCGTGTAAAAATGTAGCAGCATCATGCTCATGTCCTCTATTAAGCAGAACTAACTCGATAAAGTATCTGGGGGTGCATTTGGATGACGGATTGAAATGGGACAAGCAAATCAATACACTTATATTTAGAACGATGCGTCTCATTTGTACGTTCAAAGCTCTTCGGGACTCAGCCGACCTTAACACTCTTAAGATGGTATATTACGCACTGTGTCAATCTATCATTGGATACTGCATCACTGTATGGGGCGGTGCTAATAAGACACTTTTTCTTGGAGTGGAGAGAGCGCAGCGAGCCGTGCTGAAGGTAATGACTAGAAGGCCGTTCAGGTACTCAACTTCTCAGCTCTATGCTGATTGTAAGGTACTTACCGTTCGGCAACTATTTGTGCTACGATGTACTCTAAGAAAACATACCAGTATTCCCATGCCAGATAAAAACAAAAGAAGGAACTTACCGTTGGGCACACAACATAGAACTACTTTTG
This sequence comes from Catocala sponsa, assembly GCA_963564715.1. NCBI lineage: Eukaryota > Metazoa > Arthropoda > Insecta > Lepidoptera > Erebidae > Catocala > Catocala sponsa. The sequence continues at coordinate 6,537,607 of OY751334.1, forward strand.
CAAAACACCACTATTATGTATTAAGCGCATACATTTACAAAAAAATACACAAAGAACTCAATATACTCGAAATAAACAGACACAATTTAAAGCTCGTCTTGACTGAATGGCTACTAAAACTAGATTACATCCGTACAGAATCATTGCTAACTTACATCGCATAAAACAACACTAAATACACTTACTTTCACCCCCGATTAGACCCGCATACACACTACACAACACAAACACACTTACACACACATACACATACACAAAAAAACCCACACACCCACATACACACACACCCTTACACACACAAACACATCCTGACACAAAGATACACAGACACTCACACACAAACCCACACAGCACATACACGCACAGGTGCATACACACACACACTTCATAGTACATTTTATTATTATAATTTTTTAATTTTGTTTTATTAGTTTATTCATAAAAATAAAAATAAAAATTTGTAACAATAATACACAAAGCTGCAACAAATCCACTTGCTTTAGGTACTTACTTTCTTATATTGTATTTAATGTATGGCCGAACACTGTCTTTTAAGATACAGGTTTCACCTAGTTTAAAAGGCAGGGTTTTTCACAAGTTGAGCATAGATATGTAAATCTTACCAACGACTAAATTTGTCCTGTAATTGTTGTATGTATTGCAAAAATTGATGTATCTCTTTTTTAGAAATAAACTTTATTATTATTATTATTAGTTATTTATACATTCTCTTTAATATAGGCTAACACAGGTCAGGGCCGTTTTTATCATCAGAAGTTGACCTGTTTTATTTTCTCAGTATTCTTAAAAATCTTTATACAAACAACGTCCTTTATCCTGTCACATTACGTAAGTGCAATACGAAGTATAGCACGAATATAGCACAACCAGTTTATCGAAGGTACCGGTAGGTGGCAATAGGATCGCTCCATCTTACATAACACCTAAACATTGGCGCATCCTTACTAATCCTAACTAATATTAGAAATGCGAATGTGAGTTTGTTTGTGCGTTTGATTGTTACGGTTTCATGCCTTAACTATTTAAACTATCATCATGAAGTTTCAGATACACGTTGTCAGGGGAACAGAAAAGGACATAAGATACCTCTTATCCAGAAAAATCTACTGTTACTAAACTAACCTAGCTTTAAGCGAAGCCACGAGTAAAATCTAGTATATATATATGCGAATGTAAGATTGTTTGTGTGTTACGCTTTCATGCCTTAACTACCCGACTGATCATCATGACATTTCACATTAAACGTGTTAGGGGTTCAGAAATTGACATACCTTTTATCCAGTCCAGAAAAGTACTCTTCCCGAGTGAGCGAAGCCGCAGACACATACTACTAAAGTAAAAAGAGTGCCAGGTGGCCATTCCCGACCCAGAAACGTGTGGTGCCCACTTCAAGATTTTAGGTTTAAATTCTGGGATTATATCTACGCCTTCGCCTTTATTGACCAGGTATTTCCTGAAATATCTATATATTAATACGTGACTTTGTACCCCTTTTTACGAAAATTGCGCGGACGGAGAAGTATGAAACTTGGCACAGTTAAAGTTTATATGGAGAAGGAGGGGCGAATCCTAATATTTTTATGAAATATGCATTATAAATACATTAAATTAATGAAAAACCACTACACGCACACAACCATGCATTTGACACACGCAGTCGAATCGCGTTTGTAGTATTTCCGCATTGTTCGTCTGACGTCGTACAATTCTTTGTAACTATGGTTACCTATAGGTAACCATAGTAACAAGTTTTCTTTGTTACAATAAATACCGCCACGTGCAAAAGTATTAGGCACCCTATAGTAATGTCAGTTTTAGGGTGATTGAGCATAGGGAATGTAAAGAAAACAAAACATATGATTACTAAGATTTATTTTAATAAAATAATTAATATTTTGTCGGTCCACCTTTGGATTTAATGACAGCAGCCACTCTTTTTGGCATTGACTCTACCAGCTTAAAACATTCCTCTTGGGATATCTTTTGCCACTCATGCTTTAACGCGGCGAGTAGTGTTTGCTTGTTGCTTATCGAGTGTCTACGGATATTTTTCTTCAAAATAGACCAAATATGTTCAATAGGATTGAGGTCCGGTGATTGTGGCGGCCAGTCCAAAAGATCTATTCCATTTTGAGCCATCCATGCCATAGTGTGTGCTGACTTGTGGCAAGTGGCGTTGTCCTGCTGGAATTTTACGCCGTCGGTGTTTGTATCACCAAAAATCTGTGTAACAGACGGTGCTAGAGCTGTTTCCAGAACTTCTGTGTATTTGGTGCTATTCATTCGCCCCTCACACAACATCATTTCGCCCACTCCATCGGCAGCCATGCAACCCCAGATCATTATTGAGCCTCCACCGTGTTTAACAGTGGGCACTACACAATCTGGGTTGTACTCTTCGCCCACCCTTCGCCTGACGTAAGTAACACCGGGTGTTCCAAACACCTATGGAACAAGCAAAAAAATAACTTAATTCAAGATTGCATATTTCCCTCGCAGGACGTGATTTCAAAGACGGCTATGTGTTTTGGTATAATACATAAATTAAATAACAATACCTCAAAGTTAGATTCGTCTGACCACAGTACGTTGGACCAATCCTCCACTGTCCAATCTCTATGTCTGAGGGCCCACTGCAACCGATTTTTCTTGTTGTGCTCCGATAGCCACGGCTTCTTTCTTGCCTTGCAACCTTTTAACCCAGCTGCAATAAGCCTTCTTCTCACAGTACACGCGCTCACTGATCTGCTTTTTCCTTCAGATAAAGCTGCAGCGAGCTCCAAAGCAGTTTTTTTACGGTCCTGTAGAGACTGCCTAATTAACAATCGGTCTTCACGATCTGTAGTTATTTTTCTTCTGCCTGTTCTTGGCCTATTCTCATGAGTACCGATCTCTTTGAAGCGATTTAGTGCATATTGCACTGCACAACGCGAGCACTTCACTTCTCGGGCTATTTTCACTTGAGACATGCCTTGTTCATGTAAAATTTTAATTTTTAGGCGCTGCTCTGCACTAAGTTCTGCTTTTTTAGGCATTATTAACTCGATGAATATTAGTCTTCAGGAATATGGTAGCAACAATTGCGTACGATATGTGTCTGTTCACTGCAAGCACTGATAACACACTAAAAGAGTAAACTTTAAAATTGCAAATTTGTAAAAACATTGTTTTAAACTGCACCTGGGTGTCATAAATATTTGTTATTGTTTTATTTTTGTTTAAAAATGCCGCCGATGCAATAGTAAGACCATAAAACCCTTATCCGAGCGCTCATTGTTGAGATAGAGACAAACAATAGGGGTGCCTAATACTTTTGCACGTGGCTGTAGTACCTTATTCATATGTAATAAAGAAAAACAGAAAACAAACTAGCAAGCTTAGGAGTTTTGGTCGAATTTTAACCACTAGGCGACCGCTAGTAATTAGAAATACGCCAATAGACCTAAACATAGAAAAAATGTGAGTGCGGTACACTTCGGCCTTACAATTTCGGAACATGCATACGACATCCCGTATATATTATTATTTAAAAGTTATATGACTACCTTTTTTCACTTAAACATTTCATCGAGGCAGACAGATAACTTATGCCTTTTAGAATCAGACTCATAGGTCGACAAGAATTTCAAAAATTGTGTTGCTCCTATAAAAAAATCACCAACAATAGACTTCTATATTACATTGCCTCCCACACGCCTACTGTTCCAAAAGAATTCAACACTAATAAAGAAACAGAAATCTAAAAATGATAAAGAAAAAGGCAAGTTACAATTTTCGTCCCGATTTCAATTGAATAAAAGTCAAGCTACACCGGAGGGACGAAAAATATTTCGTCTCTGTCATCTAATTCGACAATGTAACGGCTTATTCTCAGATCCCTTTCTGTGGTTACACCAAACGACTTCCTTTTCGGTCCGTAACAAATTCTGTAAGGAGGACAGATATTATTAAAGGTTTTCATAAAATGTATCCTATTGATATTAGGAGCTGTGATGCGGATCGAAAATGTCCTCGTTTTTACGTATTCATTTTATTGTATAGTTTAGTTATTCTTATATAACGTAACACAAGATGCGATTCCACTTATTTTTCACAAATTATAGTAAACAATTAAACCTTAAAATTTGATCGACCAAATCTCGTAATAAAAACTGTGTAGCGGCTGCAGATGCTATGTGTGCGCACTGTGCGCAGCGGCGCAGCACGCGCAGCAGTCGTCTCCCCACACCCACTCAGCTAGGTCGCGTAATTATGTAGTTTATTTTTGTACCATTATTTCTTCCACCTCACATCATTATATCGCCCCTACTATACTTTCTTTACTGGTACCAGAAACTTAATATAGATATACAAAAATAAACTACATAATTACGCGACCTAACTGAGCGGGTGTGAGGAGACGACTGCTGCGCTGCGCACACCTGATCCAGTCCCAGTGTTATAAACATCACTAATGGTACCTATTGGCATAAATTAAAATATACGTCAGTTCATATATCGCTTTCATTAGACTAGATCGGAACTCATAACAAAGACGAAAGAGGACCTGTTGTGTTAATGATTCAGTCAAATCATTTGAGAACACATTTTATAGTAACACTAGATTTTGTCCGCGGCTTCGTTAGCGTTAATGTGAATTTTGACAATAAATTTATTTTCCTCGGAAGAGTACTTTTATCTGGATAAAAGGTACCCTATGTCCTTTTCCGTACCCCTGACAACATGTATTCAAAATTTCATGATGATCGGTTGAGTACTTAAGGCATGAAAGCGTGACAAACAAACTCATATTCACATTATAACATTAGGAAGTTAGAATGTATAATGAACTTTCTCATGAAAGTTCTCATAAAATTAAATGTAACAGTAATTAATTTAAAAGCTTATACGATTTTAATCGTTCGACCAACTTGTAAACCATCTGATATACAAATGTAAAAACAAATAGAAAAGATGTAGACACGTCAACCTGTTGAATGCCCTTTACTGTAATGTTATATCAAATGGTTCCAATGTGCCCAGATGCGTGTTCGACGAGAGTATATCACTCTAACATGACGATAAAATTATAATTATTGCTTGTAGTTATTAAAAGTTTTACTCAGGCGTTATTTATTGCCTACCGAATAAACTAAAGCTTACATGTTTAATTTATTTTATTATACATCGAATTTCAACATTAATTTTTATTTACTTCGATTTTCCCTTAGGCTTCACCGTCCTATTGTTTAGTTCTTCTCTATACTTTGCCACTGATCATAGAAAGCTGTCTTAAGTTTTGCACAGTGAACATACATTATTCCGACCTAAAGATAAAACTTTAATATATACTACTCAAAACAAAATAAGGGTCACTAAGATTTTTTGCTGTACCATGAAAACAATAAAGACATTAAATTGTTTAACTTATGTAACTACAAAATAATGTTATTGGTTATAATATAGGCTAACAATTGTTTAAAATAATGATCATGAATTGCTTTTTTTAAGTTCATAATTAAATTGGCCATTTTGAATGAAAAACATGAACAAAAGAAATCACCGTAAAAAGTCAAAATACTGTTCTTGTCACTTTTGTTTCTTCTTTTTAGTAACGAGTATGTCCTCCTCTCTTAGCAATACACTCCTGAAGCCTCGTATGCATACTCTGGATCAAATTCCTCACGTTTTCATCTGGAATCTCCTCCCAGGCACGTTTTAAAGCGTCAATCAGCTGCTGTTGGTTGTAGACCTCTTGCTCATTCTCTCTAACCCTTCGTTTCAATTGATCCCACAATTGCTCGATTGGATTTAAATCCGGACTGTTAGCTGGCCATGGTAATACCTCAATATGAGACCCTTCTAGGACAGTTTGGGTCGATCGAGCTGTGTGTGCACGGGCATTGTCTTGCATCACGATGAATCCAGGCCCCACTCGCTGTGCAAATGGGATCACTTGAGGCCTGATGACGTCCTCGATGTAACGTTCTGCAGTTACGGTACCCGAATTTCAAATGGTGAGCTCGGTTTTACCGTGTAAACTAATCCCACCCCAAACCATTACGTTGGGACCACTGAAACAGTCAACTTCGTGGATGCAGGACTCCGAAAACCGCTCGCCGCGTTGTCTCCACACCCTAACACGCCGATCATCATTAAAAACCTTTACTTTGCACTCGTCTGTAAAAAGCACCTTGCCCCACTGATTAAGCTCCCAGTTCAAATACTGACGGGAGAATCTTAAACGGTTTGCACGTTGAACCCTGGTCAGAGGAATTCGAACAACTCGTCGTCTTGGTATTTGCTGGTCTTCGTGCAATCGATTACGTATAGTTTGATCACTGACACGGGTACCCGTTGTCAGCCGTAGGTGGTGTTGTAATTTACGGGCCGTTACTGTACGATCACGACGAGCACTTAGTTGGACGTACCGATCCTCGTGCGCCGTTGTTACACGAACTCTACCTGAACCGGGTCTCCTGGCAACACTGCCGGTCTCTTGGAAGCGATTCCATACATTTTGGACAGCTCTTCGAGAAAAACCCAACTGCAAACCCACGTAACGCTGAGAACGTCCTTCTTGCATCATAGTTATGGCTCTGGTTGCTGTAATTGTATCCATGTGCCTTCGTACTGGTGGCATGATTAACGCGAGATGATAAATGAATCAATTAAAATTGAAAAAGTAAAACTTTTTTCCTAAAATAACCGAAACAAGTTAAGAAGACAATCGAAGAAAACCATAAGAATAACATCCAATTTTTTTTTTCTTAAAATGATAGCCAATACTTTTCAAATTAGGAACACGAACACCAGCATAAAAGAGATCAAACACCAAAGAGTTCGTAATATCAATATAATGCTACTTATCAGTTACTTTCAGTTTACTAAAGTGCACTTAAATGTAAATAAACTAGTTGCCCTTATTTTGTTTTGAGTAGTATATATCAAATTTAACTAAACCAATCCTGTTCTTAAAATATGTACATATAACCACAATTCTTTAACCTAAAGATTGGTTTTACTACGTAAATTACGTAAGCCTAATGCTGAATAAGAAGAGACGGCAAAAACATTGAACTAAAATATTTTTTAATTTGTATTATTAAAATATTCGTTAGAAGAATAAAATACGAGTAGATTAAGAGTGTTATTTTATCTTATCTTATGTGGGGGCCAGTCAGTGCAGACCGGCGACACTTCGACCCAGTGGGATCTTTTGTGTCGACATTCTCCCAATAACGACTGCCATAGATGTTCATGGCAGCTGGGACCAACGGCTTAACGTGCTTTCCGAGGCACGGAGCAGGCGATAATTGTCAATCAATACGCACATAATTTTGAAAAGTCATATAACTTCCGAAAGTCAGAGGTGCGCGACGTGGGTTCGAACTCGAGACCCTCTGCATTGCAGTCTGTTGGTCTCCCCACTGAGCTATCGCTGCTCGAGTAAGAGTGTTTGTCTGTTTGTTCAATATGCAATTACTACTAAACGGAGTTTAGTACAATTTGCCTAAGGATCAACTAAAATCTTCATTGAAATATTTTCATTTAAAGCTTAAATATGGTAAAAACATGTGGCGGATAATTATGATATGCGTAAAAGACGTCGCAAGAGAACTGCAGATCACAATTCGCGGGCTAAATCAAACTATCAATAAATTAAACCTTACAAAGTGCAAGCTGTACAAATGTTTTATAACATAATTTTACAGAAAAATGTGATGAGCACCTCTCCTAAGCATTTGAAAGTCTCTTGTAGTCTCTGCACTCACGAACACACTTCACATTAAGAGGGAGTCTGCCACCTTCCCACTTCATCTTCTGATGTTACGAGAATTTTCTCTTTTATTAAAATAAAAGTGTACTCTTTAATATATTTCAACTTTTCAACTAAATCCAGAGATATAAGTTTGTGTTTATTGTCGAACGAACTCGATTCTAATGTCGATTTTTAGAATTTCAAAGCGTTATTAGGTCTTAGTATTCCATGACACACTGATATAGAACGAAAAGCGATGGATGCGGGTGACCCGAGACCGGTCTGTGTAGAAAACCTTGGGGGAAGCCTATGTTCATCTGTGGACGTCTTTCGGCTGAGATGGTGATGATGATGATGATATAAAACTCTGTGAATTTTGGTATCATTGTCAATTTCTTTAGGTTCTCAAGTATTCCAGTCGATAGTTGACAATATAGATATCAATAATGCATTCATTAGAATACATTCGATTCACTAGAAAACCTGATCAAAAAACGCCGGCTCTATTATTATAACCCCTGTGAGTCGAGTGGAATTCTACAAACATTCAAACAACAGATATCACAATTATTAATATATAACTCTACAGCAACAATTCCAAAATACTGGCAGTTATTGAACCTATTATTTTTCTAGAAGTCTACGTAAATAAAATAATATAAAAGTACGTTTCCCCGTACTTTGTCTTTAAACAATCCTATTGTGATCCTTATCGCAATTCCGAAGAACAAAGGTATTTATTGCTAGTCGCCAACTCAAATAAAACAAAGACATGAAAAGCTATCGATTGATTCGAGCCAATTACGAGGGACCAATCAACACGTTATACAAGTTATAGAATAGTTATAAGTGTGACAATTTCTTTGAAGCGTTTAATACGAAGCCTTATTTCAATAGAAGAGAAATTCGGGACACATAAGCCTGTATTGTATACCTACAACGGTAAGTTTTCTCTCTGATGGTCTAAAGAAATAAATGTTTACATAAAATTAAATTGTAAACCGACAGTTTTTTAGTGATAAGTTCGTACCCACGGCACGTACATAGCTTTTGCCCGCGACTTTGCTTGCTTAAATGTAGGTTAGGCTAGTAACAGTAGCATTAAAAAATAAAATTTAACCTATGTTACTCGGTGATAATATCGGCTTTCTAACGGTGAAAGAATTTTTTTAATTGGTTTAGGAGGTTGTGAGTTAAGTCATTACAAACAAACAAAAAATCTAATCTTTCCTCTTCATAATATTAGTGTGGCAACGGTAAGCATATAAAGAAAACCTAAATTTTTTAAGGGATTAAATATAATGACCATCAAAAATACTAATTGCACAGTAAAAATATTTCACAGCATAACGGGCACCTATACGCCTCAAATCACTGCATTTCGTCTTGGAAGGGTTAGGTTTTGTTAGGTTCCTTCTTAAACCCACCTAAAAATAGGAGCCCCACAAAGCGGGGCTCCGTCGACTTAGTTTGATCTCTTTAAATATATTTTGCTATGCAATTAGTTTTTTGGTAAGCATATTTTGCTGTGCAATTAGTTTTTTTTTGCTGTGCAGTTAAATACCACCCATTTTTTAAAGTTTATAAATTTTTTTTAGGCCTACGTACTCTGCTACTTGTTTACTTTACAATAAGAGCTGATATTATTGCTTAAACAAATAATATACAAAAATCGTACGGTTTTAGAAACCAAACTAAATAAGAAAGATATACCGACACGATACAAAAAAGATACTATCTCGCCTAAGTGCCTCAGTTTAGGTAGTATTACTAACTGCCAATCTATCACGATATACAGTGCCTGTTTGGTGGTATTTATTCCGACCTTCATCGAACTTAGGAGGTCAATCGATTACAAACTGCGCTGCAATTACAATTTGGCAAAATGGAGCATAACCTACCTGACCAAATAATACTCTAGTTTACTCATGTTTACTCGAGTGCCCACTGTTACACAGCTTTAACACGTTCCCTGTCCGATGAACCACATAATATGCTACATAACAATTGATTTTCTATTGTGTCTATCACGGGACTGTAAATGGGTTAATAATATTTTAAATATTGCTTTTGCCCGCTGCTTCGCTCCCGTAAAACAGTTAAGGTTATGTTAGGAAAAGTACTTTAGAAATAAAATATGTCCTATGTTGTCGGTGATAATATAGCTTTCTAATAACAAAATAATTTTTAAAATCGGTTCAATAGTTTTTGAGTTAAACAAACAAACAAAAATCAAATTTTCCCTCTTTTTTTATTTTTTTTTATTTTTTATTTTTGCTCGTCAAAATGACCACACTCCACCTGATGGTAAGCAGTCGTGTGGTCTAAGAGCAGTGGCCTCCACATCGCCCCCACAGTAGCCGAGGCGATGTTGAGGTCTCTACTTTGACGGCCTGAGAAGATGCTTTTTCACGCCCCGCTTAAAGAACCCAGGATTGAAGGAAGAAGGAAACACGTGCCTTGGCAGAGAATTCCATGCCTTGGTCGTTCGGCAGAGATATGAGGACCCAAACTTTTTGGTACGCGCTCTAATCGACTCTACCGTGTAAGGATGGCATCTGAGCCCAGCACGCGTTGTTCTGGATAGGAAAGGGGAGGGAGGGCTCTTTATAATATTAGTATAGATATACCTAGATTATTAGCACGGCATGCAGCGACATATCTTTGTTTGGTCAGCGACTTAGCTGTGTATACCCTTGACGATGCTGAAATCTGTTGCTTACCAACAGATGACCCACTAGCTAGACTGGAGAAGCAAGAACAATGACATTAAAAGTATAGCTTTAATGATATTCTATCATTAAAGGCACGGATGGCGTAGTGGTTTAGCGCCGTGTGGCGCCATGTGGCGTAGCGCCGAGGGTTCAACCACACACGGGACAAAAAAAATTATGATCCATAAATGGTTGTTCCGTGTCTCGATGTTCTTTGCGTACATTTTTGTAATGTTTGTAATTTCTCTCGCAATACAGAAATTATTCCTAGTTGTCAGTTGTAATTTTTTTTTAACAAAAAAAATACCGTGCTTGTAATAGTCGAAACGAAGGTATCATTTTACTTCTTTTCTAATCGAATTTCCGATTCAATTCGCTTCAGATCATATATTGGCGAGAAATTTAAAGTAGGTAACTTTATAGGTATAAAGTTACCTACTTTAAATTTCTCGCCAATACGACGTTATCAGGGTTAATACGACATGAATTACACGATGTCAGGGGTAGGACATAAAAAGTACTATTCCCGTGGCATAGAAAATTGACATAAGCTACATATACGCGAGCAAAGCTGCGGCCAAAATCTAGTGTGTATACCTATACACGTGTATGCAACATTTCATAAAGATCGGTTAAGTTATTAAGGCGAGAAAACGTCACAAACAAACTTACGTTTTAAGTTTTAAATAGTCTGATTAAGCTCGGATGCCGGCGTCCTAGCGTTGGTTGAGAGGTTAAAAGCTTTCAGCTAAAGTAAGGTAGTACATTAGTTGTTGTTGTTACAGCGCAGCTAGGTGTGTGCGCGGTGATGTCGCTATGGAGGTGGTCGTGCCGCTGGCGGTGGTGTTGCTGGCCGTGAGCGCGGCGCCCAACGCGACGCGACGCCGGCCCGACGACCTGCCCGACGAGCCCGTGCTGCCTGATGATGATGACGACGTCAACCACCGCCTCGACTATTATGATGAGGAGAGAATTAATATATCAGGTCAGTTCCTCCAGTTACTAGTCTTTATGTTTCATTTACAGAAGAGTAAAGAAGTTTCTTCATTGCTATTTGGGAACACGTGTCGATTCTATGTAGCATTGTGATAGAACTTGAGTAAAAAAATATCTCTATCTCCTAAGACAGGATGTTTTAATGTAGCATCAAGATCCTGAATAAAACGTACCAGAATTTTATTTCTTCACCAACTAAGGCTTTATATGCATATCACGTTGGCACTGCCTACAACATGAGTTTGTTTTTGAAAATGCATATTTACTTGACCGTTCTATATGACTTGTGTGATCTCAACAGTCTTACAAACACTCTTAACCATTTAAGCTATTTATAAGAAAAAAATTGAAATCGAGAAAGGAGTTTTGTTAATTAAGCAGGTTTTGAGATTACGTTAGACATTTCACAAAGTGAATGGAGCCCTACGCGCTTTTATGTACAGTCGAAATGTATCCGAAAAGGCACGTTTGGCTGTTCATAGAGGACTATTAGTGCCCACACTTATGTATGGAAGTGAAAGTTGGGTATGGCAAAAGAAGCATGAGAGCAGAATAAATGCTGTAGAAATGAGAGCGTTGAGAAGCATATGTGGTGTGACTCTGAAAGATAGAATAAGAAATAGTGTGATTAGAGAGAGATGCGGCATGAAAGTGGATATAGTTACAAGAATAGAAAAGGGTATGTTAAGCTGGTTTAGATATGTAGAAAGAATGGACGAGGAAAGACTGACTAAGAAAGTTTATAAGGCTAGTGTGAATGGAACAGTCGCAAGAGGAAAACCTAGGCGAACGTTTCTCGACCAGATCGGAGGCGTCCTGGACAAAGGCCAGGTTAAGAGCTCCTTGAACCGACGGGCGTGTATGAGGAATGTGATGAAAGTGAATGAAGTCAGAGAAGTGTGTCAGGATCGTAGCAAATGGAAATCCGTAGTCTCTGCCTACCCCTCTGGGAAACAGGCGTGAATCTATGTATGTATGTATGTTAGACATTTTAGAATAGTCTAATTATAACCTAACACGCTGCATAAAGTTTTCAAGTTCGATTCAAACATAAACGTTACCCTGATCAAAATGGCTAACTGGAAAGGTTTGTAAAGGAGCTTAAGAAGGTGCTGTACTGTGGTCTTTTACCTTTCCTTGCGATGCCAGCGCAGTGACTTCTCTCTGTTTTGCAAGAACGGGAGCACAACAATACCGTACGTTGCCTTGTATAAAAAGCGTTCTACGGCAACTATACACCATCAGGCACTCCGCGTACTTAGCAACCTTCATAGAGCTAAAAGATTCCAGCCCAATTATTGCTCACGGCAATAGCGTCCTCAATACCTGTAACAAGGTTACGCGCAAAGCTGCTGTATGGCATTTAGGCTACTGGCATAGGTGAAATAAAGAAGCCTGTATACTCACATTTAGTATACGTCGGATCGTTTATGGCCCACTTTACTGAATTGTGTCTATAACGATCGAGTTGAGGTCGCAATCGATTAAATGTTTTCCATATGACAGTGTACTGTAAAACTGCTTAGGTATGCATAGTTAGTTGTTAGCAGATTCTTTCGATTCCTACTTTACCCATTAAAATTAGCAGCTATTATTTCATAATAGAGCCAATGTTTTATAGATATATATTAAAACAACATCGTTTATTGGTAGACATTACACACGTATCTCTTTCTTCGTGGCTGTCTGTGTATATGTGTGTCTTCGTGTGCGTTCATCGATTTATACATATATTCGAATTAAATGCAGCAAAATATTTAACAAAGTAAAACTTATATGAGCACATTTGTTGAAAGTTAACTACTTCAGTTTGCGAACATAATTAACACATCAGTTTAGTTGCATAAGCTCCGATACGCTTCAACGAGGCGACATTAAATAGGTCGATTGGGGACTAAACATTAAGCCCCAGAGTCGCCGAATTAATGACAAAATTCGTTCAGCCGAAGCACTTACGAAAGCAGTCGACGAATTTGGAAAATGGAAGTACTTTTACTGTACTCTTTACATTTTATACAACGCGGCGTGAATAATTTTGGCATGTAGATAACTGCGAAGTCTGCGAAGCAATGGGATTCTATAAAGAGACTGTTTGATTGACAAGTCAATCAGTCAAGTACCACGACACAAAGATATGTGTATATTAGAAGACTAGCTTTTGCCCGCGGCTTCGCTCACGTAAAAGTAGGTTAGGTTAGTAACAGTGCTTTTTTAAATAGAGCCTATATTACTCGATGATAATATAGCTTTCTAATGGCGAAAGAATTTTTTAAAATCGGTTGTTTAGTTGTTGTGTTTAATCATTAAAAACAAACAAACAAAAAATCTAATCTTTCGTGTTTATCATATTAGTATAGATTAATGATCGCTTGTTGTAAAGCTAAAAGAAAACACCGTAGAACTTTATTTGCTACAGTACATGAGTTAAAGCTACTCACGGTGGCACGACGGCCAAGAACACGCGCCTGAAAGAAGCCAAAGACGCCGCTTTGGTGAGTGCCAGCGATAGCAGGCACTGGTGACGTTGAAAGCTTTACCTGAAAGCCAATAATGCTATAAATGTGCATGACTGAAAATTCGACCTAATATTCTTTACAATGTATAAAGTTTACTAAACCGTACTCAGCCAATGAATGGGTCATTGGCTGAGTACGGTTTAGTAAACTTTCAATCAAATCAATTTAAGAAGAGGTCTGTAGCAAGATTTGGTACTGTTTCAAACAGGATAAACAATAATTAATATTGTAAATGCTACATCTACTTCCTCTTCTTCATTGTATGCCTTGCTAGTTTCATGGTACAATTTCATGCTTTTTGCGATCAACCATGGGCGCCTGGGTAACATTTTCGGCGTGGACATGATGCTATTAAGTTTTTCTTGTGAAAATCATGACAGTGGTAGCGTAGAGTCTGAAAGGTCTGGTAGACGCCAACTGGTTCACTAACTTTTAAGCAGAACCTTAACAGGTTCCCTGTCCAATGAATCACATATGAAACATAACAATTGATTTTCAATTGTGTCTATCACGGGACAGCGAAAGGGTTAAATATAGGAGCGATATTTGTATATGATACAGTTCACCTATAAAGGAGTCTAGGTATCAAGACGGCACAACGTTTATAAGTTGTATATGTATGTCTCAATTTTATTATAGAAATATTATATTTCTACTATATTTCTACCACATACACACAACACCATCTAGCCCAAACTAACCAGAGCTTGTACTATGGGTACTAGACAATGGATAAACGTACATATACTTATACTTTTTTTTTTGTAAATACATACATATTATACATAGAAACACCCAGACCAATACAAACATCTATGTTCATGCACACAAATGTTTGACCTATGCGGGAATCGAACCCGCGACCTCAGGCGTGGCAGTCGGTTACACTAACCACTACGCCATCGAGGCCGTCAATAATGTCATTCGACAGCGTTTGATATATTTTAGAAAACTCTTATAAACCCTTTCCTCAATTACGCTGGGGTCGATGTTCTGACCCTATTCGGCTTACCAAGCTTTTCGCATGAAACACTATTTCAAAGAAACTCTAATGAAGGAATAATATTGCGAACAAAACTTCAACAAAGATATCCATAGGTATATTAATACGTGGAGAAAATCTTTGTACCCATTTTTAAGCATATTATGCGCGTTGACATACGTATATTCCTAGTCAGATTGCTCCAACATCAATATTCACTTTGTAAAAGCCACATCAACTCAAAATTTAGTTAATAACAGTCAATGCATATCACGTGCAGGGATTGGCTGACCAAATTAGCAATTTTAAAATATCGTTGAATAGCCTTTTAAAAAGGGTCTTAAGAGAAAAGTTTAGGTACCTTTCTATATATGTAAATGCAAACATAACTTGTTTATATATTATGCTCGACCTAACCTTGTGCGCGAGGCGATGTTATAAAATTTTACATTAGTCTAAGAGAGAAATTCGCTTTTACAAAGTTTGTTCGTAACAACTCAAACTGCGCTGCGCAGTCGCGGAATTGTATGCATACCTAATCTATGTAACGCAACGAGCTTACAAAGTGTTACTCAGTAATCAGTACTCGTAGCGGATGCAGTTGCGAACAAATGGAATGGAATGGCAAACTATTCAGAGGTGTGTGTTCAGCGGTTCATGACAAAGACATTTATTTGGCGTTAAGCCTTGGATGAATGGCCGCTTTGCACTGAAATAGTTCTGCTGCTGCCGGCCTGTGTAAAACTACTGTCGCACTAGTTATCGTTCCTTTGACATAGTAGCATTAAAACTACGGTCACAAAGAGATTCTATAATAAATACTGCTATGATATTGTTCAAAATTTCACTGAAGAACCGTTTATTTTTTTTAAATAAATATTTTGTGTAGTATAATTACAGAACACGTAACAACAGCTTGCTGTGTACCGTGCGGCTTTTACCGACTTTAATTTAATAGCATTAGGTAATAATTAATTTTTTTTCTCACTAAGTTAACCTTCTTGTATGTAACATACCTATAATTGTATATTTTCTTTACCACGCTCCTATCCAATCCAATGCCTATTCTAAATAGATAAGTAAGTTTACGCATACGACGACGAAACTTTTCCAAAAACACACTCAAACACCTTTATTACAACATTTTCAATACATATCAACTCTGAAAGAACTACAATAAAGTCAAAATTAACAAAAGACAATAATATTGAAAGCATTCCATGTCATCATGCGATGAAGCCATTTAAATGAATACAGTGCTATTCATTTAAATGAAGCAAATTGCTTACATGCATTACTGTGCAAGTGTTGCCAGCGCTACTAATCCTTTTGCTATTACCGAGAGTGTTGCCGGGGCAACAAGTTTCAACACATTGCATATTCGTATTATGCCGTTTTTATTATTTAAGTTGTTGTTTGATTGCGATAAATATAATAAGGGTCTGCAACCAGAAGTATTAAAAATATAAGAACCCGCCGTAGCAAACTATTTGGTAACGATATTATTCACCCGGGACACCGATGAGCGAGCAGTGTTTCTGCGTTTCTGCGTTTCGTCCGGTATGTAAGAGTTCCGGTATCTCATTTACATACTTTTCCCATTTCTTTCCTTTTACTAAAAATTAATTTCACTAAAGCAACGGACATTTTATTTCATTAATTAATTCGAAAACGTATAATGTAATAGTCTGCCTTGTGTAGAAGAGTTATCAATCAAAGATCGAAGTCATACCTATATTTTATTTTGTACTAAGGTAAGTGCCCATATTGATTTTATCACAATTCTATTATGAGGAGTAAGTGACTCCATGCTCGTGTCCCTACTCATTTGATTCCTCAGTGTTAAACATTATGACTAACTAATAAAATTGATCTAATTACGTGTTATTTGATCAGTTTAACAAATTTGCTAGAGGTTGTTTCTCTCCTATGGGTCCATCTTTGGACTACTTAGTCTGAGCATTCTATTTTAAACTTTTATATAATACTATAATTTAATGTTTATACTCACATTTATCATTTATATGAATAATCACGAAAGCTATAATTTAAAAATCATTATTTAATTCAAATATATTTTTACTATTGTCAGTCACAACCACATTGAGCGGGTCCTTTTTTAATCAATCATGCGATAGACGATGGAATATACTTGCCCATCCAAATCCACTCAAGTCTTGAATACTGCCAGGCTATAAGCACAGATGTAAGAGTTTCAAACAATTTGAATAACTCAGAAAGCCGCTAGCTGGCTTATATAAATCACAGAAAGATTTCGATGTGACAGTAATTGTAGGTTATGCATCTAGGGATTTAGCCGCGCTCGAGCCGAGACCGGGAAAGCTTACCCATGCAGAAAATATAGATCACTTTTAAAACACAGTCACACGCCCGCCATTAAATAAAACTTCAGGGTGATTTGCCGAGTTGACCCTCCTTATTTTGCCGCAGTACAAACAACATCTAAAGCCTACATCAAGTTTGCCGTGTACAAAAAATATAAAACCGACAATTTGCATAATACACGTAGAAAGTGGGGCAAATACTCAAAACGTCATAATGATAAGGCCTGTGCCAGACTTGCAACAAAGACAAGCAAATTATACCATTTTATACCGAGGTTTTGCGAATATTCGCCGAGGGTCGCGATCAACTTTACCGCTGGAGATACAAAGAAGGAAACGTAATATTGTCAATTATTTACTGTTACGTTTTGTAAAGGATCACGAACGAATTGTGTAATAAGTTTGGTACGAGGTCAACGAAAGTCTCAACGAATCTTTGCGCATAAGTCTGTCGCGGATCTAAAGGGTGGGCACATTTAGGCGGTCGGTGCAGCTTTGTTTGAAACATTATGCAAGCTACTGGCGCGGTGCCAACTCCCGACAAACAGCCTTCCAATAACGTATAATGAAATTGCTGAATACCTCCAACTATATTAAGATCGATTGTTTTTCAAATACGATTTGTTTCTACTGTCTGTATTCACAATGGTAGTTTAGAATAGCAGAATAAATTATCAACAATAATTCGATTTTATTAAAAATTAGCGAAGCGACTTTACGTTTTGAAACATTCCATACGATTAGGTGAAACGTACATATATTTAACTTTATTTTTATATAGCTATTCACCGCCGTTTCACCCACAATGACCCACATGCATGATTAATACTGCTCCTTTCTAATGAGAAAAGAATTTTAGAATCGGTTTAGTAATTTTTGAGTTTATTAATTACAAAAAAAAAATCCTTAACATTAGTATGGAAGCATATAAATATGTTATTAGTTGAACATTTTTAAGTATAGTGGTATATTTAATGCTTAAATAATTGTAAATATTGTGTTCAATAGTATTGAAATGAGAATCAGCTTCTAGTTATGACAGCTAATATTATACAATACAACATAGACCATACAGAGATCGCCAACAGCTGAAGTTAAAACGTATTAATATTTCAGTCAGAAAGTGCAGAATTCTCTCCTTTTGACTTAATTTATTGTGTGTAACGACGTCAGTAAAACAAACCCGAGCCACACACACAACCCCACTGTGAACAACGTATTTATTTTTGCTAATTAATTAATAAATCTAAAACTGCCTCCGTAGCGCAGCGGTAGTGAATGCGACTACTGTGCATGAGGTCTCGGGTTCGAATCCCAGGTCGGGCCAACAAAAAATTATTGGGCTTTTCTTTCAAGAAATCTCAATAGCAGATTGGAGTTAGGAAGTTGGCGGTGTTAGTCAACCCCGTGCCTCGGAGAGTACATTAAGCCGTTGGTCCTGCGTCTGATGTCTCTCCGATCGTGTCTGGTTGCCGTCCCATCGGTTCATGAGAGTTAAGGAACAGAGAGAGCACTTGCGTTTACGCACACGCTGGTGCACTATAATATCTCCTGCGCAGATGGCCAGTCTTCGTTAAGATTGGCCGCCGTGACCGAAATTCGTTCTGGAGGACATTATAATAAATCAATTATATTCAATCATCAATCACGTCTATATGGCTGAAGAGTAAGCAGAGGCGTTTCACACCCAAATTTCGCCAACTTTAGTTTTATGTCACTCATATGACATTAATATGGCGTTCCCCCCTATTATATAAAATCCCGATCCGGGAATTGAACTCGAGACCGAAGGCAGTGTCATATTTTATTATTCTCACTAGTGTTAAATGAATCCTGGACGTAATTAAACACAAGTGATTAAAGGAACACTCACAGGATAATATGAATGTCTATCAATAGCTACATTGTTATAATTGATTTGATTTTAGTTGATATTTTAACTGATAATTTAGTTGTATAGCAAACCACTGACATTACGAAATCAATAACAGCCTAATCCTAACTAATATTATAAATGCGAATGCAAGTTTGTTTGTTACGGTTTCACGCCTTAACTACTCGACTGATCATAATGGAATTTCGCATACCTACACGTTGTCAGGGGAACACAAAAGGAGATAGGTTACCTTTTATCCCGAAAAAGTACTGTTACCAACCTAAGCTAAACTTTTTTTTTAACATTTAGGTGAGCAAAACCGCGGACAAAATGTAGTATATAAATAATATATATCTACTGCGTAGTGGTTTAACTGGTCGTCTCGCAACTGCCACTGCGCCGCATGTTGTGGGTTCGAATCCCACACGGGACAACTTTGTGTGGTTGTTCCGAGTCTAGGTGTTCTTTGCGTCCGTAGTTTGAATGTTTGTAAAGCCCGCGACACAGGAATTGACCCTCAGGTGAGTGTTTACCATATAAAAAAAAAATTGAGGCAGCCTTTGGGAACTGCCGATACAAGTGAAAACTTTAATCATTAATCATAAACACTTCTTTCTAAACCAGAAATAATTCAAAAATGGAAAGCGTCCGGTGACGATGACGTGAGTTCCATGATTTTTGTTCACCCAAGAAGTGCTCAACGCGCCTAAAGAAGTTTTCACTTCAAAAGAAAATAATAATAATATCCACCTCCGCAGCTAATCAGTTGTTATATAAGTCTACCTAATGTAGCCTGACAGATAAAGCGATTCAATCCCCCTCGAACTGTAAAGTAACACCTGTAAAGCCAGGTTCAACACCTGTAACATAAATAAATAATGAGTTTCACTCTGTAAATTCCGCTTGCACTGAAACTATCTTGTAGCGCGTAACGAATTTAATCAGATGTAAGTTTGTGTGGAAGTAAATGAAGTTTACGTTCTACCACAGCTAACACGTTGACAAGTAGAAATAATAGTTTATAACATACTAGTTTTCACCCGCGGCTTTGCTCGCGTAAATGTAGGTTAGGTTTGCAACAGTTATTTTTTCTGGATGAAAGGTAGCCTATGTCCTATTCTGTACCCCTGACAACGTGTATGCAAAATTTCATGTTGATCGGTTGAGTAGTTAAGGCGTAAAAGCGTAACAAACAAACAAACTCATTTTTGTATTTATAATATTAGTTAGGATTTACCACGATTATAATTATGTGTAGAAAAGTTTATAGTACAACTACTTAACACATTTTATTTTCATTTTTAAATTATGTTATCTTTAAAGCTCAATGGCGTAGCAGTAATGTATCTTATCTTATGTGGGGGCCAGTCAGTGCAGAACGGTGACACTTCGACCCAGTGCGATCTTTTGTGTCGACACTCTCCCAATAACGACTGCCATAGATGTTCATGGCAGCCGGGACCAACGGCTTAACGTGCTTTCCGAGGCACGGAGCAGACGATAATTGTCAATCAATACGCACATAATTTCAAAAAGTCATATAACTTCCTAAAATCAGAGGTGCGCGACGTGGGTTCCAACCCGAGACCCTCTGCATTGCAATCTGTTGGTCTCCCCACTGAGCTATCGCTGCTCTAACGGTAATGTAAGCGACTACTCTGCAAGACGGTTATATTTTAAAAATTCTTAATATCACCATGAAGTCCTTATTTGTGCTCGGTAGACGCAAAAAGCTCTCCCGCTTATACGTGGGTCTAAAACCTTAAATTACAAACCAACTAGTTTGATTTTAACATAGTAAGTCCTTATTTGCATTCAGTTCTACGACGATTTTTAAACAAGATATTTTATAGCATTTTAACAGCTTTCTTTTACAGGGGTCAAAACGAGCCGATATTATTACGTTCTATCGGCTCGTTTTGACAGAAGCCTGTTGGCTTCTGTTATTTGCAGTAAACCAATGTGATTCTAACACTGACCATGCATCCATCCATCACCAATACAACTTCCAAAACCAATTTCGTAGTTTCCACGCTCTCCAACAACCTCCCTATCAAAGTATTTCCATTTACCAACAATTAATATGAATTACTTGGTAGAAGTTATTCTCATCGAAACTCAATATATTTGGTTATACGATTTCAGTTTTATACGATTCATTTTTACGCTCGTAAATAAGGTTTTGCCCACAAATCCGGCGGATTTAACAAATAGGTTTGTGTAACGAACAGGGTGACATTGTGTTCGATAATTCGCGGATATTTTCCGAAGCCAACCGTATTGGTGTGACGTGTACGAAATAATGCAAAACAATGATCGCATCAAATTGCTTGTTCGAACGTTATTGAGTTGCTTATTCGTTTTGTTTATGGACTGTCTGGTTAGTTCAGAGGCATTAGTATACGAGAGTTAGTTTTAGAGTTTACGAGAACTTAAGTTCTGTTCCTTTGTCGGAAAAATTTGTTTGTGGGTTTGCTTGGAAAATGTTCAGTTGCATGAAGCCCACACAATGATAGTAAATATTTAAATATGCTAGCTAATAGACTGAAACTGTCACAGGCACGAAACTACAAGTCAAAAAATAGCATAAAAAATATGTACCCTGTCCCTGGAATCCGACCCAAAGGTAAAAGATAAAAAACAATTAATCTTAAAACATGGTGGAGTTCTTAATAACAGTTGCCTAGCCAAAACTAAGGAGTTTTGGCTAGCTAAGCCATACCTAAAAGTGTCCATAAATATGTAAGTTTGAATCACCTCTCAATGTTATTATATTAATAAAATTTATATACAAAAACTATTTCTAACGCACTAGTTAAAACAACTGTTTCTGCTTTTAAATATTATTATTAACGACAATAATTTTGTATTGAAACAACTATATCATCTTACGATCAAGTTGTAAGAGCTTGTCAGTGAAATATATCTGTCGAAATATATGTATGTGTTAAATGAATGTCCCTGGAGAATCCTTAGGGAATATACCGTATAATGCTGTTATTGTTTCCTTAACCCTTATATTATTTAGTTATACTAATTGGATGGAGTTCAATAAAAACAATTTTCAACAAATATAAAAACGCGCAATGCTAAGAAATGATGTTTACTTTTATGATAATTGATATGGTTAGTTGTCACCCCAAAAGAATTTTGTTACAATTGTCTCTCCTAGAGATTGTTGAATGGCATAAATAAGTGTAAATAATAGCATATGTCTATATATAAACTAATCAATTGAAATGCCTTCGACATTAATTCACGAATAAAACCGTAGTTTAAATGAAAAGCGTAGTGGTTTAAACTTTAAGAGGGCACCACGCTAATCTTACTGCGTCGAGTTTTAGGGGATTCGATTTGTGGACCACACAAATTTTGACAAAAACGAAAAACGCCTAAAATAACTGAAATTAGTTTGATCCACACAAAGTTGTTCCAAATCTGGTTGTTCATTGTGTCCTGTGTTTAAATGTTTGTAAAGTCCCACGTGACACATGAATTACTCCTAGTACAAAAGATATCTTAAAAAAAGTGTTCTTGCTATAGCATTAATACTATGATATGATGTCAATCATACATTCTTTTTTTTAAGGGCTTGACATTTTGCCGAAATTTTTTCCCAATCTTTTCCTCAATAAACTATTGAAATATGTGGCTAACGTAATCGCAAGGGAAGCGGCGACCCACTATGTTTTACGGCCAATAGCAAGCTAGATAAGCTATCAAAGCGACCCGAATAGAACACGGTCCAACAAAAAAATGTTTCGTTACGACACACTGCCTCAATGGTCCCGTGACATAAGTTGGAGCATAATATGCTTACAGCCGATGGCAAAGAGGTTTCGTTTTTCTGATCAAAGTATTATTGGGTTTTACTATCAGGAAATTTTCAGTAGCAGCATAGAGTCTGATAATCTGCCCAATAGACAACAATGGTATTACGAAGGACTTCGAAATACCTGATAAAACTAGATATTTATAATTGGATGTTTCATCAAAACTTAATAACTGATCTTATCTAAAAGTCTACAAATGCAGTCTTAGCCGTAGCTCATAAATCTCGTCTTAAATTTCGCAAAATGCTATTTCAATTCTCGTAACTCATATTATCGGGATTATAAAAGCTACGATCTTCTCAATCTTTGATAAATGATGCATCTTTACCTCGGGGAAAAACTGAAAAAGTCCTTTTTTAATATTCGGCTTTTAGGTTTTCTCGGAATGTTTCCAAACTCCTTAAGTTTCGAAACATTCCCGGTACATGGAAATAGGTCTGCCTATTACGTGGAAACAAAATTATAGGCGGCGAAATGTATATAAAATACACATCGTTCTACCCCTTTGGGATAAAAGTGTGACTCCATTTATGTATACATATATATTGATTGAATAGAGCGATTTAAATAATCGCTTCACACTTCTAGGTGGGTAGGATAATGGCTTTGATCCGAATAAAAACTTGTGTGGAAACCAAATAGTTGTTTCGAGTTTAGGTGAGCTTTGTGTATGTGTTTTAATGGTATCCCATCGAGAAGCCCATTAAGTTGTAAAAAATGAATAGATCTTGCTTTGATAAGCAGGCCTATGGTATTACCAGATGGCTGCCTCGATAGTCTAGTGCATTAGTTTCCAAAGTGGTCTAGATAGACCCCCAGGGGTCCACGGGAGACTCGACGGGGGTCGACGTTGGCGTGATAAAAATGGGGGTCCACAATTCGTAAGCGGGGTCCACGAAAAAATGTATTTGCTTTCGATAGTGAAGAACTAAAATGTTGGCTTGACTTCACCTATCAATGTAAGCAGATAAGAAGTTAAGAAGCCTAGCGACTGAGGTTACTTGTAAAAACTAAAACTTGCATATTTCATATTCAGTACCAGTGGTCTCGAATCTACCGATTTGTTGGTAGAGAATTACTAAAAAAAAAAGGGAACCTCTGGTCTAGTGGCTATATATAATCTGCAGAAGCTGCGGATTCCGTCAGGAAATGTTAGGTTTCCAAGAACTCTGGGCTGTTACTGAGATATCTTTACAGATATAAGCCTATAAAATCCCGTGCCTAAACGTAGGTTTTATTTTTTTATTTTATTTTTTTATTTTGCTCGTCAAAATGTAGGTAATGCCGTTGGTTTTACGCCTACTCTGTTTGTATCGGAATGCCGTCCGAATAATGAAAGTGAGGGAATACAAAAGTGTATTTGTATTTGCGCACACACTAGTGCTCTATAATATGTCCTGCTGCTTCTTCACCAAAACGACACCGTGACCGAAATCCGGTCGAACGGAGATTATCCAATAAATTGTATAATTTGCCTTTCATTAAATGCAAATGAGAAAGTTGTTAAAGTGCTGCATACAAAACAATTAAATGTAGGTACATACATTGCTTTTGTCTGTGACACCACAGTGACCACGCGGATCCATCGATCCAGGAGGTTAACCGACGTTGCCACCGTCTGGCCCACAGTTGGGCAACCATTCCGGTCGTCCCGAAGTAAAACATAGTATAGGACAAATGTTGAGTATTCGAGTATTTGTACCACGATATCTTTTGATATAACCTATTATGCATATTGTAGAGATAGAGAGTTTTACAATACAGTCGTCAGATAACTCGTTTTGGTCAGTCGATTTATCATATGTTACGCATGGTATCTGACGGCTTTATTCTCATAAAGAATAAAGCCTTCAGAATCTATGACAGTTGCTATAGGGTCAGTTCCCCCGAAATATTCTAGTTTTTGTTTTTTATTGCTGTTCGTTGTAGACTAGCCAACGGCCAAAATCACATGGTAAGGTTTAGCCACCGCTCTTGATATGCTATTCCAATGAAAAACAATTAGGCCGCTGCCATAAACCACATAGGTGTGAAACGAACTTACACCGTACTTACCTTATTCTGTAGGCGTCACTGCCATAAAAGAACAAAATATAAGCAGTAAACGTACCCAAAAGCAATAAGCGCAGTCTAACCAGGATTATAATAAACGAAAATCCTTGATCTCTGCTTACCCCTCCAGTAAATAAACGCGTGGACGCTATGTTATCCTTTAAGCTTTAATTTTATTCTAAGCTTTCCATAAAACGATACGGACTCCTCAAACCACTAAACCTACTTAAACTTGTCCCACTTTTTTAATGATCACAACTGTTAACAATTTCCTCGAAACATTTTCCGTCTCGCTAAACTGAAGTTATGGTACAGAATGGCTGTGTACGTACATTCGACATCATAGCACGCACGTACGAACGAAACTACCTAGCATGGGAACTGGGTCAACCATTTCATATTCATAATTTTCATAATTTAATACCATTTACTCGCGCCAGTAATGTGATACGAATAACCGCCGCGCGCTGTTTACTGTCACCGGCCTACGTACACACAATTACATTCTATTTTGTATGTTATAATTGTTTTTTCTGACTCGAAGTTATTTATTTTGTCATAATTAGATTTTGTTTGTAGTATAATAGAATCGAATTACTGTCCTGTTTATAATGTGATTGTATAACTATACAACTTTCTCCGTGGCGCAGCGGTTGTGAATGCGACTGCTGTGCATGAGGTCTCGGGTTCGATTCCCGTGTCGGACCAACAAAAAGTTATTGGGTTTTTCTGTTAAGAAATCTCAATACGAGTCCGGAGTTAGGAAGTTGGCGGTGTTAGACACCCCCGTGCCTCGGAAAGCACGTAAAGCCGTTGGTCCTGCGCCTGATCTCTCTACGGTTGTGTCAGATTATTCGTCCCATCGGGGCATGAGAGTTAAGGAACAGAGAGTGCACTCGTGTTTGCGCACACACTTGTGCACTATAATATCTACTGCGCCGATGGCCAGTCTCCGTTAAGATTGGCCGCCGTGACCGAAATTCGGTCTTTAGGACATTATTATTTCCAAGTCTAAATTTAAATTGTTAGCAAGATAATAAAATGAAAGTTTAAAAACCCTGATTGCGTTAAGTCAGTTACTATATTTTCTTTTGTTATAGCATTTCTTTGGAATATGATTAGGATCATGTCTTTATTAGAACGGATGAGGCTCATACGTACGACCACTTGATCGAATGTCCGATGTTTTAACAATGGTTATGTAATTCTAATATACACTACATAAATATACTCTTAACATATCTATACTCTGTCCGCAAAATAAAAAAAGTCGAACCATTTCTCGATTCTTCTAGATATTCTTCTTTAAACACACTTTTTGTTGATAGTCTCTAGTCACAACCTGTCGCGTCTTTTTTCTGACAACCGAAATCCAAATATAATAATATAAACAAACTTATAACATCTCTTTATCTAATTATCCTTTTAAACAATCTATAAATTGCAAAATATATGAAAACCCAAAATAATTCCTAAGTTTAAAACAAATTCAGATTTTAAAACGCATGCATATCAGTATACATCATGTTTGTTAATATAAAATGTTACGTGTGCCAGATGGATTTATATTATATCGCTGCGCACTTCACTGCTTATACTAAAAGAGACAACTTCATCTTGCTATATACTAAGCGAACAAGAAGTGACTGCACTTAGATCGAAATAAATAATATTACGGTCAGGAAGTGGTCAAGATACTGGCAGCGATAAAAATCTCTAGTACTATGCCCCGCTATTGTTGCATTATCTGGCAACATTATCCATTCATCTATTATGCCAGCAAATGGTTGAGGTCGGAGAGGCTTTTATGAGCAGCAATTGGTTCTTTGCCAAACTTTGAATAAACAATTGTGAATGAAAATTTTGTCGTTTTAGTATTTATGTTTGACGGATGACTGTACTGACTGCTTAAGGGACAAAGACGGTGCCTTAAGCTATCAGCTGAAAGATAGCGCATTAACGTCATTTATTAATTAAAGCTACGAATAAGACTTCTTATTATAAGCCTAGATGCTGTTTCACTGCAAAAAGGCCTCCTCTTCTTAAATTTTTCCTTTTCCTTTACAATCTGGACTCAATTCGTCCTGTATACATCCAGTTCTTCTCGCCATTTCTTTCTGAACCTTTCTCGTTGTCGCTTCCAGCTGTTTGGGGTCTATCGTGTACATAGACGTAGTCCCAATCATAGCTCTACCGACATGTGACTTATGTGGCCTGCCCAGTTATATTTTAATCACTAAGTGGTCTACGGCTGCAGTTTATGTTTTGGAACATAGTATTATGATTATAATTCAGCCTGTAAGCTTGGCTTCTCAAATACTATATGCTATTGCTTGTCTTGCTTGTTTCTGACAGACCCCGAGTTCAGTTTATTGACTTATAGTCAATGACGACGTGTGTGACCCATTCGTACGAATGGGAATAATGAACATATCCATTAGTTTCCTGTTCAGGGTAAAGAAAGAGGTCCTTTCAAAAGTCTATTTATCGACCAATGGCTCTTCAAGGCTTTTTCGATGCGTTATGCAATTTTTTTATCTTGTCTTGCCTGTAAAGACACTAATTAGCTGAGAAATATATTATACTAGCTTTTGCACGCGGCTTCACCTGCGTGGTACCTACATCAACAAAAAGTAGCCTATGTCCTTCCCCAGGTTTTAAACTATATCTGTACCAAATTTCATCTAAATCGGTTGAGTGGTTTAGCCGTAAAAAGGTAACAGACAGACAGACAGACAGATAGACAGACAGAGTTACTTTTGAATTTATAATATTAGTAAGGATTCATGTACAAGTTAACAACGTTTGACTGCGACGCACAGGTCTCGAGTTTGATCCCAAGGCGCTGCGAGCGCGATGTCTGACTTATCGATGTTATGTGCGTATTAAATACTTCATTATCACTCGCTTAACGGTGATCGAAATATTGTGAGGAAACCTGCATGTCTTAGAGTTATCCATGCATATCTGAATGTTCTCGAGAATATGTGAATTCCCTCAACTCGCACTGGGCCAGCGTGGTGGACTATGGCCTTACCCTTCTTACACTGAGAAGAGGCCCGTGCCCCGCAGTGGGACACATAAATACAGGGCTAGTATTACATACAAGTTAAATCCTCATCCACACCTTTTATGTTCCGTAATGTATCGTAGAATTGATCCTTAGTTAGTTTTTTTTACTTTGAGTAACACATATTATTATTTATTTATTTAATTATAAAAGTTGTATACCAATTACAATAATTAAAGATAGGAAAACATGAAACAAAAACAAAATTAAAACAAAGATATAAAACAAATCAACAATTATATGGATCTTGGTATCCACACATATAACTTCGAGAACCACATATAACACAATTCAAGTACCTACGCCAAGATTCAGGTACCGCACTCTGAATACCTTGTTCAGGCAGAAAAACAATATAAAACTATTTGTCTGAGATTACATTCACAGTACTGTTGCTTTTACAGCTCCTACAGATTCAAGCCAGGATGGCTTGTGACCTACCTCGCAAAAAACCATATAACGGTACTTAAACATTAATGATCGTAATAGACTTTGTTTCTCTTATAAATATCGGAAAGAATTTATTTCTAAAAGAATTAATTGATAAGTTCGGCAGTGTTGTATTGTATCTCAGTATTACATCAGCTATACTTTGTTAGTTGTATAGGAAGAAAACCTAATATCGTAAACAGGGCACATATTCAATCTCCGCGATGGTACTAAGAATGTTCAGACAAACGAACTCACTTGAGAATCCGAGAAGTAAACTCGAGATCTCAAGATCGGCCTAGGCTGTCCTAGGTGCGTCTTATTTAGTGGATCTAAGGTCAGAATCATTTATTTTTTTAATACCAATTAACAACCATATATGTATATCAATTTCAAGCTGAGAATAGAAATAGCACACATCAACTAGTTAAAAAGTTAATTTGGCAACTCCTTATTGGCGACAGATGGTGAACTACGACTAAAATGTCACATGTAGCCAGTATGCGGTGCACTTAATAGCACAAAATCTGAACTTTAAATGTACTTTTTCAACTCACTGCGGTCACAAATCTTCTGCCAAGTTTAAGTTGCGTAACCCCACTTGGCTCTTGTCCAGCAGTGGGCTATAATAGCCAGTTAGCAATTTCATCATGTATCATGTTCTGGAAAACTAGCAAGATATTATATTTTCAAATTAACTTTTAGAATATCTGATCCGATATTAAAATTTGTGAAAAATTTCGGCTCATAGACTTAAAATATACTTTACTGCCTTTGAATTATTTAAATAAATATTTCAGTAACTTTCGTCTACTAAGTTCTCGACTACAATCAAGGTCTGCGTCCGTCCTCCGTCTTCCAATATATTTGATATAATAATAAAAATATGTGCACACACACACATACAAACGCAAATTAGCAGTTAACTCTTCGTGTATCTACTATACATTATTAGTGGTTCCCTATTAAATAGACTCTTTCAAGGAGACATAGACAAAAATATAACATAACATTACGCCTGCAAACAGAGCTAGACAGAACTCTATAACGATCATATCGTTATAGAGTATATCATGAGGTATCAATCTTATTTAAGTCACACGTAACTAAAAGCGATAAAAAGTGACATATCCCTACACATCATCGATGAGATAGACAAAGGTTTATAATACTTATATTTTGTCAGTTATCAAGTCCTACCTTATAACAAACAAACATGTAAGTACATTATTAATGTCAACCGGGATTATTTCGAGAATCCGTTAATAAGAATGTTATACCAGAAAAACTCGATAACACCGATCTGGGAATCTAACCTAAAATCTCGATTGCAGGCAAACATAATCACAAACCTTGCCACAGTAACAACAAAGCAATACAAAATTACCTTTAATAAAATTATTAATAATAATAGCTTATTCTCAAAACATTTTGCCCGCGGCTTCGCTTCCGTTAATGTACATTCTGTCAATAAACGAAAGGTATCATTCACGTTGTCAAGGGTCAAGAATAACTTGACATCTGACAACGTATACACTACCATCATGAAGCATACGCTTCATGGATCGGTCGAGAAGTTTAACACGTAAAGGCATAACAAACAAGCAAACTCACATTCGCATTGATAATATTAGTTAGGATTAAGATATCTAACTCATATCCTATTAAAAAGAGTGTCGTCATCCTCAATAAAGTAAAATATAAACTGTATCAACAGTTCCCTACACTAAAATACAAGAACAAAACTATCAACCTGTCGACGGTTGACATGAAACGTGGACACTCAGCCAATGAAACCCGTCCATAGACTTAAAAGAGGACTACCTGTCCATCCGCGCCCATCCAATTGTTACCCGATATAATTGACTCACACTAGAGTTTATCCGATCGCTGTTCTAGCTATCGTGTTCAATAAATGTTAGTTTTCATTGTGTGTGTATTCTAGACATGTTCAAAGTATTGTATTAGTTGATGGTGAAGTATTACTCTTTGAAGTTCAGATGGTGTATGAAACAATTAAATGGACTTCATCGGCAAAGTGTATTGTTAGAAATTTCTATGGTTGTGTTGTGTAACGCTTTCTTTGGACGATGAATTTGGAAATCCATTAGCAATTGATGGAAAATGAACGGAGTCATTCTATATTCACCTAATAGAACAAATTTATCGTGGCCGCACTCTTTTGAAGTCACAATAAATCACCGTGGCCCTCCAAAAAAGTCTTTTAATTTTTCAAACGTACTTCGTCTTCTTACACCATAACACTGTTATAAGATTCTCTGATAGGTAGCGATTCTCGCAGCCGAGGAATCCTTGCACTGCAATACCAGTAAAATGGCAGCAATTTTTTTTATGAAAGCTTCGTGAGGATATAAAACCCATATTTAAAAATACGAACATAGCTCAGGTTTATTTGGTTATGATCTTCTGTCCGACAAAAATACTTACCCCTGCAGTCTTCTTCAAGCTAGAGTAGTTTATTCCTGTATGCCGTTACTCTCTTGTAATGTTTATTAACAATTAAATATTGTTGAATACATTATTGGTTATAAGCTATATCATTTCTTGGCCAACGGCACCCGAGACTCAAACACAACGCTTTTTTTTAAATGCATCTGTGTATTGGTTAATTAATAAGTTATAGATGATCAAAAAAATACTTGAATCTTACTTGTTATTGCTTTATTTCAGGATCTATAATCTACATATACATAATTATGTATCTAACCTATATAGTTACAAATAATATATTATTAATTTTAAAACGAATTAACCTAATATATATTTACAAACGTATTAAAAAAGGTAACATAATTACAAAAACACAAATATTTATACTACTAAATATTTACAAAAAGGTTTAGGCATCGTAGAATTCTTCAGCATCGCTGTCAACTGGTAACGTGCCCAGAAGACTGGCAGCATTGCCACGTTGAATGGCAATGCTGATTCTTTGGGCTAAAAAAAGACCAGCCTTCTGATCACGCGAAACGTCGATCAGAAGGCTTGATCTTGAATCTACATGCATCATCATACAAATTTGTCATTACTTTATTTCTATTTAGCATATCTAAATGGCTACGCCTTTTAACCTACTCCTTTAGTGTTAATAAAACAGACTTAAGTTAAAGTAGGAAAACGTGCAAAAACGAATGTAAATAAATAATGCTTAGTAAGATCTCCTTTATGATAGGACGGTACATACATAAATCATGTGTAAACGAATACTAATAGCAATACAAACATAAGGCTCGTAAGAGGATCGACCGTTGGCAAAGGAAACACCAAATAATATGTCACCGAATCATTATTACAATAATGTCTTTTATTTATTGATCAACATTAAACAGTAGTATTGTATTACGTTTATAAAACCTCATTAATGCAATATCAAGACTATATAATACCTACCAGACTTTCCCTGCGTCATCGCTCATGTTAATTTAAAATTCTATCCCACGGGAACAGTACTTTTTACTGGATGAAAGGTAACCTATTTCCTTTTATGTGCCCCTGACAACGTGTGTATGCGAAATTTCATAATGATCGGTCGTTCACTACTTACGGCGTCAAAGCGTAACAAATAAATAAATAAACAAACAAACTCACATTCGCATTTATAATATTATAGTTAGTATTATTATTGAATTAATGGATCGTAAGTCCAGGTACACAAGCCCCGTTCTTACTGCCAATCTTGAGATTCAGGACTTAATATTACCTACGCAAATAAATACTCTTAAAATACTAACGAATATGTTAAATTCGAATGTCAGTTTACTAGTTTGCGCTTTCATCTCGAAAAACTCTTATGAAATCACATCACTTACCGCAGATATTTGCATTTACACCTTTCAACGAACAGAATATTTCTTGTCTTCTTACCCTGAGCACGTGAGTCCGTAATTGGCAGCTTAACAATGATAAAAAGTATCAGACGTTCTAGATTTCCAGTCGTAGAAAACTGTTGACTAGAAGGTACAACATACTGCGCGCCGCCCTTAGGAAGCTAGCGTGATTTAATTCCCTACTCTGTGACAACAGACCATTACCACATAAATGAAAATGCTGCAATCTATAAACAGAAAGTAATTCCTTTTTCCTATCTGTATCGATAAATCTGTTCGGTCGAGATATCCACTTATCGCGGAATGTCGGGGGAAGCACAACAAATCTCGAACTTTAGTGGGGTGTCGCTTATCAAACACGCATCGGTCTATATTTTTAGACATGTCTTAATTTAAAATAAAAAGAATTACTAAAATAACAAAATGATTAGGCAATGTGTCAATTTTTGCTAAAAATATACGATGTCACTCGTGCAAGATTATTTATAATTGACTAAAATAGAAATAACTGCATTACTTTTTAACACCAATGGGGTAAAGATACTTAATCTATTGAGTTGTCGCGGCACACCAGCGGACTCAAAAGGTTTTCTATGTCTGACTTTTTTGACATTCCAAGACTTGACAGGTTAAAACCTACCTCAGCAATACTACGATAGTTTAAATTAAATTCCCGGATTAAACTGAGCTTAAAGATGTCGATATAGCCTATCTCTTTTAAAAAATAATATCATCCTATTTTAAATAAATATTTATTACAGATATCCTGATCCATTCGAATCCCATTCAATAAAGTAAACTTATTATTATAATATTTGTAATTTATAGTATTCTAGATTTTGTCCACGGCTTCACTTGCTTTGGACAGTACTTTTTATCTGGATGTAAGGCACCGTATGTACTTTTTTATACGACAGTCTGACAACGTGTATGCGAAATATCATGATGATTGGTCGAGTAGTTTAGACGTGAAAGTGTAACAAACAAACAAACAAACAAACTTACATTCTCATTTATAATATTAGTTAGGATTAAGATACAAAAGATCCCACTGGGTCGAAGTGTGGCCGGTCTGTACTGACTGGCCCCCCACACACAAGATAAGATAGGATTAAGATATACTTTTATTTCGGTTAACATATTTATAAATCCTCCACTTATTGCTGACTTGACAAACCTTTTATCCGTGGATGACGTATACAGGTTCTAAAAATCACTTTGTTTGATACAAAATTATATCCAGAACGTGCTATCACACGTGTTACATTTAAAGAAATATCTCGCCCATCTATCGAGCGTCTTGAAGACCTCCAGGTAATTAAAATGAAGCTTCAGTTCAAAGGCGAACACGGCAAACGGGTTAATTACCATTAGACTAGTAGATGTATATCCTGTGAACAACGGATGGTTCGTTAAAAAACAATTAGCAATTACAGGAATATTCTGGTGCGACAATGAAGCAACTTGAGAGATCGTTTTAAGTTCCATTATTCGGGCTTAGAGTAAAATAATATATTAGGTATTAGTCTAATTATATATTATTTTATTTTAAGCCTGAATAATGGACAATAGACTAATATCGCTACTAGACCAGTTAGAAAAGCTCAAAGATAAGTTTTTGAAATATTATTAGTAGGTACCTAACTAATTTCGCCTGCATGTTACTCTCACAGTATTCCTACTGTTGTGTTTCGTTCGGTGAGTGAGAGCGCTGGAGGCCCAATCACCCTCTTTCACCCTTCCCGTTCCTTCTCCTTCCCACTTCCTTTCCTAAAGGGTCGGCAACGCGCAAGTGATGACTCTTGTGTTGCAAGCGTCCATAGGCTACGGTGACCACTTACCATCATCATCATCACCGTATGCTTGTTTGCCACCTTAGTTGTATAAAAAAAAAAGTTAGAACTATTAAAAATAATAAAATCAATAGTGCTAACATAGGCTTTTAATATTCTCCGCTTAATTTCTGTTGTACACGACACGGATAACCTGCACATATTTAGGCACTGCGCAAGTAAGTAACTTGTGTATATAGCCCGCACCAATAACTTGCGTCGGCTTATTCCCGCCCGCTCCGCTATTTTGTTCCCCAGCGCTCCAAAACTAAAATTAAATATTATTATTATTTTTTAAATCGTTCCCAAGGGCTCCAAAAGCTTATGTTAATTTATTTATTTAAAACCTCTGATCTCCATACATTTATTCCCAGGATCTCCAAATTATATTACAACATTAAATAAAGACCTACTTACTAGTGTGTTCCCGACAGCTCGTGGTAACGATTTTTATATTAAAGTAGGTATTGACATTTTCTTGGAGCTGCTGGGAATAAAATCTCAAAGTACCTAGATAGTGTTTTGGAGCTGTAGGGAATGAAATTGGTAAATGTGGCTTTATTAATTATTTGAATATAAAAATCCTTGGAGCTGCTGGTAATGAATGTATGGAAATATGAACTTTGGAGAACAATAGATTTGGAGCGCACGGGAATAAGCCCTTGCGTCGTATACATGCATCGTAAATGCGTCAACACTATTCTGCAAAAACAACATATATACGCTTTCAAGTAATTATACGCCCACTTTCGTACTTATATCAATTTCATCGCTTATTTAGACAGCAAACAGCAAATTTGTATGCACTGTAGTATTTTTGTCGCTCCCTTGTTGTTCTTTCATTTACAGAGACAACATAGAGATACTAAAACAAATATGTAAATTTAATTTTACTCATCATATTTGCTACCCTTTCTCGTTACTACTTTCGATGCAGCTTTCCCCGAAAGGTCAGCGCCAGCATTTGAAAATTACCCGCAAACTAATTTCGCGCCGGAATTTTAATCTGACTCCGAGACCCCAGAGCTGCTAAGTCCACGAAAGAAACGCCACCTTCATTTAATATTTTTTTTGTTTTCTTTTCAATTTCAAAGTGCCTTGTTCAGCAGGTATTTTGGCTCCACTTGCTTTCACATACTTTCTTAGCTGAGCTTTGTGCTTGAAAGTAATTATAATTTCATTTCGAAGCGTTCTGTTATAACCCTATTTTACTCACAGTAAATGCTGACAACTGCATTAAATTTTTATATAAAAGAGTTTATAACCATGTGACAGAGAGCTTAGCGTCAGTCGGGAGTCAGCCTCAAACCGCGTCAGTTCTAGTGTCGAGATTTCGTTTTTGATGTAACCTTGCGCCAAAATTGGTAATAAACTGTTAGCTGATAATAAATTGATTTTTTTTAAGTTGCACCGGGAATCGCGCTTAACAGTTCGTTGGCTATTACTGTACATATACCAGGAAACTCACAAACACGTCCGTGTAAGCTGCGAATTTGTAGTACCATCACGTTGCGTCGAATTGGTATGGAAGGATTGATAGGTATTATACAGACATAGTGATGAAGATAAGTCTTGATATTAAGACAATATTTTGTCTCTATGGATGCCACTACTATTTAATCGTCAATCGTCACCTTACCGCTACCACTGAAACTGAAAATACTCAGACTAGTAAAAGCTACATACCATTTTTTTTTTTCACTTTTACCAGTCTGCGTGTTCTTTGAGTACTTTGTTAAAATATCCGCTGGCATTGATGCAGTTTGGTTTAGAGTATATCACTGCCATTATAAATAAGGAAATGGTCAAACCGTAAAACAGAATGTCAGTAAAACGTGCTGCCCTTTGTAAAGACAAACTAAGCTATTTATGTGTTTGCTCTACGACACATAAATAGCTACTGTAAACTTCCCTCTTAAAGTATCTTAGGCGATGCTATAATAAACATGGAATACGCTTAGTGGCCGCGCGTTTCAGTCCTGTTTCACGGTTTCATTTTTACCTTATTTCATATTCTTAACACTTCTTTCACTTCTGATGCATTCATTAGACGATAATGTTATGGCAGAGTATCATTATCTTCCTACTTAAGCTACGTACACGACACTAAGTACGTGCTTCTTTCTCGCTGCTTATGGCACTTGTAATTATCCTTGCCACAAAGTCCACTAGAAATATACAAAGGCGAGTAAATTCACAGCTATTAAGATAACAACCCTTAAGCTTAGTTACAATGTACTCGTATTATTACAGATTATTTCTGCTTAAACGATGTCAAACCGATCTTGGCACATAGATTGTCTATAGCCTAACAGATCGAGCCTTGATAATAAATAAATTATTAATACTGACGTCCCTTTATTATTATGGCGGACATTTGGCAAGTGTACCTCTGGCCACCTGCCAATATAACCAGATGTTGTACCATTTTGAAGGCTTAAATTTTGTTCAGCGTCGTTTTTAACAATAAAATTTTGCAGCTATTATTGTGTTTTTATGTAAATTTTGTTCTGGTTATTGTGTCATAAACGATGTCGTAAAACTGAGACGTCGGCTTCGGGATGCTACTGAAATGTAGGGCACAGAATACAGAACATAATTTCATCACGGTAATTAGGTTTTCGATATTCGCTGCGAATTCTAAGAGCTATTGTTTTCGTGGAAGCGTTAGGTTCTAATTACCTGAATTGCATGCCGTACGTACGGCAATATGTATATTTACTAGCTGTCTCCCGCAGTTTCGCCCACATTTATGATGACTGCTTCACTTCTATCGCTCGTAGTGTAATGTTATATTCCATATCAACCTCAATAAACGATCTACATAATGCAAAAAAGCAACTGGTAATACCAGAGATTCGCGTGTTCAAACAAACAATCTCTTCAGTTTAAATGTCTATCTATTTTAGTATAAATAACGTATGGATCTTGTTTACATTTACACTGCATAAAAGTTGTAGAAAGTAATAGAAACTTATTAAAATTATTATAAGAAACTATTTTGCTACTAGCTTTTGCCCGCGGCTTCGCCCGGGAGCAGTACTTCCCAGGAGAAAACGTATCTCTATGTTCTTTTATGTACTCCTGACAACGTGTATGCCAAATTTCATGATGATCTGTCGTATAGTTAAGGCGTGAAAGCGTGCGTAACAAATAAACTCACATTCGCATTCATAATATTAAGTTAGGATTTTTGATTTCTCCAAACATGTATAACATACGCTAGATTCAAGAATATATTTAGTCTCGAGTTGTTGTCCAAACTAGCATGTCTATTTATTAGGAACCAGTTAGTTTGAAAATATTATCACATCTTAAACACGCACACGCCCACTATAAATACAGACTTAAACTCACACATACAAATTAATATCACGTCACGAATGCTTAAACATCTTTGAAATTAAACAAACATTATACGAATTTTATCGACTCCCCGCTGCTGAAAAGCAACCGAAACGTCGGAGAAAGTGTAAAATTTAATCTAAATAGTTGTATCATTTAAATAGCTTAAATTGAAGTAAACAGTAACTATGTAGTAAAAGTGTTTAACAATAGTAGTTTAAAGTTTCAAAATTATGTACCTAATAATAGTGTTTTATAAAAAATAAACAACGCGATAAAATCCGTATAAAGTTTGTTTAATTTCAATGTATAACATTCGCGTAAACATAAGATAATATTATGCTTAAACATCTATAAATTCGTGACTTGAATCTAATAAATATAGAACACATCGCGAAGCTGTGTGCATTTGTGACGTCATGTCGACGGGGGCCCTGCTTTACACCAATAGTGAGTGAGCAAGCCCTTCTCTCAGCGTAGTACCGAACCGAAGTGAGCAAAGTGAACCGATATTCCCGAAGGATTAGCCAAAGCTAATACATACAGTATGTAAATGGCTGTTAACAGGTGATGTAGGTATCATACCGTCTAAAAGTGATTGGCTCGTAGCCAGATCGGGTTGATTCGTAAGCCTGCGCGTGATTGCTTTAGTACAATATTTAGAAGATTACTATGGTTTTTTTTACTTCTACTGATCTGCTTCGTTCTCCCCTCTTTTTCTCGAACATAAAATTGAAGCGTTCATGTTTAATCCTCCATATCCAAATGCAATTAAGGAACGGTTGTGTATTCAAACTTTCACACTAATATTATAAATGTGAATGTGAGTTTGTTGTTTGATCGTTTATTTGTTTGCTTGTTACTCTTTCACGCCTTAACTACTCGACCAATCCTCATAAAATTTCGCATACACATTGTTGGGGTTACCTTTCATCCAAAAAATATTGTTTCCCACGGAGAGAAATTCTTTGACAAAAACTAGATTAACGGTTCCGAACCTGCGAGCAAAATTTAATAAAACTGAGTAGGTACTGATAATTGTACGCTCTGAACAAAATACATTAAAGAAAATAAATATATTAAAGAAAGCAATGCTCTGAAAGTTTATCTGCCTTTTAATTCCATTTCATCGTTCGCGATTCGTCGAGATATTTTTCAACGGTTTTCATAACTTTGTGTTTAAGGTGGTAACAGGCAATTTAGTTGGCGTCAAATCCCCGGAATCGCGCCGTCTACTGGAATGAGCCGGGCGAAATGTTCAATGTATTCATATTTACATTAAAAATATTATTTTTGTCTGTTGCCATCTGTTTAGCATAGCAACAAAGAAGCTTTTATAAGTAAAACAGAACATTTCATTTGGCAACTTGATGTCCTATTTAAACATTAGGCAAAAAACAGTAGATATTGTCTGGGTATTTCTTGGTTCTACTTCAATAAAAAGTGTAATTAAATCATAAATTGCTGTTATATTCATTAATATTCTTGCTCAGTCATGCCCCAAAAATGTATTAATAATATCGGAAAACGGTTTCCGAATCATCACCCTGACTGAAACTGACTTTAAGCTAGAGAGCTTAAAGCGTTTCAGTCAGGACAATCCTGCGCTATGTCGTCTACAGACCCTCTGGTCTGTAGACGACATAGCGCAGGATTGTCTTCTTTCAGAGCATCTTCACTAAAAATCTAAAATACGGTTTTTAAAACTTCGCTATACGCTTAACGCTAGTCTAAAAAGATTTAATACCGTTTCAATGCATTCTAAGTGTAAAAAGCTTAGCTTAAGCTCTTCTTCGCACATTTCCTTTTTTAGAAGGCTAATGAAAGACATATCAATTTACAAATGCGTTACGAGTCGTGGAAGAAGACATATCTAGGAGGAGACTGACATATCGCTTGTTAGTTACTAGTAGGTTATATTAGTAAGTGTTGGTAATAGCCATTTTAAGTACCTACATAAGTGACGTCCCAAATCGGCTGAAGCCTTGAGCCATCCACCGGTCTGAATCGCTATAACGGCCAGATTGACTATATGATGATGAACTCTGTTAATGAACTTAAAGCGAAGTCATTTTATCAAGCATTTCATACAGCTAGTGTTAAGGCGGCTGTACACATTGGGCCAAGGTAGTGGGCCAGCGTGTTGGGCCAGTTTGTTGGACCAACGTGTAGAGATCTACTTGGCGGTATCAACATACCGCCAAGTAGATCTCTACACGTTGGCCCAACACGCTGGCCCACTACCTTGGCCCAATGTGTACAGCCGCCTTTACACGAGGTATTCCAAACTCCGACCACATCAATCCGCCTACTCGCTCGTGCCATGTTACTGTTGGTGAGGCTCTGTTTCCCCTTGTACCTACAGTTCATTCTTTTAATTAAGGCTCTGATAGCTGCAGGAGGCTTTTGACACGCTCGCTTAACAAGATTTTTAGCAACAACTAAATTAAATAAATACTATTATTTATATTATTACTAGCTTTTGCCCGTGGCTTCGCTTGCGTTAATTTAGAATTTGACAATCAATTCGGGTTGTACTCTGCTTGAAATAAATATAATTCAATCATGATTCGAAAGACACGTAGCGCCATCTATTATTCCTTTCCATTTTTGAATTGTTTTCCTCGGGAACAGTATTTTTTTTCGGGATGAAGGGTAGCCTATATCCATTTCTGTACACCTGTCAACGTATATGCAAAATTTCAGGATAATCGGTTCAATGGTTTAGGCGTGAAAAGGTAACAAACAAACAAACTCATTTTCGCTTTTATAATATTAGTTAGGATTAGGATGACAAACTATGTCATATTTGTAAACCCTTGTTCATTTTTAAACTTGTTGTTTTAACTGAACTTGATGCAAACACGGTGCAAAGCAGTAACCACTTGGATGAAAAATCTTTTTAATTTACTAACAGATATTAATCAAACTTAATAAAAAAAAATGTTTGAATATCTTTAGTTATGTTTTATTTAGCATTCATCAAAGCAAAGCCAAAAGATTTATATTGGTTCAGACTAAATGGTGATACAGCTGTTCCTATTGCAGCCTGCCTACGCAATGACCTGTATGTGTTCCCATAGCATTGCTTTTGTAAATCTTGTCCATAAGAGGTGGTTACTGTTACCATCAGGTGGTATGCCGTGAAATGCATTTAAAACTTAAATGTATTTAGAAATAAAATATTATAGTTTGTTTTTTTGAAGTATAAACTTCTTTAGGCGCGTTGAGCACTTCTTGGGTGAACAAAAATCATAGAACTCGCGTCATCGTCACGATTCCACGCTTTCCATTTTTGAATTATTTTAGAATATTAACAATATCTTAGAAATGGTGCGTCCTACGCAAAAAATAAGGAAATTTTGACCCCTTTAATAACCTTTAAGAGAATATCAGGAATCCGATCGGCCACATATTTTATTTTTGTTTTAATGGATGGAAATGTTTATGATCAAAGATTAAATTTTCACTTCTATCGGCAGTTCAGTAATAAAGTTCTCTAATCCGACAATATACCGTTCATAAAATTGGCTAATCAAATAGAGAATTTCAAAAGACAAATAATTATGTTGTTTATTACATGAATGATGAAGGTAGCTAGTTCGTTTATCTCATTTAGACCTACGCGATACGCGACGCGACATAGCTCGCCTTGTTCAAGCCCTCACAGCATTCAACGCCTTAATAACATTGTTGAAACGAACTTTTCCTGCACTTGAAACTGTCTAACTCTGAGAAAGAATTTATAATACGAACATCATTTTATATCGTCACAGTATCTACCTTCTTTTTAAAATGCCATGCATTGTTCTGCGCTCGAAGTGGAAAATGTTACTCTCGTTTATTGCAAATTTCTCGACTCGTGCTTAATTAACTGACAGTAAAAAAAACATATCTTAGGCCACGTGTTTTTAAAATTGGACTTTAAATTCTGAGTTTTATGGTATGCTGTTGATTGAAGGGAGGTTTTCATCTCGAAAGGTGTTACGTGACGACGGTCCCTTTGTTTCATGAAGCTGGGAAAGGCTGATGATGATAATACATGTTTGTACGTGGATATGTTGAAATATGACTGCTGTCTTAGGATTTTCATTTGTTCGTACGGGGTTCATTGTAAGGTTTTTTGTACAGCCTAACTGGTAGTGCTGAATTGTAACTAACGACAAGCGTGTACCGTAGCCTATGGTCGCCTGCCACACCATAAGTACTTGCGCGTTACCGATTTTATAAGGAGCAAGGAATAAATATTTTTTATCCCATACTAGCAACACAGAGCCGTCAGAGTGTGATAACGCCTGGTAAAACTACTTTTAGCGTTTCCATCCGCTTTTCATAGACCATAACTAAAGTTTTTGGGATCCTTTAGGAGGCATTGTGGCAGAACAGTATTTTCTATTTTAAGGGTAGGTGATTCCTATAGATGTTGTAAATGGCATCACAAGCCATTGACTGTGATCTATCCAAGGGCAGAGCCCAAAGCCCAAACGCATAGCTACTCCAGCTTTAACGAGACTAAGGTTTAAGTGAGGCTACCGCTGGAAAGTACTTAGATTGTGTCTTCGAGAGACGTTATAAACTAGAAACGCTAATTAAGATCTTCTGTACCGTCTTTTTCCGTTATATTACGACTTATTTGATATCTTGAACCTAAATTCTTCACATACACTACCAAGCAAATCACAATTTATATGAGTTAAATACTTTTGAGTGGAAGTGTCTGCCGTTGTCAATTATTATTTGGTGACGAGACTACTATAATGAAACTCACTCTTCTAAAATATTATGTGGCTATATTACCAAATTCGAGAAACGAGTTACTTCTTCCCTTCCACAATAACCCCACTATTTAAAAATTATAGTTGGCTGTGTTGCCAGTTGGGTAAATAAAAACTCCCGAACAGAATTATTAACAAAAATAAGAAATCATGACACTATTAAACCAGTTTACCCAATGGAGTAGTAATGGAGTTGTGGTGGCTTACACATACGTACCTCACCCATGACCCAATGTCTTCCGATCAGACATTATGTTCATAGCTTGCAATGATTATTTTTTTTTTTATCATTCATACGAATGTACAACGAGTGCGAACGGACACCTGCGTTTTCAGACGGAAACGATTAGCACGAAAATTTATTCCATGTGTGCGAAACGACAACAAAAAAAATATTATTTTAAAAAAGTGTCTATTCACACGACATCTGAACGAACATATTCGTGCGAAACGACTACTAAGCCAAAACAGATAATACAAACTTCCCTAAAGTAGGTAAAATCTTTTATAATTTATTCCTTCTGTGGGCGAGTAAACATAATTACTTGTGGTTAGCACACAAAATAAAAATAAATTATTAAAGAAGAAACTTAATCAAATTACAAACTTTGGAAACACAACGACACAATATTTTGAGGATAAGGATAACAGAACTTTACAGT
Organism: Catocala sponsa; assembly: GCA_963564715.1. NCBI lineage: Eukaryota > Metazoa > Arthropoda > Insecta > Lepidoptera > Erebidae > Catocala > Catocala sponsa. The sequence continues at coordinate 6,580,644 of OY751334.1, forward strand.
AAAAAAGAACAACATAGCATTTGTAGGCTGAACAGAGTAGACAAAATAGATAAGATTTAATGCTTATAATTATTTTTTAATGGATTTGGCCACTTTCGAGGCTTTGAAAATTCGTATGACAGCCACGGTTAGTGGACCTTACAAAGATTGAAACAACGGACACAAAGAAGAACTAGACTGGGTACAACTATTTCTGGATCCGTTAAATTTTATGTCTGGGTGTCGAACAAAAGACCTGGCGCAGAGATATTGTAATAACCACTAATGTCTACTGTTCTACATTGGGCTATACGTGAAATCTAATGTATTTGTAGCCCGAACTAAATGGTTAGATATCCAACCTTTGCCTAATAATTTATACTAGCGGTCGCCTAGTGGTCAAAATTCGACCAAAATTCCTAAGCTTGCTACTTTGTTTTCTTTTTTCTTTATTACATATAAATAAGGTATAGGTAATCATAGTTACAAAGAATTGTACGACGTCAAACGAACAATGCGTGTAGAGTTGTTTTATTTAATGTAATGTATTTATAATGCATATTTTATAAAAATATTAGGATTCGCCCCTCCTTCTCCATATAAACTTTATCTGTACGAAATTTCATACTCCTCCGTTTGTGCAATTTTCGTAAAAACGGGTACAAAGTTTTTGCTTCGCGTATTAATATATAGATTTTAGGCACACGTCATGATATGAATTTAAAGACAATACACGTCCTTAAAACTAATATCTACATATAGTGAGAGCACTATGGCAAAATAAGCAATTCGAATAAATGGTAAACATTCTAATGTTAAATAATATCTAATGACAAAGTGCATTGTGTTAAGAACATGTGAACTAGGATTGTGTCGTTCGTTCATTCACAAAGATCGATTTCAATCATGAACTGTTATGACAATGAACCGGGTCATATGACCCGATCATTCGAATGATTGGATTCTCGCGAAAGATTGTGAGGCTCTCGTTATAAATCATAGATTGATAGGTCGCGACCTGAGCACAGAGTACATTTGTATATAGAAGGACCTTAGTTGAGATTACTTGAGATACTTGTATCATCTCAAGTTTAATTATATTATCTACATTTGACTGTCTCACCTCCATCCACACCGCTCGCACCTGCTGCACAGCACAGAGCCGACAGAGACAGACCGATCAAGGACTCGCGTCGCGAGAGCGAGACACAGTGATGGCCGATCATCGCCTCACGTCACCGGCACCGATCATTCGTTTCAAATCTTTCAAATTCGGTGCACAATTCATTTCATTCATGAAACCATGATCGATTGGCTGTGCGAGATCGGGTCTTTGCGACGTTACTGACCGAATCATTTACGCGCGGTTCGCGATTCCATTCATATGACCCGTTCGTTCATGGTCGACACAATCCTAATGTGAACAAAGTATCTTCCCCTAACAACGATTATATTGGACGCTAACTTATATCTATGTCAATGTTTATATTAGAAATGAATTATAAAATCTAGTCTTCAAAACACTCTAGGCCAGCTGATACTATCGTATCAAGAGAAAATCAATAGTCTTTGCCTACTGCTGCGTGAAACAAACGTGAGGTAACACGTTGCCTCACGCTGCCCTACAGAGGCTTATGAACACCATAACGGCCCGTTCACGACCTCGCCGCTGTGAGCGGCAGCTTAGCAAGGGGCGGCGAGCGGTAAGATCAAATGTATTAAAATGTTTGAAACACGCCACGAGACGCAGCTCATAGCGAAAACGCGCACGGTGTGGGGAGCGGCGGGAACAAAAGTACAAGCGAATGAGTGCGACGCGACGACACAGAGAGGCGCGAACAGCGGTGTAGGAGAGCCGCTACCGCCATAGATAAGAATAAGTACTAAAGTAGCTAACGCTAACCGCTACTGAGGGTACGTGGCGTGCACAACGCTCCGCCGCTCCGCTCGCCGCGCCGCGCCGCTCGCCGCTAAGACCAAAGTTGTGACCGGGCCGTAAGCCTCTGTAGGGCACTACAAACATTTAATTGAATCCCCAATACGACACATGCTACGCTGCGGTCTCACCCTTACACAGTATAGTAAATACCATCAGCGAATTAAACGGACCTGTAAGAAGAGACAAGTATGAGGCACCGTTCCCTTATCAGTCTTAATCCTACTTCTTTAAATCTTGAAAGATTTTAGTATGGTATCTATTAAGGCAAGACTAACCTTAGTTTGTATGCTAGTCCTTATACTAGCATACCACTATCGCAGTGATGGAACAATGGCTTTCACTAATGGATGACATAAACTGCTGTCCATTTAAAAAGCACGTATAAATAAAAATTGGTTGTCTGTAAAGTCGGTTTACGGACGATAGTTTAACGTGGCAACGTCATAACGTGCCTTTCGCTCGCTCGTGTAGCGCTCTCGCTCCGATCGTAACGTTATAATGAGCGTAACGGGACAATGAGCGTAACGGGACAATGAGCATAACGGGACAATGAGTCATCCTTTTTCGTGCGTGCAGCCGGCGTTCATCGATTTATTAGACGTTGTCACGTCAAAAGGAACGTATGCAATTTGTCACGTTTTTGGTTTAAATCAAAATGCAACGGCCGGCTGCACATTGGCAAGGTTTCAAAAAAAGAATGTAAATTACGGCCGTAGTTTTTTGTATATTTTACTGACTAGCATTTTATACAGTTGTAACTTTACAACCGTTGCATATCCAGTAGGTTATACTGGTGCCAAAAATTAGGTGTAAGTACATTTATGTCAAGAATGGAGAAAATGGATAAATAAAATAAACATAACTACATAGACTTATACCTATTTTCTGCATTATTTTTTTACTCCATTTCTCGTATATCTCTCTTACTGTATTCACTCACATTTCATTCATCATATATGCTAGTCAGCTCTTAACCATAACCTGGTCTCTCCAGAATGCTAATCTGGTTAATAAAACTTCTCCTAAGTCTTCCTCTTCCAAATGTCCCATTCACATTTACGCTACATACTTGGTAGTCTTTTGTTGTTCATTATCGGCCTCGATGGCTTATTGGTTAGTGTAACCGACTACCACGCCTGAGGTCGCTGGTTCGATTCCCGCACAAGTCAAACATTTTTGTTCATGAACATGGATGGTTGTCTTGGTCTGGGTGCTTCTATGTATAATATGTATGTATTTACAAAAAAAAAAGTATATATGTATGTATGTTTATCCATTGTCTAGTACCCATAGTACAAGCAATGCTTAGTTTGGGCTAGATTGTGTTGTGTGTATGTAGTAGAATATTATTAGATATTATTATTATTTTAACATAAGTAGTTAACTACTAAATATTAGGTTTTGCCCGCGGCTTCGCCTGCGTAAATGTAGATTATGTTATTAATTGTATTTTTTCTGGATAAATGGTACCTTCTGGTAATGTATGCGAAATTTCATGGAAAGCGTAACAAACAAACAATCTGACATTCGCATTTATAGTATTAGGTACTAGCTGTGACCGCGGCTTCGCTCGCGTTAATTTAGAATTTGACAATCAATTCGGATTGTACTCTGCTTGTAATAATATAATTCAATCATGATTCGAAAGACACGTAGCGCCATCTATTATCATAAGAACGTTATTGTTGTTTTCTTTGGCAAAAGTACTATTTTGCGGGATGAAAGGTAGCCTATGTCCGTTTCTGTACACCTGAGAACGTGTATGCAAAAATTCAGGATGATCGGTTCAGTGGTTTAGGCGTGAAAAGGTAACAAACAAACAAACTCATTTTCGCTTTTATAATATTAGTTAGGAAGTTAGGATTAGGATAGTTAGGAAGTTAGGATTAGGATTTAGGATAGTTAGGATGAGGATAGTTAGCATTATCAACAAAAAATGTTTACCGCTGAAACTGGATAGCGCTAAAGAAAGTCTTCTTTATAACATGCAATCAAAGTCACTACAACTATTTTTATTTTATAATACTTCTGCTTTTATAACTTTAAATAGTAGCAGTCTTCAATTAAAATAAAAGAAACCAGTAGAAATGAGGACTATTTAAGCCGGTAATATTAATCATCTCGACAGGCATAATTACCGCAGTTGATTGCGACGTTGAAGTTAAGATTATTTGCTAAGATTGTGTCGTTTCTGAACAAAAATTATATCGAGGGACTTATGATAACATTTTGTATTACATCTTAAGTACATATTGTTGGTTTTACCTGTAGACTGGTAGATATTTATTGCTAATATTGTAATGAACAGTTACACAAGCATCTTAAAATTAACAATAAATAGACTTGAGTTTACGTATGTAGAAAACTTGAGAGGTGTCAAGGGACACCCGGATGGAACGAAGTTCCCTTCGATTAATTAGTGAAGGAATTGTAATAATTTTTTTTTTTTTTAAGTTATAATAATATTTTTTTTATTATTAACAAATATAATGTAATATAAACTTAATCAGTAGGCTCAATTTTAGTAATAATTGGCTTGTGGACATTAACAATACATACATATTAAGAAATAACCTTAAACTTACAACTATAGCAAAAAGTGTCGTTACAACTTTTGGTCTTAATTTTTTCCGTCTAGCCTCCTTTCGCAACGCGCCATAAGGAACTTCGTTCCAATAAAATCTACATAAGTTTATTTCTCGGTGGTATATACATATATATCTATATGTTACGGTAAGTGTGATTAATTGAAAATTATTAATAATTGTTTATCATTATTAATTAATTACCAAAAGGCGAGGCAAAACTAAGAAATTAATCACATTTATCAGTGATTATTAATAATTTAACCTCAGTACCGATAAATGTAATAAATTTTCAAAAATAACGTGAGCTAAGCGTCTTTCTTTTCGATCGAGCATCAGATGATACAAAATTATTATTCTAGTATCGTAAAATCACCTTCAAATAAATATCATCAAAGCAAATTTTAAAAATTTTAAAATACTTCAATTCATTCTTGTGGTGGTTATAAAAAAAATAAACACGAACGAATCTAACCTAACCTATCCGAGTCGGATTGCTCTTATTTGGTGTGTTAACCATAATGATAGTAGCAATATTAGGTACATTTAAATTTTTAAAAGTTTGCATTATTGATATTTATTTGATGGTGATTTTAGGATACCGAAATAATAATTTTATGGGGGTCGCCCGAGTGATCATAGTGGGGTAGACCAATTTTACGGAGTCTATGATTGTAAAAATTTTATTTTATCTGTTTTTGTTTGATTTATGCAAAACCAAAAAAACTATTTGCATGTAAGTTTATTTTAGTATTTGTAAGAACTATGGTATAATAAATAAATACCTACTAGACAACTAACTTCGAGTCTTGTTTTATGACTTTTACCGACGAGAGCAGTGAATTATTAATAACAACTGGTAAAAGTGATAAATATCAATTTTATATTCACACAATAATGATAGTTAATTAGTAATCATTTTCAATTAATCACACTTACCGTAACATATATACTAACCACAGAACACAAAAGTATATATTTTCACTGATTTTCCTATCAGCTCGAATGCTATACATTTTTATTTTATTCAGTCCCATCGCCTGTACCTAATGGCAAAGAATATAGTCAACTACTGCACACACACAATATGTTTTTTTTTACTATAAGCTTTGTTATCCTTAGCCGATATGATGCATGGTGGTCATGGCTTATCCATTATTAGGATGAGTAGGCAACCATTTTAAAGGGTTTTCCGATATACATGTGCTCCATGGAATTCAATATTATACCTACAATAGTATTATCACTGTGTATGACTTATAGTCCAGCAGTCCACCGCCTGTTTTTTTTAGTGAGTAATAAGTTAACAGGCTGTATCTTCGTGAGCAGGTTCGGTTCTATTACCTCCTTATAGTAATTTGGATTACAGCTTACAAAATTAAAAAGCAATGGAACCTACAAAATCTAGTTTTATTACAAAATGTAAAGCCTTACCTTTTTCAACTGTGATTATGAAGTCCACAAAGTAGTTATCCGACTGATATTTAATTGTTACATACCTAATTAGCATGACCCAATTTGAAGAGGAACACTTACCTGTCCCGTAAAGGTCTGAACAAAACCACAACACAGTAAAATGTTCTATCCTAATTGGCCACTGAATACGTGGTTTTTGAAACCGCCTTTGTAGCGAAATGAAACGCCTATATAACATTTTATAGCAATATTGCAGTTAAGCGGGACATTGCCTTTTTTCTTTGGTTGCGTGCCGCTGTGCGCCTTTCATAAAATTAAAGCTCGAGTAATATTGTTCTGTAATATTTAGAACTTATTTCTAGAAGAAATATTAACTAACCTATACATGAATAAACTGCCTATCTAGACTAACAACAGTGGCGTTTGGTCAGCATAAACCGGGTTATAGGGATTATATAAACCATTGTATTGCCCATATAAGAACGGCTCGGACGATCGGTACAGTCTGACAACAAATCATTGATCCCTTCTACTAACAGCAAAGCTCCTTATGAAACTTCAGCCCAAATTGTTAAATTACAATCTTCTATAGGGGAAAGGCTCTTCCCTATTTGGACTATTCAACGTTTGTGCGACTTTGGATACTCCGCTATCCTGTATGTCTCTTTGTAGGTATTGGCAAACACGGTCAAGCGTACCTGTGCATACTGTCTGAGATTGCAGACGCAATCATTGTCTTGGCAGTTCACCGACAATAAATTAATAATATAACGCAGCTTATTCCGACAATAGAATGTTTAAACTGAAGCTGTATCTCAGACGTTACGGCTTTTTTATGAAACGTAGCATTTAACCATAAATAAAGATAGTTAATTCAGTCCCTTGTGAAGTTATTTTAAATGAAAGAGAATTGTGAATGGAACAATTACTGAAAGAGAATAGTCTAGTGAACTGGGAATGCGCCGCGGCGTGAATAAGAGAAAAGTCTTTACTAATACAAAATACTTCTATTACTGCCTTCACATTATGATAGACACCTTATTTAATACTATATTGGGTCAATGACTACCTCACATTTACTAAGCTGACCGTTACGTTGTCACACCTAAAATTGCCACCCGTACTTTAAACTTTAAAGTACGGGGGATACTTTAAAGTTTAAAGTAAACTATTGTACGTTATATCGGGTGTTTACTTTATTTATTAGAAAAACAAAGTACGTGAATACATGTACTTTATTATACCCATGTAGAATTTTATCGGTTTTATTTAATTGTTCACATTTAATAAAGAAACAAAACGCAACACAATAAAGCCTATGTTGAATTAAAAATAATTATTTATCTATCTTGGTTGTCTATAGACATACATTGTAAACACGAAGACGCCGATTAGGACCTTCTTTGATAAAAGATATTTATTAGACGTTGCTAAAAGCTAAAAACATATAATACTGTATTATCAGATGTACTTATATTCTACTAGATTGTACCCGTGGCTTTGCTTGCGTAAATGCAGATTAGGGTAGGTTACAACAGAACTTTTTCTGGATGAAAGGTACCCTAGGACCTTTTCTGTTCCTCATACAACGTGTACGCAAAATTTCAGGATGATGGGTCGAGTAGTTAAGGCGTGAAAGTGTAACAAACCAACTCACTCATTTGTATGACATTTTAATTTAAGTATATGGCATTTTAAAATTGATAATTATGTTTTTGATTCATTATTGTTAATAAATAAATATAAATTTATTGTTAATTGAAGTACCTACTAGTTATTATTATAATTAATGTAACATTTTGTTAAAATGTTATTGTTTATAGCTAAAGCATATAATTACTGTATCAAATTTGTACGCTTCAATGCAAGACATAGATGGACATATCCATTCATTGTAACATAATATCATGTATTACCTATGTTTACAAATAAATATTTCTAACTTTGATTCTGATTCTCACATTCAATCATAGTTACGATTTGTTCAAAATAAAAATGGCAATCCTAGCCATACTGCCAAAAACCTAATTTGCTTATAGGTCCGCCACAGCTGCATGTTCATAATGCCCGTATACCGAAACAAATGTTAATACATTGCCATAAAACTCAATTATAGCATACTAAAGCGGTAATCTAACTAGCGATATGCATCAGTTAATAACCTTAGTACCGCAGTGCCATCTGTGACAGATGACCTCGCGCTCCGCTAACCTTGCACCAACACTACGGCGGGCCTATTAGGGGGGTAAATCGAATTATAGATTACTTGCTGGCACACCAACTTGCTATGTTTCGTATCGGTAAATGTTATTTTGCTTATTTATCGGACTAACAAAATAGGGAGCTTCCTATATGCAATATTGAAGTGCCAGTTGGGTTGATCTTTGTTGTTTTTGCCAGTGCTTAGAATAACTAAGCGCTGGCAAAAACTTAGGCTATGTTTACATATGTGTACCCTATATATAAATAGTCTGCGATACTCAGATATAGTGAGGTTTTCTATTCATATAAATGTTATTAATTGTCTTAGTAGTTCTAAAGCTTATTTAAGATAAAAAGTCCGGGAGCTACAAGAATATTTATTTCTATTATTAAAACATACATACATACATAGATTCACGCCTGTTTCCCAAAGAGATAGGCAGAGACTACGGATTTCCATTTGCTACGATCCTGACACACTTCTCTGGCTTCATTCACTTTCATCACATTCCTCATACACGCCCGTCGGTTCAAGAAGCTCTTAACCTGGCCTTTGTCCAGAACGCCTCCGATCTGATCGAGAAACGTTCGCCTAGGTTTTCCTCTTGCGACTGTTCCATTCACATTAGCCTTATACACTTTCTTTCTTTAAAACATTGAAATTAAAACAGCAATTTTACTACAAAAACATTGGAACTACAAAAATATTGTTTTAGTAGGGATTTAAAATATATATGATTATCGTGATCATGTGGTAATGGAGACCAATTTACCGGAAAATCACAATCTATGTATGATTTCATTATAACTCTGGAGCCAAAATAGCCACGAAATTCCAAAATCTTACAATGCGGCAAACAGTTCCCTGCTAGAATTTGACCCAAATGAGATGACGGAACAACGTAGAATCGGTCCAAAAAACACTGGCCTTGCCTTAAATCGGAAATTGCTGAAGATATTATTTGTCGGCAATATACCCGGCCACATTAATAAATTATGTGTAAGTAAGTATGTGTACGTTTTGGCATAATAAGTAGTGCTGCCTATAATTAAAATATTACTGGAAACATAGTTTGGCAATGTTTAATTAAATTTAAAAAGGTATACTTGTTGAAGCTATCGGCGTTATAAATTACCCTGAACGCCAATTATTGTAATTGGTAATAAACGCTATTATAAATTAATTGCACAAACAGGTAAATTTAACGAATATATGATTATTTTGTATATTAATTCATACAAACATTATTGATACTAAAATAACTTTACGTATTTGTGACATTTACAAAGTGAATCACACAAGACATTTATATGAAATTTTGTATAAAATTAATCTGAAAGAAATGCACAGAATAAAAAGAACGACTATTGGGACAATTTAAATAAAGATATGTCATATGTGGACGTCTTTTGGCTGACATGATGATGATGATGATGATGTCATACATGTGTGAATTATAACAAAAATAAATAGCTAGTGTTACCATCTCTGAGGTATGAGTATAATTAATAATGATAATTGATTCGCCCTTACAGTCTCCTCCTGTATCCTCATATCCAGTATTCACTGTCAGATATTGGTGCGAGGTATGATTAAAGTCAGGCATGTAGCACTACTCTATTGTTTTGAACAGACTACTCAAATATCTGAAAATCCAGAGTAGGTATAAAGGAACAAAAGTGGATACACTTCTCTCCAAGTACCGATTGAAACGATTAAACAAACTACTACTAGCCTAGTTGACTGTTTAAACAAAATCGCAATATTTCCACGACAGACGCCGAAACTTTAAATCTTATATTCATAAAAAAATGTCAGCTTCTGACGTTTCATTTTTCGCCGAACTTTATTTAGCAATTACGGTTACCTACTTTTCAGTGTAAATTTTCATTTAATATTTAGTAGCTGTCTAATTACAGTTTGCGCTAACATTTCGCTCAGAATTCACAAATAAAGTGGGTCACCCCTCGCTTTCGTGTTTATTTACTTGGGATGAAGTTTGAATTAAATCCAATACCTTTTGCTTACAATATCGTTTGGTAATTTTACAACTGTTGTTCTGTGTTGACAAAATTATATTACCTACTTAAAGTACTGTAGCTTGTAATATCAATCATTGTTTTTAATATCTGTTATTCTGGCTTCGGTGTCTTAAACTAAAATTAATATGACGCCAAATTTTTCTGAAATATAACTTATTTCTATAAATTTTGGCAGATGCTATAATCTTACTTTAAAGGTTGCATAAAGAGTCACTATATATACTAAACCAACAAACTAAATCAGCATTTCGTATAAGAGTTATAAATACTGTTTTGGAACAAAAATTTTAACGTTTTTATAGATTCACCTTTAATTAATTTTTCCAATTAAATGGCATGACTCTATAGCTTTTCATTTGTTAGGCTGCCATTCCCATTTGCTTTTAATAACGTGCTTATGATTCCGGGAATGTTAGCAACTCCCAATACTTTCATAAGTCCCTTCAGGATTCTAATACTGCAAAGGCTACACGCAATTTCAATGAGTTTTATTATACTGCGCTCTATCAATGAATACATAGGTAGTTTCATCGCTGTCGTTTTAATACAAAACTATCTTGATTTGAGTTTCGAACTCAACCTGAAAATGGAATTCACAAGGTGAAGCAACATTGCCATATAGTAGAAATACAATTAAGGTCTCGTTCTATGTATAGGCAACAATTTAATAGAACATTCATGATGCATGTGCTTGTGATGAGGAATCTACTATTGTATCGAATTATTGATTCCGTATATTGGATTCACGTGTCTACAGGTCATCTTTTCGAAGGCCAAAGACGAATGCGTGAATAGGGTTCTATGAGCAGTGTAGTATAGTTACTTGAAATAATAATAATTTTCTTTTAAGCTTATACTTATTGTATGTTACGGTATTGTATTGTAATTTGTAACATACCATTTATAACGTGAAGATTTAGACCATTTATAAAACCTCGTTGGTCACTTAAACTATTGTGTACACGAGCCTAAAACATGTGATACCCCTAATATTGCAAGCGATCACAGGCTACAATCAACCGCTTACTATCAGGCAGTTCGTATGCTAACCTTTATAATACATAAAAAGTAAAAATAAAACAATATCATAAAACTGACAGTATTTCAATTTATTGGCAAATCATTAGAATCCAATTTCAGTACAGTTAATTAAAGTCCAGCAATTTATGAAGGCAACCAACTAGCCAATTGAATGTCTGTCGATGACTGAATATAGAATGGGCCATTAGATATACAACAAGAACGAACTTGCGATAGCAATCAAAAGAATTGTCACTATGTAACTTTAGTAAACAATCACAATTTTATACAAATTGTCACGCGATGTAATGTTAAGTAGCAGAGCCATGTGCTTCGTTTGTATGGAAATTATATTAGCCCTGTATTAAACTTTCCTACTGCCGGTCATGGGCCTCTTCTCAGTGTGAGAAGGGTTAAGCCATAGTCCACCACACTGGCCCAGTGCGTGTTGGCAAACTTCACATATCATCGAGAACATCATAGAAAACTCTCAGCATGCAGGTTTCCTCACGATGTTTTCCTCCAGTGTTAAAGCGAGCGATAAATGTGACACGCACATATTATATAGTTTCAAAAAGTAAGAGATGATGATGGATCATACTTGAAACCTCTGCGTGGCAGTCCAACGATGTCCTACTATGCTATCGCTGCTCTTTACGGAAATTGGAAACAGTAAAAATCAATTAAATTTTACAGCATATTCTTTTACAAAATTGGACCATTCGTTGTTCCATGTTTGTCACAAACACGAGCAACAACGCAATATTTTGCCTTTAATTTCCTTCCCTGGACATTCTGCTATAACGTTAAAACGGCTTAACAAGATATTGCCGCAGCGATAAACCTCACAGGTCGTTAGACTTAAGTGAATATATTATGTAACGTTATAACAATTACTTACTGTGTTAAATATATTGGCGTGCCTACTACCGCGTGAAGCCAACGTGTCTTAAACATTGGCTTAACTGTGGGTATATTACTGCCATGAGTTTACTTTAAGAAGAAGTATAAGGTTAATAATTTTAAAAAGTGATGTATTTAATTATTGTGAACTATATTTGCATGCCATGGGCTTTTGATGGCAAATGTGTTGCTCTAATTCTTGTATGACACCATCTGTATAAAAAAAAATCAACGGGTTGCACTCCGAGAGTGCCGGCAGAAGTGAAAACTTGAATATTAACGTTGTGCATTTTTGATATTTTGGAATGGTTAGGGAATAATTTTGCACGAATTGCTTTAATTATCAGTATAAAAGTACCTACTATCATTTATGTGGTAAAATACAATATTCATTTATTGCGCTATCGTACACAAACATGACAATTCTCCCTCCGTCTTACGAATTTTCGATCAGGTCACGTGTCCTGACGCGAGTTTAACATTTTTTACCCATCACAAAAAAGTGCACAACGCCGCTAAAGAAGTTTCACTTCAAAAACATATTTTAGCAAATATAAACTATTTAAATTTGAATTTGAACAACTTGGGACACTCTTGGAAGACCGTTGAACTGCCACGCAGAGGTCTCGAGTGTGATGCCAAGGCGCACACTTCTGTGTACTACTTAATTATCGCTTGGTTTAACAGTGAAAAAAAACATTGTGAGGCAACCTGCATATCTATGAGTTCTCCATCAAATATGTGAAATCTGACAACCCACACTATACCAGCGTGGTAGACTATGACGTAATCCTTCTCACACTGAGGACTGGCTGTTGCCCAGCAGTGGGACAGTTTACAAACAAGGCTAATATTACTAATAACTTTTAAATCTTCTACCTAGCCTTTATTATTCCCAAGTCATTGGGGTCGGCTTTCTAATCTAACCGGATTTGATTGGATATCAGTTTTTACACGGAGCGACTGCCATTTGACTTCCGCAACCCGAAGGCTAACGATACCCTAAGGCTAGACCAGTATCAGGATATTAGAGGGCACTGACTTCCCAATAACGACTGCCATAGATGTTCATGGCAGCCGGGGCCGACGGCTTAACGTGCTCTCCGAGGCACGGAGCAGGCGATAATTTATTTATTTTTTTAATTGTCAATCAATACGCACATAATATCGAAAAGTCATATAACTTCCGAAAATCAGAGGTGCGCGACGTGGGTTCAAATCCGAAATCCTCTGCATTGCAGTCTGCTGGTCTCCCCACTGAGCTGTTGCTTAACTTTTAAATAGTAATGCATAATTAATAATACTGGCCAGCATTATAGTTTATACAGTTCCAGTATTAACACTGTTACCATTCCAATACCAGCACATTCGCCATACTTCTTCTGACGTATAGTAATAACCTCTGCCAGATCAGACTATTAGGTGGCAGGATCGTCACTGTGCTCTTTAAAGGTGACTCGTGTCTAGAAATAATTAAGATAGCCCAGTCTGGTTTTAACAAGGTTGTCTTGTGGCTTATTAAAAACAAACTCCCGTTGAACACAGACAAAACTAAGCATCTGACTTCTTTCTTCGAACCAATACAGATCCTTTAATTCCCAGAGAAAAATTCCGATTTGTGTCCTTTTCCTTATTCGATCACATGTTTCTGTGCCACTATAGACAAAAATAATTTATTAAAATATCATAATGTCACTGGCCTATTAAGGGATTGAATAAGAAAGATAATATTATATACTTTAAACTTCTTGCGAATAGCTAATGTCATGATCATAGATGATTTATTGCGCGCTTTCTGCCGATCAATCATAACTTATTGCCTGACAATCTGGGGTGACTACTCTAAAAGTAATATGTTAAAAATGGAACATGTCCAAGAGACACTACTAGAAGTAGTTTAGGTAGGAGATTTCGTTTACCGAACTGTTCTAAATACCTCCGGATTGACGGCCTTGAGATCAGAATCTCAAAATCTCTTACAAAGGCTGACGTGGCCATCTTAGGTTTTAGGCTTGAAATGTATAATATATTATTATGTGACCTTTCTGGAGAAATAAAATTAATACCTATTTATTTTATGTTTTCAAAGTAATATTTTGAAAATTGATCCTCTATGTCGATTTTTATGCACCGTCAGGTTTAAGACCCTAGGTGACTTTTCTATCTAAACTTAGCAACAAGAGTTGCAGAGCTATTTACAGTATTACCGCGTTATAATTTATTTAACCCAGGGATCAAATCCTAGTAATAAATCTAGTATGTAAGGTATAACTTTTTCTATACTTTGCCTGAAGATATTTTTAGGGTCCTATTTTTAACTGGTGCTACCTTTTTTGATGAACTGTTCGACCACAGTTCGTGCTAATTCTATTAATAGGACTTTATAATATATGTACTAAAGCAATAAAATATTAGGTTAGATCGATCAACGTAAATAAAATTTGGATACGCCTTTGAATAATATTGGCATTTCAATGGTCCCCTAACGATGCCGGCCGCACCACAAGCCAAGGATGTCGTAAGGGAGTCAAGTGCGGAGTGGCTACCTTTATATACCTGCAGGACCACCGAAGTCCTTGAGTTTATATTACTCTCAGATAGAATACAAAGCATATTTGTTAGGGCGCCTTCATATTATAAGCAGCAATTAACTACGAGACTGCAGCGCTATTGCTGTGTTACTGTCTCGTGGTTCTCGCTTGGTTCGATTTTCTAATATTTTACAATCTAATATTTTTCCCGCGGTTTCACCCGCGTTTATTGTTACTGTTTCGCCTCCGTGGGTCGTAGCGTGATGTAATATAAGCCTATAGCCTTCCTCGATAAATAGGCTATCCAACACTAAAAGAGTTTTTCAAATCGAACCAGTAGTTCCTGAGATTAGCGCCTTCAAACAAACAAACAAGCTTTATAATATTAGTATAGATTTAATATTACCATTAATTGTAAAAAACAATACTGCTCTTCAAACTGCTATTGTAACTCAAAAAAAAATTAAAAGAAAGCATAGATACTTGTAACTGATTTTTTTATAGACTAGAAGTAGAAGTTTTGAAAGCGATCCGCGCTTAATACCAGCATTTTGCTTATACTGGACAGCCCAGTTTGATATCCTCCATTCTGTAGAATAAGCTTGTGTTGTGTTCCTGCGGTGAAGAATGATTTCAAGCTCCCCGAAGAGCCGATTATTCCTTCTGCAGAAATGATTTTTTGTGAAAGCACTAGCGTTGGAATCGACAAGCAGAAAAGAGTAATGATTTATTTATTATAATTATTATTGGTAGCCTGAATCTGTAAGTAAAATACAGAATTTTGCCTGAAACATATGGAGTCTTTATGGAGTCACTGGTGACCCGCAACACAGGTATTGTTATACCTATTTCGGGCACCAGTCTCTCACAAATGTTTTGTTCTATTTATATTAGATTAAGCCATAATATACTGTACAAACATATGTGATGGGTAATAAATTATTATTATTATTTATTTTCGAGTTAGATACTCTTGAGAATTTTCCTTAGATCTAAATGAACCTTTGTAACACATTGTTAACTCAAGTTTTATTCTAAAATGCTAATCCACGAAACAAAAGACCGGAACAGATGGAGGGAGATAGTCAATAAGAAAGTGATTCAGCGGGGTAGTCACGACCCTCAGTAATGAGGAATACGACGCGAGGAGGAGATATACTATTTGCAAGTTGTCTGTTTGCATGATTTCTGTCAATAAGTTCTTACGACCGCATATGCCGATACCTGATGTATGTATGTATGTCACTGGTTTCATTCGTACTTTACAGTGATTATTAGTACTAACATTTTTTTAATAACTAACTGAGACGTAGAAATATTATTCACGTATAATATAGCTATATTATAATATCAGGCCTGTATTAAACTGTCCCACTGCACAGGCCTCTTCTCAGTATAAGAAGGGTATGCTGCCACGCTGGCCCAGTGCGGGTTGGCAGACTCCACTGGGGAACTCTTACACATGCAGGTTCCTCACGATGGTTTCCCTCACCGTTAAAGTTACCGACAAATAACTATTAAATACTAATTAATATATTATATAGATACTTTTGCAAAGTCGTCTTGGCATCAAACTCGAGACCTCTGCGTAGCAGTTCAACGGTCTCCCATTATCGCTGCTATTATTATGTGTTATATAATATTACTAAATGATAATTATTAGATAGCTTAAAACAAATAAAAAAGAACAAACGCTAAAGTTCCAAGGCGAGGCGTCTGCGTCCTCGATCGAACGTCGAGCCGTTTCCGGTGGAGGCTACTTCCGTTGCTCCCACTCTACTTCCTCCTAACTTGTACAACATAAGCTACTGTGGAATTAACATTGAAATGAAAAAAAGATAAAAGCCAGTATAATACGTAGTGTTATATATAAGAGCTAGATTTTGCCAATGGCTTTGCTCGGTTTGATGTGGACTTTGTCAATAAATGTCTAAGTATCCCTCGAAAACAATATTTTCTTCCTGGATGAAAGGTAACTTATGTCCTTTTCTGTTTCTCTAGCAACATGTATGCGAAATTTCATGATAAGCAGTCTAGTAGTTGGCGCATGAAAGTGTATCAAACAAGCAAACAAACTCAGATTCTTATTAACAATATTAGTTAGAATTTAAAGACTAGCTTTAGGATACCCAACTGTTCCTTAGTTACATTATAGATTATTTATGTGACTCTTCGAATATATTCAAGGAAGACATTAGCGTTGTGACCGTTGTGATGTTGTGTCAAAAGTTTACCTGTATTACGACAGCTGTTTTTAATACCACTTAATAGTGACAAGCCATTTAGGTGCCTTACTATGCTATCACTCTTTTGATTAAATACAGCAATTTGGTAAACATTTTCAGGTTTACCCATAAAAACTATATTTATAAGCTGTAGACAAAAATATTGAGATATCTTACGCCTATTTATATATTAATTTATTTTACATCAAATGTTCTATTTTACTTTACTTGCGCCAATTACACTATTTAATCATTATTAATTATATAATAATATAATATAAATTATAAATTTAAAATTTAGCATTCATGCATTCTGCTCACAGTACCTCATACATTCTAATAATAATACTTTCCATTCATCCGCAAAAATATCAACTTCTGGGTTAAAGTTCAAGAGAGCGTTAAGCTGCTTTAGTGACCGAGGGATGGGTGAGTTAAAGCATGCCACAGTACAGCCTATACTCCAGAAGAGGTAAGCAAAGGTGAATACGCCTCTTCCAGCCTATTTACAAATTATGGTTTTAGGTCCCACTTAAAAAAACGCGCCCAGTTCCAAACTCTGTGCTCCTACTGATATTTTTTTGGCAGAAAACCTAATAACTCTTAGGTTGACCTGGGATTTGAGCCAGGGATTTCTTACATAGCAATCGCTATCACTACCGCTACGACATCGACGATATTCATATTATATATTACTGCAATAATTCAGATTAACTCTTACAATAATAATTTACTGTCTACATCTAATTTATAAGGGTTAATCTCAAAATTTGGGTCCACAAAATCAGTTTAGGAAAATATATCTGTCGAACTTCGTCCGCCTAAAGAATTTTAAACAGACTCATAAAAGGGAAAGAGTTTCAACTCTTTAAGAGACAATATCCTTAACTTTTCGCTCATTAAAAACTTCTAATATCATTCATGTAGTTAGGTGCTGAAACAAAATTATAATTATGTACGCTTGCAACATGAGCTCTGTTCCAAAGAGTTTGGCCAACACTATCGAATGGCGATGCTAACAAGGAAACTTTATCACTTTTGTTAAAAAGGAGGACATGTAGTCTCAAGGTTACCAAAATAAATATAACCTTTTCAAGAACATGGAAGCTTTAATGATGTTGCCCTACCGTCTACCAATTAGTCCACCTTAAACTGCCTCAGTGGCACTGCTGTGCGCGATGCTGGTTAGATTAAAAATAAACTATTATAAGAACAGAAGGAAGTCTTAATAGCAGCCCGGAGTTTGCAGTGTTGCACAAAGTCAGAAAGTACGTAAAAACGTTCCTTCTGCGACTGATCTCTCTCCGGTCGTGTCAAATTGCCGTCCATCGGACTATGAGGGTTATCGAATAGAGAATGCACTTGTGTTTGTACACACACTTCAGTCCGGCCAGTCTCCGCTAAAATTGGCCGCTGTGACCGAAATTCTATCGGGATTCAGATCTGGAGGACCTTTATGCCGTGTGCTTGTAAATAGATTATATACCTACATATATAATTCATAAAGGGTATTAACGTGATCATGCATATTGACGTATGACGTTTCGGCCATCACTATACAAGGGGCGAAACGCGTAGATAGGCATCTAAAAGGTAAACAATATGCATTATCGCGTTTAATACCCGTTCATCATCATCATCATCATGTCAGCCAAAAGACGTCCACTGCTGGACATAGGCCTCCCCCAAGGTTTTCCACACAGACCCGTCTTGGGCCACCCGCATCCAACCGCTTCCCGCGACCTTTACCAGGTCGTCGGTCCACCTTGTGGGAATACCCGTTACGAATTACATATATCGTAGCCGAAGAGTTTAAAAGTAATAACCCCTAGCAAAAAGTAAATCCAGCGCTAAACAAATCGCACTACCATCAGCCCTACTTAATATGAAGAATACCTTGGACTAAATAATAAACAGTACAGTCACGAATGCCTTATCCATCGATAAAATATTCTTTGTTGGCATTTCATGTTTCTGTTCACCCTTGGTTTGGCCATTGCAGTTCGAAGTTATCACACACATGATGACATGATATAGAAACGGAGGA
The DNA here is from genome assembly GCA_963564715.1 of Catocala sponsa. Lineage (NCBI taxonomy): Eukaryota > Metazoa > Arthropoda > Insecta > Lepidoptera > Erebidae > Catocala > Catocala sponsa. The sequence goes on from OY751334.1 coordinate 6,599,534, forward strand.
TGTTCGTCGAGATTTGCATCGCTCTTGGGACAAGCACATATATTTGCACGGTATATGCAAATTTGCTGTTTGTTTGACACATTTGTTGAACATTGAAATTTCTAATAGAGTTGAGATTGTTGTGTCCGCTAACTGATGTTATACATGCGAGCTAGATTCTCCTTATTCTTGACATCCTTTCAAGTATTTGTGTTAATTTAAACAATGCAGATGTTATCTATAAAATGATTCACGATATTATTATTATTATATATGAACTACATAGCAGCTTAAGCTGATGCGTGTGTGTTAAGACTTGCAGATTTTGTTGAGTCTTTATTTAAACTATTTCACATGGGTGCCATAACATTTCTAGAAAGTTTGTTTCATCCTTTAACAATGAATGAAGTTCAACCGTGACGACTGGACTTAATTCATTGAATAAAAAATGTTTCAATAGGTTAAGTTTTTATTTGCTATATAAAATTCTTTAATGTCAGGTATCAATATTATAGTAGTAGTGCATATTACAAATTTGTAAAAGGTTTGCTATGAGAAAATCCCTACATTTTCATATGATTTTCGCCATGTAGTTGATTATTTATTTTATATGACTCTTAAATCTGTCAAGTCATAGAATACCAGACATAATTCAAATCTATTGTATCTGGCCACCGGTGTACCGCTGCGACTCAAAACGTTAAATATGGCCACACCGTTATGTCCCAAATTATATAAAAATCCGAACGATAGGTATATCTGTAGGTAGTAACATTTAACCTACACTGTACTAATGGTAAAAATTGTGAACGTTCCAGAAAAGGGCATGTACCTGGGCTCTCCATGCGAGTTTACCTGCAACCCGAAGCTCATGCACGTCTACTGTGACCCAACAACCGCATCATGCCAGTGTGACCCCAAACACTCAGTCGCGCTCGGTGTGGCCAAGGGATGCGCCAAACGTAAGTACACATCATTCTGCAGAAACTTAACATCACGTTCCAAAATTTTTATTTTATATTAGATAAACAATCTTTTACATGTTATATTCTTACAACTATTATATATACCTTCACAGTTATCCACAGATTGCTTTGTTAAATTTATGATAATTTCCGCCATACGTCTAATACTTATGTTGTACAAACATTAAATTTTTTTTATCATGTGTCGTAAAGTGAAGATACTTGAAGGATTATGTCCTCTAGGAAAGGAATCTCTACAGCAGAATCCATCACTCAAACTAGAAGTAGTCTGTAGGCCTAGCATGAAAAATAAATTCCAAATTTTCGGCTCGACTGTTCGAACGATGACACAAATTCATTCCGAAATTCGTCCCGAATTTCATCACGTAGCCTTTTGATTGTCCTATTGAACCCTTCCATGAACTGATCCGAACAACGGACTGACGTTACTTTGTAAGAAAAAGATCGGATAGACATTTTCATGGTAGGCCTAATAATAAGGAAAGTATCTGCATTGTATTGAAATAACCTTCTACGCCTCTACGGTGTTCCTTAAGGAGATGTTGTGCCGTCAACACAGGGTTTAAAACAGACTTTGTGCGTACTTACAGCGTAGCGCTCCCATATTTTTCATTTTATGGTATCTATCTCGTCAGAGATCAATTGCTGTATCTAGAAGAATTTACAAAGATACATTAACGGGCACAATGTGCAGCTAGGCTCAAAATAAGTATACATAGATCACTCATACATATAACTGTCTCGTGGGGGTTCCGGACTCAGATAACTAGACATGGCGGCAGTGGTGGGCGACAGCTTGCTTGTGCAGTCACTGTATCGTTAACAACACAAGAGTGACCCTTCTCATATTGCAAGTGTCCATAGGCCAACGTAACTGATAGGAGGCGAACCGTGGACTTCCTTTCAATTTATTTGTTCTAAACAGCTTTTTGTGCTAGTTGTTTCAATCGTGATATTCTCCTTACATAACATAATAGTAAAACTTTACTTAAGTTTACTTTACTTAAGTTATTTCTTTTAACACATATCGTTTCAGGCAATTCTTATAAAACAATTTTTGAGCTACACGAAATATATAATTTTGAAATTCCATAATTGTTGATGGACCTTGTAAAGTGAAGCCTTAAAATACATACAGGGCTCTAACAATCGTGTTCAATCAATTGCGTCGTAACGATGTATTTGTTCTAGCTCGTTCGATAGCTCTCAAGGCCCCCTTTTATCCCTTTCAAGTTTAAGTTGCGGAGTTCCGAAACTTCTGAGTACAAGTGGAAAACAAGACATCACGTCTTGATTTTGGATATTGTAAAAAGTTTATTGTATTCCGTTTGCAAATGTCAATAATTGAGGATTGTAATTCATTAAAGTAAAACAGGGTAAACCCTCCTAAAGTAGTTCATTTTTAATGTGTATTTTTTGGTTCTCTTTTTTTGAGGGCTACCTTTCATAACTGTTTATTACTAAAAGAACAACAACAAATTTATTATTGGCAATTCTTAGTAGTGATAATAATGTTGTTGAATAATAATTATATTTAGTATCATATATGTATACGGCATAAGGCATTCAGTAATTTATACTCCATTCAATTCAATTTTTTACACAACGATACGTTCTTGAAGCGCAGAATGCAAATAGCACCAATAGCATCCCGAACATCTTTAAGAACTAGCTAGATTTATCTCACGTAAATCGCATTTGCAATTTCCGTAGAGGGTCTACGAAGCGATAGATCAGCGGTGATTTGCATATCCATTACAAGCTGTTTTTATTAGAAAACATCAGTTTTGCGTTACAAATTACTAGTCCTTTCTTCTTCCTAGCGATTATTGATCCCATAATTATTATACCAGGCTCCGCTTATCTCTGGTCTAACGAGATGCAGCTAAATATTAGTTTTTATACGAAGCGACTGCCATCTGACCTCCGTAATCCAGACGGATAACATCATTCTATGGTTAGACTAGTCGTCAGAATATTTGAGGGCGCTGACTTCCCAATAACATGACAGCTGGGACCCACTGCACCCAAGGCACGTTGCCTGCCGACGCACGAAGATGAAACACCGCCAACTTCCTAACTCCGGGCTATTTATTAAGAACTTCTTGACAGAAATTCTTAATAAATTGCTACTATGAAATTCTTGACGAAAAATCTTAGTAACATTACTAGTATTAACACTAACCTTTCCAGTAAGCAAGCTTGTGTTAGGAGTGGTGTTATGTCTATAGTGTAATGGGTTTGGCCTCACAATCTCTTAATCTAATACCCTATCCATTAGGCTACTTACTTAATCATACCTATTTTTCTTTGGTACTTACAGCGAAGAAACTTGGGGAGCAATGCTTCTATCGCCAGACGTGCCAGGCGTTCGATGCTCACTCGTCGTGCGTGCAGGTCAACCACAACGCGTATTGCCAGTGCGATCCTGGCTACCACAGCACCAGCCATAACAGGCCGACGCAGAGGGTGTTCTGCACTGAAGGTTAATTAATCAGTCGGGTCACCAATTATCCAATCAACAAAATTATAAACTGCAAGAATGGTTAGGCACTGCGAGATTTCTGATTAACCTAGGGTTTCTTTAAATATTGGAGAAGTACTACCAATCGGTTGATTGGTAGTTGGTGGTGGGTGGTTACCCACCACAACTAGCCACCTTAGAAAATAACGCAGAAATAACTTTCGTTGTGTTTCTGTGGTGAGTTTGGATTCTAGGAACCTTGAGGAGTAAAGTTGACAGTAAACTTGAATGTAAAATAAAATTGGTTTAGGATCAGTAGGGATCCAGTTAGTAAGCTATCCAGAGTGGTCTTTATCTCGCGCTGATAGCGATTCCTTTTTTTTTAAAGTACTAGAATTGCGATCCCTGGTCACGGTAACCAGTTACTATAAGACGGGCCTTTGTCTGTTTGAAACCAGGTAGTTTGAAATAAAGTTGGTAGAGGATTTGCCACAGATCATCTCGTTAACACAGACTGTAAGTGTGTATTGTATCGTTGTTGGAATTATTTATTTTGTAATTTACAATAGACTTTGATTGCTATTCTACTTTTATTCAAATTCCACATTGCTTCTTTATCCAATATTAAACTGGTGTAACAATACTGACTGCAACATTGGTCCATGGAGAAAGTAGCTGTCTCTGGACTTTTTTAAGCAGTGTACATGTCTATTGATAAATATATGGCATTAATATTAATATCATTTTATTGCGTTCCAGACCTGGTGCTGCTGACGGCCGACATGCCGACGCTGCTGGGCGTGGCGTCGGGCATCTTCGTGCTAGCGGGACTCCTCTGCATGGTGCTACACCTGTACACGAAGGCGCGCTACCACCCCACGCACCTAGCCGACGCGCGGCTTACGCCACCGTGCCTATACTCGCTCAATGATACAGGTGCGTAATTACGTTGGAACAAAATGTTAACCTTGTGGAACGCACAAGTTGAATCTTATTTTAGCAGCTATTGGTTTCTGAGATAGATGCTCAAATTTGCCTTTGAACATGATACCGGCGTTGTCATGTCATGAGCGTACAGGAACTTAGTTGTCCATGCAGATCTAAGCTTAACCACGAACATAACTAGTCTATTGGAGAGATTGATCAACGCTAAGCGTCTTCTTGCTCATTAGGTGGAACACTGAGCGCAACACGAGCTTCTTCTCGCGCCTCTTCCCGTAGCGGCTGCACCAGTGGGACCCTAGAGCTGGAGAGCGGCGGCATCTGCGGCTCCGGGGGCTCGCGCCGAGCGTCGCGGCGCGGTGTGCCGGTGTCAGCGTCGCGCGCAGGTGCGGCGCGCACGGCGGCCATCTTGCTCATCTCGCGCCACCTGCACGTGCGGGGCGGCGGGGACGACGGCGGGGGCGGGGCGCCGCGCGGGGCCGTAAGGCGGGACGGCGGCGCGCACCCGCCTAAGTGCGCCGCCAAAGGTGATCTGGATAATGTATGCAGCGCGGCCCCATCATCTGCACGTCTCGGTGTTTGGGCGGTGAACACCCCAGCCGCGCCGACCGAATGCTATCACAAACTTTGCTTTACCACGGCTAAGCAGACCGTGAGGTTCAACATTCTAAAAAACAAAATAATTTGGTATAAACTTTTAACAATAGCTTAATCGGAAAGCTTCACTCTTTTCCAAGATCTCTATTTAACTTAACAGGAACTTTCTACTTCTGTTTTTACGCTCTCAGTAATCCTACAAAACAAATCTGATTAAAGTTACTTCAAAGACCGTCATGCGGTCTGCTTGCTAGTAAAAATGAATAAACAGTGGAGGTAAGAATGTTCTACTTCTTCAGATCCTATCAACACCATTAAGTGCCAGTGCAACACCACCAATTTTTTATGCAAGCAGATCTTTCCTGAACCGTCATAGCAAAGTGGGGTAAGCATTCGGGAGGTGTCGGTGTACGCATGAGACGTGTCCCGCCCGTGTCCGTTAGATGTTGCGTCTCGGTGTTAGCGACCACGGACTGACTCCAGTCTGCGACTGAGCGGCCGCCATACGACCAGACCCGCCAAATGTGCTGAATTTCTTTCCCATTTCTGAATATATCACTGCTGGTCTAAGGTCATCTCCTGTGGGGTAATCAAACCCGTCTATCTATTGATAACTTCAATTCTATATAAAAAATTTCAATCTGTCATATTGCAATGCCAATACCATATAATACGAGTATATGTCTTAGATTTAATATTAAGCCTTCTTACATAACTTTGCATGACAAATTGCCCACTACCTATATAGGTCCTCATAATTATAGTATCAGCCCCTCAACAGCATTGAACCCCGACAGAAAACAAGAAAAGTTCTTAAGTTTGAACATTGGATAAGTCATATCGAAATAGTCATTATGTTTTATTTCATATTTCTGCCCTACAATCTAATCGTGGTCATCTCAAATTCGAGCAAACTCAATCTCTAGTATAATAGAATATGTATTGGTGTAAATTCAGTTATTATTACATCAACGTACCTGAACAACATACTTGTAGGATGGACATTTTGTCACGTACTCTCAGACTCTTCTCAGCATATTTGGCATCTGACGTTATAGACGTAAGTACAGCTTAATGTGCTTTACTCGTGTTGACTGGGCTTGTGGCGCAAAGTCGCAGGATGAAGTGTTTGGCGGCGAGAGCAAGATGGCCATGGTCCTACTCTATCTATCTATTTCCCACCACGCCTTATTTGTATGAGCTAACGAAACTGAAGATCCAAAATTGGGTTCGACGACTGCCAAAATTCTGTATGTATTTTAAATTTGCTTTACACATTACAAGCAGTGCTGCATGGAAGTTGATCGCTTCGACACTATTCACCCTAATTTTATATGACGTCATGTCTAAAGTAACAAGCTACGTGGTGTTATCGCCTTATACTCTCCAGCCAGACTCGATATAGAATTTATACAAACCATCCAATATTTTCCATAACCAATGGCAATTCAATTCCCATTCGGCAAAAGTAGTTTTCGTAACATTATTTAATTTGATATTCATTGGTAACCTTTGCATTTCTATTTTTAATGATTTATCTGATCAATACTGTAAAATTTGTGTCAACTATAATATAATATGCATGATATATACCTTTTTTCTAAATTGTGTTTGGCTGAAGTATCTAATGATAAAATTTGAGTTCAGGGAAATAGAACAATTGAAAACTAACACCAGTAAGTACATGTTTAGTTAAGCAGATAAGAAATGCCAAGAGCTTGTTACACTTTCTCTTTTGACATGGTCGTATCGAATCCACTCTTTCAATATTTAAACATCATATATGACGAGATTCTTCTTTTCTATCAAAAACGCCATTTCCAATTCTGCAACACTAACATTTTAAATATTTTTCACCAGAACACTTATCACGCGAACAGCCTAGATTTCAGTTCAATCATAAACATACAAACTAACATGAACACGCTTATTAAACGAAAGATTAAATAAAATCTCAATTTTATTAATGCGATTAACCAACATGTAGTGCTGTATGCAAGCACAATCAAAAGGATAAGCCAAAGCTTCAGTTTCATGGCCCAGCACTGCTTCGAGCTTCTATTTGTACACCTCACCGGCTGTGCATGTTAGCGTCTGCTCTGTCACCACAACGTTTAATGGAGCATGTATGTCTCTAACCATAAACCAAACCACCTCTCTTCTAACCTATGAGGTATTCTTCAAATTTTCATAATCCACTTCTTCCAAATTTTATTGGATCTTCGCACAGTAAAATTTTGTATTATGTATTTTGAAAGCACCTCTAAAGGTTGATTCCAATTTTAATATGTTACGTCTTAACTTATATTTAGACTCTGAGGTAATTCTCCAATAACATTTTCAAATAATATGGTTTCTGTCTACGCTTCACTGTTTTCAATTCTTATTGAAACACCTGTGGTTAGATCCCCAAATAAAGTAGGTATTATAAATGTCATCATCTTAAATAAAAATAAATAAAATATTAATTTTAAATATTAGTATTACGCTCCAAGACCTACTTCACACAATACATGTATATAGTATATGTTAATTGCTGTTTCGCTTTGCTATACTTGTTTGTACATGTTGTTAACTTGATGTAAATTATATACTTAACATAATATAAACCTTTAAGTATAAATAATAAAATAAATTCTTAAATTCAAAGTATAAGCATTTACAAATTTACAGCTGTACATATCAGTACTCAAATTCAAAGTACGAAATCAATCGCTTTTCACAACACCCAAAGAAACAAACATATAGTTCGCACGTATCGTTTATTCACTTTTATAGAACGAAGATATCTAATGCAGTACTTATAACACAGGTTCGCGACGTCCAAGTCTAAGCTCAGTGCAAAGCAGTTCATCATCAATCAGGAGCTACAGCGCGAAGAGATGGGAGAGGGAAAGAGAGCAGAAGGAAAGGAGACAGATGAGTATGCGTCTCGCTCAACTCCACGACAAGATGGCTTCGGGCCGAGAAATACCGAAGCACGCCCCGACGCCTTCGCCTCGCTCGCCGAACAACTCTACAGATGGACTGCTACCGTCTGTATGTGAAATTAGAGAAGTATGATCATTCCTCTTGTCCTTAGTAGTGGAGACATGTAAGGTTAGATGTAACTGCCGATTTTACGAAGAAAAGTAATTATATTGAAATCTAAGTAATAATAATATTTTCACACAGTTGCAAATCAAGCAAAAACGCCCCTGTTTTGGCTCACTAACCACAAATGGAACCACTGAATCAGTAACTAATAGTTCGGACTCTAACGTCCATACACGAAGCTTTTATGATACCTCGGTATAATTAAACTGACCCAATACAACATTTTTATTATACTGGTAGAGTAAGTATAATATACAGCGGCAGTCATAATGAATCTTTTTCTTCCTAGAATGATTAATCCGCTTATTTCTAGCGGCAGTCACGATGAATGAGAGACAAAAAGTCTGATCAAATGAAGGTTCATTCATTCATTCATATTTGTTTTCGACTTTATTTTGTAGAACATAATATCTGGCAAGTTTTATGATCTAATTGCTAAGTTTAAGCATATATGACAATTCGTCGTAAAATCGACCGTTACAAAGAGTAATTTAATAACAGTTGACAGTACATGACACACCATATCCTTAAAGGTAGTCTTTCAAAAACTAGTATTACACAATTCACATTTTTGCTTCCAAACAAGGTTTGACTCACCGCTTCCCTTATAAGAAGTTAACCTAGATTTGAGACCTTTATACCATAATCGTATGTTGTTTATGTATTGAAAGATCCTTTGTGATCATGTGAACCAGTTTTTATATTACAATGAAGGCAGGGTCAATATCAATCTTGCTCGTTTGTGCTGTTACTCATATTGGATGAATTTTACCTTTTCGCACCATTTTGAAGCCGGGTTCCATTCCAACATCATAATAACATTAAGACCTTTGAATTGGACCAATATCTGACCCAATGGCCAGGCCATATCATGACAAGTTAAACAAATATACATAACTGTAATTGTAAGCAAAATGCAATCGCTGTATAAGGCACAGCACAATACTTATCTGTATTCTGTTTTAATTTATCTGTTATTTCATGTAAAGGTATCAAAATATAGTTAAGATTACGATTGGCATTATATCACAAAGAGTCTGAACAGTAAACAGTAGTTCACGGCTCTGAACAAATTGACTATTTCTACACAGTGACCGACAGACACCGTTATTTAAAAGATAGGAACTGATTTAGATGAAGCAATCACCAACGTTTTTCTTCTTATCAACTAAGTGACAGCAGTAAATAAAAGTTTGAAATACCAAACGCTCTGCATTTTACAACAAGTCTGATATTTACGTGATCAGTCATAAAGACGGTCAATGATTATTCTGACCACGGAACAGAAAATACTATCTCACCAACTATCATGAATTTCGGTATTGACAAACTTTTCTGTTTAAAAGTTAGGAATCCAAAATTTTAAATAGTGATTTCCGCGTCCCCTATATAAGTATTTTAGCAATACATTGTTCCATCTATTAGCTTAATAATTTAATTTAAATTAATGTTTCCCTTAGTATGCTCACCAATTCATTGGTAGCTACTCCATCTGACCTTGTAGATATATATTTAATTATCCCCCACATAAAACAACAATCTTCTAACTATAGTTTAACATAACATCATTGTAATACAAAATAAAACATAATTAATTCATTAAATACATAATAATATACACAACAATTTACTAGATTTGCAGATTCAGCTGATTTGAAGATTGCTATTGATGAAGATATAAAAGCTACAATCAAAATTTTACTTTTATTAGTGTTCTAAAACATAAACGTTGTTCACATTATATAAAAAATCAAACATAACACTCGGACCTGGAATACATACACAAAACCATGAACAACGATATTATCCTTGAAGTCAAAATTGCGAAAATCGGCGATTACCTACTTTGTGTTTCGTTTGTTAAGTCTTATTAATGTGGCGATCAAATTTTTGCCCGATGTTAGATGCAATAATTACAATAATTTTACATATGACATTACAAAATAATGATGATAAAAGCCTAACATAACTTCTCAGAACCTTCAATATACTTCCCTGACTTCTATTTGTCAAGTAATAAACTAAAAATTACGGAACAAACACTGGAATAATGTTTTTCATAGCGAATTTTTAGTCGTATTGGCAACATGTCTGTTATAAATCTGATATTAGTATAAACTGCGGTATCCTGCTACTAGCAGATAGCATGTATGTTTGATTGCTCCCATAGTAGACAGTATAAAATATGTATTTTTATATCTTACTTATAAACGTAGGTACTATAATACGAGTAATTAAATACATAATATGATTTATAACACAAACTCTGCCATAAAATCATTAGTGACATATTAGAACAACCCATAAAATATTCAAAAGATAAAATGAGCATTCGTCATCTTGACATTCATAAATAATATGTACATTACAACTATCGTCAAAGTAATTCAGAATACTAAAGAACACTTTGCGAATATGTGCATGTACTCCAGGTCTAATAGTCTAAATATTGTAAAAACTCTCAATACTGTCACAAACTTGTCCATTGCAGTTGATAACAAACAATGACCAGCAGCTGCAGGGAGTGGACGGTCCATGTTCCAGCTCCTCGCTTTACTGACACCAGCCTCACAACAAGACGACACGGCGGTCTCTCGACTCCCTGTCGTCTGACGGCTCTCCAGCCATCGCCTGGATGTAGACCGTCGAACCTAGAACTACTACGAGGCACGGGACGTACCAGCAGGCACGGTCTAATGTGATGTTATAATTAAATCATCTAGAGAAATGATTCACAGCTATTGGACAGGACTTGTATATCAATGTCAAGTGTCCAATATTTATTATTCTTCTCCTATCACATTAGCCCGTATTAGCAGGTGACTGAACGAATGCAGAGTCAGCCAATCTTCTACAAGAGATTCAATACAGACTGAAAGACAAGATAGAAGAAGAAGAACGGGTTTTAACGCCGTTTGTATTGCAGTGACTATCACTCGTAGGACATTCTAGACCCTGAGTGACTGACAAACATTTAGTGAGTAACCATCGAAATATCACCGAATGTAAATAAAGTGTAGCAAATGAACTTTTCGATGTCACCGATGACCCCCAAGAAAGTTCTGAAGAAATCCCAGTTGTTGATATTGTAAGTAACGCTTGTGCTTATAGTTAGAGCCTTGGGGCTTCGGGTCTTGTCCGTATGTTGTCGAATCCTATCCGCTGGGTGACAATGAAATTGATCCGATTCCTAAAGAAAAATCTTAAGAAGGAATTTACGAGTTTCTGTGTATTGGTAGTGTGGGTTAGTATGTCAGTATTGGCTTAAATATTTTGTGTAAAACAATAAAAAATTATTCAATATGCTAATGCTGATAACAGTAATTTATTACCAAAAAGGGAACGTTACTAGAAGTATAACGTAATGCAAAGGTACCTATATTTATAAGTATTATATTTAATGGGAACAATGGTTTGAATAGATTGTTACTAAACAAACATTCCCACGAAATGGTAATGAAAAAAGCCTTGGAAAATTTAAATACTTATTTTTATCCGCGATGTGAACAAAAATAAATATTGAAATACGGCGACATATGTCGAGACCTCGAAACCGCCGAGAGTAAATAAAAACATACCTAAGACTAGATAACCAATAGAATTGTAAAGAAAATAAAGTAATACAACTTGTTATAGATAAATTCATTGATTTGAATCGTTTCACGGACATTTTAGATACATTTACGCAATAATTTGATGTTTAAACGAATTAAAATATTATTTGACATAATAGGACAAGAGGGTATTTAATTTCTAAGTATGACAGTTATCTCGGTTACGTTTGAAAATAATAAGAACGACTACACTAAACGGCCGTAATATTTTGAAACATTTTCTACATTTGTCTATTTTATTACTAATGTACCTGATTGTTGATTTTGTTTTGTTAGTAAGTAATGTCAAAACTTTTGTTTTGTTAATTAATAGCATGAATTAGGCTTATTCCATGTATGTATGTCATGCGAAATATATGTAACACGACTACTTCTAAAATCAGCTAGTCAATATATAACAAACCAGGGCAAGGGCAATATTGAAATTGAATCTGAGAAACGTGACAATTAAATAGCATGTTAAATAAAAGCCCTATATAATGAAATAGTGATGCAGCTTTTCAGAAGCGCATATATTCAAGTATGCATGGGCCAGCTCATGAAATAAAATACGAACTATAACGATGGTAAAAACACTCTCATAAGTAAGTTTAACGCACCCTCGTCTATGCCCAGAACAGCAATTAGGTATACAAGCTGTAATCGATATGACATACACTTTCATATCGGTTTAGTTTTTGGAGTCGTATTAATTAAATAAATTAGTCCGTTTTTATCCACGACGGTTGACTTTTGCGTCAACCGTATTTTCTTCAAACGACCAGTTAATTTTAGAAGTATGTTCAGTGTTATCGAGTTAAATGGTAAACATGTACATTATAAGACTAAGTAAGTAGTTAGAATTGGAGTGATTGCGATGTGGCTCCGGCCAGGCCTTATAGTTCAGGAAGCTGGAACTGGAAGAGTGCTGATTATAGATACAAAAACATTTTGTACTCGTAATGTAAATATAGTTTGGAAAATAGTTCATTTAGTGTTCGCTTGCAGGAATTCAAAGTCTTTCAGTGTTTGCTTTTAATAACACACGACAACCAAAATGAGAACAAGAGTAGTAAGATATCCATTAAAGTGGTTGTCTCCAGACTGCAGGAAATAGCTAGTAAGTAGACACAGTAGAAGGAGGAAAGGCATTACGGTTTTGTAAATGTCATACCTATGAATATAGGATAGTGCGAGAACTAAAGAAGGGAAGAAGACGTTAACGCTTCTGTCTCTCCGCGACATAAATTGGATCATATCAGTAAATGATGTCTGTTGAAATCCGTAAAACATTTTCAATTTTAATAACAACAATACTGTTGCTTCCTTTAAGCGAGGCAATCCTGCGAAGAAATTTTTGTAAAGATGGGAAGAAGAAGTTAACTCTTCTGTCTCTCGGCGACATAAATTGGATCATATCTGTAAATGATTTGTGTTGAGAAATACGTAAAATATTTTAAATTTTAATAACCACAAAACTGTTGCTTCCTTTAAGCAAGGGAAGCCTACGTGAATTAATTTTGGTATATATACAATATGTAGTAGGTATATAAAAATACGTATTCTAAAAATAAATACCTTTGCTATAGCACCCGAGCATTCTTAGAAACAATAATGTTTATGAATAACATGAGCTGTACACAGAATCAATACGTGGTGGTTACTGTAAACATTCTAGTTCTGATCTAATGCTGATGACGGCTAGCTAACATGCTTCAGTGGTTACTAATCTGTTTTTTTCCTTCAAGTCAAAGATCTGCAGCAATCTATAAATATTATGCGAAGCTATTCTAACTCTGTCTATAGTTACAAACACTAACTGTTTCTAATTAAATAACACATAGCAATTTTTTGGTGATGCTATCCAAAATTTATATCAAATTTATATGATATTGGTGTCAATTCTGTTGTCACAAAATTATCGAAGCTTAACTAAAAATCACTAAAATTTAATTTTGTCCTCTCAAATGACATTCCCTATTCTGAAATCGTTAAAAGTGACAGGACTAAAAAAATTGTTTGTGATTTTTAGTTAAGTTTAGAGAATTTTGTGACAACAGAATTGGCACATTATATTTTATTCTTAATGCAACTTATTATACTAATAACCTCAGTTAATAAGTTCCAAATTAAATGTTATTAAGCTATTTAGCTTAGGTTATATTATTTATTTATCGAATGACCTAATTGTTAATTAAATTATAACCTTATGAATGATGACCTACTCCTAGCAAACTTAAACCTTAGCAAATGACGAGTCATGTACTATACTGCTAATCTTTACCAGGAAAAAATATTAAGAGTTGTTAAGTAAAACAAATCCTGTTTGACTATAGGTATAAAAAAATGGTGTCTGATTACTGTAGGCCGCCAGAATTGGTAAGGAAGGAGGAGACCATTGCTCTGAACATCTAAAACACTAACCGGTGACAAATAGTAGTTCTACCTAAATTTGCCATAGGAGATAGGGATATTGCCTTTAGAAATCACTCTTAGTAATAAGGCTGCCCATTGTACGTTTGTTATGTTCTGTGCACCTTTAAATGTGTATAAATGTTCTAGAATACCTTTCTAAGCTACTGTTAAAACTACTTAATACTACAGTTTCTTTCGGCAGCTTTAGCGAGCGACCACAAAAGGATGTCTTCCGTAGAGAACCTGGAAACACGCTCACTAATTCTGCTGAGGAAATTGAATTTCGCTCTGTCCATCACTCTTATCATCATATACTGCGATGCCAGTTGGTGTAATTCATATCTAAATTGGCTAGTAGCTTCTTAGAGTAGGGTATGTATCACCGTATAGAGGACTGAGATCCTTTTATCAGGAAAGTGCCTGTGAAATGGAGAACCATAATTATAAAGATATTATAATCTTATAATTCTGAGAACCATCTTACGCAGAGCGAAAAGAACATTGATAATTAAGAGCAGACACTGAGAGGTTGAACCAAATAAAAATGAAATTATGTAATCGTGATAATAAATTGTAGTTATTTAAAGAGAGGTATCCCGTTGTTTTGTATTAGCACAAAGTGAAACGCGACTCAAAACGGATTCGACGTCGGATATGTTGTGTTATCGCTGTTTGCATTGCCAAAATAAAATGTCAACCGAAATATGAAGTTTTATTTTTAAACGCCTTATCGTTGTTGACCGCCTGCATAAAATGATTTAGCGATTAGTCTTTTTTATTTAGATTCATGAGCTATGAGCTCATCAGTTACTAAGAACTATATACATATATATTAGGTAATACATAAATAACATAAAGCTAAACATGCAATGGCTTGGTTACATTTACATAGTTAATACGATGGAGAATAACTTAAAGCGAGTGATAATTAACTATTTAATTTGCAAATAACTTCGAAAAGACAGTGATGCGCGCCTTAGGATCGAACTCGACAACTCAAAGTAGTAGATCCTGGCTGGTTTCAGCATGAATGGGCCGGATCGACCGGGGTAGTACTACCCTCTCACAGAATACCGGCGTGAAGTAACGGTACCCGTACTGTTGCGTTTCGTATCGGTGAGTGAGAGAGCCGGAGGCCTAGTTACCCCGATCCTTTTCCTATCTTTTCCTTTGTCCTTTCCGTCCTTCATTCCTTTTTAAAGGGCTGGCAACGCACTTGTAACTCCTTTGGGGTTGCGGGTGTCCTTGGGCGGCGGTAATCGCTTACCATCAGGCGATCCGTCTGCTCGATTACCCCCTATGCCATAAAAAAAATTTAAAAAAAAGACTCTGCGTGGCAGTCTAACGGTCACTAGACTATTTTCAATTTACAACATATTGCGCAAAATAAGAATATATAAAATGGTTTTACTTATATTGTAAATTCCGATGAAACGTAATTAAGACTCTAAGTGCTCCTCATGCTTTCAGTTTCGTAAACTACCAAAACCATAAATTCGTGCAGTGGTTTTTGCGTGTAACTGGAACATACATAGAAAATCTAGGTTTCACAAATAATAATTGCCTCGATATAAGTTGTTAACGATTTTAAGCCCAGATCTAGTTTGTCTACCTGTCTCGTTTGTTTAGTGGCTAGTGTATACGTCGCCGGATAATGAGATCCCGGGTTTGAGTCACTAGTCGCGCTGATAATAAAATTATTACATATAAGTAGAGTAAGGAATTCGGCGGTGTTTCATCGCCATACCTAACCTACCAAGTGGGTAAATATGATCGCCTACGCCTGATCTCTAATCTATTCCTTACAGATTACCGTTCCATCGGACAATGACAGCGAGGGCATACGGAGTGCACTTGTATTTAATTTTGGTATACATTTATGCACTTTAATATCGTTTGCGCAGCTGTCTGTCCCCGTCTAGTTTGACCGCCGCGCCGTGACCGGAATTCGGTCTGGAGGGCGAACAGTTTGTTTACAGTTTATAACAGTATAAGATAATAGATTATTTAAAAGATTTGCTATCTGTCAGTTGCTGGAATACCAGACATAATCGAAAACAATAGCGTCTGGCCGCTGGCGAGCTGCTGCTTGTTTATTAATTTGGCTCACAAAGGAAGTTACAAGCAAAGAGACCGGGTATAGAGTATCTATACTATTATTATAAAGTTTTGTTTGTAATGATTTAAATCAATAAATACTCTACCGATTTTAAAAATTATTACACCACTAGTTTTCACCCGCAGCTTCGCTCGCGTAAATGTAGGTTAGGTTAGGTTTGCAACAGTTCTTTTTTCTGGATGAAAGGTACCCTATGTGCTATTCTATACCCCTGACAACGTGTTTGCAAAATTTCATGTTGATCGGTTGAGTAGTTAAGGCGTGATAGCGTAACAAACAAACAAACTCATTTTCACATTTATAATATTAGTAAGGATTAGAAAGCTATATTATCACCGATTAACATAGGATAAATATATTTTATTTAAAAAAGTACCTAATAGTTAGTAAGTTACTAATATAACCTAACCTACTTTTACTTAACTTACTTACTTAGCTAGTACAAAATAAAGTCAAATTGTATCTCTAACATGTTCGCACAGAATGTTTCAAGTAAGAGTCTTCAGTCTAAGCTCTGTTAGCAGCTACCTATGAAAATCTATACTAGTCTATACTAATATTATAAAGTTGAAGAGTTTGTTTGTTTGTTTGAACGTGCTAATGTCAGGAACTACTGGTCCGAATTGAAAAATTATTTAAGTGTTGGATAGCTTATTTATCGAAGAAGGCTATAGGCTATATAACATCACGCTATGATCCACGGGGGCGTCGCAGTAATCATAAACGCGGGTGAAACCACGGGCACATCTAGTTTTACATAAAACGAGTAATTGTGTTAGTGTGTTAGAATGATACACACTACATAAATGCTTTTCTAACTAGAGCTGGAATTTTTGAAACATACGTAGAATGCCACTCATCTCGCTATTAAATTTAGCAAGACTACTGCTAGAACATATATATGGCACAATGATTGGACACCAAATCATTGTCTATAGAACTTCGATCAAATATACCATAGATGCACATTCTCATACAAAAACCGCGTCAATATGTGGCACTGACCAGTACTACTTACATATAAGTGTTTGCATTTATTATGCAATCCAGGAAATAAACCGGAATAACCATTGAACGCCCACTGAGAAACATTTTGTAATAGTTTAGTTAAAACGCGTCAATGTAAAGCGTCCTAAGTGTGTTACTCGCGATACGCAAGCGTACTAAGTATATGGTACCAGTGTTGCCAACTCTTGTAAAGTCGAGTCGCTAGATTCAATATCAAAAGTCGCCAGAAAGTCGCTAAAACTGATTCAGGTTTGGTTTTTCGACTTTCAGGTAGTGAATTCCTAGAGCCCGCCTACCTGTGCAGCGCGTCCATAGTAGTCGGGCTGAACTTTTTTTTTTGTCCTTTTCTACCGAAAACCTGGAGATTTTCTAATTTTTTCTATATATATCTCTTCGCATTGTATAATTCTGTGTCGAATTAACAAAAAATGTACTTATTACATCCCCTAAAATTGTTTTTATTTGTACTCCAAAAGTCGCCAGATAAGTCGCTACAAAATTTTTAGCGACATATTTTATTTTTTATCGCTAAGGCATACACGAAAGTCGTCATTTCTAGCGACAAAGTCGCTAAATTGGCAACAGTGTATGGTACGGTCGCCACCGTAGTAGTGGTGTCGATTCGCTCTCGCTTACGGGCAGCGCACACAAGAGTGAGTGGGACAGGTGCATAATATAGCGCATACGACTGATTTATGCACAGTTTTGTTGGGGCCCTTTTTCGAGCGACGATCGTGCATCTATGATATATATCGATGCTATAGAATAAGAATAGAAATTAAAGAATTTCTATTTTCTATTAGGCAATCCCTATATCTTAGAATCAATTCAGCTGGCAACGCTGCATGTTTGTATTTTCAGACCAAACTGCAGCCATTACTTTGTATCCTCATACCATTTAAAGTGTCTTCCATTTAGGAAATACAATGTTTCCTACTAGGTTATTATATTAGTCACGATATTATTATTATTGGACAGAATATTCGAGTGCCTGATAACCAGTAATATTATAAACAAAGTCAATCGACTTGGCGTACGTGACACTTACATGTGTGATTCGTCACGGAATACTTTATTTTAGACTAGCTTTTGCCCGCGGCTTCGCTCGCGTTAATTTAGAATTTGACATTCAATTCGGGTTGTACTCTGCTTGTAATAATATAATCTAATCATGATTCGAAAGAAACGTGGCGCCATCTATTATCATAAGAACGTTTTTGTTGTTTTCCTCGGGAACAGTAATTTTTTTCGGGATGAAAGGTAGCCTATGTCCGTTTCTGTACACCTGTCAACGTATATGCAAAATTTCAGGATGATCGGTTCAGTGGTTTAGTCGTGAAAAGTTAACAAACAAACAAACAAACTCATTTTCGCTTTTATAATATTAGTTAGGAAGGATTAGGATACACTCATTGTTCTACGAAGTCTTCGTTACACCGGCGCCGCACCGGTCGTTACGTCATCTACAATGTAGATTCTAGACATACAGGCGACGACCGCGCCCTCTTCTATGACTCAAATAGGTAGCTCACAGTGCTATCGTTTACATTAATAAAACTATGTAAATATTTATATTCAAGCTAACACGCAAACGCGTCGAGCTCAAGACATGCACCTCATTAAATGAATTGTTAATTTATTATTGGTCGTTTCAACAGCTAAGGAAAACATTGTAAGGAAACCTATGTCTTAAAATTTTCTACTACGTGATTTTGACGTGATGAAATAGGCTACATGCTTACACCCTCGTTACACGAGAAAACGAAAGAGATAAGTAAGGCTTATGGAGCCTACCTGACTAAAATCACCACGGGTGTAACAATCCGCTGCTTTGACTGATAGGTGGATTGCTGGAACTGTAGTGCAGGGTCATTGGGCCTACATGGTGGTTTATGGCCTAAGCCATCTTACACTGAGACGAAATCCCTGCCCAGCAATGTGACAAATTATAAACATAATGGGCTAATATTTCTATAATACAATCCCAACTCTGCAATGTTTTAATACTTATCTGATTGGTTGTTAAATACATTTTTATTGCCACGAATATAAGTAGATATTCATTACATATATGGCAATAAAGTCCATTAATAGATATTGTTTATATCGCATAGATGTACCTAATTAAATAAATTAACTGAGGTAAAGTTATTTATTAATGTATAACGATTAAAAAAGAGGTAAAGTACCTTTAGCGGTAATTGGAATTGCCACAGACCTAGGAATTCCCTCAAACCGATAGTCCGACTGGGGAAGTACTAGTACAAGTAATGTATGTAAATAGCAGTTGTATTACTAATACTACTTTATCCGCTAGGTACATTTGTGTGGGGGCCCAGGGATCTTGCTCTATTATAAAACAAAGTCCCCCGCCACGTTTGTCTGTCTGTTCGCGATAGAGCCTCGCTGATTTCAGCATGAATGGGCTGGCTCGACCGGGGAAGGACTAAGGTTCTCACAGAATATCGACGTGAAATACCAGTATTCCTACTGTTGTGTTTCGTTCGGTAAGTTAGAGTACCGGAAGCCCAATCACCCCCTTTCCTCCATCCCGCTCCTTCTCCTTCCCACAACCTTTCCTAAAGGGTCGGCAACGCGCAATGATGCCTCTGGTGTCGCAGGCGTCTATAGGCTACGGTGACCACTTACCATCAGGTGGGCCCGTATGCGTGTTTGCCACCTTCGATGTATAAAAAAAAACTCAAGATCTACTAAAGGATTTTCATGAGGTGTTCACCAATAGACAGAGTAATTCATAATGAAGGTTTAGATGTATAATTAGTTAAGGTTTAGTACCCGTGCGAAGCCGGGACGGGTCGCTAGTCTAATATAAAAATACTGGCAGATGCGTCTTTATTTACTGAATCCAAATAAGGAAAAAGTCAAATTCGAAAAAAGTATACATAATATTATCTTCTGTTTACGTGAATGTTATTTATTGAATTTAAACTACTACATAAGGACTTTATCGCATTGTTTAGTTAACACTTTATTTATACCATTTAGAAACTGCTACACTACTACTACCTATTATTAAATTGCCATAAGACGGCAGAATAATCATATAATCATATTTTCTAATACCTATGTTCGCTGCGGGCTGTTTAGTGTTAATATCAGTACACGTGAACTCTCGAGAGTTTACGAGGTATCGATTGATTGCACAGATGACGTAAGTGTGGCAGTCGGCGCATCGCCACGCCCGCTAGTGCGCAAGGTGTTGCGGGTTCAATATCCACACGGGTAATTTTTTTTTTATAATGTACCGTAAGTTGTTCTGTATGTATGTAGGTGTTCTTTGAATCCATATTTTGGCGTCTAAGAGATTATCCCTAGTAAGTTAGTAGTATTA
Source organism: Catocala sponsa (assembly GCA_963564715.1). Classification (NCBI taxonomy): domain Eukaryota; kingdom Metazoa; phylum Arthropoda; class Insecta; order Lepidoptera; family Erebidae; genus Catocala; species Catocala sponsa. Next base: position 6,620,085 of record OY751334.1, read on the forward strand.
CTAGATATTTATAAAAAAATAAGTAATTTGAGATGCCAGAGAAATACAGGACTTCGTACGTACTGGTGCAGAATTGTTATGCAAAAATAAAACAGAAAATTAAAGAAATCTATCAATCTATGTATGTACCTACTTTGTGCTCGCTAATGACGCTAATTTCCATTTTTTTTTTAAATCTACTTTTTAATTGTTACATAAGTATGTTGCTTACTATGACTCTTATATTTTAATCTATACTAATTATATAAAGCTGAAGATGTTTGTTTGCTTGAACGCATAAACGCGACCGAAACCGCGGGAACATCTTCATATATTTTGACAATGTCCGTTTTGATGTATCATGTAAATATATCGTGAACAATGTATAAGTTTGGTCGTACTTATTTTTAGCCGTAGGTATTTATATTTGTAGGTATTTGTATTTATATTTCTGTTCACTCTCGACTGTAAATAGATCATTAATTCTCGTGAAAAATATAAGCTACACTATAATCTATTAATAGCTTACTACGTACGTAGAAAGTGCGTCATTTAAGAATGTTCGGTGTAAATATTGGGCGTATAATAATATCTTATTCAAGTCCAATGTCCTCACACATCTTCAAATCTGTAAAATTATATTATATAGGAGACGAGTAAAATGCAGCGAGATGTTTTCTATTAAGCTTGAGGTGTCACTCAAACTAGGGGGTAGGAACGTACCGCCCGGGTAGGAACGTACCACCCTATAGAAACTTACAGCCGAACAACCCTAGTGTTTTATACCGGTAGTGTATGGTTGCGTAGTCCGTAATAATAATATAATATTCTACCACATACACACAACACCATTTAGCCCAAATTATGCAGAGCTTGTACTATGGGTACCTACTAGACAATAGATAAACATACATATATAATTATATGTATTTTTTTGTAAATACATGCATATTATACATAGAAACACCCAGACCAAGACAACATCCATGTTCATGCACACAAATGTTTGACTTGTGCGGGGATCGAACCCGCGACCTCAGGCGTGGCAGTCGGTTATACTAACTACTACGCCATCGAGGCCGACAAATCGGCTGAAAAAGGAGTACAATAGTGGACTTAAATCAACTTTAAATTGAATCTTAATATCTAGCAATAACTGAATGCCTTAATAAACTAGTTTTGAACAAAAATAATAATCATAGTTATGGCAAGAAAGGATATTTTAATATATTTAAATTATTATAAGCTACGCCTGAACTAGGTTAGACCTGTTTCAGGCGATCAATTAACTAGCTATTTTAAAAGTGGACATTTATTTAAATAATCTGCTCAATCATTAATATTACTAAATATAAACTTAAGCTAAAACTTTCTGTACAAGTACAAACAACTGTGCCATACAATAAAATGCTTAGGTACTTAAAGTATAATTACATCATTTTAATATTTGTAACAAATTCTCTAAAGGACCACAGGAGAACAGTAGGTAATCTATACTAATATTATAAAGCTGAAGAGTTTGTTTGTTTGTTTGTTTGCTTGAACGCGCTAATCTCAGGAACTACTGGTCCGATTTGAAATCTATACTAATATTATAAAGCTGAAGAGTTTGTTTGTTTGCTTGAACGCGCTAATCTCAGGAACTAATGGTCCGATTTGAAAAATTCTTCCAGTGTTAGATAGCCCATTTATCGAGGAAGGCTATAGGCTATATATCATCACGCTAAGATCAATAGGAGCTGAGCACCAATGAAGAATGTTTCAAAATCGGAGGGTATTTTTTCCTTTTGAGAGCTTCCGCTGCGTGCGCTGCGTAAACAGTTAAAGTTTCGCAAAAATCATGTATGACAGAATTGTTCCTCTATAAAACTTCTAAAAAAAAGTCTGCGACAGCATATGTCTATCTTTTAAGGTTGGCTCACTATAACCATTTTTATGCTAACCCAATTTGTTCTAAAATAATGCATTATTTGCGAAGGTATTATTATAAACATGATATTAATCCTTATCCAAATAAATACGTTATTCATCACAAGTATTTAATTTAAAACAAAATTGCCCTTTACATCATTCGATTTCAATGAATATCTTAGGAGATATCGCAATTTTAAAATAACATTGCAGCACAATAATTACCCATTACAGACATAGTACAAACGATGTTTCTCCTGGTTTATTCTACGTGATTACTACTGGTTCGATTTGAAAAATTCTTTTAGTGTTGGATAGCCTATTTATCGAGGAAGGCTATAGGCTATATAACATCACGCTACGACCCACGGGGGCGGCGCAGTAATGATAAACGCGGGTGAAACCGCGGGAACATCTAGTATACTAATAATATCGACATTTTGTTTGTTGATATTTTCGTCTACATTTATTTCAAAACGTTTCAGTAAGTATGATATAGTTAGACTCAAGCTCTATTAACTTTGATACGGGCAACAATATTGTAAGAAAAAGAAACCGCGATGAAATTCTCCATAGTACTTATAACTTCATTACATCGTAATTAGTAACACGTAAGACGAAAAGAGAATAACCATAATAAGTAAGTATGCGGTCTTGTGTTTACGTTTACGTAACATTTAATAAGTCGTATCATCATCAATCATGTTGGAAATATGAGTTGCTTTTTAAATCCACTGTCACTAAAAACAATGCTAGTAGATAAAAATTAAAATCACAGGCATCACGGCGACAAAGAATAATATATGTAGACTCTCAAATACCGACTATTTTTAGCTCCGCGAGGAAATTGAAACTACAACTGCACCTAAATATCTAAGATATATTCTTGTGCTATAACCGTGTGCAATGGCTGTTGCCAAGACAACCAATTTTATTACAATTGCTTTAGACCGTCTCAAAAAGCACTTAATATAATAATAATATGTTATAAACGTTCTCCGGTTATAAATTATTATAATTTTCAGTCTTTAGTACCCAAAATTCTAAATATACTATCCAGTATGTTTCAGCAATATGTTCCAAAATTAAATTTTTAAACAACTATGATTTCTCGACTACACATCGTCGACATGATAAATGGCGCGTTTATTTGAGGACTGATGTTATCTGGAAAAACAGCAAGCTAAATACATGTTGTGACTTTTGATTCAACCTATGTAGGTAACAGAAGATTTGCTCATATCTAAAGTATAGTGACACTAACCAAAATTGAAGTATATAACACTAGATGTTCCCGCGGTTTCACCCGCATTTATCGTTACTGCGCCGGCCCCGTGGGTTGTAGCGTGATGTTATAATAATATAGCCTATAGCCTTCCTCGATAAATAGAGTATCCAACACTAAAATAATTTAATTTTTCAAATCGAACCGGTGGTTCCTGAGATTAGCGCGTTCAAACAAACAAACAAACTCTTCAGCTTTATAATATTAGTATAGATGTATGCATCCGCGATACTATTAATAAAAATATTGACGTCATTCGGATATAATACAAGATTTGTTAGGAATATAAAGTGCCTTGGGTAGCCGTTTAATCATTTTGGAAAATTCTAGACATAAAATATGAACTTACTCGGCCGTTTATGCTTGTGACATTTATTATTCATGTCTATTACAGTATCCTAATAAACTATCCATTCTAATAACCGGAGTGCTATATTCCAAACATCTGCAGCTTTTTACTGTGCTTATACAGTAAAAAGAAGATAATACACACAAAAACATCCCACGTAATGGTAAGCGCTTACTGTAACTCAAAGCCGTTCGTTCGACTATGAATATGATTCATTCGTAGCCCAACTTTCAAAAAAGGCATTGATCCGCTGCCTACTTAGACGTTACATCGATTTGTCGCCTCTGCAAGAAACATTGTTTAGAAAACCTCATTTAGGTACTAAAGACAGATATTATTATATCCTGAGGAAATCTGGCAATCTACAGATCAGTCAAAACAATACCTGCAACTTTAATCCTAACCAGATCTGCTGTGGTATACTAGCAACCGATTCTAAATTAAAGATAATAATCTATCTAGCAACATCTATCTTCTAATCTTACTAGCTAAACCTCCGCAATTTGCTTCTGAATCGTCTGCTTAGCGGTCGTTTCGCACAAACTGTGCGATCCACACGATTTTAAATAATACTTTGTAGACTTCGATCAAAATGTGTAGTAGATCCTCGCTGGTTTCAGCATGAATGGGCCGGATCGACCGGGGTGGTACTACCCTCTCACAGAATACCGGCGTGAAGTAACGGTACCCGTACTGTTGCGTTTCGTATCGGTGAGTGAGAGAGCCGGAGGCCTAGTTACCCCGGATCCTTTTCCTATCTTTTCCTTTGCCCTTTCCCTCCTTCATTCCTTTTTAAAGGGCTGGCAACGCATTTGTAACTCCTTTGGAGTTGCGGGTGTCCATGGGCGGCAGTAATCGCTTACCATCAGGCGATCCGTCTGCTCGTTTGCCCTCCTATGCCATAAAAAAAAAGATATCAATTCGCATAAGTACTTGCAATTTATTTGCGTGCGTATCGATTCCGTTTGAAAAAGTAAACAGTATTACGTAGGTAAGTACACTAAATATACTATTATTTTAGCCTTTAATTAGTACATATACCTATGCTAAACAATTTCAATGTTATTTTTCTAGAACCAGTAGTCTTATATCATGTAGACTGTGACAATCTTGACCTTCGAGTCGTATTTACTCTATTTATAAGTATTTCTGACACGGTTATCTGCTGTATGCAGTGTAATCGATCCTGTTAGTACAGAGTATGTCAATGATTATAATATCGAATATAGTAAGTTTACTTTACAGATATAACATAGAACATAAAATGGTGGTCATATTACATGTCGTATGTAGGTTAATTTAGATAATGATTACGTAATGTCACTTATAACATTATACACTCCAAAGCTATCAGTAAAGATATTCTGAGCATGATTCTTCAGTTTATTATACTGCTCTTCTAAAATTAATGACCGACTACTTATTAAGAATAAAGATTATATATACTTACATCAATAGCAAATGATGATCAGTATCCAATTGTTGTTTGTTTACATGTAAAATATAAACGATATTGTTTACCCAGACGTAAACAGCAAAGATATATAATTATGATTCATCACCATTTTAAGACGTCTGAAGTAAGTAGGTAAGTGTCTACTATGTACCTATACCTATTTATTCTGTGCCTATACAGTGCCAGCTTTAGGGGGGTGCGACCGAGGCGGCTGCCCGGGGCGCCAGGTACTACAGGGCGCCGCGCACGCCAGCTCAACTTATCCACTTAATTTGAATTCCTATTTTTATCGATCTAAAGGAAAACTAGACTCAGCGTATTAACTTTTATATACTTATCTAGTAGGAGTGAGTATGAGTCGTGGTATGAGTATTCTATGTCTAACAAACACGACCTGTCATTTTGTAGCTTGTCGTATCTCTCACTAAATAATGTAGAACAAAATAGAGGCAACTGGCGAGAAATTGCTACCTACTCTTATTCTTTGCTTTGTACAAAGGAGGTCAATACTCGTAGGTTCACAAACAAATCAAAATACCTTTTTAGAAAATCTGTAAGTATATAATAATTAATAACTTACCTTCGAATTATTTATTTATTATTTACAATGGCCTATTTCGTAATTGATGTCATTAACTAATACGCCCATTTAGTCTCGTTTAAATATGTCTTTCCATTTTTAGTCGGGGAAGTCCCCATAGATAGAGCGAATGAAACAAGCTATTGTAGCAGCAACTAAATTAGTATCCTAACTTGATACGCAGCCCTTTTTAAACCACAAACGTCACTAAGACGCATCAAACGTAGACCGGGTGAAGAGGCTACTTATGAACCAAGATTTTAATACTCTTTTGCACAACGTGTTTATATTTATGGAGGAAACATTATACCTAACACTTGCAAGACTTTTCTATCACAAGGAATTTCTTGTATGACATAAAAAATAATCGAAATAAAGAAGAACTTATGTAAAGAAAAACTTAAGCGACATTGTTCTTTACTGCAAGAAAAGTTAACGGTCAATTTTAAATCTGATATTGATGGAGATTTATTGTGCGATAAAATAGGTTTGCAACACTATCTCGAAGATAGTCAGGCAACTTCTATCGAAACATAATACAAAAATCACAATCTTTATGAGTTATATCCCAATATTAGAATAATTATTATCGCTGCGTATTTTGTTAACAATACCAGTAGCTGTTGCAAGTGGCGAACGAAGATTTTCTAAACTTAAATTGATAAAAACTTATTTGCGGTCTACAATGTCTCAAAAAGATTGACTAGTTTGGCCGCGCTTATCTATTGAAAATCAAGTTGTAGAATATCTAAATTTTGCCAGTCTTATCAGAGTTTGCTGACAAAAAAGCTAGAAAATAAGATTTAATTTTTTTAATGGTTCTCGACGAGCACGTCATGAACCATTAAAAAAAATACAGATAGGTAAGGTGACAGACAATATAGATATTAGATAGGTAAGGTGCATTGTTTAGACTTTAAATGGTTAGTTAAAGTATGTTATTATCTATCTATACTTATAATAAAACTGTAGAGAGGTCAATTCTGTACATTGAATATATATTCAAAATTAATATTGGAAGATGAATGGTGATCGATACTGATGACAAAAATGCAATCAGTAAATTTTTTGTCTGTCTGTCTGTCTGTCTGTATGTGCACGCATGGGTCAAAAACTACTGAAGGGATTTTAACCAAACTTGGTACGATTGTAGTCCATACTCCTGGGCAAGTTATAGGCTATATAACATAACGCTAAGACACATAGGAGCTGCGCAGTGACGATAAATTTGAAGCAAGTCGGACGAAAATGCGCTTTCGAGCTCTTATCCTCGCATACGTTGATCATACACCAAAAGTATGTATTACAAAGACGATGGTCTTCAAAAGATCTACAAAAAAATCCTTAATAGTATATATCTATCTTTTATAAATTAGCCACAATAACGTGTTTAATCGTTAGGCATTTCTTCAAAGTGTATTAAAATACATAAATATATTGTATTTCACATAAATATATCTTTATCAAACTCCCATATTCAAAAAGTACACTTTAATATTTATATAATAAAAAAAAATATAGGAATCGGTTTATAAACACACAAGATATAGATGAAATAAAACTTCCAAATCTCGCCGCGCCAGTATGGGTACGGCTATACGGTTGATTGTTGTTTAACGCGCGAAACGGCCATCCGCTGCATTTATAAAAAGGCGGGGGCGCTCACGCGCTGACTTCACTCACATTTTGTTTGGTTGAACGCGGTAATCTAAGGAACTACGGGTAAAAATTAGAAAAATATTTCAGTGTTGGATAGCCCATTTATAGAGGAAGGCTATAGGCTATATAACATCACGCTACGACCAATAGGAGCGGAGCATAAATGAAAAATATTGCAAAAACTAGGAAAATTCTCTTATGTGAAGCAGACGAAGTTGCGCGGGTCAGCTAGTTAATAATAAATAAGTACATGTGATGTTTGTAGTTTTCTATTAATTCCATAAAATATACGGTACAAATTAAATTTTTTCAATTGTAATGAAATAAGTAGGTAAAGGTACCTAAAAGGGCGCCAAAGTCATGACTTGCCCGGGGCGCGGGCGCCTAGATAGCTAAGGCTAAGGCCGGCCCTGTACTTATATTTACCTATAGGAGAACTAGATAGCTTAGAAGTGCAAACGTAACCGGGTTATAAATAATTTTTTATTATTAGGTACGTCAATATAAACTTCCCTACCTCAGGTGGAAAGTGAATAAGTAATTGGATTACTGTTCGAAGTAGGAGCCATGCAGTCAGAGCGAGGCTTGAAAGTAAAAATACATATTTTATAATAACACATAAGTACCTGATATGAGTAAGTGCAATAGATAGGTAGGTAGGTACATACATATTATAGAAATAATTTAGCATAGTTCATACGTAATTAGTCTTGTCTGGCAACATACCGACTAGCGTTATCGATCGTCACGCGAAACGCGAATGCTATCGTTTTATCTCCGTCGAGATAATTCTGGAATGGTTATTTCGGTCCAGTATACGTCGTTTGCATATTAGCTATTTCTATTATAAATATCACTAGAAATTGGTAGGTAAGTACCTAACTAGGTACCTGTTTATTGTGGATTCGTAAACAAAACTGCGATCTTTGACAACGGACGACACCGGCATCCGGTCTTAAATGTAATGACATCAAACGAAAGGTGAATGAACAAAAATAGCGGTCACGCACGCTACTACCGCGGCACTTTAGCCGTATTTGGATGAGATAATTATATGGACTTGGTGTAGACGCCACCTGGGTGCTTATACTATATTATGTACCTACCTATGTATAAAGTACATAGGGACCTACTTGACTGTTTTTTACGTTACCTACTTATGTACCTAGGTATTATAGAAATCAGAAGTTCATTAAATCTTGTAGGTACTTAATTATCTAGTAGACTACCTAAACCTCAAATGAAACTAAGTATATTATGTAGAAACAAGATGGCACGATAGCAAGGTAGGTAGGTACCTACCTAGTTGTGACGCGATAGCGAGATGCTCCCAGGCCTCTTTCGTTCATATCAATTAAATTCGTTCGCAACATACCTATTTAAATATTCGCCAAAGTTAACTTTGTAGGTAGGTACCTACCTACTTAATTACCTACCAGTGTTATACCTGTGTAGGTTATAGTACCTATTGGTAACACTGGTAGATAGGTGCCTATCGAAGTAGTACATACATACCTACCTACGGTATGTACCTTACAGAGACTGACTACCATAGGTACAGTAGGTCTATCTAAACACAAAGGAGTTAAAAATCAAGAGTAACACTTAGCAATTTCTTTAATTACCTGTATATTTACGAAGCTCTACAGAAATTTACATTTTGTTTGTGAAGAAGGTAAGAGGTGAGTAAAGGCACACAATAAAATACAGAAATGAGTTCAACCATTTATTTTCATTGAGATACTGATAGCTTAATACCGGAATGTTTAATCGACCTCCTCGATGGTAGGTCCAGCGCCGCCACCGGGTGCCGCGCCTCCGGCTCCGGGAGCGCCGCCGGGGAAGCCAGGCATGCCACCGGGCATACCACCGGGCATGCCACCAGCGCCCTGGTACATCTTCGTGATGATCGGGTTGCAGATACCTTCCAACTCCTTCTGTTTGTGCTCATACTCTTCCTTGTCAGCAAGCTGGTTGGAGTCTAGCCACTTGATGGTGTCGTTACACTTGTCAAGGATGGTCTGCTTGTCAGAGTCCGTGATTTTGTCCTTAAGCTTCTCATCCTCCATGGTCGACTTCATGTTGAAGCAGTAAGACTCCAGGGCGTTCTTAGCCTGGATGGTCTCCTTCTGCTTCTCATCCTCGTTCCTGTACTTCTCGGCCTCATTAACCATGCGTTCGATCTCCTCCTTTGAAAGACGGCCCTTGTCATTGGTGATTGTGATCTTGTTTTCCTTGTTGGTCGACTTCTCGACGGCAGACACGTTCAAGATACCGTTGGCGTCGATGTCGAAAGTGACCTCGATTTGGGGAACGCCACGGGGCGCAGGTGGGATGCCAGTCAGCTCGAACTTGCCGAGCAGGTTGTTATCCTTGGTCATGGCACGCTCACCCTCGAATACTTGGATAAGTACACCGGGCTGGTTGTCAGAATAGGTAGTAAAGGTCTGGGTTTGCTTGGTGGGGATGGTGGTGTTGCGCTTAATCAAGGTGGTCATAACACCGCCAGCGGTTTCGATACCGAGTGACAGCGGGGTTACGTCGAGCAGCAACAAGTCTTGTACTTCCTCGGACTTGTCTCCGTGAAGAATGGCGGCCTGGACGGCAGCGCCATAAGCTACGGCCTCATCAGGGTTGATGGACTTATTCAGCTCCTTACCATTGAAGAAGTCTTGGAGAAGCTTCTGCACTTTGGGGATACGAGTGGAACCACCCACAAGTACGATATCGTGGATTTGGGACTTGTCCATTTTAGCATCGCGGAGAGACTTCTCAACGGGCTCCATGGTGGACCTGAACAGATCGGCGTTCAGTTCCTCGAAACGAGCCCTGGTGATAGATGTGTAGAAATCGATACCCTCAAACAGGGAGTCGATTTCAATGCTAGCCTGGGTAGACGAGGAGAGAGTTCTCTTCGCCCTTTCGCAGGCAGTGCGGAGTCGTCGGAGGGCCCTCTTGTTGGTAGCAAGGTCCTTCTTGTACTTCCTCTTGAATTCCTGGACAAAGTGGTTGACCATTCTGTTGTCGAAGTCTTCTCCACCCAAGTGAGTGTCACCGGCGGTGGATTTTACCTCAAAGATACCATCCTCGATGGTGAGGATGGACACGTCGAAGGTACCGCCGCCGAGATCGAAAATCAGGACGTTACGTTCTCCACTACCCTTCTTGTCAAGGCCGTACGCAATCGCAGCAGCTGTCGGTTCATTGATGATACGGAGAACGTTCAAGCCAGAGATGGTACCCGCATCTTTCGTGGCTTGTCTTTGTGAGTCGTTGAAGTACGCTGGAACCGTGATTACTGCATTCTGCACCGTTTTGCCAAGGTAGGCCTCGGCTGTTTCCTTCATTTTTGTGAGCACCATAGAGCTGACTTCCTCAGGGAAGAAGGTTTTGTCTTCTCCCTTGTAGGCGACCTTAATCTTTGGTTTACCACCATCACTGACAACTTCGAAAGGCCAATGTTTCATGTCAGCTTGTACGGTGGCATCTTCGAATTTACGGCCGATAAGACGTTTGGCATCTGTAACAAGCAAACAAGGAAATTGTAGAAAAGTTCAACAAATAATTCAATATTAAGAATATATTGTTAATTCCTCAGATTATTTTTATCATTCAATATGTTCAGAGACTCTAGTCTAGTATATTGGGTATCATCATAAAAACTTTTCAAGTATCAAGACTGTTAATGTTAGCTTAACCTTAAAGTACCATGTTGACCTTGCAAGCAACAAATGAGTCATCAAATTATCACGATAAATTTACCTATAGAATACACCAAAATTATTAATATGGGCTTTAGTCATCAATAGAGAAATTATGACTAGCAGCTGTGTCAATGACTCATTACGCCTACAGTTTTTTATATCGTTTGAAGATAAGCTTTGTCTAAGCTAACTCTTCCTACGCTTACAACGCCTAGGTACTACATCATATATCAAAGCTATAAATCATTCTCCAATATACCTATAGAAATCTAAGTTTCAATGACAAAGAATTAACCTAGTGCAATCGATCTATGGCCTATTTCGTAATTAGGATGCTATGTCAGTGACCCTAAAAAGGTGACGCGAGAAACGGGTCACGCGTTATTCACGTGTCAGTTAAATCATTGGTTCAAGTAGATAATGTTATCTAATAAAACTGATAATTTTATTGTTACATAAAGCTAGTTATCAATAACCAAACCGCATGCGAGTTTTATAGCCATGTGGTTTCCGGTGACAACTCTTTAGTTAGTTACGATATTAGGAATGAAACGCTATTTATTAATGCATGGATGACGTAATAATTTGCACAAAATATAAAATAAAGTGGTTTTGGAGTCAAGATACTTGATAGTAGCCGCATAAAACCTAGATTGTATACATTATGCTTACCGAAAATTGTGTTGTTAGGGTTCATCGCCACCTGGTTCTTGGCGGCATCACCGATGAGGCGCTCGGTGTCGGTGAAGGCGACATAGGAGGGCGTCGTCCTGTTACCCTGGTCGTTAGCGATGATTTCCACCTTACCGTGCTGGAATACTCCCACACACGAGTAAGTGGTACCCAAATCAATACCTACAGCGGGTGCTTTAGCAGCCATCTGAAACAATAAAACCTCGTGTTAGTATAAAGCTGAACTTTGTACGACCTTAGCATAATATGATAATTAGTAAAAAAACTAGAGGTTATGTGCCGCCATTTTGATGGCGGCTTACGGTAAGTTACGGGAAATTTACTCCCACGTGGGAAATTATACACAGCAAACACACATGGAAACATACAGAATAAAGAGAACACTAAAATATGATTCTAGAAACACTATCTAGGCGGTTAATACCCCGGCGGCCATTACAAGAAAATCGATACGGTGCGGTAGCAGAAAGTTCTCGATCGCGGTAATGAATAATGCTAGGAAACAGCAAAGAATTATAAATGTTATAATGAAACCGAACAGCTTAGAATATTATAGTATACCTGCAGGTAGTAACCACGTGTTAGTTATTGGCCAGAACAAAGGAGTTTATTGATACAAAGCGAATTAAAACCAACCTTGTAATCCCTTGAAATACTTTTTTCGTTGAATAATTAAACAGAAATGTCACAATAATTTGAGGTACAAAATATCATACAGATGAGTTTCAGTAAAGATGGAAATACCGCGCCTCAACACCCCAGTTATTTTTACCAGAATTTCAAAAATTACTAGACCATTTTAAACATTACTAAATAATTTGGAACACATATAGCAAAATAGAAGAAAACGTGACTTACTTTGTTTTCTTTTGTGTAAAACTATCTCAGTCTTGACTTGTTAAGTCGTAGAGCAAAAACTCAGCAAAGGTGCGCGATTGACGGCTTCGTTTCACGAAATAAACTGGCGTTGGAATTTCACCAAGTAGTTTATATGCGACGGGATGCGTCACTCGACGTCACTCGGAGTTTCTGGAATATTCCCGACCGTTGACCAATAGAATTCGCTCCCTCCCAGCGTGCTGGTCTGTCATTGGTCGATATAGAAATCTGCAGGATTTCACGGCACATCTGTTGGTTAATAGTGATGTCCTCAATGTTAAGTTAGTAATGATTTTATCGATTGTAATAACGTACTTTTGTTCAAGATAGCGTCATTTTATACCAGAATGGAGTACTTTAATTGCTTAGGACATCAATTTACAAAAAATAAGTACTTAGGACTCTTCTTGATCTCTTCAAAAAACATGATTAATTGTTATATTTTATAAATACAAATACGTATGTTATATCACTTTTTACTATTTTATGTTTATGTGTGTGTATTTAATATTTACATCGTTTAACTCATTTAACATTATTATTAAGTTATTATACATATCAAATAAAATCTAATTCAGGAGACTATTTAAAAAAATATGTACCTAGACATTACACAAAATAATGCTAATTTTGATAAAATTATATGCATCTCGTCAATACTACTATCGTATAACGTTCAGCCGATATTTTACATTTAATATTTACAGATATACTAATACTAGTTACTCGCTTACTAAATGATGAACTTTTACAAATTAAATAGATTTTAATCAACGTAAAAGGTGTTCTTATTGTAATTTTACGTGTTGTATGTATTATTTTTTATTACTGTAAAGTAGTACTATGCTTTTATACATATTTATGCTTTATATTAATTGTACTTTAAATTGGATAAATAGCAAATTATGGAATATTTTTGCTATTTATATATAGATTTCTAACAAGATCGACCCACTGCCAAAATATCACAACTGGAATTTAATAAGAAAATATATACAATTATTATCTTACATCCTAAGTATACTTTGTGTTTTAATTATTTAGTACCTATACTTATTATTACTATATATACTTATTTTGACTAACTAATGTAATACATTAATTAATGCCGATTTTTTAGTACTTAGCGTGGCTCAGAGTGAATCCGAGTAAATACCAAATTACTCAGCAATTTTCGTATAAAGTAATTACCTACCTGTTTAACAGTTGATACCGTTCAACATCTATACTATTACAAAACTGTAAAAACTTCTTAAATCTGAAAGTATGTTTTGTTTCATGTCTTTTTGTTTGTTCGAGCTTTACGCAAAATCAATTAGATGGATTTAGATTTGTTGACACATTTTGATAGCTTGCAGTTCAATCTAAACTATACGTGTTATTGAATTCCGTTCAATGGAACTGGAGCTATATTAAATTATGTAATCCATGTTTCATTGAAAATATTACAAAATATATTAATAATAGATATGAACAGTTGAAAAGTAATACGAAGTATAAAAATAGAATGAATAAACTATTGTTTATTGCGAGCACCTATTCGTTTGTCATGGTCGTACCAATGCAAAAAGCAGGACAATGAAAGATAACTGAGGAGCATAGGCAAAAGAGGTTAGTTTTGAGTTATTCTTAATTTATTTTTGAATCTATAACTGAAACCGTTCATCTTAATACCCTGTAAAAGTAAGACTATTATGTTTATCTTGTTATCTATACTAATATAATAAAGAGAAGAGGTTTGTTTGTAATGATATAACTCAAAAACTAAACTATCGATTAATAAAATACTTTCTCCATTAGAAAGTTATATTATTACTGAGTAACTTAGACTATATTTTATTTTTTAAAAGTACTGTTACACCTAACGTAACCTACTTTTACGCGAGCGAAGCCGCAAGCAAAAGCTAGTGAGAGATAAAATTGTAATTATTGTTAAGCAATTATTTATAGACTCATTTGGTATTGTATACCTAGGTGAATTAGTAATTTCTACGTGACTAGCTAAGACATATTTGAAACCTCAAAATAAACTTAGTAATGTCTCTTGCCCATGACTCCATGCACCCGAATCACATCTGAAGCTATGCCTAATACCTCATTCTATTGAATAAAATTGGTTTAGCGTCTCGTCTTATTATGTTGATTAAATTCTATGTTCAACCGAATCCGGTTGTTATTATTTTTGATTTGAATTATGGAAATTGTTAAGTACATGGGCCTCTTGTCAGTATACAAAGAGTTAGCCCATAGTCTACTATGCTTGCCAAAGGCAAAGGCCAGTGAGCACATAAATCTTTGCAGCAATTTTCTTACGATGTTTTTCTTCATATAACTTCGAAAAGTCAGAAATAAAGGCCGTGGAATCACAAATAATTTTCTGAAATATTTACAATGTACAGACACATCCTATTTAAAGGAACACCTGAATGTATCGTGTGTCTTCTCTTAGCTAAAATTCTACAGTGATTCCAAGACTCAGAGCAATCAAATTAATATAGTTTTTTACAGTTTTTCTTGACGTACTAACAACTACATTTATCGACAAGCATTTAGAGCAAGTCTAATCATATCGACAGTCGATATTTAACAGCACATCCAACACTATAATAATGGATGTGTGGTAACTGATTCCATGCTGTTACCAACGAAAAAATATTTTGTTAATATTGAGTTGACTGACTTATTTTAAGTCCTCATCTTTTATATATATCTTCATTAAATAATTTCATATAATAATGATATACTTCGTAACATCAACATTTGTTATGAAATATGATGATTCACACGGAACCATTTCAATTATTAATTACGTGGCCAACCCATTCTAGAAAGATGTTTCTAGAAAGCGCGGGGAAATATAAGCACCACCTCTAATTTGATTTTCCTAGAATCCTTTGTTGTCTATATAGCATAACTAAGGCGACGAGTGGAAATAAAACACATGTTAAAACTTCAATATTTTATAATAAAAACAGTCCAATACAAAGAAATAAATAGAACATTCCTAATTATTGCAACATGCGCCCTATTTGTACATTCACCATTTTCAATAGAACATTTGCATATCTCTGCTACAGAATCCTACTTACAAAATTCTACATTATTTTCTCTTCAAAAGTATGCTGTTTGCACTCAGTATTATTCTTATAAAACAAGATAACTGACTTATTACTATTCTTATAGGCTTTGTCCTTAAAACCCCAGAAAGGAATCACACTTAAAACATACTCCACCGCATTAAATACAAAATGTTCACATGGTGCAATTTATGACCTTATTACACTGATTTGAACAGGAAAATAAAACTTTTATACAAAAACACAAAACAACTGATTAAAACAGGAAAACTTATTTTTAATGTATTTCTACAATTATAATATAATTTAACTTTAAGTAAGTAAATCAAAACGTAGTCCCAAATCAATCTACCAAATAGCCACACCAACGTTCTTTTGGGCTTAAACTATTGAGTCACTACAGCACACTGGCAGCTGGATACAGAAGATTTTCAATTACGTCTGACATTCCAATTGGCAGGTTACCTCATATCGCTTTCGAAAATACACCAATATGATATCATACTATAATATCTTCATTAGCCCTGGTACTTTACAACCATAAAAACAAAATTATTACAGCAATTGTCCGTTTAGAAGAACATATTATTTTCGTTATTGCCATGTTATCCGGCCTACCTAATGACATGGCAATGGTAGGAACAGGAGACCCATATGACAGCTACGAATTACATTCAAGGCTTACATAAACAGAGGCGCAAGTCTAGCATCACTTTGTTTGTAGAACAAAATCAAATGTAACAGATTTTTTTCATATCACACTAAATCTACACAGATGCTCTCAAAGATTTTATTTTCCTATCCTTACATTATAATGTGACTAGAACTAACTATCAGCTAACAGTGTGTTAGTATCACGAGATTCTGAAGTAAGTCTGATACGCGACGCCTAGTGAAGTTGTGAGGAACCACGCGAAACAGGACCACCATGTCGCGAAGCCGAACACTCCTCTGTACACGTCCAATGTGAATACCTGGGAATTAAAACAAAAGCTTAGTCAACAAACAAAAATCGTAAGGAAACCTGCACGTCTGAGAGTCCATAATGTTAGTGAAGATAAGTGAACCCGCACTGGGGCAGCGTGGACTATGACCAGACCCTTCTCACACTGAGAAAAGGCCCGTGCCAATTAGTAGAACAGTTTAAAACAGGACTGATATTATTATAAATTTATAAGACAGTTACTTCATTATAATTAAATTTGTTTTTTATTTCTGATACGCTGTGTTGCGGGAGATTTTACTAATATATAATTAATAGCCACAAAGTTTTCTTTTTTTGTTAAAATAAGACAATTATCGCACTAGAAATAATGACTGTGTTGCAGAGGGGTTTATAAACATTCGTCCATCATTAAAAAAGGTTCTAGACTCGGGACGCAAGCTTTTCTATAAGAAACACCATGTAATATATATCTGGGATGTTTCTTGTCCCTTTCAATAGTCTCAATGTTTGTAATGTCTGCCATAATAGTAAAACAGGGATTTTCATGAGAGTGGCAGTAGTAGTAAACAATACCGTATAAAGAACAAAGCATACCATTTTTAGATTCTCCCAAGCCAGTTGGAACTGTTCTATACCGTCGCCTTCCACAGCGGGGCTCAGGTCCGCCGGCTTGTCTTGCGCCGTGCACATCTCGTGCGTTTCGTAGAACAAACCGGTCCATGTGTACCCGCCTAATGTCTTGTACATCAGCGTCAGATATAGGCACATCACTATCGGACATATATACTGGAGTGCTACCACACATAGATAGTAGAATACCGATGCAATCTGTAAAAGAAAAATAGCTCATTTACTCCCAGGCTCACGAATTTTTTTAAATACTTGTATTTTAACACCTGACGCAATCAAAGGCATAGTTCCCAAATGGATGAATGATTTTGATAAATGTATTTTGTTGTCTTTATCAAGTGTGTTTTAAGCTATGATTTAAAAATCTGTTCAGTCGTTCGCCCATTAGGTCATTTCTAGTTCATGAAAAAAACATCGCAACCTTTGTTCTGAAGTGCCTTAATTTTTTGTGTGGGCGGTTTTTAATTTATGTTTTTGTTACAGCGTACGTCTAAACTATGTTTATCATATCATAATAGTCAGTATAACGTTAATCCTTACAAACATTTATATCTAGAAAAAGATTGAAACGTTAATCTTTGTTTTTACCCGAGTGCGTCAGAAGGAGGGTAATGTTTTTCGAGCGTAAGTGTGTATGTATGTCCATTTCTTTGGCACGCCCTACAGCCCAAACGGCTGGACGGTTTTTGAGATATGAGGTGTCGTTGAATTTTTCAGAATTGTGGTAGTGACATAGGCTATATAAATTTTCAAAATATCGCCCGCAAATGAAAAAAGGGGGGGGGAGGAGGTATGTTTTTTTCTTACCTTAGCAATATGGGTATCAAATGAAAGATCATGAAAAGATCATTTCAAAAATATATGTATCATATCACGTTTATATTACTGTTTTAACACAAATTGTCAAAAAGCGTACCAATTATATATCGGGATGCCCAAAGTATCATTTTCTAGCAAGAATGTATTCAAGTCAGGAATGACATTGCCTGTAGGTACCAAATTGATATTTAAAGAACTTGTCGGTTAATAAAACAAAAAAGTCTGAAATAAAATTATTATTATAAAAACAAAAAACCCGACTGCTTAAAAGTAATGAACTGAAAAGAGAAAAACAAGCATCACAATCTTTACCTATATATATATATAAATCTTCTGTGCGTGTGTTTATAATTAAACTCCTCCTAAACGGCTGGACCGATTTTGATTAAATGTTTTGTGTGTGTTCAAGTGGATTCGAGAATGGTTTAGATTAGGTATTTTTTTCGTGTGTACAGGACGTCTCTCGGGACAGCTAGTATCTATATAAAATTCGACTGACTAATGCATTGTTTTGTAAGCTTACTTTATCAAATAATTAAATAACTACATAATATATGTAAAATGTTAAACTAAATACCTTATGGTGCTGCAGGCGGGGACAAGCAATACTTTGTTACCTACGGGCAAAGGAAGATCTACCAAAACCACGTTTGTCAGCGCATGAGGCACCATAAAGTATTTAGTTTAACTAATTTGAATATACATATTATGCAGTTATTTCATTATTTGATAAAGTAAGATTACAAAACTATGCATTAGTCAGTCGAATTTTATATAGATATTGTGATATTTGTTTTTCTCTTTTCAGTTCATTACTTTTAAGCAGTCGTCGGGTTTTTGTTTGTATAATAATAATTTTATTCTCTTTAAAGAATGCGGGGTAGCTCCAACTCCATCCTGAAGACCATAGCGGGGAGGTATGATTCCCCTTTGTTAGGTGATGTTGTTCAAAGGTGTATTTTGAACAACAGCCTGGTTTCCAAATAGATAATAAGTTTACTAACATAGGTATAAGTTATCTTTTGTTTACTAACCCATATGGATGTTGCTTATCCGAAATAAAGAATATTTATTATTATTTATTAAAGACATATTGCCCCTATAAAAATAAGTCAAGTACATAACTAAAATACTTTTTAGGGTCAAAAGAATATTTGGTTCTTGTGAATTACATAAATGATTGTGCCGGGATCAAACCTACAACACTTGGTTTGCACCAAGTGTTGTAGGTTTGATCCCGGCACAATCATTTATGTAATTCACAAGAACCATTGCTGGCGACTACGACAAAATAGATAAATTACCTTCTTCTGTAAGTCAATGTTAGTGATCCTGCCAGCTTCCTTCTTCTGCACGTCAAGTCTTCGCTGCGCCATGTCGAGGTACGCCTGCAACTGTCGCGGCATCAGCGCCAGTCGGATCAGAACCGTCACCGCTATTAGTATCAGGCGTAATGTGTCGTAGGCTTGTGACGTCATACTGAAACAAAACATAATACGTCATCACATATGCATACACATCACTACATTTATTTTAATATAGTAAATTTCATTACATTTAATGTAGTACAGCCTCGCTGATTTCAGCATGAATGGGCTGGCTCAACCGGGGAAGGACTACCCTCACTCTCACAGTGAAATAGCAGTATTCCTACAGTTGTGTTTCGTTCGGTGAGTGAGAGTGCCGGAGGCCCAATCACCCTCTTTCCCCTTTCCCGTTCTTTCTCCTTCCCACTTCCTTTTATTCCTAAAGGGTCGGCAACGCGGTTTTTACCAATAGACAGAGTGATTCATGAGGAAGGTTTAGGTTTATAGTTTGTTAAGGTTTTGTACTACCTGTGTGAAGCCGGGGCGGGTCGCTAGTCCTTACTAATATTATAAATTCGAAAGTAACTCTGTCTGTCTATCTGTTACCTTGTCACGGCTAAACCATTCAACCGATTAAGATGAAATTTGATACAGATGTAGTTTAAAACCTGGGGAAGGTCATAGGCTACTTTTTATTGATGTAGGTACCACGCGGGCGGAGCCGCGCGTAAAAGCTAGTATATTATAAATTCAAGCCCGTGTTCGGCAGGTTTGGGTAGAGAATACAGATTCCCTTGCTAGGATATCGGACTTATTACCTGCCTGCAATCATATATGTATATAGTCTAACGTGTTCCTCTAAGCGGTACGCACAGTCTATAGATTTTACTCGCTACGATTCTGGCATATCTCTCTTACTTCGTACGTGCCATATTATTTTACTCGCTACGATTCTGGCATATCTCTCTTACTTCGTACGTGCCATATTATTTTACTCGCTACGATTCTGGCATATCTCTCTTACTTCGTACGTGCCATATTATTTTACTCGCTACGATTCTGGCATATCTCTCTTACTTCGTACGTGCCATATTATTTTACTCGCTACGATTCTGGCATATCTCTCTTACTTCGTACGTGCCATATTATTTTACTCGCTACGATTCTGGCATATCTCTCTTACTTCGTACGTGCCATATTATTTTACTCGCTACGATTCTGGCATATCTCTCTTACTTCGTACGTGCCATATTATTTTACTCGCTACGATTCTGGCATATCTCTCTTACTTCGTACGTGCCATATTATTTTACTCGCTACGATTCTGGTATATCTCTCTTACTTCGTACGTGCCATATTATTTACCTAAAAAGTTTAGGTAGGTAGTGATATATGACAACTAGATGTGCCTGCGGTTGCACCCGCGTTTATGATTACTGCGCCGCCTCCGTGGGTCGAAGCGTGATGTTATGTAGCCTATACCCTTCCTCGGTAAATAGGCTACCCAACACAAAAGTATTTTTTCAAATCGAACCAGTAGTTCCTGAGATTAGCGTGTTCAAACAAACAAACTCTTTAGCTTTATAAATATTAGTATAGATTAGTATAGATTTCACAACCACTTAACTCTATCTTTAATAAGTTTTCAGAGCGTAAACTATTTCGATATAGTTTTCATCATCATCATCATTGAAAATGAATAAAATACTAGTCCATACTCATTTTCCTATATTAATAATAATAATAATATTCTACCACATACACACAACACCATCTAGCCCAAACTAAGCAGAGCTTGTACTATGGGTACTAGACAATGGATAAACATACATATATACTTATTTTTTTGTAAATACATACATATTATACATAGAAACACCCAGACCAAGACAAACATCCATGTTCATGCACACAAATGTTTGACTTGTGCGGGAATCGAACCCGCGACCTGATGCTGATGTCTGATCTGTGCTGTCACAACTTCATTTTAAAGAGCCTAGAGACTCTATTCAGCGCTGGATCCTCCGTAGCCTGAACGTAGTTCGCCAGGCGAGCTGCTTGAAATTGAGAGGCGTCCAGTACCGAGCTAGGATGTACCGTACTCATGCAGTGCTGCCTCTTTAAATGGAGTTATCCACCACCCGGACAAAAAAGATAAAATAGCTTTAAACTCACAGAGGATGCTGCATACCGCTGAAGACTCTGACAGTGAGGTAGTGTCGTGTGATGGGTCTCACCCACAGTAGGACCAGAACGAACGGCATCGCGAAGTTCAGGTTTAAAAATAGAGCTTTTACTTTGTTGTCGCCGTAGTATCTGCAAATTAAAGCAAGAATTTTATATACACTAATATTATAAAGTGAAAAGATTTTTATTATTATTTGTAATTAATCTGTCTTAGAAAACCAGACATCAGAAACTTAGAATACAAGACATAATTAATAATATGTTGTGTCTGGCCACCGGGGTGTCGCTGCGACTTAACAAGCTAATGAACTCAAAAACAATTGGACTGATTTTAATCATTCTTTCACCATTAGAAAGCTACTTTATCCAGCCATAACATAGGCTATATAACATCACGCTAAGTTTAGAGTTGTAGATATAAACGCGATTGAAACCGCTAGTAAAATCGTATAGCCATCGTAATTAGGTTGTTATGTCTGTGGTAGTGTTCACAATGGCAGCACTAATTAGAATGTCGTATTCTGTGATGAATGGCCAACGCGAAATTGAACCCGGGATCACACAGTACCTCTGCACGGCAGGCATAGTAGTTTCAGTGATCGCCTCGAGGAACACACAACACTCCATAGTAGCAGTAATATTGTTGTCGATTTCTCGACGGAACAATTTAGGTGTTCTTTGTGACCGTTATTAGAATGTTTGAAAAGACCTCCGCAATACAGAAAGTATTTCTAATGCAGGAATAGTATTTCCTAAAAACATTAAAGCCCCGTCACCACAAAGACAGTCTGTTATCTGATATTAAAGTATTTATTTCAAAAACAAATAATATACTTTTGACATACCTGAGTGAATCCCAGTGCATCCTCGATACTCTGAGTCCTGGGAATGTGAAGAGAGTTCCAATAATAGCTGCCCATACCGCAAAGAAAAACTTCAATATTAATTTCGAAGCTGGACCTCTGAAAATAATTAACACAAGCCTATTAATGAGGGAACATATTATAAAAATGTCAGATACTTATGATAATGGATAGCGGATGTCAGTATTTTATTGTACAGATGGCACAAGGACTAAAACCATCTCTGTGATCTTGATACTAGCCAGAAGTATGGTACAGTCATAAGGAGCTAACCATTTAATAATACCTAATAATAATAATACCTAATAATAATAATACCTAATAATAATAATACCTAATAATAATAACGTATATTTTCTCGTCATAGTAACAGAATGAAGTACACACATTAGTAACTATTTTATGATTTAAATACTAATTGTTGGCCTCGATGGCGTAGTCGTTAGAGTAACCGACTGCCACGCCTGAGGTCGCGGGTTCGATTCCCGCACAAGTCAAACATTTGTGTGCTTGAACATGGATGTTTGTCTTGGTCTGGGTGTTTCTATGTATAATATGTAAGTATTTACAAAAAATATATATATTATGTATGTTTATCCATTGTCTAGTACCCATAGTACAAGCTCTGCTTAGTTTGGGCTAGATGATGTTGTGTGTATGTGGTAGAATATTAATTATTATCCACAGATATCTTATTACAGATTACTGCTATAAAATCTAATACTTGTTAAAATTTTTAAAAATAAAATGTGTTGATATCTCATAAGTGTATGTAGTATCGATTGATATTGTTGACTGTACAACGCCTGACTAAGACAAAATATTTTGTCAGCCACAATACCTACTACTTTGAGACAAATATTATATATATGTACTGTGAAAACTTGTTTTTAATAAAGTATTTATAAGATACTTTAATAACCTAACCTAACCAAATGAGTGACCTTCCTACGTCTGAATAAGTCGGGCTACTATAAAACCACACAAAAACAAATAAACACTAGAATAATTTTAGAATCATATAGCAGCATTCCTATTTCATTTTTTATTTGTATATTTCTAGTTGCAGTCTGAATATTTGGGCATTTTGCCAAGAAGCAATTAAACTGACATTTTGAGAAGGCAGGTGCAAAAATTTTCTGATAGTAACTTCAATTATAAAAATTTTAAAATATATGTTCCTATATAGTAAACATAGTGCATAAAATTTTAAGTGGTTATCTCGCCAATGTCTGTGAGCAGTGTTGAGTGTTTGATTCCCAAAATGTACAAATATTTATGTGATCCACAAATAGTCCTGCCACAATTCTGTCGTCTGTACCTGTTCTTTGAATGTTTGTAAAGTTCCTCGTGATACATGGATTATTCGTAATGAGGCTAGTTATAAAAACTAAAAAGGTTAGCCCAAAATTATTTATGGGCAAACCAATATCTTTATAGTTTTATGATTAATCTGACTAACACCACTGTAAAACCTATGTAATCGATTTAAAATCTAGCCAGTAATGATGATCAATAATGATGACCTGAGATTTTTAACTGTTAATTATATATAATTACCAGCAAATGTAATCATAAACATGATTGAGGACAAATTGCTCAAACTTGTTTTCTTCTCTAAAAATATGCATATAAGTTTTAAAAAATTAAGGCTATGTGCCGAAGATTCTAAGCAAAAACTCCAAACAGGTATAGGAAATATTCCCTCTATTAATTGCTTATTATAATAAATGATTGCTAGTGAAAATAAGATAGCTAAGACTATCTACACTCAATATTATTATAATATAAAGAGATATGTTTGTCTAGAACCCAAATTTAAACTTCCTTTTTCATTAGTTAGTCTGTTTATTGTGATAAGTTATAGGATATATTATTATAACATCAGGGTTCTAACCATGGGAGTAGAGAAGTGATAAATATGGTTGAAACTGTGAAGGAGAGCTTGTTATATAAATTATACTTACACAGATGATAACCCTTGGTTTTCTAGGAATTTTGATGCATTTTCATAAAAGCTGTCATATGCAGGATCAACACCAACTTCAAGGTTGGACTCATCAACAATAAGCACCATCATAGCTACTAACAGGAACACGCAGAATGCTACGATACATGTTGACCGTTCACCAATAGATTCTTCACTTGTAAAATACTGTTTTGTCAGACTTAAAAGGATTTTGCTGATCTTATATTAAGGAAAATATTGTTTCAGAGTTAAATTTTAATATCACTTAAAATATATAGAAATATGTCTGAAATGGTTGCCATTTACAAATTCTGTGACTACTGAGCATAACTCTATTTATGGTAAAACGAATACAACTTTGGTCAAACTAAGAATCAAACCAATGATATATATAAATAATGCCCCTTTTTAGCCAAATTAAAGAACAAAGAAATTTATTAAAAGATTGCTGTAACAAATTTTACTCATCGGAAGATAAGTAAAATTTCATAATATAGGCTAAGTTATATCAAGATATATTTAAGAAATAGCATCTAGTGTATTCAGTGTAATAGTTGCCAATAAGTATTTTGTGAGTACTCCACCAGCAATTGACCTCAATCCCAGTCCTTATAAATTGCAGCATTGTCTTTACTAAATTACTTACTTAAGTCAAGAGCAGAATTGGCTTTGAATGACCATTTAAGATACCTAACTTACTCAAGCTGGGGTATATAGATTAAATAAATGTAATATTGGTATGTTCACGCCTACAAATGAACAGACCTGATGACTATGATCGAGTAAAAAAGGATACAATGAGAATAATATGACTAGGAGACACCACACCATACTTAGGTTGAACTCATCCTTTAGTGGGAATACTGAGGTGTACACCTGGAATACAAACAAATAATTAATATAGTGAAGTAGACTACATAGTTGTTTAGTACATCAAGTGAAATAATACTTGCCTCAGACATAATATACACAATTAAAGTGTACAAAGAGAAATCCACAATCCACACATATTCTGTGTAAAACCTCAAGTGAACCACATCTAATGCTGTCACGGGCGCTGTCTCCAACTGTATATCCAGACTGCGAGGCACATGGAACGTCTCCGGCTTACCATTCGACTCATTTTTACTCCCTTTTTTATGCTTTGATGTATCCTTCGGCACACCCGCCAATGTCTTCAATTCACTATTAGTAGGGTACAAGTATCTATACAGCCCTTGAGAACATAATAACCATCTCGCAAATGAATAATTGCCCAATTTCTGTATCACCGATACCATAATCAGCGTTATAACCAACTGAGCACCGAGAAGAGCCTGTAATAAAAATAAAATGCAATGAAGCGATCAACACGATACTGCATCTATCTTCAGACGGATAAATAAAATTTACGCACCATTTCGCCACGATTTTCATTCAAATTTAAGTCTATTCATAGTCTAAATTTAATGAATTATTTTCGTTTCTAGCTAAATGTATAACCTCAATTCCTTACTCCCACACAATATAGTTCAGATCAATTTCAAAGTAGACGATATAATAGCAATGAAAGAAATCACAATATGTAAAACAATATGAGAGAAGAAGATGCTGAATGGAACAGCTGTCAAATTCAGCTCATTCTTTTTATTCGAATTATATGTTTTCAAATTTAGTTTTAACTATTCTGGTTGAAGCAAATAAAAAATTAAAAGGTGAATAATTAATTTCAAAATTATTTAGACATTGTGTTGTAATCATTTTACCTCATAATGATACCTAGTTTCTGTAATAATTACTTTAAAATAATTAGAAAATATATTTAAATTTATATCTTTCTCTGTAAATGTGTTTTTCCTAATCAATGGTTGGAGAAGGATGGCAATATTGCTAAAACGAGAAATAAGTCATGCTGTGTTGCCTAATAAAAACAAATTGCCAATTTTCTGGCAAGCAAAATTAAATATAATAAATACTATATGCAATTATTAAAACTAGCGGTCGCTTAGTGCTCGAAATTCGACCAAAGTTTGCCTTTAAGATATTGCTGATATATTATGTCATTATATATTGATATTGTAACCATAGTTACGCGCTTTGACTGCGTGTGTCAAATGCATGGTTGTGTGCGTGTAGTGTTTTTTCATTATTTAATGTATTTCTAATGCATATTTTATAGAAATATTAGGAGTCGTCACTTCTTCTCTGTATAAACTATACGTGTGCGAAATTTCATACTCCTCCGTCCGCTCAATTTTCGTAAAAAAGGATCCAAAGTTTTCGCTTCACGTATTAATATATAGATATGTACCTCTATGTTCTTTTTTTCGTAAAGTTACTGTAACTATGTCAAAAAAGCAATAAACCTTTGACAACTTAACCTTTACTTCTAGAATACGTAAACTAAAAGAAATACTAAAATCGCAAATATAGGTACAGCGATCGGAAGGTAGCATGCGGTGTGGACTGTGGATTATAACTTTGTATCATAGGCTACGATATTGCTAAAACTTGTGATTTACTGGTTTGTTTATTTGCCTCATATTGCTGAAAGCACAATGAACATCAATGCTCAAAAACGTTTAACTCACTAGCCAAAATGTCACATTGGTAAGCTACAGATATAAGTTAACGCAAAACGATCAAATAGTGCATTTGTGACCATTGCTCAAATATTGGGGTAACCTTAAAACGGTCAATAGTTCCTCATTTTTTGTCGATCAATAAAACATGGGGTACTAACATTTTTTACGTGGTATCACAAAACAAGTCCGCGCCGCGTTGCGCACTGGTGACGAATGTTCGCTGGAGAGATATCCATAATATCGATTGTCTGTAAAGTAATTCGGTTTCGTCGCCGCTTATGTCTGCTCGCAGACTAGCGACGGAGCCTTTTTCTGTAGTTAATTTATATTTTTGATTTTGTGTTGTGCTGAAAACCGTGCAAAATGGGGTCGTTGTTTCGGAGTGAAGAAATGACATTATGTCAACTTTTTCTACAAAGTGAAGCTGCATATGCCTGCGTGTCTGAACTCGGGGAGTTAGGACTGGTTCAGTTCCGTGACGTGAGTAATCTCCAGCCATGTGGATAATTTAAAACGCCCCTTTTATAAGTTCACTTCAAATCAATGCTAAGTAGTTAGTTGAAAGTCCAGAGATTTGATACAGATTGTGTTAAAATAGGAAATCTGTGACCTCGTTTCCTTTTGATCATATTTCATGGCCTGAATTCGTGATATGCTTACTTATCTGATAATTGATTTTACATTTACACTATAATCCCTTATGTATAAAAGATATTTTTACTATATTTGGATAATTATTCTGTTTTGCAGAATATTTTGTAAATACTTACCTACTTACTATATTACCACAATTGTTCATCTTTGTAATTACAGTTCTTCTGCAACAATTTTTGTTTGTGATAATTACTAGTGGTTTCAGCTTATTTCACAAATAATGACATCATTCTATAGTATTTCAACATTGTGCCCTTGTCTTGTTATTTATTTATTCTTGTATTAATAGCAAACCAAGCCTGTACAAACCAGTTTATGTTGCTATAGAAGAAAATAAGACATTAACAAGCTAAGAGCAATACTGTAATATACACGTAATTATATTTAGCTTCATGTTAGATATTACCTATTCAAAAGTAATTGATTATGGATAAATATCTAAGAACTAAACTGTTTATAAATGCACTATTCACTTCATTCACTATTCTATTTTCCACTGTAAACTCTTCAGCATTATAATAAGTGTAAGCAAAACACCTGGTTAGCAGTTCAGTACGCAGACGGGTGACATTTAGGGTTTCTTCTTCTTCTCCCTAGCCTTTATTATTCCCAAGTCACTTAGGGTCGGCTTTCTAGTCTAACCGGATTTGACTGGATCTCAGTTTTTACACGGGGCGACTGTCATCTGACCTCCGCAACCCGAAGGCTAACAATGCCCTAAGGATAGACTAGTGTCAGGATATTAGAGGGCACTGACTTCCCAATAAAGACTGCCATGCTGTTCATGGCAGCCGGGACCAACGGCTAACATGCTCTCCGAGGCATGGAGCAGGCGGTAATTGTCAAGGGTGACATTTAGGGTTTGCTGTATTTATATCAAGGAGTTAGCAATACAATTATAGTTTCATATTATAGGGGTAATGTGACATTGCAAGATAATTAAGACCAACATAGGCCTAATATATGTACATCTGGTTTTTTTTTTTCCAGATATATTCCGTCTGACTAAGGTTTAATCACATGTTCAACCTCAGGCCTCAGAATTAATGCTTGTTATATTAACTCATTTATTATATATTTATCTATTTCATTATGTAAGTATTACCAACATAAAATTCAATAATGAAAATGGGAATCATGTGATTGATTAAAAAAATGTGATTGCCATTAACTATCAAATGATTGATGAAGTTAATTACTCCACAATCACAGATTTAATAATACATGAATTAGATAAAGTTACAACATAGATAATAAAAAAATAGCACTAGGTACATTTTTAGTAAACCAGATTATTTAAAAAACTTAAGGTTATTTTAAGAAAATAATAATGTATGTATGTTTTATTTAAACATAATTCATATTAATGTATAAATCGATTTTATTTTCTTTTTTTATAAGTTTAAGATCAACAAAAACTTGTTCTGCCATCTGATGGAAACTTTTACAAATGATTATAGCAATGCTGTAATGATTTGATGATGTGATGGAAGTAGGTGGTATCATGCACCATACTGCTCACATTGTATACAATCATGCATATAGGGGAAATATTATATTATTATGTGGTTACAATCCTTAGCAGTGAGGGATTAAGGTAGAAGAATAATTTAGTTAGACCCTGATATTATACAATTGTTAAACTCTGATTTGGGAGAATCTTTTCTTACACAAACTAGTATTGATGATATTACATACAGCCTGCAACCAGACATGACGACTAACATGCCACATTATAGTTCTTTACAAGACACAGATGGCAATTAGATACAGGTCTTCATGGTGGTAAACAATTCATTGTAACTTGTTTATATATGTAGACTAGATGTTCCCGCGGTTTCACCTGCGTTTATCGTTACTGCGCCGCCCCCGTGTGTCGTAGCGTGATGTTATTATAGCCTATAGCCTTCCTCGATAAATAGGCTATCCAACACTAAAATAATTTTTCAAATCGAACTAGTAGTTCCTGATTAGCGCGTTCAAACAAACAAACTCTTCAGCTTTATAATATTAGTATAGATAGAACAGCTACAGCTAGATATTACTGCGGCTCTGGCAAGAAAAATTCATTGCGCTAACGGCACGACGCGGACGCGACTCTTTGCCACCCCTAAACAGCTATGAGCAGCCCTATTAACTTTAAAAATCCTACTTAAGACAGGAATGCTAAATCGATTATTTTGCTGTGGTCTTCTTTGGAGGGAAGGTACTTTACGGGTGGAGCTCATTAAAATTTGGTGGTCCAAAGTTTATAACCTATCTCTCTCTCGCTAAATAGGTACCCAGTTACATAAAGAACCTATTGCAGTTTCATTACGTAAGTATGCGGGCCAAAGTTACGCAATGCAACTGCAGCACCTTCTATTTAAAAGTTCATAAGCGAAACCTGCGTTGTTGTTCCCGTGGCATAAGTTAGCGCCTGCGCCTACAGCCGCTGTGTTCGAGATTGATTTCTGGGTCGCCATTTTCCTGTTCGGTAATTTTCAGTAAGAGCACGGAGACTGGCAATGTGTGTAGTACGTAGAACATAAGTATAGTTAGCGAAATGTGGGCGTTCTCCAACTTATGCTATTTCTTTTAGGAATCCTTACTAATATTATAAATGCGAAAATGAGTTTGTTTGTTTGTTACGCTTTCACGCCTTAACTACTCAATCGATCAACATGAAATTTTGCAAACCTAACCTAACCTACATTTAAGCGAGCGAAGCCGCGGGTGAAAACTAGTATATTATATAGATGTTCCCGCAGCTTCACCCGCGTTTATCGTTACTTCGCTGCCCCCGTGGGCCGTAGCGTGATGTTATATATAGCCTATAGCCTTCCTCGATAAATATAGGCTATCCAACACTAAAAAAATTTTTCAGATCGAACCAGTAGTTCCTGAGATTAGCGCGTTCAAACAAACAAACTCTTCAGCTTTATATTAGTATAATACGCGTAAATGCGAGAGTAGGCAATCGCTACTATAACAGGCAGTACCTAAGGATAACGTATAAAAGAGATGGTTAAAAAGATGGATGCTGCATGGTTGAACTATTAAAAATATAAAGATCAGAGATTAGTATATAATATTGTCTTACGTTTACGCGAATGTTATACATTTAAATTAAACTACTTAAAATAAACAGTGCGATAAAATCGGTACTTATAAAGTAGTTTAATTACAATCAGAGATTATACTTTTATTAGTATGAGAATACTCAGCAAAATGAGGTAGTAATATAGGTATAAGTAGAATAATTTTAGAATATTTTTTTGTATTTACTATTTCCCTAAGTCATAGATCGCCAGAATCGGAACTCATAAAATACACCCATGCTTTGCTAAGCACAGAGTTTGGTGCTCGTTTTGTTAATGACCACCCATCCCAATTCGTACCGTTACTTAACTTAAGTATAACTCAAGGCAACAACCATAGCTATGAATAATAAGTGTAAAAATAAACCACTCAAAATAAAAGTCATTGCAAGCAATTGACGTTTATTTCAAACAATTGGAAACCAATTGAGTGGGTAGTTTCTCTTTCAATTACATTCAGTAGACTTAGGTACTGTTGTATTCGCCTATTGACTAGTATTGATATGTACTTACTGCACTTCCGTATGTGGACGGCTTCTTATCATTATTGAATGTCAATGGTTTATTAGTAAATTTTATACCTATTTATGATAGCGAAATGGCTGTTTAATATATTTTAATTTAGAATGTGCCTATGTATATTTCACCAATTATTTTAAAGGCGGCTGTACACATTGGGTGTGGTATGTTGGTACCGCCAAGTAGATCTCTACACGTTGGCCCAACACGCTGGCCCACTATCTTGGCCCAATGTGTACCTACAGCCGCCTTTAGACTCCACGTGATAATAGCAAGCCTATTGCCATCTAATCCATACAGATATTGGGCAAGATGACGATTCCATAATTCAGTAATGGAATGATTTGGTTAGCTATTTCACGGTTTAAAATATTAGTTACTAGTGACCCGCCCCGGCTTTTCACGGGTAGTACAAAAACTTAACAAATTATACACCTAAACCTTCCTCATGAATTACTCCGTCTACTGGTGAAAGCTGCATAAAAGTCCGTTCAGTAGCTTTTTAATTTATTGCGACATACAGACTGATGCGGCGGAGGACTTGGTCTTATAATATGTAGTGATAGAAAAATCGTGTCAAATGTCAATCTGTAGTAAGCAATATGGTATGAGTTAATAGCTGAAATAGAATCATATAGTTCACTTTTGTTAATGTACGTAGGTACATACGTCATACATCGAATAGATACCGATAATAAGGGAACGACAGTTTATCGGATCGGTTTCGTTACGATTTTACATAATGTATGCTAAGACTAGATAGGTATCTCGCTAGCGCAGCTGGAATGTATACTGCGCAATGCGATACTCGGTTTTCCAATAAATACAGTAGCGAAGTAGTGTGGAACTGTGTTCGGTAAAACGTAATAGAGTCGTCCCCTACTACGGGGCTCTAAAACTTTACCCAGCGTAATGTGGGTATAGTCCTAACACTCTTTCGGGGATCTAGGCGTGGACTATTTATGTATGCAAGGATAATCAATTATAACAAGATGCTTCAAGAGTTATAGAAACGAATGGCAGAGAAACCAACCACGAAATTTTTCACGAAAGACATTTGCGGTTCTTTACTAACGAATATAAAATATTATCCTAATATATTTCGTGTAAAATCCTCATTGTTTATCTCATTCACTTCAAATAGGAAGATATTGTGCATTGAGTAACAAAATGAGATCTCCTTTGTTCGTGACGTGTTCAAAGAGAATGCATTACAATGCATGTCACCTGACTGTCGCCGGCTGTATTTGATATATACATAGGTATTTGTGTTTATCTCTATGCGCGATATTGTACCACAGAATTGTTAAGTTCAGTATTTTCAATGCCTTTTATTTTGTCTGTGAGGAAGTTTTTTCGCTATTATAAGACGCATATTAATAATAAATATTTTTAACGTGTACATACATTTTAATTGCTTTGTTTGTTTGTAAATTTATGTCGTGTATAAACCATGAAGTGGGTTCGATTGCCGAATCGCGCACAGTGTTATTATGTTATCTATACGGAGTCGAGACTCCTAGTTAACCTAATAACACAGTCTTACACTCTTCTGTCTACAATCCTGACGGTTACCACATATACATACATACATATCCAGATATGTGCCCGGTAACTGGCAAGATAGTTACTCCTTATGACGTGGACTTTAAACATTACTAAATGAAAAAATTGTGGACCGACGATTTGGTAAAGATCGCGTGAAGCGGTTGGATGCGGGTGGTGGTCCAAGACTAGGGTTCCCAACTATACCGCTAAAAACAGTATTATACTTTTCTTAGCTCGTTAATACTTTTTACTGTTTTATTTTTTTTGTTTCTGAATTACAGTTTTCATGACCACTGGTATTTGGAGCTATAAATTAACCTAAAAAAAGACAATTAGCTTTTAAAAATATGTATTTACAACGTCGAAAAAACAAAACTTTTCTAAAATACTGTTCATATTATTTTACTGACCTTATTATACTTTATTTTTGTACAAATAGTTGAGAACCCTATCCAAGACCGGTCTGTGTGGAGGACCTTGGGGGAGGCCTATGTCCAGCAGTGGACGTCTTTCGGCTGAGATGATGAAATGAAAAAATGCGAAATGTAGGTGTAATACATATTTGCCTACCCCTTTGGGGTTAAAAAGGCGACACTTCATTGATTACAAGCTGTTGTGATGGATGGTTTTGGTACATTAAACACGAACGCATATCGGGGTCTTATCTGACATTCTTTACGTTGCCAACTACTACTGATATAAAATAGAATAGGTACATACATAGTCCGACGCCTATAACCCAGGACGGGTAAGCAGAGTTGTATAACACCAAAATTTCGCGAGCTATCGCAATTTGAGTCACACGCAATAGTGATCCGATTGCCGCCTCTTCGGCGCACTTCCGGCCTCCGGGGACCGTGTTGCTATTTTCGTTACAGAAAATCCTAATGACACTTTTGCGGGTCCAGGGTATCGAAGGCGAGTCCTAATGCCCGTTTTAATAAGTTGACTATATTAAATGCTTTAGTGGCATACGTATAAAAGCTTACCTCATGCTGATCCTTTAGAAGAATACTCACTGATAGCGATACACACAATTGCATTTGCATTTTGACTGCACGGATGACGTAGTGTTTTAAGTGGTGTCAATCTCAAAGTCAAAAATCATTTATTAATTTAGGCTACAAAGTAACACTTATGAACGTCAAAGTTTATGAGTTAATAGTGTTCGATCCCTACATGGGGCTAAAATCTGTGCTACATACATGTAGTTTTTTCGTGTCTGGGTGTTCTTTGTATCCGTTGTTTGAATATTAGTAAAGTCCCCCGTGACGCAGCACATCCACTTAGTAGTGGATGTGCTGCGTCGCCTATAAAAAAATGATATATTGGAAGTCATTACAACATTATATTATATTATATTCCTTGTTTAATGTTATTTAAATGTTTAATGTTGTAATTAAATTTATTAATATAAATGATATAATTTTTGTATATGTATGCATGCAAACGATTTGGTGACACCACTTTAAGTTTGTATTGCTTAATAAATGAATAAATAAATAAATTATACGTAGGTATATAAGTATGTGAACCGCGTCTTTTTACATGCAAAGTAGGTAACGCGTTGTTTACAAATGTATTCGAATATATTGCTAATAAAATATATCTTCACTGTGCTGTCAGTGCAAGAGACATAAAGTTATGGTCCTCTACTGACAAGTTGGCAATGCTGTTCAAGACAGTAACACATCACAAGATTATGAACTTCATAAAGCTTTGATATTTTCCCAATCGCGTTGCTAAATTTTGAGCAAAAATTCCTAACAGTAAATCGATAAATTTTGGTTGGTTTCCCGTTATTTATTTTTATTGTAGAATTTATAAGTAGTGTCATCTGGCTTGTTTTATTGATATTCATAAACTTCCTAACATTAAAATACATATTTTATAAGACTTAATTAATTCTAAGTAATTATAAATGCGGTAAGCGGCGCTTGTGGAAATATCCAATATATTATACATATATGATTATGTAGTCACGAGAAGGAAATGAGGACGTATAGGTATCAGAAAGTAGGTATATTTCCCACCTGGTGGTGAGCGGTTACTATAAGTTGCATATATGCTTTAATGATGCATGCACGCTGACACAATGCACGTACTTATGTTATAGTACATTCGAATATAGTTCAATACAAAATGAAATTTTAAAATCGGACCAGCCGTTCTTGATATTAGTGCATTCAAATATACACGCTCTTGTACTTTATAGTACGAGTGTACTAGACTACATTTAGCGTGTCACGTTTTATGAATATATTATGGTTCATAAACCGATATTTCAATAGTACTACAAAATATAATTGATAAATAAACGATACGTAAATTACTGAAGAATACATTAATGTATGAATAGTAATTATTTCTTCTTAGTCATAGGATATTATCGCTTGTTTTACTGGTCCGGACTATCGCTCGCGCGTTGCCAACTTATGTCAAACGAATTAAAGATGTCACGAAAGGAAATGAATGAGAGATGCAGGTAGTTCGGATCTCTTACTTAACGCAGTAACTGTGTTACTACTCTTACCGCGATTTCTTGCAAATGAAGGATGAAGTTCAACGCAATCCGACTAATGCGTACCGTCATTAAATAATTGGCAAAGGCAATATCCACTCAAAAAGCTCTTTATTCCTACATTTTAAATTAGGTGAAAGATTGTATCTTATAGCACAATACTCGGTGAAAAATTTACTTTACGTAAGAAATATTAAAGTGTATAATTATATTAATTGATTCTTGGATTTCATCTAGAGTTAAATAAACTGTAAAATAGTAATGAATTATTTTGGCATAGACTCCAAAATATAGTAACAAAGGCCTAAAATTCTGCTTGCATGTCTGCCAGTTATTAGTACATCAGAGATTTCCATATCCTTGTTCTTAACCAAATAAGAGATACAACTCTTGAATAAACTAGCGAATTATACCCCTAGTTGGCAGACTGACCTCTGTTTGATCGATGACAAACAAAAAAACCTTGAGAATATATGTGTAATACACCTTCATATTGTTAGCGTGTTAATTCAGGGCTCAATATATTTATGCTTCAAATAGTCATCCGAGTCTGTTAACAAACATAGTCACTCGTCAACTAGCAAGTTGCTTTAACTCTCAATCCTAACAGTGAACTATTCTTTACCAGTTAAATCCTGACGTGAACGCCTTCCAACGCAAATTCGTCAATGAAGTACGTCGCTGTGATGAGATGGAGCGCAAGCTCAGATACCTGGAGAAGGAGATCCGTCGGGATGGTATCCCTATGCTGGAGATACCTGGCGAATGTCCCGAGGCACCACAACCCAGAGAGATGATCGACCTTGAGGTGAAAATCTTTGTATAGACAATATTTTTGATGTTACTTCGTTCCTTTAACGATAACGGCATGTCCTAACAAGTTGATAAAACCTCAAATAGTTATAAGACCCTCTGCCCTGCACCTTTAAGGCGGTTTATGTCTGAGAGTAAACAAGAAAAAACGAAGATACAGTGCGTGAAAAGCTAAGCAAGACGAACGATACTGTTATTTGTTAACGTAGAAGGTTTTTGATATTCAGATGTCGAAAATATCACGGTAAACACGGAATTCCCAAAGCTACAACGTCAATATTGTAATTTTTCTGTTTTCTCGTAGGCTACCTTCGAAAAGCTCGAGAATGAACTCCGCGAGGTCAACCAAAATGCCGAAGCTCTTAAGAGGAATTTCCTTGAGCTTACCGAACTCAAGCACATCCTTAGAAAAACACAAGTTTTCTTTGACGAGGTAAGTTTTTTACGTGACATTTGCCATTCACGAATATACAATCACCAAGAGAGAATTTACCTTCGAATACCGAAATTAGAGATACGTGCCGACTCGCCGTCGTAATCAGTTGTTGCCATATCCAATAAATTACAATTACCTGATAAGATAGGCACCTCCATTTTTTCATCCTTTTTACTAAAATATGTAATGGCAATTAATTATAAAGTTAATTATATTACGCACCATGTTTGTCTGATAACGTATTCACATCAACGGTGGTTATGTGCAAAAGTATGAAGGGAAACTTGTCAACAGATTCAATTTAATCGATTAGACAAACTTGAGCCTCATAAAAACAAAATAGCGTGGGTACGAAGTTGATTAAAGACTGTTGTAGAAAAAAAATAGCTCCACGATTAATGTTTCAATCGTCTTTATTTATTCATCATATTATATATTAATTTCCCTTTATTTTTGATCAATGTTTCATAAAATATTATTTAATGGTATTTTACTTATTTAAAGCACAATAACTACAGTATCAAATACTAATTTTATGTTTAACACTTTCCGATTCTTTAAACAATTTTAACATTTCCTTTCGACGATCAGTCCTCAATTTTTTTATTTTATTGTTTATTATTATATCTATATGACAACGTGGGCTTCAAAAGAAACAAAATGTTTGAATTAATGTGCTTAATTTCGGTTATATTGTTTGAAATAATGACGTCGTGTTGTCAATGTCACATTTGTGTACGGCCATTGTCGTCACTTGATTGATCACAAACATACATTACTGTCTGCCGTAAATGTACTCAAGTACGATACGTGAACGATTTCTAATCTGTACACGTGGCACTATCACTGTAAAATCATTACATGGCCGCAAATCAAAACCCTCACGGCTGTACCAAATGTGACATTGACATTGGCGCGTCACTGATCTTGACGCCATATTGGCGTGTGTGTGCACAAGATGGCGGATCCGTCGCGCGAGGAGGAACAGGTGACCCTACTTGGGGAGGAGGGACTCATGGCGGGCGGGCAAGCTCTCAAGCTTGGGTATGCTCAGATTGATTACGACGCGCTCGTTGAACCGTTTTGATTTCCATTTAGGTAAATGGAAATCAAAGCACACACATGAGCGTTATTATTTTTACAGCGCTTGTACTGTGACGCTGATTCTGGAGTCTACCGATCACCACTCAGGCAAGCATTGGAGTCGGCCGGTTTATAGTATATCATCAACATAACACCTCTCTTTGACTCTTTGTGTGATGGAATGATAGCTTATTTGTAGAACAGCCGGCTATGACCGAGACAGTGTTAATACAGCTTCATGGATTAGACTGAGTCCCTTACCGAAAGTGCTAACCAATTGCTGCCTGAGTGAGATTTTTAATTTTTAATTTTCAACTAACAAGGTTTCCGACATGATTTATTTTTGAAGTCCATCTGCGAACTTTCCAGCTCCCGGAGTCGAGGAGGCTTACAAAATATTATAATTCCGTTGTCATAAAGTCATCCACGCTTTGTGTACTTGTCATTTTTTATGCATGCCATTATGATTTTTATATGTTCATGTTCAATGTAGTTCACGACGAGACTTGAGTCTATAGAGTATATATTTTTTTAGTTTATTATAAACGACACTGTAATTTGTACACAATACGAAGTAGACACGAACTAACAATGCATTGAAGCTTTATAGAATTTGTTTGTAGCTACGTTTTGATGAGCACCAGCGCGTAGTATGAGGTGTTTTGCAGTGAGACGGTGGCGCTACTTTTTTACTACAACAGGCAAGGAAACAGTGTCGTCTGGTTTATCTGTCGTATGCGTATATATCGCGTTTGTGTCGTCATATGGGCAATGTTTGTCTACATGTTTATGTTTGTCCTCCGTGTAGCACGAGGGTGGTGCCAGTACCACTGAGTCGATGACGCGCGCCCTCATATCCGACGACCCGAACAGACATATCGGCCACGTCCAACTAGGGTATGTATGTGTGTGTACATACGCACAGGAGTGACACTGACCACCACCCGATACGTTACCACAGTTGGATTGTTCACCACTAACAATCCAGCTGATGCTATTACAACTGGTTCAATTGGTTGCTCGTCTTATTTGTCTAGCTTATTAAAATTGTTTGTCCTGCCATAAATATCTTTGTTATCATTACGGAAACCACAAAAACAATTCCAACTAAATGATTACTGAAAATTTTTGCGAACGAGTATCTAATTTTTGATACGGTGGTAAAGTAGCACCAATGTCTGAACTAACGATGTAGTGAACAGAAGACGATGCAATCAATCACGCTGTTCACATAAGTCTGACAGTTTTATTATTTGGTGAAGAATCTCCTAAATATTTACACAGTCAACAAAATAATCTCTAGTAAATGTGAGTCTTATACCTGGCTTATGTGAACATAATCAAGGAACTAATGTTGCACGATGGTATACAAAAGAAGCTGCCTTATAAAACATGTCTTATTATTATAAAAATGTCAGCAATACTGAAGAGGGAATTGGTCACTGGAAAGATGTAGATCGTAATATCAATTGCATGGATATCCTTTCCAATGTTGTACATACACAAGCCCTCAATAAAGATGATGAAACTACTGAACTAATTACCAAATTTACTGCAGTAAGACGAATATTTTAACTGTTATTAGTCTGAATTTGTACAGTATCGCTAAACATTTATGCTTGATTTATTCCCTAGTTTGCGGGATAAACAAGAATCCCTGGAATTCCTGCCTTGGTTAGTAGTGTATATTGTATTTTATATGTAGATGGGATAGAAGGTAGTGGTTGGGTATCTGTAATAAATGTATGGTTGGCGTCTGAATGATTACTTGCATCACCGACAACATTGAAATTAACCTGACTGTTTTCAATCTTGTCCACACCTCTTGGAGTATACTGAACATTCAGTACAATATTAACACCTTCACATGCTTACTAACACTCACTTTAATATCACAGTATTGTTTAATTAAACGAACGTTAAACTTCATAATTATGCGTTATCAAGGTAACTTGGACTTCAAGAATAGATAATGGAATTAGGTGCGAAACATGTAAATGCTGTACGCGACACTTCGTGCTCAGACTTTTCCTATTTGTAAATATTACACTATTACATATTTGTATTATTATGATATAATATCTCGTGTACTTTTTGTGTGTATTATTTAAACAGAGGTCTTGAACATTAATCTTGTGGAACGCCATTGAGAAATTATATCAGTTTTGACGCAAATAGGAAAAGTTTTGAAAGCGTTGAGATCTTCCAATCTATAGAATCCTAACAGCGTCTTGGTACGAGTGTCTTAGATATTAATTATTTATGTTTTGTGTACTGTTTTTAGATTAGTTTCAGACTCGTGTTATTCAATTTAAACCAGTTTAAGTTTAACAGCGGCTTGCAAAGTCCGGCTGCGAATATGAGCTTTATTAACTTTATGAACTTGTAACTAATTAATTACTCCAATATGTGTATGTCTTACGTCACTATATGACTTTGTAATTGAGTTGAAGCCAACAGCCGCTTATCAACATGTGCCAATATTTAATTAAAATTTGTTTTATATGCAATCTTACGGTGTGTTCGTGACGTTTAAATATAAAATTGTGTATAACAGGTGTAGCAAAGACACATAGTTTCCGTATCAACCTTGAATCGATCGAGTATGGTTGTGATAAATTTGCCTAGCCTTTTCCAAGTGAATACGTTGTGTAACACAATGCTGACTGTCTAACACAATATGGGTGGGGTGTATCAATTACGTCATCGAGGTTGAATCTAAATGACTTTGCGAAGTTATAATTATATCAGAACAATTATGAATTCGAATTTGAAGATTTTCTTTTATCATGATATTACAACGTTTTACTTTTTAATGACTTTCACAATTTTGATGATATATTTTAGAAAAATAATATATTTGTAGTTACACATACTATTAGAATTTTCCTTTGAATTTGCTAAGCCTACGAAGTTCAGAAATGTTAACTATGAGCGAGTTCATGACGTTAGGTATTTTAATTATGCTAATCTTTGTCCAAGTTATATAATATAGTAACACAATACAGCACGGCAGTTGTTCTTTGTGTCATCGACAATTAATACGAAGCATTGTATTCCTAACTCATATTCAGAAGTACGACTATTTTAGAGCACATCTGTATATTTATTGGACGCATGTTTAACATTACAATGAAAACATATCTTGAAAAGACGTTTCAGTTCCGTGT
The DNA here is from genome assembly GCA_963564715.1 of Catocala sponsa. NCBI lineage: Eukaryota > Metazoa > Arthropoda > Insecta > Lepidoptera > Erebidae > Catocala > Catocala sponsa. Next base: position 6,660,766 of record OY751334.1, read on the forward strand.
GAACTGTCATTGATACCTATCATGTTTGTTGATCACGTCATTTCCCACAGCAGTCGTATGTTTTTCAAACATTGAACATGTCAATTGCATACAATGTATTTTCCATGTCAAAATTAAAACATTTTGTTAACTATTTACTTAATAGCTCTAACTCATAATATCAGTGCAAGTAATTTTAGATGCAGTATTAAGTTCCTTCAATAACTGAAGAGAGTTTCGGAAAACGGCTGCTTATTGTGATGAGTAGATTTTGTTATTGTCATGCAAATGTTTTCTAAAACTTTTGCATTAGATAGTATTTCAAACAAAAACAATACTTTAACTTATTGAATGTTTTTAAGATAACAGTATTTCCGTCTGCCGATTATGTTGCTATCGCAGCTGCTGTAATCACGACTAAATCTGGAACGTAGTAAATCTTTACGTCGGATTTACCGTCGTCACAAGACTGCCAGTCTTCTGTTTAAGATAAAACTTGTATCAATTTTGAGATTGGTACTCGTTCAGTTGACATATTAAAACAAACATTCTGAATATTAAGAAAATGTGAAAGATATGAAACTATTACTCAGGTCACTTATTTAATCTTAACACTTAACTTGAACACTAAGCAAATAAGAACTTCACAGTTATAATAAACCACTGTCATCCAATAATAACCGAATCCATATCGAGAATGGTCCAGAGTAACATTTGAAGGCGCCCAGAGACAATTTTTTTATTTACTATCTAACATCTTTCGTTCTTACACACAACTACGTATGTATCAAAGCATTTGTAAACTGCGCTCGTGCATTTGTAATCTATCTTTAGTTGATGTCAGCATTGTTAGTCTGTTTTGTATTTATGCATTGGTTACAGTCGATTAGCTTCTAATAAATGAGCCTTTAGGAGTTCGTTTAAGAAGACAAAGACGAAAGGTATACCACATTTCGTCTTGTCTTCTTAAACGAACTCCCTGTTTTAAGAGTTTTGTAATCACTTATAACAGAATGTAAGTTTGTCATTTATTATGACTTTAATGAACCTGTTTTTTTTTGTCAGAGAAACTTGCCTTCGTTTAGAAAGGTTATGATGACCTATATTTTACTTTTATTTGACCTGTGAGTGCTTGAAGTTTTTCAGGAAATAAAAAAACTAGATTTTTAATTAAAATGACTCTCGAATTTCGGTGAATTATCTATGAAGGGAAATTATCTAATGACTAGAACATAGAAGAAAAATATGACCTTGAATTTGCAATTGATTATATTTTTCTTCATTCTGTCATCGTAATGATGCTTACTTTTTGTATCATGTACCTAATTGAAATATTATATAGAAATCTGGAGGATTCTTCTCGTTTTATCAGTCTGATAAAATATTGCGCTGTAAACATTAGTGTCTTAGCTAAATGCCCTTGCAGCGTCTACAAAGGAAATTAAAATTTGATTAAATTTTCCGTTCCACTGCAATTTCCTGGAAGACGTTAATGATATCCTATTACCATTAAATATAATTTATTTATTTTTCGATATTTATGGACTAATAGTATATTTTAGCTATCTCATTTTGTTTGTTATAAGTAGGCATGTGTGGCCAGTAATATATGTGTGCGTCACAACATTTAGAACTTTACAAAATGAATCAAATCTTCTAAAGTTTGGACTCATTATCTAATATTTATAACAATACAAACTTAACATTACGTTATATGACATAGTTCTCTCGTAACAAATGCTTCTTCTTGTCTTATAAAGATGTCAAATCACCTGATCTTTTACCGGAAAACATGTCTACAGTACTAAGAGTTCTTCTTAGACTGGTTTTCATCGAGAAGCTAGTGTTACATATATAACGTGAATGTATACAGCGGTACCGTTACGCAGTCGCGAACATCGACCCACACGCTCGTGACTGACTTATTACCGACGATGTGAAAAATATCAATGTCTGTAACAAGTTCATGGTTAAAGAGACATCGATCTTGTTTTGGTCTGCTTAGAAAGTTACCTGGTCAATGTTTTGGTTCATTGATCTTGTTTTTGCAACCAACTGGTTTAGCAAGCAATTTAACCTGCAGCTAATTAAATTGATCCTTCATCTTTGTTTTAATAGACACTGTAAAAGCTATCGGATATTTAATTATCCTGGACAAAGTAACTCTTGTGCTAGGCATTATCCTTGCGAGGACGATTTACGAAATTTAAAATATCTGCTTCTGCATTATTTTTGTTACGTATGTACTGGATGTAGAATTGGAAATTGTTAGGTTAGCGAGACGTCTACTTGATTCTCTGCGTCATTCATATATTCGGAATGTGATTCACAGTTGTTACTCATATTGGATTATTGTTCGTAAATCCAGATTCATAAGTACTATTCCTTGTAATTTGAGTGTCACGATCTCAGGATGAGATACCTTTAAAAGGGCATAAGTTATAGATCGATTTGAATTGTCTTTTTCCATCTACGCCTTTATTTAGGTTGACATTAGAGATTTAAGGACACAAAAGAGGAGAGGAAAAGTCAACACTTAGCAATGGTGTATTTCGCCAAGTGACAACTCCATTCCAGCATACTGTACCTGTCCTGCAGTATGCTGAAAAGGGATAACAAACAAAATACTACACGAGTGAAGATTATAACCCTTTTACTTTCTAATTGCAAGTGCGACAGTGTATGAATGCTACTTAAATTTGGTGAGAAGGTCGAGCCACAACGAGGACTATTGCGAAAGCATATTGTTCTTTAGTTCGCAATAGTTGATACCAATCCAAAGTTATTTGAAATATACATCATAAAACTAAAAACTGAACAAAATTGTTAAGTTCTTGTTCCTTTGTTATTTATTATACGTCAATTAATATGACGTCATTGTCTATGATCCCAACAACAAATTCACGAAAGGTGCGTCACACTTATTGTCTACCCCTGTTCTAATAGGAATATTAAACCTTTCGCTTGTGCCATGAGATACACAATAGAAAATCTATTGTGTATCATCGGACAGGGAACCTGTAATTTTTTAAATTTTATTTTATGTTTTTCTTTTTGAGTCAAAGCTACTCTTTATTTCTATATATCGCCACTGCCCCGTTATTCTGTTGAATAAAGAAGCTTATTATTTTTTTGGTAATAACTAAGCTTCTTAGAATCGAGTTCTTTGAGTTCTTCGAGTTGATACTCGGAGTTGACCGAATATTATTGTCTTATCACGTACGTATGAGAAAAATGAGGTCAACTTGAATTCTATATATTGGGTGCGTCTTACTGAAATGTCTGATTGAGAAATAGCGTACAAAAACTTCTTCTTTTCAGTAATATTTATCACTAAACAAATAGTGTGAGTAGGTACTACTGATAACCTCAATTCGTTGACAGCATAGTTATACAATAGTGATGTTGTCAATCTATTATTATCTTTAGTGAGACAAAACGAGGAATTGATGTTATAATAATAAATTTGTGATTGTCGATGGCACTTAGGAATGTCCTTTGAGGCGACTCTTAAGCGTTGCGCTTTCGATAAACAAGATATTCATGTTATGTAACTTTGATTTCTTTCTTTTATTGTCTTTAATATACTCATTGATACACTGTAAAACATGTTGACAAATGTTTTAATCTATCGTAGTATATTAGATCAATGTTAAGAGTCGCCATAATGCTAAAAATTTAATATTCTGTAGGTATAGATTGCTGCAATTTATTAATGGAATTTCCGGATTAAATTATTTATATATTTCAATTCTAGAATTTAATAGAACGCCGTCATTATTGGTATAATCCATTTGGTCTAACACTTCATTTTTCATTTTATACATATTCAATAGTAATTATGATAATATCAGTAAGTATTGATATATGAAATCAGTTACACTGTAATTACTAAAGTTTATTGTTACGTTTCCAGCTATTTTATTTATAACTTATACATATATGCTAAATCATCATATATTATGTCAACTGAATAATGGAATAAGTCGATTTGTCTATTATATACAAGTCGATTATACGGCCTAACCTTATTGTGTAAGGACACCATCGTATTGTACTTTAGAAAACCTTGACTGCTTATTACACACCTGGCTAAGATTGAATATAAACCTCAATTACGGTATACTGTATGTAAATAACATTAAATCACAATGGTGGATACAGTCGCGCACATGCTCAGATATCACAGGCTTTATATTGTAAGATTATTGCCACTGCGCTGGTATTAAAAGTTCAATCTGGGTATATACGTCCAAAATGTTTTGTGTCTTTAAAAAGTAGTTAAGCTTATAAAACGGATAGAAATAAATGTCCAAAAGCCTGTTTTCGGATCGTGATAGACATTAACCCATTTCGAGCACAAGTAGGCACCCAGTTTAGAATCAAAGGTCAATAATCTGCATTCTGCATCGCAAGTAGTATTTACAAACACTCAACATCAATGGAATTACTTTGAAGTGTTTTCTCTCATTCTTAGGCATGTAACTTGCGTTCAAAAGAAGAAGACAAAGCACTCTAATCTATTCCTCTCCTACACAACGATTAATAAAGAATGTATTGAGTATCTTTATCGTATTTAAGCAAAGGTTATATATACCAGAGCGCTGGCAATGGCAATTTAGACAATATGGCCGATGTACTAAATAACGCCTGTCTTTTACGGTGTAACTTGGATAACACGAGTATTTCAACAGCGTAAGGACACATTGATGTAATTTTACAGCGGGTCGTAATTCACGAGGATGTGCAAACATCCTTGGCATTATCTCTATTAAGATTATATATATTTTTAAATGATGTATTGTGCTTCGTGACGCTATGATGAGATATAATGTATGAAATAGGTGTTTTTTGTCCGCGAAGTTTTGAATACTTTTTACGCGTCTGTACTTGACTGTGCGGTTGTGTTTTTATGGCCATAAGTAATTTTGTTACAGTAAGGCGTGGTCGTAGTATGGGTCGTAAAAGACACTTATTTGAAAATATTGTTTTTAAATCATGCTAGAATTGCGTTACTAACAGAAAGACATGATTTCCTCCGTTTCTTTTATTGAAGAAGGCGTGTGGACACTGATGGCACCATCTATACTAGTGACAGCATATACAGTTTTAAATTGTCGCCTCAGCATTTCTGATTACGCGATTTACGAACAGTTACGCCGAAATTGCGTGATGCTTGTGGTCGTTGTTTAAATGGATCACAAGAAAGCTTATGAAAGTCTTTTCGCGACTCAAATGGTGGAACGACTTGGATGTGTTCTGGACGTCCAGTCAACCTCATTAGAGGATAAAATAAAACGTAAAATTTTAATCCGCTGTTATCTGAAATGGGCATCAACTAAACTTCAATTCGCTGCCAACACCAATAAATTACTTTTTCTGCGTCAATAACTTGTAACTATCTCATTGCCAGAGTTTACTTCATTCTTAGAATACGATCAGATGTTTCTATAACACTCTGTACATCATAAACAGATACAACTTACATTAAAAGACGTTTTTTATATACCTCAGCAAAAAGTATCATTACCAGTCACGCCGTCCATTACGTGAAACGAGACGCGGCGTCGGCGGCGATGAAAAAAGCAGTTTAAAAAGTTTCACGTGCCAGGTACATTCGTAGTTTCGTACATACCAAACTACAGAGAGACTCCAGACTATAAATTATATCGTTTACGTATACAGACGGACAGACGTCTTGGTATTTCGCCAAGGTGACGGGCGCCACCGTATCTTACATCACCGCACGGGAAAACTCTTGACAAACAAATATGTGCCATCAGTTTTCTCTTTAAAGTTGAATTTTCATTACCTTAATCTGTCTGCAGGGAAACGGAACACCGGCTTTAGTTCTCGACATCAACTACGGGATTAATTTTCATTCTTAAATCCACGTTAAAGCCTATCGCTTAAGGCTTATATTTGATCGTGGTTTTAATCGTCAGGTGAATTGTACAGTTTCCATATATGTGTAAACGTTAGTCATTTGTCTCACGTGATATCGTATAAATATAATAATTGTATATTCAAATATAATGATATACGCTTCCCTTGAGCTGTACTTTCCGTTCAGTGACTGCATTGTGTGTCACTCCGGTATTTCCATTCAGAATTGCGCTGAATTGTTATTGAAGGTAAACAAATGCTAAAATTCAAACTACTACAGCGTTATATACTCGTATATCTATAAAATCATATTAAAAACAAGATAAGTGCTGACATCTATCACGATTTTGATATTTTGTAGAAGATAATATAATATAAAAACCGTATATCATTTATGGAAAATCTGTTACTATTCCTTCATTATTTTATAAAATAATACTATTGGTATTCTGATTCTTTTTGAAGAGATAAACAGACAAAAAAATGCAATTTGACATTACAATATTAGTATGGATCATACATTTTAGTAGAGGTATCTAAGTATAATGTACCAATTTGTATAATACGTGCCAAAATTAGAACGATGTTCAATAAACTGGTATAATTATAATTGAACATGAATTTGAGTAGGGTCTAGTTTTTATTCGCCGTTGTTAAATTCAGTCACATGTTCGGATTATCCTCTTAAGAGTTTAAACTTGTTTCGAGAGAAGTCTAGTCTTGTAAATAAAATCTACTGCGGACTTGACAAAGAAGCAAAAAATAGTCAAACGTATTAAGCTCTTATTGATTGGTACTTCTATAGTATTTGGAGGTCTAATGACAATAGCCATTTTTCATTGGGTGTTGTACGAATTGCTTGAAGTACAATGAAAACATCATGTTCTTGCTAAATCTGACATGCGGGTTATCCATTATGGGCAGGGTCGCCATTTAGGTATGAGAGAAATTAAAGGCAAGACTGACGTAACAAGACTGATGTAATCATACAGTTAAAAGTGCATACACACTTCTAACTGTGATAAATACTGAATGAAGTACCGCCGGTAGCCCAGAGGATAAAGAAACACGCGAAGAAATGCTTTCATTTTATGCACATAAGGAATATTAATTAGGAATATTCCAAAAAAATGGTCATTATAGGTAGTGTATTCAGTAAAAAAAACCCCTCGAAAATGAACGGCTAGTTAGTTAAAAAACAATAGAGTATAATAGACAGGTCATCTTCCACAATGAATTTGTCAAAACCGTGGGATGTCGTTTTTTAATGGTGGCTATACTTAGTCATATTTCTGCGAGGTACTATACCCACTAATGACGTTAATAATTTAAAACGTAATCCTCATTAATTGTGGCAGACTTTTAATTATGGTAAGGTATTGTGATTGTTTACATTTATTTGTGGTTTACCACAACAAGTATTGCCCTATAATGTCAACACATTGTCTTATTACTTTGTCGTAGGACTTAACATGGAATTGTAGGTAACTGAGACTGTTTGCCATAAATTTCAAAATAATCATAAAACTGATATTTTAAAGATGTACCGTATCCACTCTAGATAAATTAACATATGATTACTTTGTCGTAGTACTGAACATGGAATGGTAGGTAACTGAGACTGTTTGCCATAAATTTCAAAATAATCATAAAACTAATATTTTAAAGACGTACGTATCAACTTTAGATAAATTAAAATATGATTCCGAAATTGTAAGCCAAATGTTCATCTTTCCGTCCACAATTCTTCTCTATACGTACATAATTATATCCAAGCTGGTTACTACATCAGCGTCATCAACAGCTGTCACGGTATCTCCTTACGTCGTCGTTTGATTTACAATTAGCTGGTTAATTGGACATCTGAACACTTGTTCAATCGTTTAAATGATTTGTTTTTACGAGTAAATCTATGTCCATAATTTTTTCTGGTCAGTTTGCCAGCCGAATCGCGATCACACAGTTATTGATTGGGTTAGTAACTGTTGTTACCAAAATGGTATCTGCAATAGATTTAAACCCAAAAGATAAATAGAATATCTTAAATTGACAGTTTTAGTTGTGTGAAACGAATGATACGAGAAAGTTAACCTCTTGGATACGATACGATAATCAAATACATAGATACATTCGGTTAGTTTGAGTTGAGAACTTGGCCACAGCATCGTATTTAGTTGGTTCGTAATGTAACCATTTTAGGGTCATTTGATTTATATCAGAGATGTGTCATACAAATATGTTAAAACCTTGAGCAGATCAGTCATCAATCACGTGCGTGAAGACTCGACAGCTCCCAAATTTGTAGTACAATTTGAACTTTACTGAATAGGTTTTCACGCTACTTTTATGGAAAATTGTAATATGACTGCTAAAATGATGCAAATGGATAAAAAAACCCCTGAAAATCTATCGTGTTATAGTGATGTTGGTCTTGAGATTTTGGGTTGAGAATTCGGGGATAATCTATTGAATTTTCCTATAAAATTTGTAACAGGTCTAATCTGTAAAAATGACTCCATATTTCTCAAAGACCACGTAACGCCAACGATACCGGTATTTGTTAACACGTATAGTTGTCAATTAGCTGAGGTATACCTTAAAAAAGCGTGACCACTTGTCTACATTTTAGACAGTTAAGGCGTCTCACAGGTTACTAATGATAACCGACTTAATAATGGGTAGTGTAAAGAAGAAATAAAAGATCTCAGACAACATCACTGAAAGAATTTGGAAAAGTCTTTATCGGTATCACAGCTTCACTTGCCTTATAATTTGCTATGTATTATTGGAACAAACATAATATGTTGTATTTTAAACAGGCACGGTGCGGGTTCTGTGTCATTTAAACCGTACGTTAGCCCTGACCCCATCGGTACAATGATGTTATTGCATCGATGTGCAGAATATTAGATACGACTCATTCCTTACTTGTATTTCATGTATAAAACATTATATAGTTTTGTAGAGATAATTACGAACAAATACATTTTATACTTAAACATTGGTTATGTAAGAGGAGAAGAAGAACAGAACAAGAACCTAGGTATAAATGCATATAATTGACTTGCTTTATTAAAATATGCTAAAGTTCAGAATTATAATTTTATTGTACTTTTTATAAAACTTAGGTAGTCAAGCATACTGCCGATTAATAGTATCGTATTGGTAAAATAGGGGTGGCTTACCGACCCTTAAAAGAAGTACTCGCTTTGCTAATATCACAAGAGAAACATTACTGTCCCCAATAGACATGACGCTAGTAATCATTTATAGTGCGGGATCTATAACCTTTCACTCTGGTAGTTGAAACTAAATCCTAGTAGGCCCTACCTGTTTTCGTTATGGTATTATCGATGTCTTACTGGTGGAGTGCCACAAAAGCTTTTATCACCTTGCGGCTTTTTGGTACTTTGACTTTGTTTCACCTAAAGCCTTCTTATTTGGCAAGTCGGAGTAGCCATAGATAGATTGACAAATCATATGATTTGGAAAACAGACCAGCATGGCACAGTTTATTGCACATTAATTTTAATATCTGGAGACTTGTCTTCCAATGTGAACATACAGGGTATATGTATGTATAGACATATCTTTGGGTTCGACTTAAGATATAAAGTACAGTATCACACACATACTAATATAAACACATATCTTTGTCGGTTTAACTCAAAAGCATAAAATGTTAATCTTAACGGACTGTGTCTCTGTAATTTTCCTCATATTTCATTGTTGATGTGCAATAAAAGTTATACAGCACATTTTCTTGTTTCATAGGCCACCACGTTAGTCACGGTTATGATACTCAGGGGGAAAACAATGCAGAGCAATCTTAAATAATGTGTACTCGAAAGATGTGCTTGTTTTGTTGTAACAAAGCTAACTGATACTAACTAATAATAAGAAGAAAACATGCAAAAGTTGTCTAATTAGGCCAATGACTTGACATCTGCGTAAATATTTGTCAGAATTAATATCAATCTACATATCTAGATTGATTGAGATTGAGTTGGGCTGTTTGTTATATGTCTGGATCGTGATAATCATTATCATCTCGGAACATAGGCCTACCTATATCTCCCCAACAACCGATGCGCTTGTGTCATAATTGTATACCTACATAACTATATTTTGCGTCATGATATTTTTAAACTGCAGTTTTGAGATAAGATTGTTAGCTCTTTCTCTAACCTTAGAGCAACTCAAGGATTTGGATGCCAACATAATATGTGATTGGTGGCAAAGAAGACATGCATAGGTTTTTATTAAATGAAATATGTTAACGAAAACGATGTAGGCACTTCAGATCTTTTTAGAGGCAGCTTCTGGATTCTAAAAGGATAAAAGCGATTTTTTTGCTTAGATAATGAATAATAATAATAATAATATTCTACCACATACACACAACACCATCTAGCCCAAACTAAGCAGAGCTTGTACTATGGGTACTAGACAATGGATAAACATACATATATACTTTTTTTTTGTAAATACATACATATTATACATAGAAACACCCAGACCAAGACAAACATCCATGTTCATGCACACAAATGTTTGACTTGTGCGGGAATCGAACCCGCGACCTCAGGCGTGGCAGTCGGTTACACTAACCACTACGCCACCGAGGCCGGCTTATGAGCTTAAAACATGATGTATGGATTAGATACTACACGCTAGCCACGGAGTAATTTGTAAATCTTTTGCTACAGTGCGAAGTATAATTACTGTCCTGTTCTTATATAAGTACCTACAATATAATAGTAAGAATTAGATGATATATGGTTGGAATAAGTAATGCCTATACATAAAGAAGCCTAACGTCATATCTCTTCGAACGTTATAAATGTTGTTCATTCTTTGCTTATGACTAATGAAATGTCTGAATACATTCAAGTGGCAAACGCAGAGGTAGTTTATTATAATTTATAGTGAGAGGGTCATCCTAATTGTAAACTGCCCGGTTGTAATACAGGTGTCTTGGATGTGCGATGTTGGTATCTTAAGCCACCGGTGCTGCAAACTCGGTGTCATCCTAGGTCTTAATTGCGTATTCTACTAAACACTGGCCCCGAGCGACCGATCCTACTATGTATATTGTCTACTAGATGTTCCCGCGGTTTCACCCGCGTTTATCGTTACTGCGCCGCCCCCGTGGGTCGTAGCGTGATGTTATATAGCCTATAGCCTTCCTCGATAAATAGGCTATCCAACACTAAAAGAATTTTTCAAATCGAACCAGTAGTAATCACGCAGAATAAACCAGGAGAAACATCGTTTGTACTATGTCTGTAATGGGTAATTATTTTGCTGCGATATTATTTTAAAACTGCTATATCTCCTAAGATATTTATTGAAATCGAATGATGTAAAGGGCAATTTTGTTTTAAATTAAATACTTGTGATGAATAACGTATTTATTTGAATAAGGATTAATATCATGTTTATAAAAATACCTTCGCAAATAATGCATTATTTTAGAACAAATTTCGTTAGCATAAAAATGGTTATAGTGAGCCAACATTAAAAGATAGACATATGCTGTCGCGGACTTTTTTTTAGAACTTTTAAAGAGGAACAATTCTGTCATACATGATTTTTGCGAAACTTTAACTGTTTACGCAGCGCACGCAGCGGAAGCTCTCAAAAGGAAAAAATACTCTCCGATTTTGAAACATTCTTCATTGGTGCTCCGCTCCTATTGATCTTAGCGTGATAATATATAGCCTATAGCCTTCCTCGATAAATGGGCTATCTAACACTGAAAGAATTTTTCAAATCGGGCCAGTAGTTCCTGAGATTAGCGCGTTCAAGTAAACAAACAAACAAACAAACAAATTCTTCAGCTTTATAATATTAGTATAGATATTATTATCTGTCGCAAAACAGTTTTGCGGTTGGATTAAGGGGAAGATTAGTCGTTCCTTTTCCCTATTATTTCGTCTTGTAGTTCTGCTAAACCAATGGAACATGACCAATACCATAGAATAGCTTTGTTTGATGTAGTTTTAAATGACTGAATAACGTCCATGTTTAATCAAAAGTATAAACACAACTAGGTAATTGTGATTGCATGAAACTTTTATGTAAATATTATTGAAACTGGAATTGTAATTCGCCGACCATCTATACTAATATTATAAAGCTGAAGAGTTTGTTTGTTTGCTTGAACGCGCTAATCTCAGGAACTACTAGTTCGATTTGAAAAATTCTTTTAGTGGTGGATAGCCTATTTATTGAGGAAGGCTATAGGCTATATAACATCACGCTACGACCCACGGGGGCGTCGCAGTAACGATAAACGCGGATGAAACCGCGGGAACATCTAGTAATTTGATAAAATAACAAATTTTATTTCACGTGTTTTAAGTTTTATTCCTACTACTATATATTATAAAGTGTTACTGGTTTTTGTCGCGAAACAATGGTTGCAGCATAGCGATAGAAGCCAGACAATACCTATGACAACAGATACTAGAGCATTCACGTGAAATGTTGGCGTTCAATTTATGACACGTCCGCGTCATTGACTAATGTTCCCCGAAGACGTGGTCATTATATTAATATGTTTTATAATACACTAGATGTTCCCGCGGTTTTACCCGCGTTTGTCGTTACTGCGCTGCCCCCGTGGGTCGTAGCGTGATGTTATATAGACTATAGCCTTCCTCAATAAATAGGCTATCCAATACTAAAATAATTTTCAATTCGGACCAGTAGTACCTGAGATTAGCGCGTTCAAACAAACAAACAAACTCTTCAGCTTTATAATATTAGTATAGATTAATCTATTTCGATTCGGCTCCATCATTATGTAAAACCAAACTAATAATGATATGACTTTAATGGCAATTTTAATGAGTTCCACATCGGCATTAATGTAAAAACAATTCAATGTCATAGTACCTGCTGGTATCATTATTAAGAACAATATTATCAGAGCAATCGTGTAAGATATAATAGCCATTAGTAATGTATTATATCTTACACGATTAGTAATGTAATTTCTATTATCATACTTATAAGAATGGAAAACTGATGACTGTTGGGATTTTAATCTTATCTGTATTCAAATTGCTATTGCCGCAGTCAGGCAGTTCGATCATGTGCCATTGCTATGACATAAAAAACGTATACGATTTTTCTATGACGTCATTAGACTTGGATGTTTAGCATTAAGCCTACATGATGGACGTTTCGTCTGCATCTACATAATTAAAGACGGCTATTCATTAACATGTTATGCTAATATATTTTGTTACAGTCTTATTTATAAGCGGCATATTTAATTATTTAGTTCTCATGAGCCAAACAGTTAATGTGATAGCATTCTAAAGTGAAAGCTACACATTAGCTGCGGGAAAGTAAAAGGCTAATTCTATCATACGCCTCTTAAACGGCCATTTCTCCAGACTTCAGTGATTATTGAAGTAAAACTTCTTTATCGACGTATGGGAGAAATTTTGTAGCAGTGTAAAAAAAAACGTCACGTTTTTCGGTTACGCGCCATGTTGCTTTTTTATCAAAGTTTAGTATAGTGACGTAAAGAATATAATGTAATATATTATAATAATAACAACAATATATTAGTTTTGAAGTTTGGTTTGAAATAAGAATAACAATATATTAATTTAAAAGTGATAAAATAAAAAGACTTATTCAAATTTAAGTGAATTTACAAGAAAAGTGAGAGTGATTATATATTTCGTTTTATAAATTCAACACGTATGAGCATGATTTTAATATTTATTTTTCTTAAGGCTTAAGCCTTATCTACCCCATTTTCGTGAAGTTGCAAATAGTAGAAAAATTATATGTCGTAAAGAAGTTTCACTTCTTACCTGTGTACTCTGGTACACACACACTTTTTTTTTTATTGTTATCGCACCGCTGCACGCTGTCTTGCATTTACTTCTTAAATTCCGTTTAGAAAATAATCTAAACTCAGGTCAGAAAAAAGAAAGGTCAGAATATTTAAAAAAAGACAACTAAAAGGCGCAATGTAGAGTAATGCTTAATTAGAGATATCGTGAAAATATAATATATTATCGTATTATTAATATTCCCTTTCTTATATACATATTTTCTCGTTGCTTTAACACATTAAATGCCATGAGGCAGATGCCAAAGAAAAAAGCAGCGATAGCTCAGTGGAGAGACCAACAGACTGCAATGCAGAGGGTCTCGGGTTGGAACCCACGTCGCGCACCTCTGACTTTCGGAAGTTATATAACTTTTCCAAATATGTGCGTATTGATCGACAATTATCGCCTGCTCCGTGCCTCGGAGAGCACGTTAAGCCGTCGGTCCCGGCTGCCATGAACATCTATGGCAGTCGTTATTGGAAAGTCAGTGCCGTCTAATATCCTGACACTGGTCTAGCCTTAGGGTATCGTTAGCCTTCGGGTTGCAGAGGTCAGATGGCAGTCGCTCCGTGTAAAAACTGATATTTAGTTAAATCCGGATAGACTAGAAAGCCGACCCCAAGTGACTTAAGAATAATTAAGGCTAGGGAGAAGAAGAAGGCAGACGCCAAAGAAAATCTTACGTTCACAGTCGTTTGAGGCACGACGCGGAATGAGTAAAATTTTGTTGCTACCCTCCTCTTTCTCTTCAATAAAGTTGTTTACTTCTATACATATTGATAGCCTTAAACAGAAGCATATTATTGTTAGGTAAAGTGACGCGTTTCAATGCAAAGTAATAAGATTTTATTGCATTGATTGTTTCTTATCACTATACTAAACATGAGTGTGATAATAATAGAAAGGAAATAAAAGGACTAAGATCATGTTTAAATTACGTGTTTTCTAAGTACCTATATAATAATATGGTATATAGTTGGTAATTACTTACGTTTACGATTACCTACTGCCGATTATGAGGTTCCGAATATGATTTACGGATCAAGCTAATTGCTTTAGTCAACGTTTTTATCTAGTTTTAGCAGCAATACTAAGTTTGGGAATGCCCATGGGATTTATAGATATTTATATTATAATATGTAGATAGTACCTATAATAATAGTCTGGAGTTTTAGAATCAGTCAAGCCCTATAAGTGAAGTGAATCGTGTCTCGTCTTCATTCTTTTATTACACGTTCAAGTATTGGATGAGTTCGCAGTTCACTGAAGTCATGCTAGTACTAGATTGAAAGTAATAAACTTTTAATTGTACTTATTCTGGATGGAGCATTTTGTAAGGTTACCCAGCGTGCCTTTGAACTTAAGTATATAAAGGACCGCCACTGGAAATAAGGAATCGTTGAACTACTATACTATACAATACCTATAGGCCGTCAGATAGTATTTATTTGCTCACGTAGGCACATTAAATTCAATTAAGTACTATGTCATTCGATTCGTATATCGATTTTCGAACTCCTTGATCTAAAGCCGTTCACAAACATAACAACATTTACTACCTCCAAACACACAATCCTCGTATATTAGAAAATTTAACAATAATCTGAGCTGAGACAAAAAATACAAACCGTCGTATATGAAACGACGTCCGCATCTAAAAATAACGGGTTAGAAGGCGACGCCGACGCCGACGAATTGATCATAACAACATACATAATAATATAATGAAAATATGTTTTAATGAGGAAGCTGTGGAGGATAACATTGGGAATCCCTCACTTATCGCGTCTGTGCATTGTGCCTAATGCATTTAATATGAATTATGCAATCATGTGTGTTTAAATAAATCGTGACGTTGTTAAAGATACCTAAAGCCTAAATAGAAGTGATGACATTCAGACATTCGTTTGCAGTAGTCAAAATCAGGCAATATTTACACATTTCAGAATCATTGTATTTGATAACACATATTTGTTATTTGGACGAGGCGACCAAGCAAGACTGACAAAACCATTGCATTTTAACGTGCAGTCAAATATTAAATTTTTATATGACAATCGTAATGAATTTTAGAACTTTTCTACGATAAATTGATACTAATATCATTCTATATTTAGCTATGTAATGCGTGACGCATTAAAAATAGTTTGTATGTTACGTTGGTAAAGACGCTTTAAGAAAATATTCCATCAGATAAATTTTATCTGAGGAATAATTCAGTCGATTTGACAGGTTTTCTATAACCAATCTATCAAATTTACGGCTTTATAAACAGCTTAAGCAATCACAATTTCCTGTACATTTTTTAGACGTGTAACTTTGATGACTGTTATCCGACGTTTGAAAATTCGGCCTTTAAAGGAGTATGGGTGGCAACCCTACAAACTTATACTTTTAATGGAAACATTCTGAATAACACAATTCACGTGCGACCTATTTCAATTTACATGTCACGTTTTCGCGATATATTGTTACCGTAATTACACTCGTTTTTATTACATCAATGTCTCCTGCTATTGCAGTTTGTAAATAATGCCAATCTTTTGAAACATATTGTTATACATAGAGTAAGACTGTTTGTAATTGTTGTTATTTTCTAAATGTTATATTTTTTGTGTCTAGTATTATTTACAGACTGTGCCTTTTATATATATTTTTATTAGACTAGTAGAATTGTTGGTACACAAGTCAAAATTCATCAAAATTCAACCACTTTGTGGTCTGTTGTACATTTGGGCGTAATTTTCCTTTATTCATTCCCATCTTATTTACACGAATTATTGACAAAAGAACTTTCTCTATTATGAACAGTATATAATTGCAAATAAATTCATCAAATGATACTTAGCCGTACAAACATCAAACATAAAAAATTGACAATCCTCGAGATGTATTTTTTTTAAAATGACACTTATCTGACACTGGTATACTAAAAGGGACAAGAAATCATACATGATGATGTCAATATGGTGTCAAACATGAGATTGCAGGTCGTTTATTATATCATGCTATTAAACTAATGTCTTAAACAATTGTTTAATTGAGACATTAGATATTAATAGCTTTATGAGAGGCTTTATAGTTATGTATCTTATGGTCATGGACAAGTCGTGTAATGTTTTTATTTGATCACTTATAAAGCAATTATATTTTATACATATCTTAGCATATGACTAGATCGTTCATATTCTGGAATAATTTCAGCTAAGATCACGCCTCTAAAAATGATTTTTCAAGTGTTCCGCGAAACCACTTTAGATTATCACACATCGACATATCAACGATTCCGTAGAACTTCGTCAGTTCATTCATCATAAGTGTCTGATATGAGTAGTTCTCTCGTCAATGATTCGAGATACCCTTTTAATCTGGGGTCGTTAATTGCTTACCAAATATGAACTATATTTCTTTATACAGAAGGTTCATTGTTTAACGCATAGTGTATAGCAGCATTGTAGTGCTTTTTGCGAATAACGTGTAAAGTGCTTGGCTGCTGTTTGTTTGGACTATTGCTAATGTCACTTTGTGTGTAGTTTCGTCGCCGGAGTGATTCTTCGTGAGAGGATTCCTGCCTTCGAGCGCATGTTATGGCGCGCCTGCAGAGGAAATGTGTTCCTCCGTCAGGCGGAGATCGATACGCCTCTGGAAGACCCATCGTCGGTAAGTACTTCATTATTAGTTTTATCTAATTTCAAAGTACGCACTTGCCTACAATTAGTCCAATTTTGTAGCTGCTATATTTTCATCAAATTACTTAGAATCTGATATTATAGACGTACGTACCTAAATGGTTTAACGTGGCGGCCATTATAGTCTAGTGCCACGTATAAAATAAGTCCGGGCATCGATTTATACGAGCGGGATACTTACTAGATTATTTCACATCATAGAATGTCTGATATTTGACTGCATGGATGGCGTAGTGGTTTAAATGGTCGCGTTGCCACTGCCACTGCACCGAGTGTTATGGGTTCGAATTCCATACGGGACAAAACTTTGTGTGATCACAAATGGTTGTTCCGAGTTTGGTTGTTCTTTGTGTCGGTTGTTGGAATGTTTGCAAAAGAAAAATTTGTCGTCTTCATTCCATCCATACATGTTAGTAGTCTCATAAATCTGTTGACAAAACCTAATCATTATGGACAATATCCTTATGACAAAATTCATTATATCTATAAAGTCTCTAGCTATTAAATTGTACAATTTGATCATAAATCAGGTAAATCAAAAGAATATTTACATACAGTTATTACTGTATGTAAATATTCTTTTGATTTTCCTCATTTATGATCATGTGATCAATAAACTGATAGGTATTTACTGCGTGATGACGTCAGTAGTCGGTAGTATTTTTGTACCTATTCGTGTATGCCCTTTCTGTCCATTTGTCCTCGAACTTGTCCAATAACAATTAAGTTAGCTAATCGATTCTAAACGGAACGAAATGGTCCCTTATCAATTGTTGGAAAAATAATTCCGTCAATTAGTGTATTCGATTACTGCTGCAATGTGCTTTTATATCGATTTATTATATTAGCTACATGATCGCTGCCGGTGCTATCTTTTATTGATCACTATGGATAAAGGTGCCTATGGTGCCAAATAATCAATAATCTTTCCATGGAATAAATTTTATTTACTTGGTACATATAGACAGATTTATCAGGCTATTCAATAATGTAAATAAGACCCAAGTTCTGCCATTAGGCAAATATGTCTGTAGTTTTCTTTATTAGGGATAGGTATTTGATATCATGTGTTTGTAACATTTATGTGGTAGTTTATGGAGAAACGAAAACTATAGATCGGTCCGGTATTAGGAACCAGTGTATGATATTCGTATTCATTTTGTTTATCCTTAATAATTGACATCGAAAGAGCTTAGAAGCGCGGTATTTGGCCGTAAGGAACAGATTTCTTGACAAAGGCTACTTTTTGCGACAATAATTAAATCTCAAATAAAAACAATATTGGAGGCATTACATTACGCAAAAAGGCGCTGCGTCATACAAATCCCATTTTCTTAAAATTATGTTTAATAATATCAACCCTGTATTAAATTGTCCCACTGCTAAGCACGGGCCTCTTTCACTGTGAGAAGGGTTAGGCCATAGTCCACCACGCTGGCCTAGTGCGGGTTGGCAAACTTCACATATCTTCGAGAACATTAGGTATGGAGAACTCTCAGATATGCTGGTTTCTCACGATGTTTTCTTTCACCGTTAAAGCAAGCGATAATTACCTATTTAATACGCATGTAACTTCGAAAAATCAGAGATGGCGCGCCTTGGGTTCGAACTCGAGACCTCTGCGTGGCAGTCCAACGGTTTCCCACTAGGCTATGTTTGCTTATATCAAATCCCCAGCTGTCCCCTGCGGTTTCACCCACGCTCATCTTAATTACTCCGCTCATATGACTTGAAGCGTTACGTAATATACCCTATACCTTCCTTGAAATTTTTCCAAAAAGTCTTAAGTTCGATTGGTAATTTTAGGGGACAGGGCGTTTAGACGAAATTATAAATTAAACGAACTGTTCAGTTTTATTATACTTTTATATATAATTCTTGTAAATGTCACTGAACACTTAAACAGCTGCACGGATTTGGTGATATTTTTATCTGCGTTTGAGTGCTACTCTAGATGGTTTAGACTTTAGATTCACATTTACAATCGTATCTTGCCTACAAGCTATGTACCTTGGCGATACACTTATAATAAATAAAATACATTAAAAAAAAACAATTGGACTCGGTAGGTGTCGCTGCGACCGGGCAGGACAACGTCTATTGATACATTAGATCACATTAATAATTCTCCTTTCTTCTTACAGTCCGACCAGGTATACAAGTCGGTGTTCATCATCTTCTTCCAAGGAGACCAGCTGAAGACCCGCGTCAAGAAGATCTGCGAAGGTTTCCGCGCGACCCTGTACCCGTGCCCTGAAGCGCCCGCCGACAGGAGGGAGATGGCCATGGGTGTCATGACAAGGATCGAGGATTTGAATACGGTAAGATATTGGAAACTGCCGTATATGCGTAGATATTTACTCACAGTAAATTTTAAGGGATCCAAAGTAAAATTGATGAAAAGCTTTATAAAATAAAAACACTTATAATTAGTATGTGTCATGTGCGTTCACTCTCGGTTCGAAAAGTATAGACTTCTAGTTATCCCTCGGGGACAGTCCTTGTTTGCTGGATGAAAGGTACCCTATGTCTTTTTATGTATCTCTGACAAGGAGTATGCAAATTTCGTGATGAGTTGTGAAAACGTACTAAACAAACAAACAAACAACTCACAGTCACATTAACAATATTAGTTAGATTATGAAGACATAGAGTCTTAGTTATTTTTATTTATAAACAATCATGCTAATGGGTGGTGGAAAAACACATACTTAAAATGAAATTTACTTCTTTTTTTTAATGATAGTATTTGATTACCTCGGTAGTCCTGTAGTTGGTGCTTATATTTGTGGCTAATTCGTCCAATTACGTGTTTGATTTATGTCTATTTTATTATTTATTTCCTTTATAATAATAACTAGCTGTTACCTGCGACTTCGTCCGCGTAGATTTTAACTAAAAAGTGTTTGTCGCCGCGGAACCCAACTATATTTCTCTGCACAAGTTACTTAAATAGCGTAGTTTTTATAGTGTAAAGCTAGATAATAGCATGGCTTACTCAAAAACAACATTTAAATATGCGTCGTTAGATTACACGCTGTCACAGAATGCGTAAGAAAAATAAAGATTCACAGCTCCTCCCCCGTAGGTGATAGCGTGATAATATGTAGCCTATATGTTGACTCGACCTGTTAGTAATATTCATGCAAAATTTGAAGTAAATCCATGCAGTAGTTTTTGAGTTTATTGGCTTCGATATCGATTGTAGATCACGCCTCAAGTATTCTTTTAAAAAATATTCTATGTACAGTTTTGACTTTCCTACGATTTTATTGTATGTATAGATTAGATCTTATACAGTTTTAAATTCGCCATACCTAATTGTTTAACGGCGACTAGGCAGTGCTATTGGGGTTTTCTACTAAATAATTTTATCAGTATACTTAAAATATAGCGGATAGGTACGATACACTTTGTCTTATAAGTATGCGTACAATCTATAATAAATAAGGAATGAAAAATGACTAATAAGGTCTACAAATGAAATGACCTTAAGTAAATTGACGTGGAACTATTCAGCCATTGTTGCATTAACCCTGTGCTGAATAAATTCAATAGTGTAGGTGAAACATAAATAATAACGACAAATTTATATTATTTATTGTGTGACCATAGTTAAATGTGACATGTACAGTCAGCAACATAAGTAACCGAACAATTGAAATAAAAAGTATGTTATTAAGAATGCAATTACTATTCTGTAGTTTTAAACTGTGATTATATTAACTGTCTTTTAACTATTAATGCTGTAAAAAGCTAAAACTTTTAATAATTTGGCAAAATAGAGGCAAATAAAATTTTACAGGTATGTATCGACTTATCGAGTTATGTTGCATGCTATACTACTATTATTGCTATATCTTTATATATATAATTCTTCTGTACGTGTGTTGACAGTGAACTCCTCCTAAACGGATGGACCGATTTGAATGAAACTTTTTGTGTGTGTTCAAGTGGATTCGAGGATGGCTTAGATATGCTTTTTTTTTCTCTTTTGTACAGGACGATGTCTGTCGGGACAGCTAGTATATTATAATTATAAAATAGTACATTTGTTATAATGATAAAATACTTTTTTCTACTAATTGACAGTAACAGTACTCCTCCTCGCTCCTGAAAAAAGTACTGTTAGTGTGTCCTTTTTTGTTCCCCTGATTACGTGTATGTGAAATTTCATGATGATCGATTTGTTAGTCGTGAAAGCGTAACAAACAAAAATATAAACAAATAATTACACATTCGTATTTATAATATAATAGGTATTAGTTACGAAAGAGCAAGTCAGAATCTTGTAAGTCGATACTTATTATAATATAATAATAATAATAATATTCTATCACATACACACAACACCATCTAGCCCAAATTAAGCAGAGCTTGTACTATGGGTACTAGACAATGGATAAACATACATATATATACTTTTTTTTGTAAGTACATACATATTATACATAGAAACACTCAGACCAAGACAAACATCGACGTTCATGCACACAAATGTTTGAATTGTGCGAGAATCAAACCCCTGACCTCAGGCGTGGCAGTCGGTTACACTAACCACAATTATGCTGACTTTACCATTGTAATCGTTAATACAACTGCCAGATTCGATTATTTAAATTCTAGAAATAAACGAAGTCATGTAGTTTCAGTTTCACGATCAATAAAAGCATACATTGTGCCTTATCACCGTACCTGGATTATAGCAAATTGCCTCTAGACCTATTTACGCCAACAAATCAAGTTAATGTTTAATCGCCATTTAAGATGTACTTGATTTTATTAAACGTACTTTTATACACAGCAACGTTGGTTTCTTGGTATAAGATTGCGCCTGTGATAGGGGTTGATCTTTTAAATTTCGAGTTCAATTCTCGGGTTGTGCAGAGTTAACCTCGGCGGGGTCGCAACCGCATGTGCAAGTGATTCGCGCGGCCCCGTCGATAGCGGTTTTGTCGAGGAAATTGTGTCAGTATCGTAGCAAATGGAAATCCGTAGTCTCTGCCTACCCCTCTGGGAAACAGGCGTGAATCTATGTATGTATATATGTATACCGGGAGGTCCATTATCATTATTTCAACATCTTTCTCTTTTACCCTGGTGAGTCCGACATAAACCCTTCGCCCGCCCTCGCGGAAGGGCATGCGTCAATGCATTCACCGACGTAAAAAAAAATAGAAAGAAATAGAGTTGTAGATTTAACAGAGAAATGTACATGAGATACAGTACTGAAGTTGTTTTTATTACGAGAGATTTTAAGTAAGATTGGTAAAGTTATGTTGTAATTGGTACACAGAGGTATATTGGAATGGGTTTAGGCAGAGGTCTACCTCATGGTAGGTATGACAGGAAAAACCGTGTAGAATGGCGCAGTGTTGTAAATGGTTACCTCGCTCCTGCTAACGCGCTGAGTATCTTAGTTTGATACGCACACTGAATAAAAATTTGCGTAGTACCACTATTTATTTGCCGAATAATCTTTATTGACATGTTTCATACAGTTTAAAACAGAATTCCCTAAGACCTGCACTAGTGAACACTGTGTTGCAGGTGCCAGCGTCTTCCCCTTGTATAGTGACAATGTTATTTAATACATCAACAAAGATAAAGAAAGAACAAAAAAAAACTTTCTAAGCGTTCTTTGGGTCCCATCTTTGTATGTTAGTAAATATACTTAAATGATATCGGGTACAAACAAGTTGTCTCTTTAATCTATACTAATATTATAAATTATAAAGAGGCAAGATTAGATTTTTTGTTTGTTTGTTTCTAAGGATATAACTCAAAAACTACATAACTGATTTTAAAAATTCTTTCACTATTAGAAAGCTATCTATATTCTTTCACTATCACCGAATAGCATAGACTATTTTTTTGTTTGTTTTAAATGTACCGTTATCACATAATCTAACCTACTTTTACGCGAGAGAAGCCGCGGGCAAAAGCTAGTACTATACACCTCTCTGCCTGCCTGTGTTTGCGCTCATATAAGGGCATCCATATAAAGTAAACTTCGACACCCTATAACATAATGTTTGTCCTCTCACTGGCTATTTGAATATAATTAATGTGAACGTGTAACAACGTCTAGCCTTCGCTATTGTTGCACGCGGTCATTACGGCGGCCATTACTGCTGGTTTATGGCTGCCAGACACCCGCTCGTTCCGCTGGCCTATTTAGATAACGGCTATGGAGATAAGTGATCAGTGTTGTATCGAATGTTGCTAATCTTTGCTATATATGTAACTAGACTTTGCCCGCGGCCCCGCCCGCATAAATGTTTTATCATCTGCACTAGGTTTTGTTCCTGTGTCGCAGGGTAAATAAATGTAGGTTAACTAAGCAACAATAGTTTTCTGGATGAAAACCCTATGTCCTTTTCTGTTCCCCCGACAACGTGTATGCGAAATTTCATGATGGTCAGTCGAGTAGTTAAAGCGTGAAAGCGTTACAAACAAACGCACATTCGTTTTTGCTATTGCCCGCGGCTAATCTAGAATTTGACAATCAATTCGGGTTGTACTCTGCTTGTAATAATATAATTTAATCATGATTCGAAAGACACGTGGTGCCATCTATTATCATAAGAACGTTATTGTTGTTTTCCTCGGGAACAGTAATTTTTTTCAACATGAATTTTAGACTATGTTCGTTTCTGTACACTTGACAACGTATATGCAAAATATCAGGATGATCGGTTCAGTGCAAACTCATTTTCGCTTTTATAATATTAGTAAGGATACATAGTTAGGATAATAAAACTGACTGTACGGTTGCCGTAGTGATTTAACACGTTGCTTGTCCCGGGAATCAAAACCGCGACCTCAATAGTCGTATTCACTACCGGTTTACCATCGAGGCAAATTTTAACAGTAAGTGTGTTGTGTATCTATTTTATTCTCTAAGAGGAAATAAAATAAATTTTACCACATTTACTGTGTTCTTCAATGTTGTAGATTCATTAATTCATCACTTTAACCCATTCACAGTTCCGTGATAGACACAATAGAAAATCAATTGTTATGTACCATATGTGGTTCGTCGGACAGGGAACGTGTTTAGTGGGCACCTCGTCACTGCCACGGTGCCGAGAGTTATGGGTTCGATCCCTGCACGGAACAAAAATTTCTATGATTCATAAATTGTGTGTATTCTTTATGTTTTAATGTTTTTTACAAACGGTTTTGCAGTTAGACCAAATTTGTAGTATTGAATGTTGCTAATCTTTGCTATATGTGATGATAAAACTGACTGCACGATTGCCGTAGTGGTTTAAGTGGGCACCTTGACACTGCCACGGTACCAAGAGGATATTACGGACGACACTACACGGAAAAAATTGTGTGGTCCACAAATATTTTTTCTGATCTGGTTGTTCTTTGTATCCTGATTTAAATGTTCTTTATAAACAAAGAAAATTAGGATTTTCTATTGAGGAATTCTCAGTAGCACATTAGATTCGCTTTCTATTACGTAGACCCCAAAATTAAAACTGGCAAAATGTGGGTGAAATACTACTTCTACTTAGTCTTCCGTGGACAAAGATGTAAGTGTATGTAGTTTGTTAGCAGCTCAGCGTACGCATGCATCGTAAACGGAGGATTCCGGCGACTGGGACCGCAATTAACTCGAACCGCGGTCCCAGTTGCCGCATCCATTTAATTTTTATATTTTTCTTCCGTCGACTGAGACCACCCATAAATAAATACAAAATCTATTGTTCCAGCCAAAAACAGTACAGTCAAACGATAAAATGTACAAAGTAATAATTAAAGAAAAATTCCTTGATTCAAAAATATCATTTTATAATTTACTTATCCTAGAGATAGGAGGTTTTCTTTAAGTATTACTTTAAACATTTCTTCGTTTGACTGTACTGTTTTTGGCTTGAACAATAGATTTTTGTATTTATTTATGGGTGGTCCCAGTTGCCGGAAGAAAAATATTAAAATTAAATGGATCTGGCAACTGGGACCGCGGTCCGAGTTAATTGCGGTCCCAATCGCCGGAATCCTCCGTAAACGTACCTACAAAACATGACTCATTTGTTTATACGAGTGGCATATTATACGCTAAAACGTATTGTTAGCATAGCGAAAAGGGAAAATCCAGTTTACACTGAGGCTCATATTCGGTGACCGACAATAAGTTCAGTATGAACGCAGCTCTATGTGTTGTTACTTTCACATCCATTTCACGATTCCTTGAAATAATTTATTCCAATATACACTTAACATATAAAGACGTGCTGCACATATAATAGAAAATGTATTATTCGGCACTGATGGCCGTGGCATTTCGCATATAGGTGATTATGATAGTCAAGTCCAAGGCACGAAATAGGTTCAGGTCAAAGCTGGACCCTTTATTAAAAAAAATTATAAAGCCATTTTTGTAACGTATGTCTCTAGTTTCTTTACGAAATCAATTGCAAGCAATCACTATTTCGCCTAGTAAAAGTAGTACAACAAATAAAAAGTAGTACCTGCATACGTAGGCTTACGCCTGTTGCTTGGTAGGTCACTGTTCTAGACTCCATGCTGCTACGAAGACTTTTTTGTCAGAAAAACCCCGTAATAACATATTTCCCGAGCCGAGAATCGTACCCGAAACATTATACACAGTAGTCACATACAAAACAGCTGCGCCACCGAGGCAGCTGAAATTTTAAAGTAGTACTTAAACTGATCTTCCACAAGGACTAATGGAATAACAGGCTTAGATATTTTGATGAATAGTTCAAACAGCCAATACATTTATAAAATAAAAAAAGTTCCTTAAATAATGAACTCAGCATTGTAAGGACTAATACATACATATTATTATCTACGTACCTGCTAAAGCGAATAATAACAATTACTAAAATAAAACAAATATGCGTGAGCTCTGCAAATATTTAGTTTAACTGTGGATACAGAGCCAGAGTTAGTGAGTTTGTCAAAGCGCGGACTCATGCCGTTGTAGCCGGTACCATGCGATGTAATGCAGAATGATGTAAATTTCTCCAAATCATGCTTCTCCAGGAAACATTGGCATATAGAATGCACGAAGGAGAAGGGGAGGGCGTTGTCTAACTATCTCCAGCATTGTTTGGTATCTAATTCAAAATGTTAGGTACGTACAACCCTAGAAATATAACTTAAGTTACATTTCTAGTGTTGTACGTAGGCCATCGCTGGTTAGTTAGTATGTAGGTTGCCTGGAAAATTTACGTGAAGGGTAATCTTTGTATCCCATGCGTAGAAATAGTAGGAGTGCAGGGTTTGACATAGTAAAAGTTAATATGTCAAACCCTGACTCAAGAGAACTGTCGAAATAACTATTTGACAGAAAGAGAAAGCAAAATAAGCTGCGTCTCTGCCTCGTTGGCACAACATTGTAGATACAAAAATTAAAGGAAGGGGTTCTTTACAATCGGCTGTTTCCCAAAAACACTTAACTATTGTAAACCAACTAATCACCATGCACACATCACTTGTCCGTAAACAAACAGTTTGGCGCTCCATGAGGTTGTATTGTGCCGACTTATTGGACAGTTACGTTTATTGCGTGCAATTAGCGGCGATATCCCTGCCGTGTGAAATTATTTAATGGCCAAACAAGACATTACGCTAATCTGCGGATGAAATCATCATTATTGTAACGTTGCTGACTGACGTAGGGTTGACACTCTTGGGGAAACGAGATTTTGTGACTGCTTTGTTATGTCTGAAATCTTTTGCGATTATACTGTACGTGGTCGAGGTCGTGTTTTCGTGAAGTCTTAGACTACATTTTAGACTTAACGTAAGTGCTATTGTGATGTTAGAAAACTCAGAAGAACTGAGAGGTGTGCTAATAATGTGATTGATAATAAAATAATAAAAATAAAATCTTTATTTTATTGTCTCCAGTAAATAACAGATTGCATTCGGAGTTTCCTTTTAAGGTAAATTGGACGTACTTTCTGAAAAACGTTCCAACCCACAAAGTTAACATTTTGAGATAATCGTGATTGAAGTTCAATCCCGTATTGCTTCTTCATACATGTGGGTTGGGCTACTAAGTCATGATTTCATATTTAGAGTGATAGTAGAGCTACCAAATTTTCCCAGCTAGTAAATAGTAACCCCGTGACTAATTTGCTAATAACTCGATTTTGACCCGAGTGTGGGTTGGAACGTTTTTCAGAAAGTACGTTCAATTATGCTTGTGGTAGGCGACTCCGCTATTCCGAAATATTGAGTGTAAAAATTAATGTTAGATACACACGGCTACACATCAAGTTAGACATCCTATATACGCATAACTACGCTACATACAAAATAGAATTGTCGGAAAGGGACAGTGTATAGTGGTGTTGATGTAATGGTGAGAATAGAGCGTAACAAAAATATAACGCACTGTCTTCCACGATTCGCAGCGTTCAACTTCTAACAGTTCAAAGTCCAAACAGTCTAGGTTGATGTGTCGCTATGTGTACATGCGCGACATTTTTATTTTACTGATAAATGGCAATAGTTAACCTTTATGTGGTACCTAAAATATAACTTAAAATATAGCTATAACACATCATTGATCATTACCATCAGTCAACCCTTACCAAAATATAAAACACACTTGAACGGGTTATTTAAGTTTTTCATTAAGTTTCACATTGTTTATTTCTTTTGTTATGTTAATTCCTAACGTGTAGCTTATTTTAATTAATTAATTTTAAATTTTCTATTTTATGCTTTGTTGTTATATGTATGTGCATGCTGTGGTCTCCTATAAGTAAAGGAGTACACTATACAAAACTAATGTCCATTTGTCTGTGCAATTTTGTGTATATTCTTTGTTGGAGATCGTTAATAAATAAATAAATTGCCTACCTCTTGAGAGGAATATATGCGTGAATCTATTCATGAATGAAGTTGTTCAGGAACAATGGATATTTGACAACCCTACACATATATGTACCTACATATATCAGATGCCTAAGTCACGGACAGCCGTCGATTAAAATGGACGCGTCGTAAGAAGATTAGTTGCGTACACAAATAATTATAAAAGTAATTACGGCTTACACTGTCTCGTACACACGTTTGTATCGTGAGAGTAGTATAAGATCCTCAGTCATACATATCTACATGTGGCAATTATGCGAGAGTCACTAGGTAAATAGTTACATTAGAATTATAAATTACTAGCGTTTGCCCGCGGCTTCGCTCGCGTTAATTTAGAATTTGACAATTAATTCGGGTTGTACTCTGCTTGTAATAATATAATTTAATCATGATTCGAAAGACACGTTACGCCATCTATTATCATAAGAACGTTATTATTGTTTTCCTCGGGAACAGTAATTTTATTCGGGATGAAAAGTAGCCTATATTCGTTTCTGTAGACCTGACAACATATATGCAAAATTTCAGAATGATCGGTTCAGTGGTTTAGGCGTGAAAGGTAACAAACAAACAAACTCATTTTCGCTTTTATAATATTACTCAAGATTGATGTGTTTCTTAAAAACTTCCGTATCAGATATATTTTAATCGTCAGAATGTTTGTATTTGGTTTAATAATATCTCATAATATTTTCACCCAATGCTTGATTTATTCTTTTATTTATATAAAATACTGTAAAGTCTATGAGGCAGAAAGCGCAGTATTTATGACATGACGGTGTAGAATTAAACTAATGTAATATTAATCTTTCTCCAGGTGTTAGGCCAGACCCAGGACCATCGTCACCGCGTCTTGGTAGCAGCTGCCAAGAACATCAAGAACTGGTTCGTCAAAGTGCGCAAGATTAAAGCTATCTACCACACACTGAACTTGTTCAACTTGGACGTTACGCAGAAATGTCTCATCGCCGAGTGCTGGGTGCCTGCGCTTGACCTGGAAACTATTCAGCTAGCGTTGAGAAGGGGAACCGTAAGTATCCTTTCATAAATCTGGTAGAATCACTAATACTTTAGTGAGCACATCGCGAGAAGGATTGATATGCTGTCTAGATATTACACCCGTGATCTCACAATCAAGCTATATATGAATTAGGCTTTTCGTAAGCCGACATAGCTGCAGCGCATTCGTCAATCTGGTATATACTCTTGCAAATCAAATGCAATGCCATTTTGCAATATATTTTTTTTAATAAGCGGTGGCTATACAGTTCCTCTGATCTACTCAAATCGAGAGGACACCGACTGAGGAAGTATTTCCAACCTAGCATAGATATCTCAGTCAAATTAATTTTGCATCATGTTCCTTGTGAAAAGTTTTGTGTGCTATCAATAGGAAGACCACTTACAAAGGTTGACTCTATGCTAGTGTCCGTATATAATGTTAAGCTTAAGTAACTCTTTATCAATAACTGGCACGTATAATTATTTCTATAAAAAAATAAGATTAAGCCCTGATTATAAATGTCTTACTGAACCCACTGCACCGGGCATGCGCCTCTTTGTAAATGCCTCGATGGCGTAGTGGTTAGTGTAACTGACTGCCACGCCTGAGGTCGCGGGTTCGATTCCCGCACAAGTCAAACATTTGTGTGCATGAACATGGATGTTTGTCTTAGTCTGGGTGTTTCTATGTATAATATGTATGTATTTACAAAAAAAATATATATATGTATGTTTAAATATCCATTGTCTAGTACCCATAGTACAAGCTCTGCTTAGTTTGGGCTAGATGGTGTTGTGTATATGTGATAGAATATATATATATAATATATAATTAAGCATTAGGTTGTGGTTTATCACGTATATATAACTCGGGTTGGTTGTTGACACTAGAACATTATAAACTTTCAGATATGACATATTTCACATGATGTTTTTCTCTAATCATCAAAGCAAACGAACATTAACTTTACAAATCATCTTTTATTCAATAGGAACGCAGTGGTAGCTCAGTGCCGCCTATCTTGAACCGAATGGAGACGTTAGAAGATCCGCCGACGTACAACCGCACGAACAAGTTCACCTCCGCCTTCCAGAACCTCATCTATGCGTACGGAGTGGCCACCTACAGGGAAGTCAACCCTGGTACGTATTGATCGTAAACAAATATTAAGGGCTCATGGATACAAGACAATGTATTGTAACGTTAGATTCTTAGCAGAAATTTGCCATCGTGTTTAAAATGAGGATCTCACTATCTGACACAAATACAAGCGCAACAATAATAAATGAAAAAGCCAGTAACACTTTGCTTGATACATGAAGTGTTAGGAAATGCTCAGTAACAGTACGTAGTCTAAAAATGAGTCAGCAAACGGTTACTAATTTCATGCCTATCAGTGGCATCTCAAAACATAGTACAGTAATACCCCGAACTTACGCGATATGTGGGACTGAGCGATACCGCGTAAGTCGAAGTCGCGTAAGACGGGGTATAATTTCGTATGTAAATAAATATAATATAAATTATTTTTAATTGAGGCCAGATGCAGAAGAAAATATTAATACAGCCAATATTTTTCATAGAATCTTAGATTATCCATATATACAATCGCCAACTGAGATTATTTGGATATAGAAAGAAAGCTTCATAAAATCTAACAATTTGTATTTTGTAAATCTAACAATGTTTAATTTAACAATTTGACGTCTCAAAGATTTTTCTCCCGCAACATTTCGTCAACAGTGTAGGGGCAGTAAGTCTATAATCGAAAATCGAGAGTTGTTTGACGCTCAAATAAAAGACAAATTAGCGAGATTTGAATATCGCGTAACGCCGGGTTCGCGTAAGTCGGGGTAGCGTAAGTCGAGGTATTACTGTATGTAAAATGAGGGCAATAAACTTTTGCGAGGATTTGTCCGCATACGTGACCATATGTACTATACAAAATTAGTCAGACCGAAAAATAGAATTACTTTCATAATTTTTTGACGAGTAGCTAAGGCGCTCTAAACAAATTAGACACTATCAAGCGGCTTGGAAAAATCAATCGTGTGGTTAGTTAGAGAACTAATCACACGAAACTAAGCAGAACTTTAACACGGTTGTTTTCTTACAGCGCCATACACTATCATCACGTTCCCGTTCTTATTCGCGGTGATGTTCGGTGATCTGGGCCACGGTGCCCTCATGGCTGTCTTCGGCTTCTGGATGTGTTACAAGGAAAAACCACTGCAGGCTAAGAAAATTGACTCTGAGGTAAGAAACCTTTTCATATCTTCACAGATGTCTGCACGGATAGCGTAGTGGTTTAAGAGGTCGCCTAGCCACTGCCGCTGCGTCGAGTGTTGTGGGTTCGATGCCCCAGCGCGACAATAAAATTTGTGTAAGCCACAAATACTTGTTTCAAGTCTAGGTGTTCTTTGTGAACTTTTTTTTAATGTTTGTAAAGCTCCGCAACACAGGATTTACTCATAGAGCGGGCGGAGTCTATTAAAATTTAAAAAAAAAGCTCTGTGTTAACATTTTTATTGATATTTGTTTCCGGAGATTCATTCCCTTTGTAGTAAAGATATATTTAAAACTAGCTGTTACCTGCGACTTCGTTCGCGTAGATTTTAACTAAAAAGTGTTTGCCTCTGCGGAACCCTATTTTTTTCTAAAATCAAAGTAGCCTAAGTTACTCCTTATAACATCACCTATCTACCAGTGAAAGTCCCATCAAAATAGGTTCAGCCGTTTCGGAGATTAGCCGGAACAAACAGACAAAGACAAAAAATTAAAAAATATGTGTTTTCGTATATACTTTGATATGCATTAGATAAAAAACTGTTATTTTGACATTACAAACAGACACTTCAATTTTATTTATTTGTATAGAAGAAAAATGAAAGAAGACTGAAGTATCTGTTTTTTATCGGGATCAAAAGCCTATGTCATTCTATTCAACAAGCTATACGCATATGTAACAGAGCACGATCTCTTGCTGTGTAAAAGAAGAACAAGGAACCATCGCTCTTGCGCATTTGTAATATTAACACGTCAGCTTAACCATATCGAGACATAATGATAATAAATTGTGACTGCACACATGGCGTAGTGGTTTAAGTAGTCAGCTCGTCACTGCCTCTGCGTCGAGTGCTGTGGTTTTCATCTCCAAAATCAATCAATCAGCCCACCGCAGTCCACTGCTGGACATAGGTTTCAATCTCCACACGGGACAAAAAATTTGTGCGATCCATAAATAGTTGTTTCGAGTCTGGGTGTTCTTTTTGTCGCTTGTTTGAGTGTTTGTAAAGTCTCCCGCGACACAGGATTCGTTCCTAGTGCGGGAATTGTCCTTTATTAAAAAGGAAAGAAATTATAAAAACATTGAAGCTGTATACCGGCGTCCAAACTTGGGCACTCACCAAACACCACCGGGAAAAGTTGGAACGCTGCCAGAGAGCCATGGAGAGAAGTATGTTAGGTATAAAGACACAAGACAAAGTTAGAAATAACATAAAAAGAAAAAAAAAATAATGTTGCTGACATACTCACTCAAATAGATCAAAGAAAATGGAGATGGACTAGCCATATGATAAGAGACAAACAAAATAAATGGAGCACAAATATCTCATACTGGTATCTAAGAGATGGAAAACGCAACAGAGGACGCCAACAAACAAGATGGGAGACGGAGACTCACAGCGGGACATCATTGGAGAAGGGTGGCACTGGACAGAACACAGTGGAAAATGTTGGAGGAGGCCTATGCCAGGAGGCACACTGAACATCGAGACATTTTATAGCAAAAGAACAGAACACAATGTTATGTATATTCAGAATTCAGAATGAAAGGCTAATCATCATCATCATCACCGGCGTTTAAAGAATGGTTAATTAGTTAATAAGGATTTTTATTCATTTCGATAAGCGATAAGTAAGACAGCTTACTGATATAGATACTGCAAGACTAGTATATGTATTTCAGTTACTTTCATAGTGTCATGTCCTACGGTATATTATTGTGGGGCAAGGCAGCTGATATTGAGACTATTTTTATTCTTCAAAAGCGTGCAGTACGTAGCATTTATAATTTAGGACCACGAGTTTCCCTGAAAGATCGATTTAAAGAAACAGGCATACTTACTGTTGCGTCGCAATATATATTTGCTAACATTATGTTTATTAAACATAACATTTACTTATATATAATAAGAATAGTGATATCCATAACGTAAACACTAGAAATAAGCATAAGTTAGTAGGCCCATATCATCGTTTACATAAAGTTCACAATACATTTGCGGGACTCGGTATACGTTTTTTTAATAAATTACCTATTAATATAATTAATTTACCATTGTTTCAATTTAAAAACGCCGTTAAAAAACAACTTATTCGGAAGGGTTATTATTCAGTCAATGACTACTTAAATGACAAAAACTCATGGAGCTAGTTGCTTGTTGCATACAGGATTCAAAGATCTGTATTACTTATAAGTCAATTTAAGCCTTTGCATAGTCACAAAGTGTAAGTGTATGCGCCATCATGCCATCTTACTGTCTATTTTAGATTTATATTAAATAATATATCTTAGCTCAAATTATTTCCTCTCTATAATATTATTAAGTTATTATTGTTATTATCTTTAGTTTTTTATAGTCAGTAGTATATGGCATAATGGCTGTAACACCTTGTTAATCTGAGTTGTAAAATACTGAAATTATATTTAACTTGCGATTTAAAAGAGTGGCCGTGAGTTTCTTGCAGGTTTCTTCTCATAGGCTCAACCCTTTGCCTGAACCTAGCAACTAACCTAAATGTAGCTTCAGTAACTTAGTAAACTCACTAACCTATATACTTTGACGTTCATAAGTGTTACGTTGTGACCTAAATGAATAAATGATTTTTGACTTGACTTGACTTGATATAAATATACGTCAGTAGCTTTTTGATTTGACTCACGTTTATGATTACTGTTCCGCTCCCATGGCTCGTAGCGTGATGTTATTTAGCCTATTTTACTTTTGGATAAAGTAGGTAGCTTTCTACTGGTGAAAGAATTTCTAATATAGGTCAAATAGTTTTAGAGCTTAGTATATACAAACAAAAATAAAAATCTTTTATAATACTAGTGTAGATAGAAACTAAAAACACCGTACGTTGTTATTTAAATCATTAAACGTGTACTCAAATTCTAACCAAAACATATTCCTCACCAGATCTGGAACATCTTCTTCGGCGGTCGCTACATCATTCTCCTCATGGGCTTATTCTCCATGTACACGGGGCTGATATACAACGATATATTCTCCAAGTCTCTGAACATCTTCGGTTCGTCGTGGCGAAGCAACTACAACGAGTCGACACTGCTAGAGAACAAACTTTTGCAACTGGACCCTAACTCGATAGATTATGTACAGACTCCTTATCCGTTCGGTATTGATCCTGTTTGGCAGGTGAGTCTATGAATTTACGTATATTAAATTTTTTGCAGTAGAATTTTGTTATGTCCCACTGCTGAGCAAAAGCTTCTAGCGTGGACTTCAAATCACTCTGTTCAAAGATATCTGCTGTCAATCCCTTTCGAAAACGACCAGGTCATCCCGCCATATCCGTTTAGGTCTGCCGAGTTGTCGTCGACTGTCTTATGGCACCCAATTGTTTACGATTTGTGCCTAGTTCTGTGGGTACATGCGTCAGACGTGTCCGACCCACTTCGCTTTTAAATAATATAATTATTATAGTTAAATTATCACAAAAGAATAGAATAGAAGAATATATTGTTTTCACCAGTCGTAACAGTAGCATTTAGTATGAGTGCTCAAAGCCTTGTGTCTCACGGTTTCTGATAAAAAATTCTTAGAGCCGGCATGGTGACTATGGTCGTACGATTGTCCCCTAGTACGGGTCCCTATATCATACTTGGCCGAATGCGGAATAACTATGTAAGCAAATCGAAAGTTCCTATTTGGTACTACTGTTTACCCTTCCTCGAACTACGCGCGAGTCTATGTATATGCTACCTACCGTTGCCTTTTTCCTGGAAACGCAAGATATATACTCATTTTAGCCTCCATACCAAAAATTAACCTGCCTCATTTTGTTTAGCTTGCACAAGCTAACAAGATTATCTTCATGAACGCGTACAAGATGAAAATCTCCATCATCAT
Source organism: Catocala sponsa (assembly GCA_963564715.1). Taxonomy (NCBI): domain Eukaryota; kingdom Metazoa; phylum Arthropoda; class Insecta; order Lepidoptera; family Erebidae; genus Catocala; species Catocala sponsa. The sequence continues at coordinate 6,696,209 of OY751334.1, forward strand.
CGGCGTGTTCCACATGTTGTTCGGTGTCTGCCTCTCTCTATGGAACCATATGTAAGTACCCTATGATATTGTATGGTTTTTATTCTTGCACATAACCTGTGTTTCATACTAACCTTAGCTTGTCCAGAAAGAGACCATATGTGATAGTTACAATTGTTCAAGTTATATTATTACCTTTAGAAATTGTGGTCTTGAAATGCCGTGTTATAGACTTTATCTCCTTACGGAGAAACATTGGTCGCTTAATAGACGAATAAAACAACCAGAATGTTCTTCTAAATAGTTTTCGTGAGGGCTTGGTGCTGTCCTTGGTCAAATATTGGTTATATAAGATTCGCAGGTATTGACCATGTTAAACTGGACTACCCTGAAGAAAAATAAGAAAGAGTAATGAATTATCTAGTTTTATTTCTATATTTTAATTTATCTATAGTCAGGCATCCGCTACCTGTATTTTTCTACTATGGAATTCATACATTTGCGATTAATATCGCTGTATGAGAAATTCATAGTCATAATCTCCTAATCATCGCATTTATAAACTTGTAACTCGCATCTATAAACTTGTACTAATCAAAGAAATCACATCATAAAACGATATAACTGTGTCACTTAGCTAGACTAGGGTAACCATTACAGCTCACAGTGAAGGAAAGCTTGGCGGTTATACCCTGTCTCTCTCCGGGAGCGTTACAGGGAAAGCAGTTCCCAAGTCTCTCACTGTAACGTTCCTGGATAGAGCGAGGGATATCATTCAACTAACGCTTCGAACTCGGCTCAACACATATTAACAAAAGGTACAATTATAACAAGTCAGTTGGCACGTTGCATCATTTGTAATAAACCTGTGCTATTTAAAAGCATGCTCTTTTAGTATTGTAGTTTAAATATCTTAAAACCCTAACAAAATCGAATTAATTATATTCAGCACTACTAAGCGTATTTTCTTGTTGTAATATAGTCAGTCATTTTATGAATAAGTTCTTATTATTATACGTACATATATAGTTTATTTATGTATATTCGTCATTTGTATATGAGGAGAATTTAATATATACTATATAGTAAAGATATTAAATTCTTGAGGTAATGAAGGTCTTATATTAAATTAATATGAAATCACCTATGTTAATGCTGATATAGTTACCATTACCAAATCAACACAAAAATATATTAACATGTTTAATGCATGTCAACCACCGGGATTGACTAACTGAATTAGGAACAGCCAATCAAATTACTTGACATGAGTTTGATATGGCACTGCATTTCAAAAAACTAATGATTTAGATCACACGTCACAATCCTGTATTAGATGAAGATATAGAGTAAGAGTCGTATAGAATCAAAAATGGCAATATTACTACTTTGCAATTTGAGTTAGTGACGCCAAGTAATACTAAACATCAAATATTAACGACTTATTTGATATTTCATAACCAGACATGGAACATAATTATATGGAATGTATAAAATTTAGAAAATATGTAATCAATATTATTGTCTACTGTTTACGCGAATATTATTCATTGAAATTAAACTACTATATACGGATTTTATCGCGTTGTAATCGAGCCTAAGAAATAAGTGTGAGACTGTCATGTTTGATTCTATACGACTCATAAGTTATGACAGTTTTAACAAGACCTACATAAGACGTTACATGGATCTAAAAATAACCTCTTGGATGATGGGGCCATATTTTACTGAGAAGAAGCCAGTAAGAAATGCTAAGCATACAGATTAAAATACAAGTATGAGAAGGAGCCCTGTAAACCATGTGGTGTAGAGAGTCCCCACAACAGTTCTATTGCTAAGTTTATTGTCTAGCATAGCGCATGTGTGTCTTAGATCGAAATGTTGTAAAATCAATGTTAGATGAATATATACTATATTGCGACTTACACCCGAAATAATTTATAATAATATTTAATGTCTTATTGCCGTTCGAAGATGTCATGTATTTTTCCTGATAAAATAATGGTACACTGTGGCGAGGGTAAAAGCTGTCCCCATTCCCCTATGCAAAGACAAGCCCGAAAGGATGTGTTTTTTAAAAGTAAATTAAGTTAATTGTTTGTTCCATATTCTTCAATTTTATTTAGAGATAATGGATACGTTTACTAATTCGCACTGAACCAGGGTTATATGTAAGAAGCACTAGTTTACTTACATTTTTGGGTACCATGAAGAATTTATATAATAAAGTAAAATAAATATCTAGTAAACCGCTCTTGTACTAAATTGTATAAGATATTTTCAGCTTGTTTTTGTACAGAGCCCCCTCCACTTTTTCATCGCCATGACCTGTGATCCTTTAGTCCTTTTGCTGGCGTCGCCCTTATACAGACGTTATATGGTGTCTACACCCAAACCTAGAACAACCTGATTAGGAGAAATTTTACACGAAACACCCATGATTAAATTATGTTCGGGTACTATGAAATAAAAGCAACCGAAACGTCGGACAAAGTGTAAACATAAATGTAAATAGTATAATAGTATAGTAATATTATAAATAGTTTTAATAGTTTAAGTAATTTAATTACTTTAAAAATTAGTAAAGTTTAATAGTAATAGTAGTGTAACATTTTCAACATTTTGTAATAAAGTGTCATATAAACAATGCGATAAAATCCGTATATAGTAGTTTAATTTCAACGAAATTGTTGTTAAATACTGTAGAGTCACTATGTTGCTTTATGAAAAACTTCTTTATGATGCAAACCAGTGGTTTTTATCCCTTGTCCTACTGTTAGACTTATATCTGTATTTTACAGAATCACTAACGTGCTAGTACCCACTTACTACTATACATGTATAATGTATGTATGTATGTACTCGTATATATGTAGAGGATAACTCCCCCCCAATCAAATGAACCGATTCCTAAATTTCTTTTACTAGTATAAAGCTATAGTTTCTAATAATAAGGGGGTATGTTATTTAAATGCAAGTTAAGCCAGATAAGCAAGAACGATGTAGTAAAGCAAGATAAGCAAGAACTAAATAACTAGTTTAGAAAATTATGTTTTCGACATGCAATAAGACGGATATTTATTGATTTCGGTTGTGTATCTAAATACAATGTACTAAACTGTGTGTTCCATTTCAGCTACTTCAAGCGTCGTATCAGCATCTACGTAGAGTTCATCCCACAGATCATCTTCCTCACGCTGTTGTTCTTCTACATGGTGTTGCTTATGTTCATCAAATGGACCTCCTACGGACCCAACCCTCCAGACTTCATTATCGATGAGAGTAAGATCCTGAAACTTATATATAGCATAAAGTGTCCTAGAAATATCTTAGTTGTCGATTGAATTTGTTTGATTTTAGTTGATTTTATTTACTTACTTAACCTATGCGGAACGCAATATGTCCTCCAGCGCCAAGCTATAAATCTTTATAGATTTATAGCTATATCTTTTTAGATTTGTAGCCAACATTTGGCTCATTTGAAATATAAGCTTTTTAACATGTAATTAACATTACAGAGACGGTGAAGACTAGTGCGTACTGCGCCCCCTCGATTCTGATCACGTTCATCAACATGGTGCTGTTCAAACAAGACGAGAACGCGCGCGCCGTTTGCGATGCTTTCATGTTCGCCGGACAAAACGGTATACAGAAGGTATGTACAATATCCAAAGCTGAATTAAATGGATATAGCTACAGTGCGAAAGCCTAAAAAAACGAGAACATAACTTTGATAGCAACTTTTTAATAAACCGGCTCCAAAAATGTAATCTGTGGATAACGTTATGGGTAGTGTATTTTTTAGTTTTAAATGTATTTTTAAGCATCGATTGTTAATACATAATATACTACTGTTTGTTTTCCTTAATAAAATAAAATAAAATAAAATAAAATAAAACACAAAAAAGAAAGGAATAATAATAATAATTTATTTTTTTATTTATTTTATTTTATTTATTTGGTTCACCAACAACTGTATACACAATTACTTATACTTAATACAAACTTATAGTAAATAACATTGTGTAACAATTACTTATAGGTAAACACCACATGAATTATTTAAATGTTAACAAAATAAACTTATAATCTAAACACGGTTGCTAATATAACACAAGAATAAGAATAAGAAAACTATGCATGGTAAAAACAAAATATACAAAAATAACAAAGATAGAGCCAGCTTGTTGTAATTTAAATTATTATGACAAGGATGATGACAATAATTTCAACTAATTCGATAAAAATAAAAAGATAAAAATATTAAATATCCGCCAAACATTTGAGGATCTTAGATTTTTGATTTGCAACAGAGTCATGGTGTAGGTCAATTTGATCGCTGCAGCCATTTATAACCTTACAAAGTCTGGCATATGGTGAATTAGTGCCTAGAACTGTTCGCCTAAGCGGAGGACATAGTGGAGTGATAGAGGTTCGTGGGAGTCTAGACGGCGCACGGATATTGCATAAAGCTAGCAGTTCGGGACATTGAATACAGTTTTTAAGAATTTTACTCCCAAATAAAGCATCGTTCAGGCGTCTTCGTTTGTCAAGAGAGCTTATGGAAAAGTGTTCTAATCTAGCTTTGTATGAAGGAATTTTCTTTGACACTCCCTTGGAAAACGCGAGGTGCCAAAGAAAGCGCTTCTGAACACGTTCGATGCGCAAACTATGTACGGCATAATGTGGCCGCCAGACTACGCTACAATATTCCAACATACTCCTAACCAAACTGTTATAAAGTATAATTTTTGTTTTAGACTGATGAAAATGTTTGCAATTTCTTATTACGAAGCCTAACATTTTAGATCACTTTTTTATTATATTATCTATGTGTGAGACAAAAGTTAATTTTTTATCGTACACGACTCCAAGATCACGTATAGTGTCTACTTCATTTACTGAATTTGCATTTATTTCATATTTAGATTTAATTATATTATTTTTTCTAGTAAATTTGACATGATAACATTTTTTAGTATTTAAAAATAATTTGTTATTATTGCACCATTGTATAAGTCTGTTTAGATCGCTCTGTAGAAACAATACGTCTTCCTCAGATGAAACTATTCTTACAAATTTAAGGTCATCAGCATACATAAATAATAGACAGACTGATAATGACAGCATTAGTAAGTACGAAAATTTATGCAGAGTGATGAAACCGAACCGCAAAATACAGAACAAAACGATCATATTTTATCTTAGATGGCGGCTACTTGGTGTCAACCCGTAACCGTAATCAAAAAACCGGCTTTTAGCCGAGTATTAAAACAGTTTCCAAATAATAATAATAAACTTTATTTCTCTCATCACAAAGGTTCACGTACTGTGCATCTTACAGTAGATAAAATGAAGAGGTGGTAATAAAGATCCATTGTGAGAGACTGGAGTCCGTACTAGGGAGACCCTTGTGTGACGGATCACCAGGCCTCCACCCGGGATTCGTAGGTCCTGGTGTATTTGCCTATTGAATAACATATTGGGTATAGACTTGTACATGACATTTAGGAGACTATTTAATGAATTAATTATAACAAAGCAAAACTGGATAAAATATAAATATTATCATTTAGACTTTACTATTTTTTTTTTCTAAAAATGAACTCCCAGACTAGCAATAAATCATGTGTCGCGGGGAGTTTACAAACATTCAAACAACGGATATAACGAACATCCAGACTTGAAACAACCATTGTTAATGAACCATGTGTGGATCACACAAATTTTTGTGTGCTGTGACATTCGAAACCACAACACCGAGCGTAGTAGCAGCGGCGAGGCGACCACTTAGACCACAACGCCATCCGCGCAGTGAGCCAGATAATGAATAGATCAGTAATCTAACCTAGAAAATGAACCCTTACCAACAAATCAATAAATTAAATTGGTTTATAAATGTAGAAGTTATGACGTAACAAACATAAGAAAAAGCAACCGAATTGAAAACTGCTTCCGTGTTTTGAAGTCAGTTAATAAAATAAAGTACTTGTAGTTAAATTTTTTAGTAGATTAATGTTTTACAGTTTCTCTAAATATTTTTTTTCTCACTTTATTGTTTAATTGGGATTTAAGTACGCAAGTGCGACTATGTCAATCCCATCGTGCTTACACAGATTCTCTCACTATATTTAGTCTAACTCTAAAATTATGAATATATCGATAGCGAGATTTTCTTGTTTATCTTTCGGCTACCCATACTAAAGTGTTCGATAGATTTTTTATTAAATTCTTTAGACCTTTTTACTTCATACCATAATATATGAAACCTCAATATAGCTAAATTATGTTATATTGGTGTGTACAATCGTTTGCTTGTGTGCAGTTGTTCGTGATCGTGGCCCTGATGTGCGTCCCCGTCATGCTGTTCGGCAAGCCCTACTTCATCATGAAGGAGCAGAAGCGGAGAGCCGTAAGTACTACACTTATTATTATTAAAACGTTTAATTGATGATTAGTATTTAATTGAGAGTTTGTTGGCGTGAACTTTGGTTTGATCGCTATTTCATTTACCTACGTGGATACCACTATATCTCTCGAGTCTACTGCATGGAGAAATAAATTAAATTCGAGCTACTGAATTGTAAAAATCGCAGCAAAATATTTTTGTGGTTTTTATGTGGTTCAGAAAAACCAGACATAAAAAATTGCTAGAAACTTTTTTTTTGGAATTCAGTGGGCTTCATCAGGTCTATTTGAAAGCAGTGGTACACCTTTCAAACAATCATACAAAGGACACAAAGAACACTCAGACTCGGAACGACCATTTGTGGATCACACAAATTTCAGTCCCGTGTGGGATTCGAACTCACAACAGTAGCAGTGACGAACGAGGCGACTTCTTAAACCACTACGCCTTTCTTATATACATATTAGGTAACATGTACTGAGATTCTATGTGTGTTCTTCCAGAACCAAGGTCACCAGCCAGTAGAAGGCGCGGCTGAGAACGGCACCGCTGGCGGCGCAGCCCCGCCCGCCAGCTCGCACCACGACGACGACGACATCACTGAGGTGTTCATCCACCAGGTAAGAACATACGGACATACACAGTTATATGCTACTGTTGGTTATGAAAGTCGTCGTAAATAAGTGACGTCATGAATTATTCGATCGAGCGGCTTATAAAAGCGTGCTCGGCACGCATCGACTCACTTTGACAACAACCGGCGGACGGAGCGGACGTGCCGTGTGATCTTGTTGGGTGATAGCAATTACTATCTCAACCTTTATTCGTTTATATATAATAATAATGTCAGCCCTGTATTAAACTGTCCCACTGCTGGGCACGTGCCTCTTCTCATTGTGAGAATGGTTAGGCCATAGTTCACCACGCTGGCCTAGTGCGGGTTGGTAGACTTATTCGTTTATGCATTTCTTTAAGTAACGGTTACAATAACCATCTTGAATAATTCAATGATTATTTAAAGGTGACAGTTCATTTGTTATTTTTATTTAAGCTGTTTCACTTCTGAAAAAAAAATTTTCCCGCAACATTATTTGTGGATTACACTATGTATGATAATGAATGTGACTTAAATTTAAACTTGTATACTAAATAATATCAAACTGACAGCCAATTTAAAATTCGTTAACTGTTGTTTGCATAAAGCTAGATAGAAAATGGTAAAGATTCAAAATTAATAAAACATAGTTTGAGTTAACAGAAACCCTTAATTTCATGAGTTAGATAGTATTTCTTTTATTTTTCAAATATCGTTAATGTACAGACTTAGCTACTTTACGGTTTTGTGACAGAAGTTTAGAGTTTGACATTTATATCTAAAGTATACATGTTTAACCTTTTCACCATCACAGTCCTGTATAGATGATAAGGCAAAATGTACCCAGCACGCCAAGGTGTCGACTACATGAGAGACTTTTATATGCTAAATCTTAGAAAAACGTATTGTTTTTCCTATTTGTGTTATTAATTATGTATCTAGACTTTGCTCAATTTATATAATACTAGGTTTCACCCGCGGCTTCGCTTGCGTAAATGTAGGTTAGGCTAGGTTAGGTTTGCAATAGTTCTTTTTCTGGATGAAAGGTACCCTGTGTACTATTCTGTACCCCTGATAACGTGTATGCAAAATTTCATGTTGATCCGTTGAGTAGTTAGGCGTGAAAGCATAACAAACAAACAAACAAACTCATTTTCGCATTTATAATATTAGTGAGGACGTGAACTGCTTACAATTTATTTCATCAATATTAGCATAAGATCACAGAAACGATGTAGGTATTAGAGGATGAAATTGTAGCTTGCCAATAAGAGCATGCCTTTGTGTTTTGTTGTGATGGTCAAAGGGTAAGCCGACTTTGCTTTTAGTTAGTGAGTAACAGTAACTGTAACATGTGTTGTATGTGGCAGGGTATCCACACGATCGAGTACGTGCTGGGCAGCGTGTCGCACACGGCGTCGTACCTGCGCTTGTGGGCGCTGTCGCTCGCGCACGCGCAACTCGCCGAGGTCGCCTGGAACATGCTGCTGCGGAAAGGTAAGAAACTACTACCCACTTCCTAATATACTGTCTTAGTTTTACACATGAATAACATATTTCTACCAATAGAGTAATTTGGAAGTCTGAGGGAATGCCCAGCCGGGGTGATAATAAAAAAAGCTGACGAAAAAAATATTTTTCACTTCAGGTCGTATTTTCAATCGTCAGATATGTTTTTTGAGTAATAAATATGGTGGATTGATGTATTTTCTACTAGATTTAGCCAGCTGCTCGACTCGTGTAAATGTAGGTTATGTAAATTTTCAGTTCCTCGAAAACAATACTTTTTTCTAGATGAAATGTTGTCCCTATGTCCTTTTCTTTACCGCTGACCGTTGTATGCGAATTTTCATGATGGTCGGTGGAGAAGTTAAGGCGTAAAAGCGTAACAAACCAACATACTCACATTTCACAATCCATCACGTTTTGATAACTTCCTCCTCCTAACTAGGAGGAAGCTATCAAAACGTCGAACATATTCCACTAGTAAAAGTTATCAGACGATTAAAACACAAGGCCCTTATAGAAAAAATGTGTTACTCTTAGTTAAAGGAAACATTTAATCGATAAATCATCTTATATTAACCCATTCGCTGTCCCGTGTTAGACACAATAGAAAATCTATTGTTATGTATCATATGTGATTCATCGGACAGGGAACCTTTTAAAGAAAATGTAATCATAGATAAGTAAACGAAATATCAGTCTGCAAAAACTATTTGCCTTATACTTTTAAAAGGCAAACATTTTCTTTTTATCTTTATTTAATTAGGGACATTTAACCAATCAAGGTGCATGCCAGTTCCATAAATTCACGCATAGTTACAAACTGATTTTCTTAATACTATTAAATATAAATTTATAAACTAGCTTAGCTTCAGCACTAGTGGGCTTAGCTAATACACTTTGGAACATACCTAAATCTAAAGAGTTTAATTTTAATGGTTTACATAGCTGTTTCCTTTCAAATACATTTCTAGTACACTCTACGAGAAGGTACTGAACATCTTTTAGTTTATTACACACGTTACAGTTTGGGGATATAGACCTTTCCATTAAAAATTAAATTTGTTCAACGGCATGTGTCCAGATCTTAATCTAAATGTAGTGTTTTTAATTAATTTCTTTTCCTCTTAGGTCTGATGTCATCGGACTTCCAGGGCGGTATTTTCCTGTACATAGTGTTCGCGGGATGGGCAGCTATCTCCGTCTCCATTCTTGTGCTGATGGAGGGTCTCTCCGCCTTCCTGCACACACTGCGTCTGCACTGGTAAATATTATTTATTACAACAATATATATCATCACATTTTCTTTCGTTCATTCTCATTATATTCTTCAAACATGCTAGTAGTTTTAGGCCCTTATACCCTAAAGCTACTAGCATGTTAAACTGGTCTTTCTTCAGAATGTCTTAGATCTATTGAATCTGCCCAAAAAATGCTCTCAATCGCTAATTGTATCGACATCGATGCAGCGTTTTGGCTTGAATACCAAACTCAGCAGCAATGCTGCTTTTGGATTCTATTTATATTAATTTAAGCCTTGTACAAGTACAAACTAATTTGGTACTTAAGCTTTTGATCTTAGGTACCAAACTAGTTGGTACTTTTACTTTACTTTGATAAAGTTCTTCAATGTATCAAAGAGAATTTCTATAGGCACTTACGAAATTGAGACAATAGATTTATTCTGATATGTTTTGAACAACCTGCAAATGTTTTAGGACTTATCCACCGGATGACGTAAGAAACAAAACATGCATTCTACTTATAGTACAGTATTACATTATGCTGGTTGTCCTCAGGGTGGAGTTCCAGAGCAAGTTCTACGGAGGCGAGGGCTATCTCTTCATGCCGTTCTCCTTCGAGATCATCCTCGACTCGGCCGGACAGAGCGACGAGTAAACACTACTATCTGCCTACTTAACGTACTACTGTTCCATCACTTACCAACACGACACTGACAAGATATTAATACACTCGCTCAAAAAATATTTTATAAGATGCATTTGATGTTAGAAATATCCAATCTTTAACATCAAATGCATCTAATATCGATAACTTGCATATGAGGTTAATTAACCTCATATGCAAGTTTCAGTTAATTCGGAGATTTATATAAAAGTGTCAATTTTTCAAGTAATTACTAAAATCTGGCCAACGCTTTTAACGAAATAAACATAATTATATACTTTTACAATACGATGCGGCGCTTGTCCAATAATGTGCAGGGCTAACAATATCATGGAAGTAATATCTATTCCTGCGTCAAATTTTGCGTCGACTACGACTCCCTTTAAAAAGCGTAGGCAGCAGTCAAAGCTTTTGACATCATATAGCGGACTCAATAGGGTTCGCAACCATCAATAACCACAAACATGGAATACATTATTAACAAATATAAATCTTGTGAACAGAATCTATTGCTAAGAGTATTCGATGTCGAGTGATGAAACAGTATTGTCATAAGCAGAAGAATAAGTAATAATGTACCCCGTTTAATGTTTGTAGTGAATGTTCTCTCAATTTGATATATCCTAATATTTGGCAGCTTTAAATCGCCGATGTAATGCAGTTTTTATTAGAAGAGTATTTTTTCTGAATGTTGATATTCATTCCATATTGTAAGTAAGATTACCTTGTAAAGCTGTTTATCAAGTTTTAACTTAAGCATAATAAACTTCCTACAACGTGAGGGTACAGGATTACGTATAAATCATTTTCCTTTTTTGTATTTTCATAGTTAAAATATTTTTTATTTAATCCCATGTTTTTAGTAAGATGTAAATGCATGAACGACTATAGTGCAGTAAGAATCAATTGTACTTAAAAATAATTTTATAATTCAGTAGATTCCACAAATAAATAATTAACTGCAGTAATTTAAATAAAAGTTTAAGTTACCATTTCTGAATAAATTATTTTATTAAAGGTGTTTTTTTATTTAAATATACTGTATGTAATTGAGAATTGTGATCATATTTAAAAGTAATAATTATTAAAATAGAATCTATATAAATATATTGTATCTCAAATTTATAAGAACATTTCTGGACATACATACGACATTGATGTCAGCTGTAATCTCTAAACAGTATCCACAAATAAATATATGTGCAGTCAAATCACTGAATATGTTCGTTTGAATATACTTTGTAATAATCATATGAGTTCAAATATGGTCACAGCTTATCATTACTCGCTATATGTAAGATAAACTGCAGTGTTGAATATCCGTATAAAGTATAACGCTTGTATAATGTGTGTATATGTACCGCGGCATAATGTCAGACGCTCTCTGTTTAGTTACTTGTTACTGAATGTCATTCCAGGTATAGTTCAATATATAATCGGCTAGTGCTCCCAATGAGTGTCGTAGCATAGTTTTACGGTGATGATTAAAGGTTTTTTAGTAGCATTCAAATTATTTGTTTTATTTCATTCTTAACCCTTAGGCTAGCATAATAGAAAGCACAGAACAAATATACACTACTTACTACCTGTGCTATCCTAGAAGTTGGTGAATATTAGTTGAATAAAATAATCAATCAATAATCATTATACGCTCATATCGCTTCTATTGATAAATTAAACATATTTTCATCATATTTATCATCATAATCTTTTTCATGTCTTAAAAAGTGTCTGAGGTAGGCGTGGCTTGCGCAAGCCAGAATACCCGGTTTAGGCCGTATTTTTATCCCTCTGAGAAAATTATAAATATTGATCCTACAATTCCGGGAGTCGAAACCTTTGTTTTGGAAATTTCCTGTTTAAATTTTTTTTATTTGAAAAACCTCAATTAGTTTTTGAGATATTTGCAAAAAACTAAACCCCATTTTATTAGTTAATTGTTTATAATTTTTGCAAGCGAAACTTGAATTTTTCAAAAATCATCTACATGCCATTCCGAATCGAATGACACCTAGTTCATATTTTTCCGAGACTGCTGAAAAAAGTTGATCAAAAAGGCACTTGTTGACTCGCTAGAAGTAAGTAGGTGCATACAGTAGCATGGAACATACTTGTATATAATATATAGGTACATACCAATAAACATAATATATAAACTAAATAAGAGGAGGTTATTGGAAGAACGAAGATTTCTGTCATGATTAGAACATAGGTATTGGAAAAGGCAGGTTAAATAAGTGGGGCATTTGGTGAGGTTAGAACAGAAAATAATACTGTAAGAGCACGCAAACTACGGCGTTGACGAATGGGTACCTAACCATTTTAAAGTGGATCTATGAGATGAAATATGGTCATATTTACGAAGATTATAGATGAATCGAATGCAGTTATTTAGAAGTCAGTCATATTTATTGAGTAGATGTGCATTCAGGTCATAGTAACACACATCATCATAGTTCAAAGTCTGCACAAGCATTATTTTTGTCTTAGATGGGAGGAAATTTTTGCAACACAAGGCGCGTAGCGTTCCAGTTACCCTCTGACTGACACTGGTAACCTGAGATTGCCAATTATTTAAGTTGGAGTCAATGAGCAAACCCAGATCGTTTACAGTAAGACTCAACGGTATAGGTGTCCCATCATACAAAACAGGAGGTAAAGTACCTACTCGAGTACAACCTGCTTATCAATCGTTGACTTCCAACTATGATTGTCTGAAATTTAGTCGGGTTAACAGACAATCCAAATCTGCCCGACCAGCTTCTAATTGCTTCAAAATCAGCATTTACTTTAGAAATGGCTCCAGGAAGATTATCCGTAGTGTCTTGAGCATATAGCTGCAAGTCATCGGCATAAAGATGATAGTTGCACTGAAGATTCTGAGTTATAAAGTTAATAAAAAGAGAAAATAGTAACGGAGATGATGAGATGCCGCCTTGAGGAACACCAGAGTCGAGGTCACGTCAAATCGTTGACGTGTCATCGATGCGTACTGACTAGCGCCCCTAAAGATATGTTGAGAACCATTATACCATACCATGGATAGGATCGCTAGTAGGATGTCGTGACTGACGGTATTGAAGGCGTTTGAGAAGTCAACCAAAGCCAACATAGTGACTTTGGCATCCTCATGCCCGCCCTGATATCACCAGTCACTTTGAGAAGAGCGGAAGTAGTGCTGTGCCCAGGCCTAAAGCCAGATTGGAGAGGACTCAATAAGTTGTTTAGGTTCACAAACTGTGCAAGTTGTTTGTGCACACAGGTTTCGAGCACTTTAGATAGGAAAGGAAGAATGGATATGGCTCGGTAGTGGTTTGGAAGGGAAGGACTAGGTACTTTAGGAAGAGGGATGACAAAGGCGCTACGCCACAAGAAAGGGAAAATCCCAGTGTCAAGAGAAAAATTGACGATATGGGATATGGCGAGAACTAGTTGATCAAGCATTGGTGTGATCATAGGCCGACTAACACCATCACAGCCCACAGCATTAGACTTGATCGACAGGATTATCTTTTTGATCTCACCCAGTTCTACAGAAGAAAACAAAAAGGATCAATGTTGGGCCTGGGTAGGTTAGCTAAGTAATCCACAGTACGACGCTTGATTTGTTGATCCAGTATATATATTATGGTTTAAGATAATTAAATCGTTACGTACACGTGTGTATTTCATGGTCGAAACTTCGGCATTTAATTTTCATAGTTCGGGTTGTAGGTACCTATTATACCTACTGCAAAAAAATGCATTTTACATGCAGGGAGTATTTATTTATGATAGTTACAAAATGTAAGTTGTGTTTACAAGAAGTTAGTCGTATTCCGCGCCGATAGTGATGCTAATGTCACCGGGCAGTACGGTCGTCTTGTGATACCAACGGTTCGTGTCCACCACCACTGGAATAAAAGGGCAAAGGGTCAAACGTTGCGCTGTAAATATTAGGTCTTTATTTGAGCTTACTGATAATATAATTATTAAGCTACGAATCGAGCAATATTTTTGAATTTTTCCAGTAAACCAATCCTCCGTCAGAAAATATGCCTGGTAGAAGAAAATTATGATTATTACTGTAATAATCTTTACAGTCATGTACTTTATATATTGACAATTACCATATATTTACTTTTGTTTTTTTTACAAGTCCTACCCCATGGAGGGAGTTGTATTAAGCTTGATTTAGTCTAGTTTATATTATTATTGTTATCGTAAGTTTACTTTTTTAAGTGGGTATGCCGTGCCTAACACATAATAAGTGCACAATACTAACAGATCTCTCCTGGCGCAACAGTGAAAGTGATCCACCTGCATCTGTAGAGGCACTCCGGCGGTGGTGCCAGCTGCCACTGCTTCTGACCGCGCACTTGCGCCTGCCACGACATGTGCTTCACTGAATCCACCTACACAAAGTGTAAAGTAACAGACCCCGTTCATTTATCTGTAGATTTTTAAAGGCATTCGTCAACATCGGCCCTAGGTTAGAGCGAAAAGAGCGGTTGCTCTAGGCGTCAGATGGTAAGAGGCGCCAAAAAGCCAAAAGCTAAATTCAATTTGCAGCGCAAATCTGGTTATTATTTTTTATTAAACATAAAACTGAAGTAGAATTTAAGTGAAGCGTAGGTAAGTGTTAAAAAAAAGGCGCCAAGACAATCTCGCTTTACGCTGATCAAGGCTAGGGCCGGCGCGGGCGTTGGCATTCAATGTAACTAAACACAAATATTGATACTTTTTGTAAATATACTTACATGCATATGAGCTCCTTGTCCTGGGCCACCCATAAAGATCCAATCAACCATGTCGCTCTCAGCGGTCTTCGGTAGAAAATACGGCCGATTATAATATGTCCTCAGTTTCCTCGTCTCCTCATCATAGCAAGTGCTCCAGCCAACATACCAGGGCTTTCCTGACAAGTTGGCTCGAGCTTCGTCCATATTGAACACATCTTGTAACGAGTTCAATCCGGATTTATACGCGAAGTAAAAGCAGTCGTTTATCTGTTTCCCCATTTTGCCGCCTCTATAGAAGTCAGCGAAGAATTTGAAATCGAATTCCTAAAATATTAAATAACAGAATTAAAATAAAGTTCTTAGCTTTCATTCCCTTATATCTATCTATGGCAAATCATCTTTTCTTCAGGTGACCTTAATCGAAGTTATTTCTTCGTGAGTGGTTATCAACGTGAATATTTATCAAGCTATCAGGTCCACCTCTTGTGTAAACATTATATGATTAGCTTCCTGGCATGAAATTATCAGTTTTAGCACGGAGTCGGGTATCCGCAAGAGATTCGTCTCGTACCAGTTACTAGAGCCGACCCTATCGTCTACCGTAGGGACGTATAGCTGTAGCCAAAAATTACAGGAAAGCACGCGGTTAGGAAACATTTAACAGACAATATTCCTAAAACTAGCCTCGGATTGAACTAGATGTAAAACAAATTTACGTAACAGCACAGTAGCTATTAAACACAAAACATTCATAGTTATTATCTACCAGACCTTCAGAGCCTTCCACTCCACGGTAGCATCAGTGACGATGACGGGCGTAGTGCTGTACGCATACTTCTCAAACTCCTCAGCGCTGGTGTTTGCAAGGCGCACCACATCGGTTACATCAGCGCACATTGAACAATCCTCAGGTGGACGGAACACTGACTTTGAAAACGATGGCAGTCCTAGCAGACAGTTCTGAAAAATGACTTTTATTAATCAGGTAGGTACGGATAAATCGTTTTAAACGACTCAGCGAAATATCCTCTCTCTCAGACCTAGAAAATATCACTTCGCGATGTACAGTGAACTACATACATAGCTGAACATTAAAAAAAATTAACAGTGTTTTATTAATTAATTTATTTATTATTGTCCTATATTGAATGAATATTCATATCACAATACATTACTTACTATAATTATGTATAGTCAAAATCCTTTAAATGTTACTGCAGTCAAATTTAAGGGCTTTCTCATTATTGTGTGTAAAGCCATTCAAAATCCCTTAAATGTTTGTCGACTTATGGCGCTGACTGTACCGTAAGGTGTTATAACTCATAGCCAAATAACATTGTGATTTGAAACTGTTCGTTCTTAGTGACCTTTATTTACTTATTTCTATAGAGGAGACGTTTTTAAGAAAGAGAAGGTATTACCTTTTTCATAAAAAAGCCTCGCATTAAATAATGAAATTTCCTTCTTTTACAAACATTGAAATCTATACAAATAAATAAAAATGAAGTGCCTGTTTGTAATGTCAAAATAACAGCTTTTTATCTAATGCATATGAAAGTATATAAGGTACCTATACGAAAAGATCTATTTTTAAAATTTTTGTCTGTCTGTCCATCTGTCTGTATGTTTGTTCCGGCTAATCTCCGAAACGGCTAAACCGATTTTGACGGGACTTTCACTGGCAGATAGCTGATGTTATAAGGAGTAACTTTGGCTATTTTGATTTTAGACAAAAAAATAGGGTTCCGCGGAAACAAACAGTTTTTAGTTAAAATCTACGCGGACGAAGTCGCAGGTAACAGCTAGTAAGTACATAAAGCAACTGTATATTTATGAAATTACGACTAACTTAGTTTGTATTTTAAACAAACAGACTAAAGTACAAATTACCCATGTCCACACCATAAATGTTTAAAGTTTAGTACTCACCGTCTTACCCAAAATCTCGTTGTAAAGCCACTGCAGACTGATTCCTAAAACGCAAACAATCACGACACCAAATAAAAAATATGCGAGCGATTTGCCTTTAAAATACACACTTTTGCCATTCCGTTGTACTTCAAGAAGTAACATATACGAATTATTCAATTTTAAATTGTCGATCTTGTTCATAATTTTGAGTAATTTCATTTCAGCGGTTTTGTAATTTTTCGGGCAAGCTTTTAGAGTAGGGGTATGGTTCATTGTGACGTGTTACGTGTTCCCGGGTAGAATGAAAGGGGTTCGCATCCTTTCAACGCTTTTTATATGTTCTGTATTATTTAGAGCTTAAACGGTACATTGTCAGATTTATATAGAGCTTCTTATTCCTATTAAATTTAAATTCGCCCGATATTTCTGAAAGTGTTAGCCGAGGTTTATGACTTACTTAGTAGATACTTCATTACCTAGAAATCATGAACATTTCTTAGTAATTATGCCATGACTTGGGAATTGTGCCCAGAACTTCATAATTGCTATGTATGCCCGCTATAGCAATTAAACTGCTCATAATGAAAATGGGTAGGTACCTACATAAATATGCAAATATCTAGATACTAATTAAATCAGTAGCAATTGCTTCTTTTTTCCTCAACATCAAGTGATTAAAATGGAAGGAATAGCTGGAATAAATACCTAAGTACTCTCGAATAAAAACAATAGATATGTTTCAGTAAACTTAGTAAATAGCTATTATCAAATAAAGAATACCGCAATTCATTGAAAGGTAAGGTTTCAGTTGTAGGTACACAGCATCATGCAATCATTTTTAAAGAAAATGTATACATAATATTTTAATAAGTAAGTACCTACTAAAAACTCCATTGTGATACTTTGTATTACTATATTATGTAGGACACTATAGAAGTTTACTCCTATAGTGTTCTACAGGTGAGTAAAGCCTCCATGTTTTCAAGAAACCGCTGTGCTTTCAGTAAGTGGTCAGTAATGTTTGTCCTTAGTTCTGGCGCTCGAGTGACTATACTACCTTCCTTAGTTATTAAATATCACCGTAATATATTGTTTCACTGAAATGCTTAAGATCTGGTTATCACAGCTCTAGTTGTATCCTCGTAGCGTGGTATAAATAATCCGTACCAAGTGCAATAGGTATGAAATTGAAATTCATTATCTATCGCGACACACAACTGTGTCCTCTCATTACACGCCTCCTCGCTCCGCGACGACGAGCTATCAATTTAACCTTTTTGTTACAATATTAGTGATAGTCGGATAAACACTTGCCTCGTTAAATTTTCCTTGTTCTACGAGATTTCTCATTAACGATGTTGTTTAATACATTCGAGTCATATTCAAATGTATTGACAATTTTATACATAGGTAAACATAGTTCCTACGTACTACGACGTGCGCGATTGTATTCTATAGATCGCAATTGTGTTTCTATTTGTAAAATATCATTCGAATTCAAATTTTATACATAACTAGATGTTCCCGCGGTTTCACACGCGTTTATCGTTACTGCGCCGCCCCCGTGGGTCGTAGCGTGATGTTATATAGCCTATAGCCTTCCTCGATAAATAGGCTATCCAACACTAAAAGAATTTTTCAAATCGAACCAGTAGTAATCACGCAGAATAAACCAGGAGAAACATCGTTTGTACTGTCTGTAATGGGTAATTATTTTGCTGCGATGTTATTTTAAAACTGCTATATCTCCTAAGATATTCATTGAAATCGAATGATGTAAAGGGCAATTTTGTTTTAAATTAAATACTTGTGATGAATAACGTATTTATTTGGATAAGGATTAATATCATGTTTATAAAAATACCTTCGCAAATAATGCATTATTTTAGAACAAATTTCGTTAGCATAAAAATGGTTATAGTGAGCCCATCTTAAAAGATAGACATATGCTGTCGCGGACTTTTTTTTAGAACTTTAAAGGGGAACAATTCTGTCATACATGATTTTTGCGAAACTTTAACTGTTTACGCAGCGCACGCAGCGGAAGCTCTCAAAAGGAAAAAATACTCTCCGATTTTAAAACATTCTTCATTGGTGCTCCGCTCCTATTGATCTTAGCGTGATGATATATAGCCTATAGCCTTCCTCGATAAATGGGCTATCTAACACTGAAATAATTTTTCAAATCGCGCCAGTAGTTCCTGAGATTAGCGCGTTCAAGTAAACAAACAAACAAACAAACTCTTCAGCTTTATAATATTAGTATAGATAATATGTCTATCTCTCACTATTTCTAATGTTCACCGAATAATGAGATCAACCTAATAAAAATTTGTTGATGAGAATGTTTTCAAACTTCATAACTGGCACCCAGTGGGCTAAAAATGTTTTGGAAAATAGCTAAATACTATAAATTGAATGGTTATATTTCGTAAATTCTTTTTCTTTTATATCAACTCGTTACTAAGTGTGTTATCCTAATTATTGTAGGTCTGTGTTGTAGGTATTCTATTCGTATAAGTCTCTTATTAACGCTACGTAATTCAGAAGCTTTCGATAATAATTAGCTGACAATCATAAAAAACAAGGAGATTACCTACTATCATCGATCAAATATACCACCTACTATCTATACTAATATTATAAAGCTAAAGAGTTTGTTTGTTTGCTTGAACGCGCTAATCTCAGGAACTACTGGTCCGATATGAAAAATATTTTAGTGTTAGATAGCCCATTTATCGAGGAAGGCTATAGGCTATATATCATCACGCTAAGATTAATAGGAGCTGAGCACCAATGAAGAATGTTTCAAAATCGGCGGGTGTTTTTTCCTTTTGAAAGCTTCTGCTGCGTGCGCTGCGTAAACAGTTAAAGTTTCGCAAAAATCATGTATGAGAGAATTGTTCCCCTTTAAAAGTTCTAAAAAAAAGTCCGCGACAGCATATGTCTATCTTTTAAGGTTGGCTCACTATAACCATTTTTATGCTAACCAAATTTGTTCTAAAATAATGCATTATTTGCGAAGGTATTATTATAAACATGATATTAATTCTTATCCAAATAAATACGTTATTCATCACAAGTATTTAATTTAAAACAAAATTGCCCTTTACATCATTCGATTTCAATGAATATCTTAGGATATATCGCAGTTTTAAAATAACATTGCAGCAAAATAATTACCCATTACAGACAGTACAAACGATGTTTCGCCTGGTTTATTTTGCGTGATTACTACCGGTTCGATTTGAAAAATTCTTTTAGTGTTGGATAGCCTATTTATCGAGGAAGGCTATAGGCTATATAACATCACGCTACAAGCCACGGGGGCGGCGCAGTAACGATAAACGCGGGTGAAACCGCGGGAACATCTAGTTATTATATAAGCTGAAAAGTTTGTTTGTTTGCTTGAACGCGCTAATCTCAGGAACTACTGGTCCGATTTGAAAACTTCTTTCAGTGTTAGATAGCCCATTTATCGAGGAAGGCTATAGGCTATATATCATCACGCTAAGATCAATAGCAGCGGAGCACCAATGAAGAATGTTTCAAAATCGGAGGGTTTTTTTCCTTTAGAGAGCTTCCGCTGCGTGCGCTGCGTAAACAGTTAAAGTTTCGCAAAAATCATGTATGACAGAATTGTTCCTCTTTAAAAGTTCTAAAAAAAAAGCCCCCGACAACATATGTCTATCTTTTAAGGTTGGCTCACTATAACCTTTTTTATGCTAACCAAATTTGTTCTAAAATAATGCATTATTTGCGAAGGTGTTTTTATAAACATGATATTAATCTTTATCCAAATAAATACGTTATTCATCACAAGTATTTAATTTAAAACAAAATTGCCCTTATATCATTCGATTTCAATGAATATCTTAGGAGACATCGCAGTTTTAAAGTAACATACGCAGCAAAATAATGATTAAGTACTGCGCGCGCGTTTATGATGTGCAAGGCCGGCCGAAAACTCTGCGAGATACCATGCCGCGCGGCTCAGACGCGTGGTCATGGTCGGCTCCTTACGGAACGGTACACGGAACATTACGCTACTACCCACGGGGGCGGCGCAGTAACGATAAACGCGGGTGAAACCGCGGAAACATCTAGTATCTAATAAAGAGGATTTTGTCTAGCAGTAGGTACATAGGTAATAAACACGCCAACTACATAATAAAAAACATTGACTAAAAGACACAGAGGGTTCTATACCCCGGCCCAGGCTTTTCCCGTTAAGTCTGGTTTCTGGTTGATGACTATCAGATGATATATATATACATATATAAATTATAGATATGGATGAGAAGATGCTTATATTTTTTTTTGGTATAAAGTCAAAGGCTATACAAGGCTATACTAAGTTAAAAAAAAAACGTGCTAAGTTTAATTCATTAATTTACGGACTAAAGTATTAACGAAATAGCTCATTAATATGATTTGGCTGTATCGTTGCCAACGAATGCCATAGCATATATATATATATAGTGACCTTAAATAGTGTCTATATTTTTATACTAATCTAGTCATTTATTTGGTCGAAGTTTATCCATCAAGTACGTGAAAATCCAGCTAGTTCGTCAAAGAGTCCAGCATAGTCAGTATAGCATAGTCACGACCAAGCCTTAGAACTTCGCTTTCTTCTTCTTCGTGTCAATGTATGAACATCCTTAAATTTTGTCTGCCCAAAATCCCGCCACAGCCACGGCATCGTCCGTTGCTCTCTACAGATCCTCTACAGTGCAGCTGGAGGGGCACATTGGACAAGAGAGCAAATGTGGCATAGTTTGCAATGGAGCTCCACAGTCACAGCGTGTTTGCGACTGGTCCGTGTAGCCCCAATATGCCATATTGTTCTTGCAACGACCAACCTGGGTGTGCAAGCAAAGCAGTGATTTCCAGGTTGGCCATTGCAGTTGGTGTCCAGGTGGCAGGTTTTATGAAGGTGTAATGAAACCTGCCGGGACAGGATGTTTCGCTGCCCACATTTGTTCTCTTGCCCGTTGTGGGAAAATATTGATATTCCAAGAAGAGTGACATCGCAGAAAACTTCGGCGGCTTTTTAAGCGCACAGGAGGCATCTTGTGATCGAACAGTGGGTGACGGGGATCATTTTCTTGGCTTTGTTTCTCCACTGCACAAGCAATTTCTCGCCGAACCTCTGGAGGAGCAATGCCGATACATGTTCAACGGGGTAGGTTTGAGGTAGCCCGTTATGATTCTACATGTCTCGTTTAAGGCAACATTAACCTCCTTAGCGTGCGCGGACCTGTGCCACACTGGGCACGCGTACTCTCCGACAGAAAACTTCGCTTTTAGAAGTGTTATCTGTAACCATTGAGTTTAGCTCGGACCAATTATCACACAGTACGAGTTTAGCGTAACTTTGACGTTCATTTAAATATTGCTTTCTCATTGTTTAATCAGCTGATTTTTTTATGTCAAATATGTCATTGAATGTCTCTTTCACTTTGACAGTTGACTAGATGTCAAAATAAACAAATCCACAAAACACGAAGGACCACAAAATTGAACAAAGTACCTATATTCTTAATTTATTTAAAAGCATTTATTTGTGAAAGATGGCTGCAATTATAGGTGGTGGGTTAGGAGGTCTTTCTACAGGATATTATTTACTGAAAAATAATATCAACAACAACAATAATTTGAAGTTATGCTTACTAGAAGCAACTAACTACTGTGGAGGATGGATAAAGTCCATACGGACTAAGGATTATGTTTTCGAGCAAGGGCCTAGAACTATTAGACCAAAAGGTGTTAGAGGATTGAATACGTTAAATATGATCGAAGACTTAGGACTGAGCGAACACGTGGTGCCGATAAAGCCAGATCATCCTGCAGCCAAGAACAGAATGATCTATGTAAAGCGTAACCTGCATTTACTACCGTTGAGTTTCATGAGTGTATTCCAGAGGAATCAACCCTTCTCAAAACCTTTAATTTACGCTCTGTTTAATGATATTAGATCACCGCACAAGGCATTACCAGACGATTCCATTTATAATTTCGTTGAGAGACGGTTTGGTAAGGAGATCGCAGACTACGCCGTATCTCCAATGATTTGTGGTATTTGCGCAGGAGATGCGAAAGAAATATCTGTCAAGTTTTTAATGAAAACTCTATTTGAATGGGAGCAGAACCATGGAGGTGTTGTGAAAGGGATGGTGAAGTCTATGTTTAAATCTAAAACTGATGATAACATGGAAATTAGTGACTTGGCGAAAAAGGCGCTAGAGGAAAAATGGAATGTGTACTCAATAAAAGGTGGACTTGAAACATTCCCCCAGTCTCTATATCACTACTTAACTGAAAACAATGTGGATGTCAACTTAGGCACTAAGATTGAAGAAATTGAATTTAAAGATTCCAGCACAGTTGTTTTGAAGCAAGCTGGTGGGCAGACATTAACAGCCAATCATATCTATGCTGCAATACCAGCTTATGCTCTCGCAGACCTAGTTAAAAGACAGCATCCACAGTTAGCAAAATACTTGAATATCATTCCATTTGTAACAGTAGGTATAGTAAACTTATATTTTGATTCTTCAAAAGATCTGATCCAACCTGCATTTGGTTTTCTAGTGCCACCAATTGAGAATTCTCCTATTCTAGGAGTAGTATTTGATTCATGTTGTATGCCAGATCAGAATGGAACAGTTCTCACAGTCATGCTTGGAGGCAAATGGTTCAAGCAGAGATTCGGAGACAATATAACAGAGAAAGAATTAATGGATATAGCTATGAAGGAAGTAGTAAGCATTTTAAATATTAAAGAGAAACCAGCAGCCTCGCATGTCAATATATTAAAGCAATGTATACCACAGTATGTTATAGGACACTATGAAAATGTAGAAGGCATTAGAGACTATATACAAAATAATAATCTGCCAATGTCTATGGTTGGCAGCAGTTACGATGGTGTAGGAATAAATGATGTCATATATTCAGCTAAGACACAAGTTCAAAACCATTCTTAGATTAAGATTGTAAGAATTGACTCCTTTCTAAAATGTGTAACCTTAGTAAAATTTAATGCTTGTTAGTGTTGTGTAAATCTTTTAATGCATTTTTCATTGTTAATATAATTTATACTTTATTGCATAGATACATTTCTGTTTTTCCAACAACTTGTTGTTTTTATTCTAAGTCCAATATTTCAGATGCAAGTGAAAGTATTCATAGTCTAGCATATTACATTAATTTTAGACTGAGGAATTCAACATGTAATAGGTATAAAGAAACTAAGTATTTTCCTTGTCAGTGTCCAAACACTATTAGATAGAACTCTTGTGTTGCTGAGCTACCTGCTCTCCTTATCCTTTGAAATGCACTTAGCGTATATGCAAAAGGAAAAAGATAAGTTGCATATACTTGCATACTATCAGGCAGAATCAATGCTAATATTAAAGTTAATTTTTATTATTTATATGGAATGTTAACTGTAGCAAAAACTTTGTTTACTATGTATGTAAGTGTCTCAACAAAATCAAACAAAAATATGTTCAAAATATTTTATTTCATCTAATTTCAACCGAGTTACAATACTTGCAAGTATATAATTATGTATAAAATGTGCAAAATTGCCACAAGCAAACTGTTATTCACGCAAAATTATTATGTACTGAGAACTTCTTAGCTTATAACATAATCTTAAAACTACGTTTAAATAAACACTATAAAAAATAAATATTTAAACTAAAATCTGCTCACACAACTTGGAATTTTATCCATAATTTTATTATAACAAGCGCTTAGGCACATCATGTATTTGTATAATATAGCTGCTATCTATTTGATATTATATAAAATAGATACACATCATGCTTGTATATCGCACATGATTTAAGCAGAGGTGTATCACACTTCTCTTTCACCAGCTATGTTAAGGTCCACCGTAAAACTGTTGTTTACCGGGTACAGTTTCTCACGCCGTGCTACTGAAGTCTTTCTGCTAGAAAAATCTAGTAACATTGCCTAACCAAGTACCTTTTGGCAGTTTATTTGTATATTTCATATTATTATTCATAATATACATATAGGTATTTGAATGTGGTTAGTATTGAAATTCATTACATGATATAATTCGAAACCAATACTTTACAACTGCAAAAGCCGGATGTGGGTTTGTAGCCGTCTACATCCCGGAATACGCATGAGGATGTGGAAGGATGTTTTGCTTCATTTATCTTTAACAATAGAAGGATCGAGCAACTTACGGCCAGCAATGGGTTACTCTAAATGTAACCGAAAAATAAATAAATCGTCAGAGTCGAATCAGCGTTAAATAATTTTGATAAAAAGTTTAATGCCTGAGCTGCAATAATAATAATGCGAAATTGAGGAATGTCGCTGTGCTATAAACTCTTATAAATTCTGATGGATGTGACCGAAATGACTTCGAGGATGTAAACGGCTGCAACATTCTTGTTTGAATACTTCGTTAGTGCATAGAACTGAGTATTAGTTTAGTTTTAGTGGTACCTATTCTTAATCATAGTGTCATGAACAATCTCGAGCGCTGCAACCTGACTAAAATATTATATACGAGCATTTAATCTCATGTAACATAACCTATAAAATGAAAATTTAATATATGATACAGTACCATGTCTGTATATATTCAAAAGGTAAGTAGAAATGTAGCAAACCCACATCTCACTAGCTGTCACCTACATTTTACAAACTGTGCTTAGATCCGATCAGTGCTGTTGATAATTTCTTCAGAAATTCTCAATAGTCATATTACGACATTGTTTCAGTACGACGCGAAAGAACACGCACTCATAGGCAGGTAAATACGCACTGATATCTCGGAATAAATCGAGTTGAAGAGGTTACTGTTTTCAATAATATGTGACGGTGCGTATGAGCCAGAGAAGTGTCAGGATCGTAGAAAATGGCAATCCGTAGTCTCTGTCTAATCCTCTGGGACACAGGCGTGAATCTATGTATGTATGTAGTCTAGCCCGTTTCTTCCGGCAATTAACAGTTCAGGTAGTTCATCATATATCTTCCTCTCTCATTCCATTCTATTAATACCATTTTTCCTTTTCTATTGCTGGTAACGCGCTTGCGATACTCATACTGGTATTGCAAACTATCATAGGAGATAACCATTTACTGTAGGCGGACCATACGTTTGTTTGCCACTGTGGTAATAGAAAGTCTTCTAGTTAGTCTAAAGTCTCGTATCCACTAGGCAACTATTGACACACAACACGTGACGGTCAACGAGATCACCAACGTTGCACAATAACGCAAGACGTTGCTAGCTACCGTGAAACATGACGCGCGGCTTGTTTGTTTCCATGCAAGTGCAGTTGAGCATCAAATGTTGTCAAATGGAGACGTGAAAAAGTCGCTGAAATCAACACTAGTTCCTCCGGCAACATATTGCCGACGACTGGTCATGTGTAGACAAACAACATTGCTAAACAAAGTTCTGCGTTGCCTTGAGTAGCAATGTTGTGCAACATGTTGCGCGTCAAATGTTGCCTAGTGGATATGAGGCTTTAGTTCTTCCCAATTCGTCGTACACGTCTCTGTGTGAATGCGTGTCGCAGGCCCTACTGCTCATCCTGTATTGATTTAATCTGTAAGAACACTGTTCTATCAGGGAAAGATCGCAAGGTTAGTCTCTGTTTGGGTCAATGTCAAACTTTTGATATAGACAAATAGAGTAAGCTTAAGGTTTTACTAGCGAAAGCAGCTACTCGCACAGCTATTTAATAACATTTTCATCGTATTTTAAGATATCGTGGCCACAAAATACAAATGTACAGATAGCCAAATCAACACAAAGTAGCGATTCGAATTTTAATCGATGACTATATTGCCTGAATTCGAGTGAAGATCGCTATGTGATATTTGACGCCTTTGAAATGGTTATGAATTTCGCAGAAGATTTGTTTCTGGTCTAGACTGTAGATCTACTTCTACCAACTGCCGTTTTTAAAATGTAATTAGTGTTAGGGCTTGAGACTTACAGAAATTTAATGCAATACAAATAAAGCACCAAATCTATCTTAGCGTCTTCTCTCAAGGCAAAATATGTATATATAAGTACGTCATTAACTATGTAAAGGATATATTGCGCTGTTTACAACTGTTTTCAAGTATTATTCGAATACAACTAAGCATATCACTGATACAAAGTATCACATTGAATTGGCCATCTGTGTATTCGTAATTTGTGGCGTTGGTGTTCCAATTCGTATAGTTTTATTTATTCAAATATTACATTTATAGGCATCGTTGACATTTTAATAGTT
Organism: Catocala sponsa; assembly: GCA_963564715.1. Taxonomy (NCBI): domain Eukaryota; kingdom Metazoa; phylum Arthropoda; class Insecta; order Lepidoptera; family Erebidae; genus Catocala; species Catocala sponsa. The sequence continues at coordinate 6,723,524 of OY751334.1, forward strand.
CGCCTAATTATAACTTAACAATATATCGTCGACATATTCTAGTCGAGTTTTATAACTTGCTTAATTTCAATCTTTTATAATTATATTGCGAGCGACTCGGCAAAATATTTGCGTACTTATTATTTTACTAGCTTTTGCGCGCGGCTCCGCCCGCGTGGTACCTACATAAATAAAAAGTAGCCTATGTACTTCCCCAGGTTTTAAACTATACCTGTACCAAATTTCATCTAAATCAGTTCAGTGGTTTAGCCGTGAAAAGGTAACAGACAGACAGATAGACAGACAGAGTTACTTTCGAATTTATAATATTAGTAAGCAAGTAAGCATTAGCTTTTACCCACGGTTTTGCTGCCTTTGTTAAATAGATTATCCTACACTGTACCTTCATTGCCCATAAAATGTAGCCCAGGCCATATCACACTTTGTCCCATAAACTATCGCTATGCAAAATTATATCGATTCGTTGTAGCGTGAAGTCAGCTGAAATGGAAAACGATAACATTTCCTCATTTCTAAAATGAGTGATGATAGTTATTATGCGTGTACTTAAGTTTTAATACATACTATGTAAAAAAAAATTGTTGTATGGATATATCAGTACCTAATATAATCTATTACTATAATACTGAGCAATAATGTCCTTGAAATATATTTTTTAAAAGACAACTGTCACATCAGCTGTCTTTTCTCGTAATAACACTAAAATTGATCAAAATAGTGTTCCGAACAATAATATATGGTCATATTTGATGTTTATTTTAATTTAGAAGAATACCATTTGCGGTATTTATACCACTGAGACTAGATAGGAAATCTACTTTGAACAGTTTTATTACGAAAATAAGTCCACAGATTTTAAGGATTTCTTTTTCAATTTCAGTTATCACTGACTAGACTGTCGTTGTGTAAGTATATTATTTCGAATTGTGAATAAGTACCGCAGATATTTGCCGAGTTTTGCTCAGTCCTACCATCTTTTATAGCAGTCTTACTCAAAGGCTAAGTGACACGCTTTAAGCGAAAACTCTTAGTGCTGCGTGTTATAATAATATATTTATTTATTTCTTCATAAACGTAAAGTGACTTATTCTTTTTTGACGTGACAACGTCTAATAAATCAATGAACGCCGGCTGCACGCACGAAAAAGGATGACTCATTGTCCCGTTGCGCTCATTGTCCCGTTACACTCATTGTCCCGTTACGCTCATTGTAACGTTACGATCGGAGCGAGAGCGCTACACGAGCGAGCAAAAGGCAAGATCGGCTTGAGCGTTCGGCTTGCACCGCATCTATCTGTCTTCCACTCGATTTCATAAATGTTTTGTTATGACGGTGTCACGTTTAACTATCGTCCGTAAATCGACTTTACAGGCAACCAATTTTTTATTTCTTACAACTTAATTGACATAATGACACGGAATCTGTAACAGGGAAACTCTTTGTTACGGAACTCCAGGTTTTATTATTCCAGACCAGTTAATAGCAATTATTCGTATGAATGTATACAGGTATCATTTTTTAGTCAACGCGACGAGTCATGTTTGACGCCCAACGCTCACTTTTACTGCTCTAAACGTATTCGCTTGTAGCCTATGTTTCTTGGCCATTGAGTTATTGTAATCTTACCCCAACTACTGAATATAAAATAGCATATAAGAAAATGATAATAAACAATTTTTAATTTTAAAAGAAGACACCATGCTGTATTCTTTGTATACCGCTATCTTTTCCTCTCGGTGAAGTATAATTATAGTAACAACACTACTATTACAGATAGTTCTTATAGCACTATCATTTAATCTATTCTGTCGCAGTGGCACACCGGCGGCCAAACATAATAGGTTTTCAATTATGTCTACCATTCGGCCAATTGACAGGTTAAATAAAGATTACTAGAACACTATCACCGAAAGGCAACGACGACGTCTCAAATCCAAACTCATGTCAAGCGGTTTGATTGGCTGTTACAAATTCAACCAGCCAATCACAGCAGTCAACATGCGTTTGTTAACATTTTTAAACATCGATCTGCCTTTTGAAAATCGAATGTAATACTGCTATAAGAGAAGGTAGTATAGTTTTAGGTTCAGGTGGTCAGGTAACCTATTAGGAGTTGCTTTACTGATTTTCAAGGATCAGTGCTTGACCCGCGTAATGCCTTTACTGATCTTTAGGGACCATTGCTGGTCTAGTTAGAACTGACAGTTCCTAGGTTGATGAGCACGGTAGTGTAGAGTGTGTGGTCCCGGTGCACGGCAGAGTGTGCCGCGGGTGGGACAGTGTTCCGGTAGGAGTACTGAAGTGCTAGGGCTGCTACCGCTGGAGAGCCTCCAGTTGCGTCAGCGTTCGTGACCACCTCCAGGCGAAGGGCCAGCTTGTTCGATTTGCGCCAGAGGATTATACTGAAAGAAATAACGGCATTGTTATGGCTATGATGAAGAAAGTGACATACACCCTTGTGGACTTGGAATCATTAAATAGTATAGATATCTATGAAGAATTCTATAGAGTATAATTTAAAAAGCAGCAAATACAATGAAATCTTTTGTTTTAAACTAATATAAGGCAATATCGACTAATTTGGTTACGTTACGTTACGTTTATTCTATATTGTTGCTAAAAGAAGTATGCAATAACTCTGTATTACTGGTAAGAACTGCTCGATCGTTCTATTCAGCACTTATAAAAAAAAACATAATGCTGAATATTCACGACTGTTTATTTTCTGAATATTTACACAACACGAAACAGATAGAGTTTTCACTTACTACACTCGACTTTACTTGAATTATAATCCTTACTATATTAATCCTTACTAATACTATAAATTCGAAAGTAACTCTGTCTGTCTATCTGTCTGTTACCTTTTCACGGCTAAACCACTCAACCGATTTAGATGAAATTTGGTACAGATATACTTTAAAACCTGGGGAAGGACATAGGCTACTTTTTAATGATGTAGGTACCACGCGGGCGGAGCCGCGCGCAAAAGCTAGTTTATTATAATTACTTGTATAGCGCGACAGCCCTAGTAAAAGGCAGAGTAGACCCGGAGTTATTGTTAAGTTCTAGTTCTACCAAAAATCAGCCGGCAGGCAAGCAGTAACCATAAGGATCACCTTATGGTAAGCAGTAGCTGTCTACCAGAGCGGCGAATGGATAACAAACAGCAAAAAAATTTTTATGTTTCGTTTCGTATGATGGCGTAGTGGTTAGTGTTACCGACTGCCACGCCTGAGGTCGCGGGTTCGATTCCCGCACAAGTCAAACATTTGTGTGCATGAACATGGATGTTTGTCTTGGTCTGGGTGTTTCTATGTATAATATGTATGTATTTACAAAAAAAAAAAGTATATATGTATGTTTATCCATTGTCTAGTACCCATAGTACAAGCTCTGCTTAGTTTGGGCTAGATGGTGTTGTGTGTATGTGGTAGAGTATTATTATTATTATTATTATTAAATTGCAATTGAACGAAACATTTAAAATATACTACTACAGTACATTTTTAATGTTTCTTTCACCCCGAAGTTTCGGATATACATTTTCAGGCTTTGGCTACTGGTATACTCACTCATTGGTGTCATGTTGCGCGTCATCGTCGTACTCGGCGGCGTCGTCTCGTTGCGCGAGCGTCAGCGTCACGTCGGGTGACGTCACGCGTGACGTCGCCGTGTACCGCGGCGCTCGCTCGATCGCCTTGTACGCTGACGTATCCTGTGCGACAATATGAATTTTATTCACTTGTATTAATTATGGTAAATTACCGTCATTTTGTTAAGGTTATGCCCTAGCATAAACTTAACCTTATTGTTATTAAGCTTTTATCAAAAATTAAATTCATACTGGTAGTACAACTAAAAAGTAAAGCAGTGTGCCTGACACTGCTTTACTTTTTAGTTTATAATTTCTGCTGCAGTTAAGCCATATCTGTTAAATTAGCTTGATACTTATATTAAGCTGCTCTGCCTGCATGTAGTAGTATTGATATGAATTTTATTTTTGACTAGCTGTTACCTGCGACTTCGTCCGCGTAGATTTTAACTAAAAAGTGTTTGTTTCTGCGGAACCCTATTTTTTTTCTAAATCGAAGTAGCCTAAGTTACTCCTTATAACATCAGCTATCTGCCAGTGAAAGTCCCGTCGAAATCGGTTCAACCGTTTCGGAGATTAGCCGGAACAAACAGAAAGACAAAAAATTTAAAATTAGGTCTTTTCGTAAAGGTACCTTATATACTTTCATATGCATTAGATAAAAAGCTGTTATTTTGACATTACAAACAGACACCTCAATTTTATTTATTTGTATAGATGATCACAATTTAAACTCTAACCGCTATTTGTTGTGTGTAAGAACTTTCCGTAAGCAACCCAAGCTCAAAGGAACTTCTGTGGATTAGTCCCCTCGCTGTTAAACGGAGAGACTTATCCATTAAAACGTGTGCTGGCAGCATAGCGACTACATAATATAGTAAAGTTGGCAACGCGCAATGATACCCTAAATTACCCCTAATAGTAGTGTTCATCACCAGCTAATAGTAGTGTCCACCAGCGACAGCCTACACTACGTCACTATAATTCAATAAAAATAATCTAGACCATGTCACGTAATCGATTCGTGGCTCACGGCTGCGTGCGCGACGAGCGAGGAGGTGCCATCTCTAGTCCCCCCCCGAGCGGCAGCAGCTATATAAGTGGATCTCGCCCTGGTGCAGTCTCCTTCCGCTGCGCTGCGCTAATCAAGTTAAGTGGCCCTTCCTTTTAGAACCACGTAGTGAGCCTTCACGAACCACGCCCTGTCTACTGTTCGCGTAGAATTTTCTATATAGTGTAATTCACATATATCTTTATTTGTTGATAATTAAAAGTGTTAATTGTTGTACTATCTTTAAATAGTCTTTGCTTAACTTAACCTCAAGAGACCATGCCCCTACAGCGCGGCTTGTCTATTTCTATTACAGTCAGAAGGTGACAAGCAGTAAGGTCTGAAATCACGACCTCTAATATATCATCACTGTAATATGACCCTCCAAAACAACTGATAATAATATAAACCTTGGATATAAACTGTCACACGACTGGGCATGGGCCACTTATGCCTGTGAAAAGGGTAAAATAACTTACTTTTTCCAAATTGAGGGACCTCTCAAGTGACTTCTCGATGCTCTTGGGTTCCTCCTTCTCCTCAGGAGGTGGCAGGTCCTCGGGCTGCAGCAGTCGCAGCTGCATCTCGTGCCCTGTAGGGTTGGTCAGCTTCAGCAGAAGTGCTGACTTCTCGCCAGGCTTGACTGGCTCGTGGGATATGATCTTCACTTCTGGGACGTGGTAACTGAAAGGCAAACGTAAATTTAGCTGCCGTTTAAGTATTATTTCGCCACTAGCAATAAATTAAATATATTATTGATCTTCAATCGGATTCAAAGTTGGTATCAAAATATGATCTAATTCTTAGTTCATTTTGTCTATTAATTTGCATATTTGTTTTGTCCACACATCAAAAATATAGCATAATTATGCTTCATTTATATTATTAAGACGTTAAAAGTAAATTATTTTCTTTGTTTTTAATGTTACCGGTATTTAATTTCTTAATATATGTAAATGGATGAGTTTATAAAATACTAGCTTTTGCCCGCGGCTTCGCTCGCGTTAATGTAGAATTTGACAATCAATTCGGGTTGTACTCTGCTTGTAATAATATAATTCAATCATGATTCGAAAGACACGTGGCGCCATCTAATATAATAGGAACGTTTTTGTTGTTTTTCTCGGGAACAGTAATTTTTTTCGGGATGAAAGGTAGCCTATGTCCGTTTCTGTACACTTGACAAGGTATATGCAAAATTTCAGGATGATCGGTTCAGTGGTTTAGGCGTGAAAAGGTAACAAACAAACAAACTCATTTTCGCTTTTATAATATTAGTTAGGAAGTTAGGATTATAAAACATGTATATATTCCCAAATAATCACATTAATCAGTTGTTGTGTGTCAGTGTGGTGTGTAAGCCGTGAGGTGGGGTTTTCAATATGGTAGTGCCTCTCTGTACGCAAATTTTGCGTGTATTTATAGATTTGTTAGAAAGTGTATGGCTTACTGCCTATGTGAACTTTCAATACATTCAGGCTCTATAGTACCTGCATATATGCGTACCTATAATTATATCTAAAAAAGTACTGCAAAAAAATATCGGAAGAACTTACTATGCGAGCAGTTCGATCTTGAACTTGATGGATCCGGGGTTGTACTCGGGCTTGGTGAGGTTGTGGTCGCAGGCGCGGCAGCGCTGGCTGCGCTTCACGCTCAGCAGCTTGGCCAACGGGTGCAGGCGCGACACGCTGGACGGCTGCCACTCTGGTGACGCCAGGCGCTGGGACATGCTCGTTACTGCCGGGCACATTACAAATAAACATTTGACCGTTAGGACTTTACAAAAGATAATATCTGTTCGTGTTATATACATATATGTGATGGAACGTAATGTTTCTCCTACAAAGAGAGAGGATCTTCCGACCAGGCCAGGGTCTATGTCTGGTAAGCTCCGCAGCTTACCAGACAAGCATACAAGTTTCCCACATCAACCGTCAAGGCAGCCTGACGATTTATGCCGGAAATTTTTATATAAGTAGCTAATAGTGTAAATTTTGTTTGCGAGATTCAGGATTGTATGGCGAAATTTCGAATTGTGTATAGCGCCATCTCTTGCTGTGTGTCGTAACTTCTTCGTCCATGTGAAGCCGCTACATATATGCATTGAATTTTGGTGCAGAGGAAAGCCCATATACCTATACATTGTCATGTCTGGAGAAACCATTGGATTGCCAAAACGAGGTATCCAATCCGATTCCACGACATACAACTCTTATTTTTAGAAGTCATCTGCGTATTAAATAGTTACCGCACGCTTTAACGATGAAGAAGAGATTGTGAGGAAACCTCATGTCTGGGAGTTCTCCAAAATGTTCTCGAAAAAACGTAAACTCACACTACGGTATATGTCCGGTACGGTACGGTATAAGGTATTGTGATATACAGTAGTGAGAAGAGGCCCAATTGATGTCTAGCAAACTATTTAAAGGGCTGATTTATCTATCTATACTAATATTATAAAGCTGAAGAGTTTGTTTGTTTGTTTGAACGCGCTAATCTCAGAAACTACTGGTCCGAATTGAAAAATTATTTTAGTGTTGGATAGCTCATTTATCGAGGAAAGCTATAGGCTATAATAACATTACGCTACGACCCACGGGGGCAGCGCAGTAATCATAAACGCGGGTGAAGCCGCGGGCACATCTAGTATATTATAAAAACTGCATAGCAACATAAAAGGACGTCGACCACTGCTTCCATTAATTGTATATTTATTGTTGAGGAAGCGCCTCTATACAGAAAGTCACGACCTACATTACAGATTTGTATAGACAAGCCCTTGTTGGGCTGGCCAGCATTCTATAGAAATGATGACCTAGATAGAGAGTAATCGTCATTTTACTGTTAACTAGCTTTTGCCCGCGGCTTCGCTCGCGTTAATTTAGAATTTGACAATCAATTCGGGTTGTACTCTGCTTGTAATATAATAATATAATTCAATCATGATTCGAAAGACACGTGGCACCATCTATTATCATAAGAACGCTTTTGTTGTTTGCCTCGGGAACAGTAATTTTTTTCGGGATGAAAGGCTACTATGTCCGTTTCTGTACACCTGACAACGTATATGCAAAATTTCAGGATGATCGGTTCAGTGGTTTAGGCGTGAAAAGGTAACAAACAAACAAACAAACTCATTTTCGCTTTTATAATATTAGTTAGGATTATAATCCTTACAAACGACAAACCGTTTAAGCGTACTCGATCGTCGATTACACAGGAAGGTTACCTTTCCACGATGAGATGTGTGAGGTAAGTAGGTATCTGATAGTAAGTAGGTATCACTATGTGTCTATTTCCACCAAAGCTACGTGATATATTGGAGTTGGTAAGATGAGCTTGCTTTGCGTGAGGCAGCGCCTTGAAAAACAACCAAGAAGTACGTCGTCTGCTAAGCTCTGTATTTCTATAGCTACATCACTCGAGCATACCTAGTTTGCTTCCACGAGTAAACTCTGTTCTACCAGAGCAAAGATAACGTATAGAAGTTAAGTAATAAAAAAGTGGTTTCAATATCGCATATATCGCTGGATAGGCACGAAAATGAATCAGTCGCTATACTAAATAGATAGGTACGTATTTAACAACGTTTGTAGGCCTTGTGACCAGTCCCAAACATCATAAACAATTGATTACATTGAAAGATCTCAAAATATATTATACCTAACACTTATTTGCGATGTGGCCGTTAGTCTCAGGACACCAGGGGTAAACGCTTACTGAAATTATTAAGTTACCTACTACATTTTGCCAGCGACTTCGCTCGCGTAAATGTTGGGAAGGTTTTGATTAGCGACAGTACTTTTTTTGGATGAAAGGTACCCTTTGTCCTTCTCTGTTCCCCAGACAACGTGTATGCAAAATTTCATGGTGATCGGTCGAGTAGTTAAGGCGTGAAAGCGTAACAAACAAACAATCAAAGAAACTCACATTCACATTTCAGGGGTCTAATAACAAAGGCGGCAAAGTCCTTTCACATTTTAGGGGACTTTGCCGCCTTTGTTATTAGACCCCTGATTTATAATATTAGTAAGGACAGTATTAGGTACTAACTCTGGTTCAAATTGACTTCTTTAGTGTAGTATTCTTCAGGTAGTTCGTCCACCTCGGCGCTGGCTTGGCTCGGCACGAAGCTGGCGATGGCCGAGGACGAACTGTCGCTTGACGGCAGACCGGCTATGTTGCGCGCCATCGCGCCTGTTAGACCCGTCTTATCCTATTGTAAAACAAATATTTTGTTTGCAATAATATAAGCGTATACTAAGTGTGCTGTTTGGAGAGCATATGCTAAGTGTGTCGCTCATATATAACCTCTGTTTTAGAATATAAGTTAGATCATAAGACCGAAAGCTAAGGAACTATTGTTACGGAATAAACAGTGATACTTTCACATCAATTGACTATATTATTTGGATACGTTGTGCCGTAACCCCAAGGTCTCCTAAACATATATGCAGCATATCATTCCTATATGTATTATGAGTTTATTTTAGTATTAGCTGAACGCCGCGGTCGTTCCATTATTTTATAAATATGGTCTTAAATCTTCCTCATTGAAATGTCTTGCTAATTCAAATTTTTTATTTTTTATTTTTTTTTTTGCTCGTCAAAATGACCACTCTCCACCTGATGGTAAGCAGTCGTGTGGTCCAAGAGCAGTGGCCTCCACATCGCCCCCACAGTAGCCGAGGCGATGTTGAGGTCTCTACTTTGACGGCCTGAGAAGATGCTTTTTCACGCCCCGCTTAAAGAACCCAGGATTGAAGGAAGAAGGAAACACGTGCCTTGGCAGAGAATTCCATGCCTTGGTCGTTCGGCAGAGATATGAGGACCCAAACTTTTTGGTACGCGCTCTAATCGACTCTACCGTGTAAGGATGGCATCTGAGCCCAGCACGCGTTGTTCTGGATAGGAAAGGGGAGGGCGGGATAAGGTGGAATAACTCTTCAGAGCACTCCCCGTGGTATATTCTGTAGAAACATGCCAATGAGGCAATGTCTCTACGGAGTTGCAGAGGTTCCAGTGAACTCGTGACCTCTGGATCTCCGATGATACGGACAGCCCGCCGCTGTAACCGGTCGAGAGCGTCCAGCAAGTACAGCGCGGAGTCATCCCAAAGATGAGAACAGTACTCCACGCAAGGGCGCACTTGTGCCTTATACAATAGGCACAGTTGCCCAGGCGTGAAGAACCGCCTCACCCTGTTCAGAACTCCGAGTTTTCGCGAAGCTTGCTTAATGACGCTCTCGATATAGGTTTTCTGGTTAAGGGAGCGGCAAAGATCCATACCTAAGATGGAGAGACTGTCACGTATCACCAGTGGAGTATTCTTCAGAGAAGGGAGGGGAAGGAACGGAGACTTTTTTGTTGAGAACGCGCATGCCTGGGTCTTCTTGGCGTTGAACTCGACCAAGTTCTTGGCACCCCATTCATAGATGCGGTCCAAGGTCCGGTCAAGTTCAACGACAAGATTCTGCCTTTTCCCCTCAACCTCAGCCTGTTTGGCCCCAGGATGTCCGAGATATCGCCCATGCAGGGTACTGTCGTCCGCATAACAATGTATGTTGCCGAGATTCAACATATCATTGATATGCAGAAGAAAGAGCGTAGGGGATAAGACAGAACCCTGAGGCACTCCTGCATTGACCTGCATAAATTTGGAAGCGCGACCGTCCCAAAGGACCCGAATACTACGCTTCTTCAGGAAACTTGCAATCCAGGTGCACAGTTGAGGGGGCAAGCCATAGGCCGGAAGCTTGGAAAGAAGAGACCGGTGCCAGACTCTGTCGAAAGCTTTGGCTATGTCAAGGCTGATAGCCAAAGACTCGCCGTGCTTGTCCATAGCCTCACCCCAGAGGTGCGTGACGAACGCTAGAAGATCACCCGTTGATCGTTTAGACCGAAAGCCGTATTGGCGATCATTGATCAACGATTGATCCTCCAGGTAGCGGACAATTTGGGTGTTTATAATCCGCTCGAACACCTTGGAAAGCACCGAGGTGATAGCTATGGGTCGATAGTTGCTTGGCTCGGAACGGTCCCCCTTTTTGGGAATCGGTTGAACGTTCGCTTCCTTCCAAGCCTCAGGCACAATGCCTGCGACGTAAGACGTCCGGTATAGGCGCGTAAGTGTGGGAGACAACTCCGCTGCACATTTTTAAGAACCACAGCTGGGATGCCGTCAGGTCCACTGGCTTTCCGAACATCGAGAGACTGCAGTATCGCACGAACGGTTCGTTGCCTGATACATATGTATATCAGGCATGGTGTAGCCGCAGTTGGCAATGTTAGGCGGCTGCGAACCGCAGTCATCGATTCGGGAGTTGGCCGCAAAGAGATTTGCAAGCAGATCTGCTTTCTCCTGCGGCCGATGAGCCAGTGATCCATTCGGATACCTCAGAGGGGGCAGCATGGTCTGGCAGAAGTTGGACTGCACGGCTTTGGCCAGGCGCCAATAGCTACGACTGCCCGTAGGATGCGCCATTAGTTCCTGGCCGAACCGTGCGTCGCGCTGGGCATCCGCTCTTAAGTATGCCCTCTTGCAGACCTTTGTGGCTTGGTTGAACGCTGCCTTCAGGTGATCCACGTTAGGGTCGTGGAGAGTGCGAGCCCTGGTCCAAGCGCAATACGCTGTCTGTTTGCGTTCAACAGCATCGGCGCATTCACGCCCGAACCAGGGCCTTTTCCTGCCGCCGCTCGTGACATCACTGTATGGAATATAATATTCCATACCCAGGATGATTTCACCAGCGACAGCAGTAGCGCTCTCTGATGGATCCCTGTTCTCAAAGCAGCGTTGAGCCCAAGGGATGGATGCGAAGTATTCCCGCATTCCATCCCAGTCTGCTGACGAGTAGTGCCACAGTCGTCGTCTTGCCTCCTCGGGTCGTGGGGGCGTAACAACAACAGCTGTGGCACAAACCAGACAGTGGTCTGAGGTGCCCAAGGGAGCACGAATCGACACACTGTACCGGTTCGGGTTACTCGTCAGCAGCAGATCGAGCAGAGAGGGCGCCTGACCTGCAATATCTGGTATCCGGGTGGGCTGGAGTACCAGTTGAGACAGGTCATGCGTGAGAGCGAACGCATGGGCAGTTCGTCCCGCGTGCTCTGTTTTGGGAGAACCCAACCAGGTCTCATGGTGGGCATTGAAACCTCCAAAGAACACCAACTCAGCGTTCGGAAACCGCTCCTGCGCGTCGTCTGCCGCCTGACTCAGGTAATTGAAGAGTCGAGTTGTCTCAGCGTCTCCTTAATGGGATCGGTAGAGGCACATGTAGATTTGGCTGAAAGAGCCATGATCTACGTGTACCCAAAGGACAGAGAAGGAAGGGTCCTCTAGGCATTGTAGACGGCGACAGCAAATATCCGCCCTAACAAACAAGCATACCCCGGCTTTCGCGAGGAAACACTCCTCTAGCACGTAGCCGGGATATTGCAGGTAGTTCGTGTCTACAGGACGGCGTATTTGTGTCTCCGTTAGAAAAAGCATTGCCGGCCGAGCCGTCTCCAGGTGGTGATGGACGGCATTGAGGTTAGCGTGGAGTCCTCTGATGTTAATAAACTCCACGACACAGGAAGCAGCAGTGGGGTTACGGCGATTGGCTGCTGTTGAACGACAATGCTTTGTTCGTACTGCCATAGAGTGAAAGGAAGGGGAAACGTGAAAAAAAAAAGAGGCGGCTATTCTCGCAGCAAAGTGGGGCAAGGCGCAGAGCAAGTTTTGTCATATAACTGTAGTGTATGGCGATAGCCGATCCGACGGACGGAAGGACCCCCGTACCCTCTCGAAAGTGGTCGCCGGGACCCACCCTCCGGTCACCATCCGGCACGACGAGCCACCTCGAGATTATGCGCGGCATGATAAGGCAGCCAACCTAGTTGGTTAGACTCGGTTGGGCCTCTGGACTATACCGCGGGCGGCCAGCAGAGCACCGTTTCTACGGCTCTCCCTGGCCGCCGGGTCGACTCGCGCCACCCACACAATGACTCTACGGATACTCTGCAGGTCCCTCATAAGCTGCTAGAATCGTCACCTCATGCTTAGGCCTCCGGCGCTCTCATTCACCGAACGAAACACAGCAGTGAAACACTGTTGTTTCACGTCGATTTTCTGTGAGAGGGTAGTACTTCCCCGGTCGAGTCGGCCCATTCCTGCTGTAACCAGCTTGGCTCTACTACCTAATAACGCAAAACGACTATTCACTGTATTTTATGTCATTTATGTGACGTTTGGCCATCGAAGTTACAGCATACGGCGCTTTGCGTATGTAAATATATAAAATATATTAGCTTTTGCTCGCGACTTGGCTCGATTGGGAACAGAATTTTTCTTGGATAAAAGGTGGTTTTCTGTACCCCTGACAACTTGTATGAGAAATTTTATGATAAGTCGGTTTCAGTCGAGTAGTTAAGGAATAAAAAGAAAGCGTTTGACTGCACGGATGGCGTAGTGGTTTAAGATGTCGCCTCGCCGCTGCTACTTCGCCAAGGTTCGAATCCCACACGGGACAAAACTTTGTGTGAGCCACAAATGGATTGTGGACATCCCTACAATCTAGTATTTCTTCAAAAAGTATTATAAGAAAAACGTACAGTGAGTGTAATATATTTTCCTCTGATGTTGAACTTCTTCCTCTCCCTCTCAATCTTCTCTTGCTTCTCTTGCAGAGCTATCGCTTTGTAGTAGTCTAGGAGCTGGGTCACGCGCGCCGCGAACGGGTTGGTGCGCTCTGGCCAGCCTCCTGACGCTACACAACAACACAATGCATAAAATAGAACGTAAGAACATATTTTATTAGACATGAAATATTATGATTACTTTCAATTCTAGTAAAAGCACGGCAATAACTATGTCTCATAGTCCGTGATATACATAATTTAACATAACATAATTTTTCTTTTTTTTACAATATTTAAATACGCAGTTCAATCACAAAATCACAAAACTAAAAACAAGTTGACACACAGCACTAACCTACAGGTTGATCTGGGATCCCAACATCTCTGGAGGTCCACCGACAATTAAAACATGACAAGTAATACATCTTCTTCGGCTGCTTGCTTTCGACCTTCGCGTCGCCAGCAGCTGGATCCTGCACTACTTGTCTAGGTTGAGCCATGGTGGCCCGTGTCGAGAGGGTATGGAAGCAGCTGGGGCAGTCAAAGCAGCTGCTACACCGGTTCTTTTTGAGACGGGCCTCAGACGAAGGCATGTTTTCCAGGCAGTTTGCGCAATAGTGTGAGTCCACCTGCAAAATGTGGGTTAGATATAATGATGATAGTAAACACTTTTATTTCAGCATGTATATATAATAATAAATGCTTTGTTGGTTGTCCTTAAATAAATAAATAAAATAAAAATATATATAAACACTCAAATATAAAAAAATTATAATGTGTGTGTTTGTGGAAGTGCACATTTGTATTAATATGTACACTATTTTATTAGCATAGGATATAGGTTATATTAAAATAGTGCTAGGCTATAGCTTTAGATGGTCAATTTACTTGCAGTGCTTTGATTGACTGGGCCAAGTGCCAACAGTGTTTTCAGTGAGCCAATATACCCTCGGCATTGATTTATAGTACAGAATATTGTTATGGTTTTTGCTGTGTATTTTTTCATACTAGCGGTCGCCAAGTAGTCGAAATTCGCCCATCATTTATTTAAATTTTAAATTTGATTGTTATATTGTCTATAACTATACCCTTATAATTACATTTCATTTAGTCACTTACTCCACATACATATGTATGTAACCATAGTTACGAAGCATTCTACGAAGTCAGCCGACCAATGCCGAAATACTACGAACGCGATTCGTCTGCTTGTGTCAAATGCATGGTTGTGTGCGTGTAGTGTTTTTTCATTAATTTAATGTATTTCTAATGCATATTTTATAAAAATATTAGGATTCGCCTCTCCTTCTCCATATAAACTTTAACTATTTCAAATTTCATACTCCTCCGTCCGCGCAATTTTCGTAAAAAGGGGTACAAAGTTTTTGCTTCACGTATTAATATATATGTAGATTAATTTTTCCTATGGTTTTATAATTCTTCAGATCTTTTCTGACTTTCATATGAATATTACTGTGGATTGATATTAATTAAACAAGTTATAAATGACTATTTATTATTTACTAATTTATATTAATGTTTGATAGAACAGCAGCAATAGCCTAGTGGGAAACCATTGGAGTGCCACGCAGAGGTCTCGAGTTCGATCCCAAAGCGCGCATCTTTGACTTTTCGAAGTTATCTGCGTATTAAATAGTTAATTATCGCTTGCTTTAACGGTGAAGAAAAGCATTGTGAGGAAACCTGCATTTCTAGAGTTCTCAATAATGTTCTCGAAGATATGTGAAGTCTGCCAACCCACACTGGGCGAGCGTGTTAGATTATGGCCTAACCCTTCTCAAACTGAGGAGAGGCCGGTAACCAGCAGTGGGACAGTTTAATACAGGGCTGATATTATTATATTTAATTTTAACCATATATTATTCATTAACTTTATAAACATAGTTTGTTTTCAAATCTATACTTAATATTATAAAGCTGAAGAGTTTGTTTGTTTGTTTGTTTGCTTGCTTGAACGCGCTAATCTCAGGAACTACTGGTCCGATCTGAAAAATTCTTTCAGTGTTAGATAGCCCATTTATCGAGGAAGGCTATAGGCTATATATCATCACGCTAAGATCAATAGCAGCGGAGCACCAATGAAGAATGTTTCAAAATCGGAGGGTTTTTTTCCTTTAGAGAGCTTCCGCTGCGTGCGCTGCGTAAACAGTTAAAGTTTCGCAAAAATCATGTATGACAGAATTGTTCCCCTTTAAAAGTTCTAAAAAAAGTCCGCGACAGCATATGTCTATCTTTTAAGGTTGGCTCACTATAACCTTTTTTATGCTAACCAAATTTGTTCTAAAAAAAGCATTATTTGCGAAGGTGTTTTTATAAACATTATATTAATCCTTATCCAAATAAATACGTTATTCATCACAAGTATTTAATTTAAAACAAAATTGCCCTTTACATCATTCGATTTCAATGAATCGCAGTTTTAAAATAACATACGCAGCAAAATAATTATCAATGTATTGCGCGCGCATTTATGATGTGCAAGGCCGGCCGAAAACTCTGCGAGATACCATGCCGCGCGGCTCAGACGCGTGGTCATGGTCGGCTCCTTATGGAACGGTACACGAAACATCACGATTCACGCTACGACCCACGGGGGCGGCGCAGTAACGACATACTCGGGTGAAACCGCGGGAACATCTAGTGCTTTTATATAATCCAATAAACATTAAGTAAAGAAATTAATTATTTTAATTGGCTGTAATACCAACAAGAATTAATTGGTCATAGAGGCTAATAGATTATATTTAACAAAAACAACAGATTATTAACTGCAATAATTCACTTTATTATTATTTAGAAACTTTTACAGTGAGGCAATAAATTTGGGATTTATAGCAGTTTTATGCTGATTTTAATGTTATTGCTCTGCAGTGAAAACTTGCATGTTAATGGTTGTCTATGCAGATATTTAAAACAGTTATTGACATGACATCATATTGGAGCATCACATACATGGGCGCCGCCAGAATTACTTTCAGGGTGGTGCATCTGCATCTAAACATTACACCATTAACTGATATAAAATATTAATTCTATATTTACATGTATATTAGGTAAATAAACTTAATGTCAAATTCAAATGTGGGTATTTTATTGAATGCATTTCGCACATCGAAAATGAAAACATTCTATGTATTTCTTTTCCTGACAGGGGGTGCGAGTGCACCCCCTTGCTCCCGGCTGCCGGCACCCATGATTACATATGAATATCTCTGAGAGATAAGACTGAGTCTTACACCCATATTTTACTTTCTGTTTAGGTTTCTTGTGGGTGAGCTTCTCTACTAGCCTCTCAGCTTAAACATATTAGGACATAATGATAAATGTATTGTCTAGCTTCCAGGGCCAAATATGTTAATGTGCTAGATAGGTTCACAAATTGTGCTAGTATGAATTTTCCATCAAAATATTCAATTATGTTCCTAGATCTATATAGGAAACATAAAAATCTTACTCTAATACTCAAAACCATAGTTAGCAAAATGTTACAGTAATTAATACATCTTCATGCTGAAAACTTTGTATGTACACACCAATAATGAACCAAGAATTTCTATTATAAAATAAGTATGAGATGTAGCACATAATTTTATAGCATTCATTGTTTAACTAGACTAAGACTAAGACTAGACAACAAAACATTGCAGTAATGCTCTCACATTCTAGTTATTCTCACATCACCAATATACAATGAGGTCATGTTAGTTTAATCAGAGAAAAATGTATGGTATTTTATTATATTTCAAATAAATTACAAAACATACATAAACTACTACCCTAGTAAAAAAGAAAAGGTGTGTCAAGCAGAAACATTTTTGCAATTTTAATTATAAGTAGTTCTCACAGCATAATGTTTATATCACGTCCACTAATGATAGCCCAGATGCGTAAAAACATATTTTGGAACAAGAATTTGCAATTTAATTACGTATTTATACAGCAAAACATATGAAAAGTGGGTTACCTCATGACAAATGCAGAAACCGCAACGTATTTTTAAGCAATGTCGACAGAAATACAGACTTGTGATCGGTTTTAACTGTCCACATGAACAAATGTACTTCACATAATCCGGCTGTGTTAAATAAGCCATTTTTATGAATAATTTAGTTTAGAAAAGAAAGAAAATCTATGCAAATACAAATACGAATGCACTGACATTAGCGTAGGTGACAATGACAACTGAGTCAACTGACAGATGACGTCATTTCTACTCGTTCAGAAACAAGGCGATCATTTTGAAATATAAAAGTTAAGGCTAATATTGATGTAGAATAATTAGAATAAGATTGTTGTATTACAAACGACATCGATGCTAAGTAATGTTAAAATCGGTCAAGGATGCCTGAATACTTAATAAACATAATATTAATTAACCGTTATTGAAAATCCTAACTATTCTAACTTAATATTATAAATGCGAATGTGAGTTTTTTATTGACTTTCATCATGGATCATAATGTAATTTCACATACAACTTGTACAGGGGTACAAAAAAGGACAAAGGGTATCCAGTAAAAAGTACTGCTATTAACCTAACCTAACATTACGCGAGCGAAGCCGCAAGCAAAATTTCGTAAAGAAATAAAAATAAAAACATGTTCTGTTATATACTTGTGCTTAGATGTTTATGTACCATTTATATATAGATGTAATAAAGTAATGTACTGTTTGACTTCATCATCTGAAAAAGTACTGTTCCCGAGGGATAGAAAACGGACATATCCTACTATTACGCGAGCGAAGCCGCGAGCAAAATCTAGTACAGTTTTTGTCCTCTTTAGATTATTTGATTAAGAGTAGCATAAGATAAAACTGTCTCAAAGACAATAATATATTTGACTTGCTGTTTAATGTATAAATTACCATCATAGGCAGTATAAATTACCATCAAAGTAAAGAGGTGTAGGTATAGGAGGTATATTACACCCACATTTCACTAGCTTTGGTTTTACCTAATAGGAATTAGCTCTTATCGTCAACCGTTAGTGCAGATGCCGTGATCCGTGCTAATACTGCGAAAATCTCGAGAGAAAATTCAATAACCCTTTGTCCGACTCAGGAATCGAATCCGAGACACACACAGCGACTGCATTCAGTACCTACTAATTTATTATTTTTGCTGGTTTCAGTAACTAGTTTTGGTAAAAAGTTAGCAGAGCTATGTTACGACTAGTTTTGTCATTACCTACTATAAAAACTAAAAGCTAGTGAATAGCGATCATGCTGGGTAGATAATATTACAAAGAAGTATGAGCGCGAAGTAGGGAGGCTTCTGTTTCAAATATACGGCGTCTTTATTCCTTTCGATCAATCATTAAGCCCAAACCATATATTATATACATGAACACACACACATACCGCAACCATAATTAACCTTGTGGTGACTAGGCATAAGTATTTATTATTTTCCTTTTAAAAAGACAAGTCTCGCACCAGAAATAAATTATATATTGCAGGATGTTGTTGTTTTATATAAACATAAAACAACGGAGCCAAAGATCACCAAGACTGGGAGCAATCATTTATTTTAATTAGATAACGCTCGCACTAGAAATAAGTCATCTATCGCGAGTAACTTTACAAACATTTAAACAACTTTACACTAATATTTGTCCCGAGCACGATGCGAACTGACAACATTCGGCGTAGTGTCAGTGGCACAACCACTTGATACGCCATCCGTGCAGATTAAAGTATTAAGCGATAGATGTATTTGGTGGGTAGAGCGTCTAGTCATGAGCGGATGATTGAGAATGACGATTTTAAGATCCTTAGTTTTTAATTATATTTCGTAGGAGCCACTTACAAAATTATCCAATTATTCCTGTCCATTGATTTTAATAATGGACAGGAACAATTGGATAATTTAAATGATAAAAATAAATGAATTATGTCTGCTCGCAGCACACGTCGCGATGTGCCGCTGCAACACAATAGGTTAAAATATGGGTTTCTATTCTAGTGCGTAATTAACTAATTATGCATGTTGAATAATTTTGGCAGTGAAATTTTAAAAGTAAAACTTTTATAATCTATATTTATAGCCAGTTGCACTCACTGATCGGTAAACGATTAGCGAGGTCACAGATAATATAATACTATACTAGTAGCGAGGTTAAGGAACGTTGGGTGCGGTCAGTCTATAGATGGGTGACCGCTCGGTGGTATTTCATCTGAGCGTCTCCGTGCTTCGGAGGGCACGTAAAAGTCGGTCTCGGTTGTTGTCAAATTGACAGCAGTCGTTAAGCCATGTCAGGCCTACGGGCGGCTTGAACAACTCTTGACAACAGGTTGGCCACTAACCAAGTAACCACACGAAAAGAAAGAAAGATCTATATTGGATACGTGAAGCAAAAACTATATATCTACCCCTTTTTACGAAAATTGCGCGGACAGAGAAGTATGAAATTTCGTTTGTATGGAGAAGGAGTGATGAACCCTAATATTTTGATAAAATATGCATTAGAAATACATTAAATTAATGGAGAAACACTACACGCACAACCATGCATTTGACACAAGCATTCGTAGTATTTCGGCATTATTCGGCTGATGTCGCTAAATTCTTCGTAACTATGGTTACATGTGTATGTGGAGTAAAATGAAATGTTATTATAAGGGGAATAGCTATAAATAATATAACCTTAATAACGTTGAAACTTAAAATTTAAATCAATTATGGTCGAATTTTGACCACTTTGCGACCGCTAGTAGGTATATCTTTATTTATCTTATAGCACAGGATAAATAGTACTTATAGCTTAAAGACGCTAGTCGGGCTTGTATATTTTATTGTAATGTTTTCGGCAGTTCACAATCTACTTATTGAATACCGGTTGATTGAGTCGTAATTGATTGAGTTTCTGCATTGACGTAGGTGTTATCCGCCGGTTTAGTAGTTTTACACAATGGTAAGTAGGTATACTTACTACATAGTAATTATGTATGTGCGCATTTTCCTGCATTAGGTATCGCTTTGTAATGAATTAATGATATTTCGTAATAGGATTTCTGTTAATAAAACTATACTTTATTGAAAGTCTGTGATTTACTTATTCGTCCTAATTTTAAACACTTTTTGCAACGCAACAAATATACAGTACACTTAATAGTTAATATTGTATTGCAATACCTCTTTTTGCTTATCATTAAGGAAGTTATGAGGCAAGTAGGTTTCAGGCTCAAAGTTGATCAAATTGTATTCGCAAAACACGTTTAACCTAGATATGTCATTTGGTTTTCAAACAAAATTAATGTGAGGATTCTTCACACGCAATACCGTGGCGCGAATATTAACCATGGCTGGTCAGGGAGGGCTTTAGGATGGTGTGTAATTAGGCGCCGGCGCCACTAGAACATTCGATACCGGTTTATAAAATATTATTAATTTTAGTTCAATTAATTATTTAGAAATGGTTTACAGCAATTAATTACAATAATTGAAAATAAAGCACAACACAATAATTTTGCAAAACTTCAGACATGCTGATAAGAAATTCTTCCATTTACTTTCGTAAACATTCTTTTTTACGGACAAATGGAAGGATTTGATTTTCAGGAACAGGTGAGTAGGCTTGTGGGCTAATCCTGCAGGAAGGCGCAGCAAACAAACTATCGCCTACTGCAGCAATGATTGTTAGGAACGAATAAACATGACATCTATGTGCCAGAGTATTCATTCTGGAACATAAATACTATGGATCCTTTTACGTAGAAAGTTGTCTACATACTTACAATTTGATTACAGTTTTAAAAGTTTTGAAGATTATTATTATATTTACAGTATTATTTTGTATGTTGGTAATTAATATCAACGCCAAAAAAAAAACATTTTACTTAGAGATGGTGTAGTTTTCTAATTACGAAATAATTTTCAGCATCGTTTTTGTAGTTGCTAAGATTACCCTGATATACCTACCTATAAATAAACTAAATTACTGCCTATATGAAATGTATTAAATTGTATTAGTATAGATATCTAGCTTCCAAAAAGTAGGATATATTGTCAAATAACATAAAATCATTAAATCAAAATAAAATCACCAATTAACCCATCGCACCTAATAAAAATCTGAGAAGTAGGTACAAGGATAATTGACGAATATCCATGTGCCGGATTAAATATTAATTTGATTCGACATCTAATTATAATCAATTGATGTTATTAATCATTGAATGAATAGATTAATCAATTATTTTGATTGAATTCTCAATCTATTGAGATCATCGTGATGAATATTTCTTTTATATAAATACACATAATTGTGTTTTTTATTGTGAACGTTGAATTAAGATTGTCTTCCGGGTAATCTCGTGTATAAACGCAATCTAATAGATTCGTGTGAATTACTGAAGGCCAATTGCCACAATAAAAAAAAATTCAAAATAGCGTCAAAATAGCCCATCTAGAACTAAAATTTAAAATTTATCTTCACATTTCACGTTTATTTTAATTTAGGAGAATACCGTTTGCGATATTATTTATGACACTGAGAGTAGATCAGAACTCTATTTTGAACAGTTTTTATAACGAGAATCCGGCTCATAGGTTCGATCTAGTGACATTAATTGAAATGTTCCAGGATTTAAATATTTAAATAATTTTTTAAAGGTTCATGGGTTGACTGCTTGGTAGCGCAAATGTGATTGCTATGCGCGAAGGTCTTGGGTTTGATTTCTGAGCTAGGCAAAGTGTTATTAGGTTTTCTTGTCAATTTATTAATTGGAGACGAAAGCGAAGTCTGAGCTGTATTAATCCACATTTCGCCAGCAATAGGTTTAGTTTCTGCAGCAAAAAATATCTTGACAGTATAACATAATGACGTAATGACACTTTACTCGACACTAGTCCGAACACGGGACCTTATACACAGCAGTCGTATAAGCTACCGCTACGCCACCGAGGCATTAAAAAATACTTACTATACTTTGTATTTGATGTTGACATAAAAATTCCAAATGCGCCTCTGCGCAAACTCTTTAGGTCTTTTAAGGTATGCCAACAGGAACCCCGTTCTGCTTGGTACCTGCTTTCTAATGTCGTAATGTATTGCGAAACGATCGATGGAACACTTATGTCATGTATTAATTATGGTCAACGCCGTTGTTTATGATTAAATACCCCATCGGAATCTACGTGACATTTATTTAATGGACTCTGATTGTGGGAATAGCTGGCTTGTGGCAACATTGGATTATATGTTGGAATTGTATCTCGGAATTGTAGAATAACTGGTTAGATATGATGGTTTTAATTATAAACTACAATTAATGAAGTTTTATATGTAAGTGATTTAATTTAAAATGGTCACATTATGGCCACAAAAATAACACCAACAACATTCAAAATTCAATGTTATATACATGCATAGATAATATTCTTTTTTAAAACTGCAACACTTAATCTTGGTATCAATCCCTGTGGCGCCGAGGCACTACAAACTTCCAAAATAACTAACACAGGCCAATTACACTCAGAAAAATTATTTGCGAATCCCATAACTAATTAATTATCTCGTCTGGAATCCCAATCCAGACCTCAGCGTGGCGGCAGCGGCGACCGCTTGCACGCTGCACCATCCGTGCATAAGCCATACTATTCGACTAAAAGTATAGGCAGAGGCGTATACATTCATATTTCATCCGTTATGATTTGGTGGTGAACTAAGAGCAATGAACCTACTTTTATTGACCAGGTACATCGCTGGACTGCGTACTGCTTTATTGACCAGGTACATCTCTGGACTGCGTACTGCTTTATTGACCAGGTACATCTCTGGACTGCGTACTGCTTTATTGACCAGGTACATCGCTTGACTGCGTACTGCTTTATTGACCAGGTACATCGCTTGACTGCGTACTGCTTTATTGACCAGGTACATCGCTTGACTGCGTACTGCTTTATTGACCAGGTACATCGCTTGACTGCGTACTGCTTTATTGACCAGGTACATCGCTTGACTGCGTACTGCTTTATTGACCAGGTACATCGCTTGACTGCGTACTGCTTTATTGACCAGGTACATCGCTTGACTGCGTACTGCTTTATTGACCAGGTACATCGCTGGACTGCGTACTGCTTTATTGACCAGGTACATCGCTTGACTGCGTACTGCTTTATTGACCAGGTACATCGCTTGACTGCGTACTGCTTTATTGACCAGGTACATCGCTTGACTGCGTACTGCTTTATTGACCAGGTACATCGCTTGACTGCGTACTGCTTTATTGACCAGGTACATCGCTTGACTGCGTACTGCTTTATTGACCAGGTACATCGCTTGACTGCGTACTGCTTTATTGACCAGGTACATCGCTTGACTGCGTACTGCTTTATTGACCAGGTACATCGCTGGACTGCGTACTGCTTTATTGACCAGGTACATCGCTGGACTGCGTACTGCTTTATTGACCAGGTACATCGCTGGACTGCGTACTGCTTTATTGACCAGGTACATCGCTGGACTGCGTACTGCTTTATTGACCAGGTACATCGCTTGACTGCGTACTGCTTTATTGACCAGGTACATCGCTTGACTGCGTACTGCTTTATTGACCAGGTACATCGCTTGACTGCGTACTGGTTTATTGACCAGGTACATCGCTTGACTGCGTACTGCTTTATTGACCAGGTACATCGCTTGACTGCGTACTGCTTTATTGACCAGGTACATCGCTTGACTGCGTACTGCTTTATTGACCAGGTACATCGCTTGACTGCGTACTGCTTTATTGACCAGGTACATCGCTTGACTGCGTACTGCTTTATTGACCAGGTACATCGCTTGACTGCGTACTGCTTTATTGACCAGGTACATCGCTTGACTGCGTACTGCTTTATTGACCAGGTACATCGCTTGACTGCGTACTGCTTTATTGACCAGGTACATCGCTTGACTGCGTACTGCTTTATTGACCAGGTACATCGCTTGACTGCGTACTGCTTTATTGACCAGGTACATCGCTTGACTGCGTACTGCTTTATTGACCAGGTACATCGCTTGACTGCGTACTGCTTTATTGACCAGGTACATCGCTTGACTGCGTACTGCTTTATTGACCAGGTACATCGCTTGACTGCGTACTGCTTTATTGACCAGGTACATCGCTTGACTGCGTACTGCTTTATTGACCAGGTACATCGCTTGACTGCGTACTGCTTTATTGACCAGGTACATCGCTTGACTGCGTACTGCTTTATTGACCAGGTACATCGCTGGACTGCGTACTGCTTTATTGACCAGGTACATTGCTGGACTGCGTACTGCTTTATTGACCAGGTACATCGCTGGACTGCGTACTGCTTTATTGACCAGGTACATCGCTGGACTGCGTACTGCTTTATTGACCAGGTACATCGCTGGACTGCGTACTGCTTTATTGACCAGGTACATCGCTGGACTGCGTACTGCTTTATTGACCAGGTACATCGCTTGACTGCGTACTGCTTTATTGACCAGGTACATCGCTGGACTGCGTACTGCTTTATTGACCAGGTACATCGCTGGACTGCGTACTGCTTTATTGACCAGGTACATCGCTGGACTGCGTACTGCTTTATTGACCAGGTACATCGCTGGACTGCGTACTGCTTTATTGACCAGGTACATCGCTGGACTGCGTACTGCTTTACTCTAAGAAATAGCCAATAAAAGCCCTTATTGAAAATCCCAGACCCTCAATCGACCGGTAGCATAAATGCAATGCTATGGGATCAGCATGGTACTGAGGCATTTCATGGATATTTGATAATATACCTTACCTTACTAGTTTTCACCCGCGGCTTCGCTCGCGTAAATGTAGGTTAGGTTATGTTAGGTTTACAACAGTTATTTTTCTGGATGAAAGGTACGTGTCGTGTACGCTATGTCCTATTCTGTACCCCTGACAACATGTATGCAAAATTTCATGTTGATCGGTTGTGTAGTTATGGCTTGAAAGCGTAACAAACAAACAAACTCATTTTCGCAATTATAATATTAGTAAGGAATGATAGTAAGGATTTGCTATCCTTCCCGCATTAACCCGCATTCGCATGATTATAATTACTGTGCCGCTCCTGTGGCTCCTAGCGTGATATTTGGTAAAAAATGTTAAACTCGCGTCAGGACACGTGACCTAATCGAAAATTCGTAAGACGGAGGGAGAATTGTCATGTTTGTATACGATAGCGCCATAAATGAATATTGTATTTTACCACATACTTTTATACTGATAATTAAAGCAATTCGTGAAAAATGATTCCCTAACCATTCCAAAATATCAAAAATGCACAACGTTAATATTTAAGTTTTCACTTCTGCCGGCACTCCCGGAGTGCAACCCGTTGTTCTTTTTTGTTAATAGTGTGATTGCATAAATTGTGTGATTTCTTAATACTACTAACCCAGGTGGCAATCAAACATTCGGCTTGCTTGATGGTATGTGGATATCGTAGTCTATGGACTTGAACAACACCGTGAGTTTCAATGTGGTGTCAATACCGCGTTGCCCTTCAATGAGGTCGGCGTTGCGCTGCAAGTGCAAGGGCCTAAGAGTCTCCTGTTAGTAGCAGAGCGTCATTCTGACAGCCAAGTCTTTACAATAGTAAACTTTATTGTTTTTGTTCTGTGATTTTAGTCCATTACCCTGACCCAGCGACGGTTGGCAGACTTCATGTATGTTTAAGAACATTAAACAGAATTTTCAGACATGCAGGATTCCTCACGATACTTTCCTTCGAAAAGAAAGAGGTGCGTGCTTTGAGATCAAACTCGAGGCCTTTGCGTGGCCAGGATATCGCTGCTTTTGGACCACAGAATTTTCGAAGTTATGTACGTAATTAATAAGTAGCAACTAGTAATAAATATCGTGAGACAAATTACATGTCTTTGAGTTCTCGAAGATGTATAAAGGAAGGGTGGTAGAGTATGACTCAGTTAGTCATACTCTACCACCCTTCCTTCATACATCTCATTCTCATACTGTGAAGTAGCTCACACGCAGTAAAAATTTTATAAATAGAACAGATATTGCATCTGTATAATTAGAATAATGTATATTATACCTGAATAATAATGGGCAAAGCTGTATCACATCTAGAACTTGTCTATAATGCAATCTATTCAGGGTTCATCAGTTAAACTTTAAAAGGAAACCGTGCGAACTTATGAATATTTAACACATTTGAATTCAATAAAGACACGATGCGTGTCCGAATTTTGGTCATAGCACAATTTATATAACAACTATTGGGTTAATTGTGTGTGGTATACATTTCTGCGTAGGTTCTCTTTCAGGACTACAGAGTTTATTATATCTAGTTATTCTTCGGGAACAGTGCTTTTTTACTGGATGACAGGAACCCTATGTCCTTTTTGTACCCTTCACAATTTGCTTGCGAAATTTGATAATGATCGATCCAGTAGTTAAGGCGTGAAAGCGTAACAAACAAATAAACAAACTCACATTCGCATTTATAGTATTAGTTAGGATGTGACAAATATTTTTTGTCCAAATTATATTCTGTAAATACTTTGCAGAAAATAAAACCTCTTTAAAGGCTGCCCACCTTCCACAACTAATTTTCTTTATTCGTAATTTTGAATTCGGAATCGTGGCCTACGTGATGAGAGATTTTTCTGTTTTTGTCATGGCAGCAGAGCTCGAGTTGCTGTATAATGGAGTTTTGTTAAACTATTAATTTATTTCTCTCTAAAATGATCTCGTATTGCATATTTATAAGTTTTAGTTATCTAACTGAAGTTTTTTAATTTCTATTACGAAGCAGTGACATCATACTGAACTAACATACGGCGTTTAATTTACAGAATTAAATATAAACACCTTTGTTAAATAAGGAAAAGAAAAAAACAGTTTAATAAAATAGATATAATAAAGAATGAGCTCAGAGTCGTAGGTCTAGTTTGGTTTTACAATAGTTAGGTAATACGCTGCTAGACTACCCTGCAAGGCTCCAAATACGTATCCATCGCAGGCCAGTTGCAGTGTAGTAGGTAGAAGGTAGCAGACAAGAAGACAGCACGAAGAAAAGATAGTTGCAATTCCGCCCAAGGCGGTAAAAGAGTAGTCGTCAAGGAATAGTTCTATCCCGAACGAAGAAGATAGGATTAATTAGGATATATTTTTGGAAAAGATATCTCCCGCTCTCAGGAATAATTTCTGCGTCGCGGGAGAGTTTACTAACATTCGAACAACGGTCACAAAGAGTACCAGGACTCGGAACAATAATTTGTGGATCACACAAATTTTTGCTCCGTGTGGGGATCGAATCTACAATACTCGCTGAGTCGACCACCTAAGTCACTATACCATCCGTGTAAGTGCGTGTAATATCTTTCTGCCTATCCTTTTAGCGACATGCAAATGTGAATATAAGTATGTCATTTGCGAAATTTATCTAATGTCACTCATTAATTTGACAATCTTTTTTTATTCGTATTACATAATTATTATGCAAAACAGTTAAAATTATACAGTTATCTTGACTAGTTTAGTGGTAGACACGTTCGTTACCGGATTCAATTTTTTGGTTAACTAAAATGTTATTAGGTCTATCTGATAGAAAAGTTAATATATACAACAGTCGTAACAAAAAGATATTTTGTGTTTTTTTGTGATGTTGCTGTATTTTAATATACACCAATTTCATGATTTTTGACCCCTTCCCCCTGTCCTTGTCACAGCTGGTCACATTTGTGAGACTCCCTCCTTCCTAGTCTGACGTCACATATTTTGCAATCTTACATATAGAAATTATTTAATTAAAACAGCAGTTCCAAAATTAGTTCTCTTTCCATTTAGGAATTTCAGTATTCCTCCCACCCCATGTCTTACAATGTCACAGTTCGTTAACCCCTTCCTCCTCCTTAACGTGTGACGTATGGATAATCCCTTATCAGCTATGGTTTAGGTCTTACGTAGTAGATAAAGGACATTAGGCCCGCATGCCTATTGCCGTTTACTCTGATGGTTTTAATTTATGCTATTGGAACAGAATTAATAAACATTCAATAACACTGTCCGATCCGAGGAACGAACCGGGATCACATGTACAGTAGTTGAAGGTATATACTGCTGTTCTGCAACCGATGCTATTTTATTTCAATGATAAAGATAATAAAGTATTTAGTACATATCTATTCTGTAAAAATAACCACTTAGCTGGCGAGGTGGTAATAGTACTTATCCTCTTATATGCTTTGGAAAATATTTTCCAAACCACTATTATAACTGTAGGAAATACATGTTTGATTTGAAGAACATTGTGATTGAAGATATAGTTGTATCACGGGGAAAGATAAGCATTTTTTTAGAGAATGCATTCAGTCACCATTAAACCTTAGAGTAGGCGCTAGGCGCCTATTAAAAATACATAAATAAGTAATTGAATCTGTAATTCGAAATCTACTACGAGGCGTCATGTAGTATCATTACAATATAGTAATTCACATATATATCGATAGATGGCATTAGTTGTTAACAAATTTACAACAATACGATTTTGTATTTTCTATTTCATAAAGACCAACTATTTACTGCTGCGGTTGACGTTTTATCAAATTAGCGAACTTTTTAAAAAGCAGATTTAAAGCAACTACTACTTATCTTGTGAATCATACTGTACGGTGATCGAACCGGCAGCAATTTGCGGAGAAGCGTCGAGGAGACCAAGAACTTGACTTTGCCCTCCGTATAGTGCACACAAGTTGAGGTTGTAATAGCTTTTACAGTTTTCAAGTAATGTGAACTTCATTTTATCTTATAAATTCTGGAAAATTGTTTAGAGCTTCCGTTAGAGGCGTTTTACTACTTTAAAGTAATGGCAACCATGTTTGAATGAAAAATGAATATGTCCTGACCATAGCCAATAAACCAGGATTAGATATACTGAAGATAATATATAAATAGTGACTGCTTTGTTGAACTCGTGGATTCAGTTTGCGCTTAAGGTTGCGGACAATAGTTAGGTCAATTCCCGATTCGAGCAATTTTATTTGGATTTCAGGTGACAATATTTCTGTCTGTATAGGTCCTCACAGAATAGCGAAGTAGGCGCCCGGTAGACAGCCGGGAAGGAATTTTGCATATTGCGTAAGATCTTAGAATAAGTACAGTTATAGAAATGTATGTGTAAAAATGCAGCTCTGCCTACCCTTTCTTTAGAAGGTACCTACCCCCGAGGGTATTCGGTAGGTTGTATTCGCGATAGTTTACGTACGTAATAAAGTAAAAGATTGTTACAACACATATAATTAAATTACTGTCATTAGTGAAGGTGTCATTACTTGTCTCACGTGTATTGAGTAATTATATTTTATCTAACTGTCGGAAATAATTACCATACGCATTTACGTTTGCTAAAAACCTCAAATCTGATTGATTTCATCACTCACGGAGCATACGGGATGTGTTCGATACGCGATGATTTTAATTATCTACATATTAGATAACTTTTCGATATCTTTATTATTAGATCTTATCTTTCTAGTCTAATCTCTCTGTGGCCCTGTGGCTTCTTTTTCTTTTGCGGACATCTCCTACACTAGAAATTATTACGGAACAATTATTTGTGGATCACACAATTTTTTGTCCCGTATGAGGATCGTACCCACGATACTCGGCACGGCGACTATTATATGAAAAAAAACTCCGTGTCCGTTTTTCTTCGTGCTCCGCATAATTGTGAGATAACTTGAACTTTCATTAGAAGAATGATAGAATGATTTGTCATTCAAAATTAGCTATAACAAATTGATTTATAACTACCTCATCATCATAATTGCTTGTACATAATGAGTGAATTTCCCAAATGACTTGTTTTTTGTCTTCGGTGAAATTCGTATTTTAAATCAAGAATATTGAATTGAATTATTTTTTTCAGTATAGAACAGGTAGTTATTGAGTTGTGGCAAAAATATCAATTGACTAAGACTATATTTAAAGGTAGAAATAAATACATAATCGCCGAATTTTGTCATTTCGGTGCTGTCCCCCTACTTTTTTTATAGACAAAAAGGCTTATACGCTAAAAAATATAGGTAAATTAAGTTTACAACCTATTCTTTTTTAAAGAATATTAGTTTTATTATTAAAAAATAACATATTTTATGCTATAACTAACGGTAATTTTTGCTCAGAGGCACAAACATACTTGTCCTGCAAAATGGTGTCATATCGGTGACCAAAAGTAAATTAGACCTAATTTTGCATAGACGAGTCCGACAGTGTCCCTGTCCCCAATTTTGTTTCACGTTAGTAACTATTGCGCAGTCCGGACGGATGCGAGTCATATCGCTGCGTATTCCCGCCAACGAGGTAAGTACGTCATTACAGTTGCTCCCGGACAATTATTTTATAATATCGGTGGTTGCTATAACTAGTCTTATGAGTACTTATATTATGGTTGTTTGCTATATACAAAGGTAGTTAGTGAATTAGTTTGATTGACGGTTATTAAATTTATCCTAGTGATAATGCATTCGTTGTAATCTTCGAAAACGTGTGTATTTTATCACGTCGGTGTTATCATATCGGTGAAATCGGTGGTCTTTTTTCCACCGACGTGATAATTTTCAACGATATGATAAGAAAAATTGAATCGGTGGCTAATTTCTCATATCGTTGTTTTAATTCATGATTCGACGCACAGTTTCATAACATCGGTGGATTACTAAATCATATTGGTGGATCTTTTTATCATGTCGGTGAGCCTTTTTGTCATGTCGGTGGTTCCCTAGTCATTTCATTTGCTTCTAGAACAGGGTTTCTTACATTGGGGTCCTCATCACTGACAAGGGATCCATGGAGCCTTTGCAATATAAAAGTGGTACGTGACTGCAAAAGTTTAAAAACTCCTGTTCTAGAACATTTTATTGATATCATCTTTAACCAGTAATGTTCATACACATTAATATGTCTATATAACATGGGGTATCGTGGGGATGTAGATGTAAGTACAAGGGTATCATTAGGGGAGGTCTGTGTTCATTGATGGCAATTAAATAAAATTTAAAGGTTTATTTAGAAAATATTTTCTTGTTCTGAGATATTTAAGGAAAAATATTTTATCTTAGTGAGGAGGAAAAGAAAGAGAGGAAGAGATTATGCGAAAGAAGAAGAAAAGCCAGAATTAAAAATGATCCTTTATTGAGAGAAGAGTACCTACCTTAGAAAAGATAGAGAACGTTTAGCTAGACGAAAGGCAATTGGACTTATCCTATCACGAAGCCAAATTACTACACATATGCACGTCGGGTTGCACAATAAAATAACCGAATCTATGCCCGCGCATATTATCATGCAAATTTTTCTTCAATCGCCTGTAACGAATGCTATAGAAAGACATTTCCTTTTTTATGTGTTTTTTAAGAAAAAGAACGAAAAAATGTATAATAATTTCTAATATTGCAATTTTAAGTATATATGTCTTATTAAGTACAAATATTATGTCAATAAAAAATTAAAAACTGATTTAAACCTAAAGCCTTAGAATAAGCCTTTGAATAAAGGAAATCATACTGAAAATAATAATCTTTTTTTATTCTTTATAATACAAAGCATTTTAATTGGGTTACTAAGAGCTCAGTTTTCGTTGGATGTGATCTTCTGACATAAGACCTTCAGTTCTAAGTCAGCTTCACTGTTGTAAAAATATCTAGGTACCACCTATTTCCTTTAATGTTAAAAGGTGGATCATATCGGTGGATAGACATATCATTTCGGTGGATAAACTTATCATCTCGGTGGTCAGCCTTGTCATATCGGTGCCCAGAAAAATTTATCGGTGGACAGCGTATCATATCGTTGGCAACCAAAATTCAATCTTAATTTTCTCCTCAGTCTTGAATGATACGTTGATGTCGATAAATGTGGGAATAGTTAATATAGTAAAGAATACATAAAAGCTAAATAATATCCAAAAAAAAGATAAATGAAAAAGTTCACCGATATGATAAAAAAATCACCATTTGTTGAAATTCAACCTAATACTTGATATGGTATAGATTATATTTCTCAAGCTTTTGTAACAGAATGGATTAAGGATATTTGCATTCTAAAAACTACGAAACCAATGTCAACTAGTTTCCAAGTACGTAACAACTGATCGAAAGCTCATAGAGATAATGTGATCATTCTCAAGCCATGGTACGCCAGACAAAGGAAATGCCTGAATCCTAGAGAAGATCGCAGCCAGGCAATTTACTGTTGTGATACCGTGCTCAGTAATTTTTTTGGGGTAACGTAATAAGGCTTTTTTTTTCAGCTGGAAGACCTGTCGTTCAGTGGAGTATAGGCCTTTGAGCCGTCAGCTAAGCAATCAACTTTTCAATATTCCAAGTTTTAATAAAAAAATTACATATAAACGACACGTTTGCTTTTTGGTACTAGTAGTATTTTAAGGTCCTTCAGACAGAATTTTAATCATGCTGACCCGTCCTAATGAAGGCTAGCCATCTGTGCAGGCGATTTATAATATTGCATTATATCTATACTAATATTATAAACCTGAATAGTTTGTTTTTTGTTTGTTTGTTTAAACGCGCTAATCTCAAAAACTACTGATTCGATTTGAAAAATTATTTTAGTGTTGGATAGCCTATAGCCGATAAATAGGCTATCCAACAAGAAAATAATTTTTCAATTCGAACGAGTAGTTACTGAGATTAGCGCGTACAACCATACGAACAAATAATCAAACAAACAAACAAACTCTTTAGCTTTATAATATTAGTATAGATTATATTGTGTGTGCACTCTCTATTCCCTCACTTTCATAACCCGATTGGATGACAATCCAACGAGACCGGGGACGGATCAGGCTCAGGATCATCGGCTGTACGTGCTTTTCCAGGCACGGGGGATGTGCAAAACCAATACCCTTCTAACGCGGGACTTTTTGACAAAAATTCTCAAAACCGCAGCGCACCGAGGGATTTTACTAGTGACATAAAAAGACAACAATAACAGTTCTCTTTCGAAAGTGTTTGTCCATCATTGGATTGACCTTAGAATTTCCAGTTTTGTTACTTACGAAAATGCAAAAGATTATATCTATTAAAATACTGGTTTCGTTATATCTAACCTTAATAAGAGCATATGTGTATGGCAAAGAATTTATTTAAATATGTAAATATTTGGGCTAATGGTTTATTAGTCACTTTAAGCTTCATCACCTAGATATTATGATAATTATTTTACTGACAAGTTCTGTAACACATATTTTGATATTTTGTCGATATTATAACTACTTGACACGATAATACTCCAGTAACGTTACAATTGGTATGTTGTCTAGTTAGAATGATTTCAAAACAAAATCGGTTCAATAAAAACCCTTGCAAAATATTTTAAGCACGATTGTTCGAATGATGAGGTTAAAGAATTTATTTTCAAAAAGACATACAATATGTCACTTATATGAAAATAACAAGACGTCATTTAGTGAAATACAAATAATGATAGCGAGTATTCATATCCTTTGCGCTATTAATTAGTTTCAAGTGCAGTTATTATTACAAAGTAGTCGTGGTACTAGATATTAACGTCTATTACTATGAGAGAATCATTATCTACTCTATAATATCATTGACATTACTATTGTACTATCCTGCCTGTTAATTTTTGAAGGCTAAGCAGAGGCAAATCACAGTATTATTTTGCCAATTACGTCAAAGTGCTACGTAATATAAGACACTAGATGTTCCCGCGGTTTCACCCACGTTTATCTTTACTGCGCCGCCCCCGTGGGTCGTACCGTGATGTTATATAGCCTATAGCCTTCCTCGATAAATAGGCTATCCAACACTAAAATATTTTTTAAATCGATCCATTTCCTGAGATTAGCGCGTTCAAACAAACAAACAAACTCTTTAGCTTTATGATATTAGTATAGATATGGTATCATGTCATCTATATCACAGTTTCTAACACCATTCGCCTACCAACCTTCTCATCCACAAAACACCAAAGATATTTTGCGCGACTGGACTTCAAGGGGCTCAAGGTTAGCAATTGCACATGTGTTTTAAGACGAGGTTTACTGCGAAGGGAACCTGAAGACCTTTCTCTTACAGGTTGTAGATGTAGGTAAGTTCAGATAGATTGCGTTAGTCGTGTAGTGAGTCAAGAGATTACAATAAAACATTTGAGTCATAAATATTTCGCTAGCTGTGACGCTGGGTTGTGTTGCGAATGTATCAGCTTGCAAAATGTCTGTAGTTCCTGCAGATTATTCATCACATGGCGATATTTTTTAGTAAACTATACATTATACAGGTATGTGTAATGAAATCGTTTACTAAAAACTTCTCCGGGAAATATGTGTGAGTAGTTACTTAGTCACGCATATTTCTTATAGAAGTAGGTGTCACTACGGATTTCTACTTGCAAAGATCCAAGCATGTATCTCTTTTTTTATTGAGTCACATTTTTGTATGCCGATTGGTCTCGGATACTTTTAAACAGCATTGCGATTCAAATCGTCGCGGCAAGTTTAATATTATTATGATTAAATCGATCGTGATTAATCGTTTGTGAGCATCAAGATGACGGGATCAAGTCCCCAATTTAAATGGATTACATTAAAGTATCTGTACTACATAATAATATGTACTATTTGTACCTTAAACAAGACATTTGTACCTCTAAAGGTAAAGTGAAATAATTTTACCTAATTTAGCACTTACAACTGTATGGAAAATTGAGTATAGGTATAAATGTACATAATTATGTAGTACTAAGTCATTGGGTGTTAATTACCTGCCTCTGAGTAGCGCGTTCAGAAGACTTCAAAGTGATGGCGCGACCTTCTGAAAGCGCAAGGACGTCTTCACATACTTCCGTTACCTTTAGAGGTACAAATGTCTTGTTTAGGGTATAAATAGTACATAAGTAGTACAAACACTTTAATACATTTTAAATTGGAGACTTGATCCCGTCATGTTGATGCTCACTAAAATTTCTGTTTACCTGAATTTTGTTATAATTATCTATGCCTATTTCCTTTATCTAATGTCTTAGTTAGATTTTGCTAATTGAATAATTTAGGTAATATAATTTTGTTGCCTTTCGTACCTACTTAAAGCTTTAGAGCTCAAAATGTTCCCATACGGGAAACACGGACCAGTTGTCTAAGCCGTTATTATTTACTTATCATATTTTGCTTCGAGCTGACACCTACCCTCACATTATCTGTAGATAGACCAGTTGTTCCATTCAGCAGCCTATTTGAAATTTTACACGTGATAATGTGCTATTTTGTAATGCGAACCAGCGTGTAATGTATAATTCAAAGACTACTGCAGGTCCAGAATTATGTATCCGCGGCTAGGTAGATTGCCACTTACGTCAAATGCTTTTTAAATAATAAATAATATCAGCCCTGTATTAAACTGTTCCAATGCTGGGCAAAGGCCTCTTCTCGGTGAGGTGGGTTAGGTCATACTCCACCAAGTTGAGCCAGTGAGGGTCGGGACTTCACATATCTTAAAAAATATTATGCTAAACTCTCAGACCTGCAAGATTCCTCACGATGCTTTCCTTTACCGTTAAATCAAGCAATAATTAACTATATAATACGCACGTAACTTCGTAACTTAAAGTCAGTCAGAGATGCACGGCTTGGGATCAAACTTGAGACCTCTGCTTGGCAGTCCAATGGTCTCCAATTAGGATATCGCTAACTCTATTTTAAGGAACAGCTCTGTATCCTCAGTAAGTAAGTCATAGGTCTACTAAACTCAAGATATATTATAGGTTTATCTGAAGAGACGATTGTATTGTTGTAAAAGAAAAAGAAAAGCGAAAAAAAGAAATAAACAAACAAACGGAAAAGAGGACTAATATTTCTTTGGACAGTTGCGCAAGCGATCTCATGCTATAGGACCAACGATTCTGATTTTAAAGACTAGCAGAAATAGATAAAATAAATATATTTTAGAGCTTCATTATATTTATGTTACTTAATGCCTACCTATTACGTCTAAACGTATTATAGCGCATTATTAGGTAGGTACTACATATACATAATTGGTCACTTTACTTATATAATATAGATTCCAAAAGCACTCATATATAAGTACATCCTTTCAGTTAGATCGCATCGAAAAAAACAATTAAGCAAATAATTAATTATCATACCTACATACTAAAGAAAGGCTCTTTTTCATATTATTATGCACTGTGAAGAAATTTTATTCTTTCGGCACTTTTACATGACATTAAATTGTATCATTGGCTATAAAAAATAATTATCATTTTATTCATACTGTTGCATATTTCCGCTCTCTAATTCTCACTGCGTAGTGACTACTTGCGAATTTCATTGACAACCATTTTTATTTTTAGAGCCGTGTGACCGGCCAGCCTATGTCGTTATATAACCTACAAATTGTATTGCCTTGCATTTACCTTAAGTAATTATTGTCTCTGCATACTTTGTTATAAATTAATTGACAGCTATTAGTGCTTGTTCACGGATGGCGTAGTAGTTCGAGTGGTTGCCTCGCCACTGCCACTGCGACGAGTGTTGTGGGTTCAAACCCCACATAAATAATTCGCTGGCTCACTATTACAAGGTTCTATGTTATTTTCAACTTTGGGGAAATGAGGTTTAATATTTGCTTATCAGTAAAAATAACTTAAAAAGTAACTTAGAACTATTTGCGATTTAATATTGTGAGGTGGTAAGTGCTTCCATCTCTTACTATATTAGTCTAAACAAAAAGGAATGACATATAGAACCATGCAATATTGAAAACTCATTTTTTTTAAATTTAACATAGAACCTTGTACAGATCGCGCAATCTGTGATGGCCGGACTGAACATAGCGTCTCCGAATTATTGCGCATGTACAGTCGCTAAGACGCGTAACGCCCCCGCCCCCTGTCACCAAAGAGACCTAAACCTTGTAACTGCGACGCCACTCGCGCAATGTTCAGGTCGGTCATCATACAGTGCGCGATCTGTAATATTGGACCAGCGAATTGTGTGATCCAATTTCACATCCAATGGTTGTGCTGAGTCTGCGTGTTCTTTGTACGTTGTTTGAATGTTCGCAAAATTCCTTGCGATACACGTATTATTCCTAGTGTGAGAGTAGTCTTTTTATATAAAAAAGAAAAGTGCTATCACTCATTATATAGCCTGACTTTTGTTCTTATTGGGGCAAGGTCGTACAACTGTACTCAACAGCTGTATCAATTTTGATGTAATTTGTAATGCAGTCATTGCAAATTACATCAAAATTGGTACAGCTGTTTATTTATAAAAATGGAACTAAAGACAGAACCACAAATGCATTTAAATAACAGTATTTGATAAAGAACTAGCTTTGCCGGCTACATTGTGCGCGTTTCTCTAATAAGTCCATCTCTGCCTATCAAATTTTTTCATATCAAATTTCATCCAAATCGTTTGACCGGTTTGGTCGTACAAACGAAAATAATACTTTCCCTTTTGAAATTATTACAGTAAGTATATCGTAAAGTTGTATGGGATATGTATTAAGCAATTTGGATTTGTGTCATTGGCGTAGGTATTTATGCCTATTTTGCTAGGGTTGAGCTGGCCCTTACACAGCAAGGTCCAATATAAAGCGTTACAGTTTGAGACAAATCTAACACTCTGGCATAGGCACCAGACAATTCTGGCGTGAGCAAGGCTTACCTGGCCTTCTTTTTATATGTGCTAATGATGTGTTTAAGATCCCACAGGGACATGCAGCGAAGGCCTAGTGGGAGACCGTTGTGCTGCCACGTAGAGATCTCAAGCTTGATCCCATGACGCGCACCTCTGATCTTTCGAAGTGATTTACGTATTAAATAGTCGCATATTTAATGGTGAAGGAAAACATCGTGAGTAAATCTGATCGTCTGAGAATTTTTCATAAAAATTAACGCAGATAAGTATGTAGGTAGTCTGCCAACTCGCACTGGGTCAACGTGGTCGACTATGGCCCAACCGACCGGGGAAGGACTACCCTCTCACAGAATATCGACGTGGAATAGCAGTAGTCCTACGGTTGTGTTTCGTTCGGTGAGTGAGTGTACCGGAGTCTCAATCACCCCCTTTCCGCCATCCCGCTCCCTTTCCTTCCCACGTCCTTTTCTAAAGGGTCGGCAACGCGCAAGTGATGCCTCTGGTATTGCAGGCGTCCATAGGCTACGGTGACCACTTACCATCAGATGGGCTATGCTTGTTTACCACCTAAGTTGTATAAAAAAAAAAGAAAACCCTTGCCACATTGATGAAAGCTCCACACCCAACAACAAGTTACAGGGTTGATATAATTAATACTGTATGTAGGTATGTGTGTAAGCTGTTGCTTAAAAACAGGCCGTCCCATCTACCCACAAAAACCGCGACACTTCAATTATTAAGTTCATAACTATGGCGGTTTAATGGGCGCATAATTAATTATGCCCAGGTGGAAACTAGTGTATGTAACCATAGTAATTATAGACGAGATTACTTTTAATACAGTGTAGGTCAGCTACATAATATTACATAGCGTTATGTCTGTAGGTATACAACCAAAATGAGATGACTTAGGTCTACATACTTGCGTCTCGCGAGTTCTGTTTAGGCCCCATGTTATAATAATCTAGTGTAATAATAATCTAGAATATACCAGGCATAGTTGCGTATTTTATGTTTTTGAATGTTTTATAGTGAAAATAAAGACTTTATGTATAAGTCTTACCTGCTCCGCACATAAGCATGTTTCTTAACGCGGTTGGACGAATGACAGAGCTCGATATTCAAATCGGCGCGCGGCCGCCATACTAAAATTGTATGGAGGCTTTGAAGTGCTTTTTTGATAAATGTATCTTTATTGTCAACCAATAACTTAAATATTTGGGACGGACAAATTGTAATATAACTATTTATGTTTCGTTTAAGCTGTAAAATAGGATAGATTTCTACTGGTATAATCTAAAAAATCACTTAATACGAGCTTACGTTTTTGCATTTTTGCCGCAAATTTGCGTAATTTTGTAGGCGAAAATATGAATTATTTACAGTTTTTAACATAGAGTTATAATTGTAAACACATTAATTGTTATGGTAAATGTATATTTTATATTTGTATTAAACAAAAAGTGTTGATTTTATCAACTTAACTGTGACCGCCTGTTTTGGCACATTTCGCTTAAGTATTTTTTGATGACAAGATCGCATATTATTTAGCCTGTTTATGCCGTCGAACTCACAATTAGCTCTAAGTGTAAACCACAAGAAGACCGAACCTCGTAATAAAATATGTTGGTGATAGTAGTCCGATCTAGTCTAATAAACGTCAAATGAGAACTGAAATTAAATTTATATTTATATTTGACGTAATTTTAATTTAGGAGAATATAATTTGTGATGATGATGATTTATCACGCTGAGACTGGATCGGAACTGTATTTTGAAATTACTAGAATTGCTAATAAGCTTTCCTACGTCCATATACCTATGTAGATTAACAAAGCAATTATCTTGAATATAGGTTGATGACCTATAATATATGGCAAAATAAATAGCTGCTCCTAGAATTACAATTAGTTTTATAATCTACGTTATCTACTAACCTATTTTTAGAGTTGTATTTAAAAATATATATATATATACTTATATATATATAACTTATGAAGGTATGTAGATTATAAGTACCTATTATTTATAATCTATGTAACTGGGTATACTTACTGTCTTAAATATATCTAGTACGATTTTAAGACAGGTCAAATCAAAGATATTGTTACAATATCTTTGGGTCAAATCAATGCACGAAGCATAAAAGTATATTACAACAGAATGAATTAAAAAAAGAATGAGGCTTTTGTATTATAAAAATTTATACATTCTCTGAAGGATGCAAAATACTTTTATATGTTGTTATAAAATACTTTTTGAGTTAAGAAACATCTAAAGTTCTATTTAATTCATGTATCGATACTATCTTAAATAAAAAGAGTGTAAAAATACTAGTGAATAGTGATATGTTAATTCTGTTCCATAAAATATCAACTAATGTCAGCTGAAGCAATAGTATTATATTAATTATGTGTAGAATCGTATGTAGATTTTATAGATAATTCATATAATTTACGCAGTCTCTTTCTTCTGATAAAGCCTAACATTCTAAAAGGTTGTTACCCCATCGGCCAGTAGACCGCACTAGTTCCACATATTAGCATTGGTCAATCCTTGCGATATCCTCCGAAACCTTCTAGGGGACAAGTGGTAAGGTCGGGCCGCGCGCTTATCTCTATTGTGCAATGTGACGCGCGCGGCGCAGCGCCGCGCATGCGCCAGCATTTTCCCGCCAAACGCTGCACGCCTCCAGACGCGTTCAAATAAAAAAAATACAAAAATTACATAACCTCCAATTTTATGTATGGCACAGTAAAAAATAAAAAATGGAATATTTATAACGAAAATTTAAATTAAAGTGATTTTAATATTCTGAAACAAATACAAGTATATAAATAAATTAAGTGTAGTGATAGTGTGCGTGTGTGTGGTTGTGCGTGGTAGTGATGTTACCATGATGTTCTTGTTGGCGCTGGTACAATTGTTGCTGCTGAGCGAAGTCTTCGCTTTTAACATTAGCAACATTATTGCACCGTTCAACGATGTTGTAAGTAAAATTGTTTTAAAAAAATTTATGGCAAAATTAGAGAAGCTTTAAAAGACGATACGTTATATTTACGAGTAATAATCTAGCTAATATAATGAGTGCTCGTCGTTATCATTTGTTTCATCTTCACAGCTGAGCGCTATTAAACTCAATTATTTGTAATGTAAGTGAAATACTTTTTCCATTTATTTTATACAGCTAGGCACGTAAATAAAATATTATTTGAGTCTAAGTAATGCCAAATAAGTGAACAAAATAATAAATTGCACCTATAATAAATTCTTACTGTTTAAATCTTAGACATAGGTACTTATTAATATTTTAATTTATAGATCGAGGCCACATCTCATTAATATCATCTCTGTAATGTCTATTGACCATAGACCTTTATATACATTATTTACTCGTTTACACTAAAAGCTTTATGCTTTAAGCTCTCAGCCTCATTTTGCTATAGTGCAGAATTTAAAATAAATACAGAAAAGCTTTGTGAGTCAAAACTACAGCTTTGCGTGAATACTAAGTTTAGTTAAGTATTTATGAAATACGACAAATTAAGTTAAATAACTGTACATTTAATGACTATTTCAATGGTTCAGGTATCAGCTATGGTTCTAAGATCTAAACAATACTGTTACGTAACGACAACGGTTGATACTCGCACAGCTTAAAAAGTTCCAAAGTTTAAATATAATGGGACGCAAAACAAACAGTGAGATTAAAAAGCAATTATGAAGAATATGTTACCTATGGTAGGTACAAACAAAACACTGTTTGTCAAACAAATTTACGCGTTGTATTTTTTAAAGATTATCTTACACGTTTTCCTACTAGCACATACGCTGACTTTCTCCGTAATATTACAAAATAATAAACCGTTTTTTTAATTATATCGGCTTACAATTATTAGGCAAGTTACCGATAAGATTGCGATTCGAGAGGTGAAAACCGGTTTTCGGAATAATAATTTTGCAACAATATTATAGGTACGTACGGATTAAATTATGTATATTGATCGAGAACTATGTGGTAATCTGGCAAAATCGTAGTTTAGCAAATAATTATACGGGTGGAGATAATAAATCTAAGTTTTATGGGTACTTGACAACGAGCCACGTAACTTTTACTGCTGTTTGTACTTGTACGTTGTACATCTCGTAATACTTAGTAGGGCTTTCATATAGGGTTCTTAGATGTTGTTTTACGAACTTAACGCCTTCTCAGTGTGATAAATGATAACTCAAGCATGTGCATATTGTGAAC
The DNA here is from genome assembly GCA_963564715.1 of Catocala sponsa. Taxonomy (NCBI): domain Eukaryota; kingdom Metazoa; phylum Arthropoda; class Insecta; order Lepidoptera; family Erebidae; genus Catocala; species Catocala sponsa. Next base: position 6,765,712 of record OY751334.1, read on the forward strand.
TCGAAAACCGACCCAAAAAAAAAATTTAATGACTTTAAGGCTTTTGTAAGGATTATAGAAGATTATAAGTATTCCTTAGTGACCTTAATGAATAAATTAAATATGACTTGACTTAACCTGCTTGATTAGGTTTATAGCACACTTTAGATGGGTAGCTGGCGGAATGTGGTGCTGTTTGCACTGTCTGCTCACTTCACTAGGTATAAACAAGGGTGAAGCTATGTTCTTCGCATTCAAAAATAACTATTCTTAATGCGTAAAAACATTGCTGCACGTACAGTCGTATAAATATCCAGACTAAAGCTATGCTTATAATATATGATTGTATAACAAGTGACAAGGTAAATATTTTGAGCTCAATTTCTTTTGTCAACAGTTCCGTTCTTGTACAATGATGTTTCATACACATATGACTTACGAAATATATAAACGTTCGCAGTTAACTTGCGACGGCGTTTTTTATTGCTTGTAAGCAAGTAATAACTAATAACTTAGGAGAAAATATATTATAGCTACTAATTTAATGTTATGATTTGTTACACTGGTGTCAAGTGTTTAACATACACTCACGAGGTTTTAAGCTCGATTACTAAGATGTGATAGATACTAAGCTATTTTCTAGCGGTAGGTATTAGAAAATTTAAGCAGATACATAGTAGAAACTGCAAAGCTTAAGTCTGCAAGATGACTAAGTAAATAATAGAATATGACTAGGTTATTATTTAATGATGTATAGTATTTGAATATTTACAATAATCCCTGATTCTGGAACTAAAGCTAGTTATTATACATTTAAGAAGTTTAATGAAGAGAAGAAAAAATAGAAATCGGTTCCTATGCTTTACATAAATTAAAAGCACGAGCGTGAATTATTTATAGTAGAATATCTAATATAAGCAGCTATATTTATTAACTGCCCCACTGTCGGACACGGGTCTTCTATTCGCAGTATGAGAAAAGGTGGGCCATAGTCCACGTCTGGCCCAGTGCGAATTGGTTCTGTTGTTAGACTTTACATATCTCTGAAAACATTATGGAAATTTTCCAGACAAACAGGCTTTCTCACGATATTATCCTTCATCGTGAAAGCGGCTGATAATTATCTATATAATAAGCATACAATTTAAAAATATCAGAGATGCGTATCGTAGAATCGAACTTGAAACCTCTGTGTGGCAGTCCAGCGGTCTCTCTCTATACGGCTCCGGCTCGTCAGCTTTCGCTGCTATACATTTGTATTTTTCATCTAAATAAGGCGCTCGTAACGTTATACATTACCAGTTAGTAAGCTACCCGTTTTACTCCTCCCCCATTAAATACGCATTCAATGTACATCATCTAATTACAATTAATCGAAAGATGGGAAGTTATAAATCATCAAGTGCTATTAAGTTGTGAGGGCCGTTCCACTAATCCAACAGTACATGCGTCGATACATTCAGGTAGCGCAGGTTCCTCTGGTTAGGCCGGCTGCCTGCCCTACATTCAACATCCGTGTTGGGCATTTTATCCAACGTAAACTGGTCTATGATACTCACGTTACGTTTGCTGAGCTAACGCGGCGGATTATACGCATATTATAGGTCTATTTATTACGTGATGTTATATGTCAAAGCAGATTTGTACGAATACTAGCTTTCGCTCACGTGGCACCGGCGATCGATATACGAGATTCACGTCTTGATATTGTAGGCGTAGTAACGCATGCAGATATTAGCTTGTAGGTACTTATTTTGATATAATGCGTGCAATCTATCAAAATTGATCCTACTAACGTACGTAGTCATGCTTGTGTATTATCGAAGGCATAGGTGTACCATACCAATTTTTGCCGAGTATGTTTTAGGTCCCATGAGAGCGAAAATTTTGCTTTTGCCAATTAACAGGATCATTTGAAAAATTCCTAAGAGGAAAACAAATTAGTTTGCTTAACTCGGGAATTCAACACAAGACAATGATTGCGATCTAACAAGCGCAAGCTTATGCCACGAGACCAACGAGACGTAATAATGCGTGGTGATATAATCATAATTATTTAAAGTGAATTCCGTACTGCACCTGACCCCGTTGTGTGACATCGCACTCATGATAAAGAATCCTGATTTGGTTCGAAACCAGTCAGGAAAACCATATAACACAAATGAGACAATTACAATGTAGTCTGTAGATATAAACAGTTAGGTATTCGGATTTTTAACTTTACAAACACATATAAATTTAAGATTTGCCTTAGATACGTCATAAATTTATTTTAAATATTGCCATATATAGTTAGCGATAGCTCAGTGGGGAGACCAACAGATTGCAATGCAGAGGGTCCCGGGTTCGAACCCACGTCGCGCATCTCTGACTTTCGGAAGTTATATGACTTTTCGATATTATGTGCGTATTGATTGACAATTATCGCCTGCTCCGTGCCTCGGAGAGCACGTTAAGCCGTCGGTCCCGGCTGCTATGAACATCTATTGCAGTCTTTATTGGAAAATCAGTGCCCTCTAATATCTTGACACTAGTCTAGCCTTAGGGTATCGTTAGCCCTCGGGTTGCGGAGGTCAGATGGCAGTCGCTCCGTGTAAAAATTGATATCCAGTCAAATCCGGTTAGACTAGAAAGCCGACCCCAAGTGACTTGGGAATAATAAAGACTAGGGATAAGATATAAGGGATTCAAATGATTAGTATTAACATCTTATCCTATCTCTTGTGGTAGAAAAGAATCAAGCACGACAGTAATGCAATGGCTGGGATACGAACCGATAACCTCTTGATTGCTTGTCCGATGCCTTATTCATTAGGCTACGTCCACTATACATTGACACAATTTACTTAATATTATGCCATTTTCGCAGAAAGAACCTCTAAAACGAGACATTGGTGCCAATTCTGTTGTCACAAAATTCTCTAAGCTCAACTAAAAATCACTAAAATTTTGTTTAGTCCTCTCAAATGACATTTCGTATTCTGAAATCGTTAAAAGTGACAGGACTAAAAAATCTTTTAGTGATCTTAGTTAAGTTTAGAGAATTTGGTGGCATCAGAATTGGCACCATTAGCTTCTGCGCACGTGCCATATTGCAGTACTCCCTGGTAATTTAAAAGCTTTTCAAATAATTGTACGCTTATCTATACATGCCGGTCGTAAAACTGAGCTGGAAAGTGTGCATAACCCGACGTAACTATTAGCAAACAATTGTCAGCCTCAAGTTATGTCCTTCCTTATGCTACTTCGTCAGTTAATCATCCATTATGTTCGAGCATAACTTAGTTTTAACCAGGTTTATGTGTTTTAAACAATTATTACATTGTTAGTGTGTAAAAATCATGTTTGTTTGTTGCTTGTGCTGTTCCTATGCTATTCATTTAATGGCGATTAAACTTTGGCGAGATTTTGTAAGAAAGTTACTGATAAAAAAGGAATTAAAGATTGAAAGACGTATTGGCACTGAACTTGTGCATTATTTAATGAAGAATAAGAACGATAAATGGTGACAGTTTTGTATTAGTTATAGCTATAGATTAAAATCAAAATTTTAGGGCAGTCCAAAATTGTGGGCCATATCTGTTTAGGGGAACTGCATGCTGCTTCGGGGAATATGTGTGAGCTTATATAAATATACTATATCCATACTTAGTCTTCATCCCATAGCACTATTGTGTTGCGTTCAAAGATAGAAAATAATAATAATATTCTACCACATATACACAACACCATCTAGCCCAAACTAAGCAGAGCTTGTACTATGGGTACTAGACAATGGATAAACATACCTATATACTTTTTTTTTGTAAATACATATATATTATGCATAGAAACATCCAAGCCAAGACAAACATCCATGTCCATGCACAAAAATGTTTGACTTGTGCGGGAATCGAACCCGCGACCTCAGGCGCGGCAGTTGCTTACACCAACCACTACGCCATCGAGGCCGACTAATAGTTCGGTGGACAGCCTGGGTGTTCTAGGTTCTTCTTTTCCCATTAATTTTAGTTAAGTTTTCTAGTTCAATAATACATTTAACTTTCTAACATATTTTTTGCAATTCACGAACTCGCGTCGAGCATACTTAAAATTGCTTTTAAAATATGTAGTTGTGTTGTAACAATTCTTATGTCATTTTACCAAAATGTTTAAATACCTGTATGAGTTAGCAGTTTCACGGACGTGTATGTAGGAATGAGTACAAACAAGTGCGCCCGGAAACCGTGAGAACCGGTAATAATAAATGTTGAAAATGCTAAAGCCCGCCCACGGAAAACAAAAAGAATCAAGTTTTGCAGTTATAAGTTAAAAAGACTTATAAATATGCAGATAATATGTTTGGGAGGGCTTCGATTCCCAGCTCGGGATTATATACTCAGTATCATTAAGGCGTTTAGAGCAGCGATAGCTCAGTGGGGAGACCAGCAGACTGCAATGCAGAGGGTCACGGGTTCGAACCCACGTCGCACACCTCTAACTTTCGGAAGTTATATTGCTTTTCGAAATTATGTGCGTATTGATTGACAATTATCGCCTGCTCCGTGCCTCGGAAAGCACGTTAAGCCTTTGGTCCCGGCTGCCATGAACATCTATGGCAGTCGTTATTGGGAGAGTGTCGACACAAAAGATCGCACTGGGTCGAAGTGTCGCCGGTCTGCACTGACTGGCCACCGCATAAGATAGGATAAGATAAGATAAGGCGTTTAGATATGAGCCCCGTCGATGGCGAAAGGTTCGCTTCTCACTGGGACCTAGACACATAGCCGGCAAAATATAAATGTAATAATGCACCTCTATTTCTATGTATCCTTTCGTCGCTTTAGGCCCGGTTCATATATCAAGTAACGAGTCGTTTTAGCTACGGACAGTAAAATTTTGGCATACTTTTCATATGTATCAAAAATTAACTGACCTAAGGTGAAACCACTCGTTTCTTGATACAGGAACCGGTAGTGTATACATATATCAATAACTAATGGTTATTATATTGACAAATAACTATAGCACTGCCATGTTTTTTGTTTTTCTTTGGTTATGAAGCCTTTCTTAAAACAAACATTCCCTACTGGAGAAAAACACTACACACTAACAAATAGTACCTACTATTATGAGTCCGAACCGAATCTCACACACCAATAGCTCAAAAACACAGTAACCAAAAAGAAAATGGTTTATGGTCTTAGCATTATTGCTAAACCTCTATTACTGGTACTAGGTATGTACGTACGGTTCAATGGGTTAGCAAATGACCCCAGGATCATGAGTCAACATCGTAGTAACCGCTTACTCGTTACGTCATTCTTTGTCACTCACATGTAGGCATATAATATGTAAATATTTTACGATTTTATAATGGTTTCTTTTGTGCTCAATTGATGGAGGTATACGGTTGTTTTGCGGGATCATCATGGTTATGTTACTCTGGGTTTTTGTAATGGGGTATTACTATAACAGGCGTTTCGGATGGACAAACTCTTATTAGGTTTCCAGAAAATTATCTCTAGTTCGGTACTTTGTTAGACAGCAATAGACTTGCCTCTGTGAACTGTGTACCTAAAACAGAGATGGTGAAATGAGTAGTGTACTATACTAGTAGTAGATAAGTAGATAGTAGCTAGTAGTAGATATAGTTTTCTTTTTTTCTTTGTAGATTTAGGGGCTCCTAGTCACAAATAAGACCATGCCAGCCCCATTGTAACCTAAACATAATTATTTAATCTTATTCTAAGATTCTATAAAGTAAAATTGCTCCTTCGGACAATGGTTTGGACAATAAAGTTTGAAAAGTATCCACATCAATTAAGTTTATATTAATTTTTTCCATTAGCTCTTGTCTCACAGTCCCAGTTCTGACACATTCCACTACCAAGTGGTATACATCCTCCACAATGCCACAATCTTCACAACTCGGGGTAGAACTTATTCCCATAAGATCTCTAAACTTGTTGAGTGGAACATGTCCAGATCTAAGTCTGTGAGCCATGACGATAGGTAGATATAGTTAGGTAGGTAGAGGTGTGCGCAGACAGAGAAGAGATAGGCAGAGATACATCTCACCTCTTTTCTGTCTTACTGGAGTTAGCCACCCATAACACTAACGCGTGAAACCACTCCAAACACAAGCATTCTAGCTTAGCTGGAGGAGATAACAAGAATTCTAATAATTTATAACCTAATTTGTTAATTTGTAATATTATTATGTAACGTTGCACAATTATGTTCGTTGTTTTATATAATATATGTTAACATCAAATAATTTAATCCGACGAGCGTGCTTAAAAAATGTAATCAGAAATAATGAAGAGATAGATATTTCAGGAAAACTTCGTGGCCATTGTGTTTTTTTTTACTGGAGACACGTAAATGGATATTTCATTTTTATGCTTTTGAGTGACCTATTTACTGACTTTTGCTACGTATCTATCCTATATCAAAAGACTAGACTATAATAACTATTATCATCAGTTACCTGATGTATTTATGTATATTAGTAGCACGTGACATACCATACGTAGACTTATATGGTACCTGGTACTATTATCTATGCCATAGGCATAGATCTTTTTCGTTACCTTTGGCTTTGTAGGTATCTAAATTAGACTAGACCAAATAACGCGCAAAGCCCAATAGTAACATAGGTATACAAACCTACCTCTTTGGTTGCCTACAATACAAAATGGCGAGTCCTGATTGTCACATAGGAGTTGACTATGATAGGATAATATCAGTCCTTTAAATAAACTGTTCCACTGCTGAATACGGGCTCTCCCCAGTGTAATAAGGTGCTTGTGTCTCAGAAAGCACGAAAAGCTATTGGTCATGCGCCTGATCTGTCTCCGGTCGTGGCGTGTTACCGTCCCATCGAATCATGAGAGTTAGGGAATAGAGTGCACTAGTGTTTGTGTTAGTTCTGCACACATGGCCAGTCTCCATTAAGATTGGCCGCCGTGACCAAAATTCGATCTGGAGGACATTACAATAATAAGATTTAGGCCATAGTCTTGCTGCCAACTCACACCAGGCCGGCCCACACGCTGGCTTATTGTGGGTTGGCAGACTTCACATATCTTCGAGAAAATTATGGAGAACTGTTACACATGCAGGTTTCGTCACGATGTTTTCCGTCATCGCAAAACAAACGATTACTATGTACCTAACTATTTATTACGCATATTCCTTTTAAAAGTCAAAGGTGCGTGCGTGACTTGGTATCGAACTCGAAAGCTTTGCGTGGCACTCCAAAGGTCCCGATTAAGCTATCACAACCAAAATAATCATAAATAAATTATTATTTATGATTCATTCATAAAAATCTTTGAACATCGATAAATATTCAGCTACTTATGTCGCCACTAACACCAATAATTTTATGCAAATTAATTTACAACGATCTTGACTTCAAAAGTAAAAAACTTTTATTGTGTTATATAATCTATATTGTTACTAATACTAAATAAAAGTGCATTCACAGTCGTGTTTGAGTAACAATGAGACATCGAGAACCTTGGAACAAGTCACGGACTACCCAGCATTCAATGGCCTTGCGTTGTGTAATTGCTCATCCGTACCTAGAATATCAGGCATTCTATCTTTTCACTGTTCCACAAATAATAATGTTAAACAGTTTCTGCTTAGACTGCCTTGGTCGTGCTTTGGTAGTGAATGCTCTGTGTAATGTCTCAGATTGCTTTCTCGAGTTGGGCAAATTGATATTGGATTTGTCTGTTAAGAATTTCTTAGGAGTAGCACGTTGTTTGGAACTGTGCTCGGTAGACGACAATTACGTCAGACCTAAGATCATAGTTGACAGAACATGGGTTTAATGCTTTACTTCATAAAGACACATGGTGTTTAAAAGTATAAGCCTCGATGGCGTAGTGGTTAGTGTAACCGACTGCCACGCCTGAGGTCGCGGGTTCGATTCCTGCACAAGTCAAACATTTGTGTGCATGAACATGGATGTTTGTCTTGGTCTGGGTGTTTCTATGTATAATATGTATGTATTTACAAAAAAAAGGTATATATGTATGTTTATCCATTGTCTAGTACCCATATTACAAGCTCTGCTTAGTTTGGGCTAGATGGTGTTGTGTGTATGTGGTAGAATATTATTATTTTGATACGGGTTTTTTTTCTCAGCTTCCGCTGGTAGTTTTATTATTATTATTATTATCTAGAGGACTATAAGATATACATATGACGTTACTAGACTTATCACCACTATACATAATTATACCTATTTTTCTTAGACAAATTGTTGTAAAAATCTGCGTATTAAAAGTGGTGGTGGCGGCCATCCATCCGATAAATCTCATCTAAGTTATACCTACCCATATAGAATAGTCAGCTGTTAGGCTAAGGTAACTGTTTTCCATCAAGGTGGCTATCCCACCACTATACTGGAAACAGTAGCGGTAGTAGTAGTACTTTATAATATTACACTCCGAATTTTGTCAGTACGAAAATGGTTAAGCCATAGTCTACCACGCTGGCCTAGTGCGTATTGGCAACCCACACATATTATCGAAAACATCATGGAGAACTCTCAGATATACAGGCGATAATTAATTATTTAATACGCACATAACTTGTCAAGTCTTGGTATCGAACTCGAGATCTTTGCGTGGCTGCCCACGGTCTTCCACTAGGCTATCGATAAAAGAGTATTGTCTTTTATTATATGCTAATTTAACTATTATTAAATTAATTATTATTTATATTACATATTTTAACTATTATTCAATTAATTATTATTTACTAGTGGTCGCCTAGTGCTCGAAATTCGACCAGTTTGCCTGTAAGATATTGCTGATATAATATGTCATTATATATTGATATATGTAACCATAGTTACGCGCTTCGTGTGTCAAATGCATGGTTGTGTGCGTGTAGTGCTTTTTCATTAATTTAATGTATTTCTAATGCATATTTTATATAAATATTAGGATTCGTCACTCCTTCTCCATATAAACTTTAACTGTGCCAAATTTCATACTTCTCCGTCCGCGCAATTTTCGTAAAAAGGGGTACAAAGTTTTTGCTTCACGTATTAATATATAGATATTTACATTTTCCCTGGCGTTCTGGTTGCTTTTCTCGGGTATCATGTCCAGTATTTAAATAAACCGCAATAAAATCCGTGTAAAGTAGTTTAATGTCAACTTTATTAAATATTATTTCACCATTACGCAGAGAGCACTCCGAGTTCAAGTTATTAAACCAAGCAATTACATATTTCCGTCAAAGCTTTACATTTAATTAACACCGAATTACAAATTATAGTTTGCTTAGTGAAAGGAATCAAATAAGTTCCATCTTTGATTTTCCATCGGTTGTAAGACAGGAAGTATCTGAACAGCTTCGTAAATTAATAGTTCAACTCGAATAAGACCAACAAACAAGGTTTACATATAATTTAAATTCGTTTCAATAAAAATACCGCTACAGGGCTTGCGTAAGTACCGAACTAATGTTATGGAGAAAGAATGGTAGATAAATATGTGTAGAAACATGTTGTGGACGTCTGTCATGTTATTTCTTATGGTGTGTATTCCAATACTATAGAGATTCTCAATTACAGATTTAGTATTAGATAGGTTATGACGACAAGTTGAATCTATTGTTCCTTAGATTATCTTTCCTCTTCAATATACTTTTAATAATACCGCAAACAGGCATTATTCTAAGAATAACGCCTGTTTGTATCGCGGTACTAACATTCGGATTGTGTATGACACAATTTTTTATTTATATCCTGAGTAAGCGGGGATTTGAACCTACAACGGTGACTGCTTAAATCATTACGCCATCCGTGCAGTTAAATATTATAATAACTATCTTAAGTTTTGCTTGGAATAATCTAAAACTGAAAAATGTATACACAATTGGTCTCGAGCCGGAAAATAAATGATTAAACATTTTTCTCGGAAGTATATATTGAAAATAATAATTCGGAATCTGGTTTCGTCTAGTGGTCTTACTCATTACACTTAGTAACTATTAAATAATCTGTGCAAATTAAGTTTAAATCATTAAATGTAGCTGACCGAATAGAATATAATTTCTTAAGCCTACTACTAGACAAGTATATCCAACGATGACTGAGTATCCAACATAAGAGCGAGCTGCAAACTTTTCGTTACCATTCTATTTCTACTAACGCTAAAGCTTTACCAAAGGCAACCTTAGAAAGCGATTAATTGGTAGGTAAGTTGATACGACTGTATTAATCACAGTGAATTTACGAACATTTCGAAATCATACAGTCGGTGCGCTGGCAATGGTCAGGCTAGCAAATAAAACAAAACTATATAGCGTACTTTGATATCAGCAGTCATAAGTAAGGTGCTCAAGCCTAGCGAATTTCGTTCACAGCGGCCAGTCTAAGCGATGACACATCATCTGCTCAGTCATTATATTGCACAAGTGTTTGCGGAAACCCAAGTGCTCTCTCCCTATGTCCTTACTCTTATAGCCCGATGGTGTGGCAACCTAAGACGAGGTGAAACATTCCAGATAGCCATTAATATGTTGTTTTTACAGAAAAACCTGATGACTTTATTGGCTCGAGCTCGAGAGCTCATGCACAACGGTCGTATTCACTAAATCTACGCCACCGAGGTAGTCAAACCTACGTTAGTTTTGTACCAAAATAGGTAGACTATTGCATCTTACATAAATGTATAAAGCTGAATGCTAAGCAGACTATTAAGAAAACTTTTGCGAAATGGGTAAAGTCTCCAAGCGTAGAACGCCAGGTTTTATCCATTTTGCAATACATTTTATGTGTTCTGTGTATTTTAGCAAACCTATTTAAAGGATATTGTATAAGAACCAATATAGATCTTTATCCTATTTTGTTTAAGGTCCGATCCTATACTCAAGATAGAATGAGTTGTTTTAGCTACGGACAGTTATATTGTGACGTATTTTTCATAAAATATATTGTGCTGGGCCTAAGATGTTTTACATTTGTCTATGTTCAGCTTATAATGTCAAAAGAATAAAAGTAGATTTTACTCTGTAGTCAGCGTTAAATGTCAACTTGGCTAGACTCTGAATTCGGCTTACCACTCTCGACTGCAACGAAGCACTCTTACCAAGGAAATATCAAAGTAAACATAACAAGGAAGAGCCTAGTATAGTATTGAAAGATCTAGCTTAGTAAGGTAGAACGATCTCTTTCACCGGTGACTTCTGACGCAGTTTAATGTAAGCATAATAATATGACCATAATGTCCGTTTTCCGTTGAGCAATAATTATTACAAGCTTATGGAAACCTTTTTTATACATTTAAATGTTTTCCCCAAAACTGTAGAATAAGTAGGCAAATTTTGTTTCAAGTATGTGACATTCATTTTTTATTATACCAAGGTAGTAAATGAGCTACGGTCAGTCTGGTAAGTGGTTACTTCAGCATAGCATGTTTATGTTTCTAGGTAAGAGATGTTCAAGATGGAATAAAAATAAGGGATGGAAGAAGTAGGTATTTATTTATTTATTAATATGGGTGTCAAATCGAAGGACTTGACTAGTAGAATACTATACACTATGATAAATTTCAAATCCAAGATGGCCGCCACCGCAAAATAGCCGATTACTATTTATATATTAAATTTGTGTCGCGGGTTTTTAAATTTTAAATTTATATTTTAATTTATAACATTACGTGGATATGGTTGTTCTACATACATATATACATAGACTTATGACTACGTCTTCGATGGGCTAGGCAGAGATTTTACTCACCTATATTTCGCTAGGTCTGTTTATAGGTCCAGTGTAATAAAGGGCGAGCTTAATACTGTCTACCTACTGGATATAAATCCAGACGCCGTGCTACTTCTGAAAATTTCTTGACCTACCTTTACCCAAAACGATGAAACACAATCACTCCTAAACGTAAACTTATGCCACTGGAATAAACATAGATTATATATTTTTATGTAGTCATAAAATGTTTGACGTCAACGCAGTTGTAACCGCGGCACGCTCAAAACGACATTTAAAATAATTAATCTTATGCTAATTTGTCGAAAGCACATCTACATATCTGGGTGCGCAAAAGCCACGTCTCATTCTCGCGATTAATTATTCTTCACTAATCATGCGTCCTGTCCGTTCTTGTTATACAATATTGGCTTATATGACATTTAATTATGTATGCGTAGCTACCTATATAACCTACACAAGCCGATACCCGCAGTGCTATTCTATACGATCTAACTACCGAACTCACTTCTCGATCCGCAGTGATATTGAGTACTTTATGAATACTAAGTTATATTTGCTGTGACATTTGAGTTTGAGAAGAAAACTTGTACAGAATAAAGGACATGTCGTCAACGAGTGGACACCGAGCGACGAGGTGGTGCTGGTCGGGTGCCGGGTGGCTCTAATGAGCTATGACCTTAAGGTGTCATTTAAAACGGAAGGGGATTGCGCGATAGCTAAAAAAATTGATGGTCGCGAAAGCCGCTAAGCGCGAATACCACGACGCGATTATCTCTCGAATGAAGTATCTGTTAGTATTTTATTTGATCGCGGATTCGTACAAACTAAGTACGAGCGTTCTAGTAATTAGACATTTTAGTCACGCGATTACATTACGCGCATATCAAGACATACCATACACATAATAGACACCATAATTAATATTTTTTTGATAGCGAACAAAGTTACGCGATCTTTCGATGATCTTGTAATCAAGTTTCGTTTTGCCATCTTCCAACAAGGCAGGACTCTCAGACACAGGGCAGAATAAAAATTCGTGTAATGATTGCACTCAGTCTTTTAACGTTATCGACTTTATACGCAATGACGATATTCGACGTCTGAATTCAAAGATTTACATGTTTGTTAACACTTTTGTTGCACTAGGCGTCAGGTCATGTACCATGGGAACTATACACTATACAAACTCAACGGACACAAAGTACGCTTAGAATCAAACCAACCATTTATGTATGCTATCTATCGCAGTAGCGCGTGGCGACATGCTTGCCCGATGCCTCTTCTGTGCAGTATCTGCGTATAATGTTTGTCATTTATTTCCCTTAGGACCAAAAAACAACATCAAATTCAAAACTTCAAGACCGTAAACGCGAGTTTGTTTGTTTGTTACGCTTTCACGCCTTAACTACCTACTCAACCGATCATCATGAAATTTCGCATACACTTTGCCAGGGCCACAAAAAAGGACATAGGGTAGGTACCTTTCATCCAGAAAAAGTACTGTTCTCAAGATTTAAAATATTGACATAACCTATATTTACCCGATCAAAATCTAGTATGCCTATATTTTAAACCAATTTCTCTATTGCCGTGCCACAAATGCAAAAGCACGATATCCGTCTAGCGAGTGACAGTTGTCCACCTCTCCGTATCTAAAGTGTGTTTGGACAAATGAATGGCTCTTGAGTGAACCGTGTCAATGGTACTGTTTTGTGACGTAACGAATGCGGTATCTATTAACCGGTCTGTTGTATCGTATCTTCATATCTTTGATTGTATCCCATTTGTTGTGGCGTCGATGACTTAGAGATGGGAATCTTTGCGAAACAATATAAATTTTATAGATAATATTTATTTTTGTGGTATTAATTTATTGGTGATAATTGATAAAGCAGCATATGGATGGTTTAACGGTTAGTGGTTAAAGTAGCTCTAAAGCGCATAGCTCATTTATGCATTATAAAGCATTGCGCTTGTCGTGTACTATTTTATTACGTACTAACATTTTCCTGCGGCTTCGTTCGCGTAATAGTAGGTCAGGTTAGGTGTACCAGTACATTTTTTTAAATAAATGATGGCCTATATTACTCGGTGATAATATAGCTTTCTAATGGGGAATAAATCATTAAAATTGGTTGACTAGTCTTTGAGTAAAATCCTTACAAACAAATAATAAAATATTTCCTTATAACTAAGTATAGATTTAAGTAGATAAAGGAATTACTACGCTTTGGTTTTTGCGTTGAACGCAGCATCAATCGCATGAATTGTGTGAAATCTTGAGTGTGTTTGCTGCATGCGACTCACGCAGCGTATGACACATAAACTAACCGAATGCTTTAGGCTGAGCTTATAGTATGGATAGTATATAGGATAGAATATAAAATAGTAGAATTCCCACTAAAATCAGATCAGACTCCACTCTGATCTGATTTTTTGTGGGAATTCAGTTACCAGAATACCAGTACCTCGTATAATTATAATGTAGGTACGTGTCACGTCGGTTCGGTTCGGTCCGGTCCCGACAGCCAGCTTTCAGCAATCTAATTTACTGGTCAAAATGTTGTACATGCATATAGGTATATAGGTAAGTTTATAATTGATAAAGAGAGAGGGGGATAAATAGTTCTAATTAATTTAAATAGCTTAAATGGTAGTAAACTTCAATAATAGTACCTAGTGTTATAGTTTTAAAATTATGTAATACTAGCTGTTACCTGCGACTTCGTCCGCGTAGATTTCAACTAAAAAGGGTTTATCTCCGCGGAACCCTATTTTTTTCTAAAATCAAAGTAGCCTATGTTACTCCTTATAACATCAGCTATCTGCCAGTGAAAGTTCCGTCAAAATAGGTTCAGCCGTTTCGGAGTTTAGCCGGAACAAACAGACGGACAGACAGACAGACCGACAAATTTTTTTAAAATAGATGTTTTCGTATAGGTATCTTATATATTTTCATATGCATTAGATAAAAAGCTGTTATTTTGACATTACAAACAGGCACTTCAAATTTATTTATTTGTATATGTATATGTATATTTGTATATGTATATGTATATTTGTATATGTATATGTATATATATGTAATAAAAGTGTTTTAAAATAAACAACGCGACAAAATCCGTATAAAGTAGTTTAATTTCAATATATTATGAATGCGTTAATAATGATATATAAAATTTACAGAAAGTCTAAATCTAGATCGTTTACATAGAAGACTAAGAAACATACTATCTGGACCAGTATCCTGTGCAATTACACAAAATCCATTTCACGATACATATCTAGAAGTCTTTCTTATATTTTATTTAAAAAAGAATTACGTAGGTACATAACAAATAATTGTACGCGTAGATTGCATGTAGATAAAACATTTCCTTTGTATGATCGAACGTAATCAAATTTTTGTCTAATTGGTTTTGGCTTTCTATTTTGTAGTGCCATTATATGCAAAAATATTTTTGAATGTTTACACGCTAATCAAAATATTTTTGATTAGGTTTTTGTACCGCAGCTTTGTACCTAAGTACAGTCTATTTTTTTTTTCAAAGATAAGTCGTGCACTGGTCCTGTTTCGCCGGGGACTTTGCAAACATTCAAACAACGGACACAAAGATCACTCAGACTCGGATTGTGGATCACACAAACTTTTGTCTCGTGTAGGATTCGAACCCACAACACTCGGCGCGACGACTGTGGCGAACGCCATCAGTGCAGTGCCATGCATACATAGGCAAATATTTTTGCATTTAATAGCATCACGGACATCCTTTATACGATAGGTAGGGGTGTATAACAACCTTCATT
This sequence comes from Catocala sponsa, assembly GCA_963564715.1. Lineage (NCBI taxonomy): Eukaryota > Metazoa > Arthropoda > Insecta > Lepidoptera > Erebidae > Catocala > Catocala sponsa. The sequence continues at coordinate 6,781,235 of OY751334.1, forward strand.
CGCCAGCTGTAGTTTAAGGTTTACTGTAATCTTTACTAATATTATAAAGCTGAAGAGTTTGTTTGTTTGTTTGAACGCGCTAATCTCAGGAACAACTGGTCCGAATTGAATAATTATTATTTTGTTGGATAGCATATTTATCAGGAAGATTATAGGCTATATTATAACATCACGCTACCATCCACAGGGGCGGCGCATTAATCATAAACGTGGGTGAAACCGCGGGCACATCTAGTCCGGGATAAAGTTATTGCTATTTAACGGACTCAGGTCGAACCTTTCGTACTTCTACTGAGGATTTATTAACAGAAAAACCCAATAACAATTTGTACAATCCAAAAATCGATACTGGGATCTCATTGACAGCAGCCTTTACTTCCGTTGTGCTTCCGAGGTAGGCAGTATATGACAAAATACGCTTGATACCGCTCGTGTTCTAAAGGGCTAGCAGCGGTAAAGAGATAGACAATAAGATGTAGGAATATTCCGAGATGTGTATCATATAAAATTATACGAGTATGTTACTAGATTTTGCCCGCGGCTTCGCTCGCGTAAGTGTAGGTTAGGTTAGATTAGTAGATAACAGTACTCTTTTCAGAATGAGAGGTAGCTTATGTACTTGTCTGTAATCCTGAGAACGTGTATGCGAAATGTTAGGTTAGGTTTTTCTGGATGAAAGGTATATAGATGTCCTTTTTCGTTGCGAAATTTCATGATGATCGGTTGAGTAGTTAAGGCGTGAAAGCGTAACAAACAAACTCACATTGTCATTTATAATATTAGTTAGGATTATTTTCTTGATGATGCAGCTCATATATATATATATATATATTTATAAAAAATTGCCTAAGCGGTAAATGCAATTACATTTTTCCGTCCAAGAAAAATTACAGGAAGCCTTCTGTCAGCACTTGTGTTTATTAACCGAGACTATAAAAAGACAATAAACTAAAACTGATTTAAACAATATTTATGTTTTAAAACATGCCAGCATTTTTTCGACAAAAATGCATAAGTGTTTTTATATTTTACTAGCTATCCGTCCCTGCTTCGCACAGGTAGTTCAAAACCTTAACGAATTATACACCTAAACCTTCCTCATGAATCACTATGTCTATTGGTGAAAACCACATGAAAATCCGTTCAGTAGTTTTTGAGTTTATCGCGGACAGACAGACGTGGCGGGGGACTTTATTTTATCAAATTATGTAGTGATTGATTAATGGCGGCCACCTCGCTGTGGCTCATACCTATTTTTAATTACTTATTCCCGTGAGAGTTCCAGGATAAGAAAATTAAATAAAAGCACTCTTCTCAAAGTTACTTATCTAAAATAATCAACTCAATCAAAATTTCGATTTCGTGTGCGGGTGATATTCTTCAATTCCTGTGCCCTAATGTGCTGCCACTTTAGGGAAGAGGAATTGAAAAAACTAGCTGCAACCATGATTTTCGCCGGGCTATTTAAAAGGTAGAAGGCTTTCCAAACAACACAATTGGTTCAGCGATTTAGAATGTAACTGTACGCTAAAGTATTTTTTTATACCTATTAGTTGTCGAGTAAGTGAAGTTGCGTGCGAAACTAGTAACAAGTAATGTCTAAATACAAAAATTACAGCATCGATAGCCTTCAAATCCGAATATATTAAAAACTTAATTATGAAATCAATATTATAGGCAAGTAAAAACAATGATGGGGTAACACTTGAGGAGTTATAACACGCTTCCTTTCTCATATCACTTCCCAAGGTCGTTTGAATATAAAATCTTTTTTGTAATCAGCCTCCTCGCATTAGCATAGAGTTCGGCGACTCTATGTCTACCGAGAACGTGTCTATGCTCTCTAGTCTCACGCACCAGTTAGCGGTCACTGGGCAGTCAGTGCGGTCACTAATTAAGGTCGGTGATGTTGCATCACCGCCATCTTGAGATATGCGAGTTATTGAATATTTATAACGGTAATTATTTTAGAGGCATGTTTGAGAATGGAGTCGGCTCAGGAATTGGAACTATGCGGCAGTGTGTGCAGGTGTTGATTTTTTTATTAGGTTGAGCGTAAGTGCTTTTTATACGTGCCGGCTGCCACATTTTATAACCGTTTCGTAAAGGCTTGTTTTTTTGCGTTTATAAAAATGTTTGCTAGCAACTTGAGTTACAAATTACTAATATTGTTGTCAAACTTCCAGCTAAGCTAAAAATAACTTGAGTTACGAGTGGGTTCACGACGGGGACTTCTTAATTATTTATTTATTTAAACATTAGATGTGAGTCAGAAGTAAAACTAAACCGATTAAAATAATCGTTCACTAATAGAAAGCCGCGGTATCTCTGAGCAACATAGATTGTTTTATTAACATACCTATCTGACTTAAGCAATGCCATGGCCGGAAGCTAGTTATAAAATAAAAAAATGATATTAAAAAGGTAGTGTTAGTCATTTGTAGAGCTTACATAAGGAGAATAATAATTATAAGTCCAGCAGTAAAGCTGACGTGAGAATAACTAGGTAAGAAATTACCGTCAGCTTTTTTCAATTGCCAATTTTTTTTTGTACAACTAGAGTGGCTAACAAGCTTCGGCCCACCTGATGGTAAGTGGTCACCGTAGCCTACAGACGCCTGCAACACCAGAGGCATCACTTGCGCGTTGCCGACCCTTTCGGAAAGGAAGTGGGAAGGAGAATGAGCGGGCAAGGGGAAAGGGGTGATTGGGCCTCCGGCACTCTCACTCACCGAACGAAACACAACAGTAGGAATACTGCTATTTCACGTCGATATTCTGTGAGAGGGTAGTCCTGCCCCGGTCGAGCCGGCCCATTCATGCCGAAATCAGCGAGGCTCTACTTACACTTCGCCAATGGGCTATTGGCCCGGCCCCGGTTAACCGAGTCGTACGATCCACTTAACATTTTTTGCTAAATTTGATAACGATGACTCTATTATGTAATCGCGAATTTATAACTGAGTACGGAGATGATGACACAAAAATGTTTAATTAAGACGTTTTTTGTGTTAATTAATACGCAAATGGATTTATTTTAAAATGCGTATACCGAATATCTAGTTGGTGTGTTTATTGTATGTAATTAATATAGGCGTATTAGGAGCTATACCGACATCAATGTTAATTAAATGTGAGGTGTGTGTAATGAAATGTATATTTCTGATGAATTAATCTATTATTTCATTTCATTATATACTACAAATCTTATCATAAGAAACGGAGAAGTGTTTGTAGGTATACGTTTTTTGTGAAATATATGTACTACTTAAGTCTAAAAGGTACAACTGATTTAGACTTTCATGACATATTATACATTTATTCGCTTATGTAACATTCGCGTAATCAATCAATCTTAACCTAATCTACGCCGATGAACGCCATTCACTCAAACGTAATATAATAAGGCATTTAAATATAAACGACTAATTTTACCTACATATTTATTTTTCTCGTGGCCCTAACTGGAATGTTTTTACAAATGTCTGAACTATATTAGAACTAGGGCTAATTAAAGAACTACAATCTGTCATTTATTTAGCTTCGAATACCTTCTTTGCTTGGGTCACAAAGTCATTTATAATGCTGAAAGTTACATCTCCTAAATGACAATTAAATCACAGGTTCACTGTTAACTTAAGCCTCCGTGCGGTAAGTAGCTATTACTGTCAGAATAGACCCCACTTAACGATTTGATATCGATCTACGAAGCGATAACTTTCAGGCTGAGTCGACATGATATTTTGAACTTACTAACTTAAGATATCGGAGTGTTTATGACAGGCGAAACCAACGGCTTTCAATGCTGTCGCCTTCCCATTAATATATCTATCCATAGTTCATGTTAATAAATTTTGTGAGAATGTCAACATCATATCTGCATTGCGTTATAAGCTGAGGCAGCAAGCTTTTTGAGGTATTTATTTATGGCTTATGTTTAACTTATCACCAGATATAGTAAAATATAATAGTAAATGATCACCAAATTGCACAGCAAAATATATTTAAAGAGATCAGATTAAGTCGACGTAGCGCCGCCTCGCGGGGCTCCTATTTTTGGGTGGGTTTAAGAAGGAACCTAACATAACCTAACCCTTCCGAGACGGAATGCAGTGATTTGAGGCGTATAGGTGCTCGTTATGATATATTTTAGTAAGCATATTTTGTTGCGCAATTACTAATTTTGGTCGCTTAAAATTTAGTTTTATGTGGCTACCTATACATCCCTTTTTCATTTAAAAGTATGCAGTTAAGTTACTGGTATTACTGTTCTAGCTAAGCTTTTATCTTGTATTAAGAGATTAACTAAAGATAAGATGCACTATTAATATGCAAGCACATTCGAACGCAAGTGCTTTGATTTAAGTATGGAGCCACCCGCCGCCTTTATATTTAACAAATTAATCTGTCACACGTCTGGCTTTAATGTGCCGATACAATGGTATTCTTACTTTCTTTTTGAATGGCAGCATAAATTGTAATAAATTTTATTGAATTCGCTATAATGCGAATTAAATATATTAGGAAATCTCGGCTCAATGCTTAACAAAAGCTTTATTGATTTCGATTTTGCTAATGTGCTGTACTAAAATATTTTATAAGTGCGATAATCAGCCGCACCTATTACTTCCGAAGTTTAATGGAAGTTCAATCCGTTGGTACCACTATTCCGCATCTATAACTCTTTTAATTGTGTTTTGTCACTGTACTACTGTCCTCCTGACCGAATTTTCGGTCACGGCGGCCAATCTTAACGACGGAGACTGGCCATCAGCGCAAGAGATATTATAGTGCACAAGTGTGTGCGCAAACACAAGTGCACTCTCTGTCCCCTAATACTTGATCCGATGGGATGGATAATCCGACACGACCGGAGAGTGATCAGGCGCAGGACCAACGGCTTTACATGCTTGCCGAGGCACGAGGGTGTCTAACACCGCCAACTTCCTAACTCCGGGCGCGTATTGAGATTTCTTTAACAGAAAAACCCAATAACTTTTTGTTGGCCCGACCCGGGATTCAAACCCGAGACCTCATGCACAGCAGTCGCATTCACTACCGCTGCACCACGGAGGCTATAACAACCTCATGTACTTTTAATAGGTTGTTGGGCTTACGTTGGCCTAGAAATCAATGACTGTTGTCTCTATTCTATTGATTATTAACTCTTCTTTAATATTGAATACATATATTAATAATTTTTTTCGTACTAATTACCATAATTAGCAAGGAATGGCAGAAAAATATGCATAATTTCCTTACAATGTTGTTTATTGATTACCAGACTTTTTATCGGCCTTTGTGGTAGAAGAGTTATCGGTCCGCCTGATGGTGGATAGCGGCGCTCACAGACTTCGAAGGTGCACACAGTGAAATCGCTACCGTCACAATAATGAACTTAATACGCTAACTGCCATGTAATGAACAAATGTCAATAACTTTTGACCAGTTGCTTGCGGAACTTTTCCGCTTAGGCTTTGACCCAATAAGGTATTATGTATTTTCTACTGACAGGTAATCGAGATACGCTAAACAAAGCTGAATGATGTTAATTCTCGCACCTCCGACCAAGACAATCTTGTGTTATGTTCCTTTCTTTTTCTTGGTATTGGACAATAACTGCTTATTAAATGTTAACCCAGTGCAGCTTTATATAGTTAACCCTTCGCCACCTGGCTTACTAAAGTAAGTTAGTCTAGAAAAAGTAATTATTAAGACATTTTTGTTAGCGATGCGCACAATAATTACATTCGGGTGACATTAGAGTCTGTCATCATCGTTATAGCAAGGTACATACGCAAATCAAATCATGCAAAGTAGGAACCGCGTTGCGCATAATTGAGTTTGAATATTGTTCGAAAATAACTCCGTACATCGCAAATTTTCGTAAGAAATCTGTTGTATGTCGATCTACATACAGGAGGCACAGTACTTTTTTATTTTGTCCAAGGTTCTAGCTACAAGAGGTTAATCAAATTATGATGCCTTGCGAATTTTATTGCTTTGGTATTGCGCTAACGACGTTGTGGTTTTTTTGATTACAAGTTATTGCTGAAAATCTGTCCTAGTTTGCCAAATTAGACTCCTACATACATGTCTTATTGCGGTATAATACGTGACTTTATTTGTTAAATTGAAAACAAAATGTAGGTAACAGAAATGTGTTGATGTCTTTTAACCTTAAGATAAAAATAAGTTTCTTTAAATATCACCAATATAGGATCGGTAGTCATATCTTTGAAAATCTAATTAGGATCGATTATTTAGAGATATCTAACAATCCAATTATTTCTACAATTGTTGCCTATTTCTCTGTTTATTCCGGCTGTACAAAATGCACCGAAGTTTCATGCAGTTTCCATAGTTTCGTAGCTTTTAGTTCAACTAAAAATCTAAGTTGGGTCTCATTTAAGTTGTTTAGTAGAATCAGAGATAAAGTGCAAAGTAAATAAAATCATATTTCCTTAATAATGTAGTGACATCGACCTTCTCAGAATCAACGTGTTGCAAGTTCGAGATATCGTTACGTTTATACATATGTATGTTTACCATACCTATGGTAGGTAAACCGCAGAATACCAAAACTTTTTGTGTTCTGGTATGCGAAGCCATTCGTATAAATGGAGTCACGGACAAATAGTTAACTGCACATCGAGAACTTTATTTTGCCATAAGTCTACGTATGTATGTATATCAATGAACTTTACACGATCTGTGTTTGCTCTATCAAACACATAACTGTGTCTAAAGTGTTACATGCTGGTGTATAATTGGCCATCGACACAGATAATCTTAATGTTTCGTTTGAACAAATATTTGACTTGTTACGTGAACATTCACATTTTGTAATGGATGTAATGTATCATTTCATTTCTCATTTTGATTTGTACAATAATGTAATTTAAAAGAAACCGAATATTATCGTAATTCAGAAACCGAAGACGTTTATAGGAGAGGTTAATTATTATTATTCTGAGTTTGAGATGTAATATTACAATTGGCTGTTAGAACTGAAGTTGGATTTTTGGAACATATGTATTTCACGCCTTAACACATTTTGAGAATGACTTAAATCGTGTCATTACACGATTTAAGTTATTCTTTTGGGAATTTATTTTGCGGTCTTGGTATTTTGGATATTCTCAAGAACCTTTGAACACTTTTGGTGGCAATTTTGGTAGTCATGACACGTTATGCGTTACATAACTCTCCTCGCATATATAAAAATATTATGATGGCCGATTTTATTCAATTCTTGTATTGATTTTTGTTAGCTATAGTACTAATTTGGCCTACTAGCACAAATTTAAATGTGTGTTAATTTTAAAGAATAACGAGCTCAAACGTAACTTATTGCGTGCGTGTCGATTGTCGGATCATCTATTATAATTACCATTTTGGTGATGAATATTTTCTATAAAATAATGTAATGACAATGTAATCAAATGATTCATAAATATGTTATATGCTTTTTATATTAGTATATTATGTTATACACACACTTTTTACACTACATTTGTCGAGCCTTTGAAAATATGGTTATGTTGACATGTCAAAATAACCATAATTTTTAATGAGTTTTAGTTATTTGCTTTTTGAAATATCAAATATCTGTGTATATCTGTGAATGGAACAGTCGCAAGGGGAAGACCTAGGCGCACGTTTCTTGACCAGATCGGAGTTGTTCTGGATAAAGGCCAGGTTAAGAGCACCTTAAACCGGCAAGCGTGTATGAGGAATGTTCTGAAAGTGAATGAAGCTAGAGAAGTGTGTCAGGATTGTAGCAAAAGGAAATCCGTAGTCTCTGCCTACCGCTCTGGGAAACAGGCGTGAATCTATGTATGTGTGTATGTATGTATGAAATATCTTTTTTAGGTCATTGTAATAAAACATATGTTTGATGCATGTGATGTGCTGCTGTAAACATAATCATATCACTTACCTTACTCTTAGTAGCAATGACGCTAGGCGACAGGTTTGTTACTCAAACATAACTTTTAAATGTAAAGGCTTCGTGAAGGTACCGTATGCTGTTTACAGTGCGTAATATAGTGCTTCTTATTCCTTTTGACCACCACAGCATAAAAGTAGCGCCGTTCCCCCTACGCCAGGCAATGATTAATGTTGTTTTAAATAATAGGAAAACGAAACACAATTAACTTACTTTTGTTCTTCAAAACATGTTATTATTTGTCGGCTCATGCCGACGGTGCATGGTGTGATGGGCAAATTTACCTTTGTCGGCTATACCCGACCGTGGCGGTCAAAAGGTTAAGGGTCATCACAACAGTATTTGGATATCCATGATGTTGCAAGCGTCTATAAGCATACTCTCAGATAGGCCGTAAGCTCGTAACTCGGTCTGACCCTTTAGCAATAGAGGCATACTAGATATTATAATTGCGGTCTAATGTAAATCGTTGCTGTACACAAGGATTTTCTTTGTCAATAGTGAGGTTATTCAAAAATTTAGCAATGCGTGTGCTATAAAAATGCAACTATAATCGAGTTCATTTGGTCACTATCGTGTTACCCTCATCTGACGACACCTGCGAAATTTGAAACATGAGTAGGTATGTTATGTGTAATACCACCACAATACGAACCTCTATAAACCACAAAGGTCGGACATACGTAGAATATTGAAATTAAATATTTACAACATAGAGAATTCCTGCTGGTCCGGTAGCATTTATGTGCTCTAAGATGGGTCTAAGATGGCTCTAAGCTACATTTTAAGCTATATATATACGTTGCTTTCATAGTAAAATCTGGTGTCCAGACTATATTATCCTAATCCTAACTAATATTTTAAAAGCGAAAATGAGTTTGTTTGTTTGTTACCTTTTCACGCCTAAACCACTGAACCGATCATCCTGAAATTTTGCATGTACGTTGTCAGGTGTACAGAAAAGGACATAGGCTATCTTTCATCCCGAAAAAAAATTACTGTTCCCGAGGAAAACAACAATAACGTTCTTATGATAATAGATGGCGTCACGTGTCCTTCGAATCATGATTGAATTATACTATTACAAGCAGAGTACAACCCGAATTGATTGTCAAATTCTAAATTAACGCGAGCGAAGCCGTGTGCAAAAGCTAGTTATTAATAACTGCACTTGTTTTGACAATTTGAACTAATAAGTAAGGCACAATAGGTATAAATTTAGTTCACGCAAAAGTTGGGAGTTAAAGGGACTTTGTTAAATTGATTTAGTTTTAAGATCAATAAAAAGCGTCTAGTAATATATCTAATTCTCTTTTCTGTATATAATAATATCACCGGTTCTAAGTATGTTTTTATATAATAATATTAATTACGAGCATTGAGCTTTATTACAAGATTAGAGCTCTCAATCCCGAAACATAATATATGTAGGTACGTATATTTTCCTTTTTTACATACAATCTAGGACTTATATGTCTTTATTGTGATTTAGGAATTGAATCCACAACATGCAAGTGATATTGAAGTATTTTTTGAGCGTAAGAAATATACACCGGACTTGCGTTTTTCTGATAGCAGGCTTGCCGCTAATTACGAGTATATAGAAACATTAATTAGATACCTGTATTAAGGGTGCGGCGATAATTCAATGTAAGCATGACTGACTACAAGAGTAATTGTTAGTAGCACAGTCTCAGGTGCAATACCCGAATCAAACAAAATGTTATTCTTAACAGAGTAGTATGAATTCTTGAACTTTCTTGACAGCAATACGCTCGCCGCCAGCCGGTCGCATCTTTACAAGTAGCCTAAATAAACATATTATGGTTTCATTGAGATACTAGTCACACCCGTACCCCTGAAATATCTGTGTAGCCAGGCTTAGCAGTGATAACCGTATAAAACACCGAGTGATTCAGATAGCAACATACAGAATAACATATTCGTAAATCAATGTTTTTATAGCGTCTGCCAATATTCCTATGCATACATAAGAGGTGCAAGGTAACTAAGACGTTGTCGAAAGTATAAATAGTTAAACAGGTTCATTGCCGATGTAAGCTAGTCAAATCAAAAATTGTCAGCCGAGATTCAATTTCTTTTTTGTGTTAAGTTTGTGTGTTTTTGTAGTTTTATGCTGCTTTCGTATATTTTAAGGCGGCTGTACACATTGGGCCAAGGTAGAGTGGGCCAGCGTGTTGGGCCAACGTGTAGAGATCTACTTGGCGGTATGCGATAACCGTCTGACACCGCGCGGAGTTTTCGGCAATGAACCTGTTACAATATGTTTTAAATATTTATACTTTAGCCAACGTCTATTATAAAACTATATCGAAAGGTATTAGGACCGTGTAAAATGTAAAGAAATAATTTATATTGTGTAACATTCGTACAGCTAAACTATGGATGGATAAGAAAATGTTTCTCGCGGTTTGTGGTGCAACTTGCGCATGAGTTAATGTACCAAGGTAAGCGAGATACATGTACATGCACAATCACTTTATAATTTTTGCTCTGTGATGAAACACCTAAAATCTAATGGATATGCAACTATCGCTAAATGCTACACGAAATGTTTTAATCGATAGATTTTCCCAATCATATTTCTCACGGGGTACGTATCGGCGCGGGCGCAGGTATCGTGTGAACGGACACAACTAGCTGAAGTATTGTCTAAAACTCAAAGAAACGCTTTCTTGTTATAACTACGTGAGATAATTTCCTGTGTGAACTGTTAACTATAGTTTTTAATTAATTTTGTTGTTGCAATCGTTAATTAATATGTCCATGGGTATAAAATGAGGTAGGCCGCAAATTTTAATTAATGTTAATCATTCAAGAAGTTTGTAGTTATTTATACTTTACTATGTTAGGTTAGCTTAATAACATTGTTTTTTTCTGGATGAAAGGTATAATATAGATGTCCCTTTTTGTTGCGAAATTTCATGATGATCGGTCGGGTAGTTTAGGCGTAAAAGCGTAGCAAGCAAACAAACTCACATTCACACTTATAATATTAAGTTAGGATTAGCATCAGTATATACGGACAAGATAACATAATGTTAGGCTCATCTGTTCACGATGTCTATTGATGAAATCTCACATTATGTTTTGATAATAAATGAGAAATCGAGGTTAGGTCAAATAGAAGAATCGTTAGTTATGTATGTCAAAGGTTAATTATAAATGTCAATATATATTTTTAAAGATAATAAATATATTGTCTCTCGCCTGTATAATATTAGAGAGGCAGACAGAGATGTGATACACCCATTTTCCGGGAGTAATGTTCTTATTACGTAACCTTTTTATTGCCGTCTGACGCGCATATTTCTAGACTCCGTGTTAAACCCAATACGAATTTGCCCAACCCGAGAAGTTAACCACAGCCATAAATTTAATTGTAAAATAAAATAACCGCAATCTTAGGCCATTAAGACCGACGAAGCAGTTACTCAATGAAAATCCACGTTCTTGGGGCACATCTCGGGAAAAGCCTATATAGCCGTATTTCTTCAGGTTATTATTTATTTTCTTGCAAAGTTTCATCACAATGGATTAATTCAATTTCAATGGGTTAGCCGTGAAAGTGTATGAGATAGAGTAATTTTCGTATTCATCATTTTAGTACGGATTAGTATTGTTGAAACATCGTCAACTAACTATTATAATAAAGCTGAAGGGTATGTTTGTTTTTTCACGCTAAACTCTGATACTGCTACTCTGATATGAGCATTTTTTGCATTTGATAGCCCAATAACTGAGTGATATTATAGGTAATATAACATGACGCTAAGAGCCACGAGAGCGTAGTGTAATCCTAATCCTAACTAATATTATAAAAGCGAAAATGAGTTTGTTTGTTTGTTACCTTTTCACGCCTAAACCACTGAACCGATCATCCTGAAATTTTGCATATACGTTGTCAGGTGTACAGAAACGGACATAGGCTACCTTTCATCCCAAAAAATTTACTTTTCCCGAGGAAAACAACAATAACGTTCTTATGATAATAGATGGCGCCACGTGTATTTCGAATCATAATTAAATTATATTATTACGAGCAGAGTACAACCCGAATTGATTGTCAAATTCTAAATTAACGCGAGCGAAGACGCGGGCAAAAGCTAGTAAGTAAATAAATAAGTAATTAGAAACATGTATGAATCCGCGTGGGACAGCTAGTTTGTCATAAGCATACTTGAGCATTTGATATTTAAATACTGCTGTTAGTTAATACATAATTACCATATAATATCGCGGTGTCAGCTCGTTTGTCCGGGTGGACATACATACTACAGCGACGTCGTCGTAAACGTAAATTACAAATGTCTATGAACATGGAGTGACATGTATTTCGTTAATTCTAAATGTCTTCGGCTTAAGAGGTCGTCTTACAAAATGTACAGACAAGCTGTAGGAAGTGATCATTATAACTGAAAAATGATAGAGCCAATTGTGGAACTAGTAGGTTAATGTTAATTGAGAACTATCAATAGCTAGAAGCTTGTAGGTATGTGCCAGTTGAAATTTTATTTTATTTTATATATTGGATTGGAAAGTATAAGATTGGAATGTATATTGTGGTAATATTATAAATGTGTGGGAGACCGTTGGACTGTCACGTAGAGGTCTCAAGTTTGATCCTAAGGCAATGTCTGACTATTGGAAGTTATGTGCGTATTATATTATCGTTCGCTTTAACGGTGAAGAAAAACATCGTGAGGAAACCTGCATGTCTGAGAGTACTCCATAATGTTCTCGAAAATATGTGAAGTCTGCCAATCCGCAATGGGTCAGCGGAGTGGACCATGGCGTACCCCTTCTCACACTGCGAAGAGTCCCGAGTGCCCAGCATTGGTACAGTTTAATACAGGGCTGATGTTATATATTAAAAAGTATTACTCGTTTTTGAAGTGAAAACTTCTTTAGCGGCTTTGTGCACTTTTTTGTGATGGGTAAAAAATTTTAAACTAGCGTCAGGACACGGGACCTGATCGAAAATTCGTAAGACGGAGAGAGAATTGTCATGTTTATGTATGATAGCACAATAAATGAATATTGTATTTTACCACATAAATGATAGTACTTTTATACTGATAATTAAAGCAATTCGTGCAAAATGATTCCCTAACCATTCCAAAATATCAAAAATGCACAACGTTAATATTTAAGTTTTCACTTCTGCCGGCACTCCCGGAGTGCAACCCGTTGATTTTTTTTTATGTATTTACCAACTAGACTACATACACATACATAGTCTCATACCCATACCAGAGCAAGTGGGCAGAGTTACTTGTTGCCATGTTTAACAAAGCAAGGGCGTAGAACCAGTTAGTTAGTTGGACGTGTGTTATCCGCACTTAGCGTCACAATTGGGCCATTGTGCGTAAGTAACCGACGCGAAATATTCTTCGGTTACTCATACCACCTCAGCTCCATCCAGAAAGACAATAGGGGACCGATGTTGCGCAGTACCTCCTTCATCGTTTCTGGACTGTTTAGAAATTTCGCCCGTTGGTTGCTCATGCTTTTACAATGTAGGAGCACGTGAGCCGGTGTCTCTTCGGTCTCCATGCAGCCTCTACATAAGGGACTGACAGTGATACCGATGTTGAATAGGGGCCTGTTGAGTGAGCAGTGGCCTGTTATTATACCCACTAAGTGGCGTAAGTTTTGCCAATGAGAAGAACTGGCAAGAAACTTACAGCCATTCTTTTTAATCGCCCAGGTTACAGTGTTGTATACGCACGTTTCGCAAGCTTCAGGTTTCAGGCCCTACGTAAAAGTAGTTCAGCCTATTGTTGTTTACTGGACACAGCTACCGACTCCATAATGGTACTGTGAGTTTCTTGACCAAGAAACTGCCCGAGTCGGGAATCGACCTCAAGCATATTTTAAACATTTTTCTACGGCGATATTTTTAAATATATTAATGATGTAGGTATATGATAGACTGACGGGTATAAGGTAATGCCTTTCGTTAATAATTTGCTGTATGTAACTATTTCTGGCAACCACGTCCGACCAGCTGACTAGCAAGCTGAGCAAGTGCAGAATTGAGAACCCTGTGGACGCTCTGGGTATTCCACCTAAGCCAGCTAATAACGACTCTACAGTTTACCTTAATTTATTTTTTCACAAAGAGTCGGTGATGTTTAATTATCTCAATTACCGTCGCGATTTTGTTAGTCTCATGTTGATGTAACGACTGTCCTAGGTACCAACCAATCGGTACCAACATACTTAAATAATTTTATGCTTAAAATACCCTATTACGTTTTAGTTTAACTGAATTACTTCAGTGACGAAATCTTATTTGATTTAAACATTAAATTTGTTTGCAATTTAGATAACGTAATTCAACTTGATTTTACATAATTATTTGCAATTTATATTTTATATGCACAGAAGGTATCATGAAGGTTTATTAGCTCATACTTCCATGACAATGATCGCAGTGCTTTTATTTAACGTTTTAAGTTTTGTTTGGATAAAGATTTACGTTATGTCACTTATGTTGCACTAAACCACTTGCACCTAGGGGAACGTAGAGGGTGAAAGCTAGTAGGTACTATCGACTCCAGCGACGGACGACCACTCTTAAGGTTAATTAAAATTGCATAGCAGGCCAACACTCGGTACCCGTACCCGTGACACGCCCCTTTCTTTGTTTGAGTTTTTTTAAACTTTACATTTGTTTACTGATTCTAAGGCGATACAAACTCAACTGGTCAACATGTGCAAGCGAAAATTTTTCTGAAATGGTCATCCGTCGCTGGAGCCGATAGTAGTACATGATAACAGCGTGATGGGCTGTGGCCTAACCTTCTTACAATGAGAAGAGATCGGTGTCCAGCAGTGAAACAGTTTATATACCTACAGGGGTGTTATTATATAATGTTTTACAATACTGTACTACTAACATCCGACGCATATTCTGACACACAATTTATTGTTATTAATTAACTAGAGATGTTATGTAATTTGTGCGTTCCAAAACTAGGCTACAGTTAAAAGCCGCTCACTAAATTACTACATACATGTACACATCCTGCAATTAATGAAGAACTTGTAGGTACTAATTTTTAGATCTTTTTAACAATACAAACAATAATTATGTACTTACTAGTTTTCACCCGCGGCTTCGCTCGCGTAAATGTAGGTTAGGTTAGGTTAGGTTTGCAACAGTTCTTTTTTCTGGATGAAAGGTACCATGTGTCCTATTCTGTACCCCTGACAACGTGTATGCAAAATTTCATGTTGATCGGTTGAGTAGTTAAGGCGTGAAAGCGTAACAAACAAACAAACTCATTTTCGCATTTATAATATTAGTAAGGATTAGTATTATTAGCGTGTTCTTGAGTGGAGACCGCGACTCGGCAAACGTAGTGTAGGACGCTCTCCGACCAGGTGGGATGACGATCTGCGAAAGACTGCAGGCAGATGCTGGATGCGGCAAGCTGAAGACAGAGCGCTATGGCGCTCTTTGGGGGAGGGCTATGTCCAGCAGTGGACTATTATAGCCTGATGATGATGATGAAGGATTAGTAAGGATTGGTTCTCAATTGTTTTTTTCTTTTTGAAAAAGACAACTCGCGCACTAGGAATGAATGTGTCGCGGGGTACTTTACAAATATTCAAACAACGGACGCAAATAATACCCAGCTTCGAAACAACTTTTGTGAATCACACAATCCACTAATGGCTGTTCCGAACCTGGATGTTCTGTGTCCTTTGTTGGAATGTTTGTCAAGTCCCCCGCGACACAGTAAAGGTTTCTAGCCAAGGAGTATGTTTTTTAAAAAACCTCAATATTCATGTATGTCATACAGCAGCGATAGCCTAGTGGGAAACCGTTTGACTGCCACGCAGAGGTCTCGAGTTCGAACCCAAGGCGCGCATCTCTGACTTTTCGAAGTTATATGCGTATTAAATAGTTAATTATCACTTGCTTTCACGGTGAAGCAAAACATCGTGAGGGAACTTGCATGTCTGAGAGTTCTTCATAAGGTTCTCGAAGATAATGTGAAGTCTGCTAACCGGTACTGGGCCAGCGTGGTGGACTATGGCCTAACCCTTCTCACACTGAGAAGAGGCCCGTGCCCAGCAGTGGGACAGTTTAATACAGGGCTGATGTTGTATTCATGTGTGGGATTCAAATTTACAATATTCGGCGAAATGGAAGTAGTGAGGCGCCCACTTAAATGATTACGCCATCTGTGCAGTACATTCTGTTGAAATGCTGTTTACTAATATACTTTTGTAACATTATATGTAAGTAATTTATATTTTATTTGCAAATAAATTATTATATTATAGTTATGTAAACTAAGTAATGTACTAAATTTATACGACGTAGCCTACGTTAGATGGAGGTATTTACATCATAACTATATAATATACTACTGGACAGCTGCTCCTAAGAGGTTTAATGAGTATAAAACGGCTGGTCAGTCCAACGTGTAAGGGATCTTATTGCCAGCTCCCTAATAACACTATACAGGCTGTTTGGAAGATCAATGCAAAGCCGTAAATCGGAGCTAGTATAGACTATGTAGAACCATTTGAACCATACTTGTCTTAGACGAAGTGTGACAATTTCTTTTTTAGCAAATTTTAATGATTTTTGATGACAAAATTCAAAATTTTACAGTTAGTTGGAAATAATGGCCAGTTTGAAAGATAAATCATTTATTTTTTATGTTATTTTATTGAAGTAATTTGTAAACAATCTAATGAATCATGATGGCATCTGAGTTATAAGACAATTTTTTTACAGACATTTGGAGTGAATAATTTTTTTTAAGAGTCAAGATAGCTGTTTTTGGAAGGCTTTAAAAAAAACACGGATTGTGCTTTTTTGTCCAAAAATTTTTTAAAACATGCCTGGTTCTTGATCTCTCTTTTGAGGTATCAACTACACGGATAGCTCACAAATTGTTGAAATTAGGACTTACAAACCAAATTGAGGGAGAAAATTTAAAATTTTACCAAACGAGTTTCGTGCTTTAAAAAAATACTTTTTATGTTATAACCTTCATAAATGGGCTGAGAAACAGCATAATCCACATTGGAAAGAGCAGAAGACCTTTCAATGAAAATTAAAATTCTCGGTCAATGTGTGGGGCCGGTGTGGGCCGTGCAAAAAACTGTCTTTCTTAAAATATATTTTCTGTAATTTCTTAAGAAGACCGAGACAGATACATATCACAATCTCAGAGGAAGGCAATTCTCCTAAACCGTTTAGTATGTGATAATTTTATTTTTAAGATGTGAGGGAAAACATACTACATGTAACATGTGGGTGAGCAACCTAACTAATATTATAAAAGCGAATGTGAGTTTGTTTGTTACGCTTTCACGCACTCAACCGATCATCAGGACATTTCCCATACACGTTGTCACGACAAGCAACTATTACTACCCTAACCTATCATACATTTAAGCGAGCGAAGCCGTGTGCAAAAGCTAGTCTCAAATAATTCCGAAGAATCCAGCCTCTGTATACAAACGGTAAAAGACAAATATGAGAAGGCGAAATCTCTCAAGTGATGTTCTATTGTTTTAGTGCTATTTTCTGAAAAGCAATATCACTTTGCTAATAGAAAAGAAAACGGCACGAAATGGGTTAACTAGATATTCAGCGATCCGTATCAAAATAATATGTAGCGAAATTAAATTGAGCACAAACAAATATATGCTACAATTAAATGTAAGAATTAGATACTACTATAAAGTTCTCACTTTCTAAGACGATTTGATTTTGTATCAGCCTACATAATTATATAATTTATCATAATTAGCTTCACGCGATTCTTAACATTGGCGTACTATCTGATCTATACCATGCGAAGGATCGATCAATCAAAACTCTTTGTAATAGCTTATTACTTGAAAGTATAAACTTTAGACGATATCGCATTGTATGTTCACACGGTTTATGGTTCAGCACATAAGGAAAGGTCATCATTTTATGAATTGGGTTTAATAAGAAGGCTTACAATGATTGCACGGATGGTTTAGTGGTGCAAGTGGTCGCCTGTCGCCGCGCCGAGTGTTGTGGGTTCGAGCCCCACACTGGACAATTTGTGTGATACACACATGGTTGTTCCAAGTCTGTGTGTTTTTGTGTCCGTTGTTTTAATGTTTGTATAGTCCCGAGCGACACATGAATTATTCATAGTGAACGAGATTTAAAAAAAGTATACCTATGTAATGAAGTGCGGTAACTGGCTCCTAGAGGATTTAACCATTTATCCAAGCCTTTTCTAGAAGAACAAAATATTAAATTATTAAAGAGTAAGTTCTTGAACGTTTCTCGACCAGATCGGAGGCGTTCTGGACAAAGGCTAGGTTAAGAGCTCCTTGAACCGACGGGCGTGTATGAGAAATGTGATGAAAGTGAATGAAGCCAGAGAAGTGTGTCAGGATCGTAGCAAATGGAAATCCGTAGTCTCTGCCTACCCCTCTGGGAAACAGGCGTGAATCTATGTATGTATGTAAAGAGTAAGTTAAAAAACTCTTATTGCATAAGGCCTATTATTCAGTAGATGATTATTTATTCGATACATTATAATACAATATTCTGTTCTAGTTTAGTTCTTAGTTTAGTTATTTTATATAATTGTAAGTATGTCACATGTCGCGAGGCTAAATGTAGTGATTCTAAAACATCTATGTACCAATAAGATCCCATGTATCTATATTTGTGACTCATATATAAATAAATAAATAACTTTGGATTATGATGAATTCGTTAATTTGAGGTAGTAAACGAAGGGCATATTTTTGTACCTACAATTAGGTGTTCTTAAAATTATCAAAGTTTGTCTAAGGTGACGAAAATGGTGGTAACAAAGAGAATATAACCGATTTTCAGCACTACATGACTATATATTTTCAGCACTACATGACTATATATTTTCAGCACTACATGACTATATATTTTCAGCACTACATGACTATATATTTTCAGCACTACATGACTATATATTTTCAGCACTACATGACTATATATTTTCAGCACTACATGACTATATATTTTCAGCACTACATGACTATATATTTTCAGCACTACATGACTATATATTTTCAGCACTACATGACTATATATTTTCAGCACTACATGACTATATATTTTCAGCACTACATGACTATATATTTTTGTGTAAAAACATCTTATTTGTCCCTATTATTACTATATTTTCTCTCAATAAACAAAAACTGCAACAAGGTAAAGTCTGAATCCATTGTTTTAGTATTTTATTTTAGGTATATACCTACATGGTAGCACATGGACGATACAAAGAAATCATTTTCAGGAGATCAACGAATTTGGCAAAGTTACCACCTACAGCTGCGGAGAATTAAAAAAAAGTGTTTAAGCTCAGGGATAAATGCATTTATAAGGACATTTGGGTATATACTTATGTAATTAGGTGCAAATGCAAAGTATGGTTCAACTAATAGTGTGCAAGCATTTAACATCTGTTTTCCTCTAAGTTGAGGTCATCATTCTAATAAGAAATGCCTGTTTTCCTAATCAGAACTTTCTCTATTACGCGATCGTATTATATGTACGTCAACGCTAGTAATAGTGGATAAAGTAGCCGCCTGTGTTCGCTAAGAAGGTCAATAGTACATCAACCATTTCTTTATAGTACGATCACTTACATAACGAGATACGTAATTGAAATATTATCTACGCGGGTACGCATTTAATTGTGCGCGTTTATTTACCTCTAGGGTTGTCGAGAAAGTATTTTGGGTGTATTTGTATAATAACAAGTCCATTTTGTATATATCTAAAATAATATTGACGCCATGGATGACGTAGTAGGTAAAGCGTTCGCCTATCAAAGTGTTGTGGGTTCGATCCCCAGTTGGGACAAAAATTTGTCTAATCCACAAATAGTTATTCCGAGTATATGTGTACTTCTTGTCCATTGTTTGAAATATTACTAACACGGGAGTAGTCTTTTAAAAAAGAAATAGAAAACTAGCGGGCCCGAAAGACATTGCCCTGCCTGGACTAACCAATAGCAACGGGTCCGGGTCCGACCTGAGTCCCGGGTCCAATTGTGAACTCAAACCTTACAGAAATCCACACAGTCAAATACAAAAAAATAAAAAAAGCAAGAATTCGACAAAGAAGTTTGCAAAAATTGCTTCTTATCACAATTTCATTTTGAAATGACTCTTTTGTACTTTTGTTGAATATCGGATGGGCAGCCCTGTCAGACCGGAGTTATCTATCATCGTCCAAACGATTTGGCCACATACGGCATGTCTATTGACCCACTGCGGCCGGAGACAATGAGAGATTGCAGACGCACGCGCGCACGTCCGAAACACTACGTTTTGTTCTGAAACAACCTCTAATAACTTAAACGTTTACTAAACGCATCATAATTTCTTTGTAACGTGTCGTGGGTTTCTGGACAAAGAGTATAAGTGCATGTTAGATTTTACAATTCTCTATGGACTTAGTAACGTAATACAACAATATATAATATGTAACGGGTATTAACGCGATCATGCATAATGTTTACCTTTTCTAGGCTTGACGTTTCGACCAGGTTACACCGGCCGTCGTCACAAGCTGACTGGTGCTGCGATGTCATGTCTCCGTTTTGAGGCAGAAGAATTTTGATTCACCCTCACTTTTGGCATATTTTGTTTGTCCATGTACCGTCACAAACTACACTCACGGTATCCCTATTATGTTACATAAAAGAAATAACCCCTGAGAATTTAAAATAAAATAATGCTCGGCCTAGGAGTAGAATTGGGGACCCACATTTAGCATTAACGCACCAGATCACTCATTCTCACGCTACTAGATACGCGAAAAAGGCAATCATGTTCGCTTTTGAAATTAGGATTAATAGCGCATTGAACACGGAGACTCATAAATGATTGATATAAAATGATTGTTTATACTTTATTTAGTATCATTATGTAAGGTGTGCGTGTAATAAAACATGTATTGACTTATCATTCGTTTGAGCGCAATCTGCTGAGAACGATTATATTATCGGGAGCAAAAGTCATTAATCTTTAAATCAATTATTATGTGCAGCACATTTATTATGTGGCAAATTGGTAATCATTGGTGCAAATTCTGTTCCTATTCAGCAATTACTTTTTTAATTAAATCATTAGACAGACATAGAAGACTTTATATCTTAGGTAACTTTATTTTTATTAGCGTAATTATTATTTTGAAATATTGACTTATATACCACCGTAAGCAGCAAATGTCCTTAGTGGTAATATATTTTGTTTTTAAAAATGAAGTCCCGCTCTATGTCTAAATCCTGTGTCACAAGAGACTTTACAATTATTCAAACAAACTGATGCAAAGAACACCCACACTCAACAAGTATTTGTGGATTGAACCCACAACACAAGGCTCAGCAGCCATGGCAGGACGACCATTTAAACCACTACGCCATCCATGCAGTGAAACTCCTTTTTGTTTGTTTCTTTTCTACAACCTAATAGTGCCATGGTTTTCTAACAAAGTCAAACACAATACTTCTTCCCTGTATTCGTTTACTGATGAGATCGTATTTGCAATACCTATACATTAATGCTTATCTTATCTTATCTTATGTGGGGGCCAGTCAGTGCAGACCGGCGACACTTCGACCCAGTGGGATCTTTTGTGTCGACACTCTCCCTATAACGACTGCCATAGATGATCATGACAGCCGGGACCAACGCCTTAACGTGCTTTCCGAGGCACGGAGTAGGCGATAATTGTCAATCAATACGCACATAATTTTGAAAAGTCATATAAATTCCGAAAGTCAGAGGTGCGCGACGTGGCTTGGAACCCGAGACCCTCTGCATTGCAGTCTGTTGGTCTCCCCACTGAGCTATCGCTGCTCCTTACATTAATGCTTAATATCATTAATATAATTTAAACATGATATAATAAACACGGCGACGAAATTTCATAAAGGTTAATAATAATTGGCGCGGTAGTTGGTAACAAACTCACTACAGGTGATTCACGTCGAGAGCAAATGGGTAGCTACACGTTGCTCTAAATCTCTGAGAAACAGGTATCTTACTTCTAGTTTGATCTTGCGTCATCTGAAGGAAGTCACGGAGCAATCTAACATTTAACATTTGTAACAATGACCACGACACGATTGTGAGTAACAAACAGTATGCTGTAATTGGGGATCGTGTTGAATAGGTAAACTAATGTCTTATAGACTTACCGTTGAGGAAGTTCAACTGCTTTCGAGATTTGATGGCAGGCACGGCAGGATTACAAAAATTGTAAATCTAGTAGAGTAGAGTCGAACGAATGTCATCTGCTCTGATTAGCCATTCATGCATTTGATATGAGTTAGATTTTGGTACGTCGTTAATAAGGTTTTTAGATTACTGGTATAATTGTTCAGTCGGTTAATTTGTCATGGCTAGTCTCAGAAAGTCTTGGCAGCATATGGGATCCCGCAGCGTCCGCCCTCTTCGTTTACCTTAAAAGGAATTCGTTTTTTCCATACTAGACGATTGAAATACGTTGTACGTATTGTTATCTATATGTATACGAATGGACGTTTAAACTACATCATTTCTGCATTTGGTGCATTGGATAGGAATAAAATTCGTACTCGTACACTTAGAACCCGGCCTTAAAATTCCTGTATTAAATATAATTTGCACAATGTTTGCAAAGGCTCGCGATTCAAGCGTTATATCCAAATTATGCCAAGTGTTGCTAGTCCATATTAAGATAAGGAAAAATTACATATAATTATATTATAAAGGCTTGCATATAGAGAAAGACACAAAAGCAATTGTCCCTTCTTAAACATCTCATTAAAACGCAGCTCACTTACGACTTATCGACCAAATTGTCGGTCAACTCGCGTCCGCATATTGCGTCTACGCATCTAAAATCGTCGCGTTGATACGCACGACCGCTTTCTCATTACTCGCTCAGCGAATCTCAATCAGTTTACACTCGTTTAACTGATTACGTCACATTATATGTGACAAGCGGACAATTAACTAAGTGTTATGTGCACGGGAATCAGATGGCACTTAAGGAGGTGATAGGAGACTTTTTTTGAATGAATATTGCTTTAAAATCAAGTCATGTATAGATATATGGATGAATTAATCGTAACACTATTATAAGTGCAAGTGCATGAACTAGAACTGGTTTGTGGAGCGGTCATTGGCTTTTCGGCTTTATTTCATTTTTCGGTCGCAATTAATTTTGAATTTGTAATCATAATGCATTTTGCTTTATGATTACAAATTCGATGGACTAATATTGTACGCAAATGCAGTTGCAAGTAGCCCTATTTAAAATAATTAATTTTGAATTTGTAATCATAAAGCATAATATTGCATTTGCATTATGATTACAAATTCAAAATTATTCTGATTGGAATTATGATAGTGGCCAAATTGCTAGACTGCTAAATCGTTGGGTTCCATTTTCGGTTATTATAAAATTAAATTATATTTGTGAGTTTTATAATGTTTATAGGGACTGTGTATGTGTTTGTTGTGGTTTACATTTGGTCAATATAGTGGCGCTTTCATTTTAATCCCACTTGCACTGGCTGGTCTTATAACGATATAAGACCTGTATAGCCAGGTTCAGCGATGGTGACCATGAAAAACATCGAGTATTGATACTCGTGAGGTCTTCACGAGTGTCAAAAGAAAGAAAGTTATTAGAAACTGATTTGACAACAACAAAAAAAGTAGTTTCAATTCAAAGTTCACAATTACATTAAAGCAGCAGTTAGCTATAAATATCATTCCACTTTCAACCTTAATAAAGCAGATGACATAATAAAAATATATATACCTATTTAAAGACCATGGTCGAAACGAAGGAGAAGGGGTGAGGGTACTGATACTGAGTGTAGATAATAATAAAATGTAGTACCAATAATGTAACTATATCTGTATGGCTATACCTAGTACTTACAACAGTTTATTTATCCCTCGATAAATAATCAATATCACAGAGTTTAAAAACCTTACTTACTGTAAAAACACAACAGAAGGTTATTAGGATGCGAAATCTAGTAGTTCTCCAATCGAGCGTATTATAAAACCATGTTACTTATAGTAGTCTAGTTTGAGAGGCAATCCAATAAGGCAAGGCAATATTAAGTAAAAAATACAACTATTATTTATTCAATAACGATACCTATGCATTACAAATTACACTTACTAATATAAAATAAAAACAATTTAAACATACAAACTTCCACAATAAAAAAGATACAGATATGACTACATTTAAGTAGCAGCAAAAATATCTATAACTAGTCACAGTTATTGGTAATATTGAAGAAAATTTTGTGTAAATATTAGAACTGGGACATCGCACTCTTAAACTTACAAGTGTAGGTACTTCTCTCACGAGTGTATCACAAAATTCTTTAAATTTCATAATTCCAAAAACCAGTTCAAGACGCTTCACCTTCAAAACATCTAGCACACTTCCTTATGACATAAAGAGAATTGGCAAATAGATACGAGTGCCATCACGACTATTGTAAAAAGCTCAGCATTTATGTAAACGTGCGTGCGTTGAGATGTATCTCACGTTTATCAATAGCTCGTAATACTGTCTTCTCTGTTTGTCCCACTTATTGTGAGTACAATATATTTATTAACGTTGCTATGCAATTATTTGTATGACGAAATGAATACATAGTTTTTTTTGTCGTGTTGTCACAATCGTGTAGTCGTGTCATCATGATTGAATGCGTTTTTGCGATTTGACGGCTTCCTGGATTAATCCATGATTTCAGATAAAATTACCACATCAATTGATGTGTGATATCATCAATCAATGAAAGTATTGATATATTATACAATTTGAATCATTCAAGCCCAGTGAAGTGCACCTGTTTCCTGAAGCGTCGGTTCCGAGACAGTTATATGGGCAAATAGGGCACTACTGTAGTGTTTGGAGAAATGGTTTGTTTAGAGACAACAATCACCACTTCACACATACTTACATAATTATACTCATCATTGTGTTTCGGCAAGCTACATAGAGAGTAAATTTGTTTTTCTCTAGCATTATCCCAAGTCCGCAGATTTTTCTGGAAAGTTAAAGAAAATTAAAGCGGTATCTCATAACCCCGGTTTTTACTTACGATTTATTCCAGAACACTTATGTACTTATATGAAACAACTAGATTTTGCACGCAACTTCGCTCGCGTAAATGCAGGTTATGTTAATTTTCTGCCGTTTTTCTGGATAAAAGGTATCCTATGTCATTTTTGTACCCTTGACAACGTTTATGCGAAATTTCATGATAATTAGTCGAGTAGTTAAGACGTAAAAGCGTAACAAATAAACAAACTAACAAATCCCATTTATAATACTGTGTTCAGTTTAAATAACCATTAAAAGCTAATTAATTTTAGGCATTTTGAAATTATGCTTATACCGCTTCGCACAAGTTCTTCTTTTCCTTTTGTTTGCTTTATGATTGTTATTTAATTATGTATGCGTGAGAATGAGCTGAAGTTTTAAAGAGAACTTTAGCATTAGTTTGTGTTCTTAGTTTAATACTACGTTGTTTACTTACCCTTAAAAGTACCTGTAATATACTCTTGGTTGAAATTTTATTGTTTCTTACGCGTTTCTTACGTTAATACAAGTGCTGAGTTATAATAACTGGATTTTGAACGTGACTTCGCTCGCTTTAACGTAGGTTAGGTTAGATAACAACTTTTTTCTGGATGAAAGGTACCCTATGTCCTTTTTTGTTTCCTTAATAACGTGTAAGCGAAATTTCATGATTATCGATCGAGTAATTACGGCGTGAAAGCATAACAAACAAACAAACTCACATTTGCATTAATAATATTAGTTAGGATATGTTTGACATCCCTTGAAGGGTGCCCAGCCTGGGCTGAAGAGCGACGTGATATCGTCGCGGCAGTAGGGGTGGAGCGTCTCTCGCTACCAGCCATGGTCGAATCTATGGTCACGAGCGTGAGCGCATGGGTGGTAGCCGCCGCCTCCTCCTGCGAGGTAGTCATGTTCGCAAAGGAGGTGGCGGAAAGGGAACGGGAGGCGAACACCAGCCTCTCGGCCCGCAGTCGACGCACCGGGCGCCGAAGAGTGATACGATCTCCGCTTCTCATGATCGCTGGCCTAGAGCGACCTGCGACAGACTAGGGCAGTCTGTCGCCCGTGCAGAAGCAGGCCCGTGACGGCGGCGGCGGCGCGTCGTGTTCCGCGCGCGCCTGTCAATGAATGAGTGTTACAAAAATGCGACGAGGCCGCCACGACCAAGTGGCGGTCCAAATCTGCCTGGGCTGCAGGATGAATGTGCCAGTGATCCCTGCGCCCCGGCCATAGATTGTGAGAAGGAACACCGTGGTAGGTTTAGTCGGTATTACCGGGATATCTCCATCTTTTCCCGGGTGAGTCCGACATAATACCTCCACCCGCCCTCGCGGAAGGGTATGCGCCAATTTATTCCCCAACGTTAAAAAAAAAGGATATGTTTGACATTGATAAATTGTAACAAAAGTTGTTGACTGTAAAAACAATGTATGTTTGTGAAAGAACAAGGCGTTAGCTTGCTAAATCTGTTAACAAATCTCGTATAAACGCTAAAGGATCTTCAATAAACTATGACGCAACTACTTAAAATTCTACGAGTGTGATGGCTGGGTGCGATGCAACGCATCGTCAGATACCGTTACGTACACTTGAGGCCAGAAAACTAACAGCACCGCTTGAGGACGCGGCAATGAAAGAAACGACCTTGTGTGCTCGCCACTGTAATATAAATTGATGTTAATGTCTTGTTCTAGTTCAATCTATGTCTAGTTTATCAGCTATTCAAGTACAAGTAGCGGTGTGTTATATTTTAGACTGCTATTTGTGACGTTTTAATCTTTAAAGATATCAGAAGGAAACTTTCCAAATAAAAAATATACTTATATGTACCACTAGCAATTTGGGTTACAAATTATATATTGCTCAGAAGCAGTACTTTTTCAGGATGAAGTAACCTATGTCTACCATGTATGTATATATGTGTACAACTTGTACGCGAAATTTCATGATAATCAGTCAAGTAATTAAGGTTTTAAAACGTATCAAACAAACACACAAACTCACTTTTGCATTTATAATATTAGTTAAGATTAACTCTTTTAATTAAGCTAAATTATTTGTTCTCGGTTAAAATATGTTTAATAATAATTTGAGTCTCAAAGTAGCACTTATGAACGTGAAATTTACACTTATCACTGTGAATTAACATTTACTTTACGTTCGTGGGTTGGATCGAAGTTAAACCATTATGCGATGGCCACTTTTATATCACACTACCTATCTAGGAACCGTATCTTCTTACTTTCTACTATATGAGTATCACATTCTTACGCATGCGTCCAAACTTACGCCATTAGACTACCGAGGCAGAACATAATAATATAATAAAATATTACTTTAACTTCATTAACCTCACAGTCGAAAGGTACTTCATCTTAAGGTATGTTACGTATTATTATGTTACTCTAGATAGCATTATGGGCTCCTTGGCCCACATACATCAAGTTATCGACGCTAATTGTCCAAGATGCTTCCGTTGATTTCACCATGAAGCAATGGATCATCTTATTTATCTGCTAATTCTAAGAATAAACTGACGTTAACTGGGTTAGGTTGTGGTGCGTAACGGTACATTTCTTTTTCGCTTTGTTAGTAGAAAACGTCAGAGATTTATGGTCACCTGCTAGTTTGAGTTGGATTAATAGTCTGACGAATCTTACTGATGCAGCGTTAACCTAGTGGCTGTTGGATTGCCACGCATTGACTTTTAGAAGTTATGTGCGTATTTAATAGTTAACCTTTTTACCGCTTGTGTCGCATTTATGCGACACATATTTCCGTGCCCCTACCGCCCGTGTCGTATTTCTGCGACAGAGAACATGCATAATTTGTTTTTTCTATTTTCGTCCTATTACCTCCCTAATTATTGTACGTATTATTTTATCGATTTGTAGCCGGGCGCTAGGGGCACGGCAATCGATATTTAGCTAAGCGCATAAAAGGTTAATTATATATCGATAGCTTCAACGGTGAATGAAAAGAGACCCGTGCCGAGCAGTGGAACTGCTTATATGCAGGTCCTATATTATAAGGTATATTTACTTCATAATTACTGAAACTTACTATTGACATCATAGGTATTTATAACAGCCGGATTAAGCATCTTCTCGCACTTGACGGGATGTTACTTCTGCGAGACCCCGTGCTGCTATTGAGCTAGTAACAAAACACCTTTTCTGTAAAGTCATCTCCCGAACAGGCATAATGCCTGTATTCCTAACACTAAAAATAGCGTAAGAGTATCACGTTCAATCTGCTTACACACGCTGGTTTATGCTAGAATACGCGACTCTCTGTTTACTTCACTTCAAACGGACACCAAGAACGTTCAGAATCGGCGAAACTGTTTATGGAACACACAATTTTTTGTTCCATGTCAAACCCATTACACTCGCCGCAGTGGCAGGAGTAAGGCAACCACTTGAACAACTACGCCAACCTTGCATCCTGCTATCCTACTTTTTCTGTGTAAGGGTTTGAGTCCATACCTTACGATCAACCGCTCCGTAAGCTTTCACACTCAATGAGTCTTTATTACATGTCTGAGCGCCGGGGTCCGAACGTTGACGAAAAATTAAGACGATGACAGGCACTAGTCAGTTACATTACAAGCATGTTTTGACTAGACATCCATACATATTGAACTTAACAAAGGCTAGCAATAGGTCAGTGTCGGACATGTCTGTTTAACTTCGTGAATAATCATGTATTGCTAATCTTGAGCTATCGCAATTGTTGGGACTGTGATGTAGTGGCTGATGTTTTAATATTTGCATGAACACCCCACGACACAGACAAGTATGCCTAAAGAGCCTTATTTTTATTTAAGAGCAGTAGAGCCTCGCTGATTTTAGCATGAATGGTCCGGCTCGACAGGGGAAGGGCTACCTCATGTTCTCACAAAATATCGACGTGAAATAGCAGTATTCCTACTGTTGTGTTTCGTTCGGTGAGTGAGAGTGCCGGAGGCCCAATCACCCCCTTTCCCCCATCCCGCTCCTTCTCCTTCCCACTTCCTTTCTTAAAGGGTCGGCAACGCGCAAGTGATGCCTCTGGTGTTGCAGGCGTCCATAGGCTACGGTGACCACTTACCATCAGGTCGGTCGTATGCTTGTTTGCCACCTTAGTAGTATAAAAAAAAATACAAGGATTCTGTCTTTCAAGATCGGTAAAGTTGTCTTCATTTAGTTATTTAACGCTTGGTTTCTTAAATGTGTTACATATAATGTATAGAAATCGTTATAGTTTTCTTAAAAAGTGACAATAGTAAAGCATAATGCTAAAAACCCAAATTGAATAGAGCACATAATGGCTATTTGTTTTAAGTCGGTTAAAAATGTTTGTTCAAATAAGTGTAGGTACAAAAGAAACATTTCTGGTAAATAGAAATCTAAAATAGGCTTTAGTTAAATATTTAAAAATAATGACAGTCGAATCCGGTTAGACCAGAAAAGCCGACCCCAAGTGACTTGGGAATAATAAAGGCCAGGGAGAAGAAGAAGAAGAATGACAGTCGAGTGAAGATATACCTATTACATAAATGGTGCAATAGTAAAAAAGGAAACCTTGACTATACTTCTAGTAGATCTTATTTATTTATTTTAAGGTACATCAACAATATACATATACAAAATCGGTTTACATAAGAAGCTGAAAATAAAAACTTATATGTATATCCATTATAGATGTACACAACATTTTCTGTACAGAATTATAAAGAATACAGTATAATAAAAAATTATGTGATTCATAAAAAAGTTGTTTTGAAATTTGAGTTATTTGGAAAAGTTTCTGTCAAGCTGGGACAAAAGACAAATGAAATGAAAAACAAAAGGTATGCTCGTTCGAATTTTAAATGGCGAAATTGGGAACCGTTTTGTATTCAAAATTATAAAAAAAAACATATTATGTGTACATTGCAGCCTACAAAGTTATGTTAAATTTCTGAACGTACGGTGTGTATGTAACGAACTTGTTACAGTTAGGTTACACAGCCGCGGTTGTAAGCTCACTGGCCTTAATACCTACAGAGAGATTGCGAAATCGCGGGTCGCATTAAAATAGATAATGATGTCAGACAATCATAACTTCGTTGGGCCGGTGACGTAAACATAAGTTAAGTTAGTTGGATGGTTAGGTCTGATTCGGATAGAGAGGTAATCCTAACTAATATTATAAATGCGAGTGTGTGTTTGTTACTTACATTTTCACGCCTTAACTACTCGACCGATTACGATGCAATTTCGCATACACGTTGTCAGGGTGCAGAAAAAGGTTATCCAGTAAAAACCACTGTTCCCGAGGAGTTAAAATTTATTTACAAAACTAACTGTTAGTGACAGACAGACTTCAACTGCGCGTGGATTTTAAGAAAAATCTGAATTAAAAGTAGCCTACGTTACTCTTTATAACACCAGCTATCTGCCAGTAAAAGTCCCGTCAAAATCGGTCTAGCCATTTCAGAGATTAGCCTACCTTGATTTTAGAAAAAAAAGGTTTCCGCGGATACAAACACTTTTTAGTTAAAATCTACGCGGATGAAGTCGCAGGTAACATCTAGTTTATTAATATAATTTGTTATCTTACGTTTACGCGAATATAACACATTATAAATAAACTACTTTAAACGGATTACATCGCAGTTTATTTTAAAAACATTACATTTATTTGATAAAATCTTTATAAATCTATATTATATAATTTGTTATATAACGCAAATAAATATTAATGAAGTAGTTTAATTGTTATGTGCAGCAAAAAACAATAGTTTCATAATAAAACTTTGTGAACATAATATGTGATTACAGAGGTTCAATTCCCAGTATTAAATATGTCTATATTTAAGTTCTTTTGAAGTATATTTTAAGAAAAATAAATTTTAAATGAAAACTTAACTTATTATGTCGCAGCAGCACACCGCTCGCTGGTCAGTCGGAATAGATTTTTAATTATTCCTGATATTCTAAAGACGGATTAAATGGAAATTACCCATTGTGATATTTATTCCGCTATATTGTTGGTTAGGCGTGACTTATGGTACATACTTACTGTGTCCTACCTATAAACATACAAGATCAATCATGAACATTATTTATTTTATTTATTTACTAACTTTTGCCCGCGGATTCGCTCGCGTTAATTTAGAATTTGACAATCAATTCGGGTTGTACTCTGCTTGTAATAATATAATTCAATCATGATTCGAAAGACACGTAGCGCCATCTATTGTCATAAGAACGTTTTTGTTGTTTTCCTCGAGATGTCCGTTTCTGTACACCTGAAAACGTATATGCAAAATTTCAGGATGATCGGTTCAGTGATTTAGGCGTGAAAAGGTAACAAACAAACAAACAAACTCATTTTCGCTTTTATAATATTACTAGTTTTCACCCGCGGCTTCGCTCGCGTAAATGTAGGTTAGGTTAGTTTAGGTTTGCAACAGTTCTTTTTTCTGGATGAAAGGTACCCTATGTCCTATTCTGTACCCCTGACAACGTGTATGCAAAATTTCATGTTGATCGATTGAGTAGTTAAGGCGTGAAAACGTAACAAACAAACAAACTCATTTTCGCTTTTATAATATTAGTTAGGAAGTTAGGATTTTCAGCCTGTATTGTCCCACTGCAGGGCAAAGGCCTCCTTCTCGCTTTTCCACATATCCCTATAATGCGCTAGTTTGCACCAGTCCCTCCTGTAGTTAATTAATTCGTCTTGCCATCGACGTTTTGTTAATCCGAAAACATTAGATTAACATATTATTCCAACATTTGTGGACTGCTTTGCTAACGCAGCGATAGTGTATGCGACAACAATGCTTGAGATCTCGGGTAAAATTTTGCAGGTTGGGCAGAATGTTACTGGGTTTTTCTGTACGGAAATTCTAACGCACAGAGTCTGAAACAGCACCCGATAAACGGCAATATGCTCGCCCTCTATCACGTGAGATCGGGGGCGATACGTGTGTGTGTCGGCCTTGATAGCGTAGTGGTTAGTGTAACCGACTGCCACGCCTGAGGTCGCGGGTTCGATTCCCACACAAGTCAAACATTTGTGTACATGAACATGGATGTTTGTCTTGGTCTGGATGTTTCTATGTATTTACAAAAGAAAGTATATAATTATGTATGTTTATCCATTGTCTAGTACCCATAGTACAAGCTCTGCTTAGTTTGGGCTAGTACAATAAGAGCAGCGATAGCTCAGTGGGGAGATCAACAGACTGCAATGCAGAGGGTCTCGGGTTCGAACCCACGTCGCGCACCTCTGACTTTCGGAAGTTATATGACTTTTCGAAATTATGTGCGTATTAATTGACAATTATTGCCTGCTCCGTGCCTCGGAAAGCACGTTAAGCAGTCGGTCCCGGCTGCCATGAACATCTATGGCAGTCGTTATTGGGAGAGTGTCGACACAAAAGATCCCACTGGGTCGAAGTGTCGCCGGTCTGCACTGACTGGCCCCCACATAAGAATAAGATAGTTTGGGCTAGATGGTGTTGTGTGTATGTAGTAGAATATTATTATTATTATTATAACATCTATGCCTACCTCTTCAGAGATAAAGGCGTGGGAATATGTAGTGTTGTATCTACAATACATGATTCCAAAGTAAAACAGACATGTCCGACACTGACCTTTTGTTAGCCTTCGTTATGTTCAATACGACGTCTAGCCGAAACATGCCTGTAAGCTAGACTAGTGGCTGACATCGTCTTTATTTTTCGCGACGTTCAGACCCCGGGGCTCAGACACAATGCCTTTTTCATTGTGTCTAGATATGAAGCATGAAGTGTGAGCTTATGGAACTGTTGATCGTACATACCTAATATGTCTCTCCTATAAACATACAAAATCAATTATGAACATGATTGTTTATGTTTATAAGACACAAAAAAGATACGATTTATCAAATGCATCTCGCTATTTTTTTTTGTAATGTCTTTTTGTCTATGTCATGTTCCGCCAGACTATAATTAACAGTACAATTAATTTATTTCCAGTGGCATGTTCACTACCCATCACGCACGTCACACGTCCGTCGCCAGCGTGCGATCCCACCATCAGTGCCGTTTCCTTGCGAAGACGCGCTCTCCTGGGGCAGAAGTCCGCAGCGACCGACCTCCGTCCATCGCCTAAGACCAGGGGACATCGACGTGGTGGCCGCTATTGGAGACTCCTTGGTAGCCGGCAGTGGAGCCCTAGAGGAATTTGCGCTAGGAGCCTTTGTGGAGTACCGAGGAGTGTCATGGTGCGCTGGTAAGAATGAATATTAACTTAATATTTTAACTAATGTTATAAATGCGAATGTGAATGTAACGCCTCGATCGATCATTGTGAAATTACGCATACACATTTTCAGGGGTACAGAAACGGACATAGGGTACCTTTCATCCAGAAAAAAGTACCGTTTACGAGTAATAGGAAATTGACATAACCGACATACTTACATTAAAAAAATCCAATACTTGATAAGGTATTTTTAAAAGTCAAAGTGTACGAAACAATTTTCTTGTACTGCAATTATGCTGGCATGAATCATGTGAGAGCGACTGGCTTTACACCCATTCAAATTCAAATATTTATTTCATAACATGTGTCTGTTGTATGTTTTGTAATATAATAATATGCAGACATCCTTGGTTACCGTGCATAACCTATCATAATATTTTATATTACGTTAGGTTATGGAAATGCGATGCATATAGCGAACTCGTCGCTTTAGAGTAGGTATATTGGCATTTCTCCAACACATCTCTGACTTGTATTAATGTGACAAGTTAACGCTTTTTATCTACTGGATAGCAATAAATTGGATGATGTAGTTTAAGTACAATAACCTGTAATAATATATAACTTGTGTGAAAGTGTTTCTCTTCATTAATCTAATGAGTCGCTGTGGCACACCGGTGGCTACTTGGCTAGACACAATCGATTTTTAATTGTATCTGGTATTCTACCACTTGACAGTTTAAACGGAATCTCGCTAAAACTTGGATCGGCGCAAAGAGCGTAAGGTTCTTTTTTTAATTAGTAATTTGGGTTTCGAAGTCGTTAGTGCGATGGATGGGATTCGAACTTATAACCTTTCAATTGCAAGTCCAATGCCTTATCCTATAGAAAATCGCAGACATATAACC
Organism: Catocala sponsa; assembly: GCA_963564715.1. Classification (NCBI taxonomy): domain Eukaryota; kingdom Metazoa; phylum Arthropoda; class Insecta; order Lepidoptera; family Erebidae; genus Catocala; species Catocala sponsa. The sequence continues at coordinate 6,815,465 of OY751334.1, forward strand.
CCACACTATATTTCTGTTACGGATAATTTGATATATACACTAACTTTTACCGCCGCTTCGCTCGCGTAAAAGTAGGTTAGGTTAGGTTAGTAACAGTACTTCTTAAAAATATAATATAGCCTGTGGTAGTCGGTGATAATATAGCTTTCCAATAGCGAAAGAATTTTTGAAATCAGTTGAGTCGTTTTTGAGCTAAATTCTTACAAGCAAAAAGCCAATCTTTCCTCTTCATAATATTAGTATACTATAAGATACATAAATTCTGAGGCTTTACTAATGCGGTAGTAATTCAAAAGAACTAAATGTGCCTGGGCTAAAGTCCATTCACCTTTAGGCGAAACGCATCCTAGTTTGCCGTTTCCTGGGTATACGTTATTCATCATTATTCTGCGTAGCAGCAGAGCTGGACTGCCAGATAAGATTATTTATGGCTTGCTATAACGTTCAAGGAAACTATTGTAGGAAAGCTACATATCTAAGATTTGCCCGTTATATTCTTGATTGTTTGTGAAGTCTACAAACCCGCGCTGAGCCAGTATAGTACCTATAATATGTAAATTATGTTATACTCCTTCTCATATTGAAGGATTATTTGTCGTATCGCACGAATCTGTTCGCATGAAAAAGCGAATAAGGGCAGATAAAAAAAAATGGTGTTTAGTCTCACACCTTTTTCAGGCCGGTTTGTTTAGCACTAACATTTTGTGGACGTGTGTGAATCGACACTTAATAATATATTTATTTAAAAAGTGTTGTGTCTCAAAATTCGTGCGTACTGTTTCGTGCGAAACGACCAATGCGCCATATTGAAAAGAGCTCATGGCAGACAGTTGATAAAGCTGATATTATTATCATGCTTGTCCACCAAACACATATTGTTTTGCATGAGTGACGTAAGACTGGCGGATAAATTACGATATTGATAATGGAGCACTCAGATACTAACTGCTTGAGGTTTTTTTCTAACCACATTTCCGTACATCGGCCAACTGTTCCATACTTTACCCACAAATGAGGTGATTGTATCCATTCATTCTTTCTTGTTACTTGACTGCGCCTTTGGTCCAGTGGCTTCAGGTGTTACACAAGTAAGACCGTGAGGTTTCGAATTCGATCTCCGAGTAAAATAAAGTGTTATCACTAGGGACCGGATTATATGCATTTGCATATTTAAGCCATCCTCAGCGATAATAGCATATTTTACCTAAGATCTAGTTATGATGCATATTATCGGCACATTTACAATATTTCCGAGTGCAGTGCACTCACCCTGCGTTCCGAAATGCGATAAAAGTGATAATATCGCGAATACGACCAATTTAATAGTCACAAAATGTAAGGGCTATTGAGTAATAATTGTGTTGTACACTTTTATCGCATTTCGGAACGTAGGGTCAGTAACCGCGCGCGTCTTTTGTTTTGGCAGTTACGATAATAAAATGAAAGAGATAGAAGAGCTTTATCATCATCAAAATTTATCATTTAATTTCGCATATTCTGCCAATTTTCGTACATATTTCAAGCATGTTTCATGCATATTTGCATGCATATAACAAGCTTTTTATGTTGCATATAATCCGGTCTCTAGTTATCACTTATCAGATTTGTTCTTTATGGACTTTAACCTGTGAAATGTTGGAATGTCTAGCCGCCGGTGTGCCGTAGGTAGCTACTCGATAGGTTAAAGTTTATGGCTTATTGGTTAGTGAGTTTTCTTAAGTTACTTATGTTACATTTAGGTTAGTTACTAGGTTCAGGCAAAGGCGTGAGCCTATAAGAAGATAATGCCTATAATGAAAATAATGCAAGCCTACAAGAAACTCATGACCATTCTTTTTCCTTCTCCAGAGAATTTTAGATATTTATAACATTCACAACAAAAAACAACTCACCTATTTTTAGTGTAGGTGAGCTCTGTGATACTAAGCACATTAGAGGCAGCCAAATGACCACTTCAACCACTGCGCCATACGTGCCGTTCAACAGACTACTGTTTATTAATTATAAATATTAGGTAGCCAATAGTAGCTGAAAGGTAGCTTATTAAGATGTCAGCAATTGATTAATACATTGCAGACAGTGATTAATTAATATAGCAATATAAAGCGTGTGTTATTAATTTATTATCAACGCGTTATTTATCACGGTCGTTAAACAATTATCTGTAACATGTAATGTGAAATTAAAATGGATGATGGTTTACGAAATCTGGACGTGCGCCGAGTGTTGACTCGTAGATCGAAACATGTTGATGTTGCGATTTTGATCCTAACATAGAATATTATATTGTCTTCTGTTTACGCGAATGTTATTCATTGTAATTAAACTACTATATACGGATTTATCGCGTTGTTTATTTGACATTTTATTACAAAATTTTAAAAACTGTTACACTACTATTACTATTAAACTTTACTAATTTTAAACTAATTAAATTATTGAAACTATTAAAACTATTTATACTATTACTATACTATTTATATTTATGTTTACACTTTCCCCGACGTTTCGGTTGCATTTCAGCAGCCATGGTCACGGGGAGACTATGATGGCAGTTGTCTCAATGTTCCAGTGTAGTTATTTCAAAGTACCCGAACATAAATTAATCATGGGTGTTTCTATTTACGCAGAATGAGCTCAAAGTATCATGAAGTCTAGCTGTGGTTTATATTATAGTTTATATAGAATATTAATTTCTATACATAGTCTTACGCCCCTACCCCCTTCAGAAAAATAGTTTCCTGAAGAGGTAGACAGAGGTGTTCCTACATCTACATTACGCCAGCAATGCTTTTAGCTTGTATGAAATACTGCGTCGACCGTGCACAGTTCCAGAGAGACAGTCAATCCCAACAAAAATTTGGCCGACTCGGAAATCGAACCCGAGACCTCATGCACCGAGGTTGTCATTATAATATAGGCACGGGCCTCTTCTCAGTGTGAAAAGGGTTAGGCCATAGTCCACCACGCTGGCATAGTGCGGATTGGCAGACTTCACATATATTCGAAAACATTATGGAGAACTCTCAGATATGCAGATTTCCTCACGATGTTTTCCTTCAAATCGAGCGATAATTAATAACTTTGAAAAGGCAGAGATACGCGCCTTGGGATCGAACTCGAGACCTCTGCGTGGCAGTCAAACGGTTTTCTAGTAGGCTATCGCTGCTTATGCCTATGTTGTCTATAATTTAGATTAATTTATCGTTGATCCACATATAAGTTCGCCTCGGTGTTTTTGTGTTCGTAGCTTTAAAGTTTAAAAGCGCCCCCGTGACATAGGGATTAGTCCATATTACAGGCATTGTATTGTCTTTAAAGTAAAGGCTACACCTCCGTAGTTAAATATTTTGTTACGGAGTCAGTGCGCCCGAAGAAGTACTTCCATATAAGAAATCGTAAGCGTAAGAGAAGTGTCATTGCTACAACATTTCCCCGGCCAGTAAAAGTTCACGAGACTCCAATTTATTTTATTTCTATCCATCGTTAATTCTTTTTCCCTAATCGGCAACAAAAAGATACCTCTAGCTTCAGGCTAGATCGTAGGCTGGACGTTTACCACAACATACCATCAAACAGATGGTATCCTTGGTAGATAATAAATAAGTGATTTCAATTCTGTGATGATGAAGCAATCAGGACAAATTACTTCATATAAGTACATCAGCATATTTCGAAACATTGTAAATCGGGATCGAAACTAGATCAGATACATAACAAAATTACATAAAAAGTTATATAAATATACTCGTTATGAGCGAAATTTTTACTTTTACTCGTCCTTGAAATGGTGTCTTACCTTAGGCTCGGCGCAAGCGACCTACCGGTCACTGCCATAAGTGGGCATCGATAAGCAGTTCACATGTTGCATACATTTTGTATTGATTGATACACCGCACACGTGAGGCCACTGATGGGTAACTCCGGCTTCCTCTTACTCTAATTTTTTTTTACCGCCAATGATTTCAATCATTCCTGTCTGGACGCTGAATTGTTATGCGGCATACAACGTCAAGACAACATCTGAATTATAAATAAATTTTATTTCACGGTACTCATATTAAAAAAACTGTCTATCATGTAAATGTTTTATATACGAGCTTACTGTTTTAAGTACAATGATTACGTCTCGCATTCTGTGATTGAAATTCTAAAGATTACAGTAATAGAAATGTTCATCGCTAAACTGCACCGTAAACAAAGCGTTTTAAACTGTGGCACTACCAACCACCGGTGTCTGATGTGACTACCGTGGCTGAAGTAGCTCGTTTGCGCTGGGCCTTATTATAAGAACAATAATAAATAATTGAAATAAGTAATGCGTTCGAATTCGAGTTCGAGTAGGATTCGCGCCCTGGTTATTCTATACCGACTTTTTATGTAAATAAAAAATAAATGCATAAACAGAGTAATGTGCTTAGTATGTGGTTTTTATATTTCTGTTGTGGGAGGAATTAAATAGAAATTGCATCAAATAAGGATACGGCCCGCCTGATGGTAAACGGCTATTATAGCGTATGGATTTGTGCACTTGTTCTCACTGCACTGGAACACAACACAAGGTTGTTCGACTGAAGAGTTTAACTTAATATTGTCTTCTGTTTACGCAAATGTTATTCATTGAAATTAAACTACTATATACGGATTTTATCGCGTTGTTTATTTGACACTTTATTACAAAATTTTTGTAAAAAAAAGTGTAAACATAAATAGGTATAAACAGTATAATAGTATAGTAATAGTATAAATAGTTTTAATAGTTTCAATAATTTAATTAGCTTAAAAATTAGTAAAGTTTGATTGTGATTATAGTAGTGTAACAGTTTTTCAAAATTTTGTAATAAAGTGTCTAATAAACAACGCGATAAAATCCGTATGTAGTAGTTTAATTTTAATGAAGAGTTTAAGGTGTTCTTTACTAATGTTTTGTGTATCTGCAAAACTACGAATGATATATATATAGGGATTTTAAGAGGCTGACATATTTTCTCCGATCTCATCCTCTGTGCAAAGTCAACTAGGAATATATTATGCATCGCGGGGGAATTTATAAACATTTAAGTGACAGACACAGAACACCCAGAATTACTATTCGGGAACGCGAACAGCTATCGAACCCAACACCCGGTACAGGGGCGGTGGCGAGGCAACTACTTAAACCACTACACCATCGAGAAATCTTTTTGTTCGAATACTTTAGCATGGACTACTATCATTTGTATTCGCTTCTATCTTCTTTTTACAGGAGGCGACGCATCATGGCGGGAATACCTGACCTTACCCAACATTTTGAAGGAGTTCAATCCGAATCTGCGAGGATACTCGACGGGGACTGGCGAGTGGCTGACGAGGAACGCCAAGTTTAACGTCGCCTTCCCAGTGGCCTCTGATGAAGATGCTCTTAAACAGGCCAAGGTAATCTACTTTTCTTTGTATAGGACGTTACAATCTTCTATAAAGCATTGGTATTACATACGCAAGAACGAGACATTGTGTTGCGGAGTATAGCTTTGTCTCTCTCTCTCTCTCATTCAGGCACTGTTTTAAAAGATAGTGTCCCCAATGATCCAATTCTTGGGATGCAAATCGTTCATAATAGAGTTCCAATCTAGTCTAATGAACGTCGAAGGTGAACTGAAGTATATTTTTAATTTAGGACAACACCATTCTTTATGACAATCGGACATCTAATTTGACCAGTCTTATTACAAGGTCTAGATCTCAGATCTTAATGTTAAATAACATAATTATACCAAATAATATATTATTAATATATTGCATGCCAAACGGTGGAATATAGCTGTACGAAATGTTTGTTATTATCAAATATTATGTACACACCTATTGTAACCTATATTCGCAATAAAACGATTGAATTGAATTGAATTATACGTCTAAGAACTAAAATAATCGGGATACAGCCGCAGGTTGAATTCAGAACCATCTTAATTAAAAAGTTTTGGATTTTATTGCGATACATCTAATTTGAAACTTTAACTTCTGTAGAAGCGTAAGGTGTAACAATGTTTGTGTTTCGAAGGTTGTTCAAATATTACCATGTGGCTGATGTAGCTATAAATAATACAACAATCTGTTTGCTTGACTTTGACCTGTTGTAATAACTTATGCGCTCTCGAATGTGCGAACTCTCAATATTATGAAAACCTCTTTAAATTGAGGCTGAGGGTGTTAACACATCGGTTGTTTATTGACTGCACTTGTGGCTGACACAACTTTAGTACGTATTTAGTGCGGAGCAAATGAGTGTTTTCTGCCTTTTTGTATAAGTGCCTCGTAGCCCGTAGTATAAGTTTGCACTATACTTATATTTGCGAACTATCGCGAGGTACGGCAAATCGGCTGCAATTTGACTGCTTGATGGCATAGTGGTTTACTATCGTGCAGTCAAATTACAGCCAAGTGGATGACTCGCCACTGCGATTGTGTCAAGTATTGTGGGTTTGAATCACACACGGATCATAAATTTGATAGTTTGTAAAGTCACCCGCGAAACAGAAATTATTCATAGCACAGAAGTTGTACTAAAAAGAAAGACGAAAATGATTTGTTGAGTTCTTAGTGTATAAATAATTAAACAGAGAGTGTGCGTATTCAAGTATAGGTAAACCAGTGTAAGTAAGCAGCATGAACATTGTATTTATACACTAATCTATACAAATAAATAAAATTGAACTGTCTGTTTGTAATGTCAAAATAACAGCTTTTTATCTAATGCATATGAAAGTATATAATGTACCTATACGAAAACATATATTTTTAAATTTTTGTCTGCCTGTCTGTCTGTTTGTTCCGGCTAATCTGCGAAACGGCTGAACCGATTTTGACGGGACTTTTACTGGCAGATAGCTGATGTTATAAGGAGTAACTTAGGCTACTTTGATTTTAGAAAAAAAATTGGGTTCCGCGGAGAAAAACACTTTTTAGTTAAAATCTACGCAGACGAAGTCGCAGGTAACAGCCTAGTTTGACATATACTAGTGTCATGCCTGCAGCCCCGAAAGACTAGACTGAGGTATATTAGGTCCACCAACATCCTGCCAGCTTTTAGGTGCACATAATAGGAAGTCGATCCTCGATGGCGTAGTGGTTAGTATAACCGACTGCCACGCCTGAGGTTGCGGGTTCGATTCCCGCACAAGTCAAACATTTGTGTGCATGAACATGGATGTTTGTCTTGGTCTGGGTGTTTCTATGTATAATATGTATGTATTTACAAAAAACAAAGTATATAAGTACATATTTTAATATGTTTATCCATTGTCTAGTACCCATAGTACAAGCTCTGCTTAGTTTGGGCTAGATGTTGTTGTGTGTATGTGATAGCATATAGAATATTAATATTAGTTTACCAGGCCAGTTCCTTCCCATTGTTGAGAATAACTTGACAGAAAACCTTATAACACTTTTTCTAACCTCGGTTTTGAACTTAGAACCTCATGCACAGCAGTTGTATTCAGTGCCGCCGAGGCTACACAAATAAGCACCAAATATATTTATTTCCATTTGTGCCAAAGAGACAAAGACAATTATTGGATAAAAGCGAGATAATCTAATAAAGCAAAATGATCGCACTCGTTTTTTATATATATTTCTTTTTTAATTCTATTTAGTTAAAATGAATACACTTCGCCTAATAGTAAACTGACTTTATGTAGCAGCTCTAAGATACTACTACTATCTATTTATAACGTCAGGTCGACTATTTACTACAAAGTTGTACATTACAATTACACACATAACCTTGTAAGAGCGCACACAGTCGATATTTTTAACACAACTAAGCAGCTAATATTTGCTCATGTATATTACTACACCAAACAAACAGTAATTACAATACAAATTTCAAATACTTACAAAATTTTTTTTTACTTCTCGTCATGTCAAAGTTCCAATGTAAAAATCGTAGCTATGATTTGTATACAATACAATATAATATTTATTTATTTCTCTCAAAAGGTTACAAGTTTTTACAAAATGAGTACAGCTTAGGTAATTAGGAACCTTGTGAGAGCTGGAGTCCGTAGCAGGTTCTAAGACCTGTGTGACAGATCTCCAGGCTCTCTCCTTTATTTATTAGTATTTAAAGCTAATAAGTACATGTTGGAGCAATTTGAGGTTATTAATATTTAGTAGTGTGCGTGTGCGTGTGTGTGTGCGTGTGCGTGTGCGTGTGCGTGTGCGTGTGCGTGTGCGTGTGCGTGTGCGTGTGCGTGTGCGTGTGCGTGTGCGTGTGCGTGTGCGTGTGCGTGTGTGTGTGTGTGTGTGTGTGTGTGATAGTAGTTATTTTAATATAGTCAAAATATTTTCTGTTTCCATATAATCTAGGGACAGAAGCCATTTTGTCACTGTTTTTTTGCATTTAAATGTGTTTAAAAGATAGATGTTTAATTTTTTGTTGACTTTATTATATACGTAGCCACCTAAGAAATGGAAGCTACGTTGCGCAGCTGTTGTTTTTACGGGGTTTACTTGACAGACGTTGAATCTACGGCGGGAGGAGTTATATTTGGAAGGATCATGGGGAGATTGGGCGTGAGTATTCAGGATTAGTTTAAGAATGGCTAGTAATAATGAGTTAATGACGCATCATAAAATAACAACATTAAGTCTTCTTCATTGCTTCAATGCTTTCATCAAGCTTCTGAAACCAAGATAATACTTCACATTATATTAGATACTAGCTTTTGCCCGCGGCTTCGCTCGCGTTAATTTAGAATTTGACAATCAATTCGGGTTGTACTCTGCTTGTAATAATATAATTCAATCATGATTCGAAGGACACGTGGCGCCATCTATTATCATAAGAACGTTATTGTTGTTTTCCTCGGGAAAAGTTTTTTTCGGGATGAAAGGCAAGCCGGGATGGCCGTTTCTGTACACCTGACAACGTATATGCAAAATTTCAAGATGATCGGTTCAGTGTTTTAGGCGTGAAAAGGTAACAAACAAACAAACTCATTTTCGCTTTTATAATATTAGTTAGGATTAGGATGTATTTTTTGTAGACTTTGGACAATCGTAACTTATCTATATGTATAGATTTAGATGTACGTTTGAATTTCTGTCTGCGCGGATGGCGCAATAGTTTAATGGTCGCATTACCGCCGACAGTACACCGAGTGTTATAGGTTGATAGGTTCCACCTATATGGGACAAGAACATGTGTGTGATAAACAATGTTTATCTATACCTTCATGGCAATCTCGTAGCGTAAGCGGGTGACCAAAGTTTATGTACAGGTGGCACATTCGAAAAGTGGCATTTTTTTTTTTTTTTTTCTTTCATTTATTTCAGCGAGGGTTTGTTCAAAACGTGGCATTTGTGGCGCAGGGCTGTCACTTTTAATTAATGTGTATTAAATATGTATCAATGTGTTCTCTTAAAAAAAATACTTATTTACATGATATTGTGAAAGCTTTTTTCTTTCTTTTTTCTTTCATCTTCAAATAGTTGTTACAAGTTGTGTTCTTTATATCCATTGTTTCAATGTTGGTAGTATTACGATGCAGGTGTAAAACCTGGTGCGTCTGCCTTGTGAGGAAAAGGATACTATAAAGTTGAAAGTTTGTATAATTGAAAGATCCGTCCGATTACATGTTTTGTAATAAATATTCTGTTCATTTAGTAAGATTATAGGCAGTAGAAAATATCACGGCACGACCCAAAGGAGCGGCGCAGTAACTGTCAAGCAGACGCTACCGCAGGGAACAGCTAATTAATTGTATATATTGACAAGCTATTGATTAAACGTTTAGTTCAGTCGATATAATAATTTCCAACCAATTATCTTCACGCAGTACTTATTATTATACATTCATTATGATTTCGTATAATTTTACATGACTCGTTAGATTACATGTTATCCTCTTCTAACTATATTATATTCGTTTTGCCTGTGGCTTCGCTCGCGTTAATATACATTTTGTCAACCAATGTCTATTTCTCGGGAACAGTGCTTTTTCTAGATGAAAGGAATCCTATATCCTTTTATGTACTCCTGCCATATACAAATTTCAAGAGGATCGGCCGCGTAGTTAAGGCCCTTCGTACACTAGCCTACGCAAATCTTCGATACCCGACGATTTTGGTCTCTAAGCGACTACCGCAATACAAATTCATAGAGGTTCGTACACAGGTACAAATGTCGGCGACGCGTGCCTGTGTACGAACCTCTATGAATTTGTATTGCGGTAGTCGCTTAGAGACCAAAATCGTCGGGTATCGAAGATTTGCGTAGGCTTGTGTACGAAGGGCCTTAGACTTGAAAACGTAAGAACAAACAAACACACATTCGCATTTCTAATTTTAGTTAGGATTGTAAATATTTAGTAGATACTATTATATACTTAACAAGTATAACGAAAATTGCAATGTTGGGTGTTAGGTAGCGAAATAAAAGATGTTGCTAGGCGAGTCGAGAATGTGACTCGCTGTCAGTGATACTCAATGATCAGTCGACCACTTAAACCACTGTATTACTGCGGTCTATAAATAGAACCCACCTGTCAATTATTATGGCGTGATATAATAACAGAATAAACGAGTTTTATATAAATACTTATTACATCACAAGTCACAAACCTCTTACGGATACGTTTACGTTAACACACGCATTGATAGCTTTATGACTTTACCTTTGAATTACAATGTATCAAACCATCATTGAATATTGAAATCATATGTATTCAATGATGGTATTGTTTTACATTTACGCGAATTTTATAGGTACATTGAAATTAAACAAATTTATACTGACTTTATCGCGTTGTTTATTTTTTATAAAACACTATTATTACATAATTTAGAAACTTTTAACTACATCACAATAATCACACAATCATAACGACACGGGGAGACTCTTCCCCGTGACCATGGCTGCTGAAAAGCAACCGAAACGTCGGGGAAAGTGTAAAATTAAATTTAAATAGTTGTATAATTTAAATAGCTTAAATAGAAGTAAACAGTAACTAGTAAAAGTGTTTAAAGTTTCAAAATTATGTAATAATAGTGTTTAATTTTAATGTACTAGCGGTCGCCTAGTGCTCGAAATTCGACCAAAGTTTGTAAGATATTGCTGATATATGTCATTATATATTGATATATGTAACCATAGTTACGCGCTTCGACTGCGTGTGTCAAATGCATGCTTGTGTGCGTGTAGTGTTTTTTCATTAATTTAATGTATTTCTAATGCATATTTTATATAAATATTAGGATTCGTCACTTCTTCTCTATATAAACTTTAACTGTGCCAAATTTCATACTCCTACGACCGCGCAATTTTCGTAAAAAGTTTTTGTTTCACGTATTAATATATAGATTACATTCGCGTAAATGTAAGCCAATATCATCATTGAATACATATGATATAATTTTCTTGCTTTTTCTAAAGGCAAACTTTAACCTTTAAATTTGAATTGCGGATAATTACGCGATAAGCTTTCACAAACATTCAAGTAACTGATACAAACACCCGGACTTAGGGTAAGGTGTAATGAATATTTCAAATAATTTGTGCTTACATTTCATTTCTCTGTAGTGTGATTGATGTACCATGTTGTAAGATTTAAATATTTGTGAAATAGGTATGTACTAAATTTATTTTTTAATATAGGTGAGTTTTATGTCAATTGTTTCTAGCCACTTTCATATAACCAGTCTTGATAGGCGTATTTATGTTTCGAAGTTTTCTTAATTTTACTTACTAACTGCCGCTCTTAGGATAGTGGCTGTCTCGCGGGCAGCTTTAAAGACATGTAAAGCAAGCAAACAAAGAATACCCAGACTAGGAAAATATTATGGTGATCCTACAAATATATAATTTGTGCAGCGTCAGCACACAACACTAGGTGCCGTGTTACTGGCATAGATAACAAACTAGTTAGTGGCGAGGCGAAAACAAAAATAAATCTGACATTGACATTTTTAAAAACAAATAAGGCAAAACTTATTTTAGAGCACTAGACTTTGCTACCACCATCGTCTATATGAACTTGGGTTCGCTCGCAGTGTTATTTACGTACATCATACTATGAACCATAACTCCCGTCGTAGTGAACATGATTAGATGAAACCTACTTTATCTTATCTTATGTGGGGGCCAGTGAGTGTAGACCGGCGACACTTCGACCCACTGGGATCTTTTGTGTCGACACTCTCCCAATAACGACTGCCATAGATGGTCATGGCAGCCGGGACCACGAGGCACGGAGCAGGCGATAATAAATTGTCGATCAATACGCACATAATTTCGAAAAGTCATATAACTTCCGAAAGTCAGAGGTGCGCGACGTGGGTTCGGACCCGAGACCCTCTGCATTGCAGTCTGTTGGTCTCCCACTGAGCTATCTAATCTCCCACTGAAAATCTAAACCTAGTTTAGATTTTCAGTTCAACCTTATATTATCAAACTGTAAAAACCGAACGTTCTAACTGTGACATACGTATGTAGATTATTTGCAAGTCCTACCATCCTACTGCAAAAGCTATCATATAACACGATCTGTCTTAAGAAGAAAATAAAAAAAATATACATTCTGCAAGTCTTCATGGATTTGCAGTTCAGGCTTCATAATCCAAATTGCAATACATAATAGAGCCGATTGTAAATTACGTCACATTGCGCAACTCCTAAAAGGTCAGTAGATACCTAAAGTAAACCTGCCAGTTCTAATAACTGTTCGCTTTAGCAATAGTACCTCCGCGTTTAGTAAGACAACTACCCTTATCACAATAACGAGTTCTTTAACAATAGTACAAATATTGTACTGACCCTGATGGCATTCACCGCTTTGTTCTGATTCAGGTCGGCACACGCATTTAGCTATTAGGTGCGTCATTAGTGTTAAGCAGTTAACAAATAAACTGATGATCTTTAAATGTTTTTGAAGTGAAAACTTCTTTAGCGGCGTTGTGCACTTTTTGTGATGGGTAAAAAATTTTATACACGCGTCAGGATACGTGACCTGATCGAAAATTCGTAAGACGGGGGGAGAATTGACATGTTTGTGTACGATAGTGCAATAAATGACTATTGTATTTTACCACATCAATGATAGTACTTTTATACTGATAATTAAAGCAATTCGTGCAAAATTATTCCCTAACCATTCCAAAATATCAAAAATGCACAACGTTAATATTCAAGTTTTCACTTCTGCCGGCATTCCCGGAGTGCAACCCGTTATTTTTTTAGTATTGTTGCATGTTCGAGGATTGTGACCTACTGAAAAACCTGAAACTACTTTTAAGGTTTATGTAATCAGATCACTGGACGGATTTTATCAAATAGGTACCTACTATATTTATAAAAAAAATCTACTAGCTGTTTTAGGGTTAGATAATAGAATGGCTTTCCGGTTTCAACTTGCAAATTCTTTTAGACTGTTATATAACCTAATGAATCTTTGTCCGATCTTGGAATAGAACCTAAGTCGAACACGAACTTAGACAGTGAGACTAACAAGGCATTCAGTTTTAATTGTTATAAATTACAAAAAAATTAAATATTGGTATTCAAAATATTGATGTTGGATTTTAATTTATAGAGTAATTTGATATTTTATTTATTTCATTTTAGAAAATCGTTGCTCAGTTTTGTTGTAAAACATGGATTAAACAATAATGTTGTGTGGATAAAATATTCCCTTCAAAGATATTCAAGTATCTTTGAAGTAAATATTACACCTAATAAGTACCCATGTTTCATCATCATCATCATTTCAGCTTATTGCAGTCCACTGCTGGACATAAGCCTCCCCCAGGGTGCGCCACAAGGCCCGATCTCCCGTTTTCATTCGTCTTCGTTTAGCAGAAGTAAAATCATTTGATTTGGATTTCCAGATCGTAGTGGCCCGTATGCGCTCCTCCCCAGACATCGACATCGCGAACGACTGGAAAATGGTGACGGTGTTCATAGGAGCCAACGACCTGTGCTCAGCGTCGTGCCTCAACCCCGTGTCGTGGTCTCCATCAGCGCACGCCAAGAAGCTCGCCAGGGCTTTGGACTACCTACAGAAGCACCTGCCGAGGACTATTGTGAACCTGGTACCAGTTTTAGGTGAGTTTTTTATTAACTTGTTAATGTGTGATGCGTTGCAACGTTTTCGGCTATTTTGTTAGTAGCTTTTGGGGGTACGCCATAAACGACTGTGGAGGAACGAGGTGTCATGTCATGTCCCTCCAACACAAAGGATCCTCCGAACAGGCTGGATGATGTGTGTGATATATTTTTTATGGTGTATTTTGCAAATCTGGTTTTAAGTTTTATTAGTTTTTGACAATACGAGATATAGTAATTAGAAACCCAAATGTCATTAAATATTATAAGACTGAGTATAACTTAAGGACCTCTTATCTACTGTGTTCAAAACCAGACATGCAAACCATTAATCTTTCGTAAAGTTAATATGTAAACCAAAGCTTTAACTCATTGAACTAAGTAGGTACTGTAGAATATTATTTAAATTTCTCTTCATTAATCAAGAGCAACACTTACTTGCTGCCTTGGTTCACATGCAAAGACACCGAATCCCGTAGGGAGTTCGACTATTAGTTACATGAGACCTATAAGATGACTTAATATTGAAATGTAGGCACGGCATACGCCTGGCTGGGCCAGCGATTTGTAGGAGTGTATCTATTTATGTTAAACTGTATGCGCAGTTTGCCACGCCAACCATTCTTCACAGCACTTGGCTTCATTGACAAGCCCACGTGATCACATTCCATACCTTTATAGAAATATTCTGGAGTTACGTAATAGAAAACAGATATCGACAGCTAGTGAACCTGTTTAACCCGTTAGTTTAGACGCAGAAAGTAGGTTGGCAACATATATTATGCATATTATATTCATTACAGAGATAAGTAACTATTCTGATCAAAATTGTAGTTTAATGGCGATTAGAAATGAATGGCCGAAAGTTTTATGTCGTATGTTCTCATAGACCGAACCAGCACGGATAGCGCAATGAGAAAGCGGTTGCCTTTCTGTTGCTGACGCGCTGAGTGTTATGGGTTCTAATCTCACATAGAACAACTATTTGTGTGACCCACAATTTGATTGTTCTGAGTCTGCATTTACTTTGTGACGTTAATGTGTATGTTCGTAAAGTCCCCTCGACACAGGAATTGAATCGATGCCCAATTTACAGAAAAAATGTAGGTAAAAGTTTAGTGGTAAGAGTGTTTACGGATAAGTAGATTTAGGTTACGTACTAGTAGTAACCTAAGTCTACTTATCCGTAAACACTATTACTACTAAACTTTTACGGCCTTAAGTATTACTTTGTAACTTAGTTAATTTGGACTTGAGTCTCAAAGTCCTTCTCGTTCCATAGCTTCGGAAACATGGCACGTAAAATTCAGCTTCGAACTGTTAGGCGCAGGCCACACAGAAGCATCGTAAGATTAATATATTGGTACAGGAATCGGCGCCGGCGAACTTTCAATACACGTTCATATAGAATAACATACAAAAAATAAATCGAATCGATGTTATTGATGGATTATACACATATATTATGATGTTGATGATCTATGTTCTTTTTGCTTTATTGTAACGCGGTGTGTCAAACCCAATGTTTTTTATTCCAGACGTGTCGGTATCAATCCGCGTGCTGCGGCCGATGATGTGCCGCCTGATGCACCCGCTGTTCTGCACGTGCTTCCACCGCGGCGGCGACGAGCTGCGCGACCTCGTGCACATGGCGCGACTCTACCAGAAAGCCGAGTTTTTACTGGTGAGTACATACTTGAACTTTAAGTCTATGTTAAATAAGGTTGATATCTGACTGACTATTTTCTATTTACATCATCCTTCACTTTGCTTTTTTGACTAGGAATAAGTGCTAACTTGTGTGTCCTAAGTATATGCAGACGTGACTTGCCACAAGTATCAATGCAAACATATGATTGGACCCGGTCAAAGAGGAAGGATAATTATGTATTACATTAGATCTACATTTTGTTAACTATGTTTTTTAACTTATTTTTCTAACCTTCTATCATCTTCAACGTGATATGAGGCAAGCCTATTGATTGCTACCGGGTACATTCCTAAATTTCGTGCTACTGCCGAGAATTTATTACGTCCAATTCAAACTGTCAAGTGACTACTATGCATGGATGGCGTAGAGGTTTAACTGATGGTCTTACTACTGCACTACGCCGAATGTTGTGGCAAACGGGACAAAAATTTGTGTGATTCACAAATGGTTGTTGTGAGTCTGGGTTTTGTTTTTGTACGTTGCTTAATTTTAAAAAACATATTTAGCCAGAACCACTCAATTGTCGCAAACATAAGTAATGTATGCCACGGGATCAACAAGACAATATATTTGCAATCATTTGCTTACGTTCCGCGATTTGTACTATACCAGGTGGAGAGCGGTCGCTATGACACGCGGGAGGACTTCACAGTGGTGGTGCAGCCCTTTATGCAGCTCTTCAACGCGCCCGAGCCGCCCACGCTGCCGCTGCCGCTCGTCATACACCAGTCCTACATCACGCACGACTGCTTCCACTTCTCGCAGAAGGGTCATGCTTTAGGTAACCAAACATTTCTTCCTTTTTTTGCTCTTCTGCTTTCTTTCCTTTGTCCTCCTTCTCTTGTATATGTATATTAAATAGCAAGCATACAGGGTAAGCAGATGCATCTGCTCTAAGCTGGAAGAGCCCCACTAGAAAATAATCATTGTCGAACTGAAGATACCACTCAAACATCCATGTGCTATGTACCTACTTGCCTGACTTAGGTTACCAGGCTTCTTAAGAAAGCGCTGTATTGTATTGGAATCATTATGTCTCAGGCTTAGTCTTGGCAGCACAGCGTCGCTTTTTTCAAATGTTACCTTTGTAAAAATTTAAACCATGCAAGCGAATGCTACAGGAACCGATTACCAACTGGCATACTAGTTTACCCAAAAGCTTAAATTTGGCCTGATTATATTTATCCCTTTGCGCCTTAAAAACTAACAAGTAATATCTTATTCCAGCCGCAAACCTTCTATGGAACAACCTTCTAGAACCAATCGGGAACAAATCTAATAATGTGCCACCAGTACTGCTGCGCTCGTTCCGCTGTCCCACCAGACAGGCGCCATATTTCTTCACGTACAAAAACTCCCAGAGCTATCTCCTCACGGGCAAGCAGGACCGCGCAGACGACATTTTATTGTGATAGTGGAACTAGTAAGGGACAGTTTCTGGTGTTATAGTGTAAAGAAGAAGTAGGTGATGAAAGATCTTAGGAGGTTAATAGTCTGAAGGTAGAATTTCAGATGGAGTGGTGAAGTTCAGAAGCATCCAACTTCAAAGAACCTCGACAGGATCATCGTAACGTATTATACTATGTTCTAAGTTCCAAGTATTAGCGGGTGACCTTATAGCTGTTCCTTGGGTACATTTTAAGGGTCTGTGTTGCAGTGAAATCTAACAGCATTGTGAGTCGCGGATTTCAGAAGAAATTACACTTACCGCGAACAAGCACAAACTTACGCTACGGGACTGACAAAGTAATTGAAAGAGTATGATAATCCTGTCGAGAACAATTAGGGTAACGAGTACCTATCCAGTATTGCTTGTTTCTTTGTTCTACCAGAAGGATATTAAAGGCGTGACAAAACGGTTATGTGGCGACAAGTTGCCGAATCAATTGTCACCACAAAAACGTCCACAACTAAAAAATGATTACCGAACATGTGAATTCAGAATTTCCATACTCGGTAATCGGCTCCTCCAACGGGTGATGGTCTCCGCTGAACTTTCAAAAGAGGCAATCAATGCTTTCAGTACAGCTGGAGAATTCCATTTCCATTCATAGGTTACAGTAACCACTGACCCTAAGGCCGATATATCGAAGTTCAAACTGCTTCCAAACTGCATATAGGTGCATTTGTATGCAGTTGATGTGATCTTGAGCAGTTACAGTTACAGTCAGCGACATAAGTAGCTAAATAATGAACAAATTTTCAAAATAAGTTTTCTAATTCATGTAATGTACCATCAAATTAATTACGTGTGCTGTTAAAAATTTCGGATGTTATATTTGCAAGAAAATATATTCAATATTAATATTTTGAACTATCTTGAGCATTCCAAAAACCTTTTCGGAAATTCACATTTAATTTTCGAATCGATTTATGTCGCCGACTGTACATATTTAATGCGCATACGCACGCTGTGTGTGTAATAGAAAATCATAGAAAATAATTATAACTTTTAACTTTATATATTATATTTATGTGAAATGTAAATAGATTGACAATTATTTAAGACGTGTGTATAAATGTCATGTTTTATTGACGAGCTTGTTACCATTTGTTAGTCATAATATTAGAGTAATTATGTATAGACATGTCACTTGTATGACAATATATCATTTTGTATGGCGGTTAGTTGTGCCATGTCACTTTGTACGTGATACATGGTGTGCATCGTTATTGCTTAATTCTTTTGATTCTTAAATTGATGTTATATTGATAAAGTATATAATCTTTATCAAAATACGGGCTATCTAATTATCTAACGCAAAAATATTAACATTTGGTCGGATTAGTAGCCCTGAGTTTATCAAGTGTCAAGTCTTTAAACATTCAAATTCCATATAAAAGTATGAGTAGATGTCGTTATCGCTGTACACCAGTAGAATGTATTACCGCTTGCACGTTACTAGTACCGTAAGCAAGGAGTACTGACACCGTGCAAGAATATTCAATGGGTTTTGAGGATATAGACCTTGCCTTTTACAATAAACAAAATCTGCTCATTGTTTAGAACTTTAAAGAAACATATCAACGATCTTTGTTTCTTATTCCTTATATATTTATATTTTAAATGAATTTGAATAAGTACAGTGTAAAACTGGTCTAAACCAGTTTTACACTGTACTTATTCAAATTCATTAACTATCAGGCATCAGGCTAACGATATCCTAAGGCTAACCTTAGGATATCGTTAGCCTTCAGGTTGCGGAGGTCAGGTGGCAGCCGCTCCGTGTAAAAACTGATATCCATTCAAATCCGGTTAGACTAGAGAAGCCGACTCCAAGTGACTTGAGAATAATAAAGGCTAGGGAGAAGAAGAAGAAGAATAAGTACAGTGTAAAAGTACATTAAGTTATACTAAAATATGCTTAAAATCACAACTAACATTTGCGTATTATTAATAAAGAAACAAAGCAAAGGAAAAGTAAGCTGTAAATTAGTTCAAATATTAGATCGCTCCATACATGATTACTCTGCAATTATATAATAAATATGAAAGAAACCTCATAGTTTGATAAGTATTAGTTCAAGTATTAATATTATATCATAAAATGACCCTTGACAATGTTATAGATAGCATAGTTATAACGTTATTATGATTTCACTTAAAGACATGCTACAACTTAGCTAATGCTAACCAATACAGTCTGTTAAATTAATGCCAATGATCGTTGACAGTTGATGTGACCACCGGCTGATTAAGCGGCTAGCCGGTACTCTTTTAGTCGTTTGGCCTCCCTTTTAGTCAGTTCCTTAGCAGACTTGTATGAATTAGCTTTAGCTACTCTATGGTATTTATATCCTTCTATATTATTATCTAAGTAGGTATGTTCGATCGAGGATTCCAAGTCTACACGCTACTGAACTTAAGTTCGCTATTGTTTCACTTATCGGCCTCGATGGCGTAGTGGTTGGTGTAACCGACTGCCGCGCCTGAGGTCGCGCAAGTCAAACATTTGTGTGCATGAACATCGATGTTTGTCTTGGTCTGGGTGTTTCTATGTATAATATGTATGTATTTACAAAAAAAAAATATATATGTATGTTTATCCATTGTTTAGTACAATCTCTGCTTAGTTTGGGCTAGATGGTGTTGTGTGTATGTGATAGAATATTATTATTATTACTTATGATCGGTTTACCTCTGGTACTATACTTTATATCTATGGCAACAACCTCATGTTAGATGTATAAAAGCAAAGGTCCTGACAAAAAAAAATTGGTTGTCTGTAAAGTCGGTTTACGCACGATAGTTTAACGTGACAACGTCACGATCGTGCCTTTCGCTCTTTCGTGTAGCGCTCTCGCTCCGATCGTAACGTTACAATGAACGTAACGTTACAATGAGCGTAACGGGACAATGAGTCACCTTTTTTCGTGCGTGCAGCCAGCGTTCATCGATTTAGACGTTGTCACGTCAAAAGTGAAAAGGAATTAAAGCTTTTGATGGAAGCTTTTATCGAGTATAGTTTGAAGGAGACATTCTTAATCTACTCATAATATACATCAATGGTTATTATGTTGTACAGTTGTCTATCGATATGGCAGTATCTTCATTGGCATTCTTTATAATACCATTGCTTTTAAAACACACTTATCTATGAACGGTCAGTGACGTAAGACCTTAAAATTAAATAAATTAAAATTACTTTTTAAAAAGTTCTGAAAAAGGATCAAGCTATCAAGCATTTTATTTTACATTTTGATATTAATTCCACCCACAACATTGTCTCTAGTTCACCCAAAGGTTTAATGTTAGCATTAAGTCCATCCGTTTAGATTAATTTTGTGAATAAAAGTATGGTAGTGAATGGAAAACATATAACTAAGAAATAAATTGGACTATTTACCAATTTAGTGTAATAAATTTTCTGTAAAGCTTACCTACTACTGAAATGTATACGCTGACTACTAAAAAATCGTACGTAAGTAAACTTTATTTGAATACTACTGCTATAAGAAATTGGGCATTATTATTGTATTAGATCTATTCAAATGTTTGCAAATGTGTATCGACTTTTGGCGCTGACTGTATTTACATAGACGACCTTGTAAATATACTATAAGTTAATAATTTCTACCAACTTATTAATTAAGGAAACATAGCTCAATGTTGTGATTTTTAATTAAGTCTTAATTATTAATTAATTGTAACTAAATAACACTTACAATAGTGCCATTGACGTTACGTTCACATACCAAATGTAATTTGTAAGAAAAAGTTACCTAAAATTTTGATTTGTAAGTATCCATTGTAAGATTTTGGTATACGGACACTGGTGTGGATTTTAAGAATAAATGAAAAGTATTTTTTGACTCTTGACTTTCATTTTATTACCGATAAGTTTTAAAACTGGATGTTATTCAATCCAAACTTCATATAAAATAAGAGTATTTTTAGAAAGCTAAAAACATTACGATAGGCTCTGGAACTTGCATTGCCTAAAGAGCTCTATGTATGTAGTTCTATCAAGATCAGCCCTACCTATTAGATTGAAAGAAGAAAAGGTAGTACCCGCATTAGGAAACATTTCTGTATCGCGGAGGTCTTCATAAAGATTCAAACAATGGATTTAAAGGACACCCTGACTCGAGATAACTATTTCTTGATCATACAAATATATAACTTTTTGGGATCGAATCTATAACTTTCGAGAGGCGCAACGACCACTAAAACCGCTGCACCATCCGTGCAGTCAGCTTGTCTCTCAATAGTTCCTTTAAATCTATAAAAACTAAAACCGCTGCACCACCACTAAAACCGCTGCACCATCCGTGCAGTCAGCTTGTCTCTCAATAGTTCCTTTAAATCTATAAAAACTAAAACCGCTGCACCATCCGTGCAGTCAGCTTGTCTCTCAATAGATCCTTTAAATCTATAAAAACTAAAACCGCTGCACCATCCGTGCAGTCAGCTTGTCTCTCAATAGTTCCTTTAAATCTGTAAAAACTAAAACCGCTGCACCATCCGTGCAGTCAGCTTGTCTCTCAATAGTTCCTTTAAATCTATAAAAATTTAAACCGCTGCACTATCCGTGCAGTCAGCTTGTCTCTCAATAGTTCCTTTAAATCTATAAAAACTAAAACCGCTGCACCATCACTAAAACCGCTGCACCATCCGTGCAGTCAGCTTGTCTCTCAATAGTTCCTTTAAATCAAACGCCTGCAGGTTTTTTAAATTCTTGCATCACTTGAGACAAACATATACCTAACATTTATAAGGCGCTTGTAAAAAGTATTAACTTTGAATATTTTTATAATATTATTTATTAATTCACGAAGGTATTATGACATACAAATGGTATGCTCTTTAAAATTAAGATACACGTAGGAACATACACCTTTATGAGAGACTTGGAGTCTATGCTAGCTGTCCCTTGTGTTACAGATCGCCAGGCTCTCTCACGCTAGACCATTTTAATTAGCAATACAAATCTCTTCTTTATGCATAAAAAAGTATAACGACGAATTAAATTGACGACGCAGATACCTATACAAAGGCAAAGATAAGTCCAATTTTCTTACTGGCTTGCTTTCTTATTTAATAGCTAAACACAATAAATGCAGAATATCATTCTTATTTTGTCATTCCTATTTATTAAACAACGAATATATGCTAAAAGTAACAACTGAATGAGAACTTGGTCCGTTTACTAAATAAGAAAAGTAAAAATGCTGATCCGTCTGTTAGAGTGATAAAACTATTACGAAGGGCTATAACATAAAAAATAATTTAGGTGCCTAAATGATTTGGTTAATAAAATTATGTAGTTTCCCATGAAATACTAAACGCAAAATTAACGCCTATTTTCAATTATTTATGGGCACAGGATAAATTATTGTGGAGCTCAGTCCTACCGATAATGTCATAATGGGGTCTCAGACACCCAAGAGCCTATAAAATCGATGCCATGATTACAGTGAAGTATTAATAGCCTAGTGCGCAACGCTAGTCTATTAATATTTCACTGCAATGATGCAGCCATTACTCATTGAAGTCATCAAACTGAAATATACGCCTAGAGTTATCATAGACTGCTACTTTATCCATGACTTATTGGTATGACTATTCTTACAGGCGCTTAGCGTGTACATCCTATCCTAATCCTAATCCTAACTTCCTAACTGATATTATAAAAGCGAAAATGAGTTTGTTTGTTTGTTTGTTACCTTTTCACGTCTATACCATTGAACCGATCATTCTGAAATTTTACATATATACTTTGTCAGGTGTTATACAGAAACGGACATAGGCGACCTTCATCCCAAAAAAAAATCTGATCCCGAGGAAAACAACAATAACGTTCTTATGATAATAGATGGCGCCACGTGTCTTTTGAATCATGATTGAATTATATTATTACAAGCAGAATACAACCTGAATTGATTGTCAAATTCTAAATTAACGCGAGCGACGCGGGCAAAAGCTAGTAAAAGTATAAAGATGTCGCGTGGTGGCATAAAAAGGTCGCGTAAGGGCTCCACTAATCGAATATTTATAAGAATATGCTTATCGTACGCCGGCTACATATAGCTTACATTTACGTAAATACTTATAATATCTTACACGTGATGTGACTTTGCATCAGATCTGGGGTTCGATTCCCGGGTCGAACACAGTGGTATCGGATTTGTCTGACCTCAAGCTGAATACACCCACATTCTGACAACTTGTTTTAGGTCTCACGTCAAATACGGCTTTTACTGCATATTATACACATATTATACATAGAAACACCCAGACCAAGGCAAACATCCATGTCCATGAACACAAATGGTTGACTTGTGCAGGAATCGAACCCGTGACCTCAGGGGTGGCAGTCGGTTACACTAACCACTCCGCCATTGATGCCGCCAAAATGAAAATCCATTTATTATTATCAGTCAAACAATCTAGAATTTGATTAAGAAAAGTCGTTATCCAATTTTAGATCTTTCTATGATCGAAATATGTTTATAATTCATTGTTGAAATAATGTGAATGGAACAGTCGCAAAAGGAAAACCTAGGCGAATGTTTCTCGATCAGATCGGAGGCATTCTGGACAAAGGCCAGGTTAAGAGCTCCTTGAACCGACGGGCGTGTATGAGGAATGTGATGAAAGTGAAGGAAGCCAGAGAAGTCTGTCAGGACCGTAGCAAATGGAAATCCGTAGTCTCTGCCTACCCCTCTGGAAAACAGGCGTGAATCTATGTATGTATGTATGTTGAGCTTACTGTAAATTGGACTTTTTAATCAGCATTCCAACTATGTCTAGTATAGCCAGTATTTCAGCATTTCAGTATTTCAGCCATTCCTGTTTCCCCATCCTCTACGGCAACCTACAATACCAGCCAACTTTTTTTTTCGTCACTAATTTCTTCTGGTACGCCAAAACCACTGCGACGTAAATATTCCATACTGTGCGGAGCGAAAACAGCAAACCACTTCGCCATTTACTTCGGCATTTACGTTTCATGGTAGGCCTACAGTCTCCAGCCTCCCATGAAACGTAAATGCCGAAGTTTCGGGCATATTTTTAGTACTACTAGTACCATGAAACACATGAGGTAACACTGATGACACTAAACTCTACAGTGAAATAACAGCAACGGAAAAATGACACTTATAAAGAAGGAAATCCTAAGAAACATCGTGATAGGTTTAATCTTAATATTTCGTTCGTCCGAAGATTCGGTAAGGCATTTTCGTGGTAGACCTACTGTTGTCTCGACTATCGTTTGCCACTGAAGGAAATAAAAAGTAACCCGTAATAAACCCATCCAAGCCAAAATTGAAAGCTATACTGTCAAATGCATCGTAATAAATCCAAGTTCACTACAAACAGATATTAAGACATAACATGCGTACAATGTCATGCGACGAGACGGTGATTTCACGGCCGGGTACCGCCAAGCCCACGCCGAACCCACGCCGTGCCCAACACTGGGCATCTCGCATGAGACGATACGATTATTACTTGATGGCCTTCCTTTGTTTGGGTGCAGGAACGACGGGAATATTTATTACTGGCTTGTTTACGGTTGCTAAGAGATTTTTCAGTTGATGGATTGTAAATATTATTGAATATACAGTTCGATGAAATTATCTATAAACTGAGTAAGGGTGACTGCTATATTTTATAAGTACACAAAAGGGACAATATTTCGTGATCTATTATTTCTTTAAATCAATAATTTCTATGTTTATGCTTTAACGGTGAAGGAAAACATCGTGAGGATACCTGCATGTCTGCTGAGAGTTCTCCATAAAGTTCCCGAAGATATGTGAAGTCTGCTAACGGGCACTGGGCCAGCGTGGTGGGTTAAAGTCTATTCCTTTTCATACTGAGAAGAAGTCCGTGCCTATCAACAGGACAGTTTATATACAGGGCTGATATTGTTACATAATAATTTAGTCGATTGTATTCGAATGGTATTCAAATAGAATTGGCGCAACGTGGTATTTACTTTGCATGGTCAATGCCACAGTTCGAACACTTATGTAAACTGATATTGACATATCGCTGGCTCACTATTACAAGGTTCTATGCTATTTTTTTTAACTTTGGGGAAATGAGGTTTAATATTTGCATATCAGTAAAAATAACTTAAAAAGTAACTTAGAACTATTAGCGATTTAATACTATGAGGTGGTAAGTGCTACCATCTATTACTATATTAGTCTAAACAAAAAGGAATTACATATAGAACCATGCAATATTCATAAACCATTTTTTTTTCAAAAATGTAACATGGAACCTTGTAATATTGGACCAGCGATATGTATTTGATAACGATTCGAATGAAATATACGCATCGCTATTTCAAATAATATTTCATAGCTCTTAAGAGATGTATTGGCGGTAGCCCAAAAAGCATTATTCTAATTTTCCTTTGCATATGAACCCACTCCTATACTTCCCCTTTATATAACTGAACGTGTGTTATCCGCACTTAGAGTTACAATTAACAATTTTGCGTATGATGAAGCCACTACTAGCACAAGGATTCTACTTTAGCTGTAGGGGTTAAGAGTCTTCTTAACCCCTACAGCTACTAGTATGTATTATGTGCTCTAAGTGCCAGAAATCTATTAAAATCTCATAGTTGTTACTTGTTATACTGGGTAAGTAATGACTTATGACAATGGTCTTCAAACAGAAAAGTGTAGTAACTTTTGAGGTTCGCACCTAGCACATTTAACAGATGTAAAGTACATCTGTTATATGTGCTAGGTTCTATATTCTGACCAATAAAGGACAGTGAAGAAACAATGTGATATATTAACAACAAAATATATGACGAAAAGTTTAACGATTGCCAGATTAAGGCCGGGACTCCACCAAAGCGGAGACGAGACGAGCGGAGAGGAGATGTTTTTTAAACAACCAATAGAATTGTGTTATTTACACATCTCATCTCCTCTCCTCTCAGCTTCAGTGGAGTTCGCTGTGCGGAGATGTGTAATATTTGTATGGCGCGATGGAAGCGGAGATGTGAGCGGCGTGCAGTGAGCGATGTCACTCAACGCCTCGCACCCGAGCTGAAGAACATCTCTTCTCGCACAGCACACCGCACACATCTCCGCTTTGGTGGGGTCCACCGAGCTGGAAAACATCTCTTCTCGCACAGCACACAGCACACCGCACACATCTCCGCTTTGGTGGAGTCCCGGCCTAACACGCTGTGCAAAACGTTAGACCATATTTAAATAAATGATATACTGTTATTTCTTGAAAAGGAAGGCAGATGAATATTACACCCACATTTCGCCAATTATGGTTTTAGTTCGCACATAACAAGGTCTATTGCCTTTTACCAAGCTCGATTCCAGACTCCATACCAAAACCTCAAACTTTTTGGCCTTACACACAACAGCCGCATACACAAAGAGAAATGCAAATATATTGACAAGAAATTAATACATTGGAGTTAACATATTGTACAAAATTTAAGACATTATATATTTTATTAATATATTATAATAAAAAAATAAATAGTATCAGCCCTATATTAAGCTGTCCTACTGCTGGGCATGGGCCCCTTCGCAGTGTGAGAAGGATTAGGCCATAACCCACCACGCTGGCCCAGTGCGGGTTAGCAGAATTCACTTATCTTCGAGAACATTATGGAGAGCTCTTAGTCATACAAGTTCTCACGATGTTTTCCTTCACCGTTAAAGCGAGCGATAATTAACTAATACGCACATAGAAGTCAGAGATGCGTGCTTTGGGATCGAACTCGAGACCTCTGCATGGTAGTCCAACAACTTCCCACTAGCTATGCGGCTCTATTTCAATAAGTGATATATATTGCTTGCTGTATCATATACTAGATGTTCCCGCGGTTTCACCCGCGTTTATCGTTACTGCGCCGCCCCCATGGGTCGTAGCATGATGTTATATAGCCTGTAGCCTACCTCGATAAATAGGCTATCTAACAATAAAGAATTTTTCAAATCGAACCAGTAGTTCCTGAGATTAGCGAGTTCAAACAAACAAACAAATAAACAAACAAACTCTTCAGCTTTATAATATTAGTAAGTATAGATATTATACAAATTACATTGCTATTAAATAAACAGATGCAATCAGTGGTTAATCGAATCGAAAAATACCCTTCCTACAAGACACAATTCTGTGACTATTTTTAGAACTCTCAATAACTCTACAATTTAATTGATAAAGCCAAATAAGTCGCGATGGCGGGCACCGCGTCACTAACCACAACAAGCATTTTGTAGGAGGCGAGCAATTAGTACCTACAATGTTTAGACCAAATGGCGCAATTACCACTGAAATATGGTCGTATTTGTGACATCGAGCTTAAGTTATGAGAACACAGCGATTGAAGACGACATGGATGGCGCAGTGGTTTAAGTTTTCACTGCCAGTACGCCGAGTATCGCGTGTTCAATCTCCACATGGGACTTGTGCGATTCACAAATTGTTCTTCCGAGTCTGGGTGTTCTCTGAGTCCAGTATTTGAATGTTTGTAAACTCCTCTGCTATGCGGCAGTATTGCTAGCGTGGCAGTTTGGCTATGTAAAAACAAAAAGATGCTGAACATGAAAAGAAGCCGATTAAGGATAAAATAAAGGGATTAAATATAACTAGCGGTCGCCTAGTGCTCGAAATTCGACCAACTGATATATATTATGTCATGTAATTATACTCGTATATTGATAGATGTAACCATAGTTACGCGCTTCGACTGCGTGTGTCAAATGCATGCTTGTGTGCGTGTAGTGTTTTTTCATTAATTTAATGTATTTCTAATGCATATTTAAAAAAATCTGTATAAACTATAAGTGTGCGAAATTTCATACTCCTCCGTCCGCCCAATTTTCTTTCGTAAAAAAGGATTCAAAGTTTTCGCTTCACGTATTAATATATAGATGACATTAAAAATACTAATTGCGCAGCAAAATATGTTTACTAAAATATATCATAACGAACACCTATACGCCTCAAATCACTGCATTCCGTCTCGGAAGGGTTAGATTATGTTAGGTTCCTTCTTAAACCCACCCAAAAATAGACTTAGTTTGATCTCTTTAAATATATTTTGGTGTGCAATTAGTATTTTTGGTAAGCATATTATGCTGTGCAATTAGTATTTTTTGCTGTGCAGTTAAATACTACCCTAAAATAAATATGTATTTTGTTATGAACTTCGAGTACCTCTATTCTTCTCCATCCGATCGTTAACTCCTTTTCTTTCCTACTACTATCGTCTACATACTTGATAATAGCATTGCAAACTATCGTAGGTATAGTATCCGCTTAATATCAGGCAGGCCAATGATTGCCTTATTATTGCCTACTTTCAATGTATAAAAAAAAAAATTCAAAACACGATTTATTAAAAGTAGCAGTTCTCTTTTAACTTGTACTACTTGTACCGTATCATCGGATCAAGATCGGTGAACGTCAGGCCATGTGAACTAACCATCAATTGTCTTTCTTTATTGGTCGGCATGGCTGCAGTAGTATATGGATACCAAAGGGAATCGATTGAACATTGCCAGTGGGTGAATATGAAAATGAATACGAGAAAATATTTTAGATTAACGGGGGACTTTACAAACATTTAAACAACGGACACAAAGAACACCCACACTTGGGAACAACCATTTGTGGATGACACAAATTTTTGTCCCGTGTGGGACTCAAACCCACAACACCCGGTGCAGTAGCGGTAGCGGGGCGACCACTTAAATAAGTAGAGTATCTGTGCAGTAAATCCGTTCACTATCAATAACATGTTTTGATAATATTTATTTATTTTTATTTATTTAAAAACTTCATGCACAAAGCAATACATTGGCGGACTTAATGTCAAGGACAAGGACAATTAATATATTGTCTTACGTTTACCTGAATGTTATACATTTATACATACATAGATATTAAATGGTCATCTGAAATCTCCCTGCGACTATGGCTGCTGAAAACTAGCCGAAACGTCGGGGAAAATGTAAATCTAAATAGTTTAATAATTGAAATAGCTTACATAGTAGTAAAGTTTAACAGTAGTAGTTTAATTGTTTCAAAATTATGTAATAATAATAATATCAGCCCTGTATTAAACTGTCCCACTGCTGGGCAGGGGTCTCTTCTCAGTGTGAGAAGGCTTAGGCCATAGTCCACCACGCTGGCCTAGTGCGGGTTGGCAGACTTTACATATCTTCGAGAACATTATGGAGAACTCTCAGATATGCAGGTTTCCTCATGATGTTTTCCTTCACCGTTAGCGCAAGCGATAATTAATTATTTAATACGCATATAACTTCGAAAAGTCAGAGATGCACGCCTTGGGTTCGAACTCGACACCTCTGCATGGCAGTCCAACGGTTTCCCATTAGGAATTAGGAATTGTTGTTTAAAATAAACAACACGATTCAATTCGTATACGTAGTTTATATACGAATATAACCGTAATGACTGGAATACCGCCATGTAGCAAGTAGCAACCTACAGAAAAATCTAGCACTGTTGACAATTTCAAACCTATTTGTAAGCAGGCAGATCGATCCGAAAGATCTATCGGTAAGAAAAAATAAAATAATACGGCTGCACTCTCAAACTAGCCAGTGTGCGTGGCTCACCTACACCTTTACTTTAAGGCCCGGTACCTACATCAAGAAATAAGAAAACAACAAACATTTTAGCTATAGACATATTTTTGATAGAATAGCTGATACAGACTAAGTAGAATATATGATTAAATTCAACTGCTGCTGATATTACTGTATTGTCAATGTTTATAATTACAATAGATTTCAGAGAATATATTGCTTTTTGGTTTTGTTTTATTTATTTAATCAAATTTTTGTGAGAAATAGTCTTCAAACAATTTTTGTAAGTCGTGTTTTGATTTGATTATTAAATATTATTTCGTAACAATATTACTAGTATAATTTCAATACCGCATAACTTACTATTAGGTACCATTCTGATAAGTTTGTGGTCAAATCAAATCCGCGTAATTGTCGTAGCAACTAAATTAATAAGCTTAACACATATATATCGCTAACAATACACAGAACTCATGAATTAATACTCTCTATGTAAAAATGAGCCCAAAATATGTTGAAATAACCTTTAACCTTCTCCTGTAAAATCATTCGTAGCACAGATATAACCCCGAATTATAATTGATCTGTTCGTAAACTCCGTCCCCTAGAAAACAAACAACGCTTAAATAAATAATTGGTGCATCAATACACATTGATATTCATCGCCTGATTTATTAATCTTGGTCCCGCCTACATGAAAAAAATGAAACTAAGTAAATAAACAAATCATAAAAATATCGAATATACAAGATTCCCTACGATCGCGTGGCTTCAAGACTAGGGAAAAACATTTATTAGCCGATCCCCTTCAGTTTTCAGACATGGCGTGACAGCACATAAGCCTTAATTTATAGAATTTAAAAACGTTACAGGTAAAGCCTCCTATTAAGCCTATCGTGTTTTTTTAATAAAATGCTTTGACAGACAGCGATATATACAGATAGCGACCTACATAAAATATGTAGCTAAGTATCTTTAAATAACTTATACGATCGAAATCCTAACTAATATTATAAATATGAATTTGAGTTTATTTGTTTGTTACGCTTTCACACTTTAACTACCAATCATCAGAAAGGACATAGGATTCCCTTCATATTCCCGAGCGATATATTTTTTAGACAATTCTACACTAACGTGAGCAAGCGAAGCCGCGGGTAAAATGACCAAATGTTAAATGACCTGGCCTGAACTTGTATCCCAGAAAATGTAGGTGAGTATCCGTATGCAATCGTAATTCGCCATTCGTGCAGTTATGTTAATATAAATATAAGCCGCAAAAATAAACATTCCTTTTTAACCCGTCAACTGTCGAGCGGACATACGCTGTCCGCAAAAATGAGTCATAAAAAAAACCACAAATGTATGTATGTCCGCTGCACACTTGACTCGTTAATAAGTCAAGTGTCGAGCGCACATACATTTATCCGTTTATGTATTGTTTGCACAATGAATTTTTTATTATTTTTAACGTATTTCCCCTAGACGTTCAAGAAGTTAACCGACTTCAAAAAAAGGAGGCTGGTGAGGGCTGATACCGACTCCATTAATAACAATAATTTAATTATTCACAAGAATATGAAATTATTTATTAACTTTTGAGTGCATTTTAAGTTTTAGAATATTCTTCCTTGAAGTCGGTTTTCTTTTTTGTTAAAATTTTGTTTATTTATAATTTTAAATGATCAAGCTCGCTCTGTTTGTGTCCTGTATTGCGGGGGACTTCACATTTCACAAATATTCAAATAACGGACACAGAATATTCAAACTCGGAACACCTATTTGTGGACCGTACAATTTTTGTCCCGTGTAGGGGTCGATCTTACAACACTAAGCGTGTGGCAAACCACTTCGCCATTTTTAGGTAAACACAGTTCACGATATCTGACTAGTCTTGACCAGTCACCGTCATGGTAAAACTTGCAGAACTTCACCCCATCCTTATTTCTGAGGGAAGTAATCCGTTAAACGCCCTAGTATTTTTAATTCAAAAAGTATATAACAGCCGCTTTAAGTTTACGCTAGCGTGCGATTGTGAGGCCTCGGATATCGGTCAATGTGTAACTGAGATTATTTGCTGGGCAAAAGAAAAACCCAATTACATAGAGCGCCACCCGTCTCTCTGTCCTACTTTAGAGAGCTCTATCTTTCCACGAATAGCAAGCTGACTTTGTCGCCGAATGTGAGTTATTAATTATGTTAACAAATATTAAAAATCATGAAGTAAAAATTGAAGAGCTTGTTTTTATTTTTGCTATATAAGTTGATTTGGCTCCGAGTCTTAGTGCGGTAATACGAAATCGTACATGAACAATTTTATCTCGTAGCTCCTTAACCAGATTTTAAAGCTTAATAAAGCTTTATTAAAAACAAACTACAAAATCTAAAAACGCCATACTTTGTTGTTACACTTGTATTAAACGTAAAAGTACACACGCTTCATTCATCTATTCTATATAAATTTACATATTGGTGGAATATTCGCGAAGGGTCAAGGTTCCCCTTGTTGCTTCCCCATTCATCCCATCCGTACGGTAGGAACACCATTACCAGCAGACGTGACAAACAGACGTGAAAAACTCAGGTTACGCTTGCAAAAATTGCATAAGTTATAAACAATTAACGAAAAAAAATGGGGTTTAGTTTTTTGCAAATATCTCAAAAACTAATTGAGGTTTTTCAAATCTAAGAAATCTAGAAAAGCCACCGAAAGGTCTAGAAAAGATAAAATACTTATCGACTGCTTGGAGACGCAATTTTACGCTTACAAATTAAACATTTATATATTTTTCTATTTTATTAGCCATTAAGGGCTCAGCAGAATGCTTATATATGCTTTTAGCGCAATCATTGACAAATAATTATACTCCTGTCAGTACAACACTTCTTTAAGGAGCTCTAAAAACCCTACTCAATGCCACATGACAATATTTTTGGTGCTCGTAACAAAAAACCGTGTAAACTAGAAAACCGGTGAAGGGATACTGCCCAAACTCTATGTTTTGGATTTAAAATTCACACTCTTATTTATATTTTAACAGTGAATCTAAAATGTCTATTGTTTTTAATAAATTTGAGCAGTCATCAAATAGTTTGGCAATTGAATCTCATATTGTATATATCATTAGTCACGGACCTTTAGTCATAGTTTAAGTCTAAGTCTGAAAAATTGGGCGATGTCTGGACACACTACTGTTTGAGAGTGAATCAGCGGTGATATTCTGAGGTAAAGAAGCGATACGAACGAGTTTTAAGAAATCATATAGAGAACAGTGCATATTTTACAATATTGTCTCGTCATATGGAAAGTATTATTTCTTTTTGGGAGAATCACTGTAAAATCTTTGTATTATATAGTAATATTTTTAAAATTGATACCTAATGGTAATTATCATTTTATTATAATAGGATGGAGGTTTAGAATAGAACACAGGATTCTTGTTTTTAGTATTACAACAACTAGAAAATTATATTAATTAATTCTATAATACCGAAAGTAAAAGCTTCAAGCATCGTCAGCTGATATTTAGGGCTTCAGAGGTATGCTTACTATTACTACTATTACTGATTAGTTACCTATAGTTTGTTGTTAACCCTGCAACTCAGTTAAACCTGTATTATAATAGAAGCTTCTTTACTTTAATTAGGAATGTAATCCTTTAATCGTAAGTCCGGTACTTAAGAAGACAGCCGCTCAATCAAAACATAATATCTAATTTGACTTAATTTATAGATTATGATCAGAGACCGTGCCTGACTTCCGTAGAAGTTATCTACTAAATTGCCTTAGTTAAAATAGATATAAAACAAAAACGTTTTACCAAACAATAAGGCATTGCGTACTCTATAATCATAACATTCACAGGAAACAAACAATTTTATGATTATATAATTGATGTTTAAATAAGTAGATATCGAAACAACTGTTTAGCTACGAAATATCGAAATCTATACGGACATTTTTCTAACCCCATTAATAGATTACAAGAAAAATAAGACTTAGATTAAAAACAGTAAGCCTTAAAATATTGAAGTCACTAATCAAATAAATTAAGGACATTCAGATTATCATTTAAGAGTACGACGCAAATAAATCTATTCAAGGTATATTTATATGTCATATGTATAGTCAGCATGCCAGACGAACCTATGTATATAAGTATTTTATAATTCCACATAGATAGGTACTCTTTTATTGCTCCCGTTCAACTTCGCCCCTTTTCAAAGTGAAGAAAGTACAAACACCAACTTAGAATTTATAAGTAAATATTAACTTAAGGATTATCGTAAAGCATTTTTTTTCATGAAAGCAAACATAAGCGTAAAGCTTACCAGAGACTTATTACAGGCAAGCACGGTATGGAAGACTTTCAAACAAATAGAGTACTTGCTCGTATGAAATTCAGACTGTAAATGAAAAATATTCCTAACATGAAGATACTAGGAGTGTCCCCTATTCTATAAAATAGTTTTATGTGTTTCAGAATACGGCATGCGCGTGCCAATGTGTATATAAGCGGCAAGTCGCCGAGGATCGTCACAGTTCGGCCCGGTGTGTTGCCTAGCGAACCCGCCACGCCAATCACTCCTCATCCATTTCTTCTACTCTTCACTACACCCATTCATAATGGTGAGTTTTACTTTTTATTACGAACCTATTTTTTAGAATAATGTTTAGTTTTTTTTAAAAGCTGTATATATGGAATTTGAATTTCGAAAAGTTGATTTCCAAGTTTTAAGTTTTTAATGAATAGTTTTTTTTACTTATACTTCATTAAAATTGACAAGATTAGCATTCGTGTTACGGAAAGTCGAATTGTAAATACACAAAAGTACTAATTGACTTAAAATTTATTTAAATGTCTTTGCGATTATAAAATTTTTGATTTGGGTGCTAAATCAAAATCATAAATTAGTTTTTTGGTCGTTTATAATATTATTTACAATTTCGCACATTTTTTCTTTTATTCGCTGTAAAAATACGGAGCAAATTAATAATTTGAATTAGGTATAATTTGGTGGCACGCTAATGAGGCGGTGAATGTCGTGCAAACATGGAGTAGGCTAGCATAAAGAAAACCTTGCGTGATACTTTTCCAATAATCTCGTCATCGTTCAATTTAGTAAACTCGCGATAAAACAGAAAACTGTTGTAAAAGTTTAAAGATAACTTAAATCATCTATAACTCGTACAATTTACCAAATGCTCGATTCCGCATCATGGTAAAGTTCTTTTTTTATAATTAGTATGTAGATTCACAGTCAGATCGTTATAGAATAACAAGATTTTCTTTGATTCAATATTTTCGTCTATTTACAGCTGTATCTATAGGAGAAATGCATTTCCGTATGTGGACGTCTTATTATGACCATAGTACCCTGTTATTGTTATTTGTGGTTTGCATTGGTACCTTACAGAAAATCCTGACAAACAATTTCAGGAAAACATAATTAGGAACACAACGGAGTGCTCTAATTACGTATATTAACAACCTCTATTGCTATTACCTCTAATTTGTTTATTGAGATCTTCTACTAAGACTATCATTTATTTATTTATTAACAACTGATGTAAAATTTTCTATTAGGTACATATTGTTTAAGTTCTGTAACACACACACAACACTGTGTATCTTTTAATACAAATAGCTTTAAAATTTTGCTTTAACTTGTTCTTACTCTATGTGACCCACCAAGCTTATTATGTCGTTGTGTAGCAGGGATAATGAAGTTTTCCATTAACGACATAATTATTTGAATCTAGCCAGAAGTTCCTAAAAGTACTCACTACATACAAGCAAACATATTTTAAGCCTTGGACACACCTTTTATGTGTCTAGCGCTATGTCTACAGACTCTACAAAAACACAATCAACGGGCACAATCCGCCCAATCCTTTTCCAGACTTAGAACAATCATTTGAAGATCACACAAATATATCTCCCATGTGAAATTCAAACCAACAACCCTACCAGGGCAATCTATAATATTAGTGTATGTAGATATAATAAATGTAATGACACTAATATTAGAATAGCCAACGTAACGTTTTCATTTATATAAGTATACGATAGACATCAGGTATTTCGAAGGTACCTAATACCAATCAATACTCATCCATAATTTTGTGAGAATAATTCAGGGTAACACGCATGTCATTTTCTTTCATAGCTTCCAAAATATAGCTTTCTTTTCACTGCTATATAACTCATTATTAGATATGTTGTTGAATGGAAATATATCAGTGAACTACCTAAATAAAATGAATTACATAATAATATATTGTAAATGTAAATAAAAAACACTCGTTACTAGCGGCCATGAATTTGAATTAGTATTTTTTTCAAACTTTACTAGTATTCCATCCTCAATAAGCTTTTATATAATATGAGTTTATATAAATTTACTAGATAATACCCGCAGAATCGCTCGCGTCAATCTAGATTTTGTTAATAAATTGCTATCCCTCGGAAACAGATTTTTTTCTGAATGAAAGGTACTTCATGTCCTTTTCTGTACCGCTGACTACGTGTAACATGCGAAATTTCATGATAATCAGTCGAGTTGTTAAGGCGTAAAAGCGTAACAAACAAACGAGCTCATATTCGCATTTAAAATATAAATTAGGATGTTTATGACTGACTGAATAATAGATATCTAAGGACCAGTTTGTAAGTGTTGCCTATATTTTGAATATAATATGAATATGAATATATGAATATAATGAATTTTATCAAACATAGCTAAGAACCGATGTGACAAAAAATATCAGTAATTAATATTATACATACTATAATAATAGACGTAAGGCAAGCCTATTCAGATACAGCAAAAAACCTTTAACAAAAGCTCAACTTCAATCAATTTTATAGTTCTACTTAGATGATTATCTTAAAGGCCATCACCGTGAAGCACATAAATAAAAAAATATATAGACCAAAATATATCAAAAACTAAAAGAAGTAACAAAAGCTCCTTCTTGTAATATTGACTTAGGTAGGTACCTATCTATATAACTAAATCAGGAAAGAAGGCTGACTGACAATATTGTAGAACATTGACACAAGAGCGATGTTTGACCATAAAGTCATTTCGTCTTTTGCCCGTACCCTACGTTATGCACGAATATATTCATTTGCCGCAGTTTTTGAAACGTATTAAACATAAATATACAGACTATTAATACATAATATTATTTACGTACCTTGCTTCATATTATAAAGTTACTGTAGCCCTAGTTAGGTTTAAGTTAAATATCACTACAACCCGATGGTCACGGCTCACCAGTCCTCAACCACAAAACCGCGGACCGAGACGAATACTTGCTTAAACAAAACCTACTTGTTCTGAGCAAAGGCATGTATGAAAGGCTTGAATAACCGCCAGACCGTTTTAGAGTGGAACGTATGTATATGAAACTATGTTTCGGAATGTATCTTTTTGGGAAGCCCTCGAAATGCCTAGTCTGGATGAAGTATTTTTTATTTAGTGTTTATTTGTAATTTTTAGATCACAATGCTGAAACGTGTACACACCATATAGTAGAATATTAATAAAATTAATACGTGGAACATACCTACGTAATTGACGTAGGTGTGTTCCCCTTCTCAAAAAATATAATAAGATCATAGTCTACCAATCGCCACGTTGGGTTGCCAGACTTCACAAACACTTAAGAACAGTTGATACCTACTGTACTGTGAATTAGCAAGAATGGAAGGTTCGAGTCTATTATTGTCTATCGGACACATTGCCACCATACTAGGTACTGCACAAAACTTCCTTACCGAAAAAACCAACACTTAAAGCGCAAGTTTGTGCCACGAATCCAACGAGTCAACAATTTAAACTTTTAAACTGTACTGTATGCTTTTTTTTATCAAAAGAAGGTATGTTATTAGTGTTATTACATAAAGTTAGGTTTAGTTAGGTATTCCATTTACCTACCTACCTACTCATTACAGTAATTAAACTCATATTTGGTAGTTAAAACTTAGCAATGTTAACTAATAATAAAAACATAATATAATGCTAACACGCGAGTGTCAGTGTCGACATGGGTGTATCGCACGAGAAAGCTCGTTAATATTAATAATGTTTATTAAACAATTGTCACGTATTTGTATACATTTAATGATCCACGATGTCGTGATGGACGCCATATGAAAGTATAATTAGGCCTCCCATGAATCACAACACTCACTTTTGCTAGTAATATGAACTACAGTTTAAAGCCCGAAAAGACTTCAAACTTATTTCAAGTCTTATTTAAATCTCGAAAGACAACATTTTCGTATTAATACTACTTCTTCTGCTCTGTCTTAGTATGAACCTAGGCCTGTAATATCAATCAGGGTTAAAACTATGTAAACAGTTTAAGCCTGCGAATGCCGTAGAGTTTAAACTTCCCAGTTGATATGTAGACAATTTGCTACGAGTCTAAAGGCGGCTGTACACATTGGGCCAAGGTAGTGGGCCAGCGTGTTGGGCCAACGTGTAGAGATCTACTTGGCGGTATGTTGTACTTGGCGGTATGTTGATACCGCCAAGTAGATCTCTACACGTTGGCCAACACGCTGGCCCACTATCTTGGCCCAATGTGTACAGCCGCCTTAAGGGCTTGTCTCACCACCTCCAAATAGCATTTATCTATAAGATGAAAGTGTCGCCATCTCTCTTCTTTAACCTAACAAGAGTGAGACAGCATGCGATTTATCTTTCGGATAACTTTTACTTGTTAGTTGTGGGACTGGCCGTAAGTGTTCTTTGCATTAAAAAGCCTCGCGATGACGATTAATTATCAATACTTTATCTTTTTACAAATAATAGGTTGATGATGTAGGTATACTAGACATTTGCATTATCCCTGAGGGGTAGAGGAATCTAATGCTATGTATGAATTATGTAAAGTGTAAGTAACGTTGATGGTTAAGCTCGCGGCGGCCGGTTGTCGGTGCATTGAAGTGCACTTTATTGATTCATGAGCGAATCAATATTAATTGCAGCGCTGGCTGACAATAGACACGGCTCAAGTGCTTTTATTGAACGACGTTTTGCATACATTCCAAGGTGCCTTTCGTAGAACCATTTAAATTTATAATGTTCTCTCAAATACCTTCACAAGCTTTAAGAATGTATACTACGATGTGTTCAGTTCTTTTTCATACTTACAACAACAGCGTCAAGCAAATATAGGTACCTACACCGTGCTGTGGTACGCGGTTATTATATCCTATAGACAACATTGCTTACTCCAAAAAGTATTTCTACGTAAGGTATTTTATTTTTTATCCTGGAAGGATTATCAGAGGTACCTGTAACTAACGTCTAAGATATTTGCAGATATACGTATGTATGTATGTATGTATATCCTATGGGACCAGTAAGTTGTAATTACTACGTATAATAATATATAATAATAATATAATAGTTCAATGTATGAGACGTAACAAAATCACATTTCGGTACATCGTAAAACGTGCTGCGCAGTATTTCGTGTTCTATGGTTCCAAAGGCCGCGATGCTACAGAGATTTTCCGCTTTGACTTGTGAATCGAAACATTGTCAAACTACCATTAACTAATAAAATTATCAAAATAACTTGATTACATTATATGCGTAAAATAGACGACCATTCATCGCCATGTTGTTAACCTGTTAACCGCTTACGTCGAATTAATCCGACAAATATTTTCGTGTCCATTTCGCCAGCGTCGTATATTTCCGACCAGATAACACAGCTCGTTTAATCTGCTTTTTTATTTCATTACGGTGTTTTCTATCAAAAAAATGTTTATATTGTGTAAATGGATAATTAAGTAATCATTTACAATTTAATACACTTTAGTCTCATAATTAGAAGTCCTAAAAATGAGTATTTATTTTTGTAAGTATTTATTTTCGATTCACTGTGCCGGGCGCTAGGGGGAACGACAACTGTTATGAAGTGGGGCGGTTAAAAGGTTAATAAGTAATCGACTAACGGCGAGTTGCGGCCAGTGACACTTACATGACATAACATATCAATGAGCTCCTTATCGCACACTACCGATAAGATCCGATTTTGTTTTTATAAACACGGTACATCACAGATTGTCTATTCTTTATGGGTAATGGCGCCAATATACTTTTTTGTTCTGTTAGTAATTTTGTTACCACAGGTTAGTAAGAAGAAAAAAGTTGTTTTATAGATAATATTTCTTAAGTGAAAATTAATTTACATACAGTCATAGCTAATTATCTGTATTATATCTGACTGCACGGATGACGTAGTGGTTTAAGTGATCGCCTCGTCACGCCCACTGTTTCGAGTGTTGTGGGTTCAATCCCAACACGGGATAAACAATGTGTGATTCATAAATACTTAGTTGTTCTAAGTCTGGCTATTCTTAGTGTTATGATATTAGAACATTTGTGAAGTCCACCGCGCCTGTGTCGCGGTCAGTTAAAGCCAGTAGAGAAAACATTAAAAAGGAAATAGTCAGCAACCGAGCTAAAACCTCTGTTCCCTTATCAGCAATGTTAAACTTAGGTATATATCACGACATTGCAGGATCTATATTTAGATATTGAATAATTGTTTACTAACAGCAATCTGCCTGTTTGGTACTGTGGCTTAAGTTTACACTAAGGTTTGTGCCCAATCCCAACTTAGCCACTAGCTGTTCCTTGCGATTACAACCACGTTTATGAGGACTGCTCTGCTGCCGTGGTTCGTAGCGTGATATTATATAAACTAAAACCTTTCTTAACAAACGGGCTATCAAATACAAAAATATTTTCAAATCAGAATAGCAATTCCAGCGATTAGTGCGTCCCAACAAACAAGAAAACAACGCAATCAGTTTCAAATTAGTATGTGTCCATACTAATTTGCTTGCCTGAAACCATAGACAAGTTAATGTTATTTACTTCTTACGGTGCT
Source organism: Catocala sponsa (assembly GCA_963564715.1). NCBI lineage: Eukaryota > Metazoa > Arthropoda > Insecta > Lepidoptera > Erebidae > Catocala > Catocala sponsa. The sequence continues at coordinate 6,856,238 of OY751334.1, forward strand.
AACAGTAGGTGATCGTGTTCTTATAGACCTTTATCTTAAATGTACTGACACTAGAACAAAACATAGCGGTTTCTGAACGGTACAAGCGCAATGGTTGATCGTGTTAAAATCGAAAGGCTTCATTTTCAACGAGCGATGGACTGTTACTGTTGTGATTTCAGATATAACGGCACTGTGACTATAATTGCGGGTAAATTAGCTACCTTAACAGTAGAAAGGTTTATTAAAGTAATTCGGAAGTAATTTCTAATTATTATTCATACCGAGGCTTGTCATAGTTCGTGGCGGATAATACGTATACTGTTCATCTTTAATTATAACAAAATGCAATGGTGGGCTTTTGACATAGACTTGGATATTAGATGGACAAAGGTGTCTTACACATTCTTTTCGATTGCTGCGTTTAAATGACCCACCGATGCACCGACGGGCACCTAGAATTCCGTTCAAGAAAACTCAATACCATTGTACCCGACCAGCAAACCAATCACCAGCAGGACCAATGAGATAGGAAATCACCACACCAGAAAATATCACTACATATCTAAAACAAAGTCCCCCGCCGCTGCCGCGCTGTCTGTTCGCGTTAAACTCAATGTCTTTTCACCAATAGACAGAATCATTCATGAGGAAGGTTTAGTTGTATAGTTTGTTAAGGTTTTGTACTACCTGTGCGAAGCCGGGGCGGGTCACTAGTATATTATAATTAATAAGCTATTGCTGTTTACGGGCCATATTTACGGAGTGTAGCGGATTTTCCTTAAGAAGCTAGTGAGTTTTCTAACCGAAATATTACCCAAAAACACTTATCTATCGGATAGCCAACATGAAGTGGCAGTGGGCAGGGCTTGTAGCACGCAGAACCGATGGCCGTTGGGGCAGAAAGGTTCTAGAGTGGCGGCCACGCACCAGAACACGCAGCAGGGGTAGGCCCCCCACAAGGTGGACCGACGACTCAGTAACTTATCTATTTGCAAAATAACGTAAAATGTTGTTTTGACCGTTTTAACCTACTGCTCATAAGTCGTATTAACGCAAAACTAGAATAAATTAGTCTGCAATGAAGGAGCTGCTTTAATAAACATGAATTGTTAAGTACTTACATAACTTAGCCAGTGTACCGTGAAATATGAAGTGTAGTAAGATAAAATAAACGATATTTTTATTACAGATTGTAGGTTGCTTTAAAACATCCGCGATGTATGCGTGTTATTGTGATTGTGACGTAGTTAGTGGCTGTGACGTATACCCAGCGTTTACTAAAGTAGAACCCTTGGATGCATTCAGTATTTATTTTTTATTTATCTTGTACTAGTTTTTGCTTGCGGATTTAATCCGCGTGGAGATACTTTTTTTAAATAGAATATAGCCTATGTTACTTGGTGGCAATACAGCTTTCTTAATTGAAAGAATTTTTTTTAATCGGTTATTTCTTTTTGGGGTAAATCCGTACGAACAACAAACAAAAAATCAAATCTTTCCTTTTTATAATATTAGTATGGATATAGATATTTCATTTACGCCTCGATGGCGTAGTGGTTAGTGTAACCGACTGCCACGCCTGAGGTCGCGGGTTCGATTCCCGCACAAGTCAAACATTTGTGTGCATGAACATGGATGTTTGTCTTGGTCTGGGTGTTTCTATGTATAATATGTATGTATTTACAAAAAAAAAAAGGTATATATGTATGTTTATCCGTTGTCTAGTACCCATATTACAAGCTCTGCTTAGTTTGGGCTAGATGGTGTTGTGTGTATGTAGTAGAATATTATTATTATTATTATTTCTCACACATATAGTATAAATGGCTTCAAGTGATTTCATGTTTATTATAGAAATAACTTTAAAAATATTTTGAATAAACTGCATCTGTGGTAAGGAAGTACTTTTAGCTGTATTTGGCGACTCTGGTAATCATATTTTTTACTTGCGTATCTCGGTTTGACCCGTATTTGGTCCTATCATTACCCTTGTTTTCACCGCTCCATTCGTCACATAAGTATATTACAATAATAACAGAGGTAATAATATATATTGTGTAATTGGTGTTAATAAAAGAGTAAGGTCCGAAAATTAATAAACTTAGTAAACTTAGCAACATACATTACACCGTATAGCTTTCTCTAATAGCTGGGTAGCGATAATGATACTGTATTGGAACGAATCGAGACATGCGATTTACCTAAATCGACTAGAAACCCGAGCGATGCGTGATGGAAGTTTATGATTGCATGAAGAAATGAATATTTTTGAGCTCTAACACTAATCGACAAGTATATTGCTTTTTAGACTGTATTAGACTGTTTAATTTTCTACCAATAATGCTAAGGAAGTAAGCTTACCAAGCTTATATAGTGTAAATAAAAATACTCTAGAATGTTTTAAACTAAACCTAAAAAAATCGCAAGTGAAAAGTAATGTCAACGGAATCACGCAATAAGAAATACGGTGGTATAAGGATAATAACCACACATTTTTTTTTCTTATTCTTTCATAATCTTTATATCTAATTGGGAGCAGATATCTTGTCCAACGAAGCTTAGTTAGAGACTTACGTGATTAGTGCAGTTACATATTTGATTTTAATATAAAGATTTTAGATTAGAGGTAGATAACTAAGTCTGCGTCAAAGCCGTAGTTTATGACTTTTATGAGATTCCCTCTGGACTGTGCAGCTATAAGAAAAGAAAAATGTAGCTTTATTTATTTTAAGCTAAAACCATCTCAGGGCTACACGAAGCTTTTTTTAGGTTTTGTGTTTATTTACTGTATTCCGAAAGCTTACACTGTTACTTGTTACCGATAAAACAAGGGGATTTTATTTGTAAATTATAACTCGCCTATATTATTTATCGCCTACTATTTTACTTCTATAGATAGAACCACATAACAAAACCAGCTTATTACTTTAAGCAGAATAACTAACTTCTACAAGAAAAGAAAATGTATTGCCATAGATAGATTACGTTATTGCCTATAAGACAATTATTCTGACAGTCATGTCTTCTACCATCACTATAGACAATAAATGTTCTTTTTTCGGACATGTATACAAAACAAAACGTAGGAGTTAAGTTCTTTATATCTTCCAATCAATTTATTCAATGCCCTAATTGGATATCTTCTTCAACGATATCCTAAAACAATGCAGACATAATATCTATTAAAAAACATAATACAATATAACAATCGGTGTGTGGGAGGAGGGTACAGACAATCCCGCGATTATCCAATTACATGATTCACTCCGAGAGGCTCCATCTTTAAGCGGGAACATTAATAAAGTTAATACTATAAGTAGGTATTATTATATATCATTACAGTTAATATTTCGAATATAGAATGTACTTAAATCTATGGGGATGTATTGTTTTTTTGGACAGAACACTGACCAAAACAATCGCTATGTAGCGCGATGCTACGAACATTGAACTACGGACACAAAGAATTTTTAGGCTCGAAACAACAGCATAAAGATCACATAAACTTCAGCAGACATATTAGCACTGTTTTACGTAACAAAAACGTAGGAGAACTATGAATACCAGCAACTAAATTGGTGGTTAATCATAATGAACCGGATCATTATTTCCGTTTAAGCAGTTCAGTTTTAATCTTAACTTCCTTACTTAATATTATAAATGCGAATCTGTTTGTTTGTTTGTGTGTTAAGCTACTTTCACTACTCGACCGATCATCATAATTATAATTTCGCATACACGTTGTCAGGGGTACAGAAACGCACACACCTTTCATCTTGAAAGACAGTACTCTTCCCGAGGGATAATAAATTAATTGACAGAACCTAGATTAAAGCGCGCAAAAACTAGCATGTTATTTTTTTTATTACCTGCGTTACAACTAACCATAGTTCTAAAAAGTTTCATTTTAATAAAGCTTAATGTAGGCTTGTCTGCCGCGTGACCAGTGCCCTTGTGGAACTAAAAATACGTAATTACAAAGGTGTTTGAACCATACTACACACCCGTTTGTTGTACTTACACGCGACACAGCTTAATTCAATTTCGCAATAAATAGAAAAAAGTAATTTAGTGGACAACCATTTTATTCGAATGACATCGTAAGTTTAAAACTCATTATTGAAAGGATACTTCCATTTTTTAATTTAATACGGATGCTTGTATTTCAATTCGTTTTTCAAAGGAGATTATAATGGCTGTCTTTCCCGCAATATCTACATATTAGTATTCTTGTTAATCACTTTATCTTAGCAAATTACCTGCGGACTCCGTCTACCACTACTACGGCTTCTATAATAATGCAAAAGCTCCGACCCGAAGCCACAAGTCTTTTTATCAAGTTGCTTTCGCATATGTACATAGTTTTATCTTTGGTTTTATTTCAAAATACATATGAGTGCCTTCATTTATGAAGTCTTAGAATACCAGATATAATTTTTTTTAAATTGTCTCTGCCCGCCGGTGTACCTCTGCGACCCAATAGGTTAAAAACATTGCTTTAGACAATAGGAAAGTCATGGCATTTTATTGTATAAAAGTTTGGTCCTTTAATGAATGCTCTAAATTTTGCACAAAAAAAGTATAAAAGCCTAAATATCTGAGGATGTTGAAACTATACTACTGCTGACTTATCAATATACTTATTATTACATTGTAATAAAATCAATGGAATTGTAATATAAGAACTCTAACAACAATCCTAAATAAGCATCCAATTCTCGAAACTCGCTCACATTCGCACTGTAATTAATAAGGACACAAAGCGAATGAAAACATCTGTCCATACAGAGATCTTGTTGATCTTTTTTGTTTGCACAGATTGTTGCGCTTAAATCAGGACATAACTTATTAACCATTTAAGATTAAAAATATAATGTGGACATATAATGTGCCTTGAACTCTTTTAAGAGGGTCTGGCAGGGTATATCTATAGATAGAGTGATTTGGTAATCCAAGGCGCTGCAGAGGCGCATAGACAAAGGCTAAAGAATGTGTAAGTTCATATCCATTTTGACAATACTGCTATTTGTCCAAAACATTTTTCTAATAATTATCAATGTCTTCTAAAGTGTCAACAGCGGAAATCTTAAGAATCACAACGAACTTATGATATATTTTTAAATTTTGGTTTGAATTGGTTTTTAGTTTCGGCTTAGAAGTAATAACCTGACAAATAAGTGCCGAGCGAACCATGGAGTATTCTTCTACCACCAGCGTATCGATCACCAAGCACTAGAAACATATGGGGTATTTTACTATAAATGGCCACAGTGACACAACATCTACGTTACTACGTAGGTACCTATTTTATAGGTACCGTACCTTATAAAGGTAGGTTCTGATTCATGGCACAAAAAGTGTCCTATAAAGTAGGTACAAACACAGATGGTATCGAATAACAGAGTAAATCTGTTTGATAGAATTACAATTTACGATTAAGTGGCGGACTCAAGTTACAAATCGTAAAGATTTTAGAAAAATTTGGTGACGTAAAGTTGCTATAGTAAAAATATTTTATTACAGATTTGAAAACAGAAATGATTATTTAACAAAATACAATGAAAAGGTCTCAATCATACATAATATATATAAATCCTGTAATGAGACAAGACAACGATGAAAATTACCAAAAAGTTAAAGTTAAAAGTGGCAATGTGGAATTTTATAGCTCAATCCAAATATGAGGTATTCTATTAAATCATCATCATCATCATCATCACGCTATAATAGTCCACTGCTGGACATAGCCCTCACCCAAAGAGCGCCATAGCGCCCTGTCTTCAGCTTGCCGCATCCAGCATCTGCCTGCAGTCTTTCGCAGATCGTCATCCCACCTGGTCGGAGGGCGTCCTACACTACGTTTGCCGAGTCGCGGTCTCCACTCAAGAACACGCTTACCCCAGCGGTTGTCTGTTCTTCGCTTATTCTATTAAATACCTACATCTTATTACTAATAAGGTATTATTCAAAAGTTCACCTTTTATAAAAACAAATATAGAATAAAAGTGAAACATAAACAGATTAATAATTATGTGTAACATTATGATCCAATTCAAATACCTTAAATATTTTTTAGCCTTTAAAATTTAGATTACTTTTTATTTAGATTACATTTTAATACTAACCTTAGTACCTACGAAGAGTACGCAATGTGCGTTGTTGTTTTTTAAACTAATTTATAATCAAAATATTCACGCTTTGTGGATCTGCATATAAATTACCAAATTCTTATTTTCAACTGCATAACTTGTTCATAAATTAACATGTCAAGTATTTGTTATCTATCGTAAACATAATGTTCATCATTTAGAACCTTTATCTTTACTTAACAAGGGCGTTAGAAAATGAAAAGCAGTTCTGATAATGATCGTAAGGCTTAGATTTTATAACGCAGTAGCCTATAACGGTAATGTAGAGACAACTCCGAAGAATTGGGCAGAAATATGTTACTCTGACACGGCTGTTTTCATTATTTGACAATACACAGCTCAGATGGGCGTAGTAGTTTGAATGGAGTTTATAGTACTCGGATATATATTGTAACGTTTTTTATAAGTAAAGCGTTTAGTTTTATAGATAATCCCTAACGTACAAACAACTTTGCCTCTTATAATATTCACGTAGCTATGTAATCCTAGACTACCTTCAGAATTTCGATACCAGATACTCAGATATCAATGTTACTAGGTCTGTTCTGAAATACGATCACGCTGAATCACGCACAATCTAAGCGTGTCTTTATACCTATATATTTTTTCATAACAAGTTTTTTTTCTATGGTAACAAAAACATTTGCGGTACGGCCAGTTAGTTGCAATTATACTGAAATAAAATACCAATAAGGCTGCATACTTACATTCGATGTTTAAATGGGAAAATGCTTTGACCGATTTTGAAAGTGAATTTGTAAGCTTATACGAAAGTAAATTAGCTAAAGCGTAACTATACACCGAACAACACAGTGAAGAGCTTTTAGGCACTTTTAGTGTTGAGTCATCCACACCAAACAGGCGTGTAGTGTGACATCATCGGTCCCTATACACATAACACAGCTGTAGGGCTGTCATCCGGCTATTGAGTTCGTTCATCGGGATCCTAGGACTAGGACATCGATTGCATTTACACAGACTATATAAAAAATTAATATCGAATATTTAAAATTTTGTAAAAAGGCTTTACTACAGCAGCGGTATTAGTTACTAAGGAATTAGTCTAGTTTGAATTTTCAAGTTATATTTATACTTAAAAGAAAATACCGTATCTTCAATTGTTAATCGTCATAATAGATAAGTACTAATATGTTCTTCGTAACTAAAAGTTATGTTTTGTGAGAAAATGTCCAACAGTAGGACTAATACAAATTTTTTAATGAACAGATTGCGTGGAGCTTTATTTGGCGCTACACCGCGTATTGTGTTCGGAAGCGGAAAAAAAATTGTGATCCTCAAATGGTTGTTCCAAGTTTGTGTGTTTTGTGTGCCCGTTGTGCCCGCGATACAGGAATTATTAATACAAAACCTAATACTTGCTAGTGTATATAAAATCTGACTGTTATTTGAGACTTTGGACAAAATGGCGGCAACATGTTTGACCGAACCCTAAGCAAACACATCCCCTAGGTATCAGTGTACAATTTACACACTAGATGCGATGACGTCACAATGTTAATTGACTTTGTTCATGATACGAACACATACATTTTTAGTTTATTCTAATGAGGTCATACTTAATATCATTGTGTTTCAACCAAACGCTTAGGTTTAACTACATTGCACCTACATTTCATCCAATATGTTATAAGTAATATTATTATTGCTGTTCGAGACTACATAGTGACTACATATTTTGTATTCAAGATGCATTTTTTTCGTCACTCGGGAATGCAACCCGAAAAAACAAAATCTTACAAAATCTAAATTCTAAATATAGTCAGTTAGGGTGACTTATGCCAAAAACTAATAAACCAAACAAAATGTAAAATGATTACTCTATTAGTCATACTTTACGACTTTGATTGATTAAATGAAAATAAACTTGAATACTTGTTTTCGGTACCATAATTGGTATTTAATAAAAACCATAATTGTTATTTAACAGTATGTCTTTAGCTGGCTTGATGGCATATTAATAAGTATAAACTTATCTATCGAATACTAGACACGAAAGAAGCAATCATTCAAACTTATCCTTATGCGATATTCTTACTTATAATTTTGTGTGTGATAGTATGTTTAGTGCATTGTTGGTTTTAATTTTAATGTCACGAAGACTGACATGATTTTTTGTGTAAAGATAGTTTAATGACCAGGTATGGCGTAATGGCTTTTACGGATACTCAAGGATAGATTTATTTTTAGTGCCTTGTAAGCGAAGCCCCGTATTGGATCTAGTAAGTAATAAGATATCATTAGGTCTATGGAGACGGGTACTCGCCCTATCCTATAAAGATAAGCAATATTGGGTTAGTTCAAATGCCGGACCCTAGTTGCAGACGAAGGGTAAAAAGTCAAAAGATTTTAATCTTTCATTCGATACATTTATAAATTAAATAGCATCGTTATTTAAAAAGTATAGGTTATGAAATTATGAAATCTATTTTCACAACTTGTTTATTGTATTTAGCAAAATTCTAAGATAACCTAATATGTTTTTCGCATTAGAATAATAACCATGTTCACTAAGAACCATGTTAACCAATCATTTTATAATATGAATAGTTATTACTTGATAGCAATCGGCTTGCAATGCCAGTACTCGTAAGAATCCCTTTACCTAATTAAACTAAATACTCGTATTACAAGAGTGTTTACATCAGCAACAAATAGCTAGAGTTCGAATTCTATTCCTCAAGTCCATTTTTAACTTTCGCTGCTTAATGCTTACTATCTCATTATAAGCGACAACACAAACGTAACATAACAACGAGATAAAGCTAATTTCTTTAAAATATACATTAATTTGCTCTGTACCATTATTTCACCTATCATCTAATATTACAACGACATTGTAATTCTTACAAGAACAAAGGCGGACTTAATTTCGAAACATAAATTACAAACTTCACAACATGGGTTTGATAACTAGCTTTTTTGTACATAGAACAGTAGCCAAATGACTCAGTGTACAGTGTTAGATTGCGCTATTCGTCAATCAGAGTTGGCCGTGACTTTGCAGACAATGCTGTATGCGCTAGTCTTTGCCTTTTTATACCTTTTTGTTGTGTAGGAATCCGTTTACGTATGTATCGAATTGGGTTTTTTTTTGATAAATTACGTTATCATAATTCGTTTAAAAACTTTTTATAATTACTTACCTACATTATTTATTAAAGTTGAACAATGTAGTGCGTGTTCGGTGTTCGAATAAATGTTCCTGTGAGTTATCTGTATTGATACATGTACTGTGAAGAAATAAAATTATCCATAATATGTAAGACAGGAATGGATTCTATGTAATTGTATCCTTATTTTATGCTTGCGAAATACAGATATTCCAAGGGTTATGCTTGTATATATAATATACAAGTTAAAAAAATCTTTAACGCTTTCATTAGTAGAAATAATATTAAACCTCCATAAGACTGGGATCTTTAGGATATGCAGTTGTAACAAGGGACACAAATACATCTACGATATATCGGACATATCTATTTATAGATGATGCAGATTTTATCCGGTATAGAGATGAATAAACATCAACAATTGTTCTTTTGTTTGTTCTGTAAAAGACCGCAACTAGGAGTAATTCTTGTCCCGACTTAACAATCATTCAAATAATGGAGACAAAGAAAGAACATCCACTACCACTGTGATACGATGACCATTTAAAACAAATTGATTAGCAATCCTCAAATAATAATATCGATTTTGAAATTATTTATTATTTACCTGTAAATTATAATAATATGCTGAACCATATTACAGCATATTATTCTTGTTCCTTTTTTTACCGCATACAGTCAAAACGCCTGTGAAAATTAGCTGCGGTTCGATGACCTCTAGCGTGTCTATAATCATAGAGCTTGTCTGTGGTGCGAATGGTGATATTTGCTGACATGCGTTCGAATGTTTCGATACATGTGTGGTGCAGTTTTTTATCGATTCGGTATTTCCTTATTATTTAAGACTCATTGCTTGTATTGAATAATATTGATATAGTAGCAGTAAGAAAAGCTACACAACTAATAAAATTGAAACTGGTAGACATCTGTACATAGAATGCATTTAAAAACAAAATGTAATTAGAAGCCAAAGTAATTGTTTTAGATCTTTTGTCGGTATGTTTGTATTGTGCGCATTGTGTAAAAACTACTGCACGAAATTGAATGTGGTTACCACAGTTTTAATGCTGGAAGTCGAACTTAAAATCTCTTGCATGTTTCATCTTGATACGCAGCCTATAAGTTGAGTGTAAATAAGGTACCTACTTCCAAATCCAAAGCGTACGAAGATGGAGACAAAAACTAGTGTAACGATAAAAGACATAATATTATGGTGAATTTAAAAACAAGACGCCAGAACGGAATCTATACTCAAACCTGGAATTGGACAAACTAAAGCAATTTAACAAGACTACTTAAAATCACTGTAGGCTTTGTTATATTTAGGCGAAGTGTTGAGTGTACAGGAGATTTATGACCAATATGATCTTTAATAATAACTAGCGCTCGCCTAGTGCTCGAAATTCGACCAAAGTTTGCCTGTAAGATATTGCTGATATGTTATGTCATTATATATTGATATATGTAACCATAGTTACGCGCTTCGACTGCGTGTGTCAAATGCATGGTTGTGTGCGTGTAGTGTTTTTCATTAATTTAATGTATTTCTAATGCATATTTTAAAAAAATATTAGCAGTCGTCACTTCTTCTCTGTATAAACTATACGTATACGAAATTTCATACTCCTCCGTCCGCCCAATTTTCGTAAAAAGGGATCCAAAGCGTTCGCTTCACGTATTTAATATATAGATTGTTGTACTAGTAGCATAGACTTCTTTTAAGGGTTTGCAGCAAGCTTTCTTAGACTACAGTAATTGTACCTCTAGTCATTCATAGACTATAATAATAAAGCGAGTAAGCTTGTCTGCCACCGGAGTCGTATATAAATTTTGTTAACATAGCCATAACATTTTCTAAATTTGATTTTAACTTTTGCGTATACATACCTACATATTACCGACATATGAAGCTACACTAAGCTAATAGCACGTGCAAGGAAATAAGTAGGGCTTAATGAAGGGTTTGCGCTGCCGCGATACCTTAAAAGCTCGCTTCAGTGAGGACTTGAATATCCGCAAAGTATTAAGTTACTTTATATCCGACATGGCCATTGAAGGGTTATAAAATATCCGCCTCACGGTATCGAAATAGTGCAAAAATTATTGCTTTATCGAGATTTTATTGCTAAGATTATGCAGTGTTGTTTTATTTGTCGTTTGATAAATTACTATCTGGTTAGTCGCGTTCATAAGTATTTATGTGTTTATAAGCGGCTGATCGTAAGGTTTCGAATTGGACACTGGCAAATCGTAACTCTAATGAGGAAATTCTTTGTATTGTTTTTCTTTTATGAAATTCTTAGTAGCAATATTTTGGTAATATGTCAAGTAGATAGCAGTAGGATTATTCTTTATTATGTCGGATTTAAAACATAGATTGAGATATGTGTGATGTACCACAGAAATATATTTCTGAATAAACCTTTTCTGATATATGTAGTTATGTATATGGGTTTGTTAACGGTAAAAACCTAAGGGTGTATAGAAGCCCTGTATTTGTATTAGTTAACCCTAAAACACTGCGGTCGATGTGACTAAAGCAATAATATCCGCACTATGTCGGATATTATCCGATAATAGATCCGAGTCACGGACATTTTACGGCTGGAAAACGTGCGTGATATTGTTGCTATTGTTGTCAGCAAATGATTAATGAAACGTTTTTGTTGAAACTTGCGATTTAAAAAAGTAAGGTGTGGAGAAATTAATGGCATGTAGTTCTTTGCTATTATAGCGTATTACTATCGAAAACTACCATTTAGTGATGGAATTTGTTCTGTAAAGAGTATTAGTTTGTACCAATTTAAGTTGAATAAATGATTATTATTATTATTTATTTGGTTTTTTCCTCGCCCATTTCTGGGGACATTCGCCAGAATTGCGGGCTTTTGGCCAAAACAACTCTGGTGGTGAGATGACTAATCAATAGATAAAAACTTTCTGACGATCCTGCATGTATTTAAGATAACAGCAAATTTTGGTTAAGTTCTGTTAAAAAGCAATTTTTAAAAGCTAGTGCTAGAAGCTTAAAGTTTATTCATTAAAAACAAAAATACAAACATACAAATCTTTCCTTTTTATAATATTAGTATTATATTAGAGATAATCTAGTAAATGTCTGTTGGGTATCGCTTATGTTTAGGATACCATGGGACTGTTAAAAGCATTGGCGATGTCCACGGACACCGCCAACAGCACATCGCCACCGGTGACCGCCTCCTCGGCCGCGGCCTTCAGGCACATAACAGCCCCGACCGTCGAATGCCCCTGACGAAATCCAAACTGGGCGTCTGACAAGTCGGGACCAACCGTACTTAAATGCTGGGCGATGCGGGTAGCGAGGATCATCTCTAGCATCTTCCCCGCCTCGTCCAGCAACACAATAGGCCTGTAGGCCGCGACCGATTCTGGAGGCCGTCCCGGTTTGGCCAGCAGCACCAACTTTCCCTCCTTCCAGCACTCAAGGAACCGTCCCGACACCAGGCTCGCGTCGAAGAGGTCCCTAAGGCGGACATCCAGGTGATCGAGGGCCAGCGCGAGGCCTGGCCAATATGGGGGTCTCCCAGGTGGTCGGGCGTATTGAGGCGCTAGGTTTGCGGGTGGCTCTTTCCAAAACGGAGGCCCTAGTTTTTCATGGGCCCCGTCGCAAGCCACCTAGCGGCGCCTCGATAGTGGTGGGCACGGTTCGTGTCCCAGTCCAGGCCCATATGAGGTACTTGGGCCTGGTACTGGAAGGGCGATGGCGCTTCGACGAGCACTTCAGCCGTCTTATTCCGAGGCTTCTCGGCGCTGTGTCCGCTCTAGGGCGACTCTTGCCGAATTTGGGCGGGGCCAGCGTCGGCTGTCGGCGGCTCTACGCGGGGGTTGTCCGGTCGATGGCACTTTACGGCGCACCGGTGTGGGTCGACTCCCTGACCGCCCAGTGTAGAACTCTCTTGCGGAGACCGCAGAGAGTCATGGCGGTCAGGATCATACGCGGATACCGCACGGTGTCTGCTGACGCAGCCTGCGCATTGGCTGGAACTCCCCCGTGGGACTTGGAGGCGGAAGTGCTCGCCGAAGCATTCAAAGTTATGTCGTCGGTATGGTAGGAGACAGGTGTTCGTCCCCTCCCAGAGGTAATAAATACTACACGAAACCGAGCCCACCAGGGCTTACTTCTAAAATGGAAGGCCCGGCTGGAGGTTCGCCTAGCCGGATTCAGATCCGTTGGGGCCCTCCAGCCGGTGTTGGAGCGGTGGGCAGGGCGGCAGCATGGGACTCTTTCCTTCCGGCTGGTGCAGGTGTTGTCAGGGCATGGTTGCTTTGGCAAGTACCTGCACACAGTCGCTAAGAGGGAACCGAGTCCCATCTGCCACCATTGCGATAGTACTGAGGACACGGCGCAGCACACGCTCGAGGTATGTCCTGCCTGGGCGGTGCAGCGCCGTGAACTCGTCGACGTTGTGGGCATCGACCTCTTGCTGCCGGCCGTGATCAAAGCCATGGTCGACAGCGAGAGGAACTGGATAGCGGTCGCATCCTTCTGCGAGGACGTTATGTCGCGGAAGGAGGCGGCGGAGCGGATCCGTGAGGAAAGCATTCTTGCGAATCCGAGCCGCCGCCGGTGGCCCGGGCGACGCAGGCGCGCGTACGCACGCCTGATGCCGCCATAGTGAAGGCTGCGGGCGGGAGAATGGGGATCTCCTGTCCGCAAGCTATTGAGTCGGAGCGACGCTCCAAGTCGTGCCGGGGCGTCGCCGAGGAGTTGTCGTCTGCACGCGTTTCTTGCGTGAGTTGGGCACTGCTGGGTGGGTCGCTGATGTAGTGTCAGTTCCAGCGACCCACCCACCATCCAAGGCAGTAAGTTGGCACACCGTGGCGGGTTTAGTCGGTAGTACCCGGGAATTTCCATCTTTTCTCGGGTGAGCCCGACATTACCTCTCCGCTCCCCTTTTGGTATGCGTCAAGGCATTCACCAACGTTAAAAAAAAAAAAAAAGAAAAGGATACCATGGGACTGACATACGCTGTGCATTTCAAAATCCTCTTTGAAACGTAGTTGCGAGTCTATTATGATTATTTATTGTGCGTATTTACGCTATTAAACCATACATAATATATATGTATAGTTCAATAGTGTACATACGCGCACAACTACTCAAATCACTAAGGCTTCGTGTGCAAGTTAAAATAAAATCGTATGCAAGCGCGACAGATACAATTACCTCGCATTCATGCAACTTGTACTTTAAAACGATAATTGGATAAAAAGCTCTGTTCAGCACTATAGACTAAAATATCTATGTAAACACTGAACGGTTTGACATGATAATAGTTTTAAACACGAAAACAAATAATATGTAAGTAAGAAATAAATAAAGAGTTTATAAAGCCTTCAAGAGTAGTTTGTAGTTATTTCGTGACTGCCTAAAGCATGTAAATAAGTTATTTGATTATTTATCTGTTACTTGTGTTTTTTTCTGCATAACGTGATATTCGTTTTTCAAATTAACTGTTAATTAAAATTATGCTTATTGAATTTTTAACCTAACAATTATTCTGTACGTGTGTATGTCACTAAAGCCTTCCTAAATGGCTTGAACGATTTTAATAATATTTTTTAATCTTTTATGGGTGGTTTGAAATTTAGATTCGCCATTGGACCTGGTAGCACTGCGATCGAGTTCCAGGATTTGTTGTTGGGATACGGCGACGTCTTTTGAATCCGATAGTTAATTATAAAATGTTCAATTCAATTTTGATATCGATTAAGTATGTTTTGTTATTCATAAAGAATAAACTGTAAGGACAAGATATTATAAGTAAATCATACATTGTAGAGTACTGAAATGTGTTTATTGTGTACGTGAATGAATAGGTCGTTGCAAACAGTATACATTATTAAGTGGTCAACCTGTCTGTCACTGTTTAACTACTGTAAACAATGATATCAATATGTCCTTGCTGTTTGCGGTGCATGCGGTCGCAAGCCTCAATTGGAACAGAAGTGCATTTGCAGACATTAATCCAAGCCAATTAATAGAGCATATGTTTGTCATTATGTTGTTTTAAATGTTTCATTTGTTTCTTACGGTCAATGGTGAGAACCTAAGTTCGATGCCCTAGTGGGTAGATTCTGAGCAGACTCAAGCAAATGGCATTATGCCAGACAGCCACCAAGCAGCTCGCCAAAATAATAAAGTATTTAAGAGGACGAACAAAATAACCTAAAAATACAAATATTCTTGTGAAATACGGTTTTAATACCATGACATACCATCTTTCAAGCTGCTGTACATCGACATAATTTTTCAAAAAATAAATAATTTAATAACAATTTGCGGCAGACTAAAAATCTCATGGTAAACTTTAATTAAAAGTTCAATTTTGTTATTTTTTTTTTTAAATACTACTCTCGCTATAGGAATAATTCCTGACTCGTGGAGGACTTAACTAACACTCAAAAAACGGACACAAAGAACACCTAGAATTGGAACAACCATTAATTTGTGGATCACACATTTTTTTGGCCCGTGTAGGGATCGAACTCACAACACTCGGCGCAATAGCAGTGGCGAGGCGATCATTTAAACCACTACGCCATCTGTGCAGCCAATAAGTTGTAATAATAAATCGAGAATCGGTATCGGAAATTGTATCGCAGCTGTTGATAATAAGTCAATATAAATTTAAGACGGCTCATCGAGTCGGGGGCAGTCAGGATGTGATGCATCGTTTGGATATTCCCGCTCGATCTCCAGCCGATTGTCTGTGGTCGTCGACGCGTGACCGGTGAACTTCTGACTGAGTTTGAGTCAACAAGATACTGAAGAGAATCGTCTTATAATCTGTCAATGGACTCGTTTTGCGTTGCTGAAATATTATATGCACCGTAATGGGGACAAAATTACAAATAACTGTTAAAATTTTTGAATTCGAACGGTTTTTAATGTCAGAAAACAGTTGAGTGAATTTTTTTTAAATAATTGTCTATTACGATAATTTGTGACAGTTTTTATGAAACTTTATATGTATATGTAGTGCTGGTAGCCCAATTTTTAAGGCAATTGAATTTTTGATAAGACGATGCGGTTTTTATACCCTCCCATTACCAGAACCTAACACATGTACTTACTTATTAGGATAATAATATTAGTAATTAGCTACGCAAAATACTTCAAAACAAGACAACAAAATTTTATCGTTTTCTATAAAAGATTTATAAAATAGATGTTGTCGTTTTCTATATTAGATTTATAATAAAGGCATCCCGTGCCCTATGACCTCTGTCTGTCGAACGTATAGCCAAAAATAAGTCAATTATTTCCATAAACAATCGAAACTACTAAATAATGGAGCTACCTAGTATGGTGCCTAGTTTCTGCTGAAGTAGGCGTCTGTTCAAACCACAACCTACATAATTAAACACCCAC
The DNA here is from genome assembly GCA_963564715.1 of Catocala sponsa. Classification (NCBI taxonomy): domain Eukaryota; kingdom Metazoa; phylum Arthropoda; class Insecta; order Lepidoptera; family Erebidae; genus Catocala; species Catocala sponsa. The sequence continues at coordinate 6,872,914 of OY751334.1, forward strand.
CTCTTTAAACGTAACTGTGTTGCCATTTTAGTATATTATTAGTATTTATTGCGCCAATTACAAATGAACTCGTTTAAACAAACTCGTATTGAATAAAATTTTATTGTGATTGGATAAATAATCAAACGATTTATGCCATCGTATGTGGGCGATTTTATTATGTGATTGGTTGATTATTTTAAATCGTTTTTGGTAATGAATCTTTGTTTATATATGGTAGAAATTCGATTCTCATCCATATGGTAAATATTCATGACTAATTTAGATGCGACGTATAAAATATTTTCTTTTATATCGAACTTGAGGAGTGTTCTCACCAATTGTCGAATTAATATAAAAGGTAATTATCGTGGTCACATACCTTTTGATAGACTGCGTGTTTTAGTACTGGCTATACCTACAACCTGACTCAATCGAAAAAGGTGTATCTATAATTATCTCGCATGATCGCGTTATTCCAGTTTTCTGTTACATAAATCAGATATTCATTGTTTCATTTATGTAACAAACTTAAAAAAGTGATCACAATTTCAATTCAAGACCAAAATAAATTTAACGATATAAATATATTTTTATATAAATTATCTGACGTACGAGTGTACCAACAATAATTTCATAATCAATAATCTGCTCAAATATTATACTAATCACAACAAAAGTACTGGCCATAAATCTAAATTACTCTCGTCTAGTGACTGTTGGCAAAAACATTGAATTGAATTATACGAGCAATAAAATAGCTTTTGAGCTGTAGATAGATAGCTATCACTCGTCACGTAGATAGTGAATGGCATGATAGCTGCACGTAGACCTGGTACCGTTTAACGTGGAAATGACATTCGCTCTGATGTTATTGGACTTGCATCTTGCATTAAGTTTCTCTACACTTGCATCTATGATAAGATGTAAAATGAGACCGCAATGATAGTATTATATTTTATTCCTTAACCTATTCAGTCGCAGATGCACACTGGTGGTCATACACCGAATTTAATTTAACTCTGTTATTCTTAGAGATGACAGATTAAATAGTTTACTAATTTTGTTTTGTGGCAGCTGCACTAAAGCGCCTGTTTCGGCCAGTGTTCATTTGAGAAATATCATAAAGATTTTATAAACATTCAGATAATTATATGTCTTTGCAGAATAATATTGAGTATAGCCTAATTATCTCGCAATATGCTGTGTTCACAAAAAACAAACTCGCCTCATAAAATTTTAATCAAATTTGTTAGCATAAATGTAGATAAGATAAAAACACTATACGCTATCGCCTTACTAATAATGAAAAAGATGACGTAACTTTCTTAGGAATAACATTAGACAAACATATTGACTGGAAATCGCATATTAGTGCCACTTGTAATAAAATTATTAAATTTGTATATCTCTTGAGCAGACTTAGGAAAACCTCAACAATACAGACTACTCTGTTAGCTTACCATGGCTATGTAAGCTCAGTCCTAAGATATGGCCTTATACTGTGGGGAAATTCCACTGAAGCTAATAATAGATGTTTTATTGGCCAAAAGAGATGTATAAGAGCCATTGTCGGTATTGCTCCAGACGAATCCTGCAAACCACATTTTAAAACATTAGGCATACTTCCTCTGACCTGTATGTATATTCTAGAGATTTCTGTTCTTGTTAAAACCTATCCACACCTTTTCACCAAGGCCATGGATAAGTATCCGAGAAACACTAGGCATCCTAATAGGTTAGTTCTAGAGTCCATTCCGAGAACTACAATGTATAAAAATAATTGTTACTGTATGTGCATAACTATATATAACAAAGTTCCGGAATGTTTTAAAGACTTACCACTTTATCGATTTAAGAAACACCTTAAGGCATGGCTACTAGAAAAGTCATACTATTCCCTTAAGGAGTTTCTACGTTAAACAATTGATGATAATATATTATAAATTTATTTTTAAATAACAATGTCACTAATTTAATTGAATTGTCATACCTATACAAGAATTAGAATTATTTTAAAAATGTAAATCATTTCGCATGCGACATTGTGACTAAATGGAAGAGCTAAATGTATTAATTATACCACAACACCCTTAAATGTCCTGCATTTTCTGTGAAATAAATATCATTTATCATTTATCATTTAATAAGTCTACCATTGAAACATCGATACATATTCGTCTTCAGTTGATTGCATATCTATTTCTGTAGAAACTATTAGTTTGATACAAAGATGAAAAATAAGGAAGGTAATTATTGTGAAGTAATTTTCCAACTATTTCAGTAATACAAAACTAAATCTACCCGCATCAAAATCCCATACATCATACTGATAGTTTTATTACAGATAAAAAAATATTCTGTAACAGTAAGCCTTATTCATAGTTTTATTACACAATTTTTATCTGGTTACGAAATTACCGAACAATCTGCTATTACCCATATCGCCTTACACATGACCTTCCTTATCTTACTGACTACTGGTACCATGGCCTCACATATCGATAGAGAATTACCGTCAGCAAACGAAGGCTCTATCCCCTGATTGATGATTTACGTGCCGTACCATGCCGTACCGTCTTTTTTAAACAACGTCACGAAGCATTAAAATTGTAGGCTTTAAGGGGACTGAAACGGAGCTTGTTTAGAAAAGCTGTACAGTAGGACGCGGCTTTCAGTAAAATTCGATGATTTATAACTTGTATGGCAATGTGAATGTCAGTTAAGCTGAAAAGGAAGGGAGTGTTGTGAAGTCTTGGTAAATAATGTCGTGATATGGCATCAAAGTCGTCGGCCTTTATATTGTAAATACATTTACAAACAATGTTAAGCTTATAAATCATTTTTTATTTTTCTTTAGGTAGATATATAAACCACGAAGATTGAGCTAGAAATGTCACTTAGATTGACGCCTTAGATAAAAGCCTATTAAAATTTGCCGGAATGTATGTGATTTTCTATCAGACTAAAAAAATCTAGTGATGCCGAGATACGTAGACCTAGCCGACCCTATAATCAGCACCTCAGACCTAGATTTACGGTTTTACTACTAGACCACCGTGGTAGACCTTAAATTTAATAAATCAGGTGCCTATTTTGATGTCATTCATGGTTGTTGATAGTTAATGTGCAATATTTTAAAACTATGTATTTACGCCATATCAATGATCTAATAAATAAATGTAATAAACACAAACTCGTCAAGAAAGTTCTTACATAACATATGTAATCTATTTTAATAATATAATTCGAAAATTACACCTACATTACTTTTGCTGTACATATTACGGCAATGTAAAATATCAAATTTATAAATGGCTTGGCATGGTAACATCAACGATAAAATTGTTCTAAATTTAAGTCTATTTTCAATAAGCGACAGCTCATCTACTATGATATTTCTACTAGAGACGTAATCTACCTACAATTTTAATGAAGTTGGATTCCAAGATTGTATTATAACTTTGTCAGGCTGCGCCGCAACATTGCGACGTACTTGTCAAGATGGCTGGAATACAGCCAACATTGCAGTTTGCTCTATCACTTGACGATTTATGCTTAGCTGATATCTACAGATATCTTTTTAACTTTCAAGCTACGCTGCGTATAATTTCTCGAGGATTTGTAAGCTTTGCACAGATTTATGACGCAGAAATTGAAAAAAAGGATTTAGTATTTATAATATAGCATAAGGTAATGTAAAATCCAGACCCATAAAATGCTAATACGCGATTTTTTACGAATATATATTATAATTTTTCAGATGTACCTATTGTGACCTTTTTTCCCTTTGCTGCATTTTTAACTGACTTCTAAAAAGGAGGAGGTTTCTCAATTCGATCGTATATATTTTTTTTTATGTGTGTCCGCGGATAACTCCATCGTTTATGAACTGATGTCTTCAAACAGACCAGTAAGGTACCTAGCAAGTATAATAATACTTTATTTAAATTAATAGTTAAGAGATTTAGACAATAATTGACTATTTATTTTTCGTTTTTTAGTGCTGATGATTTTTTATTGAAGTCGGTATTACTTTTTTTTTAAAAGATTGTTTATTATAAGTTATGCACCATATGCATATTTACATGTTTTCTATAGAACACTGTACTTTATCAAAAGAAACATTTGTACGTTTATGTAAGTTTTATTCCTATAAAGGTTACATAAACATACAAATGTTTCTTTTCTAAATAATATGTACAAACAATTCGACACCAATTGAATAGTCAGCATTAACGTATGCAAAAGCTAAAATTGATATTCGAATATACCTCAACCGAATCCCCTGTGTACAAAATCCATCAAAAACTTAATTTAGTTTCATAAAGCCCCTCTTATTTGCTGTAGATAGGTGTGTCTGTTTCCAAACATGTGCGTATTAACATGGCTTCGCGTGTCTGCAATATAAAACCTCCCTCGGTAGAATAATCCACGTTTTATGATCGAGTAGGGGAACAGTCAGGACTTAATCTACTACATGTACCTGCATACTATTATCTTATAGGTACTTCCCTCGTATATGAAGTTAAAAATGTGCAAAAAGTACCTAATAGCTAAACTTAATAATACAGTGGAGATTTTCACATGTTTGCTAGCGTCGATTTGAGGTATCAGAAAATGTTCAATATTTTTTATAAATAGCTAATCGATCAGATAATAAAAAAAAAGTTATATGTCTTTCGTGCAAAATTTAAATAAAAACTTTAAATGCAGAATATAACATGTTTATTATAATATTCGAAATTTATTTTATTTGATTTTTGAGTTTTGAACTTAGCTTTTATTAAAAGTGCATAAATACGGGATTTATTGCTGGATTTAGTGCCTGCAGTCATAAATACACGTGATTGCTTATAATTTTTTTAACAATATCTGATACCTAACGATATGGAGACGTATACTAGGTATATGCAGCAAAATGACTGATGGCCTTCTACATAAAATATTCACATAAATTATTTATAATAAATACCTCTAACATTTCCAGACTCTTTATTCGTGTAGGTACGCGAATAAAGAGGATAAATTATACATGGAGGCGGTAACCAGGTTTCGTTCGAAGAGCGCATTTATTATTTCTAGCTTAGAATAAAATATTCAAATAGGTAAACTGAATACACGACATATTGTTTTACAGGATGCTTAGAATGTATCGTTCTTTTTTCAAATTGTATTGCGTTGTTTTAATTGTTATTCTAATTATGTAAGTAGCTAATTTTCAATTTTTTAATACTTTTCGATTGCAAATACACTACACAATGCTGTTTGTCTACGATCCTACGTCCACTAGAGGTGCTGCTAAATTAGTTTAGCTCTCCTGCAATAAAACATAATTCTATTCGTTCACAATTTTAAATACCGAACGACCATTTAACTGAGTTTAAAATGGTCGTTCGGTATTCAAAATTAACTTATTTTTTGTTCTGTTGTTTCTTAGACATTCATTTAAATATATATCTAAATTAATTTGGCGTAGCCTCTTACAGTCGGATTTTCGTTCATGTTATTAATCACAAATAGGGCGTCGATAGAATAATTGGCGCGTGTCCGTAGTTCGTGCGTAGCGAACAAGACGCATTTATCATTCTGAATGTTTCATTCATATGCCAAATACATATTGTACCTACTCGTACTGTCTCCGTGGCTCAGCGGTAGTGAATGCGACTGCCGCCCATGAGGTCTCGGGTTTAAATCCCTGGTCGGGCCAACAAAAAGTTATTGGGTTTTTCTGTTAAGAAATCTTAATACCAGCCCGGAGTTAGGAAGTTAGCGGTGTTAGACACCTCCGTGATTCTGAAAGCACGTAAAGCTGTTGGTCCTGCTTCTGGTCTCTCTCCGCTTGTGTCGGATTGCCGTCCCATCAGATCATGAGACTTAGGGAACAGACAATGCACTTGTGTTTGCGCACATAGGTACTTGTCCTCTATAATATCTCCTGCGCAGATGGCCAGTCACCGCTAAGATTGATTAAATTCAGTGTGGGGGACATTGTTATTACTTAGTGCAGCATAATATATCGTCGTTTCAAAGAAAAATCAAAGAAGTTAGTAAATTAAAATCTCCGCTGTTCCGCCGTTTAAATCACGAACGACTTTAGATACCACTACCAAATTAGACAAGAAATTTTATTGTTAAGAAAATTTACGTCACGCAAGCATCAGTATAAAACTTACTACACGGCAATATAAAGTTAACAGCAAGCTACTCGTAACTTGGTCCGCTTCTGTATCAAATTTAAATGAACTTTAAATGACACATATGCTATATAAAGCAACATCTTTTTTTATTTACTAGTGTTCGCCCCGTAGTCGTAACTTGACCATAATAATTATTCAACATTTTAGGAAAATATACATGAATTTACATTTTCCAATACTTTTCTTTTTACTCTAGGAAAAGGTACTAAACTGTTTTGTCTTTACGTTTATGTTATCAAATTATTGGCTAAAGACATTTTACATATTTTGATCATCTAGGTATACTAGTAATTATAGCTTTGCAATCATAACTTCTTGCGGTACGAAATAGAAAAGAACTAATGATCATTGTAGTCAATCAAAACAAACCTAAGAAGCTACTTATCACAGAATACGAAAAACAGCTAACAACAAAATGTAATTTCTTATAAGCACTAATTTTTTGATAAAGTTAAAGCCCTCGCACACATAATTTAATGAGTTTCTTTATCAGCTTTATTAAGCACACAAACATAATATTCTATTTTCATTACAATGCTCCCAACAATTTTCCACAAAATTATTTCATTAAGTTGTCAACAGAATGTTTTGTGACCCTATCAATGTGAAGGAACTTTATAGCTGAGGGAAATAGTCGAGCCTTAATGGCATGCAGGTTGTTGACCCCGGCATGATGGGATCACCTCGAGTCCCAATTCCATAATTTCATTTGAATATAGTCACGCATAGTCTATAAGTATTCCATGCATTGTTGCCAATGCCCGACAAAATAAAAGCACTTGTAATTTCTGTACTACATAAGTTCAGCTGTAGGTCATTGCCTACGTAATAGCTTTGAAAGTACATATTTCTTTTCTTCGAAAACTTTTCAACACCTAGGAATTTACCTATTTTTATTAAAGTTCTTACAATAAATTAGGTAGATCCAGGTCTAAAAGCCAATGACTGTCCAAAGGTATTAAGGCTGATACAACCATTACTTATTTCTTCTTTATAAACTTAAAAAGTGTTTTCTGTACCGTTATAATGTATCTACATCATAAATTAAATGGAGCGAACTAAATGAGATCACCAAAGTTCTGATGTATTGTAATACACTATTGTATTATAAGTCTAGCAAGTCTGTTCCGTGAATCGAACTACAGTAAATTAAAAATAAAAGATCTTTCTTGTATCAAACAGTAGTTAACAATGACTCGCATATTTTAACCGATAAGCGCCCAAATTAATTGGCTTTTCAATGCCGGATATAAACGCTTTCGTGCTTCTGTCTTCGTTTTAAGACACTATTGTGTAAGAGTATTGATTATGTAGAACGTTTATTTTATTATTAGACAATAACAACACATGCTATTTACATTGTTTACTTTTTTAAGCGAAAAGGGAAGTCTGATAAAAGTTTTAGGATAGAAAACAATTTGTTACGCATTATACCTAATAGATATTTCTCTTCCAAGTAATCAAAGATATTGGCAAATTTCATAAATGAATCAGATCTTTTTTGTTAGATAAATTAAGCCTACATACTTTAGCAATATCTAATGTCACTACCGAGATGAATATATTCTACATATAAGAATATTAGCTTAGCTGGAGGCGTTGACAAGAAAACTAGTAATTCAAAACACAGATTTTTAATCTTGCAACATAATATGCAATAAAGAGATCTTGCTGACTCAGGTCAGATAATATCTGTCAAGAAATAATCAGTAAAGATACAGAGTCTTAATCATGCGTCGGTCAAGTAAATATCTATAGGCCCGGCCTCTATTACGCAGAAACTAAATATAGTTAATGAAATGAAATTTTATCCAACCCTTTGAATTATTTTATACAAGACTCCATAGTCTTAAGCCTATCCCTTAAGAAGTAGACAGGCGTGTATTAAAACTACTCTACGCCAGCCATGCTTTTAGGTTCCACGTAATAGAGGGCAAGCCTATTTCTATAAACCACTTACAAGTTCTCAACACCGTGCTGCTCATTTCTCAACAGAAAAACATTACCAGCACGAAAAATAAAACCCAAAAACAAATTTTATAATCTATTCTGAATCAAATAACTCAAAAATCTTCTTTCCTTTGTTCCAGAGGGAATGCATCTCAGTCCACATCGGCCAAGCTGGCGTGCAGATCGGCAATGCTTGCTGGGAACTGTACTGCCTGGAGCATGGTATTCAACCTGATGGCCAGATGCCCTCGGACAAGACCCTGGGCGGAGGCGACGACTCCTTCAACACCTTCTTCAGTGAGACCGGCGCTGGCAAGCATGTGCCCAGGGCTGTGTTTGTGGACTTAGAGCCTACTGTAGTAGGTAAGATTCGTATAGGCTCCCAGTATACTGGAGAAGTTAGAATAAGTTTTCTTTGCTTAGTTCGAGTGTAGCAATAAGTTTGGGTGTGTGCTACTGGTAAGAATGTCTTGAAAAAGGAAGGCAATAACAGTTTACCAGGGAATCAATCTTTCACTGCTCCGTTGCTAAGGGTCGTGGTCGTAGCATATTGACAGATAACCTTCTTCAATAAACAGGCTATAAAATGCATGAAGAATTTTCATATCGGAGTGGTAGTAGTTCCAGAGACGTTGACAATCTCTTCAGCTTTTTAATATTAGTGTAAATACCTACATAGACTCACTCCTACATCCCCGAAGAGATGGATAGAGGTGACTTACACTCAGTTTGCTCCAACTATGGTTAAACGTCCCACATAATAGGAGGCAAGCCTATTCCTATCAGCCACGCACAGTTCTAAACACCGTGCTCCTGAATAAGTACATAAAGTAGGGTCTTGTGTCTGGAACGTCTCTACATTGTAATGTTGAGACTTGCCAGACAAAAAAACTCTGTTGACAAATTACCCAATAACACGTTGCCTGATCCGGAATCGAACCCTAAATTTCATATATGTACGTACCACAGTCGCATGCACTATCGCTGCGCCACCGAGAACCACGAAATTTTCGTGACTACAAAGTACCTAATGTGTATCCAGATGCGCTTCCACTACTCATGAGCGTAATGATAGACTGTCGGTAATAGCGGCGCGAGGTGTCGGGTTCAATACCCGCGCGTTCTATTATAAATTTCTATTATAAAACCGACCAACGAAGGCTTCAATTTAAAACCTCACGGTTACTTTATTTCGTTTTTTTTGCGTTTTATTTCTAAACGGATTTTAGTTCGGATTAGAGATCACTGTGTTAATGTACAATCGTAACAATCATATACCTATAGTAATAGATGTTTTTGTATTCTCAGTTCCAATTTTAATTGATAGGTGCGAATGTAGTTTAGCTATGTCACCATTTTTTTTTGGAAGTCTGCCTGCTCTAGATATAATCCCTGTGTCGCAGAAATTGACCTACAAAGACATTGTTTGTCGGTCAATAGGTGCGAGGGACTATATAAACATTCAAACAACGGATCGAAACGAATCTGTGGATCACACAAACCTTTCCCGTTGAATGCCCAGTTAGCATATTCTTAATTGCAGTACGGAATCTAAAAGTACTTCAGACTTAAAACATATATGATAAAATTTTCGCTGTAATTACTACTTTGCTCTTGTGTATTCAAGAAAAGATATTCCTGAATACACAAGCGCATATCTATGACGAAGATGAATAAGACAGTCAAAACGTTATCCGATTAAACTCCACTTCTGTTTATAAGAAAGTAAAGTAAAGCAGCCAGTTTATTCAAATATACGCACATACTCGTACACACGTTAATGGCGATATCTTAAAATGAAATCTAACGTTGTCGGACAAATTTCCATTCGATAGAAACCTAAGACTTCACGGTCGGGCCACCAAGTCACCAGTCACAGTCGGTTGGCTCAGCCGCTACGCCACAACGCTGATCACACCTTATTCAAATAAGCATCCAACAGTTTTTACTGAACATAGTCTATATGAAAGATTTGTGAAAAAATCTAGTTCTATGAATATGTATGTGGTAATATGTTTACTAACTCATTCGTGTTTAAGCATGTTCATATGGTTGTAATTCATTGGGAGCAGGTGTAATGGTTTTTAATTTTTTTGCCACTTGGTGCTATAGCAGAGTACAGTCAAATGAGTCAGACACTGAAAATAGACGAAACAGGACTTATTGGTTTTGACACGCCCCAGTGGACGATGTTAGGTACAAAATATGATGTATCTACAATAATATTTCCGACTAGTCATCGTATATTACTATTTCGTGGAACATGTTCGGCGAACAACCATACGGCATGGTTTACGTGGATGCAGTATCCTGTATTCGTTTGACACCAGAAGTTTAACTCGCGCGTTACTAACTCTGAAATGAAAGAAAGGATCTGCTTAAATGCTAGTGTTCTTGAATTGGCTCTGCTTAGTATCGAAAAGATCAACCAATAGGTAATTTAGCTGCGGTCTTTTGTAGGATAGAAGTATTTTTTAAATCATGCTGGTTAAGTTGATGTGAAGATTTTATTGTACCTACCTCTCTGGTGATGTGCACATTTGTATAAGAATAATTATATTCGATAGCACTTTCATAATCATCACATTCTCGACTATGCAAAGTAAGTAATGCGTTGTACATAACTTTATACGAATGTAACAAAGCATTACTATACTTTTTTAAAGTGTCTATTTACCAAAATGTTAATATCTATTCCTCAAAATTTAAATATCATCGGAGGTGCTCCTATCATTAGGTAGATTACAGATGGGTTAACGTACTTGATTTGTTATATGTGACTAATGCGAGCTTTAAAAAACCAAACTCGAGCAACTAATGTGAGGAAATATTCGAGTAATGATTGTATTAAGACAGATGTAGATCTACTACAAAAGAGCCCTACTTTCTTCAAAAGTTAAAATAAAAGTGCATCGACTGTTTACTTCTTCATAAAGTGGCTGGTGTTGCAATTATTGTCCAATGCCCTTTGACCATAGTGCAGAAATTTTAATCAGAAAAACACCACCTCATCCACGTAAAGTACAGGAAGCTATATAGCCTTTATTGCTTAAAGCTCTTAATTATCCTATCTTTATTAGCACTAAGCACTTAAGAATCTTCTAAACTACATTCGGATGAAAGCAATTAGCTCTCAAGTGGAGCATTCATCTCAATTTGTTTCGTTAAGACTTGAGAGTACTCTTGTGCACTCGATTCCCTTTTTTGTTTGTATTTTTCTTTCATCGTGCAGTGAGTCAAAGTCTGGAAATGTGTCCTCCGTCGGCGAGTGAGGTGGTGGTTTATTTTAAGGTTTACGATTATCGGCTCAAATTTTGTTGTTGGAAATAAAATATGAGCAACACGAATATTAGTCAGAAATCAAACAATGGCTCCAAATTTTCATTATTTTTTATAATTAATTTAAGGTTGATGATTCTCTATTGCTCAGGCTTATGTTTTTAATCACCCGTTCCTGCAAGCAGTTTGTACCAGATTTAAAATGACGTTTTACAATTTAATCGTAAAGTAACCGACTAATACCTACGTGCTACTTCCGGTTTGTTATATTAGTGTTGTTGTACCTAGGTTCGTTTGTGAAATCAGATTCTGAATCTGCGTTTCCTTTTGATTACTATGCTAGAATTTATCTACACAGATGGCGCGTGCTGAACTCGCCACTAGCAGTGCGAACAGTTATCCGTTTTGATGTCAACACATACAATTACACTACTAACTTAAACTTCACACAAAGGAAATGCCTAACCAGAGATTTGAATAAGTATGAGAACATTTAACCTTCTAGAAGCTCCTAAAACCTGGATCGAATTTAGTTTTATATTTGCATACATTTTACCCCTACATACATAGGTAGATACACATTTTATTTATTTATACATAATACCTATAAACGCTCTATAGGGTTTTAATTTATAATTTAACTAGATGCGTTCGCAGTTTCACCCGCGTTTATAGTTACTGCGTCGCCTCCGTGGGTCGTAGCGTGATGTTATATAGCCTATAAGCTTCCTCGATAAATAAGCTATCTAACACTAAAATAATTTTTCAATTCAAACCAGTACTTCCTGAATTGAGCGCGTTCAACCAAACAAATAAACGAACTCTTCAGCTTTATAATATTTGTATAGATTTATAATACATTATTCAAAGATTTCTGTAAGATCCAATTTGGGTAACAAATTACTAGTAGGTATTCTTGCTAACCCCTCCAGATTACCTAGAATGCTGCTTGTGATAGGAGTGGATTTGATAGTAGGTACAATGGGCGGAATTTGAACCTGATACATCTCAATCGCAAGTCCAATGCCTTATATTATTGATCTACTGACACTTTCGTTTTTAGAACATACGTCATAAACCAAACCACATCGTCTTCCTTCTTTACAGATGAGGTTCGCACGGGCACGTACCGTCAGTTGTTTCATCCAGAACAGCTTATCACTGGCAAGGAAGACGCCGCCAACAACTATGCCAGGGGCCACTACACCATCGGCAAGGAGATCGTTGACGTCGTACTTGACAGAATCAGGAAACTCGCCGACCAGTGCACTGGACTCCAGGTTAGATGGCAGTTATTCTTATCTTATATAGCTTAATTCTTGGAATGAATTGAATGGATGTAACTCTTCAAGAGTTATGGGTTATTCGTATGGGTATTCGGATGAAATTAAAGTGATCAAAATTGATTGTCAGAATCTTGTTGTTTTTCAGTTTCAGTTATTTATTTCATAAACAAATATACATTTGTGTCGAAATATTTGAATACACACATAAATACATTAGAATCGTGATTAGACTTTACCAAATATATAAATCAATTTTTATTCATTAAAATAATAATACTATAACGAAAATACATAATGTCATAAAAGATAGTCAAGATCAGTTGAAATCACAAAGGGCAGTTTTGTGATACAAGTCATCAATCAATACATCGTCGACGACGTCCGTTGACAATGGGCTTACCATTGGCCGGGTAGTATGCTTGTTTGCCATCTTAATGGTACAAAATCACAAAGCATCAAGCTTGTCCTCAAAGAATTAAAAGATTTAAAGTCGTTGAGAACAAACTCTGATACCAGCATTTATAATAATTCACTTGGCAGGGCTTCCTTGTGTTCCACTCGTTCGGTGGTGGCACCGGATCCGGCTTCACGTCGCTGCTGATGGAACGTCTTTCCGTCGACTACGGCAAGAAGTCCAAGCTTGAATTCTCCATTTATCCCGCGCCTCAGGTAAACTAACAAAAGCTTTAAGGCAAAACCCTCTTATAGGCAATCGAGCGGCGTAAGAGCGGAGTAAGTGTTGCGGGAGTTCGTATACGAACATAATTATCTGTTTCCTTCTTTTGCCATGTTTGTAAAATAATATAAAATTAATTAATCTCTAGGCCTGCTGAAATTTGGCACAATCCTACTTAGGAAGTACCGCCAACTTTCAAGAGATTTTTATATACGAAGATCGAAAATTGCGATCCTTTATGCTGAAAGCGCAGTAACTTCTTTAATTTTCCAGTGTCATCAACACATTTGTGATATTTAGTCTATAATATTGCAAGCATCTATAAGAAGAGTAACCAAAACTCACGTATTCTTCTCTCCATAGGTATCAACTGCCGTCGTGGAGCCATATAACTCTATTCTCACCACCCACACCACGCTGGAGCACTCCGACTGCGCCTTCATGGTAGACAACGAAGCCATCTACGATATCTGCAGGAGGAATCTCGACATTGAAAGACCAACCTACACTAACCTGAACAGGCTTATTGGCCAGGTATGACTCATTTAATAGTATAAGGAGAGCCTTAACATTATCACTTTCGCTGTGATTCAGACGTACTTAATTGGTATCATTCACTCTCATAATATTATTCATCTGTGGTTACAATTTGGTTTGGATCACAACCTGAGTTTCTTTCAAAAGCTCAAGAGGCATTTAGAATAAAATAGTAAAAATGGCACGGTTGAATTGTTAAATTATTAACATTTTAAAATGTGAATGTACTTAGATAGATTACCTAACACGTTTCATGGTGAGGTTTTTAAAACCCTTTGACAGTGTAGGCGTCTCTACTACACAAACCTACATTCTGAACCCCGTGATTATGCTTGGAGTCAATAAATCAGAGCAGCATATAAAACTGCGATAGGAAAAGTCCTGAACCTTCTTTGTTTTAACATTTTAAAATGTGAATGTACTTAGATAGATTACCTAACACGTTTCATGGTGAGGTTTTTAAAACCCTTTGACAGTGTAGGCGTCTCTACTACACAAACCTACATTCTGAACCCCGTGATTATGCTTGGAGTCAATAAATCAGAGCAGCATATAAAACTGCGATAGGAAAAGTCCTGAACCTTCTTTGTTTTTCCAGATCGTGTCTTCCATCACGGCCTCGCTCCGTTTCGACGGTGCCCTCAACGTGGACCTGACTGAGTTCCAAACTAACTTGGTGCCATACCCCCGTATCCATTTCCCACTGGCGACCTACGCGCCCGTCATCTCTGCTGAGAAGGCGTACCATGAACAGCTCACCGTGGCCGAAATCACTAACGCTTGCTTCGAACCAGCCAACCAGGTAAGAATATTGCGGATCCTCACATCTAATATATGCTTTCTTAAAATAAAACTGAAACGCAATGTTAATGGCAAATTTAACATTGCATACTGTTTTCATGAATATTTGAGCTTTGTGGTTATTGAAACAAACATTTACTGCCACTATGGTAATGCACGGACAAGAATATTATAGAATAGAACGTACAGGAGAAAAGCTTGTGCCCTTCAAATTAACGATACAAATTGCCAAAAACGTGCCCTGCAATAAAAGATAATTTTGTTACCAATTACATCAATTTTCTTTTTATTATAGATGGTGAAATGCGACCCCCGCCACGGCAAATACATGGCCTGCTGCATGTTGTACAGGTAACTAACATTTCTTGTTAAAGCTTCAATGGCATAGGTATACTATAAACTCTTATTGGATTGTTTTTACTTTACACTCTGTTTTTTACAGAGGTGACGTTGTCCCGAAGGACGTGAATGCAGCCATTGCCACCATCAAGACTAAGAGAACCATTCAGTTTGTCGACTGGTGCCCCACTGGCTTTAAGGTAAGGCTTGCTTATAAGTATGCCAAGCGTATGCTACAGATACGAAAATGTACGAAAATTGATTCATCAGCATAGAAAACATAGTTGCGATAACGTCTCATGGACTGACAACCATGTTTGCAATTCTAAAACTATAGATCGCTATGCAGATTATGTAGTGTTTCTGAAAAATATGACACACTTTACAGACGTAATGTCTAGATTTTAACATGCATTAATTACATCTCATACTCTGCAGTACACCTTCAGTAACGACTATGGAACTCACAAGCTGCGATTATAATATTTCGATCTTGTGTGTACGCAGGTGGGCATCAACTACCAGCCACCAACGGTGGTCCCTGGAGGAGACTTGGCGAAGGTTCAGCGCGCCGTCTGCATGTTGTCCAACACCACAGCCATCGCTGAAGCGTGGGCCAGGTATAGTTTAATTCCATTCGCAACTATATACATAGCAACGCTTTCGAATGACTTGGAAGTACTAAAATACATACCTACCAGTTTCTAAATAGACAAATGATAATTAAATTCAATCACTTAAATCACTATGCCATCTGTGCAATGGCCATCGATCTCGCCACTACCATTGCGCCAAGTGTGGTGGGTTAGATTCCCACACAGGACCAAATTTGTGTGATCCACAAATTGTTGGTCTGACTTTCCTTTGTTTGATTGTTTATAAAGCAAAGCCCGCAAACATGAATAATTATTACAAGTGCGGGAGCTGTCTCTTTTAAATACAAATTATAAAAAAATAAACATATTTCGTCAGCAATGTTATTAAGGACTTACCTACGTACTAGGGATGAGCGAAGTTTATGCTGGCATTGAGACCTTCAGCGCCTAAATACAACATTCAAATCTATACTAATATTATGAAGCTGAAGAATTTGTTTGTTTGTTTGAACGCGCTAATCTCAGGAACTACTGGTTCGAATTGAAAAAATATTTTTGTGTTAGCTAGCCTATTTATCGAGGAAGGCTATATAACATCACGCTTCGACCCACGGGGGCGGTGCAGTAACCATAAACACGGGTGAAACCGCGGGCACAGCAAGTGTGTAGGTATACTGAATGTAATAATACGTACAAAACTAATATACCAATTATCTGTTAATTTTGCTTTGCTACCCGAAGCGTAGGTTTGCCTTCCGTAAACAAAAATCCATTGAAATTTCAAGTACCTACTTAAAAGATTAAATTTAATTAAACTGTAATGTATCCAAGCCTGACAGTTATTAGTAGCTAATCCATGAGGCTTATCGTTGTGATTAACAGAGCGTGTGGTGTCCATGCAATAGTATGTACAGTATGGAAGAGGCAGGTTAATATAGGTATCTAACCATCTAGTAATGTCGAAGATTAAGGAAACTATATATCCATTAAATGTTGTCGCAATACAAAGCAAGCATTTAATGTATACAGTCGGAGCGGCGCACCGGCGGCTAGACACTATAGGTTTTTAATTATGACTGGCATTCTAAGACTTGACAGGTTAAGAAACAATGCAAATTGACTATCGAGTACCTACCTAGACTTTGCAACCTCCCGTCTTACCACATCTCAATGAGCATAAACTGAAATCTGAAAGAACACATGCAATGGCAACGATATCTTTGTTATCTCTAGACTAAATTATTTATTAAATGATAATTCCTCATTTCAGACTCGATCACAAGTTCGATCTGATGTACGCCAAGCGCGCGTTCGTCCACTGGTACGTCGGAGAAGGTATGGAGGAGGGAGAGTTCTCCGAAGCTCGTGAGGACTTGGCTGCTCTGGAGAAGGACTACGAGGAAGTCGGTGTAGATTCCACTGAAGGCGAACTTGACGAGGAAAACGAATATTAGAGTGAAGAATCATTGGTCGTGGACAAACTGGGACGAACTAGAGTTGGGATAAACTCGATTGAATTTTGTGATATCATTGTAACTATTTTTTTATTCAACAGCTATCGTATGTCGACTAACCAAAGCCTTTACAAAATATATGGAACATTTAAAACCGTGTATAATTGGTTAGTAACATCTGACAGCTTTAGTCGATTTCAGTTTGAACATAACCGTTCTCGCATTCTCTGTGACGTTTTTATATATTCCTTGAATTTTTATTTTAACCCGATGCCGTCAAATAAAATAATAAGTTTTATAATAATATTAACATAATATTTAGTAATAAGGAATGTGAGCTTGAAAGTATAAGTGTGGTACAGTACAAACTTTTGAGACAATCTTCAACGAGTTGAACTTAAAGTTTGGTATTCTGTCGAATGTAACAAATTAATTTGCATTTATTAATTATAAAAAAAACAATGAAAAATTGGTGATATTCTAACGAACAGTGTTGGATATAGTTTATATAATTTATATCGTAAGCTAACTTATTAAAAACTTAATTTACGCTTCCCAGAAGTGGTTTGTGTGTTTCAGAAAACTTTATTTTTAATGCACAATAAAGATTTTTTACACATAGATAATATTAGGTTGTATTATTTATACCCATCCCAGGAACCAAAAATAAGGGTTATTCTTCACATAGCAGTATACGCATTTGAAACAGACTGGAATCCAACAATATGGCATTTGCGTATGCTTTCATTTAGGTATAAAAAATATTCCAAATAAAAAAATGAAATAATTCAATCATACCGAACACGAATAACTTCAAAGTAAGTGTATTAAATAAAATCCAATATCATAATACAATAGTTTTATTCATATAAAACAGATTTCACTTACAGTCACAACTATATAATCACATTATTCATAATAAATGGCTCAAAACAACAAACAACCATATAAGAGCTTAACATTACAACATCTAGCTTCACTTGGTCTAATCTATGACTGTTATAAATTCATACAAAACGGGCCCTCATTATTAGAGGCCCGGGGCTGATATCATTTATTAAAATGCCATCAACTTTTATTTTACATATAGTGCCCTTTTAAAAAGAATACATTATAAAACTTCAAAGTAAATAAAAAAGCTAAAGGAAAATGCTATGTACTAAATATAGCATTTTCCTGTAGCTTTTTTATTTACTTTGAAGTTCATAAATCGGTGTGTAACAGTACTTAGGACAGCTTTATGACCTACATGAATAAATTACTTTTAATTTCTTTAATTTGAACAACCTTGTTTATTATACTTGGTGTAGTAATGACTAAATAAGTCCATTATATTTTGAGTAGTTCTTGTACGTTACAATTCTAGACACCATGCTGCTGCAAAGTACTTATAAAAATAAATACTAATACGTATGCTACTTATAGTGACAATCGAAACAATTTATTCAAAAAAAGAATCGTGGTTACAGATTGCATCAAATTCAAATTTACCCCATATGCTTTTTCTTTTTAAGAGGGCAGCATAGCCTGGCCACTAAAATAAAAATACAATTCATTATAATTCGAAACATCATAAAAAGTATGCTGTTGCCATGCAAATAGGTTTATTGTTTTACTGTACAGGCCATATTTATAATATAACATGATATTTGGGTAGCTCATCGCGCCATCAAGCGTCAAGATATCGTAACTTCGTGACATTAATACAATTCGTGTATATAAACATAGTTAAGTATAATATACATACATATTTATAAGTATATAAATTCAACTATGAGATCGTTGTTGGAAATAAAATTCGTTAAAAAAAATATAATATTATAAGACTAGGCACATATATATTATTATATTCTAGTAATATTCTGGCTATACATATAACAATTGTGTATATTCAAAGTTCACTACAAAGTTAAGTGTCATATTAAATAACCTGTTCATAATTTTAGACCATAAACAGAATAAGAAAAGAGGCACCAAACATTTGATCAAACATTTATGCTATGAAATAGTTTGACCAAACTCTATCATATTTGAATCATAATTATAATATTTTATAGTTTGACCAACCCCTATCATATTTCAATCATATTATGATATCATATGCAAAATAATCCCCTTTATATGTGTTGAGTCATACAACTCGCCTGTGCCTGAGGCGGGGACTGCGGCGAGCGGGTCGTGCGGCACAATGGCCATCGACCCGGACGGTGCCCGAGCTACATGCACTCAGCTGTGATCTGCGTTAACGCATCATCGTGTTTGCGTTCTCAAACTTACATTATACTTGCGACTTTTAATTTATTTAATTATTTGTTTTTATCTCATCAACTGAGCCATCGTCGCAACCATATGTAAACTAACATTAGCTTAAAAGAATCTGATTGTTCTTTATCTGTTTGTGACCATGGTCAGTGCAAAATGGCCGACACGTCCAGTTTTTCAAAAAATATGTTGTTAGTGAGCATGATCGCATTAATACCCGCTTTCAGTTATATAAAAGAGGAATCTGTATACGAAACATTTTTGTAACCTTTTTTAAGGATATTGCGCGGAAGTAGAAGTTGGCGATTTGGCATAGATAAAGTTTATATTATAGAGAAAGAGTGCAGAAAGGTGATATTTATAAAGATATGAGTTACGGTCAACCACTGGTTAACCATTGGTTTAAATAAAATAATGCAAAAATGTTATTTTGGAAGAAATAAATTAATATTTTGACATTATTGACTATAAAAACGAGTCTGAATATTTTCTAAAAGGATGAACAGGCATTTACAGATAACTTACAGATACTTATTGGCAGTGCATTCTTCGAAGTATTCTTAGCCACAATAATTTAAAAAGTATCATAAACATTACAAATTAATAATAGTGAAATGGCTTGTCCTTAAAATAAATAAATTCATTTGTTAAGTAAACTATGTTCACACAGAGAATAAAGAAACAAAAAATATATTATAACATATTATATATGAACAGAATTCCTGTTGTTTTTCATTTTATAGTGTGAGATAGCCGTATGACAGAAAGAAGGTCCAGGTTTAAAGATAGGATAGTGTGTGGAAGGCCATGGTCTAGGTATTTTAGAGTAAAATGGATGTGATCTTTGACCAGCAGTAGATTGCAAAGACATAAACTATCAGCGAATGGTTATATGTCACCTAGACAGTATAAAAAACATCATTCAATATTTTCTTGTCATCATTAATTCTGGTGTATATTTTGTATAAATATACATAGTTCACAATTGTATAGATAGATAACTAGCATAAAAAAGTTAGTTTAAACATTTAACAAAAATGTGCTAGTTTGTGATTGCGCTGGTAACGCCTCTGGCGGCAAAAAAATGCACTTAATTTCCTATTTACAGAAATACGCACTTACCTAGCAGTAAGTGCGTGTTTTTGTAAGGCATTCAAAATTTAAATAGTGACCTCATTCATACAAGAGCATACCAAATAGTCTGCATAGAAGAGCTATTCTAGCACATTTGAGGTTTGGAAGAATTAAACAACAGCGCCTCTGGCGTTTAAGTAAATGAAATAAACTGGCAGTTAACATATTTTATGAAAATATACTTATAATCTACAAAACGGTTATACTTTTATTTGTTGTTCAAATATACCTGACAAATATGTGCTCAAAAAAATAATTTAAAAATTTTGATTTTAGAATTATTAGTATTATTTTAATTCCTGCACTTAAGCTAATACTTGTCCTCGGCTCACTCGTTGGATAGTGCTAGAAACCACGTCCTCTCAATCGAAAATCCAAGCTTTAGCTACTGGGTTACCACCACTTTTTGTTATGTCCAATCGAATCGTGGTTCTTCGTCAGAATCACAGCATTCTGCTGATTTTATAACTAGTCAGGCAAGTTCAACAAATATACATATATTGCCAAGGGTAGGAAACACAATGGTGTATAAAACTCATATTAAGCTAGCATGTTTCTAAGTAATATGGAGCAAGTTTATTGCATGTTATATAATATAAGATTGGGGAAAAAGTTTCTTCGCATTTTATATGAAAACTCAAGACATTATGTGCCATTTTGTTCGATGACTGTCTGCCATCTTGTAGGTAGTGACATGATCCATTGCTGTAGAAATTTTGGGAATTCTGATATAAAAAACGCGACAAGTAGTTTTGGCAATCCTCTCTTGATGTTAACCTGATACTGTCTAAAGAATTCTGAAGAGACCGAAAAAGATGGAAATCTGAAGGTGCAAGGTCAGGGCTATATGGCGGATGCATTAATACCTCCCAGCCAAACTCTCTTAATTTTTGCTGAGTGACTAAAGATGTGTGAGGTCTAGCGTTATCGTGATGAAAGACCACACCCTTTCTATTGATTAATTCCAGCCGCTTTCTCTCAATTTCTTGCTTTAATCTCATCAGTTGTTGGCAGTAGAGATCCGAATCGATGGTTCTGCCCGGCGGTAAAAGCTCATAATGAACAATACCCTTCCAATCCCACCATACACACAGCATCATCTTATTGCGAGTTAGCCCGGATTTTGCCATAGTCTGTCAAGCCTGACCGACCTTTGACCACGACCTTTTTCGCACGTTCTTATCGTGCGTGATCCACTTTTCATCACCAGTTATCAATCTCTTCAAAAACGGTTCGGTTTCATTAGGTCTCAATAAAAAATCGCAAATGAGTACACGGTTCATTAGGTTTCTTTCAGTGAGCTCGTGTGGCACCCAAATATCGAGCTTTTTTATACAAAAAACCCATTTTTCAAATGGGTCAAAACTGTTTTGTTGTCAATTCCCAGATCTTCAGCTATTTCGTAATTACTGATATGCCAATCTTGCTCCACTTTTAAAAAAATGGTGTCCATTTTATTCGTGACAGAGCGACCAGAGCGAGGTGCATCTTTGACATCAAAATTCCCGGATTGAAAACGATTAAACCAACTTTGTGCTATTCTTACTGACACCGCAAATACAAATTTTTTTCGCGGCTGGCGTTGCATATTTTCCTTTCTTGTAAAAAAATTTTAAAATGTATCGAATTTCTTCATTAAATTTACTCATTTTGACAGAAAGAAAAACAAATAAAAACCGGCGGGAAACAATATTTTACTAAATTGTTTCTTTTTTTGAAATGTATCTTTTTTAATGGTATCAAAACCAGCCAGATACAACTAGTACAGCCAAAGAGATTTTATTAAAAATTTATACAGACTATATACGAAAAGACTTTTCCCCCAACCTATTATATATCTTACATTTACTTTTCTAGGTTATGTGCTGCTACACAGAGTTCTCTAATATGAAATGACACAATAATATTTTGGTCAAACAAAATATGTGAGTTTAACCGTTTCATAGATTACGTTATAAATGCCACTGCCGAGTAAACAATTAAAATAGAACCTTAGGCACGAAATGTAACAATATTTGTAAACTTTTTGTGACACATCCTCATATTTGTCGAATTCGAAGAGTATAGGACTGAATTGGAAGTGTGTTCTGCACTTCGAATATAAACCTTAGCATTAATTTACTTTTTAAGTTATTTATTCCACACACATAGTCAGGGTTATGCTTTCACACACACACATCACGTTCTTCGTGTACATACGTCGGCACATTAAACCTGTTTTTACTACAAAAACATTTCCAAACTCAAATTAAATTATAATAGCACTACTGTTATAGAAATATTCCTATCGCACTCTTAATTAAACAGAGACTTAACACGAAATTTGGCAATTTGAATTCTAATAGTGTGTTGGTTAGAGTTCAAATTGCTT
Source organism: Catocala sponsa (assembly GCA_963564715.1). Taxonomy (NCBI): domain Eukaryota; kingdom Metazoa; phylum Arthropoda; class Insecta; order Lepidoptera; family Erebidae; genus Catocala; species Catocala sponsa. The sequence continues at coordinate 6,895,778 of OY751334.1, forward strand.
TTCAAATTTATGAATTGAGTCGCTGTTTTATTAAGAGTGCGCTATGTAGGATGGTAACCAGTCGGCTTACGGGTAAGTGTTCAAACTATTCGTATATAGAACATACGGATACGTCACAGAACACAGACACAGTCTGTTACACGAGTAGTACGCGGTAGGAGCGGTTCAGTTGGGCAGCGCTCGGCTAGTCTCCGTGCGCCTTGTGTAGTGTGTCGGGATGCGCGGGCGCGGCGGCGTCGCGCGGGAACCAGCCGCGCGGCCCACGACCTAAGCCGTCGCCAATGAGTTTCTCGCCGAACAACCAGTGACTGGAATAAACACAATTATATTTCTATTGTTATTTTTTTGGTCTATTCCCGTTGTCCCAATTGACGTTGTCCCCATTATGGGAACAGCGGGAATACATAATATTTCCTTCCCGTTATCCCCATTAGCGCTTTCCCCTTATGGGGACAACGGGACGTCATAAAAATTTCCTTCCCGTTGTCGCCATTGACGCTTTCCTGTTACGGGGATAACGGGAACTTATAAAATATCCTTCTTTTTGTCCCCATTGACGTAAGCATAATTTATATACATACAAATGAAACAAATTATCTAAGCATAATAGAGTTCACCAAAAATAATAATTGCACAGCAAAATATGCTCACCAAAGATACTAATTGCACAACAAAATATATTTAAAGAGATCAAACTAAGTCGACGGCGCGCGGCGCCACGCTTCGCGAGGCTCCTATTTTTGTGTGGTATAATACCATAATTTACGTGTGCTAATGCTTTGACGCATACCTCTCCGCGGGGCGACGGACGGAGAGGTTATGTCGGACTCACCGGGGAAAAGATACCCCGGTAATACCTACTAAACCTACCACGGTGTTCCTCGACATAATCATAGACGGCGAGGCCGCGCGAATCACTTTCACATGTTTTGGTATTCTGGCTATAATACCAATATATAGTTTGTAGCAGCGATGTATCTGCGTGTAGGGTATTGTGTGCGGAGGTAAATAATATTTCGAGATTATAAAATAATATAGTCTAAACGACTATCGGTAACGAGGTATACACGACGACTATTTAACTTGGGGCTCTATGCGCAATGCGACGCGACATAGTATATATATTTATGCGTCAGCATTGCCACTACACATGCAATCGCGACCCTGCCGTAGTTTCGGTCCGCCGTGTGAAACGGCAGGCCACTACACAAAAAAATACTTCCCACGCACTTGGGAACACGCACGCCGCCTCTCGGACCTGGTGCTGATCGGGTAGCGACCAGGCCCACGCAGCCCACTACCCCCAGGTCAAATCTTAGGGTGGCTGGAGGTCATCTCGCGCCCTCCAGCGCCTGGTTCTGCGGTTGGGGAGAGGGTTTAAGCACTCCCTCTCCCGCTCCGCCACCTCCTTGATGGAAATTACTTCCTGACAGAAGGAGGCGACGGCGTTCCACGATCTCTCACTCTAGACCATAGACTGAACCACGGCCAGGAGTGAGAGGGCAACCAGTCCGACTGCCGCGATCAACTCACGGCGCTGCGATGCCCAGGCGGGGCAATCCACCAAAGTGTGCAGCGCCATGTCCACAACAACATCGCGGCAGTCGCCACAGGGATGACATCCGGGCGTCGCCTGCCGGCCTATGCGACACAGGAACTGGCCAAAACTACCGTGGCCAGTCATTACCTGTGTCAGCCGGAAGGTGAGGGCGCCATACCGCTTCTCCAGCCACTCCTTAAAAACGGGACTTACCGCCACGCACACCAAACTATAACAGCAGACTCTGATATGAGTTTGATTGTGAAATTTAACAGAATTGACCGACTGCTATAGATTTAAGCGGCAATTGCTAAAAAATTATTCTAATTTGGTTCAACTCACCGTCTTTGTCTAGTAGCTCTGATGACGTCACCAGGTTTCAGCGGTAGCCTCGGCTCGTCAGTGCAGGGCGCGGCGAACGCGGCGCGGGGCCTAGAGAACAGAGGCACCCAGTGTCCTGAATACGATTCCACGGCGGTGTACAGCCGGGAACGAACACGCTTATCCTGCTTCTGTGCTATTTGTTCCCGCTGCAAAATAAACATTATTTTTGAAATATTCTATGTATTTTTATATTTCTATATATTATTGCTTTGATTTTTTCTTATACTTCATGTAATTTTATTGGGAGACCTGTGACGCATACGTCACCACTGTCACCACCGTCATACTCACATATTGACACGAGAAAAACTCAACTTTTCCAAGTGAACGCGGACTTTTTTTGATGTGTGTATGCGTGGCCATTTCTGTTTCCATACATTCATGCAAACGTTGATGTATATAAAAAAGAGACAGGTGAACCGTGACCTACCCTATGATTGCTCCAGAAAGATCGATTTCAAATTGGGTCTGTCTGTAGGCCACAGGTGTTTCAAGCTCCTCCAAGAAATAATGCCTAGATATCGCAATTTATACATAGGCTCACGACTATACAACCAAAGGTATAGTCAGAGGTGTATTACAGTATTATTTATATTGCCGGAAGAGCAGCGATAGCTCAGTGGGGAGATCAATAGACTGCAATGCAGAGAGTCTCGGGTTCGAACCCACGTCGCGCACCTCTGATTTTCGGAAGTTATATGACTTTTCGAAATGATGTGCGTATTGATTGACAAATCTATGGCAGTCGTTATTGGGAGTGTCGACAAAAAAGATCCCACTGGGTCGAAGTGTCGCCAGTCTACACTGACTGGCGCCCACATAAGATAAGATATATTGCCGGAAAGCACGTAAATTTGATATGTTTCACTTGTACCTACGCATACGCGAATTTTTGAAGTTAAACCAAAAAGGCACCCTACACAGGAATCGATACTGCCGCCTCAATATCATCAGCTTAAACCACGAAACCGATCAAGCAACTGAATTAATCGAACGTTTACTGTAATTTTTTGAAGGAAAAACTTCTTTAGCGGCGTTGTGCACTTTTTTGTGATGGGTAAAAAATTTTAAACTCGCGTCAGGACACGTGACCTAATCGAAAATTCGTAAGACGGAGGGAGAATCGTCATGTTTGTGTACGAAAGCGCAATAAATGAATATTGTATTTTACCACATAAATGATAGTACTTTTATACTGATAATTAAAGCAATTCGTGCAAAATTATACCCTAACCATTCCAAAATATCAAAAATGCCCAACGTTAATATTAAACTTTTCACTTCTGCTGGCACTCCCGGAGTGCAACCCGTTGATTTTTTTTATTATGTTTATATAAGAGAGGTCGCGGATTCGAATCCCACCATTTGCACTACTGACATGAACCCACTCCTAACACAAGCATTCTAGGTTAGCTGGAGGGGTTAACAACAATACTAGTAATTTGGAAGCTAAATTGCTAGTAATCTTTTTAAAAACTAAGAAAAGAAATAAAGTCCAATTTACATTTGTAAACCCAGGAATCGAATGCACATACATGCACGTTAATACCCCTGGACCATCGCGGAAATCATTTTATTGTCTTACCGTCAGATCATACACCCCACATCCTTCCTTCACCGGCCACTTGATCCCATCATATCGCGACCCAAACAGCACTTGTTGTACATTCTTCGACCATCCTACGTTGTAGGGGAACACAAATGGTGGTAGACCTTGCTCTTCTCTCCTGCCCACCGCCTTTTCTACTATCCAGTCTTCTATTGTAGTTTGGTTGCGGAGTATTCCTCGGATCTGGGTGGAACATAAAGTTTTTATTTAGAATGGAATAAGAATGGCACTTTTTTAGTAATAATAATGTTACGCCCAGTGCCATCTCTCGGCATTGTGCGGTAGACTCGGCAGTTCCCTCTTATAATTTATTACAGCGCCATCTATTGGCATCTTACGGAACTTCGTACGCGAAGAGAGAACGCTGGTACATTCTCGAATGTTCATACTGTTTACATACCGGGTATGGCGTTTCTAGAAAATTCTGGAAATACTTTAACCACGTATATATAGAGCGCACGCGCACCGCCAAGTCAGTTTACAATCGTAAGCGGTCAAGTATTCATCGAAGCGAACGGAAGCGAAAATACTACGGAGTTTGAAGCAGTTACAGTGGAAAAGTGTAGCAGGTATAGTGTTTGTTGTGTTTTAAATTTAATTATGTGCTAGAATAAAACGTGTTTTAGTCGGTAATATTGTTTACATTCTCATTCGTCGAACCCAGCACGTAACAATAATAATCTTTATACAACTAATGGAGTTTGAAGCAGTTACAGTGGAAAAGTGTAGCAGGTATAGTGTTTGTTGTGTTTTAAATTTAATTATGTGCTAGAATAAAACGTGTTTTAGTCGGTAATATTGTTTACATTCTCATTCGTCGAACCCAGCACGTAACAATAATAATCTTTATACAACTAATGTAGTCTGTTCCGACCGGAGGTATGTCGATTAAAAACGATTCTACATTGAATTAATCACGATTTAAGGGTTGAGTTAACACGGTCGCAGGTCGAAATAACCCCTCGAATGCCGGGAATACAAATTGCCAGACAACATCCGCACTAGGAATAATTCCTGTGTCGCAAGAGACTTTTTTTTTGTGAGATAGGAGGCAAACGACCTGTTACACGGCACTTATGATGAGTCTTTTTAAAAAAAACGAATTTATAATTTCGACACTATATTGACCCAAATACAAAATTACGATAAATTCAATTGGTACACAAAATAATGGAAAAAGGCGAGTGGTCAAATTTAGTGCTAAAAGAAGACTGCCCGTTTCTCACGGCTCTGCCACCTACCGGGATACATGATATCTATGCTGAATCATATCTACTCTGCGGAGGTCCCATACATAAAGGGGTATGTAACATCTCCCGGGATAAGAGGAAACTTACCCTAAGGGAAAGTTTCTGATAACTTAATCAATACGTAAACGCGGCTGACTTGAAACTGTTTCTAAATGGATACCAGAGTCATCATTTGTATTTGTTACTATAAGCTTTGATTTTGAGCACTTGCCTTTTTTACAAAAATATAAAATAATTAAAGATATCCATAAAATTACTGATAATACACTAAGAATTGGAAAACTTTTATGTTTATTTAAATCATTGGAAGTTTCTACAGAATTAATGTCATCTATGATTTGGTTAGATACAATTTTAAGGTCTTTAAGGTTGTCTAATTTGACATTATTAATCTTAAAAGAAGGAAGATTTAATTTACTTACACGATCAATATTGCAACAACTGTCATTAATAATGTTAAATCTAGAGGAAACTGTGGGCAATTTAATAGTAGGAGCAGTTTCTCTTACTAACCTAGTATTTTTACAATATGCTGTACAGGTATATGGAATATTAAGAATGCCTGTACCTGATATAACAATATCTCTCAATGTACTATTTGAACATTCAATAGTAAGTTTTGTTGGGTCTGATTGTACAAATGCCCATTTGTTATTGTTTAATTCATGCCAAATATCAATATCACCATGAAGAAATCTATATTGACAATTATCTGGTAACGCATATTCAGTTTTAGTTATTATATCTATTTCACATTATTGGTTTCCTGATACTGTATAAATTTCAGTCAATTCACAGAGGTAGGTTTTGTAGGATATCATTTTACAGTTATGCAGAGTTTTTATAAATGTGAATGAAGATTTATCTTTACTTAGGGCTAAGAACTGTTCAGTAGGTAAAATCAGGCTAAAAGAATTGGATACCTTTGAGTTATGTGGAATAGGCAATGGAATATTCTTATATAAATTGTACTCTAGTGCACTAACTAAGGGTATTTTTATAACAAATATTAGCTTGTTATCTAAATAAAAACAAATTAATTCAGCAACATTAAGTAGAGAATGAATATTATTTATTTCTAAACTTATCGGAAAATCTTTATACTTAGGAACTACCTTAAGATTACTAACAATATCGTCATACAGTTGACGAGGTGTTAGAATTGATGGGTGAAGAGTGTTACTCTTAACAAATAGGAGAGCATTTAATATATCTTCAATCTTAAAAGAAAGGGTGTACAAGTTAGATTGTAGCACATTTAAAACATTTTCAAATCTAATTTTAAAGCAATTAACTATTACAATATTTGATATATTGTTATATGACATAGTCATTTTGTCTATGACGTCATTCATTTTTGCTTGATTGATATAGATTTCGTGTAGAGAGTTATTAATATTAAATATAGCTGACTGAGAGACAATAATGCTTTCTTTGACAGCATCGGTTATCTTCTTTTCGTTTGTAAATAACTTTTGAATAGCGTTGTTATAATTTTCAGCGTCATCTTCATCTAAGGTACCAAATATGTGTCTAAAAATTACACCAATACCAGAGACCCAAGCGGATCGTTTAGAAAAGTTATTAGAAATTATATGAGAGAATGAATCAAAATCGCGTAGAATATCCGCATACAATGAGTCTAGAGTCAACATATTTTGGCACTGATTTTCGTCAATTTCTTCGTTTCCTCGACATTGTAATCGTATTATACTGAACGCGTGATGAATGTTTTCAATATGGCTCTTGAAAATAGACACATCTACAGGAATAACAACGTGGAATTGGTCATTTACCACTTTTAGAGTGCCAACTGGATCGAAGAGTATACCTGGACCCTGGGTGATGTATTCAACATATTGGTTTTCGCTGGTTGCCGTGATATAAACGACCTCCAGTCTGTAATTATAAGTCATAATAACGAAGTTAATTATGCGTTGCAAATAGAAATAATATACTAGTCTAAGTATTTAAATGTGCCGGTTTTACTTCATCGAAATGGTGTTTGACGTGACGTCGATTGATCAAAAGAGATAGGGTGTTATTGCCATGAAGCTTCACAATTTTGTACGGACCCATCCAAACAGCTGATAAAGCCTTACGTAATCTAACATGGTTTCGTAAATAAACGTGATCACTAACTTTGTATCGAACTTCGCGAGTGCGTCTATCATAATATGCCTTTGACCGTTCTTTTGAATCTCTAATATTTTGAAGTGCCTTTTCACGGTAAATTTTGACGCGATGTTGAAGCATTTTGATATATTCAGGATAGGTTGTATCAGTGGTAGATTCGAAAACAGAGTCAGGTATATATGGCTTGTGACCAAAGATGAGTTCATAGGGTGTAAAGCGGGTTGTAGTATGGATGCTGATATTGTAGGTTAACATGACAGTATAGCGCCCTGTCTTCAGCTTGCCGCATCCAGCATCTGCCTGCAGTCTTTCGCAAATCGTCATCCCACCTGGTCGGAGGGCGTCCTACACTACGTTTGCCGAGTCGCGGTCTCCACTCAAGAACACGCTTACGCCCTCCCCCAGGGCGCTATGGCGCTCTTTGGGGGAGGGCTATGTCCAGCAGTGGACTATCATAGCCTGATGATGATGATGATGATGATGATGACAGTATAAACGAATTTGTGCCAATTAGTTTGATTTTCGTTGACATATGATTTTAAATATTCTTTAAGGGTTGAGTGACTTCGTTCAAGTGCTCCCTGTGTCTGAGGATGGTAAGGTGTTGACCAGATCTGTTTTATTTTTAAAAATTCACAGGTTTTTTAAATAAATCTGCAGTAAAATTAGTTCCCTGATCTGTAAGTATAGTTTTGGGAATACCAAAAAGGGATATAAAATGTACTAAGCATTCACATGATTCTTCTGCTGTTGCATTGGAAATAGGATAAGCGATGGAGAATTTGGTCAGGTCATCTTGAAGGGTAAGTATAAATTTAAGTTTTTGAAGTCCGGCTTCCGGTCAGGGTCCAACTATGTCAAGGGCAATTCTCTCAAATGGACGAGTAGAACTCGTTGTAATCTGCATGGGCGATCTGTTAATCCCGCGAAAGGCCTTATTTGACTGACATAGAGCGCAATTCTTTACATAACTCTCTATGTCAGACCTCATATTCCTCCAGTAATAACGTTCTCTGATACGGTCAAACATTCTATTCGAACCGAGATGCCCTGCTATGGGAATATTATGATTTTCTCTAAGAATTTTTGTAATTTCTGTGGGTACAGGATATATAATAGTATTATGATGTATATTGACTTTAATATTAGTGTTGTTAAATAAATACATAAGCATGCCGTAGATTTTAACAAAAGAGTGATGTTCAAATGTGTTTTTAAAGTCTGATATTGCTATTCCATTTATGTCGCCACAGAGAATGATGTCATCTCTAGCTGATTTTAGGGTTTTAAATATATCAGCATATGTGCAATTATCGAAATAATGGACTTTCGTGAATAGTAGATAGTAGGCCTTTCCCTTTAAATCTATTTTTTTAAATGAATGGAGTTCTCTTTCTGCTTGTAAAATATTATTTGAATCTTCTGACTCAGAAAGCACATCCTGAAGGTAAGGGTAGGATTCATCAAGATCTATTGATACAGGGATGATAATTGTCTTACTACTACTCTTTAGTAACGATTCGTTATATTCTGTAATTTGAGTGTTATAAGTTTCTTGTTTATTAGAAAAGGACTTTAGGAAGTCTGAGTATTCGTTATTGGAATTCGTGGGTATGTGTTCTCTTGTTTCAGGTATTTCTACAGGGGTGGAAGAATTTGGAGAATCTATGGGAGTAGGAGGAGTTAACGGTTCAATGTTTATATTTTGTTCGTCGAAAGGGCTGGCATCTAATGCACCCAGATCAATTAGTTCATCAAGGACTTCTTGAGGAATTTCCAATTCTGGGCTAGGATTATTTATACCACTGGTAGAGGGTTGATCTTGGGTTATTGGATTAACGGGGAATCGAGACAACGCGTCGGCATTACTATTTATTTTTCCTTTCTTATATTCTACCTCATAATCGAATTCTTCGAGTTTAAGTCTCCATCTCACTAGTTTGGAACCTGGATCTTTGCAATTAAATAACCACTTGAGTGGACGATGGTCAGTGACAATTTTGAATCGATGGCCGTATAAATAAGGTCTAAAGGTTTTGGTTCCAAATAGTATTGCTAAACATTCCTTCTCAGTTACGCTGTAACTATTTTCGGCTTTATTTAGGGTTCTTGATGCATATGCGATCGGGCGATCATTGCCTATTGGGCCTTGAGATAGTATAGCTGAGATTGCAAAGTTAGATGCATCGCATGTTAAGACAAATGGTTTACTGAAATCGGGATAAGCTAAAATGGGAGCAGAAATTAGAGCGTATTTTAGACTTTCAAAGCTAATTGTTGTTCGTTTTGCCAGTTGAATGGAATATTTTTTTTTAAAAGATTAGTGAGAGGCCTAGCTATTTTGGATAGATTAGGTATAAAACGGCGATAATATGAAACTAGCCCCAAAAATGATTTTATGTCTTTAGGACATTTGGGCAATGGGAATTCAGATACAGCTTTGGTCTTTTCTGGATTTGGTTTTACTCCTTTATCTGTAATAATGTGGCCAAGATATGATACTTCTTTACGAAAGAATTCACATTTGTCAGGTTGAAGCTTCAAATTAAATTGACGTAGTCTTTCAAAGACATCGGACAGGTTTTTTATGTGAAGGTCAAGGTCAAATGAGTGAATAACAATGTCATCCAAATAAACAAAGCATTGCATGCCTTGTAAGCCAGATAAGACGGAATTCATAAGCCTTTGGAAGGTTGCAGGTGCATTTTTGAGTCCAAAGGGCATTCGAGTAAACTCGAAGTGTCCTTGCGGAACTGAGAATGCAGTTTTAGGTGCATCCTTATCTGCCATTTTTATTTGGTGGAATCCAGAGGCCAGGTCAAGAGTGCTAAAATATTTGCATTTGCCTAATTGGTCTAAAATTTCTGAAATATTTGGTATCGGGTAAGATTAGTAATATCATTTAGCTTGCGGTAGTCTATAACTACGCGCCATTTGTGATGACCTGATGCATCAATCTTTTTTGGAACTATCCAAATCGGCGAAGACCATGGAGACATTGAGGGTTTAATTATGCCTTCATCAAGCATTTTACTAATTTGAGATTCCACTTCTTGTTTATGGACTTCTGGGAATCTGTATGATTTTGTATTAATTGGAATAGTAGAAGAAGTAATAATTTCGTGTTGTAAAGCGTCTGTGGTAGTTAGTTGATCACCGGGAAGATGAAAGATATCAGAGTAAGTGCAACAGAGATCGTATAAAGCATCTGCTTCTTCAGAATTTAGGTGGGAACCTCGTAGTTGATTTAGCACTTGCTCAGTTCGATTGAGAGTATTGTTTTGATTTATTTCAGAATGCGACGTATGGTAAACTGTACTTTCTTGAGGTTTATCTAAGGGTAAAATTTTTATTTTCAGATCTGAGTCAACGTGTATTGGAGATTCGGAGATATTAACGACAGATATATTTATTCTAGAATTGCGCTTTACTTTTACTATGCAATTCGCTGTCAGAAGCGAATCGGCTATGTGTTGGTCAAGGAAAAGCCCTCCCTAATCTCAAGGTTAAGCACAGAACATTCTATTACCACTTCTGTTCTAGGTGGAATAGTGTAAGTTGCTTCACAAAATTTCAACACAAATTTAATTTTATTTATAGTTAAAACGTTTTCTACGTAATCTATTTTGCAATCAGAGTAAGCAATCCCATCGTATGGAAAATCTATTTTGGGGATTATATGAAAATTATGGTTCAGCGAGTTAAAATTGATTGATATATGTCCTAAAGAATTCATTGGATTTTTTGTAGATCCTAAACCATGGAAAGTTATAATATGATCGGTAATTAAAGGCATTTTTTCAATTACGTTTACTTTCAAAAAACTGATAGAGGCGCCACTGTCAATAAGTAATTTAAGAGGTCTGCTAGAAACTGAGGTCAGTACTTCTACATAAGGTAAGTATTTTTTTGTGGAATTTATTGTAACACTATATGATTCAAATGACTTTTTTTCTTTTTCAGCAGCTGTACAGGATGGACAAGATTTTGATTTACATTGGGGTATATCAACAGGTGGAAATGGAATAATTACAGAATCAGAGTTTTGTTTGTCAAGGCCACTATAATTATGGGGCTGGTTACCCGGTTTGTTAGTGGATGATTTAGAAACAGCGATTTTGTAATTGCCACTATGATTTTGGGACTGGTTACCCGGTTTGTTAGTGGATGATTTAGAAACAGCGATTTTGTAAATGCCACTATGATTTTGGGACTGGTTACCCGGTTTGTTAGTGGATGATTTAGAAACAGCGATTTTGTAATTGCCACTATGATTTTGGGACTGGTTACCCGGTTTGTTAGTGGATGATTTAGAAACAGCGATTTTGTAATTGCCACTATGATTTTGGGACTGGTTACCCGGTTTGTTAGTGGATGATTTAGAAACAGCGATTTTGTAATTGCCACTATGATTTTGGTACTGGTTACCCGGTTTGTTAGTGGATGATTTAGAAACAGCGATTTTGTAATTGCCACTATGATTTTGGGACTGGTTACCCGGTTTGTTAGTGGATGATTTAGAAACAGCGATTTTGTAATTGCCACTATGATTTTGGGACTGGTTACCCGGTTTGTTAGTGGATGATTTAGAAACAGCGATTTTGTAATTGCCACTATGATTTTGGGACTGGTTACCCGGTTTGTTAGTGGGTGATTTGGAAACAGCGATTTGATTAGGTAAGGCTTTAGTATCCGTTTGTCCGTTTGTCGTGCCCGCACGATACTGAACGGGTAGGACTACTCGTTTAAATTATTGTCAATAACATCCTCGGGGTTCTGTTGATACTCGACTACGTCAGCAGTATGAACAGGTTGATTATTTCTGGCAAAACTAGTCGACGGCTGATTAGGTTGTTGGTTTTGCGAATTTCCAAATGACCTATTATAATTATTGTTATTGTATTGGCGTTTACGGCAGTTATCTATAGTGTGGTCTACTGCTTTACAATAACGACACACGGGAGGAGCAGGATTAGAACGAAATCCTTGGCTATTAGGCCTATTGGCAACATTCACATCGCGCTGTGTTATACTACGATTTGATTGAAATTGTCTTTGAATTGAACGTCCTTGACCGAATGAATTGTAATTATTAAGTGAAGACGTATTTCGTTTAAAAGTACTTTGTAATATTTTTTCTTCGGACATAGCAAAATTGATGGCGTCATTCAAAGTTTCTGGATCGCGACATCTGACTACGGTGGATATACGAGCATTCAAACCGCTAATAAAGGTATGCAACGCGAGATCTTGCATTGCAGCAACACGGCCAGCAAGTTCACCTTTCTTTTTAGTAGGTATTGAGATATTAATTTCAGTTAACAGTTTTGATAAACATGATTCAAGACGCAAAGCGAACTGGTTAACCGTTTCTGTGTTAGATTGCCGACAATCTTGAAGGTCGGAGAGCAATGCAGCAAAGTGTTTCTTTCTCCAAACTGAGATTTTAAAAACTCTTCTAACTGCTGCCATGTATCAAACTCTTTTATGGCACATGCACTTTCAGCACGGCCTTCGAGTTGGCTAAGAATAAATTTAAGTAATACATCCTGTTTTGACAAGGTCGCAAGATTTATCGCGTTTCGGCAATTATTTAAAAAGGCATTTAACTTTTCACGGTTACCATCAAATTTGTTTATAAACTTTATTAAAACATTAATGTCAACTTCTTTTATTTCTTTCGTAGACGTTGCACCGGTAGTATCTTCTTTAGGCATGTCACACCTGGGTATTCGTATTACTTAAACAAAGAGATAAGACACGGAGTCCAAAAATTGCGATAAGAAAGTTACGTTGCACTGGTCTCGAGACTGGACGACTTAATAATATAATAATGGGATAACGCTCTATGATCTAATATAAAATGAGTACTAACTAATAAACACTTTATCACTTCTTTTACTTTTAGATTCGGTTTTACGTAATTTCACTAGCACTGATCACAAGGCGAAAACTTCGACGTTAGGTAGTTATGAATTTCAAGGACTTACAGGAAGACGGCGACTGCCAGAGTACCTCGAATCATCTCGCAGCTGTATACCTTTTCATCAAGGTAAGCGGGCTCGGCAACAGGATCGGCAGTGAACCTGGTAGCTTCGGCAGGAAATAGCAACACACGCGATAGCTTCGCTACGCGGTGACAGGATTCAGCGAGTAGATACGGTGAAAAATATATATAAATGTTCAAAGTGACACGCATATACGATTTACGCGACGACGGGAATCAGTGATTGGAATCAGCGTAAGATATAGTATTGTCCGAGGTCACACGAATATATTGTTAAATGTTCTTTGCACGAAACGGAGGCGTACCAGGATTTTTGTTTTTAAATCCCTTAAGCTGCCACCAATGTTACACGGCACTTATGATGAGTCTTTTTAAAAAAAACGAATTTATAATTTCGACACTATATTGACCCAAATACAAAATTACGATAAATTCAATTGGTACACAAAATAATGGAAAAAGGCGAGTGGTCAAAGTTAGTGCTAAAAGAACACTGCCCGTTTCTCACGGCTCTGCCACCTACCGGGATACATGATATCTATGCTGAGTCATATCTACTCTGCGGAGGTCCCATACATAAAGGGGTATGTAACAGAACACACGGTTCGCCTGATGGTAAACGATTACCACCGCCCATGGACACCCGCAACACCAGAGGAGTTACAGATGCGTTGCCGGCCTTTTAAAAAGGAGTACGCTCTTTACTTTACAAACATTCAAACAACAGACACGAAGAACACCTAGACTCGGACTAATCATATTAAAAATAATAATATTCTATCACATACACACAACACCATCTAGCTCAAACTAAACAGCTTGTACTATGGGTACTAGACAATGGATAAACAATATTTTTTTTGTTTTATATATTCATACATATTATCATCGATCAAAATATATACCATAGATGCACGATCGTCGCTCGAAAAACGGCCCCAACAAAACTGTGCATAAATCAGTCGTATGCGCTATATTATGCACCTGTCCCACTCACTCTTGCGTGCGCTGCCCGTAAGCGAGAGCGAATCGACACCACTACTACGGTGGAGACCGTACCATATACTTAGTATGCTTGCGTATCGCGTGTAACACACTTAGGACGCTTTACATTGACGCGTTTTAACTAAACTATTACAAAATGTTTCTCAGTGGGCGTTCAATGGTTATTCCGGTTTATTTCCTGAATTGCATAATAAATGCAGACACTTATAAGTAAGTAGTACTGGTCAGTGCCACATATTGACGCTGTTTTTGTATGAGAATGTGCATTTATGGTATATTTGATCGCAGCATATTATACTTAGAAACACCCAGACCAAGACAAACATCCATGTTCATGCACACAAATGTTTGACTTGTGCGGGAATCGAACCCGCGACCTCAGGCGTGGCAGTCGGTTACACTAATTAATCAAATTCCTAGTTTGGAATAATCATTATTTTAAGGTTAATTAAACAATATTCTTAGAAGTAGTAAACTACGTCAAATAAGACACATTTTCGAATATAATACTTACTTGTAAATACAAGAGTGCGCCCACAGCTAGCACAACGCCGACAGCCATACCGATGGCAAGCAGCGTCAGCAACAGCGTAGTGAGAGTCAAATAGATCATGGGCTCGCGACCAGTGCCATTGTGTATGTACCACACACGGTTAATAGCGTGATACATGCATATTGATAGCACCTGGAACATAGATATATAGCGGTGTTTGGTCTACTACTATCTTGGACAGAGCTGAGATGGTATAAGTAATCATTGTCGCGACAGTCACCTACGGGTTGGGAGCCTTCTGCGCTCACCCATATGGCCATAAGAGGCCAACAACTAACAAGCGATGGTCACCTATGCATATTGGCCTAAAAAGAAGTAAATAAATATGTAAATAATAAAATATAACCTTACTTTATTCTCTGTGCTTAAATGATACACATAATCATAATAATAATAATAAACCCTCCCAAAGGGCTGGGTATTTTACTAACGTATTAGGAATATACCCGTGAAAAAGTAACAAAAAATATATATATATTAATTTTTAAATATGTATAGTTTTTATATTTATATTTAAAAATGTAACTATTAGAAACAAAATGAATAAAGAGAATAATAATAAATTTATTTATTTACAGAAATGTGATTGTAGGTTAACATTGACTTAGGCTATTATGTGTTACAAGTATTCATTTATACTCGTAGTTGACAGTATGCGTAATCTACAATAAGTTATGGGTAGAGTACTGTTCTCCTAGATAGGCTACTGAGCAGCCTGTGTTTAGGAGTACAATGCCGATCCCCTATATTACTTTTGAAAAGGCAAAGGGCGAAAAACACAAGCAACAAACAAGAGGTGTATAACACTTATATTTTACTAACTATGACCTACACAGAGTGGTTTAGCATCGATAAAGGTGTTAGACAAGGATGTGTAGCGTCACCTTGGCTGTTTAACCTATACATGGACAATTGTTTGAAAGATTTAAAAGATTGTGAATGGGGATTAAGAATGAATGAGTTACTTGTCAAATGTCTTCTTTATGCCGATGACCAAGTAATACTTGCGTCATCGGCGGAAGAGTTGCAGGCGATGGTAACTATTATGCATGGTGCTTTTGAGAGTAAAGGAATGAAAATAAATGTAAGCAAGACGAAAGTAATGGTATTTGAAAAGGAAGAGTGCGTGACGATGTGTAATATTATGATTGATGGAGAAAAAGTGGAGCAAGTGAAAGAGTTTGTATATTTGGGTACTTTGTTTACAAGGGATGGTAAACATGACGGAGATATTGAAAGGAGAACGATTGCTGGCAACAAAGTGAATGGAGCCTTACGCGCTTTTATGAACAGTCGAAATGTATCCGAAAAGGCACGTTTGGCTGTTCATAGAGGACTATTAGTGCCCACACTTATGTATGGAAGTGAAAGTTGGGTATGGCAAAAGAAGCATAAGAGCAGAATAAATGCTGTAGAAATGAGAGCGTTGAGAAGCATATGTGGTGTGACTCTGAAAGATAGAATAAGAAATAGTGTGATTAGAGAGAGATGCGGCATGAAAGTGGATATAGTTACAAGAATAGAAAAGGGTATGTTAAGCTGGTTTGGACATGTAGAAAGAATGGTCGAGGAAAGACTGACTAAGAAAGTTTATAAGGCTAGTATGAATGGAACAGTCGCAAGAGGAAAACCTAGGCGAACGTTTCTCGACCAGATCGGAGGCGTCCTGGACAAAGGCCAGGTTAAGAGCTCCTTGAACCGACGGGCGTGTATGAGGAATGTGATGAAAGTGAATGAAGCCAGAGAAGTGTGTCAGGATCGTAGCAAATGGAAATCCGTAGTCTCTGCCTACCCCTCTGGGAAACAGGCGTGAATCTATGTAAATGTAAATGTAAATGGTTAGGTCTCACCTAATAGGTCGGCCCTATGGCAACGTCTTGCCGGCCCTCGTAACTGTTTTTCACTTCGTGCAAAGGACAACACCCGCATTAAGAATAACTCCTTTGTCGTGGGGGTCTTCACAAACATGCTAACAATAGACATAAAGAACATCCAGACACGAAACAACCACGCGTGGATCACACAAAGTATTGTCTCGTGTGGGATTCGAACAAGACTCAGCGTAATGGCGTAGCGCCCACTTAAAACATTACAGCATTCGTGTGGTCGTAACTAAATGTTTCAGTCACTCTTTAAAGTTATCGCAACTCATTATTAGGGCCAGGGCGTTTATTATTATCGACAGTGAATATCGGCTATCGAATCTCAGGAATAAATATTATTGCGGTACTCACCACAGCGGCCTGTGAACATCCCAACACAGCAGAGATGAGGAACATGGTAAAGTATCCATGATTAGAGTGCCCCACACAACAGTTGATCCACGGACAGTGGTGATCCATCTTTTTTATACAACACCCACCTAGAAACACACATACATACAAGGAGTCATGCTTATATATCCAACAACAACACTTATACAAAGGACTTATATTACATGCACATTTTGTAAACAGCAATTTGGTTTAGTCTATATTATTAGAAATAGAAAAAATATTTATTCACCAGATATAGAAATACATATGTATTCTCAGATGTTAATTAATAATATAACTAGGTAAGGAATATAATGTTTTGTTTTGCCAAAGACTTCCTACACTAGACTAGGCCTGTCCTGTAGGTAGTCTTTTTATTCACATTTACCATTAATTATTATATTAATATTATAAGACAGATTTGATTTTTTTAGTAACAAATTAAATCAAAAACTGCAGAACCAATAAAAAAAATTGTTTTGCCATTAGAAAGCTATATTATCACCAAATACATATATTTTATTTATAAAAGTACTGTTACTTACATAATCGAAAGCCTTTGTTCCGGGCAATGCTAGTCTAATATATACCTGTTGCCCAGGCACATTATAAAACTGTACAGCTATTGAAAAATTCAAATAAAAATGTCTGACACTGCCTAATTCAATTCAAAATGTACATTTGTGACAAGTGCTTAAATTTTATTCACTATATAGGCATTAATATAGAATAAAATATAACTTATTTTATAAAAAATATACTCCCAATTTAATTGATGTAAACTTGATACTTACATTTTCTGCAGTGATGTGATCTTGGTGCTTTGTATCCATTACAAACTGTACAAAACTGTAAGTGCTGTTTGGCCTCTTCATTTTCCTATAAAAAACATACTCATCAGACAACAGGCATCTTGGCCTATGTAGACACATCTGTAAGATACAGCTGCAACTATCTGTAAGCTGTACAGAATAGATCATACTAGCAATTTTGTTTGATTATGGACCACAGTTTTTAACCGACTTCAAAAAGGAGGAGGTTCTCAATTCGGCTGTATGTTTTTTTTTTTGTATGTTTGTTACGCGATTACCCCGGCTAATTATGAATTGATTTGGATGATTCTTTTTTGTTTGGTAGGTCATACTTCAGAGGTGGTCCCATATCAATTTTATCGACATTGATTTAAGGCTTGTTAAAAAATCAACAAAACAAAAAAAAAATGTACATTGATGACGTTTTGGTCTTATTCGCATCCGCGTGTTATCTCTTAGTCGTATAAATCTTGCCGGCGTAACATCTTCACCCATTAATTCTTCATGACCATCGTCTTCGTTCCATGTTAAGTTGGACACCGTTTCAAAGCGCACAGCAAATTCAGCGAGACTTAAGTCTTCTAGTTCATCTGGGCGTAATGCATATCGGTCAAAAATATTGTTGTAAATGGATGTATCATCACTGTCGAGTCGTAGAAGTCTGAAACGTTCATTAGGCTTACAACTGTTTAGAAAGACTGTTTTTCGGGAAGACATTTTTAGTGGTAAATGACACAATCTATATGCGCATTCCGGAGCACTTACAAGGCGTTGAGATAGAATGGCCATTGAGACTGCAAATAACTGATTCCACACAGGACCACCGTGCGTCTTGGCCTTCGCAACGGCTTCGCGTACAACTTCACCTGTATCATGGGGCTCGCATTTACTCGCGTATTCAGCCACATAGTACGCAACTGCTGTTACGTTACCGCACGGCTGCACTTCAATGTTTCCTTACCATAGACTCAATAGAATAGGATTGTAATTGTTCACCATACTTTCATCAGCAGTTCGTTTCAAACTACAAAATCGTCCATTGTTTGATAATACTTCATCAGGACTTAAGCAAATAGTAGCCTCATTTGCGGGCCTCGGGAAACGAAAACGACGATAACTATTGTTGCGGTTTTTGTAGCACGTGGCCGTGTGTTTGTGTATTTGCACGTCTTCAACTAATTTCTGCAATACAGGATCATTGGGCATTAAGGAGCATGAAACAACCCTTTCGATGAATTCGATACCCTCATGAGTCGAGAAATCTGGAATATGGTCACACCACACCAACATATTTTCTGGACTTTCATTACACCTTGATAAGTTTGTGTATGCCCTCATCTGAGAAAGTCTATAGGCCCGCTGCTCATCACTCTCATTTGCAATGTTTATTGCAATTCTTTCCCTATTTTTGTTTAAACGATCTGGTCTCTCGTCATTACTTTCTTCTAAACGGCGCTGTCTCATTTGAGCAGCGCGTTTAGTAGGCCTCACCCATATTATATATAAACAAAATATACTTACATACACTAAAAAATTAAAAATAAAGTTTTTTTTAAA
This sequence comes from Catocala sponsa, assembly GCA_963564715.1. Taxonomy (NCBI): domain Eukaryota; kingdom Metazoa; phylum Arthropoda; class Insecta; order Lepidoptera; family Erebidae; genus Catocala; species Catocala sponsa. The sequence continues at coordinate 6,914,886 of OY751334.1, forward strand.
TACTTTCTTGTTTTAATATAATTTTCTTTGTTGGTAGTTTAGCTCATAATTTGGGTATTAAAATTTTTTTTATTGTCTTATTTGTTTACCTAATAATATTTATAGGCAGTTAGTTTTACATTATTTTATTTTTGTTGTGTTTAGTAGTTTATATATTATAGTAATCTATTGTGTTAGGGCTTAGCACCGGCTCCAAAAATTGTAAAATTTGATTATAGGTTAAAGATAGTTTAGGTTATATAGGTTAATTATTTAACATTTTTGATTTATTAGATTTAGTATTATTTTTAACTTTTTAGTGCTTATAGGATTTTTAGTTTAAGTTTTTACGTGTAGATATAGTTTTGAAGTCGGTTTTTGTTTTTGTCTAATCCTGTAATATCATTTATACGGATCACATCTGTCATCATATCAAGGCATAGATTTATTACAAGTTAATAAACTTGAACATTTCATAATCTTCTTAGTAGTTTTTACATGAAACTCAAACAAATGTGGGTGGTATACATAAATGATAGCTATGGAATGTTAATCTCAAACTGTCTTTTGAATGTCTTTAGTGTACAGGCAGGGCAGACAAGACAGTTTACAGTATAAATGCTAAATATATGCATTTGGCAATGTTAACATGTTTAATTTTGTGTGCGTTTTCATGATGTTTACGTAAAATAAACACACATACATTGATACGCAAATGTTGTTGTTGCCAAATCTGTAAAAACTTCTTGATACTAAATATAGATTATAAATATATATATATAGATTATAAAAATATATAAGTATGTATTTACCGGTTTCCATCCTAATGGAACAAATCCTGGTCCTTCAAGTAATGATTGTAGAAAGTAATATAGTGTTGCACCTGCTAATGTCAAAAATAGCGCAGCATGTGCTGAGCCTGCTATAGAACCATGCGGTGGCCACCACATGCCCAATAGATGGACCATAGCCCATGTTATTAATTTTATTATAACTGAAAGGAGATAATTATAGTTATTTATAAAAAATCAAAACACTGCAAGTTTATTTATAATAAAACTATAAAGAATGAGTTTCAAGTTTATATTAATATCATAAAGAAACAAAGATTATTTGTATATAAAAAAGAAGTTGTGGAACAACACATACAAACTGAAATATTTTACTAATTGAATGCTACACAGTCAAGAAACAGAATATGTTTTAAAAATTATTTCATTGTTTACTGCTTTATACTGTTTGAATTATCAATTAAAAAAAACAGTGAAATTACAGATATTAAATTATTTGTAATGTGACATCTAATATCATCAAATATAACAGTACCTACTTAATTAATAAGTGGACACAAAACAAATACATTATGGATTGACACAATGCCAAACACTAAGCTATTTCAGTACTAATAGTAATAATCTATATGAACAGCTTTTACGACTTAAACAACTGATAAGAAAGTGGTAGTTTGATAACAAAAAAATTGTTTTCTTCATTCAATGCTACTAAATCCATAAAAAACATCATCATTGTGAAGCATTGGTGTAAAGTTATTCGTAGAACGGCTAATAAGTGTTCGTATATAACATACATTTGAAGTATTTATTCATCCAATATGACAATCTGTTGCAGTATCATAACAGGTGTTCGCAAAACGAATTTCTTCAATACTATAAGATTTTATTGCAAGGGATTTATGGAAATATATATCAAAATATTTGTTTTATGCTGAAGAACAAATTGTTTTCATATTTATAGTGTTTATGCTTACCTAAAACCGATAATGGACCCCAGTGGAATAGCCTACGAAAGGGTGTTGAGGTCATATTCTGGAGGTTACCGACTATGATATATAGCATTAAAATTAAATAATTATCATTTAAGATCACTTTTCATACATCGACATTCTGTAATAATTGTAATTACTTTAAATGCTGTATTAATTAAATATTTACAATAATCAATGTATCAAAATTGCGCTTTGTTAACCTTTTTGACAGTTAGCATAAGCTCTTTCGTTTATAAATAGGTGTTAAAAATATAGTCCCAAGTTTATTCTCTTATAATAAATTATTACCGTATTGCATTGATAATACTATGAGTCACAATGACAATCTCTAAATTAGTTAATTACACAATTATGAAACAAATATTACAGAAAGTTAATCATCGCGGCATCTTATAAGCTTTAGGATATCACATGTTTTTAAACGATTAATACTACGTTTCAATCTACATAGTTTAAATTGTAACGGCCCAATTGACTGTTAGTTTTTTCTTACAGATGGTATTGGGCTTTTGTGAGTAAATAGTCTAATTATTATTAAAGGAATTCAATTTTGCTAACAACCTATTTATAGAAGTCCGCTGAAAATAGTTTTATTTGTTCATTCAAAATTACAATTTAGTTGCGTAGTTGGGAATAAAGAAATGGTACAAGGTTACAAGATCATAAAAATTAGAAGATATAGTAGTTCTTAAAGACCATTTGTATTGAAACTTTTTTGTGTTTCACGCTTATCCTAAGTGATATTAGTTCTGCATATATGATATCTGTCAGGAGGATCCCAACTAACATTGTTTCAGAATTTGAACGATATTTTATATAAGAAAGTTGCTATTCTAAAGTAACAACACTGGCTACCACGTCACGCAGGCAGTTGTCACATCTCGATATTTTTGTGACTCAAGGGTGTGTGCATTCTTTATGTGTGTTGTTCTACTTATGTGGATTATTAGGTGATATTCTTCTTTTTACCGGGTAAGTTATCGTTTATATATATTTTTAAGAATAAGGCCAAAACACCACTTTGGTCTCCGACCGTAACATTCAAGAATTTTTATCTAACGTTTTTCTATGTTCAGCCGACTGCCCGGTGACTACAATAATTTTATTGTCATCGTTCGAATGTGATTATTTTGTGAGAAAATGTATAGAACGATACGGAATAGAGCGATTAAATACTCGCTATGAGTGCATACAAGTAGGCGTTCAGTCACAATTTCATATGTAATGTCACGCGGCATAGGACCCGTCAGTCGCGGTGGAAATTTACGTGAACAAAATTATCATTACATGTATTCTGTCTCGTTGCAGATTGTCATCCTAAACCACCAAAATGCCGAAATCGGTGAGTATTGTGTTTACGTTTATTTGTTTATAATAAACCTATGTAACTGTTGTTAAAGTTGACACTTATATCCGTCGTAGGCAAGTGATTTTTACTGATTTCACCATCGCAATGTGATCAGACGACACATGTTACATATACGACACTATTTAAACCCGATGGAGATATTTTTCATACAAAATTGAAATTCCATTTTGACAACTTTATGTAGATGTACTTGTAATTGGTTCTATTAGAACAGAAGCAATTGGGTAACTAGCTGTTAAAATTGAGCTAGTCTTTTTTATATTGTGGTGACAGTATAAATATTTATGACATAGCTGTTTAAGAAAGTAAAAGTACCTGTCTAGAGTAAGAAAAGATAAGAAGTATTTTGTAATATGAAGGAATTACACTCTTGGTTATCTTGTTTTAAAATTTGATAAGACCTGTTGATAGCCTGAGTATTGTTGGATATTCAATTTTGTTAAATAAGAAACATGAATAGATCATATTACTTACTCGTATATAGCAATTAAATTAACATAGTTTTTTCAATATCTATAGTTTCTATTATGAACATGAATAGTTTTTTGTAGCATAGTATTTGTATGGATGTATTAAACTCTGAACTATTTAATTTTCATTATGATATTGACTAGAATAGTAAGTTCAAAATAATATTTTTGTGTTATTATCCCAACATGGATCATTGTCAAATCCTAACCACAATATTCCAACAACAAATAAATATTTAATGAAAAGCAGCAGTACTAGAATAATTGTAACTTCTCCTCATCATTTTTGGTTTCTATATTGTATATTTGTTATATATTCATATGTTAATTTGTTTTTTGCTTATAATTATTATGATTCTTGTCAATGTCTCTGATTGGGATGCTGATGTTAATGTTGCAACAGTTAAGATTTGACCCCTTGTATTCAGACTTGAGCCAATACATAATCATTAGACTATTACTGCTTCAATATTCTAAAACTGGTTTCTACCATCACAATGATTAATTCAGGTGGAATGTAATCATTATGTGAACTAATTAAGTCAAGGCCTTTGATAACTGCTATGAAATATAATGTATGTGGTAAATACACCTGTCGCAATATATTAACATTGTTACATATGTATTCTGATGTTTAATAATGTGGAAACTCAATAATGAGGAGGAGGAGACTGCAAAATTAGGTTCATATAGTGTAATAATAATATTAATGAGCAATTTGCAAGCAAACTTCATTAATAGTTTAATAATTATGTAGTTTACATATAGATGTCTCTAATTTTTCATTAGTGTGGTGGTTTAAAATATATATATGGGTTATACAGCCACCCAAGTGGAGTGAATTCATGGAGATCAACATTATTCTAAGCTCATGTGGCCGATCATTACAATGGTTATAGGAAAACTAAATGTATTGTACATTTACATCATTAAACTAATAAATCATTGTTGTTTAAACCACATTTATGTTAGCAGTATAATGTAGTTCCATACTGTTAGAGATTGTGTGTTACGTATATGTATTTTTTGTTTCAATGTTTGTCTAGCATATTTTCACATAGACTCATAGACTAAAACAGCTTTGTCATAAATAGTATCTGATATTTTACCCTACACCACGAAAATAATTACAAATACGTAAGTATGTAGTGATTTCACTGTGACATTGAATGTTTTTATCATCACATCCTGGTAGGCACTGAGTGATAAAGCTCATGATTTTGAGGCTTATTATGTTCATTAATTAGTCATCAGTGTGACAATGAATATACTGAACTAACTACACACATTATATTTCAGGGAAATATACTTCGTTACTAAATAATAGTGGAGCTTTCTTAGTATATTAATTTTTAATGATTATTTCAGTAGTTCCAGAGGTTATCCAAATATACAAACAAACCAATTTTACCTCTTTATAATATTAGTATAGTTATTAGATGGATATAAGATTGTAGAGATTATGCATTTATTTATAAGTCCAAGCTTGTCATTTATATATTTTGCTTATGGTTTGTATACCAACTAAGCTAGCTACTAAGTTATAGACATTGAATCCTGGACTGTACAGCAATTTTGTGTTCTATCCTAGTAAAATAAGTAATTATTTTGAATGATCTTTTACTACATATTTAAGCCCTGTGCAAAATTGTATGAAGACTCAAACAATTGCCTCGGGCATTCTCTCCCAGTATGACTTAGAAAAATGCAAAGATAATAGTGGCAGGTGTATTGTAATAAAGTAAGCTGACTCATACAAATCCACTCCATGCATACAATCAAATACACCACTAATGTTGCAAATGTTGAATTTAAGCTCTAGAACATATAATTATCCTAACCTCCTTTATTTTCACCTGTCTTTTTTGTATATATACATAGGTATAGTGTATGTTATATATTCTTTTTTTATTTAACACATATTAATATTGTTTCCTTATATATTTATTTTACAGATTCTCGGTTATATTACGAACGCGCTTGATATTGCCGCAAACGATAATGTCTTGGTTAGTCCGACAGTGTGTTTGTTTTTTACCCCAATTTAACCTTTTTTTTTGTATTATAGTAGCTTTTTTTTTACCAATTGCCTGTGTTGAGTAATGAACACTTGTAATCATTTAGTACCTACCTACTTGGTAATACAAGTTTAGTATTATAATTATAGTTTCGCTAGATTTCATAATATCCAAATATGATCTGATTACATGACGATTGGTAAAAGGCAGAGTGACTCAAGCGCCATATTTTTGGTATATCGACTTATATGATACTCATTTAAAGTTTTTAATAACCTGATGAAATTGGTAAAAGGAAAATGTAATAACGCAGCTACTGCACCCATCATGTTGCGAAACGTTTTGCCTTAAATAAAAATGCCAATAAATTTGCCTACTTCCTATAAATACGAATAATTTGATCAGCTGATGATAAATGATCGTGTTAATTGATAAGTACCTAGCTAGTGATTAAAATCGACCAAAAACTTCACAGTGTCACTTAAAGATTTTATTTCAATCGGCATAATTTTTTGAAAAATGGAAGGCATTTATTTTTATGTCACATGCAACCATAACGTAAGGTTCCAACTTGCGCTATTAGTCGCACGCATGGGACTGAGCAGTTTAAAACTCCTCGGCCTAATTATTTCAATAAGCTCGAAACTGCTACAACTAAAGCGATTAAACTTAAACATTTATATGCCGGTCTACTAGTTATCATTATCTACTTTCTTTATGTACGAAATAGATTACCTCTTTACGCAGTTTCAGAGCAAACTTTTTAATTCTTATTTTAAAATTGTTACACATATTAGAGTTATAATAACTGCATCTTAGCTTAGTGCCTCCTTTTCGTCTAACGAAAAAGTCGATATAAAAATAGCGCTTTGAATTCTGCCTTATATCTGCAATAGTTTCTGCAACACATCATAGTGATATTTACATTGTAAAAGCATTAAATTGCATTGACCATTAAGAATTAATGCTCATTAAATGTAATGCAGTTGATAGTAGTACCATTAGCATGATTGCGTTTTAATAGTTTGCTATATATGGGTTTTTGTGGTGTGTGTAATGTAGTGAGCTATTTATGAGAATTGTTTGACATGCCAGCTGTATGGCATGAAAAGTGCTTGAATTATGGCTAAAGACTGATACTTATATTAATGGAGTATGTAATGTAGTAAGACTTTTATAAAACGTATAATCTGTATCAAGTTTGGTCTTAGATACACCTATATCAAAAATCGTAATAGAAATAATATTGAGTAGGTACCTATAACATAACCCAACCCCATAACCGAAGAAATTTATGGTAGGTACTACATTTTAATCAGAGCCTATTTTACAATATGGATATGGAAATTTGATTATTATTTGGCAATTGTATGCATGGCGCAGTGGTCGTCACGCTACTCGCCGTGCGCCTAGTAGTTGTGGGTTCGATCCAAACCGAGTTCGATCGAGTCTTCCGCAAATTTAATACTAGCGCGGAGGCTGTATCAAAAGAAATATTTAAAGTAATACTATTAATGTCCATCCATCCGCCCATAAATATAATTTAATTAAAACCATTTAGATTATATTTCGACAAAGTTATAGACGTCAAATTTTTCTTTTAATATTTTTATTAAAAGTGTATATTGACAGATGGTTTAAATATACACATGCTAATATTCCGAGCTACTATCTATAATCCAAGTTTAATATTATGAGTCAACATTACCATATTATGTAGAGACAATAAAAAAACGTGTGTTCCCAAGTGAGTTGGGAATAATAAAGGCTAGGGAGAAGAAGATAATATATTTGTCTATACTTCTATAGTATAGTCCCCCTTTGCATGCAAAGCATGTTTGAAACGTGTGGTTTTAATGATTTTGAGTGGGTTTTTATTGATTGTTACGTTTGAGAATGCATTTTGAGATAATTTTTCTCTTAATCGTCATTGATTGACAACGCAATTTAAGTGATAATAATTATCACGGTTGTTACTGTAAGTATAAAAAATGATAATTATCAAGAAATGATAATCGTTTAAATTATTAAAAGATATAAATAACTATAACACAGATAAATACCATGATAATTTGATACTTAAAATAATTATCACTTTTACATTTTATAAATAATTATTTTAATAGTTATGAACTCGATGGGCGCCGCCCTCTTCATGTTTGGTACCATACCACAATTACTGAGGGGTTGATTTTCCAGATAATTTTTAACTGATAAATAAATTTAGGTTGTTGACAGTTCTTGTACAGAAAATTTGTCAAATTTATTCCCCTAATTATATTTTACTGCATGGATGACGTATTTTTTATTTATTGACGGTTTTTGTAGAATAGTTTATTTGACGATTGAACATCCAGCCCTTGAAAGGTTTTTATGTTTGAAGTTTAAAATCAAATACATACATTTATTAATTATCAATACAAACTAGATATATAGATAACTGATATTCAGGTATATGTTTGTATTATATTATCTATTATCTAGGTGGGCGTCATCATGTTTGTTGATATGAGTGCATAGACGACACTCACTTTTCGTCTAAGTCTAATTATTTATTAATCAAATACCAATTGCTTTAAAATACACTAAGATATCATGTGAAAACGTTGAAAATATGGATTTGTTGCTTATTCCATTTAGTAAGTAATTATGTAATAAATTTAACATCAATTTGGTTTGTATACATTTCCATTCAAATGGATTGAACTCGACTATAATCACTAATATATTAGTGGTCACTGCGCTTCTACTAATGCGAATATGTAGGTACGATGCAAAAATTATGCAGCCTATATCTTAATATATTGGTTTAAATAACTATAAGTAAGTTTGAAATGTCCCCATGACTCTCTTATATTTACGCAGTGACGAAAATGATTCCTATTGTTTCGTTGTAATTGGAAAGAAAGCTTAGTTTTCTAACATATCTCCGATGTGCAGACACTGCAAATTTACAATTTTATTATAGTATATACCTACGTATATACTATAATATACTATTGCTTGTCGTAGACGTAAATTTACGTCTACGACAAGCAATAGTATAAGTTTACTAGTAATGACAGCCATTTTATCATAGTAGAAGACATTAATTATTTATGTCGCGCAGAGAATGCGCGCGCGTTCTACGAAACTAATTGTAAAGTCTTATATGGCTCTCTGATGACGTCACTAAATTGAGGATAGTCTGGTAATGATACTATTGCGATTTTAAAACGACAACAAAGAGTTTTAGCTTATAACAGTCTGATAGAGAGCATAAAACATAAGAAACGTTTATTGAAACAAAAGTAAGATTACAATATGAGGCGTAAATTAACAGCTGCAGTAGTTTATGATAAGTTCGTAAGATAATAATAACCTATCATAATGAACAACCAGAAGATCATGGAAGATTGGCGAGCAAATAAATTTATGTTGTGATGCCGCGTTGACTAATGATTAGAACAATGCCTATTATTGTATTTGAAATTTACACTGACGGACTCATAAACTGTATCAATGTTCAAGACGCCTTTGTAATAAACATTTTAACCAAGTATTCAAACTTTTTATACAAATTTAAATTGAAACCTATAGTTTGGTTCGTTAACTTCATAACATCGTAGTATGTATGTTTGTATACTGGAAAGGACCATTCAATTTTTGTGAACAAAAACGATAAATGTAACAAAAATTAGTTTTGGTTGGTCTATATAAAAATTGGTTTTTACAATTAAAAAGAAAGTTGAAGCACAGGTTTTTTTTCTTTTAATAACGTGTATTGCCTCCACGTGCCCTTATTATAGATTCTAATCGGTTCCGCATAGATCTGATGAGGGTTATTAAACACTCTTGCGGAATATAATATGCCATTCTTGTGAAATCGCTGTTCTTAGTGCTGCCACTGTTGTGGGCACAGGATTTCTCGCATATACAGCTTTTTTAAACTGTCCCAAACATGCTCAATGGGATTAAGATCCGGGCTGCGTGCTGGCCAATTCATGATACGTATCCTAATCTCTTCGCAATATTGTCGAACTTGTGTAGCGGCGTGGGGTCGGGCATTATCTTGCATTAGAGTAAACTTTTCGCCTATTAATCCCATGTAAGGTACCGCGTGAGCTTCTAAAACCTTTGTTATATAGCGTTGTGCTGTCAAACCACCTCTTCTACCGTTTTGACGAACCGTGTCGATGAACACAAGTTCCGTTCGCTCAATCATCGAAATACCACCCCACACCATACACGGACCACCTCCAAAAGGAACACGCTCCTCAATGCAACCTTGAGCATATCTCTCCCCACGTTGACGATAGACTCATCTGCGACCGTCTGCACCATTTAAACATATCCTACACTCATCGGTGAACAATATGGAGGCCCATTGCTCTTCAGTCCAATTAAGATGTTCACGCGCAAATCTTAAACGAGCTTGTCTGTGAGCTGCAGACAGCTTTGGACCATTTGCTAAAAAGGGTGATTGCCGCTTCCTTAAGCCTCCTTCTTATTGTTCGTTCACTCACGTTTACTCCACGCACTTCATTCAGCTCTGTTTTGATGTTTACTGACGTGAGGAAACGATTTTGTAGGGAAGTTGAAATAATAAATCGGTCGTCACGACGGGTGGTTGCTCGAGTTCTGCCGGTACCGGGTCTCCTTTTGTAAGAATCTGTCTCTACAAATCTTCGGTATACTCTAGAAACCGTAGACGGGTTTAAATTTAAATTTCTAGCAATCGTTCGTTGATCCAAGCCTTCCCGCACCAATGCCATAATTTGAGCGGCTTGTTCGGACGAAGTATCCATATTTATGGTTACGAAACTTTTGTTGAGTTTAAAAGACTAATTATTAATACTATTAGTAACAATAATTTAAATCGCAAATGAAAAAAAAAAACAAAAATAATTAATTTCAAGCTTTACTCTAATAACACACGAATTTAAGACTACGCATAAATTTTATTTTCCCAACTATAATTTTATCTTTTACTGCAGTTCTATTTTTTTTTTATAGTAATCCTGAACTTTAATGCAGTTTATGAGTCTGTCAGTGTATATTTTACCAGCTTTTAACCGCGGCTTCGTTAGCGTAAAATTAGGTTAAGTTATATTAATAACAGTACTTTTTTTTAAAATAATATATAGTATATCAGTGATAATATAGCTTTCTAATGGTGAAAGAATTTTTAAAATTGGTTGTTTAATTTTTGAGTTAAAGCCTTATTACAAACAAACATACAAAATATCTTGCCTCTTTATAATATTAGTATAGAAAATCGATTTGTATTAAGTTAGTCATAATTTATGTTTATTTTAGCTTACAGCCTTACTCATTAAAATATCGGTAATTATTACTTAGCTACCTCTCAACTGAAAAGCTCTTGAGTCGTTGTTTAATGATTCATTTTAAATCTACAGACCGTTTCTGTTACTAAACTAAAAGTAATTCGATTGACACTTAACGCTGATTAACGTTTATAAGTAAATTTCTTTCTAATTAGTCACAAGTTAATACGTACTTAAATATTTAGATGGGGTTTAGAAATATAGCTAATGTTATTGGAGAGGATGAGGTTTACAAATATAGCTTTCAGGGAGTTTTGAAAAGTAAAGTTTGAATATTGCTTATTAGGTATTTGCTTCGATCAAATATACCATAGATGCACATTCTCATACAAAAACCGCGTCAATATGTGGCACTGACCAGTACTACTTACTTATAAGTGTCTGCATTTATTATGCAATCCAGAAAAAACACCGGAATAACCATTGAACGCCCACTGAGAAACATTTTGTAATAGTTTAGTTAAAACGCGTCAATGTAAAGCGTCCTAAGTGTGTTACTCGCAATACGCAAGCGTACTAAGTATGTGGTACGGTCTCCACCGTAGTAGTGGTGTCGATTCGCTCTCGCTTACGGGCAGCGCACGCAAGAGTGAGTGGGACAGGTGCATAATATAGCGCATACGACTGATTTATGCACAGTTTTGTTGAGGCCGTTTTTCGAGCGACGATCGTGCATCTATGGTATATTTGATCGATGGGTATTTGTATATCAATGACCACCGCGGTTTTACTGATTACTACCCCGCCCCCGTCGCTCGTAGCGTAATCTTATATAGTCTATCGTACTTTTGAATGAACCAGCTTTCTAACAGTAAAATACTTAAGATCAGTTGCGAAATTTCAAGTTTATTAATTACAAGCAAAAAAATCTTGCCTCTTTATAATATTACTATAGAATTAATGTGATTTTTGTGTTAACCACTAATCGTCCTTTAAATAAGACTTCACAGTTACAGGCTACAGCCTACATAGTACGATATATCGTACATAATGTCTGTAATACATCATACTAACAGCAAGTGAAGCCTGTCGGAAGGAAGGCGGGCAGGAACTAGGGCACTCGTTATCGTGTTAGTGGACACTGCACTCGGTGCTATGTCACTTGCTTGTACTTACATGTGTACTGAATAGGCATGAGTTACAGATAAATTATATCCAATATTTGACTTGATAGGTGTGGCTTAAGCACACGTATGCCTAGTTAAACCTTTTCGTAAATAGTATACAGGGTGTTTTTGAAATCGTGTTATTCCTTTTATCTACGCATTCTAGGTTCTGGTGGTATACAATAACCCTGACCATATTTTTTTTTATTAGAATTATTTTTTTGGAAAAATTAATGTACTTATTGTTTGTTTTCGTGAAATGGTTTCAGATAGTTAACCACCCCAGGCAATTTTAATTTTTTACTAATTAAAAGAAAATAACATATCAATAATTAATGTTGTAAATAATAACGGGCGGTCCTTTTTATTGCCCCTTATTATTTACAACATAAGTTATTGTTGTTATTTTCTTTAATTAGTAAAATTTGAAGACTATCTAAAATATGACTATCTAAAACAATTACACGAAAAAAATTGGTAAGTACTTTAATTTCTCCAATAACATAATTCTAATAAAATAAATTATGGTCAGGCTTATTCTATATCACCAGTAGAATACGTGGTTAAAAGGAATTACACGATATCAAAATCACTCTGTATAGTAGACTCACGCCTATATATCCGATCTATCGTTAGATGATTTTGGTACCAGACTCCTTCTTTCTCCTTTTTATTAGAAACTCTCAATTTCACTTCCCGACTCTGGAACCCGAGACCGATAGTAAAGCAGTAGCTTTCACTACTGCTGCGCCACCGAGAAGAGGTTTCTTTGGTGAATTAAAAAAAGACTTTAAAAAGAGTCGTAGATGGTCAAAGTTGTCCTTAATATACGATCTGTAGAGACCAGAGAAGATCAAAGTGAGCTTTGGTCGCCTACTGCCATATTTAAAAGTAATATGATATGGTAGAAGTAGCTAAAACTATTATCAGGCTCAGTGCAATGGGAAACTGATATCGCTCTTCATTATTTTAAATAGTAAGGATTTAATTCGTAGCTATAAGAAAATATGATAAGCTAAACGATACATTTTAATATCTCCGTTAAATAATTGTGATCTTGACATTGTTACGTGTATACGAACGTCACGCCTGGTAGGCATTGTAGTGTGTGATCCGCTGTATAATATAATGACTAATTAATAAGTAATTCTTATAGTAGATGTTCTCGCGGTTTCACCGGCGTTTATCGTTACTGCGCCACCGCCGTGGGTCTTAGCGTGATGTTATATAGCCTATAGCCTTCCTCGATAAATTGGCTATCCAACACTAAAATAATTTTTCAAATCGAACCAGTAGTACCTGAGATTAGCGCGTTCAAACAAACAAACAAACTCTTTAGCTTTATAATATTAGTATAGATAGCATAGCCTCAAATATTAGGCATTCGACACTTCTTACTATAAATATTATTTGCTATATTTTTTACAATTGAAATATTCATGTTAAAATATTCAGTGTATTGCGTTATCGGAATTATGTTAAAATAGCCCATATCCGTTTGTGGTTTGCCCGTAAATTTAATTATTACAGATATTCTGGGTGAAGACTGAATGAACATGTGATTTATCAATGGCATGAAGTATATTCAAAATAAACCATTCAAATATGAAATAATAATTATAGTCTTACGTTTACGCGTTTTTGATACATTGAAATTAAACTACTTTATTCTGATTATATGGCGCTTTATTTGAAAGCTTTTAGAAACTATTAAACTAATTAAATTTAAAGGTTTTAGTACCCACTCAAAAAGCGCTATTTAACTAAACCGCGATAGCGCCGGACAAAGGAGTTTAATTTACCAATTTAGCATATTGGCACATTCACTGTGGGCCTTTCTTAAAATTGTGGGTTGAAGATAAACCTTAGCACACACACACACACACACACATTAATATTTCTTGTAACATACATCTACACACTATTGTAGCACTACGAGATCAAACATAACTGTAATTTTAAATAGATTATGACTATTAAGCTACAAAACGGACTATTTTACTGCGATATGTGGCTGGAATATTTTCGTCTATAGCCCGGCCAGCTTAAAACTTACCGAGTCATCAGCTATACCAAACATAATAATACAATTGTTTGGATATTGAAAATATTGCCGCATAGGCCATAATATGGCTATTTCCGACCAGCAAATTCAGAAAAATTATTCCCATGTAGAAGATAGAAGTTTAAGATACGGTATGTATTTTTTTCATGCTCTAAATTATCTAATATTTGAAAGAGCCGACAACACACATTATTGTTATCAACAAAAACAGTTGAATAAACTCTATGTAGCGCTCTCAGATAAACATTCAGAGGTATTCTAAAAATAATCAGAACGTTGTCATACGCAATTTCAGACATGTCTTATCTTCTATGAAAACTGTCATTTTTATAATATTTTCTACGTAAACTTCAATAATATTGTTATAGCTTTTAAGACACGAAAAGTTATCAATATAGTGTAAACAAACTTTATACAATATGTAAACTTTGCTTGCCTAAATAGAAAACACCGCCCTAAACCTGTACTCCATTGTAGAAGATAAAGTGCTACATAATAATATACTTCAAAACCTATGTAGCTTTTTGTAAACAAACTGTCATTCATTTACATTATTGATAAAGGGTTTTAATGCCGAATGTGTCAGTATTCATTCAGATATACGCAGCGATGAAAGTTTTCTAATTTCGTATTCTATTAAACGTTGTGTGGTTGCATCTAGCAAGATGAAAAGGAATCGCGTTATTTGTTTGCAAATATGCACTGCATTAAAACCCTTTATGCAACTGCATCCACTAGTTTTGTTATGGAAACAACTAAGAAATAATTGTAAAATTGTGGCGTACTCTAATTACTGTATTATAAGATAATCCTAATACACAGATGTCATTATTATTCTTCGCCTTACTCCTCGTGTAAATAGTTATAAGTTTTTTATGTTACACAGGAGTTTTATTTTAATTATAATTTATTCTAACCATGTTTATTTTATATCTTTCGATAGGAAAATTTACTCACACTGTTGACTAGACTTTGAGTATGTATTTTACAATATGCATAATATTGAAGAGACAGGGAGAAGGGATTATTGAATAATAATAATAAACTTTATTTCTCTCATCACAAAGACTCACGTACATGTGCGTCTTACAGTATATAAAATAAATAGGTGGTAATAATGATCCTTTGTGAGAGACTGGAGTCCGTACTAGGGAGAACCCTGTGTGACGGATAAAATCACTTAAGCCGATATCGATGCAATGCAACTCGCCCCTGAAGAAAAAAACTAGGTTATCGATGGTTGGCGATTCCATTGTTAGCAACCACACTCATAACATCCCGGTCTGAAGATAGTTTACAAACAATAAACACACACTTACAAAACATTGATTTGTCGTTGCGATTACATACATACGCGTAACACATAGACACAAAATGGACTTACACTGGCGTAATATCTTAGACTATTCATTGACCACTGACCAGTAAGGTACCTATTTTCTATGTGTAATTGTGTGTCTATATGCAATTACTTTGACTGACTGTAACTCAGAACCAAAAGCATCAATCGAACACATTGTCTAGACATTCTCAGTATCTATACGGGCTGAAGAACTATGGTGGGTAGGCGCGATTAGGCTTATAAAGAAAACGAGACTGGTTGGCAAGTTATAGTCTGCTTCAGATTTCGAGAAGACAATACTACATCATTAGGAAAATGAAGTAGTCGTTAGTATTCAACACAGAACAGAGAAATTCAACTCTTCTGCATTCATTAATTAATTTAATTTGTTTGGTTTGCCAACAGGAAATATGTAACACACTAATCATTTTTTAGGTAACAGAAGGCAAGAGAGAGAGGATCGGCATAGAAGACGTTTTATGCAAAAATTCAAATTCAAAACCATCGCTGGCGAAGTGTGTATTCAGCTCTGCCTAGCACTTCAAGAATATAGGCGCGAGACTCTATGTACATATATATTGAAATACAATGTGGAAGTTGCGTACGATCAAGAGATTCTTATTCTCTAAACACAGTAAACCTAGACACTTATGTTGTTTCCATGTACAAGTTAGTATTAACTTACAAGTACATAGTAACTATCTAACCGTGCTGTATACGTTTTCCGCCCACATAAATAGCTATTACACGTGTAGTTAATCACGATAAATAATTATTGTATTGTACAATACATAAATTATGACACAATTGAGGTAAAAAATAACTGCTGCTATATGACAATCATCTGCCAGTTGAAGGAAAACAAGTTTTTAGGTCGAGGGAATTACTTTGATATGGCTTAAAACTTACTGCTGTCGTTAGGATGGCTGGTTCATAGGACATACATATAAAAGGCTCATAGTGGCTGGTTCATAGCGATACACATATAAAGGAAAGAAGGGAAAAAGCTTTAAAGGCATCTTGCTTTCTTCAATCATATTAATGAACGAAGATGACACAAAATATCCGAGTGGATTTCTTTGGCCTTCGTCGCACTATGATGCGCTTATGATGAGAGCCCTTATGCTTCTTTGTTAGTGAGTGGCGTGATAGTAAACGAGCAATTTTATAGCCATCTGTTTATGGTTGTGTAGATGATAATAAAACGATCAGAACTTCGGTTATGGATTTCTACAAATAATAGTAGCTTTCCCTGTCTGTCAATAGTGTATATATACTAGTTATTACTGTTCTAAGCGATAAGGTTCTAAATAGAAGAGGCCTAGCAACCTAAAATTATTACGCATTAAAAAAGTAATTTAAGAGAAACGATAAAATGTTAATTAATTGGCATTACCGCTATGTGAATTTATGTACTAACAAGTCGAAAAACTGAAGCAATATTCATATTATACCACGAAACCAGGTTTAAACTAAATTTAATAATTTCAGCTATGTTCACATTATTTCACGAACGAGATTTTAACTAAAATTTGTGAATATAATAATAATAATTCCATTCTAGAAGGTCGCTATGAACATGTGATGCTGTAACTGTGTACGTGATTCAATATAATCTTTTCATTTGGCCTTTGGACTTAAATCAACTACGAATGAATATCAAAGTAACTTAAAATCGCAAAATAACTCTTGGCACCAGGCATTATATCTAATGCAGCAGGTGCTTTTAGAACTGGAAACAATTTATTATTATGGAAATCCTGATGCTGTGAATTTAATCTGGATATGACTCTATTGTAGGGGCGGTATACTGTTGACTCAAAAAGTAATATAGAAAAACTATCAGATATTTTTGCCAAAGATACAAAATAAAAATTCATAAACACAAGGAAAGCATGGAACCATATCTCTCAACAGGAGCTTCGCGCTCCGTTAAGCCCAACCAATTACGTAACAAAATATTCAAGCACAGGTGTTTATAATTAACAAGTCATATGGAACAGAACTCTTATGCAGAGAAATATTTGCATACCTAATAAGAATATCTTACCTGAGCGGGCTCTAATTACTCCTCAAACGACGTACACCGCACTGATACACGAAATGAACGATGAGTCTACCAACAGTTGTATCACAATTCGATTCAGATGAGGAAAAAAGCAGCGAGACTGTAGGCGGTGCGAGCTAAGGTGAGCGCGCACAGCGGCCTTGATCACGGGGCGCGCGCGCATCCCCGCGGTACTACCGGCGCGACCGCGCGACACCGACCGTTCAGTTCAAACTCTACCGCCGCGTCCGGCAGACGCGGCTCACGTGCCACTTACCCAGACACCCCCACACTTTAAAAACAACCTTGTGCTTGTGCCTGTGACATTATCCAGTGCGTGTGACCCTAAAATCTGCCACCATGGTCGCCGGAGGCAAACAGGTTAGTTACATAATGACCAAAGCTCGAAACTCAACCTTCTTGGTCAAAGGTGACGTAAAATAACCACTTTTTACAACATTATACCAGGCAAAAATTGGATAGCTGAAAAACTGCGTGTTCCTGGTTCAAAGGTCATCCAAATTAAGCATCAGCGCGTATATCGTATCTCTTCAAGGTGCCTTAGTCACCTGTAGTTATAAATTATCATAAATGAAGGTAATAATGCCAGTATGTAGTAGTACGTCATGGCTTAGCGCGATTACAGCAATTAATGTTAATGCCAGCCTAGCAACAGAGCGTCGCTGAAGTCTCCACCATGGTCGAACGTTTCGTCAAACGAATAAATTACATTAGTGTATAGATCGTTGAGAAATATGTTGACTGAAATCATAAGTTATGGTGATGTCATCGCGGCATAAACCCGCAAACTCCAAGATGGAGTCGGTCATGGCTTTAATATATTTATTTTGCATCACGCAAACGGTCGTAACCGTCTTTTTATTCCCCATCCCTGTCCATGCTATGTGTCGGAGCGAGACAGAATCACTTTCCTGTTTCGCCAAGGGTCTGGTGCTCTCGTTTTCGTTGGCAACTTTTGTCTTCCAGTTTCGAAATTCGTGATAAAAAAACTTAACTTCATAGATCGTTATCGATTTTGTTTTTTATGGCTAGGTAAACGTATAAAGTATTTTAATGTGTTTATCGAACATACACGTCGTAACTATAGTATCGTACTTAGTTTGTTTTTATCGAAATTAACATTACAGTTGTAACAAGTATTTATCTTATCGCTGATCTAACATGTCGATTTACCTAGTGATCAATAAATTATGGAATTTTAATCGTAATGAACATTTATACCATTTCAGTAGCGTTGCGTTGGTCACGTAAATATTGTTCGATACGAACGTCACGTGAGCACTACCGGCGGTGCTGACTGACATATCATTACAATGGCTTGTTCTAGTATTAGCCACACAGCAAATAAAACTTGCTACATCAGCGTCACTTAAATCACGTACTTACATCTAATGTATGAAGATATTCAAGGTTTTCCTCCTCTGCATTGCTAGGGATTTAAAAACATTTAATCACTTATAGTTTTAAAACAGTTTTTGTGAAGCTGCTCGTCTAGCCTTCGAATTAAATAAAATTGCTTAGTTTTAACGTTGCTACGGCATACTGATGATTATTTTAATTACGTGATAATATTTATAAAGTTGCGATTATACCAGCTGAGTTTACGAGAATATAGAATAGATACTTAAAAAAGTTCCCAGTGGTTGAGCAAATAATATTATGTTCATGAGGTTGCTAGTTGAGATTCTTTAGTGTTTAGTCTGCATGGTATATTTTTATACCAACAATTTATGCTATTACTGTTTTCTAAATGCCGTGTTGTTCAGAACCTCAGTAATTTAAATAACGCCAATTTTATTTACTGGCCGAGTTGAACGGTCACGTTTGTATATGAATAACATATTTTTTTAGTAAGTTTGTTAATTAATAACCAGATCCATATAGGAAATGGTTTTACAAAACTCATGACTAAATAAATGACAGTTCGAGGCTGAAGCGAATATAGATGCATTTAATGTAAATGTAGCCCATGTTAACCACTGACAACGATCAACGAACGAGAACAATACAATTGTTTGCTGAAAGGTCAGCAGCTGTTCTTAATGAAGCTCATCTTAATAAAGATAGAAAAAGAGGAGTAGCTACTCAAAGTGTAAGTCATGCAAGTAATTAAGGTGACAATTAATACAGTCGCTGCTTGCACAATGGATGCACGTGATTCTCCATAACTCATTCATTACTGTGCTTGAATTTAATTTGATGGTCGATATGCTCTATGCCCATGTAGTGCCGTTTCACTACGTTTCACTCACACACAGTTGCGATTTCTAAAGCACATAATGGCATTTCTTTCTCTATCACCTTGAATTCGAGCCTCACTTTTTTCGGAAAGTGCTAAATCCGAATCACGGATGTGTGTGATTTTAATTGGTTTGGACCGAAACCTTAACGCTGTTTGATTCGTTTTATAAATGCAATTAAATGACTGGAAATAATTCTCATATAATATACACATTTACAATCTAGAACAATAGTTAATTGTCAGCAGCCGCAAGGTGTTCCAGACGCGTTAGCCACGTGTTGTGTGCATCTGTTTATGCACCTGTTGCCACCCTATATCACATCCCCTTCGCCTCTTTCCTGTCTAACGACCGGATTTTTTGCTCCCATCCAGTTTTTTTCAATTACAATCTTTATCGCCTCAGATTAAAATTGATAATCCAATATCAACTATTACTGTGTTATGTCATGTGTTTGATTTTAAAATTGTTTGCGCCGACGTTTTTGTAGACCCAACGTTTTATCAACATTATTGCTTGTTTGGCTTTTAAATAAAACTTCGTTACGTTATTCCGAAAATTGGTCTAGCTCTGTAGATTTTATTGCTAATTTTATTTACTAATGGTAAATTTATGTTGTGTAATAAATACAATTATTTGTTAACAACATCAGTTATGTTATTACGAAATGGTTGTTGGTACAACTTTTTTCTCGGCATCTCGACCTTCGACATGGGTTCAAAGTTAATAATTATGTCGTCAATAGACAACAACTATATATAATGTATCTTCGTAATTATCCTGAGTTCACCTTGGTCACCTTATTTCACTTCCTACTTTGAGATGTACAAGGACACAGTTCCACCATGTTTTTGATTCTTGAATATTTTACTGAAACAATAGTCAAGTCTTTTGTAATAACGTTATTGTTATCTCAAACGTGCTTGGCAAGTATAAATAAATAGGTAGTTAAGATTTTCACGCAAACGCATTAATGAGATGAAAACAAGAATTCTTAGGTAACTAAGCGAAGTTAATAAAAGCTGCTGATATATTAATTAATATTTACAGAGAATTGATATAAACAGTAAACAATAAGAATTGATATAAATAGAAATTAATATCAACTTCATTCATAGAATTGAGTCACATTACAAAAATTACAATTTATCTTATTGGATGCTTGATTTGAATGCCTCGTCGCATCACATAAGTGTGGAAGTTGTGAACGCTTTACAGCTGCCAATCTCAGATTGTGTGAGCAAGCAGTTGTATTGGATTTTCCTGTAAGGACTCACAATATTCACAATCGCAACACATCTTCTAGAACACTGCTTAGTGAAGACGTCAAACTACCGGCCAATATACTTGTGTAATGTAATATTCTAAAACATTAAAATAATAATGCTAAAGAAAAATAACACAATCCTTCGCCTGTTTTCCATAAATAGACACAAGCACATACGTTCGCCATTTGCCATTGATATTTACATTGAATATCGCTATCTATAACCAACTCTGTACATAACTGAGATGATGTCACGTTTCCCTGGTAAAGATGCGGTCAGAAACCAATGTTGCTGTATAAAAAAAAGTTGTTTTAACTCTATACCTATTTCAGTTGCCGCGTGTTGTGGTAATTGGTAGAGGAAGCAACAATATTTTTCTTTGGTAGTCAGTGGTTTTCCGTATGTTATTAGATTCATATATCATATTCTACTTCTGTGGATATTTCCACGGATAAATGTAGGTTCAATGTAGGTATATGTATCTCATGAACGTCATTAAAATTGCTTCTGAAATGCCTCTGTTTAATTGTGATTAGAAACATAAACATTTTACATCACTGTTATCAAAACTACATTCAAAGGTGAATAACTAAAGTATAAACTTCGACAAAATCGCGATTGCACAATTTATATCAAGTAATTTGTTACTTGATTTTTCTGTTAGGAAATTGCAGTAACAGCAAGTTTATCAGGCCCAGGTGCAGTACATGTAGGCTAGTCGTAGCATGAACTGGGTGTAATATCTCTACCTAAGTACTTGTGGATATAGAGACGTGATGCTTTGTTATTAACATTCTGAATATAGTAGGTTCCATTACTGTATTTTGGTTCTCACTTCAATCGTCTTCGTCATTATTTGTTTCGCGACATTTTTATAATAATAGAAGTTAACGAGGAAGGAAATATTCCTTTGAAAGTCCTTATCTTTAAGGCTTGAGACGTGAAATGGATTGCTGCGGTGCTCTTGTACGATAAGCTGGCAATCTGCCACTTTTATCGATTGCGACGATCTTGAAACTTTGTAGTACATATGTATATAATGTTAGCAGAAACTATACGTGGCCTTTACCTATGTGGAGGTCACTGCGGAAAGCTAAGTGATGCATTATACAGGTGTGTTAACTGCATCTATTTTAGTACTTCAAACAACGTTGTAATGAAATATGTTATACGACGATATAAGTCATCGATATAAAATAAATGCTATTTAACTTATGCCTTTTAGTATCACTGTAACTCAATGGAAAAATATTGAATTGTAGTGAGCTTATAGTCGTATTGGTCCGATGTGAGCGCGCAGTATGAGGACCTGAGTAACAAAATGTTGTGTGGATGTTCTCAGTCAGGAGATTCTTTCTAGCAGTTTGGCACCACAAAGAAAAACTAACATTCTAGCCTCGACGTATAGCTTTCGTTCCCAGCTCTCAAAAACCCCTTTTATAGTCGACATGAAAAGCCAGAGGTCTTATTATGTCCTTGAAAACTTACACTAAACTTCGGCGTTTATTTTCGTCGTATTTGACGTTCAACTTAAACGTGAGTCACATACCGAAATAGTATTGATGCAAGAGCAATAATAATATCACGGCATCCTCATCCAATTACTGCCGTAAAAGGTATTATATTGTCATAGTTCAATGCAAGTAAATATGTCGTTTTCCTGTGTCTGTATGACTACTAGGAATGTAAAGCCGCAGCCAATAACCACTGATATTTATTGACGTTGTATTGGCAATAATTCACAATTTTCTAATCGCGTAATAGTCATACATTAAGCAAGGTAATGGCGCATCTGCAAGTAGTGGAAGTTGTTTACTGATATCCATCACGCGAGAGAGTTCGACAGGTTCTTTCAATTCTCACTTGTACGGTGGTTGTTTCGTAACAAATTGTCGTTTATGTTCTTAAGTTTCTTTGTAGTTTTTCTGTTATCTGTCATCCTTACTGTTTTTGTGACAGACATATCGCTGTATAGCAGACACAATGGAAAGTTTTTTGTTTATGACTCATCGTTGAATGAGACGCCCTGGGATTGAAATCATTGGTGAAACTACCGTGTTATCGTCAATCCTCTATATCGTAGGAGTTTGCTAAAATTGTGACGACAGTTGCAAAGAATATTCCTTCCCTCATTATTTGTCCATCAATTCGTGATAGACAAATGTAAAGCGAAATCACCGATAGGTACGGAATGGTCCTTTAATTATTTTTCACTTTCAGTCTTTTATTTGTTTAATCATCCTGACCGTGCTAACCTACTCGGATAGGTCGATGCCATTACATTTTAATATTCTATAATACATCGGATAAAACCAATTAATTCAATAGGTACAACATAATTTAATTATCGAACTACCTCTCTGGGGACATAAACGTCTCAGAACGATATTGATATGACCAATTTGTATGATCGGTTTTAACTTTATAAAAGATTCGTGCATTTATATTTTTGTCATAGCTTATACATCTTGTAGTTAATAAGTATTTTAGTAATTAGCATTAGAAGCTGACGCAGTTGTTAAAGTTCAATACTATAATAATAAACAACCTGCGAATTCGTACACGTTTGTTTAAAGTATTCTCTTCTTCAGGGTTCAACTATTTCATATCAAAGATTGACTCAGCAGCGGTGAAAACGTAAAAGTGGATAGAGTAACTTATTTAGCTTATTAAATGTTATATAGGATTATGTGTTGTAAATATAAACAACCATATTCACTATGAACAGCCATCCATACCAAGAAATTGAAATGCTATTCTTGAGTTGAACACTAGGATTTAAACAATTTTCTCTCTCAGAAACATGTTCACTTTCTGTCGGCGAGTTTCGCGTGTAGCAAAGCAAGCAGATTGTTGGTCGCTTGCACAAACATCCGTCGTTTACACAGCCGATAACAGGCCTGTAGTTACACCTCCTTATCTCGCCAGTTTCTCAATCTAGAAGGTGACTCATGCATTAGTGTATTAACTACTCCATTATCACGCCGTCCTTGACTGGAATGTCCCGAATGTTTTATTAATACCGCTACTTAGAAAGTAGATAGAGAGTTGTAGTGCAGCCTTGGCTGAGTTCGAATAGTAGACAAAAATTGTCTCTCTGTTAACTAAATAATAGGCACAATATGTCTAAAACACTGTTGTCTTACATTTTACAAATATACTGGCTTCATAGATTAAACAAGAAAAGTTAGGCGGAAAAAGATCAACCAATGTTGGTATTTATGATGATGATCATGATCATAATACTCAACTCAATGTAGGTACATATTTTATTAAATTATTCATCATGGGGTGTCCCATGGATCCGTATATGGTATATTGATGACAAAAGAAACAAAAGAAAAACAAAAGCCATATTGATGATAAATATTTAATAAGTAATACTTGGATTTAGTCATGATAATAACTTATTGGATGATTAACAATGGCTGCGCATCTGCTGATTGATCGCAAAATTGGATAACTGGTCATGGATTCAAAATATGATTTTGCTATTTTTGTAAGGACATTTTTTGGTAGTAAGTGTCACATCCAACCGCGACTGGCATGTGGAAATTATCGATTGTTTTGAGTGTTAATTACTTCAGAATATTTTGACTAATAATTAATTACGTTAAGCGAAGTCGTATCAATTTACTAATACCACAATAAAAGAGGAAGGTTAAGACCATTTGCGCCCTTGTTTGAATCGCATGCATATAGTAATAACTCTACTCATTATTATACACCAAAGAGATTTAAACTAGGTATTACCCTTGCTTTGAACTGTATACTGGTATTGAAAATATGATAACGAAATAAAAAAGAAACTAAAACGCAGGTGCACAACCTATAGCCGCCGAGGTGAATCGTTCGGAACGGCAGACTTGTGTTTCACGTCAATCGAAAGCAATTAGATTCGTCTGTGTGACTCGTCTCCGGTGCTTCCAGCGAATATGGTTCTTTCCTCATAAATTATTCAGTTATTACTCTACATTTTAAAAAAGGAGCTCAATTTTATTCATACCTTACAGTAGTCGCAGTATATCGTATTCATTTGAGTTCCTTCGCGCGTCTATGACTGATTGTTAGCCAAATGCTCTCCTGTTTTCAGCAATTTTGTATTCTAGTTGTGAAAATATTTAGTGTGACCCTTCGCTTGTCCGATAACAAAGACTTTTTTTATTTGCATTTAATCTGTATTATTCGAAGTTTACGTTTTTATCCAAACAATACGCCGATTCGCCAGGCAATTTTCAACAAACGTCTCTCTTACTTATTATGCTATGTTACTAGCTTGTAATATATGACACAGTAACATTGTAAGTAAATATTTGTTACTGATGCATAAATTTTACAAAATAAAACAGGTTAGTATTTTTAACTGTACCCTTCGAGTTCACGCAGGAAATAAACAGATTCAAACTGATTGATGGCCTTCTGTAATGTTATTTTTATTTACAAACATTCATAAAATCAATGCGTTAAAATATATCATTCAGATATTTTTATTTATAAATTGTTTTTACCGTAAGAGTCATAAACGGAAGTTATATTTCCGGGCGGTAAGGATTAAAGCGCACAACCAATGTCCACAGCTTTAAGTATAAAATCGTATAAAGGTGGATACCAAAATATTAAACAAATTAAATTACCATAATAATTTAGTTAGGTTGGCCACTCGATTAGTGAAAATAATTGAATCTACTATGAATTGAATGCTTTCAATATGGTGCGTATTTTAATTAAAGTACGCAACAACAGAGAATGAAATAATTATTGACTCGATGACGAATTGTCTCGAAATCATTTTAGAGCGTGTAAAATATGCAACAGATGTGCCAAAGTGACTGCTACTTGACTTCATCAAATTTACATACATTTCACACGTCAAGAACTAGCTCGATTTAAACATACGACATTGAGAATGATTAAGTAACGCCAGATATTTTTATTGGTTACTATCGCGTGTCCTTTCCATAACCTTATTCACCGCATAATTGGTATCATTGGTACAGTTTAAAATACTGAACCATGCGGGTCGGGTGATAAACTATGTAGTATAGGGGAACACAGAATTGTCGAGATTCAATTACAGCATTGACGAGATGCGTAAAAGAAAAATGTTTTATTGTTTAAAAACAGTAGAAGAAAAGAGCAATATCGTATGTAAGTGAAAGTGAGATAGTAAACATTGGTTACTGAATATATAATGAAGTATTCTTAGCAATGAATGAGAATAACTTGAAAGATCCCGTTTTCATCCTGTTGGCAATCATCCAAATTCTATTTTCTGTTATTACGAGTATGTTCTTTTTACTCGATTTAACTTGTTTATTGTAGTTTTGACATTTACAAAAAATATTTATGTACTTTCGTTTTACAAATCAAATAATCTGCTTATTATCTTGCGAAAAAGACCTTATATCCACTAAATCGTGTGTTTATGGGTACTCAATTGACGATTACAGACAAATTAAAGTCTCGGCAAATTTAAAACCTCGGTTTGGACTAAATTATATTAGCATACATCAACGTCTAAATACTTTGAATGAACTGTGTACAACCATTGTTTATCGCTAAGATATTATCTCCGTCTGACTAGCGGCTATTGTCAGTGTAATCATGTTTTCATTACTAGGATCCGATGTGGATTCGCTGCCAACCGCCGCCGCCGACACAACAATTATGGAGTTTTTATACCAACTTACATTATCTTTTGCTCCACTTTCGGTTATATCATACTATTATATATATTTTATGTTTTCGCTAAACAATGGTTTAATTAGTATTGTCATTTTGCGCTAATCATCTTATTACTCAGACGTATTCGCAAAAACTCTAAATTCTTTCGCTAATTGTATATTATTATGGTTTGTAGAAGTCAATAAAATATTTACTATTTTAACATATTCTGAACTAATACTATCGTTTTAATAGTCGTACCTTTACAGAATTGTTTAGATCTCGGACCGCCATGAGGTCCCGACACGCTTTGCAACCTTACCTATTATTGTTCTCTTCCTTATAATCTGCAGCTATACTTGTCTTAACAATTTCTAGAAATCTTTTCTTTTATAGGATAAAACATACAAACAATACAATAACGTTTTCTGTACAATTGTTAAAATATATAGAACTGCGTGATTAGCGATCGTTTGTATAAATTTTTCTTTAATGTGTTTAGTCTATGCAATTGAAAATAAATCAATACATATAACTAAGCTTGCATGTTCAAATAATTGTAGTGTAGTATTATATATAATACGTTGAAATTAAACTACTATATACGGATTTTATCGCGTTGTTTATTTGACACTGTTACAAAATTTTTTTTGAAAAACTGTTACACTACTATAATCACTATTAAACTTTACAAATTTTTTAAGCTATTTAAATTATTGAACTATTAAAACTATTTATACTATTACTATACTATTATACTATTTAGATTTATTTTTACACTTTCCCCGACGTTTCGGTTGCTTTTCAGCAGCCATGGTCACGGGGAGACTAAGATGGTAGTTGTCTCAATGTTCCAGTGTAGTTATTTCAAAGTACCCGAACATAATTTAATCATGGGTGTTTCTATTTACGCAGAATGAGCTCAAAGTATCATGAAGTCTAGCTGTGGTTTGCTTCTTCTTGGGTTTGACTATTTGGATTACTGGATCCCAAGCTGGTGGTACACTCCAACCATCTTCTCTATTGAAATTAGGATGTTTCTTGATTTCAATAGCCTCGCGAAGCATCCTTGGTAGGAATCGGTGTTCTTTAGCGAGCATCTGTGGTTTGTCAAATCTCAGGTAGTGGTTGGTCCCCTGTTGCACATGTTCACAC
Source organism: Catocala sponsa (assembly GCA_963564715.1). NCBI lineage: Eukaryota > Metazoa > Arthropoda > Insecta > Lepidoptera > Erebidae > Catocala > Catocala sponsa. The sequence continues at coordinate 6,942,743 of OY751334.1, forward strand.
ACAGCAGACTTCAACGAGCGTTGGTGTTTTACATCAGCTATGTGTTCTTTTATGCGGGTGCCTATGCTTCTCTTGGTTTGACCAATGTATGAGAGTCCGCAGTCACAATCTATTTTGTAGACCCCTGCATCTTGTAAAGGTAGTTGGCACTTGACAGATGGTAAAAATTGACTTATCTTCGTTGGCGGCTTGAAGTATGTATTGATTGAAGCTCGCTTCAAGATGTAGCCAATCTTGTCAGTGACACCCTTCACATAAGGTAGTATAGCAGGCTGGCGCTCGACTGTGGCTGGCTTTTCTCGGGATCTGTGACAGCGGCGCGGCTGTTGGAGCTTGTTGTCTTGCAGTACTTGCTTGACATGTTGAAGCTCGGCGTCCAGGTGTTTCTTGTCACAGATCCCGTGGGCTCTCTGAAACAAAGACATTCCCACGGTAGCTAACTGTTTAGGATGGTGGTGAGATTCACCGTTTAAGTACCTATTTGTATGGGTCTTTTTCCTATATACAGTGTGGCTCAAAGTATGATCAGAATTCCTGATGACAAGGACATCTAAGAAAGCTAATGAATTATTTGCCTCTAATTCCATAGTAAATTGTATGTTGTTATTAAGGGAATTAAGATGTTCTAGGAATACACTTACACTATTCCTAGAACATCTTAATTCCCTTAATAACAACATACAATTTACTATGGAATTAGAGGCAAATAATTCATTAGCTTTCTTAGATGTCCTTGTCATCAGGAATTCTGATCATACTTTGAGCCACACTGTATATAGGAAAAAGACCCATACAAATAGGTACTTAAACGGTGAATCTCACCACCATCCTAAACAGTTAGCTACCGTGGGAATGTCTTTGTTTCAGAGAGCCCACGGGATCTGTGACAAGAAACACCTGGACGCCGAGCTTCAACATGTCAAGCAAGTACTGCAAGACAACAAGCTCCAACAGCCGCGCCGCTGTCACAGATCCCGAGAAAAGCCAGCCACAGTCGAGCGCCAGCCTGCTATACTACCTTATGTGAAGGGTGTCACTGACAAGATTGGCTACATCTTGAAGCGAGCTTCAATCAATACATACTTCAAGCCGCCAACGAAGATAAGTCAATTTTTACCATCTGTCAAGTGCCAACTACCTTTACAAGATGCAGGGGTCTACAAAATAGATTGTGACTGCGGACTCTCATACATTGGTCAAACCAAGAGAAGCATAGGCACCCGCATAAAAGAACACATAGCTGATGTAAAACACCAACGCTCGTTGAAGTCTGCTGTGTGTGAACATGTGCAACAGGGGACCAACCACTACCTGAGATTTGACAAACCACAGATGCTCGCTAAAGAACACCGATTCCTACCAAGGATGCTTCGCGAGGCTATTGAAATCAAGAAACATCCTAATTTCAATAGAGAAGATGGTTGGAGTGTACCACCAGCTTGGGATCCAGTAATCCAAATAGTCAAACCCAAGAAGAAGCAAACCACAGCTAGACTTCATGATACTTTGAGCTCATTCTGCGTAAATAGAAACACCCATGATTAAATTATGTTCGGGTACTTTGAAATAACTACACTGGAACATTGAGACAACTACCATCTTAGTCTCCCCGTGACCATGGCTGCTGAAAAGCAACCGAAACGTCGGGGAAAGTGTAAAAATAAATCTAAATAGTATAATAGTATAGTAATAGTATAAATAGTTTTAATAGTTCAATAATTTAAATAGCTTAAAAAATTTGTAAAGTTTAATAGTGATTATAGTAGTGTAACAGTTTTTAAAAAAAAAATTTTGTAACAGTGTCAAATAAACAACGCGATAAAATCCGTATATAGTAGTTTAATTTCAATGAATAACATTCGCGTAAACAGAAGACAATATTATATAATACGTTGTTTAATTTTTAATTACTGTTCGTAAAAGGCTTTTATCTAAAATTGCTGATTTAACATGTTGCTTTATATGTTCGCCAAATTTTATTATGATAACGATAAAAACAAGTAAAGGAATGATAATCCTTTCCAAGTAATTTCGATGTAGGTATGGTACGGACGACCAATTCCGTTGAAAGACGAATAGTATAGATGGACAAAAAGACGACTAATACAAACCAAAGGAGGGTCGCCAAATAAAACTAGTAAGAAACGACCTCCTTTCGACTTTGCCATAAAAGTAAAATATCTGGGAGAGGTGGGTAATAAAAGCATGATGGTACGATGAAACTGCTATAGTTGAAGTAATGTACACTGTAGATGACATAATTGGCCCGGAAGATCACATCCGCTTGGCGCCGAATCAACACGGCTCGATATTTTTAGTAACAGTTTGCAGTTCACTGTTTGTGTTATCATTTCCTTTATTTTTATTTCTTACATATGAATGAAGACTTAGAGTTCTATTTTTAGGCGCACTTATCTCTATCATTCAGTTGAGAGTTTATTTATAGATTAATAGAGCTATAACCGACATGTCACGCAGAAAAGAAGCAAGTGAAACTCACAAAAGATTTTTGTTTAAATTTAGCAAACTTCTAGGATAGTTCTTCTTCTTCTCTGCTCAAGCAAAGACTTCAAATTATCAATAGTTGTTTGCTAAATACTACTTCTTCTTCTTAGTGTTTCGGTGGCAGTAATTGCTCAATATTATATGGTTGTGGCCCAGAACGCAGCCACTTTGATTACATTGTCTGAAGCAATCTACTACTGCTGTTATTCATAGTTAATTTGTCAATGATGAATAAGCATGAAAAGAAAATTATATCTAAGTATAATTTCCCATTTATACGAATAACTGATGTGTTACCAGATAAGATACTATATGGTTACATTATGCGAAGTATTAGCTAACTATAATAACACTTAGTGGTACACATCTGGGATATACAATGCTGCGTCCTTTACTTAGTTTTATTCGCCATATATGATGTGACACTTAAGGTCGCGTTTGCGGTCAAACAAGGGCGGACATATTGAATTTATTGTACCTACGTATGAATGTGTGTAACAAAAGACAAGAATGTTGTTGTTTAAGTATAAGACGATGGAAATGAAAATCGCTACGATATTTTGAAAAAAAAAAATAGATCTGAGCTAATTAGTGCTAGCTGGAAATGTTGACCACTGTTACTATTAATTTTATCAGAATACGCTTAAAAATGGTTAACTCTGACATGTCGTGTCAATATATTTCATATTCATGGGTGTATACGTTGAATTCTTAATATAAATCACTGGTGTTATGCTTATATTAAAATCCATTTCCGAAATCAATTTCATAAATCCACTATAATTGCAAATGCGATTATGCTCAAGGTAAAAAACTCTTTTCATATTTGAAAAAATATATAAGAATTTATTATAATAACTATAGTTTATAACAATCACGAAAATTAGAAACGGGGATATTCACGTTTCTTTTAAATTTTAGGCAATTTACTGAATATGCACTAACGACCCTAGAATGTATACGATTAAATCTCCTACACTTGGATGATTACTAGTCTATCTGTCTGCACTATACAAATACTAATGATCCTTGTTTTTCCAGATGAACGTCCGTGTGACGACGATGGACGCGGAGCTGGAGTTCGCGATCCAGCAGACGACGACCGGCAAACAGTTGTTCGACCAAGTCGTCAAGACCATTGGCCTGAGAGAGGTCTGGTTCTTTGGACTCCAGTACACCGACTCCAAGGGTGACCTCACCTGGATCAAACTCTACAAAAAGGTTAGTCACGACTTCTATAATTTTAGATTGTCCAACGACGAGATTATTATGACATGATAAATCTTAAAATACATTTCATCAACTTACGAAAGCCTCATAGAAATCTCATGTACCAATATTCAAAAAGAACCGCCTCAAACTTGTATACGATGAAAGGAATTCAGCATCGATCGTTTGTATTAACAGCTCGTTCTATTTACATACATTATAGATGAATCTGAGTATGTTTGTGTTGCAAAAGCATCACTAACGTTATTGGATACTTGCATTAGCGTATAAATTGTGTGTTTACTGCACGTCGTGAGGGGGCGACTAATGCTCGTACGCGCAAACCAAATGCTGCATTACGATTATATTTAGCAAAGCCACAAGTAGTTATAAGTTCAAGATCATTTTGGCGTCTTATTTCTACGTGACGCGAGAATCTACAGTCATTGATCGGTTACTTCCGTGATAAAAACGGATGCCGCAATCATTATTCCAATCACATAGTATCCCAAATTATGTTCTCCAAATAGTCTTTCTGAATGCGCAACTCTTAAACAGTCATTTCCTTTCGCCTACTGTCTTTGCGTCTTTCAATTCATTCACGGCGAATAGCGTTTCCGTCATTGTGTCTTGGCTATAAACAAACAACTGTGAAATTGTTTTCCTTTACTCTTATCCTCTGCGCGACACTGACCTCGTAATGCAATGTCAACGTGTGCTCAGCATTACCGAATATGATTGCACCACAGCCTACTTATTTTATCAGTAAGGACGACCAGTTTATTTTAAGTGTTCAACTCTATAATTCATGAATATTTAAAAAGGCCACACTACTTTCTTTCCGTTCAGCATGCCATGACAATCGATCAAATTGAGTAGGCAGTTAAAGTTGAATTAGCCGTTTATTGAACCATGTTCTTTCAAAGAACTGTCAACGTTTTTACTGTCTGCAGTTTTAAAAACTACAATGCTTTATCCTCGTTCATTTACACATTCTGTATGTTGTGTCGTTGGAGAGTTTTGAAATCGGAATAAAACAGAAATGTCTAAAGGAATTTTCTATTTTTCTTATGCACATATATGTTTTTAAGTCTAGGCGGATAGGGAGTGCCCTTTATCACTGTGCTATTAGTACATTTTTAGATAAGATTAACTAAACTAATAGTAAATAGCGTATCAGTAATTGTTTGGTATTAAAACAAGCCTTTTTAATTTACACTACATTTTTTAGGGTTCCGAACCTCAAAAGGAAAAAACAGAATCCTTATAGGATCACTTTATTGTCCGTCCGTCCGTCTATCTGTCTACAGTCTCTTGAAGCTGTGAAAAAATCAAACTTCTAAGTTAACGTAAAAAAGATACGGCCGTTTATGTCGCACAAAACGTATATTTCGACACTCTCAAGGGAATCAAAATTTATAGGGTATTTTCCGTTGACCTAGAACTATGAAATACCGTCACAAGTAATACCGTCTTATACTACAAGTACCTATAGGGAAAATCTGAAAACTATACATTTGTAATTAAATCATAAAAAACAGGGTCTTTATGCAAGGACAATTTTTTTTATAATATATACATATGTACCTACAAATTTGTACGGAACCCTCGGTGGGCGAGTCCGACTCGCACTTGTCCGGTTTTTACTATTGTAGTATTATGGTTGATTCAGTTTTATTACTATTGTCATCCTTAAAATAAAGAATTACATATTCTGAAAATGATGCAATAGAGTACTGAATTACTGATGCTTTTAATATCGTATTTTCGTCGCAAAGTATATCATATTTGGATATTGCTTTGGTATTTACTGGTTATTTGATGTGTCAAATTATCAAAATAATTTGTTTTCTATCTTATTTCGGCTAAACACACGTAATTGTGAAGTAGGTAGGATATAATCAATTTCTTGTTCATCAATACACCTACGTCCTACACATATTTTTAAAATGCAGTACTGACATTTGTAATCCAAAAATAGCTTAAGATAACACATTATATATCTCATATTATTTAGACAACAAACGAGTATATCTTCCTAATAAATAGCATGCGGTTTTCACCTTCAAATCTCCAAACGTCCTGTCTATTGGTTGTTATCCAACTACACACGTGCCGACATGTAAACACGCTTATTGAGCCACAATGTTTGTTAAACCTGGCCGGCCGAATCAACTAGTGTGTTTGATAAATAGCACCTTAGATTTGCAACTCACCTCAGTACCAGTTTCCTTGACATAAAAGTGACATCAAAGCACATTCCTTGCTGTTATTTTATTAGAAAAATTACTTAGGAATATACGTATTTTAGATATGTTGGCATGAGCATGAAATATTAAATCCTTGTAGATCAAATAAAGAGCGTTTGTAAGATGTGCTACAGGGTTCAAGTCTAGAACCAGTATAATAACTATAAACCAAAAAAGCATTACGTATAATGAGTCGACTTCTATGAGAAATATAGCAAAATATGACGTTATTTCGTTAAAGCGTGTCAAAGCTTTGTAAAGTTTTGGCACACGAATCACTGTTGTTGGCCGTACCAGTCACATACATATGTATATCCAAGAAATATACTTTAGAACTTTGAACACATTAAAGTTTGAGACGTAGCCTAATATAATAATGTTCGACGTCTCATGCAATAATTTGTGTCTATTCCATATATCTATTATAAAAAGTTCCAGAAGATTCTCTCAAGTTTTATTTATTACTCAAAACTTTAAATGGCACTTATTACCAAAACACATTCTTGACGATGGCAAGGACATTTGTATGATGGCTGGTAGCGGTTCAACGTCCAGCTAATTAATAGATGACGAACTTGTTTAGGTTTAAATGACGCACAATATTGTTTCATCCATCGATCTGCAAAATGCAGATGTGACGATACGACTCAATGGGCAGTTGGTTTTACGTCTAACACATTTACAAACCTTTCGCTTGAACGGCTGCGTGTGGATAATTTCTCTTATGCACACGGCCACTACATAATGTAAACAGATGCATATACTCGTGTCCCTCTCTACCACGAAGATATTTTAACATGTATGACATCGACAGGCTACAATCGTTTTGCTAAACATTAGCGGTTTTCACTATTGGCAGGGAGAAAAACTTAAAGTACGTGCAGTTAATACTTGCAGTAGAAACCATTACTACACTTAATAAAATATTATTGAATTGTTAATAATAGAGATTATAATTTACAAAGAAAAGAGAAAACATAATAATGCTATATAACAAGTATTATTAAGATCGCAATAGTGCATGGATAATGAGATAGTTACTCAATAACTTGAGAGCAACCACAATGACCCGTTTCTCTCAATCTTTTTGCAAATGAACACTTTTTACAATAGAGCACTGAACAAAGTGCCTATAAAACATCGCTATATTCTCGTCGACCTTTAATACTCGTTCGACCGATTGTTTTATCCACCTACATCTAATATTCTATAGCTGATGAAGCTGTGAGTCAGACGGACGTGAGCAAACGGCTTTTCATTCCACAAGTATAATGCAGGATTTATTACCTAGTATATATAAGGGTAAATAAACTATAAGTTGTTTAGATGTGAGGATGTACTATGACGTAGTCACGGATATAAATATGTTGTCCTAATACCACGCCTGTGATTAACTTCTCGCGTGTCTTATGAACACCGTGTGTGCATAAGCTCGAAGGACGTTCTTTTAACGGGTTAAGATAAAGCGTAATAATATGATGAAGTACGCATGTCGTTTTTTAATATACTATAAAGACATACGTAGTTTCTGGAATTCGCAAGTTGAATGACTGGCTAGCCTAAACGTTATAATATTAGGTATTATCCTTGCTTAGATTGTATAAAGTTTCGAATTCCCAGTCCTAATATTAGAAAACCCATTGAAATCATGTTGAAAGCATAATAAAATATGATGTAATTTATAAGATTAAAACGGTTAGATGTTCCCACAAGGACTTGGCGTACGAAGCGAGGCATGACTCACGATCGGAAGCTCATATCGCGTGTTTATCGAATCCTGACTATAATTGATACATGTGGAAGCCAAATGGCGAATGAACTTTTTTACGTACAATGTCAATGGCACTGATAAATAGTTTTTTATTTCATATAATCTCAATATATTTGCGTATAAAAATTCAGTTGGCGATAGCAAATTGGAGACCAGTAGACTCAACAATTTAATCAATATTTGAACTTCGCTTCGGCCAATGACAAAGTTTTTGCATGATATTGAATATTTTTACAACTATTTTATTTTGTTTTGTTGTTCCTAAATAAAACTTTGGTATTAATGTATAAAGATTGTAACAATGTTATTTTTAAAACTGGCCAATGAACTCATTTGCATTTATGTAGCGGGCGGCACTCGTTCCAAAAGCGGCAGTGGTATTACTAGTTCGAAAACAAATTAACAGCTATCTATGATTTATAATTTCTAATATTAATTAAGGTTAGGTTAGAATCTATTACTTTATCAACAGACCTGCCAATACAAAGGCTGGTGGTACAACATTAAATTTGTCTTTATGTTGAAATAAATCAAGTTTACCATACAATTCAACAATATCATGACATGCTTGTGCTAAAACAAGTTATTCTAATAAATTCATCTTCAACTATAAAAGCAGCTTGAAAATATCCTTGGCCTTCGCGTCACGTTCTAATCAATGGTAATCATTATGGTCTCTATGTTTTGTAGAGTTTTTAGAGAGTATAAAAATAAAAAAAGAACTGTATTAAATCTGCTTCTATGTTTTGGTAAAAAAAATTAGGTTATTGTCAGTTTTCACAAAGTTTAAATTAACTGTGACTTTTCTCTACATTTCTTAGAGTGATGATGTTAATTAAGTAATAATGTAGGTATTGTTTGGTAACTCAAGCAGCTGTAAACGTAGCAACGTATACAAGAAGTGACAACTTAATACGTCTCGCCTACATTCGCTGTAATCCAGTTCCCTCATGCTCGCGCGGGAAAATTCACAGCTGGTGGGTTTTTCTCTCATTGATCTAATATTGGCGTACCATTTTGTAACATATTTATCATTGCCCTGCTCAGTTTTTATTTTATTTGGATCGTTTTTGTTCTATCTTTATCAGTCATCCCAGCATTTCCCATTTAGTCTTATTAAAACACAAGTTGCAAATTTTACTCTCAGATTTACTCGAATTTTTTAGCGCTATTATTTGAAGAACAACAATCAGGATACCTCGGCATCGTTAAAAACATATAAGAGGGTTATGAGACGTCTATTGACAGTTATGACCCACCCAAGCCACCCCAAAAAATTACAATATTACTTAGGAATAGATAATTATGATTACTAAATCCCGGCTTATCTCGTTTAGTGTTGATCACCAGCTTGCTTGGCCTTCTTAAAGCCATTTCAAAGGAACCAGCTTTGCTTAACATCCGCTGTCAAAACAGTGTGCTGTTAAGGAACAATAAACTCGATTTATTAGAATCTATTTTTGAACATGAACCAACGATGACACCAACGCGACAATAGCATAAAATATATCCTCTGAGTCCTCTGAATGTACGCCATGGAATCTATTCCTTTTTTTTATTAGTCCATCAAACAAATATCTGAGTAATCATTTAACTAGTTAATTTCACACAATTCACAAGTAACTCCACCTAGCGTTGGTCACGACGGTTAAGGGTTTCCGCTGTTACGTAGCTTACATATTATATATACATGTCGTGTATAGCACTTACGTAACTCGTACCTGTGCGGCCTCGTGCGACATGTGATAATTATTGTGTGGCAATAGCTTTTCTACTTGACATATTTTACATCCTCCCTCTAAGTTTCCTTTACGTTTTTGCATTACATACCTATCTGATGTGTGATGATTGGATCACGCTTCTACAAAGGATTTTTCAGAAATCTCTATATTCTTTTTTTATCGATACGATTCCACGTATATGATAACTATTGTTGTTGCCTTGGTTGTGGCCAAAAGTCATATTAAAAAATATCTTAAATCTGTCGTAAAAGGCATAAATAAATTTTAAGTTTTGCGAGAAAGAAATCAACGGTTTAGCTAAACCACCGTTTATTCTGCCACATGTTAAATTAGATTTATTTATGTAATGAAGCTTACCTTAAACATGTTAAATTTCATCAACATACTTCCCTAAAGCATACCAAGGCTCAACATGACTAACATGTTTATGACGATGACGGTCAAATGATGTCACCCCATATATTAAGTACTTAGATCATGGAAATTGGAATTTTAGTACATAAATCTATTAGCTTTATGTGTCCTTAAAACGATGATGTGCACTCATGTAATATGCGTTGGTAATGAAATAGATTGAGTTCATATAAAAAAAACAAGGCAACGGTTTCATAGTAAATTATACAAAGCTAATCGTATAAAGATCACTGGCTATAAATTTAACTGTACTTGAAACTAAAAATACATTGTAATCGTAACACGAATATTGTATACATTTTTTTGACCTTCGGCAAAACATATAAACCTCACCTGCAGTACGTCCTTCGTTGTGAAAATAATACACCATTTGATATTGTAAGAATAGTTATGAACACAAGCGAGTATGCCAATCTAATGCATAGATTGTATATTGCGTTGAGGGCTTTTATGATAACTACAGATTGGTATTATGAGCCTGGGTGATCCATAATCATGTATCTATTGTTCAATCTTTGTTGAGCTCCCTGTTACATAAGACAAAGATTCGTGCAGAGTAAATAAGTATTAATAAAACGCTGTAGCTTTGTCCAAAATATTTTAACGTACCAAATATTAATTATAGATGTTGCATCTAAAACGGTTGTAAAGAAAATCGATCTAGTAAATAATATAAGCCTATTATTGCTTACTCTGTATTTTATCAGCTACCGGTACACAAAACGTATGACTAATCATTTGCCGTTTGAATAGTTAATACGGTTCCTAGTATCAAAGTTATCAACCACTCGCTTTAGTCACGCCGGATATAAATACGTGAATCAACACGGCAGCTTTAAACTCCAATTATTTAGCAGTGTTTGTGGTATCAATAGTTAGCATTTAAGTTTATACCGACCGAAAAATATCCAATCTCCTGTTCTACCGATATTAGAAATCTTCTACTATACCATAACTCACTACATATTATAAAACTAAGCCCCCTGCCGCATCTGCCTGTTCGCGATAAACTCAAAAACTACTAAACGGATTTTCATGCGGTTTAAAATTACTTCTGCCCACAAAAAGTCTCCCCGTGACCATGGCTGCCATTTTAATAGTTTCAATAATTTAGTTACTTAAAAATGAGTAAAGTTTAATAGTAATAGTAGTGTAACAGTTTTCAAAATTTTGTAATAAGTGTCAAATAAACAACGCGATAAAATGCGTATATAGTAGTTTAATTTCAATTCATGAGACCTATTTCGGAGTACTAAGTACATATCTCGTATCTTAAGTGTTACGGGTCATGTGAAACAATACAATAATACACGTAGTTTGATTGTACGCGTTTATCTTAGCATGCAAACTCTAGATACTAGTATGCATAATATGACATCACCATTTGAATGTCTGCAGTCAACTGAATTAAGACAGGAGATCGGTATTTTAGATACGATTTTGATATAATAGCTGAGTTTAATGATATTGCAGCTACACCTAATACGGTACCAATCAATTTATACACAAATTCCTAACGAATACCTATACATAGTTAAAACAAAAATACTGTCTTTAAAAAGTACATCTGCAATAATGAGGAGTATATTTATACGGTTCATTATCAGACTGTAATTGATTTACATCCTAAATTACTTTAAAGTACAATGATCTCTTTTCTGTAGGAATCCTAGACACAATGTAAAAAGCATTGTGTCTCACATGGTTCTCCAAGAGATTAATTGCGCTAAATAAACGACATTCTCTTGTTCGTCGGTTTGTTCTGTCTATAGGTCTTCAATGCCCACCCTTGACACAATAATATTGTTATCGATTTTATACGTTGAACGAATTAAATAAAAAAAAAACGAATAAAATCGTGTTTATTGTGCTTGTGACCCAAACCTTCACATTGCAATCGAAAATTCCAATAACGACTACGTTTTCTAGAAACGCACGATTGAAGTCTACACAACAAAATTTTCACTTTGGTGTTGAACAAACATGCACAATTAGCTTTTATACGAGTACACACACACATTAACGAGTGTCAGTCGACTGATAATATTATTATGGCAAGCTTTCAGACTTATCTCTGCGTCATATGGAAATGATCACTATCATATTTCCGTGACGATTATCCACGATACGATCTACGATTGGAAAACAAATTCCTAGTTACGTCATCAAAACATTGATGGTGTAGATTAACGAATACACGCTTTGATGATGTTCATTTGTTTAAAATATATTTGATCAATATTATTTCTACCAACATTTCTTGGATGACATCGCTAACAAAAATGTGGCCTATACCTACTCTGTTTTCTTGATGTAAGTTAACTTTTTGCCGTTGTCATAGTTTTCAAAGAATTGCCGTTTGATACGTGCATCTATAGACTAAATTGTTTGTGAACTAAGTAAATTGTTAATGAACACTTCAGTTGTCGATCTTTAAAGTTCATACTTAGATGTAGTAATAAAATTGTACACAACACCTCCCACTGTATTTAGTCATCGATGTATCTTAAATCATCTATCTGTTTCGTCTCATTTGCCATAGTCATTCATGTGTCAGATTCCGGTTCTCATATGTAAAATGCCACGGTCGGACGCCTACTGTGTACTGTCCTTATATATTTGATAAGTATGTTTTATACCTAAGTATTGGTGGAATCTAAAACATTTGACTATCTTAATAGAAAAGGTGCCAATATTTTGGGGCAGTTTACTTAGACCTAGACTTTGTAGTAAAACTCGTGATATCGTGTGTGATTCCTTTAGGCTTGGACTATGTATGTCACGATTGTCCGCTTAGAGTCAAGTGTTACAAGTTGTTGACTTGAAGCCATATGTAGTGAGACATGTAAGATTTACTCACAACCATGTGTAGCTACATGACATACTCGAGGATATATGCATGAATTTGGATATATAGTTATATTAGTGACGTTGGAGTGAAATTAACTATTTTATCGTGCAAACATGTAAAATTATTGTAATAATTGAATGTTGTTTGTGTCTAATTGCTTACATTTATCTCATATCCTTATCTATTCGTAACATATGTGCCTTGGAAGGCTAACTTGAGTCACTTGTTACTAATTTCCTTCAATGTTTGTATGATAGCGCACATATTTACACTATATTCAGTAAATAAATTACCTCATTCTGCGTTGTACTGATTCATTGTTGCCACCTCATTTTTTCTCTTTCAAGTCTCTTGTGACTTATTTGTATAACACATCGGCTAACGATGTCTGGTCTTAGCCACATGGCGGTGAGATCATTCTTATACAAAAAACGAGTGCTTGCACATTGTTCTAGATTCTACACGTATGTAAATAACTCCTATATCCAAAAAATCGCCACATTTAATGTTCTTTCGCAATTCGCTTTCTAAAAGCTATAAAAATGACGGAATTATCATAATTAAACCTTCATTCTGATATCATTTCGTCATTAAACGATCATTCTGCGATGAAACGAGATTCGTGATGACACATAAATGCACTTTTGTTGGCGATTACGTGTCATTAAAATAAATTGTTCACTGTTAGTTTTTACAATTACCTGAGGGGCGTTATGTAGTAGCTTCTTATGAATAAAAATAAAATCTGCCAGTCATCTTGGTCATTTCATTCAGTATAAATGTTAGTTTCTTGTTTGTTACGTTTTTTATAGGATACTAATTTATAACTTATCGATGATAGATCTAATGATTAATATATGAGTTAATAGTAAAGACTTAATCGCGAGCAGCGTGGCTTAGGTTTCGCCTAAGAAGCACGAGATCTCATTCTGCCGTGCGAGGAATGCTGCTTTTTGTCCACACCCGATAATTATAATTATCGTCGCGTATAGACATGGCACCGATATCAATAGGGCTGCTTATCATCTAGTCTTCTTGAATTGTAAGTAGATTTATGATTCAATTAGCCCTTCACAAAAATACTGTCTCATTACTCATTGAAATTAGTGTTAATTTCAGTTTAACTACAACTGCATTGTTTTCTACAATTATACTTTCTACGATTTGATTAGATTATGTGTCAACTGAAGAGTATGGCATAACTTTAGTTGAAGTATTTCTTAATTGTCAAGTACACTTTCTTCTTCGTATTTTGGTCAGGTGGCATCCTTGCGTCCATTCGGTGACGCCGCATCAGCGTTGCGTCACGACACCTTGCCAACGCCGGCTTTGGAATGTGTTATCATACTTATAGTCAAGTGCCTAGAATTCGATTACTTAATCATTTAAGTTTCTATCAGTTTCAATATTGAGTCTGTTGCCGATATCGTCACCAATTCGGCAGAATTTTAAGGTCTTAGATAATACGTAGATATTACATGTTGGACGCTTACTGAAATTCATTTCGGATATAACTCTTTTGATAGTTTTATCCAAATGTATAAACATCAATTTTATAAAGCTATAATTTGCATAAGATTTAAGGTTTCGGATGATCATTAAATAATTATTGTCGGTCATATCAAAAAAATAAAACATACAGAATAGTACAATTATTAGCAGTTACATAAGATACATGATTGGAAAGGCCTTTCGAATAGGTATATTAATATAAATCATCGTGAGTTGCCTTAACAGATGGTTCGATAACGTAATCATTTCGCGGGTTATTAATATTATAAAATATACAGGTGTACTCTCATCGGCGACCATCTTCAAATTACAACAGCTGCAGAAACGGTTATTCATATCTGAGATACCCACATTAAAACCGTGTTACGTTTCATTCGTCGACTTCTCTTATCCTACATCAATGCTAAAACGTGTTGCTGGGTCAAGTGGTACGTGCTAACGCGCGCAAGTTCCGCAAGGCGAAAACTGCCAACGTTTCTTGGCCACTTTCTTCACACTTGTTCAAGAATGCCGATTGGTATATGAAGCTGAAGTACTTAGCATGAGTGTGTTGTTATTTCGAGGTTGCCGACAGGTTCAAACGTACATGAAGCGCGGCCAGCGATGCGCAACAGTGCGCCCGCGTGACCTCGTTCCCACGCCGAATGCCTCCAGGTGCTCATCACGACCCGCGCTCAACAATACCCATCCTTTGGCCTTGACTACGCTAAACACCTGATCATTATACACAATTATTTGCACAAGATTTGATGAACCATCGATAGCATTAACGCCATATGTAACATACCACTAGATTTGCGTTTTGAACTCGAATGACTTCGAATACTAGGTTAATGCGTGCGTTTTCCAACTGTAAGAGTCGCGGTTGGAAGTCATAGACGGGTGAAAGTGCCGTGACGCCATCTCTAGACGACCTTGCTTGTCTCCTTAATGCATAACAATACAGCTCGGATATCATACGCGATGTATAAAACCCGATTTGCGGTCTACAAGTACTACAGGCAAGTCACAAACATCGTTTAAAAATGTTGTTGCCATGTTTACGGCGTTTAATGGCCTGAAAGTATCGCAAGTATCGTTTTTAATCAGGATTTCTCAGTAAATTCTGAATGGCTGTGTTTAGTCACAGCTTCAAAGAACTGTATGTACCTGATTTTTATCCATCAATATATAGCTATTTGTTAGTCACGTTAAATCAATAATTGACGTAATTCAGATATCGGTTAGAGGAAATACGATTTTCCAGCTAAAACCACATCAAGCCTTTTTCCTCTTATTGAACGCAATTGTGCCAATGCAATACTTGAGAGAAGGGTCGAGCAAGGTGGCGGGCCATGGCGTCGTCCGCGAACTAGGTTATGATAGATAGAGATAGCTAGACCGTCCTCTCTGTCCGTAACCACACCATTGGACGACACCGAGATGCGTGTGTGAATGCATTCGTGATTATGAATTATTGATAAAATATACAATGATATTATTGTTTTTGTCTGTCTTGTATCTTTAAATATTTTTCTAAAAGAATTGTGTTTTTCCTGCGTTTTAGCGAATAGATGATTTTTTCGATCGGGCAATTGCCATTACATAGAACACGGACATATGACTTTAAAATATAAGATACATATATGTATAGGGCTAAGTAATAACTACTAATATACTGCCCTTAGTGAAGATCGCATGACGTTGATCGTAGCTGTCTATTATTTTTAGTTAATCGGAATCAAACGCTATACTTCTGGGTCATATACGGTGCTGACTATTGATTTTCATAATGCAGGCCTAATTTCAAAATTCTACAATTTTATTACAATTCTTTAGCAAATAGTTTAAGTACTAGGATTATTACCCAACACTATCTTACCTTTTATAATAAGTCCGTATGTGATCAGTTATAATCCGCGTTTACACAAACAATTATTACTTTTGAGGCAGTCATTTAACGCGTCAACGTCTATCACAGAGGTGACTTCACCAATGTTGACGCAAATAGTTTTCCCTAAATTTTCCTCCTTGAGCATTACGTGTACATGTATTACGTGATTGCAAGTAATAGTTCATTTAGAAGAACATATCTCGTCGCTGCTTTCGTTTCGATCTGTCGTTGATGTAATCACGTACGCATTGCTAGGAAATTAGGCCTCAGAATACTCTTTCATATCACCTCGAGTGTCTTTCCCATGGGTAACATTTTTCGCGGTTGTTATTGGATATATTCTTAATTATAGACGTGAAGTAACTCTTCCATTTATATTTGCGCTTCGACATTTCATCACAAATAATGACTTTGCGTCAAAGTACATTGGGCGGCATTCCGAACAATTCGAAACATTCCATTAGAATAATTATATTGACACCAATGCAATCTTTATCATTGGTATTCGCGCACAAGAACAGCTGATTGTGCGCAGATCATTGACGGGGTCGACGACCGTACTTTCGCCGCTCCCACGACGCTTGCGTTGCTCAACGTACGAGCGCCGAGCGTCTAAGACGATGCTGATCTTATAACACATACATGGACAGTTTACCGCTCCAAAACGTTGATTAGTCTCGTCGCAAAACATTCAGGATGTCACCCAGCGCATCTCTGACATTGAGAATATTTTGGCTCCGTAACACACGTTTGTTTTGATAAGTTTCCAAATAGCAAACATAAAAATATACGATGTTGTGTAAAATATTGCAAATTTGATTGCAAAACAGCAATTTTTTATTTGGTTAGCGCTGTTATTCTGACTTAAATCATACGCAAATAAGTGTCAAGCTCTTCGGATTATTAGCTGTAAAATGACAATTACTAAACGTCGATATAAATTATGGAGATACTTATAATATGTATTATTGCAAGCCTGAATCTATCGTGGAGAAAACTGGTAGAGTTTTTACATCAGCCGTGAAGAAGCTTATGACACCTGAGGATGATGATGAGGAAGCCGCTTACGACAGAGCAGAAGATCTGGTAAGACAATATCAAGATACAAGAGCTGTTCTTGACAAGAAAAGCTAAAAAATCGTAGTTGGGCTAGTTCCTATACTAGAACAAATGTGAACTCATGAAATGTAGGCTACTGATATTTTTAATTCTATAACAGTTCTAAACTTAAGGTTTATATCGAAAACTGTTTAATTGCCTTAAATGGTGAAGACCAGTTCCAAATGTGAATTCTTCATTTTGATTTTACGTTTATTGTAACAAATTTTGGTAGAGAACTAAGTGTAGGACTAATGCTCTTACTGGCATATTATCATAAGCTAGTGTTGTAATTTATATCTTAGGAATCTGTGTTTGTTTTTATCGAGTGTCGTATTGCTAAGAGTGTGTCGTGACGTCAATAATGTACAATTTTATCAGCTTGTTCTGTTTCGTACACTTTCAATTGATCAGAAATATGTTTACATCTTGTTTCTTTTATTATCTAGAAGTTTCTATATTTACGAGTTAAGTATCGCTGCACCGTTCCACATCACCTTGTATCAAGTTACTGGTAATCTAATAAGTATCATTCACGTTTGATCATAATTCAATAGTAACAATTCATAACAAGTCTCGATTTGATACGTTTTATTAAGCGATTTTATGCGCTACTTCGATCTGCGAATCAATGGAATGCCTCTTTATAATCGGGCTTCTAGAAATCATAACAGAATAATGATTATGTAGTAATGTTTGCAAACATTCTTAAATGTATCCTGGTATTGAATGCGGCTGTGGTAAACGCTTACCAATAGGCTAAGAATTATATTTATTGTATTTCTGCATTGTTATTCCAATGACTTGTGCTTAAACATACTAACCATCATAGTCCCTGGTTTTGAGATTTTGATTCTAGAACAAGTAATAATGCTTTTAGGGATTCCTTTCTCAATAATCTTGGCGGGGATAATAAATCTGGAACTTATGGTATAAGATACATTTATGCTTACGCCACTGCCGTAAAGTTATAAGTTAAATTGTACAGCTAGGATTATAAAATTTATCTTCTGAATTGTTTGATAAATTCTTATCATCCTTGATAGTTTTTTTGTTTTCGCTTACATCACCGTGACTAAATATAAATACAGATTGTTAATAACGTCACATTAAATAATATCTTAGTATTTATAGATAGCTAGCAATAGCAAACACGGATACGGTTTGCTGTCGTAGTAATTCGTAAACCAAAAATGGCTACAATACTATAGATGACACTCGCACATTGCCAAAAAGATGTTGCTAAGTGGCCAAAGCATGGACTAAAAGAACAAAATTACTTATATAGGTATATCTCGAAAATAACAGCAGTAAAATATTTTTTGCGATTGCTATCTATGTAGTTAATAAAATAATTACCTACTGAGAATTACTATAAACCATTGTTACCATAGTAACCAGTTTTTAATATTTACTTTGTAGTTAATATGTTCACAACAAAAAACTAATTATTATCACCACGATTTTAATTACATAAACGTGTAAATCTCGTGTTTCTAACCAAATACGGAAACATTAGTTTGTAAACCAGTATGTCATTGTGTTATTCTTCAAATCACGTCTTCAGAATAGAGTTGACATTGATATTTATAAAATAGAAGATTAAACTTTATTTTATTATGAAATATATGAACAATTATAAGAATCTAGCTACCTACCGCAGATTACTTAATATACAGGGATGAGGTCATTGTTGACTTCAAGTTAAAATCATTAACGTATGTCGAACAACATAACGCCAGGCTCTTCTAAAAAAAAATACCAAGTTATGTTACACATAGTTAATTCCCAAGGATACTGACTTAAATTACCAAGTTATGTTACACATAGTTCATTCCCAAGGACACTGACTTAAATTCAATAAACTCCATATATCAAATAAATGTTGTATTTTACAATATTTTGTTAGGGTTTGGATATCTTGAAAATAATTTTCAAAGGAGTATTTTTACGTATGACAAAAGTTTGTGCTACAAGAAAATTTATTTCTAAATACAACCAACATAAGGTGCAGAATACATAACTGGTATTGTTAAACGTTCTAGCTCTTGTATATCATACCGTCCTGTTACATTTGCACACTAGTTAAGAGGAAACACTACGGGCGAGAGAATTGAAAAATAGGTATTTGTAAAATCTATTGCTGTCGCGCAATGCCATATGTATAGTATTATGAACGCGATAGAGACAACTGCAGCTTGGACCGAAAATACAAAAAAAATCAACGTTTTGTAGTCCCCTGATTCCTTCTTCAAAGCTTGACCGATTTAACTACTATTTTCATTCAAAATTAAAGAAAGGCTTTGGCCGTGTTCCTATTTTTTCCTTTTTTTATATAATCTAGTCAAATTTGTTTTCTGGATGGTTGAACACAGCGGAAAATCTGGCCAATTTTTAAGATTTTTGAAGGCTCATTTCTCTTTTAGTAATTAATTAAAAAAAAAAAAAAAAGGAAAACATAGGGACATGCCAATAGAGGCCATACAGTTTTTGGCAAAAAATTATTGCTCTACTGGCATTATCCAGGGAAGAAACAGGGGATTACGTTTGTATGGAAAAACGGCCCTTGTGTTTCCTCTTAATGAAATTCCAAACCCCACCAACGCGGCAACGCTTTGGACGCTGACATTATACACAAAAAGCCCTACATAACAACAATTATTCTTAGAACAGCATTGTTTGTAAGTGGTAGACCTTGCGTTCCACTGTTTTACCTAATCAAAGTACGACGGTGCTAAGTATCAATGTATAATTATAAAATCATTATCGCATTTAGTCGTAGCACCTATCTTACTATAGTGTTATCTTATCAGCCTATCTCTTGTATTACGCATTTTGTAGCAATTTTTACTAATCTACATAAAAGTAGGTATAGGTGATCTGTCATGAAATCTGCAGCGGCTAGATAACAGACAAGTTACTAGTTCAAAGCTTAAGAAGACGCCATGCTGTTAGCAAGAAAAACGGTGGTCTTTGCACTGGTAGCGACCGCGTCTCTTGATTTACAAGAGCGGCAAAGGACAGGTGTTATCTCTGACGTCACAATTGTTCTAAAGTTGATAACCGCTTACCGGCTGGTGGATCGAATGCTCTTCAGCTTCCTTAGAAGAATTAAAAAACATGCTCAATGACGAAAAATACACTGAAATTGTACAACTGTTTATACCTGCCTATGCTGTTCTCGTTAACTCGTTGTTATTGGATTAGTCTGTTAAGCTAAACGAACGCGTTGATCCAGTTCTCATTGTAATGTATGAATAAATACTAATTATATGTTGATGGACAACAACTGGTAAAAACCTATAGAACAGAACTGCTACCTAACTTTAAGTGTGGCATGAAGCTAGCGTCATAAGTGTGTATCGATAATTACCCTCAAAAGGTTATGATACCAGCTGACGTCAACACAAAAAAGTGACACAAAAAGATTAGAACACATACTATAAAAATGTAAATTAAATAGATAAAAGAAAAGGAACATAATTGCATAAACAGATACCTTTTAGAAATAACGAGGTCAACTGCACCAAATTGAATTCACTTTTGGTCTGTTTTGGGTTTGACACACATAAAAGCGATGAGGCATTGCAGCGCATAAACTAGCGATGCCTTGCGACATTTCGCAGGGTCCTGCCGTCGAAACGTGAAGGGGCCATGACCATTTGTGTCGAGAATGTTTCGAGACCCCATCTATCATGTATTGTATAGCATGCCGTTCGGCGCTTAAAAACAAAATTTATTAATTGTCAAATAATTCAAGAATATTCTTTTAAAAACCTGGAACCTTTAATGATAATCCTTGACTTATTACTAAAACTGAAGAAAGCTTAAGTACCTACTCAATGCAATGATAAGGGTCAAAAGGTGTCTTGGTTTGCCCAATAGACGCACGGTATTCTTCTAGTAAATATAGGTATATTTGCTTGCGCGACTGATAGACAGGCATTCCAAGCGTCCATAACCTACGGTAACCTTTGGACAGGCCGCATGCTTATATACCTTTTGTATATTAAAAGAATATTCAACAAGTGTGACGTCACATCACCGGTATGCGCCAAGTGATTCGTGTCTTAAGCTTCTGCGTTGGGCGACGTATTTAATTTTTGCGCTAGGTTGTCGTTTTGCTACCTTGTGTGCAGGCCCTTGGCTCAGTGTCAACGACCTCTCATTAAGCGACATCTTAAACGATGAAGATCTATTAGTCTAGTTACGAGCGCACCTTGGTACTGGCGAACACCATAACTCGCTATTAACTGAGTCTCCCATTTAACATTCGTTCTACATTATTTAAACGGTTAAAAGCAATTACAAATGTAGTTCGTTGAAGGTTTTAATGGGCGACTCATGTATCATTGCGTTTGTGACCCTTGTGATAACTGGTGTGAATCATATTTAACATGGGAATACTTAAGGACGACCTCTTGAAATTTGTATTTATTTTTACGACAGAAAATAATTTTCTGTATTTATTTTTCAACAAACGTATTACAAGTTACTAACTTTGTTAAGTAGTAACATTTCGTAAATGTATTCTGTATTAATTTAGATGAGTTGCTCTAAAACACTTCGCAAAATCTGTTATTGTGATAGCAAGCTATGTATTTATAATTCTCGAACAATCCATAGCTAATTTCTTATTGTATTGTTTATTTTTATAGCTGTTTGATAAAACAATGCGAATAATATTTATACGATATGTTGATCGCTTGCAAGTATGAACGATACACTGGCTATTGCTAGATAAAGAACTGCGACAAACCTAATGCAAGATTTTAAGAAAGCTATTTTATTATTAAATGTTTCGTACGCTGTGTTTATAGTTATATTTATCTCGTGTCTTAAATACCAATGTTTGAAAATGATATAATTCGCTCTCAAAAATTATCAACTTGTTGAGTTACTATGTTTTTCGTTACACGTGTCGAAATAATCATCGGATGACATCAGATTACTAGACGTGCCCAGCTATCATGTTGAGCAGTGATGACTCATTTCAGGTATTGTCGTTATCACTAGCCCTGCTGCGTAGTATCTTGGCAGCATCTAAGCCTGACATGACTGTTTAAATAGCAATAAAATAATTTCTTTAAGTTTGCAATCCGTACTTGTAACTAAACCGCAGTTACTATTACATAGTCATACTTAACATATCACATACGGTTTAAAATTCAACAAAATGGGCACATTACATTTTAAACATAATGGCAAATGTCTAAACCACGATTACTAAAATCACGAGAAGATAAAACCGCAAGTTGTTATAGATGCTAAAACGTAACGTAACTTAATCGTCACTCAGACCATCAGTTGTATATGTAGTAAATATATTAAGCTCTTTTATGATGAGATTTAGCCAGAAAATGGCGATGAATTGTAATTAATTGTTGCCTTTTTAACGCTCTCCCTGGACAAACTTGTGGCACACAACGAAGTCAGGGTCGCTACCGTTCTCGAGATGGGTAAGACATGTACATTATATGTGTATTCGTAGTTTGATTTTAAATATACCTTTATGTTGTAAATGTGTTTTCTTTTTTGCACATTGGAAAAAAGTATGTAAGAGCGAGATATCGCGTGTACGATGTCAATAGAAATCTTCATCGCGGCCCTAAATTGTACTTGTATTGAGATCGGCTTTCTAGTTAACGAGATTATCAGTTTGCTATGGAGTAACAGCCATCAGAACTCCGAAGCAAGAATGAAAGTGTAACGCCGATATTTAACCACAAAATCCCTAAATATGTGTACCTTAAGTTCTTAATCGAATGTAATGAGTATAACGTTGTATGTATGTTCCAGGTGATGCAACAGGACGTGAAGAAAGAGAACCCACTTCAGTTCAAGTTCCGCGCCAAATTCTACCCCGAGGATGTCGCCGACGAGCTCATCCAGGAGATCACACTCAAACTTTTCTACCTTCAGGTTAGACCAACATCAACATCTTTGGCCTGGCAACGCCTGGAGTGCCGGATACATCTATTGTATCTGACCGCCATTGTGCCGCTGCGACTCAATAGGTAGACGAGATGAAACGTCGACCAAATGAAACCATAAACGTTTGACTATTTAGCAGACGTCTACTAGTCTTAAATTACAATTCTTACGCTATATTATAGCCTAAGACTTGTAATATTCTGAATATATATAATATTCTGAAATAAAATTAGCAAGTTGGATCTCCAAATAGCATTGTATTCTTCTAACAAGAGAACTAGAGACTAGAGTCTTCAATTACAATACTTAGGCTATATAGCCTGAGAATGTAAATTCTAGTCTAAATTAGAGTTTCTGCTAACCGTCACATACTCTTTCAGGTCAAAAACGCGATCCTATCGGACGAAATCTACTGCCCGCCTGAGACATCAGTGCTGCTCGCGTCGTACGCGGTGCAGGCGCGGCACGGGGACCACAACCCCGCCATGCACGGGCCCGGCTTCCTCGCCAATGACCGCTTGCTGCCACAGCGTGTCACCGACCAACATAAGGTAACACTCTAACTTCATTCAAAGGAACATATTGAAGCTGCATATTTACCGTGTGTCGTTACTGGTTATTTACATACATAGATTCACGCCTGTTTCCCAGATTTCCATTACTGGATATTTGTAGAAGAATATTTTTGTAGGAATCCATTGGAACAGAATATAGCTTACTGTTTTTCTTAAAACAGCTTGTTCACTGTCTCTTATGGTGTCAGTACTGTCGGACCTATAACCAAGTCCCTTCTAGAGACTCGTTTTTAACTAAGATGTTTATAGAATTTCCACATGCATCAATAACTGTCTAATCTCAGGATAGCCTATTTAAAAGCTCTCTATTTTATGCCTTTGCAAGCAAACTATTCACCAGCAAATTCAAAATTGTATGTGCTATGATGGCGTGAATACATTGTTCTCGTCAAAGGAGTTCTGTGAGACCATTGAATTAATCGATATCCTAGCCGAGAAAGAAGCTTCAACTAATGTTTTTTTTTTAATATATGAGGTTTAGTAATCTCATATATTTAAAAAATACTGTTTATTTACGATACGCAACGTATCCTTAGCATTCGTAAAATCATTGAACGGCAATTGACACTTTCCAAAAATCTGATATAAAGATTCTGGTGTTAACAAAGGCATATTGTTATCTAGATGTCCCGCGAAGAGTGGGAGCAGAGCATCACGAACTGGTGGCAGGAGCACCGCGGCATGCTGCGCGAGGACGCCATGATGGAGTACCTGAAGATCGCACAGGACCTGGAGATGTACGGCGTCAACTACTTCGAGATCAGGAATAAGAAGAACACAGAGTTGTGGCTCGGGGTAGACGCGCTCGGATTAAATATATACGAAAAGGACGATAAGTAAGTTAATGTTTTACTTTGAGACTCCAATTTCTATGAAACGTTATTTTTTTCTTTACTTTATAAATATGCCTTTGCTGATTTTACTTTACTCTCTATTTGATAGAATCTTAGAAAGTGAAAATCTTATAATATTGTATTATCTACAGTGAAATCTACTACAGCAAAAATATGTATTTTTTTTAATTTCGTGCTTTGGTAATGCCAAAATTAAGTCATTTTCATGTCTATATTGATATAATAAAAAATAAGTATATTATACATATATATACATATTTATATTAACATTATACAAACACTTGGCGGAGGCCTATGTCCAGTAGAGGATGTCTTTCGGCTGAGATGATGATGATACAAACACTCGCCTGGTCCTGTTCAATGAAATCATTAAAAATGTAAATGTTCAATTTCCAGACTGACCCCAAAAATCGGATTCCCTTGGTCAGAAATCAGAAACATATCGTTCAACGACCGCAAGTTCATAATCAAGCCGATCGACAAAAAGGCGCCGGACTTCGTGTTCTTCGCCCCGCGCGTGCGCGTGAACAAGCGCATCCTGGCGCTGTGCATGGGCAACCACGAGCTCTACATGCGCCGCCGCAAGCCCGACACCATCGACGTGCAGCAGATGAAGGCGCAGGCCCGCGAGGAGAAGCTGGCCAAGCAGGCCCAGAGGTCCGTTCCTACCCACGACCTAGTTTAGCACACACACAGACACACCCACACATACACTAACAGGGCACATGGCATGCTCATTGTCGCAAAGCGAGCCCTTTATTTTTACTATTATAATAATTGGGAAAGAAACCTTCGGTTTCTGATTGGCAGATAATGACAAATCTGTTCGTACCACATACCGATTTTGTAAAAAAAATCGATGCAATTTGCAAATCTGCACTTAAAACAAGTATATTCATCAACTAATTAAAGATCTATGGTTTTAAATTAAAGCAACGATTTTCTTATCCACAAATAAACCCATCAAACAAATAAATAAACCGTCTTAAATGTTACGTGTACTTTTCAGAGAAAAATTGCAACTAGAGATAGCGGCCCGTGAGCGCGCGGAGAAGAAACAGCAGGAGTACGAGGACAGGCTGCGACAGATGCAGGAGGAGATGGAGAGGTCGCAGGCCAACCTGCTGGAGGCGCAGGACATGATCCGCCGCCTCGAGGAACAGCTACGTCAACTGCAGGCCGCCAAGGAGGAGCTGGAACAGCGCCAGAACGAGCTGCAGGCTATGATGCAACGCCTCGAGGAGACCAAGGTATGCACTTGCTTATGATTATGATCTCTCTTGAGATATTATTATGATATATGTTGTTGTTATCCGATGAGTTGCTAACATGTGTGGTTGTGTCGCGCAGAACATGGAAGCGGTGGAGCGCGCCAAGCTGGAGGAGGAGATCCGCATGAAGCAGGAGGAGGTGTCGCGTATCCAGCAGGAGGTGGACGTGAAGGACACGGAGACGCGTCGCCTGCAGGAGGAGGTGGAGGAGGCGCGGCGCAAGCAGGAGGAGGCGGCGGCGGCACTGGCGGCCGCCACCACGCCATCGCACCACCACGTGGCCGAGCGGCCCTCGCCGCCCGACGGCTCGGCGGGCGACACCGACGCCGCATCCGACGCCGGCTCCGAGTCCGGCGGCGGCGAGCTGGCGCGCGGGCCCGACGACCTGGTGGACCCTGTGGCGGACCGGCGTACGCTAGCCGAGCGCAACGAGCGCCTGCACAACCAGCTCAAGGCGCTGAAGCAGGACCTAGCGCAGTCGCGCGACGAGACCATGGAGACGCCCATGGACAAGATCCACCGCGAGAACGTGCGCCAGGGCCGCGACAAGTACAAGACGTTGCGCGAGATCCGCAAGGGCAACACCAAGCGGCGCGTGGACCAGTTCGAGAACATGTAGGCGCCGCGCCCGGCCCGTCGGCGGCCCGCCCCGGCCCGGCCCGGCCGCCACTGCCGTGTCCGTCCCCGGCTCGCCACCACTTTATATTTCAAGTGCCAAAAATTAGTTCCCCCACATTCCGATATGAAATTGCTAGTAGCGCTCCCCCAGCGAGCCGCGGGCGGACGGCGGCGGCGACCGCGTCCGACATCGCGCGATTTGTTTATAAGAGAGTAGTTACACACCGTCCAGGCCAGAGGTACCTTCAGCCGTCAGATTGTCAACTAGCGAGGTCGAGGTGTTCAGCGGTGCTTGCGTGCGAGAGTGCGCACTGTCGGGCGTCGTAGTCGAAACTAACTGTAAATATTGATTATTATTACTTATTAGTAATTTTATTTTAGACCGTTGTGCTATAACCTAATAATACGGACATCTAGAGAGTCTTGCTGCAGCGACCTATGTTTTAGCAATAACAGATAAATCATAAATCAGGCACACAGATGTTTATATTAATAATAATCATTTTTAAAAGTATAATTTGGATTTTATTGTGCGGCACGTGAACGTTAGGTGTGTCACAGACGGATATTTTTATTTGTAGTAGTCGATTCGGTTATTATAGTCTGTTGATTATTCTAGTGTTTGGCAGATGTGTGTGTTGTGCGGAGTGGACGAGACGTACGAACGTTCACCGGTTCGGTACAGCGGTTGCTCAAACTAACAGTGTCAGGAGTCTTGTCCGAACGAGTAGCGGGGTGAAAGGGAGGGGGCGACGCCCCTTATTTATTTTTATAATCATTTATAATCTAGATGTAGGAGTTAGAGCTGCGTGCGTGTAATTATTATTTTCAGTTCAGTTTCAGCGTTATTCGTCGGTCTGTTACACTGATATTATGTTTATACACGAGACCAATATGTATGTTATATTATAGTCGGTGACGTGTCGGGCCCGTCTCGGCCGCGGCGCGTGTCCGGTATCGCCCTACGGAACTGTTCCCCTTGTTTCTTGAACAAAATTTCAAATAGATACTAAAATGTATGCTTGTAGGGAGTATATAATTTTTAAGTGAAGAAGGCATTCCATAAGTTACAATGCGGTGGCGTCGACTTGGTTTTTGTGAAAATTAAAATGTTATGAAAATATAATTGTTCGTGTTTTGTTTAAAATAAGTGCCATTCGTCGCATGTCATTGTCACAGTTGCACCAGTATTCCGATTTTTCTTGTCATTATTTTCTTAAAATTTTACAATACCACGTTGCCTTGGATTTAATATAAATTTTTTCAATAAAATATTTAAGTAAATAAATAATCGAGTTTTATTTTTTATAAAATATTCCATTCTTCAAAATTTGTCCATAAAATACACATTTCATCCTACAATAACAAGGATTTTATTTCATTTATTGCAATTACAATAACGCTTACAGTTTGTGAAACATGTGCGACATTTGATTTATACATTTCATATTATTTTTCTATATCTTTTGATTACATAATTTGATACCTAATACCTTAGCAAGCTAAACCACAACTCAATGATCAATTAAAATTAGTTATAACATGATGGTATAGATGGCAGCTCAAGGCGGTCAACGTGCGTTTGGCTTTTGGCACAACAGTAACTACTTATGAGATTCACATTTCTACCCTTTACACATTACTAGTTCAACAAACATCTAATTTGTGCGATGAGATCGGACAACACTACCTCTTGCCACTACATTTCGGTGTAGTTACCTTCTGGTAGTGCTACCGATCTTGACTACTAAGTCCACATCAACTCAGATATGCATCAAAGAGCGTCTTCTGAATGATCATAATGTTGGGCCTCCATTCCCTTAACGAAGACGCCTTGTCCGGTGGATACATCAGTACCGACGGTGCGGAGCCCTTTTCTTGGCGGCGCCGCGTCATGTGGTCGAGTCGTCAGCGGCGGAGTGGTTGGCGTTCTTCAAGTGTCGCATGAGAGAGCTCTTGTCTTTGAACTGTCGCTCACACGCACCGCACACATACACGCGGCCCGCGTGCATCATCATATGACGACTTAGACCTGGAAAAGCAGTGTTTAGTATTATCCGTAGGCAATACCATACATGCATACATATATAGATTCACGCCTGTTTCCCAAAGGGATAGGCAGACTACGGATTTCCATTTGTTACGATCCTGGCACACTTCTCTGACTTCATTCACTTTCATCACATTCTTCATACACGTTTGCCGGTTTAAGATGCTCTTAACCTGGCCTTTGTCCAGACCGTCTCCGATCTGATCGAGAAACGTTAGCCTAGGTCTGCTTCTTGCGACTGTTCCATTCACACTAGCCTTATAAACTTTCTTAGTCAGTCTTTTCTCGTCCATTCTTTTTACATGCCCAAACCAGCTTAACATACTTTCTATTCTTGTCTCTATATCCAGTCACTATATAGGCAATGCCATTGTCTCCTAAATAATGGTAACCTTAGGATACATAAAAAGGTTTAGTCTGGATGTGGAACCCAGAAATTTCGGTATTGTGGAGCAAATTGGGAGAGACTTAATTTATTATGATAAATTAAGGACAAGTCTAAAGCGAATTTTTGTACAGTCCCTCAGTATTTAATTAGCCAAAATTGAATTATCTATATATATAAGATGACTTCCAAATTACAGATGGATGCAATTCATTTCTATACTTAGGTTTATAAGGCAATATGGGCAGCGTTAAGTCCATACAAACACATTTCTCAGTTTTCTCTCTGAATAATGACACTAAAGGAATGTCTTTAGTAGAGACCGGATCATATGCAACATAAAAAGCTTGATAAATGCATGAAAAATTGGCAGAATATGCGAAATTAAATGATAAATTTTGATGATGATAAAGCTCAGCAGCCGCGCGCGTCTTTTGTTTTGGCAGTCTTTTGGTCAGTCAGGGTCAGTACCCTACGTTGCGAAATGCGATAAAAGTGTACAACACAATTATTACTCAATAGCCCTTATATTTTGTGACTATTAAATTTGGTCGGCTTCGCGATATTATCACTGTTATCGTATTTCGTAACGCATGGTGAGTGCACTGCACTCGGAAAAATATTGTAAATGTACCAATAATATGCATCATAACTAGATCTTAGGTAAAATATGCTATTACCGCTGAGGATGGCTTAAATATGCAAATGCATATAATTCAGTCCCTAGTCAATAGATACTAAGAAATACATTCTATACTAGACCTGTGTCGATCGCGATTGATCGAATCTTTTTGATTCGATCCCG
Source organism: Catocala sponsa (assembly GCA_963564715.1). Lineage (NCBI taxonomy): Eukaryota > Metazoa > Arthropoda > Insecta > Lepidoptera > Erebidae > Catocala > Catocala sponsa. Next base: position 6,972,459 of record OY751334.1, read on the forward strand.
ACCCGAATACAAGTGAACTAATCACGGAGTTCTAAAAGATTCGATCCTATTTAACCCGTTTAACAAATTCGTAATTTTGAATGTCAAAGCGAATAAGACTATGCAATACTAGGTAAGTAACACAATGGCTTGCTAATATACTCCACTAAATCGTGATTTCAATCCCATAAAGACGTAACAACCAAATGTCTTCTATCTCTTTCGTTTACTTACAACCGTTCATTCATTGCGCTCTGTCTCGAACCCAAAAGAAACCGTTTTGTGCGGGATCGCTCGCGTGCGCGTGGCTCGCGACCTGTGACGTATCGATCGCGCGATTGAATTTTGTTTGAAGAGATCCAATCAGTTGCACTGGTAACTTATAACCCGCGTGTCGCGACACGAAATCTTAAAATCGGATCGCAATATTCAGGTGTTGTTTTGTTTGCTTGTTTTAATGATTTTTTAAGGCCTAATAATATTCACTCATGAGGAATCCAAAAAGGTATAATAGATACCGTTTTAACTGTTAATAGCTAGTTTCAGAATTCATTTCAGCATACATCAATCGGTTATTATAAATGAACTGCGACCCAAATGATCGAATCTTTTTAACCCGATCATCATACGAGTGGGTCATGATCCACCCGGGTTACGACAAATGATCAATCGACACAGGTCTATTCTATACCTATATCGAAACGAGTAGTACAAATACGGTACAAGATAAAGTTACCTGAGGCATAGAGGAAGACCTTGGGACAGCGCGAGCAACGATGTATAGCCAGAGCGCGCGCGTGCGGCGGCGCATGCGCGCGCTCGTGCGACTGCAGCGCGCCGCGCTGCGTGAAACTCTTGGGGCACCACGCGCACGCGTACGGACGCTGCTCTGTGGGGCAGGACTTGTATGAGACACACACTTTAGGCACAAGCCACAAAAAAACGCGTCTAGCGTTATATGTTAACATCCTAACTGTAAGCCCATGTTCGCATTTGGCCGTACTTTCTGAAAAACGTTCCAACCCACAAAGTTAACATTTTGAGATAATCGTTATTGAAGTTCAATCCCGTAGTGCTTCTTCATACATGTGGGTTGGGCGGGCTACTAAGTCATTATTTCATATTTAGAGTGATAGTAGAGCTACCAAATTTTTCCAGCTAGTAAATAGTAAACCCGTGACTAATTTGCTAATAACTCGATTTTGACCCGAGTGTGGGTTGGAACGTTTTTCAGAAAGTACGTCCATTTGAAAAAATGATTTAGCGCTAGCGTGGCACGGACTTTCTTTTTTAAATACAACTCCCGCACTAGGAATAATTCCTGTGTCGCGGGGACTTTACAAACAACGGACACAAAGATCACACATACTTGGAACAACCATTTGATGATCACACAAAGTTTTGTCCCGTGTGGGGAGCGAACCCACAACACTCGGCGCAGAGACAGTGGCGAGGCGACCAATTAAACCACTACGCCATCCGTGCAGTAATAATATTTCGAATAATATATACGTAAATGACGTACCTAAAATTTTATGGCATTGGCGCTCGTATAACGTATTCACGTACACAACACGCCAGAGCTACTTCTAAGTGACTTGCGCCGAGTAACACACTCACACTTCAGAGAGAATTCAGATGATATTCAGTACAAATGTCATTGTCTAATTGTTTTACTTACTACCACTGCTGTTATTAATTCTAATTATTCAACATGGCACGTGCATCAAAAATAAAAAATATTTATCGGGGATTGGCATTGTGCTCCTAAACACAGGCTATTCAGTAGCCTATCTAGGAGAACAGTACTCTACCCATAACTTATTGTAGATTACGCATACTGTCTATTAAGAGTATAAATGAATACAAATGTACCAATAACTAAGTATATATCAAAACCAATTTTAAAGCTGTTTATAAAAAAGCTTCTTTTGAAATGTAGGTAATAAATCAAACACAGGGAACTATCAAAGGCATTTCACTTACCTACGTGCACCAACGCATGCCTCAACATGATCTCCCTTTGAGAGAACTTTCGTCCACAGTGTGGACATGGGTAGGGCTTCTCCCCTGAATGTATTCTGCGATGTCGATTGAGAGCACTCCGGGATGCCAGCTGCTTGCCGCACTGATCGCACCATGCACTGCTGAAAAACGCAATATAGAAGAAGACCGAGAATTGTTTCTTGTGGTATACCTAACGTGACCAGACGTCCTGTTTTGAACGGGACTGTCCCTTTTATAATTACGAGTCCCGGTGTCCTCGAAATGAACTCTGGGACGCAAAATTGTCTCGTTTTTTGAAACCGCGCAAAAATTGGAGTATTTCTATTTCAATTGAATATATTTTATGTTTGCCTGCTACAAATGCTCCAGTAGAAAGATTATTTTCAATGATGAACAAATTATGAACATCTGAGAAAACCCAGTTACAAATATCAGTTCTAAAGGCGATGTTGATAATTAAGGTGAACATAAAAAAAACGTGCCAAGAGTTTCATTCTTACTTAAAATCATCACCAGCTATATTAGAGCAAATTTGTTCCTCTGATAAATATAAATATAACTAAACGTTTCGGGTATATATGTTTTTTAATACGTAACTTTTAAGCAAACTGACTTTTGCTGAATAGATAACTTTAAAAAAGTGTTTCTTTTTTCATTGACTACCTGTTAATTAACCTAAATAAACCAATGTCCCGTTTTGAGTCAAAGAATAAATGGTCACGTCAGGTATACCCAAGAGTCAGCTGTAGAATCATAGGGAGGGTAAATTTTTACATGTTTGCAATGTGCAAGTTACTTAATTTTTTTATTTTGTATTTCATTTTATGACTACTCGATCGCAAGGACTTAACCCTGAGGTAACTGTTCCTCCGAATTGCACAAAGTACATAAACAATATTTATTTGTACTGTACAAATACATACATGAGGCTACAGATCCCATCTGTCCTTGACATGAAATCATAGCGCAAAAACACTGCGCTGTGATTGCCAGTCAAGTCGGTCAAATAACAATTACTCCGTTCGATTCAATTGATCCAATATTGCAGTACATACGTTTCTGTATCAGCGCGTATGTTTTGTTACATTGTATTCACCTGACATATGATTCCTTTTTTTACTAGTCTTGATAGTAATGGAGCCATCGTCCCATCTGATTGAAATATAACCCCCTAAGGGACATGGCTGTTTTTTGTTGCATCCCAGAATCATTCCCAAAGAAACGTGACCAAGCCGCTGCCTACCTTATTTTTTTTATATAGGAATAATAAATATTATCACTATGGTGGCAGACGGGTCCCTATTCTAATGCTTCTTTTTACATTAGACGTTAACCGTTAAACGGATTTGATTGTATCTTGGTGCACAGATAGACCATCTGGGTTAACACATACGATACGTTTTATCCCACACTGTTATGCTGTTACCACAGGATACTATTGTCCAGGTGAAATCGGCCCATTGATGGTGAATACAGTAGGTCTACTATAAAGATGTCTATCCGAAATTTCGAGCCGAATGAGTTCAGCTTACAATAAAGTTTCTTTGGATTCCTTTCTTTCAAATTGACTTTACTCCGTTGATTGAACTATTTCATGAAAGGGTTTAGAACAATCAAGAGGTTACGTACAGAAATTCGGGACGAATTTTAGAATAATAAATGTCTTTCACAGTACAAACAATTGGCCCGAAGCTTCGGAATATACGTTTCACGGTAGGCCTGATCTAATGCTTTTACTATTATACACTTTACAAACTCACTTCTTTTTACAATCAATCACATTATTCTTCTTAGCGACTTCGGTGGGTTCGACGAATTCGGTGAATTCTGTGGGTTCGGTGGGCTCGGTGGCTCGTGGCGTGTTGTAATTAGATGTAACGTACTTTATCACTACGTTGTTCTGTTCAGACGTATTCGACTCGTCAGTAGGATCTATGGGATGCTCCACTACGACGCTTTCTTTCTAAAATTAACAAATTAAATAATGTTACTTGTGGGTTAATGCAGTTGTTCCAAATTAAGTTTCTTGAGTCCTAAGAGAGAGAACTCTTATATCTTAGTAATGTTGACAATTTGACACAAAAGATCCCACTGGGTTGAAGTGTCGCCGGTCTGTACTGACTGGCCCCCACACACAAGATAAGATAAGATAATGTTGACAATTACATTCGAATGTTTTTGAAATTAAATTACTTTATACGGATTTTATCGCTTGTTTATTTCAAAACACTATTATTATATCGTTGTGAAACTATTAAACTACTACGCTAAAACTTAACTACTATTTCATGTTTTAAATTATTACTAAACCAGCTTAATTTAGGTTCACATTCCCCCGATGTTTCATTTTAGCAGCCATGATCACGGGGAGACTCTCTGTCTCTTCATGACCATGGCATGAAAAGTGAAGTTTAATACATATATATTTTCTTTTTCTAAATGATGGTAAACTGTAAATTCATATACATAAGCAAGTTTTCTCAAATTAATAATAATCAACATGGTCCAATATCGAGCAATGGACGAATATTAGGTTGCATTGATAATCCAGAATATTTGTAAAATATGATTTTTCTAGCTGAGCATCATAATCACTGATTTATAAAATAAATTTGCACGCACAAACACACTCTTGTATTATTGCACCATTTAACATTCACATTTAAATTCTCGAAGCTAATGGTATACAATCTCATCATCTTATCTATCTAAAATACCACCCTAGTCAAGAAATAGTCGCACGAACTTCTTCGATCTAACTTATGTATATAGGTATAGTTAGTCACTAATTGAATTCAAATTTAAAAATGGAACAGTAATGGAATGGCTTTTCATGAACCTACCATGATCTGTTCCTGCTCATCTTCCTCCACCAACTCAAATGTGACTTGACTGCCGTCACCAGTCTCCAACTCCAAGGTATTGATGCTCTGCTCCGTGAATACCACTCCACTGTCCTGCTGCGTCAGTATGCCGAGTTGAAGCAACATTGTCGATAGAAATGTGGTAATGTCTAACTCTTGTGTGTCACATCCTTGCAACTGGTGGAGAAAAATGATTTTATTATACATAATTATGTATCAGCGCATCTATCTCTCCCGAAAGACGGCGAGCCTTTGCAAGTGCTAAGTGCAAGTGCAGTTTAACAACAGCATTTTAAGATTTAGAGTGATACACTATGACTGATTAGATCGGTGTTATTATTAGTGCTGGAAATAAACCTGAGCCCATACTATTAAAATATGTATATGTATAATATAATATCAGCCCTGTACTAAACATCCTACTGCTAGGCTCAGGCCTCTTCTCAGTGTGAGAAGGGTTAGGCCATAGTCTTCTATGCTGGCCCAGAGCGGGTTGGCAGACTTCACATATCTTCGAGAACATTATGGAGAACTCTTAGTCATGCGGGTATCCCCACGATGTTTTGCTTCGCCGTTAAAGCAAGCGATAATGAATTAATAAACACACAGAACTTCGAAAACTCAGAGATGCACACTTTGGGCTCGAATTCGATCTGAATGGTACTCCAAGGATATCCCACTAGGCAATAACTGCTTTATTTTTATAAATAATAAAATTAATTCGGCAAAAAAAAGAAGTACAATAATGGACTTAAATCAACTTTAAATTAAATCTTAATTTCTAACAATAACTCAATGCCTTAAACTAGATTGTAACCAACATAATAATAGCCATGATGACAGGGTTAAAAATAAGTGATTCTAATTAGTCCATCTTTTAGATTAGCAAAAAATATTGGACACCTATTTTTTGTTTCGGACGCCCTTGTCAGAAAACAAGGGCGTCCGAAAATAAGATGGGAAGACGATATCCGCCTAACCTTGGGACCATACTGGACCAGAGTAACAGGACAGCCCACTGGAGAGAGCTGGAGGAGGCCTATGCCAGAAGGCACGCCGAGTTGCGAGACATACTTTAATGGATGAATTTGAAAACATGTATTGCCGTAGCCGTAGCGATTCGGAATAAAAGGGCTTTATTATTATTATTTTTTTTTTGTTTTAACAATAAAAATTTACAAAGATAATATAACGCATTAAAGTTCGGGAGTCTTGTGGAGGGCTTGTGACGTCACGCTTTTGTAAAATTTGTACTGAACAGTGACGTAACACCAAATTTAAACGCGTTGTATCTACGTTGTTATTTGTTTGTGGGACAAAAGAAAATACGTGTCCAATATTTTTTGCTAATCTAAAAGATGGACTAAAAACCTTTTTTTAGTCATCATGCCTATTATAGTTATCGAAGTCAAGAAAGGATAATTTAACATCTTTAAATTATTATAAGCTATTTGCCTGAACTAGCTTATATCTGTGTTTCAGACGATCATTTCTCTATATATTTTAAAAGTGGATATTTACATAAGTAATCAAACACAAAATATAAAATGCAACTATATATTTACACTTACTTGTACTTCCCTATTCGGCAGTGGCACTCCTGTAGCTTCAGCCTTTGTCAGATCTGTAATTTTCTGCAAAACCAAATTATAATATTCTTTACTAGTTTTCACCCGCGGCTTCGCTCGCGTAAATGTAGGTTAGGTTAGGTTTGCAACAGTTATTTTTTCTGGATGAAAAGTACCCTATGTCCTATTTTGTACCTCTGACAACATGTATGCAAAATTTCATGTTGATCAGTTGAGTAGTTAAGACGTGAAAGCGTAACAAACAAACAAACAAACTCATTTTCGCATTTATAATATTAAGTTAGAATTTGTACAGTAAATGTAAGATTTGAAATATAAGCTAGAACTTCTGCTGTAAGTTGAGAGGGTTTATTTATTTCTACAATGGACTATCCTGCACACAAATGGTATCTATATGTATTTAGTTTGGGTCTTGTAATGATGATTGGTGAAGTCTCTTAAACACAGAACTTTATCCCTAATGCTATAGATGTCTTTTCAAAGCAAATCAATTTTAGCATTCTACCAAATCTGATAACCCAGAAATCTGCCTTAATACTTGTTGGGCATAATCAAACTGCAATGATCGCTACAATCTCTTAAAATATATATATTTGAGACCCATCTATCTATCTCACTCTCCGTTAATTTGCCAATATTCAGAGTGCTGCCTATTGCAACTGGAGAAAATTAAGTGTCAAACTCCACCAATCTCGTGTGGTGTAGTTTGGCAGACTTCACATTTCTTTGAGAACTTTATGGAGAACTCTGAAACACCTAGCTTTAGTTATGTTCTTCACAGTTAAAGCTATAGACAATTCATTATTGAATATGCACATAACTTCGAAAAGTCAAGTTTACACACCTTGAGATTCAAGACCTCTGTATGGTAGTCCAAAGTATTAATTGGTAAAGGTAAGTACATTAATATACCTTAAATCAATGAGTAGCAGCAGTCTGCATATAGGTACAATATAATGTTATGGAACTTACGCCTTTAAAATTATTTACACTGGCAACATCATTCAGGTTCAACATGCTGACTTTTGCCACCTGATCTTTTTCAAATGTCACAACAAACTTCATATCTTCGTCTGTCTCAGTTATAGCTGTATTTTTGTTCTTTTTAGCTTCATTTTGCTCTTCTATTTTTAACTTATATTGTTTCTCTTTAACAGCTAAAACATGAGATTTTAGTTTTTGATAGGATACCTCACATTTCTTTCTAAAAGCATAATATTTGTTCAGACTATTTAGACATTCAGTACAGATGAGGTTTGGAAGGCAGTCTTCTCGTTTCATCTGTGAAATAAAATTTATTTTGACAATAGACTTCTAATCATGTCTGATATTTTAAGACTTGACAGATTAATAGCTAACAAAAAACATGCACAGCACTAGTGTTTTCTAAAGTTGCAAGCCATTATCAATAATGAAGGCTTTGTAAAGTTCAAGGTCATTAGTTAGTTGCCAGTATTATGAGCCAGTTAATACGAGTTACTATTATATAGAGATATTTAGCTCAAATCAATACAACAAGCACATGCACTATTTTTATATTTCCCAAAAATTAACCAATGTCTTTCTCCAACATTCCAGTAATGTTCACTACTGTTTAAGAAATAGAAATAGTAATATGTTTTAATTCTAAGTGCAAATGTGGTGCAATAGATTTAGAGGCGATATTGCCACCAACAATTAGCATTCTGCACATTTTTCAAATTATTGGTTTATTTAAGAAATTTAATGAATTCTTTATGGTGGTCACTTGGTATGATTCTAACATAATATAAACCACTTTAAATAGTTCTATGTTAATCCTTACCTCTAATCCGACACATATCATGATTCTTAAAGCCAACACGGCACACACATTGTTTGTATCTTCGGTGAATATTGGAACTACTCCGTCTGCCTTGCATAGGCACAATCTACACAGCTCATGCACATTCTCTATCAACTGGTGGTTAGGCCGCTTGCGTGTATACGTCCTCATAGTTGCACAATAACAAAATAATAAGCAACTTGCAAATTAAAAAACTAATTTGTTTTCTTTTAAAAGACATCTAGTAAATAGATATCATAGTGAATGTCGTTGTTTCATAAATGAATACTTGTTACAATCAAATTAATAATTCGCTAGCTAACGTTGGTAATTAAATAGTATATAATAGCAAAATAAGTTGAATTAATACAGCCTTAGGTTTATAACAATAATATAACCTAAAATTTATTGAATAAGCTTATGGACTGAAGTCACTCAAGAAAGCATACATATAAAAATTGTAAATGTAATCGAATTTCTGACTCATAGAAAAAATCCGTAGCTTTTTAATGGATACAGTTTTAAATAACTTAAGTCTGAACTCTGAAGTCTAAAGCCACTGTTTGACGTTTTATGCGACATTGATTGAATATGAATTTGGCATTACTTGAATTGACTTATTTGACAAATACGAAAGTAGTTCAGAAACATATCCGCGTCTTGATAATTATGTACATATTGTATAAGAAACTTCTTATATAATATCTTCGATTACACACGACATACAATATGTTACAGACTATATTATTGTTAATTGCTTAGCCTTAGAATATTTTCGTTTAGTTAATTGTTTATATTTATAGACGCGTGGTTTCCTGTTCATAGTTCGCACCGAATACCATTATTTAGAACTCAATAAATATAACCAATTAATTTTATATTCTTAGTGGCTGTCATATATGCATTAGGTTTCTGGTTTAGTTCGTAGGTCAGGCAAAGTAATATTTGGTAATTCTGTCAAGAAATAAAGTTGTAGCAGAGTCTGAAACCGTGCCAGTTAAACGACAATACGCGAAATAGGGGCTATTTACCCGTGGTACTACCGGTGGTGCTACTGGTACTTCTATCCTGTCTGGTAGTACCACGGGTGATTTTACATTACCCCTGGTGCTACGTATCAATTTAATATATAAATTAAATTATATTTTATTCTGTGGATACGGCGCTGCACACTTTGGCAGATTGCCCCGCCACGCCTGGGCATCGCAGCGCCGTTAGTTGCTCGCGGCAGTCGGATTGATTGCTCTCTCGCTCCCGGCAGTGGTTCAGTCCATGGTCCGGAGCGAGAGGTCGTGGAACGCCTACGCCTCCTTCTGTGAGCAAGTAATTTTCATCAAGGAGGCGGCGGAGCGGGAGAGGGAGCGCTTAAACCCTCTCCTCAACCGCAGAACCGGGCGCCGGAGGGCGCGAGATGACCGCCAGCCCTGAGGTTTGATCTGAGGGTAGTGAGGCGTGCGTGTTCCTTGTTTTCATCCCCCCACAAGAGGACAGTAGAGGTAGTGTTTTATGTAGTGGCCTGCCGTCTCACACGGCGCGGCGCGGGCCGAAACCTCGGCGGGTTCGCGATTGCATGTGAAAGCGATTTGCGCGGCCCGCCGTCTATGGTTACGTCGATGAACACCATGATAGGTTTAGTCGGTATTACCAGAGTATCTTTCCACCGGTGAGCCCGACATAACCTCTCCGTCGCCCCGCGGAGAGGTACGTGTCAAAGCATTCCCCCACGTAAAAAAACACAAGATTAAATTATATTTTAGGATAAAATACCTTGCAACAGAAAACGCACAATCAGTATCAACCAAATTTTGGAATCAAATCGCATTAACTATTTCTAACTTAAAGACGAAGGTAGCCGAATCTTACCAACCAATACGAAGACTGTTTATAAAATCATTTAAAAAAGTTAATGACGACGTTTTAAGCCTGGTTGCAAATTTGCCAACGTTTACAAGTGTGCAACATACTTTGTACGACATGTCGTAATAGATTAGCAAATTAATGTCCACAAAACAGTATTTAAGAACGTTGAAGATGTAGGTACATGTACCCGTTGATTACTATCCATTTATTCTTGCTGATTATTAGGTACTACGAAGGGAATCGCATATTAATAGATATTCTGTTCTCAGAAGGCTAAAAAGAGAACTCCTGAGTGTTCTGAATTTTTTGGAGATGCAACATTTTATGCTTGTCCGCCTGCATTCAGCCAGTTGTATAGCATTTACGGAGATACTGGGAGTACCGCTAAAACAACTCGAGTCGTGCCATTAATTTTTGCACTAATAATGAACAAAAAACAAATTACCTCCTTATGAAAAATAATTGGCTGTTACTGTCATTGGCTTATGGCGGCTGTACACACTCGCCGAGATACCCCGAGACAGGCCGAGAGCGAGAATGTACATGGTGCTCTCGTCTTGTCTCGCTCTCTCGCGCCTCGCCTCGGTCGGCCTCGGTTGCTTGTCGGTTTTTTGCGCCCGAGTCAAAGGATCTCGTTGGAGTACTATCAAATGGAACCATTTTCCATGGTGTTTCAGAAATATAAATATATACAATTACTAGTAATATAGGTATACACACATTAACTTACCGTGTTTGTTCTTAAGTTTTAAATATATATCTAGGTACCTGTTTCTATTGCGGTGCATAGTAACCATCCACCATCTTCTTCTTCGCCATGTGTTAAGAATTTTCTTTTTGTAGTAAATTTGTAAGAAATTATAATAGCTCACAGCACAAAGACAAACAGCAGCAGCAATTTCTACGTCCATTACTGCGAGAATCTTCAGTGCGAATGAAAAAACGAGTGTGTACAGGTATGCTCTCGTCGAGAGCCTCATCACCCGAGGCTATCGGCGAGACATTCTCGATGAGTGTGTACAGCCGCCATTAGATGTATATGTGGAAAAAGGCAAAAACATTATTAAAATGTGTTAACAAACCCGAAAGCCACATTGTATCGCTAGTATCAGCGTTGGCACTTATAGGTAGCTGCAGACCGAATTTTGGAACATATCACACACAATCCGAAAGTCTATGTACCTATACATTAAACGAAATTTTGTAAAATAGCACAGTCACACACCTTAAAAGCCGAAACAATTTCAGAAATCGAATGTAAATTGGTAATTGGTTGGTTGATGCCGTAGGTATAGCCCTCAATTTACATCAGAAAATATTTTTTTTGTTTCTGTGACTCCTTTTTTTTTCATTTAATGACGTCGTTATTTTTATAGCATACCTCGAAATAAATTTGTAATTATTATGTATTAAATTGATAAGTAGCAACAGGGGTAATGTAAAATCGCCCGTAGTACTACCAGACAGGATAGTAGTACCTACTACGGGCAAAAAAACATCTCCGTGGTACTACCAATAGCACCACCGGTAGTACCACGGCCCACGGGTAAGAAGGGGAAATTGATATCTAACGTGAAATAAAACCACATCTAGCGAAATGTGGCGTAATACACATCTGCCTCCTAAGGAGTACCTATACGTCTGTGGTTTATATTCAAAGCAGTAGGGCACCTAAATACTTACTCAGGAGTGTAATTACACCTTTTTTACTAACTATTTATAAGAAATATAAGCTCCTAACTCCGTTCTTGTAATAAATAGGTATCTCTTCTGAGAAATACGTAAATAACACAGACTCACTAGGCATGAGTTACACCTGCATTTTCAAAACAGGGCAGCTGGAAGGGCAGCGTTACACCTATTTTTTTTTTAGTTCCAAATAATAGAAAACAAACAAACAGAATGCATGTACATTCAATAGCGTCATTGCAGCGTTTTTTAATTACTAGATGTTCCCGCGATTTCACCCGCGTTTATCGTTACTGCGCCGCCCCTGTAGGTCGTAACGTAATGTTATATAGTCTATTACATATATAGCCTTCCTCGATAATAGGCTATCCAACACCAAAATAATTTTTCAAATCGAACCTGTAGTTTCTGAGATTAGCGCGTTCAAACAAACAAACAACCAAACTCTTCAGCTTTATAATATTAGTATAGATTGTATCGGTAAACATTATAAATTATGCATATCTTGTGCTGTTTAACCATTAAAAGATATAATTATGAAAGTTATCAAGACATAAATCAAATATGCAAATTGCTCTATTGTGATGGAAATATAATATTATGGGAAATAAATATGCAATACAGTTGCTTTGTTAAGGGATGCGACACAAAATTATATTAAAACATTTTGTTAGTTATTACCTACCTAATTCAACCGAACATAAATACGTCTTTTTACCTTTAAATATATAGGCTAGTCAACTAGTTCAAAAACGTGTTAATTATTGATAAAGCTCCTAAAAATATGAGCGATGGCTCATTCGATTCGGAATGATGTCTAGAAAAATGTATCGAAAGTATGTTCACATAAAAAATTACAATTGTTATTAACAAATTAAGATAGCATATAATATAATATATATATATAATAATAATAATATTCTACCACATACACACAACACCATCTAGCCCAAACTAAGCAGGGCTTGTATGGGTATAAGACAATGGATAAACATACATATATACTATTTTTTTTTTGTAAATACTTACATATTATACATAGAAACACCCAGACCAAGACAAACATCCATGTTCATGCACACAAATGTTTGACTTGTGCGGGAATCGAACCCGCGACCTCAGGCGTGGCAATCGGTTACACTAACCACTACGCCATCGAGGCCGACCATGTGGTTTTTAGTTACTAAAAAATGACTATTAATATTTAAGGAATTTTGAAAAAGACCCTTAAAGAGAAGGAAATTGCCAAATAAATAGTTCCAACTCCCGGAACTCTATCTCTATTATTTATAATTTTAATTCAACGCCGAAAATAGGACTCAGCCCAGCCGTAACGACATAGGCACACTACCGCTAAAGACAGTGTACCACATAATATAATTATTTTTTAGTAACAAATATTATTTTAAAAATTTAAATAAATTATGCTATCATCCAGACAATTGAAAGAATAAATCCACGTTGGAAAAAATGTTAAGTAAATTTTTCGAAAAAAAAAACCAATCTCTGTTATCTTAAATGACTACATAAAAGTTTAAATTACATATCTATAACTTGTTGACTAGCCTATTTTCTAGACGTCATTCCGAATCGAATGAGCCATGGCTCATATTTTTAGGAGCTTTATGAAGAATTAACACGTTATTGAACTTGTTGACTAGCCTAATAATCCGGAATTAGCAAACACAAACAACAACATATTTAAAAGATCTTTTAAATTTGATTTTAAGTTATTTATTTATATAAAATTATTTACATAGACGATATGTTAACATAATCATACATCATCTATCATGTGGGTGCAATGTTAATTAACAGAACTAGGCTGCGTTATCGCTAACTAAATAGTACCTCACAAAATTTTTTGTCTCTTGCAATTGCCTTACAATAGGTACTAAAACTCAAGGGTGGTGCTTTGTGTTAAATGGTCATGTAACTGGCATCCAGGCTCATAGAAAAAGTGTTGCGTCCGGACCACGGGATCCCATCAACAAAAAATAAAAATAATATCATTTGTTTATTCAGTTTGAAAAAGCCGCAATTATTATATACATACCTATATTATTTTGTCACACTCTAATTTAATTTCTCCAACTGTTTAATGTGATTCATGGCATCCCTATAATTTATGTTTTAAGCTTTACATAATTAATATCGCAACTATCTATATAATGCAGTCGCAAGTAATATTTAGTGTCTTTGATAATTTCAAGTATCTTTTAGTACCTAATATTAATCCATCATGAAGGCAACATACAAAGCATATGCAAAAACTGAAATTACAAAAATATTTGATCAGTTCAATATATTTTTCTATATATGTGGATTAAAAAAATTCTGGATTGCGGATTTAAAGCTGCCAGTTAAATTCGTAAAAATATTTGATAAACTTTTGGTCCTATCAGATATATTAATGCCAATACTTATGCTATCGAACTTTTTGGCCGTGTTTACGCAAAATGATATAACGCCACGCCAATCTGCAGATATAAAGTTGCTTTGTTTCACTTTGCCTGTCATATATCATCATTTTTACGCGTTATTGTACTATAGAACAGAAGTCAGGAATATTTTGTACCATTTAGCGGTGGTTTTGAAGGAATATTATTCTGATAAAAACACTGAAATGCAGATGGTTAAGAACATGAAGCTTTACGTGGGGCTCTATTGTTTTTCTTCATCTTCTGCGTTAGTACATAGGGGTGTCGTTAGTCTTCTGAATGTGATTATGTATGGTATGTTATACTATTTGAATCTATTATATCGTGACATGATTACGTGTCTATAATTACGGCCAACTATAAGATCCTGGTTTCAAAGTCAGGCAAACGGTGAAGGTATCGATTTACAGGTCTGGCTAAGTGTTATTAGGTCTTTAACACACATTTCACCAGATATATTGTGTTGAGGCTATAAATAGTCTTAGCCTTGATCTCCGAAGAAGTAGGCGGAAGGTTTTTTACTCCCACATATTACCAGCTTTGATCATAGGTGCCCCTTCATAGGGAGTGAGCTTATTACCGTTTACCGGACGCAATTGTAGGCTACGTACTGATTATGAGATTTATCTTGTAAAAAACCCAGTACCTAACACCTTGCCTGAGCCAAAAATCATATCTGCGACCTCATACGCGATCACTTTCACTACCGTTGCGCCACCGAGTTAGTCTAGTTCTTTATCTTTTAACTAATATTGTGCTTTTTCATTGATGTATTTGAGCCCTTATCCATTTCAGCCAGAGACCTTACCGTTCTCTCTTAAAGTATTATCATTGCATGCTGTGAAAACGAGACAATGCTTTATAACTGTTCCATTCTTCTATAAATCGTGATGATGAATGCAATGAGAATCTTCTAAGAGATGGTAGTAAGGTCCAATGACCCTCTTTTTTGTCAATAGATAAAACTTTCATTCCATTCGTCGCTGTCTGGCCAGACGTGAACGATAGCTCTCCAGCAGGACTTGCAGTACGAGTCGTAAATTATATAGCTATCTGGTGCTATGGTTTGCGATCAAATGGGACATATGGAATGATCCTAGTTATTTTGATGTCTCTCAGCTATCAATTTAAGGACTTACAGAACTATTTCAACAGTCTTGATCATATTTTTGAAGACGATAATTTAAGCCAGGAGGAAAAGGAACAGAAATTTGAGGAAGGTTTCAAGCGGGGGATTTACTTACATGCTCTTAGTTTGCGGTGAGTGATCCTATACATATTATTAAGACTGAAATGTGTGTCTTGCTACTTTCTTTACGTCAAATGAGAACAACGAAACGATGGTTAGACTTTTGAATCGTATATGTATCTATATGTGAGGTTAAGCTTCGTGGGTTTTTAAAATATAAATAGAAGAAAAGTGTGATATGACAGCTTTATGGCCTAAGGAGATATAAGTAAGAGTACAGAGTAAGAAGAATTGAGAAAAGTGTCGCATGATAATTTAGGAATGTAGAAAAAATTACCTTCAAAAGACTATGCAAGAATGTATAATTAAAGCAAATGTAAATGTGCGTGTGCACTTTACTAGTTTACCTGCCCAGCCGCACCGCATGGTGTTGCATGCGTGTGTGCAAAGCGCACGACGACAGTGATCCACCAGCAAACAGCCATTACACGTCCTACAAATGGTATAGCTGGAAGGACAATATTTCAACGAACGTGCTCTGATCACATTAAAAACATTCTGACAAAAGTCAGGTTAAAGGTTTCTAAATCAACGTGTGTCTCATAGGTACCTACCATAGCGTAAGTTAGCGCCAAAGCGCCAAGTGCCTTGACAGCCAAAGTGTTATTAGGTTTTCTATGAAGAAATTCTTTGTAATAATTGTGGTCCGTGTCAGGGATGTTGCGAATATTCGCATCCGCATCCGTAACTGCGGAGCTTCCGCATCGATTTGGACATCTGCATCCGCTTCCGCATCCGCAATAATCAACGCGGATGGTAATGCAGATCCAGAAATAGCGCAGGTTGCGACAAGAAACAAAATGGGTGGGCCGATGAATGGCGCGATGACTCTTCAAGTGAAGATGAGATGATTCTCATCTTCATCATTCTCATCTCATCTTCTTGATAGAAACACTAGAAAATGGTATGGCTACATAATGAACCTTTGCAAACTTGAACCTGCAGAAGTGATATTAGATACTTTTTATTAAATAAGATGAACAATTTTCATCAACATCCGCATCCGCAATTGCGGAGGTTCCGCATCGATTTGGACATCCGCATCTACATCCGCATTTGCGGACATGAGCCTTTAAATATCCGTATCCGCATCCGCATCCACGGATGTCAAAACATCTGCATCCGCAACATCCCTGCTTCGTGTCCTATTACATGGGATCCAAAAATTTTTTAGTAAATCTCACACTTATTTAATAAAAAAAAGTTATGACATACATAATATGTATACCTACCTATAGGTTGTGCTGCTACAAGCTCGACTGCACGAAGTGCGGGTGGGTTCAGTGGTCACCTCGCCACAGACACTGCGTATTGATGCTTATATTCCTCACTGAACAAAAAATTGAGCAATCCACAATTGGTTGTTCCGGCTCTCAGTGTCCTTTGTATCCGCTGTTTTAATGTGTGTTAAGTCTTTTGCGATACGATTACAATTTTTTATTAAAATAGCAGGACACCGAACATCCCAAAAAATTTCGTGAATATTTTTGGCAGTCCTTGCCATTTTACCTGAATTCTTTACAATAAAATATATGCATTTCGAGCCAATAAGACATGTAAAATATCTTGCAGGTGCGTGCGACAGTGTCAGCACGTGTGCCGGACGATATTTAACGTCCAACTGGTTTTTTCAATGTGCATCCTGATTGCTGTTATGCGACCTTTGGTAGTGAGTATCATACCATTAATTTAATACACATCATTTATTCCTCATGACGTGAAAAGTCTCTCTCATTCTATTTGCCAATAAATATGATTGTAAGAGGTAATCAATTAATATACGTAATATTGCACGTATCTTTTGTTTAGAATTCCGAAAGTTTTGCCGAAAAGCTGGCGCACGCACCAATGATAGGAGCTATCTTGATAATCTTGGCAATCATTATGTGGAACTCAGGCAATATCACTTTTGAGGTATGTGAATCTTTTTGACCTATGTTTAACTACTCAGAAATTTTTGCGAAAATAAAAAATGGTATTCTATAGGAATTTTTTTTTTATTAAATCTTTTCAAAGTACTCTCCGTCTATACAAAGTTTCATACGTCTAAACCAGTTTTCGAAACACTTTATAGTCCGCCGCAGACACTTTGTTTACAGCTTGCTCGAACGCTGACAGCGCATCTTCTGGCGACGTAAATTGTATCCCTTTGACCTGATTTTTTATTTTCGGGAATAAAACGAAGTCACACTGTGCTAGGTCAGAGCTGTCAGGAGGGTGACCCAGGAGTTTGACCGGCGTGCTGTCCAGGAAGTCCCTCGTTTTGAGCGCGGTGTGCGCGGGCGCATTGTCGTGGCGGAGCCCTGTGGTTGGTCACTTGTTGCTCACGACAGAGAAAACTTCTGCCAAGTATTTGGTAGTATACCATTCGGCGTTGATGCTTCTTTGGTTCAGTAAAGGAATAGATACCAAGAACCCAGTCAAATTAAAAAAGATAGCGATAAAATCTTCCCCCTGCTTCTAGATCGCTTCATCTTGGTAGGCGTTAATTCGTTTTGGAACACCCAAACCGTCTACTGACGCTTCGTTTCGGGAGCCGATCCAAGCTGCAGTATGTACTGAATCTCCTGATACGTAACTCGCCTATTCTCTTGGATTACATTTTTCACTGCTACCACGTTTTCTTCCGTAACAGCCGTCAAAGGGCGACTACTTCTTTCTTCATCCCCCAAAGTTAGTCGACCGCGCTTTCGATTCGACGCGATTCGTTATACTAACGACACACGGTTGTCTTGGCAGAGCCTTCATCCATGAATGCCATTTGAAGTCTATCGTACGATTCGTCCGGTTTCAGGCGACACTTGAAATCGTAAAAAATCTTGGCGTGAAAATATTCCTGGTGCAGATCCATTTTTCAATGAGACTCGATAATTTAAATTAATAGCGGTCGCAAAGAGGTCAAAATTCGACCATAATTGATTTAAATTTTAAGTTTGATCGTTATTAAGGTATTATTAGTTTTTTATTTCTATAACTATAGTCGACTAGTCAGCTTGTGACCACGGCCGGTGTATCCTGGTCGAAACGTCAAGCCTAAAAAAGATAAACATTATGCATGATCGCGTTAATACCCGTTAGATATTATATATTTTATTTTATTTCATTTATAAGGTTCACCAACAATTGATTACACTATTACAAGATGTGATACATTCATAAAACTCATTACTAGCGTAACAATCTCTTACAGGTAAACACAGCATGCATAATTTTTATATCTTAAGTTTACAATTACCAGTTCAAAGACAAATCAATCAATACAAGAAATACAAGAAAAAATATGTAGACAGAATTAAAAATATATAAGAATTGTAATACTCTTTATTTAAATACTAGCTGACCCGCGCAACTTCGTCTTCTTCACATAAGAGCATTTTCCTAGATTTTGCAACATTTTTCATTTATGCTCCGCTCCTATTGGTCGTAGCGTGATGCTATATAGGCTTCCTCTATAAATGGGCTATCCAACACTGAAATATTTTTCTAATTTTTACCCGTAGTTCCTTAGATTACCGCGTTCAACAAAACAAACAAAATGTGAGTGAAGTCGGCGCGTGAGCGCCCCGGCCTTTTTATAAATGCAGCGGATGGCCGTTTCGCGTGTTAAACAACAATCAACCGTATAGCCGTACCCATACTGGCGCGGCGAGATTTGGAAGTTTTATTTCATCTATATCTTGTGTGTTTATAAACCGATTCCTATTTTTTTTTTTATGATATAAATATTAAAGTGTACTTTTTGAATATGGGAGTTTGATAAAGATATATCTATGTGAAATACAATATATTTATGTATTTTAATACACTTTGAAGAAATGCCTAACGATTAAACACGTTATTGTGGCTAATTTATAAAAGATAGATATATACTATTGAGGACCTTTTTGTAGATCATTTGAAGACCATCATCTTTGTAATACATACTTTTGGTGTATGATCAACGTATGCGAGGATAAGAGCTCGAAAGCGCATTTTCGTCCGACTTTCTTCAAATTTATCGTCACTGCGCAGCTCCTATGTGTCTTAGCGTTATGTTATATAGCCTATAACCTGCCCAGGAGTATGGACTACAATCGTACCAAGTTTGGTTAAAATCCCTTCAGTAGTTTTTGACCCATGCGTGCACATACAGACAGACAGTCAGACAGACAGACAGACAGACAAAAAATTTAGTGATTACATTTTTGTCATCAGTATCGATCACCATTCATCCTCCAATATTAATTTTGAATATATATTCAATGTACAGAATTGACCTCTCTACAGTTTTATTATAAGTATAGATATATAAATATACTAGCTGTCCCGATAGACGTTGTCCTGTACACATGAAAAAAAAACATAGGTATCTAAACCATTCTCGAATCCACTTGAACACACACAAAAAATTTCATCAAAATCGGTCCAGCCGTTTAGGAGGAGTTCAGTGACATACACACGTACAGTAGAATTATATATGTATATAAAGATAAAATACATGGAGCCCCCCAGCATCGGGAACAGGGTCCAAGTGGTAAGAATTCCAGAGACAGAAATCGGCTCAAAATGCTTGCTGTGTCTGAATTATTATTATTACCTACTACAATACGCATAGCCAGACTATGTAATATTTTTAGTAGTTAAGCACAGAACTAACTATTTTCTATGTCGGTAAAATCGATTGCTGTAATGGCTGACTGAATTAGCAACAATCAATCAGAGCACTCGTCATGAATTTTAATGTCGTTGATTAACTGGTTGATAATCTTATAATTTCAATTTTAGGCACAATGTGTTGCTAACGCAATGTATGCCTCCGGGTGGCACAACTGCTATGGAATATCTTCAGTGAGGATGAGGAAACTGGTGGTAAACGCGATGCTACAAGCACAGGTACCTAACGATGGTTCCCCATCATTGCGTTGCGTTACGTCGTCGCAGCGGATCAACGCATTGTATGCCACACCTGCGTTGCGACGACGCACGAAGCCACGACGTCGCAGTGCTAGAAGACGACCTTGGAGCAGTGGAACACTGTCCGTCGTCGCACCGGAGCTCCGACAACGCAGCGCATCACCCTCCGCCCGCTACGTCTCTCGTCCGTCGATGCGTTGAAACGTCGCGTGCGACGACGCAACGCATTAATGTGGCATGCCACAAAAAATATACGGAAAACGACGCAGCATCGACGCTGCGACGACGCAACGCACTTATGAGGCAGAGCTCTAACTGTTATAAGTTTATAACTCGTAGCAATCTTTGTAGACATTCCTATTATAATATAGACTGCACTAATGGCGTAGTAGTTTAAATAGTCGCCTCGTCAAACACACTACGCCGAGTGTTGTCGGTTCAATCCCTCTCACAGGACAACAATGTGTGTGATCCACAAATGGTTGTTCCGAATCTGATTGTTCTTTATGTCCGTTGTTTGAATGTTTGTAAAGTAACCCGCGACACTTGATTGATTCCTAGTGCGTTACTTGTCTTCATAATAAAGGAAAAAGATTCAACTACTAATATTATAATATCAGATCGCCACTAAATACTAAGAAGTCTTATAGTTACCCACAGTAGTATACCTAAAGGTTCCCTGATTGCTTTTTTAATTTTGGTATTTCTGTTTTAGCAACCAGTAGTGTTGACAGGGTTTGGTATTGTCCATATGTCCTACGAGAATTATGTTAAGGTCAGTACCTATGGGTATTTTTGTTTGTAATACATTCAACGACCTAAATAGCTAAATATTTAATTAATATCTAACCTTAATCTATTTATAAATTACAGCTTTCTCATTATCATAACGTACCTTCTTATTAATTATCATAAAATTGACTATGCTTTAAATATTATTGTTGTAAAACATGATCACGATAGTTACTTTAAATAATAGAAGAATATACCTAATATAAATGGAATAAAATCAACGAGAATGATAAAGGGAACGAATCCAATTCCCCGTACCACGGGAAAAAAGCCTTAAAATGTTTCCATAGCAAACTGGTGATACCCGACTTGAAACAAAGCTCTGACGCCAAATTTCGTAAGACGGTGTACAGAAAGTTAATTCCTTATAAAAAACTATAAATAAAATTAAAAATTTTGCTATGTAGTGCACAAATATAATAGTTTGTGTTTAGTGTTATTTATTTAACATTTTTTGAGCGTATGATTAAGTTATGAGCCCTGAAAAATCCGTAAAAGATGCAGATTTCATCTAAATTTGAGTATACGCTCTTAAGCCTTGTTCTCAGCACTATCATAGTCTTTTTAAAAAGAAATTACTCTTACGTCGGTTGCCTGTAAGATGTTTATACTTATACGAGCGAGCCAACTCATTAGTATCGTCACCAAATAATTCGCAACGCGTCGACTCCTCAAATCACGCAAGTCCTAAAATTTTTATTATTTTTGTTTCAGGTGGTGAAAACTTCCTATTCTGTATTCTCCGTATTTTATTAAAGTGCATGTTTTATTAAATAAACATACACATTATATATGTATAAACATGCTTTGCATGTAAATGAAAATGTCATAAAATTATTTTTCGTCGTTTCTTTTATATCTAATACTTTTCTTGCTGTCCTTGGATACCTACACACACACACCTGCAATAATAGTAAATGGGTACCAAAAGACGTGCTTTGTACGCACTTACACCGCTCTCCCATAAAAAGCAAGAGCACGTTCCGACAATACTGAGAAATTTTATAAATAGCTATCAAAAGTAATCTTTTTGTGCAAGCAGTATAAACATTGGTTACAAAATAAATGAGTAATTAGTATATTAAATTTGGATTTACAACTAGATATCGGGTCGGCGCAAAAAATATGTCTCGGTAAATAACAGCACACTTGAGATGTGAGCTCTTATTTTGTTTAGTTCGCTTGAAACACAGCCAATGTAAACACGTCTCACAAAGCCGCAGTATGTATTCAAAAGATGCAAAAATAATGCCCGAAAAAGCAATTTAACGGCCGAAGTATCTTACTTTCGGTAAGTACATGGAGAATTAGTTATATTTTAAGTTTTTAACTAATAAATAAAATCAAATTTTGAACAAAATTCCCGATTTTCAACCATCGCTACAAATGTTTGGCTAAGGCTCGCCAACACACGCACAAACTTTTATAACAAAAATAAGTAAACGAAACAAAACGTTGTAGCTCTCAAGGCAATAACGGGAAAAAGTACTTTATTTGTTGCCGCTTAAAGTTGATTTCACACTAAATGTTGTTGTATGTGACGAATGATCGTATTAGATTATATTTTGAAGATTTGTGACTTTATTACTAGGTGCCATGGTTATAATTAGGTTGAACTTTAAACTGTTTTAAAACTTTTCTCTCCGTTTGTTACTAAACAAATGTAGCTAATCAACGGTACATCATAACTCCAAAGGACATACATAGGTTGTATTTATTAATCACGAACGAAATCACGGACGACAGCTAGTACAAAATAAATAAAACACTGAGTCATAAAATTACTCTTTTATTTTACTACATGCTCCTTAATGACATCATCATATCTACATATTGCGAAACATATTAATACATAAGGGTTAGAGCATACTACAAGATACTAGTTTTATTAGCGATGTATCATGATGCGTGTGCACCGATGCACAGTCCGTTGCCGTGACTGTGATATCAACATAACTTATTATTTGTCTTTAAAGATTCATCCGTTGCATCAGGCTCTCGAATAATAACTCGGTTGCCGCTATTTACAAATATAATCCAAGTGAAGTATTTAGGTGCGATATTCAGTACTAACTTTCGAAAACCAAGTCTACCACATTTCTTCAATTGTTCACAGCGAATTCCGTAAAAATCTGGCATATCGTACCTATTATTTATTCATTTATTTGGTTAACCTGACGTTTTGGTCATGTACAAAGAATAATTTTGGGGCACAAGAACTTATTGTGTTAGGTACTACACACATTACAACTATTTATTTAAACATGTGTATAAAAAACAAGCGTTATATCAAAGATACTTGTTAACTAACAGACGAAAAGTTTATTTTGTGTGACGGCACCTTTAAACGACAAATAAAATATGAAATCAATAATCTCAGTAATTTGCTTAAATCACTACTGCAATGCAATACAAAGTAAACTCTTTGATGATAGCTCAGCTACTAATCAGACGCCGTGCAAACAACATAAACATGGAACCATCATATCTGAATTATAAACAATCCAGAACTACAAAACTGTTCGATAAAGCCAACTTACTATGGTACATTGCTTTTTTACCTGATTTTTGGATAGCTGAAGTGCAATTGCCGAAAACGTGTCAGGCAATTTACAATCCTTTCACCAAAGTACTACACTACGTCACAATAGTATTTGCTCTGCTATCTGTAGGGTCATTCCTTACGCAGCATGACTTGACACCTGAACAACAACTCACGATGGCTATTGGATTTACTAGCTTGTCATCTACAGTCTATCGCATGGTTCTGTGTTACTACAGAGATGATATTAGAAAAACAATATATTATCTGACGGTATATTTAAAGGAGTTCAATGATGAAGAAGTAGAACTAAAGATGATACGTAAAATAAAAAGTTTTGCTTACGTTTTTATCAGCGCAAGTTTCAGTAGTATGATTATTCGTGCTATAACGGGCGCCCTTCAGGTCTATAGAGGTGGTAAGTACCAATTTATAAAAATAAGATGGTCTATATTTGTTAGTGCGTAGAAAACTAAATTCAAGTAAGATGTGGGTAAAGTAATTATTTATTAAACCTGGAGCAGTTCAACAGCTGAATACTCCTTTGTTGTGCTCCAGGATAGCATCCCCTTAATAGGTTAGTTGCCTACACTTGATTTTGTACATGATTTTAGAAACAAGAGCAAATAGCAAATTGATAGTAAAATAAGAGTACCTAGGAAGTCTTGCTATCTCCCTCGCACAGCTGCGGTGAAATAGCGGTTACGTCACAGCTGGTATCGTGCATCCTTTTCTGTCATTCGACCGTTACTACCAGATTTGAAACGTACAAGCGTATTTATTATTGAGTAGATTTTAAAAATTCATTGTAATTTAAAGTTAAACTTATTTCACTTAAATAATTAAAAAATGTGACGAATTACAATGTAATTTGACCACAAACTTCTATATGGTTAAGAATAACCTTTTTAAATCTCAAATCTGAATAAGCCCCAATCAAAGGAGCTGGTCTTATTCAGATTAGAATGGCAATTTCTTTGGGCCAGCTAATATAAATCTTAATATTATTTTAGAACCATTTGTAACATTCATCACAATTTGGCCAGATGTCAAGGATCCGTCTATGATAGCTGAAATTGCAAGATACTTCGTCTACCTTATGTGGTACATTGTATTACTACAAACTATAGGCACAATACTGTTGGTAATGATCGTCATGATCGCTTTAAGTCACCAATATGAGAACTTGACTAGTTATTTCAATGAACTTGACAGTATATTTAAGAGTAAACGAAAGAACCAGGTGGCAAAGGAGAAGGAGTACGAGGAAGGATTATTGAAAGGACTTCACTGGCATGCAATTACTTTATCGTAAGTAAAGAGAAATTATCTATTGTAGTAATGACACAAGCTTTAGTAAGATTTAGGAACTAGCAATAGATGCTATAACATTTACAACTGTTTATGAACGAATTTCCCGTCGTAACTAAATGACGATTTTAAATCGTAAAATAATATATTTTTATATATTAATTAATAATACTAAATTAAGCCACAAGTTTCCTTGTGTATTTGTTAACAAATGAACCTGTTGTAATGTGTTATTGTGCAATAGTAATATAGATATATTAAACAAATCGGTAAAATCATCCACATCATAATTTTCAAACACACGATGATTGTTATAAAACAAATATTAATTTTGAATGTATATTTGTACCGGTATCTCTTATTTTTAAGTATATAGTAAATATTAAGTTCTTATCGACGATATATAAAGTGTCTGCCTGTTTGTCCACTTAATTATATAACCATTTATTTTTTCAGGTGCGTGGGACGCTGCCAACATGTTTTCAAAATAATATACAATATACATTTGATGTATATACCTTTGGTATTGACGTTTCTTCTACCAGAATTGTTGGTTAGCAATAATTTTAATTTACTTGATTTGAAAGTAATTTTCACTCATTATTAGTTTGGTACTAAATTTTAATATGAAAAATACAAAATAATCTCCCACCACCCCTACTCACTTCTCATTTTAAAACAACCGCCTAAAAGAACAGAATATTATACTGGGTGTAAGGGACGGTGTACCGAAAACTGAAATAGTAGATTCAGACCATTATTCTGAGTTAAAAATCGTTGGAAATTTTTTCAACAATCACAATTGCTTTTCTGCAATTTTTCATTTTTCTGTCTGTCACATTTGTCTACAATACAGCAATGCAATTAAATGGTCGTCATTTAATTAGATCCGCTGTTTTTATGCACGCGGAACGCAGAGTTCATTCGTCTAGTGCGATGTATTGGTAGCAATCCATTGCGTACCGCGTAATAATGTTAATCTACATAACATTTTAATCTTGCGTTTTTTTATTAATTGAAGTTTGCGTCGTGATAAGTACTCATAGAAAGACGTCTTGCTAAAGTTTTCGGTACGCCGTCCCTTAATCCCAGTATAAAATTAAACGCAATGGAAATGGAATTTTATTCTGTGAATGAGGCTATCGAAAACACCGGGCATTAATTTTGAATGACCGGTCATAATATGCCGTCAAACAACCGGTAATTTACGGTACTTTCGAAATTGGAATTTGGTACTAAACACCAATCTGACCAAATTCATTTATACAATGACATATCCAGAATAAAATAAGGCCCAAAATGTTAGGTACCCTGCTGGTCCTCAAATGTCGCCGGTAAGTCACAGCTCATGCGATCCACAATAGCTGTGGCCTGAGGTACTTTGCAAACATACTCAATTGTTTGTCACTTATGCCAATCCATTTTGTGCAAAAGAATGGTGACGTTAAAAAATCTTTACAAAGTCCGGAATTATTACATTGGCTCTTTTTTCTTTCTTCTTAATTGCCGTATAATATATAGCGTGATCTGGATGTACCATCTTTAAAGCTGTCGTTTCAACTACCGTTAAAGCATTGATATTATTATTTATAGGTCAATATAATAAATGGTAAAGTTTAGCTAAATTTGTCCTTATTAAATTAATTTAGTAGGTGTCTTAAAATAACATAAAAATTTGTTTGCGCTCGTTATTATATATTTTATATAACTTATCGTTTAGTTGCGTTATTTAAAAAATATTTGCGATACAATACATAGGTGTATAATATGTTTATCTATTTATAATATAAGTATTTTGATTTAAGAACCCGGGAGTGGACACAAGAACAAAGGTAGAACAACTACCTGTTCTTATATCAATCCTTGCATGTTTGGGATTTTTTATGTGGCCTGCGGGAGACATCACTGTCGAGGCAAGTCTATGGCTACCTGATGTTTAAGTTGCTGCCGTACGTTTCTTTAATAAAATGTTTTATGCAAAATCTATACATGGTCTAGAAACGCAATTTCCATACCGTATTATTTTTTATTTTTTTGAAACAAGATTAATCTCGCACTAGGTATAATTCCTGTGTCGCGGTGGACTTTACAAACATTCAAACAACGGACACAAAGACACACAGACTCGGAATAACAATTTGTGGATCACACAAATTGTAGTCCCGTGTGGGTATCGAATCCACAACATTCGGTACGGCCGCAGTGGTGAGGCCGAGGCGACCACTTACACCAACACGCCATCCATGCAGTCACTACCAACGAACTTAATCTTATCTTTGGCTTTGTTCTTTATTATTTTTTAATATTGCCAAACAGGATGTGCCTACTTACAATACCAAGCTATACAGTTTTATTTTTATTTGTAGGCATCCAAGTTACCAGAAGGTTTGTACGGCTCTGGCTGGCAAAACTGCTACGGGCGCAACGGAGTGAGGCTGAGGAAGATGATCATCTTTGCTATGCAGCAGGCTCAGGTAAATGAATGAATGAATGAATGAACTCTTTATTAGACACACACAAAATAAAGACATTAATATTAAATACAGCAGAGTGTGCCTATAAGGCTCCAGCTCAGCCTATGCTGCAGATGACCGCAGCGCTGATTTTCAGCTGAGGCCTACGAGCCACATACGAACGAACGTACGGACTTATAATGAAAGATTAAATAGGTAATGTAGAAAAATAAATAAAAGGAGATTAGTGTTGTACGATTAAATAAATAATATGAAAATACACAATTTTTTTAGTAATAGGTAGGTACATAAATCAGATTAATTATGACCATGCATTTAGTAAATTATATTAAATTCCATAAACAAAAAAATATAAAAAAATGAACTTAAAGAGACTAGTACTTAATTATGCATTGCTGGATTTTTGCTTAACTAAAATATCAACATTAACTTAAATTTAAAATTACCAACACTACAAATTTCGTACTGGCGGGAGAAGGTTGTTCCAGCATTTAGTTGCATTATACCTAAATGCAGTAGTTCTATGCCTAGGTATTATGTAATGAAAGTGAGAGTACCCGGCCAGGAAGCTTCCTGTGCTCATCCATCCAGACCAATTTTTCAAACAAATATTCGGGCTTCTTGTGTTTAATTCACCCGAACATGAGGGTGGCCAGTGCAAATTCCTCCTCCATTGCATTTTCAAAATATTTTCTTTATTTAAGAAGCCAGTTACGTGGCTACGTTTTTTGGGAATATTAAAACAGTAGCGCGCGCATGCGTTTTGCACTCTTTGTACGAGACCAGAAGTTTTAGGTAATAATATCGTTAATCTATGAATTAATATCAATACTAAGTAAATATTCATTTTATTGTCTTTCTATTTATAATGCTTATATTAAATAAGTATAAGCATAATACTAGGCAGGCCAGGTAACCAAATCAAGATTAACGAATAGAACTGTGATGAAGGAAAAAAGTCGTTTAAAATATTTACCATTATTTAAGTCTATCTAGACTAACCAAAACTTTATTCATTCACCTAAATTTAATTTTAAATAATACATTTTGAGCGAAGGCATTCGCCGCTGTTCGCAATTATATATATGGCGATAGTGAAAATAAGCCGGCCTCATCGGCAAGTACTAGTCTCTTTTAGCAAACCGGCGTAGGTATGTGTTACTACACTGCTACTACATTTTAGCCGCTTAGACTTCAGGAGGTTTAAAAACCTGCCTTTTCTCTTCTTTACTTTTTATCGCATCTTAAATAGATATATTTTCTTTGAGTTGGCAACGCGCAAGTGCTATACGTATCTGGTATTGTAAGCAATCATCATCGCTAACAGCCGACCCGTATATTGCATTTAGCCTTGGTTGTAAAAAAGAGTTAATTAATCATAACTACTGAGAAAAATAAGGACAGTAAGAAATGTTAACGTCAGCATCACAAACTCAATAAGTCTTGTTATTTCAGCAACCGGTGGTGCTGAGGGCGTTCAATATATTTGAATTGTCATACGAATCTTACGTTACGGTAAGTATATAATTTTACTCCTCTAGTGAGCCAGCGGGATGTTTACATTATCGCCCGTTATCGCCGCGTGCCACTTGAGATTTTGTTATTGTTAATTACCGGCCCACTCATAGCTCGTAGAATCAAAAAAATGGTACTACAGAATTTGTTATGATGTCAGCTACGTAGTAAAATATAAACAAGAGCTTTTTGCTGGCTCGCATGCGAGCCACTGGCCGAAGACGGGAGGTAAAATGGCTTTTGTAATAAAAGACTCAAAAAATAATTACATCGTTTTGTGTTTCAGATCGTCAAAGCATCATACTCTTTATTTTCAATGCTTGCAATATAACAAAGAGGATCCATGAAGAAAATAAAGAAACCTCAACACAAACAACACGTTAAATATACATTTGTCTCATTTCTGCACCACGCAATAACTTGTCGAAAATAAATATTAGTAACATCCTTGTTGTGAATATTATTTCCTGTAACCTAAGGTCCAATTTTCGAAAGTCAGATGTTAAGTAGAAACTAAATAAGACTGCTATAAATTACTTTTCACTTTTACGCACACCTCTACCACATACCTCTAGGTACCTACTTCAATTTAAACCCTTATTAAACAATTACACAGAACACCTTCAATTAAAGCAATTTTGTATCATTAGATTATTTCTTAGTAATTACTTAGAAATAATCTAAGGGGTATCACTCGCGCATTCTTGAAATCCTAAGGTACCATGGAGCCCGTCAAATACAAACCGAGTAAAACCATTGACTTTTACTATAAAATAAACTTAATAGTCTACATCTTCGGTTTTCCAAACTTCTGGATAGAAGATTTGAAGTTATCCAAACGCTTCACCAAGATATACAACAGATTCACATACTTCAACAATACTTTGATTGCCATGTTTATTCTATTCGAATTTGGAGGGTTCTACACCCAACACAATTTAAATGAAAAACAGCGTTCGAATTTTTGGGTGTACGGAATTTCCCACCCAATCCTCTTCGGCTATCGTTTCATCATGACTCACCATAGGAAGAGAGTTAGCATATTGTTGTACAATCTCATTGTAGCTCTAAAGCAGGTTTACAACGACCCTGAGGTGGAGAAGCAACTGATTGCAAGTACTGTGACGTATTTAGCCGCGCTCCTGTTAAGTTGTATGCTTTCTATGATCGCGTATACGTTTGATGCATTTATGGATGTCATACGTGAGAGTAAGTAAGATTTTAAATTTTTTTTAATCGCCCTTCTATTCCCCGATGAAGAATTAGAGTTGTGTACACCTACATGTTTTGAGGCTCTCGTATTAGGATGGTGAGCCTATAGCCATATGAGCATAGTAATGGTAAACTCCGTGCTAACAATGAGAATTTTTTAACAGACTTAGGGAAAATTTACTGTCTCAATACATTGCATTGCCCGATCCAGAAATAGCACTCGGGATCTCGCCATCATGGCACAAGACCAACCAGGCAGTAAATAAAGCTTTGCGACAATGGCGATCGAAAGAAAACCACATTTACTAAACTGGATGTTGGTCTACCTATATATACCTACTTTTATTCTTGGCACTTTGCAGATTTAACTTTTACCACAATAATAACAGCATACCCTGATGTGGAAGACCGATCAAACCTAGCCAACGTGGTCCGGGTCTTGACTAACATCACCTGGTGGATATTCGTGACCAGGGTATTTGCATTGTATATTCTGGTGATCCCTCTGGCCACCTGCCTGAGCCACCAGTATAAGAACCTCCAAAGTTACTTCTACAGTCTTAATGATATTTTCGATAGAGAAGATTTAAGCCAGCAGGAAAAAGAGAACCAGTACGAAAAGCAATTTAAAGTTGGGATTAAATTTCATTCGGAAACGCTTCGGTAATAATTTTTATGAATCCTTTTTCTAAAGCTACTTTTATTAACTACTTATATCATAATCATAACATACAGTAATTGTAGAAGTTTTCATTTCCAGTTTGTCTTAAAGAGAAATAAAAGGCGACGCAATGCGACTAGGGGATATATTCACTTATGCTGGGGCTACATTATCGGGTTGCAGCGAATATTCGTGTTAACGATGAGTGTGGGCGGCTATATCGTTGCAACGCGATGTATTCGGGCGAGGACGATGTATCATCGGGGCACTTTCGGTAAAATAGCGCGCATCAAAGGTGTATGGCACGGCAATATTCGCTTGGGTGGCCACACTTACGTAACTTCAGTGTCGACTGTCGTCCAGATTTTGAAGCGGGACGGACGTGCATGTGTTTTTTTGTACACTATGGAGTGGAGTAACGAAAAACTGTTGGAGTTCATTAAATTTTATGAAACTGAGAGTATTACATGGAATTCTGATATGACATAATGCAACGCTACTTCCTTCATTTTGAATTACCGCCTACGTCTCGGCCGCACAACAGGTCGAATAACACAATCTGGCACGACGTATCGCGTCAACACAACACGAATCTTGTCTTGAGCTATAAACTAATTATGTTTTTGCTTACAATTAATTAACTAAAGTTAGGTTACACAGGCAAATTTAAAACGTGAGTTAAGGCTGGTTGTTTGCGAAGAAAACATTCATCAATTTTTCAACTGTGTTTGGTCTGCTATTAAATAAATCCATATCAAGCTCAAGACAAAGTTTATTAAAAGTCCTAGCACTGCGAGATAGGAAGGCATTCTGACGATAATTCGTAGACGCAAATGGAAATATACGAGTTGATATAGCGCCTTAAATCAAAGAATATGCTTAATGTGATTAGTCGCAAATTAATTTACGAAGATTTTGCAACTAGTTGTTTTACTAAAATATGTATTTGGATTCATTACATTTTATAGTATGTTTATTTACGCAATAGGTCGTGTTGCATCGTGATGCCACATCACATCTGCCACTAACAGCACAAAATATATAACAAATAGTATGAATATGTATGTACCTACTTTTTATAAATTTTCTTTGTTTTAGCTGCACTCAAGACACCCAAACAGTCTGCAGTGGAGTGTTCAGCGGACAAATCATATTCAATATTGTATTGCTTGTAGTATTCATGGCCCAGATGGTGGTAAGTAGAACAAAATAAGATTGAAAATGGACACAGCAAAAGCATTTGTCTTAGGCCTGGTTCGTTTAGCCCATGGACAGTTAATTTTGACACATAGATAGAAATTTACCGTCCGTGGTTAAAACGACTCATTTCCTAATATAGGAAATTATTTGTATTATTGATCGAAGAGTACATTACAATAAATGATTAGGTACTTATTATTACGTTAGCTAAGGCCCGGTGCCTTAGCTAACGTAATAATAAGGATCTATATGTACTCACAGTAGCTGAATGTTCTGGCTATGCATAAAGCGATTGAATTGCTAAGCAAATCGACATTCCACGCGACAAAAGGTTGCGTACTGTGGCAGGCTTACGAACAAACGTTGGCGAAGCCCCAAATAAGTTGGTTACGATTCTTGTATGTTTACAAAACGAATAAAAGCAAATAATTAACAATTTTTATGTTTTATTAGATAAATATATAATATTACTATACGATTGTAATGTCTTATTAATTATGAGCAATATATTCCATTACTTTTGCACGTGACATTGTTCTATAAAATGTCGTCTTATAATTTTGATGTGTTTATTTTGGAATTAGCTGCCCGTTCTCTCATCTCTGACAAAGAACCGATAGACAACATTTCTTTGCTCTATAATTTTTTGTACCAAAAGGTTTTTTAAATAGACTAATTTTGTTTCTAGACAGTACGACTTAAATGTTATATCTATGATGAATGACAGACAGACAGTTAGGTATTAAATAGAGAGAAATGGTACCTACGTCAAAAAGTTCCGCAGATCTACTCTTCATCTACCACAAGTACCTCGGTTTCAATTGTTGAACGAATTTTTTCAGTTTTTCTGCGCTTCGAATTATCGCTATTTCCGGATGAGAATGTAACTTTCAAGATAGTCAGCAACATAAGTCAATGCACATTTGCGAGGTTACAATTGCCTAGCTATCGTTAAAATTAAACATTATGTTAGATTTGTACAGTAGGTAATAGTTAAAGGATAGTTGAATTACCTAATGAGAATACAAATCTACAACTAACTATGTTTTTAATTCTACTCAAGTTATTGACTGCAGGGATGTCGTAGTGGTTTAGGTGGTCGCCTCGCCATTCGGACCGAGTGTTGTGGGTCCCCCACACTAAAGTCCCCCGCGATACAGGAATTATTACTCATGGCGCCATGACTTAATGACATGCATATCTTTTAGAATTATGTAATTAAAATTTAAGCTGCAGATTGCGCCGAGCGTAAGACAGATAATGACAGAGCTCGTGCGGCGCATATTTAAATCGACGCGCGGCCGCCATAGTAAAATTGTATGGGAATTTGAAGTGCTTTTTTGATAAATTAATAAAATCTTTATTGTCAACCAATAACTGAAATATTTGAGACGAACAAATTGTAATATAACTATTTATGTTTCGTTTAAACTGTAAAATAAGTAGGATAGATTTCTACTGTTATAAGCTTATAAGCTAAAAATCACGTAACACGAGCAATGCAAAGTTACGTAATTTTGTAGGCGAAAATATTAATTATTTTAAGTTTTTTACACGGAGTAATTGTAAACACATTCATTGTTATGGTAAATGTATATTTTATATTTGTACTAGCTTTTGCCCGCGGCTTCGCTCGCGTTAATTTAGAATATGACAATCAAGATTGTAATAATATAATTCAATCATGATTCGAAAGACACGTAGCGCCATCTATTATCATAAGAACGTTATTAATGTTTACCGCGGGAACAGTATTTTTTTCGGGATGAAAGGTAGCCTATGTCCGTTTCTGTACACCTGTCAACGTATATGCAAAATTTCAGGATGATCGGTTCAGTGGTTTAGGCGTGAAAAGGTAACAAACAAACAAACAAATTCATTTTCGCTTTTATAATATTAGTTAGGATTAAACAAAAAGTGTTGATTTTATTCACTTGACTGTGACCGCCTGTTTTGGCACATTTCACTCGGCGCAGTCTTAATGGATTTGTTACTTCTGCACTTATTGAATTTACAACATAATTATTGGAAAAAGAATGTATGCATTTTTTGGATTAATATTGTAATAACTCAAACCTGTATAAAAATGACAATTAAGTAGGTACATTACCTTTACGAGTTACATAAAAATTACTTAGATTCAGGTATGGAATCCATAACCATTATCATGCCCCAAATCACAACACAGGTTTATATCACAATTGGAGCTATTTTCAGTGCCTAAATAACAAATAACTAAATGCGTCAGTCGAGCAGTTAAACTTCGAACTGATAACATCGGTCAGTTGTTTGGCACCGGCATATATATACGCATGAGGGTATTTGATTCTCCAACGTTTATTAACTACCCACAACCAAATATAACTGCGTTTTTATTATTTTGGCTTTTGATCCGCCACTATGTTGTGTGTGGCGCATGAAAAACGGAAAATTCACTTCAACTTCAAACAGGTCCACATCGATTGCAATGACAATCGCCGAGGAAAGCCCACGCAGTAGATTCATACATATGAGATGATATAAATAAAATAAAATAAATGATTGAAATATGTACGGTCCAAGCAGTAACTTTTAAAAATTAGGTTTACAATGTCCCTTTCAGAAGTCGGAGCGCAATTTAGCGAACGTGTGTGCCACGTTGTTTACTGCGTCAGCTGTTCTCATCAGCACAGGTTTCTTCATGTGGAATGCTGGTGACGTCACTGTAGAGGTTTGCATTTCACTCAATAGATATATTACAGTGGGTCTAGAATAATTGATAAATCGCCGTCTGCTCTAGATTATAAAACTTTTAACGTTATATATTAATGAATCTTCTGTAGGTACGTGTTTATATCACTGAACTCTTTTAAACGGCTATACTGATTTTAATAAAAAAATGTACCTACCTATGCGTTTGAGATGGCTCTGGTTTTTTAGGTTCACAAATGGACAATTGATGAACTTTTTTAATTTTAGTCTACTTTCAGGCTGGACTACCTCTATCGGGTCTGCTAGTTAAAATAAAATAGTTTTCATCTGATGCGGTGTTACCTCACCAGATGAAAATTTAGACCTACTATGGTAAGGTTGTTGACAAAACAACCTTACCATATTAGTACTAAATTTTCTAAATTTTCAAGAAGAATAATAGTTATATATTATATTGTTTATATTGCAGGCATCACATCTATCGACGGCCATGTACTTCTCAGGGTGGCAAAACTGCCAGGGCGCGTCCGCAACCCGCGTACGCAATTTAGTTGTCATCGCCATGAATAATGCTCAGGTTCCCACTTATTATTTATTCAGCTTCGCAGTATATTAAATACTATCTTTTGCCCGCGGTTTCGCTCGCATGAACTACGTTAGGTGAATAAGAGTGAGTACTTTTAAAAAATTAAATATACCCTATGTTACTCGGTGTAAATCTATCCTCTTTATAATATTAGTATAGATTCATAGCGTGTGCACTTTACTATATATGATGGCATGTGGCGTGTGTCCGTAATGCCGCGGCCACACATTGGTTATATTTGCACCAATGTAGGTAGCTTATTGCGGCCAATACTCCAATGTGTGGATTAGTCTTTGACACAATGTTAACATTGCGTCCAATCACCGTCTTGTGTCCAACACCGACGCGCAGAGTCGGTTTTTTCAACAAGTTCAAAGGCGAGGGGAATGGATGGGGAGTGCGCGCGGGCATTTTGGACAGAATGTATGGTGCAAAGTTGGTATTAAAGTCAATGTGTGGTGCAGCAGTTTGATTCAATATTCGCCATTCCAAATTAGAGCCAAGCTTGGACGCAAAGTTGAATCCAATGTGTGGCCGCGGCATAAACCGTGCGACGGACGGTGGTCAACCGATAAGC
Source organism: Catocala sponsa (assembly GCA_963564715.1). NCBI lineage: Eukaryota > Metazoa > Arthropoda > Insecta > Lepidoptera > Erebidae > Catocala > Catocala sponsa. Next base: position 7,008,395 of record OY751334.1, read on the forward strand.
AGCCATGCTAGCCGCCATTACACGCTCTTCAAATGGCGCCCAACGCGGACTAATATAATAGTCATTTAATTTTAAAATAATTTTATATCGTAAATTTCTAGGTTCTTATAAGAGGATAAAAAATTTATTAGGTAGGTTCTAATAATACTTACAATATAATGTGCATATATATTTTTACAGAGGCCAGTCGTACTAAAGGGGCTTGGATACATCGGCCTATCGTATCAATCATACCTAAGAGTAAGTAACAAATAATAACCTAATGAAGAAAATACATATATCTATTGTTCTTAGCATATTAAAAATATTATGAAAATCAATCTGAATTAATTTCAGTCTGTGTGTTCTCTAATTATTAATCATTAATTTGACCAGTAATTATTTTCTTTTGCAGATTGTAAAATCGTCATACTCTGTTTTTTCGGTTCTGTTTTGAAAAAAGAAAAATAAAGTCCACGGAATAGTTTAATCAAGAACAAATAAAAGTATAGATACCATCACTAATGCAATTAAGACCTAGTTTGTAGAATTTTCATTGTGCACTTACGAGGCAATTTACACGCAATTAACTAATCAAATAAATGTCTGCAAACGCAAATTCCTTCTCAATTATACAACCCTTCTCGTATTCGAAATGTACGGTTTAACTACATAATTGTACAATTTCCACATATTATGAGATACATAATAAATTTGAATTGTTTAAGCGATTAGCCCTAGAAGTTACGGTCGTGGTAAGCGACTAATTAACGTGGTAAAGGCAATTACTATTGTCCTTCTTTGTGTTGGTGTAGTGTAGTTACTGAAATCAAAGACATGTTAGTATTTAGTATTGAATATATCTAATTTATTGAAATTAAACTACTATATACGGATTTTATCGCGTTATTTATTTGACACTTTATTATAAAATTTTGAAAACTGTTACACTACTATTACTATTAAACTTTACTAATTTTTAAGCTAATTAAATTATTGAAACTATTAAAACTATTTATACTATTACTATACTATTTATATTTGTGTTTACACTTTCCCCGACGTTTCGGTTGCTTTTCAGCAGCCATGGTCACGGGGAGACTAAGATGGCAGTTGTCTCAATGTTCCAGTGTAGGTATTTCAAAGTACCCGAACATAATTTAATCATGGGTGTTTCTATTTACGCAGAAAGTATATAGTAGTTTAATTTCAATGAATAACATTCGCGTAAACAGAAGACAATATTATATATCTAATTTATTCAGATATAAAATCCTTGTACCCGATAGAGCTCATTTTGTCATAGATGTAGGTACATAGAACAAGGAACTAGGAAGGATTTGATACTTGAGGCATAATTATGTTACTTACATAAAACAATAATACCGTTGCAATACCACCACATATCGTCGATTAAAATCTTTAAGGAGTTCTTCTGTAAATTGAGTGAATATTGAATGTTACTCACAATCTGTCATGAAGCTGTATAAAAATACAAAACTTTGCGAAGCCATGCATCGAGTTGCAAGAAAATCATAGATGTGATCTGCAGATTCTTAATTCACACGCGGTTTATGTTAAATGTTAATTTAACTAGTACACAATACTCATACGAAAGTATACTCAGTTCAAAAGTCAACAGTCCAGACTTAAATTTTAAATGCCAAATGGACAAAGAAACGTGAAAGACTGCCCATGAAAAGTACGTTCAAGGATTAGTTATAGACAAGTCTTGTTTATAAAGGCACGGATTGGGTTCTCGAATGAGATCGGTGCGGCCTCTCGAGTCATCGATGCTGCACGCACAATGTTCCATCCACCGTATTAGACCTATACCTTCTCCCTTTATACCTATCGTCTATCACAAGTTGCAGGGTCCTGGATTCTTTTGATATGTTCCTGTTTATGCTGGCACGAGCGGGTTACTATCATAATTCTATCTGCAGAATCGTTTCTGTACCAGCGGATTGGTCGTATTTCCTTGACATTTCAGAATGCTAAAAAAATACAGTTTTGTCCACGAGCGGCGGTTATCGCCTAAAGCCAGGTGGCCTTTGGCTCCTCTGTGATACAAGACAAAAAAACAAAAGAAGGTAATACAAAGTACATAATTTTCTTTAATTGATTAACAAACAACAAACACATTTAACATACATTTTTACACAAAATATACAAAATTCGTTCATAGCTTTTGTAAATGTTTTATAAACATCTAAATAAATGCAAATATTGTCCTTATATGTAAGTCTCGTTCGACACGTTCGTATGACGTCATGACAGCATTACATAAAATTAAATTAATAGCTGCTTTTATTAGATCGCCATATTTTATATTAATAACATACAAAAGGTACACTTACTAAAATAAAAGAAATTCATATAAAATTCGGTCAATTACCACCCCATTTTTACTTAACATTAATTTTACAAGTATTATAAATGTGAAAAGTTGTAAAAAATTGCCAGAATGTTTGTTATTCAGTAACTCATAAGTCATTAAACTAGTTTGAGTGAAACAGGGTACACAGACAAACCATGTCCTGGATTAACAGAGGACATTTTTTTCCGGCTTGAGTACGTTATGGATACGCAAGCAATGCCGCGCGCAGCAACTAGTAAACTATAAACTTTAATCCGTAAGTTACATAATTATATATAACATGATTTCCAATTGCATATATGACGTCATAAAATCTATTAAGTATGCAATATTTTGATCTGTGATCCTTGCGATAAAGGCGGACTTCTTTTCTGACTTTAAGATCCAAGCGATTTTTGGATCAAAATTCCGTTGAGTAACTAGGTGTGAATTCTCTGCTTAAACCGAGACATTCAGCCTTGGCCTTATCATTTGAAAATTCTTCCATAGTCCTGAGGTGAAATAACCTATAGTTCAGTTAACTCTTTTCTAATTGGTTAATTACACAGACGTGAGTCGCTCGACAAAATTGTTTATGAAATCAGATGATTTTATTACAAAATAGCTCAGTATCTATTTATATAAAGGCCGGCAATGCACTTGTAACTCCTCTGGTGTTGCAGGTGTCCATGGGTGGCGGTAATCGCTTACCATATCAGGCGATCCGTCTGCTCGTTTGCCCACTTTACAAAAAAAAAAATTTAAAAAAATGGAGATTTTGTCACGTCTCGGACTGATTTCTGGACGGAGATCAGTCTTAGCTGGGCAATAACACAATTAATTTAATTTAACAATGTATATTGGTATAAATATTGTTTCTATAAGGGTTCAAATCTTTAGGCACAGAACTCTAACAATGATAACTCTACTATTTAATATGACATAGGTACCTAAGCAAATATAAACTTTCTGACTCGTCCCTCAGCTCTAGAAAGATTACAGATCATAATATTGCATAGTCCTCACAATATACTTAAGATAAAACCCATCAGTCTGCTATATAAGACTTTCTATTTGACTAAGTATACATATATAAGTATAATAGGTATATAAGACACATTTGTTAAGTTACTTATGTACGGAAGACTTAACATAATAGGAGCTTATAATAAATGGCTATATTTGTAATTCTTGCACCATCGTTCATCAGTCGAAGTTGGTTGGGCCCTGATGTGTATCCAATAAAGTAGGAACTGAGTATTTAAGACGTTTGATATTTTAAGGTGGCAAATTTCACGACCGTTTTGATGGGAAGCGGGTATTGTAGCTTACAGCATTAGAGGAAGAACACGGAACTAATGTTTAAAAAAGGAGGCGCTTCATTGTCAGTGCATAGGTGCAGTGCAAATACTGCTTGTTCCTTGCTGCACAGTAGAGCTTTAGTAAACGTTTGACATAGCAGGAACTCAACACTAGATTATTATTTGGCTGCGATCTTCTGAGGAAGTACAAGGACAGATTTGAGAGGAACACCGCCGTACTAGATCTCTCTTAAATGCGTATATTTACAATAAAAGCGAAATAAAATATACAGTGACTAAAAAAGATTAAAGGGCGAGTAACATATTTTAATATCAGAGTTAACTGTATAAAAATATTTTCTTAAATTTTTATAATAGCGTCCGTCGCAAAAAGTGTCGCAGAAATAAATACTCTATGTTAAGAACTCATGCAAACTGTCCGCTTATAAAATAAATATTAAACTGTTCACGCAAGAGTTCCGCAGGAGGCAACTATATTATGCTAGTTAACTAGAAACCTATGTACCTAAAAATAGACTCATTGAATTGATCGCGCTGCGCGTAACAATGATCAATAAAGTAGTAGGTAATGTAATATATTCCGCCATACGTTGTTTATATGCTAATCGATTTGGAAGGCAGCGACGAGTATTGACATATCACTACACGAATTTCAAGGATAAACTTCTTCAACTTATTTTAAACATGTGTCGTGACGTCACAATGTTGATTCCCTTTTTAAATTTTAAATTACCAGTAATCTTTTTTTTCTGAAAGTAGCATGCTTATCAAGTATACGAATCTTTTTCTAAATTCAAAACTATCTATCATTTAGTAATTTATTAAAAACAAATATTGTTCGTCCAGTAATTTTATTTAAGATACGAATATAACTTGAATTAGGTAGGAGCAACAGAAAATGGCAGTCAATTAACTGTATGTCGTGAATTTACAATAATTAGGAGATGCCTTAAACGGCGCTGTGTTGTTAGCAGTCTTTACACCTTTAGACGATGACAGCGCATTTGACTTTTTTTCAAACCTCGGCAACAAGCGATTAATACTCCTGGTGTTTCAAACTTCAATAAGTTTCGGTAACCGCTTACTACCCGAAGAGTCGTACAATAGCTTGCCACTTTACTTAGGTATAAATAAAGAAAACTAAGCGGAGCGCTGAGACGAAAAAGTGACGTGTCTGAATTTGCGATGTTCCATAGTATTGTATCTCTTATACAATACTATGGAACATCGCAAATGCAGACACGGACAAACAAAGACAATCTGTCACTAATTAAAGATGCACTATTATTGAAAGTCTGCCTTATTTATCCAAGTGTTATACCCGACAATATATGAAATGCAACATTATATCATTATATTAAGGTTCAAAATCCCTTCCCCAATCAAATTGCAAGTAACAACTACCCACATTTTAAATACTTATATAATGGAACACTAATCAATATACTTGACCTTAATAACGGCCCAATCGTTCCCAGTCTTTAATTTTGTACACATCAGTGCCCAGTGCAACACGTAACAAACTCACGTTCATAGAATGTTCTAGAGCTTGGCGTCGAAGAACTTCAGCTCTTTGTCTTGTGGCAGTTTCTTGAAGTAGCTCTCAACGTAGTCATCGTCCACCTCAGCCAGGCTCGCAGGCTTCCACTTAGGATTGTTGTCTTTGTCTATTAGAAGTGCTCGCACTCCTGAAACATGTCAAAGAAATATAAGAAGATCGATAAAATATCTTTACAGCAGACATATCCTTACTTATATTATAAATGCGAATGTGAGTCTGTTTGTTTGTCACGCTTTCACGCCTTAATTACTCAACTAATCATCATGAAATTTCGCATACACGTTGTCAGGGGTATAGAAAAGGACATAGGATACCTTTCATCCAGAAAAAAGTACTGTTACTTAACTTTTTTTTTTACGTGGTGGAATGCTTTGATGCATAGGTATGGGACGACGGAGGTTATGTCGGGCTCACCGCGGGCAAGATACCCCGGTAATACCGACTAAACCTACCACAGTGTTCCTCGACATATCCATAAACGGCGGGGTCGCGATTGCATGTGAAAGTGATTCGCGAATCACTTTCACATGCAATCGCGACCCCGCCGAGGTTTCGGCCCGCCGCCGTGTGAAACGGCAGGCCACTACATAAAACACTTCCACTACTGCCCTCTTGGGGAGGGGGACAAAGACATGACACAGAGGCGTACGTGGGAACACGCACGCCGCCTCTCGGACCTGGTGCTGATCGGGTGGCGAGCAGGCCCACGAAGCCCACCATCCCCAGGTCAAACCTCAGGGTGGCTGGAGGTCATCTCGCGCCCTCCGGCGACGCCCGGTTCTGCGGTTGGGGAGAGGGTTTAAGCGCCCTCTCACCCGCTCAGCCGCCTCCTTGATGGCAATTACTTTCTCACAGAAGGAGGCGATGACGTCTCCGCTCTCTCTCTCCGATCTCTCCCTCCAAAGCATGGACTGAACCACTGCCGGGAGCATTGTTACTTAACTAAACTATCCTATATTTACGCGAGCGAAGCCGCGGGCAAAATCTAGCATTATAATATCTTTTATACATTTTATTAAATATATTTATGTAGGTACTTATAATATTGTACACAAGACTGTTAAATTTTACGAATATTTAGGTTAAGTCAATCATGATCTTGGCAGTAGATAGGTACTTTTGAAAATGTATTTTTCATTTCAGATATTGCACTTAGTTTTGTATGAATATACCTTTTAAATTACTAATTCTTATATAGACTATAATTAATATAATTTTTTTATAACTTTACTTTCTTAGTTTTCTAATGTAGGTAGGTACATTTCTTTTTAGAAAGAAAGAAGAAAGAAAGATATTTATTCGCCAAGAATATGGTACATTAGATATTGACATCAAGTAACAGCCCGACACATTCGCCTATAACAGGCATGCGAATAATATTTAGCACGTTGTGATCTTTTGTAATTGAGAAAACACGATAACTTGTTTTAATTATCAATTTGATTGAATGAGACATTGTATTTCTTGTAAAGGATCCTAAATAAATTAATATTAGCAATAAAGTTTATTGGCAAGGGTAGCATGTTATATTTACTTTTGTTGTTAATAACAGTATCACGCCCTACTCCTTTGGCGACATTGGAGTGGGACTATAAGTACATGTATGTATAAAAATATACGAGGATATACCTTCTGGGAAATCATGACCCTCGGTGGAACGGCAAGCGACGCGATACTCCATCTGCAAACATTGGCCCAAATCTAACTGAGCGCCGCGTTGTAAGGCGCGCAGGGTGATTTTCAGAGAGCCTGGGCACATCTGATTTAGCGTCTGCGGAGAAAAATAAATTTAAATATACTTGATTATCTAAGCTTTATTTTAAAACTATATATTAAGGGTTGCATACTGCTTGACGCCAGTAAGACACACAGCGACACATCAACCTAGATTGTTTGGACTTTGAACTATTAGAAGTTGAACGCTGCGAATCGTGCGAGACAGTGCGTTATATTTTTGTTACGCTCTATCCTCACCATTACATCTACACCACTATGCACTGTCCCTTTCCTACAATTCTCTATATTGTATGTAGCGTAGTTATGCGTATATAGGCTGTCTAACTTGATGTGTAGCCGTGTGTACAGGGAGTATTTAATTAACAATCACCTAATAATACATACGCTAGTTTTGGAACGAAGTTCCTTATCGCGCGTTGCGAAAGGACACTATTAAGACCAAAAGTTGTAACGACACTTTTTGCTATACCTAGTTGTAAGTTTAAGGTTATTTCTTAATATGTATGTATTGTTAATGTCCACAAGCCAATTATTACTAAAATTGAGCCTACTGATTAAGTTTATATTACATTATATTTGTTAATAATAAAAAAAATATTAATATAACTTAAAAAAAAAATATTACAATTCCTTAATCGAAAGGAACTTCGTTCCATCCGGGTGTCCCTTGACACCTCTCAAGTTTTTTTCTTAATTAAACCTATCGTGGTTTAAGTGGACGCCTCACCACTGCCATTGCGCTAAGTGTTGTGTTGTGGGTTCAGGACAAAAATTTGTGTGATCCATAAATACTTGTTCCGGGTTTAGGTGTTCTTTGTGACCGTTTGTTTGCGGAGCGGAAGTAGTATTTAACAAATAATTTATTTATTTATATTCATACCTGCATATCCCCGGGAGTGTAAGCAAAGGCTACACTGCAGCTCTTATACTAGACGTAATATAAACAGCGAGAGTAATGAATTTAGACGTAGCGCATCCCTGGCGCTCTGAACTAAGGCCATTACTTTACGTAATGTTATCATCTATAATTTCTCCACTTATATCAATCACCACACAGTGTAGTGCATTTTTTTTTTCGATACAGGGGCCCAAAAATGTAATTCCTAAGAAAACATGTTAAAATTTGAGAATAAGTATTTTTTGCGAAGTTATCTTAGATTGTAAAAAAAAATCTTGATACTGGTCTGATGATACAAGTATTCAGGAATGACATAAAAAAGACAAAACGAAAAAATGTCGCCAATTGTAGAAATGGCAGCTGATTTTGTATGAGTAAGTACGATTTTTATTTAAAATATCTAAATACCAATAATTTGGTCATCCATGGGCATATCTATACATATAATAAAATCGTAGGAAAGTCGAAACTGTACATTGAATATTTTTTTAAAAGAATATTTGAGGCGTGATCTACTATCGATATCGAAGCCAAAAATATAGTTTGTAGAATTTTTGTCTGTTTGTGTGTTTTTCTGTTTGTCTGTATGTATGTCCGGGCTAAACTCAAAAAGTACTGCATGGATTTACTTCAAATTTTGCATGAATATTACTAACAGGTCGGGTCAACATATAGACTATATATTATCACGCTATCACCTACGGGGGAGGAGCTGTGAATCTTTATTTTTCTTACGCATTCTGTGACAGCGTGTAATCTAACGACGCATATTTTAAATGTCGTTTTTGAGTAAACCATGCTATTATATATCTAGCTTTACACTATAAAACTACGCCATTTAAGTAACTTGGGCAGATAATTAAATAATAAGAACGGAAAACGGGCTAAGAACAAGAATTTATTTACTATCGGTTCCGTGCTACATAGTACCATCGGCCAAGAAAGTGGTCTACCAATTTTGACAAGTTTCTGTGTGATCTAACTATCGCTAAGGTTGACACATGTTGACACATGGCATAACGTGAATATAATCCTATCCTAACTAATATTATAAAAGCGAAAATGAGTTTGTTTGTTTGTTTGTTACATTTTCACGCCTAAACCACTGAACCGATCATCCTGAAATTTTGCATATACGTTGACAGGTGTACGGAAACGGACATAGGCTACCTTTCATCCCGAAAAAAGTACTGTTCCCGAGAAAAACAATAACAACGTTTTTATGATAATAGATGGCGCCACGTGTCTTTCGATACATGATTAAATTATATTATTACAAGCAGAGTACGACCCGAATTGACTGTCAAATTCTAAATTAACGCGAGCGAAGCCGCGGGCAAAAGCTAGTGGTGATATAAGTGGGGTAAATGATAGATGATAATCTGGCCTGTAGACAGTTTCAGGGTTATCCATTATTTACGCCACAACCTGTATATAAGTAGGTACCCGACATTAACCGCTGGGCCGCGGTCTGCCAGGCCGAGCCTGGTCGGAAGCTCTTCCCTATGTGTTGGTGGGACATCACATCCTCCACAGAACTACTACGGCCTTACTGCCTAGCTTTTTGCCTAAGTAAGGTCTAAACATTTGGTCGGCATTACTTACCTTCAAAGTCTTCTCTGACCACTCATTCTTCACTTTTTCCAACCTCTCAATTATTTCTTCAATAGTCGACGCTGCGAAGCAGTAGTTTATGTGCTTAATATTATTTGCCAAAGAGAAATCATCGGAAGACTCATGGAACTTGCTGAGCAGTGCATTTACTTCTACATCGCTCGAGCAGCGAGACAATAGCATTTCGAGCTCGTAAAGCCGCTTGCTTGAAACGAAGTGGGTTGCGATGCCGGCTTTCACAACATCTTTGCCTTTTAGTCTGTCACCTATAAATTGTTAAAATTTTAGTAATCGTCGATAATGGTCTACAGCTGGACGTAGCGAAAGCGGTGTACTGAACCGGATCTTCAACGCTGCCTTTTCAACTATGACCAGCCAGTATATTGTGTGATGCTACGCAGCACGACCACGGATGATTACCTTAATTTTAATGCGGTACATATTCATGAAAAAAAGTGTACTTTATTGTATTATAGAATAAAAAATATGTACTCTCATATTTTTGCTGTTATAACATATAGGCGCTGGCCATGCTAGGTAGTACCTTTCTGGCACGACCACTATAGATTTTAGGTATTTTTATCAACTTTATGATGAAAAGTGGTATAAATTTAATTGTACTCAGTTGTACTCCATTTTACAGATAATTTTGAGCAGTCTTTTACCCGTTTTGAAGCGTTTCTTCTGCGGAACATCAATGTCACAATGTTACGCCATTACCTAATATTAATCGGGCTTAGCTTGAGACAGCTGCGACGTGACAAAAGTTGCGGTGCGAGTCTGGTCTCTTCACAGTATTAAGTAACCTAGCATGGCCAGCGCCTACATGTTATAACAGCAAAAATATGAGAGTACATATTTTTTATTCTATAGTACAATAGAGTACACTTTTTTTCATGAATATGTACCACATTAAAATTAAGGTAATCATCTGTGGTTGTGCTGCGTAGCATCACACAGTATATTTATTTAATTAATTCTTTTAAAACACAGCTCCCACACTAGGATTAATTGCTCTGTTGCAGGGGAAATTATAAACATTCAAAGAACTGTCTCAAAGAACACCCAGATTCAGAACAACTATATGTGGATCATACAAATTTTTGTCCGGTGTGAGGATCGAACCCAACGATAAGCCATCCTTACTAATATTATAAATTCGGAAGTAACTCTGTCTATAATATAATAATAATAATAATAATAATAATAATATTCTATCACATACACACAACACCATCTAGCCCAAACTAAGCAGAGCTTGTACTATGGGTACTAGACAATGGATAAACATACATATATACTTTTTTTTTTGTAAATACATACATATTATACATAGAAACACCCAGACCAAGACAAACATCCATGTTCATGCACACAAAATGTTTGACTTGTGCGGGAATCGAACCCGCGACCTCAGGCGTGGCAGTCGGTTACACTAGCCGCTACGCCATCGAGGCCGACTATCTGTCTGTTACCTATTCACGGCTAAACCACTTAACCTGGGAAAGGTCATAGCCTACTTTTTATTAATGCAGATACCACGCGGCGGAGCCGCGCGCAAAAGCTAGTTTTAAAATAATTTCTGTTGAATTCAACTTAGTATCTCTCTCTGGCTAATTATGTTCTGGATTCAATCCCTGGTTTTAGCAGTAGATTATCTGATAGGAAAGTCTCAGTAAAAACACAGTTTCCATATTGAGTCCGGGAGGACTCACCTTTGTAGATGCAGAATAAAACTCAAAAAAACCTTTTACTCACCTGTCAATCCCAAATATAAACCTAAATTAACTTGCAGTCTCGGTAGAAAGTATGAACCACCAACATCTGGGAATAATCCGATTTTTGTCTCTGGCATAGCTATCATGGTTTTCTCTGTCGCTATTCTGTACCTTCCATGAACTGATACACCAAGACCTCCACCCATAGTAATACCATTAATGATGGCTACATATGGAATCTTGTATTTGCCGATAAAATAATTTACATTATACTCGGTGTGAAAGAACCTTGGTCCTTCGACCTTATCTATACAAGCTTTGACATCACCACCAGCACAGAAAGCCTTATCTCCAGCTCCCTTGACAATTACCAAGGACTTTTGACTCTCCCATTCCCTTAATTGTGGTAGCAATTTAGATACCATAGATGAGTTGAGTGCGTTCAGAGCTTTTGGTCTGTTTAAAGTGATGACACCTGCATTGTTCAGGGTTTCAAAGAGCACATCTTGTTCTTGACTAGACATGGTGCGTTTCAGTGCGAGTGACGCCGGGCGCGTGAGTTTGATGCTTAGTTTGAACATCTGAAGCAAAATGTTGTTATGAATAGTCTACTTTGATATAGAAACATCTATCATTCAGCCCTATACCACAGTATATTATTCAGCCCTGCCCAATATTATCTATTTAATAAAAATAATAATGGCCACTACCAATGCTACAACAAGTAAAAAAAAACAATTGTTAACACAACCATTTAATAACAATTATAATAATCTTTTTGTTACATAATTATAATTGTGTTAACATTTTTTGTATGGAAAACAAAAAAGTAAAACATTTTTGAGTTTCTTATTATTTTTATTTATTTCTTTTCATGTTAGAAAAGATTACCACACCCCACACTATATATACATGGAGTATTCAGTGTTGTATATGTATTGGATTTAGTTCTTCACAATTACTAACATTTGGACAACTGATGTATACTTATTTTCTTAATAATTTAAAAAGAAAACAATTATAAACATTGTTGGTGTCCCTTTTTAAGAATACAAAAAATGTTTACTAGGTTGTTTTCTATTGCTGCATCTAACTAATCACACTGTAAAAAATGTCAATAATAAATAATTTATTGATAGATTTTTCAGTCTATCAGAGTCTAAGACTTAGCACAATCCACAGGTTTACTAATACAATAGCTATCACTATGTAGTTAACTATAATTATTAATAGCTAACTGAAGTAGATTAACATTATATCACTAGAAATTGGATGAAATAAATACAAATTTTATAAATTATCTATGTATAAAATATGTAACTTACTAACTTTTTAGTAAAAGAATAAGTTTCAAATTCAGTCTCCTCAATCTTTGTTGTATAATTTATTTAAGATCTGATAGCAGTGTTAAATTAATTCATAATATAAATAACTTTATGTAATATAGATATGTGACGACACATGTGCGATAAACTCGCGATTAATTGCATAATTACTTACTTTGTACCTATGAAAACAGCCTTATCAATATAAATCTTGCCGGAATCGCTACTCTTATCTAATGATTGTAATATACCGCACCATTTATAAATTCACCAAATCTAAAAAGCACCGTGTACAACGTGTTGTACACATGAAATGATAATGCAGATAGAAAAAATAATCTACCCAAAAACCGGTCCAAGCCGTCTGTAAAAATGCGTGATTACAATATGCCCGAGCAATATAATTGTGACATTTTGTGTCATTTTGGACAATCAGCTGATAAGACCCTATTCCACAAACTTATATGATGAACAATATAGTAAATATTTGCAATAACCCACAACATAAATAAATAAGATAAACTTGTTTCTAATTTACGCTATTGTTGGATTTTATTTATGTGAAGCTTGGACTATGTAGCAGATAGTTTTCACTTAAAATCTCACCCACGACGTTCCATTTTACTGTTAAAATTGCAGCTTGTCATTAATGTCACTGTTGAGTTGTCAGTTGCCAGTTCACTGTGATAACAAGATAACCTCAAACACTCGAAACATCTTTAATTATTATCATTATCTATTTCACTAGATACGTCTCTAAATACATGCAAAATGGGTGTAACTAGAAAAATACTTAATTGGTATGCTAGACTAGCGCCCGCACATGGTAAATCAGCTCCTCCATATGAACATGTCGTACAAATAGGTGATCCGAGATTACGTAAAATTTCAGAGCCTGTACCACTCGATAAAATAAAAACGGATAAGATACAGACAGTAATTAAGAATCTAGAGCATGTTATAAAAAAGTACGGTAGTCTTGGTATGTCTGCACCTCAAATTGGTATCAATATGAGAATATTTGTTATGAGGCACACAGTAAAACAAATATCAGCGGTTCCTAAAGAAATTGCTAAAATGCGGGGCATGGAGCATGTACCGTTCACTGTGAGTAAGTACTACTCTTTCTAAAATATTGTCAGTGTCAATTGTTAATACCTTTTCATGCTTATTTTATTAATTATGGATATCTATCAGGTTTCACTGCCATCATAGGTACAGTACAAAGACTTCCTGACCTCTTTAGTTGGTTTCGAACATTTAGTTCTTTCTAATGTGTCATTCTATCTTCTGTTGTTCCTGTCTCATTTCCCAGCAGGTATATTTTGTGTCATGCCTGCTGGCCTGATTACCATAGGCTATGATAATTAGGCATCAGACTTGCAACAAAAAGAGTATCACTTACCTTACTTCATTAACCTTCAAAATTCCAGAGTAAAATAAAGTTTCTCTACCCTTCAGTATATGAAAAGTTCTTAGATATGAAGAACCTGCTTTTTATACATAGGTACATTTTGTAGATATTTGATAGTTAGTTCTTTACAAATATTCTTCAATTTATCTGAATTCATTTATAATCAAATTATGATTAATTCACATAACTCTTAATACTACCTTAACAAAGATGACCTCCAGGTAATGACTGTGTGCTTTTACAGGTATTTATAAATCCAAAGTTGAAGGTGGTTGATTACCAAAAGGTAGTTCACAGTGAAGGATGTGAAAGTGTTCAGGGATATACAGCAGAAGTAGCAAGATATAAAGCAGTTGAAGTTGCAGGTATTTAGTGTATTATATTTATTTTTACTTCTACAATTGTCATAGATGGAAGAAAATATGCCAGGTTTGTCATTACACTATGTTAAATACAATTATACAATCTGCCTATTTATACTCATATGAGTAGGCAAAAGTGTAAAGCTGCAGTTATGTACTAATTTTATCATTCTCATGCAATAAGTTTGCATTCTAGAAAGCCTTTTGCCATCTACATAGCATATTTCCAGATATTTTGCTAAGAAAAATGTCCAGAGAGAAAAAAAACAGCTAAATCTGAATCAAATCTGTAAGCGCATCATGGGCCACAAACATGCCAACTTTCTGGTATAAGGCTGTACTATGTTTGTTGACATAAATCAGACTTGTTACAATTCCTGTTCAATATAGGCCTTGCCCAATTTGCATCACAGTATCCAGTTTTCCACTTTTCACTTTCAGTCCAACACAGCTTATTTTTCAGGTCTTTAGTCTATCTGACCTAATAGTGTCCATAACCAGCAGCATAATAAAATCTACACTGCATAAGAATTATTTAGCAAGACCACTTGGGTCATTAAGAATAACTTCAGTACAGTCAAGTCTAGCATTATCATGTCTCTATTTCAGGTCACAATGAACTGGGAGAAGCTACATCTAAAGTATTTAAGAATTGGGCAGCCAGGATAGCTCAGCATGAGATGGACCACCTTGATGGCAAGATATACACTGACATTATGGACAAGAAGACATTCGAATGTGCATGTTGGGAAGAAGTCAATTTGTCTAAAGGAAAGCTTGTAATACCATTTAGTCCACAGTAAAATAGTTTAACCTGTGTATTCGTTTTCTTTAACTGTGTATATTCGTGAACAAGTTATAAAAAGCCAAGAAAACAATAGTGGTTCATGCATGCAAAAATGGTAGATTAAAGAATTATTGCATTTCCTTGGCTAGTACAACTAGGTATTATCCATGGCTAATAATAGTATCCCAGTGATATTAGTACAACTTTCTACAAAAATCAATGTACAGAAATAATTTACATATATTATTTTGAGAGGGCAGTGCCACAAATTATATAAATAGAAACACACACAGAAGTGTGTGTACAGTCAGGTCAATGTAATAAAATATTCGAATCTGCACGCGTTTATGTTTAAGTGCGTCTAATACGAGCGAAAGGCGATTCTGTACCTTTCTGTTATGTGGCTGTACCTTAAACAGTTTTAATAAGCGTTGCTCCTCTTTTACTAAAGGTACCAAGTACTAGTTTGGGTAACATTTTAATGCTCCAATAGCCAGAATCTAGACACAATTAAAAAAGCAATATGTTTGGTTCATTAGGTCTGACTGTTGGCCAAAACATTAAAAAGAAAACATCTTTATAAGCAATTGTTTATTTGATTTAACTTTTACAATAAAGCAACATCTGTTTAGTTTTGAATAATACTATAAATAGGTACCAGTACTTAATAAATATTAGCGATATGAATATAAGTGACGATAACTAATAAATAACAATCAACTAAACTAAACTTATATGTTATTACAATCGGATCTTGTCTTTGAGTAAAACTATCTAAGAAATTAATGGAAAACAAAGATGGCAGTAATGTATTGCACAGGAATACTATATCAGAGTGATCAATGCAACATCATCACGAACGGTCACTTGTAACAAAACAATAATCACTAAAGTTAAAAAATAACAAAGAGACTACTATAATATTATTTTCTTTAAGTACCAAAATCTAGAACCAGCACCCTCGTGGAATGTCATATGATAAAGTCTGATAATCTTTCTATGCATTGAATAAATATCAGGCATTCAATACATTACAGGTTTTGTTTATCACTGAACCAGTTCTCTAATATAAGGGCCAGGAATGTTGACACTCCAAAGCGCAGCTTACATAGAGGTGTTATCTAAATTTTACAATATACTCCTGTCATCTTTATTTCACATTAATCTATGTAATGTAACAATTAAGTTGTTATGAGCTGCTTCTAGTACTAATATACATATCATTTGAATGTAACATCAAATTTTTTGTTCAGCTAATAATATAATAGATGTAATTAAAAATATTTTATGTTTAGTTGCATTAGAAAACATTTGTATGTATGATGAAATGTGTGCTTTTCATTTAGTTCAAAAACATATTAGTTAATAGAAATGTATTATTTATTGTGGTTGCATCACGATTCTCTATGTAGCTAAGCAGCATTCTACTTAAATGTTTGCAGACACAAACATCAAATTAAATCGATGCCACAAGTCTGTCAATTTGTATGAATAGGTACCTAAAGCACCATCATTTGGTAGTATTACTTCTTAAAAAATGAACCACTTTTGTCGTACAGTCTAGTAAGACATGTTTTCGCCCACGCGTTCACTGAACATATGTGAGAAAACTTACGCAAAGCAAACTTGCGCTATCTACTTAACTCAATATTTGTGCCTGTGGTCTACTGTGCTCAGTATATAATAGAGTTTGGTAATAATGTTTATATATTGCAACTAAACCTTCTCTTTCCAGCCTAACATTTCATATCAATCTCCTTTTTTCCCTTCATAACTATTCAGTTCAGATAAATATCTAGCTTTGGATATGGTAATGTGAGATCGTATGTCTATTATGTACTTGAGTAAACTTGAAACCTTTAATAATAATCTCTTTCTCAGATACAAAGAAATATCTCGTTCTCGCAAAGATGCACAAATAACGAGTTTAAAACTCATCTCAAATTAATGAGTATCACTGTCTGCCACTCAATTCGAAAACTACAGTATAAGCGTTTACTGAAGCTTATGAATAGATGAGCTCTTATTTCAAAGGTTGCTCTAATTAAGACAACTATCATATTAGATACACCAAATTGCACCAATATGACCGTTAGTACTTTGAGATTGTGTTCTCTGAAGAACTTCCTTCTCTCATTTACATAAGTGTGCAATACGAACGACATTACCATATCCCTCGTTGCTTAGTACCCTTCTCATTGCCTTAGTATCGCAGTTACCTCAGCGGGTTACTAGCGAGGGACGTGAGGCTTGTGAGTGACGAGGGCCCCGACGCCGCGAGGCTTAGCCGGTCCGTCTCTTCATCAGCCTGGTTGTTGCGCAGTTCTTGTAGGGTATACACGAACTTGCTCCATTCGTCGTGACGAGGTTGTGATACATGCTGTCAATACAAATATTAATGATGACTTATGTGCTTTTTTCAAATAAATAGATGGCCTGGTTGTGTCTTGTTGTACGAAAACGAATGGATACACCTTCAGAGTTATCATTTCTTGTTGGAAAGAGAGTTTTATTAGAAGCTCTTTCAACAACTGTTTTACCTCGATGGCGTAGTGGTTGGTGTAACCGACTGCCACGCCCGAGGTCGCGGGTTCGATTCCCGCACAAGTCAAACATTTGTGTGCATGAACATGGGTGTTTGTCTTGGTCTGGGTGTTTCTATGTATAATATGTATGTATTTACAAAAAAAAAAGTATATATGTATGTTTATCCATTGTCTAGTACCCATAGTACAAGCTCTGCTTAGTTTGGGCTAGATCGTGTTGTGTGTATGTGGTAGAATATATTATTATTATTATTATATATATATATTTCACTACCCTTTCTTATCTAAAACATGAGTTGGATTAAAGTGGCATTATTTTTGCCGTACTGTAAACAATATGGCAATCTTAGCTCACTATTTGGTCTTTCTTTCAATGCCAGCATTGAAATGAATGCTGGTGCTGCAGCCGGATATACTAACAGTTCCATAACAAAGCGATGCACCTGGTGCATCTATAGAAGTAGGTAAGTACAATAACAACTTGTATATAATAATGGCATAAATTTTAAAACTGACCTCGGCGAGCTCGTAGACCCATATCTTGCCGGCGTCATCGCCCGCGGTCACGTGGGTGCCCGCCGGGGTCCAAGACACGCGGTTGAATGCCACTCCTCCTTGAGCCTGAATTGACGCTACTGGCACCTGAGATAAGAAAATGTATAAAATTAATGGTTTAAAAAAGTGAGAGGTGTGCTGAAATAAATGATTAAAACATGCATAAAACATCGTATCGTAATCGTAATATAAAATCGTTAACACGATTACTCACAACCAAAATACGTGTCATCACTCATCTATACATATAATAAAATCGTAGGAAAGTCAAAACTGTACATTGAATATTTTTTAAAAGAATACTTGGGGCGTGCTCTACAATCGATATCGAAGCCAAAAATATAGTTTTTAGAATTTTTGTCTGTTTGTCTGTATGTATGTCTGGGCTAAACTCAAAAAGTACTGCATGGATTTACTTTAAATTTTGCATGAATATTACTAACAGGTCGGGTCAACATATAGGCTACATATTATCACGCTATCACCTACGGGGGAGGAGCTGTGAATCTTTATTTTTCTTACGCATTCTGTGACAGCGTGTAATCTAATGACGCATATTTAAATGTTGTTTTTGAGTAAGCCATGCTATTATCTAGCTTTACACTATAAAAACTACGCCATTTAAGTAACTTGGGCAGAGAAATATATTTGGATTCCGCGGCTACAAACACTTTTTAGTTAAAATCTACGCGGATGAAGTCGCAGGTAACAGCTAGTCACTGAATAAATATGTGTTAGTAAGAAGTGTAACATACGGTTAATGAGGAAAGACAGTTGTTGAGAACTATAGATAAGGTGAGGAAAGTTAATTGGCCACTTGATACGACAATTTAGAAAGCAAACTTGAAGGAAGGAGAAGAAGGGCAAAACTGAGACGTACTTTTGTCCAAGAGGTGAAGGAAAAACTCGAAGTCAAGAGATGTCATTTTATCCAACGGGTGAAGGAAAAATTGGAAGTCCATTCGAATCAAAAGTTTAAAAGAAAATTAGACGACAGAGATACATACATACATAGATTCAGGCCTGTTTCCCAGAGGGGTAGGCAGAGACTACGGATTTCCATTTGTTACGATCCTGACACGCTTCTCTAGCTTAATTCACTGACGACAGAGATATGTGGCGATTAATCCACCGACAAGAGCTACGCTCTTAAATTAAAGAAGTTACGTGTTACAGATATTTAAATTAGTCCATGTCCAGTAGGGTTGTAATAATAAATAATATTTTTGTAGCAAGTTCACGTGTACTAATGATGGGCAATTGGTACAAAAATATCGGATGTTAGCGACCCGCCTTGGCTTCGCACTGGTAGTACAAAATCTTAACAAATGGGTATGATGAGTAAAAAAGATTTTAGTCTGTCTTTTAGATTAGCAAAAAATATTGGACACATTTTTTTTTGTCCTACATACTAATAACAACTAAGATACAACGCGTCTAAATTTCGTGTTACGTCACTTGTCTGTACAAATTTTACGACACAGTGACGTCACAAGCCTCCAATCCCGAACTTTAATGCGTTATATCTTAGCCTATTTTCATAATTTTGCTAAAACAAAAAATAGATGTCCAATATTTTTTGTTTATCTAAAAGCTGGACTAACAGAATCACTTATTTTTAATCCTGTCATCTACCTATTATACACCTAAATATTCTTCATGAATCACTCAATCTATTGGTAATAATCTGTTCAGTAGTTTTTGAGTTTATCGTGAACAGACAGACATGCGGCAGGAGACTTTGTTTTAGTTGTTTTAGTGACGTGTCCGTACCTCTGTATCCCGGTTAAGGTTCCACAGGTCGAGTCGGCCGGCGGCGTCGGCGGCCGCGAACAGCGCGGGGTGCGTCGGCGACCAGCGCACGTCCACCACGTAGTCTCCGCTGTCCTCGAACGAGTACAGCGCCTTGTTCTCCTGCAATACAACAGAAATCTTTAATAATATTACAGCTTTTTTTAAAAGGGTTGTGTGGGCCACATGCTCTTGATGAAGCCGGCGTGCGTATCACTTAACCCAGTTATACTAATATTACATGGAACTAAGTTATTTATATTTTTTAAATATATCTGCCGCACTCGGAATGACTCGGAACTATTTGTGGATCACACAACTTTTTGTCCCGTGTGGGATTCAAACCCACAACACAGTATTCAGTGGCGAGTCGACCACTCAAACGACTACGCCAGTCATCATGGCAATTATTTGATTACGTTGTTTATTTTAAAACACTATTATTAGATAATTTTGAAACTAAACTACTACTGTTAAACTTGAATTATAAAACCTATTTAGATTTAAATTTACACTTTCCTTAATTTTTGGTTGCCTACATATCGATACACTTCAAGACGTTGCGACAGCCAGCATGACCATGGCTGCTGGAAAGCAACCGAAACGTCGGGGAAAGTGTAAGCTTATGTTATGTCAATTGCTAAGGCTGTTTAATTCTAACTCTAGTATTGTATAACCTTTTTAAGATAAATTAAAATAGGATTAAATATAATGACCACCAAAAATACTAACTGCACAGCTAAATATGCTTACTAAAATATATCATAACGAGCACCTATACGCCTCAAATCACTGCATTCCGTCTCGGAAGGGTTAGGTTATGTTAGGTTCCTTCTTAAACCCACGTAACAATAAGAAGCGGGGCTCCGGTGACTTAGTTTGATCTCTTTAAAATATTTTAGTAAGCATATTTTGGTGTGCAATTAGTATTTTTGGTGGAACAAAGGCAAAAAATTGAGGAACAGTTAAATACTACCCAATTAAAATTGGATTAAGTTATAATAGTTATATAAAAATATAAACACCTAACTTCTCTACAACCAGCTAATGTTATGTACACAAATATTAAACATATTAGACAAAATATTATGTAACAAAATTTAATATTGTATTATGTATGATGTGGTTGTGCTAGCAATTTCGCGGCCTCGATGGTGTAGTGGATAGTGTAACCGACTGCCACGCCTGAGGTTGCGGGTTTGATTCCCGCAAAGGTCAAACATTTGTGTGCATGGACATGGATGTTTGTCTTGGTTGCGGTGTTTCTATGTATAATATGTATGTCTTTACAAAAAAAGAAGTATACATATAATATGTATATTTATTCATTGTCTAGTACCCATAGTACAAGCTCTGCTTAGTTTGGGCTAGATGGTGTTGTGTGTATGTGATAGAATCTCATAAAAAATAAACAACACTTGCCTTCTGGCTCCAAAGCTTGACAGACCAGTCCATGGAGCAAGTCAAGTACAGATGCGACAGGTCCACGGAGCCGGCGGCGGCGTGACACGACACGCCCGTGATAGGGCCTGCGTGCGCCTCCACGCATTCCGTCACGCCGGCACGCTGACCGTATAAGCAGCCTGGGACATAAAAATATAAATTAATTCTAACTAACACTATAAACTAGCCTTTGCCAACGGTGTTGCGAGCGTTAAACTATGTTCTGTCAATAAATTCATATCAATCGAGAACAGTACTGTTTTTTGCATTAAACCCTATGTTCTATTCTGTACTCTGACAATGTAAATTTTTATGATGATCGGTCGAGTAGTTAAGGCGAGAAAGCGTAACAAACAAACAAAGTCACATTCGCATTTATAATATTGGTAAGGATTTTCATTTTTCCTTTCATCCCAAAAATAAAAATTTATTGACAATATCTAAATGAATGCGAGCAGCGGGTAAAACCTACTAAACTAATAAATGTTTCTCTTAAAGTCTGTCTCTCTCTTTTCATGTTAGATAGAACATCATTGGATTTTATTCAAGTACACCATTCCGTAACAGGCGTCATACACTATAGATAATGATGATAAGAACAATAACTGACCGGTATAAATGTTGCCATCTTCACTGCCCAGCACGAAGTTGTTGACGTCACCATGCGGGAAGCCCATGGAGGTGACGGCGACGGCCTTACTCTGACGATGTTGAAGATCTAGTGTCTCCTGCGGCTGGGAGAGCATGTCCAGAGACCACGAACACATGCGTCCGTCCGTTGATACGGAGATTAAGTTGTGCGCATTCTGACTGCCTACCACCGATAAGCAGTATACTGGGTGCTGAAAATACATTAAAATCATGAATAAAGCGCTCTGCAACCTATGTTCTCACGTTTGCCGGGTGCAACGACTCCACGGCAAATATAGCATATGACAGGGATTGCTACCTATTGCGAAAAAAGAACTAACATTATCCTTAGAACTGCGGGTAGTTTTTCTTTTTTTATACAACTTAGGTGCCAAACAAGCATACGGCCCACCTGATGGTAAGTGGTCACCGAAGCCTATGGACGCCTGCAACACCAGAGGTATCACTGGCGCGTTGCCGACCCTTTACAAAAGGAAGAAGAGAAAAAGGAAGTGGGAAGAAGGAGCGGGAAGGAGGAAAGAGGGGAGAGTGGGAAAGAGCACCTCCGGTACTCTCACTCACCGAACGAAACACAACAATAGGAATACTGCTATTTCACATTGATATTCTGTGAGAGGGTAGATTCGTACATTTAGTAGTTCTTGTACCGCGAGGAATTTGACATAAATTTAAGCTACAGAAACAAATCATGCCTAGACTAACTTAAATGAATCTTCAGACCGAACCCGCTGAGACGAAAGGCTTTATCACTGCGGAATCTTACTTTTCAAAATCTTACAATAATATCAACCCTAAGAAGTGAACCACAAAGAAAATTGTAGGACATAATTATGGTATTTTTTTTAAATTGCATTTGTTGCACTAAGTATATTTATGAATCGCAGGACACTTTACAAACATTAAACGGAACACAACGGACACAAAACACTTGCGGTACAACTTCCTATAATAATTGATGATGCATGTCATGATGGTACAAAAATAAAAATCTTTTCATTTCATTTCATTTTATTTCAACTTTGTGGCTCACACATTTTTTTTATACTGTGAGGAGTTTACTCTCTGTGCGCTATAGCGACATGTTGCCTTCGATACAACATTGCACCATCTGTGCAGATTATGGTATGGAAATGATATACGTACTGTGTGTGCGAGCGAAGACAACGGCGTACGTTGAATAGGCGTGCGCTTCTGCACGCGGTTGTCCCACAGCACGATCTGTCCCGAGTATGTGCCTCCAAGGATCAGGTTCGGGTGGAACCTGGTCATCATAACAATATATGTTTAGAATAAATATTCTAACATTGTATCATATGTATTTCTCTCCGTATAAACGCGCAAGGTGTAGCGTGTTTATTTACCAACCTTGTTTTTCAACTTCATAACTGGACGTAGTTATGCAAGATGGATCCAACCCACAAAATACTTTGTTTTTAGGTATAGTTATAAATGGTATTAAAAATATATATATATATATATATATATATATTTTAATACCATTTATAACTATACCTAAAAACAAAGTGTTTTGGTTAAAATATATATATATATATTTTAATACCATTTATAACTATACCGAAAAACAAAGTGTTTTGTGGGGTTGGATCCATTTTGCATAACTACGTCCAACTAATCTTGGCTCAATGGTACTTGCACCAAATACTTAATTTGCAATAGCAGTTATTAATTGAGGAATTTCATTAATTTATCTGTAAAATCCACGATCAGAACTTGATCCAATTAATATGGATCCAAACTAGAAATATGTCCTATATCTAATAAAGAATGCGGAGAGAAGTTCAGATGATATGCATAAAAAATATAAAGATCTTCCACACTGAAATTCAGTCAAGGCGTTCAATCTTAACGGAGGTTGGCCATCTGTGCAGGAGATATTTCATTGCTCGAATGTGCATAGAGACACAAGTTCCCTCTCCATTTCATCACCTTCGTCCAATGGGACGTCAAACCGGCGTGACTCTAAAGAGACTAGGTGCAGGACCAATGGCTTTACGTGCTTTCCGGGGCACAGGTGCTTGCAACATAGCCAACTTCCAAAATACGGACAGCTTTTTTATTTATTTAACATAAGGCTTACCAACTAAAATACATACTGAGCATTTACATGAAAACATTCCTACAAATATATATGTGTATGCTTTTAAATTAAAGGTGAGCACAGCATTGACTATATCTAAAGTGTACATACATGTAAGGTTACAATTTAATTTCTAAGTTATATAAACTACACAAGAAAATTAAGGCTAGATTAAAGACTAAATTAAAACTATAATATACTATACTAAATTATACTATACTAGAGTAAATAATGCATTTTTAAATGTAACCATTTTTTCGGAGTAAATGTCTATCACAGATAAACCAACCATTTATACAGAAGCACGTGAGATCAGTAGATCGATACGATCTATTTCCGCGACAACGAAGCTCACGTCGGCCACGGTTCAAGTGCACTGACCGCAGATTTAATCTACTTTATTATAAATAGCATTACATTTACCGATAGAGGTGTGTTGCCCCCATATTTGTTGCGACTAGTTTTGATAACAAACGGCTTATAGTTCACTAACCTAACAGATGGTCTAGGTATGTTGATATTTATTTTTGATATTAATGACGTACAGTCTACACCATGATTACATATCTTATGTAGAAACAATAAACCCAAATAGTCTCTCCTCCAATATAATGGTTTCATATTAAAATTATTAAGCCTGTCATTATAATCTTTGACCGTATGCCGAATACCGGATACCATAGATAGCCTCCTTACAAACTGTTTTTGTATGCTTTCAATGCGCTGGATATTATTTTGATACATAGGGTACCACACTATAGAACAGTATTCTATATTACTGCGTACTAAGGCGTAATACAACGTTTTCAAAGCTTTTATGCACTTAAATTGTCGAGTATTACGACTTATGAAAGGTACCATTTTATTACATTTGTTGATCGTGTTGTCTATATGTTTAAGAAACCGCATTTCAAAGTCAATCGTAATACCCAGATCCTTTATCTCACTGACGATCTTTAAAGTATTGCCTTTCATGGTATAAGCAGTACCGAACTTTTGTCGTTTTCGTGAAAACTTAATGTGATTGCATTTATTGATGTTTAACTCCATGGCATTATTGTCACACCAGTTGCAAAGTCTATCAATATCCTCTTGCAGAAGGGCTTGATCCGATTTAGATTTAACTATTCTAAATAGTTTTAAGTCGTCGGCATACATTTGGAAGCATGAATTGACAAAACAATACTTTATATCGTCTATAAATATTGTAAACAATAATGGGCCGAGATGGGATCCCTGAGGAACACCAGACGAAGGCATGAAAATGTTAGATGAGTACCCATTCACGACCACTTTAGCTCTGCGATTTACTAAATATGTTTTTAACCAACTCCAGAGAGATCCATGAATGTTAAATATCGTAGAAAGCTTATGAAGTAATATGTTATGATCCACTTTATCAAACGCTTTACTAAAGTTACTATATATTGCATCAATCTCATTGCCATTACTAATATCAGTTAGGGTATTTTCAACAAAATCAACTAAATTAGTTAAAGTGGATTTATTTTTGATAAAACCATGCTGATTATCAGAAATTATATTCTTGACGTGCCAACTTATATAAGGACATACTAACGATTCAAACACTTTAGCTACTATAGGTAGTTTACTTATTGGCCTATAATTACTAATATCAGCCTTGTTGCCAGACTTGGGTATAGGTACAACTATGGCTTCTTTCCAATATTCCGGCAATATTCCTTCAGAGAGGGATCTATTATAAAGAATATGAAGAGGCTTTGTCAACTGAACGGCACACTCTTTAAAAAATAGAGACGGTATACCATCACATCCTGATCCTTTTGATATATCCAGCTGTTTTAGTTTTATTTCAATACTACATTCGGCAATATATAAATTATGTAAATTGTTGAAGAATTTCTTGTCATAAAAACCAAAATAACTTTTTGTTCGGGATTCAAAACCAAATATAATGCACAGCACTCACATCTACTACCGATACGCCCCCCCAGGCATATTGCGAAAAATAACCAGTCAAATAGAAAACCGGTTCCTATTTAGAAGCCAGTTAAAATATAAGTAATTACCTTGCAAAAGTAGCACTCATAACCGGCGACTGACAATGGAATATATCTTCTGGTGTGTTCTTCTTAAACTTGGTGTTCCACACGAGACAGACACCGTCTGGGTCGTGCGGGGCGTCGTCACTATTGTGGTACGAGGCCAACATCAGCTCGGGGTGGGCAGACGACCAGTCCAGGCAGGTGACGCAGCGACCACGCGACCAACGCTCGTCGTAGAATGTGCGTACTAGAGACAGGCGAGCGTCCGATTTGTCGTCCCTGTTCAGATTAAAATAAAGAAATATAATTGTGTTACATTAAAAAATATTATAAGATAATCTGTATCGAAAGTCTTTAGAAATGTTAGATTAATGGATAGAATAAAACACCTAGTTCAGGAACACAGCTAGTTCGAGGTCTGAATCAGCAATACGTGGCAAGTAGACCTTCAGACTTAAGACAACAATCTACCTACGCCAGTTTCAACAGAATCCAACTATTTCTTTGGTTATAGTTTGGGGCACTGATTGCAGGGTGAGCTATTCCAATTACAGGTCCCGTGCTGCGACTGAAATATCATTTTGTCTGATTGTAATATCGAACTCATAATCTCACCAATACTGGACTGGATCAATAGTAAAGTGATCTGATTTCTAGGCTAATAAGCTATGTATAGCTTATTAGCCTTCTTTACAAAAAAGAAAAGTAAGTAAAAGAACACAAATATTAAGATATTATCGTTACAAGAAAATAAATAAACTTTGTACGTAGTGCTTCTTGCATAATTTGTAAGAAGAAACATTGAAGAATACACGTTAGACAAAGTTCAAAAACACTCCAAAATGTTTAAGTTTTATTATTAGCTCGTCCCAGAATGCGCCGGTTTAAGTTATACGAGTCTGTTTTTCTCTAGTTAGTTAAAAAAAGTTACGGCATGACATTCATCTTACAGAAGAATGCTATTTGGCGATTGTGAAAATACCCTAAGTAAAATTAAGTTATAAAAGCTTTGATTGAGTGCTGGCACGCTACAGTTAGCATCATGATGCAATCTGTAGCGTGAATTGAATATTCGCTGTCATGACAGCAAATATTCAGTTTAAAAGCAAAAGCATCATGTAACTAGATGCCAATTGCAACTTGTTTAGATGTCTCTAAATATAATATGCTGATATCCTGATGATACTAAATGCTGAGTCACCAGCGTAAGGAGTGATCTCTTGTTGATAACACAGTGCCTTCTCAAGAAGCCTTTCTAACAGCAACGACCTAGGTGATCCTTATGTTCAAGGAGAGGCCCAGCTTAAACAAAATCTCCAGAAAAGCAAACGTTTTGACATTAATTGGTAATTAAATCACGATTTACTGATGCTGACTAAACTATTGCAGCGTCGCCTGCGTCGCCAGCTCACAGGACAAACTATATTTTGTCCTCTGCCTGATAAAGTGGCGACTCTTTAATAAGCTTTGGAAACCTAGATCACCACAGAAAACCAATCCCCGATCACGATACGATCTTTTGTAGCGTGGTTATTCAGGCTACTCCTGATCTGAGTGGAGTGTTTGCTGTGCCCTAGCTCACAATTAACATGCAGTTGAGATGCGGATAATTTGCAGTCATTATATTATGTTATATGAAATACAGAATTCTTAAATAATGTACTCATACATAAGTGCGTGCTTAAGCGACTTTAGATCATGTCAGTTAATAATTAAAGCGGCTGATTTTGGCCCAAAATAGCAGGTTGCACGCATCTTTGTGTGAATGCTTCTTCGCGCATTGTTGTTTTGTTTATTCCGTCTGCGATTGACAGTACAGTTTCTCTCTTCGAATTTTGAGTGTATGTACATACACTCAAAATTCGAAGAGATAAACTTTCAATATTTAACTCTGGTTAACTGGTTATTCACCACCAATACTGTTAAATGCATTCCAAACCTACTTTACCAATCAATAAACGTACTCTGTCGTATACCTATAACAAAAAAATATGTTTGTGGAGAGCTCTTTTTAATGCTGATATCTCAATAATGGATTACGATGTTAATGTAGAGCACCAACCATATAATAGGGGTTAAAGTAAGAAGTTGCCGTTGTATAGTAATAGATACTTTGAATTGACATAAAACCTTCATGGTGTGAGATTTTCGAGTGAAACTTTTTTTACATGATACTGATGATACCTATAAGATTCTTCGTTTAAAAAATGTGCCACATTCGATTTTCAACTTTCAATTGTTTTTTTTATTCAGCTTAGACGAGAAAGATGGATACTTCGAAAATCCGAGTCATTTTTGAATACGAGTTCCGACGCTGAACTAACCCGGCAGAAACAGCTCGCAATATCAACGCTGCGTTTGGAGAGGAAACTGCTAATGAACGCACCGTGCGTTTTTGGTTTAAACGCTTTCGTAATGGAAATTTCGACTTGAAGAACGAACCACGTGGAAGACTAAGAATCACAGGTGAATGACGCTGAATTGAAGGATACGGTGGAAGCCGATCCGAGTCAAACTACCCAGGAATTAGCGGCATGGTTTAACGTTACCCTACCTACAATATTGGCTCATTTGCATCAAATCAATAACATAAAAAATATGAAAAATGAGTGCCTCATGTTTTGACTGATCTGCAGAAAGAAATGCGTGTTGAAACTTGTGTTGCCTTGTTGAATCGGTACAGAAATGAAAGAATATTGGATCGAATTGCGACATCTGACAAAAAGTGGATTCTTTACGATAACCGTAAGTGAAAAATGCAATGGCTGAAGCCCAGGTCAAACGCCGCAACAGTGGCCTAAAGCAAAGCTTACCAATAAAAAGGTAATGGTAACCGTTTGGTGGTCTCTTCATGGTGTTATTTACTATACCTTTCTCAGGTCTGGTCAAGCAATAACAGCAGATGTTTACTGTACCGAACTTCGAACAATGATGGCGAAACTGGCAGTGAAACAGCTCCGAGTCGTGAATCGATCTTTACCATTATTGCTCCATGATAACGCAAGATCTCACACTGCACGAGAAACCGTTGTAACTCTACAGGAGCTGCAGTTAGAAACCATATGTCATCCTCCGTACTCGCCAGACCTTGCTCCAACGGACTACAATTTTTTTCGTGATTTGCACAATTGTCTACGTGATAAAAAAATTTCTTCCCTGGAGGCAGTACAAAATGCTTTCACACAGTTTGTCAAATCTAGATCCCCGGAGTTCTATCGTAAAGGCATAAATGAACTTCCGTTTAGAAGGCAACAATGTATAGATAATGAGCAGTGATCGGAGTAGGTAGATTGAAATGGGGTCATTGATCCGAAACGTATATATTAATATGGACATTCCTCCGGAATTGGTGGATTATTAAAAAAAAAACGGAACTTATGAAGGAATTTTATTCTGCCAGAGTGGAAGGAGTCATTTGATGATTTGCCATCCTCAAAAAAAAGGTAGGAATTGTAATAAAATGAGCAATATTATTCTTTATTATTCTTCATATTTTTTTTAACGGCACACAGTCACGATTTGACAAAACCCAACGACCAATCAGAACAAAGGATCATGGGTGGTACAATAACCGGTTATCAGAACAATGCGTACGCCCGCCGACGACATGCCAGGTAGCTCACTCGTTTACTTCGGTTCGTAGAGTGCGCATCTTTGTTTGTTACTGTGTTGTGAAAACGTTACTTGACCCTGGCTTGTGTACATACTGACTTCTGGAATCTGCTCTAAACCACGATTTGGCTCGAATATACGGACTCAGATTTTTCACTATTGAATTGGATCTACATATTTAAACCAAGCTTTGGTAAGTAATATTTTACTAGTTACAAGGAGTATAAAGCATGTTTGGATGTACTATAAGAATATTTTTAGTATTGTGTTTGTTCGCTTAACCTGCTGAACATACCATGAGTCTTAATATTGTTAAATCTTTAATAGAGTATGAACCAGTGAGCTTAGTGCGAAACAAAATTATGATATTCTAGTAATGTAGTCGCAATTCAGCTAACTCCACTATTAACCGACATTTTACTGGAATCCGTATATAATTTGAATGCCCTGTGTCCTCTTGCAATGTATTGGTAAAATAAATTATTATAGGCCTTATCTACTTCTCTACAAAATATTCTACGTAACAAGCCCTTTCATTTGATACCCATATTGATGGGATTGAAAAAAATAATAAGTTGTCCGCCATCTTGTAGCGGCAGCCATTTTGGATTGACAATAATATTGAATATACATAATTGTATTGTCACCAGAATCAAAGGCGAATACCAAATTTTGGATCAATCGGTTGACAGGAAGAGGGTGAAATTTCAATGACTAAATTTGATCCACGAAAAATAAAACAAACGGAGTAAGCTAAATAAACTAAATAAAATGTAATTTTTTCATGTCTTTGTTTTAGGTGATATATACGAGGTTCCATCTCTAAAACAAAATTCAGATATGGCAAACGTCAAGGCTGAAACTGTAGAAAAATGGATATCCGGTCATCCCGAACTACTTTACGATCACGCTAGTGGTACAATATACTGTTCAAAATGTGAAAGCCATTTGAAAACCATAAATAAAGGAAACGTTAAAAGACATATCGAAGGAGCAGTACACCAGGGAAAGTTTAAGCGGCCCGAAGAGGAATTTTATTTCGATCTTATAAAATTTCTCATTTTGTGCAATATTCCGTGGTCTCAGATGAAAAATACTACTTTTCAAGATTTCTTTAAATAATATATGTGTAGTACCTGTTGTTGTACGTGTACTAATCGTACTCTGCCAGATGAATCACAGTTACGGAAAGTTTACTTGGACAAGTTTTTTAAGAATAAAATCAATTCGATTCGGCAAAATTATAAAAATGAGAAACTATGGATATCATTAGATGAAACGACAGACTTTTTAGGTCGCTATATAGTCCATTTTTTAATAAAACCATTACATCCTAGCAATTTGACTAGACCTTATTTGGTAGCATGTAAAATGCTAACTGTAGTTAATGGACAAACAATCACGCAATTTGTGTTAGAATGTTTGGAAAACTTTTGGGAAGATTCTTTTGAATCGAAGGTAGGTAACATTCTTGTCCTCTGCACTGATAGCGTTGCATATATGCTGTCTGCAGGACGAAATTTAAAACAATACTTACCTGAAATGAAGCACGTAACATGTTTGGCGCACTCTCTTCATCGCGTATCTGAGCAAATTAGGTTAGAATATCACGATGTTAACATTTTAATAGCAAATGTTAAAAAGGTATTTTTGAAAGCCCCAAGTAGAGTCAAAATTTTAAAAGAAAAATATCCAGATTTGCCGCTACCTCCCCAACCAGTTGTTACAAGATGGGGCACTTGGTTAGAGGCAGCATTTTATTACGCTCAAAACTTTGAAAAAATAAAAGAAGTATTATCTTGTTTAAGCAGCTCTGATGCGGTATCTATTCGAGAGGCAAAAAATATTATAGAAAAAGAAAATTTAAAAGAAGATTTAAATTACATTAAAGACAATTATTTTATAATTCATTTGTCTTTAAAAGAATTGCAAAAGCATAATTTATCGTTGACAGATTCACTTTTAGCATTTGACAACGTCAGAGATGCTATAAATCAGTGCAATTCAGAAAATATAAAAAATAAAATAGAACGTGTTATGGAACGAAACCCAGATTTAGACACACTTAGAGAATATAGTGAGGCCATTGAAAAAAATGAAGCACATAATTTAACCCTTATTCAAATAAAGGTATATATATTACCACTTCGACTTTTTTTAAATAAAGCATCCTAATATTTCATATGGTAACATTAAAGGTATCGATGTTACGTATTTTTAATCTTTAATGTTTTTTTACATATTATAAGTCATCCTACAACTTGTCAACGTCATTTGTCACTATAAGGTAATGTAGTAGTTGACCAAACGGTTTTAGTGTGAAAAAATTCGAATTTTTAGCAAGTGTGTTGGATAAATTTGAAACTTTGTTAAAAAAAAATCTGGTAAGTGCTTTTTCGATTCAAATATCAAAACTATAACATTTTGTCTGTAATCTCACTTCTTAGCAGTATTCGCAATTGATTTATTGATATAATTTAGATGTTTAAAAAAGTGGTAAATAATTTACCACTGTCCGATCTCGCTTTGATAAAAATCAGTTTATATATATAAAAATACGTTGTCTTTCTGTATAATTACGACATCTTTCATTACATGCATTTTTTTGTGATTTACCATCCCAACAGAATATAAAATAAAACAAGTACACACAAGTAGAACCAAGAGGAAGTCACTAGTCAAGATACAAATATTAACGAAACGGACAATGGTAACTATTTTACCACCAAATTGAAAAATTTGGGAGTCATGAACGGATAATGGTAAATTATTTACCACCACTAAAACTACCCCATCCCCTATTTTTTTTATATTTTTGATGCCAAAAATAGAATCTGCAAGTGTTCTTTACCCTAAAACCACCCTAATTTTCTTAATAACTTGTACA
Organism: Catocala sponsa; assembly: GCA_963564715.1. Taxonomy (NCBI): domain Eukaryota; kingdom Metazoa; phylum Arthropoda; class Insecta; order Lepidoptera; family Erebidae; genus Catocala; species Catocala sponsa. Next base: position 7,041,081 of record OY751334.1, read on the forward strand.
GGAGCTCGCGTTTGTTTAAGGGTTAATACCTTTTTTAAAATTTGCTCCTTTGACATCGTCAGATGTAGAACGGTCTTTTTCCATTTATAAATGGACTTTAGATGTTAAAAGAAATAGGTTGAAAATAGAAAATATAGAGAAACTCATAGTTATATATTTTAATTGTAAAGATCAGGATTACCAGGATGCTGACATTGTAATCGATGAAGATTAAAAATGTGAATAAATGTAAAATGTACATATTTAACAATAAACAATGTTGATTTTTATCTTTTTTCTTTATTCTACCCCTTTTTTTTTTTGGTCCTAAAATCTGACTAAAATCAACCTGTTCCTTCGTATGCCCTTTACGTTTCAGAGTCGTGGTGCATCCTTAGAACAATCTCACGACCCCAGCAGGCATTGGCCCTCTATGGGGCCCCGTCATTTATTCTACCCTTAATGCAAATTACCATGACCCCTATGAAAATATTTAAATTTAAGTGCAACAATTTATGTCTATCTATAAAAGTTCTAGCCATAAAAGGCTAAAAATAAAAAAATAAAAATTAAAGCTTCGATCGGAATTCGATTGTTTTTATTATTCAACAGATAAATAATGAATTAATTTAGTTTTGATACCTTCCTTTAAATTTTGAATTGAGTAGGAATAATATCACTACCAACATTAACAATATTTAATTGAATCCGGAAATACCGGAATTACTTTCCGGGAAAATGGCTTATCCATGTTATTCTTTCTGTGTGCAACAATAATGATATAATGATACAAGTACCAAAAATCAATCTACCTACTCCGATCACTGATAATGAGGGTAAATATTTCGATTAAATAAATATGGTACATCTTAGACAAAACCGAGTTTCAATTTTTCAGTACAAATCGGCAATTTCATATTTTAACCCCTAATAAAACACAGTTTTTGTCAATATCGTTTTCCTTAGTTTAGTTTTAGTAAGCTATTGTTTTAGGTTCAGATCTTTATTGGTTTTTATAAAAATCTTAGGTGAGTAACCTTCTAGACTATCAAATTATATAGCACAATGCCCATAGATATATAGCCCCGAAAGGTTAGCCTGAATTCAGAAGTCTAGAACACCCACATTTTGGCGTTTATGTACCTCGTAATATAAGTTTAAAATGGCAACCTTTGTATTAAACCGACATGCTATATATAGATTGGTTCTCACATTTCTCCATTTTGATACCAAAAATTTGGATTGTGCGAGTTTATAGGTACTGCGCAGCTACTCTGCTGCAATTTCGATTTTATTCGGACACAAATGTGTAGCTTTAACGTCGCAGTAACGATGGAACGTATAGAATAAAAGAACAGAATGTGTCTATCGGACATCTGTTCTTTCCACTTTGGTCCAGAAACTCCATCATAGATTACATTATTAAGGTGGCGGTCTTCTGCCCAACGTCGTTACGTGTATGACTTGGCTCGCAGCGGCACACTGGCAGCCAGACAAAATAGATTTTAAATTATGTTTGGTATTCTAAGACTTGACAGATTAAGTTTAAAATGTAAACTCACAGTGCATTCTCGCTGTCGCCTCCCCCGGTGTAATCGGTGTAGATGTCGACGGACTCAGCGAGAGCTCGTTCGATCACTCTGCCGGCGCGGCTCATGAAACGCTGGAACTCCGCCGACAGCATGATGGTCTGCTTCTCATCCGCGCTCAGCTCACGAACTGTAACGTTTATGTAAATTCCAGGTTTTATTTGGATTTAAACGCTTAGTAATATATATAAATAGTTCAGACTAGAACAAATGACACGAAGAAGAAGTAACAAATTTATAAAATATATAGAATCATCATAGGGGCGTCACTAGGTTTAAACATTACTAGGACGATAGAAGTGTTAGGAGACTTTTTCTTACTATTTTATGTCCTAATCACCGAAAACGCTCTAAATTACAACACAATTGAAACGTTCTTAGAGCGTTTTTAACTGTGGCATTAATAGGTAAGCTGAAGTGACCACGAAAGTTTTTCTGGTTTAAACAATATAAAATTTACATCGATCTAATGTTAACGGTTGTCAAAAAGGTTGTTTGTTTATCTATAAAGGTAACCAAATACTAATAAGTACTACAATTAGAAGCATGTAGCTGTTTTTCTTGTAACATAAACTTAGGGTACAATTTTTTATTGGATAATTTGAGGATTTAGTTCATAGGATTGCAGAAATTTTAGGTTATTTGCATCAATGCTTTTACGTCATTTTGGCTAGTTGTTAGGACCGATCATTTTTGCACAACTTGGTCCAATTAAGCTATGTCTGAAATATATTCATAAGAGGTAGATGGAGGAGGATAACAGATCTTACGGTTAAAACTTACCTATTCAAATCTAACAGTGTTTCGTATAGGTATGCAAACAGACTAACCTTTCTTCTCTTTCTCATCCTCCTTTTTCTCTTGTGGTGCGACGGTAACCGCGGGCTGCACTTCCTTCACAGTGGGCAGGCCATGCGGCAGTATCCCCGGTGGTAGCTTGCCATGGAACGCCGCATCCTCCTCATCGCCTTGCCGAGCGCCGTCGCCGTCGAATGTAAGCACTGGACGGTGAATAAGAATGGCCCTTGCCGGGACGGTGTGTGTTCGTGCGTTGTACGGCGGATTTATTTAATTTAATTTTGAATTGCTTTATTGTATTGGCACTTCAGAACTTACTTTTTGGAAGATTTTAATATTTGTATTGGAAAGATTATGTGTAGGGCTCAAAAACCGGTTTTACTGTAAGAAAGTGTAATGCTTTTCTTTATATGTTGTCAGTCATACATACTTTTGAAGCAAATTTCTCCGAAAGGTCGGTATGTTACGGATTACGGTTTGCCATGCTTCTAAGATACTTCTCGCATTTTCATTCTCTTTACTCGACGAATTCTATCAAGTATTTGAAATGTGGATAATAGAAAAGAGGAAAAAAGTGCTGGGCTTCAGCTATACGCATAGCGCAGTAGCGGTCCCCTCCCAGCTGCCACTGCGCCGATTGAGTTGGAATTCTACACGGGACAACTATTTGTGTGATTCACTAATTATTATTTTATACTGTGTGTACTTTGTGTTCGTTAATTGTATTGTAAAGTCCTCAGCAACACTGACTACGATTTTTGTTACGCTCTTACTTGGGTGTGACTACACCCAAGTAAGAGCGTAACAAAAAAAATATGGTAAAAAGTGAAGTAGCAATAAAAATAGTGAATAAGAATAGCAGTTATTATAAACCTTAAAAAATATACGATCAGGCACACCTAATTGTTCACAGAATTAGAACTCAGTATTTTCTTTTCGTATTAAAGAGAATGTAAGGAAGGAAATTTATATTATAAACAAAAAGTGATAAAAAAATGTGAAGTGGTGACTTTATTCGGACAGAACTGTTTTGCGTTTCATTTACATCTTATTTTAATTGTACCCACCTAATTACGAGTCATTTTAATGTAATAAAATAAGTAAAACTAACATACACACACAGTCAATCACAATGGCGCATGATGATATAGGTGAGGACTAAATATTTTCATTCACTATGGGTAGATAGAGTTGCCAAAAAAAAGGAAACAAATAAAATTACTATTAGTTTACACATTCTCTTCTCTTTCTCTCGGTAGCAGCACATCGGTTGTCTGTCACTCCAATAATTGACAAGTTAACGCACTCTCATCGATTTAAATTACTCCAAAACTGGTGTTCTTACTAGAACGTCCATTTTTGTCAAACGATGCTCGCGGAGTTTGCCGTACATTAATACCTCATTGACCATATATTTTACACGTGCTTAAATATTTGTTTGTTATAAACTTGTACTACACAGCAATCTCTTATTTTTTCTTTTTCATTGTAAAAGCCAACTCGCAGCCGCACTAGGAATAAATCCTGTGTCGCGGGGGACTTTACAAACATTTAAACAACGGTCTCAAACAACACTTATCAAAGTTATCTCTTCGATTGTATTCAGCAAATACTTTGTGCATTGTATTTGTAAGCTCAGTTTTTAATATTATTTAAGGTCAGTCTCTCGAAACTACCAAAACTTTGAGCGATGTGAGGATAAAAACGCACGATTCACATATCCCAAGTCTAAATTGGATTTTATGAAATAAAAGATATAATTTCAGATAAATGCTAGTTACGCTGCTTGTAAAATTTGTATAACCACGTTTCCACGTTGCTATCAAATCAATCTACAAAACCGTTTCATAACCGACTAGGCGGACGCAAACCGAAATGATCACATTTCGTGAAAAGGTAGCTGGTAAGTGATTAAATATCTATGGAGCCGCCAGATAACTCCAAGAGTTCAGCTCACTAAATACCTAAGAGAATCTATATGATGGCCACCGCCACCGAAGAACGCGACATTATTAAACCAATTCGCTCTGCGATTAACGGATTATTCGGTTTTAAACGGTTTTCTATATTATATTAATCGTATTTTAAACATCATCTAAGAAAATGGTATTTGAGCTCTGCATACGTCTTTGATATAATCTATTATAATGCACCAATAATTCAAATAATATATAAAAACAATTATTTTCTCGCCATTCAATTAAAATCAGCAATAAAGTAAGTTCATCTAAATGCCATACCCAAGATAAAAAGAACAATGCTTCAAGCATTGTGTATTATAAATCTGCCGTACGTAAAAGTCAAAATAAAATTCCATGAAGTTATTAAAACAACAACAAATTACATAGTGAATCGTATTTTACTTCCAAACAACAAAGTCTAATTTAAGTTAACTTCATAAAATATTTGAATGTAATGTGTGATGAGAGTAGATATAACTATATACGCACTACTGGTGTAGCTATCAGTCCTAACTACTGTGTGTGAATGAATGAAAGACCTAGTAGAGGTATGAAAGACCTAGGAATTATCTAACCCAAATAATACGTAAGCAGCTCTTAGATAAAACACGGAATAAATGATAGGAAAAACGAAGATTATAAAGAATTGCTTCTATAAAACAATGAAAAACATGTCATATTTATAATTTGTCCTTTTAAATTAATAATAGCAAAACGGTTGCATTATTAATTATATTAATTTATATTATTGAACTCTATATGGATTGAAGCAGTCAGTTTCATTAAATGATTATTTATTCAAAAGCTGCTCACATATTAGATATAGCGAACGAATGAGTATGATAAAAAGATGAATAGCAATATGGTGAATATAATTTTAGTTACACTTTTTTTTGTTGTTTTGTTTTTTTTGTATTTAAACTTGACATGTATCGCAAAGTAATGTCATTAATATGAATTAAATTCACCCCAAAAATTACATTCATCCTTTATTAAACATACTGATACTAATATTGAAACGAATTTGTCAGTAAATGGTAAAATCTGTTCATGATTATTAGCTAATTAAAAGCATAATTACTACGAGTTATAATATCACACGTTCGTATAATTTAATTTGTTATTTTGTCATGTTCTAACAAATTAAATATACATTGTTATTCTATCTTAAAGCGATGGCTGAATGAGACTACAGTTACAGCAAATTTCTATAGTAAATTAGTAGGTATATTCTAAAGATAGTATTATATTAGAGCGAGCTAGAGAAGTAGCACTGTGCTTTATTCACCTAAAGCTTTAAGAAAAGGGAATAGAGATGCCTACTTAGTCTTGCAGATTGAGGATGAATTAAATTCACCCACTGAAATATAATTAATTTATTGATTCCCACTACTTTCAAGATAAAGTATATGGAAGTATTGTGTGGGACTGAAAATAGGAACGCAATTTACAGGTAGAGTAAAATCTAAATATTAACCTCCTCAAGTATAACCGTTCTACAGGGGTCTAGTCAAACGGTATTTTGTCTCTTTCTATAATAATTAAATTGGCACTACACAGAAGGAAACAACACACGGTCTGGCTAAACGACTGTTTAAAAAAGGTTATAAGTAAACAGGTGAAGGTAAAGAGTTTTTATTCCCTTTGAACTAATGATCTAACATGCACATTTAAAATGAATATAAATTCATACCGCGCTTAATATAGTAGGTACCTTCTATGTATGTATGTGCAGCGTTGGACGAAAAAGAAAAGCATTACTGTAACTATATTCTCGTGAATCTTTCAGTTTCTCTAAGTGATGCAAAATGATAATGATTATGACAACTATTTATCGATGGGTTTACCTAATACATACAGAGTTCTATTGTCATAGAGCCCAATCTACGTCCAAAACAGTCACAGATTTATATAATATTAATTAATTCAGCTTGGTGCGTAACTTTTCATTTATATAATATGCTGAATGTAGCCTCTATATTTTTCATTTTATTTAAGGCCAATATTAGAATTAATTTAATAATGGTTCAAAATTTGTCAACTGCAACTTAAAATAAGCAAGCGTCGTTTATTATGGATCAATACTAATAAAATTTAAAGAGAAACTGAAAGTATGCTATAACACAATAAAAGCGTTCCAATCAAAATATCTGTAATGTACTACTTATAATAAATCATACTCTTAACTAGGTCCTAGAAATGTGCAACTAAAACACACAAATTCCTAAAAGCGTTAAAATTTGGTGACAGAAAGCTTTGGAGTATTAAAAAAAAATGCAAAAAAGTAACTTCCTGAGCTCTCCACAAGAGAGGTACATGTTCTTTATAATAAAAAATAAATAAAAATAATATTTTACTAATATAACATATGGATGACATCATCGGTCATGCATACTTATACACAACATGTATTTCTGTCACATGCGGGATGAGTATTAATGTACTATTTATATGAAGAAAGAACTATTGTTAATTTAAATGTAAGTATGTAATAAAATACAGGGATACTTTGGGTTAATAGCAACCAACTCTCAATAATTAAGTAAATTATCGTTTATATTTAATTTTTCAATAGTATGGTCTATATTTTCTCATTAACCATTGATTGTCAGCCACATGTAGGATTGGAGGGTCCTGTATTAAAACCACACACACATATTATATACGCTACATTATAATGGTTTTGTTAGCATTTGTCATAAATAGCGTTACATATAGAAATGGATAGACAACAAACCATGCTAGGTGATAGGCACAGGCTCTACGAAGGGCAATATTTAGTTAAAATGATTGTTTGTATGATTCGGAATTGAAACCTACCTGTGAATTCGTCCTCCCACTCTAAACCCGGGTTTAGATTGTACTCATCTTGAAAAGGGAGGAAAAAAACAAAAAAACAATGTCAGTATCTTTCGACCATAATATATATAAAAAATTTCAAACTATACATAGACATAGCTAGTGCTTATATATTGTACAGCATGACCGTTCCGTGTTGTGTCGACACGTGCCGCGACACAACCGGTGGCGGGCGCGACACGTGTCGGGCGCAACACGCGTCCGTGTGTTAGGACCTGTGCAGTGTATGTTAGTTGACTCGAAGGGTAAAACAGCGTGAAATGATACGGCGACCCCATAATACCACCATAATCGATATACACATATTATATTCTGTATATATTTAATTTGCGGCCGTTATTAAGGTCTCCTGTTCGGAGGCCTAGTGGAGAACTCTGGAAGGCCACAATTCCGTGTAAACTCTTAATAGTGCATCAAATGATGATGTTTTAGATAAGTCGTGTCACTCGACTCCCCCCTTTATTACTAAACGTTACAGATTTCTTGATAAAATGAGATGGATTTAATGGTCTAGATGTTTGAAAATATTCAAATTTTATTTATCAAGTAATCTGAGTACCGCACCTATTAGGTTAGTAGGAAATAACTAGAAGCGTGATAGTAAGGACAACCTAACTAAAATATATACAAGTCTAGACCGAGATGAGGACTAATATACAACCGACACCGTGTTAACCGAGGTGACAGAGAAAGATAGTGTTAAGGGTAACGACAGAAAGCGTCCTGGCGGAATAATGACTTACCGTAGTAGTCGGTTGCGTGTGCTAGAAAAGGACAAAAAATAAAAATATTCTGTCAGTTACATTTCTGTGGTAATGCATATATATTTGAACATAAAAAATTGAACCGTCGAATATTTTTGTTTTGAAAATATAGTAATTTATTTACATAAACATATATGTAAATGGTTTTATTAAATGGTATGATGGTATTCACAATGGGTTGGATATTATTAGTCAATTTAGTTTGTAATGAGCACATGCATTTGTAAGGCCGTGGCCCGGATGGATGCGGCAAACGAGGCCTAGAAACAAGGCCTGCAGCTCAAAGGTTTCAAACTAAATTTTCAAAGTCCATCTCACGATTCTTGCCGCGGTTTTCTAGTCCATGGCCTATGTACTTTCAAACTAGCGTCATGTCTTAGATTTCTTACAAATACTGTTAGCTAAGTAGTGGTATGCTTGTGACGTTAATTTGAAAGCAAAGTCAGGTTCAATCAGTCATGCTGGACACATTATTCGACCCAACATTTAATGTAAATAATACCCAAATGCGGGCGTAGCCAGACTCTAATATTACGATAATTGTTTTATCAAGTGTTATAATGTATATTACCAAACAATATATTTATACAGTCATAACAAACTAGCCTGGCTACGCTCTAGAATAATATGATTGTAAAGTGTATTAGTTACAAGACTTAATAGAATCAAACCTTATTGAACTTTTTATTATTAGAAATTGTCACACACACATCGAAAGTTCTTGTAGATGTGTGCTAAAGGTGTGATTCCATTCATTTAAAACAGTTTATGTATAATAGTGCATGCATTATGTTAAGCCTCAATATTGGCTTACGCATATATTTTTAAAAGATCCACGAATATTGCACTGCGTAATTAAAAAGGTTACTAACTACTTTTGAATTTTAGAAATTCTTACTACAATATATAAAAGGAAATAATTATAGGAAATTGTTCTATTTACTAACTAAGTATTATAGTATCAAAAATGTAATATTATACCATAACAAAAACGTTGCTTTTAAAGTTTTAGTAAAATATTTGATGAACAAATTAAGTAAGTATATAATTTTTATTAGTTCTTTTCATGCTCTGCAGTAGTTGAATAATGTCAAAATTGGCTGGTACAAAAAAAATAAGCTATAAAAGTCTTATTGTGTATCTGTACATATCTGTCGGTAAAAATTAACAGTTTATTATCCACAGCTTATATCGTCATTTCGACTAATCCATCAAGACAGTCGATGTAGTCGCTTGTAGATTAGTCGACTGTCGGAAAATCGTTCGCGCCTGCATTATACGAGTGTAAGACAGCCTGGCCAGCGTTGACAAACAGCGACAACAGTGCCGACAGCTACTGACTGTCGTCGCCTAACGTAGGTTTGTAGGTTATAACAAGCTGTTTAATTTTCGATTACCAGGTCATATTTGTAGCTATATGACTTTGTTGCTGGCGTAATTAATTAGTATCGTGGACATGATAAATTATTCTTATTCTGAAGTAGCGATGTGCAAAATTGCATTCGAATGTATTAGCGACACTTTACTTATAGTCAACGACGTGAATCAATAAATACTTGAGAGAGTTTGGATTGCTTTATCGTACACAATTATGATAATTCCCAATCTTTTAAAGCAGTAATATTTAACGGATTGATATTTTATTCGCATTTTTTTTTTCATTAATTTAATACCGTTACAAATGTATTAAATTTACTTATGTCGTTAACCGTACGTGCGATCCATTCTGGACCATGTAAAATAAGTACCGTATTGCGCACGTATTCAAATATCATTCGAAATCAATAACACGCTAACTATTTTGAGGCCTGTGCCCAGCAGCAGGACAGTAATGTATTGACAAATGAAATCTATTTGATACACAAAGATCTAAGACTACATACAACAGTGCATATTCGTGGACAAGTAAACAGATACTCTAATAAAATGTTAATAAGGTACAAATTACCTTTGCGCGGCCGCCACCAGTCCTCCATGTATCCTGCAAGCGGTGATGCATTGGAAGAGCAGCCTTTTTTTATGGTAGCACAAACACAAACATTGCACCACAATTCTCATGACAGTATTTACTTTTTTTAGTATATGTTTAATAGTTACAAGGGAAATGAGAGACGACACATGTTAAGCTGAGAAATAAAATAAAATTTTACTGCGAATAATATGCTGTTTAAAGTTATTTATCTCATAATATTGTCTTCTGTTTACGCGAATGTTATTCATTGAAATTAAACTACTATATACGGATTTTATCGCGTTGTTTATTTGACACTGTTACAAAATTTTTTGAAAAACTTTTTTATCTCTTCAATTTATTTACTATTAATAAAATTATTTCTTTTTTATTTCATGTTTTTAAATTTTCCTAATATCATGATAACCAGCGTATTATCATAACTTATAACAATATTATTGTAATCTTAATTTACAAGTGTAAGAGACAGACATACAATGTATAATGCACCGTCTCTTTCTCTCGACAATGACACTGTTATCAAAGATGGTGGCCGTGGGCCTCCATGCAGGTTGTATATTTACAATTCAAAATAAATTTAAACAGCATTTCAAAGGCCAAATTAAAACAGATGAGTGAAAAGTAAATACTGTTTTATAACTACAGATGTCGTTGGTTACAAAGGGTTTTTATCATTTGCAAATATGTATGAAAAGGAAATATTTTCATAAGCAAACTATTTTACTATAATTTTTTTTATTTTATGAAAACGATATGCAGTCTAAGAATTATTTCTATTCTAATATTTTTATCTAATGAAGTGGCTAGTATCTCTTTACTGGTATTGTTATTAAATTGTAGATTTCAATTTTTTTATTTATGTTACTTATATATTTTATAGATGTTCCCGTGGTTTCACCCGCGTTTATCGTTACTGCGCCGCCCCTGTGGGTCGTAGCGTGATGTTATATAGCCTATAGCCTCCCTCGATAAATAGACTATCCAACACTAAAATAATTTTTCAAATCGAACCAGTAGTTCCTGAGATTAGCGCGTTCAAGCAAACAAACTCTTCAGCTTTATAATATTAGTAGGTACAGATTCGACATTGAATTTTAGGTAATATATTGATAATAATTCAAATTCAGTTATGTTGCTATATATGTCATTTAAGCAACATAAGTGCGAAAAATCCAATCTTAAATTAAGAAATCATAAAGTGTTATTTAAATTTACACATAAAATAAAGTCACAGATCACGACGTTAGTAAGACGTAAATTAAAGCATTAACTTGCGTTATCTACTGGGATCTCAAACCACTTAATTAACTTTCACGACTGACCAATTTAATACAGTGCAATTAAACATTATATAAGGAAGGACATAATGAATCTTATTATCTATTCCCACTTTACAGTGTGTAGAAAGAAGTAACTATACCAGTTTGATAATACAGGCCACATCACAAATAAATATTATTTCTATGAAGTACTAATAGGGTAGTTGGCTATGTATGATTACGCATGTAATTTTTACGCAAAAGCAAAAAGCTTTATAAATAAACTATTCTGTTAAAACAGAATCTAAATTAATTGTAAAATGAAGATGAAGAAACATTAACACGTAATGGGATATCTTGCTATCCCTCACGCACGTCTGCAATTAAATAGAATTTACGACACAATTTTTATAGCGCATCCTTTTCTATGATTTGTCAATTACGTTTACTACTTAATATGAAGAGCTTCATGTTTAATATTGAATAGTTTTAATAAAACTTTGTATTTTAGATTTTGGGTAATTCAACTTTTAAATTGAAATAATAAAACAGTATTGTCAACTACCCTAGTATCAAGGGACATTTAAAAATTAACTCTTAGATTTATGGTCTTAATAATTTAATATTTGCAAATGACATATCACTGTTAAACCGACACCCAGACATCACAGTTAAATTAATTATTTTCAAAATGGAAAATATTAAAATTCTCAAAAAATATGTTATTTGACAAACACATACTTAATAATTTATGTCACACACAGACAAGTCCAAACTCCCAATATTATTTCAGATGTAATTAGTTTTTCTTTCAATTGAGAAAACTGCAATATAATATAAAATAAAAATACAATTATCCTATCTATAAAATATTATAAGCCCCAAAAGATTATTTTTTGGACAACCAGACATACACACGCCACTTTATGTTTATATAAAACCTACATCGAATTAGTGCTTGCAAAACTAAAAAAAATTCAATAAATTAAAATACTAACTAAATTGTCTGGCAGAATGTTAGCTTACTGACTAAATGAAAAGCTTACCATCTCGCAGTTCAGTGACCCCGGAGGCTGTGGTCTGAGTCTGTTTCGCATATGTGACATTCTCCTTAGGTGGAATGTCAGTAGATTGTACTGAGACTACTTGCAATGCTGGTGCTTTCTTTGGACCACTGGATAAAAAAAACTGTGTGTTATAAAGTAGGTAGGTGTCATGTGGCTAGTTCTCTAGGCGTATTTATTAAACAAATGAATTCGTAGATAATACCTAGATTATCTGCGACTTCGTTTGAGTTGCTTAAAGTAGCCTTTCCTTGTCTTCATTAGATTATTAATAATTTCCATATGAATTAAGATCTAAATCCATTCAGTAGTTTGAGTAGACAAAAATAAAAAATCGTTATGAGTTGCCTTTGCATTTATAATACTGGTTTGGTTGCAATGGCATCATGCTTGTATTTTAACACTAATGTTTGCCAAAGGTATGATACCCACTTTTCACCAGCTATGAATCATTCAAACTAGAATGTTCTGTCACTTTGGATAAGGGTTTAAATCCTTTCCAAACAGAACATCAAGCATAGACCAACGAGATCAACTTAATAAACGATTTCGTTTATGCTATTGGACTAAAGAATTATGCAGCATAATTGGCTGTCTTATAAACTCACCCATGTGCAGGTAGACTAGATTTATCAGTGTGTGGCAGGCTAGCATCAGGTGATGCCGTCTGCGGTGGCGTAAGAGACGTCATGGAAGACAGGGAAGACAACACGTCTTTGACTGGCGCCACGCCCAGAGACGAAAGCATCTCGTCTAAATCGCGCCGACTGTCCAAGCTGGACGCGGCTGATGCACGTTGCTATAATGAAAGACATTGGTGATGTTTAAAAAATTTATCAAGGTAGATATATTAGTTCTAGAAACATCTATCCACTATACAAACAACCCTATAGCTGCATGTATAGTGGATAGATGTCACAGCCGATATAGGTATACCTAGTAGACACCAACAGGTTTACCTAAAATATGTGTAACTAAAACAAGCAAAATGTAAATCGTTTTAGGAATATATAGATGCTGTTTCACGTCACATTATGGGGGTGACAAAGAATGTTTAGGTACAAAGACAAGAACCTCTAACCAAAGTCTTTTTGAATAGGTGCTAACATTTCTGTTATAAAATCTATAGAAAGTTGTATGCTGAGTTAATGCTATTGTAAAAAAGTATGGAAATGCACAATTTATGTGACACTATACTTTAGTACGTGCGCTGCGTCCTTGACATAGAATATAGGCATCGCGTTCTCGACAACTATATTCAACCCATCACTATTATGCAGAACTTTGCAAATTCGTACTAAGAGTACAGATACATTCCTTTAATGGACCAGCATTTTAGCTGCTGTCTAATCTCCCTAACTCAAATGTATATAAATTTTCAAGATGTCAGAACCTCCACTCTAAACCAAACGTATATAAATATTTAAAATTAGAGATGTAAGAAATGGATGACTATAAAACAAAATATTGAATACTGGCTTAATGGACACATCAGACAACAGCATACAGTTATAACAAATTGTCACAACAAAACAAAACCAAGCAAACAATCTGTGATATCACACTATTGTAATGGATTGATTCTGATTTTAGCTTATTAGAATCTAAATTGAAATAAAATAGATGTATGTATTAATATAAGACATAAACATACCAATGCTTCTTCAGCATCTTTCTGTTCTTTCTCTCTTCTGCGACGATCTTTCTCTTCACGGAGAGCTTGGAGCTTCGCTTTCTTGCGCTCCAGCTCAGCCTTACGGTCTGACATACTCGACATGGTTTCTATAAAAAAGATGATATATTATTAAAGACTTAACATTGAAAAAACCTTACAATTTTGGGCTCTATTGTGTTTTGTTTTTTAACTTCAATCTGGGTAATCCATGTGTTCAGGCTTTTTGGAAGTGTGAAGCAGTTTCTCCAATTAGAAATTTCTTTTTCATTTGTTTCAGTTGCTAAGGTTGATAACTGTCTATCTTGTTGTGGGCTAGTTTAGGCCCACAACCCACAAGCGCCTATTGGGTGTGCGCGTTCCACTAGCGATTGACCAGCGCCGACGTTGCTGCCTGTTTACACGTAGTTTGTCGATACTCTCCTGACTCGAGAGCACGTTAGCGTTGCGTCAACGCGATGCGAGTAGCTCAACTAAGACAGAAATGTAGATGGGTTTTTTAGCAATTTGTACTGAAATACGTATACAATGTCACATTTCATACTATATTGTATATTTGCATGATTATAGACGATTCCAGCACTAGTCATTAATCGTGTCGTAGGTGAGTCTAGTAACATTTAAACAATCGACACAAAGTACACTAAGATTTAGGACTACAGTTTCTGGATCAATCAAATTTGGGAATCATTTGGGGCAGTGGCATTGCCGAGGCAACCACTTACACCATTTTGCCACCTGTGCTGTTGTATACTGTATGATGTAAGTCTTGAAAAAGCGTCAAAATTATAGTAATTAGTTCTAGGGTATAAATATAATCAACCAACAACCACATCAGCTTATTAAACTTACTGATAGCATTTAGTAATAGAATGTGCACACAATTACATTGTGTCCTTGTGGCTTTAAATACATCAGAAAGAAAGAGTGCACATTTGTAGATGAGCATAAGATCAGGCTCTGGTATCCATGACACATATAACACAAGAGAGTTAGACCACATAAGAGGTGGTTAGATGAAATAAAAGAGGTACTTGGTCTAGAACAGCCTTGGATAGAGAGTTGTGGAGACATTTAGGGTAGGCCTTTGCTTTAATGGCACACAGGTAGGGGCTGAGGAAGCAAATCAAAGAAATATAATATTTTTTATGCTATAAAGCATGTATTCGTATCTGTATAAAAGGCTATTATTATTATTATTATTTTAGATATATTGCTGCTATTGGAAGACATGCCTTAAGTAATAATTACCATTAATGGATATGGCTGTATTATCTAGCCATCACAAAGGTAATTCCTAAAAAACAGATCCAAGCTCCTGCCTACTGTAAGCTGGTTGCATATTAGAAAATCAAAACTTTTCTGAGCAAATTTCAAAAGAACAACGTACAAATCAACAAAGTTTAAAATAACGATGGTTATTTGATCAAAAGTTTAGCTGACCAAAGTCTAGAATATCAATGTTTATATTATTTATTAGTTACACTATTGACCAAATCGTTTAAAAGTCAAAATGGATTACTGGATAAATTAATCGCCGATAAAGTTTTAATTGCCGATAGCCGTTATATCGAAACATAAAAAACCGATGTCCGAATGCCCGAAAGGATGAAACCCCGAATGGACGAAATACCGAAATAATATATGAAATAAACATTTAATAAACTGGCTGGCTAATACTTAGGCCATCCGTACGATTCCGACTCGGAAGCGGTAGGTTGTGTTAGGTTCTCTTTTGTAAACCCACCCAGAAATAGGAGCCTCCGTCCAAAACTCCCATTAGTTCATTAATTCTTCGGGATTTTTAACTTCGGGATATGGATCTTCCGGATTTTAACCTTTCGGGCAAATGAACTTTCGGGATTTAAAACTTTCGGCCATTGTTTGGCCAAACATTCGGCGTTTAATTTTTCGGGATTTCTTCCATAGGTATTTTAAAATATGGTCTTTTAAATTTTGCTATTGTAACACGTACCCGTATGTATACTATTTTGAGGCACTGTTATCATAATTTTTGGACAAATTAATGTGTTAAAATTAATGATGTACTTCAAATATAAGTATACCTACATTTAAAATAATAATTCTTAATAAGAAATCATTTGTGATTATAAAGTTTGATTAGTTATGATTTGATATTTTAAAATTACATCTAGCAACTTTTGATCAGTCGTTCATTTGATGTCACATACATTGGGATTCTAAAATTTTTCTAAATAAAACATTTGGTCATTTAAATTTTGTTATTTCGTTTATTGTTCTTTTGAAATTTGCTCGAGAAAGTTTTGATTTTTTAATATGCAACCTGTAAGCTTTATAGATTGCAAAGAAGCACATGATCTTCCTGATGGTAAAAGGTACCTTAAGTTAGCATTAGAAGGAAAAGACTAATGGGGATACTAGACCTGCAATGCTCTTGCTCACAAAACAAAATGCAACAGTATACCTACTATATATGTGATACAAAGTAACAATAGGTATGAAACTTGTATCTAGTATTACTGTATTGATTTATTTCATTTTAGAAATATTATATCTTAAGTATTTTATATTAACCCTAGAAAGATAATCTACGTCCGCGAGACGTATGGCAAAATAAACCTTTGTTATTTTTTTCTTCATTATTAGCCGCAGCATGCTAGCCACTTTAGTCAACTAAGTCGGTGGCCAGAGCTCGCGGGGAGAGGCAATGGAGCCACGGTAGTTACGCTCAATAAGTAGATACAGCTATGTCGTACGTCCGCGAGACGTATGATTATTTGGAGAACATAACAATTACGTGTGCCATGAGAAAGACTAATTATTGTAGTAGGTATTGTGTAAGTAAGTTTAAGTGAAAAAGTGCCAAATATGCCAATATAAAGACCGAAAGTGATTTTAAATGTTCCTTTAGAAGAAAGTTAAGTTTTTGTTGATTTGTAATGAAGTTTATGATTTTTGTTTGTAAATATTCAATTATACTTTATTTTTGTTAAATGATCGTTTAATTTCATTAAATAATATATAAACAATCATTTGAACCTATAACGCACGATAAAAATGACATAGCCTTAATAAAAAACCAACCTAACTTAACACACATCTGACAGACGTATGATTATCTTTTACGCTAGTTTCTAGATGATTATCTTTCTAGGGTTAAACAAGTTTAATACTTTTGGGAATAAGGCGATAAAATTGTATAATATTACTCCTCTAGAATGATAATGATGCATTTAAGTACCAAAATATCCTTTTTGAGAAATACTTAAATATATTCTTAACTTGTTTTGTTGCTATCTTTCTTTTTACACAAAAATGCAAGTTCCTCTTTAGCAAAAATACTACTATATTACTTAAAAGTCAATGTTGCACTCAGAACTGTAGTTTGTCAAGTCTTAGAATATAAAACACAATTGTGTCTGGCTGCTAGTGTGACGCTGCAACTCAATAGGTCAAAAAATTTAAGTTGTTTCTCATTATTATGAGAATTAGAAATGTTTGCATTTACATCAATGTTGTTCTGGAGTGGTACTTATAAGAAGTGTATATTTTGCCTATCAATTTAAGATGAACATGCAAGTTGTCATTTTTGGAACGAAGTTCCTTACGGCAGGCTTGGAGGGGATAGGGATTTTGCTGCGCGACCGAACTGAAAAAAATGTGATAGTATAACCGTAAGAAAAAATCCGTGGAAAAAAGTGCGTGGAATAAAACCGTTAAATGAGACGTGCGCAGGCGCGACAGTCGCATACACAAGTGAGTAGTGTATAATACCAGGATATCAGAAATCACTAAATGACCAATATATTTAAATGTTTGGAATCATTTAAATATATTGGTATAAATGAATATTCTTTATTCTATATAGTGAATTGAGCACGATTTTTTTTGCAATTTGTGTCGATTCTACATTAGCCGAAGGAACTTCGTTCCTACCTGGTGTCCCACGACACCACATAATTTTTTTCTTCAGCTTTGTGTTGAAGCTCTCTCTTTCTCTAATAGTTCATGGCAAATACACACAATATAAAATGGATCAATGTACTACAAGAAAATAGAACAAACTGTATTTATATTGTTTTACACGGAATTGCTAGAAAATAGAACAAACTGCTTGCTTGCTAGAAAATAGAACAAACTGTATTTATATTTTTCTACACTGATTGTTCTAAATATGTACAAAAAAGCTATGTATCATTTTTATAAAAAAATTAAAATGTTCTACAATTTAGGCTAAAGTACACCACTACTCAACTATAGTTAAGTAAAGAAACTGTTAAAATATGTAATGATATTCCTATGTTTTAAATTGTACTATTATTGTATGTTAAAAACAAAGTTTAAAGTAAATATAAAAAAATTAATAAAACTTACTTTGTCAATAACTTTTTTCTACACTTTTTTTTTCTTTCTACACTTTTTTTGTAATAATTTTATATTGTATTTTTGTTAATACTTGGATTTTACAGAATACCTGTATATATAAATAGCGTCCGGGCATGTCAAAACAAATACTATAAGTCAATAGGTACGCGGAAACTCGAACTTGTAGTTCTTCTTGAAGCGAAAGTCAATCCAAATAAGACATGTCTGATGTCATACGTCGGTCGCAGATGATTCATTGGCAATGTATTTGGAGAAAATATTATACGCTTACCTGTTAATCACTTAGCTTCTTATACGGAAAATAACATTTTCACACAAGTTTATAATAAAATATGCCGACAAAACGTGGCAAATAAAAAATGTATGTAACGGGATAAGGTAGCACAAAAACACGAATAATTTATGCAATTAACTTTACGATTCTCATACAATTCCAATAAATTATCTTTTTTTTGTGGTTTAGCTTTTATATTGTACCAAAATACTCAAAATTCTTTCTCAAATATCGAAAAATGTATCGATCAACACAATTCCCCTATTTCGGCAGAAAATGCAAGTGTTGCAAGTATCGCCGCCTTTAGACCCAAGTTACACAGTTGGTTTGGATCAAAGTTTGGATAATTATAATAATGATAACGTTAGTTATTTTTGTAACAAACATTTTTTATAACATAAAATATTATGTGAATATATTCTCTTTGCTATTTCCATTATGTCATATTATTTATAGTGTATTATAGAAAAATATGATAACTGAATCTACGGAAAAGAAGTCCACTCTAATTTCGTAATTATTACTCTGGTAATGATACGGTTTCGTTCAACGTTCAAATACTGTATCTAAAATATTGAAAGATAAGCTGGGATAAATCAGACAAATAATTAAAACCATTACATACACAATTCACTATAAATTGTTGATGTTAGTTTTCGTGTCCTTTTAATAGTCTTTTTATACGATTATGTTTCTTAAAATATAGAGAGAGAGAGTATTTATAAAATCTTTATTTTGTTTTTAATTGTTTATGTATGTTTAGGAATGTTACAATCACAAGTTCGTTCCATAACTTTTCGTGTGTATAACTTAAACGTCAAAATTACATTACATTGATTGGTTAAGTTAATAGACTAAAAAGTTATGAGCCAATCATATTCAACATATAAAAACGTTTTTGTCCACTAAAACATACTTGGGTGTTGTCCGGCTTGATGATTGTAACAACGCTAACGTAATGATCAAACAGTTTTATTTGATTTTGTGACTGATACAATACGTTTAATATAATAGTACTGATTATAAAATAGCTATGAAATTATGATGAGTGGTTTTGTGTATTATTTCTTTGTTTTGCTTAGCTGTAGCATTACAAATTCTGATGCAGGTTAGTATAACGATTATTTTAATTTACGTTTTGGTCCACATTAATCTAAATATTCCTGTAAACAATGCACGTGTATTTCACACATGAGACTTATATCTAGGATATTCAAAATTTAAGCAATTAAGTATAGGTATCACTTTCTTTACATCTTACTGCGATAACTCCTCTCAACCTTAAAAATAACTTGGCCAGAGTTATTTTCGTAAATAATAAATAAGTAATTGCATAAATAATGAAACATATATAAATCGCAACTTGCTGTTTTCAGATTCCTCTGTTAGATATTACTATGACTACGAATGTAACGAACCTCTAGTTATAAATGCAAAATTGACGGCTACATCAAGCCTCAGAGAAAGAGGACCAGAGAATGCTAAATTATATGGTAAGTGAGAAGAGTGACATGTGTTTATAACATATTGTGGTCAATATTTATATAAGAAAATAGCATTTCAATATGATGTTGAAATTTTTTAACTTTCATCCTATACTCTTCTATACCAGTCCTATTCAATCTGTCTACTATAAAGTATTGCATGGTGTGATATGGTACATTCCTAGAAAAATACTGGGAGCATGAGACAATTATAATTCAATAGCAGTCTGAACTTATAGCTCATAGAAAAATCCGTCACTTGTTTATGGTTAGCAAAATAAGTTGATTATGATAACATTTTGGTCAATGAGTCATAATATCATAAATCACTACCATAAAATTAAATATTGTCCAGAATATGTTTAAGTTTTATAGTAAGATAATGGGTAGATTTTATTTTATTATTAAAATAAAACATTAACTTCTGTAATTATACAGGCTGATTGGTAAAAGACTGGACATATTGAAGGAGGGTACTCAGTACTCAATTCCGAGTATCTAAAAAAAATAGGTACCTAAAATTTGAGCTAAAACCTCTGCCCCCGCCCCTAGCTACCGCACCACGCACTTCCGAATTTGCACCCCTGCTCGTCCTTTTCTTATCAAAGGTCATTAGTCACGACAGCTGTGTGCGCATTTTATGGATATTTCATACAAATTTTCATAAAGGTTTTCTTTGCAGGTTATACAGATTTTATTTTTATTTCTTTTTTAAATGTTACGTCTGACCATAAATTATCATGTCCTTACGTATGTACAATGTTTAACCAGTCACCCTGTATATCAAAGAAGTTAACGTTTTGAGAGTGTAAACATGCTGATAAGAATAAGTGTTTAGATACCTCATACATATTTTTACTTAAATTATGCTTTTTTAACTAAAATAAACCGATACCTATTTGGATGTGCTTATTACTGTCAGTTCATGCTGTATGATCAGTGTTATTAATTAAATTAAATTCAAAATGGTAATTGTGTTTCTCTGTACTCTGCAAACATTATACATAAAAATATGTTCTGCATTTTGTATGAATACATTTAACAAACAATTTATTTTTTGCAGACCAGACTTATCACAATAGTATAGAAATAACATTGATCATACCTTAAGGGATTATCGTTGATGATTGAAATGCAAGGAATGGTCACATTACAACTAAAGGCGGAAACATACTTACGTATCGTGGCGTGTCGTGACGCGCCAGAAGCATATCGATTTCATACATTTCACAGAACGCGTCGCGACATGACACGACATGCAAATATGTCCCTAACCATATTAAGTAAATGTATGAAACTGATATGCTTCTGGCGCGTCACGACACGTAAGTATGTTTCCGCCTTAACACTGCCATCTTTTCCATGTTGGAGAAAATGTAAATTATACAGCTATCATAATTAATGTCACATGCAATTTAAAGTGTAGTACTAAGACTAAAGGCGGCTGTACACATTGGGCCAAGGTAGGGGGCCAACGTGTAGCGATCTACTTGGCGGTATGTTGATACCGGTATGTTGATGTAAATCTCTACACGTTGGCCCACTACCTTGGCCCAATGTGTATATCCGCCTTAAGACGTAATGTGCAAATGTAAAGAGACCAGTTCTTCACTAGAGCTCACTACATTTGCCTTTGCTGCACTTAAGATTTTGTACTGGTTTATAATGATGCAAAGTTACCATATTAGTAATTAATATTTTTGTTTGTATATGTTTAGAAGGAGAGTTGAAAAGTATTATTAATACTTACTAGCTTTCTTTGTAAACATAGTCATAAAATTTAAATAAAGTATTATAAATCAGTCAGTCAACACACTATTGTATTTATGCTGGAGAATGCTGTAAGAAGAATCAATCAAAATATTATCTTAGAAGCTATAAATTAGTCTCATTTTTATTTGGGGTTTAAGTCATGCCATTGTTTTTGCATGTTTGTGTGTTTTGTAAGAAATTCAGTTGCCAGAATTTTATTTCGCTTCTTAACCTGTGAATCGCAAAAAAGACAATAATAAACGGAGAGAAGACTGAAAATAACAGGATTCATTCATCTGCAGGTCCGAAGTCAATATAATACAATCTATAACTGGACCTCAATCAGAAACCTAAGTAGATTCATTGCTATCAATATGGCAAGTTCTAATGTGAGATGGGCATTCAATGCTTCAATGTGGACGCCTACCACAGATGAAATTAACGAAGCTTCCAGTTACATCCAATTGGAAGAGAAGCTCAGGATATCAAAATTTGTATTCCAAGATGATGCAAAGTCATCTCTTATTGGACGATTGATGTTAAGAAAGTTTGTACATGAGTCAACCTCTATTCCTTATGAGCAAATACGTTTTACCAGAGATTACAAAGGCAAGCCCTGTTTGGCTAATGCTGGAGATAGACCAGTAACATTCAATGTGTCTCATCAAGGAGATTTTGTAGTACTGGCTGGAAACAGAGACAGCAGCATCGGCATTGACGTTATGAAACTTGAACCGCCAGCGAATAAGAACATTCCAGAATTCTTCCGACTTATGACAAGACAATTTTCACGTAACGAATGGTCGATGATACGCGGTTTTCCCACGGAGTTAGAACAGATTGCGTGTTTCTATCGAACTTGGTGTCTTAAAGAGAGTTATGTGAAAAACGTAGGGGTCGGGATTACTGTTCCCTTGAATGAAATAAGTTTTTCGATTAGTACACGCAATATGGAATTGGGGAAGTTAGTGACTGATACGGTTTTGTACGAGAGGAACGTTTTACAAAAGGAATATGTGTTCGAGGAAACATTATTGGACGATAAACACGCTGTTGCGGTGTGTTTGAAAGTTGGAGAAAACTCGCAATATGATCCTTCGCCGTATAGCTATCTGACTTTTAAGGAGATTGTCAAAGACGCGACACCTTTATATGAACCGGATAACCAATTTAGTTCTGATTTTATGAAGAAAGGAATAAAAAACTTTTAGATGTATCGGTTCGGTTTTTATGTGCTAGTGATGTTTTCAATTGGTCGTGAATATTTAGATATACATATTTGTGTAATGACTAGATATGTTAAGGGATACTGGTTTAGATTTTACGTAGGTTTAGGGATAAAAATGTTATTTTTTCTTCATTGAATGGAATAGGGAAATAAACGAATTAAAAATAAACAAATTCTCATTTCGGACTAACTACCTAATCAAAATTAAATAACAACAAAAAATCCCTTAAATACAAAAAGAAAATTTTCCTGTGCACCAAAAAGGTTTGAACGCATGGACGGCATCGGAGAATGATTTCGACCAGCAGCTGGTAATAGACCTCGGTACTGTAAAGAACATCACGAGGGTGGCTACACAAGGTCGAGCACATTCCCAGGAGTTCGTCCAAGAGTATCATATCAGTTATGGCTCAAATGGGCTGGACTATGTGCAGTACAAAGCTGCTGGAGGCGAAGTTAAGGTAAAAACTGTGTATAAAAAATTACGACTAACAGGTTGAGAGGTACGGTTTTGCATGTGTGTTTAGCTAATTTTATTTTTCGATTTATTTTTGTAGTTTGGTAGTAAATGGAGCTTTTTAAATCAGTAACATCGTTGTATACTGCTGGTTGTCATTTAATATTATACATTACGAGGACATATTTGATTAGACTCACATGAGCGGTATATGATACGCGTTTAGCTGATATATTGATCGATTTTATGACTGTCAAGGGAACGGAGGGTGTACGATAACTGGAACGATACGAAGCTTCAAATGTCATATTAAATTCGTTCACAAGTTATGAATGTGCTTCTTAGCTGTAGTTTTCAGTTTTGAACAAAGAGCCTTTGCCAGACTTAAGCTGGCTAAAAAGTCACGTTCCTCTTTGTAAATCGCCAGAACGATTAATTTGTCGTCATATTCATTGCATCGTATATTATATATCTTCAAGTAAGTTGCAGTAACTATTATGTCAAGGCTATCCAACCCACTTTGGAATGGAGCCATAATTTCGGTTTCATTTCATCTAGCGGGCCACTATATAACCAGTAACTGAGCTTTATGGGCATTTACTTTTGGTGCTCTTGCGTGCTTAACAAATTATTTAAGAAAATGTTATTTATATTGTATACTTGGTGACAGCTTTTTTAATAAAGCAGATAAGACATAAGGTTTGAATCATCAGTGTCAGACTCCTGATAGTACTGAAATGTGTAAGCCGGCCATTTGTGGCCGTATGTCTGGTACTGAACAGCTTTGCTTGATACCATAGGTATACTCTTGTCCATACACAGGCTGAAGCCATATCAATCCATTACTGAATAGCTCTTCTTCGTTGGTCTTCTTCTGTTTCACCTGATGCCATAAGCATCAACAGCAAGGATTTTCTAAAGCACATTAAGGTACATTTGGTTTTTAAGTTAAATCAAGGCTGTTACACATCGCAGGTCATATGTATATTATTTTTAATAGTTTACTAATTTCTGCCCGCGTCTTCGCACGCATGGATCCCATGGAAAAAAGGTATTCTCTGTTTTAATCCGGGACCGCCATCTGTGAGCGAAGTTCATCCAAAACGGCTTATACAGCGTGATTAAAACGTTTTTGCAAACTTTACTATTATTGTATTTGTAGGATACCAAGGTCACGATATCCCGTACACGAGCATGATGCACATAGCCAGTCAATTGTACCTTTTTTAATTACTTCGCTCTAGTTTGCATGTCCAGCATAATTACTTTCAACATTACACTGTTGTTACATTTCATGAATCCAATACGATGCCATATAGGTACAAAGAGAACGAATAAAAAAAATCATCACTATATATATATCGGCAATAATTAAAGAACGCAAAAAATATTACGAAACAACCAGTGGTGGAAATAACTAGATTATTTATTTATTGTTAATTAAAATATATAGTATAAAATAATTACACTGCTAACTTTTAATATTGTATGCTTAATTGAATTTGAAGCTAACTTGAAACAGTTGATATCCTTGTAAGAGTTCTCTCACAGAATACTATACTCATAATTTTACGCTATTCATCTGCAAACATTCCGGATTTGTAGTCAGGAAAGCGTCGGCCACTTTTCTCTGGCAACAGATTTGGATGAGGGCTGCGCGAATAGATTGTCCAGGCAGAGGCTATAGACATCCGTAATAGGTCTTTTGGTTACATTTCTTTGTTCAGTCAGTTTATGAAGGTGAAGAAAATAATGTAGACCCTTGATTGTTTCTGCCACCGCTATACGTATATGTATAGTTAAATAACGGTCAAATGTCGCCCTGAATTAATATCGTACTGAGACATCGTAATTGTGACAGTGTTCCGAGGCCATAAGTTCAAAGATAAAGTATTCAAAATAATTCATTATTTACAACGGCGTTATTCATACGAGACATATTATTCTAATAAGATTTTATAGCCTGTAATCGCAAAGAATTGATTTTATTCTTGTTATTAATAAAGCAGATTGTCATATTTATTGATAAACAGACGCAATGCAGATCAATGAGTCATAGTGCGGGTAGATCATATAAGACAATATTAATGTCTGCGAGAATTTGGCATATATTTCGGATTCAGATTCACTAAAGCGCTGTCAGCTTTAAAAACTGACGAAGCTGGTGGCAAAATGTTTCTGAAATAATACGTGAATAGTGCGTAAACAGTACCAATACTTACTTTAAGTCGAAGATTCCTGCTTGCTTTTTTTGGAGTGATAAGGCTTGCAGTTTTAACATTTATTGTCATCTATTATTATTTATTGTTAGCGGTCAACTAATGTTCAGTTTGTATTTTAATTGCAATGTTATTTACCCAAAATAAATGATTGAAATTAATGGCATTAGGTAACACCGTGCAAGATGTTGGCGTTTTAAAATTATTTTTGTAGTAAGTTTATCATACCATGACATTTTATCTAATCAAAATCTGTCGTTATCAAAGGCATCTTAGTAACTAAAGAAAATATAGGAAAATATTGATATCGTCGTACAATGTAGCGTGATGTAATATAACCTATAGCCTATCCAACACTAAAAGAATTTTTCTATTCGAACAAGTAGTTCCTGAGATTAGCGTGTTCAACCAAACAAACAAACAAACTCTTCAGCTTTATAATATTAGTATAGATAAATATTACTCGTTTTGCATATTTATTAAAATGTAAATAGAACGCGATTACTGATTCTAGAAAATTATATTTCAAATGTGTCCTCGTAATATAACGCAACGCAAATACTACAAACCAAAGCTAAGCTAATAATTTCTCTGTCTATCTTCTAATGGCTGAAATGAATTACCAATTTAAACCCAAATCTCCAGTTTAGTTTGATGAATATTTCGAGCGTCATCAAATCTTAAACTCAATACGTTTACTTTCTTTCAACCACTATGAATAAACCATTGTGTCTTGTGTCTTAACTTACAATGGGTTAATCCAAGGATAGTGGATTAGATTGAATATTAATTTCAGCCGTACTTATCTTATCGAGTCTATTTCTTATCTTATCCTAATCCATGTCTGAATGTGAATGGCAATGTTACATTTGCTTCGCCATCAACTATACTCTGTAGGATAGTCTGTCATTGAAATAATGGGCACTAGCTTCAAATGCCGCCATGTTTAATTATACAAGTGTAACAGTACTTCATTATACATTATCTATTTCATACATAATACAGTGTGTACAATACGTCGACCGTTACAACTACAATAGAATATTCTAGAGTGTCCTTCACAATCAGACCACTGAACTTACAACCACATCTATAACTTGACCCCTGTACCAATAAACGTATGAACTGCGGTCAATTGTTCGTTTTATCTTTTTTCAATAAACGATCGATCACAATATCAATTTCAATCAACGGTTATTGGTAGAGGGGATAGTCTCTACAACTGGAGTTGAATGGTCTCTTTCATAATACTTGAATAAAACAACCTGAACTCAAATTTCTGTATTTATTTTTATGGTAACAAACAAGGTAGCCGATGGATGGCAACCGACTACCCTCGTCTATGGACGTTTGTAAGAGATATTACTTTTGTCGTCGACCCTGTAAAGGAACTCTTTCTGACTTTCTTGTAAGGCATAAATATACCTAAAGGATAGTGTACGTTCACCATACCTTTGAAAACATTGTTAGCTTTTAGCACTTCTACAAAGACCCTTAGAAGTTCAAGTATTTTGAGAGAACCCTATATTTGTGGTATAGGCCTAACAATCCCTGTACCACGATATTCGCGCGACTGTCGCTAATGACCGCGTTATATAAACATATAGCGCCAGCGATAATAGCCTATGACAATGATTTCATAATACCAACTCCAGTTGGTTAGACTAAACATGGCACAATGACTAACATACGAATAACGGTGAAGGGACGTCAGCATGGACGGCACAGGAGAGTTCGTACTACCAGCACCTGACGGTGCATCTCAAGGAACGCAAGGAGCTACGTGGTATCGCCACGAGGGGAAGATACGCGACCGATGAGTATGTGTCGGAATACATGTTGCAGTATTCCGATGATGGGGAAAGTTGGAGACCGGTGACCAATGCTGATGGGTTTACGCAGGTTGGTTTTTGATGGGTGATGTTGGATGATATACTTCTCACATTGAGAAGAGGCCTATGCCCAGCTGTGGGACATATTATATACAGGGCTGATAATATTATTTATACAGGTGTCATTTGGTAAGACTGCTGTTTTCTTACAAGTGAATTAACTAGCTTCCTCAGGCAGTGGTTTACGAGCGAACCGATCGATGTGAAGTTAAGCAACGTTGCAGCAGTCAAGATCTTGATGGGTGACCGCTATAAAAATCACATACCAGCTAAAAGGGCTAAGAAAGCTAACAGCCTTTTTTAATATGTGACTTAAAATTGCTGTATCTCGATAAATATATTATTACAACTGATTTTTGTTGCCACTTAATTTTAGATAGCTTTTGGACACAGCTATGCTTAATATCACGGGTTCGACTCCCTCAGTAAGCAACCGATTTTGCAATCTACAGATAGTTTATTTGTGTTTAGATATCTATGTCAAGCCGTGCACGACACAAATTACCTAATATAACGAAAACAAACACAACTACCCATTTAAGTACCTATGTATATGAAACAAGCAATAAAAATCATCTTCAAACATAATTCTTCCAAATATTTACTAAAAACACTAACATTACTCATATAAGCCTTGGAAGAACAAATAAAATTCAACTTTATCTCTATAGTAATAAGTTTCAATGTCCTATAGATGTTCGAAGGCAACCACGACGGGAATACAGTACAGAAGAACGAATTCGAAGTGCCTATAATAGCGCAGTACATACGGATAAACCCGATGAGATGGCGAGACAAGATCTCTATGAGAGTTGAAGTCTATGGTTGCGACTATGGTACGTATTACATACTTATTTAAAAATATTTAAGGCTTCGTTTGATCCCATGGCATAAGTATGTTCTTGATCGAGAAGTTTAGGATTCGATTCCGAGAACGCGTTGTTGGGAATACGTTTGAGGTTTTGTTTGCAACCGAACGCGAAGTCCTGGGTATGCGCGTATACATACGACATCTATACGCCATATATAAGTCAGGCAGTGTTATTGGGCTTTTTGGTATGAAATCTGTTGTAAAAGGGGTAGATATTTTACCAGCTATGTAGTCTTAGGTCCCAAGTAGTCTATTTTGAATAATTTGCAACTGATCGCGAGGTACTGGGTTCGATTCTTGGTCTGGGAAAGTTCTTAATAGGATATTTAATATGACATCTCAGTAGCAGCAAAAAGGATAGACAGAGATGTATCATACCTATATCTTTCCAGCTATGGTTTTAGGTCCTACGGCACTAGGCTTGTTGAAAAAGTATCGATATATCGATGTATCGATATTTTTAACTGATATATATTGATCCGATGTATCGATATATCGATACAAAATATCCAATATTGAAAATTGTATCCAAAACGATATATCTTTTTATTTATTTATGTAACTAAATTCGCTGGTATCCAAAACCGTAAAAGATAGCAAAGAACGTAAAAAAATAACTGTATTGTCTATGACAGATGACTGTTGAGTAGTCTGCTTATTGAGATTTTGTACATTAAAATAATGTACATTTTGTATGAAAATTACTATTGATATTATTGAGCTAGGCTGAACTAAATAAATAATTATTTTACAACCACAACTTTTGTTTAATTTGTCCGATATATCGATATTTTTCCCTTGAGATATCGATGCTGATATTGATATTTTAATAAATATCGATATTTTTTTCCACTTCCGACATCCCTATACGGCACCTGTTATGTGGGAATTAAACCAATAGGCGCCTTTTAGAACAAACCTATTGCCGTCTATCAAACTCTGCGCTGCTACTAAAAAAATCCTGACAGAAAATATCAACAATACTTTGTCCGACCCGAGAATCGATACCGCGATCTCTTGTACAGTGTATGTGATATACTATCATTGCGCCACCGAAACATCTTATATTACCCACAGTTGCATAAAACAATTTTATAGATTCAAGATATTTATTTCTATAAAATAGTCCCCACATATTTTCCGACATGTCAAAAACTAGGTATATCAAATAAATAATTAAAACAATTTATTGTCAAGTTCATCAATTAGTTGACAATGCGTCTGTAAACCTGCGATGTCAAGGTTCTAGATGTTTTGTTGTTTGTCACAGTAGACCTTATCACTACTCTGGCCTTGATTATTAAATCGTTTTTATACTGTGTATGTGATAAACCCGAGACCTCATGCACAGCAGTCGCATTCACTACCGCTGCGCCTCGGAGGCAGTGGGCACAGCACGGGTCGGGCTAAGAAAAAGTTATTGGGTTTTTCTGTTAAGAAATCTCAATAGCAGCCCGGAGTTAGGAAGTTGGCGGTGTTAGACACCCCCGTACCTCGGAAAGCACGTAACGCCGTTGGTCCGGCGCCTGATCTCTCTCCGGTCGTGTCGGATTACCGTCCCATAGGATCATTAGAGTTAAGGAACAGAGAGTGCAATTGTGTTTGCGCACACACTTGTGCACTATAATAATCTCCTGCGCAGATGGCCAGTCTCCGTTAAGAATGGCCGCCGTGACCGAAATTCGGTCTGGAGGACATTATTATGTAATGAAAGTCCCTGAACCCTATAATTTGGTCTAGTGGGATTCCGAGTCGGGCCTACAAAAAGTGATTGGCTTTTTCGTGATCGTTGGTCGTTGTGGGTTTGAATCCCATACGGGACAAATACTATTTGTCTGATCTACAAATAATAGTTCTGACTCTGAGTATGCTTTGTGTCCGTTATCTGTATGTTAAATTTCTTTTTTTTAAGACATCGCTCTCACTGGTTGTATTTCCTGTACTTTATAACTAGACTCGAAACAATAAGTGGATTAGGTACACTATTTTTTTGTCCTGTGTGGCGATCGAACTCGCAACACCCTGCGCAGTGGCAAGTGTGACGCAACCACTAAACCACTACGCCATCCCTGCAGTCAAGATTGTTTTAATCTGTGATATCCCTGCGACACAGAGCTTGGACCATAACCCGGGTGATGGCTTACTAAGACAAAAAAGACTAATAACATAATTTTTAATAAAATTCTTTTATTCATAGTCGCCGACACCCTCTACTTCAACGGCACATCATTAGTGAAGATGGATCTCCTCCGTGACCCTATATCAGCTTCCCGTGAGGTGATCAGATTCAGATTCAAGACCAGTGCAGCATCAGGCGCTCTGATGTACTCCCGCGGCACTCAAGGCGACTATCTGGCACTGCAGCTAAGGGACAATAGGCTTGTACTTAATATTGATCTCGGTAAGTATTCTTGGTTAGTTCTAGATCATTTCCTCTTCTTGATGCTATTAAGTCCGTATTCTGAATCGTACGGGCAGAGACATGCTTGGCTATTGAAATAAGGCAAGACCAATATATTTATTTAACGTATTGTTACTATTTTATTAACCTCTGAGTCTTCCTTGAAGAGGTTAATTAAAATGCTATGTGTCTGTCTGTTAGTGACAGGCATAACCCCGGAAACACTGAACCGATTGACTTGTAACTTGGTGTGCAGACACCTTGGCGTAATACCTCGGTCGAGTTTGAATATGGGCCCTGTGGGTCAAAAGATCTCCGAGATATAGGGGTCACAAAGTCACATATATTTTAAATGGCAAAATATTGATTTGTAACTTGGTGTGCAGACACCTTGGGGTCATACTTTGGTCGAGTTTGAATATGGGCACTGTGGGTCAAAAGACCCTCAAGATATAGGGATCATTTCTTTTCATTACTTTTACATTTAAGACGAAGAGGTTGAATCCTGGGTTTTTAAACCCATCTCGTTACATATAAAGTAATTGTTACGCTTTAGTGTTTTTGTTAAATGCAGCGTTAACCGTAGTGTGAGGCGGCAGTCGGCAGTCGGCCTAGTCGCAAAGTTTCGACCGAGCTACCGGTACGACTAGTCGGCAGTCGGCAGACAACCAAGTGTAAATTGGCTATTATATAATAACATATTGTAACAAGGCAAGCTGGGCTTTTGAAAATATATATATGAAGGCACCGAGCGGCTCAAGATCAGTCCATGTGGAAAACGTTGGGGGTAGGCCTCTGTTCAGCAATGGATGTCTTTTGGCGAAAATAATGAACGTTCTGGCTATGGGATATACTTGTCGCGTGTTAGATAGCGGATTGTCATGTTACGTTCTAAAAAGGTGAAAATCTAACATGATCGCATTATGGCCGTTGTATATCTTAATATATAATAATAAATTACGTGTCACGTTGTTTGTCCGCTATGGACTCCTAAACTACTGAACCGACTTTGATCAAACTTCGTAACCATCTGTAATTTGGTCCAACTTAAAAGATAGGATAGTTTTTGTTTTAGACAGGCAAAAATTGTCTAATATGAAACAGACGAAATTGCGCGAGACAGCTAGTTACATAAATGTCACGATATATTATATGATAGAGGTTTATATTACAACCATAGCGTGTGAAAACACGTGTTTTCATAACAACTGGTGCAGTTATTGATTGGTGAACAAAATGGAATGGCTTGACCTTATTATATTACTTACTGCATGTTTGACATATTAAGCAACTTGGAAAGTCTGTTAGGGATTTGATTGACACAAATTAAATGTTGGCTTATGGTTGCATGCGATCCTGTGTTTTTCGGTTCGATTCCCAGGTTGTGTACTGTTGTGTGTATATTGGACTTTTCTGATAAGAAATGCTCAGTAGCTGCACCTAGTCTATAAATGGCACGTTAGAGCGGAAAAGGCTCACCCACTTTTACGAGTCTAAATAATAGTTGTGATACATCTCTGCCAACCCCCTCGGTGATGTATATCCTGTCTAACATGTTAAAGATAACCATTTACTAGGATTTTTATTATTGACGATAGAAGTTCCGGCGCAAGTCAGACGTAAACATTCATCGATCGTATCTACTAAGACTTATTAAACCTTCTTGCAGGCTCTGGAACATCTACATCATTGTCAGTGGGCAGTCTTCTCGACGATAACATCTGGCACGACATCGTCATATCACGCAACAGAAGAGAGGTCGTCTTCTCCGTAGACAGGGTCATTGTGCAGGACAGGATCAAAGGGGAGTTCTCCAGGCTTAATCTTAATAGAGCTGTAAGTACTTATACCTATATGTAGTTTGATAAACATGTACCACTGTTATACAGTGTTACACTGTTCTACATTCATCTCGTATGATTTGTCACTACACTATATAGTGACAAATCATACGAGATGAACTCGCAAACTATACATGATTTTTATAAGAACAATCTTTATATTCAATAATGGTTGGAGTTATAACCATTATTGAACTTGAAACAGAACAGATTTGTAAAATAAATAATATTGTATACTTCGTGTGTAAAAAGAGTGGCCGTGAGTATTTTGCCAGTTCTTGTCATTAGTTCTACGCTCTTGTTTTGCTGAGCAGGTAAATGGTAATGTAAATTCATAATAATAAGTGATGGCCTTTAGTATGGCAAGCGTTCATCGTAGCTTATGATCGCTTGTGCGTTGTTAAGTAGAAAAATAAATTAACGGTAGTTAAAAGAAATCGGTGGCGCTGTGAAAGCCAGCGAGAGTCTCACACCGGCCGAAATGCATTAACAGTTATGCTACTTTAGAGCAGCGATAGCTCAGTGGAGAGACCAACAGACTGCAATGCAGAGGGTCTCGGGTTCGAACCCACGTCGCGCACCTCTGACTTTCGGAAGTTATATGACCTTTCGAAATGATGTGCGTATTGATTGACAATTATCGCCTGCTCCGTGCCTCGGAAAGCACGTTAAGCTGTTGGTCCCGGCTGCCATGAACATCTATGGCAGTCGTTATTGGGAGAGTATCGACACAAAAATCCCACTGGGGCGAAGTGTCGCCGGTCTGCACTGACTGGCCCCCACATAAGATAAGATAAGATATACTACTTTATATACCGGTTTTCTGTAAAGAGATAGTACTTCCCCAGGCAAGCTAACTCATCCAAACCACCACGAAATAATTGGAAAGGCACTAAATAATACTATTGTTACAGTTCTACATCGGCGGCGTACCAAACTTCCAAGATGGTTTAGTAGTAAACCAGAACTTCACCGGCTGCATAGAGAACATGTACTTGAACGCGACCAACGTGATACAGGACCTCAAGCAAGGGTATGAATCTGGAGAGCCTTTCAAATTCCAGAAAGTCAATACGCTTTATTCTTGTTTGGTAAGTACTTTCAAATCATGTTACATCTATTACAGTGTCCGGGATATTCATGTAGTTGAACAGATTACCTAACTATGGCCACAATATAGCCAAAAAAAGAAGCTTTCCAACTTTTAATGTAATCATATTGTAAACAACAACTCTCGAACTAGGAATAAATCTAGTAGCCGGGGACTTTACAAATATTCGAACATCGGATACAAATAACCCGCAGAGTCACGACAACTATTTAAGGTTCACATAAAATTTTGTCCCATGTGGGATCTAACCCACAATGCTTACCGCAATGGCAACGGAGAGACGGCTACTGAAACCACTACGTCATGCGGGCAGACTGAGCGCTGATCCTTATATTTATGTATTATAGTACTCCTATCAATACTAATATTATAAGAATTGGTTTTTTGTTTGTTTGTAAGAGTTAAACTCAAAATTACTTAATCACCTTAATAATTCTTTCATCATTAGAAAGCTATATTATTACTGTGTAACATAAGCTGTATTTTATTTTAAAAAGAGTATTGTTACTTAAATAATCTAACCTACTTTTATGACAGCGAAGCCGCGCGCAAAGGCTAGTCACTAATAAAAGTGATACTAACACTACTTGTGATTTCAGGAACCAGCAGTAATACCAATAACTTTCCTCAAGGAAGGTTCCTACGCTAAGCTTCGCGGTTACTCCGGCGCGAACACGCTCAACATCTCTTTAGAGTTCAGGACATATGAGAACCACGGTTTACTTATATACCACAAGTTTAACACTGAAGGACATGTCAAGGTAAGATTTTTTTTATATCTCTGAGGCGCGTAAAATCTCATGTTAAGCGATTTTTGTATGGACTCTCGCAATACTTGTTTTACCAACTCTTTTTGAATAAAGAGAGAATTAGTGGAACATAGTAATTGCTTACCGTTTGTTTTCTCGGAACCCCATTTTACTAACTATTATTAGAGAGTGAGATAGATAAACTGCAACGTGGTTAGTGCATACTGTATTAGGGCTTTTCAATACTATTTTTGCATCAGTTTTACCAACTCCAATCAAAGATAACAATAAACAAAGATTAAAATGTATCATTTTGGAAAAGCTACTTACAACAAGCATCTGATACAAGGTTATTGGACTCTGATCTTCTGTATATTGCCTAGTATTTTCTTCCTGTTTTGTTCCAAGTTGGGCGTTACTCCTTATTCTCTACAGATTTGTGTTTGAACACAAGCTATTTGTTGTAAAAGGCAACTCTGCATTAACAATAATTTCTGAGCTGCTACTTTTCGAACGTTTAAACAACAAACAACAGACACAAGGAACGCTCAAGCTATAATATAGAAACTCTATACCACATTTCAATAACTATCGTCAACTTTCCCAGGTATACATAGATGAGGGTCGAGTGAAAGTGGAACTGGAAACACCTGGCTCTCCCAGGGTTAAGTTGGACAATTACGCTGAAGAATTCAACGATGGACGCTGGCACGCACTCATGTTGACTATGGCTACTGATAGCCTCACACTCGCTATAGACTACAGGCCCGTGAAGACGACTAAAAAGCTTCGGTTCATGACGGGTAGCACTTATTATATTGCTGGTATGAGTCACTTCATCTTCTTCTATTCTGATTTATTTTATATTTGTTGATGTTGTATGCACCGTTGACGCAGCGGTAGTGAATGCTGTGTATGAGGGTAATGGTTTAACTTTTGGGTCAGGCAGTGTTGTGGGATTATTATGTCAAGACATTCTAAGAAGTGGCATGTAGCGGCAGAGAGGACTATATGTTTCCCGTTATTCCACCTCTGCCTTCGTTTTAGGGATATAGGCGTACATATTAGTAATAGAGCCTCGCTGATTTCAGCATGAATGGGCCGGCTCGACCGGGGAAGGACTACCCTCTCACAGAATATCGACGTGAAATAGCAGTATTTCTACTGTTGTGTTTCGTTCGATGAGTGAGAGTGCCGGAGGCCCAATCACCCTCTTTCCCCCTTCCCGCTCCTTCTCCTTCCCACTTCCATTCCTAAAGGGTCGGCAACGCGCAAGTGATGCCTCTGGTGTTGCAGCCGTCCATAGGCTACGGTGACGACTTACCATGAGGTGGCTTGTATGCTTGTTTGCCAAATTAGTAGTATAAAAAAAAATGTATGTATGAAGTAGTCTTACTGATTGCTGTCAGCATTCATGGGACCGGCTCGTCCGGGTAGTACCATCGTAGTAGTATTATCCGTACTGTTACGGAAAAATGGGCTGTCCCCAGACAATCTCTCGGCCAAGGGGTCCTTTTAGTAGAAGTCTTTAACACATTGAACGCCATGCCGGTCATAAATGACCGCGAACAATACATTTTTTATTGTGTCTGCTACATGGCAGTCAATGTGTTAAAGTTCTCTAAATTTATAAACAATCTCAGCTCTGTGTATGAACCTTCCCACTGCTAAATAGCGGCCTCTTATCACTGTGAGAAGGGTTAGCTCATAGTCTAGTTCGGCCCAGTGCGGATAATTAGCTTAAATAGTAGTAAAGTTCAATAATAGTAGTGTCATAGTTTCAAAATTATGACATGGAAGTGTTAAATAAATATCGTGACAAAATTGGTATATAGTATTTTAATTTCAATGCTTATATCGAACATTGTTTTATAGGTGGTAAAGTACCTCCGCGTGGTTTCATCGGATGCATGCGCAAGATTGCGGTAGACGGCAACTACAGACTGCCGACGGACTGGAAGAAAGAGGAGTACTGCTGTCAAAACGAAGTCGTGTTCGAAGCGTGCCAGATGATCGATAGGTTAGTGGCATCTGCGTTTGCCTTTCCTACATTGTTATTTGATGATGTTTTACTTAAAAACTTCACAAAACAATAGCAAATATTAATGAAATTTTAACAATAAAGCTCAACAAGATTAGATTCTGGGATACAGTGGCGGTACCTTTATACAAGCACACAATGTCCGGCTTGTCTTGAAGTAATTTATTATTATATTTAATTTAAAACTAATATGCATTCAGTGTGGTTCGGTGAGCTTATTCACGACATGCAAGGTAATTTAAAGACTACAGATATAGCTAGGCGGTTTTTACTTTATTTTTTATTGTAAAAAAAGCAAATCAGAATTTTAATAATAAATCTGAAAGTGTAAATTCGGCACGTCCGTTTGAAAATTTTTATTTGCTAAATCAGTGAATTTTGTTATCAATATAGCCTAAGAGCTACTTTAATAAAATGTGCTAATATAGATTTTTGTTACAGATGTAATCCAAACCCGTGCGAGCACGGCGGCGTGTGTACGCAGACGGCGGACGAGTTCACGTGCAACTGTCAGGGCACTGGATATGCTGGCGCTGTTTGTCACACATGTAAATACGAAGTTACATTTATAGTTATCGGTTCCATAAACCATATGATGCAAGAAGAAGAAATGGAGTAGCTTTTGCACGCTGTTTTGTTGTTTTTTTTTATGAGTTTCATGTATTTTTTTTTATTGCGTTTTTCGGTGACAGACGAGCCAGCGGCCCACCTGATAGTAAGCGAGAACCGTGGCTCATACACATGGCTGTGTTTTCTTAGCATTACAGAAGCAATGTCAAAAAAACACAGCCATGTCGCTGCCTACCGGTAGGGAAAGGGGAATGGACCAGGATGGAGTTTAGGAAGGGAAGGGTGATTTGTCCTCCGGCGCTCTCACTCACCGAACGAATACTCAGATATTGTTATTTTACGTCGATCTTCTGTGAGAGGGTGGGACTTCCCCGGTCGAGCCGGCCCATTCATGCTGTAACCAGCGTGGCCCTACCACTCAAACCAATGTATCCTTAATAACTACTGTTCTATAAACCTGGTGGTTTTTATTCTTTACCCTACTAGCTCAGTGTGTTCCTCTTACGGATACGAGTACGGTATAGTTTCGTACGAGTCAAAAACTCGCGATCCACAGATAGCTATAACGAATCTTCTGGGTGCTCGTTGTGTTCGTTTCTGTTTATTAAAATCTCTGCGTCTCGTGGCTTATTACTAGTGTCTAGTCTTGTCTTGTCTTCGGTTTTGGTATTGGCTGCATGGCAGCCGAAATCGAAACTAAGCCGAAATTCGCTTTCGGTTTCGGCCGTAAAAACTAGTTTCGGTCGGACACTACTAGCGCCAGAATAGTTTCTTAATTCTAACAAAAAATATATTATTTAAAACTTTTTGTTAGATCAGATTCTTTTATTTATTTTGTATATTTGTTGGCAGCGATCCACCCGTTATCTTGCCAAGCGTATAAGAACGTGCAAGCAGTGTCGCGCTCGGCTGAGATCCACATTGATGTCGACGGTTCTGGACCACTTCCTGCCTTCCCCGTCACTTGTGAATTCTATTGTAAGTAATGACATCAGTTGTGCTCCGTAGTTCCATCAATTATAATAGACGTTAGAGGTATTCTTAAAAAATAACACGTAAATACGCATTGGTCTGTTGTTTTGTATCGAACAGAATTACGGATGAACAGTTTGCACTCTTTAGCTGTATAATATAGGTATTAAACGCATTGCGTATATCTTGTTAATGAAACATTGCGAGTTTTTCATTGTTTATTAGGATTTTGAGTTTTTTTTATGAAGAAAGAATAAACTAGTTAAAACTTTGACCAGTACGACGTCTGCCCAACTGTTAGGATAAGAAATAGATTAAACATTTTTTCTTCTTTAACAATCTGATATTAAAAAGCTTTTGAAAGATATTTTGGTAAAAATAAGGTATGAGTATTTTAAACCTATTTCAAAATATTTCAATATATGTATTATAACTAGCCAAGATTTATTAACCTGACTTGATCTATTTACACAAATATACTTTTACTATTATTATTTTGTATTAATTAATAAAGATTAGAGTATAAGGTACTCTAATCTTTATTAATTAATACAAAATACCTGTTTACCTGATCAATAATCTTCTCTCCAGCTGACGGGCGTGTCATAACAGCAGTCCAGCACTCCTCATCACAGAGCACGATGGTGGATGGCTACCAGGAGCCGGGCAGTTTCCGTCAAGACATCATCTATGACGCCAGCCGGCAGCAGCTCGAAGCTTTACTGAACAGATCTGACACCTGCATGCAGCATTTGGAATATATGTGCCGTCACTCTAGATTGTTGAATTCGCCTAGTAAGTGTTTTCTCTTCTAAATGTTTTCTTAACACACAAGTATTGTTCCTGGATAATTGTTGATCTTATCTGTGCTTAATGACTTCCTTGGTCAAGGAAGTGAAGATCCTGGAGCTCACAATAGACGAAAAGCTCACGTTTAATAGCCATGCTACAAATTTTTGCAAGAAGGCTGTTAACGTATATAAACAGATCAGCTGGGGACTTCACCCGGAGGTCTACCGGACCATCTACGTGGCCACGGTGGAGCCCATAATCCTGTACGCCGCCAGCGCCTGGGCGCTGGCAACTTGCAAAAACCACCGCCTATTACTTTATAAGGCGCAAGTTCGGCCTCACATGGAATACTGTTCTTATCTTTGAGCAGGGGCACCCCAGTACTAGCTTCTCCCTCTGGACTACATTCAACGGAGAGCGACTCGAATCGTCGACTGCCAGGATGTTTCAAATCGGCTAGATCCCTTGGCGCTGCGTAGAGATGTGGCCTCGCTATGAATCTTCTATCGCTTTAACTATGGGGAGTGCTTCGAGGAGCTGTTCGGTCTAATCCCTGCCGCCACGCCTCGCCATCGTTCTACGCGACAGCATTTTCATCCTCATCATTTAGATGGTTGGCAGTCCACAACTGCGTTTTCCAGAAATTTTCTGCTTCGCACAACAAATCTGTGGAATGAGTTGTCGTCTGCGGTATTTCCGGACCAATACGAGCTTTAAGAAAAGAGCATACTCCTTTTTAAAAGGCCGGCAACGCACTTGTAACTCCTCTGGTGTTGCGGGTGTCCATGGGCGGTGGTAATCGCTTACCATTAGGCGATCCGTCTGCTCGTTTGCCTACAATACCATAAATATATATATATATATATATAAACAGTTAATATAGTCATACTTTTTCGTAAATTTATATGAGTTTAATGTGTCTCTTAGGTGAGGAGTCGTCGTTCCACCCGTTCGCGTGGTGGGTGTCCCGCGCGGGGCAGCGCATGGACTACTGGGCCGGCGGCACGCCCGGCTCGCGCATGTGCCAGTGCGGCGTGCTGGGCTCCTGCGCAGACCCCACCAAGTGGTGCAACTGCGACGCAGAGCACGTCAAGCCTGAGGGTACGATATACACCGCACTTTTTATACACATTTGTTAATATATTACACTGTACCTCCAACCAGTGCTGGATCAAGGCAGGTTTTAAGATAAAACAAGATACAATTATGGAATCCTCCTGGCTTGCTTCTAATTCATTTTGTCATACCACCAAAGCGCGGTAGACGCTGCCTGGGACTTGGCGTCTGGAGCGGCCGCTCCATTCGCTCTATGGTGGGATCGACTCTGCTTCCAACCTAAACACGATTTAAACATTAGTATATATAACTTTACCTAACAAGTTCCTAAAACAAATTACCTGTAAACATTTAAAAATTAGGATAAACAATTGTGTCATCGATAAATAGGCGCTTGGAATTTATTTATGATCATTATTTTTATTTAATGTTTCTAAAGCAACCAAACTGTAAATCATTCTTAAACAAATAACATCGTCAATCATAAACAGTCATTCACACAAAAAATCTTTACTATTCAGATTTCCAAGTGGACGGTGGCGAGATCACTGAGAAGGAGTTCTTACCGGTGAAGCAGCTGCGGTTCGGCGACACCGGCTCACATCTCGACGAGAAGGAGGGACGGTACACGCTCGGACCCTTGCTCTGTGAAGGCGATGGTAAACATGCTTTTGTTTTGTGGTTTATTCATAATACTGCACGGATGTCGTAGTGGTTGAAGTGATCGCCTCACCCCTGCCACCGCGCCGAGTGTTATGGGTTCAATCTCCACACAGGATAAAAATTTGTATGCTTCATTAATAGTTGTTCCAAGTCTGGGTGTCCTATGTGTCCGTTGTTTGAATGTTTGTAAAGTCCCCCGCGACACAGGAATTATTGCTAGTGCGGGTAGTCTATTAAAAAAAAGAGAAATACTTTGATTTTATTACTTTACAAATCTACTAAGAAATACTGTAATATAAGGAGGAGGAAATACTGGTTATTAGAATGTATTGCTTTGTCTAGTTATATGTTTTGGAATTAACCTGATTTGCTAAAACCTAAAAATACAATATTGTCTTCTGTTTACACGAATGTTATTCATTGAAATTGAACTACTATATACGGATTTTATCGCGTTGTTTATTTGACACTTTATTAGAAAAAATGTTTATAATAATTTTTAATAATTGTAACAGTTTTCAAAATGTTGTAATAAAGTGTCAAATAAACAACGCGATAAAATCCGTATATGGTAGTTTAATTTCAACCTAAAAATACTTTCATGTATATTGTGCCACAGAGTTCTTTCAAAACTGGGCTTTTATAATTGCCTTTATAACTGTATACACAGAGCTTCCTATGCG
This sequence comes from Catocala sponsa, assembly GCA_963564715.1. Classification (NCBI taxonomy): domain Eukaryota; kingdom Metazoa; phylum Arthropoda; class Insecta; order Lepidoptera; family Erebidae; genus Catocala; species Catocala sponsa. The sequence goes on from OY751334.1 coordinate 7,082,422, forward strand.
CGTCTAGTATCTATGTAAATTGTATTGAGTCATAATTTATTTTTCTCAGATTTGTTCAGCAACGCGGTTACGTTCCGTATTTCTGATGCTATCATCACTCTACCAATGTTCGACCTCGGCCACAGTGGCGACATTTACTTCGAGTTCAAGACAACTCGGGAGAATGCCGTCCTACTTCATTCTAAGGTAAGGCAACTCTGAATTTCTTAAGTTATATGCATATTATTTATTTAGTTTATTACTGCTCATTTACCGGTGAAGAAATAAAAACTTGCATGTCTGTCTGTCATAACTCTGCCCATACCGAAAAGATGCTTGTGTCCAGTAGTGGACCAATTTACAAACAAGGTTGAGATTAGTTGAGAGACCGTTGGTTTATAATATTACTAGTCAGATTGTAAACTTGTGAATTATGTATTGATTATAAATTTTACAATATGAAACATATATTTTCATTATTTGTAATTTTACGATCTACATCCGTTAGATTAAAAATCAAAATGCATCACTGTAGAAACATGTGTAAAATTGTGTAATTTCTTGACACAATTTTAAACATGTTTCTATAGCAAAGTCACTGTAGTTGTTATTACTATTATTCTAATAATAAAGTCATATTCCAGGGCCCGCAAGACTACATAAAGCTCTCAATCATCGGCGGTGATCAGCTTCAATTCCAGTTCCAAGTCGGAGACACACCGCTCGGCGTGTCAGTGGAAACTAGCAACAGGCTTGCTGATAACAACTGGCATTCCGTCTCTATTGAGAGGAACAGGTTTGTTCTATCTTATATCCTATATGCTACCTTTATTTTTTTAGTAAGTCGTAAGTCAAAATCAAAAGTTGGTTAGGTCATAAGGTAACACTTATGAACGTCAAAGTTTATGGATTAGTGAATTTGCTAAAGTTACTTAATTTACATCAAGGTTACTTGTTAGGTTCAGGCAATAGGTTGTCGCTATTCAATTATAATTTCTGTATTATATAATTATAGGGTGTTACAGCTATTATATCATATTATTGACCATTAAAATCTAAAATCCAGGTATTTATTTTCCACTATTAACAAACTATGGTTTCTAGGAAAGAAGCACGCGTGGTAGTCGATGGAGCTTTGAAGAACGAGATCCGAACTGCCAAGGAGCCCGTGCGCGCGCTACAGTTGACCACAGGACTTGTGTTAGGCGCCGCGCTGGATCACAAGGATGGGTTCGTCGGCTGTATGAGGGCGTTGCTACTCAACGGTAGACCTATCGACCTTAGGTCATATGCTAGGAGAGGTATAAATCTATATACATATAATTCTTTGTATATTTATGTCACTGATCACCTCCTAAACTGGCTGCACCAATTTTGATGAAATGGATTGTGTTTATGTTAGATGGTTTTTATACACAATTAGACTCGATTGGCGCTGCTATCGGATTGCAAGTCAATGTTTGGGCAGGACAATGTCTGTCTAGTCCGCTTGTATATTAATTTATTTTTCTATTGAGTCGTAAAATAATTATTGTTTTTAACGAATTGACTGTCATATGGCAGACACAATAGTAAATGTATTGTTCGCGGCCATTTATGACCGGCATGGCACAAGCAACGTAACGCATATTATGGGTGCCATGTTTTTAAATTGTAATGCCATACTGTCATTATGTATCGAGCCATTTTTTTCTTAATTCCTTTCTTTCACTTCTACTTATTTGATGTGTACAGTCTGCTACATGATTACATTGTTTGTAGGTATGTACGGTATATCGGAGGGATGCATTGGCAAGTGTTCGTCGTCCCCTTGCTTGAACAACGGCACGTGCTTGGAGGGCTACGATTCGTATTCGTGCGACTGTCGCTGGACCGCCTTCAAGGGACCTATCTGCGCTGATGGTGAGTACAACACAATGTGTTAATAATTGTTGTCATCATTATAAGAATTAGAGCGTAGAATCACTACTGTGATCATGAATTAGGTAGATATCATATGTAAGTCACATATAAGCTAAGGTGTGGTTTAGAGGTTTTGCTCTAGCAGCACGGCTTTGGAAAGTACATCAAGCAGAAACATTGCAGTGAAATAATCATAGGGTGTTATTTAAATGGTTAGCATAGTATTGGTATTTTTGTGAGCAGAAATAGCTAATTGATCAGCAACTCATGGCCAGCAAACTTTAAAGAGATTAAACTAAGTCGACGGAGCCCCGGGTCGCGGGGCTCCTATGTTTGGGTGCGTTTAAAAAAAGGAACCTAACATAACCTAACACTTCGGAGACGGAATGCAGTGATTTGAGGCGTGTAGATGCTCGTCGACAAAGGCCAGGTTAAGAGCTCCTTGAACCGACGGGCGTGTATGAGGAATGTGATGAAAGTGAATGAAGCCAGAGAAGTGTGTCAGGATCGTAGCAAATGGAAATCCGTAGTCTCTGCCTACCCCTCTGGGAAACAGGCGTGAATCTATGTATGTAGATGCTCGTTATGCTGTGCAATATTTGCTGACCAATTAGTATTTTCGATGATCATTATATTTAATCCCATAATCATATATGCTATGTACCTGCAGGTAGTAAAATTCATTCAGCAGCAAAAGAACTATAGGTACATCTAAAGACTTGTCCCTTTACTGACGATAGCCGGATAAGTCATTGTCTCTTGCAGTGGTAGAGCGCAGTTAACCCTTTATGCAACGCTCGAATATTTCTACTAGATGCAAGGATCCTGACTATTTCTCATGTGCACGAGTGACGACTTATCAAAATGGCCAAATTTTGTTGTTACTTGTGTATACATTTCTAATGATATTATAATGCAAATGTATGAATTGTTTAACAGAAATCGGTGTGAACCTACGACCGAACTCGATCATAAAGTACGACTTCCTTGGTTCATGGCGTTCCACCATAGCGGAAAAGATCCGCGTTGGATTTACCACCACCAATCCCAAAGGATTCCTGCTCGGATTCTTCTCTAACATCACTGGAGAGTACCTCACGTTGATGGTGTCTAACTCTGGTAAGTAGTTCTTACAATTATCCTGTCAATGTGCCAGACATAATTGAAAACTATTTTGTCTGGTCGCCGGGGTGCCGCTGTGACTCAATTGGCTATACAATTAACCTATTGAGTCAGCAGTAATTTATTATTAGTCTTTCATTATTTATAGAGGCTTGTTCTTTATACTGTAATGTCAGCTTCATCATACACTAATCTTAATACAAGAAAACACAACAATAAATGGCATTATTACTATAGTAATACTAAATGTAGTTCATTAGTTAAGATAACTACCTTGCACAATATCTTAAATATTACCTAACTATTGAACTCAATAGTTAAGTAATATCTATATTAATATTATAAAGCTGAAGAGTTTGTTTGTTTGTTTGGTTGAACGCGCTAATCTCAGGAGCTACTGGATCGAATTGAAAAATTCTTTCAGTGTTGGATAGTCCATTTATCGAGGAAGGCTATAGGCTATATAACATCACGTTACGACCAATAGCTGCAGAGCATAAATGAAAAATGTTGCAAAAACGGGGCAAATTCTCGGGTACGTATTACAATACCGAAATTTAAAAGACCGTATTTTAAAATACATATGGAAGGAATCCCGAAAAATTAAACGCCGAATGATTGTTTGGCCGAAAGTTTTAAGTCCCGAAAGTTCATTTGCCCGAAAGGTTAAAATCCCGAAGATCCATATCCCTACGATTCAGACTCGGAAGCGGTAGGTTGTGTTAGGTTCTCTTTTGTAAACCCACCCAGAAATAGGAGCCCCGCTTCGCGGGGCTCCGTCCAAAACTCCCATTAGTTCTAACATAGAACTGTATTTCGTCCATTCGGGATTTCGTCCATTCGGAGTTTCATTCTTTCGGGCATTTGGACATCGGTATTTTATGTTTCGATATAACGGCTACCGGCATTTAAAACTTTCGGTATTTTGAATTTCGTTGTTTTTGACGTCGGTTTTTCAGTCATAGTTATTATGAAATTTCGGTATTGTAATACGTACCCAAATTCTCTTATGTGAAGCAGACGAAGTTGCGCGGGTCAGCTAGTTTAAGATATTGTAGTAATCTATAAGGTTATCAGTTATCCTAATGAGTCGCAGCGGCATACTTGCGGCCAGACATTTTAGGTTTTTGATAATATCTCGCATTCCAACAATTTGACAGTTAAATAAATAATTGTCGTGCCGAGTTTCATAGGCCATCACACACGATTAGTAGTAGGCGTAGACGGTAGCGTCTCACGTCATTCGAACAGCGAGATAGTCATAATTAATATGTAACATTTTGTGATAGGTCATTTGCGTGTGATATTCGATTTCGGGTTCGAACGCCGCGAGATCATATTCCAAGGAAAGCACTTCGCGCTGGGTCAGTACCACGATGTGAGGTTGTCAAGAAAGAACAGCGGTGCTACTATGGTCTTACAGGTATGTCTATTTAGATAAGGGATTAAATATGACCACCAAAATAGTAATTGCACACCAAAATATGCTTATTAAAATATATCATAACGAGCACCTATACGCCTTAAATCACTGCATTCTGTCTCGGAAGGGTTAGGTTATGTTAGGTTCCTTCTTAAAGCCACCCAAAAATAGGGGCCCCGCTACGCGGGGCTCCTATAACTTATTTTGATCTCTTTGCTGTGCAATTAATATTTTTGGTATTATATATGTGATCTAGTTATGAAGTCAGGCGATTTTCGAACCAATGTCGTCGCATTAAAGTTCGTGTTAGATTGATTCACTACCATATCGCTATTATAAGAATTGTTGAATAAAACTTCAAGGTTTTCGAGTTAGTACTTGCTGCGTATATGTATGTAATAAAATTATATTTCTAGGTGGACAACTACGAAACTCAAGAGTTTACATTCGACATCAAAGACTCAGCAGACGCACAGTTCAACAACATCCAATATATGTACATAGGCAGGAACGAGAGCATGAACGAAGGGTTCGTGGGCTGTGTCAGCAGGGTGGAGTTTGATGATATCTACCCGCTCAAACTGCTGTTCCAACAGGACCCGCCGCCTAATGTTAGGAGCTTAGGAGGTAATTACTTTGAGATTTTTTTGACTTACATTTAATCTTAACTGTATGTATGGTCCAATATGCTATGCTATGCCATGCCAATGGCTGTAGGTTTGGTCCTACACAGGTTAAAAACTGTGTGGTACACAATTTGTTTATAGTTTGAGGGTTTGTTTCTGTTCATTGTTTTAATGTTGGTAAACTCGCCTATAGTGCAAATTATTTTATAGAACGAGAGTTGCCTATTTAAATAAAAAAATTAAAATATATATCTAAGGTAGTATATTACTTACTAACTACATTTGTTGGCAAGAGTTGGTAAAAAACAGTGGAATTGCCATTTAAACCTTAAGTCGGATTAGGAAAATTGCCTACAGATGATTTCGGACAAATATCTATGTATGCCTGCGGTGAGAACTATCAGTTTACAAAGCTCCATGCGCATGCGCAATACTGTTCTGTCTACAGTGGAACTACTGCACTGACAACGTAATGTTTCGTCTTTTGCAATTACCCTTCTTAGATTTCATATCTAAACATAATTTTCTGTTGTTGTTGGACATTCACTTAATACTAAACAAATCTGTTACGTCGACTAGGAGGCGTTCTGAACGAGGACTTCTGCGGCGTGGAGCCGGTGACCCATCCTCCTGAAAGGCTGGAGACGCGCCCCCCGCCCGACGTCGACCTACAGCATGAGCTCGACTACCACAAGACTGATGAGGCTATACTTGGCAGTAAGTCATCTTTATTCGTACATTCATATTATACAACTTGTATTTACAAGTTGACGTGTAAACGCCAAGCGAACGAAACTAGTGAAGACTAAACAACTTACGTGAACGAAAGTATGTCGACGATGTAACGAATGCAATTGTTGAATAAGTACAAAAGCTTTCGGTCAATTTCGACAGTGATGACAAGAGAACGTACTGTATTTATTGGCAAACCTCGTCCGCTATCGTTGGTTTTTTATCTTCAATAACATTAAGAGACCTATTATACATTTGAGCGTTTTACATGAGTTCGGAATTGCTATTGCGATTCAGATAGAAAATGCATTATTTGAATCATTCAATAAATTAAAGATACACATCAAAAAATGTGTTTTAGTTAATTATGCAGTTCATTTATGCAATATAGTATTTCGTTTCGACTAAGTTGCATTAATCGTAGTTACGAGGTAAAGGTTGTAAAACAGTTTTAGTTTATGTCAAATGATATATGTGTTTGTATGTGCAGCTGTGCTGGCGTTCATTTTCCTGTTGCTGATCGTGGTCGCAATTGTGTTGGTTCGAGCGCTGTCGAGGCATAAGGGAGAATATCTCACGCAGGTTAGTGACCACCAATCCCACAGGTTTACCTGCTACGATATTGCTCGCGCGTTGTTATTCTATATCAGTGGAAAGGAAGCATGACACTCGTCTTATACAACAAGAATATGGCTTGCTAATGCTAAGCGGTTACTGAAGCCATTTTTTATAACGTGGAGAAATACATTGACGTATACCTCTCCGCGGGAAAAAGGGAGCGGAGAGTTTATGTCGGGCTCACCCGGGAAAATATGGAACGTTTTATGGTGGGTCGGTGGAACTGAAACTACATTAGGGATCTACCCAGTAGTGCCTTATGCAGGCAAGAAATGCCTGCGAGCGATGACTTCTAAGCGACGCCCCGGCGCGACAGAGGACGTTGCTCCAATTCAATGGCTCTGGTCTTTACTATACGACCTCTACTTTTAGGCTTTTTTTATAATTAAAGTGATCGCTAAGTGTCGGGGAGGACTGTGTGAGCTAAAGATTATTTGTGTGTTGCAGGAGGAACGTGGCGCGGACGGCGCGGCGGACCCCGACGCGGCCGCGCTCGCCGCCGCCACCGGCCCGCGCGTCACCAAGCGCAGGGAGTTCTTTATATAGATCCCCCTACCGCACCACTCTCCTATCAACCCATTCAACACAAAAGATCACCTCAAGTATCACACGCGCCGGAGAGAACTGCGTCTCACGTGAACGCAAGGTATACTTTGATATTCAAACGTCACCAAGCGCAAGTTCTTCATATAAGCCCACCTTATCGCAACACTCTTCTATCTACCCATTAATTACCTACAACAGAAACAATTCTCTCAAGAGCTGCGTATCACGTGATCGAGGTATACTTCGATATTTAAAAATTTCCGTTTGTCATTTGATATTGCAAACGGTTATTGACAGTCTGCTGTAATTATGACCATACCATTACTTATTAGTATCGGAGATGGTATGCAGATATATTATTTTATTTGAATTACTAAAGTTTAAAATAAACGGAGTACAAGATTAAGCTTAAATATAAAATAGCACGTGTGCAATTGACCGTTTATAATTCGCCCAGTTTGACTTACCTTTGAGGTAAATAGATTTATAATGATACCGTTATCCCAATCCACACAATAGTAACTATGACAATATATATATATTACTTTTCAAAGTCGTATATGACTAAAAATACTTTCTTCTACTCTATTTCCACATATCATATAGAACAGCAGAATGTCGCAATGCAATGCACGAATTTGTGACTCACGCATAAACGCATGAGTATAGGAATTCAGATCAAGTCGACCTTATGTTAAATACTACAGTCAACTGATTTGATATCCATACTACCTTGGTATAAAAAACTGCTAAGTGACTTCTGGTGATTTTATTTTCATTGCTAGGTTGTCTTGAAGATATTTTCTATCTACACATAGGCGATGCAGAGTATAAGGTGGAGCATAATGGATTCCAAAAGTCACTTTGTGGCCTCTGATTGAGGCCAAGCAAATCTCATGCAAAAGTGTCTAAAATCTTGCCTTCTCGTATCTAGGCAGCATAGTCAGCCTCGTGTGCCTATGTGCTTTACTTAACTACAACTCTGGTTTCACCTAATTGCTTAAACAAATGTATCTATCTACCTACTACCATAGTAACCAGTACATCAACAAAATTATACGGTTTTAATTTAGTAAAAATTATTATTTATAACATTAAAAACAAGTGAATGTTAAATAAAAAATGGCGTTGTAGCTGGAGGTGTTTATTAAAATAAACCAGTATATTTTAGCGACTCACATAGCTAATAACCATTTAAAATAAATAATGACCATAGTATCAGTATCTAAAGCATAAACTCAAGTTAAAATTGGTAACTCTAATCAATTCGCCCAATTAAGACGATATACTTTTGTTGATGAAGTTATACGAAATACTTTTTGTGTACTAGTGTATCCTACTTTATTTAGTAGTCCCAGTATTATTACGTCACAGTTTCTCATTCTAAACTGTTTCTCCCACGAGGTGCCATTTGGCTACTAGCTATAGTCACCTGCTTCAAGCATTTAAAGAATCTCCTATCTATTGATATTTACTACTTTTTAAATGACAATGTTCATGAATCTCGTACAAAAATGCTTCAAATATTTTTCTTTGTAATGTATACAATTACAATATTAGAGAATTTTGTTTATAGGTATAATTGTTATTGTTTGTTTTCATGGTGTGGTTTGCCGTGATTTTATTTCTACTTAGTGTAATTAAAAGAAAACAAAATCTTTCAATCAAAAGTCGTGTGTCATATTTACCTGATTGTTCACCAACTTACATTAGAAAACTCTTTTCTTATGTTGACGGAATTACATTTTTATTCAAACCGTAATAGTTTTACCATACATACAACAAAAACAATTTTATGTTAGATAGGTAAACATAAGATGGCCCAACTATTAATCCTCCATACGATCCGAGGATCTCAAGGTTGGCGCTTAAACAAGATAATCCTTGCAAGTTATATTAACACAAGACAATCCTTACAAGTTATATCTCCAAACAAAATTCCTTATATCTACAAAATAATGTGTAATTTAATCATAATCTTCTAATGGTAGGTACTACTAGAAGAGACTAGCGAACGCCCAGTAATTATATGAAATTCTTCCATGAAACGTGTATTGTATAAAATATAATCATATATTTTCACACATTAGGCTAGTTCGATGTAGATCACTCGCTGAGTATATTATAGAATCATCATTCGCTTTATAAATATAAAGGTATATTTACACGTGACTACTTTTAGCTGCGATATAATTACTGTGTTATTGTAATCTGGAGAAGGCGTATACTTATAACGTAGCGCAGAATTATCAAATTTATCCTTTCCTACGTACTAAGACATACGTATGTATACGTAATTTGAGTACGTCGTCTATTGAGAGCCTGAAAAATAGTGCGCTAACACTATGTTTTTAATTCAATTGGTTGATTCGTTTGGTAAAAGCCGTCACGTGTAAAATACCTAGCGTCGATTCAAATTGTCAAAGCAAACAAATCTGTATTTCGAGTACAAACAACTGTTACGGGTGTCATTGTATATGTCAAATTCGATTGAATGTTAAATCACTTATTAATCTTTTGGCTAACTTTTTGACCGCGGAGCTAAAACGCCTAATTTATAATCATAATCATAATATTTTATTTGCTAAACACAGGTTTACAGAGATGTTACAGAATTTCATGAGTGCGCTGAGTTTTGCCACAAAGGGCGTGCAAATATATACATTTCTATTAAAATTAACATACATATTCTTAATTATTTGGAACATTAATATTACACAGATAACTTAAAAAAAAATAAAAAGTATATAATAACTAATAGCATTAATAATTATTATTCGTATTATAAGTTACAAGTAACAAATACATGTATAATGCCGAATCATACATGATTCTGTATAGTGTAATTGTTTATGTTCCTACATTTGCTAACCATCAAGGGATTTAAAACATATTAGAGGCATACAAAGTTCAAAATACTGGTCTTCTCAAAGTCCCATTTGTTTGCTGCCGCAGTTTGGAGAGACAAACAACAATACAAACTAGTATAAGACATAAACTAAGTTCTTTATAATTTTATAACATTTATATGGAATTTTATTTAGACTGCTTATTTTAGTAGACAGTAGAATATTATTAGCGTAAGATTAAAAAAAAACAACGGTTTGATGTATTTTGTTTAGTTTTATTTTCCGTCCAAGAGATCTTTTTTGTTACTTAACAATGATTTGATCATTTGATTTATATTCAACAAATGAAGATTGACATTGTATCTCATTAAATTGTGTATTATATTTTCGTCAATTAATTTATATATTTTGTATTATAAGTTTTTGTACGCCATCTAGCGATAACTTGCAACTCCTTGAGGTTCTGAATAAATTATAATCATCATTGCTTTGGATAAGGAATGTTATTACAAGATTGTGACGTCATAAAATGTAATGTTAATTTAGATAGCGTGTGCTCTGTATTTACTAAATGAATGACGTAGACGGCGTCATGTCAACTGGCAATTGTGTTAAAAACTTGTAAAGTTTTTGATAGTCACATAATTTACTGTTAAGTGTTGTAACGACTTAGATGGTGCAGTTGATGTGATTAGCTTGTAGTCGTGAATTGAATATCACTTCATTACAGTTATATGTTTTAAAAGTTGAGTTTATTAGCTAAGAAAACATCGCAATAAAATATACAAGCCTTGAAGTTAACCATATTCTTTAAAATGTGTGTGGTTTACACATATTTTAGAACATTATGACCAACTTTTTAGACTTGCACATTTCATTGGCAAATTTATTCATCGCCATTTATCTCAACCAGTATATCGAGCCGGCGTGATTGAAGCCTAAACATTTTATTCTGAGAGGACTGATTGTTTGAGATATTTAAACTTATATAAGCAAAGCCGCAACAATCGTAACCGCGGCTCTGTTATAGTTAACTATTGAGATTAGCACCATCTATGTTTAACCTTCGTAACGTCGATGAAATGCCATCTATATTTCACATAGGTAAACTATATTGAAGTGATATTGAATGAATTGCGTGAGTTTGTGCATTATATTAAGGTGTTTGTGCCTTACTTTACCATAACGGAGCCATGGCACATAGAATATGTCACTGATTGTAGTGTGTTGTTAGTAGAGTTTTTATTTTACTACTGCGATATCACGAATAAATTTTCCACAAATATATTACTTGGCGTTTTTGTTGAACTACCCTCAGATATAGTTTTATTGACAATTACAATTCCTGACTCCATGTAGCTGCAGAGAATTACCTAAAAGATGTTACTTGTAATTCTACTTAATTTTTGATTCGATTTGAATCAGTAGGTAGGTAGGTAGTACGAGAATATGCATGCGTTGAGCACAGAGCCCTAAAACTGTATAATTCAATATACTTTTTACACTAGTACGCTGGACTACCTATTGCTACTAAAAAGACTTGATTTTCACCGTCTTGCTGCTGAAAGTGCATTTGTAATTCATATATTAGTGATGAGCAAGAATTGACTTGATTTCGATAGAAACTCATATCACAGATAAACTCATCAAACCAAAGTGGTTAAAAAAATAAATCAGTGACAAACAAGTTTACGGCCCACCTGATGGTAAGTGGTCACCGTAGCCTGCAACATCCAGAGGCATCACTTGCGCGTTGCCGACCCTGTAAAAACCTTTTAAAAGCTATACAGGCTTCCAATGTGAGTTGACTAGGTAGGCACGTGGGACATAATATTTTTATCCCATTGCTTAAATTCGGAAAAACGAATTAACAATTTAGTCAACTTTTTTATCAAACTCATGCTACAACTGCCTTGGTGCCGCAGTGGTTGCAAATACGACTCTCGAATCTCGGGTTCGATCCCCGATAGTGTTATCTGCCATGAAATTCTTGGTAGCAGTACGTAGTCAGGAACTGTGCCCGATTGAAGCCAATAGGTTCCAGTTGGCGAAATGTGGGTGTAGGCAGTAGACCACGGCATACCGGTTCAGAGCTGTAGGTGTCAGAACATGTATATATTTGCGACTGTTGTGTTTAAGCTCTTAGGTTCGAAGCCCGGGTCACACCAACAAAACTTAATTGAGTTTTTCTATAACTAATTGCTATTATATCTACACCTTCGTCCTACGCCTAATCGCTTTCCGATCGTGTCAGATTGCTGTCACATCTAACTATAAGACTGAGCAGCCTCCGGTAAGATCGCCCGCCGTGACTGTAAATCTATCTCGGGAACTTTTATGTCTGTGAAATAATAGCAGTCATTTTCTGTGGAATGGCTAAGGCTGCGTAAATACATTAGAAGTCAGTTGCGAATTGGGTATTCGGCACGCTGCTCGTTATGGGGATCAATCCCGGGACTTCAGGTTTAATAGCAATAGTGAGCATATACCTAATTATCTTCACTCTTTATGGCTGTTGTTCTCAGGAACGCCTTATATCATAGGTAAAGAAAAATGGTACCATTACTTTATTTTTATTAAACCGATGACTATAATAAAAATGTGATGAAGACAAAAAGTCCGAAATGACTAAACCAGTGTGTGTGTGTGTGTGTGTGGACTAGAATGGTGCTAGCTAAAGATCTCATGTATTAAAGAGCGAGTTACTGACCACAGTTCTATAGAAATATATATTACAAGAAATATCCTAATGTAGAAACCATAATTATAAAACTATCTTTACACAATTCACAACTGCCAATCATAGAAGGCAGGCTATATTTCAAAGTCATATGTACCACAGTAAGAATATTACCTGAATTGCAGGGATTTTACAATAATTGAAATAACAACAATTCAGACTAAAACCCTCTGTGAATCTCAAGTTTTAGATTCCGTAGATCCCGAAGATTGAGATTTAGGTTTAGGTATCGGCAATTTGAATGCAATTCGGCAATCTTGCCCGTGACTTGAACCACTGGACACATCACACACAAAAATGCCGAATTTCAAGGCGCTACTCAACGCATTCGTGCGTCTTTTGTCTTACGTATACCTACAAGTATCGGTCGCAACCTCAACCTGGTCCAGTAACCCAGTAACATGCACTATAGGCTAGAGGAGGGGCGATGGGCGCTAAAAGGTGTGGAGTGGGCGCGCGTGCTCGACAGCATGTATCGACGTTTCAGGTCAAACGACCACTTCGAGGTGTGCTTGATGCGAGATCTGTATGGAGGGGACCATGTCGATAATTCTGATCGATAAGATACAGCGATTTTCAAGGTCACAAGGTGTGCGAGCGTATATAATCGTGTAATACAAGTGAAACACCAGCTTCACTTAGGTATCTCGTTGGTTCAGTTATTTAATTTTTTTTTTGTTAACATGTCTATAGCATAATATTATCAAATTAGTACCTAATTTAGTCATAATTTCTCACTACCAACATGGAGTCTAGGCATCTATTACGTAGTCTAAATATCTGATGAAATTTAAGTGTGTTAGGTAGGTATCTATCTGTAATAGATCATATCTATAAAAGAAGCGCTTAGTTACTTAACTCAAAATAAAGATTATGTAGAAATGTAAATCCAAACTACTTAGCTTTAATTTTTATGTGAATTTTATTCAAGTTTACTCTAATTTTATACACATTCTGCCAAACAACTATGAACATTTATTCGTAGGTAAAACACAAAAGTAACAAGTCATTATTATTAATTACGATTCACCGATATTATATTGCATTTTCATTATCTTATTTTGATCATACGATACGTTAATAAAATTCTTACATAAAGGTCTAGTCAAACATTAGAATTTGTATTACACATTGTATAATTTTATTTTATACTAGCTGACCCGCGCAACTTCGTTTGCTTCACATAAGAGAATTTTCCTAGTTTTTGCAATATTTTTCATTTATGCTCCGCTCCTATTGGTCGTAGCGTGTTGTTATATAGCCTATAGCCTTCCTCTATAAATGGGCTATCCAACACTGAAATATTTTTCTAATTTTTACCCGTAGTTCCTTAGATTACCGCGTTCAACCAAACAAACAAAATGTGAGTGAAGTCGGCGCGTGAGCGCCCCCGCCTTTTTATAAATGCAGCGGATGGCCGTTTCGCGCGTTAAACAACAATCAACCGTATAGCCGTACCCATACTGGCGCGGCGAGATTTGGAAGTTTTATTTCATCTATATCTTGTGTGTTTATAAACCGATTCCTATATATTTTTTTATAATATAAATATTAAAGTGTACTTTTTGAATATGGGAGTTCGATAAAGATATATCTATGTGAAATACAATATATTTATGTATTTTAATACACATTGAAGAAATGCCTAACGATTAAACACGTTATTGTGGCTAATTTATAAAAGATAGATATATACTATTGAGGACTTTTTTGTAGATCTTTTGAAGACCATCATCTTTGTAATACATACTTTTGGTGTATGATCAACGTATGCGAGGATAAGAGCTCGAAAGCGCATTTTCGTCCGACTTGCTTCAAATTTATCGTCACTGCACAGCTCCTATGTGTCTTAGCGTTATGTTATATAGCCTATAACCTGCCCAGGAGTATGGACTACAATCGTACCAAGTTTGGTTAAAATCCCTTCAGTAGTTTTTGACCCATGCGTGCACATACAGACAGACAGACAGACAGACAAACAGACAGACAAAAAATTTACTGATTGCATTTTTGTCATCAGTATCGATCACCATTCATCCTCCAATATTAATTTTGAATATATATTCAACGTACAGAATTGACCTCTCTACAGTTTTATTATAAGTATAGATAGGTACTATACTATTGTATTAGATAATACACGTGTAATAATAGTTGTATGTGATGTGAAATAAATAAATAATTTCACCAATTATCGATCTATCGTTATTGGTGGGTACATCCCTATCTGATCGGTGGTTTTAAGTGCTAAAGGGCTGGCAGTCAGCGTTTTGCAAACGGGTTGAGTGTCACAGGTGCTTGGCAGCTCGCCGCACAGGGGCTCGCGTCAATGTGGGGCACCTTGATAATCGTTAGATAACTTGTTAAATGTTATTGACAGAGTCAGGTTATGAAGTTAAAACAATGAATCAACGTTTGTTACTTTTACTTGACCCTGTATGTATGGCGCTGTGACTTAACAAGCATTCGCAATATTTATTCATTGACGTCATAAAGTTAGTACCTTTGTACCTATGTCTAAAGTTAACGTTTAATGTAATTAACAATCGGATAGGTTTGTATCATGCAATTAGTAGGTACCTATAATATGTATGGTGCAAATAATATATGATCTAATGAAAGGTTACGAGCTCAAGAATCCGTTAGTTGTGGAACGGATTCCTACTTAACGGAATATAAAAATAATATAAGCAATCCACATAAAGATAGTGATCCGATAGTATATGGGTCTAGGTGTGCTTTCTTTAGTTGAATAAGTGGAATAAGTGAATAAAAGAAGACTTATAGAGATGTCTATGGAAATATTTTACAATCATACCTTAGGTAGGTACCTATATTATGAAAATTAGATATAAAACTTCCATATAAAATGAAGATACTTTCTCCTAATAGGTATACATTATGTATGTCTTTGTGTTTCAAGTCAAGACGAAGTAGCAAAATAGATACCTTCAAAATCAATTAGGTATCAAAAACTGGTGAACTCTTCACTAAAACTTAGCATAACAATCGATATCCGTCATTAAACCCATCAGACTAATCTAATCCGAATATTAAACAACAATTTAAGCAAGACACAGGTATAATAAATCTTCTCAATCGCCCCTGGATATAACCCACTCAATATTTTAAGCTATCAAATTGTTTTATTACGTGTTTTTACGATTATGAACCCTATTTACCTAAGTATAAGGTTGTTGAGACTGAACAGGTGATAGTATTATAGGGTACACAGACTATTAAAGGAAATAGACATGAATTAGCCGACATTTTCTGATGGATATAAGAGCATATAAATATTAGATAGTGTTTAAATATTATTTTGTTCCGCAAAGTACCTAATCTTTATTTGTTGAGTGAATTAGATTGCTTTATGCAAAATTTCATCAAATATTTGTAAATGATCTCTCCCGCTCGTGCTTACGAACGCTGATTAGATTCAGAATTTGCCAGACAAATCTGAATAATACAATACAGGCTTACTAAATATATAAATAAAATAAATGCGAAGAGGGAAACCGCCCACCTTCGAGGTTTGGAATAATGGAATACTGTAAGTTTCAGTACGCTCGGATTTAATAATGCGATTGCCTACCATCAGAGAATTTCTGTATTGTCATTTCTATTGCAATACTTGGGGTGGCCGATCAAAGGGTGCATGGTATCTTCAGCTATCCGCAATTAGTTTATCACAATTAATTTACAGCAAATAACGCCCAACTAGACAGCATTAATTTTTTCAAAACACATTACGTTATGATTACCTCTCACGACTTATTATAGAAAATAAGTGTAGTATACAACGGCGAATCTATGAGACTCGAAGACCTGTGCATCGGGGTACAAAACGGCCGGTGCGTTAAACTAACAGACACGCTCACCGTCAGATATTAATCTGTCAGATCGTGATTAGATTCAGTGGCACGCAGTAATATATTTGAAGGTGTCTGTCGGCTTTAGTGATTGCAGGCGTCGATGGTAATGTCGATTCATTGATAAAGCCTCTTGATAAATGGAATGGTTCGTTTTAATTATGGGACTCAGCAACCCTTACTATAGCTATAAAATCTATAGGTATTGTACTTTAACTTGCCAATTGCATATTGGTAGCCTTGGTTATTACCTACGCTCAAATATTTAATTATAATATTTTATTGCCTGTCTGTTATTTTGTGAGATTATGTATACTAGGGAATCTAAAGTCTCATGTTACCTAATTTAATATAATGATTGTTTTTTTAAATTATTATTCTCTTTATTACTTATTTTCTCTAATAATTACATTTTTAAATATAAATATAAAAATTATACATATTTAAAAATATAAAAACTGAAATGACCCACCGATATCGGGTGCAGGGACCAAGCTATCGGTGGTTAGGGCTCCAGAGAAAGGAACCTCCGCACTATGCGCGCCGTGTCGAGCAATACTGCCTTCTCAATTATTATTATTATTATACTTACTTAATTTTTAAATACTATAAACATTAATTTTTGTAAATGGTTTTATATCGTTTTAATTAACTATAAATAAATAGGTACCTAAGTATTAACTAGCGACTCATCAGAAAATATCTCATGTATAAATACAACATACATACTATATTATTATATTATCTCATATATAGCAGTTGAGTTACTTAGCATTGAGTGTTAGTTGAATAACAGTTGTAACAGCGGCGAGCCGTTGATTAAACATTAGTAAAGGACTTGAGAGCAATTCAGCTGAGAGGTAGCTAAGTTAATACTTAGCTACCTCTCAGCTGAATTGTGATTGCTGAGTCCTATAGAATACGAATATCCCTAACTAATGTTAGGGATATTTGTATTCTATAGGATTCAGCAATCCTTCATGTAGAATATAGGTATTGTAATTTTGAAAATACATACTACCCAAAGAAGATTTAAGAAAATAACTATTTATTTTAATAATATATAAGTAAAGTTTAAGGCACCAGCCACTAGTATTCTTGTTAAGACTACCCAGAGAAGTTGGTAAAATAACTATTTTATACTAAGTAAAATTCAAGCCACTTGTATGCCGAAATACAAATCAATGTTATACATCTCTGCTTACCTCTTCGGTTCTTCGGTTATATGAATGCGTGAGTTTATCTATGACATATCTATTACTTAGGTATAGGAAGATTTAGGCCAATATTTACTTACTTTACATACCTATATAAAGGCGTAGATACCTACGTGGTTTACATGTTAATGAAAGAGTATGAAATATGGCCAGATGCAGACATATTGAAAGTTAATACCTTATTCGATTATTTAATTAATATTAAAGATTAATAGTTATTACTTTTACGTGATGTGTATTTTATAATTAAACTAGCTGACCCGCTCGAGCAGCGATAGCTCAGTGGGGAGACCAACAGACTGCAATGCAGAGGGTCTCGGGTTCGAACCCACGTCGCGCACCTCTGACTTTCAGAAGATAAATGACTTTTCGAAATTATGTGCGTATTGATTGACAATTATCGCCTGCTCCGTGCCTCGGAAAGCACGTTAAGCCGTTGGTCCCGGCTGCCATGAACATCTATGGCAGTCGTTATTGGGAGAGTGTCGACACAAAAGATCCCACTGGGTCGAAGTATCGCCGGTCTGCACTGACTGGCCCCCACATAAGATAAGATAATAAGCTGACCCGCTCAACTTCGTCTGCATCACATAAGATAATTTTCTCCGTTACTGCAACATTTCTCATTGATGCACCACTCCTTTTGGTTTTAGCGTGATGTTATATAGCTTATAGCCTTTATCGATAAATAGGCTATCCAACACTAAAATAATTTTTTAATTCGAACCAGTAGTTCCTAAGATTAGCGCGTTCAACCAACCAAACAAACAAACTCTTCAGCTTTGTAATATTAGTATAGATTTATAAACATCTCAACTAATCTTTTGCATCACAGTTGGATAATTTATTACCATACGCATAATCAATTTTATTTATGAATCTCATTTAATTACTTGTAATATTATCGTATATTATTGAATTCACTGGATAATCCTATTAATTTTTGAATTTATGAGCTGATATAGAATGGCATATACTTAGTTATTAATGAGTTTGTAAGTTTATGGAAATTTTTGTAGATTAGCTTATTGACTTCTTGCATCGTAGCCGTATCGTAATAATACAAGATGCATTTCGTGTGGCTATATTCATAGAACCACCAAAGAGATACTTAAGAGAACAGAAATATATGTGGATGTATCACACCTACATTTCTGTTCTCCTTAAACTTTAAGGAAAGCCTTAAAGTCAAAATAAAGTTATCCTACGGTGGCCCACAATAATCGATATGGGCCAAATTTTTCACAAGCTAATGTGGCAGTGGGTTAGTTAAATTATATGCTAAGTGACTGACAACAGATATAAATTAGTATATATGAATTGTCAAGTGGGGACTCAAAACGTAGCGTAGATAAGTACCCTTCATTTAGATAGAGCGACGATATATGTACGTAAATAGATGGCAGTAGAGACAAAAGATAGCTCGATCTTCGGCTCTCATCTTCTAACTACTGCTAACCTCTAATTCAGCTAGATGTAGCGAGCCCCTGCTGCTCATAAATACAGCAATGAACTGCCACAAGCTGATAATGAGCATGAAGATCTAGAGCAAGCATTTTGGTATCAAGTTTAGACGCAAATTTATAGCACTTTAAAAAAGTATTGTAATATTTAGAGTGTAAGTAGGTATTGTAGTATTTGTAGTATTTATTTTGTGGTGTAGTTATATATTATATTTCATTTTAGATTAAGGCCGATTATATGTAGGCCACGATGCCACTAGAACCAGGCAAATTAATTGCTACCAGTCAGTAACTTTTATTCCGATTTGTACGAAACATTTACTTCTCAGATAGTAACTTTGATTAAAACAACGCATTGAAATCAATTTGCCATAAGACACAAACCCATAATTATACACACAAACATTAAATTAAACTATTTTTACGTCCTACATATAAAATCAGTCCACTATAACACAAATAGTTTAAAACACTTTCCACTTAAAGGCAGCTGCGAACGGAACCAAACAAGCGAACTTTATTTTACGGCTGTTCAATATTCAGTATCAAACTATAACAGACAATAACTGTAAAACAGATATCAATAATAGTCGATATTTCACATCCCTAGTGCGGGGCGTGCGGCGGTGGTAGCGCCGTCGATCGCGCGTGCCGCGGCAAACGTCCACCGTCTTAACGTGCACCTTCCGATAACTTACACAACGCTAAGCAAACTTAGAGGTTTCTTTGTACGAACTGAGAAAGGACCTGTGAAACGTTATAACTTACAAATTGGGAAAAGATCAACATGCCTGTTTGAGAAGTGCTATCAAGTTACGTTTAGGCGATGTCATTTCAAAATTAGTTTGCATTTACGACTTTTATCGCGGAATCTGGCGTTCAATTGTTTAAATAGGTGTCGTTATCGGATTGTTCGCATACCTCTTTTAAGTAATTTTGTCTACACATGCTTAAAATTATCAAAAATATAGGATATAGGATATCTCTCTCTTTCCTTCATTTAAAAGTGTGATCATTTTCCCCGACGGTATGGCTGATCAACACAAACATTAGTTACAAACATTTTAAATCAACTGCTGTAATTGGCTGACTGAATTAAAAACAGCTAATCAAATTATTTGATACTAGTTTTTACCCGCGGCTTCGCTCGCGTAGATGTAGATTAGGTTTGTAACAGTTATTTTTTCTGGATGAAAGGTACCCTATGTCCTATTCTGTACCCCTGACAACGTGTATGCAAAATTTCATGTTGATCTGTTGAGTAGTTAAGGCGTGAAAGCGTAACAAACAAACAAACAAACTCACTTTCGCATTTATAATATTAGTTAGGATTAGGATTTGAGTTTCATTTAAATACGCCATTGATTAGTCTTTCAAAAACTTGCTCCTAAAGAATTAAGTGAACAATATGTCTGTTTTGCCTATATAAAGTACTTAATCTAAAAGTATTTCCAAAATCAATGTGATAGCTTTGACTAATATTTGTTTATGTTAAACAATATACAACATTTACTTTGGTTGTGCACGAAAGTATTCTTCCTTTCATTTGCTATTACCTTTCCAACTAAATAGAAGTTGAAATCTTCTCAATTATCACAACCTCGATACCCCATTAGCGTTTCGACAACATAATTACCGATAGCAGTGTAGCAGATTTAGGCAGCAGAGTCCACAGCCGCCTGCGACTCCAACTTGTCCCCGTTTAATTATCAACTTCGCAATCCGCTTACTGCCGAAATTAGTTGCAAATTAAAATAGCTGTACACCTGTCTGAGCCGATTATAACAATCGATGGGAATTTGCAAGCGGACATTTTGGAAAAGTTCACGGGTATTTAGAGTTTTGTTTGGCTTTTTCGGTAGAAGTTTTTGGAGTGAAATAAAAGTAGCCAGAGTTTATAGTAGCAGCAAATTTATTCTGAAATGTTATAACAGAAGGATAACTTATGATAATACGTTGGATAACTACTTGATTTGACATGAAAGGATATCGTGTATGTACTTAATATTATGCTATCAACTTCTATTTTAAGCTTGAGCCAAAAGCTGTAAGCTTTTTGAGCTGAAAGCTTGTTTGTCACTTTGGCCGTCTAAATGCTATATATACAATAGGTATACGGTGTACGTAGAAGAGTACTGACATAATACAGCTAATGTCTATTTATTAATAGTTAGATCCTCATTAATTGAATTACGTTTATGATCTTCTCATGTACCTCGTAGCGTGATGGTTTAAAGCGCCACGTCTTGCTCAATAAAAAAATTACTCACTACGTACTACGCACTAAACAATCTAATTTAATACAATATGTATTACTTGTGAGATACATTGTGTTTTCAAACGATTGCCAAGTCAATCTATTTATTTAAAACATAAAAGATGTTTAATATTGATATGGTTACTATAAGATGTTGTTACGTTAGCTAATTACGTAATAACTTAAGACAGAAGGTCCCTTAAGTAGGGACTGAATAAATTAACCGACTTGGTATTACATGGATCTCACAACTTTTTACGGTAGAAGAACTGAAAAAATAAACATATATTTTTCTCCTAAAATCTTCCATACATAATGTAACATCAAAAAAGCCTAATTGTAAATCACAATTGAATACCCTTCACGAAGTCTAAAGTTCAACCTTTCGACAAGATAATTAGGTATCGCGCTCAATAATTACGTAGGTAGGTGTATGATCCTGTAATTCGGCATATCACAGAGCGCCGTGATTATAGGGCAGCATTGATTTGTTCATTGTGTACTCACCTTGTGATTTGGGGTTCAATCCCACGAATTAATGGTACACCCCTCCTCTCAAATATACAAAGGACCTATACATTGTGTGCTATGTATCGTGTGTGAAGGTTATAATTCGAGGGAATATTTAGAATTATAGTGCTTACAGTTGTTTGAACTGAAATGTCTGATGTTTAGTCGTTTGATAAGAAGACTATGGTTGCTATTGCATGGGAACAATGATAACTTTATTATTTAAAGATTATCATGGAATAATTGTAAAACAACCGGATCAAGTGTCGTTAAGTTTCGTTAGTTGATACAAGAATTAGTGTCTTCCAAATATTCTTAGTTATACTTACATTTGTACAAAGTTACTATTTACCTCTGTAGGCATGAGTATATAGCAGCATGAGAGCTTATATCATGTATGTATCAAGTTGCGCTCGCTATGTTTTTGAATCCCAAGTTAATGATTGAGCTATTTGTCATGTAGGTATTTTCAGACTCCATTTTGCCCTTTAGAATAGGATAAGAATATTCTCAGAGCAGAATAGAAAAATTCAATAAAAATTTATCCGTCGACTCTGGAACACACGCTTGGCCCCACATCTATATCATAAGGGTATACTTTACCTGTAACTACTCCCACAGGGATATTTACGTAGGAGAGTCTATATGTATAATACCTGTACCTACATAAAATATAAAGCACAATCTTAAAGTAACAAAACAAATCCTCTCCAAATAAAGGGGTTACTTTAACCCGCTTAAAATGTAGATACAACCGTCTTCCGTCCCCTAGAGGGCGCTAGTGTTCAGGTGTCACGTCAGGTGCCGTAAACACGTTGCAATCAGTTTTTATCGCCATCGCGCCCTTGAGACTAAAGGGTACCATTCTTAAGAGCCTGTGGGGCAAAGTTAGCTTAATATTTGTGGGTATAACATATGCTTAAAATAAGGTTTTATGCATGCTGCGTGAGAGATATAAATATGCTTGTGTTTCTTTGGAGAAATGGTGTGTATTTATGTTAGTTAGTAGATATTTTAGTTGCACTGCCTCAGTGGCACAGTGATAGTGAAAGCGATTGCTGTACATATAGTCTGGTTTCGAATACTACATGGGTCAATCAATTTATGTGTGTTTCACAAATGATCTAGGTAGAAGTTGTGTATCTCGCGACATAGGGGGGTATGACTGTCTATATTAGAGAATGTCTTTAAAAAATACATGGTCTAAGCTAACACAATGTTAGTATAACTCACCTCTGCCTATATGTAGTGTATTAGATAAAATAGATATTCGAGATTAGATAACAAAAAAAATAATTCAAAAAGTAAATATCTGTAGTAAAAGGAGTGAAAAAAGGCGCTAGATTTTTTTAAGATGCCCATAATTTTTAAAATACGTAGCTTAGACTTTTTATATTTTTCTGATAGCTATTATAACTTAGCCTGTCACCTGATTCCAGCTTGACGTGGACACCGTGGACCCACGTGGACACTTCTGGGACAACCGGTATATAACCTATGTTACTGTTTTTATAATTTTTAACAAACCTTGATCTTCAAATGAATTATCAGTTCATATTATTTTTCCAGAGAAGTATAACAAAGTTTTCTTTTCAAATATAATCTCTCACCATCTTAACATCTAATAAAGACAGAAAAAAAGCCATCCCTCGTCACGCTATTATCTGCGAGAACTCTTTAAAACAGATTACCACACTCCAAGGGAACGACAATGATCTTGTCGTAAATTCCTATCTGTCTCTCCATAAAAAGATTTCGCAACAAAAGGTGCCACTTTTTTATCCTAAGAGCACCTGCTTTCGCGGAGTTTCGGTGCGAAACTTGAACGAAACTTCGCAAACTTTAACGAAAGTTCGGTGGAAACTTCGCACCGGATGTTGTTATCGGCCGGAAGCGCTTTAGGCGACTTCCTGTTTTGACGGACGTAAAAACTGGAGGTTTTCTTCTCATAGTCTTAAAAAGTTGTTAAATGTTTCTTTTTATAATTATCAAGGTATCACGTATCATTTTAAAACTGTGCCAATATGATGTAGGTACTTAAAGGAATGCAAATCACTATAAAATAAGTCTTAATTAATATCAATAGAATATTCTACATCCATCAAAAGATATTTAGGATTTTAGCTTATCTCTGTTTCGGCAATTTGCAAAATTTATTATACCTACGTATATAATTTACTATACGATTATCATCAGGATTAAACAGTTTGGTAGTTTGAGACTCAACACAAAACCGGCGACTTCAAACGTTTTTGCGACCTGAATTATAGCTACCAAAATATTAGTGGAATACCTCCCTCTATGTGTGTGTAATAATCCTTAACCTTTCGGGAATATAGGTGTACGGCTCTTTCAGAACCCAGGCCTGTATGTTGTGACTCTCTTATATAACCTGCAAAGTAAATGAATACTAACCTGTCAACAACTTTCAAGAAGTACCTATAAATACTTATAATATACTTACCCTGGAAATCCCAAGTAAAAGTGCCAGCGAATATAATACGGCGAGACATCGGAAAAGCTCGTAAAATACAAGTTTCACGTCGGCCCGAGGCGCTCACCTCAATGTGCCTCAGAGTTGTGAAAAATGGCCGCCACATCACTCCGAGTGACGGCCGAGATAAAAGTTTTTAAGCAATTTCCTATTCACCCCCCTGAGAAGATGAATAGGTGATGTAATTGCGTGCTTCTGTAAAAACTTGTGTTATGATGTTGTGTCTACCGTTATTTATAATGTATTTTAAGCAGCGATAGCCTGGTGGGAAACCGTTGCAGTTGGACTACCACGCCGAGGTCTCGAGTTCAATCCCAAGGCACGTATCTCTGACTTTTCGAAGTTATGTGCGTATTAAATAGTTAATTATAGCTCGCTTTTAACGGGGAAGGAAATCATCGTGAGGAAACCTGCATGTCTGAGAGTTCTCATAATGTTCTCGAAGATATGTAAAGTCTGTCTACCCGCACTGGGCCAGCGTGGTGGACTATGGCCTAATCGTTCTCACACTGAGAAGAGACCCGTGCTCAGTAGTGGAATAGTTTAACACAGGACTGATTTATGGTGTATCTTGGTAGGTAAATAGCTGTATAATTACATTCACATGTCAAATGTTACCAAACAATTCCGCAAATGGTATATTTATATTTCACCATCTCATCAATTACCAATTTACATAAAATATTATTTTATAATTTCTCAATAATGGCAAGCTGTCATTCTTTCCTGATGGTAAGTTGTTTTCATCGTCCAAGTATCTATTGAAATCTAATAATACAACTGCCACACTAACGAATCACATATAAAAGTACGGTTATCTACACTGAGTAATGTATAAAAATATAATAAGCCTTACTATGAGCTGTAGATAAGAGCAGCGATAGCTCAGTGGGGAGATCAACAGACTGCAATGCAGAGGGTCTCGGGTTCGAACCCATGTCGCGCACCTCTGACTTTCGGAAGTTATATGACTTTTCGAAATTATGTGCGTATTGATTGACAATTATCGCCTGCTCAGTGCCTCGGAAAGCATGTTAAGCCGTTGGTCCCGGCTGCCATGAACATCTATAGCAGTCGTTATTGGGAGAGTGTCGACACCAAAGATCCCACTGGGTCGAAATGTCGCCAGTCTGCACTGACTGGCCCCCACATAAGATAAGATAAGATGAGCTGTAGATACATTGTGATACAAATTCAAAACGTTCCGCTTAGTTAGGTATAGTTATAGTATACAGGTATAGTATAAAATTAAATAATATTTTTACCTTTACAATGGGGTAATGTAATTTTAGTATTTTACAGACTTTATTATAATTCTTGTTTTTTAATTCGAGATAAGTTATAATGTCAGGTATGGGTACTTTTAGTAGTTACCTGTGGGGACACAGTTACACACATACATAGAAATGTAGCTACGTGTACGTTACACGTAGCTATGTATGTGTGTAACTGTGTCCCCACAGGTAACTACTAAAAGTACCCATACCTGACATTATAACTTATCTCGAATTAAAAAACAAGAATTATAATAAAGTCTGTAAAATACTGAAATATTCACAAATGTTGACCCTCCAACAATTTTCATAAACACAGCATAACTAGGAGGACGCAGCTCATGAAAAATTCGACAATATCATCGGCAGCGAGGTAGAGTAATTAATGACCTCGCAGCAGCGCCCGGGCCCGCCTACAAGGTGCCGACCGGGGAAAACACTTTTAAAAACTTTGCCACCCGCAAATTATTAATAGGTTTCTACGTAGACGTAGGTTAGGGACGTAGAGCTGTAAACCACGGTATACTATCGATGAGGTTGTCTTATAATATTTTATTATAATATAAATACAATTTTCTTGTTAAAATGAAAACTGTCGCTCTAGGAATAAATCCTATTGCAGGAGCCTTTACAGACGTTTAAAATACGGACACGATGACTCGGCGTAATTATTGGTGTGTCAAACAGCGTAGTCATTTGTAATGTTAAAATTTTTCATTTATTCATCGATATGTCAAAATAACATATAAAAAAGCGAAAATTAAATCTATGAAATTATTTTACAGTTATCAGGTTTATTTGACACAGGATTTGGACTATAACCATAACTTGATATTATATATGCGATAATAGTACGTAGATACCTTCGAATAGTTTGAAGTAGTAAAGTAACTGTGAACAAAAGATAAGGCAATGATTAGTTAAAAAAGGGATTAAATATAACCATCAAAAATACTAATTGCACAGCAAATATTGCACGGCATAACGAGCACCTATACGCCTCAAATCACTGCATTCCGTCTCGGAAGGGTTAGTTTATGTTAGATTCCTTTTTAAACCCACCCAAAAATAGAAGCCTCGCGAAGCGGGGCTCCGTTTACTTAGTTTGATCTCTTTAAATATATTTTGCTGTGCAATTAGTATTTTTTTGCTGTGCAGTTAAATACTACCCGTTAAAAAAACATACATGGCTAAAACATTTCAATACATTGCTATGACTTCCTGTGAGCTTCATACAAGCTTCAGCTTCAATAAAAAGTGAACAATTATTATCGACAGATCCATCGCCCATCACTACGATAGTAACACCTTGCAACGATGTAAAAATTAAGAAAGAAAGATTTTTAAAAGTCAGCGGCGTCGGCCGAGTTAGTGCCGCCACATTAATTCGAGTGTCGATTACTGCGACTGAGGCTGATAAAAAATTGTACCTGAAACTTGAGACTGAGTGACGGCTCTTTGTTATTAGTTCGACGGGGAAGGAACGGGCTTGGAACTGAGTCTGTCATAGATAGAGGTGTCGGGTAATCGCTACTTTGGTGGTACGAGTGACACACTAAGGATTGAGTTTTCTGCTGTGTTTCATAGTTTATTTTAGAAAAGTTTACATTCCTCAAACGATTATATCTTATGATAAATTATCACATTATATGTTACTAGCGTTGCTGCTTAGAGGTACGAAAAAGTTGTTGTTCCACTTCAGTACGAGAGATAAAACCACGGCGGCCACGCAGACATCGCGTTCGATCCCAAGGCCTAATACCTAAGACTTTCGAAGTTATGTGCGCATTAAATTGTTAATTATCGCTTCACCGGTGACGGAAATATCGTGAGGAATCCTGTACGAGAGTTTTCCGTAAAGTTTTTAAAGATATGCGAAGTCTGTCAATCCACACTGGGCCAGCGTGGTAGACTATGGCCTAAACCCTTCTGAGAGTAGGCTAAGCTCAGTAGTGGGTCAATTTGTACATACATGGCTGATATTGTTAGCAGCACGTAGTGCCTATTTAAACTACTTCAGTATTCGTGTAATCAGATTTCGAAATATACTTTTTTAGTCCCTAAAATTAAGTAGAGAAATATAAAATAATGATAGGTGTATTTGCTGTTTTTTCTAATCAATCTTGTACGAAGGTCACTAACTCATGGTCGAAGACAAAGTCTTAGTTAAAGCGTGCACTGCAGCAGAAGCAAGGGTCGACAAATCAGTGTCGTTTACCGTCGAGCGCGTTTTCAATTTGTGCTGTCTCACCGTAAGTGCTTGGTGAGTGTGTGTACACTGTGCCGCTGCACGCGGATGTTAGAAGCGATGATGCTTTGGGTGGATAACCCAACACGCAAATGCACGCCTCTTTCCCGAAGGGGCAGATGTTATAGATTTACACCTGTTCTCCCCGTTAAGTGAAATTCTTTGAAGACATTTTTCTAACTTCTACTGGTAAGCGGTATCATAACTTAGCCTAGACGTATTTTATTTTGCATATAGGTATTACAAACATATATGTATATTGCTGTTTTCAACCATGTTTTAAATGAGATGAAGTTGTTTAGCTGCAAAGGCTGCTTTAAAAGGGGCACTACATTATACTATAGGCGCGAAGGTCATTATCAAAAGCTTGCATAGGACAAAATCCTTTACTTCCAAGCTTTATAGCAATTGCTGCTGGTTTTAACGTAGCTATTTATATTTCAATCAATTTCATATAGTCTGATACACCACGAGCTTTGAGGTATATAAATAATCTATTAAACTGACTTGGTCTAAAGCTGATACAGAATAGTATAAAATCAGTGGTTGTAAGGAATAGCTAGGGTCCTATGTCCAATGGACGTTATGATTAGGACTATTATATAAAACATAGTTTAAAGAGAAATGAAGAGAGTTAGTAAAATATGCAATAACAGAAGTTTATTCTTTTATTACATATTTTAAAAACATGTTAAACTTGGCATACAGTTATTATAAACTTGTCTGTAGTATAAACTATATTATTGATATTACGAATGCAAGAAATATTTCTTAGTGGTTGAATGACGGATGGCGTAGCTTGCAAACGGTATCCTAGCTGCTGCCACTGCATTGAATGTTGGGTATTCGAATCCTATACAAACAATTATTTGTGCAATTTACAAATTGCTCTGATTCGGTTGGACTATGTATTACTTAATTTAATGTTTTTTATTTTTTATGGTATAGGAGGCAAACGAGCAGTCGGATCGCCTGATGGTAAGCGATTACCGCCGCCCATGGACACCCGCAACACCAGAGGAGTCACAAGTGCGTTGCCAGCCTTTTTAATTTGTCCCCCTCTCCCATCCAGAATAGGGGGGAGGATGGGCCTCGGGTACCCTCACTCACTCGAAGAAACAAAACGCAAGCGCTATTTCACGCTGGTTTTCTGCGAGGCCGTGGTATCACTCTGGTCGAGCCGGCCCATTCGTGCCGAAGCGTGGCTCTCATACGGGATAAATTATGTTTTTAAAGTACCTCGTAAGCAGGGCACAACAACAAATTAAATAGAATTTTATAGTATTCATACTCGTGTTAGAAGTTAAGGCTTCAGTTGGCACGATGTCTTGATGATAAAAAGTATGTGATAATAAGTATAAATATTAGGCTACCGTACATTTAATATGAGGATTGCTCACAGGAATTACAGGTAAATAAGTCAGATCCATTGCTTCGTACATCGGTGGCGAGTGCATCTGCCGTGAGCTACATACTCTAATGATAATTTATTTGCTCGCATTGTCTAGTGCGTCCTGGAATTCCGTTGAACATTGGAAACGAAAACTTTTAACGTACAATACAATTTATTTTGTACACAATTTGTTTTTGTGTTGATTAGAAATGAAAGAGAAACGTTGAGTACTATGTTACGACGAAATATATGGCCTTAAGTTAATTTTGTAAATAATATGTAGATTTATATATGGAGTTGATATGTAATCAACGATTTTTATCTTTTATCGGTAACTTTATAAGAAACTGCTTCGGTGGCGCAGTGTTATCTATACGACTGCAGTGCTTGCCGTCTCGGGTTTGGTTTTCAGTTCGGGCAGTGTTGCTGGTTTTCTGGCTGGCGAAATATGGGTCATTTACTACTCTGGCTGCTTCTAGGGGATATAGGCCTGGGACTATATACGTATCAATCTATTAGATAGGGTACAGAGCATAATAGAGAAGCACTATCGTTCAGCATAGTTCCCATAACCTAATGCCTGCCGCGTAGATGTCTGAAGTCCCCACTGTACGTTTATCTGCCTTTTCAAAGTTATGTGCGTAAAGTCATTTCTGCTAAATTTTATAGTGAAGGTAAATATAGTGAAGGTAAATATTTTCAGGATGTTGCTGGGATTGTCTCGTTACTGCAGTGCGTCGGAAATGTTCGCGCAAGCACGAACAGATGGCTTTTACGCAATTGTGCGCAAAAAAACGGCCTCGCTACTGAGGAGTGTGAGAGACAGTCCTAACAGCATCCTGAGAACTGTTGCTGAGAATTTCCATTCTCCACTTTTAAAAAAAGTTTGTCTCTAGGTTAATTTATACTAACACTAAGAAATAAGTTAAATTGTATTACTAACAGTCTATGGATTCATTGGTCCGAAATAAAGATATATTATTATTATTATTATTAAATATGGTGAAGAAATGGCATGCCTGAGAATTCATAATGTTGTCGAAGAAGTACAGAATTCCTTACTGACCTATTGATATATTTTTTATATAGCTGAGTTACACCAATGCACAATGCTTTTATTCTATTGTAACCTGCATATAACAGTAACAAAAAAAAAAATATAGGCTGTACCTATCTTATGTTATCCTATGTGGGGGCCAGTCAGTGCAGACCGGCGACACTTCGACCCAGTGGGATCTTTTGTGTCGACACTCTCCCAATAACGACTGCCATAGATGTTCATGGCAGCCGGGACCAACGGCTTAACGTGCTTTCCGAGGCACGGAGCAGGCGATAATTGTCGATCAATACGCACATAACTTCGAAAAGTCATATAACTTCCGAAAGTCAGAGGTGCGTGACGTGGGTTCGAACCCGAGACCCTCTGCATTGCAGTCTGTTGGTCTACCCACTGAGCTATCGGTGCTCCAGGCTGTACTTAAATCATATCTGCCGATTATGTTTCATATTCAATCCGTTTGAGCTTTATTTGGCAATTTCAACTGTTTTCTGTACATACATCATATCATCTGACCAGTTCTCCTGTTTAATCCATTTGTGCTTTCTACGGCAATTTCAACTGCCTTGGACTAGATTTGTCAACGGCAATATGCATTCTTAATGCATACAAAGTACGGAAATACGGATTTACATGAAACTTTGCACGGACCTTGGCCCTGATCTACACAGCGCTGTTTTTATCTTGATATGCTTTCCCGTGGGATACATACAGACGAAACTGCGGTCAGAAATGAGTCATTACAATAAAGTTTCACACGTATTATCTCCTTATAACGTCCAATGTTAGTAAAGTATTGATTTACACTCACGAAGCCAATATAAAGCTGAAAGTTAAAAAGCTTTCTTCATCCCTTATCGGCGTCCAATAACTTAATATAAAGTATAAAGGTAGCAGTTTGATATTGTCATAAAAGGTCCGCAGTCATCTTGAGATCGCGTAAACCTCTCACAAGAGGGCGCTCAAATAATCCCGACAATAAAGAAAAATTCCAGCCCTCTTTATGAAGAGGTAAGTCCTTGGCAAATTGTGCACAGAGACATATGTGGAGACGTTAGTTAATAAATTATAAAATTATGTTACATTGTGTCTGATGTTATGTCGTATACTTGTTTTTGTTCCTAGTTCATTTCGAATTAGTTTTACCGCCGGGTCTTTTACGTAAATGTCAGTAATATATGATTCCCAGAAAGATTCTCCGAATTAATCGTTATTTTGTTTTTTAGCTATTTTATATCTAAGATCTATTGTTTCCCGTTGACGTTTTTTTGTTTCGTAAAAGTTACTCAATAACCCTTACAAAAATTGAATCGGGTTAAAAATACGAATATAATGTTTACTATAATATACGACAAAACAATATTACAACTTTAAATGCTCGTTTATTTATATTATCAGTTTCGTATTGATTAGTTACTCTGAGAAACAGCTTATAATGAGCTAAAACTCGACACTGATTTGCTTTAGAAATGGTACAAATTCTACTATATTAGGTAAGTCAACAATCAGAATTTAGCTACAGCGTGACAAATGAATTCGAGTAACATTGTTGTCATGTCGTAAGCCACAAACTCTAATTGCATTTATCTATAAGATAAAAGTTTTACCATCCCTCTTCTTTCACCAAATAAGAGTGAGACAGCATGCTATTTAAATTTCGGATAAAATTTATATGTTACTTGTGAAACAGGACATAAGTGTTCACACACCAAAGTGTCCATCGATAGCCAAAACAAGAAGGCACGAGTCTTCTCGATAGCTCTCACTGTCCATCTGTTCTTGTTGAACGTAACAGACGAGCACGGTGCAGGTAAGCGATGGCATAAGTGGATTGCTTTTCTGCTTTACATACAGATATCACAGATATTTTGTGCAAACGGACGCACGGCCACGCTGCACTGATGTTATGACTCCATACTTATTATGGGAGAGATTTATTGCGACTTTATTTGTTGCCTTTGTTAGTCACATCGTTTGAATGGTTACGGCAAAGGGTAATAAATTAAAATGGAATTAAATATAATGACCACCAAAAATAGTAATTGAACACCAAAATATGCTTACTAAAATATATCATAACGAGCACCTATTATACGCCTCAAATCACTGCATTCCGTCTCGGGCTCGTCTCGGTTATGGGCCTTTTTAAACCCACCCAAAATTAGGCTCCGCCGACTTATTTGATCTCTTTGCTGCAGTGCAATTAATATTTTTGGTATTAAAATGCGGTTCTAATTTTGGTGATCATTTACTATTTTTGAATGTTATATTTTACTACCTATATCTGGTGATTAGTTAAACATAAGCCAATTAAAATACATGTCAGAACTACGTCTGCACCTGTATTTCTAAAAGGGTAATTTCTAATTTCTACAGCTTTCTTTTAGGTCTCATGTCATAGCGGCCTATATTTACGTTAATTAGTTACATTGGCAGACCAACCGAATGTCACATGACTAATTTTGGAATCGAACTGCCAACTGTCACGGGACTGACATGATTACTGAAGCTTTTAGAACTATGACCACTATACTGCAATAGGTACAGTAGCCTATAATTACAGGCTACTGTAAACCAAGCTACCGCTTGCAATACGAGACGGACCACTCACGCTTACTAAAAGATACTGCTCACAGGAGCGTTCACTGGCCATTTTGGCACCAACGACTTCCTGTGCAAAATGAGATTGACACACGATTCGATCTGCAGAGCCTGTGGTTAACAGGACGAGTCCATATCGCATCTACTGTGTGAATGCGACGCGTTGGCTGGACTTAGGATGGGTCTGATGGGATTGGCATATCCAAACCCTGAAGACTTCAGGCTTCTCCCTCTGAATTGTACACTGCAGCTAATGCAGTACATTCACAAGGAGATAGCTAAGGGATGAATCTTGGGGCTGACACAAAAGATCCCACTGGGTTGAAGTGTCGCCGGTCTGTACTGACTGGCCCCCACACACAAGATAAGATAAGATACTATAGAATAACAAATGAAATATAGTTTGAAAGAACAGATCTCTAACACTTCTTATAGTAATAACAGCCTTGTATTAAACTGTCCCACTGTTGGGCACGGACACTTCGGGTCTTCTCAGTGTGAGAAAGCTTAGGCCATAGTCCACCAAGCTGGCCCAGTACGAGTCGGCAAAATTCACATATCTTCAAGAACATTACAGAGAACTCTCAGGCATGCAGGTTTCCTCACGATGTTTTCCTACACCGTTTAAGTGATCGAAAATTAACTATTTAACACGCACATAACTTCGAAAAGTTAGAGATGCGCTTTGGGATCGAACTCGAGTCCTATCCGTGGTAGTCTGACAGTCTCCCACTCGGCTATCGCTGCCAAACTTCTTATCTATACATCTATATCTATACAAATAAATAAAATTGAAGTGTCTGTTTGTAATGTCAAAATAACAGCTTTTTACCTAATGCATATGAAAGTATATAAGGTACTGTAGGGTTGGTATAATGTCGTGAGGTGGAAGAAATTATGGTCACATTGATATATACTTTCTGTACTGGTACCAGAAACTTATAATAGATATACAAAAATAAACTACATAATTACGCGACCTAACTGAGCGGGTGTGGGGAGACGACTGCTGTGCTGCGCACACACAATGGCGCGCCTTGTATATAAATTTGTAGCGTCAGCAGCCGCTACAGGTACATATACGAAAACATCTATTTTAAAATTTTTGTCTGTCTGTCTGTTTGTTCCGGCTAATCTCCGAAACGGCTGAACTGATTTTGATGGGACTTTCACCGGCAGATAGCTGATGTTATAAGGAGTAACTTAGGCTACTTTGATTTTAGAAAAAAAATAGGGTTTCGCGGAGACAAACACTTTATAGTTAAAATCTACGCGGACGAAGTCGCAGGTAACAGCTATTGTTAGATGTATTTAAGCCTTCGGCATTCTTACTTACCGGACGACTCGTAGTCACACTATTACTATTATATAATTATAACGCCTGGTGTCTATATATCAATCAGTCAATCAGCCTGTTGCAGTCCACTATTGGACATATTTCCTTTTATGCCACAACATCCGATCTGCCGACTGTCGCATCGTATCTAACCTAGACTTGTTCTGGTGCCTGTAAGAGAGTTGATTAAGAAATAAATAATACTTTTTTAAATAAGCCATATCTTAGTTATGCAACTAAAGCATTTTATTATTATTATAAAACTCATAATATATGTATTATTACCTAGATATTTAATTTATAGACAACTTTATAAAAATAGTCTACTTCGTAATAAGTACCTACTTGTCAAGGGGTACAATAGGTAAGTCGGTATAATCTTGACAGATGAGAGATGATATACCTTCTCGGAGATCAAGTACGGCGCGCTTCACACGCGATTTATCAACCACTGAAATAATCTCTATGAATGATTGATAGATTTTATGAAAGGTAGAGTACATTGGAGCTTGTTTAATAGCTTAAAAACGGTGTTCTATGTTATGATATCAATCATACATAATAATGTCCTCCAGACCGAATTTCGGTCACGGCGGCCAATCTTATCGTAGACTGGCCATCGGCGCAGGAGATATTATAGTGCACAAGTGTATGCGCAAACACGAGTGCACTCTCTGTTCCCTAACTCTCATGATCCGATGGGACGAATAGTTAGACACGACCGGAGAGAGATCAGATGCAGG
This sequence comes from Catocala sponsa, assembly GCA_963564715.1. NCBI lineage: Eukaryota > Metazoa > Arthropoda > Insecta > Lepidoptera > Erebidae > Catocala > Catocala sponsa. The sequence goes on from OY751334.1 coordinate 7,117,424, forward strand.
ACCAACGGCTTTACGTGTTCTCCGAGGCACGTGGGTGTCTAACAACGCCAACTTCCTAACTCCGGGCTCGTATTGAGATTTCTTGACAGAAAAACCCAATAACTTTATTTTTGGCCCGACCCGGGATTCGAACCCGAGGCCTCATGCACAGCAGTCGCATTCACTACCACTGCGCTACGGAGGTAGTTAATCAAGCATACATACATAAGCAAAAGCCTACATCACCGAAGGGGTAGGCAATTGTACATATCGCATTCTTAATAAAACAGCGACTCAACGCGAAAATTGGAAGTTCGGCAATTTCAACTCTAATTGTGTGACCATTCTATTCTAATATTATAATTGTGTTAAGTAATTGCAATAGAGTTCAAATTTGTTTAACCCAACATTCTCAGATAAGTCTCTATATTATTAAGAGTGCGATATATTACTTTCACATTTCACCTGCTATGCTTTAAGATCTTACATAATAGCGGATAAGCTTATTGACGCGTACCGGGAACAGATCTAGACTCCAGACTACTATTAAAAAAATCTGGATGAAACAACACAATAACGCTTTGCTCGATTCTGGATTTGAACCCGAGATCTCATGCAATGCAGTCGCATTTACATACTACCGCTGCGCCACTACCATTTTACAAACATTCAAATAACAGACACAAACAATGTGTCATATTGAGAAGAACTATTGTGCCGTGGTAATCGAAAGGGCAGTAAGTCAAAGGTGGACATTTTTTAAATTACTGATTTGGAATGCTACTCTACTGTAAACAACCTATTATTTTCCTTTCTTTTGACATAGAGAACATAAAAATCGAGTATATAGTTTTATCACAAACGCTGAAGTTGTAACAAAATCTTTGCGCGGTGTTTTCTGGAAACTGCCTATTCTAACTTACTGCTATATCGATTACCAGGGCAGTATTCATGGATCACAAATTTTTTCTCGTGTCGAGATCGAACTCCTATCACTAAACGGACTGGTGGCGAGGCGACCAATAACACAAACTACTGCGCCTACCTTGCAGTCTACTTAATTTAACTTGACTAATGGCTGATTTTTCAATCATTAGATAACTTTTATCTGGGGAATATCTTTGACATTTTGACAGCTTTTGTATAGAAAATATGTCAAACAACCAAGTTTATTCCTTAGATAAAAATCAACGGGTTGCACTCCGGGAGTGCCGGCAGAAGTGAAAACTTGAATATTAACGTTGTGCATTTTTAATATTTTGGAATGGTTAGGGAATAATTTTGCACGAATTGCTTTAATTATGAGTATAAAAGTACTATCATTTATGTGGTAAAATACAATATTCATTTATTGCGCTATCGTAAACAAACATGACAATTCTCCCTCCGTCTTACGAATTTTCGATCAGGTCACGTGTCCTGACGCGAGTTTAACATTTTTTACCCACCACAAAAAGTGCACAACGCCGCTAAAGAAGTTTTCACTTCAAAAATTATCTGATTAAAAATCGGCCCTTAGTCTACTAAATTTAGCTGCTACTTACTAATATAATTATTGCTAAGGTAATTCTGTATATTTTTACATTTCAACATTAAACTTTTAAACCGATTTACCTAAGATATGGTATGAAAATAACTTTAATCCTGGGGAAGGGATATACGAGTGATATTAAAAACAGCAATTTTGGTTATAAAACTGTTTTACAATCTGTATTTAACGGGCGTACCTGGCCTTTCCCTGCCTACCCCGGTATTACCTTGGCACTACCCACAACGATCCTATAAACGCTCGCAGTATAATAAGATTAGTTTAAACCGTTTGTCTGGCCAAGCTTTGTACGTCCTGTGGCACAAGTCATGTGAAATAGAGAGTAACTTATCTTATCTTATGCGGGGGCCAGTCAGTGCAGACCGGCGACACTTCGTCCCAGTGGGATCTTTTGTGTCGACACTCTCCCAATAACGACTGCCATAGATGTTCATGGCAGCCGGGACCAACGGCTTAACGTGCTTTCCGAGGCACGGAGCAGGCGATAATTGTCAATCAATACGCAGATAATTTTGAAAAGTCATATAACTTCCGATAATCAGACGTGCGCGACGTGGGTTCGAGCCGAGACCCTCTGCAGTGCAGTCTGTTGGTCTCCCCACTGAGCTATCGCTGCTCGAAATAGAGAGTAACTATTAGATCAAGGTCAGTAATACTAATTGTTTAAACTATCCAGCTGTTCTGTTTTCTTTTTTGTTTTAAGGGTTTCCTTACTCAAAAGGAAAACCGAATATAAATAGTCGACCTCGATGGCGTAGTGGTTAATGTAACCGACTGCCACGCCTAAGGTCGCGGGTTCGATTCCCGCACAAGTCAAACATTTGTGTGCATGAACATGGATGTTTGTCTTGGTCTGGGTGTTTCTATGTATAATATATATGTATTTACAAAAAAATATATATGTGTATGTTTATCCATTGTCTAGTACCCATAGTACAAGCTCTGCTTAGTTTGGGCTAGATGGTGTTGTGTATGTGATAGAATATTATTATTATAATTTTGTAAAGTATCAGCGGTATGCGAGTTTGACGGGTATGTTTTATTTACATGCAATGTGATAAAAAACCGTAAATGTTAATCCAGAGCATGGTCTATATGTATGCCAAGTTGCAACCAAATCTTTTCAACGGTTTACGCGTAACTGTGCAACAGACATCCGAACATCTTCACAAAAATTTACTTTTATAACATTAGCAGGCACGATTACGAGCTTTCATGTACGTATATAATTAATTAGCAAGTTGAAGTAGCAGTTTTAAGTAAACGCAACCCGATTACATCTTGCATCGCATCTTAAAGGTGCGCTTACACGCGCGGGCCGACGCCCAGCGACGTGAGATTAGCTGCGCACTTACTATGAGACGACTTTATTAGCCCCTGCCACTTACACCCGATCTGGGGTGAAGGAACCACGCTTTCCAATGGCGTCGACACTTTGTTTAAATTCATTTCTATAGCGTTGCGTAAGTTTTCCTTTTTATAAGCTTGCTGTCAGAGTTCGAACGATTTGCTAGCGGCTAGCTACTTGAAACTTTGAAAAGTACTTAATATATAGATATTTTGTGATTATTGATGGCCCGCATCGATTAAGATATGTAGATGTGCATCATTGAAAGAATTGGCTGAACAATTTTGGATGTCGTTGTATATGTATTGCATAAATATTTATTTAATTTCATATTCGGTTTACTAATATTATTTTAACATTTAGTAAATTAAGTTAAGATACAAAATTTAATGAACTGACAACATACTCGTATATGCGAATAATAAAATTTCATGATGATCGATCGAGTAATTAAGGCGTGAATAAATGACTAACAAAAAACAAAGATTCGCATTTATAATATTAGTTAGTATTGTCATGATTTCTTATTTTTGTTAATAATTCTGTTCGAGAGTTTTTATTTACCCAAATGGCAACACATCCAACCATCACTTTTAAATAGTGGGGTTATTGCGGAAGGGAAAAAGTAACTCGTCTCTTGGCGAAAGATCGCTCAGCAATGAGGAACTAGCATTCAACTGAGTAAGAAGTTCTCAATAGTCCGTAAAATTACTGTGAATTTGGTAATATAGTCACATAATATTTTAGAGGAGTGAGTTTCATTATAGTATGTATTTACAGAGTTCACATTCTATTCCCAGATAATCAGCAATAAAATACGTTTATTTTATAAGCATCAAATCTCGTCGGGCTCATTGGACAAGCTCACCACGATCGGCAGACGGTTAATACGCCATTGTAGACGTCGAACAATTAAATTCACCTCACAAGTGACATCAACTTAGCCTCGCTGGAAATCGTGATAACTGTGAGGTTTTGAAGTATTAAAAAGAACATTTCGATCTGTTGCAAACGATGTCTTTAATAGCCAGAGTTGAAGAGAATCAATTTTAAAGAGACAAATGAGGTGGTAAGGTATATTGTAATATTGTCTTCTGTTTACGCGAATGTTATTCATTGAAAGTGTCAAACAAACAGCGCGATAAATTCCGTATATACCTAGTAGTTTAATTTCAATGGTAAGGTATAGATCATCTTGCGGGTTTGAATCTGGAACGTTGTGTTAAGACATAACTATAACCTAGTGTAATCGTACATGTTTGTGACATTAATTTATTTATGTCTTTCATATTTTGAATATGTGGCTGTAATGTCTTCAACATAAGCTCCAGCTCAAAACTTTTTAATTCCTCGGCCGTTCCATATGCAAAATATTGAAGTGTAATATATAATATCGCTGTTATTGCTGGCCAGTATATTGTAGACACACGTTGCAACTAAAATAATGCTCGTTTAGAAGAAGTTTGAAAACTAGTAAAAATACTAGGTACTATTCCGTATTATTAAAATTAAATCAAAGTCGTAGGAATACTTATGGTTTCGTACAATATAAAAACATATACTTTGTAAATTTAAATTTACAGAAATAAAATAATAATTTAACTTAATTTACTTTTTTGTCGATAAAATTCTCTTCATTCGTGATGAGTTTGTTACTTTTGACAAAAATCATTCCATTGTGGTATTATATTTAGAACATAAATATGTCTCAGCTTAAAAAAATAACGAGTTTTAGTTTTCAATAACTTTCTTTATATTATTTAGGTAAGTAAATCTAAGTTTGATAGGTACTGTAAAATTTATACGAAAAGTATAGTCTTTAATTAAATGAACGCAATTCAATAAGAAATAGACTTTAAAACCGTCCACCAAACCACAACGAATCATATAGATGAGTAGCATTTGCGCGCGGCTCCGCCCGCGTGGTACCTACATCAATAAAAAGTAGCCTATGTCCTGCCCCAGGTTTTAAAATATATCTGTGCCAAATTTGATTTAAATCTGTTGAGTGGTTTAGCCGTGAAAAGGTAACAGACAGACAGACAAAGTTACTTTCGAATTTATAATATTAGTAAGGAAGTAAGGATTAAGTTATTACGTTAAAAGCCGTCACCAAGCCAACAAAATAAATAATACTCAGAAGAAAACCCATTATCCGAAGCATCTAATACATTTTCTTATCCACCTGCCCGAGACCAATAAGTTAAATGCCTTCCTTCACATAAAGGAACGTTCCCATTGTCCAGGGGAAAAATGCCCTGTTTTTTTTGTAGAGAAGGTTTGCCGTGGTGAGGGCATTGTCCGCAGGTATTCGGGAAATTAACTCGGTCTAGACAGACCTTGTGAGATAGTTAGCTGATCTATCGGTTGGTGTACTGGGGAACTGTGGGTTGTGAGGTATTTTGGTGAAGTTAGGATTGTGTTCGGTTAAGCCACGTGTTGCTTCGATTTGCTTGTATAAGACTAATTTATTTTGCTTAATATAATTGCTACCGTGTGCAGTGATATAGAAGGTTCGATTAGAATTGCAGTTTATATAAATACTAGTTTTCACCCGCGGCTTCACTCGCGTAAATGTAGGTTAGGTTAGGTTTGCAACAGTTATTTTTTCTGGATGAAAGGTACCCTATGTCCTATTCTGTGCCCCTGACAACGTGTATAAAAAATTTCATGTTGATCGGTTGAGTAGTTAAGGCGTGAAAGCGTAACAAACAAACAAACTCATTTTGCCATTTATAATATTAGTTAGGATGTATTTTCATACAACTCAGATGACTAGGTTTTGGCTTACACTGTTACCTGTGGAGACTTGACATATTAGGGATGCTGATGATGATTACTTACTATTCTTATTCGTTAAGTCTTAAGGCATAGATGTATCGAATAGTAATAGTGTAAAGTGAGATGTCGTGAATACCGTATACCGTCTAAATAGAGTGGCGTCTCAGTAGCCTCAAAATGGGCTATCGACTTGTCATCGTTTATTTTAAACCAAGTTAGAAGAAACCAGTGATCTCAAGACGTCTGACCCTAGATTTAAAAAAGGATTTTTAAGGAAGAAAATGGAGGGATTTAAGCAGAATTAACGAATATTACAATATCAGACACAAAGAACATTAAGCACGAAATAACTATCTACGGATCCAAATTCTGTGGTCCTGATACATAATATACCTATATTTATCGACAGCACTTAGCACTTTAACCACTAAGCGATCAGTACAATTTAGTTGCAGTCAGTTAAACTTCTAACTACATATATGAAAGAAATACTACACATTGAGTTTGTAATACACTAATGTTCCATACCATAGATTTTAAGTGTCTCTATTAAGGCGGTTACACGTGTCTTCATATAAATACTTATCGTCTACGTCGTTTAGATTAACTGACCGAGAAATAAGTTTGTGGCCTCAGTTTGTAAGCAAGTTTTTAAAGACAGTTTTGACTGTATGGATGGCGTAGTGGTTTAAGTGGTCGCCTCGCCACTGCTATTGAGCCGAGTGTTGCGGGTTCGAATCCCACACGGTGCCAAAATTTGTGTAATTCACAAATGGTTGTTCCGAGACTGGATGTTCTGTGTGTCTGTTGTTTGAATGTTCGTAAAGTCCATCGCGACACAGGAAGTATTCCTAGCGAGGAGATGTCTTTTTAAAAACCAAAAAAATAAAACAAAAGAATAAGACTTTTTCTGTACGTTAGATTTTCTAGTTAGTCAATTTAATTACACGCTAGACAGTAAATCTGCCGGTAGGTAGGTTTGATACTTGGTTGGGCTGATTTTTCTTCAAAATATTTTTAATAGTAGCGTGGGAAATGATTTTCTGCTCTTAGTAGGCGATATTTTTTGTGTGAGTTAGAGTAAGAGTTAGTTAGTATTATGTTACCAGATTGTCTTAAGAATATACTTTGGTATCAGCAGGCCAAAGGTCTTCGTATTGTGCCAGAATTCCTTTTGTGAGGTCGGTATCGCCGCGATCTACGTCTTCGTAGTTTTAAAGACCAATTTTCGGATACCATAATGTTTCATTGATTGTAAAAATGTTAGCTCGTCTTTAATGCATTTGTTGAATTTTCTATTATTTTTCCAATAAATAATGGAACCAAAAAATGTGTTGATGTGTGAAATTCAACACCGGTGACCGCCGCAATATGCACGCCGTTGATTTGTTGGGCGTAACTTGCAAAGATTATGTAAATATACATCCAGATGTGATAACAAACATACTTTTAAAATGGCCATCCTTTAATATATGTCTTTGCATCTCAGAATTCACATAATCTCCTCTTACTAAGTATTTTATAATGCTAGGAGCGACGCGAACGGAATAAATTGAAGTAACTCTATTGTATTTAATAAGAAGTGATTTTAATTGTAATATGCATTCCATCGATGATATTCGTTGTCTCTCCCGAGATTCAAACCCAAGATTTTACTAGAGATATGCAGAGTATGCAGAGATAATTTATATATATTTATTACAGTTAAAACAAACTGGTAAGGGTTGTGGGCGGCGCGGCGGTTGGATGCTGGCTATCCAAGATCGGTCTGTGTGGAAAACCTTCGTGGTAGCCTATGTCTAATTAGTGACAAGTTTTGACTGAGGTGATGATATTAGTTAGCAATATCTTAATGCATTTCTTAATATTGCGGCTCAGACCGGTGGTTATCACGTACCAACCGGTGGACCTATGGCTCATACACCATCACGGTCAATAAGACGAATAATATTTTCGAAGAAGTATGACGTAACATGCTATTCAAAACGGCCTAGTGCTTTGAACGTAAGCACGGGCTAATGATCCGCAACAATCATAAATCTTTAATAAAAGAGATCGTGATCTTTGTCTAGACTTAATTATCATTGATGCTGGAGACAAAGACAGCGGTATTCAAAATGTATAGCTCTGTCTTTTTCTCACACATGTACATGGTCGCACTTGACCGTCGCTGTAGTTCAAAATGATTAGTTACCTAGTATGTTGATAGGTATGTTATAACGATCTTCGGATAGGTCTAGGTCAGTTTTTATATATGAAGTGAGTTCTTCTTGTCGACAGAGCGTGGGAATTAAACATTAAGCCTTAGTAAGATGTTAATTGGTATAGCTGTGGCGTACATCTTCATATTTATGGTATTCTAATAATTATATACTTATTTGTTTCTCTTCCACGGATCCTAGTACGTTAGGAAAATCCCCGACCCTTTAGGTATCTAACACGGGGACATGTGGCCAACGTGCAGAGGCCCTTCGTAAGTTTTAGTTTAGAGTGAAATGGGACACTTACCGAGACACTAGCTGCAGCAGGTGTAGGAAACTATTGCTACATATGGAACCTGAAAATCTGGTCTATAGGGATGGGTTTTTAATGGGTTAGTATAATGGAAACTATGGATATAAAACGGCGCCTGCAGAATATACTTACTTATTTATTATTAATACCTATTTATCTAATATCAGCCCTGCATTAAACTGTCTTACTGCTGGGCACGGGCCTCTTCTTAATGTAAGAAGGCTTAGGCCATAGTCCACCACGCTGGCCTAGTGCGGGTTGGCAGACTTCACATATCTTCGGGAACATTATGCAGAACTCTCAGATATGCAGATTTTCTCACGATATTTTCCGTTACCGTTAAAGCAAATTTTAATTAACTGTTAAGAAGGCACGTAACTACGAGAAGTCAGATATGCGTGCCTTCGGATTAAACTCGAGAGCTCTGCGTGGCAGTCAAACGTTCTCCCACCAGTCTTGGCTTATTATTACAATGCTTAAAATCTATACGAATGTTATAAATCTGAAGAGTTTGTTTGTTTGTTTAAACGCGCTAATCTCAGGAACTACTAGTTCGATTTGAAAAATTATTTTAGAATTGGATAGCCTATTTATCGAGGAAGGCTATAGGCTATATAACATCACGCTACGACCCACGGGGGCGACGCAGTAACGATAAACGCGGGTAAAACCGCGGAAACATCTACTGTAAAGAAAAAAGTGGATACAGGAGCAACAATACAACCGTAGAAAGACCATTGGACTGCCATACAGTCTTGAGTTGGATCCCACAGCACACATAGGATTATTCGAAATCATGCGTTAATTAAATACTTAATTATTGTTCGCTTTAACGGTAAAGGAAAGCATTGTGAGGATATCTACATGTCTAAGAGTTATCCATATTGATCTCGTCGATGTGATATTAGACAAACCACACTGTGCTGGCGTGATGGACTATTGCCTAACTCATACTGAAAGAGTAATCAATAAAATGACAGTTTTAAGCCGGGGAATTTACTCGTCTGTTACCAACAGCAATATAAAAGCAATTATGCCTACTGCCTTATTAGCATATAATATGTCAGTTCTACAATAATAATCTATGGGTGTGAAGGACAGAGCGATAAATCAGCGAACTCGTGTGTCGACTGTCACTCGCACCTACACTATGAGTTAGTGCCAGAATAGTGAGGTGTGACGCTCACACCACTCGAACTGCATTGGCCACGGCATTTATATAGCCATAGAATTTAACGCATCACTTTAGTTTATATTGCAAAAGGAATACTTCATTGAATGTAGTGTAATTAGGCAGTAATCATTTGTAAAAGAATTGAAAAACCTCATGACGTTCCTGGTCTCAACAACTTTAGGTACAGGCAATGGATCTGTATCAAATACCAAAATTTTAAATTTTCCGTTCTTATTATTACTGTCAATACTTTTTCATTACACATTTAAATAATGGACACAGAATTCCCAGACGAAGAACAACTATTTGTGGATCACAAAAATTTTTGACCCATTTGGGGATCGAACCAATAAGACTCGGCGTAGTTGTAATGACGAGGTGATTACCTACACTATTACGCCATCCGTACATACGTCCCATATTTAATTTCAGCTTTAACTCATGCAATAATTGCTTGTAATATGAATTACAAAAGACCCGCCAAGACAGACGCACGAAGAAACTTAAATAAAGCTTGTAAAAACAATTCCTTAATAACGAAATAGCTACAATAACTTTCTTGGCTTCACAAAGGTAGTATTTTAAGTGAACTTTGTGCACATAAATGTATCAAGCGAGCTGAAATTAAGGGTTTTATAACAGGTAACGATGAGGTAGGGAACAAACTGGCAGCCTTCCAAACGCGCTGTGAGGAAATCTACTCTTGTTTCGCTGTATTTTTTTATTTTATCTGTTGTGTATACTAGTAGCTTTGTACGGATGCGTCTGAAAATATTTGTATTAATATTTATTTGTCACGTGTGACTAAGTAGGTATAGTTACATCTGTATTTTCGTAAAAGTGTTGTATTAAACTCGTATGTATGCTTTTAAGTTACACATAATCGGCAGTTAGTATATTGCCGTCTATTGGACTATTGGGTTATTCAGGTACGGCACGAGGCCTGGGAGTACTAGGCCTCGTGCCTAAATAATCAAAAAACAATAAGCAGCCTTATGGTACCGAGGCTGTACTTCACAAGAAAGATCGTAACTGCGTTATCATCTTGCGGTGAATATGAAAAAGGATAGCTTTTAAGCTTGAGGCTATCTAGTCGGCTGGAGAGCACTCGTGTTTGTTTTCTTTTTTCAAGATTAGCAGGGCACGTTACTCCTGATTTGCGAGCGTCTAGTAATAGACCATAGTGACGGCGTACAATCTGGTGGGCTGAAGCTTGTTTTAAACAACTGAATAATATCTGTACGCAATTGCTGGTTAACCTATACTAGGTAAATGTATTAGAAATTCATTTTATGTCTTATAAGTTACTCCAGTGTATTCTATATTTACTGTTGAAAAACCAAATAAAATAAAAAATCTCCATAGTTAAGTTATAAGTACCTAAATGTTACAACAAACAGACGATGCGTTGCTGTAACAACTATATGAAATGTCTGTATCTCATTTCTATTAGCGTGTAAGTTTTGAGTTACATTCCTTTGTTCTGTAAAACTTTAATGTAAGAAAAAGCACAATTTAATTAGTGTCGTGTTCTTAATACTGTAAGTAAACCTATCTTTTTGGGCGTGACTCTAATGTGTTCCTAGTGAAATAAATTTTAGTATAACATATAATATATACATATGTGTGTGATTAACCTGTTGTTAATCACACATTAAAGTGCAGTTATTCGAATGATAGATATCTCTTTCATGTAAGTAAGTCCTTTCCATATCAATTACTACCTATAAGTTCAAATTGTCAACACTAGTGCAGCTGTTTATTACAAAATAGTCTGGGTATCAATTTTCGACGTCCATTTTTATGAAAGTACCAAATCCATTTAGTTTCAAATATTATTGGTATGATGCTATTCTTCTACTTCCATGTAAGACATTTTAAAATGTATGAACAAAACAATTCGACTTGTGAACTGCACACTTCAAGTTCCTTCTTTGTATAAATCCTTTCTCGAACACATTGGAGCGGTTAAGGATCTGACCGGAAGTCGGCGAGGCGACAGGTGGAGGGCGGAAATGGCGCGCGTTTCCGGCCCCTGGTGCCGGCGGCTATTGCGCACGAGTGGACGATTGTAAAGAGGTAAGATTGAGAGTGTTTTTACATAAAGGGGAGGTTGCCGAAACTGTAGAAGGTATTTAAAAATATCATTATCGCAAAGACGTAAGTCTATTGAGAATAGAAAAGAAAATATAGTAATGATATATTCGTCATGAGATTCGAGCGTACTCTTAGTTGTTACTGATTGATGCTAATGATTTAACTGATCATTGTATATCAGAATAGCGTAGCGGCATGTATTCGCTTCGCGCGCTGCTGCTGCTTTGCCTAGTGTTGTGTGGCTTCGAATTTACAAACTATTGATTTAAGTTTGGGTGTACATTTTGTTCGTTCTTTGGGTGTCTATAAAGTCCTTGCGACATGAACCTTGAACCGTAAACCGGGCGTTTATAATCCCATGACTCTGTTGCCCACTCTCAGAAGACTTAGGAAATATAACAATCTAGAGGTACATAGTACTTGCATTCCTCTTTTTCTATTATTATTTTACACTTTCTGCAGCAAGTGTCCATAATTTCGGTAACCGCGTACCATTAGGCTGGTTTAATATTTACTTTCGTAGTATACTAAAAGTAGGTCTTGCTTAAGTATTATTAAAAAAAAACTCAGCAATAAAATCCCCTCATACAAATAAAAAGTTTTACATAGAAAACCGATTACACGTTTCTGAAAGTAGCAATAGTCCGGAAGTGTGTCGTCATTTGGGGTTCGCTGGCATACGCCTCGGTGCGCGTCGATAGCTTCAAATCGTGCGATCAGGTGTGAAAACATTGCGGTTAAAATGTATGGTACTGGTTTGAAAATGTGTCGGTAACATATTTGTATATGCATCTAGGAAATTGTACTACTGAAGTCTCGATCCAGAATCGAGACATGGATTTCAAGGTAAAATTACCCCGAACGTCTGTATGGTTTATAAAGTAACAACTTGGACTTTTGCAGATCATTTTAAAAAAGAACTGTCTTTTGATTACGATATTAGGCGGCCATTTAAATAACCAATTTTTCTTATTGCTTGCTCGGCTTAAGATTCAGGACATGCGCAACCGCTGATTATGAGACCAGGGGCGAAATGAGGTGAAGAGCATGTGGGTTATATATGTGAAAATATTCTTAATTATAGAGTTAATCTGTCACTGTCCGCGTTATACAGCTTTAAGCCCCATTATAAGTTAAGGCGAAGACCTCTTCGTAATTCTTCAGAAATATTTTTTCTAAATTAAAATTATAACCGGCACCACGCACCTTCTTTGTGGGGTAGGGACTTTACAAACTTTAAAACGAAGGACATAGAGAACACCTAGCACCGGATCAACAATCTGTGAAACATAAGAATGTTCTGCCCGGTTCGAACCGAGAACAGTCAGCGCAGCGACACAGACGAGATGATCATTTACACGACGGGGCCATCCGCAGTGATATATTCATGTCTTAATTACTTAATTTAATCTACGAATTGCGAGTCAAGACCATAATTTATACATTCCCCTAGACAATATCTTAAGAATCTTACAAAAATGGTGATATCTAAATTGAAAACACGTGTGTAGGTCATAAATAAGGCTTGCGACACATCGGCGCGGGCGTCTAGACGCTTAATCTAAAGCACCTGACTCATGCACTGTAGGTCCAGTTTCACCCTTGTATGCCTTTAAGATGTTACATTCATTTAGGAATAGAACGCGTGTCTATGGATGAGTATTTTGTAACAATTTTTATAGCTAAACTGCTTTATTGATCTTGTATTACACGTTTGCGCTAAAGTTTACGGCCACTGTGATGCATCGTTGTCGAGTCGAGTTAAGGTGGACATGTAAACAGCAATAGCCTTGCCTCTTATAACATGACTCTAACTTATTGAAAAAAAAAAAACTTTCAAACAACAAGTTTTTTTTCGGAAGCCCGATATTTCTTTATTTACCCCCGCACTATGTATAATTTTATTTGTTTGTGTAAATGTTACGTGGGACGTAAAGTATTCAATCAACGTACACAAAGAACACCCAGATTCGAAACTCTGGGCGTATGAGGATCGAACCCATAACTAACGGCGCAGTGGCTGTAGTGAGGTGACCACTCGAACCACTGCGCCATCCGGCAATTGCCAAAAGGTGGTTTCTTTCCTCAATAATAATAAAATACCACATCCATAGTTAGTAGATCCATGTGTGTAGACAATAGAATAGGTAATAGCAGGGCGTATCAGTGTTCACCTTACTCACCTCGCTTAAATATATTGCTCACTCTCACCAATATGTTGAGTGTTTCCGATGCATGCACCCTCCTCACTTTCTTTTATTTAAAATTTATAAGAACGTGTGCACTTTGATCGTTTATTGCTCTGGAAGTTTATTTCTAAAGCAGTTTTTTAATTGTTTTAAAGAAATTGCGCACAGTGTATACGAGGTTCTTTATATGTGTATTGTCAGCCTTCTCTTAGTTTTGGTGAAAAATTCATGCGTACGTTCCTCATGTCCCAATATTTTTAATCCTTCCATAAGTTCGATAACCATATACGAGTATGTAACATTATTCTTTCTGTAATAGCAATATGACAAAAAAGGATAAGGTCCGTCTGGTGATAAACAATTACGGTAGCCTTTGACCGGTTGTAAGCACTACTGACAACACTCGTACGTTGTCGAACCTAGGGAAAAGGAATTAAACATGGGATGAAAGGAAAGAAACAGCAGAAGAAGGTATGTATGATAGCTGCTAGCACTCTTACTCATTGACCGAAATGCATTAACAGTATTACCACCCTTACGCAGCTTTTCAATGAGAGAATGGTACTGCCTCTGGCGAGTCAGTTCATTCGTAACACCATTAAATAATTGGTAAAGATGACGGGCCACTTAAAATAATTGTAGAAAAAGACCGTGTCGAGAAGTGAATCTCCTCCTTAAGTCCTCAGGAAAGACTAGGGTCTATAAAGTACTTCAAATAAGATTTTATAGAGTTGACAGAGTGCGTCCATAAGCTACAATAGCTTTTTGGCTACCTTACGGCCGTAATTTGTATTTAGGAGTTTACATTTTTGTCATATACATATATAAGTATATTTAAAAATCTTTAATATTAACTCCTAGACAATTTTACCTCTCATACTTCGGTGCCAACCTATATTAGATATTAAGCCTTTAATAATATAAAATACTAGCTAAACCTGTCACTCTTCGCTGTGGTTTTGTCTGATATAATTGAATAGGGAACTAATTCCTGTACCCATAAGAATTTCAGAATAAAAGTATATAATAATAATAATAATAATATTCTATCACATACACACAACACCATCTAGCCCAAACTAAGCAGAGCTAGTACTATGGGTACTAGACAATGGATAAACATACATATATAATTTTTTTTTTGTAAATACCTACATATTATACATTGAAACATCCAGACCAAGAAAAACATCCATGTTCATGCACACAAATGTTTGACTTGTGCGGGAATCGAACCCGCGACCTCAGGCGTGGCAGTCGGTTACACTAACCACTACGCCATCGAGGCCGACGTAAAAGCAGCTTATATAGAAATGCAAAGTTGTGTGCAACTTTCAAGTCAATCCATTGTCTACTTCTCGAGATTTGCGGACACAAGCACACGGTAGGTTAATTTTTGTATATTAAGTACCTACTATATATAGTAGATAATTGTAATGGATAGACAGATATTTAACATTGAAGGTCAACCTTGTCTAAGGGTTTTAATTAAAAATATAAGAGTCTGCAATCAGTTCTAAGGAGCTTCGTACTCAAATCCACACCAAGTTCACTTAAAATTCGAAAGAAAAGTTTTTTCGTCAGTTCGAGAGTCGCGCAATTAATTTTTAACCGCTTTGAAAGACAGTATTGGGGCATTAAATTATTGATTTTTCAAGGTGTTTGATAAATTAAAACGAAGGTGTATAAAATATTTGTTATAAAGATCTTAAGTATTCAGTTTGATGGGCACAGACTTAATAGTAGGTATAATTCGGCCCATCCTGTAAGACAAATAGAAGCGACTCTTGTTTACCTACTTCTTGATGCCATGATTTCTATTGCATGGATTCTACGCCACATACAAACAATAGTATAATTCGTCGCATCGTGTTAGATAAATAAAAGTGACTATTATTTACTGTTGGATGCCATAATTTCAAGATGTGATTTTTTTATTTTTTTTATTTTGCTCGTCAAAATGACCACACTCCACCTGATGGTAAGCAGTCGTGTGGTCTAAGAGCAGTGGCCTCTACACCGCCCTCATAGTAGCCGAGGCGATGTTGAGGTCTCTACTTTGACGGCTTGAGAAGGTGCTTTTTCACGCCCCGCTTAAAGGACCCAGGCAGAGGTATGAGGACCCAAACTTGTTGGTACGCGCTCTAGTCGACTCTATCATGTAAGGATGGCATCTGAGCCCAGCACGCGTTGTTCTAGATAGGAAAGGGGAGGGCGGGATAAAGTGGAATAACTATTCAGAGCACTCACCGTGGTATATTCTGTAGAAACATGCCAATGAGGCAATGTCCCTACGGATGATGAGCTGGGGTCGCTGCTATGGCTTAAAACATACAAAACCAAAAGTTTTTAGCACATCTTTCATTGGAGCCTGGTGACGACACAGCTATTACTTTATATTTTAATGCCTAAATACATAGAAATGACGTATGTAGTCTTTGTTAACATCCTAGCTAAAGCTAGGTCCGTGTCTTCACTTGCTCGGGAATAGCATTTTCTGGATAAAAAGAACTTTATTTCCTTTTCTATACCCTTGACAATGTGTATGCGAAATTTGACGAAGACAAAGATGTGAAAACGTAACATACAAACAAACTCACATTCGTATTTATAATATTAGTTAACACATTATGTGGCCATTCTCAATAAATTATTGACGCTTATCTTTAAGCATAAATAACACTAAATCCTGAATCTAAGCGTCCACGGAACATTATCGTTAAACTGAATAGTAAGCGAACAAGGGACAACTTACTGGCGTCGGTAAGAAATTTTAACAAGAACAACAATAATGACCGACTGAATACCTCACAAATTGGATGCCCAGGTGAAATGTACCTGTGCTATATTTGTAACAGAGCATCTTTCGCCAGAAAATAAGAAATTGTATGCTGCCACTAGAATCGCTGCTAAGGAAAAACATTATAATTTTGTATGGGTTAGGAATGGTCGGATATTTGTACGTAAGGACGTAAACTCGAATTACATAATAATTAAGACAATAGATTGTATTAAGAAAATGTAATTATTATCGCCACTTTTCTATTCTTCTGTAAATCATGCCTTAATAGAATTAAACGTTAAATTCGAACTAAAAATCTATTATCAGAATGTAAGAGGTCTTAGAACTAAAACTGAAGACTTTTATCTTTCAGTCTTAAAAAATAATTACGATATAATTATTATTACAGAGTCGTGGTTGAACGAAAGCGTCTATGTTTATGAGCTATTTGACAAGCGGTACAATATATTTCGTCATGATAGGGCTACTACTTTAAGCCATTCAACAAAAAAATATGGTGGAGGAGTACTGATTGCCATTCTTAAGTCCTATGAAGTATCGCGTAAAATCAATTGGGAGTCTCCGTGTGAAGAGCTTTGAATTAGCATTAAACTGGCAGACGCTGCAATAAATATTTGCGGGGTGTACGTTCCTCCACCCGTTAGTTTTCATTATTTAGACTTATTCTTTCAAAATATGACTAAAATAATCCATAAACATAGCACATCACAAAAAAAAAAAAACAGATATATACTTAGTTGCAGGTGATTTCAATATGAGCGACCTAAAATGGCGCACAGATTCTGGACTAAATTACATGACACCAATTTCAACCGGAAATACCATGCATAACGTTTTCTTGGACTCCATAGCTTTTTGTGATCTTCATCAATTTAATAATATACTTAATGCAAATCTGAAAACTCTTGACTTGATATTATGCAACGAATTAAATAACATTTCGATCACTGCAGCTGACAGTTCTTTTGTTACACCTGATTTACACCACCCACCTTTGTGCGTAAGGATTAAACACCGTTTTCAGCGTAATCTCAAACAATCTCAAACTCCCACCTATAACTTCTATAAGTGTAATTATGAAGCAGTCAATGGTGAACTCGAGACAACGGACTGGGCTTCTATATTTTTAAGGTCATATACAGTGGATCAAATGGTTAATGCATTTTATGATACCTTACAACTATTAATTATTAAGCACACCCCACTTGGTTGTCGCTGCTCAGAATCATATCCAGTATGGTTTACAAAAGCTTTACTAAAAGCATTAAAAGAAAAACGCAAGTATCATTCTAGGTTTAAAAAGTATGGTAATTTGATGGACAAACTCCAATACGACGTAACAAGAAGACGATGTGACTTAATGATTACAGAATGCTATTCTAATTTTAAAAAACATGCTGTTGATGACTTAAAGTTGCGTCCTAAATATTTTTGGAAAATCTTTAAAGATAAGAAATCAAATAGTACATCTTTGCCTAATGAAATGACTTTGGGAACGGTTACAGCTAAGGGAGATCAGCAGTTAAGTGAATTATTCTCTAGCTATTTCCAAAGCGTATAAACCAATAACATGCAAAATACAACCACTCAGTGCCAACATACAAGGTTGGACTTTACCGTTGAATATAATGGCTCATTCAGTACATTAATCATCACTGAAGAGGAAGTGCTAAATTGTTTGAAATCTTTGGACGCCAATAAAGGACCAGGACCTGATTCGATTCCACCTATTTTTTTAAAGAATTGTGCTTTATCCTTATGCAAGCCTCTAACATTAATTTACAATTACTCGCTTCGGACCGGCACGTTTCCCGCACTTTGGAAATTGGCACATCTGACTCCTATTCACAAGGGTGGAAGATTGGATGATGTTGCCCAATATCATCCCATTTCAGTTTTATCTACATGTGGCAAAGTCTTAGAATCTATAGTAAATAATAAGTTTATCTCCCATTTTCATAACCTGATCGACTCACATCAACACGGTTTTTTACCTCGTAGGTCGACCACTTCCAATTTAATTACCTATACATGTGATATTGCAGATACAGTGGATAAAGGCGGTGACGTACAGGCAGTATATACTGATTTTAGAAAAGAATTTGACCTGGTTCGCCATTGCTGTCTTTTAAACAAACTTGCATCTTGGGGGATACATGGCTCATTATTGAGGTTGGTGCGAATCGTACATTCGTAATCGTCCACAATTAGTTTATCTTCGCGGATTTCAATCTATTAAAAGAGAAGTTCCCTCAGGAATCCCACAGGGTTCTCACATCGGTCCGCTATTTTTCCTGGTATATATACATGATATTAAACAAGTAATTAATTCTAAAATAAATAATAAATTATATGCTGATGACTTAAAAATGTATCGTTCTATCGAAAGTCAAAATGATATAGATATCCTTCAATCAGACTTAAATGCATATGGTACTGAACTATGCAAAATGTTACTACATTAAATTTACAAAAAAGAAAATTCCATGTAACATTAATTATTCTATCAATAACGTCATGTTACCCGAAGTATATACAATACGCGACCTAGGCATTACTTTCGATAGTACACTTAGTTTCAGACATCATATAGACTAGCTTCTCGACTAGCTGGATTTATAAACAGAGAAATGAAAATTTTAAAGAACCTACCCTTACCATCCTTGTTTACAATTCTCTAGTACGCGGCATGTTAGAATATTGCAGCACAGTGTGGAATCAATGTTATCAAGTGCATCGCATGGAAAGAATTCAAAAAAAATTCTTATATCATCTTGCATACTCAAATAATAATTGCCATATTTTGAAGTCCTACGAAGACCGCCTCAAATTCTTTAAAATGAAAAACCTTCACAGTAGACGTAAAATTGGTGAAATTGTATTTTTAAGCAAACTAATTCATGGTCTAATAGACGCTCCCGAAGTTCTAGCACGTGTATCGTTCTTGGTGCCGCGGGTAGGCAGTCGCTTTAACAACCGGAAAACTTTCCACTTACCTCACTGTAAGACGAACGTCGGCCGACATTCGCCTCTGTACCGTATGTGTTCCTCCGCAAACGACGTCAGATTAGACATCGATTTATTTAAATATAGTTCTATGACCTCAATAAAGAAAAGTCTTAATTGTCTATATTGATATCAATTTAATTTTATCAATAATTTAGCCAAGCATACAAAATATGTCATATAATTTATTATAAGCATGTAGTATTTGCATCTAGTAGGATACATCTTAATGCAAGTGTATTAAGCTATGATAAATACTATTGTACTATCGTTAGATAGTATCCAGTTTTGCGAACCAATAAAAAAAAAAAGCATAATTTCATGACTCCTAACTTGACTTGAACTGAGGACCTAAACTGAGAAATATTGTCAACTCAAAATGGTAGGCTATTTTTGCTTCGCTTACAAGGTAGCGATAGCATCAACATACATTAACGTTATGTACATTTAATTTCACAACTTGTAGTAATTACGGTACAATATCTACGTAAAACTGCGACTAAAAATACGCGCACCTATTACAATGGCAGTTATCGTTGGTGTTGCTCGCGGCGAAACGCCTAAACTGTGCAAACGAGATACTTTTAGTTGCATTGTGCAGTTTTAACTACGTGGGTTGAGTATTAGGAACGTGCTTGCTAAAAATATCTTACTTTTACTCGTATTTATACATACTAAGCGCATTCTGATGAAGTAAGGATTGTGAGAGAAAGGATATATGTATTTTTTATTGCAGGAATACAATGCGCGGTTTAAATAAATTTATTAAAATTATTCTTAAAGTGACGGTTTGGTGTTTCTTTTTATCTATACAAACTAGCGGTCGCCTAGTGCTCGAAATTCGACCAAAGTTTGCCTGTATGATATTGCTGATATATATCATTATATATTGATATATGTAACCATAGTAACGCGCTTCCACTGCGTGTGTCAAATTCATGGTTGTGTGCGTGTAGTGTTTTTTCATTAATTTAATGTAATTTTACGCATAATTTAAAAAAATATTAGCATTCGTCACTTCTTCTCTGTATAAACTATAAGTTTGCGAAATTTCATACTCCTCCGTCCGCGCAATTTTCGTAAAAAGGGGTACAAAGTTTTCGCTTCACGTATTAATATATAGATATTATGACGGGAAAAGATTACATTTTTGTTTGTTTGGAAGGATTTAGCTCAAAACCGATTGAAAAAATTCGTTCACCATTAGAAAGCTATATTATCACAGTAGCATAGACTGAACTTTATTTAAGAAAAAAGGACTGTTATTAACATAACCTAACCTACTTTTACGCGAGCGAAGCCGCAGGCAAAAGTTAGTAATAATATAAAAGCAAACACTGATTCAGGCAATTGTTTGATTAGTTACTCTTCAAATGCTGCAACTTAAAGTTGCTCATCTGTATCCCGATGCGCACGAGCTCAGATTGTATTATTTATTGTGCAGGTAGTTTGGCCGGCCGCCAGTAGATAGCGCGCGCAAGATTTTTAACCCCGCCATGTTGTATTTTAGGACGCAATAATTTTTAAAACATGAATCACAAAAGAGGTGGAAAATTTACGTATATTTCACTTCGCTATCGCCGTGAAAGAAATATTTGTACTTAACGTTTATTTTTTTGTTGAAGTTACTTCGTTATGATGTCATTAACTGTGTTTGTATTTTTGTGCTGATGTCACTATTCTGTAGTCTTCTTCAGATTAAATTGTTGTAAGTTGTTATAATAAAGCGACCTCTTGCAGAACAAGAGTAGAAGTTCTAAGAGCTCTTCTAGAGCGGTTTTTATCGATAGAAATACGGCATAAAACACAGCGACAGAATTTTCAAATATAACAGGAATTATGTCCAATGTGGACGACATTGGACATAACTCCAGTTTATTGAAGCAATTGACTTATAAAACACCTATACTCGCCATAAATATTCTATCATATACACATAACACTATCTAGCCCAAACTAAGCAGAGCTTGTACTATGCGTACTAGACAATGGATAAACATACATATATAATTTTTCTTTTAAATACATACATATATTGTATATAGAAACACCCAGACCAAGACAAATATCCATGTCCATGCACACAAATGCATGACTTGTGCGGGAATTGAACCCGCGACCTCAGGCGTGGCAGTAGATTACACTTACCACTACCCCATCGAGGCCGCCAAATATTTGTGGTTCATTATTTTGTTAGTGAGAAACCAGGAGATTACTACGGGAAGAGAACTAAGAAGAAGGGAAAAATTTATTCTAATGTACAAGACACGAACTAGTAACAAGCTAATAACCGGTACTGGATTGACCTACCGTGTTCTATATCTGGTCAAACGTAGATCCATAATTGATTGCGTACATGGTCTATTTTTTGCTATGAGGCTTAAGTTAAATTCAATTCACCGTTAAAGGTGTTAGTGGATATTAAGATCTAGAACAAGCATCCTTCAAACTTTATAGTTACTTCAACAGTAGCCATAGAAACGACAATTATGACCGCCTGCCGGCTTTTGACAGCTACTGTGACAGGATTCGGTCTTAAGACTGCGCCGAGCATAAGACGCGGTTGGACTGAATGACAGAGCTCGATATTCAAAGCGGCGCGCGGTCATAGTAAAATTATATGGAGGATTTGAAGTGCTTTTTTATAAATAGATACATATTTTATTGTCAACCAATAACTTAAATATTTGTGACAGACAAATTGTAATAAAACTATTTATGATTCGTTTAAGCGGTAAAATAGGATAGATTCTACTGTTATAATTTAAAAAATCACTTAATACGAGCTTACGTTTTTGCATTTTTCGTGCAAATTTGCGTAATTTTGTAGGCGAAAATATTAATTATTTAAAGTTTTTAACACGGAGTAATTGTAAACACATTCAATGTTATGGTAAATGTATATTTTATATTTATTTTAAACAAAAAATGTGACCGCCTGTTCTGGCACATTTTGCTCGGCGCAGTCTTAATCGCTAATGGTTACAATTGGTGAGCGCAAAAACGATAGCCTCTATAATGCAAGAACGCAAGCCAACAACATCCTCCTTTAACAAGTGGTCCACAGTTCGCTAGTACTGTTGATATTTTTGTAGTGGCAGTAAGTGGATCAGAGTAAGTGTTATGCAAGTGTATGTACCTGTTTACTGAACGCTAAGCACCTGCCCGTTAAAGTTAACCGGCGCCGCGCCATTACCGCTCTCGTTTATAGCGCTATTGTTGCATGGAGCGGGTTATGCAATACGTAGGCAGTAAAATGCAGGTAACATAAAGGATGGTGCAAAGATATTAAAACAAATTGCAAATTGAAATATGGGTTTAAAATTAGAATAATGTAATTTATACTAATATTATAAAGCCGAAGAGTTTTTTTGTTTGTTTGAACGCGTTAATCTGAGGAACTACTGGTTCGAATTGAAAAATTCTTTTAGTGTTGGATAGCCTATTTATCGAGGAAGGCTATAAGCTATATAACATCACGCTACGACCCACAGGGATGGTGCATTAACGATAAACGCGGGTGAAACCGCGGGAACATCTAGTGTCTGATAAAATCTAATCAGAAAAGTATCTATCTTTTTAAATCAGGTATAGCGGTTTGATACTCAATTAAATAGTTTTAATACATATCATATTTGATAAGTTTCTTTATTATTTTATGTAGTCGAATGTGCCGTCATCATTCTCAGGATAAATTACAGCTTTTCTATTTAATTAGATATTTGCTATTATTATAGGCAAATTTTATTATTATAATTATTATCTATGATAAAATACAAGAGTTTACTTATGATTTAAATTAATAAAAATGTGTGACAAATGATTCTGAGATCGGGTGTTCTATTTATGTGTCAGTTGCTTGAATTAAAAAAAAAACAAAACATAGGTATTATTATGTTGTATTCCTTTATTGTAAGTATTGATATCTTCCATTTAATAGCATATAGGTAGCTAACAACATAACGCGCATTTGAGAAATAGTATGAAATGTTGTATATCCTATAATATATTATTATCTATATGTTGATGTTTATATCCCTAATGCCTGTGGCACAGGTTTACTCTAGTACAGGCATCCCTTATAATTTACCTTTACGATGTATCATAAGCTCTGTATCCATTTGTACCAATTTAAGTTAAATGAATGATTATTATTATTATTATATTGCTTCTTTTTTGTTTTTAAATGTGTTTGGGGTCCTTTTAGCTTATGTTTTGATGTTTTGTAACCTTTTGTCTTCTTTGTGTATATTTATGTGCTTTAATATTAATTTAATTGTCAGGGCCCAGCTGAAAATCAGTGTTGTGCATGTTCGCAGCAAATACTGAGCTGAACCCCTTTATTATGCATGTATGCCAGTTCATATTTATTTTTATATGTAACGAAAATAAATGGTTAAAATGGTCTATATTTCCGCATATGGTTCTTGTTTTCATTATGCCATTTATTGCTAAATTCTGTTATCTACTCACTTTATAAGGAATCGCTAAAGAATAAGATATTAATTAATTCGGTATCAAGGTTACATTAAAATATCAAACACTTTTTAAAAGAACTTTATTAAAATTATTTTTTTTTCTTGACTCATTACAATTTACAGTCATTCACTGTCAGACAAGCCTACACGGGCCAATAAAGACACGGGAGGGCGCGTTAAGCCAGTCATCTTGTTTTTGTAAACAACCCCGACCTGCTACGCCGTAGCCGGGGGTGCTCTACAATGCTACACCGTAGCTATACACTGAAGTTGAAAAGTTCGTACCATAATTATGGTGTAGCATTATTTTGTTATTCGTGTATGAGATTGGAGGGTAAGGTATATTTTATATTTTGTGTGTAAGGCTGTTAAGACATTGTTTTTTCATCATCTGCACTGCAATCTAAAGAGTTCAAATTATATTTAAACGCTCGACTAAGTTTTACTTACTGTCCATATCAAATCTTATAGAGATTCATAAGAGCCGAGGCATTAGTCTTTGCGTGCTGTCAGATAAGGAAAGGGTCGATGTCACTTTTTCGAAATGATCGTCAATCTACAATTTTTACTTTCGCAGCGTTGGTTAACCGCGCAAGCCAGGGACGATCTCTAGTAATAATATAATATAATAATATCAGACATGTAAAAAATCTCAGTGGGAGAAGGGTTAGGCCATAGCCCACCACGCTGGCTCGGTTCAGATTGGTAGACCTCACACATCCTTGAGAACATTATTGAGAACTTTGAGATATGCAGGTTTCCTCAGGAAGTATTTCTTTACCATTCAAGCGAGCGATATTTAATACGCACATAACTTCGAAAAGTTAGAAGTGTCTTGGGATCGAACTGTAGAATTCTGTGTGGTAGTCCAAAGATCTCCCACTGGATTAATGCTATAAAAATAAATATTAATAATATAAAATCAAATCAGCCCTGTATTAATTCGCCCCACTGTTGGACATGAAGCTCTTCTCAGTGTAAGAAGGGTTAGATCATTATTTTTTTATTAAAATAGTATTCTCTGTAGACGCGGCACAAGACAAAATGCTTTTCCTATTGCGTCTTAAATCCGGCAGATGAGCGGATAATAAAAATAACGATTATTATTTCTGTAAAATAGGAAGCCGAATAGAAAAATATATAAAGCTCATTGGTGTGTAAGACAATAAAGCTCGTCGGCCACTGGTAGCGTTATTTTTCCGTCGTTAATTATTTCCAGTTAACAAGGTGTTGTCTCTTCGCTTATTTATTGCTTTGTGAGCGGTGAGCGTGAAATCGCGCTCGTGCTACACTAAAAGACACGTGCGATGTAAAACTGTATCGATATTATATCTTGGTGTTCAAAAGTGAACAACTTTTAGTTTTTTATTTAGCTTATTAGGTAATATTCAAATTTCGTATATTTTAATTAATAATAA
The DNA here is from genome assembly GCA_963564715.1 of Catocala sponsa. Taxonomy (NCBI): domain Eukaryota; kingdom Metazoa; phylum Arthropoda; class Insecta; order Lepidoptera; family Erebidae; genus Catocala; species Catocala sponsa. The sequence continues at coordinate 7,142,760 of OY751334.1, forward strand.
AGGACAAAATTTAAAAATGTTGTTAAAATATTTTTTTGGTTTGGTGTGCCAGTTATGTCGGATTATGATCCCGTCAGTTTATTAAAGTGAGGGTATAGAGACTGATTGTGTGCGCACACACATGTACGATCTTCGTTAAATTTGGGTTCCGTTAGGTCAGATTATAATATTATATGTATTTTTAATAATTGCATATCATTTAACCTGTCAATTCTTAAAATGCCAGACATAATCAAAACCTACTGTGTCGCTGTGACTCAATAGCTTAATCATCAAATCAGAAGTATGGTATTATAATTATATTATAGCATCGTATATTTTCGCGATGGTAGGCGGTGCGGTATCTTTAAGCAATGTTTTACACAGAGCAGTTAGTCAGAGCACCTCACAAAGAATTAACGGCTGTATTTTGACACTTATTACTGACGGTACACGCCGACTGTTTTTATTTTCTTCACTAGATTTATGCTAAGTGCGCTAGAGTCACTACAGCGTTAGACTTATTTGTTTTAGAAATTAAAATACGGGTTTTACTATTTCCTTTAGTAAATTATAAATGAGGGAAAAGACAATCCATGGAGCAAGACTTGAACCTGCGGCTTTGATACAATTCCCATGAATAGATTTTTGAAACTATTCTCGGGAATAGTTTTTTGGCAAAATGACGACACGGTACGTAGGACTACATATTTCTATGTATTTACATTTATCTCTGCGTGGTTTGAAAGAAAGAAAGATAAATTTTTTATTTGTTCCACATTCCACATTTTTTGCGTCTAAGGCAATGACATACGTCATCATTTCTATTAGTTAAAAAATTAATAGTAATCTTGTCAGCTAATCTAGAATGCTTGTGTTAGGAGTAAGTAGGGTAATGAGTGGGTATTGAACTTTTATAGGTTCAATACCAATGTTATACATAATATAATAATATTCTATCACATACACACAACACCATCTAGCCCAAACTAAGCAGAGCTTGCACTATGGGTACTAGACAATGGATAAACATACATATATACTTTTTTTTGTAAATACATACATATTATACATAGAAACACCCAGACCAAGACAAACATCCATGTTCATGCACACAAATGTTTGACTTGTGCGGGAATCGAACCCGCGACCTCAGGCGTGGCAGTCGGTTACACTAACCACTACGCCATCGAGCTACTTTAAAGTAAAAATGTTTTTTTGAGTCTGAGTATTCTTCGTGTCTATTGTTAACAATTATTTCTAGTAGAGTTGTCTTTTTTGAAAGCCGAGAAAGCCGTATATCGTATCAGTAACAATATGTCCATTGTAGGCTACTGACTGTCAGTCGGAAGCTGTGAATTCGATCTCTACACAAAACATACATCACTGGCGAAATGTAAAAGTAACACACTTTTGCCTAACCCTTAAAGGGATAAGGATATAATACCATGGTATATACTGGTATGTAAAAAATATAAACAACAAACAAATAACTAACATAATACCCGTATAACCAATAACGTTATTTATGTAAAAAAAAGTTCACACATCATCCACAGACAATAGGCTATGGTGTTTTTTTGCCATAAATTCATAAGTTTTATAGCCGCAGTCTGACCCTCTATCATTTGTGACTTAGAGCCGTTATGGTGTGTTTATGGTACGCGGGGGGACAGAAAGGAGGCAGGTGGATGGGGGATTTATTAAAGTTTACTTTTGAGGGTACTTTTAATGTACCTTGTCATAGAAATGTATGCTTTTAGTATTCCTTTTTAAAATACCACTCTCGTAATATAGGTATTTAAATGCTATGTCGCTGTGTACTTTATTTACACGGGTTGGGAGCCTTCTGCGCTCATCCACAGTCCGCGTAAAGTTGTCAAGGCCATCTGAGGCCAACAACTAAAACACACACAAAAAAAAACTTTATTTACATTTAAACAATGGAAACAAATAACACTTAGATTCAGAACTATTAATACACAATTTTTTGTCTCATGTGGGGATCTACCCACAACACGCTCTGCAGTGGTAATGGCGAGGCGACCACTTATACCACTACACCATCCGAGAAGATATACAACATGTAACATAATAAACGCACATCCAGAAAGTAGTTTGCTCAAAATCGACTACTGAATCAAATCCAGCAATTTTTAATATAGGTAATTTTTATCCCTAATATAATTAAAACGAATTAACTTATAGTCACCCATTTATTAAACAGCTGAAATAAACGAAAATGTATCATAATTCAAGGCATTAAGGTTTTTGATGCAATAAAGGCAATAATGTTAGATTTATTGTAATATACCCATACTATCCGCGCATAATAAGGAGAACTAATTTGTTAAATTAAAATATTTAAGTACATAAAAGTAACATTTTAATGATTATATTATTATTACGATTTAATAATCTAATTGGGGTGTTTGAGGGTGTGCGTTATATCTGTGACATGTTGTACATATATTTGAGTGTATATTTATTAAGATCTTCTATGAGTTAGGATTAACATAATGTTATCAAATACATTTAAATAATATCTATAAATACATATGTATATAATTAAATCCAATAATAATAGAATATTAGATGAATTATTAAGTAATTAATTGATTATAAAAGCATTGCGTGGCGCCAACTTCCGGTGCCACTTAATTATTTATTATATTATTTTTTACTGTACTTATAAGTAACAAATAATTATGTTTATAAATATTATAATTAATTACATCGTTATATGATTTATATAACACATTCAAAAGTTAAAGGTACTTCGTATTAAATAAGGCAGTTTGAATGGTAACGTTATAAAAACTGTTGTGACATTATTATTTTTTCATTCGTTTACTGATCGTTGTACAATATACTGGTAATTGAGTGTGCGTATGTGAATTTTATTGGAGCCTGTATAGATCCTTGCTTACAATAAATAATGGAGGAAACACGGTCAAACACGATCAAAGTTTAACCTCTGTATTTTAATTGCAGACGATTAGCAATTTATTTATTACTAGCTTTTGCCCGCGGCTTCGCTCACATTAATTTAGAATTAATTCAACAATCAATTTGGTTGTACTCTGCTTGTAATGATATATTAATAATATAATTCAATCATGATTCGAAAGACACGTGGCGCCATCTATTATCATAAGAACGTTATTATTGTTTTCCTCGCGAACAGTATTTTTTTTCGGGATGATAAGTGGTCTATGTCCGTTTCTGTACACCTGACAACGTATATGCAAAATTTCAGGATGATCGGTTCAGTGGTTTAGGCGTAAAAAGGTAACAAACAAACAAACTCATTTTCGCCTTTATAATATTAATTAGGATTAGGATAGGATAGGATTAGGATTAGGATTAGGATTTTCTAGGTGATAAAACAAAACATTATAGAACAGATGCTGTAGCTACATCTACCGATTGAGTTTTTGTTCCTGCAAAGTTTTAGATCTAATAAACACGTGAGTTCGGATAAGCAAAAACTGTTACGACACCCGGTACGCTTGCAGGCGAACTTTCCACCTACAACTGTGCTCCAAGTATAGGTAGTCTGCACCAGCAATGTTAGACAACACTATGGTGTAAAGGTTTAATATGACAAAGTGGTATTGAAACTTATGCTTGATGTTAGTCGGTCAGCATAACCTAACATCGCTTGTTACGCTTGTAGTGTCATTTGTTACGTAGGGAAGACGGAATCTAACATAATAATATCCTTTATTGAGTCACAGTGGTACACCGGCCGGCCTGACACAAAGTTTTCGGTCGCTTTTTAGCAGCGTAATGTCGTCGGTGAAAAACGGAACACGATATTTTATTTTTATCTGTTTATTCCAGCATTACGTAAAGCACGTTTAAAGGATTTTAATAAAATTTTCACAGGTAAGCTTATAACCTTACCTGTGAAAATTTTATTAAAATCCTCCTGACAGTTTAATACAGGGCTGATATTATAATATCAGCCCTGTATTAAACTGTCCCACTGCTGGGCACTGGCCTCTTCTCAGTGTGAGAAGGGTTAGGCCATAGGATACCACGTTGGCCTAGTGCGGTTTGACAGACTTCACATATCTTCGAGAACATTATGGAGAACTCTCAGACATGTAGGTTTCCTCACGATGTTTTCATCCATGCATAATACTTGACGCCGTTGGCGTCCAAATTATAAGAAATAAAATATCAGCCCTGTATATAAACTGTTCCACTGCTGGGCACGGACCCTCTCTTCTTCTCTGTGTAAAAAGGGTCATAATCTTCTTTGAGAACATTATGGGAAACTCTCTGATACGCAGGTTTTCAAACGTTGTTTTTGTACCAAGCTAAATATTACGCACGCAATAAACTAAATATTACGCACATAACTATAAAAAGTCTGAGGACCGTGTCTTTTTATTGAACTCGAGACCTTTGCGTGGCGGTCCAACGGTCTCCTATTAGGCTTTCGCTGCTATTCTCTACTCTAATCATCAAGACAAAATTGTGGGCAATACTTAGTGCAATATATCGGCGATACTTCAAATGATTCAATTTTGGATTTAATCATATTTAGCCACGTACTATACAAAGTGCAGTAATCATTTAAAATAATCACGTGATTGTTTTAAATTATTATTGCACAATGCACATTCTTGTGATAAAATTAAATATCAAACACGCAAGGAGATCTTCAATGATCTGTGTACGACCTTCTTGTTATTGTTTTTAAGTTCAAGTGGTAATGTCAGCCAGTATCGTTCTTTGAATGAGTAACTTAATTTATAAATAAATGTTTATTGTTTTTTGATCTCTGTTTTTCATGATCAATATTAAAGTGCATAATAATATGATTTATTTATTTTTATTTATTTAATCAGAACAGAATTACTTACACGATTTAGGAGACATTTGTTTATATTATATAATATATACTATCTTAAAACTCTACCTCTAACACATATACTTCTCGCAACTAAATAACCAATTATACTGATATAATCTTCCAATGATGTGTGGCTATTGATTTCACAAACAACAACAAAAATACCTACTATTTTTATTCTATTTAAGGATCTTCGACAAAGAATATACACAAAATTGCACAAACATATGAGCATAAGTCTTGTATAGTGTACTCCTTCAGTTATAGGAAACCACAGCATGCACTATGATAACAAAGCTTACAATAGAAAATTTATACCTATTTGTGGATCATACAAATTTCTAGACCTAACGACATTCGTCGCACTGGCCGTGACCACTAAAACCGATACGCAACCATGCACTCAATTACTAACACGATAAACTTAGAGTCACATTGATTCAACATGTAAATACAAAGGTGTCACCATCCTAACTATGATAAAACGTCACGTATCACATGTAATTGCGTCATTACGCTTCTCCGTGACAAACAGTGACAATCACGGCGTGCTCTTTGATCAGCTGCACGCGTGACACTCACAAAGTATGCTGCCACCCTTTGAAGTTAACAGGGAACATGATTTTTTGTTACTAGGATGTATTACTGTAATAATATGTACGGGTGTGTTGTTAGGTTATTCTTAACATGTAAAGTACTTTTGATTTAGTATTTTTTGTCAGAGGTTCCTCAGTTTACGATTGTCTATCGATGTGGTTAATTAAAAAGTGATCTTTGAATCGATTAGAGTGGGTGATACCTACTTAACGTGGTTAATTTCCAGCGCAAGAACTGGTGTGAAGCGTTGTCTATCCTAATCCTAATCCTAATTAATATTATAAAAGCGAAAATGAGTTTGTTTGTTTGTTACATTTTCACGCCTAAACCACTGAACCGATCATCCTGAAATTTTGCGTATACGTTGTCAGGTGTACAGAAACGGACATAAGCTACCTTTCATCCCGGAAAAAATTACTGTTCCCGAGGAAAACAACAACAACGTTCTAATGATAAAATAGATGGCGCCACGTGTCTTTCGAATCATGATTGAATTATATTATTATGCAAGCAGAGTACAACCTGAATTGATTGTCAAATGCTAAATTAACGCGAGCGAAGCCGCGAGCAAAAGCTAGTATCTATGTATATGAAAATCTCGTGTCACGGTGTTTGTGTTAGCAATCCTCCGAAACGGCTCGACCGATTTTTATGAAATTTTATGTATATTTCTTAGGTATGAGAATAGGTCGGTAAGTATATTTCATACCGCTAGGTGATTACGGTGTCAACCCAACCTATATTTACGCGAGCTTAGTCGCGGGCAAAAGCTAGCATTCGAATATAATTCGAATGAAATTCTGCAAGTCTTTAGTCTCATTGGTATGATGGCATAAATTTGCGCTTATGTTTGTGTCGATCGTGAAGTCTCGGGTTTGTTGGCGGAGTCGAATAACACCTTAGCAGCTGCTTCTACTAAGCTTTTGCCGACAGAAACGTTTTCCAGCAATATGCCGTACGGCAACAGAATTAAAATACGAATTAAGAGGTGTAATTTACTTCCACTAATTTATTTTAGAGATATACCAACCTCACGTCTGTGTGTCCTATAAAATTAACGTAACATAGTAACATAGGCACATTTATATCTGATTGTGGCACAATAATTATTATATAATACCTTATAGGTTAAATGTTGGCGAAATGTGGGTGTCATATATATCTGCCTCAACGTTCGAACATTTTAAATTTTTATTTATGTTACTTTTTCTAGTGGCAGATGAACCATCCCCACCCGGTGGTAAGTGGCTTACCACCATGAATTTGACATCCATGGATTTTTGCAAAGTCTAAATGACCGTTGCCTGATAGTAGTACTCCCTTCAAATCTCGCTTAAAAACGGAGACGTCATAGCGCCTGGAAACAACGCGACACGTTTCTTATGTCAGAGTCTGGGCGTGGTGAAATAAAAAAGTCTGCCATAGAAACAACGTTTTTGAATCCTGAACTTGAGACTATGTAAGCACATATATATTAGCCTATTGTTGACACTAGGCTAATAAATAGGTGCTTACATAAGTTGTTTATAAATATAAACGTGTAAACATATTATTACGAAGATCCCATTGTCCTTTGCTCAGGCGTAGGTTCGACACGAGCCCTAGACAAATATGTAGGCGTGCAACAATTACTAGGCTCTGGTATTCTAAAGGTCTCGTCAAATAAAATAATGGAATCGTGAGTGGTGTCGGATGAGGTCGTGGGATCGCACCCGGGCTGGACTACAATTGTTTTTTAGGGTTGATACGCATAACTGAAAAAAAAAAATCTCTTATTAATTCTTCTAGTTACTTCTAGTATGCTCTTTATCCTGGAATGCGTTCCCGTGGGCATCCCGTGGCAATCCATAACTAGCTGAAGAATACCTACGCTATGTCAGAATCAAGAACTCTATCTGTCTGGTAAGTTTTATACTAATACGTTCTACATGATGCGTGAATGGATAACAAATATCCAAACACAAATATTTACATTTCTAATATTAGTAGGAAGTACTTAATCCAGACGGCATACTATACTATATTTAAAAATAAAAATATATACTTTGATATTAATATCATAATTGGGAAGGTACACAGTTTATTATGTTTTAAAGCCTCATCAATTTTGTTAAACCGGAAAGCTGATAATTCAATAGAGTCGCAATATTTAGTTACCTATATAGGTATTTCATTATGTTTTTACCGTGGGAGAGCCACGCTTCGGCATGAATGAGCCGGCTCGACCGGAGTGATACCACGACCTCACAGAAAAACGGTGTGAAATAGCGCTTGCGTTGTGTTTCGTCGAGTAAGGAGGAGAAACCCCTCCCTTTCCCTTCTGGGGAAGGGGCAAATTTAATAGGCCGGCAACGCACTTGTGATTCCTCTGGTGTTGCGGTCGTCTATAGGTGGTGGTAATCGCTTACCATCAGGCGATCCGTCAGTTCGTTTGGTTCCTATATCATAAAAGAAAACGTTTCGAATACACTTAGCCGTTACAGCCACAAGAAGATCTCAAGATATTGTATATTACGTAAATGTCAAGATATTGATTAGTAGTTTACAGAAAATGACGTGAGTGCGACAACCCTGGTCTGACATACTCATCTTCGTTCAAAGGGCAAACGTTAGACATTCTACGAAATTTAATTCCAATACTTCCGAACGTGCCGACATCCTTCGAGCATACTTACAACTATTTCTATTTACATTATTATTTAGGTATGCATTTGTTTTGTTTAAGGGTGTTATACCTACTGTTCTTTATGATTAGTCGTTTTTTTATTATTGCCTGTCAAAATGACTATATTCCACCTGATGGTATGCAGTCGTTTCATCAACGAGCAGAGCCCTCGACACCACGTACTCACAAGAAGTTTTTATACTAAAAGACATCTCCCGTCTCCTAGGACGGGTATGTCTATGTCGTAATCCACCGCCACAAAGGAATAATTCCTAAATCATTCCTGTGTGGCAGGAGACTTTAAAAACATTCAAACAACGGACATAAAGAACACACAGACTCGGAACAACCATTTGTGGATCACACAGAGTTTTGTGTCGTGTGGGATTCGAACCCTCTACACTCGTTGCTATGGCAGTGGTGAGGCGACCACTTAAACAACTACGCCATCCGTGCAATACAATTGCTGAGAATATTAATAGAAGTAAACCCAAGGGCATGTCAAAATAAAATAATAGGTACACCGTCAAAACTGTTCTCAATATGAATATCAAACAGATCAGCAAAGATATCGCCGACCAGCTGTCCGTTGATGAGACTAAAGTGAAACGAGTAAGCGCAAAACATTTTACCTCTAGCACATCTGATATCCCAGGTATGCAACCCGAGAAAGTTGAGCAAAGCGCAGGGAAAAAACAGTAAGTGATGGTGGCAAATATACCATTAAGACGAAAACGGTAATTACTGCTGACAAAAATAATAACTGTGTAGTGAATTACAAGAACAGCACGGAAGAGAAATGCCACATAAGCATGCATTATTTTAAAAGTCATTTAGTGCTTGAGCTTCTGTGAAATTAAACTACTTTAAACGGATTTTATCGCAGTGTTCATTTTAAATGAATTTTCTTGCATAGTTATGAAACTATTACACTACTTCTGTTAAACTTTACTACAGTTTAACCTTTTTAATTATTAAAACTATTTAGATTTAAGCTTACATTTACCTCGACTTTTCGGTTGCTCTTCAGCAGCCACGTTTACGACGTGACTCCCCGTGAACATAGCACTCACACAAATTATGTCATAGAATTCGGGTGTGCGTCATAATAATCTCAGAGCCCTTCCATAGATGTCCACTCCTTTATCCAAGAGTCCCCATTAACATGTACTCGTATTTGTTAGCGATCTCTACTTTAACTGATTCGTTTGTACAACCCGTTCTTTGTCAAATATTGCTGGTTTATTGCCGCTTTATCTTGCTTATTTGGTAAGCTATATCATGAATTTAGACCAATCATCCGAACATTCCAAAGTGATGAAATGAATTAAGAAAATCATTTAATTGTGAGGCCATTGATTAAATATAAGTTACGTAGTCATTACATAATTAGCTAACTCTCACGGATAATTAAATACCATGTCACTTAAATTTTTATGTAATTAATACAGTCATATGTCATTCAACTGATGATGGGTATTGTTTCGAAAATGCCTAGAGCGTTGAGAGTTTGATTTGAAAATTGAGGTTAGATTAAAGAGGTCGAATTAGGCCGTGTCAAGAATATTTCGTAATGTCGGTGATTCTACTGTTCCAAATTAATAACATTAAAGTAACTTTTTAAGAATGGAAGAACTTGCATTCATTCAGTTATTAAGTGACGGTCGAGAGCAGCGATAGCTCAGTGGAGAGACCAACAGACTGCAATGCAGAGGGTCTCGGGTTCGAACCCACGTCGCGCACCTCTGACTTTCGGAAGTCATATGACTTTTCGAAATTATGTGCGTATTGATTGACAGTTATCGCCTGCTCTGTGCCTCGGAAAGCACGTTAAGTCGTTGGTCCCGGCTGCCATGAACATCTAATCTATGGCAGTCGTTATTGGGAGAGTGTTGACACAAAAGATCCCACTGGGTCGAAGTGTCGCCGGTCTGCACTGACTGGCCCCCACATAAGATAAGATAAGTGATGGTCGATAGTTGTTTAAATTACGACCTTCTTCAAGGAACTGCTACAGCACTTTGTCTGGTGAGTAAGAATAACAAAGGCTCATACACTTGACTCTCCTATCCCATTCCGTACATTCTACCTATAATTCCCTTTTCCTTGGGCCAGCAACGCACAGGTGATATCACTTGTATACATCAGATAAGGGCCGTATGCTTGATGGGCACCATGATAGTATAAAAAGGAGTTACTTACATGTAACTCAGTTGAGTTCAACTACTTGAAATCAAAATTATATCGTTCACGTACTCGCTGTAAGGATCGTGTTTTCACACTATGCATACAGCGAGAATGTGAACGAATCTTATCAGATTACTATTAAATTACCTGAATACTGAATCACTGCCTCATTAAGCCGGTGGGTATCTAATCACAAGACTACGAAACTGATTAATGAACTGGGTAAAAATCTCAAAGCTCTTACAAGGAGGCACTGCAGAGCGTACGTAAGGCTTTCGGTCGCTGCTGTTAAGAATCACAATGATATAAAAATCAGCAAGTTAAATATATGCCATAGTTTAATTTAGACTTTAGCATTGAGTTATTTTATTTATTTTTATGGTAATTATATTCTTTCTATAATATATTTGAAAGTAATAAAGTATGTATGCATATTAATTTAAAATTTTAAACAGACATCAGAATAGACCCCAAAGAAGATTTACTTCTTTAATTTATTTATATAATAAATTATGTCGTACCGTGAAATAATCCTATGCATTGTTTGCACATTTCTCAACGAAATACGCCCAACTAAATATTTTAACTGCCCACTCTCAACAAAATTATGCGCTTTCATAATACTATGAAAGGTATTTGCGTGTGTGTTGAGCAATTTAAAATTTATTTGACTTTAAAGATCAAATAATACAAGAGAAAATGTCTCGCTGGTACAGTGGCATAGCTCTGTGTTTATGCTTGAGGCGAACTATAAAATACTAGTTTTCACCCGCGGCTTCGCTCGCGTGAATGTAGGTTAGGTTAGGTTAGGGTATGTTCCTAGCCGGCGGATAGTGCATCAAGCATTTTTCCTGGGTACCAAAAAAAAAAAGAAAAGGTTAGGGTATGTTAGTTTTGCAACAGTTATTTTTTCTGGATGAAAGGTACCCTATGTCCTATTCTGTACCCCTGACAACGTGTATGCAAAATTTCATGTTGATCGGTTGAGTAGTTAAGGCGTGAAAGTGTAACAAACAAACAAACAAACAAACTCATTTTCACATTTATAATATTACTAGTTTTCACCCGCGGCTTCGCTCGCGTAAATGTAGGTTAGGTTAGGTTAGGTTTGCAACAGTTCTTTTATCTGGATGAAAGGTACCCTATGTCCTATTCTGTACCCCTGACAACGTGTATGCAAAATTTCATGTTGATCGGTTGAGTAGTTAAGGCGTGAAAGCGTAACAAACAAACAAACTCACTTTCGCATTTATAATATTAGTAAGGATAGTTAGGATTATATTGATTAGGTGGACTCTCTGTTAGATATAAGACTGTTAATTTGGACCGCAATAGCGTGTTCTCCACCTCGTACGGCCAGTTTATCCTAGACATTTTGTCTGGTCAACCTTATACATAGGTATGATGATGGTATAGTAAGTACATTAATTATTTTTAATTTTATTAATTGATTAGCTACTAGCTATAATTATTCGTATTCTTGTTAGCTCCTCTAACTAAGCTAGAAAGCTTGTGTTACTAAGGAATTCACGTCGGTAGTGCAATTCCGGTAGTATTTGAACTCGCGAGCTGTCGATCGTAAGTCCATCCTATACGCTTGCATTAACTATGGAATTATAATAACTACATTTTCTACCAGACACGACATTCATTTGGTCTATCTTATCTTATATTTCTTTATTACTTACTACTGAATTTCTCTTCAGAGTTTTTACCTTAAAGGTTATAATATAACACTCTGTAGACAGCAAAAGACTCATTATATTGCGTAGTTTAGTTACCTTAGGAGAGTTGAGTTGGAAAAAGTTCGTTTAAAATACCTCTGCTTAGTCTCTTGTCAATTGAGCGTAATGTGACTTTATGTTCTACGTATTTGTGTACACGCATATTGGCAGAAATGTCAATATTTGAATGCGAATTAGTTTAATTTCAACTATTACTTAAGTAAATATTTTGCTATTTTGTAAGCCTTCCTGATTAGTAGTAGTACCTACTTTATGTTTATGTCAAGCTTTAGAAATGCGTTGATATTTGATATTAAATAGATAATTGATGTGTCATTTGGTGATCTTAAGGCACATATAACTATTTATATGCATTTATAATGGTTTCCTGAATAACTGGAGCAATTAAAAACTTATCATGTTTGGTGCATAAATTTGTCTGACAGGTGTTATTAATTTATGTGCAAGGTATGTATTTTTATGATTTTATTCTGTGCTAGCTTTTGCCCGCGGCTTCGCTCGCGTAAAAGTAGGTTAGGTTATGTTAGTAGCAGTACTTTTTTCAACAATAAAATATAGCCTATGTTACTCGGTGATAATATAGCTTTTAATGGAAAATAATTTTTTAAATCGGTTGTGTAGATTTTGAGTTAAATCATTACAAATGAACAAAGAAACAAAAAATCAAATCTTCCCTCTTTACGAGTATAATATTAGTATAGACTGAGAAAAGCCGTTTTGGTTTAATAGTTAAAAAATAAGATTTGTGGTCGTAAATGTTTGAATTTTAACAAAGTTATATTTTATTCATGTAAATCTGTAGTTATTTAAATAAAAGTATAGGCACTACGTATGTAAATATGCCTTAAATAGATTTGTATCATATTCAATGCTATTGTTATTTAGAGTTGGATTGCTACATCGAAATATATAGAACGGGCTGAATATTCCATAGACCATTGAGCTTTATTCTTGAGATTTGATTGAGATTTCAAAAAGTTGACTGATGATTATTCGCAGGATTCAATATACGTCTATAAAGAATACGATAATAGTATCTAGCAAGAACAGCGATTTTTGAATTGATACATACGAAAAAAAATTGTGTGATCCATAAATAGTCATTTAGAGTCTGAGTTCTTTTGTTTTAATATTTGAAAAGATCTCCGCGAGCCAAGAATGAATTCCAGAGTGGGATGACTTTTTAAAAGAAAAAATATCACAATACATATATTTGTAATAATTTTTGTGTAAAGCTTGGTAGGCAACATTTAATGTCTCGCTTGCCAACTGGTATTAGAAACATACAAAGCAGCTCCTGTAATCTTGTATTGTTTAAGTCAGAGGCAATGAGGTATCAACAGCCATAGGCCACACGATGAGTTACGCATACTGGACACAGCCGGCCGTAGTCAGGTGTAGATTAGTGCGCGGGCACGTTGTCTCACGGGAAAGTATAGGTCGAATAGACAGTTTGTAAAGAAAATATATAGACTCTTGTGTATCAGTGCATTATTCTATCTTTATCATACACACGCAATTAAGTAATAAGATTAATAAAACGTTTCACAAAACGTAGGTGACAATACAATTGTTGGGTATAATGAGACAGAACTGTTCAGTATCTTTCAGTATCTCCACTGTTAGTAGCTACTGGGAAGCTCAAGTGTTATCAATAAAAGTAATTTGGAAACAACTAGTTTTTTTAAAGAACAATTATGTTCGAATTTGACCACTCTATTCTATTCTATCACATACACACAACACCATCTAGCCCAAACTAAGCAGAGCTTGTACTATGGGTACTAGACAATGTATAAACATACATATATACTTGTTTTTTTTGTAAATACATACATATTATACATCGTAACACCCAGACCAAGACAAACATCCATGTTCATGCACACAAATGCTTGACTTGTGCGGGAATCGAACCCGCGACCTCAGGCGTGGCAGTCGGTTACACTAACTACTACGCCATCAAGTCTCTATCTGGGCGAACAATAGTTTACATTAATCTTGTATCGTTAGGTTAACATATTATATGTATATATAATAGAAACGAATACATAATCAAAGTAGTGACTATATACGAAGTAGCTAGAGGTAGTTTAAGGATCCGAACGCGCAAGTGATGCCTCTGGTGTTGCAGGCGTCCATAGGCTACGGTGACCACTTACCATCAAGTGTGCTTGTTTGCCACCTTAGTAATATAATAAAACAATCCATTCCCAAGTAATATGCAGTAACTGTGCTGCTAATCTATTTTTTTGAGTTTTACTGCTCAGGGTAACCGCACTCCTTCATACTGTACTAATAATTGCCAACGGCGGGTTCTTTCGCTTGTAAAATGATCTTCTACAGTTCTCTAGCTTTGCTAAAATCGTTAAAAGCTTTTAAATCTAATGAGCAGTGTGAAATTATAGCAGTAATATAAAACGAAATCTGCCAGTTGTCTATTCAATTTGTCTAATTGCACTGGTTAGTCAGTTAGTCATAAATATACATAGCAAAAGACAGTATTGCCTTCTTTCATAATTCAAGAGGAGCGCAAGAGACAGGAATTCAGACTGGATCCATAATTCTACTCTAATGCATTGAATACCTGCAACATAATTGCATTTTGCCTTGTCCTGTCCATCTCCTAAGATAGATAATCAAGTTAAGTGCAGAATCTAAATTAATGTTATCAATAAAATCAAAGCACTCGTTGTTAAGTCTTTTTAACCGAACAACTTTCTACGCAGAATAATTTTTTTGTTTGGTTGTTTGTTTGAACACGCTAATCTCAGGAACTACTGATCCGAATTGAAAAAATATTTTTGTGTTGGATAGCTCATTTATCGAGGAAGGCTATAGGCAATATAACATAACGCTACGACCCACGGCGGTGGCGCAGTAATTATAAACGCGGGTGAAACCGCGAGCACACCTAGTTAATAATAAACCCGTGCCGTACGTTATAACGCGCACGCTCCTCTATCACGCGGCCGGCGAATGCTTAACAAAACACGATCTAAGCCAGTTATACTTTTATTTTTATCTAATTATGCGAAGACGCGACATTCGACGCGTGTCAAGGTGAACGCGTCTAATGCCGCATCACGAAATCGCGGCATACCACTATGTAAGGCGCCGCTATACTGAACGCGATGTGCGTTGATCTGCGGCTGAAATTGTTTTTTTTAATTGAATATCTAAAAAAAGTAAGTAAAGTAAAAAAACAAAAATAAGTAATGGTTGCAATAGATTAAAACTGAGACGCAGCCATTAGAACAATTAAAGAATTGCATTATTCTACATATTTTCGAGGAAGTGCAATATTTTTAATTACTAGAGTATAGGCTATAAAGCTTTAAGTGATCACCATTTAATTGCACCCGGAGTCAGACTTTTGTGGTAGAAACATAAATATTTATTTTTTGAATTAAAGAGTCATAATTTAAATGAAACTAATACCGTGGAGGTTCCTTGAAAACTTGGAGCTCAACTAGGACAGAACCTAATAACGTTGTGTTGTCTAAGAGGCATTATCTTGTTAGTATAAAAAGTAATAGTAAGCCAATAGGAAGGTTCTAATGGCAGAGCTTCGGACAGATTGTATGCTTGCTTGTTATTTTATTGGCTAAAGAAAATAAAACAGTTCCCTTCTTAGAGATCGATCGTCGCTCCCCGCTAATCGCTTACAGTGAAGCAAGTCCTTCACCTTTACACCGTGTTGTAAGAAATTTTCGATGGTATTTCACCGATGTTAGAAAGCTATGCAAGGCTGTATATTGTAAGCTCTAAGTTTTTGTTAAATGCTATAGTTTGAGTCAAGTCTGGAATTAAATGTTACGTATTCGCGAAGATTGGTTTGGCTGGAAGATTGATGAAATAATTGTGTATTTTGAGAAACAATTTGTGTTTATTGCGTGTTTTGTATATTATAATAGTGAGGTAATTTCTTAGTGATGACTGCCCTTTAGTTAATACTAGCGGTCGCCTAGTGCTCGAAATTCGACCAAAGTTTGCCTGTAAGATATTGCTGACATATTATGTCATTATATGTATATTGATATATGTAACCATAGTTACGCGCTTCGACTGCGTGTGTCAAATGCATGGTTGTGTGCGTGTAGTGTTTTCTCATTAATTTAATGTATTTGTAAGGCATATTTTAAAAAAATATTAGCATTCGTCACTTCTTCTCTGTATAAACTATAGGTGAGCGAAATTTCATACTCCTCCGTCCGCCCAATTTTCGTAAAAAGGGATCCAAAGTTTTCGCTTCACGTATTAATATATTAACTGTTGGATTTTATTACTTCTACCTAGTCCGCCTGATGCCCATGAGAACGCATACCTAGACAACGAGTAACCTATGTGTGAATCCTGATGGTCTATCCAAACCCGATAAACGGTTTACGTGTGATTGTGAAATAAGCATACAAATAAACTAACATTTTCACAAGCTTTCACATTCATTGGTTATATTTGTAGGATTAATATCATTATTTATTAAGCTGTCAGACAAGTGTAGGAATTGAGCACATTGAGTAACAATTGTACGAAGTTGAGTTGTAGACAAATAGGTTTTTAACTAAAAGATTCCTCCTTTCGTATCATAATTTGATTTTAACAGGTGAGTAAAAAGGTTTCTGTTTAAATCCGTATGACTGATAGCTTTTTTGAAAGAGAGTGAAGTCTATCAAATTAATTTACGAGGCCGCACGCATCTTACGGCACAAAGAAGGTGTCTAGTGCGGGAGCTGTCTTTAAAGAAATGATAAATATAAAGAAACGTATTAGGCTTTACTTGGCGTATATCCATTGTAATAATATCGATTGACATTTTATATTTTGCTATTTATTGATTTACTGTGTGACATTCCTTATACAATTGACATGTTATGTTTTGCTATTCTGTATGTTATATGTTTACTTGATGATTTTACTGACATTTTGCTACATTGTATACACTAGCTAATCCTTAGACGAATTTGTTAAATGAATAATATAAAATATATCGAAATTAATTCTTTAAAATAATAACGCTTAGAGAAACTAGGAATGTATCAGATAAATTTACCTAACTCCAAAAACATTTGTACGCCAGTTAATGGCAGAATATGGACAGAACTACTATGTATTTTTATCATCATTTTTGTACTCATATTCTGACAAATAAATGATTTATTATTATTATAAAATAATTGGGAAAAGTTTGTCAACGAATCTGGTCCAATCCCATAACGTGGCTGTCCCTTACTAGATGAGCTCGGTATTGTCAACCTTTTTGTATTGGCGAAATGGACAATCCGAAAGTGCGTTATTTTATTAAACTGATAAGTAGTTAAAATGTCGTATGGAACCGTCGTATCGTTGTCGCTCACTAAAACAATGAGTAAGATTCGTGTAAACGTAAGTTGACATGAGTCATTTTATAATAAAGGTGGTCTGAGATGAGCTGGCGTCGTGTTACTCATTGTTCGTGAACTATTGCCACATAGATTCCTAGCATTCTGAAGCATCGGTAATAATGATTGTGTGATGTACCCCGATGTGGGAATTCATTGATGGTTTCTCATCGTCAATGAAGTGATCTTTGCAAAATGTTTGATATTTTTTAAGGATATTGTACGAGCATCGCCACATAACTTGTTTTACTTTTTAATGTATAAGCAATAATAACTATGTCGCACCTTTTGCTGAGGATACATGTCTGCATAAACGAATGCGTCGATTATTTCTTAATACTAAACAACTTGTATTTGTCTTTACAATATAATTTCAGTACAATAAATACTCTGGTTATTTACGGACACTAAAAACACTGAAGTTTCTTTTCTATGTACATCGCGTTCTTGGCCATAATATCTACAACACAACACATCTCAGTGTACGGGTACATTGCTCGTACAGATATGCTTCCACGCTGTCTATCTAAGATAGACTAACGACGGTGCCAGACAGTCATCGAGGGGGTAGGCATAGACGTAATACATTCACATTTATTCAGCAATGATTTTAGATACCTATCACTTAGGTAATAGGGCGTGTGATGTCCACTAATTTTACCTTGGGTATTGAATAAAATACCAAATAATTCAGTAAGTAGGTACACAGCTCAGCGGTGTGTCTGCTCAATACGAGTGACAGGTCGAGAGTGTGCAGGTGGCGCCACCGTTGATCTATGTACTACATTTAATTATATATCTTTATACATCACAGGGCGGTAACTTAATGTCATCGTCTAAATACAGTACTAAACTGCGTGTTGCTACTGATAACCTCTTAACAAAAAGCCTAATAAAACCTATGCCGAACCATCCATAGAACCTTCCATGCCACCTTAAATATTAGTCCATTGAAATGTTACATGAGCTTTGCATTTTTTAGAGGACGCAATTTTATTTTTGGGACATGTGTGGAGGGTCAATAGAAACTTAACCCCAAGTTTGTGGGGTTGCCGCCCTTGTCCCCCGGCCGCCATCTAGGAAAAAGGGGTGCAAACACCTTTTTCGCCATATCTCGGAAACTATGCGTCCTACAAAAAATTCTTAAAGACATAATTTGTAGCAAATCGCTTTGCCTACAAATATGTCCATATAACCTTTTGCCCTAAATTTAAAATTAAAGATGTTATAATAAAAAAAGTGAGAAAATTTCTATAAAAAATTTCTTTTTTGCTCTATAACTTTTTTTTATACATTTTACAAAAAATTACCTCAAACCAATCTTGTAGATGGTCTTTTGAGGAAAATTTTCTCTATATTTTTTTTTAATTTCATTCATTTAAATCGCTGTTACAGCTCTCCAAAGTTGACCGGGTTCCTCAATGTTCATGAGAATCCGGTCAAAACGAAATGTTTAACTTATTGTTTAAAAGAAAAAATTATTGATATTCAAAAGTTTCGACCGAGAACGACATGAATGATTTTGACCTAGTTTAATAATTATCTGTCAAGCTGTAAGAGTTCTGATTATAGTAGGCTTTGAGACAAAAGTTAATCCAAATTTAAAACACACACAATCAATCATAGCGTAATACTTTGTCTCATTTTACACATCGATACTTTCATTTTTTTTTATACGTCGACGTTTGTTGATTCGAGATTGTTATTGTTATTGGGATTTTTGTTGAAAAAAACTCAGCATGAAGTTTGATAATATGCTCGATAGATGACAAAACGCTCAGGCCGTTATTGCATGGAATTTAAAAACATTATTGGCATATATTTTTTTAAATTGTAATAGGTTTTTGTTGGACCGCGTTCTCACCTGGTGTTAAGTGACAGTGCAGTCGACGGTGAAGCACGCTTGCCTAGAAGATATTAATTTACGCACGACTTGAAGACACCCAGATTGTATTTATCAGGAAATACAGACTTAGGTAATGATTTCCACTCCTTTGCGGTACTCATTATAAAAATGAAAACAAAGCGCTTTGTGCGTATTTGTGGTATATCCACCATCTACTTGTGGTCTGTTTGTCTGGTCGTCTGATGGTAGAATGGGGAAGGAGAACAAGTTATGCAGTTCCTCGGCACACTCTCTCAAATATATCCAATAGAAAACCAAGAGACCGGTAACCCTACGATGATGCTCCAAGCTCGTAACTCCAAGAGTCGTGCGTTGACCAGTTATAATGTGGGTGGTCAAACACCTCTGTTTACCTCTTCGGGATAAAACTGGTGTGATTAAGGCTATAAGGCTGAGACTCAACCAAAGCGGAGACGAGACGAGCGGAGAGAAGATGTTTTTTAAACAACCAATAGAATTGTGTTATTGACACATCTCCTCTTCGCTCAGCTTCAGTGGAGTTCGCTGTGCGGAGATATGTAATATTTGTATGGCGCGATGGAATCGGAGATGTGAGCGGCGTGCAGTGAGCGATGTCACTCAACGCCTCGCACCCGAGCTGAAGAACATCTCTTCTCGCACAGCACACAGCACACCGCACACATCTCCGCTTTGGTGGAGTCCCGGCCTAAGGCTGCGGTTCCATTGAGGCGGAGCGGAACAGAGCGGAGAAGAGCTGTGCCGCGATTCACCAATCACATGGCTTGAAATCCACATCTCTTCTCCAAGATGTGGATTTCAAGCCATGTGATTGGTGAATCGCGGCACAGCTCTTCTCCGCTCTGCTCCGCTCCGCCTCAATGGAACCGCAGCCTTACAGTCCGAAAATGAGTCCGAAAATAATGAACCTAAATACTAACATAATTTATAGTCTAATACTATTCAGACTGAGAGGAAGTGTGTATTTTTTTAACTGTAAAACCTCGTACTGAAGCCTGTGGTTTTGAATCCTGGGCTAGGTGGTATTATCACTTTATTAATAGCATGTTGACGTCGGGTGGATTGAGGATGGTATTAAGCAAATTCCTGGCACTACATGTGTGGACCTTCATATATTTATAAAAAAATAATGTGATCGCTCCCAAGGCGCGTTTTCCTGGCTTTTCAAAGTCATATGCGTATTAAATAGTTAATTGTCGCTTGCTTTGATAGTGAACGAAAACATCGTGAGGAAACCTGCATGTCTGAGAGTTCATAATATAATTAAGTGAATTCTTTATTTAAAACACGTGTTTTAATCCAAAATTTAGTTAACCTGTTTTTATTAATATACACATTGTAATAAAAATACAATGTAACTACTTGAAGTTGACCCGGACTATAACTGTCAGATATTTTACAGATTTTTACTTTGTTAATAATAATAAATTGTTATATTATTATTAGATATATAACCCGTTTATTCATATAGGTCAATATTTATGAACGTCAAAGTTACACTTATTAATTTGAATTTACATTGACCTGTTGTAATAATGTCTTCTTCGTAAAATACACAAATCAAAAAGAGGATATATTTGACTCTTATTTTTAAAAAGACTACTACAAATTAATTGCCGTCCATCCTGTTAAGAATACTATACAATGGAATGATCTAAGAAGGAGATGAAACCTAAAATTTTATGACTTATAACGTTCTGTGCCTAGATCCTTTTATAAATTCAGGTCACATTACTCGCCTGACTAATAAAACTAAATTTACATGGAAATGAGAAATATATCCAGATTAACCTTTTGATTTCGATTGACATTAAATTATTTTATATTAATAATGTCCTTATTGGGATATTTGCGAATCAACTGTATCGTGTGGGTGACAAACGATATATTTATTCATAATTATTTTTAAAAGCTAGATTCTGGCGGTCTCACGAGGTGTGCACGTGAATAAAATTTCAAGTTTCATGTAAAGAACTATGAAGCCAAAATTTAACGAGGACAAGTTTGGTAAATAACTCATTAACTCGAAAATTGAATCCTAAAGTCAGAAAACTTCAATCCATCCATAGCATTATCTCTGTGTATTCGGTTTTATCAGCTATGTATATGTATGTGTATATAATAATAATAATATTCCATCACACATACACACAACATCACCTAGCCCAAACTAAGCAGAGCTTGTACTATGAGTACTAGACAATGGATAAACATATATATATATATATATATATATATATATATATATATATATACAACACACAAACATCCATATTCATGCACACAAATGTTTGACTTGTGCGGGAAACGAACCCGCGACCTCAAGCGTGGCAGTCGGTTACACTAATTACTATGCCTATATATGTATATGTATGATGTGTAATGTGCTCTAGCTAAGCCTATATCGGAACCAGCATGTCTTCTCCCTAGCCTTTATTATCCCCTAGTCACTTGGGGTCGGCTTTCTAGTCTAACCGGATTTGACTGCATATCAGTTTTTACACGGAGCGACTGCCACCTGACTTCCGTAACACGAAGGCAAATGATACCATAAAGCTAGACCAGTGTCAGGATATTAGAGGCCACTGACTTCCCAATAACGACTGACATAGATGTTCATGGCAGCCGGGACCGACGACGGCTTAATGTGCTCTCCAAGGCACGGAGCAGGCGATAATTTATCAATCAATACGCACATAATTTCGTAAAGTCATATAACTTCCAAAACTCAGAGGTGTGCGACGTGGGTTCGAACCCGAGACCGTCTGCATTGCAGTCTGTTGGTCTCCTCACTGAGTTATCACTGTTATTACAATACACACAATACTACCTGATAAATATATATCTAAATGCATAATGCGGTATTCGTGGCTGTGACTTTCTGGCCAGTTCTTCTCATTGGTTCTACGCCCTTGCTTTACTAAACATGGCAACAGGCAAATGTTTCTATTTCTTTTGGAAGTTATAGGCATGAGCCGAAAAACATGTAGTGCTCTACTTTACAGGCCATCAACTGCACAATCTGTGTATGCTCACCATTCACCTAACATCCTCCATACTGTCACAATGCCATCCATCATCCGGCTGTATAACGAGGTGCCGACAGCCGATACATAGTAATGGTGACATGATCTAGATTACCTATTCGCAGGTAGACACTTCAATGGTGAGACGCACGCATGATTAAAATTAATGCTGTTGGTTCGAAAGGAACTTAATTCAAATATCTTCTACGGCGATTTCGTAACGGTATCTCATTACGGAGGCTGTGTTATTAGGTTTTTTGTCATAGTGTTGTTAACATGCAACATAATATGGAAGAATAAGGTTTGGTGTTTCTAGTCCACGAATAAGTCATTAAATTTTATTTTAGGTCTGTATTTCATTTGAAATTTTAGAATGTCACGGAGCAAGGTGCCGCCACACCTTTAGGTATTTTTTTTGCAATGCAAATATTGCTTTCTTTTATTGGAAAATATAGTTTTTGTTTTATATTTAGTTCAGACAGTATGCATAGTTACATAATATTTTTTTATTAGTCTTTTATCTGTAGAGGATATTTTAAAGAATTATATTAAAGTAATCACATGTACACAAGAGTTTCAGTATTTTAGCGACCATATAACAAAGCATTCCAATTTTAACTGAGAAAATAGGTATAGAACAGACTTGAATCTAATTCATGAATTCATTAAGTTTTTTCTGTCGATACAAATAATCGATATGTCCGCAAATAATAATACAAATATAAAATAGAATTTTCATGTAATATAGAAATTAAAAGTAGTTCCATATAATTATGTGTATATTTGCATAAGTTTACATAGTATTATTACCAGAGATATAGAGCATGTCGGCATATATACTCGTTTGTATTTTATGTTTGATTTATAGGCATTATAAATTAAAATTTCGATAAGGCACGATACTCTTAAATGATAGGTAACATACCTATCATTTAATATAATACTATATTCTGAAATACGTATCGAATGATAAATAATACATATTATGATGAAGACCCGCTTGGTGGAAAGCATTTACTGTATTTTACTATCGCTTGAAATTCCAGAAGGTGTACCAGTACTTAGATCACAATATCTTTCTGTCTCGTCGAGTTCAGCCCGGTTCATATATTAAAAAACGAAGCATTTTACATGCGGTAAGTTAATTTTTGACATATATTTTATCAAAAATATGTATTTAATTATAGCTTGAAATTCCAGAAGGTGTACCTGTGCTTAGATCACAGTATCTTTTTGTTTCATCAGTTTAAGCCCGTTTCCTATATTAAGATACGAATCGTTTTAACTACTGATAGTTAATTTCTGACACATATGCGAACAGTTGTGACGTCATCAGATTGCATCTCCAATCGTCTACATTCTGGTTTTAGTATAGGATTGCTTACTAGTATCTCATTAATATGCACATGCATCACGTACAGTGCGTGTTTCATCTATGTTTGCGATCACTCATTGCAAAATACGGCAAACCCATTTTAATTATGTAATTATTGATGTATTAAAAAAATTTATTGAGTCGTATATTACACAGTCTATTAAAATATCAGGAAAATAAACTTAATGAAAATAATTAGGAATGCATACATGATATAATATAAGGGAGCAGGGGAAGAAGCACTTTTGTCACCTAATGAACAAACTGAGATATTACTAATTCAAATATAAGATCTTAGAAACGATAGAAAATATCAAACAGTATAACTATCATGCGCCGCACGCGCGACAGTCCCAACACCATCCTGCGCGCGTTGGCGGACCGGTGGGACTCTCCGATACTGGCTCGCTGGATACGACTGCACGCAGTCGTTTAGTGATTTGCTACTATCGTCGCGGAGTCCACCCGGACCTGCCACTAGTGTTTAGTTAATTCCATTATTTATTACTAACATTAGTTTGTAAGCTCGCAATTTTACTAACAAATATGGATGTAATCTTAGGATGAATCTGAAATAAATGATTATTATTATTATAACCTAAAAATCTTATGCCACTGTCACATTCGACCACGGACAACTGTTGTTTTTTTCCAGAACGGTCCGGACTTTGTATGTTTTTTCCCTGTATCGATATTTTAAAAGCATGAAAGCTCGGAGACTATGGATGTTATTGCCCTGTTGTTATTGACAGAACATAGCGACAGGTATAACCATTCAGACTGTATTGCCAGTTGAAAAAAATTAAAAATGTGACAAAAGTTGTTCTAACCCTGATCCCTTCTATACAAAAATACAAAGGTAGCCTCATGTCCCCGTATTCTCCAAAATTGCTTGGGGGTAGACAGACAGATTTATTACATCCTAATTTTGGGACTAAGATTTTAGGTTCCAAGAAAAAAACGACTTGGTCCTTATAACGAGGGATCTAAAAATATACAGTTTCAGTCTGCGTATTGGACTGAGAAACCTAGTAACACTTTGCCTGGGAATTGAAATTGAGATACACAGCAGTCGCATTCACTTATAATTTAAGTAATTTATAATTTATATTATAATATCAATTATTATATTACGGTCGAATTTCGATTACTATGCCAGGGACCACTACTTAATTTAATAAGCGTAAAATATAATAAGTACCGCTTCCTAAATACGAAAAACGTACATAGTTATAAATAGATATAAATGCAATATCGATAGGTATATTCAATTCTGCGGCTAGTCAGTGTTACTTGCTCTACAAATATTTGTCTTTGTTTATTTTTTTAAATAAGATTTCTAACTCTTATCTGAGGAATAAATGTGGCGTGGTGTGTGACATATTATTGCCTATACAAAAGCTGTCAAACCATCAAACATATTTCCCAGATAAAAGTAATCTGACGATAAAAAATCGGCTTTAAATGTTACAACAACCACTTCACACTGCACGGAATATCGCAAATATTTTTTTGGTATAAAGTACAATTTGTTATCCATTTTTGTACAATTCAAGGTCTGTTTAATAAACGACGATGCACCCACTCATATCGGTACCGGTCGATCTCCTACTGAGGCATTAAGTCATGATCGGTAACACTTTACGACACTACACTGTTGTAATGTGGCATTTGATGCGCCCGCGCCGAGTCAAGTGCAAATGTCAAGCTTTCACGAGCGATAGCTAAGGCGTGTTTACACTGTTCGTTTTACTATTTACGTAGAATATCGCAGTAGCAATATGTCGACTGCACGGTTGGCGTGGTGGTTTTAGTAGTCACCTCGCCACTGTCATTGCGGCAAGTGCTGTAGGTTCGATGCCCAGACGGGAAATAAATGTTATTCCGAGTCTGGGTGTTTTTGTGCCTGTTATTTGAATGTCTGTATAGTCCTATAGACGATTCATTCCTAAAGCGAGTGAAAATGGGAGTTTTAAGAAGTAAAAAGAAAGAAATGTGTGGGCATGTGTTTTAAAACTTATTTTTACTGTAGGTATATATTTTTAAATTTTTTCTTCTTTAACTATAAGATGATATATACTCATATATCATATGGAAACACCAGAAACATAATATAGCAATTGTTCTAAAAAGGCAAGTGCCTTATGACTTTTAGACATGTATTCCTTACGATATTTTGCTTCATCGATAAACCGAGCGTTAGTTAACTATTCAATCACATATAACTTCGAAAAATCAGAGATGTGTGCTTTAGAATCGAACTCAAGACTCTGCGCGGCAGTTCAAATGGTCTCTCCCACTAAGCTTTGCCAATGTTATCGAATTTCACTATTTAAATTTTACAGTTCTTTTGTTTCTTCTGTTTTCTGTTCACCCATTTGATAGTGAAAAGATATTTCGAATTATTTTTGCACTAATATATGTATACGAGTCTTTATAGTGTGTGAAACATCCTAATTCATACATAAGTTGAATGTTACCATATTTTACGTTGCATTATGTGTTTGTTAATATATTAAATTAACATATAAATAAATTAATATCTAACACTTGTAACATTCATATGCAATGCAACATCTGAACTATTTTGAAATTGCCATGATCATAATCGCGTGATAATCAGAATGATGGATGGGTTTGAGGTCATTATTGGACATTATATTATATCAAAGGCTAAGCAGCTATAGCTCAGTGGGGAGACCAACAGACTGCAATGCGAAGGGTCTCGGGTTCGAACCCACGTCGCGCACCTCTGACCTTCGGAAGTTATATGACTTTTCGAAATTATGTGCGTATTGATCGACAATTATCGCCTGCTCCGTGCCTCGGAGAGCACGTTAAGCCGTCGGTCCCAGCTGCCATGAACATCTATGGCAGTCGTTATTGGGAAGTCAGTGCCCTCTAATATCCTGACACTGGTTTAGCCTTAGGGTATCGTTAGCCTTCGGCTTGCGAAGGGCAGATGGCAGTCGCTTCGTGTAAAAACTGATATCCAGTCAAATCCGGTTAGACTAGAAAGCCGACCCCAAGTGACTTGGAATTAATAAAGGCTAGGGAGAAGAAGATATTATATGAAAAGCTCCTACTTAGAATTATTAGGTTTATATGTAAGTTTGACGTAGGATGATGACATTGCATATATGGCGTAGTGCCTTAAGTGATCGCCTCGACGCTGGCACTGCGCCGAGTGTTGTGGGTTTGACCCCCATACGAGACAAAATATTGTGTGATCCATAAATAGTTGTTCCGAGTCTGGGTGTATTTTTTGTGTCTGTTGTTTAAATGATTATAGGTCAGAAAATATTCCTAGTGTGAAAGTCGCCTTTTTAAAAAGAAAAAAGAAATGTATAGTTGAAATTACCTTGTCGGTGACAGAACAGAACGTAAGTAGTCATAATTATGTAACTGATATTTGTTACGTTTTGTTTTCGATACCCCGGTCGATTAAGGCATAGACTTAGAATTTTTTCGCCACATTCTAAGTTTATGGATTAAGGACATTGCTTTTTTCATAGAGAATTATTGTTAGTTCTAAGGTCTGGGACTGTTAATTATTTTGCTGTAAGAAATAAAGCTCGCTCTAGGGTGATTCTTTAGTTATTTAGTTAACGGTAGACTTAAATATTGAAATACTGGACGCAAAGAACATTCTACGTACTATAGTAGTACCGTAACAGTAGACTGCACAATTCTTTGGTTGTGTAGGAATCGAAGCCAAAACACTCGACGTATGGACAATAGCGAGACGAACACTTAAACTATTGTGCTACCCGCCATTGCATTTCCTAATTACTACATAACCTGTCCTATATTTATTCATTTCTCTCTAGATTAAAATTGAAATAGCTGTGAAACCATTTAATAAGAAACGACGGGGATAATTATTCTAATATATAATTTGATAATATACCTATACTATTTCGGTACTAAATATTAACAAGAGTGATTCAGCTGCCACTTAGTTTTAATATCTTAAGCGACTGTTTAAATAACGTGTTATGTTTGTGATAAACCTGTCATGTTTACGTGTCTAATTATGTTGTCAATCCTATTAAAAATAATGAATAATATATTTTATTAGCACGTAGTTTAAAGAATCACTTATAAATTGGAATACGACTCAATTAATTGAGATCAAATTTATGGGGATCAAGTTTTAAGCCTAACCCTTCTCAAACTGAGAAGAGATCCGTGCCCAATAGTGGGACAGTATATATAGCGGACTGATATATTGTTATTAAGATTTGAGCGGGCGACTTCTGACACTCTTGCATTTCTTGGAATGAAAGTGCCCTAACTATACTATGAAAAGCTGTGAATCAGTCTGGTATTTAATTTTTTCATTTTTATTTTCTACTTGCACTTGGATTCAAGTTACTTAATAGAACATAACAGTTTATTAGGCGAGGCTATTAGGTTTCAAAAAGAAATACGTTCCTAATTCGACCCTATCTTTTCTTTATTTATGTATTGTGTCTTTCATTTTACAATCTACTAGATGTGCCCGCGGTTTCACTCGCGTTTATGATTACTGCGCGGCCCCCGTGGGTCGTAGCGTGATGTTATTTAGCCTATAGCCTTCCTCGATAAATAGGCTATCCAACACTAAAAAAAATTTTCAATTCGATCCAGTAGTTTCTGAGATTAGCGCGTTCAAACAAACAAACAAACTCTTCAGCTTTATAATATTATATGCATGATTATTATTTAAGACTATATCTAAACAGATAATCATCCTAATAATACATTTATACTCCGTGCTACTGTGGCGAATTTCTTAACAGAAAAATCATTGGTAATTGATTCATATTTCTTGTCTTCGACGTGTGAATCGAATACGAAACCTTGTGATAGGTCGCTAACATAAACGCTAATTTATGCTGCGGTAATGAGGCAGCCTGCATTTAAGTTGGCACTAAATGCGCAAGCTATTCCCGCGGCCTCATGAGGTTACTTACATGGATAACTCACGATGCATACAACTAAGTAAGTACCTTAACTTGCGCAGTTACTTGCGTTGTGTAGATGAGCCACTAGGCTATAAATGCATTTACTGCGTACCCTAACATTAGCTTTGAATGATGCGCAAATAAGCGTAGCAGGTGTATGTTTATATGTCACATTCATTAAACACGGGTGTTTCTTAATACAGGTATGGTCAGCAAAGACGAGTATCAACGGTACTGTCTCCTTCAAAAATACTTGGCAGATGACGGGCATCGATGGGCTGTTATATTGTGATGATTGAACATATAAAATCCCATGATGTGACGCCTCATTCGCAAATGATTGGCAGATGATGGATTACGCTGGACAGTTTTGTCGCGATGATAGAGCATATAGAATCCCAAGCGCACAAAATAACCCGCAGACTAAATGTCGCCTGGAGTCAAGCAGTTACCGGCGGACAGGACAGACTACCTGTTTTATTGTAATAATATGAATAATTTAAACGCGATTACGCAGACGGCGTCGCGGTCAGTTTAGTCCGCTCATTGCAAATTTTAAGGTTAGAGAAAGAAATCTGTTAGGAAAAAGCCCTTTTTATTACATCATATTAACAACAACTTCTTTTTCAGTAGTAGAGCCTCGCCGATTTCAGCATGAATGGGCCGGCTCGACCGGGGAAGGAGTATCCTCTCACAGAATATCGACGCGAAATAGCAGTATTACTACTGTTGTGTTTCGTTCGGTGAGTGAGAGTACCGGAGGCCCAATCACCCTCTTGTTCCCTTCCCGCTCCTTCTTCTTCCCACTTCCTTTTTCTCTTCTTCCGTTCTATGCCTCTGATGTTGCAGGCGTCCATAGGCAACGGTGACCACTTACCATCAGGTGGGCCGTATGCACGTTTGCCACCATAGTTACATAAAAAAAAATCTCTGTGCTTCTATTACTCGTATTTGACAGTGTGGTCGTAAATCTTTTCATACTAAGAAGAAGGGCCTCAACCCACTAGTGGGACTATTACTGGTTGACTGTACAAACAAGCTTACCACTTGCTATGGTAATTATTTTTTACAGCCAGCAACAGCAACTGCTAACGCTGAGCTTGCGGTGACAGTGTTGCTAAAATAAAGGTCAAAGCACTGGTCCCAGGTCGCAGGTTATGAAAAGGGCTCCTGCAACCAATTTTTTTAGGAAGGATTTTTTATAGGAAGGGTTTTTTTATAGGGAGGATCTTTTTTGTAGGAAGGATTTTTTATAGGAATTTTCCCATTTGTCAAAGCTTTAGGAATGAATTTCACTGTACTATAATTTTTCATATTCATAAATTACGTTGCTATCTCTACAGTTTAAAATATACAAAATAAAATCTTAGTACAAACATAAACATAAATAAGCTTTTGATGTTGAGTAGTTTATGGTTTATTTGTGTCTAAATGGTACTTAAAATGTACATGAATAATAAATATACAATTATACATATCATATTTTTATCTTATACAGATTATTAAAAACATATAGTTTGAATGTCTCAAACATTTACAGTTTACGACTTTTATGTTATTATGAGTAGCATTGGTAAATACAAAAATTGCTTTTTTTAGATAAATTCTTATATTAATATTATAAAGAAGAAATTTTTGATTTTTAGTTTGTACGTTTGTTTGTAAGGATTTAACTCAATAACTACTCAACCGATTTTAAAAATGATTTCACTCTTCTTTCTTCTTTTCGCGTGGTTAGTGGCGAACCTGTTATCAAGAGTTGTTCAAGCCGCCCGTAGTCCTCTGACATGGCTTAACGACTGCTGTCTATTTGACAATAACCGGGACCGACCTTTTACGTGCCCTCCAAAGCACGGAGACGCTCAGATGAAATACCACTAAGTGGTCACCCATCTATAGACTGTCCGCACCCAACGTAGCTTAACCTCGCTAATCGTTTACCGAACATTGAGTGCAACTGGCTTTCACTATTAGAAAGTTATATTATTACCTACTAACATAAACTATATTTTATATAAAGAAGTACTGTTACTAACATAACCTAACCTACTGTTACGCGAGCGAAGCCGCGGGGAAATGTTAGTCTAATATATATACATAAGAAAAAAAATAAAAAATAAAAAAAAATTTTTTTTTTTTTTTTTTTTTTATACATAAGATACTTTGTTTGTTAAGTTTACACCATTACCACTTACTAATTTTGATGCTATTTGTTATGTAGTTAAAAACAGTTAAGTATGTTAAGTACTGCTGTTTCGGTGGTACAGCGGTATTGAGTGCCACTGCAAGTCTCGAGATCAATTATTGGTAACAGTTATTCGGGTTTTCTATTAGAAAAATGTCATTAGCACCATGGAGTCTGGTAGAAGCAAAGACTCGCCGCCTCCTATTGTGTGGGACTATAAACTATACTTGGGGAATTATGAGTACCGCTTTTTAGGTACCTATTCTTTCGGGATGTGTCCTTTATTGTATGCATGGAAAATATAAAATAACACAGATAAATACATATTTATATTAATGATATTCTTTATCATTAGGGCAAGTCGACATCATTAAAGTCAATTGTAATATTCAAAGCCTCGATAACATTCCAATATAATTATCTTACTATTTATATACATTACGTAATAATCGTATTTATAGTAACCTATTGTCTTCAGTATCGGCAGTGCATAGTTATTTAGTTAGTTGGACATGTGTTATCCGCATTTAACCCCACAATTGGGCCATTGTCCGTTAGTAACCGACGCAAAAATTTGATCGGTTACTCATACCACCTCAGCTCCGTCCAGAAAGACAATATGGGACCGGTGTTGCGCAGCACCTCCTGCATCGTTTCTGGACTGTTCAGAAGTTTCGTCCGTTGGTTGCTCACGCTTTTGTAGTGAAGGAGCACAAAGTCATATTGGGTTTTCCTGAGAGAGCAGACACGCGATCTGCTCGGATAAAAAATGCTTGTCTTATAAGCAATTTTATGTTTAAACAAATGGGAATATATCGGTGTGATGTTCTTATTCATTAGTCTATTAGAGGATGACAATACTGGGTAAAAGTCTGTAGTGCTAGGCTTTACAAATCTCTTTGTTGATAACAATCTCGAGCCAATCACTTTCGAATGTTTTTAAGTAATCCTACCAAGTCTAGGTAGATGTTATGCTATTGCCAAAATAACAACATTTACCTCTTTGATAGAATGCAATTGCTGTGCTGTGCATGAGATCTTGGGTTTGATAAGTGTATGTCTATCAAGCAAATGTACGAGTAGTAGAGCCTCGCTGATGTCAGCATGAATGGGCCAGCTCGACCGGGGAAGGACTACCCTCTCACAGAATATCGATATAAAAAAATAGCAGTATTCCTACTGTTGTGTTTTGTTCGGTAAGTGAGATTGCCGGAGGCCCATTCAGCCCCTTTCCCCCATCCCGCTTCTTCTCCTTCCCACTTCCTTTCCTAAAGAGTCGGCACCGCGTAAGTGATGCCTCTGGTGTTGCAGGCGCCCATAGGCTACGGCGACCACTTACCATCAGGTATACTCGTTTGCCACATTAGTGATATAAAAAAAAATCAACGGGTTGCACTCCGGGAGTGCCGGCAGAAGTGAAAACTTGAATATTAACGTTGTGCATTTTCGATATTTTGGAATGGTTAGGGAATAATTTTGCACGAATTGCTTTAATTATCAGTATAAAAGTACTATCATTTATGTGGTAAAATACAATATTCATTTATTGTGCTATCGTACACAAACTTTAACATGACAATTTTCCCTCCGTCTTACGAATTTACGATCAGGTCACGTGTCCTGACGCGAGTTTGACAATTCTTCCTCCGTCTTATGAATTTTCGATCAGGTCACGTGTCCTGACGCGGGTTTAACATTTTTTACACATCACAAAAAAGTGCACAACGCCGCTAAAGAAGTTTTCACTTCAAAAATTCAGTTGCTTCACGTTATAGTTTTAGTATATGTATATCCATACATTGTTTCTAAAATGATAGTTAGCGAAATGTAGGTCTAATATACTTGAGATTATGTGTGTATGTAATTAAGTAACAACAAATACCTTACCAACAAATTCTTTTGTATTACTGTTGTTAGCTGACGATCTGACCAACCTGATGTTTAACTGTAACCAATGTATTGTCGTGTTTATATGACATAACATAAATGTATCTTATCTTATCTTATGTGTGGGGGCCAGTCAGTGCAGACCGGCGACACTTCGACCCAGTGGGATCTTTTGTGTCGGCCCCAAGATTTAACCCTTAGCTCCTTATGAATGTACTGCATAAACCGCAGTGTACAATTCAGAGGGAGAAGCCTGAAGTCTTCAGGGCTTGGATATGCCAACCCCATCAGACCCTGCAGATTCCACAAGCTCTGCAGATCAAATTGTGTGCCAATCTCAATCTGCACAGGAAGTCGTTGGTGCCAAAATGGCCAGTGAACGCTCCTGTGAGCAGGCGCATTTGGCTCTTGCTATAACATAAATGTAAATATAAAGACAAATAATTGTGATTAAATTACATTTCAATGTTTATAGCTCGGGATTACCTTCGGTATTCGAGATTAAAATCTCATTACCGATGTTTTATCTCAGCAGAGTTTGCCTTGGCCAAAGCATTTTGTATGCAAAACGCATATCACAATTGTTTATATTAGAAAAGTGCTTCTTGTGTTTGAACTTTTGGTTGTATTTTTATAAAGCTATAGTGGTAAATAAGCACATAGCCTACTTGATAGTAAGTGGTTACCGTGAAGGACGCTTGCAACAGAAGAAAGTCTGGCTTAGTGGACGATTCGCCCGAATTGAGTTAAATTCATGTTAAAGTATACTACCCGTATCACTTCTGTACTTGATTGTATTTTTCTTAACATCATTGTATTAAAAACAATTCGTGCGAGTTACCTACAGAAAAATAATATTTTAAAAGTGTCGATTCGTCCGATTCGGGTGAATCATTAATCGTGGAAAACCTTGGGGGAGGCTTATGTCCAGCAGTGGACGTCTTTTAGCTGACATGATGATGATGATGATGAGTCTAAATATCGTGTTTATAAGATTAACCGCTATCGAATTCGTTAATTGCTGTTCAATTTTAATGCGTAGGTAACATTCGCATAAACGTCTAATCTCTGACTTCTTTACTTAGGTACTATGTTAAGAGCAGCGATAGCTCAGTGGGGAGACCAACAGACTGCAATGCAGAGGGTCTCGGGTTCGAACCCACGTCGCGCACCTCTGATTTTCGGAAGTTATATGACTTTTCGAAATTATGTGCGTATTGATTGACAATTATCGCCTGCTCCGTGCCTCGGAAAGCACGTTAAGCCGTTGGTCCCGGCTGCCATGAATATCTATGGCAATCGTTATTGGGAGAGTGTCGACACAAAAGATCCAACTGGGTCGAAGTGTCGTCGGTCTGCACTGACTGGCCCCCACATAAGATAAGATAAGATAGGTACTATGTTTAGTAATGATAAAGACATAGGTATCTCTCTTATTCTTCGTTTTAGTGACAGAACCCGCCATTGCTACTAACTAAATACCACATTCTCTCAAACCAGGCAAACCAGAGAACAAGGAAACCAGGTGCTGACCCTGTTGCTATGTTTTACCCGGTAAGTATGGCGGCCTCGATGGCGTAGTGGTTAGTGTAACCGACTGCAACGCCTGTGGTCGCGGGTTCAATTCCCGTATAAGTCAAACATTTGTGTGCATGGTCATGGATGTTTGTCTTGTTCTGGGTGTTTCTATGTATAATATGTATGTATTTACTAAAACAAGTATATAATAATATGTATGTTTATCCATTGTCTAGTACCCATAGTACAAGCTCTGCTTAGTTTGCGCAAGATGGTGTTGTGTGTATGTAATAGAATATTATTATTAATATTATTTGAGGCTTAAACACTTGCTTCTCCCATTCCTTTTATCTCAAGTTTAATTCCTTTCGTCTAAAATTACCAACTGGTACAAGCGACTTTAATCTTTGGTAACCGTTTACTGTGAGACAGACCGTATGCTTCATGCTTTGTAGTATGAATAAATATGTACAGTGCAATGTTTAGAGTTAAATTTTTATGTGCGCAAGGTCGATAGATTTATTTAACTTATTTATTTGCGGAAATTTCGACGCACGTGTTTAAATGAATTGCGTTTATTTGAATTTCCTGCATCGAATTATTTTAATATACAAGATTCTGATGTGTTTTTTAATTGTTTTGTAGTTGGGAAACACCACTGCTGTTTGTGATAATATCGATGTTTTAATAGGCTTTACAAATAATATTGTTGCTCGAGATATACATATTATACATTTACAAATATAGACTAGTTGTATACGCATGTCTGTACAAATAGGTAAGGACCTAAAAGCGTAGCTGGCAATATTTGAATGTAATACACCCCTTGTGAAAAAACAGACTTAACCTGAAATTTGGAAGATAAGCAATTTGAACTCTAACCAACATACTATTAGAGTTCAAATTGTCTAACTTTTAAATTTCGAGTTACTTCTCTGTTTTATCAAGAGTGCGTTGTGTTTTTCACATTTTGTCAACTGTGGTCTTAGATCCTATGTAACAAGAGGCGAGCTAATTGCCGCCTCAAACTGATCAAACGCTTTGCTGTTATTAGGATATGTATATCAGAAAAACTTTATAACGCTGTGCTTGATTTAGATATTGAACCCAGGTCATCACAATCTCAGCTAACATAAGTAATATAAATGTAGATTTATACCACGGAACCAGCAAGGCATTTTATAGACGTACATAATGAAATAACAGTGCCATAAGTTATTTGACCGTCACTGCACGAATGACACAGTAGAGTGTAGTGCGTTTGTGAATGCGACTGTTGATCATGAGGTCTCGAATACGATACACGAGTTGTGCAGAGAGTTGTTTAATTTTTCTATCATGGGAATCTCAGTGGCAGAATAAGGTCTGGGACTCAGTATACGGTAATTTGGTCGTCCTCTATTACGTATTGTATGTACTATACGTTTGTCATTCAAAGAAAATAATAATATACATGTGCAGCAATAGATCAATACACTCTAACGCAAATATTATTAATTTAAATTCTCTATACGAGTAAGATCTTATTGATTGAACATTAAGTAACAGTAATAAATCAGATCAGTGTCATTAGTTAGTCACGAACGCAATATAAAGATTAAATACTGAACGCCCAAATGATTAGGTACATATAAAATAAATAATGGAAAGAGGTTCATATGATTCTACGGATAAAATGCACTACTGCATGCAATGTGTGAATTGATAGGGGTTCGATACCCGCATGAGACAAAACATGATGTGATCCATGAATGCTTGGCTGGAATAGTCTGTTTCTTGATGTTTGTAAAGCCTGCGCAACGTGATGTTTATTCGAATATTATTTTCTATAAAATAATTAAAAAATCAGACTGTGATGTTCACTGCTATGTATTCTATGTTCTAAGGGGTAAGCAGAGTATATCACAGTCGTATTATGCAATATTCCATTACCATCTGGTATGCACATTTCTAAAATATATGGCACTACTAAGATCCTACCAGAAAATTATCAATAACACCTTTGTTGAGGCACAAATCGAACCCGAGAATTTACAATCATCAAACGCAAACTTCCAACCAACGAGATAGTCAAAACAAAATCGATATTTTCATAATCGATTTCACATCCCTACTTGTAAAGCAAAAATCACATAACATACATTCAAAGCTTGTCTTATTAATCAAAATGTTCCTCTGTTCCATTGTTGAATCATCTATAGTGAGTTGACATTATAACAATGAGATGTTATAGCGGATAAATAAGCTGTTACACAACTGTTATATAACAGGTGAAGTGTGACTTATTTGTTTGCTAATGTAGCTTCTAATGTTTTTGTTCGATGCTCCATTCATCTTATTGTTTATGCTCTTTGACGGTAATATTATTTGTATAAGTAAAGTAGAAAGTTGGTTCGAAATCTGTATTTGTATTGAGAATTAGAACGCTAATTTCAGTTCCTTATTGTCACAGAAAACACAATTAATAATTTATGCAATCTTTATTTTTTGAAGCTTAATGAGCTATATTTGTATTACGGCGATTAGTTTACAAATTGAATTATGTTCGACTGTTGACAGAGGTCAAAATCCATAACAATAGTTTTTAATAATATGTTGGTTATTTTGTGACGATACTACGCAAAACTGCAAGACGGGTTGTGATCCATTTTTAACAGTTTAGTAACTTTAATCTAAAATCTTTTTTGTTTCATGCAATTCTGTGATGAATCTGACGAAATAAATTTTGAATGAAAATGATGTGCTCCTCTTGAGGTTTAGTTTAAAGTTTATAGAGAAATAGTAAATTATGCTCAAATTTCGGCCACCGAGCAACGAAAATGAAGATTCGGAATTGTTGCATCAAATAAATGTTTAACCCGGCTGGGCATCGGGCTTTGTTGACCACTTAAAAGTTAAATAAGTGAAGGTAACCATTGCGGCATTCGTGCAGGTAATTAAGTAATATGTACACTCACTATTATCACCTCTGAACATGTGTCTCCGTGTGTGCTGTCTATCTACAATACATTAGTATACGCAACTTATGTTACTGTGCGATTGAGACCAGTTGACTGATCGCTAGCGCAATTGCTGTCGTTAGTCCAAATTGACTTGCCATATGTTTGTTGCCGATCCAAGCATAATTGGGCAAAGTGTTATTGGCTTTATCAGTTAGTATATCTTGAATAGCAGCACGGTATCTGGAATTGTAAGCAAGCCTTACGTCAACTGCAGGGAGATGGCGAAAGGAAAGACTCGCTTACTATTACGAGGTACCAAAATCATCTGTCGAAATGTGATATAGAGGCTTAAGTCTAAGTATGTGTCCAGTTGCTGTATCAACTGCTAGAGTTAGTGACTATGACTTTCCTTACAAGTAGGCTTTTATGTTGGCTATCCGGTCGGTTTGGTGCAGTGATTAAGTGAGAGTATTGGAGTAGCTTGTGCATCTTTAAGTTCCAGGTTTGATAGGCAGTTTGGACAATGTAATTATGTCAGCAAATTTGTATGCAGCATGAAGCCTGGCATTTATCTACAACTCGGTAATTGAAACACGAGACATAACGTCTGTAAGTGGTGGTAAGCTACGGATGCCGCCATCACTTAAGGATCTGATTTAAGGATTCCACAGCTACACTTATTGATAAGAGAGGTTGCTTTATTTAATTCCACACAAGCTCTACTAGGACCTGAATCGCGCTAACAAAGTCTGCACATTGAGTAATCAAATATACCTGTTCTCCTTATCAACTGCCGACCTAGACACTATCACCTAGTAGAGGATCCTTAATTTTTTGTTAGATAATGATCTCCTTCCATAAGTACATCAGCAAAGGCAATGGCATCTTCAAACCACTGCCAGCGTAGTACTCTCTTTAAACCTCGTTTAAAAACGACAAGACAATACTGAGACACTGAAATAAACTACTTGAATTATTTTCATAGCCTGCACCTTCGAGATCGATATGTTCATTGAAAACTTTTCGTACTGGATAAACATATTACTGGGTGAAACGGTTAATTAGATCGACGATAGAAAGATAGGAACCATATTTTAATAGAAATAGTAAACCAAATTATGACACTACTCGTTTGGTAATTTATATACACACAAATTGAATTCGACCTCTACGTAAAATTGCACATGCTGAAGACTCCATAGATAGAACGTTAGCATTAGCCAATAGCTAATTGCAAATATCTACGAGAGAGCGGTTTTAAGGAGTTTATAAGGTATTTATTTGCAATAAGTAATTCTATATTATATGTTCTAGCAGTCGCACACAGTTCCATCCATGTTTAAGATTATTGCCCCAATCCCTTGTCTCGTAGCCTGATGCTTATACACTTTGTTACTTCTGAATTAATTAGCTTTCTAAATGTTATAGAATCATTAAATTTAGTCTTGTACTTTTCGAGATTATCCATAACAAACAAATAGTCATCCTCTTTATAACATTAGTAGATATTTTATATCCAAATGTACCTACTTGTCATCGATCAATCAATGTATAAGTTCCTGTCACTGATCAATCAAAGTATTAGTTTATGTCACTGATCAATCAAGAAATGTAATAATGCAATTTTTATATTTACAGGTTATTGTAAAATAAAATGTCGGCAAAGTAATCGGCATTTAACTAGCTATTAAGGTTGGTTAGCAATACAGCTTGCCGTTTTCCATTGCGATTAAAAGAAAAACAAACGATCGAAATTTGTTTTTTTTTATTTTGGAATTAGATTCAGCCAGTGATTTCGCAATCCAGTGGGTGATCTATCTGTGTGACTACTTGCATCCAAATTCGTTTACTTAATGGTTTTTGTGAGTTTGAGTAACAAACTAAATATCTTCACAAACATTCGTATTTATAACTAGCTGTTACCTGCGACTTCGTCCGCGTAGATCTTAGCTAAAAAATGTTTGTCTGAGCGGAACCCTATTTTTTTCTAAAATCAAAGTAGCCTATGCTACTCCTTATATCATCAGCTATCTGCCAGTGAAAGTCCCGTCAAAATCGGTTCAGCTGTTTTGGAGATTACCCGGAACAAACAGACAGAGACAAAAATTTTAAAAACGCATGTTTTCGTATAGGTTATATACTTTCATATGCATTAGATAAAAAGCTGTTATTTTGACATTACAAACAGACACTTCAATTTTATTTATTTGTATAGATATAGATGGAATAGCGTTTCATTTTAATTTACATTATAAGGGGCTTTTTAGTTCACATAAATTCAAAGACTTCATTATCAGGCGCCATAATGCTTACATAACACAGGAATTCCCAAATGGTTCGATAAGATCAATTCGTGCGTCGTCGTAACAAGTATGGCAGTATCATCCTATTAAATCTGAGATCATAGTCAAATATCAACAAATAAATGGCTTAGGAATTTATATAAGATTATTCCGGAACTTGTTGCAACCTTGTGATGATGTACTTGTAATGGTTTTAGCGCCACTGACCGAAGCGATTGGTTTGGACATAATGTGTGAAATCCATAGATATTATTTTTAACATTATGTACCCAAGGTTGACAAATTAATGGTATTCTAGTAAAACCGTTTAGCTAAGTAAATTCTTATGTATCTTAGTGGGTTAACGGCAGTGGAACTAAACGAGAATCAATCCCAAACTCTTTCGATCAAAATCATAAATCCAAAGGCTTATTCGCTAGGCAACCACTTTTCTATGTTTGGGTAAAGATATTCGACTTAGAACTAGGTTACGTATAATGCTTGTAAAGCGTTTTACAACATAGAGTTCATGCTTACATGAAACGAGGAGCAAATTTAAAAAAAAATAATTGAAACTGAGATTATCATTAAGATAAATTATTTGTTTCTAGGCTTTGCAAAGTTAAAGTAATCTATGTATTTTAATCAGGGTCTTTAAGTAATTAGTTAATTCTTTGGCTCCCATTGGGCACTTTGCCAAGGCAGTAAGACAGATGAGAATAAAATTAAGCATAAACGGTAAGTATAGGCAGTATGGGTATTAGGTGATTGACATAATAGCGATGCGTAGCCTACCTTTAGGCAGTATGGGTATTAGGCAGTATGGGTATTAGGTGATTGACATAATAGCATAAGTATAGGCAGTATGTATCCTACCTTTAGGCATGATATTCGCGACTAAATTCTTGCAGTTTCCATCTCTTATCTTATTGCTGATAAGTGCATGTCATGAGTCATTATGGTCATGATATTAGTATAAGTAGCTCTAGGCCTAATGGTGAAAATGTGAGAGAGATGAAAGTAAAATGTGTTTCTAAAATTGTTGTAGGTCATTCAAGCACATGCAATATATGGCTGCAAAACTTTATTTAGAAAGTCTGACAAAGAATAATTAATTTTTGGAATTTTCAGGTATCTAAAATAAAATTAATATGATATATATAATTAATTTGATATTGCCTGGAGACTTTCAAAAATATTTTTCGTAAAACATATTTTTTTCGATGATCAGAGTCGCCAGAGTCCAGACACAATGCTTAGGTATATTATAATGTCTCTATGTAATATATGACAGGTTATAGCTGATTTATGGAGGTGTTAATAACTTACTTAATTAACACAGTGTTGTTTTATACAGCTGTTTTAAATTAAATGTCTATCGGATCTCAGGTTTAATATTGACTATCTAAGACCATGCAATTAATAAAAAGACTACCTACATATTTCTATATACATATATTATTTAAGAGAAAACAAGTAGGTATTATGATAATTTTAAAACTGAAACATGTTAAAATAAATAATATTAATAATAATATTCTACCACATACACACAACACCATCTAGCCCAATCTAAGCAGAGCTTGTACTATGGGTACTAGACAATGGATAAACATACATATATACATTTTTTTTGTAAATACATACATATTATAAATGGAAACACCTAAACCAAGACAAACATCCATGTTCATGCACACAAATGTTTGACTTGTGCGGGACTCTAACCCGCGACCGAAGGCGTGGCAGTCGGTTACACTAACCACTACGCAACCTGCCTATATAGACTAGACTTAGAGGATTTATAACCCAATTCACAGATACAATAGTTTATTTAATATACTAAATCACTACATATTATAAAACAAAGTTCCCCGCCGCATTTGTCAGTCCATTCGCGATAAACTCAAAAACTACTAAACGGATTTTCATGCGGTTTTCACTAATACACAGAGTGATTCATGGTTTAGGTGTATTATTTGTTAATGCTTTGTACTACGCGAAGCCGGGGCTGGTCGCTTGTATAATATATAATGTAGAATGAGAAGTGTGTCAGGATCGTAGCAAATGGAAAGCCGTAGTCACTGCCTACCCCTCTGGGAAACAGGCGTGAATCTATGTATGTATAATGTAGCGATACACTCAAGCCGTCAAAACATAAATTTAATATCTTAAACAGAGAATAAACTGCTACCGTGTGGCTTTACATGTTATACGTTAATATAATAAACAAAAAATTGGCTAATAAATACAATAGTAATGACCAAAATGTTGTTATTTTTATTCTTAACACAACACGTTATTATGACATCTATGATTATATTAATGAGGAAAATATGTAAAATATAATATAATTATATACATGCAGGTTATTAATTGATTATCAATATTATTTTATTTCTATATCTTGTTATAAATGTTCTGACTTAAATTAATCTTGTCAATATAATTTACAATGTCATTGTTTCGACTGGATAAAACAGTAGAATATTTGGTTTTATTTTTCATACTAGCAACTACGTCTGATTCACATAAGAGAATTTTCCCCGTTTATTCATAATTTTTCATTGGTGCTCCGCTCTTATTGGTCGTAGCGTGATGTTATATAGCCTATAGTCTTCCTCTATAAATGGGCTATCCAACACTAAAATAATTTTTCAATTAGGACCAGTAGTTCCTGAGATTAGCGCATTCAACCAAACAAACAAACACTTCAGCTTTATAATCCTTACTAATATTATAAATGCGAAAATTAGTTTGTTTGTTACGCTTTCACGCCTTAACTACTCAACTGATCAACATGAAATTTTGCATACACGTTGTCAGGGGTACAGAATAGGAAATAGGGTGGGTACCTTTCATCCAGATAAAAGAACTGTTGCAAACCTAACCTAACCTACATTTACGCGAGCGAAGCCGCGGGTGAAAACTAGTATTAGTATAGATATGTTATGAACGTTATTTAAAAAAATATAATATCACAATATAAAGCCACTGTCTTGCTTACACTGAATGTATACTATGAATGTGGAAATGATATTGTTTGTTTGTTACATTTCAATAGCTGATCGAGAGAACATAATTTCTATAATATAATTTGGTATTGATCTAGTGACGAATTAGGAGATAGAATTTTTGAAAATGCTATTAAATTCGTATAACACGACAGACTTT
Organism: Catocala sponsa; assembly: GCA_963564715.1. NCBI lineage: Eukaryota > Metazoa > Arthropoda > Insecta > Lepidoptera > Erebidae > Catocala > Catocala sponsa. The sequence continues at coordinate 7,185,404 of OY751334.1, forward strand.
AATAAAATGAAGAGCTAGACGTATCTATTATTATATTTGAGAGAAACTACTTGTTAATATTTGTAGTATACCATAAATCAGAACATATTTTTGTAGAAATCATAACCGTACCTACAGTCACAATTTTTCCTTACTTTTCATTGGGATTAAATATAATGACCACCAGAAATAGTAATTGCGCAACAAAACATGCTTACTAAAATATATCATAACGAGCACCTATACGCCTCAAATCACTGCATTCCGTCTCGGAAGGGTTAGGTTATGTTAGGTTCCTTCTTAAACCCACCCAAACATAGGAGCGGTCGACTTATTTTGATCTCTTTAAATATATTTTGCTCTGCAATTTGGTGATTTACTCTTTTTGACTGTTATATTTTACTATATCTGGTGATATGTTAAATATAAGCCTTTTTCATTAATCGAGAACAATAATTGCCTATGCCTATGCTATAATTCCTGTGTCGTGGGGAACTTTACGAACATTCAAATAACGGACACAAAGATTACCTAGACCGGAGCAACCACTTGTGGAATACAACAAATTTTTGTCTCGTGCGGGGAGCGAAATAACAACACTTCGCGTAGTAGCAATGCCAAGGCGACGACTTATATCACTACCTACACTTACACCATCCGTGCGATCGAGTTTCTAACTTACCGAAGCAAGCATGCAATTTTTAGATGGATCATCTTTCAATTAACAGGTGGTAATTAATGTCTTACATATAGTTCCGATTAGTCAAAGGTTATATAGGTTCGAATTGGAGACCTTTGACTCTATGGTTATTGAGAATTAATCAATCGCTGTCACGTCTTGATGTTATATGGACGACACGCATGTCAAAATAAATTTGTACTTAAAATTACATCGGTTTCGAAGCGAAGAAGCGAATTAATATGGTTTGCGTAAAGACTTGGAAATTTGAGACATTATTGAACGTAGTTTGATATACCTACGTTGCTTTTTTCTATTGGCATTACTGGAGTTGATAAATCGATGAATAGTGTTAATATATTTTTAATGAATAACTAAATAATAGGCTTAGAACTAGTTATCGAGAGCTCGCGGGTTCAAATCCCACTCCTTGCACTACCGACGTGAACCCAGTCTTAACACCAGCATGCTAGCTTAGTTTGAGGGTTAACAAAGATACAAGTAACTTGTAACTCGAATTGTAAAAATCCTAACTAATATTATAAATGCGAAGGTGAGTTTGTTTGTTTGTTACGCTTTCACGCCTTAACTACTCAACCGATCAACATAAAATTTTGCATACACGTTGTCAGGGGTACAGAATAGGACATAGGGTATCTTTCATCCAGAAAATATAACTGTTGCAAACCTAACCTAACCTAACCTACATTTACGCGAACGAAGCCGCGGGTGAAAACTAGTAAAAAATAAAAGAGAAATATGAATCACCTTGGCCGCGTGCGTTTATTTGGCCAATCCGCAGAATAATTTGCCAAGACACTTACTCTCAATAGTAAGCCGTATTCAACTAATAGTCTACGGACCACAAATTATACATTAAAAAAAAAATATCTATTTATTTTTAATGTATAATTTACGGGCCGAAACCTTCAGGGCGCTCATCATAATGGCAGTTAATTATTTATTTGTCAAGGTTATGATATTTGTACTATCATCAAAATGGAACCAGAAAATGACCATTTAAAAGCTGTATCTTCTTGCATTCTTGACAATTACGGTGGAATGCTTATAGGAAGCGACCTTGGCTTGTTAGCTCCGGTCTATTAATATAAATATGTTGTGCTACAATTTTGATAAATTTGATCTTAATTGTAATTATGGGTGAATCATCAAATCAAACGATTTCATTCATTTTATGTTTACAGGTGTGGTAGAGCCTAATTTGTTTTTGGTGGTTTTTTCTTTTATGATTGCGATGAGCTGGTTTTTAATTATGTTTATTTTGTTAACAGTATGTGTATGTATATATAGCGAACTTAGTATTTCAGATATACCGTTTCCTTGTATATGATACTAGCTTTTGCTTGCGGCTTCGGTCGCGTAAAAATAAATTAGGTTATGTTACTATCAGTACTTTTAAAAAATAAAGTATAGGCTATATTCCTCGCTGATAATATAGCTATCCAATGGTGAAAGAATTTAGAAATCGTTTTAGTAGTTTTTGAATTAAAACTTACAAACAAACAAACAACCAAATATTTCCTCTTTATATCATAGTATAGACTAAAAGTTCATCAATTCCAATATTTGTAATGTTTATGATCGCTTATTGCGTTAAGAACAAACGAACCTGCTTACAATAAATGAATGAAGCGAATGAGATAAAAAGTATGACAAATTTGTAGCAAGGAGAGAGAGAGAGAGCTCCTGCGGTTAAAGTGCTCGATATAGATTGAGATTCATTTAGATTGATGTAATAATATCAGTCCTGTATATGAACTGTCTCACTGGCAGGCATGAGCCTTTTCTTATTGTGAAATAGCTGAGGTCATAGTCCAGCACGCTGGGCTACTGCGGATTAGGAGACTTCATACATCTTCGAGGAAGTTATGGAGAACTCTCAGACATGCAAGTTTCCGCATCATGTTCTTCTTCATCGTTCTAGCGAGTGATAATTAACTATTTAATACGTATATAACTTTGAAAAGTCTGAGGCACGTATCTTGGGATTGAAATCGAGATCTCTATATAGCAGTCTAATGACTTCCCATTATGCTATCGTTGCTATATAAAATACAAAATCAGTACAAAAAGGTTAATAAGAATTCAAAGAAAATATTACTAAGTTGAATTATATTCTAGCTTGTTAATGCCATAAGAAGCTAGTAAAAAAAGAATTGGAACACCTGTTGAAATCGTACGTACATTTTAGACGCGTAAGGCAGCTACGAGAAACTTTGAAATACCAACTTTAATAGGATAGGAAAGTTCGGGGTTAAATGTTTACCTGAACATAGTTTCTGACTGATGGTTGGTGCCCTAAGTTGTACTGATTATTTTATACTAGCTTTTGCCCGCGGCTTCGCTCGCGTTAATTTAGAATTTGACAATCAATTCGGGTTGTACTCTGCTTGTAATAATATATAATAATATAATTCAATCATGATTCGAAAAACACGTAGCGCCATCTATTATCATAAGAACGTTATTATTGTTTTCCTCGGGAACAGTAATTTTTTTCGGGATGAAAGGTAGCCTATGTCCATTTCTGTACACCTGACAACGTAAATACAAAATTTCAGGATGATCGGTTCAGTGGTTTAGGCGTGAAAAGGTAACAAACAAACAAACAAACTCATTTTCGTTTTTATAATATTAGTTAGGATAGGATTACGATTAGGATGTTAGTACAATGAGAGATGTATTATACTAACTTTTTGGTAATTATGTTGTGGCTGCCATGTAATAAAGGACGAGTTCATTGTAGCTATATTTTCTGACCTCCGAACTGTTGTTGAAATTTCTATCAATAAAAATACGCAATACCGAAGTAGGACCTATTGCATATCTTTATTAATAGAAATTTGCATTGCCCAGGTGTAGTTTGACCTGGGCATGAAATATAGTACCGTAATACCCCGAACTTACGCGATAGGTGGGACTGAGCGATAACCGCGTAAGTCGAATTCGGGTAAGTCGGGGGTATAGTTAAGCATATAAATAGATATTGGATTTTACAAAAATAAAATGCGAGCTGCCATTATTGTGATGTATAAGGCTTCATAAAATCTAAGAAAGTAGTTTGACGACTCAAAGACTCTTTCTCCTGCAATATTGCCTATATTCCTGAACAATAGTGTAGGAGTAAGTCTAAAATCCATATTTGAGAGTTGTGCAATGATCAAATAAAAGACGAATCGACGAGATTTGAAAATCACGTAACTCCGAATTCGCGTATGTCGGGGTAGCGTAAGTCAAGGTATTACTGTACTTCACAATTGGCTCCTAACATAGGCACAGAGAGCGCAAAATAAACACCGAGGCTAAATCCTTACATAAATATTGTTGACGTAATGTGAGCCTTATATGTATATTGCCCAATCTTCGCTGAAATATAAGATTGAAGTTTTTAATTAATATCAGCCCTGTATTAAATTGTCCCACTGCTGGGCACGAGTCTCTCTTCAGTGTGAGGAGAGTTAGGCCATAGTCCACCACGCTGGCTTAGTGCGCGTTGGCAGACTTCACATATCTAACTCTTAGTCATGTAGATTTCCCCACGATGTTTTCCTTCACCGTTAAAGCAAGTGATAATTAACAATTTTTGTTTATTTATAACTATACGTAGATAACTTCAAAAAGTGCGCGCCTTGGGATCGAACTCGAGACCTCTGCGAGGCAGTCCAACGGTCTCCCACCAGGCTATCGTTGTGTTGAAGTATATTATATTATGTACTATCGGCTCCAGAGACGGATGACCATTTCAGAAAAATTTTCGCTTGCACATGTTGACCAGTTGAGTTTGTATCGCCTTAGAATCAGTAAACAAATGTAAAGTGTAAAAAAACTCAAACAAAGAAAGGGGCGTGTCACAGGTACGGGTACCAAGTGTTGGCCTGCTATGCCATTTTAACCTTAGGAGTGGTCATCCGTCGCTGGAGTCGATAGTACAAAGCAATAATGAGATGTGCTTATTTGTAAACCACCCGCCATATGGCGGTTACTAGGCACTAGATTTATTATAATTAAGATCCAAAACGATAAAATATTGACATAATATGCTAATATAACTTATTAAATTATATCCTTATTTGGACAAAGATTATCACAAAAAGTGATAGTAATATTTTTGGTATTGTTTTTAAGTTTAATGTGTGAAGTAATAATTAATCAAAGAGACTAAGTTTAAAATCGATCAAAATGTTGGTCAAGTAACAATCGGGTCGTTCAGTGCGATTTTTTTTGCATGAAAAATGTTTTTATTTTTAAATAATAGCTTGTCTTGACTTCTTGAAGAAGTTAACATTTACCTCGTGATACAATGCACTTTTATATAAGCCTGGTTTTGGCTGCCGTAAACGTGTATAACTGCACGTATCCAATTTACTAATTCCGACACAACCTGTTTATAAGTTTGTTTCTTTAAAGATTTAGATCTACAGATTATGATAATTCTAGTAGTATATTGGGTAAGATTTTTATTCACGACGTCAAACGATAGTATAATACGTTATCCATTAGGTTACCTCTATTTTAATTCTGATAGTAATAGTCAGGTCCACTCCATAAGACAAGTAACTTTAACAATACTGAGGTTTGGCAAGAAATTGCTGTCATCAAGAATATTCGGCGAATCTTATAAGATAATAGATTTTGTCCGCGGCTTTACACCCGTTAATCAAGTTTTTTTTTGAAGTGAAAACTTCTTTAGCGGCTTTGTGCACTTTTTTTGTGATGGGTAACAAATGTTAAAATCGCGTTAGGACACGTGACCTGATCGAAAATTCGTAAGACGGAGGGAGAATTGTCATGTTTGTGTACGATAGCGCAATAAATGAATATTGTATTTTACCACATAAATGATAATACTTTTATACTGATAATTAAAGCAATTCGTGCAATATTATTCCCTAACCATTCCGAAATATCAAAAATGCACAACGTTAATATTCAAGTTTTCACTTCTGCCGGCACTCCCGGAGTGCAAACCGTTGTTTTTTTTTAAATTTCTATCCCTCTGGATAAAAGGTACTTACCCTTGTTCTATTTTGTACCTTTGACAACGCTTATGCAAAATTTCATGATGATCGGTCGAGTTAAGGCGTGAAAGCGTAACAAACAAACTGAAATTCGTATTTATAATATTAGTTAGGATTTGGTTTTTATTTTGAGTTCCGGGATCATAAAAACGAATGACATGAATAAAAATAAAATAAAAATTATAGTTCTATGAAACCGAGGTAACTAACAATTTTTCTAAGGTTCTTTGTTATCGTACGATAGCCGAACGTTTTTTTGTCGATCGACAAAATATTGTAATAGTCCACAGATATATGGGCGTTTCTAGATATGACTCCCTTATATCAAAGGTCACACAACCGATTAGAAAATTATGCAAAAGACATAAAAATAACAACGATCACACAGATATTCCATCAATATTCAGAATATATTAAGCTGGTTGGTTAACTTTTATTTTAATATTTACTGTTCTCAAATTTTATTTGGAAGGATATTCTTGGTAAGTTATTCATAGAAATAGGTATCTAATATTTATGTTTTAGATACAGACACAATAGATTTTTAAATACGTCTCGTATTCTAAAATATGACAGACTAACTGAATTGACTGTCGTTTTGTTTTCAAGGTATACGTTCCTGACGACTGAGGCTCAATCGTCCGTTTCGGCATAATGTTATTGGTATTTTCTCTTAAGAATTTTTTTGTAGCACCACTAAGGGCTTGTCCCACCACCTCCAAATAGCATTTATCTATAAGATAAAAGTCTCACCATCTCTCTTCTTTAACCTAACAAGAGTGAGATAGCATGCGATTTATCTTTCGGTTAACTTTTACTTGTTAGTTGTGGGACTGGCCTTAAGTCTTAAAATTAGCCCGGTAAAGTTGCTCTCTAGGCTCGTCCAAATTTATGTAATACTTGGGATACACAATCATGAACTATATGATGTAATCTCTGGTCATATTTTGTCTCGCATAGAAAAGTGTTTAAATTGCTACGTGTAGTTTTGCAAATGCGTCAGATAGTCTTAAAGCAAAACTACTTAAAAATATGACCTTTCCTGTAGTAATTTATGTCCATGGCCCAAGTGTTAAATTTATTAGTTTTCGAACCATATATGTTATGTCTTTATTCGTATTAAAAACCCAAACCTGCGCGTAGATAGAAAAACGTGATCATAGATATAATAAAGTTATATAACAATTAAATATTGATTAATTATTATTAAAGATTTTAATCTATAATTAAGTCATAGGCACATTATAATTAATTGTTAATTATGTTTTAAGGGAGACGCTTTTATTGTTGCATTACATCATGACTGTGTAACAAAGAGGCGTGGTCGTATATAAATCTCGTAATCATATAAATATTTTTATTTACACTTGTTTGTGTTTATAATATCTTCTACGTTTACAAATACAAATAACATGATAATTTTTGATCACGATTAGGAAAAGAAGTTACTTATTTCACGATTTGATTAATGTATCTAAATTTAACACGTGAAGAGTGATATTTCTTAATTATATCCTTAATTCTTTTTTCATAATATCTGCAAAGATTTCGTAACTTTGTCACGTTTGCTGGGGTTTATGTAATGCATTTAGTTCTAAACTGATATGTTAAATAAATAATCTAAAATTCGTAAAATATCGCAATTATATTAATGCAATGTCAATCAATACAGTTTCTAAATATGTAAGCAAATTAAAGTGAATTAAACGGCGCCTGCGTCGATTAATGACTCTGAAATCGAACAGAATCCTAACACTAACTAATATTTTACTTGCAAACGTGAGTTTGTTTAAGCCTTCACGTTTTACCTACTTAACCGATCATCATGAAATTTTGCTTGCATGTTGTCAGGATTACAGAAAAGGACATAGGGTACCTGTAAAAAGTACTGTTAGGTACTCATCTAACCTAATCTACATACATTTGCACGAGAGTAGCCGTAGGCGAAATGTGGTAATATCCTAATCCTAATCCTTCCTAACTAATATTATAAAAGCGAAAATGAGTTTGTTTGTTTGTTACCTTTCTACGCCTAAACCACTGAACCGATCATCCTGAAATTTTGCATATACGTTGACAGGTGTACAGAAACGGACATAGGCTACCTTTCATCCCGAAAAAAATTACTGTTCCCGAGGAAAACAATAATAACGTCCTTATAGATGGCGCCACGTGTCTTTTGAATCATGATTGAATTATATTATTACAAGCAGAGTACAACCCGAATTGATTGTCAAATTCTAAATTAACGCGAGCGAAGCTGCGGGCAAAAGCTAGTAATATTATAAACGCGAAAGTGGGTTTGTTTGTTTGTTACGCTTTCACGCCTTACCTATTCAAGGGATCATCATAAAATTACGCATCCACATTGTTAGGGGAACAAATAAGGACATGGGGTACCTTTCATCTAGGAAAAAGTACCGTGTCCATGGCATAGTTTATCGACAAAATCTACATTAATGCGCAATCATGCATAATGTTTACCATTTTTATGCTTGACGTTTCGACCAGGTTACACCGGCCGTGGTCACAAGCTGACTCGCGTTAATACCCGTTACGTATTATATCATCATCATCATCATTTCAGCCTATTGCAGTCCACTGCTGGACATAAGCCTCCCCCAGGGTGCACCACAAGGCCCGATCTCCCGTTTTCGCCATCCAGTCACCTCCAGCCACCTTTTTCAGGTCATCGGTCCATCTGGCCGGGGGGCGTCCTACACTACGCTTGCCGAGTCGTGGTCTCCACTCGAGAACCCGTCTGTTCCAACGATCATCGGTTCTGCGACAGATGTGACCAGCCCACTGCCACTTCAGCCTGCTACACTTCTGAACTACGTCAGTGGCTTTGGTTTTTTGTCGGATAGTCTCGTTCCGGACTTTGTCCCTTAACGAGATTCCGAGCATACACCTTTCCATAGCATAGTATTATATATATATATATCATGCAACGCGAAAGTTTAAAAGTTATTATTACATTAACGCGGTTAAAGCCGCGGGAATATACTAGTAAGTTATTATATCTGCAACTAAAATAAAAACACATGCAGGTCACTTCGGTTACGATTACATGAATGTGTTCTTGTCACATTTCCTGTGCTCTTGCAACTTAGATTGCAATGCACATTATGCTGGCAATTTTCAACCGAACTTTATACATTCTCGAAAATATTATTAGAGAGAGCGTGCTTTGTGCAATGCGTTATTGGTAACTCGTAAAATTATATTGGACATGGCAGGACAGAAAGCAAGAAATTAAGAGTAGTGACAATGTTTTAGAGTTTTGCCCAATAAGTGTGGGCTTAATTCCACTGTTATTTCCTTTTCCACGTGGGCGGCACCGTGTGAATGGTGTCTCTGGTATTGCAGGCGATCAAACCGTATGGTTATTTGCCACCTTTCTGATATATAAAAATAGGTCTACATATATTTATGTGGAAGTTTCATATAAATACATTTTCTCACGATAATTGTCGTGCTATTATATATTGATTACGCACTTGACATTAACAGGTTCCCTGTCCGATGTATCACATATGATACATAACAATAGATTTTTATTGTCTATCACGGGACAGCGAACGGGTTAAAGACGATGAAACTCAATTGATTAATCAAATGAAAATCGATATTCAAACGATGAAACCCAATTCTCTTTTAATACAGTAATGTATTAAAAGAGAATTGGGTTTCAGCGGGTATCCGCTCTAGGTGTAATTCCTGTATCGCAGGTGCCTTAACAATTTTAAATTCAAGTAACGGACACAAATATTATTATTATTATTTATTTAATCACCAACAATTTTTACATTGTGTTTGATACAATAAAATAATTCAGTTAAAATAAATAAAAAAACAAAGAACAACATAAATATTATATACACACAAATTGCAATATGCTTACTTCCTTACTAATATTATAAATTCGAAAGTAACTCTGTCTGTCTTTCTGTCTGTCTGTCACGGCTAAACCACTGAACCGATTTAGATAAAATTTGGTACAGATATAGTTCAACACCTGGGGAAGGACATAGGCTACTATTTATTGATATAGGTACCACGCGGGCGGAGCCGCGCGCAAAAGCTAGTAAATAATAAGTCTCCAAACGACTACTTGTGGATCACAATACAATTTTTTATCTTGTATAGTGATCGAGTTCTTGTATAGTGATCAGTTGCAGTCGCAAGATGATCAGTTAAATTCCTACGCCATCAGTACCTACCTACAGACAATTCTCTGACTTGCTAGATCAACAATATTCAAAATATTGTTGATGTAAGAAGTTGATCCTAAGAAGAATAATCTGCTTATTATTATATCGACGCGATGCGAAAAATAAATACCAGTGATACTAAAAGTAGGTACTGTTTACCTTTTCTTTACCCTTTCTAATATAGGTGCGTAATATTTGACATATTACTAAATTGCATACATAAATAACGTGGTAATTAAACGACTGCACTGCCATATTAGTAATATAGTCACGGTGGAGGCTTGTGTACCAGAATGAGCTAAATTTTATATTAACGGTACTGCACCGTATTTAGTAGCTGTAAATCTTGATGTCTTATCGTAAAATATATTTAGGTACATACAAAATGAAAAGTAATTTAAGGTTCGTTTCAATTTTAAGAGGACTAATTTTAAATAATGTGAATTTTGGTTAAGATTATGTTTTGCCTGTAGATATTTTTAATTAAAAACAAGACAATATAATTATAATATTAGCCATAAAATGTATAGCGATTTTATTACAAGACATGACACATTAAGAAGTGTTTAGATGATTACTTTTAAAAATTTGTTTGTTGTCAGTGTGAATACAGGATGTTTATTTATTGGTTTGTTTAATATTATAATATGTAAGTACTTAGATATTATACAATTTATCATTGTTTAAAATCTCTCTTTATTCTCTGTTTTGTCTAAATTTTAATATTAGCTATAAATTGTCTTACACTTAAGTTACTTAGTTGTATAATATCCTTACATGCTGTGGTCTCCTGTAACTGAAGGAGTACACATTTTAAATTCTTATGTGCAATTTAACCGTGTAAATTAAAGTGTATATTCTTTGTTGGAGATCCTAATAAAAAAAAATAAAAAAAAAAGACTACATAGCATACTAAATATAAAATATAGCCGATATCTTTTACCGATCTACCGACATAAAGATGGACAGCTGAGGTCAATTCGATCTGTGTAGCAACATTATTATTTATTTATGCTAATATCCGTTAAAGCATTGCTATACTGTCAGACGTTTTAGTCAAACCTTGAACTTAAATAGGCATGAATGTGGTGTCTTCAGTGGTCATAATTCGATTCAACGAGTAGGCTTTATTGAGAAACAGCAGGTGTGTCAAATGGGTTTGTGTGAATGTGGTTTAGGCTTTTCAAATAGTTGAATGAAATCAATTAGGTATCTGTGCATGCGTTTGCGATAGTTTAAGTCGTCTGTACTAATATTATAAAGAAGAAAGATTTGATTTTTTGTTTGTTTTTTTGTAAGGGTTTAACCCAAAAACAACAGAACCGATTTCCAAAATTCTTTCACTATTAGAAAGCTTTCAGCTATCAGCGAGTAACATATGCATCTTTTATTTTTTTAAAAGAAATTACTCTTAACCTACTTTTACGCGAGCGAAGCCGCGAGCAAAAGCTAGTTCAGATAAAAGTTTGAGTAGATTACGCGTAGTGGTGCATGAATTTCATCACCACATTGCATCTACTATGTTCTACGTTCCACGTAACAACGCGAGCCTGTTGACAACTAACGAGCATAGATCAAGACTCCGTGCTACTGCTACTTACAAATCTATGAAAAACTCATAAACACTATTCCTGAACCGAGACACAAAACTCATAAACACTTCCTGATCCGAGACACAAAACTCATAAACACTCTTCCTGATCCGAGACACAAAACTCATAAACACTGTTCCTGATCCGAGACACAAAACTCATAAAGCCTCTTCCTGATCCGAGACACAAAACTCATAAACACTGTTCCTGATCCGAGACACAAAACTCATAAACACTCTTCCTGAACCGAGACACAAAACTCATAAACACTCTTCCTGATCCGAGATACAAAACTCATAAACACTCTTCCTGATCCGAGACACAAAACTCATAAACACTGTTCCTGATCCGAGACACAAAACCGAGAACTATTTCACGGCAGCTGCATTCACTACCGTTGCACTATCAAGGCAATATCATCTATTACATTCAGTAAAATTTGATACGTGGTCCAATAGCATCATCTGCTTAAATTACGTTGCAGCCGAAGTCTAGTTCAACCAGACGAAGGTGCGAGCTTAACCTAGTAACAAAATGAAACTGGAATATTTATTTCCTTATACGGTTACGCGATCTTTACCAAAGTCATTAGCTCGAATTTGAGACTTTTCTAAGAAACGTTTAGCATGCGCATAGTTGCTATAACCATGTACCATCAGAGAGGCCGTGTGCATATTTAGCAATTGTACAAAAAAAATTTGTTTGCCAAGCTAGTTTTTTTAAATAAATAATTCCAGATATCTTTGAGAATATTATGGAGAAATTTTGATACATGCTTCTGTATGTATGAGAGTTCTCTAAGAACTGTTTCTTCACGATATTTTACTTCACTGTTATAAAGAGCCATAATTAGCTAATTCAATATATAACTTCGTAAAGTCAGAAGTGCCTGCCGTTGAATCGAACATATAAGAGGTATATTATATTGATAGATAATAATAAAAATATCACTCCTGTATATAAAATGTTCCACTGGCGTCCGTGCCAGCATCGTGAGGAGGGTTAGGTCAAAGTTGTCGTTTTATAGTAATTTTATATAACAAAGATGGCTTTTGCTGATTATTGCTTGTATGCTATGCCAGGGGTATCACTTGTGTGTTGCCGACAATAGGGAACAGGAATGAAAGATTGGTAGAGGAAAGTTTGATAGCCCCTAGATCTCTTACTTACCAGGCGAATTGCAGTAACAGCCCTTAGGCCGGTTTTCTGTAAGAGAGTGGTACTTCCCCGGGCGAACTGCCTCAAATCTGCAACCTAATAATTGGCTCTTCCGCTTTTAATCATATAGGTATAGTCTCTATAAAGTGCGATGTTTGATGCCCGATATAGACATGGAGATACCTATATTGCACTTAATATATAAAAAAAAATATGCAGCTTTCATGAACAATCATTTATATACCTATAAGTATTTAATAAGCTCACATAACAAGCTATTATTGTTAATTGTTCATAAAATAGATGAGTACAGGAAGGATGTCTCCATAGCTATGACCTGCACGCGAATTCCTTCACAACAGGATATCGTCGCCATTGATGCAACTCGCCACTCCCTTATAAGTCTAAATTAATATCCATCTAACTATATAATCTGGTCGTAAGTCATCTTTTATGACATACTACAGAATTATGATTCACATCTTACACAGTTACTTTGTGGGGATTGTTTTAGTTTAGAACCAGTTCGGTTTCTGCATATCCGGGTTGGAGGTTTGAATTCTGTTTCGGGCTAACAAAGAGGGGTCATTGGGATTTTTGACAAGAAATTCTCCGTAGCAGCCTGGAGTTAAGAAGTTGGCGGTGTTACACACCCCCTGACCTCTTAAGGAGAAAGGCCAGGTTAAGAGTATCCTAAAGTTAAGCCTGAGAAACATATACTAGGATAAGTGGAAATCCGTTGACTAATACTAAGTCTAGAGACTTACCAAACAGGCGTGAGTCTATGAATGCTAGGATGTTTGAATGGTTACACCATCATTCATAAAGGCACGATTTGTATAATGCCGTATAATTGTATTTTTAACGAGTGAAAGTTAAGGCCGTGTCTATCTAGTCAGCGTCGCGTCCGTCTCATCAAGGATATTTAGACTGCGAACTTAGAAGTTATTAGGACAATATTGACTGCTACAATACAATTCATGAATATGTGTGGGTGTATGTTTGTTGGTTACGTATCTTATGAATATACTAGCTGTTACCTGCGACTTCGTCCGCGTAGATTTTAAATAAAAAGTCTTTGTCTCCGCAAAACCCTATTCTTTTTCTAAAATCAAAGTAGCCTAAGTTGCTCCTTATAACATCAGATATTCGTCAGTGAAAGTCCCGTCAAAATCGGTGCAGCCGTTTCGGAGATTAGCCGGAACAAACAGACAGACAGACAACAATTTTAAAAATAGATGTTTTCGTATAGGTATCTTATATACTTTCATATGCATTAGATAAAAAGCTGTTATTTTGACATTACAAACAGACACTTCAATTTTATTTATTTGTATAGATGAGTAGGCCCTTGCCAATTAATCTAGGCATGATTACAAAAAACGCCGTAAAAATAATAAAAATAATAACATACCAACCCTAGTGGGCGACCGTTGGACTGGAGTTCGATTGGAATCTTCTTCAAAGTTATGTGCGTATTTAATGATTAATCTGACAAGTCTTAGAATACGAGACATAATTAATAATCTATTGTATCTGGCCACCGGTGTGCTGCTCTGATTCAATAATTAAATTATCGCTCGCTTCAACGGTGAGGTGAGGAACCTGTGTGTATGAGAGTTCGCATTATAGTTTCGAAGATATGTGAAGTATGGCCTAACACTTCTGAACATAGAGAAGAGGCCCGTTCCCAGCAGTGTGACAGTTTATGTACATTATAATTTTTATAAATAGTTTCATAATATGTGTAATTTTTATTCATAATATTATCACACACTTTTTATTACATTGAAACCTTGGGGTTTTCTTATATTACTCAGTACGTTGATGTCATAGGATAAGATATGGTCAAGTGTTCTCGGAATATCAAAAGAGAAAAATCTTTTGCAACGATTGACCTGGTACACTGTCCTTGACATTTATGAACATATGTCTGTATATCCTTTAAGCGTACGGATGAACCAGTGCAGTGGTCACCATATTACTGACAAAGCGTTGCGTAATCGACCCTTTCATGGTAAAGATATTTTGGGTTTTAGAAAATTGGAGAAACATTTCTCCAAACCTGTACAGCCGATTGCTAAGTTTAAATGCCACACATTATAAATAGCCTTCCCAATAACGACTGCCATAGATGTTCATGGCAGCCGGGACCGACGGCTTAACGTGCTCTCTGAGGCACGGAGCAGGCGATAATTGTCAATCAATACGCACATAATTTCGAAAAGTCGTATAACTTCCGAAAGTCAGAGGTGAGCGACGTGGGCTCGAACACGAGACCCTCTGCATTGCAGTCTGTTGGTCTCCCCACTGAGCTATAGCTGCTACCGTAGTAATAGTTAACTATTTTGAACTAAAACTTGACGCTGAGTAGCGTTTATAGGTGAGATTTTTGTGACTAGTCGCTAATTAAAACTTACTATTCCTCTCCTCTTAAATATAATGTAATGGTCTTTACGTAATGGATGTAAATTAAAAGCATTTTTATAACTTTAAATACTTATTTAGAATTCACACGACTAAGACTGTATGCATAAATAGTTTTATGCCTATATCTCTGAAGTGGTACACAGGAGTGTATTTTATCCATATTTCGCTACCTATGATTTTAGAACCCATGTAATATAAGGCGAATCTACTGCCGTCTATTGGGTGCAGGCCCAGACTTCGTGCCGCTAATGAAATCTATTAATAGAAAAGCCAATAACAGTTTGCGTCACCTGAGAATCCAGCCCGTAACCTCACACTGCAGTCGAGGTTATCCCGAAAAAGAAGTAATAAAATATGTGTGATCATATGGAATGAATAAAAACCATTGACGAGTGTGTTAGCATAATAATTGAAACGGTAACACTTAAAGGTTTCCTGACTTACTAACTTTATGACAAGACAAGATATTTAAAGGCTCCTTAAAAGAGTGGCCATGGGTTTATTGCAGGTATTACAACCCAGCAAAAGAGGTGTCTGAAGGAGGAGCTTAACAAAATTGTCGAACTATTTAATATTTGTTATCTTAGGCAACCGTTTTAAAATAAACCGTTACAA
Organism: Catocala sponsa; assembly: GCA_963564715.1. Taxonomy (NCBI): domain Eukaryota; kingdom Metazoa; phylum Arthropoda; class Insecta; order Lepidoptera; family Erebidae; genus Catocala; species Catocala sponsa. The sequence goes on from OY751334.1 coordinate 7,201,110, forward strand.
ACTCTGTCACAGATACAACGACATTAATAAAATTAGAATTTCATTTTCCTATTTTTGAAGTGAAAACTTCTTTAGCGGCGTTGTGCACTTTTTTTGTGATAGGTAAAAAATGTTAAACTCGCGTCAGGACACGTGACCTGATCGAAAATTCGTGCGACGGAGGGCGAATTCTCATGTTTGTGTACGATAGCGCAATAAATGAATATTGTATTTTACCACATAAATGATAGTACTTTTATACTGATAATTAAAGCAATTCGTGCAAAATTATTCCCTAAGCATTCCAAAATATCAAAAATGCACAACGTTAATATTTAAGTTTTCACTTCTGCCGGCACTCACGGAGTGCAAGTTTTTTATAATAATCAAAGTCACCTAGGCCCCTTTTTCATTTTATATGATTATTTTAAATTACGGTAGGGCTATGGGGTTTATCGCACGGGTATTAATCCTCTACTAGTATATTTTTGTATTACTAAAATTAGAACAATGAACACAAACAGCACTTATTAGTTGGTATCAAATTTAAAATTATAGCTTTGTAAGCTACCATAGTCTAGTATCAAGGCATTTTTTTCTCAATCTCGTGTCATGTTACATGACATCTTTTAGTTAAAAAATATTTAAGACAATTTCTGTACTAGGTTACAAGCCCTACGTCTCAGGGGTCTTAACAATCATATTATTAACGGCCACAACGTACACTTATTAATAATTTGTAGATCATACGAATATTGGTGCCATCCTAACTAATATTATAAAAGCGAAAATGAGTTTGTTTGTTTGTTACCTTTTCACGCCTAAACCACTGAATCGATCATCCTGAAATTTACATATACGTTGTCAGGTGTACAGAAAAGGACATAGGCTACCTTTCATCCCGAAAAAAATTACTGTTCCCGAGGAAAACAACAATAACGTTCTTATGATAATAGATGGCGCCACGTGTCTTTCGAATCATAATTGAATTATATTATTACAAGCAGAGTACAACCCGAATTGATTGTCAAATTCTAAATTAACGCGAGCGAAGCTGCGGGCAAAAGCTAGTTATAAATAAATTTTAAATAATGCGATGGAAAACTTGCAAATAAAGTTAAAACAAAACCTTTGTTGAACAAACTTTCGCGTTACCTATAAGCTCAACTAAACCTGATATGCAACTAACTATACATATATCACAAGAACAAAGAACTTCCGTCGCATGTAAGAACAAGACGCATGCAAGCCGTGTGGCGAATATATAACGTTAAGTGATATCATCGTCGTACAAAAACAACAGAATCTAGCTAAAACAGATTCCGTATGAGCTTGAGAATCGTTGCGTAATTCATGGCAAGGTTGGACGCCATATATGGTAATAAGACCACAAAATACATAAAGGTGATATGATTCGCCACAATGGAGGAGCAACAGTGAATCCAGTGATCAAACTGGATGGTTTAGGTACATTGTTGTTTTAGGTAGTATTTTATTTGTATGACTTCAAAAGCTATCATTTCAGCTAATTTAATAAACATAATCATGCATTTTAATGCACTTCTATACATCGTGGTAACAATCGACGCGAGACTTACTCGTAGCTGAAATCTTTAATATTAAGATAAAGAGCTGATGTCTTTAATTAAGTAATTAATCTACATGATAGCTAACGTTCGCGGCTTTCGATGTCATCGATGCATGCAACTGGTAGAAAGAGAAGTCATTCCTGTTCACACCTGCAAGTAGTACCCTCATGTCCTAACTATTGGCAGTTGTCTAACTGCTTATGACTACGTATTGTAAGTTTCCTATTACTCTCATCAAATTTAAAATATTTATAATAATGATAATATAATAATATTCTACCACATACACATAACACCATCTAGCCCAAACTAAGCAGAGCTTGTAATATGGGTACTAGACTATGGATAAACATACATATATACCTTTTTTTTGTAAATACATACGTATTATATATAGAAAAACCCAGACCAAGACAAACATCCATGTTCATTCACACAAATGTTTGACTTGTGTGGGAATCGAATCCGCGACCTTAGGCGTGGCAGTCGGTTACACTAACCACTACGCCGTCAATAATTGGCCGTCAATAATTTAATTGCAGTATACTTCTAATAAAAAAAGTAGCAATAGCTCAGTGGGGAGACCAACAGACTGCAATGCAGAGGGTCTCGGGTTCGAACCCACGTCGCGCACCTCTGACTTTCGGAAATTATATGACTTTTCGAAATTATGTGCGTATTGATTGACAATTATCGCCTGCTCCGTGCCTCGGAGAGCACGTTAAGCCGTCGGTCCCGGCTGCCATGAACATCTATGGCAGTCGTTATTAGGAAGTCAGTACCCTCTTATATCCTGACACTGGTCTAGCCTTAGGGTATTGTTAGCCTTCGGGTTGTGGAGGTCAGATAGCAGTCACTCCGTGTAAAAACTGATATCCAGTCATATAAGGTTAGACTAGAAAGCCAACCCCAAGTGACTTGGGAATAATAAAGGCTAGGGAGAAGACTTCTAATAGAAATTAGACTACTGTTTTGGCTTTACTGTGGTAGTAGCACCTAATGTCACCGGTATCACACATATTGTAATATCGGATCGATTTCAAATATTTAGGCCGACAGATTCACAGTGAGCATAACTGATTAATATAAACAATATATATTATTAACTAGTTTCTAGTCGTTGCACATTATGTCACAAAACGGATATTATGTTTAAAAATAGAACATGGGCTGTGTGTCAAGTTTCATGTAAATGTATAGGCCATTATTTTTACGGAATGATAAGAGCTTACCATAATAGCTTTTCATCTTAGTGTTATAAAAAGCGTAATTTTAAATCACTACGATGTAAAGATATTGCATATAGGGAGAGGTGATGCATAGCGGAATACCTGCTTAAACCTGGGATTTCGCTTAAGCTGAAGCAGGTCAAAAACAAACCTAACCAACTTTCTGTTGTATAATTGCAATGAGAAGAGTTTTTAGGTCCCTTAAAGAGATGTTCTGGTATTGAAAAGGGTCATTTGATCTTTATCACTGCCCAAGGAATCCTTTTTTGAAGGGTCAGTTACTGGCGTAATACTCTGCCATTCTGAGTGTCCATAAGTTAATGTAGACAGAGCAGCCTCTTAATTCTTTAAGTACTTTTGGCAACCTTATTCACCACAAACCCAAAACTCAAAAGTTAGCTGCAATCTGCTTAAGCTACTACCACAGCCAAATTGTTATGAATTTGGATTTTGAATACTGTAATGGCAAAAAAGCATAATATATGGTTGTCAACATCTACTGAGTCTTTAAAGATACGATAAACGCCTAACCAGAAATAACTCACGGCATTCACGGTGTTTTGCCAATTTTTCATTCTTGGCGTTCGCGTTTTGCCATTCTTTGGGCAAAAATCATACTGGCCTCTTTGTTTACGGCACACGTTTTATACAAAAAGTCAGGGAACTCTACTCACCGCAGATATATAACACAACTTTCTTTTGACTGCGATTTACTGTAGAACGAAATAAATTCCCGAGACAAGCGAGTTATAGAGACATCCTAGATTTATTTCTATTCCTTTTAAAGTGCTGTTTCTAGATTGAGATTGTTCACTTTCTGTTTTATTATTAATTTTCAAGTAATTGAATACCTTTCCTTTTTTACTACTCCCGAGAGTTATTCTTTAGAAGGCAATCAGTCGAACTAAACAGCAGCTACTTGTAATTTTGTTATTTATAATCTGATTCAATAACACAACCGTCAATGTCATTGTATCAGTTCACGCAAACGATAGCATAGTGATGGAAGATGTTACTTAATTTATTTTTGAACGGAAATATATTAAAATGTGTTGTTAATGAATTTATTAAGAAATTAATGTGAAAATTATTGATGTTTGATGCACGAGGCGGCTACTGGACGGGCTTTGAAGGTCTTTAGTGATGACAGCATGATGATTATGAAATAATAGCTATTGCACTATATGAATGGTGATTTGTGTGGTCACATCAGCCTACAGTGGGCTGGGCGTTGCAGATTTGATCATCCGTATGAGAGAAAATTTCGATGATCTATTTTTGTGTCTTTGTTTTTGTTGTTTTAATATTTGTTGTTTTAATGCGGTAATGGTTCCTGTAGCTGCTCCGTGGAATTTGTTCTCTATATATAGGGATTCTAATTTATTTGAAAATGGTAAAAAGCTATCTCGGCGTTTTTCTGGTAAGCATTCCTCAATATCAACATGGAGTCTTGAATGTCCTATGGAAATAGGTTAGACTCTTGAAGGTCCCGATTAATACAGATGGCGAAATATCGGAGATTTCATTTATGCTGTTAAATAAAAGGTGTTTAATTTTTTTAATTACTTATTCTTAAACACCACAAGTGGGTCTCTCTCAAATGGAAACCTCGGGTTTTTTTTATACTACTAAGGTGGCAAATAATCATACGGCCCACCTGATGGTAAGTGGTCACCGTAGCCTATGGACACCTGCAATACTAGATGCATCACTTGCGCGTTGCCGACCCTTTAGGGGAAAAAAGGAAGTGGGACGGAGAAGGAGCGGAAAGGGGGAAAGAGGGTAATTGGGCCTCCAGCACTCTCACTCATCAAACGAAACACAACAGTAGGAACACTGCTATTTCACGTCGATATTCTGTGAGAGGGTAGTACTTCCCCGGTCGAGCCGGCCCATACATGCTGAAATCAGCGAGGCTCTCTCGCGCAAGTTTCTCGTATCATATTGCGCTCATGTAGCTTACGCATGTTTAAGCAGGACTATTGCAACGCTAACTTATTTTATTTACATACAAATACAGCGGAGAGCCGCTGTCAAGAGTTAACAAACAAACACATTGATTTTAGATTGTCAATCAATCAATCAACACGAGGGCTATTTAAAATCATGCATGTTACATTATTTATTAGAAGAGCAAAAAATCTATAAATAACAAGACGATTACTCTGATATCGATATCAGGAAATACCATTACTCATACCATGTATTACATTATTAAATCATATGTAAGGTTATACAAGAATAAAAACTAATGTTACAAACACAAAGTGTGTTTGTTTGTACATACTATTTATTTTTTAATTATATAATGCAGTGGGACAGTTTATGTAACTAATACAGTGCAGCACATGCTAATACAGCCTTCTTAGTGAAGAAGGCTTAGGCCATAGTCCACCACTCAGTGTGGACTGGCAGGCGGCACATATATATCTTCTAAAACATTATCTAAAATTTTTCCACATGCTAACTAGCAAACATCGTCAGGTAACAACTACCTGACGATGTTTTCCTTCACCGTTACAACAAGTCTTAATTAATTAATTATTAAGCACGTAGCTTGAAAAAGTCAGAAGTTTGAGATTAAACTCGACATCTCTGTCTGACAATCTAACAGTGTCCTATTAGACTATTTCTGCAAGTTATCGGAAAATGATACACAGGTATGTATAAATAGCGTGATACCTTAACAAAAAGCCCATCCTTAACCGCAGAGTTTCTGTCCATGAAGTAAATTTTCTTCCAAATCATCAAATTACTCATAATCCAGCTATTGTATAAACTATGACCTTGAATAAGCGTGAAACCTCATTTCACACTTGTTGAAAGCGTGATGAGTCAGCACAATAGTGGCGCAACAAAAAACATTATGATTGTACCTTTCTTTGTCGGCTTACACAGTTACAAAGTTATAAATTTAAATTACTTATACTTTATCCTTGCTGTTATTACGAGAAAATGTCTGTCTGTTTGTATGACTCAAGTTATATGAAATGGGATTAAATATAATGATCATCAAAAATACTAATTAGTCAGCAAATATTGCACAGCATAACGAGCATCTATACGCCTCAAATCACTGCATTCCGTCTCGGAAGTGTTAGGTTATGTTAGGTTCCTTATTTTAAACCCACCCAAAAATACGAGCCCCGCTTCGAGGGGCGCCGTCGACTTAGTTTGATCTCTTTAAAGTTTGCTGCCCATGAGTTGCTGATCAATTAGCTATTTCTGCTCACAGATTATATTTTTCTGCTCACAAAAATACCAATACTATGCTAACCATTTAAATGACACCCATATGAAATTTGGTATAGAAGTACCTACTTATGAACAGGTAGACCAAAATTCAAAATATCCATGAAATTGTCACAACTATTATTCAAATCCGTCAAAATTAGAAGCAAGTAACCTAGTAACGTCAAAATTAGAATACTTGAATATTGATAAAGGACAGTTCAGGGTAGGTTCAGAGCCCACATGAGAACAAACTGTAAAGGAATTCAAGGCCAAGTACATGTAGATTAGTTAAAACTAACATGTTAAGCCGTCGGTCTCGGCTGCCATGAACATCTATGGCAGTCGTTATTGGGAGAGTGTCGACACAAAAGATCCCACTGAGTCGAAGTGTCGCCGGTCAGCACTGACTGGCCCCCACATAAGATAAGATAGCGTTACATTGTAAAATAAGAACACTTAGACTTGGGATCCTTGCCAGTAACATCGTTTCTTTTTGCATAAGATGCTTGATAAGACGAACAAATGTCAAAGATCGTCTGTCACAGATGTACTCCTGTGCTGTAACTGAATAAGACAGATACATATAAGGCAAGGTACCCATACAGTACCATGACCTTAATATCACTGGCAGCTTAACTGTCATGGCCGTCTGCTGAAGTTATTTAAATTGTTTCACAAACAGAAGAAAAAAAAACACGACTTGGCATTACTGCACGCATGGCGTAGTGATTTAATTGGTCGCCTCGTCACTGCCACTGCGCCGGGTGTTGTGAGTTCGAATCCCACACGGGACAAAAATTTGTGTGATCCACAAATGGTTGTTCTGAGTCTGGGTGTCTTTGTGTCCGTTGTTTGAATGTTTGTAAAGTCCCCCGCGACAGCTCCCCCGAAGCTCAGCAAGCAATTTTTGAATCAATCCTAAATTATTCAAAACTTGATTGCTGAACTTACAGCAGATGCATAAAGTTTAATTATAAATATGTCTGTATATTAATGTTTTTAATTAATAGTTATATGTGCCATCATGGCCGTCTGAGACATTATAGTAATTAATGACGTGATCGCAAATGGACTTCCAGTTGAATAAAATGTGAAGATCGTTGGATTGAAATGGCTTAGTATTAGAGATTGTTATCAGCCGTCAGCCTCGCGCGAACATCCTGCAACGGACGTTTTAGACAAGGATAAAAAATGTTACACCTATTTTCAATTTAGTTGTAGTAATAAATCACTGTGAAGATTTAGGCTCTTGTGAATTATAAATATAATAATAAAGACTATCATGTAATCTAGATTTGAGAGTTCTAAACGATATAGCGATGCTTAAATGTATTCTGTAACTTAAGCGGATTTACGGTTTTGTGAATTATAAATATGATATAAAGGTCTATTCACGTAATCAGGACGTTTTACATGAAAAAGCGATTTTCAGAAATATTCCAACGTTCAAGCTAGTTGTACATATGAGTCTGGTTTTAATATTTGACTTTGCATCTTTATATATGTAAATATAATTATTTATATCACTTACAGACCATATCCTAAACACAACATTTTGAAATATTACTCAAATCGTCTTTGTAGAGTCCTGGTTCTAAGAACAAAAAGCTTTCAGCGGGAGAGAAGATAGCCATTGATCGCGAGTTAAGGAAATCTATGGAAAATTTAACCAAAGTAAAGTTGGGAGGCAACCGATGCACTGTATCGAAGATATGCAAATAGCCTAGAGAAAAAAATAACAGAAATTTGGTTCCATTCCATTTTAGTTGGAAATGTCAGCTAGCGCAAATAAGTTGGAATTCAGCTTTTATGAGAATAACCTGACAAAAAACTTACGACGGCTTCTTTTTATATAGCTTAATGGTTAGAATATAGATCATTCGCATATATTATTCAAATTAGTATCTCTGCTACGATACCATAAAAATAAAATTCAGGCTATTATGTATTCCAGTTTGATAAGTTGATGTTCACTTCATACAGAGATTTTTTTTTGTTTAACACAAATGACATCCAGTTTCGGAACAACCATTTGTGGATCACACAATTTTTAGTGTCCCGTGTGGGTTTCGAAGCCACAACACTCGGCGTAGTGGCAGCGGCGAGCCAACCACTTAAACCACTACGCCATACGTGCAGACAAATAATAAAAAATATATTTATTAATATAAATATAGTTTTCATTAAATGTCTGCCAATCTATACTATCTATATTAATATTATAAAAAGCTAAGATTTGATTTATTGTTTGTTAGTTTGTAAAGATTTAACGCAAAAACAAATTAACTGATTTAAAAAATTATTTCGTTATTAGAAAGCTATATTATCATCTAGTATTATATGCTATATTTTATTTAAAGAAAAGGTATTGTTACTAACATAACCTAACCTACGTGAGTGAAGCCATGAGCAAAAGCTAGTTGTTAATATAATTACAGTATGAGGTAACCCGCAGTACATAACTAGTGTACGAAAAGTGCACTTGTCACATAAGTTTGTCATAAAACTGTGTCACTGCGTGTGCGCATCCAATGTTCATTGTTTTACGACTTTCTTGTGACGTAACACACTAGTTATCGCCTCAGGCGGGGCTTGTTATCATGATGTATTAGGTGGAGCGAATGACATTTAACTCAAAAGATTTTGAAATTAAGCTTTTAAAGGTTCATTTTGCTTGAAATTTTTATTTACTTTTATCCAGATGTTTCTTATTGTTTCTAGCATTTGTAGTTGCAGACAGACCTGGGCGTGGTTTCTACGTTCTAGAAACAACTCGTTTTACCAAATGACAGTAAAGTTTGTGTCAACAAGTTTACTGTCAGTTGGTAAAACGACTCGTTTCTAGAATATACGAACTGGGTCTAAGAATATTATTAAGCTGTATTCATTTTAACGTATAACTAATGGCATATTATCCTACATCAAATTCCATAATGTGGGAGATTAAATAGCTCGCGAGAAGTAGGTATAGTACACCTCTACAGACTTCTTTTAGGAAATAGGCGTGAAGCTATGCAGACTCTACATCATTTTGTTATTGATGGACGCATAGCTAATACTAGTTTAATGTATGCAGCTGCCTGCGTGTTTGAGAAACAAACAACCTAGTGCAATAAGATTTTTTTCAGTTTGGACTAGTAGTTTCAGATATTAGCGAGTTCAAACAAATAAAGAAACTTTGTAATTATTAATTATTCAATTCACACTTAATTTGAGATAAACGCGTTCAAAAGAAATAAAGAAGCTATAAGGATGGCATAGTGGTTTAAATGGTCCTTTCGCCACTTGTCGTTGCGTCAAGTGTTGTTGTGGGTTCGATCCCTGCAAGCGAGAAAAATGTGTGATCAACAAATAGTTATTCTAAGCTTGTTTGTTCTTTATGTACGTTATATGAATTTATGTAAATGCCCTCGCATACAGGAATGATACCTATTGCGATTGTCTTCTTTTCTACAACCAAAAATGACAAGAATAGAGTTTACATATAACCACGAATTGATATTCATACCTAGCTTTACGGCCTAAATGATTAAACAAAATAAAACATTTTTACAACTCGTGACCACGATCATAGATGCAAGTCGGTCGACACGCCATGCAATCAATAAGTATTTATTACTTTTTAAATAATGTATCGAGAGTAAGACCCGTTACCTAGCATTATAATAAGTAAACAACTTATAATTGTAATAAAATTTAATCATTTTATCTGATCCGGATATCGATCTTGGTGCCTCACGACGATCAAGCCTACGCTATTAACCCATCGCCGGAGTCAACTTAGTTTTTTATTTTAAAGACATAATATTGTCTTCTGTTTACGCGAATGTTATTTATTGAAATTAAACTACTATATACGGATTTTATCGCGTTGTTTATTTGACACTTTATTACAAAATTTTGAAAACTGTTACACTACTATTACTATTAAACTTTACAAATTTTTAAGTTAATTAAACGTCGGGGAAAGTGTAAACACAAATATAAATAGTATAATAGTATAGTAATAGTATAAATAGTTTTAATAGTTTCAATAATTTAATTAGCTTAAAAATTAGTAAAGTTTAATAGTAATAGTTGTGTAACAGTTTTCAAAATTTTGTAATAAAGTGTCAAATAAACAACGCGATAAAATCCGTATAAAGTAGTTTAATTTCTATTAAAGGCATAAGATCCATATCAATTTTAATGAACATCTTCAACGTTACTTACGTATGTGATACATTTTATTCTGCATGATTCTAAATCCCTAATTTTTAGAATGACGTAGGAAAACGCTCATGGAATACATATAGGTGTATGTAAATTAAAAAAAAAGATGCTTTGATTATGGAATAGGTATCAGGTTAGCTATTTAAGGCAAAATTACTACTGCGAATTGTGAATATATTGTTCATTTCACACACGTAATTTTGAGGAGAAATAGTTTTAAGTAACGTATTTAAATTAAACTAATATATACGTACAAATATAGTCTTATCGCTATTTATTTTAAAAATACTACTATAAGTTATTTTAAAACTATTACATATACTATTAAAATTCAAGTGTTTGCTTTTCGTTTGCCACTGCGGCAGCGGCAAGTGTTATGGGTGCGTATCTTACACAGGTCAATAACTTTGGTAATCTTTAATAGTTGTTTTGGGGTCATGGTATTCTTGGTGTCTACTGTTTTAATGTATGTAAAGTCCTTCGCGACCATTATTTCTAGTCCGCACTACGAATAATTCCTATTCCTATATTATAACATTACTTGAAACATTTGAATTTTATTTCTCATTATTTTTGTATTTTATTGTTTTGGGTCTTTACGATACAGACTTACCTAGTGTGAACAGAACTATTTTTGTTTAATTCGGCCAGCGCTTGGCAAATTACTTAATTTTATATCGTGTTTTGGATTGATAAGTATTTCTAATTTGTTAAACCATGTAAAAACAATAATTCATTTTCACAGATTTCTTTATTTTAAAATTGAAAAATGTATTAGTATTTGTTTTTTTTGTATGGAACACCAACTATATAAATTATATTAAGGAAGTTTTTGTGAACCATATTAAAGACTTATGACATCACGACGATACACCCCCACGTGCTAATAAACTTTTTGATTGATATACAGAAAATTGATTATTTTTGTTCCAAGGTTGCGATGTTCACAGCCTTCGATTATATTATATATACGTAATTAGTTCATTGGCCCTATATCATCACGCCTTTATATTAAAAAGGGTGGGGCAGAGATGTATCACTTTATTACATTTTAATTATAACATGAATTAATTTGGCATAAATAATGTGGCTATTGTAAATTTCCTTATTTCTTCCACACATTTATAGTTTTCTGATAGCCTCGTTATTTCAGGGATAGTGTGTTTTATTTTACAACTGATCGTATGGTCCTAGATTTGACTTCCGCTTTGGGTAAAGTAAGATGATCTACGGCAAAAGTATATTAGAAGGAAAACAGGGTTCAAGTAAATATATCGATATCATTGTTCTATGCATTTGATCTAAATATAGTTCGGGAAATGTAGGCGCGATGCACCTGTGCCTCGCTGTTTGTGAATATGCGGTCATGGTGATATTTTTCATCCTATAACCTTACGTCCGGAAAGGAGCGAAGACATATTCATTTCGCTAGCTATATTTAAAATCCAACATAATAGAGGCGAGTTACGGAACAGAGAGGTCAATTTCAAACTATTTGCTGCTGTTAAAATATTCCTTACAGAAGACCCAATAACATATTGCTTAACCCGAGAACTGAACACGGTACCACGATCGCCGACAGCCACAAGCGAAAACTAAAGCCACAAAGTAATGTGCTGTATAATGTATTTAATTTAATAATTGTTTGTATTTAGTTATGGAAACGTAATTAGAAATGGAGGTCATTCGGTAGCTCTATCAATCAATCAATCAATTGCTTTAATTAACCTGTATATATCTATTATTTATTATCGTTGACTTAACAGCTATTATACATAGCTACGGATCATGAGCTCCAGGTTTCAATCTCCAGGCTCCAGGTTGGAGTAGCAAAAATGTATTGATTTTAGATATATTTTTGCATGCCATGTAATACAGGCAGCGCTTTTCATGTCATGTGTCTCACTAGGATTTCCTTACAGTAAAACGCAATAATCCTTTTCTCTTTTACATACAAATTGAACCCGTAACGCCACGAGACCAAAAGTTTCAAGGCAATTAAATGAAATAAGCATTTATAAAATGTATGGCTTTTCTTTGATTTTACAACAAAAAAAAAGATTAGATTGTAATTCTAAAATCACTGGTTTGATTAATTAACGGCCTACATGCCTAGATTATTAATTAATATTTAAACATATACATACATACGTTTGATTTCGTCAATTTGATTTAGACTATGTCAAATTTAAGGATAACTTTTTTTTGAAAACTTCTTCCATACTGTGTATAATTCCTGTGCCTCGGGATGTTACAAATATTCAAACAATATACAATATCTACACTTAAAACAAAAAAAATTCCATTACGCAATTTTGTGCGATGCACAAATTGTTGTCTCGTCTGGGGATCGAACCCACAACGCTCGGCGCATTGGCAATGGCAAGTTGACCACTTAAACCATTACGCTATTATTTAGTCAATTGTTGTCCCGGCATTACCATTACCAATTTTTTATGACGTCAAGCCAGCTTGGTTAGCAAAATGCAACCTTATTATATAAGTAGCTTTTGTCCGCGGCTTCGCTCGCGTTAATTTAAAATTTGACAATCAATTCGGGTTGTACTCTGCTTGTATAATAATATAATTTAATCATGATTCGAAAGACACGTGGCGCCATCTATAAGAACGTTATTATTGTTTTCCTCGGGAACAGTAATTTTTTTCGGGATGAAAGGTAGCCTATGTCCGTTTCTGTACACCTGTCAACGTATATGCAAAATTTCAAAATGATCGGTTCAGTGGTTTAGTCGTGAAAAGGTAACAAACAAACAAACAAACAAACTCATATTCGCTTTTATAATATTAGTTAGGATTAGGATAATAATAATATAATATTCTACCACTTACTCACAACACCATCTAGCCCAAACTAAGCAGAGCTTATACTATGGGTCTAGTACCCACAGTACAATGGATAAACATACATATATACTTTTTTTTGTAAATACATATATATAACACCCAGGCCAAGACAAACATCCATATTCATGCACACAAATGTTTGACTTGTGCGGGAATCGAATCCGCGACCTCTGGCGTGGCAGTCGGTTACACTAACCACTACGCCATCGAGGCCAATAAATATGGAAATGGAGTATCTATACATAAGTAGGCAGGTGAAGAGAAAGTTTTGCTTGCTATTTAAAAGCATAAAGCGTGCACAAAAATCATCAATTTAAAAGGTTTTTACACTCATATTTTAGTCAGTAATATGCGGCATAATAGCTGCAACCCTTCATATGAGTTACAACATTCATTCATGACGATTTAAAAGAGTGGTTTTCTTGCAGGCATCTTTTCATAGGCTTTTACCCATCGCCTGTACCTAGCCATTAAAATAAATTTAATTCAATTATTTAGTAAACTCATTAACTATTGTCATATTCGACGTTCATAAATATTTCTTTGTGTCTTTGACATAATTAAAGCTTATATAGGGTAGGAATAGTCGAATTCAACTATTGGCAATTTATAGTAACTAGAACAGTATTTTACTGATAAAATACTGATCTGGTTGCCCGGTAGTTAAAGATTTGTTTTTTTTTTGTTTTGCTCGTCAAAATGACCACAGTCCACCTGATGGTAAGCAGTCGTGTGGTCTAAGATAAAAGGCATTCAAGATAGTCTCTTAGTTTCTTTTTTAATTCCTTTTTTCTTTTCGGTCTTTACAATGCGTGAGTGATGAGGTATAGGGTAGGAAACCTTCTACCATCGGGCAGGCTGTAATTTGTAACAACAGCATACCTGTTATGTGATATAATACCTGTATTGCCGTCCACCAGGCGCAGTTTACGACCACGTGCTCTTACTATAATTTTTTTAACAGAAAATCCTAATAATACCTTTGAATTACCCGAAAATCGAACCCGAGACCTCGTGAATAGTAGTCGTTTTCAACACTGCTGCGCCACCGAAGCCCTCAGTATATTTACGTAAACGTAAAAATGTTTAATGTGTACAAAAATATTTCGTAATATATATATTATAATACATAATATTATTCTATTAAATAAAATGTATTCATAAATAATATTTGAAAGGAATCTATTTTATAAATGTTTCTTTACAAAATTTTATTAATGATCGCACGTTTTGGATGATCCCTGAAATGTAAGACTATTTTCGCATTTGCATCAACGATGGTAAAATAAAGAAGACAAATACCTTATTAATAGTTTAAATTTAAATATTTTAAAAATAATACAAGAAGACTCAGAATGTCAGAATGTTTCTACAGTTATAAATAATATGTATTTTATACTAAATTAATATACCGTGTATAATCAATAATTTAGTTTACTGAGAGACTAAAATCAAAATGGGCCATAGTGAATACAAATATTATACATAACTCTAGAATTATTATATACCATCAAAACTCTAATTTATTTCTTAGTGATAGAATGCAATTATAATAACAAAGGCATCTGTTAGTTAAAATGAATTAAAATATGTCATACAATATATTATTATTCTTTGTTATTTACTAAAAATTATTGTGTATAAGCGAAACTTAGTTTTTTTAGACTTACTCATAATTAAATAGACCATATAAACATGAATGCTTAATTAAAACTATTAATAAAGTACAAAATCAAAATAGGTCGGTGTCGGATATCGATGGCCCCATTGGCACGTAGCCGGACATGTCACAAAGAACCTTTACGTAGTACGAGCACCGGTGGCCGAAGAAGCGCCTAAGTTCAAATGTCAAACCGTGTCCTTGCTTTGCAACGATGCGCCCACCAGTATAAATGCCGGGCCCGACGACACACAGGCATCAGTCGCTCGATTGCCTCTCCATCACACAGTCCCAAGACAAACAAAAACCCCTTTCAAAATGAAATCGGTACGTTCAGAAAAAGTGATTTAACAAATTATAATTTTAAAATCAGTGATCTCGTATTTGGGATTGTTTAGTTGGCGGTCAAAATAGCTCATCTCCTGAGTGCAAACATTATTATCTTTGCTTGTCTCTGCTGCTTCTCTAATCTTATCGTTTTTCCATTCAACAGTTCATCGTTCTCGCTCTCTTCGTGGCCATCGCTGCCGCCGCTCCCGCCGGTCCTGACGCCGACGCCCAGATCCTCCGCTTCGACAACGATAATATCGGTGTTGACGGATTCCGGTTCGCGTACGTAGTAATATATTTGATTCAACTCAGTTTTTACCACAAATTTCAAGTGATCACCTTCAGCTAATATTAACGTTGCTATTACAGATATGAGACATCGAACGGCATATCCCAGCAGGAGCAGGGTCAGTTGAAGAACCCCGGCACTGAAAACGAGGCCATCTCAGTCAGCGGCCAGTACGCCTACACCGGTCCCGATGGTGTTGTGTACGCCGTCACCTACATTGCTGACGAGAACGGCTTCCAGCCCCAGGGTGCTCACCTTCCCCAGGCTCCTTAAGTTAACATCACTAACCCCAATATCTAGTCCAAAAAATACTCATTCCTATCCCAGCTCCTCTTCCTGTGTTAATATTCCAATCTCCAAGCGATCTGTGATATGATCCTGAACAATTTTGTTAATAAAACAATTTATGTTATAGTAATTTACTAAATCGTTTCATTACCTATTTACACACCTCAAGAAAATCCAAAAAATATTCAAAATGATAGAATTACGAAATTACTTTCTAAAGATGACTAAATAAGTGAAATAAAATGCAAAGTGACTTTTTCATAACAATCATAGACGTTTCGTGTCATCATCTTAAAAGCAATAATTTAGAATATTGCGGCTCAAAGGTCGGAACAGCAACACTGATAGCTAATTCAAATATAAATATAAATTCGACTCATAAAGATTCTAATGAATTAAAAATTGAAATCCTGGATCATCCTTCGTAAACAACATATTTATTCATATTAGAATTTCATGGCTAAGTATGATTTATTGCTTTTGATCTGTATCGATCAATATAAAATGCCAAACATGGTATCATAGATGCTTAAAACGAGAAGATCTAAATACAAAAAGATGTTACAATAGCTAAAGATAGAAATACTCGTATATGTTAACATATGATAACAATAACCTTCGGAGCACGATGATCCGAAGCTACATGCACATAATCTCATTATAATTCTAAAGTTATTATCGTTACATCCTTGAATTCCTAAATTTTGTTGAATGTTTGGTTTTATTGGTATTTAACAAGTGGCCATCTTTGCGTCGTGTTTTATGTTGTACCATTTACATGAACGTTAAAACCTACGCAGTTACTATTAATGTTGAAACTTTGGATGAAGATAGTGAAAGTATTTCAGAAACAGGTTTCTTTACACTCAAGTGATGTATAGCTAAATTGGAATCTATTGTCTAAAGAACATTGATCAGTTTTGTAATAATTCGGACCTGGATTCTAGTTTGGATTACTTTTGTTCATATACGTTTATAGAATTTGTAATGCAGGCAGCTTTTTTGTTTCTATAGTTTTACATATGTGACATTGCTTAGGTCTTTGTACTTCAAAGAATCTATAGGTACAGTACAATTAAATTTAATATACATCATATAATCTATACTAATATTATAAAGAGGAAAGATATGATTTGTTTGTTTGTTTGTAAGGATTTAATTAAAAAACTTTTACCTAACCTAGTCTAACCAAACCTACTTTTGAGCGAGCGAAGACGCGGGCAGAAGCTTGTTCTTAAATATATGTTACTTAGCGGTATTGAATGCAACTGTTGATTCGATTGTCGGATCGGGCGAATTGCTCTTAGTTGTTTCTATCAAGAAATTTTTGGTAATAGTATGGAGTCTATAACGACAATACACATGCTCCTATTACATGGGACCTAAACTCATAGGTAATAAAATGTGGGTGTAATCTACCTAAAGGTACCTACCGTTCCGGGTTTTACTTAAGACTATGTATGTAACTATATATTACATTTCGAATTTACCAAATTATCGGACAAATAAATTTATTATTTGAATTACCACACGGGAAAAAACTTTGTGTGATCAACAAATGGTTGTTCCGACTCTGGAAGTTCTTTATATTCGTTGTTAGAGTTTCTATAGTCACTCGCTAACCAGGAAGTAGTGCCTATTGACTTAAAAAAAATGTCGTACATGATTAGAGTACTAAAACGCACACACCTAGTGTTAGCTTTTCTTTTATGTATATTTTCTAACGGGTAAATTATAGTGTAGTATATTTTATGTTCAAATACATATCAAATAGATTCGTAATTTATCGTGTAACAAAAAGGTGTGGTCATGTTTAGCGTACCATAATATAGCCTGTACAATGTTAAATCAATCCATCGAACCCATCTCCGACTTTTCGAAGTTAAATGCGTATTAAATAGTTGATTATCGCTTACTTTAACGGTGAAGGAAAACATCGTGAGGAAACCTGCATGTCTGAGAGTTCTTCATAATGTTCTCGAAGATATGTGAAGTCTGCCAACCCGCATTAGGCCAGCGTGGTGGATTATAGCCAACTCTTCTCATAGTGAGCAGAGGCCCGTGCCCAGCAGTGGGATAGTTTATTACAGGGCTGATATTATTATTATTATATTTTATGTAATCTTTGTATGTAATAATACATTACTGTTTACTTAAAAAAAAAACTATAATACTATTCATGTATAAAAACTTATAATGGGCCTTTTGCTACTATGTTTTAACTTATCAGAATTATTCGCTGTAAGTTTACCTGAAATAATAAAATAAAATAAAAGCAGTATTTAATTATTCGACAAAAGAATAACAATTATTATATTAAAACCTTTATTTGTTTAGCAACAGCCTTTTATTAAATAAACTAGCTACTAGTATTTCCTATTATGGCATTCACCCATTTTAACGATATAATTATCTGCCATATAGCGTGGAAGTTTCTATATTTGGATGGTTCGAGCGCAGATCAGCATAACATATGTCTTATACGAATGTAAATTGTTTAAACAACCATTGGAAGATGTACAATCCTGGCCTAATGAGGATTGTATAGTTTCTAGATTCATTAGAACGTCATCGTATGTTCCTTTTAATCTTATACAGGTGGACGATTAAACTTTATTGATGTTTTTCAATGTAATAATATCAGCTATGTATTAGGCTGTCCCACTGCTGGGCACGGGTCTATTCTCAGTGTAAGAAGGGTTTTAAGCGTTAGTCCACCACGCTGGCCCAGTGTGGGTTGAACTCAGACATGCAGGTTTCCTCACGATGTTATCCTGCACTGTTAAAGCGAGCGATAATTAACTATTTATAAGCACATACCTTCGAAAGTCAGAGATGCTCGCCTTGGGATCGGACTCAAGATCTCTGCGTGGACTGCCACACAGAGGTCTCAAGTTCCGTTTGGACTGCCAAACGGTATCCCACTAGGCTATCGCTGTGTTTTCAATTTACTGAATCTAAATTTATTTGAGTTTTAGACTCCTTTATTAGGGGAAAATTCATAGTTATGGGACAATGTATATTTCTTATTTGTACATAAACATGCATAGTCAAACACAGTCTCACGTCTTTACCTGCAAAAGAGTAAGACGTGTTACGCTTTCACGCCTTAACTGCTCGACCGATCATCATTAACTTCGCATACACGATATAAGGGCTACAGAAAAGGACATAGGGTGCTTTTCATTCAGAATAAAGTACTATATCCAAGTGATTACCCGAGTAATTTATTGACAAGTCTTGATTACCGCGAGTGAAACGGCGGGCAAAATCTAACATAAATATAAACTGTCAGCTATCTCGACTAAATTGCTTGAGCATAAACTAACCTGCTGGGTAGACAGTAAACACCGTAAAACAATCAGTGATTTGGCAAAAGATTAAATCAATAATTACTTATTAAGTCATTATCCCGATACCTTCTGAGCACTTAGTAAGAATATTCGTACAAATGTAGTAGTTTAAGTATTGGATTCACCATTATTAGGGCACCAAGGTTCGCTATTCAAACAGGACAAACATTTTGTGATCCACAATCAGTTGTTTCGAGTCTAGGTGTTCTTTTTGTCCGTTGATTGTTTATAAAATTCCACGCTATGCAGAATTTCACCTAAGCGTTTGGCAGTTGTTTTTTTTTAGAATCGGGTAATAAAGACCGAGCATAGGTAAGTATTCATTAGTAGAAATGTCTATTACAAAACGACTAGTGCAATTCTGCTGTCAAACTTTAAGCATCCTATCATAACATCGTCAGACAATACAAAGGTTGTTACGACAGTTTAATTACGATACAATAATTTTCACGTCTCTACTCACCGCCTTAAAGATCAAGCGTGATATGTGATTGCCACAAGGCAGCACATTTCGTCTGTAACCTGTGGGCCATGAAATACAGGCTCCAAGCGAAAACGCTCAACGCGCAAGTTTAAGCGTTGAGTGTCAGATACTATCTTACTTATATTATCGATACTTTTTGTTTGTTTCTTTGTAAGCATTTAACTCAAAAACTACTCAACCGATTTTAAAATTCTTCCGCCATTAGAAAGCTATACTATCATCGAGTAAAAGGCAATAATTTGTTTAAAAATGTACTGTTACTAACATAATCTAACCTAACCTACTTTTACACGAGCGATGCCGCGAGCAAAAACTACATATTATGTTAAATATTTCTATCCAACAAAGTGACATTAAAAAACGAAAGAGAAATATGATAGCTTTTCTATAATTTTGTATTATATATGTATGTACATATATTTGATAACATTGGCATATATTAGCTTACGTGACATGAATGACGTCACTAAGCATTCGAAGGGCTAGGCTAAGTGAATATATGATAATGTAAAATATATTATTGTATATTAATTTCTGTTGCATATTTGCTCGCGTAAATCTCATGGGAATTTGTGATTGATATAATCCTATGGTATACATATATGCTTATTTCGATTTTGGGGTCGTTCAGCGGTTAATGCATGATAAAAATACTATCTCAACAATTTTTAACATGACATTTCTCGATCGAGCATTTTCGTAAGCCACTGGCATGAAATAAAGAAATGCGTTGAGCGTATTCGCTCAGAGCGTATGTTTCGTGGCCCTCGGGTAAGTTATGTTAGTATTGCTACAATCCGATGCCACACATTAAGCAGACGCAGATGGTCCATTCGGTACGATAATAGTTCCGTGGTATAAAAATGCTCTTACGGTTGAATGCGTTCGTGAGGTCCTAGATTTGATTTCCGGGTCATTTGAAGTATTTGAAGTGTAGGTAATTGTTTTTTTTTGTGAGGGTATAATCAGTAGCAGCACGGAGCTTAGATGAGTATCCGGTAGGTGACAGGTTCATTTTATATACGTAAACAAACTAAAGTCTGTATCCCTTAAAGAGTACAGACGTGTACTACATTTACATTTCGTGGGCTGCGGTTTTGAATCATAGCTCGAAACTCCATGCTGTTAATGAAAAATTCATGATCTTAAAACCCAAACAGTTTACCCGACAGTACCGGATCAGACTCAGGAGTCGCATTTACTACCCTGCGTTACCGAAGATATACACTTAGCAAAATAGAAATGTATTAAACCTTTGCTGATCCCTTTGGCGACATATAGAATCTTTTCATTTACTATCGTTATGATTACACTCCTTCTGATGGTAAATAGTCGTATAGTCCACCAATGCAACCCTCCACACCACGTTCTCATTACAACTGAAGTAGTGCCGAGGTCTTGCACGGTCTAGGGAGATGCTTGTTCACGGCCCGCTTGTTGGATCCAGAATCGAATAAAGAATGAAACACGTATTACGGCAGATAATTCCAAGTTTGAATAGTTCGGCATAGATATGAGGAGTCAAGCGCGCTCTAATCGACTCTATGTGAGTCTATAAAGTCAGCTGTGTATTTTGTGCCGCTACTTCATCTGTATATGGGAGAAGGTGTACCGTCGACGATTAAGTTACATACTCAACTCAACTCAACAATGAGATTATTGAGAGAAGATCACAAGAGATTGTAAACGTATTATATTAATTAACTTATTATATTATTATATATACTGTATAAATGGCGAAGCGGTTTAAGGGGTCGCCTCGCCGTTGCTACTATGCTGACGGTTGTGGGTTCGAATCCAACACGGCACAAAAATTTGTGTTATTCAAATATTGGTGCCTGTTGCCTAAGTGTGTATGAAGGGTAAACAGTATAACCCTCTGACATACTGCACTTTTAAATACATTACCGTTTTCACTATAATCACGGAAATATGTTCACATTTGAAACCAGTAATGTATACAAAGTGCACAGACTTTGTATCTTAATCTGAACTTTAAATGACGCAAGTATTAGCACAGCCCAGCCGTATGATTAATAACTACAATTCTGTAATTGCGTTGAAGAATTCCGGCAGATGTATTAAAGAAAACCGCAATGAGGCAACGCATGATTTTGATATGTTTGACAGGAGACATAACTTATTGTGGTCATACCCCTTGTTAGTTCCGTGTGTGTACTTGTGCAACTGATTGTAAGGTCTCAGGTTCGATTCTAGGGTCAAAAAGTGTTATTTGATTTTCCTCTTAGGATATAATCAGAATTGGAATTTAAAAGTGCTCAGTAAATAAAAAGGGTCTCCAATTCAGTCTGATATCTCTGAATAATACTTATTTAATATCTAAATGTTATTCAATCAGTCGAAGAGCGTTAAGTCTTGGTGTAAATTGTAATTGGTGTATTTTAGTTATTATAAAGCTCGACATAACACTGAAATATCTAGTAAATTAATCTAAACATAAATAAATATAACACAAAGCTGAAATTGCTGGTGACAAGTAGGTAGTCAAATAATTGGCTATTTTAACTTCTTATTGTAACTGTGTTGGTACAATGAACGATATTATTAGAATAAATATGACTTACAATATTTCATTAAGTATGTAATATGAATGAAATGTCTACACAATATCAAGTAACACTTGGGTGCGAAACAGAATGTATGTCATCAGTGATGTATATGGGTTTCTTCGATATTACATCAATTTCACACTTAATTTTATTGATTCTGAGTACAACAATAAACCAATTCCCTTACGTGGAATATACACATTTAAACACAATATTACCAAGCAATCGATACTTACTTGAATCTCGACATTAATAAGATTAATTTTAATAAAATATAGATTACCAATCATAAGTAATATTTTTATTAACAAAAGTGGTAATTTCGATCAATAATTCATCAAAGCGCGGACGTTTTCGCAAATCATTTAACCTTTTACAAAACTAGTGGTCTAACCCATTGAACTTCACCTTGTTACGCAACACCTGCGCTCGCGCCGGTGATCGCGTAGTGAGAATGTGTGCGTTAACCTCCGGCCGCGAAGCGAGCGGATAGCGATAACGAATTTATTTTATATAATTTATACATTAAAATTATGATTGGCTAATATTTGGAGATGTGAGTTAAGTTTATTCTATATTTATTGATATGTATGTATAAATATATATCTTAGTAAGGACTAAGGTTATTTGCTTAACGTGAGCTAAATGGTTATAATTTATAAACATTCTATAAATCATATTTGAATTGAGATGCAAACAATAACCAAATCATTTATGGTTTGGTTATTATTTACACTGAAAATAAAAGTCGTCTCTGACTTTCATTTTTTTGATGGCATAACATCCAAAACAGTTACTAGCAAATTTTTGTAATCTTATTTTGTTTATGGTCATGACAAAGAGTAACATTATGAAATAATGTGTTTATAATATAATCTAGTGACAAGTCAAAGACTTAAGAATTTTAGTGTGTAATATATACGAGTACATAATGATATAACCATTATAAATAGTATTTAAACTACAAAAATTATGTATGTATGCTCTGGATATTTTGCATTTTATTATATTGAATATTTAATTGTTTAATTATATATTTTAAGGTTGTAATAATAGAACTGGAAATAATCAGTGCCAATCAGTGTAATAAATATAATCAAGTTAAAGACTGATTATAAATTTCGTTACTAGTTAAATAAATATAATATGTAACAATAATAATATAAATAAATAATTAAATATAATAAAAAAAGTTCCATGGATATGATCATGCTCCTTAAAGTAATTTTGCTCATGACGCACTTTCTTATCCATGTACTATTTTTGAAGTGAAAACTTCTTTAGCGGCGTTGTGCACTTTTTTGTGATGGGTAAAAAATGTTAAACTCGCGTCAGGACACGTGACCTGATCGAAAATTCTTAAGACGGAGGGAGAATTGTCAAACTCGCGTCAGGACACGTGACCTGATCGAAAATTCGTAAGACGGAGGGAGAATTGTCATGTTTGTGTACGATAGCGCAATAAATGAATATTGTATTTTACCACATAAATGATAGTACTTTTATACTGATAATTAAAGCAATTCGTGCAAAATTATTCCCTAACCATTTCAAAATATAAAAAATGCACAACGTTAACATTCAAGTTTTCACTTCTGCCAGCACTCCCGGAGTGCAACCCGTTGTTTTTTAATAATAATCAAAGTCACTCAGGCTCCTTTTTCATTTTATATTATTATTTTAAAGTACGGTAGGGCTATGGGGTTTATCGCACGGGCATTAATCCCCGTTGATTTTTTTTATAGCATAATTATAGCCAGTTGCCGATATTGCTTTGTACTGGTAGTCGTTACAAATATAATAGTTTTAGATAGAAAGTATGTACATAGATACAGCCAACATAAAATTATTAACTCTTTATAATTGATAGTTTAGCGGTCCTATGGCAACACCAGATTCTATTATGACCAGCATAATATTATATAGTTTCCTTTTTAACAACACACTATAGGGATAAAGTCCTGTGTTCTGGAGGACTTTATAATCATACAATAATTAACGGATACAAATAACGCTCAGTCACAGTAGAATTTAATTTTGAGTATCACACAAATAATGACTTAATTTCGCAGGGCCGCTCTTCATCGATAATGCAGAAATAAAAAAATTAAAAAACGATCGCTCGCTTGCTGCGCCACTCATCTTACTTTCACTCATTAAAATTATCACTTCTTCAATATATTATCGCTACCGCTCAGCTTGTCCCTAGCACTAAGGCGTAGCCTACTAATCAGTATCTCGCCTTACATCAGTGTAGCTAATGTACGTTTGAATAGAACTACATATAAATAAATATTGCCTACATTTCACAAAAGCGGTGATTTCATATTTATGAGGCAAGATATCGGTTTTTTAGGATATTGGTGTTTCCCACAGCTGGGCAATAACCTATTAACCGCAATTTAATACGTAAATAACCGTTCAATTGCGATATGACACCTCTGTTATTATTATAATTATGTAACCTTTGTGTAAGCGTGAGATTTAGAGAGAGAGAGATTGTGAGATTTATTGATAAATTAGTAATTGTCGGCTGCTTCGGCTGCGTGAATCTCTGGCGATATACTTATCGGAGACTATACAATCTTAATGGAGACTTGCCACCTGCGCAGGACATATTATAGTGCACAAGTATGTGCGCAAACATAAGTGCACTCTCTGTTTCCTAACCCTCATGATACGATGGGACGGATAGTCCGACACGACCGGCGAGTGATCAGACGCAGGACCAACGTCTTTTCGTGCTTTTCGAGGCACGGGGCTTCTAACACCTCCAACTTTCTAACTTTTTGCTCGTATTAAGATTTCTTGACAGAAAATCTCAATTACTTCTTGTTGTCCCGACCCTGGACCCGAGACCTCATGCACAGCAGTCGCATTCACTACCGCTGCGCCTCGGAGACAGTTAGTTAGTTCTAACATAACACTGGCATGAGTCTATTATCTGATCAAAAAATTCTGTTGTTGCTCTTTCTGACATTAAAAACTGTAACGAGAGACTAAAAACATCAAAAATATAGCGAAACAAAGTGTAATACATTTCTGCTTACCCTTTCTGCTACATACACGCTTACGTCTATGTTTGAAATATAGTTGTTGTAATGATACTAATTGAACTTTCCGGTATTGTAAAGTGGAGATTTCTATACCAACAAGTGTAACCTTTTAGCTATGACATAAATACCTTTAGCCCTTTAAAATTAGCCAACATGTTATGTGGTTGTGAGTGTACTGTATTTATAAAGTGCGTTATATAACATGGAACTATATGGTATCTATATATTAATACGTGAAGCGAAAACTTTGGATCCCTTTTCACGAAAATTGGGCGGACGGAGGAGTATGAAATTTCGCGCACTTATAGTTTATACAGAAAAGAAATGACGAATGCTAATATTTTTTTAAAATATGCATTAGAAATACATTAAATTAATGAAAAAACACTACACGCACACTTTCAGTCACAGTGTTTGACACATTCAGTCGAAGCGCGTAACTATGGTCACATATATCAATATATAATGACATACATCAGCAATATCTAACAGGCAAACTTTGGTCGAATTTCGAGCACTAGGCGACCGCTAGTATTCATAAATAGTACTGCGAACCGAAACATACGACTTTTTAGATGTCTACCCAAAATATAATTTACTAAATTTGTATGATGTTCAACCAAGAAATTGTTTTACCAAAATTTGTTTTTCTTTGATGATTCTGAACAGCAGGCGTAGCATTTAATTATATGTTAACATGTCAATATAAGTCGTTAATATTCCTAATTTATAACTCGCATGTTTTCAGACAAACTTTGCACATGCCATCAGTACCCTTACAAGTACCACACTTACAACTACATATATCTTTTCAATTCATATCAGATATCTAGCAGAGTGATGAGCAATGTGGATACAGACATTGCTCATCACTCTGCCAGATATCTGATATGCATAGGGTATCTGTTATCCAGAGAAAGTACTGTTACTACTGCTCAACCAAAGCATTGCAGCGATGGCTCAGTGGCCAACAAATCGCAATGCAGAGGGTCTCGGGTTCGAACCCAAGTCGCGCACCTCTGACTTTCGGAAGTTATATGACTTTTCGAAATTATGTGCGTATTGATTGACAATTATCGCCAGCTCCGTGCCTCGGAAAGCACGTTAAGCCGTTGGTCCCGGCTGCCATGAACATCTATGGTAGTCGTTATTGGGAGAGTGTCGACACAAAAGATCCCACTGGGTCGAAGTGTCGCCGGTCTGCACTGACTGACCCCCACATAAGATAAGATAAGATAGGATTATTATATTATTATCCAATATTCTGTCGGCTAATTTCTTTCAAAATAAAAGTTTACAACGCCTACTGTACAAATTAACCTTCTCTTTCTGAAAGGCTAATAATGACGTGTCAGAATCAAACTCATGTGAAGTCATTTGATTTTCTGTTGCAAATCTTGGCAGTTGACATACGTGAGAGCCTATTAAATATTTTTTGTGTGGATTGACCTTTAGAAATCTGATGTAACCCATTATTACGTTAACAATATCAGTTATAATATAATATTAGTTATTAGATGACATCCAAAATTTATCAATGAACAATAAATTATTCATATGAACTTTACATTCGATCTTCTTCAATTCCTTGACTTTTATTTTAATTCCATTGACCTATCACTTGCTTAGAATATAAAAATAATAATGCTAATGTAAAATTTTATTTTATTTTATACGAATATTTGAGAATTGCTTGGTAAAAAAGCGGCCAAGTGCGAGTCGGACTCGCTCATGAAGGGTTCCGTAGCAGCAAGCAACATAATATAAAAGTTCTTGTAGTTCGTTGTTTTTTATTTTTATATTTGAGTTGATTGAATGAAAGGTAAATTGCGGCTTACGATTTATGACGTATTAAAAAAAATTACTTACTAGATCTCGTTCAAACCAATTTTCGGTAAAAGTTTAGACGGTAATGTACATCATAATATTTTTTTTAGTTTTATCATTCTCTTATTTTAGAAGTTACAGGGGACACACATTTTACCACTTTGGAAGTGTATCTCGCGCAAACTATTCAGTTTAGAAAAAAATGATATTAGAAACCTCAATATCATTTTTGAAGACCTATCCATAGATACATAGTTTGAAGAAAAAAATTGTTGTGTTTCATTTCTAAGTATGGGGAACACCCAAAATATATTGTTTTTTTTTCTATTTTTGTGTGAAAATCTTAATGCGATTCACAGAATACATCTACTTACCAAGTTTCAACAGCATAGTTCTTATAGTTTCGGAAAAAAGTGGCTGTGACATACGGACAGACAGATAGACAGACATGACGAACCCATAAGGGTTTCGTATTTTGCCATTTGGCTACGGAACCTTAAAAAATGCAGTGGTTGACCTTGCATTGATTCTAGGTAAAGACCAATATATGATTTCTTTTATAAAAAAGGCGAAGTGGCAATAGCCTAGTGTGAGAACGTTGCACTGCCACGCAGGGTTTTGAGTTCTATCCCAGATCCCATGCCTATGACTTTTCAAAATATTATACTTATTTAATAGTTAAATATCGTTTGCTTTAACGGTAAAGGAAACATCGCAAAGTAACATGCATATCTAAGAGCTCTCCATAATGTATTCAAAGATGTTGTGTTGCGGAAGTGGTTAATTAACAAAATCTAGATTACCGCGAGCTTAGCCACGAGCAAAATCGAGTGAAGTTTATAAATAAGAGTTATTAAATAAAGGTTTTATTATTATTACGGACGGATCTAGTAACTATGTCTGGTACATGGCAATACTTTTACATCTATGTAGAAGCTCATTAGTAAAATGTGGGTTGAATAACATTCATGCTTACCTCTTTAGGGATTGAAAGACGTATGAGGGACAAAATAAATGTGTTAAATTGGCAAAATTAAGTTTATCTATGAATAAAGGTTTTATTATCATAGCTTCACGGATTCAGGAATTGTCTTGTAAACGGCAATAGTTTCACTTCTACGTAGGAACTTATCTTCAGTGTACGTGGGAACATGCGTGAGGGTATTAAAAGACGTTTGAAGTAGCGTTTCGAGTATAATTAATGAATAAACGTCTAATAGCTGCAGTGTCGCGTTCGATGTACAAGTTTGCAAATCATTAATGCAATAAAATCTGAATAATTAATTATAATAAAATGCAAAGCTAACATGTCTGAACAACTTATTTATGCAGATGTCTGACGCTATGTATAATCTATAAAAATGTTGAAGTGTTGCTGGAGACGTATTATTAATATTTTATTGTGAGATTGCTTCGGTAGGCCCAGCGACGAATGCGACTGCTTTGCACGAGGTTTCGGATTCGATTACCGGGTCAAACAAAGCGTTTTTATGCCAAGAAATTCTCAATAAGTAGCAGCAAGGCGCCTAGATCTGTGCCTGGTAGGCAAAAATAGATTCGCTAACGTAATAATGTGGGACCAAAAATCATAGTTGGCGAAATGAGAGTTGTATCACGATCACAAACACCCTCATTTCGCTAATTATGTTTTACCCAAAGTCGTAGATAGAGGTCTATCTATCCCTTCTAAGTATACAGGGTTTTGCCCATTTATTATTCCAGGTAATGTTATATTTATAGCCCTAAAACAGTATTATATAAATAAGAACAAAGAGCATATATCACACAGATAGTATAGTATCAGTCAAACAAACAGAGCAAATTGATAATACGTAAAAATTATTATGGTAAAAGAACAAGAAAATATATTACGCCAATAATATTTAACAAAATAGACTTTATTAGAAGCAATAATAAAATTAATAGTAAGGTAATATTAAAGAAAAAACTCAGAAATGAAATGCTCTTGAAAACCACTAGCTGTTGATTACATAACGATGTACGTACATATATTTTAATCTAATTTTAGATCATGTAAACGTACCATGAGACATCACAGAGTAATTGATACTCCCATATCTACATTGAACACTACTCTTAACAGTCCTCTCATACGTATGATGAGATTGTACAATGAGAAATGCATTTCGACAAATAATGCTATTGACCTTTTTCAATGAAATTTTTGTCATACAGACGCTTCCTACTGACTGCCAAATAAAATATTTATGTATTTACATTGAGATCGTCGATATTCATACTGTTTCTTTTAAGTTTTAATACTTTTGTGTTTTAAATTCTTTTAAATGTTTTTTTAATGTTTATATTGCAACTGTGTCATAAATAATTACCGATTTGCATAACTTATCTGCAATATGTAATTGTGTATCTGTGTAACAACTACTTTTGGGTTTGGCACTTATCTACACTAAATAGTGCCTATTAAATATTATCTTACCGGTAATTAATTAGACTGTAAGTTTCTTGTCATGCATGCCTGTCATTCGTATGATTACTGTTTTAATCTTATAACTTTATATATTTAAGAAGCATTTGTAATTGTATAGTTGGTGCACTTAGCAAAAAAAAAAAAAAAGTAAAATATGTATATGTTATTAGTAAACATAAGAACAATATTGTAAACCAATAGAGCGCCTTTTACGCCAACAAACTGTGTGCACAGTTTGGGCGTTTTTTGTGAAAATGTATTATTTGTGTAAGAAAAGGAAATAAATGATTAAAAAAAGAAAGGATAACTAAGTCTGCGGCAGCAGTAGATAGCCCAGCTGATAGCTGTCGGCTGATAGCATAGCATAGCATAGGCGAAATACATCTCTACATAACCCTACAAGGAAATGAAACCATGATGATATTATACTGTATTATATTTAACAAAGCTTGTCTTCCAACTATGTAATCAAATATTCATAACCAATATAGAATACTAGTGGAATAGAGTTGTATCACGATTTACCATATTTTACAACCGAAGTATTAATTTGATACAGTTGTTAGTAAAAAATAAATAGAGTGGCGTTGCATTATTAAGGCGAGCTGTTCACTATAAGACTAATGCAACTATTTGTAAGCCAGACTGGTGGTCGACCAAGGATTAAAATTTTACCCGTATTTTTTATAAGTTGTAGCGCTCCTTTTCCATGATTCCAATTTTGATCTATGCGAAATCTTACACTACACTGAACGCGCTATAGGAAAGAGTACAGAGTGTTTCCTTTACGTAATATTATACAGGCTGTCCCAGAAGCCGACGTTAAGCTGGAATCACGTAACAGTCTAAGTTATAATAGATCTTCTGAAAAAACAAAGTTACGTATTTTAAAAATTGTAGGCATTTTAAAAATATCAAGTAATCTACAACCTGTGACGGTCTTTTCACTCCTGTTACTCTACAGATATTTAATTTTTAAATTATTACTTTTTTGTTATGTAATCTCGAATAATTCTTCTTTAAGCTCTCCATTTTTACGATTATTCGATATTACATAATTTTTAAAATACGTAGGTAACTTAGATTTTTTAATATTTTTCTGGTAGCTATTATAACTTAGCCTGTTACCTGATTCCGGCTTGACGTCGACTTCTGGGACAGCCTGTATACTCGTAGATTATTTTTAGATTAGTTGAGAGCGCAGCTTACTGCGCAGCTTACTTATACAGAATATGCACGGATGGTGCAGTGGTTAAGTAGGCATCACGGCATTGCCAATGCGCTTTGTGTTGTGTCTTCTATTACAAATAACTAAAATTGTGTTGTTCCGAACAGTTATTCTTAGTCTAAGAGTTCTTTGCGTTTAAAAAATATATTTTACCTAATCTTTATTAAATAAAATATATTTTTCTAAATAAACTTTTATTATTATTATTTCCTAACTTCAGATTATTTAAAAAAAAAATAATATAAAGATACCTACGTTACACGATTTTTTGTTATTTAGATATTTGTCTTCCAAACTCATTATTTTTTTTTATAATGTATTGTTTATTGATTTATATACATATGTATGCAGAAATCCTAACTAATATTATAAAAGCGAAAATGAGATTGTTTGTTTGTTACTTTTTCACGTCTAAACCACTGAACCGATCATCCTAAAATTTTGCATATACGTTGACAGGTGTACAGAAACGGATATAGGCTACCGTTCATCCAGAAAAAATTACTGTTCCGAAGGAAAACAATAATAACTTTCTTATGATAATAGATGGCGCCACGTGTCTTTCGAATCATGATTGAATTATAGGTATTATTACAAGCAGAGTACAACTCGAATTGATTGTCAAATTCTAAATTAACGCGAGCGAAGCCGCGGGCAAAAGCTAGTAGATTCTGAACTGAAACAGCCAGTGATTCAAAGTCCCGATTAAATTAAAATTTGGTCCACTTCAGATCTTGAAATAGTGCACGTTAGCTGCAAACACGAACAATGGCAGGTAAAACTAAACTTTAAGTAATATCTACTACATTAAAATGTACATTATAACAGACAAAAATACGTCGTCGTCGTGTCGTCGCTTCGCTAACTAGGTTATTTATGGTGCTACGTCATAGATTGTAATAGTCACATTAATATTTCGCCTGATTGTTTATATTTTTATTCAATTACTAGCTACTCGACAGTCGTTGTCGTGTCTATTGATCCAAAAATACATTTCACGTAATTAAATTCAATATCAAAACGTCAAGTCAATTTGTATCATATTAAAATACTATTTAAATTTTCGATATATCCCGCGGATATTCCGCAAATTTTTTTTCATACACCTTTGACCAGACAATTACAAACACAACAATAAACACCCAAATCGTTCGAGCCGTCCTTAAATGATGCTCCGTCATACATGTGGCAATTGATTTTTATTTACCTAAATAGATCATGTATACCTATATTTTCACAAAATGAAATAATTATATTTGCCTGTAAAATCTTAAAAAAGAAGCACATTGAACAGAAACCTTTAAATCTGAAACAGATATGTCTACCTAGTATTACAAGTAGATACTTAAGATGCAGTTATGATTACACAGCTCAGAGATGTTATTAGAACTGAACTTTAGCGTCATTGTTGTCTAGTTAAGCCGAAGTATTAACAATACAGGTTATAGAGGTGACTACAAAGATCAAAGGTGCGTGCTAATCTGCTTATGATCGATAATTATTATATTAGCCTTTGCGACTTTGATTACCCTTACGATTCGTCTGTGACGTTATTTACTTGAATCACATCTCTAATAAGAAAAGTTATTAGATGAAATGCTACTGAATCGTAGTTGAATCCCTTGGAGTTTAACTCAAATATTAACCTGTGCGTCGCCCAACTCTGACTTTCGGAAGTTATATGACTTTTCGAAATTATGTGCGTATTGATTGACAATTATCGCCTGCTCCGTGCCTCGGAGAGCACGTTAAGCCGTCGGTCCCGGCTGCCATGAACATCTATGGCAGTCGTTATTGGGAGAGTGTCGACACAAAAGATCCCACTGGGTCGAAGTGTCGCCGGTCTGCACTGACTGGCCCCCACATAAGATAAGATCGGAAGGAACCTGTGCAAATCGTATCAAAATGTATTTAGTATGTTTTACGTATAGCCTGAACAGAGACAGAATTACGAAACTTTTAACAATCATTATTGCTGATTTCCACATGAATGGGCCGATTTGACCATGGTTGTGTTTCTATGCAAATTTTTCTGTCGTAGTAGTAGTAATTTCGAAAATGTATAGCTACATATGGATAATATAGATTCTCCTACGATAATTCGCTGTTAAGCCAGGCTCCGAACTATTTACACATTAACCGCAAAAATAGGGCCTACAGTGCCAAGGTGAGTACTCGCTGTCCGTGCATTTTCTATTCATGTTCAAGTTCAGGGTTGACTACAATGAGGGCTTCTGTGCTATACTGAAGGTTAAGCACTTACGTATGAACTAGAATGAGTCTTGAATAACCTGTCAGCTTAAACAAATCGAGATATGTCTCGATTTGTTTAAGCTGACAGGTTATTCAGTCTTAATGCATAATAAAAGCATTGTCTCTGTATATTATACTAGCTTTTGCGCGTGGCTCCGCCCGCGTAGTACCTACATCAATAAAAGATAGCCTATGTCTTTCCCCAGGTTTTAAACTATATCTGTACCAATTTCATCTAAATCGGTTGAGTAGTTTAACCGTAAAAAGGTAACAGACAGACAGACAGATAGACAGACAGAGTTACTTTAGAATTTATAATATTAAGTAAGGATAATATTTATTTAAATTAATACGTGAAGTCAAAATTTTGTACCACTTAAAAGTGGCACAAATTTGTGGCGCATGGAGGAAAGTTAGATTTGACATACCTAATTAAAGTTTACTAATGAAGGAGTGAAGACAGCTAAAATTGATATAAAATAAATTTAATTATGGTTTTTAATTATGGTCGAAGTTCTACCACTGGGCGATTAGTACTAAAATTACGTGCGTAGAAGTCTGAGCTACACTGCAACTTAACCGTTTCAAATTCAAACGAGATCTTATTTTTTCAAGTCAATATATCGTACCCTCTACGCTATGTAAAACGAAGGGGTAGATACGCCAGACTTATATTGACAAAAGTCCACCCTCTTGTCCCTTTTCAATCGAGGGCCACAGAATTCCTTTCGGATTGTCTTATTACCCATATGCACAGGTATCTTATCTTATCTTATCTTATGTGGGGGCCATTCAGTGCATACCGGCGACACTTCGACCCAGTGGGATCTTTTGTGTCGACACTCTCCCAATAACGACTGCCATAGATGTTCATGGCAGCCGGGACCAACGGCTTAACGTGCTTTCCGAGGTACGCAGCAGGCGATAATTGTCAATCAATACCAACATAATTTCGAAAAGTCATATAACTTCCGAAAGTCAGAGCTGCGCGACGTGGGTTCGAACCCGAGACCCTCTGCATTGCAGTCTGTTGGTCTCCCCACTGAGCTATCGCTGCTCTATATGCACAGGTAACCTAAATGCAATTATTCAACTCTTTTTTATCTAAAATGTAATTATTCAAAGTGTTTTTATCTCTAATATTATGTCGTATCATCATTTAATATGAATTACATAAATTCATATTGAAACCTTTTTGCTGTTGGACAACAGCGAAAAGGTTTCAATATCAATTTATATATTCATTATGTATTCAATTAATTTATGCAAATTTTATTGAATGCATCTTATGACACAAGTTCGCTAATGAGACACGTTTCATTTTAATCGTGATTCGTCTGGTTCACACGCACAGTATACCTACACGTTAAATAACTACTTACCTGTTGCCTAAATAAAATTATACGTACTGACTCTTGAGGGGCAGTACCAAAGTGACATAGTCAAGTAAGAAAAGGAGAAACAGAAACTTCTGAGCTTGTTTTTGTCTGAACGGTTTTCTATCCATGAGTCGCAACAAAACTATGCTTGGTGACTGAAGAAGACACAATGGAGAGATATTCCAATTACAGTTACCACCAGTTATAGAGATTTCCCATGGAACAAGTAGAGTACCAGTACCACGGATGGAGCAGGATATATGGCATTGATTGGATAAGATAAGAAAAGTTCAGACACAACACCTCAATCGCACCAGATTGTAAAAGGATAGTTGCATCTGGCAAGATCACAATCAAGATAACTAATTAAATATCTTTTATAATCTACTAGCCTTTGCCCGCGGCTTCGCTCGCATTAATTTAGAATTTGACAATAAATTCAGGTTGTACTCTGCTTGTATAATAATATAATTCAATCATGATTCGAAAGACACGCGGCGCCATCTATTATCATAGGAACGTTATTATTGTTTTCCACGGGAACAGTAATTTTTTTCGGGATGAAAGGTAGCCCATGTCCATTTTTGTACACCTGACAACGTATATGCAAAATTTCAGGATGATCGGTTCAGTGGTTTAGGCGTGAAAAGGTAACAAACAAACAAACAAACTCATTTTCGCTTTTATAATATTAATTATTATAATATAATTATATTATTATTATATCATTATATATTATAATTATAGTTAGGAAGTTAGGAAGTTAGGATTAGAACTCAAAGTGGAAAAGGATACATCAGTTATAATCACATAAAATTGATACAAATATTGGTCACAACAGAATCTTTATTCATACCTAAGATGTTATTCGCTTAATTTGAATTAGTCCCACAGATCGTAGCTAAGCAAGCTTGCCTTGTGTTCCTGCGATAAATATGGTTTTCAGGTGACATGAGGAGACGGTGCGTTAACAACAAAGAATAAATTGTAGCGTAATCTTTGCTAAATTGCACTAGCTGCAGATAAACTTCATTGTAGAAGGGCTGTGAACATACGAGTAATATCTGAAGCTACGGCTAATCGAGCGACGACGACGACTACGGCTAATGGTTTAGTAATATGCAATAGCAATAAAAAGTATAATTAATGAAATGAATCACTCAACAGCATTACTAACGAGGCATTTAAATAAAAACAAATAAAAGTCTCTAAAAAACTTAAAGGCTATAGACAAACATGAACGAGTCCCATTAAAATATAAAAAAGAGTAAATAAAAATGAAAGCGGTATTTTTACTCTATGAACCGTTACGAGGAAATATGTATATTAAAAGGAAAAAATTACTACCGTTATTACATTTGTCGTTTCTCTATTTTCTTATTATTTTTAGTTCAAAACAAGTATTAGGTGTAACGTATTTTATTGAGACAGATTTTTTAAGATATTTATGGATCTTTGGTAAATGTTAAGGAAATATACAACTTTTACGATTTATGTGATGTAAGGTGTGCGTTTATCACAGACGACACGGGGATGGCACGACATACTTTTTCAATAATCACAGAAATCAATATACAATATTAACTGTACGGTATATGTATATGGAGAGATTATTGTTAACTGCAGAGCATGCCTATTGCATAATCTGTGGCAATATACATATACATATATTATTTATTATAGACATTTAAATTTACGGATTACAACTAAACCGATAAATAAGAAAATTAAACTATTCTCAATTTATTTAACTTACATGACTAATTTCATATAATAAGGTTTTTGCCAATTCACTTAAACTACATAAAAATATGTCGATATTCTCATGTTCCTCATTAATTATACCGATGGTTCGGCTAAGGGGTGTTTTCGCCAGTAGATTGGTCAACTGAAACTTACACTTTGTATACTTATGTAGTATTGTAGTTTCCTGTGTCATATAAAATCGTGGACATGTCAGATAGTGCATGTATAAGTTATTCTAATTATGGACTTCCGGCAATCACATGCAAGTTTAGAGTAAAAAAGAACCTGTAGTTATATATTGTTAACATTGATTGTTCACAAAAAAGCAAAGAATACGAATTAGTTCATTATTAATAGCACTCGGGGTATTGCTGGCATGTCTAGTATGGCAAACATTTAAAGATTAATAATAAACCAAAACTTAATGAAATTGACACGATTAATGTAGGACTAGGGGCCTAAACACAATCTCTTAAAACATTATAATTAGATGCGCGAGAATGAGGCAGCATGTTAGAGCTTTAACCAGTTCTCGCGCATGTAATTACATGCCCCAGGGCTGTTGTCTAGGATAATAGACTGACCTAGACACAATACTGCTACTAAGAATATATAATTATTTTTAATAAAGATAAGAAAACTTTGATACTATATAATTATGTTCAATAAAGATAAGAAAAGTCCTATATTCCAAAATGTTCCGCATTTGCCCCTCTTTTTAAATTATTCCTTTGTCGCCCTATATTTTTGAGTATATGGTTAGCAAAATAAAACATGGTTAAAAATTATTTTAAATCTTTACGAGCTCGAGTTGATGGCATGCAATCATAAGCCCAACTGGCTGACGGTAAAAGCTTCCATATAAAACAATCTGGGACAGAAAAGGAACATAGTTTGGGATGAATTAAAAATTAAATTTAAAAAATATATTTATCTGATTTTAGGGGCATATAAGGAACAATTTTTGTAACGAATGCGTATTTTTACGTTGGGGACGAAACACGAGGGTCGAATGCGGAACAAATCTCTAAAAAGAACCAAAGTACCGCCAATTAGTAATTGCGTTTACGCTACTGAATCTACCAGAATATATAAAATAAGTAATATTAAAAACAATAAAATCGCCATATATTATTTACGTCGTGTCGTGGTCGTCACGTTTGTTGTAACGCAATGATGGCGAAATACCTGAGTAAAGCCGGTTTGGGATTAAATAATTTTATGAATATCATCTTCCTTTCAATCTAATGACATGGAAAGTGAATGTCAAGGCCAGACACATGTTGAAGTCACATTTATTAGTATTGTTAGTGAGAATTAGGATTATAATTTATGTTAAAAATTATCATTAGGATTCATTAGCTTAGTGAGGACTTTGTGGATTGCAAAGTCATAAGTTTTGAGTTCGAAACGACTTACTTCTTTGGCTATGTCATTGGTCTGATTAGTGTATTCGGCTGCATAGTATGAGGTTTGAGGTTTAAAGACTGGGTCAGGCTAACAAAACCTTATTGTAAAATTCCGCCAAGAAATTCTTAGTCAAGAAATTTCGGCAAAAAAAAGTTTGCGTGTTTACGTTCCCGTATCTCGCAAGGTATGTAAAGAATTGTTCATGCACCTGATATCTCTTTGGAGGAGACGGGTGTCATAGGACTCTTATTGCGAGAGGCAAGAACATGCACTTGTTTATGTTCACATTATAAGAATTAATTTGCTTGTCGTTTTAAACCACCTAAGAGTTATCCATAATGCTGTAGAAAATATGTTAATTAACCCGTAGAGTATTGCCACATGGTCGACTCTATGGCCCAGGTAATAAATAAATAATTTGATTGTAAGAGGAGCCATAGAGCAGCGATAGCTCAGTGGGGAGACCAACAGACTGCAGTGCAGAGGGTTTCGGGTTCGAACCCACGTTGCGCACCTCTGACTTTCGGAAGTTATATGACTTTTCGAAATTATGTGCGTATTGATTGACAATTATCGCCTGCTCCGTGCCTCGGAAAGCACGTTAAGCCGTTGGTCCCGGCTGCCATGAATATTTATGGCAGTCGTTATTGGGAGAGTGTAGACACAAAAGATCCCACTGGGTCGAAGTGTCGCCGGTCTGCACTGACTGGCCCCCACATAAGATAATAAGATAAGAGGAGCCATGTGTCAAGTAGCAAAACAGACCTATGTATAAGCAGAACTGATAATATTCTATTAAAGAAGCACAGTAGTAGCGAACTAATAGTTTGCAGAATTTACAGAATATTTAGAGTCTGCCTACCCTGTAAAACAGTAATGAGTCTTTATGTTATAACAATTGTAATTGATAATATGTGATTATGTATTATAATTATTGTAATAGAGAACATCTATTGCACGGCAGGAAAGATAATTGTATTTTCAAAATGCCATAAAAGTCTACTATTTGCATAATAATTTGGGTTAGTAGTTTTTTGGACTCCAAGCCGTTTTGACTCCAAATTTTTTTTTATTTTTTTTATTTTGCTCGTCAAAATGACCACACTCCACCTGATGGTATGCAATTTAACTTATTATACTTTTGTTTGCTTTATTATAGCAATTGGATATCTATTATATTGCAACTATCGATATTGCAAGAAATGTTGATGCTTTTGTAATTTAATATGTTCGTCATTTCTTTTCATTCCGTACTATATTTTGAATATGTCTTACATAAACCTTATCTTTTATTTTATTACTGATTGCCTCTTTGAAAGCTGTAACACACCCACAATCTAACACTTATTTGGGTTCCACGCAATAGAAATGAATTTATACCTGGATACAGTTTCAAAAGTCAAGCTTTTTTGACAAGAAATATCACCATACTGACAGGAAGATTCAAAGAGGAGAGAAAGAAAGATCTAAAATAAAATAATGCAGGAAACATACGAATCGGCAATCGATTCAAGGAGAAGATTAAATAAAATATTTTGCGTTTTATATTATGTATGTTAAAATTGGATATGACTATTGCTACATCAAGAAGAACAACAAATAATAATATAATACTATATAGAAAAAGAGAATATTGTCAAAACCCTGAAATGAAAAGCAAACAGACCGTGTCCAATAGACGACAGAAATTACATACATACATAGATTCACGCCTGTTTCCCAGAGAGGTAGGGCCAGATTTACGAAAGAAACTAAAAAAGGAATAAAACTGCAAATAACTTAAAGCAAGGCATTGCTTGCTGTGTATCATGTGCTCTAGTTCCTACTACCATGCTGGACAATGTTACCAGATCTTCCTGCGTGGATCTTTTTAGAAGGAGCATGACTCCTAATGGTGTGCTTGCTCTTGAATGAAACTCTGAGACTCCAAACATAACTGAAATAAGGAAATGCTGTACATTCCGTGCAGTACGATGTAAAAATGATGCTTTGATATTATGACGTCTAAATATTATTAATATGCAGTTATGCAGACATGAAGCACAGGTTTAGCTTTACAAATATTTTAATAAGCGTATCTATAGACAAATTAATTAATATAAATATTGCAATAAAACATAACATGTGTACAAAATAATTATTATCACATTATAAAATAATATATGTGATAATAATCTTAGTTAAATAACTATATTATCCTTAGTAATACTATAAATGCGAAAATGAGTTTGTTTGTTTGTTATGCTTACACACCTTAACTACTCAACCGATTAACATGAAATTTTGCATACACGTTGTCAGGGGTACAGAGTAGGACATAGGGTACCTTTCATCCAGAAAAAAAAACTGTTGCAAACCTAACCTAACCTAACCTACATTTACGCGAGCGAAGCCGCGGATGAAAACTAGTAAAACATAAATTGAATGAACACACAAATGGGATAGCTCAAACAGGGACGTAGTTTGGGCCTATTGAAGATCGCAAGAAAACAACCTTTCGCTTCTTGCGAGTTGCTTCTCCAGATAGCGATTGGTGTATTGTTAACGGTAACATTTTGGCCACTTGCGTTAGCAACATTTTTAAAAAGTTGTTAAAGGTAGACAATGCTTAGGACACCCCTGGTGTTCTTGCCACACCAGTGGTGTCCTACGCATTGTCTAGGCTACGGTAACCAAACGATCACCGTGGATGCATGCCAAACGGTTATACGTAAGCACAAATGCCCGTTTGGCAGTATACAAAAATGCCTGGCAAACTAAGGGTATCACTTGTAAAAGCTAGAAAGAAAACCAGTTTTCGTGCTGATGGCATTGTAAAGCATAGCAAAGAAATTGTTCTTACCGTTGGAACACACAACATTTTGATTACAATTTGCATTCTGCGACCAACTCTAATTTGAGTGTGCCTACATTAGACGAGATATCCAATTTAGGTTATCCAGTCTTGAGAGATGCTGTCCCTTTACCATGTTATACCTTCTAAATTAATGATCTTGATACATTTAAGATATAAATAATAGTGCAAGCGGAACTTGATAGTTTCTCTCGCACTATTATTATAAGGCTGAATTTTAGGTTGTGATTTTATGTTAAGAAATTCTCCTTAGAAACACGTAGATTGTGACTGTGTCTGGGAGATAGAACTAGGTTGCTCTCTATAACGTATAACTCGTTAAGCATAATATTGGTTTAGTGCATCGGCACAAAAACTGCAAGATTTGTGCGCTTAAGTAAATTCAAAAATCATTTATTTATTTAGGTTACAAAGTAGCACTTTCTCAAAGCTTATGATTTAGTTAATGAAGTTACTGAATATATATTTGGGTTAGTTGCGAGATTCAGACAAAGGGCCTAAAAGAAGATACCCGCAATAAAAATCGCAATTCAAAGTCAAAGTCAAAAATCTTTATTTCCATAAAACTGTATAAGCAATTCTTGGACACGTCAACGTACTGATATATTAATTAAAATATAATAATAGAAATAAATAAAAGGAAATAAAAATTTTGCATTGAAAAAAGCCTGTTATTCAATTATAATTTTAGTATTTTACAACTAATATGTACTAGGTGTAATGTGTAGCCTCCATAACATTCATTACTGACTATTAAAATCTGAAAAGAAAAATACTAATAAAATCAGTCAGGTTCTATGATAAAAATAATAATTTGAAATAAACAGTAATATGATATGAAGGATACAACTACCTGTGTGACAAATGCTAAGGTAATTCGTGACTGAATATGGTTAAACAACAAAAATATCAGCCCTGTATTAAACTGTCCCACTGCTGGGCATGGGGCTCTTCTCAGCGTGATAAGTGTTAGGCCATAGTCCACCACGCTGGCCCAGTGCGGGTTGGCGGACTTCACATATCTTCGAGAACATTATGGAGAACTCTCAGACATGCAGGTTTCCTCACGATGTTTTCCTTCACCGTTAAATAATAATAATAATAACTTTATTGCAGATAAAATCCATATAAGAGAGACAAAAAAATAAAAGTTAAAGCAAGCGATAATTAACTTATTATTACACATATAAGTTCGAAAAGTCAGAGATGCGAGTCAGAGAGTCTCCGACTAGCAACAAACAACACATAGGAAAAGAAAGAAAATACGCGATCACGATGTAGGATATAGTATTTAAATCATGTCCTCCAAAATTCGTTATAATTATTGCATTGAAATTATTTCTGACTTTTCGTTTTAGTTGTTAGCTTAAATCATAATCGTCGGCTTCGATGGCGTAGTGGTTAGTGTAACCGACTGCCACGCCTGAGGTCGCGGGTTCGATTCCCGCACAAGTCAAACATTTGTGTGCATGAACATGGATGTTTGTCTTGGTCTGGGTGTTTCTATGTATAATATGTATGTATTTACAAAAAAAAAATTATATATGTATGTTTATCCATTGTCTAGTACCCATAGTACAAGCTCTGCTTAGTTTGGGCTAGATGGTGTTGTGTGTATGTGGTAGAATATTATTATTATTATAATTATATAATAAACTTTTCTTAAAAGTATGCTGTAATTATAATGTTATAAATAAAAAGGTTTCTAATTAGTATAATAAGTAGTGTACATTATTATTAGATTGCCTTAGTTGCTGTTGTCGGTGTTCGACTGATGTGCATGAGATGTCAGTTTTGATACCGATATTATTAGTAGCACGAAGACTTTAACTATCTCTGATAGCCGAAAATAGGCTCGTCTCCTATTACCCTAGAGCTAAAATCTAAGCTGAAAATGTGAGCGGTATACACCTCTGTCAATTTCTTCGGGTATATAGGTGTGAGACTATATATGTATGTATGTATAGATAACAATCTAA
This sequence comes from Catocala sponsa, assembly GCA_963564715.1. Lineage (NCBI taxonomy): Eukaryota > Metazoa > Arthropoda > Insecta > Lepidoptera > Erebidae > Catocala > Catocala sponsa. Next base: position 7,243,373 of record OY751334.1, read on the forward strand.
TTTCAAATATAATGATATCGCTAGATAACCTTTATGCTTACCACAAAACAATAAATACTAACATTCTAAAGACATCAAAATCATAAAATAATAACACGTATATCATAGACGATAAGGTTTAATATTCATTACTAACGCGGTGACCCGCGATCGTCACTTCAGGCTCACCTGTACGTAAACAGGATTATTAATTATAATATTTAAATTCCCTAATATTTATAAAAAATAATCCACCAAATGAGGAAGGTGTGCCAAAGTTTGAAGGATCGTGCAAAAGTATACATTCAAATATATGCAAAGTAGTCGCGTCATGTACAAATATATAAATGTGCGAAATCTTAGATCAAAGCACAGTCTCAGTTGGTACATCCTCTTCTCCACAACAACCAACCCACCTTTAAACTCCAATCATGAGATCCGTAAGTATAATTTAATAATCTATAATTGTCATAGCTTTCTCAAATTTATAAGTGTGAAACATTTAATTATTTATGATATATGAAAATTTTGCCATATTGTATCCACTTAAAATTTTTGTGTTATGCAGCTTCAATTTATATCATTAGTAAATCTTTTTATTTTCCATGACCATCAAAGTTACAACAATAAATTAGTTATTCTTGACTCTTATGCACTTCGAGAGGAAAAATCTCATTCATCGTTAATACTACGAGTCACAATCTAAATCAAACATCGGTTGTGCCATCATTAGTGCACGCATTTAAAATCCATAAGCTTTTTGTGTTACATGCCTCACATCATTGACTAACTAAGTAATCCTTTATAACATTTGAAGCTGCTAAAATCTTGTATTGCTCAAGCAGGCGTGGTTCAGTAAAATGTCGACACTTATAACTATCATGCATTACGCGATACATTCCATAATGTCTCTAGTGGAAAATTTTTACGTCTATCAAATATAATTAGATAGTTATAGTGGGATTTTATAGAACCTGATCTTAAATAGATACTTAAGCATATTTTAGTATGCGTAGTCTCATATTTATGATTGTGATAATGTCAAGAAGCTTTTGGTAAATACAACTGTCCAGATTACTTTAAATTCTAAATTATGATTTTATAAGCCTACGATTTTGTATGCATACAACTATTCTAATAATTGTTACCAATGCACCGTCCATCATTGACTGTGAACTAAAACGCTAATTTGTTTCTTGTTATTTTCAACATCACAAGCGAGCAATATGCTGTATTATCTCTAATATGGTGCAATAGTTCTCTTTGCAATGAATATTTCATCAATCTGACTAAATCCTATCGTAACGTTATTTTTATTAATTCCTTCTTCAATAATTTGTATTTTGATATTTATAATTATTGATATTATGACAAAGGTAATTGCTTTTAATAACAATCTTGACTAATTTAGAAGTATATGCTTCTTGTCCAAATAATTACAGCACAATTATTCGCAAAACATCACTATGCCGATCAATATCTTACAACTGAGCGATCTTTTTATCTACATTATCATTTAGATGATGTTATTCTTCGCGGTCGGAATTTCAAGTAACATCTCAACCTTGACATTTAGTTCTCATTTTAATTACGTCGCTATTCGTTAATGTCTCATAAAAATGCAATAGGTCACCAACGTTCTTGCATATAAATTGCTATCATAGAACAATGTGGTTTAACATTATCACCTGATTGATATAAATCATTATTAATTCGAAATTATGAACATACTAGCTTTTGCCCGCAGCTTCGCTCGCGTTTATTTAGAATTTGACAATCAATTCGGGTTGTACTCTGCTTGTAATAATATAATTCAATCATGATTCGAAAGACCCGTGGCGCCATCTATTATCATAACAACATTATTATTGTTTTCCTTGGGAACAGTAATTTTTTTCGGGATGAAAGGTGGCCTATGTCCGTTTCTGTACACCTGACAACGTATATGCAAAATTTCAGGATGATCGGTTCAGTGGTTTAGGCGTGAAAAGGTAACAAACAAACAAACAAACTCATTTTCGCTTTTATAATATTAGTTAGGATGTACTCATGATATAAAAAAATACTAAAGAATTCATCACTTAATCGATAATATCGTTATATCATTGTGTTGTCATAAATATGTCTGTAATTTATTATATTTTGACACAATATTTCTTCAACATAGTTTTAATTCTGTCAAATATTTGATCTTGTCTCCCGTAAACCAAATAGGTGGCAAGCAAAAATACGGTCTGCTGCCTGACGGTAAGCAACTACCTTAGCCTTTCATAAGGGCATGGGGTATTCAGGTTCCAACGCTTATATAATCATCTTACGAAACGAACAGTACACAATTTACCACCACTAACAGTTTCTGCTATAGTAACTGTATATTAAAAATAAATGTTTTTTGTGTAGTTCATCGTACTCGCCCTCTTCGTCGCCGCGGCTGTCGCCATCCCGGTTGACAAAGACACCACGATCCTCAGATACGACAACGACAACATCGGAGTTGAAGGATTCAATTTCGGGTGAGTTAATAATTATAATATTACTCTTAATAACTATTGTAATATCCATCAACGTATCCAGATGATTTCTATTATATATTTTTGGATTTATTTCTTCAGCTTCAATAAGTATTCTTCTTTTTTCAATCTACTTCATTTAACTTTACCTGTAAGAAGTTTTATTCTGATCAATACACATTCACCTTTAAACAGTAATATAGTTAGACCTAAGACGCATCATATTAGTTATGTCAGATATTAATATCTATAACATTTATAATTAAAACTTGTATGTTACAAAAAGAGATACCATTTCATATATGATCGTATACACTTTCGATTCAATGTATAAATGGAGTTTTAACATTTCGTTTTATTGTCTTACAGTTACGAGACCTCTGATGGCACATCTCATCAAGAGTCTGGTCAGCTTCTGAATGCTGGCAAGGAGAACGAGGGTATCGCTGTCCAGGGCTCCTACCGTTACGTCGGTCCCGATGGCGTCACCTACCAGGTTGACTTTGTCGCTGACCAGAACGGTTTCCAGCCCCAGGGTGCTCATCTTCCCAAATCCCCTTAAGTTAACAACGACCAACAACCATCATCTAGTCTAAACTTACCGACCTTGCAAGAGAATTATTGTTTCTTGTTACATGATCATCTTGTTTTGTTGGATTCTTGCTCTCTAAATAGCGGATAGGATAGCGAATATATGTTATTGATTTAAAAATGTATTTTCTTATTAATAACCCATTTTTACGTGACACACAAAGACAAAAAGTTGAAAAGTTTGTACACATTCTTGAAATATTGCATATTTTTTAAAATATCCAGGATGTCTATTACAAGCTACTTTTCATTACATGATGATAAAGATGGTGTAGAAAGAATATTCGAGTACTATACACCGACACTAGTTAACAATTTTTGACTTACAACCTTTAAATACCATCAGATTACAAGTCAATAGGTTATGGTTTCTGCATACCTCAATCAATTAGCTTAAATCCAGCAGTGGACTTTATTTACTACTAGCTGTGCCCGCGGTCTCACCCGCGTCAGTCATATTTGTGGTTACTGCGCCGTTCCCGTGAGCCGTAGCGTGATGTTATATAGCCTATGTCCTTCCCAGGGTCTCAGGCTATCTCCATTCCAAATTTCATCAAAATCGGTTCAGCAGATTGAGCGTGAAAATGTAACAGACAGACAGACAGACCGACAGACAGACAGACAGAGTTACTTTCGCATTTATAATATTAGTAAGAGTAAGGATTTAGGAAGAATTCACCATAGGATAAGTCCTATAGTAAATTCTTCCTATGGAACTCTCGTTCTATAGGAAGAATTTACTATAGGACTTATCCTATAAAATTATGTAATATAATGCAGCTGGCGGTCATCATACCAGGTTTACTGAGAAGTAAATCTGGCATGATGACCGCTAGCTGCATTCTTTTACATCATTTTATCACACCAACCTTAGTTGTAGCATTAAGCTAATCTGACAGCCCGAAAAGCTAAATATGAAAGAGTTTGATATATGTTAATACCAACTTTTTCTTTTAAAAATGCCGTTATCCACTATCATTATGTAACAATAACATCCCTGTGTATACATGGGACAGTTTATTAAGTGTCCTACTGTTCGCCACGGGCCTCTTTTCAATGTAAAAAGGGCTAGGCCATAGTCCTATCATATCATCATATATCTTCCAAAACATTATGGAGAACTCTCAGACATGCAAGTTCTCTGACGATGTTTTCCTTTACCGCTAGACTGAGCGATAATTAATTAATTTAATAAAGGCTATCTAATCCTAACTATAATATTATAAATGCGAAAGTGAGTTTGTTTGTTTGTTTGTTACGGTTTCACGCCTTCACTACTCAACCGATCAACATGAAATTTTGCATACACCTTGTCAGGGGTACAGAATAGGACATAGGGTACTTTTCATCCAGAAAAAATAACTATTGCAAACCTAACCTAACCTAACCTACATTTACGCGAGCGAAGCCGCGGGTGAAAACTAGTAACCCTATATAAATACTCTCACTTATAGGAATAGCTGACCGCACATAGTTGTTGACTGTATTGATGATGTAGTTCAGGTTTCAGTAGTCACCTCGTCACTACTGCTGTGATGTGTGATCAGGGTTTCATCCCACACGGAACAAAATATGATATCCACAAAAAGTTGGTCTGAGGCTAGTTGTGTTTTTGTCCGTTGCTTAAATGTTTGTAAAGACTCCCGCGACACATGAATTAGACCTATAGCAAGAGCTTTTTTAAAACAGAGGAATCAGAAATGTGATTTTTTATTCCAGCCTGTACTGTTCTATAGCAGCGCAAAGGCCTCTCTCTTACTTTTCACATCTCCTTGTAATGCGTTAATTGCATTGCAACAGTCTTTCCTATCTGCTAAAATAAATCAGATGGTTACAAATATTCGCACACCCAAAACAAAAGACAAGCAAGAGTTCCAGGTAAAAGCGTTATAAAGAACATCTCGTATGTGTGTAACAATCCATTAGCGCCGTATCAGACTACCTTCAGTGCACTCACCTAGATCAAAGTTAATCAAAGCTACACTCACAAAGGACCGAAAAAGGAGTTCCATTGTGGCAAATAGTCCTGTACTTCTAAATGGCAGGGTAAGTTGCTCTACTTATTTTACAATACTATGGCATAAATTTGCTTTTATGTAGGCGTCAATCGTTATGTTTTGAGTTCGTTTTCTACTTCGGGCAAAGTTAATACTTTGTTATGAATTTCTCGGTTGCAGCACCTGGAACCTACATATATACACTGTTGACGAAATGTGGGTGTGAAACACTTTTGCCTACCCTTTGCAGGCGGTATATACAGAATTTAAAATACTGCTATTATAAAATGCAACACGAAATCAAATTAATACTAATATTATGAATGTAAAATTGCGTAAAGACGATTGGATGTTTGTTACTCAATTAGGCGTAAATCGTTCACAGATATTGATTAAATTTAGCACACAGATAGATCATATTTCAGATTAACACATAATGAACTTATAGCCCGATATGTGTTTCCGTTGAATTTACATGACCGAAAAGAAAGATATATCATAAAGAGGAAAGATTTGTTTACTTGTTTGTAACTGATTAACTCTAAAACTACTAAACCGATTTAACAGTTCTTTCGCTATTAGAGAACTACTTTATTCAGAAATAACATAGGCTATATAGCGGTACACTATAAGCCATCGAAGCAGCGCAATAGCCATAAACGTGGCTGAAACCGTAGGGGACGGCTAGAAATATAAAGTAGAGCAGTCTGCCGATGTTTTGAAGATAAGCAGTAGCGTAGGAGAGATTACATGTGGCTTCAAAGACGCTTTGATTCAAAGGTGTTAATGCACGGCATTATTCCAACTGGTCATGTTCACGGAATGGGGGAAAACTACCAGATGAAAATAATGTCAAATATATTATACTAGTTTTCACCCGCGGCTTCGCTCGCGTAAATGTAGGTTAGGTTAGGTTAAGTTTGCAACAGTTATTTTTTCTGGATGAAAGGTACCCTATGTCCTATTCTGTACCCTGACAACGTGTATGCAAAATTTTATGCTGATCGGTTTAGTAGTTAAGGCGTGGAAGCGTAACAAACAAACAAACAAACAAACTCATTTTCGCATTTATAATATTAGTTAGGAGTTTAATTGAAGATGTTTACATTTTTGGTACTTAACAAACTTCAACAGTTTGCATCATGTGCAAACTGTTGAAGTTTTGGTTGAATCTTAGCACATAGATAGATCGTTATAAAGTATGCAATGATTCTCAGTGAGGCTCCAGCGTTGAACCCGGTTGATCGAGATTCACAAACATGTTCACATACATACATATATCGTGTACCGCCTGTAGGTACGTGGCTACATGATAGGGTAATGATAGATTTGATTTGAAACTTGGTGTATAAATATTAATATTAGTAGCTATTGCCCGCAGATTCGCTCGCGTTAATTTAGAATTTGACAATCAATTCTGGTTGTACTCTGCTTGTAATAATATAATTCAATCATGATTAGAAAGACACGTGGCGCCATCTATTATCATAAGAACGTTATTGTTGTTTTCCTCGAGAACAGTAATTTTTTTCGGGCTGAAAGGTAGCCTATGTTCGTTTCTGTACATCTGACAACGTATACGGCGGTTGACGGCCTCGATGGCGTAGTGGTTAGTATAACCGACTGCCATGCCTGAGGTCGCGGGTTTGATTCCCGCACAAGTCAAACATTTGTGTGCATGAACATAGATGTTTGTCTTGGTCTGGGTGTCTCTATGTATAATATGTATGTATTTACAAAAAAAAAGTATACATGTGTGTTTATCCATTGTCTAGTACCCATAGTACAAGCTCTGCTTAGTTTGGGCTAGATGGTGTTGTGTGTAAGTGATGGAATATTATATTATTATATGCAAAATTTCAGAATGAACTTTTGCATATAATAATATACACTGAACCGTCAGTGGTTTAGGCGTGAAAAGGTAACAAACAAACAAACAAACTCATTTTCGCTTTTATAATATTAGTAAGGAAAGGATGTAGTAAAAGTATAATTACGGAGCCTATCCCCGAAGGTGTAGCCAGAGGTGCATTACACTCATATTTCGTCGACTACGCTTTTAAGACCTCTCGGAATAACGGCCGAGCTGATTACCGTCTACCGAGTTCCGTCTTCTTGACAGAACTCTCAATAACGGTTTGCTTTACTCGGGAATCGAACCCAATACCTCATGCACAGCTGTTACATTCACTACTACTTCATCACGGAGGCAATCAGGCAGTGGTAGTCAGTGAATAAATTGGGTCACGATAATTTACAAAATTTTTTACTTATGAATTTAACATGAAGTCAGTTATAACACTTATAACGGAACGATTCAAAAAGATTTTTATTAGTTACTGTTGTATAATAAATAATATATCTGTGACCAGAATCATGAAGACGTGTGCCAATATACTGGTCGGATGATCGTAATTAACGTAAGTAACGCAACTGTACATGCAAATAAAATATCTTTCCGAAGTGAAATAAGGTTTAATTTTGAATAGCAGCATTAACATTTGACATCGTAGACGATGAAATAGGAAATTATTTTCTGAGGCTTAAACGAAGGAATCGAGTGAAAATTACAAGTCGATGCAATCAGTATGACACGATACGGTTTTTTATGCAGTCTATCATTGATAGATTCGACTCGCCGCAGATTGAAGAAAGTGTTATTTGATTTTTCTTCGTTTCGGATGTTACTGCTGTAGCGGCAGCAGGCACATTTGCCAAAGAAATGTGCTAGATGCACTCATCAAATTGCGAGTGGAATAGAATCTGGCAACCCATTCCGGTATTTCGGGATATACATGTGTCTTATCCTGCATCTATAAACATATGTCAGGTAATATCATTGCAACACTTTGAATAAATATTGATTTAAATATTAAACACTTTTTTTAAATCTAATAATTTTAATGAGACAATTTATTTAAGGGGGATACTGAAACGAATGTCTCGATATATTAGTGAGTTTGACTGCTGTGCTTTAGATCTCGATTTAGATTCTTAGTTCAGGATCACCAAAGTGTTATTGGATTTTTCTGTCAAGAAATTTTTAGTAGCCGTCTGGAAACCCCTTAGACGGAAAAGGCTTGCCCGTATTACGTGTAACCTATTACGATTGAGATGTTTCGGACATATTAGCTTGAGATTGTCTTGTCTATATGTTTTTGGCGATACTGGTTCTCGTTATAAAGTTGAACGCCATATCCATCGGATAGATTTCTTTTTATTTCGTGACAATTACAGTTAGTTAGGTAACTAATGAGATGCTTATGCGTTTGATTGACAAACAATCTGACGATCTTTGATGTATTGACAAACAATTTATGTATGTAGGACAAAAATTATATGCTTATAAATTATATTGTGGGATATATTACAAATTGTTAGGCGTTTGTTTTTATCCTTAAGGCGGCTGTACACATTGGGCCAAGGTAGTGGGCCAGCGTGTTCAATGTGTAGAGATCTACTTGGCGGTATCAACATACCGCCAAGTAGATCTCTACACGTTGGCCCAACACGCTGGCCCACTACCTTGGCCCAATGTGTACAGCTGCCTTTATAGTAAAACCGATTAACTTTGTCCGAAGAAATTAATTCCCGCAATCCGTGACCAATTTATTTTAAGGCCGAATTACACTTCTGGGATCATTCACAACAGTTAAACAGCTGATATAAAGAACACCTGGATTTTGAACACTTAGCTTTACCCGTGCCTTCGCACCTGTAGTCTTAAAGAAAATAACTAGGTAGGTATCCTTCAAGAACGTGTATTTATTCTACGTAAAAATGTATGTGTAAATTAACTTACGCTTTATATGAATGTACTTTAAAGATATTCTACAGGCTATAAGATAACATATATGCTATCTTAAATCCTACAAACATATTGAAAGTACTATCAAATATCAAAATGTCACTTTTTGACATGACAACGTCTAATAAATCGATGAACGCACGAAAAAGGATGACTCATTGTCCCGTTACGCTCATTGTCCCGTTACGCTCAGTGTCCCGTTACGCTCATTGTAACGTTACGGGAAAGAAATTTTGTTATGACGTTGTTACGTTAAACTATCGTCCGTAAACCGACTTTACAGACAACCAATGTTTTTTTTTTATTATGTTGGGATTTAAAGTGATCATTGTTAACATGTCTTTCGCATATACTTTGAACTTCCAATCCGTTTCCTTAAAGACTTAATGTTAAAATCCTTTCCGAGTGAACCATGTATAGAACGTGTGACATTCATGTTCAAGTTTCAAGTTTCTAGATGACCTGCAGTTAGCTGCAGGATATCTATGTAGAAACTTAATATTTCGTCACAGCATAATGCTAACGTTGTGCTGTGACGTATCAGTATAGTCAGTGTACTTTTCATAGGTACCTATAGATGCAAAAATAAATGCATTTTAGCAATACACATTTACGAAATTTTTCGGCACACACGTTTCAAACAAATACTAAATAATGAATACCATACCAAAGGGCTCCAAAGTCCCTACTCAAAGAAACATCAGGGCTTGACAAATACTTTTTGTTAGTCGGGTGGCGGGCGACGCCATGTGCGGCTGATAGTGAAGCGTTAATATTACAGGTGGACTTGATCTATTGCCTCTACGTGTTGGCGTATGGTACGAGGGATGAGCTGACGCTGTATAGCGGACAGAACTGACGAGATAGCGGATGGGTTTATGCAGTTACAAGTATGTACAGCGACTATAGAACAAATTAGCGGCGCAAATTCCTTTGAGTTTGCGTCGAGCACGGACTGAATGCTCAAGGGGTGTCCTGGACGAGTTTGTTAAAACTAGCAACTTTTAAGGCCTAAAATCGTCTAGAGTATGAAAATTTATACGAGACGCGTTTGTGCCAATAAATGGACGTATAGACAGTGGGTCCATTCTCATTTAAACAGACACAGTTTTAGAATCCGTATTCTGTAGTATAATGTCTTAAAATTGTGTTTTACTGCTATTTTCTTTTATTAACTTTTTTTAGTTCTCCAAGTAGTACTAATCCCTGTATCGGTGATGGACAAATATTACACAAATAAACTAAATAGATAAGTTTTATACCTACAACATCGCAGGTAAATATTATTACACAAGGTATATTCATTTCTTACTAAATTTATTAAATAGAGCTATGCCAAACCCATCTTACGTTAATAATGTCTTGGTTCCACGTAATAGATAGGAAGTTCTAAAAAAAGAAACCTATGAATATACTCGATCCGTTAACGTAACCCGCAAACTCATCATGTCCTAGCTTTCCAATTGAAACCAACGAGACAGCCTTGACTGCACGAATGGCGTGTGGGTTTAAGTGGTTGCCTCGCCACTGCCAAGACGCCGAGTGAAGTGAGTTTGAATCCTTTAAAAATCGGGTAATCCACAAATTATCGTTCCATTCTGGTTGTTCTCTGTCTCTCTTGTTTGAATGTTTGTAAAGTCCACCGCGCAACAATTACTCTCAGTACAAGACTTGTCCGTTTTAAGAAAGATAAATCTTTTTCCCTTATAATACGAATGTCCAACCTACTCTTTTTAACTATCAGCTTGGTTAACGGTCCACATAAGAACGTTTACAATATCAAGGAAATCATCACTCGCTCGTTTTTTACATGTCAACAATATTGTCACTCATCGTAACCATCTTCAGTGATAAACGCAGCAAACCACTGATTTCTTGTGTCTTACACCACATTTAACCGTACGCGTTGTTCCAACTCAACGTGTCGAATAAGAACACGCGATATATTTGTTAAACAACCGGCCCATCCTGTATATTGGAGCACGGCGACATGATTTATGAATTTCAATAACTTTACACTGTTTGTCAACGGAAGAGTGTTGACAAAATATGATTGTTGGTTTATCTTCTCATTGGTCCAGTTGGATAGGTTGTGATGATGCTTACAGCTGTCTTTGTGTACCAGTTACGATTCCAAGTTGAGTATGTTCAATTGAGTTTTTCTGTGTGTAGGCTGAAATATGTAGTATTAATATTTAGGCAAAGTTCTAAAAATTAAGTACTTAATATTATTAGTTCTAGAACTAGCTACCAAGGCCTAAAACGTCTTGATCTTGATCTGCCAAGCCTAAACTTAGGAATAAACAAGTAACATCAATTATTATTACAAGCTTAAAGCAAGCATACAGAGTTTATCTTAACAATTGTTTAAATACGAGCAAAATGGAATTTTGCATACTTGTATAAACTGTTAATTTTTAGGTATAATGTTATTTGATTCATGCATCTATAAGACGTCCATAACCATAGAGTCACTCTACGTTTTGTCTTAATAGATCAAAATTAGTATCGATTTTATCCTGTAAAGAAAATGTTAAACCAAATCTTTTAAAAATATACCTCAGAAAGCATAATTTGTACATTACTCCGTGCGAACATTTTTACGACTGTTTCTCAAACTTTTTGCGAAGTTTCAATTTTCCTGTCATTAAAGCCCTCTTACCGGTGGGTGATGCAAAAAAATGGGCGAAAAGATGCCGGAGCAATCAAAAATAGGTTTCGATTCAGGAGGGGCTTTTACAATACTTTTTTGTAAGCGACATGTGCTTGCAAATATTGTACCAGGTTTTAGGAGGAGTGATTTGAATAAGAAATTCCAAACTGACAAATGTTAGGGATTGTTTGTGGTTTTATATCAAATAGTATTAAAAATACCTACATAATTTATATTCTGGTTTTAAACTCAGATGTAAGTAGTATATATGGGCGCGAAACAAATATATTACATAATTGAAATTGTAAATATTTTGTATCAATTTTCGATATTTATAAAGTGTTTGATTTGATTTTAAGTAAGTACTAGCATTAATTTTATTTCCGTTTTTATATTAGTATTTGTTTTGATTCCTTTGTTTAATTTAGTTTTCACATCCTGTATTTGTTTTGATGTTCCGGTCAATTTAAGATTACTTCATATCCACTGTATTTATTTTATTTTTGTAGATATAAAATGTCGGTAATATTACGTCACATACTCTGTATTTATTTTATTATTAGTTTTTGTATTAAACTTCAGTTTGTGATTTAATTTATTATATATTCGTGCTTTCGTTTAAAATTGCAAAGTCTTTATTTTGATTACAACTGTATTTGTGATTGGTTTATTGTATTTTAATACTTCTGTTATCACTTCCGCTTTTTGTTATGTTAGGCCGTTACAAAAAAACAGTAATCCTAACTAATATTATAAAATCGAAAATGAGTTATTTGTTTGTTACCTTTTCACGCCTAAATCACTGAACTGATCATCCTAAAATTTTGCATATATGTTGACAGATGTACAGAAACGGACATAAGCTACCTTTCATCCCAAAAAAAATTACTGTTATCGAGGAAAACAATAATAACGTTCTTATGATAATAGATGGCGCCACGTGTCTTTCGAATCATGATTGAAATATGTTATTACAAACAGAGCACAACCCGAATTGATTGTCAAATTATAAATTAACGCGAGCGAAGCCGCGGGCAAAAGCTAGTAGAGAATAAATAGAGCTGTAATGTTACTTGTAGATTCATTCCTTATTGGTTCACCAGTGAATAAACACCTGAAATTGGAGTAAGTTTTTTATTTAAATTGCTACTATCCTCTGCAAAGTATTTATGTGTGAATTTTGGTGCTCATTATGTATGTGTGATCGTGACAACAATGGTGATGACGCGTCGACATATATTATATGATAGAATCTACATAAATAGCCTACATTTAGTTACCAATATCATCTGATTCCAATTTTATATGAGTGCAAGAGGCGATGGGTATATTTTCTACTTGAAAAAGATGATTATTGGCCATACAGAGGCAATAATCACCTTTTTACTTTATAGTAAACCACGTTTTAAACTACAGCCTATGCTAAAGCGATAATTTTATTTATAAGCAGTAGCATCTCAGATTGATTGATATATTTGAAGCTTAGAAGTGTCAATGTTAGTTTGCCTCCAATTTATTAATCAATTTGAATGAAAATGCAAAGGTATGCGACTTCTAAACGGCAACTATTCAACATAAATATCTTAATTGTTATCAACCTTGTAATCGGCATATATTATGTGTAGAATATTTAAAAAATAACAATAGATTGAGGTGCAAATTGCGAAATTAGGCATTCATAAAACATTGAGTTTTAAATCACAATCATTAAAATTTTATGATTTAAAAGTTATAACAATAAATATGGAATACTAGTCATTCAGGTTGCTTATACAGCATTCATTGATATATATGATAATAATATTATTTTATGACAGACAAACACCAAAATATTATTACGTCATTAGCAAAACACGAAAACCAGTTGACATAAATTATTAAAATGAATAAACGTAACCGAATATGATGTCAACCGATAGTAATTAATTAAATTCATAGGTTGCGAAACCAACATATTTTATTAAGGGTACAACAATTGCCAAATAATAAAAACTTAATCCTACAAAACTAAAATGAAAGAAAACACGACGGCGACGTGCAAAATAACTAAGACACCTAGAAAAGCGAAGGTAGAGAAAAAGCAGATAAAATCGAAACGACATCCAGTGAGCAAATTGAATAAGAAAATTTTTATTTTTACCTTTTTCAACAAATAAAAGAAAAAAAATAGAGAGAGAGAAGCCCCTTTTATTACACCTCTATTAGGATCGGAATGGGCTTCGAATTGGCTAATAACCGTTCTATCAGGTGAAAGGAATTTACTCTCGCTTCCCTTTTTGATATTAAGGACGTGCGTAGTACCGATACCGATTATTTGGATTCGATATCAATTTGTAGATATGACTGTGATCAGTAAGTATTATTAAATTTGTTCATTACATGTAAGTAACATAATAAATTGTAGAAGTATTCATAAAATGAATGTGATTAGTAAGTAATAAATTTGTTAATTACATGTAAGTAACATAATAAATTGTAGAAGTATTCATAAACATTCTAAAACAAATAATCGTAGCATTAACATTACGATGAATTCGAACTACCACTAAGTATTTCTTGACAGTTTTTTTTATTATTATAATTATCTTTGATGAAACCCTTACTTATCATTTGAATAATGCAACTCTTATAGTCTAATATATTAAAATTGCAGGGTATTTGATACCCACTTTGGCTATTTTTCAGCGTTAGCACGATGTCTCTCCTGCTGACGCCAAATATAAAAGCAACAACGTAAGAATCTCATTAAAATATAATAAGACGTTTCTTAATTTTAACTGAAATTTAAACTAATTTCTAAAACAAGTGTGCTTAAAGATATAATTAGCATACCTAATGATGAAGTCGCAATACTATAGTGTCGCTATATTATGAACAATGGTGCCGATATAAATTGATACTATTGAGTCCCATCCCTACCGTCTGATCGTTCCTAAAGTTCACCTTGATTGCAGTTTCAGTAGTTACCGTCGTCGCACGTTTTAACGCGACAACGATGGCATCTACACTTTAGAGAATTCAATTTTATTTTGTTAACAACTTTTTATTTTGCCTCTTTTTAGTTGTGTTTAAACTTTTCCTTCAGAATTTTTTCTCCAAGTTTAATATAATTGATTAATTATACACTTTTCTTCTACTTTTTGTAAGGTTATTTTTAAATTTAATAACTTTAGTATATTTGGCTAACCTATAAAGGATAAAAATTTTCATTACACCTGTATATTTCCGAAAGTACAATACATAAAATGCATCAACATAATATGGGTCCTAGATAAAAATGCTGAAGGAATTTGTCCTTTATTGGACATAGTTCAGAATTCTATTTTGATTTCGAAAATAATCTTACGTAACTCTCCAAAAATATTTTGTCCGACATAGGAAACGAACTCAACATCTTATGGCTGACAAATCATATTAAGAACCTATACCATAGCACCAACACGGTGGTCATACATATTTATGTACTAGATGTTCCCGCGGTTTTACCCGCGTTTATCGTTACTGCGCCGCCCCCGTGGGTCGTAGCGTGATGTTATATAGCCTATAGCCTTCCTCGATAAATAGGCTATCCAACACCAAAATAATTTTTCAAATCAAACCAGTAGTTCCTGAGATTAGCGCGTTCAAACAAACAAACAGTGTTGGATAGCCTATTTATTGAGGAAGTTTATAGGCTATATAACATCACGCTACGACCCACTGGGGCGGCGCAGTAACGATAAACGCGAGTGAAACTGTGGGAATATCTAGTATAATATAATAATTATAATTTTGGTCGTCAGTATAAAAACGATTGTACGTTGATAGACGAGTCAGTGCATTTGAGTATCAGCGAGTATAATATTCACTATTTGTATCCAGACGAACTACGAACAAGTATTTCATATAATAATAATAACAATTTATTTTCATTCAATCTTCAATCCTGGGTCCTTCAAGCGGGGCGTGAAAAAGCACCTTCTCAGGCTGTCAAAGTAGAGACCTCAACATCGCCTCGGCTACTACGAGGGCGGTGTGGAGGCCACTGTTCTTAGACCACACGACTGCTTACCATCAGGCGGAGTGTGGTCATTTTGACGAGCAATATAAAAAAAATTAAAGAAATCATTTGACTTTAAATAATTTTCTCTTAATCTAATACATGAATTTTATAAAGCGTTTTAAATATAAAAAGAGAATTCGATGACGACTGTACTAGTATAAACTTTGCTACAGTCGCCAGCGCCTTCCACCCTGAGATTGTTACAAAATACCTATATATAATATGTACATTTATTTTATTTTCGTACAAATATTTCTATCGTCATCGGGTCCACGTAGGAAGGATTATTATTCTTATTTGTTCTCGCTATACACAGTTATAGATTCAGTGCTGGTTGAAACAGAATAATTTAAGCATCACGTAAAAGGAGGCGAGCTGTGCCCAGTAGACCGAGTATTTCCCAGATTTCCCGTCCAGATTCGGTATTGTTACTGGAAAAATCTATATTACTTCGCCCAATCTTGGAATCGATGCACACATGCACAACAGCTACATTAAATTTATTACCGCTGAAATCAGCGAGGCAGTCAGCCATATTAAATAGTTAACAACAGTCACTAATTTGAATAATAGGTATATATCCAAAAAAGACGCTCCTCTCTAAACGGCTTATTCCCGCCCGCTCCGCTATTTTGTGCCCTAGCGCTCCAAAACTAAAATTAAATATTATTATTATTTTTTAAATCGTTCCCAAGGGCT
The DNA here is from genome assembly GCA_963564715.1 of Catocala sponsa. NCBI lineage: Eukaryota > Metazoa > Arthropoda > Insecta > Lepidoptera > Erebidae > Catocala > Catocala sponsa. The sequence continues at coordinate 7,259,652 of OY751334.1, forward strand.
CCAAAAGCTTATGTTAGTTTCTTTATTTAAAACCTCTGATCTCCATACATTTATTCCCAGGAGCTCCAAATTATATTACAACATTAAATAAAGACCTACTTACTAGTGTGTTCCCGACAGCTCGTGGTAACGATGTTTATATTGATGTATTGACTTTTTCTTGGAGCTGCTGGGAATAAAATCTAAAAGTACCTAGATAGTGTTTTGGAGCTGTAGGGAACGAAATTGGTAAATGTGGCTTTATTAATTATTTGAATATAAAAATCCTTGGAGCTCCTGGTAATGAATGTATGGAAATGTGAAGTTTGGAGAACAATAGATTTGGAGCGCACGGGAATAAGCCCTCTAAACAAACCGATTATTTGTCTCGTATTGTCCGTATCTCGGATCCGTACCCGATTTGTACTGGTTGTTCCAGTCTGTACCGTATCGGGCCCACCTGCGGTGTCGTCGGCAATTTGCATACGAATTCGCGCTTACACGCCGTGCCGGTTCGTTGGCAGCGTACGTGGATTTTGTTATTTGAACAAAGGCCTGTTCAGGATAATAGTTAGATTTTATTGCGTTAAATTATTCATTGCTTAGTAATGTACCAGGTGTTATTTATGTCTTTAATGGTATACGGTTATTATTTTACACATAATTATGATGCAGTAGTAGAGGTCTTCTCAACACGGTTAGTGGAGTGAGGGTCAGTTCTCAGAAGAATAATATTAAAATATAATATAGAATAAAAAAAAGCCTTTTCCCGTCGTGCGAATGATTTAATTGTCTACTGTAATACAAGGATCTAGTGCCTAGTATGCTTAGTATATTCTAGGGACTACATTTAAATTAATCTTACAAATACCTTTTTTTTTTAATGATTAGCAATTAATTTTAAATCTCTTTGCAAAGATCTCTCTTGCGGGCTATTTATTACACGTAGTGTAGTATTATCGTTCGCGGTTTATTTACAAGAAGTAAGTGATGTTCAATAAACATATAATTTCATAAGGTCAGAGATGTGTGACGCAAGCTCGAGACCTCTTAGTTGGTAGTTCAATGGTCCCCAATTGGGTTAAAGCGGTATTTTAGAATGCCAGTCAAACTCAGTAAATTAAATAATCATAAAAGATATGTACTAGACATAGCGTTTTAAAAAAAACTTGGCACCTTGACCCAATTACTACTAAAAACTATTTGCCCGACCAGGAAACTAAACCTGATACTTACTTCATGAACAGCAGTTGCATTAATTAGCACTGCGCCACCGAGCCATAAAATAACACTAAGCAATTATACCTATTATTTATTTTATGTATAGTTCAATTTTACGTTTAATATCTTAATCTTCAAGATATTAAACGTAAAATTACACAGTAAGAAAATCCTTGTCTGATCTGTGAGAATTCTTGGTGTTTTAGGTTAAACTAACTTACGGCTTCAAAGGTTAATTAACAACGTGTCAAAATCAAACTCATGTCAAGTGATTTGATTGGCTGTTATTAATTTAATCAGGCAATCATAGAAGTTGAATTACACAACAACGGTCAATTTCAAAAAAATATTGCCGGTCCGTTTTTTAAAATCAGCCAGTCATAGCAGCTGACATCAAACGTCAATTGGAAAAAGTCGTGTCCATCTGCTTCTAGAAACCGGGTGTATCTATATAATTAATTTTTCACATAAAGATAACACTGAAACGCGTTCCGAATAGTAAAATGAGAGTCGCATTTGTCCAGGTCGTTACCATATTTCAGGCGGTCATTGCGTCCACTGAATCAGTCACCTGCCGGCCACGGTGGGGCGCGAGTGACGTATGGCCCATGTTATTGCGAGCCTTTACTGCGAATACAACTGAGCTTTGATAGTGGTGTTTTGTTTAGGGGTGGCTATCTGATCTAGTCGTGAGGGCTTAGTAGGTATACCTATATAGCGTATGATAGAAAATGGTATTTAAATCATTAAGTTATAAAGTACTAGCTATTGCCCGCGGCTTCGCTCGCGTTAATTTAGAATTTGACAATCAATTCGGGTTGTACTCTGCTTGTGATAATATAATTCAATCATGATTCGAAAAACACGTGGCGCCATCTATTATCATAAGAACGTTATTGTTGTTTTCCTCCGGAACAGTAATTTTTTTTGGGATGAAAGGTACCCTATGTCCGTTTCTGTACACGTGACAACGTATATGCAAAATTTCAGGATGATCGGTTCAGTGGTTTAGGCGTGAAAAGGTAACAAACAAACAAAGAAACAAACTCATCTTCGCTTTTATAATATTAGTTAGGAAGTTAGGATTAACTCAGATGTACTATATTCTGCAAACTGCATATACAACTGAGCATTGATATTGGAGTTTTTAGTAGTCGTTTTGTGATCTAGTCTCGGGGGATGAGCAGATATAATTATATATCGCATCATAGAAAAGCGTGGTCAAATCATAGAGTTATCAAGTACTAGCGGCCAATCCTGCTATGTCCATCTAACATAATATACATTTAAAATAATGAAAGAACTTTCCAAATAACCAATAAACCAATAAGATTAAAAAATTGTGTGAGTTATACCCTCATAAAGAGGATATAACTCACTCAAAATTCGCAAACTCTTTGTAACTTGATTGATCGAAGAACTTGATAACAATTTTAGTATAGATTAACTATAATGTGCTATAACCCTAAAAGAAGTAGCTTGCTAAGGTTTAAAAATAAGGCAAGTAATGGATGATATATCTTTTTAAAAGTAAAATTAAGTGATGTGTATTGTTCCTGCTTTATTATTCAATTTCACTAGCATTTCGTAGATGAGCTAGTCAAGGAACGTTGGAGGCGTGTTAGTGCTAGAATAAGTATAATAAACTATATGTTTTATGCATCGAGTATTTGAGTAAGGTAAGTGGGGCTCGTATACTTAGGGATTAAATATAATGACCACCAAAAATTGTAATTGCACACCAAAATATGCTTACTAAAATATATCATGACGAGCACCTATACGCCTCAAATTACTGCATTCCGTCTCGGAAGGGTTATGTTAGGTTCCTTCTTAAACCCACCCAAAAATAGGAGCCCCGCTAAGCGGGGCTCCGTCGACTTATTTTGATCTCTTTGCTGTGCAATTAATATTTTTGGTATTAAAATGCGGTTTTAATTTTGGTGATCATTTACTATTTTTGACTGTTATATTTTACTATATCTTGTGATAAGTTAAACATAAGCCCTATACTTATATAAAGATACTGCTACGATCTGAAGAGATAAGAAGATATGTATTACATCACTATTTTACCAGCAATTTTAGGTTCCACGTATGTAAGGCCTGTTACGGTCTATCGCGCACATTTCTTTCACGAACATACTAGCCCCACTCAAGTATATTCCACCTATTCAGAGCACGGATAGGCTGGTTATCTGTAATACAGGACCTCCTAGTACAGAGACCAGTCTCCCACACAGACTATACATTCGCTGCTTTCTTGTATGGACTGTTTGATTATGATGTCAAATATTATGTACTGTGTGAGAGAACAAAATAAACAATTAATAGGTATTATTAAAAAAAAACATTATTATTATTATTTCTAGAGTACCTGCTGCTACTGAGATACTCTACCTAAACGGGGATCGAAATCACTTACCCATGGGTCGGGACCAACAAGACATCTTTTCTGTGTTATTTAAAATACACCCAGATGTTTCTTCTCCCTAGCCTTTATTATTCCTAAGTCACTTGGGGTCGGCTTTCTAGTCTAACCGGATTTGACTGGATATCAGTTTTTACACGGAGCGACTGCCATCTGACCTCCGCAACCCGAAGGCTAACGATACCCTAAGGCTAGACCAGTGTCAGCATATATTAGAGGGCACTGACTTCCCAATAACGACTGCCATAGATGTTCATGACAGCCGGGGCCGACGGCTTAACGTGCTCTCCGAGGCACAGAGCAGGCGATAATTGTCAATTAATACGCACGAAATTTCGAAAAGTCATATAACTTCCGAAAGTCAAAGGTGCGCGACGTGGGTTCGAACCCGAGACCCTCTGCATTGCAGTCTGTTGGTCTCCCCACTGAGCTATCACTGCTATAAAATGCACCCAGATGTAACTTTCATTAATGTCAAAAGATACATACACAATCATAACTAAAATTTAAAAGTTCAGACTATCGTAAGATCTAAACAAACACCTTAACGATTACTCCTTATCACCTAAACTAGTAAAGATAAACCAACCAGTTACAATTGTAGTTATCTCAGTCTACGATCTGTGAGCTGGAGGGACGTCGTAATTTATTCAAGTAACATCTCGTCTGAGATTAAAAATGTTAATCGTGGAATTATTCGGCGCAATTTGTTTGACTACCCGGGGACTACCTTGCGAGGTGAAAGTATACAGGGTGTCCATATGTATTCATAGTGTATTATTTTAACATTTGTATGGTTTGAGTCTGTAGGTTACTTTTAGTGTCTATGTGTCAGTTGTGAATGCGATTGCTGTTTACATGAGATCAGGGATTCGATGCCTAGATCGGGGCAACAAGAAGTTATTAGGTTTTCTATCAAGATATTAGCAATGCCAGCAAGAGTACAATAAGTTGACTTTGTTACAATCCCCCGTGTTTTTATGAGCATGTTAAGGCGCTGGTCTGATAAATTATTTAGAATTAAACTTTTCTAGTTCTTTGTGTATACAAATCCTCAAAGAGCTAGAAAGATGTTGATTTATAAGTACTAACAAAAATCGTCCCAAATAAGTAGTTGAAACAACCTGTAGACATATTTCCCTGCTTTCCTCCCAAGTGTAGAGATATCTTCATTAATCTGACGGCGTAAACTTAATTCATGCTAAGTAATGCGCAGTTCGATTCATTAAGGCAACCCTTCACTGCTACTGGTATGTACCTTGTTGATCTTTACGGACCAAGTTGATCCGTAACTATTCAGTTAAATCTGAGATGGACGTCTTAAATTCCATACTTTGATTTTGACTTTACAAATGAACATTTAAAGAAGTTATAAGTATGTGTATTTGGTATCCCAGATACAAATCAATAAGTTATTTATTCACTTAGGTCACAAATTAACACTTATGAATGTTAAAATTTTTTTAGTTCTTAGAGTGTACTGAAGTTACAACATTTTGATTTAGGCTAATTGCTAGGTTTAGGCAAGATAGCCAGGTTTGTAAGTGGCTAACAACTAAATGGTTCGGCTGAGGGTAAGTGGTTACCATAGCTTCCAATCTTTTATAATATCAGGTAACAGGCCCAATAATATAATCCATTCCTCTACTTTCATCGTAGAGGAATGGAGGAGGTAGCTATGTGAGTCTTCACATCTTTTACTCACTGAGAACGTAGTAACAGTTTCGCTACTGTTGCGTCATATTTTGATAAAATGCGTGCTACGTTCGTGTGTTTCGTCGACTAGTTTTGAACTGAATCGGCATTTTGGTCGTAGAACTGCAGTTTATAATCATGATCATGACTAAGAGCATGGCGCCCTAGCATGATAGAATCCGGTGTTGATCTGGAATGCAGTTCGATATAGGTTTTAATAACAATTAAATAAAGCAATTGCAAAATCTTAATTTTTTATTAAGAACTATCTAAATGTACAGTTAAGATGTATAATTAAGATAACCTATAAGGGTGCTTTGTGATTATTTATCTTTCAAGACATAGAGAAAGTTGTCACCACATTTTCTTTTTTAGCTTTAATGCTAAAATGATCCGTAATTCTAGTGGTAAGTAGGTTCGTAAGTAGTTATAATCGAGTCACATTAAGTTACGATTCTGGTGTTGACATCTAGTTGATGTTCAATATTAAATAAAACCTTTTAAAATATTTAGACCGCACGTGAATATCCCATCATAAAAATTTAAAGCTTCGGGACAAACTCTAATATAAATTACTTAAAGCCAGCGTAAATATAAAATGAATATTTTTGACAACAAAAACTCATTCTGCAACATAAATTCTCGTGCACAGAAAGCTCACGTCATAAAAGTCTCTCACACACAATTTATCACAGATAAAAATCAAAATAAACAAGCAGACAACTATTTTGCAAACATCAGGTGTTCAACCCTAACCTCGGGGAATATTTTAATACAGTACTTTCGGACCCTTCGCAATCATTTTATTTTCATACTCGGTCTCAGAGGCCCCGAAGGTCTACCTCGTGATTTGCCATTCAAAGCGAGCGACGTGACGGCGCATCAGGTACGGGGATGATTTTGACCCAAACAGCGAGCGCAGGGTTAAGATAATGCTGTTGACAGATAGTGGAATACGATTGGCGGAATCAATTTCTTTTTTCCTTTTGTTTTGTCTTGAATGGCCGAATTCTTAGGATTTTATTTTTCTTGGGTATTTTAAGGCATTCACGTGACAGGATTCTCAACAAAGGTACAATATCAATGAAATGTGTAATCATCATGTTCTTCGTCTCGAAGTAGTTTGATTATATTATTAGATTTCGATTTTTGACTTCAAACAGAAATAGCAGCTTCATTTAATAATTGGGCATACGCCGTAGTTCAACAGGGTAATTTTGGACACATAAAGCACTATTATCCTATTGAGTCGCAGCGGTACACATATGGCCTGACACAATAGGTACGTTTTTAATTATTTCTCTCATCCCAACAATTGGCAGGTTAACAATTATCTGTATTTTTTTTGGGATGATTATCTCAGGTTTAGCGCAAGGCATATCGATTCAAAAATATAGTAAACTCCACTGGAAAATTAGAAACAAGTAACACGTATTCTTTCACAAATTTGATGCAGAATTAAAATTCTTCGAATCCAAATCGCAGGGACAGTCCAAACAAAATACGAACAGAAATCAAATTTCAATATAGACGGGGAAGAAAGAGGAAAAACTTTATATCAAAGGAAAGAACTACCTACATACCTCCGTTGAAATCTGGCCGTGTCGTACGTGCCTTGGGTGGTAAGCAGGGAACCCTTTAATAAATAGTAGCACTATTTTTTTATAACACACCTTGCGGCTAGGCGGCTGTGTGAAGGTTTATGAGAAAAGTGTGAACGGAATTTGGGAATGGTCCAGATTTAAGTGGCGCTCGGTTTCGATGTTAGATTAAAAATGTTTGGTGATGTAGGGTTTCGTAGCTTTGTCTTAGGTATGCACGAATGTTATATACATATACAGAAACATTGATTATTATTATTTATATCGATTTTTGTTAGGTCTATAATGTAGATATCATAGCGGTTTTTTTACTTCTGTGTCACGATTAGCTTACATAAAAAGTCGCAAATAGATGTGAAATATTATTGTCAGTTATTTAGTTGTGGCGCAGCAGTATTATATATAACTGCTGTGCAAGATGTGTCGTGCCGGATTTCCAATAGGGAAAACTGTAATTGGGTTTTCTTGTCAAGAAATTCTCAGTATTGTGGAGGAACAGGGTGTGATGTTCCTCCAAAACAAAGGGAGGATCCTCCGACCAGGCTGGTTGATCGTGCCTGGCGGGCCGCGGCTCGACGGTTTATGTCGGGAGCTTGTATATATACTTAGTCGCTGTGTAAACTTCACTTGTGCGATGCAGAATAGTATGACGTCATGTGAACTGCGATTGTATCGCCATCTGTTAAATGTAGGCTGAACTTCTTCGTCTCTGCGGCGTCGCCACAGTAGTATGGAGTCTGGAGCTGTGCCCAATAGACGGCAATAGGCTCACCACCTATTAAAAGATAGTTGACGAAATGAGGGTGTAATACAGCACTGCCTATCCCCGTTATGTTACGAATTGCATCGTAAATTGTGATTTGTTTAAAAAGTTTTTGATGACTCCATGCTGCTTCTAAAAAGTTATTAACAATGCCCGAACCGAGAAGTAAAACCGTATCTTCATGAGCAGGGCCAATAAAGTAATACTGAGTCAGACTTTTAAATTTAAATAAAAAAATGTAAAACCAACCTACTACTTCCCAAATCACAACTCCCATTTGAATCGACGCGACGTATAAGATTCAACAATACAAATGTTTACTGAAATGAAAATGTCAACTAGTCGTAAAACTTGATTGAACATGACGTAGAACACAATAAATAATATGATAAACTCGGGTTTTGAAGAAACCAATCTCGGACATGCGTACCTATCATTGACGAAAGAATCCAATACAATAAAGTGCTTATGTTTTGCGGCTCTCAAAGTTTATATTGCAGAGTAGTGAGGTGAGAGGTTTTCTAAGCCTCATGAGTATTGCTCGTCCAATTTAGTTCTGAGATGCCTGTTTATTACGCAATGATTAATATTTATTATTTTTGACTAGCTTTTGCCCGCAGCTTCGGTTGCGTTAATGTACAATAATCATTTTGCTATACCTTGGGAATAGCACTTTTTTTTGGGTGAAAGTTACACTATATATTTTTCCTATCCGTGAAAGCGTACAAACTAATTCACATTCGCATTTATAATATTAGCTAGTATTAGTAAATGCCTGTACTACAAGCTCTGTATGTAAGGTACTTTACAAACATTCATTTACGAACACGAAGTAAATCTAGACTCGAGACATTCAATTAGGTAATAGGTTACACAAATGATGTCCCCTATAGGAGTCGAATCCACAATCTTATCTTATCTTATGTGGGGGCCAGTCAGTACAGACCGGCGACACTTCGACCCAGTGGGATCTTTTGTGTCGACACTCTACCAATAACGACTGCCATAGATGTTCATGGCAGCCGGGACCGACGGCTTAACGTGCTCTCCGAGGCACGGAGCAGACGATAATTTTCAATCAATACGCACATAATTTCGAAAAGTCATATAACTTCCGAAAGTCAGAGGTGCGCGACGTGGGTTCGAACCCGAGACCCTCGGCATTGCAGTCTGTTGGTCTCCCCACTGAGCTATCGCTGCTCTTCGAATCCACAATACTACGTGCAGTAGCAGCGGCAAGGTGACTGCTTGCCCGTTACGCCATTCTCTAGTCCACTAGTCTCACATTTCAGTTGCGATGTTTTGCAGGATGAAGACACTGCCCCATGCAGTTCTATCAAGTGAAGAAGCCCGTGTTTGCCAACTATCGACCTCGATGGCGTAGTAGTTAGTGTAACTGACTGCCACGCCTGAGGTCGGGTTCGATTCCCGCACGAGTCAAACATTTGTGTGCATAAACATGGATGTTTGTCTTGGTCTGGGTGTTTCTATGTATAATGGGTATGTATTTACAAAAAAAAAGTATATATGTATGTTTATCCATTGTCTAGTACCCACAGTACAAGCTCTGCTTAGTTTGGGCTAGATGGTGTTGTGTGTATGTGGTAGAATATTATATTATTATTATTATTTGGTGACCGTAAACATGAGTCGCATTGCTCGGCGAAACGACGCCTTTACAGGAAACCAATGTGAGAGCAATAATACAGTTACAGTTAGCCTGAGAACAGCAGTGTAAAACTTACTTTTCGCATAAGTTGCCGTTTTTTCAACTTTAATCAGTAACAGTAACAATCGCAGGATTTTTGGCCATCTTGGTAGTAGAAGAACTGTCTTTGAAAATATAAAAATGATGATATGCCTATAAACATAATTGTTCTTTCTTTCTTCTTTATTTTCGTGTGGTTAGTGGCCAACCTGTTGTCAAGAGTTGTTCAAGCCCGTAGGCCTCTGACATGGCTTAACGACTACTGTCACTTTGACAACAACCGGGACCGACTAAGAATCATAAATCTGAAACACACATAATTTTCCACCCTACGGTACGCACACTTTGAAAACCACTGGCATTTATTATAGTGCGTGTATCAGCGCTATAAAACTCGTCTAGACGAATTATTTATGTTCACCTGTGAAAAAATATTTTACCGGCATGGGGTAACTTTAGCTGCTTTTTGGTAGAGAGGCTGGTTGATTTTTTATTATAGTTAGGGTGATATTTCGCCGTTTATTTTCGAGCGTATAGCTTTAGATTGTTCGCATAAGTTCTTCGCTTACGTCCAAAGTACCGACTTTATTAAATTCAAGTTGTAGGCTTGGTTTTGATATTTTTGTAATTCAGTACATTTCGTCAGGTACGTGTTATGTAGGTTAAAGTCTTTGTCCTAAACTAAAGTTTTACTTCTGTTTTGTTACTGAGAATGTCTAGACGGAACTAACGTTACGATGTCATGAGCGCTCAAAACTGAACTAGGTATCTTACGATTACCAGTCGTACGTTAGATAAATTATTTTCTAAAATAAAATCATATAATAAATAGGTAGCGCGAATACCAAACGCTTATTAGACAAAAGATAACTAGCTAAGCTCTCAATCTCCCTCATTTCATTAATAGTTCAAAGAAAACAGACCACTACAATTTAGTTCTAAATCAGTGGTACCATCAAGGTGGGCACTTTGCGCAATACTTTGAGCCCACAAATCTCGCACACCATACGTACGTGGTCCCGCACAGAAAATCTCTTAAGACGATAGTGTTGCAAATGGGTTCCGTGCGGCCATCGCACACGCGGGTTTATACATACAAAAGCGATTTTAGTTAACCGGCAATAAACGACATATTGCTTTAGAAAATGAAACATTTTTATGCAATCTAAAATGTGAAATCTTTCAAAATGCCTATACCCTTACTTTCTTACTAATAATATAAATTCGAAAGTAACTCTGTCTGTCTATCTGTCTGTCTGTCTGTTACCTTTTCACGGCTAAACCACTCAACCGATTTGGATGAAATTTTGTACAGATATAGTTTAAAACCTGGGGAAAGACCTAGGCTACTTTTTATTGATGTAGGTACCATGCGGACGGAGCCGCGTGCAAAAGCTAGTAAATTATAATTGGCATTTGTTAATGAAAAATACGGATATGTACGGAAGTTACGAGTGCCGGCAAAATCTTTCGGTTAGTCAGAGATGAAAAGTTAAAAAGGCACCCAAAGAAAAAAATTGGAATATCATTTTATTCGTTACATGTTCGAGAGTATAATTTTACCTAATTACATATTATCTCACAAAATTATAAACTTCATTCGGTGGTCTATTGACACTTGCCACTACTCGCATCTTACTAAAAACCCTTTAAAAAGAGTAAGCATTGTAGCAGAGATTTTTTCAATCAGGTACTGATCGCGCACCATATCCTTAAGAACCACTGCAAACCTCACTCATTCTGCAGTGAGGTATGCAGGTTTTTAGGCAATGAAGTTGGCTTCATTGCGATCTTATGCAGGCAGTAGGTCATTTCCACACGCTACTTAAAACAAAATCTCTTTCCATTTCCTATAAATGGTTGTGAAGTACGCAGAGAAAAATAGGTTATAGTGACATTGAGGCTTATACATTTGCTGAGATCCAAAAATGTAATAACATTGACATTGAAGTTTAAACATTTGGCGAGATACCAATCCACCTAACACGACAGAGAAGGAGCATTAACTTGAGATAGAGAAATACAGAATAATATTTATGTGCGGTACAAAATAAAAGCTATGCGGTTTATGTTTATTTTCTGTTTATCTTTAATCAGTGTAGCTATCGTATTTCGTGGCCCATCAATGAGGTGTAACGACTAGGATTAGCTCTGAGGTAGACACTAATGCTGAGTTGTTGTCCACTTGATTCGACTCAAAATGTATTATCTTATTAGTTGCATGATTTAATTGAAAATCGTATAATAGGGCTGAATGCTGCCAATAGCGTTCAACGTGGCGCTCCTCGATGGCTCAGATGGGTATAAAAGGGATACATGGATTAAAAAATATTAGTCAATTTTTAAAGACATGGATCTGATTTGTTTAGAAATATAACCTTCCAGTCTGTATCAAGTATAGTACACGAAGTCATTTAAATTTTATGTGAATCTGTCAGAAAAGGATCCCTTTTTCATCATAATGTCAGAAATGGCATTGTGTTGTGTTTGATTCAGTTATATTAATAATAATAATATATTCGTGATTTTATGGTTTTACCAAAATATAATGAAGTACCTAAACCATTAAATGAAAATATATACATAATAACTTAATTAAGTTGCTGTAAACTTCAGTTAAACCTATCAGTAATTATTAGAAGATTCGAATACAAAAACTCTCTTTTCTATTTCTTGTGTCGACACAAATGGCAAACGCATCCAATGAATCTCATAGAGGTTCGTTCGGACAACGCTATTAGGGTCTGAAGAGATACCACCCTCGACCGATCTCATTGACTTTACCTCACGTTAATAGTAGTTTAAACTGAGCTGTCTGTCTTGGCGAGTTAACCTTTTGTATTGTAAACTGAGATAAAGATATTGGAATTCTTCGCCTTAGATTTGTTACTATTCTTATTATAGTTGCTTTGATTTATCAATACAAGAAAGTGAAAATGATTTGCGTTCTATAGGTTTTAGACGATTATGTAAAGAAATATCCAATTAATTCAATTTTGGCAATTTAAAGGTGTTTAATGCATAAGGTTAATAATATTTATAAATCACTTATCACTTCGTTTTCAGGTGCGAAGGTGATCCTCAAAAATTCTTTTAGGTACCTAAGTTATTGAAATTAAGAACTAGTTATAGTAACTAGTTACAAAACAAAAGTGTAAAGTCAAAATAGAAAAATCAATTTTAACATAATATTAATATGCAATTAGATGTATATTTTGTACAATAATAATAATATAAGGACCCATGTCTCCGTGTAAGCCTCTCAAAGGGCTGGGTATTTTCCTAACGTATTAGGAATATACGCGTGAAAGAGAAACAAATAATAATAATTATTATTTATTTCTGTAAGTAGGTTTGTATAAACACTTTTACATGTCAATCATATTTTGAAAACTAGGTGAGGCCGGCGTTTCGTATCTGACTACTCTGAGAAGAAAGGCCGAAACAAACTCAATAGGTCACAGTCTCTTTTAAAGTCCAGACATAATCTTGGTCAGATCATGTGAAGACCATGCAGATTGGTATTGTATGGTACAATTATGTGTATTTGTGTACTTATAAGTGGTAAATATCTTTATATCACTTGATGATTGAAGCAATTGTTTATTAGTTTCTCGTTTTTTTTGGTTCCGTACCTCAAAAGGAAAAAACGGAACTGCTACGCAGACGTCATTCTCTCTACATAGAGAGATAGACGTCTCCATACTAAAATCACACTACTCCAGAAATGTACTACTTTCACCTCTAAATCGCAAAGTTGAATTCACGTAGAGAATTTACTTAAGTGTATAGGAAAACGATCAGCTCGATGTCGAGGTGCGATCGCCCATTAACGTCTATCGTAAACCGATGGGCAGCGGCGCTCACTCGCACGCAAAGATACCGCGCTGCATCGGATTATACCTTCGCATGGGTACACTGAGAGATGAGGTGCCACTTTATACGGTATAATATGGTGTATATGAAGGTAAGTAATTCCGTAGGTAGGTAAAATTGTTAGATGTCTTTGAAAATTGGAAATAAAATAATTAAGTTAAGGTTTCATAATTTATTTATCATCCATATCACCTGGAAGCGTTCAAATCCAAGACGGTACGCTTTCAGCGATCATTTCTCCCAAGTACGTGCAAGCTCTGGAATGAACTGCCTGCTTCGGTGTTTCCCGAGTGCTATGATATGTCCTTTTTCAAACGAGGTTTAAAGAGAGTTCTTCTTTCACGGTAGGCAGCGGCTTTGCTGTGTCCTGACATTGCTGAAGTCCATGAGCAGCGGCTATCACTTTCCATCAGGTGCGCCACTTGCTCGTCTGCCACCGAGGCAATAAAAAAATATATATATTAAGAAACTTGTGTTTTTCATATTAAGTAAAATAATAAAAAATGTTGCACCTGTACTTAATTATACAAAATTATATTTTTCTACTTTGTAAAATTTGTCTGGTATATATTTTTTTTATCTACAAATTGCGCAATAACATATGTGGAAATAAAATTTTATTAATACAATATAAAATTAATTGATGATATGAACGTTTGACTTAATATTAAATTACTAATAATTAATATAAACAGGCCAATCGGTCTGTTAAATACCAAGAGTTGCCTGATATTTAAATTGGAACAACACAACTTGCACTGATAGGAGTAACTAAGTCTAGTTAAATAAAACCACAACTTGTCACTTGCTCTGGTATAATTGGTATTGTTCAAAAAATTTATACAGCCAACGACCTTATATACTACTCGTGTGAACGAAACCATATCGCGATTCAGCCCAATGGAACAACGCCATCTATCGAAGTTTAGGGCAAACATTAATTGCTTTATAGTTTAACGTTCAACACGGTCTAAACCATAAATAACGTTCACGTCCTATACTAAAGTTTACCTAAAAAAATTACCATAATGTTCAGCTCTTCTTATTCCCTTAGAGATAATATTATAGACGTAAGCCACGTATGTGTGTATATTTATTATACGTGTCATACTGTATAGCGTCCTTAGCATGACGTCCTAAAATAATATTTTGGAAATACCAAAAGTACCACTTACTCTCAGTGTGCCCCAATTTTTTTCGCTACCTTATTTTATGAGGATTATACGATCAGGCTCCACCTTGTCAACGTTCTTACACATACACAGGTTGGACATTGTTACCGATAACCACTTAACAATACCGTTCACATACACCTTATTGCGTTGACTGAAAGTTCAATATCGCTTAAAGCAACAGCAAGCTAATTTTGCACCTTTAGGGTAGTGAGGGGAAAATTGACTTACCCTAGATAAAGATGGTAATAGGCTGTTTTTTTTCTTGGACAAAATTACGTTCGGCCGGTAACTGTTTTCTTGTTTACCTTTATTTTGTTTTTCTATTTTTATGACGTGGACCCTCGGTCGTGGACAGGAAAAGTGGTTATCGAGACAATTGTAAGATAAACAGTTGATTGAATAAAATGTAGTAAAATAATTCGTGAGGGTTTTATTTTTATCTTGTACTGTATATTAATTCACATTAAGGGATATTACAACAAATGAGATAGACATGTTATGTATGTAGATAATTGTTAGTTTGTGCTATAGTACTATGTTCTAGGCAAAAATCTAACTTGATTCTTAATATTGCAATTGCACCAATTTCTATATATTCAAACATTTCAACAGCATGTTGTTAAGTACCACCTAATAGGGAATGAATTATTATTGATTACAAACAGTTTGCTAACCGAATATAAGCTGGTATTGCGTGATCAAACTAAACGCGGACTTAGGCTACGGGATCAAAGAAATAATCAGAAAATATATCGTGGTTACTTTAAACTATAACGTAATGTTCGTGCGGTGATGCTTCATCGGCAGCCACCCATACCTACGCTTTCCGTTGTGGGTTGGCATATTCATAAAAGTAAAAGTATTAGACAAATGTTTATCCGATTGTATTTAAACAGTATAATACTGCCTTTCGGCTCCAATAGCGGTACCTTTAGCTCCAGTATTATTAGTTTCACCTTTGTGCCGATTCATTCTCGTTTTGAAATTATGAAAATATTGCAAAATACTTGATTCTATAACCTCACATCTGCAAATATACGCTCTTTGCATAATCAACATTCATATATCGTAACAAACTTTCACATTATGCATTACCTTCAGTTTAGGATCCAGTTATTCCTTTAATCACGCTTAAGAGGAGGCAAAACACAATAATATTATATGATGCTTTAAACTATTTTCCGCGTTAATAGTAATGTTAAAAATTTTTATAATTTACACTTTCTTAAAATAACTATACTTCAAAACATTGAAACGACTATCTACACGAAGTCCTATTAATCTTGGCTGCTGAAAAGTAACCGAAACGTCATGGAAAGTGTCAGTAGTTTAAAAAATAGTCTTTCTGCTCTCCGGTTTCTGAACTGAGAAAATTAGCATAGCTCAAATGAGTTTCTCAAATATTTTTTACAGAACAGAATTTTATAAAACCGCTATCAACTGATCATTTATTTAAGCATATAATGTTTAAATACTAACTCAAATATTATTACAGTTAAAGGAAACCTGAAATACAAAAAAAATGTTATAAGTACCTAATACTTAAGTAGAGTTTAAGTCGTTCTCAACATGTAATTCTTAATTCGAAAACCGAGGATAAGGACCCAAAAATCCATATAAAGTTGTTTGTATTCACATTATTTTATAACATTAGTAGATAACCTACCTATGCCTTTCAAACATAGAGACACCAAACACAGAAACTATTTCTATGTTCTGTTCTAAAGCCAACATTTTCATTTCGGCCGCACCTACAGCCGGAACGTTGCCAAAGTGACTTATCACCGCAACGATACTTACCGTCGCAGATTTATTCTTGTATAAGAAATTACAACAGTACCTACTGGGGCTAAATGGTCGTGTATTGAGTAGAGAATAATTTCCTTTTCAGTTGTAAATTAAGCTAAAATGCAAGCTCTTAAGTTTTCTAGTTCTTTGGATATATAAAAGAAGGAACAGCTATAATTTATACGTTTAACTATTATTATCTGTTGGTTTATAGCATAATATTGGTGCCTAAGCCATTGAGTCAATTTGGATGAAATGTAGGAAATTGTTAGATTAGCGGTCAAGGTCATATTCATGCAAATTAACATTCGGCTTTATCATTGATAATACTGATCAATCAAATAATAGTATTATAGTCTGTATCCTCGATATGTGCCTACCATCATCCACATTTCGCCAAGTAAGATTGTAGAATTCAGTTAATAATAATACCTATTGTAGACTATCGGACACAGATCAACACTCCGTGCTGCTGGGACTAGACTGGAAATTCATGACAGAAAAACTCGATTACAATATGCCCGACCCGGATATCGAATCCGTGAAGACTGTATGCACAGCAGCCACATTCACACTCACTGTACCGCCGAGGATATGAAAAATACAGCTGTGTTCGTAATAGTGTCGAGCTACGCCCAATGTACAAACTGCTCAGATTTACAGACTCCGTGCTGCCACCGAGTTTTTTAATAAAAATGTTAATTAAATTTTTTAATTAAGTTAAAACAATTTACTCAACTCGAATCGAACTCAATACCTCCAGATTGACCGCAAACACATGCCACGAATCCAATAAGTCATTTTATTAGACTACTTCACATTGTCTATACCAAACCTTAGTACTCTTATCTTCAAAAACAGGTCATTGCCTATTGTCCTTTGAGTGTGTGCATTCATCATTTCTGTGTGTGCATTAACTAAAATTATTACACAAAAGAATATCCAGAATTGGGGGCATATTTGGCCTTTGAAAGCCATCCAACGGCATTCATAGCACATATTCGGTTTTATTTCTTTGCCAGTACCTGTTGTATGGGGGACATTGAATGTAATTCTGTGAGGACCACGGCTCTGCCAAATAGCCTAGACCATTGCCAAATTAGATCGTAAAGGTTAAAATGTGAGCTTGCCTAGGTACTTCATATTTATTTTGTTAGGTATTTTGGTTTAATGTCCAGTTATAATCGTTGTTCTTTCTATAGGTTAGATTTATGAGCTTAGCTGAAAGAGAAATAGGCATTGTTTATAGATGTTTTCGGTAGTTTCGGTTGAGTGTAATTTTGAACTTATTTGCTACTAGATAGGTTTTGTTTGTGACTTTTTTCGCGTAGAATTTCGTATATACGGCTTGACCAGTTATGAAAATGTTGTAAATTAGTTTATTTCCCGTTAGATACGGAACGTGTGACCCCTTACATGTGAGAGAAGTTGCATTTAGTTCAAGTATTTTAAAAGTTATATATGTTTCTGTAAAGACAAAACGACACAGCGATAGATAAAAAGAAAAATAGGTGCTAATATGCATTAAGCATGCAAATGACACCCTGAATTTAATAAAAGTAATTTATCTCGGTATCACAGGCACACGTATGATACGTATGATTTTATTGGTTTTTGCAGGTTTATTAGAATTACGAGTTATGAGTTCCTAGGCAACTATTACGTTGGTATATTGATACAAGTTTTTATATCCGAAGCGGCTCGGACAAATATAATTAGTTTTGTATAGTATTTTGAAATAAGAATCCAATGACAGCATGATGTATACATACATGTATATATGATGTATACATATATGATTGTTTGTGTGTATTGATGCTTCGTGCAATATATCCGTCATGTTTGCAACAAAATTAATTACGAACGAATGTGGATCACTGAGTTTTGCTGTTCTAGTGTCTGATTACCTTATTTAAAACTTCTTAGATAGCAGGCAGTAATAAGCTTGAGTTGAGATACCAGTAGAGAGTAGGGTTATTTTAGATTTATGTATATTGAAAGCATATATAAGCTATATGTTTTTTTAAACCGAAAGCCTTTTAAACCGAATGTAAGTTTAGTTTTGTTATAATTTTGTGCAAGAAATTGTTTGATATTTAGGTTAAATAAATATTGTACCTCTGCTAAAATAGCATCGATAGGTATCTTAAAATGTCTACATTACAGTTCGCTTATTGTGACTAAAGGCGAAGGTGCGACCTTATCACCGAGGAATTTGGCTCTGAATTGACGCGCAGCGTATGTTAGGAGGTAGCTATAGATAAGAACTTTATTTGAAAACAATTTATTTGTTTGCTTTAGAACAGTTTGTGACAGCTAATGAAGCTATTGCAAAGTACTTTTAATTATTATTATTTGTCATTTACTCGCTCAATTATATAATACTGCTTTTGCAAGCTTTTGCTCGCGGCTTCGCTCGCGTTAATTTAGAATTAGACAATCAATTCGGGTTGTACTCTGCTTGTAATAATATAATTCAATCATTCTTATGATAATAGTATCATGAGAACGTTTTTCTTGTTTTCCTCGGGAAAAGTAATTTTTTTCGGGATGAAAGGTAGCCTATGTTCGTTTCTGTACACCTAACAACGTTCATGCAAAATTTCAGGATGATCGGTTCAGTGGTTTAGGCGTGAAAAGGTAACAAACAAACTCAATTTCGCTTTTATAATATTAGGAAGTTAGGGTTAGGATTAGGATTAGTTAGAATTAGGAAGTTAGGATTAGAATAGGATTAGGATATCATTGTAAATACAGCCAATATTATTTATTTGTAAAATGTTATATCTTGTTACCAAGACTGCGAGTTTAAACCATCGGGCTGGCAGCCCTATTTGTATTCAGTACTACGTAGTTGACAGATCTTCTGGACAGATTTGTAGTAACATTTTAAATATTCATGAAAGTGACAAGACGATATCGTAAAACAATGTTAGTTTAGTTCACAGCGGAATGTTCCGCAGAGACAATCCCGGTTCAAATAAATTTCCAAGTGAAATTTCTTTATTTTGCTCTGAGACGTTCGCGCTGAAACCAAATAACTGCATCTAGGATTATCGAATCTTGGAATAGGAATACTATTAGCAGTAACCGACTTTTACGTAGTATACTTAGTAGACTGCCTCGTGGATGCAGTGGTGAATGCGACTGTTGTGCATGAGGCCTCAGATTAGATTTTTGGGTTGACCCGAAAACTATTTGTAGTCGCACGGTATCTGCATCTATCTATCTATAGATTGTAATAGGCTCTCTCCTATTACGTGCATGCTTACCTCTACGATATATTTATTTTTATTAAAAAATATTGTTAATACGTATGCCTGTTTGCTGGCACAGTAGTTTACTGGTCATTACTATTTTAGAATGTCAGCTCTCTTTGAATAGTCTTCGGCGTGCGTATACTTGAGGATTTCTATTTACTCACTATACTATAAAATCAGTTGATAGTAATGAGAAGCGAAACTCTTCATGAATTTTTATGAATGTTTAAAAATGAATTTTATCAGGCAATTCGTAGAAAAGTCTCAAGCAACACTCAATACGTGGTAATAAGATTAGTCCTTAGGCCATTCGATTAATACGTTATTAGTCGATCAAAAGGTTATGAGTTACATTCCCGGATCGGGTACAGTCATATGAATCCTTTTTGTTAGCTAATCAGTGTGAAGCAGACAGCCTAAAAAAGTGCCAGATAAAAGGCATTATTTACGAATTTAAGAGTCTTAACACTAAAAGGCAAAATTGAAAATTTTAAAGAAGCTGGGTGTTGCGCGGTTTGCCTATGATTCGAATGTTAGAATTACATTCGAATTTTATGCAGTGATAACGGCTTCTTCTCTCTTAGCCTTTATTATTCCCAAGTCACTTGGGGTTGGATTTCTAGTCTAACCGGATTTGATATCTGTTTTTACACGGAAAGACTGCCATCTGACCTCCATAACCCAAAGGCTAACGATACCCGAAGGCTAGACCAGTGTCACGATATCAGAGAGACTTCCCAATAACGACTGCCATAGATGTTCATGGCAGCCGGGACCGACGGCTTAACGTGCTCTCCGAGGCACGGAGCAGGCGATAATTGTCAATCAATACGCACATAATTTCGAAAAGTCATATAACTTCCGAAAGTCAGAGGTGCGCGACGTAGGTTCGAACCCGAGACCCTCTGCATTACAGTCTGTTGGTCTCCCCACTGAGCTATCGCTGCAGTGATAACAGCTAACCTAATTTTATTTGTAACGATTGTTCAAATAAACTAGACACTAGACTAAATGTTTAATTATTCATAAACATACAAAAAGCTTTACTGCAAAAGCGAGTCTCCTTTTAAAATAGAAGTAGGTATATAATTATGTATTTCTTATCCACCGTGTGATGCTCTTAGTAGTGAGTACACCTATCTTACGCACGGGAACGTTGCCAAAGTAACCTGCCACTGCATACGTACTCTCTGACATTATGCTAGATATATAGTGTGTACATATATGTATTAGTGTGTATGTACTCAAACAGAGGTCTTATCTATTAAACAACTAGATTTTACACGCGGTTTTGCTCGCGTTATTTCCTGGATGAAACTGAAAACTCTTGAAAACTTGTATGCGAAATGGCGTGGAAACGTAACAAACAAACATTATTTAGGAAATTAAGATTAGGATTAATCACAATCACTGTATTGAAATTAAACTGCTATATACGGATTTTATCGCGTTGTTTATTTGACATCATAAAATCCGTATATAGTAGTTTAATTTCAATGAATAACATTCGCGTAAACAGAAGACAATATTACACAATCACTGTAATTAAATGTAGAATATTATATTATACATTTAATTACAGTGATTGTGATTAGTAGGTAGCTATTAAGACTAGCCTATGCTATTGTTGTAGCAGTTGTTTCTTTTTTAGAATAAGGTACAAAAAAGGTATATGTATGTTTATTCCTTGTCTTGTTGAAATTAAACTACTATATACGGATTTTATCGCGTTGTTTATTTGACACTGTTACAAAATTTTTTGAAAAACTGTTACACTACTATAATCACTATTAAACTTTACAAATTTTTAAGCTATTTAAATTATTGAAACTATTAAAACTATTTATACTATTACTATACTATTATACTATTTAGATTTATTTTTACACTTTCCCCGACGTTTCGGTTGCTTTTCAGCAGCCATGGTCACGGGGAGACTAAGATGGTAGTTGTCTCAATGTTCCAGTGTAGTTATTTCAAAGTACCCGAACATAATTTAATCATGGGTGTTTCTATTTACGCAGAATGAGCTCAAAGTATCATGAAGTCTAGCTGTGGTTTGCTTCTTCTTGGGTTTGACTATTTGGATTACTGGATCCCAAGCTGGTGGTACACTCCAACCATCTTCTCTATTGAAATTAGGATGTTTCTTGATTTCAATAGCCTCGCGAAGCATCCTTGGTAGGAATCGGTGTTCTTTAGCGAGCATCTGTGGTTTGTCAAATCTCAGGTAGTGGTTGGTCCCCTGTTGCACATGTTCACACACAGCAGACTTCAACGAGCGTTGGTGTTTTACATCAGCCATGTGCAACAGGGGACCAACCACTACCTGAGATTTGACAAACCACAGATGCTCGCTAAAGAACACCGATTCCTACCAAGGATGCTTCGCGAGGCTATTGAAATCAAGAAACATCCTAATTTCAATAGAGAAGATGGTTGGAGTGTACCACCAGCTTGGGATCCAGTAATCCAAATAGTCAAACCCAAGAAGAAGCAAACCACAGCTAGACTTCATGATACTTTGAGCTCATTCTGCGTAAATAGAAACACCCATGATTAAATTATGTTCGGGTACTTTGAAATAACTACACTGGAACATTGAGACAACTACCATCTTAGTCTCCCCGTGACCATGGCTGCTGAAAAGCAACCGAAACGTCGGGGAAAGTGTAAAAATAAATCTAAATAGTATAATAGTATAGTAATAGTATAAATAGTTTTAATAGTTTCAATAATTTAAATAGCTTAAAAATTTGTAAAGTTTAATAGTGATTATAGTAGTGTAACAGTTTTTCAAAAAATTTTGTAACAGTGTCAGATAAACAACGCGATAAAATCCGTATATAGTAGTTTAATTTCAATGAATAACATTCGCGTAAACAGAAGACAATATCCTTGTCTTGTACTAGACAATGAATAAACATACATATACTTATTATATATTATACATAGAAACACCCAGACCAAGACAAACATCCAAGTTCATGCACACAAATGTTTGAATTGTGCGGGAATCGAACCCGCGACCTCCGGTGTGGCAGTCGGTTACACTATCCACTGCACCACCGAGGCCGGCATGTTATGGTAGCATCTAACCATTTAAGATCTTTTTGATATTAGAACGATGTGTAAAAGATAAGCTAGTTGCCGACCTACGTATTAGCCAAATAACGTCTTAAGAGAATCTGAAACACTGTCCATAGCTGAAAAAGACGCAAGGTTTTTCTACTCAGTATAAGAATAAATGACTAATAACCTTAAAAAGATTGGTGTTACATACTTCATCGAAGAACTCTAGGTATGACCGGTGAGATGCCTGAACACTTTTAATGAGCAGAAAGTACCGCTTATACATGAGACTGTATTTTGGTGGATACATTTTCAGTGTGTTTTCATTCAATTAAAAAGAAATACCAAATTTATCACATTCACAAACTTACAAGTAAGATAAAAGGTAGGTCATCTGTACGATTACAAACAATTCATCTGAACGAAACAGCTGACTACGAATAAAACAAGAAAGTAGAGATGAAGATTTATCGGCAATTACATAAAAAGCGTAATAGTAAACATTACCTATGGCCTGAGAAACTTAGTAATGCTTTATCAACGGTAAACTTGTGACAAACAACTAATGTATTGATCCTTATTTATGTACTACGCACAATTCGGCGGCCATACTTCTTCTTAGCGTATCGATAGCAATCTAAATTGCTTTAGCTACGAGTATTGCACGTTCAGTAGCGTCTGTAAATTCTCCTAAAGTGCACCTGATTTGTCCAGTAGTGTTATGCCCTGCATTTGCATATAGGTAGCAGTCCATACTACGCATCATAGTACACAAACTTTTCGAAGTAGTACAATTGAACTCTAGGCTAGAAACCTTCTGTAACGTTCTACCTGAAGGGATTCTGTAATGTGTATATAATGGCACTATTCAATTTGTAATTACTAGATAGTGCAATGATATATATAGTAATTATGATAAAAGGAGGACACATCAAATCCCGCATATAAACTTGGAACAACGCAACATGACGATCACGATTTGGGATTTTAGAGCCTGGCTGTCAACAGATTTATCCTCTTGCAAGTCTTTGCGCTAGCAACGCAGTTATTTCTTTTTGTATTGTTGGCACCAATATTTATGGTCTTACTAGGCTCCTGAGACAACGGTAACTGCTTACCGAGCCGGCAGTTTTACGACGAAAACGATGCACTTACAATAATTCATTATTTTATAAATACTTAACGTCACTCGGCACCAGTAAGTTAGTCACATTAATTCTGCAAGTTCTATAATAAATTTAAATTATCTCAAGTTTAACATAGTAGATTGTTAAAGTTAAAAATAAAACAACGTGCGACATCCATGCACCAAAACAGTATAAGTAAGCGGTAAGCATTTCCACGTAATTGGCTAAATTAAGCAGACGGCGGCTGCGGGACGGGTGGGACGTGTTCTGTTCGGAATTTAATTTAAATGTTGGCGCGTTAAAAATTGGCGGCAAACGTTGTTACCTGTCGCGCGCGTCGCGTGACGCACGTCACTCTGACGTGACAGCGTGTTGTGCTGGTAAAGAAAAATGTGTGGAGTGTGTTTGTTTGGGGAAATTGTTTTAATTTAACTTTGTTATTCACATTGAATCTATTTTTGGACATAATTATTACTTGATGATGATTATGTTTAGTAGTTAAACTGTTATTATGTGTTGGGAAGGTAGCAATGTATCGTATTATTAAACTTAAAGTAGGTAAATATAAAGACAAAATTTGCGTGACTATTATGTTACTACTGCCGCGTAGATATAGCCCGCCGAGCTTTTGTCAATAACTTGATGACGGTAGAAATTACCTGGATCGGTCGGGTCAGCACTGGTGGTATTCACCACCTTTTATAGAAGTAACAGTAATAACACTGTAACTGCGTATTATACAGTAAGTAAGAGGTCTAGTGGCTTAAATGCCTACCTCCAGCATTCCGTTCATTTCATTCCTTTTTAAATGCCGTTTTCTACTTTCTAAAACGTGCCAGAGAAAATATGTTATATTTATATTGCAACCATCATAGATTACTGTAATGGCTTACTATCAGGTACGCTGTATGTCAGCACCTTCGCTGTATCTAAAAAAGAAAGATACATATATTCTGGAATTTACGTCGAGTCTTATATAAAATAAAAATGGTTTATTCAACAATTAATGAATTAAAACGTTTACTAAAACAATCAAGTAACGCCTAAAAGTTCGCGAAGTCCAAATAGGAGTAACAAGATTTTATAAATTCCTCTTTGAAAGTGGAGTCGATTAAAATTAAACGTGTTCCGACCCCCTTCTTTTTATCCAGTTACGTCGTAATTTTTATTTTTAACAATTCATCACGTCGCCGTTTCTTGGGGCCCGTCACGCAGCGTGACAGGTGACGCCCGTCGCGACCGTTTTTTTGCAAATTAATAAATTGTATTTTTCCGCTTAGACCACTTTGCTGAGAGGGCCTACGCCGTTTAACGTGAATAATGTTTTACGTCTTTTTGAGTAAATGTTTGACTTGCTTTATAAGGTTTTTGATTACATTTACTGCGTTAAATGTCTTAAAGTATACCTCTAGAGATAAATGTAAAATGTCTGACCACAGATTTACTGACAGATTATACTATTAAAAGATTAACTATGATATGGACAATTAAATTAATTATTATAAATTTGATGCATTCAAATAAGTTTCAGTATCATTGTAGAAGATGTGAAAGTCTGAAATAGCTTAAACAATATAAAGAAAATACCTAAAAGTGTATTTAAATATTATGTTGTTGTGTGCCTTAATCCTGTATACATTTTTTTACCAAACCCGAACCCGAACTTTGACGTTGTACGTCAACGTTCGAGAACGTAGCTTATGTTTACCGAATATATTTGCGTGTTATCATGAATTTCCTTGTTTAATTACTGGCTCGATTAAAAGGACTGCACGGATGGCGTAGTGGTTTAGGTGGTAGCCTCGCTACTAGCATTGCGCTGAGTGCTGTGGGTTTGAATCCCAGTCCACTACAACGTAGAACCTAATATAATAATAACTAGTGAAATGTTTGTATAATACCCCTCTGCCTACTTTTGTCGATATACAGGTCTTAGCCTTTGTATACATTTTACAACACACTGGCATGAAAGGGTGTAGCGACACTGCTGACGCGTTAGTTATGTGTAGTCAGGCGCAAGTATGCAGTAGCACCGCGCAGCAATCGTCTCCCAGCAACCACTCACTTAGGGCGTAGCTCTTTATGTATTTATATTAGTAATTATAACTGGTACCAGTAAATATATATTTGTGTTTACCATCAAGCTATTTTATTTGACTATCCACAACAAGACATCGAAAGCCCCCACACGGGGCTTTACACTTAATACTTGGTCAAACTCAAAACTGCTATGCACCACACCAAATTTAGTCACTCCTTCCAGCTATCTCCTTCTAAATACTCCAACCAAAAGAACAATACCAACATAATATACTAAAGAGGCTACCTACATGATCCACCTCTCAATATTAACACCCCGTTAACTGTAAGACAGAAGTAAGGCGAAGGGGCCAACACTCGGGTGGTTGCATAATACAGGTGTTAGCAGGAGTGTCACGTCTGCGCACATAATTAGATGAAGCTCATTACCGTCCCTCGGCGTGGCGGTTATTGGCGCGTACTTACTCGTGCATTGATGTCGTCTATGTTTTTGTTAGTATTGATTAGTTGGTGCGTTTTGTTTGTAGGTATATTAGCTAGTTATGATGAAATGTTGGGTTGAAGATCGTTTTGACTACGGTTTTACGTAGTACTAATGTGAATGTTTTGACGATATTAACTAGGAGTAGCGTTTGTGATATGAACAACAACTATTGTCGTGGTAGAAAGCACCAATAGCTGGTGATTCTAGCGTGTCGTACCGTCGCGTCGCACGCTTTAATTCACCTGGACTTAAACCAAGAAGTTTATATTTTTGGGGATGAATTCAAGGTATTATTGAAGTGAAAACTTCTTTAGGCGCGTTATGCACTTATTGGGTGAACAAAAATCATAGAACTCGCGTCATCGTCACGCTTCCACGCTTTCCATTTTTGAATGATTTTAGAATAGTTAAAACATCTCAGAAATGGTGCGTCCTATGCAAAAAAGAACGAAATTTTGCCCCCTTAGTAAACTCTCAAAGAGTATCAGGAACTAGCATTCGACCCGCCACTTTATTTTTTTTTTGGTTTGTAAGTAAGTGTTTATGTATCAAGGATTAAAGTTTTCACTTCTGTCGGCAATCCCCAAAGACTGCCCCAATTTTTTTTATTAGAATGTATATGGTATTGACAGCAAAACGCGTGAATGCTAAATTTTAAATGTATGTTATATTATTGTGATTAAATAGTGTAATTGGCGCAAGTAGTTCTATTTGATGTAACATAAATAAATAAATGTTAAAGCTTATGAAATTGCTTGGATGTTTAATTGCTGCGATATTTGGATATTAGTTATTCGATGTATAAACCACTGACCAGATTTGGATGAATTTTAGACACAGATATACTATATCCTGAATTAGCAAATAGGGTTTAGCAAAAAGGACTTTCCAGCGTAGATCGTAAAGTCAATTCTGTAGATCATACTATGCATTATAACTTTGATTCCACTAAACTAAATTGCTTAGAACGTGGCTAAAATGTTGTTTACGAACATGCTGTGCTAACCGCTTCAAAATTTGTTCAGCTGTTTTCCACTATAACACAGACAAACAAACATAATATGACTGTCTGTTTCGTTTCATAATCCTCGGTTTGTGAAACTCCTACCCTATTGAGTCACAGCAGTACACAGGCGGTCAGACATAATAGCTTTTCAAGGATGTCTGTTTGCATTCCAACAACTTACATTTTCTTTGAAATATGTATTTCACATACTGACACAGTATTCTTTATTATTTAACTACTGTTTCATGATTTGTCTCTATTTGAGCAATTGACTACAATGAAGGTGAATTAAGAAAATTGTGGAATAAATCCAATCTAAATGTAATCTAACCTAATATAAGACCAACTAAAACTCAAAACCAAAAACATATCAACTCTCAACAAAAACCAAACACCGCTACACAAAACCTTCCCTATTTACCGTTCCACAATCAGCTAAGCAGTAAATCAGTTCAGGTGACTGAGACCACTTGTCCTTTAACATAAATCTCCGGCTTCGACCCCCAGGTCATAAATATTGAACTATTGACTCCAACCTCACCGGTCGTTAATGATAGTGGCGAGCTCGCGTCCACTATCTTTGTGTACGGGTTTTTGTTTTTCTATAAGCAGTGCAGATTATATATGTTTATGTTGACGCTTGAGAAGAATTACTTGTTGAGCGATTAAATAAGAAGTATACATGAAATGAGGCTGAATTGATAGTTGGCATAATAAGTTTGAGGCCGATCGTTTGGATTTAGGGTTGATTTTCAGTTACGACGAAGTTTTATAGAGATTTTCTGTTAAGAAATTCTTTATAGTATTCTGAGAGTTAGGAAATGAACCAGGTAGGCAGCAGTAACCTCATCCTCTAATACACCCATGTGTGCGTTACACATGGTTACAACCCGAAATCAACAGTTAATATTTTATATTTGAGTTTTGGGGTTGTAACCATGTCAATCTGTAAACATAGTTTTAACTATTTTAGAATTTAGAGGATTTTTAAAATAGACAAATCCAATTACCCTTTAAAAAAAATATTCCTAATATATATTTTCCACTGCCCGTTACCGTTTTGTTATAGCAAGTAAAGATTACACAGTTATAATAACAATTAAACAAAAGTTGTAGAGAATTTAATCTTCTACAATATTTATAAAAATACAAATAGCATAAAACTCATAGGAGTCGAGATATTTGCAATAAATGTGTAAAACATCGATTTTTTGACTTTTGACCTTGGAATATCTGTAGACGCGGACGCCCTACGATAAGTAGGTTTTGAGAAAAGTTTTAGGGTGCCAAAATAAAGGTTTATACAAGTTTATAGCTGACTATCTCTCATTCCGAGATACTTGCCTTAATTTGACTAATATTCTTGGACTATAATTAAAAAGAACTTTTAAAGAAAAACATATTCCTAATATATCTATTACACATCCCTATTACCGTTTTGTTATAATAAGTACTTATAGATTACAAAATTAAAACCAAAATTAAGTTTTAAAGAAATACTCATAATAGGTAATTTAACCGTTCCCAAAATGCCACGTATAACACGTAAGTTAAAACCTCTTAAATAAAACGTAGAATGTAAATGAAACAACGCTGTTTAGTAGTCCAGACTAGCGGCGCGTAATGCATTCCGTTGTACCGAGCATTATAAAGTACCTGTGTATACTATACACACTATTAATATCTATGGTAATAGTGGATTGAATATGGCATTTCTTTGCCAGTCAGTCAGTAAACTATTGAAAAAAGTTCACGCCATTGCAGCTTTATAGCCTAACAATGAAGTATCATCGTGTTAAAATACTTTGCTATTATGATCGCTATCGCTATAAATACTTTACTTTTTAATTAAAATATTTATTTATTTATGATAAATTTCTTACTTCACTTACATTGTTAACCAACGCATACAGCAAGCCATTAATACACATATAAACTACTTATCTATATATTAATACGTGAAGCGAAATATTTGGATCCCTTTTTACAAAAATTGGGCGGACGGAGGACTATGAAATTTCGCACACTTATAGTTTATACAGAGAAGAAGTGACGAATGCTAATATTTATATAAAATATGTATAATAAATACATTAAATTAATGAAAAAGTACTACACGCACACAACCATGCATTTGACACACGTAGTCGAAGCGCGTAACTATGGTTACATATATCAATATACGAGTATAATGACATGACATAATATATATCCAGTTGGTCGAATATTGAGCACTAGGCGACCGCTAGTTATGTTAAAACGGTGAAAAATACGGTAGTTACTCAATGATTATTGAACTTTACTTAACTTATGTAAGAAGATTTATACATAATGCCAGAAAATCATTGTGTTTTATGGTAAATACATCGAATACGTCTGGCTTCTGAGCAATTAGAGCGTTGAGCATACAGAGTGCCTAGGCCGTAGGAGCATACTAAGTGGTCTGCGTGCGCATCGACGGGATATACTATGATATATTCTGCATTATTATTCAAGACTTTTATCTCGTGAAACTTTACAAACATACGATTAACAGACACAAAGTACACTCACACTTACATAATATTATGACATCTGTTTTATATTATGAAATTCTAAGGTTTGTATGGAATCTGCAACTAAGTCTGTTTCTCGGAATGTGCTCCACACAAAATTACATAACACATTTTGATGCAGCTTATTTATTTAAAGTCTAACTCAAAATTAACCTGATCTCGTTCAAACTAAAGTTATATGTGATCAGCATGAATCACGTTGCGGTCATACTATACTTCACGCATAATTTGCGGATATAATCTAGTGTGTAACTCTTTCGCTGTTCCGAGATATATGTGCACACTCTCCACACTCATCGGTCGTGTACTCTATTAACTTTCAACTTTACCATATTTAGACATTGTGATTTGACTTCAGCTTTGGTATACCAATGGACAAATAAACGTTTTGAGCAGTAGTAGCACGTTGGCAGTCAGACAATTGTTTTCCAAATGCATCTGCCTTTCCAGCAATGGACAGAGTAATAAATCGATAACTGTCATCGAATCCAATTTAAAAGCAACAGCAAAAGTTAGTCATCCAAATTAAAATTCACGCCGTTGTCATTACTTCCCACCCACTGATATGACATTACCTAGTGATGGGAAAAACGTTATTACACAGCTATTTAATAGTCCAGACTGGTATTGTACAACACGCCCAGTGACGTACCTCGCATGTAAATAGGTTTTAGGTAACATAAATTAGGCTGGGTAGTTTTAGTCAAGTTGAATTTAATATTTTCGGTGACGCCAATGTTGAACAATGTACACCGCAATCTTTTTTTTATATTGACCAAACGAAAGCATTGAATCAGTGTCGTGTTTTGTGAAGTATCCTAAATCAAAGAGTGTTTATGAAGAATAAAATGCGAGAAAATAAAGCTAGATCGATATTCATATTCTCGGCTTACCCTTTCGTCCAAGTCTCGGTCTATGTATGTATGTAATTGACTAATAATATGATAATGAATTCCAGTTTAAAAGTTTCAGTTTCAAATCTCAAATTCAGTTCTTTGATTTCATAACTTTAGTACAGTAGTAATGAATTAATTTCAAAGTGTGGAAAGGTTCTAATAGCAATGATATGAACGGTGAAGAAAAACGTCGTGAGAAAAGCTACATGTCTGAGAGTTCTTCATAATGTTCTCGAAGATACCTGAAGTTTGCCAATTCCAACTGGGCCAGCATGGTTGACTGTGTCTAACTGCCTCACACTGAGAAGAGTGCCTTCCCCCACAATGGGACAGTTTATATGCAGGGCTGATATTATTATAAGTACAGCCTTACTTACCAATTTACCTGCTACTTAAAGATACCCAATTTTTAAGTTGCGGGTACATACCCGCATTTGCCCATATGGGTATCTTCTATATGGGTATCTTCTATATAGATACGTCTGCTTCATCCTCTACCACATTTCGCTTTGTCAGGTGATGTCGTGATGAAAATAGTAAGACATTTCGAAGAAGATTACTCTAAGATTTTTTTGGAAAACAAACGATGCTGAATATAGTTATTTTTAATTACCTTGTAATATTTGCTAGCTACATAATATTATCTTATAATATACACACGCTGACTTCGCCTACTGAAGCATATAATATTATTATTAATTATCAGACTCTTATCAAAAATATTGATATTTAATATTTTTTTTAAAGCCGCGCATCTGACGTGCTCATTTGATCAATCCAATGTAGAGCCTTTGAATAGAGTGTCTCTAAGTAAGTTATTACATATATGTACGATAAATTTACGAGAACAATTTGTTTTTGTATTAAAACGGTGTATGTGACTGATAATCTCAACCAAAGACCGACATTTCCAATCCGAACTATAACCACTAAAACGTTCGGTAGGGTAGAAATAATTACCGAACAGTTACCGAAGACGTAATAAGGGTAAATAGTTCAGCGGTAGGGTGAACTGCCCCATTACTGGCAGGTACTAATCGAAAAAGTTCGGGCGCAGGTTATTGACTCGACGGAAAGTTTTCCAATAGCCGCTATCTGGTATATTTACCCTACGAGGTGAGTCCGTTCATTGTTTTGTGAGTGCGTAATTAAGCGTGAGAAACCGGAACTGTTTATTTGGTAGAAGTTTGGCTTAAAGGTACCTTTTATTGGAAGAAAAGTGTTTCAGAGTCACTATTGATTTTATTTCTTTACTTTATTGGTTGAAAACCCAGATTGCTCATTGGGAACAACGAGTTGAAAATAAACTAGTTTAGAATACAAATTAGTACAAAGTAGGACTGAATTTTCGAATAATGTATTATGTTCGTTTCGTACATATAACAATTAAAATGATTCTATAGTTAAAGCGTAAGATAAGTATTGTCGTTATTGCATGTACTATTAATTTATTTTACTTATCCAACTTACTTAACTAAGTACTTGAATTAAATCATTTCATTGTATGCGTGCATTTTTAAGTTGAATGCTCAGATTTATTAAACAAAGCGAAAAAGATATTCCCAAATCCAATCTTGAAAACTATAACTAAGAATTTTCACCAAAAAGATACAATAGCCAAGAAAACCAATTTTCTTCGTCCAATTCGTTTCATTCCAGGTTTTAATTTAGTACCGAAGTCTAGGTCAACTAAATCATACCTGGGTGACAGGTAACGGTCTTCGTACCAAGTCAACTGTGAAAAGATAGTAATAAATTGTTCTATAAGTAAAGGTACCCGTAAAACCTATGGGAAGCCAATGGAGTATGGAGACATTTTGATAGCACCTGCCATAAAATCTATGGAAGTTCGATAGTTTAGGAGATTTGGTAACTATGCATTTGATTTACATTAAGGATAGGATTAAGAGTGTTGTAGGGAAACTGAGTAGACTTATGAGGCTTCTTAATAAATTAATTTTGACTGAAGTGTACTCACGGTTATTAATATTAAGACGACGAATATAAAAATCTAAATAATGTAATGATATTACTATTTAATTTACTTGTTGTTAACATGATTATTCGTAGGCTTTATTACTTGTATCCTTTTTTAGTCAAACTATTCAAGTGTATATAAATGTTAGTCTAGCAGTCTTTCCGCGAGTAAAGTACATTATATATTAAAGGAAAGCAATAGTTTAAACTAGCCTATGGAAGAAATTATAACTAAAAGCGTAGTTTGCTGGACAAGATATTGCACTAGCTTATGTTTTAAATCATATCATACGTAAAAATCTTCTTTAATTATTCGGATTGTAATACATAATACGAGTATAATACCCTGACTTCTCGAGTCACCATTTACGATATTATTGTTAAACTCCAGCTCTCCTCTATTACTGGTAGACACTGTATTTAATGGGAATGTCTTCGTAATGCTGGTGTCGAATGGGTTGGCACCATTATTTTACATACTTCAGTCGCCAAATATATTTGCCTTTTAATTAAAGAGTATGATAAAATTGTCGTTCATTACGTCTTAGTCATACGTAGTACAGGCTTGGCTGTCGCCTTATCATGCCGAAGCAGTACATATAAGAGTGAACTACGTCCGAGAGTAGCGGCTACCATTTATTATCAGAGAGGCTGTCTGAAAACGGTGTCATAGGAAACACCTCCTCGTATATGGCATTAATACTCGCATCAGGTACATTTTAATTTATGTAAGTAAACTTTTTGTCCATTAGTCGACTTGTGTGTACATGTAAATTAACAATTAATTTATTAAAATTAAATATTATAAATGTCAGTTGATAAATATTCAATGATGCATAACATGTTTAAGTCTGGTTCCCCAGGTCGACAACTCGACATCTAACCACTTTAGTGAAATATAAGGACTCGTGTTTTGAAAGGTCACAGTATCATCTTCAATGCTGACAAGATAAATAAAAATAAGTTCGAACTCATATGATCTAAATATAATTGCTCCGTCCGCATATTATGTTACAAATCGAAACGTAATTTGTGTCAGTTGGTTAAATTTGGCCCGTGATATAGGGATTAAATCATGTTACAGCACCAACTCTTTTTAAGAGTAGCGCAGCAGAAGTGTAATTGTCTGCTGAGCATGAGGTCTCTTGCTCAATTCCTGAATCAAGCAAAATGTTACTGGTTTGCTGGTCAAGAAATTCCCAGTAACAGCATTGAGTCTGGAATTGTGCCCAGTAAACGGTACTAGGCTCGATAACTATTACATGACACCTAAAAACCATAATTGTTATTGTTTTAGGCTCTATCGAGGAATCGAACTCAAAAAGTCATGCACAGTAGAATAGCGTGATGTAATGTAAATGTAATAGTGGAAGTTTTCGCATTTAGCATCGGCTTCACGATTGAAAGGTCGTGGGTTAGTTCTCCATGTGTTGTCAACAACAAGTTGGTTTAGTTGGCGAGGATGATACCTTAACCGTTGAACAATAACCGCCGATAAAATAAATAAGCAAATTATAACCTTCAGATGCTATTATAATTTTATACGAGTATATTGCATAATATTTAATATAATTTGTGGGTGGTCCGCCATATTTTTGTATAAAAGGTTATTACAAAAAATACCTACATTTATTACTGCGTAGTATCAAGTTCATACACGGCGCAGCCCTATAACTCACACGCCAACGCTTTAGGGTCATCACTTTATTTTGGAATCCCACGTGAGACCTGACTCTTACACAAACATATCAGTTACACATCTGCTAAGCGATTATAAGCTTTAACCCCTCTAAATAACGTACATGTAAAATGCTTTTATAGAAATGTTCAGTATTGTATTATACAATCTTTTATTTGCTTTTATGAATGATTGAATTGAGTCTTATGTCTTTGTTTTAAGGTTTATTTTGCGTGCAAATGTGTGTGGTTTAGTCAGGTTATGCCAGATGGTCTCATTTGCATTGGACAGGAGAGAAAATTGTCTGTTTGTCACCTTTGGTTGGGTAACCGTGGACATTTGATAAACGTGCTGTTTGTTCAATATTGGAATGGCGCAATAATTAAGAGGTTTTTGTTGTGCGACGATGTGTCCGTCGATCTAAATGATGTTGATTTATACGATTTACGAAAGTTTTGATATTCATTTATTATTCTTAAAGAAGATTACTCCCGCATTATCAATCAAACTATGTCTAACTTACTGTATAGAACAACCATTTGTGGATCATACAAATAATTGTTTCGTGTGGGATTTGAACCCACTACAGTAGGCGCGGCAGCACTGGCAATGCGACTGCTTTGCTCAGCACGCCATGCATACTACCAATTTAAGTAATCTATAGTACTATTATAAAGCTGAAAAGTTTGTTTGGTTGAACGCGCTAATCTCAGGAACTACTGGTTCGAATTGAAAAATATTTTTAGTGTTGCCTATATATCGAGGAAGGCTATAGACTATATAACATCCCGCTACAACTAATAGGAGTAGAGCATCAATGAAAAATGTTGCCAAAACGGGGAAAATTCTCTTATGTGAAGTAGGCAAAGATGCGCGGGTCGGCTAGTAATTAAAAATGTTGACTGCCCATGTTACTCGTATCAGTAGGTATGCGTTAAGCCGTTGGTCCCGGCTGCCATGAACATCTATGGCAATAATTATTGGGAAGTCAGTGCCTTCTAATATCTTGACACTGGCCTAGCCTTAGGGTATTGTTAGCCTTCGGGTTGCGGAGGTCAGATGGCAGTCGCTCCGTGAAAAACTGATATTCAGTCAAATCCAGTTAGACTAGAAAGCCGATCCCAAGTGACTTGGGAAGGCTAAGGGAGACGAAATTCTACATATAAAATAATTATACTCGATTTCTAAGAATTCTTTAAGCCGTACTGGGTCGGTCGTAACTCATATATAGCACTCATCACTCCCACTCACCTTGACATCTGCAATGCAAAGCGTCCTCGATGTGTTACCCACACGTTTCGCAGCGGTACATGAGCAAGGGATTTCTTTAGCCTATATTTTGCAGGTTACAGGAATACGAATCGGCTATGTATCCAGGAAAGTTGGTGTTGGCGGAATTCCGAATGAATGTATTGGGATTGACAATTGATTTTGGTTAAGAGTTTTGCGACAAACATTCAAATAGACCATTTGTAACTGAAAGTTTTAGCTGATATTTTCAATCACGAAGCAGGTATTTCTCACATTAGCTAACACTAACCATGCGTCATGTGAATTCGTCAATTGAAATGTGTACCGCAGCCATACCTTTGATGCCAAATCAATCTAACAGAACAACGTAATATACACTCGATGGCGCAGTGGTAGTCAATGCGACTGCTGAATGTGAATATCACGGCTTTCATTCCTAGGTCGGGCAAAAATCAACAGACCAAATATATTACCTATCCCTTCCAGACTAATAACCGTGAGACTACGTTTGTAATAAAACACAGTATTATCTAATCGTTACATAGTTCTACACATACTAAAACTGATCATTATAATGTTTCATAATTTCATAACCAACAGACCACGAATCAATTTTTTCTATTACTTTAATACCAATAGTCTAAAACTAGATACAGATACCCTTTTACCCAAACAGTTCAAACAGTAAGTACTCCAGCACACTTTTAGCAATTTTCATTACAACAAACTTGATCAAGCAAAGAGCTCCACGTTAGGGTTTAAGTTATGAAATATGTTGTTTTCTAACACCTAGTGCGGTCCAGACACGATCTCATCTGCGAGAGCTATGAGTCCTTCTTGTGATAAATATGGAGGTAGGTGGTATGGGAAGCTTACGGTGACGTAAGGTGGATTGAGAAATTGAATTTAGAGTTCTGACTTTGTAGTAAGTTTGGCTTATGTTGTTACAACTTCGTAAGTAAATCTGCTAAGTATTGTATAATAAAGTATAATACTTGTAATGAAATGTAAATTTTTTTAAGTAAAATCTTACATAATCATGAGCCTTCTTGGTGATTTTACTTATATTCCTTAGTGCCTTGCCGGTTATGAAAATAGTTTGAATATAGGATAATGGAGTTTTAGTTATCGCTTTCGACAATTGTCCAACGTTTTAATTTTTTTTGAGATATCTATATACTACGTAGATCCGGCTTAGCGTTACTGGGTGTCATGACATTGTAAGACATAATAATATATGCAAGCTATCAATGTATACATGTGCTTTATTTATAAATGGTCACACTACTGTCTACGTGCCTTTTTCAGAAAAAAATACATTCTAAAAAAGACATAAGAATGTTTTGTTTATATGCAGATTTCTACATTATATTTTCCCTGTAACTATAAAGCGAGCGAGAGACTCTTTTTTATTTTGTTTATATTGATCGTTAAAATGACCACACTCCACCTGATGGTAAGCAGTCGTGTGGTCTAAGAGCAGTGGCCTCCACACCGCCCTCATAACAGCCGAGGTGATGTTGAGGTCTCTACTTTGACGGCCTGAGAAGGTGCTTTTTCACGCCCCGCTTAAAGGACCCAGGACTGAAGGAAGAAGGAAACACGTGCCTTGGCAGAGAATTCCATGCCTTGGTCGTTCGGCAGAGGTACTAATATTAAGTATACATTGTTTCTTTTAAAAAATACAATTTCTGCATTAGGTATAACTCTTGTCGCGATGGACTTTACAAGCATTAATACAATGGAGCCAGATTCATACAAAGAACAACCAGACTCCGAACAACTATTTACCGGTTACACAATTTTTTTATAATATACTAGCTGTCCCGACAGACGTTGTCCTGTACAAAAAAGAAAAAAAATGCATATCTAAACCATCCTCGAATCCACTTGAACACACACAAAAAGTTTCATTCAAATCGATCCAGCCATTAAGGAGGAGTTCACTGTCAACACACGTACAGAAGAATTATATATATAAAGATAATAATAATTTCATCTCTACTGAGCTGTTGCTACTCATCTGTATACTATAATTACCCCTTAATCTCCAAATTCTTCGTACGATTCAAATCCCGGCGTTTGTCAGATAGCCAGAAGATAGTAGTGTAAGGAGGGTGGTTCTAATTGCACGTGCCTGAATCTTGGCAGCCGCCGCGACGTACATAACTTAACCTGCGAACAACTTTAGTAGAAACTTCTTATTTGTTCCGTAATAAAGGTTTGAAGTTTTAAAGTTTTCATTTTGTTGTTATAAGCTTTGATGGTGATGTAAACTGTGGGGTTAGGAGCGTTGAAAGTTGATTTAACTGTTGTAAAGAAGATAATCGATTACGAAAATTCCCGAAGGTTACCTTAGAGGGTGAAATATTTTCGAGTTCAAACCTTTAGGTATATTTTTATGATTCATTTACGAACTTATCATGACCTCGAGTCAATTGTAAAGGCTGTATTAACTACTAGCTTTTGCCCGTGGCTTCGCTCGCGTTAATTTAGAATTTAACAATCAATTCGGGTCGTATTCTGCTTGTAATAATATAATTCAATCATGATTCGAAAGACACGTATCGCCATCTATTATGATAAGAACGTTATTGTTGTTTTCCTCGGAAACAGTAATTTTTTTCGGGATGAATGGTAGCCTATGTCCGTCCGTCCGTATTAATTGTGTGAAATATTTTTTACATCCCCGTGACCAAGAGCTTGATCCGTAGTGCATGACATATCTTAAAAAAAAAAGAATAATAACAATCCATATTTTATTTCGAAAAAAAAGGTAGCAATACTACTTCTTAAATTAAATTTCGCACTAGTCAATACCATTACCCATAATTCCGACACCACTAAGCCAAATCACTTCACTTGAACACTAACAACAGTGGGGTGACTGTAATAGTAACTGTCCATTCCACTTATCGACAATACAGCGTTTGTTCAAACTGCACTTTTTAAAGTCGTTGCCGAACTGCAAACGTTTGCTTGCTGTATTTGCTTCCACCTTTTACGTGAGTGGTCTCTGTGGACCGGACAGATATTGTTACACCTATTCGCTTTATTTGTTTGTTCTTTGCTTTGTTAGAACAAATCTTGGGAGCTGTTAAAATGAAATTGTGTAGTTGAAAGTGTTTATTGCTGTTGTGTGCTGATAATATTTTGGTTTATGATTGTTTTATATGTTTTGGGTTTGTTTCCCATCGTAAAAATGAAACCAAACTCATGACTTTTTTGGTTTAGCGGCATACATAAAAATGCTTACGATCGTGAGGTACTCGGTCGGGCAAAGAGTTATTGGGATTTTCTGTAAAGTGATTCACAGAAGTAGCACGGTATCTACATATGTATATATAATATGTTTCTTATTACGTGGAACTTACTTACGTTACAAATATTGCTAGTGAAATATGGTAACACTCAAACGATAGGTGAATTATTACTTACACAGTGAACCAAATACAATTTTTAGCCCACATGCCGTGCAAATTACAAGACTTCGTGCTATTACTGCGAGTTTTGAAAGATAAATAAATAGCACTTTACCCGATCCGGGATTCAAAACCGGGATCTCACGGTTGCACAACTTACATCACAGTATCTAAAGGATAGTATAGCAATACTCAAATTGTTTATACATAGCATATTACATTGTTTATACAAAGCATATTACATTGTTTATACAATGCATATTACAATGTGATCACACAAAACTCGCTGTTTAAAACTTAACATTTAATCATAGCAATATTCCTAAACGCAATTTGCTAAAACTTGTTTACAGGAGTTAAACACCGTCATATTCCAAACTCCTGAACAACTGCCTAAACTTGCAGACCTTTTCGACAACAAACTGTTAATCTAACCTCGCACCTATCAGGTTAACTAGCACGAAGTTACGGCGGCAACTAACAATAAAAGCGGTCGTGCAATTCCGTCAGTACTCGGGCCGTGGTTACGTGGCAATGCAAGTACGCCCGTGGGAGATATAGCCGAGTGTTGGTACATTTACCCTACCGAGTTTAGGCGGTATTTTTTGCTTGGAATTTGTTAGGTGATTTTGTTTGTAATTAACTAGACGTAAGGTAAATTGTCCAGTTACCTATGCATAGGAAGTAAAACCTCAAATTAAGTTATATGTACCTCGACGACGATTTTTATCTTTACTGACTGTAATAAAAGTTTTAGGACGCATTTCTATCATTTTTGCCCTCTCGTTTAGTTAGGCTAATGATTGTACTTAGGTATAAGGAGTTATGTTAATGACGTATAATTTTATCTACATACATACTTATTCAAAGTACGACGTATTATTCTTATGAGGGTGAATAAAGCTAGAGAGATAATGCCAGGAACTTCAAGAAAAGTGTGTATGAATGTAAACCTTCAAATATTAAATAATGTACAACAATGTCACGCTCACGTCTCGTAGAGTTCAGATAAAATCTATCACAATAAAAGTTTGTTTGGATCAAATTATCTGATTTATTATCATCTTCTTCCCATAGTATTTTAGATTTTATGTTTACATTGACAATCACTAACAACCCTTACGTGGAGTCCTTAAGTTTGCATGCCCTCAAAATTAGCAAGATAAAGGAGACCGACCACCTTGTATGGGATCCTGGCCTGGGCGTGAACAGTTTTATATTGTAATAACAATTTTAATTTTGAGTAGCCTAAACTAAGTAGAAAACATTATTCTTTGAAGTTTAGTATCAAGTTCGTTAAATAATAAAATAAAACATATTGTTTAAAATAAATATTGTTTTCATGTGTCACCATCACCTTCATAAGTTATTTAAATATTTTCCAAAAACTGGGCTGGTGGAGTGA
This sequence comes from Catocala sponsa, assembly GCA_963564715.1. Taxonomy (NCBI): domain Eukaryota; kingdom Metazoa; phylum Arthropoda; class Insecta; order Lepidoptera; family Erebidae; genus Catocala; species Catocala sponsa. The sequence goes on from OY751334.1 coordinate 7,300,062, forward strand.
CATTTTCATATCTTGCCCAGCTTAGGTACTATATTACAGACATTATGTGAGCACAGCAACCAACATTACTTCGGCCAACTATACAGTTGCAGTAATACTGCCTTATTGCTTCCAGGCTGTGTGCTTTATTTTGATATAATATATAAATAAAATAAGTCAATTTCATACTACTGGATGGTAACCAATATTTTTTATATATTAAAACAAAACTTTTAATATTTTACTTTGTTTATAAAACGATTGTCCACGTGCAAGCCGAATATGGACGGTCTCCTTTAAATACTCAAAATGTTTTCAATAAAATCAGTTCTACCATAAAATGCATACATTTATATAGTATTGTATAAACAGGTCAAATCCATGGCGCAACTAATCCAAGCTTTAATGGAAGGTGTCTTACTCGCAACTAAGTTGAACTCCGACGATTACTAAAGTTTAACTAATGTCTAACTAGCTCAAACAAGCCTTAGGGACGTTACTTATGGATATGAGAGGTACTGAGTTTAAGTGATATTGTCGTGGGAGTCGTAGGTAAGAGGTAGAGTAGATTGATTAGTTTGGAATTAAGGAGTGCAGTGTGCGCTTGATATTAGATCTATGGTTGCTATTAAAAGTTAGTGAGGTTTATAGTATAGAATATGATGGAATATTGGCTGATAGACGACTTAGTCAACGTAGTGAGATATATGGGCTATTACGAAATAAATGTGAGCAGTACAACTATGCTCATGTTTATGATTAAATTGATCTAAAACAATAACACTTCAACATGATAACTCTCGCACTTGGATTTGACTCCTGTATCGAGCAGCGATAGCTCAGTGGGGAGACCAACGGACTGCAATACAGGGTTCTCGGGTTTGAACCCACGTCGCGCACCTCTGACTTTCGGAAGTTATATGACTTTTCGAAATTATGTGCGTATTGATTGGCAATTATCGTCTGCTCCGTACCTCGGAGAGCATGTTAAGCCGTCGGTCTCGGCTGCCATGAACATCTATGGCAGTCATTATTGGGAGAGTGTGGACACAAAAGATCCCACTGGGTCAAAGTGTCGCCGGTCTGCACTGACTGGCCCCTACATAAGATAAGATAACTCCTGTACCGCAGGGGATTTTACGACCTCAGTAATATTTAAAAAAAATATATATAATAAAAAAACATTGAAACATCGGACAAAAGCGTTCGAATGAACCTGAATGAATATCTTAAATAATTATTTGTTTCTTTATCCGATTTAAAAACTGTACATGTTTATTTACTGACAATGCAAGTGAAGCTACTGCTAATAGTAACTTATTTATATTCTATTTTAAATTTAGCACTAGGGCGTTGTACCATCACTTTATCTTATGCTGTTGTGTCCAGGGCCAAACTTCGGTAGAATTGGTCATTCTACAGCCTAGGTACCTTAGAAATAAATAATTCTAAATCCATATACAACATTGAAAAGCAACCGAAACGTCGGGGAAAGTGTAAACACAAATATAAATAGTATAATAGTATAGTAATAGTATAAATAGTTTTAATAGTATCAATAATTTAATTAACTTAAAAAATAGTAAAGTTTAATAGTAATAGTAGCGTAACAGTTTTTTTAAATTTTGTAATAGTGTCAATTAAAGAACGCGATAAAATCCATATATAGTAGTTTAATTTCAAAAAACATTGCCGAATTAAAAATATCGCTAGAGAAACAATTACCAAATACAAAAAAGGTTTCATGAAGTTTTATTATTTCACATTGCTACAAAGAAATCTTTGCCGAAACCACTTTTCCTTACCTCCCTAGGACGTAGGTGCGGTCCACATAATCGGTTTAGCTTCACCTCTGCTCGATACTAAATCATTTGTAAGCCCGCACCTGACACACGTTATCGGACCCGCCCGTACAAGCCGTGGTTATTGCGAGACTATTGGGGCTTTCTTTTTGATATTTATAGGTACGTGTTATTACTGATGTTAGGATTGTAAGTGGAGGTTGATGTTTTTGAGACGATTTTATTTTTATTTATACTGTTTAGTAGAGAATAACGATTTATTTTCCTTGTTTGCGTGTTCTTAGTACGCCCTTATATCTATTCGGCTCGATGTATATTCTTTCTTCTTTTTCGTGTGGTTAGTGGCCAAACTGTTGTCAAGAGTTGTTCAAGCCGCCCGTAGGCCTCTGACATGGCTTAACGACTGCTTGTCAATTTGACAACAACCAGGACCGACTTTTTAAGTACCCTTCGAAGCACGGAGACGCTCAGATAAAATACCACTAAGCGGTCACCTATCTATAGACTGACTGCACCCAACGTTGCATAATCTCGCTAATCGTTTACTGATCAGTGAGTGCAACTGGCTACGAGACCAAAAAAAAAACAATAAAGAAGATGTATATTTATAAACGCAGCGCCATTTTTTTATTTTAGCCGACTTTAGAGGTTGTTGTCTTACGATAGCACTAACTGCTTTACTCATAACATCAGTCATGTATGCAAAATATCCCTCTCTGCTCGGCCTCTTTTCAGTTAGCCCAAAGTCCACCACGCTGGTTCGTGTGGGTTGGCAGACTCACGTAACCTTGAGAATATTATGGAGAAGTCTCAGACATGCAGGTTTCTTCACGCTGATTTTGGTCACCGTTAAATCAAGCAATAATTAACTAATTAACACGCACATAGCTTTGAAATGTCAGAGGTGCCTTGAGATTGAACTAGAAACTTCTGCGTGGTAGTCCAACGGTTCCACATTAGGCTATCACTGTTTCTACTATTAACGTCTACACTACTACCATTAAAACATTGAAACTCAATAGGGAAGAGTAATCGGATAACTGAGAACGCTAAAAAAATAAAGAAATAGTTTATACCCAACCATAAGTTACAAAGGCAGAGCTACAAAGTAGATATATACACGGGCAGTCACAAAACGATGCATCATCGTAAACCATTCTCTTCAATACACTACCGACGGTGTGTGTCAATGTTAACAGCGTGTAATTTTTCATACCGTTGGCCAAAACATGGAGGAACTAATTGTATCGAGATTTGGATATGGTATATTTTTCTGGCGTTAATGAGAATTATAAGAAAAACACCGATAGCCTAATAGGAGATCGTTGGACTGCCACGTAGAGATCTCAAGCTCGATCCACTGGCACCTCTGACTTTCCGAAGTTATGTACGTTTTAATTACCTAGTTAATTATATGTTGTGTTACATTAATAATAGTAATATTATTAGGTGCTTTATAATAAAAAAATATTTCACCGTCAGCAAGAGACGAAAAGCGCCGCTAAGAGAATTTAAAAAAATCCTAATCCTGACTATAATATTATAAAAGCGAAAATGAGTTTGTTTGTTTGTTTGTTACCTTTTCACGCCTAAACCACTGAACCGATCATCCTGAAATTTTGCATATACGTTGTCAGGTGTACAGAAATGGACATGGGCTACCTTTCATCCCGAAAAAAATTACTGTTCCCGAGTTAAACAACAATGACGTTCTTATGATAATAGATGGTGCCACGTGTCTTTCGAATCATGATTGAATTATATTATTACAAGCAAAGTACAACCCGAATTGATTGTCAAATCCAAAATTAACGCGAGCGAAGCCGCGGGCAAAAGCTAGTTTAAGAATATTGTGTAAATAAATAAGCAAATTATTTTAAAATAAAATGATTATATTAAACTGTATTTCTTTAAACTGTATTTTAAACTGTATTTCATTGCCAAACTACCATTTGCAAGAGTTATGTAATCTTTCAACGATTTAATAAACACGGTCTTCTCATGCATATTATGTATAGTGAGTAGAGAACATAATACTTACAGTATTTTTTGGGATATCGTAATCTATCTGGTCTTAAAATACCAGATATCATTAAAAATCACTTATGTCTAGCCACCGGTGCGCCGCCGCGCCGCTGCGACTTAATAGGTCAAAACATACACACAACAATATTAGTTAATAAACCCACCGCATCCATTATAAAATCTTCTCATATCTTCTACGTGAACAGCTCCGTCACGTCGTCACGTCACGTGACGTCACATGACAGGTGACGTGTTTACACGCTTTTTATAGCCCGTCGGTTTTAAACGCGTCCCTTAATGTACGCCGTGAAAAATGACCTCCCTCATATGTGCGCCATTTTCTTCTTCAAAAATTTTTAGGGTCTCCGGAATTGGTTCTTGAAATGAAAAAGGGATTCAAATTTTATAGGTTATGTTAGATTTTCGTGCTAAATTTCTGTCTGGAAAGCGATTAGTGTAAGGATTAATATAAAACATTTTTCTTACCCTCTGATGAAATCATAATAAGATTCAAAGTTACTTATTACTTAGATATATTCCAGGAAACATCTATTCATATATAAAATGTATTTAACAATGATTTAGATTGTTTAGTAATAAACAAAAAGAATGAAGTTTCTGATTCATTTCTAAAGACTCGATAAGTGATATTAATGGCAAAAATACCATATGTGAAAGAACGATTGAGTGGATAGTTCGTTCAGAAACTTTAGGTGCAAAGCTTTTGGAAGAATAAGGACGCTGTTGCCCTCAGTCTTTCTTCGGTAAATCGAATATTTGGTTAATTATGTAACTCAAACAGAAAATAAATAAATATCCTTTAATGAACAGCAAGAAAAAGGTATACTCATTTATTACAACACACTGTTAACAAATCAATTGACAAACACATTTCCCAAATGCCAAATCAATTAAACCGTCAATTTTATCATCAGACCAATACGATTAATCATCAAACAAAAGAGCAATACCAAAACGAAATACGTCAGTGAATGACAAATACGTTGAATTCAAAATCAAAAGGGGGTGAATGAGTTTTCAGTCAGTTGAAAATGGGGGCCGAGGTGAAAACAAGTGGAAAATGGTCCGAGAGCTCGCTTGAATTTATTGCCTGCCTTTATGGTGACCGATGATTGATTCCTATGCGCTTGGCGCGTGCATTTTTGTGAATGCTGTTGGATTTTCGACGTGCGATTAGTTTTAGTGTTCGGTCGTATTAGGGACTGTATATGAGCCATTTGGCTGTGATTTGGTTTGCTGCATCGCTTATTACTTTAGTTAGTATGTAAATGTTTACTTAGACCTGGTTTTCAATTGTCAGGTTGTACATCGGATAATATATAACATACACGGATAGAAAATTATAGTTTTAAGTAAAGACTAGCTTTTGCCCGCGGCTTCGCTTGCGTAGAAGTAGGTTATGTTAGTATTAGTACTGTTTTAAAATAAAATATAGCCTACGTTACTCGGTGACAATATAGCTTTCTAATGGTGAAATAATTTTTTAAACCGGTTCGATAGTTTTAGAATTAAATCTTTACAAACAAACAGAAAGCCAAATCTATTTTCTTTGTAATATTAGTATAGATTTAAACTAACTAACTATTACGCTTAAGTATGATCACCTTTCTAAACGTTAAGTTATTATCTGATACACAATGCCAACATAGGTTTGGCACTTATAATACCAGCTCAGTCATATTGAAAATTGTTCTTTATCTTCTTAGTGTAGGCAGTTATGTGCGGTCTAACTATCGGCCTCGATGGCGTAGTGGTTAGTGTAACCGACTGCCACGCCTGAGGTCGCGGGATCGATTCCCGCACAAGTCAAACATTTGTGTGCATGAACATGGATGTTTGTCTTGGTCTGGGTGTTTTTACGTATAATATGTATGTATTTACGAACAAAAAGTATATATGTATGTTTATCCATTGTCTAGTACCCATAGTACAAGCTCTGCTTAGTTTGGGCTAGATGGTGTTGTGTGTATGTGATAGAATATTATTATTATTATATTATTGTTATGTTAAATATAGTAAAGGAGAATGCCATGATTCGGCTAGAAAGTGCTAGAATTAAAAAGCCTCCGACATACTCCCTATAATATTGTTAACTCGTAGTCGCCATTTAGCTTACTTTGAGAATTTAAGTAAGTAACGTATAAGAAAGATTATAACTTTACACTGCACGTATGGTGCAATGTCTTAAGTCACGTTGGCAATATACGGTGTCAAGTCAACACTAGCTTTTCTCCGCAAATATTATTTTCATATTTAGTTTCCCTGAGACTAGGTTTAAAATACACCGCGATACAGGAGTTATTTCAACAGCGGCATTCGTATAAAGAAATATCTATAGTTATATTAAAATATAAATATTACTCATATTTATCGTCATTTCGAGAGCAGCGATAGCTCAGTGGGGAGACCAACAGACTGCAGTGCAGAGGGTCTCGGGTTCGAATCCACGTCGCGCACCTCTGACTTTCGGAAGTTATATGACTTTTCGAAATTATGTGCGTATTGATTGACAATTATCGCCTGCTCCGTGCTTCGGAAAGCACGTTAAGCCGTTGATCCCGGTTGCCATGAATATCTATGGCAGTCGTTATTGGGAGAGTGTAGACACAAAAGATCCCACTGGGTTGAAGTGTCGCCGGTCTGCATTGACTGGCCCCCACATAAGATAAGATAAGATAAATCATCAGATTTAAATGACGATAAATACGCTATTTCTTTTGGCAAAACCACTGTAGAGATTTATAAACTTATGTTATCAACCAACTCAATTTTCTATTAAATAAAAATTATTTTTAATAAATCGTTTATCGTTAGAATTAACGCTTAAATGATTTAGCCTTGATTGATATCTTTATCTCGCTCAGCTTAAAACATTTAACGAAAAAATCCTAACAAATAGTGTGAAGAGGAACACTGACGTTGAGTCTATATTGATGATGACAGTAAACGTGGCGAGCGGATGAGGGGCTCAATTAGAGTAAGCAGAGGGAAGCATCAGTTGCCTGATTAATCGCTGTACTGTTCGCTATTGCTTGTGATTGTTGAAGTATAGCGTGGCATGGGAGGTAGCGAGAATGTGCACCAGCATTGGAGATTGCTATAGGAAAATCGAAAAGAAGAATAGTTAATGTAATTTAAATACAATAATAATAAAGAGGTTATTTTTTATAGATTTATATACTTTTTGCATACAGAAAAATATTTAAAAAAATTGGGTAGTCTTTGGGGACTGCCGATAGAAGTAAAAACTTTAATCCTTGATCATAAACACTTCTTTATAAACATAATTCAAAAATGGAAAGCGTTCGGTGACGATGACGGGAGTTCAATGATTTTTGTTCACCCAAGAAGTGCTCAACGCGACTAAAGAAGCTTTCACTTCAAAAGTTAAATTCTGTTTATAGATAACAAAATAAATACTGTTTATACATAAAAATGCATAATTTATTTTGTGAATATAGTTTATAATTATAATGTACCTAAGTAATTTCTTCAATTGTAGAAATCATTTCAAACATTTACACAAAACTAGATTAATACAATACTAATGTGTGTTTAGGAGAGCACTATTTTTCCTTACCCATGTGGTGAAAAAGTAACCAGTGGTATAATGAAATAGAAAAACAGAAATTGTTATTCCATAACGGCGTCTAATATTCAATTTCAAGCACTTTCTTATTCCCAATCTCCAACTTCATTATAAGTACCAGTAAGGCCGCTGTCCGCTTGTATTTAAGTTCGTAACTCCAGAATACTATTTGTGAGTGATTACAGAAAACGGGTCGAGACATCTATTCACCTGTCCGGTCAGCTCAACGCTTCGGCACGATACTACCGATATACATAGAGCAGTTAATTCGAAAAAGATCAACATAGAAAAATAATATAAATAATACATTTTCAAAGTGTGTGCATATTGAATATACCACACTAGGTTATAGCAATCATTTAAAACTCAAATTGCTATAATAATATGTTTAGGCGCACTTCATCATGATGAAATACGATAATTTTTTAAGTGAAAACTTCTTTAGGCGCGTTGAGCACTTCTTGGGTGAAGAAAAATCATAGAACTCGCGTCATCGTCATGTTCGTCATCGTCACACTTCCACGCTTTCCATTTTTGAATTATTTTAGAATATTAACAATATCTCAGAAATGGTGCGTCCTACGCAAAAAATAACGAAATATTGACTCCCTTAATAGCCTCTAAGAGAGTATCAGGAATCCGACCCGCCCCTTTCTTTTGTTTATAAAGAAGTGTTTATGATCAAGGATTAAAGTTTTCACTTCTATCGGCAGTCCCCAAAGACGGCCCTAATTTTTTTTTGTTTAAGATTGTTATTAATCAAAAAATATAAATAAAGAAGTGAAAGCAATATGCTAGAAAATATAGAAAATAATATAAACATCCTCGAACATAAACATCATCAAATATTCAACAAATCATCCAGTAATTATGTAGGTGAAGGTTTACATTGCTCGCTCAGCTTAACAACCTTCACGAAAATAATTCGAATTTACATAAACGATAGAATTCTTGTGTTTTTGAACACAAAAGTTCCCTCTTATGCTAGATACAACTCTTCTGTTTTTGAACGTTTATGTTAGTTAAGAGACATCCCTTATCCAAATTACAATATGCCCATTCAAAAGCGTAAAATTTGTAATAATTAATTTGCTTCTCTACATAAAATCAATAGGCGCAGATTTACATAATATTGTCTGACATTTACGCGAATTATGTATATTGTATATACAAAAAATTTATGTATTGTATATGTATTTACAAAAAAAAAGTATATATACATATAATGTTTATCCATTGTCTGGTATCCATAGTACAAGCTCTGCTTAGTTAGGGGTAGATGGTGTTGTGTGTATTTGATAGAATGTTATTATTATTATTATTGAAATTAATCTACTTTTTACGCGATTTTCTTAGTAGTCTCAAGTGTTTTAAAATAAACAAAGCGAGAAAATCCGTATAAAATAGTTTAATTTCCATTTGCGCAGATTCCCTACATTACAATGTAGGCTGAAAATACTTGTGCCCAGGCATATAAGTAATTGCATAATATTGTACACCTGTATTGTTGGATATCTTAGATATAAGGATGCTTTATTCATTATGGCCTGTGCATATGAGCAGCAAAGAGTCTATTTATAATAATTCGAAGATCTTTAAGCGAATTAAGAGCTCAGACACTAGACTACTTACAAACTGCCTATATGAAAAAAATTTGTTAGTTTTATATTAACAAAATGATTAAGGTATTATCAACTCTAAGAAAATCGCACAGCAACGCAAACAAAGGCATTTATCGCGATAACTCCGGGCAGGGCGGGAGCGATTGAAAAACGAAAAGGAAGTGTCTGAAGGTTTTTAAAAAAGAAAAATGGTCGTGAATAGCTTTTAAAGGTGGTCCAAGACAAATGGTGTGCCGACGCTCTGAGCGATCGTTCTAAACCTACGTTTAGTCGAGGGATTGCTGTTTTGTATTATACGTGGCGTTTGTGTATATTTTGCATTGCGCCTTCTCACGTGTTCTCACCTATATCGCTTACCTATGTGATGTAAGGAAAATTAAGCAAATAATTATCGGTGTCAATGTATATCTATGCCTCGTTTTAATATTTACTGTTAGTGGTATGGACAATGCTCGTTGCTATTTAGTAAATTTTCTTTCTTAAACTTTAGCCATTGTAGGCCAGCTATTTTAGTGTATGGTTAAATGTGTGTAATACAATATCTTGTTTCACTTTATCCTAAGGCTAAGCTTCAAGCTTTAAAGTTAAGGAAAGCAGAATATTATATAAGAGTTTTATAAAGACTATTCAAGAAAGTTAAGGTCACGGAAAACACCAAATGATCACGTCCTGCGTACAATATACAACCGCTACAGACAGTCTCGGACTAATAAAAAAATGAGTTGTGTTTTTTAACGATTAATAACAGTTTGGATTACAAATGAGTAATATTCTTGGTAATCTCTCCAGCTCAGCTAATATGATTGTATTTGAAATCGGTTCATGATAGTAGTGATTGCACTACCATCTAGAATCGACCAACAACCAGGTCACAACTGTCAAGTCCAAATGCCTCATTCATTGGGCTACAGTCGAAAATCTATTTTAATTTTGAGGTCAGTAGAGCTCTGCGTCTTTTGGTGTCGCTAGGTGTTCCTTTATGCTGGCAGCGTAGTACATGTTCTTGTTGTAGTAACTGTAACCTATAGGCTACGGTAAATGCTTACCATCAGACGTACTGTAGGTAGCCTTTCTTGCCTTCTAATATCTTTATAGCATCTGGTTAACATCTGTGCAAAATATCCAAATAAGCCATGGTTTCCGACCAAACTATTCTTAAAGTTCATAATATTATCTTAAAGTTCAAAGGCTCACCTGCTCGAACAATTTAGTTTGGGCAATAGATTTATAGTTGCGACTCGAATGCATCCCAACTGTAACTTTGGTGCAAGTTCACTGAGCTGAACTGGTTACCTGCTCCAGATAGGTGGATTTAGTGCCACCACACTTTCAGTTTGATAAATAATGTATGATTTGTAGAGATTAGATGTAGTAGGATTGTTGATTAATGATTTTTATGAGTTACTACTTAAAATACCTGTCTAGAACAGAATAAACATACTCACTATTTTTAAATATCTTAGCAATATGTCAGGCAGAAGTGTAAGATACATTTATTAAGATGTCTATGTTCTGTGGCCATGTAAAAGAGAGTGAGAGTCTATTGCTACCTACTGAACACAGTTTTGGAAGCTCTGTAGAAAGCTTCCTTAGAACTCCGTAATACTTTGCTTGTTTTGGTAATTGCATCGCAACCATGAGCTAAGTATAGTAATCTTAGTATACTTAGACTATTGGAGCAGAGGATAAGAGGCTTTTGTAAGAGCGAAAATAAGAATAAATATATACATATGTATATTAACATATACATACATATGTATATTCTATTAAATTAAGGACAATAATCTTAGTATACTCAGACTAGTGCATCAGAGAAAATAGAAGCTTGTGTCAGAGCGAAAATAAGAATAAATATATACATACGTAAATACTAATCAGAAGGCGATTATTTAGCGAATATATAATTTATAGCGAACTTCATATCGTCACCAACTCGTGATCAGATCACAATGCGTTTTGGCAATTAAAAAACGAATTTATAGTCAATAAGCGTTTTCCATGCCTGCTTATTGCTCAAGAGTTAAAGCTAGCGTTAGGTTCCTAAAAAAAAAGAAATTGGAATTCAAATAATTACTGGAAATCCTCAAAAATCCTCGGCGCTAGTCGGTAAACTCGTTAAGGGTACATTTTTCGGTCCCCAAGTGTTAGGGGTTTGTTAATTAAAACCCTGTCTGCGTTGACGCCGGCCTGCTTAATGTTACACGAGAAAAACTCACAAGAAACGTGGACTCAAGTAATTAGTAGCATGTAAATATGTAGCTACATTTTAAGCTTTTTACGTATTGTAGGTGATGGTCGAGTTAAGGCGAGTTCATATTCAAAGGATCGTTATAAGATCTTAATATGTTCGATTCGTAAATCGAAAAAACTTTTATTGTGATATTTAATTTTGCATACAACGCCCGCTCTGGGACTAAAACTTATGTCGCGGGAGCTTGAGCTTTACAAAGATTAAAAAAACAGACATAATTATTTGTGAATTCTGAAAATTGTTGTCCGTGTCCGTATGGGAAGTAAACCCACAACATATGGCGCAGTAGGCAATGGCGAGGCTAACACTTAAACCACTATATCATCCGTGCAGTCAGAATAAAATATTCTTTTTAACAGTACAGATGTTCAAAGATGAAGCTACTTATTTTCTTACTAATATAATAAGCTTGAAACTTGATGTTTGGTTGCTTGTTACATAATCACGCGTAAATCGCAATGCTAAATTTGGATGAAACTTGGTACACAAATAAACCACCTCCTGTATTGCATATTTTATTCTGTTAAAGTTTTTCTTCTCCGCGGACAGAAACTAGTTTGGAATACAACTTGCGTTTACGTAGCTTTTGATCGGTGTAATACCTGAAGTACTGCTCACTTTTCAATAAGTAGTTATACTGCATAAAGAACACTGAAATAAAGATCACTAGATTTCGACTGTTAATACAATAAAATGTTTTTTTTCTTTATCTCATACATTACCACTTATATCTTACGATGGAGGTATCTTTTTAATTATAAAATGATATCATTAATCTGTCAACTCTTAATTAAAACCTAACATGTCTGGGTGCTGGTCTATCAAAGATCATGGAAACTTTACATAAGGTTTTTTGGCAGCTATTTTTATGAGGAGGAGGTACTATGTATAATCTCTACATAGATAGATAAACGTCCGTGCACACAATTAGTTTTTGCGTTAATACGATTTTGTACCGACCAATGTCTTACTAAAAATTGAAGTTTACTACTAGAACAGTATAGTATCTGAAAGCCAAGGTCGCTTGAGGTAGTATAATAAACAGCGCTCCACCGCGCAAATCAATCGCCTAATCCGCAATTTAACCGGCCAAAATAAAAAGCGGTTAATAATTCCACGGAACAGCTACCGGCGGAACTTCTCAATTTTGCACAATTACCCTCGTCTGCTCAGCTTTTTATTACGACAGGAAAAAGTAATAAAAGAGGATTAAGGATTCAATAACTCGATCTGATAAAACACGGAAAAAAGCACCTGCTCCGAATTTACGAGTAACCCTTCGGTAGCTGATGGTACTGAAAGTTCAGATCATTTCATGGGCCGATGGCCACAATTAGGTTAGTTTTGCTACATCTTTTAGAGGTGACGGATAGAAGTTGGTAATAGAAAAAGTTATGGCTGGTCAAAGGTATATTAGATAAGGTAAAATGAAAAGGCCATGACGATCTTTATCTAAAAATTCTTAAATAACAAAAATATTGGATGCTTATCATAATTATTATTGTATATTCACCTTTAACTATTTCAAATAATTTTAACTTATAAATATTTAAGCATAATTATTATAATTAATTACCATTGTGTGGTTATATATTTTTTTTGTTTAAAGTCATTCGAGATGAATAAGTAGGGTAATATCAATACTTGCGTGTGATTTTTGGTTTTGATTGTTATTACAAATAACTATTTATTGGCCATCAGCAAAAATAAAATAGGTGGCATATTAAATAAATCACATTTTCCGAGAAATTACAATACCATGCCATTGAAATTTTTTGGTTCTGTAAGATAATTAAAGATGTAAAGTAAACAAGGTAAACAAATAACAATGAATATAATCAAAATTCACTTGGCTTCTCGTATAAAATGTCTTTTCTCTCCAGGGAGGTAATGCGTTCTTAAGAAACTGCATTGCAAATAAAATGCACCACACGTAGTCTGCGCACGAACACCTGAATTAGTACCGCTTTGTTTATTATAATTACACTTGAGGCCCGGTGGATGTGACATGTGAATATTATGGTATTGCTTTTTAGAGTTGCTGTGTTTTCTTGGCGAGCTCCACACTAGGTTTTCTTAGCGAGGCTTACACTAGGAATCAAATGTATGTAGTTAGTCAGTATAAAATAATTTTCTTAAATTAAACTAAGCCTGAACTTTTGTAGACTTGCATGCTTTTTCATATTTAGATTGATGGATAAGATTCCAATCGGTTGACGATTTAATTAGAACATACATACTATCAGAATTCATACAAAATGGTAACTCGTAATCAATCGATTATATCCGCTTATGATTGCGGCTGATCATGAGGTGCTAAATTTGATATGTGCAAGGGAACAGGTCTATTAAGAATCCCGTTAGAGTATTTTGGAAAGTAGTACTGCATTTCGGAGTATGCGCTTAAAATGCCAATAGGCTTGCTTTACATAATATATTACGTGGGCCCATAAAACATAGCTGGCAAACCTGCAAGCTTTGAATATAAACCCTTTACTTTACTATGTTCTTACTATATGTCTGCTTGCTTGTGATTGTTTACATACATACATATATAGACTCACGCCTGTTTCCCAGAGGGGTAGGCAGAGACTACGGATTTCCATTTGCTACGATCCTGACACACTTTCCTGTCTTCATTCACTTTCATCACATTCCTCATACACGCTCGCCGGTTTAAGGTGCTCTTAACCTGACCTTTGTCCAGAACGTCTCAGATCTGATCAAGAAACATTCGCCTAGTTTTGCCTCTTGCGACTGTTCCATTCACACTAGCCTTATAAACTTTCTAAGTCAGTCTTTTCTCGTCCATTCTTTCTACATACCATTTTCTATTCTTGTCACTATATCAACTTTCATGCCGCCTCTCTCTAATCACACTATTTCTTATTCTATCTTTCAGAGTCACACCACATATGTCTCTCAGCGCTCTCATTTCTACAGCATTTATTCTGCTCTCATGCTTCTTTTGCCATACCCAACTTTCACTTCCATGCATAAGTGTAGGCACTAATAGTCCTCTATGAACAGCCAAACGTGCCTTTTCGGATACATTTCGACTGCTCATAAAAGCGCGTAGAGCACCATTCACTTTATTGCCAGCAATCGTTCTCCTTTCAATATCTCCCTCATGTTTACCATCGCTTGTAAAGAAAAGAAAATGAAATCCCTTCTAAAGAGATTGTTTAATAACGAATTAAACTGACCAAGTGACGTTTTATAGACTGCATTGCTTTAATCATTACTATTATTCTAGTTAAAATATGTAATATTCCCTAGCGTAAGCTGTTTAATATGATCACAATACCTATAAATAATATTTTTACAACCAATAAATACGAAATAAGTTTGACAACTATTCGAACACGACCGTTAAATCCCACAATCATCCTTAAGCGTTTAGCTCACCTGCACCATTGTTTGCGAGGGGATAAACGAAAAAAATATAACAGCACAGTCCAATCAATCGGGGAAATAAGAAAAAACGATTGGATTCACCTCACGTGCGGACAGCCGTACAAAAAATAATGTGTGCCCATTTTTATTGGCTCGATGTGTATTCTGCGGGCGGTGACAAGTTTTGTTTTTGTTAGTTACCGTCATTATTCTGCTGTAGTTTTTGTAGGTGCGAATAGTAAATGGTTAGAGACTGTGTTTTTTATCTGACCATGGTTAAAATACAGGATTGAGAATCTGTCAACATCGAGAATTTTTAAATAGCCTGCTTAGGTACATATTTAGTTGTTTCTTGGAAAATGTTCTGAAATGAAATACTGTAAAGTTTACACTAATACATAGTGTATAATAATAAATCAGACAAGTTTTGGAATTTTTATTAACACGTTCATATTAACTGGTATTTGTGTTAAAACCCATAAGTGGGAACTTTTTGATATAATATTTAGAGTACAAGTACAGAAATATTCTTTTATATTTGTTAATTACTATTATTATTTTAATCGTTTCGTACAGCTCGCGATTGAACCTCCCTTATTCATACTTGGCTTTTATATAAATTATTATCTTGTGCTGAATTGTTTTAACCGAGGCGAGGTAAGATTAAAGTTTCTGAAGAAAACATAATACAGAAGTTGCAATAAAATGTTAAGAAAGATTTTTATTAGCCGCACCCGTAATAAGATTGGTCAAACTTTCTACCAATAAGAGGTTCCACAACTAACAAACCTTGAAATATAACTCCAATTCACCAATTACTTAGCCAAAAACTATTTAGGCACTGAGTAAACTTGCAGAACTAACCCGAATTGGCAAACGCGCCCAAAACTTTCCACCGATGAACGAAAACGTAAAACTTTGTGTTATAAGTTTAGTTTTGAATCGATTTCGATTTGGGTTTGCGTCTAACTTAGGTGTTTTGTTATAGAGTCTAAGAGAAGTATCAATCAAAGATAGTGTTGTTATTAGAGAAGTTTGTTTTAAGTTGTACGAAGTTGGTCAGTTACGTGAGATTTCTAGAATATCCATTTTACTTCTGACTGATGATATGGTCGATAAAATACTGAATGCATGAGCTCTATTCGTGTAACAAGATAGGGAATTTTTTGTCGTGTAGTAGTTATTACAAAGTGAAGAACTCTCCAACAAAAGTAATAATATAAATATGAGTCTGTTCATAGAAATACAAACTTCCCATAATATAATTTTATAACGGTAAAAAGATATCTGTTGTTCTGGTTACCCCGACTAGTTTCGAATCCAATCGGATTTATTAATCATGACGGCGACTTCCTAGAAACTAGTAAAGCAGATCCCCGATAACAAATATGAGTTTGACCGTATAATTGATTAAATTATGATTTCTATAGTTATGCTAAAACAGTTGTTACCACCTCAACGAACATCTTTAACTGTTAAAAGTACATTCAGTATGCTTAGATTTGGATTTTTAAAACGACGCCTCTAAGATCCCATGGGTTATGTCTGCGCGTTTGTTTGTGACTGATTACAAGGACCAGATTTGACTTCTAGGTTAGGCAAAATGCTATTGGGGATTTTGAAGTAATTCTTAGTAGCAATACGGAGTCCGGCAATATGTCTGATAAAAGGCAAGTAAGCTGACCTCTATTACGTAAATCCTTCGCCTATGTCATAGCTGGCAAGATATAGATGTGCAACACTTCTATCTAACTCTACAAAATTAAAAAAACGTGAATTTAGGTATGCATATATAATATGATACCTAAAATTGCCTAATTCATACTCGCCTACAAACTCGAATCACCCTAAGCTTCGGACATACATATTAATTTGTAGAAAGGTAGAGTTCAAAGTAGAGCCGCAGAGCAATAACTTGAATGGAGGTTTAATTAAAATTTTATCCTTTGAGAATACGCTCAGATAACTAGTTTGATGCCAATGTTTTTATCTTTGAGAAAGGTAAAGTTTAAAGTGGATTTATGTATGTTGGGATGATGTTTGAAAGTTTTGGAAGAGATAATAATATGATAATAAGGTGTGTATATTTTGTGCTAATGAAGACTAGATATACAACCGATGTAATTATTCGAATAAGCGTCTATGAGGTTTTTGGTAACAGGTCTTCTGATCTTTATTATATTTCGAATTTCATTTATTTTATTTTTAAATTACTTCAAAAAGGGGGAAATTAACTAATTAATTTTATATGGAGAAAATATTAAAGCGTTTATCAAATATACTCTAACATTTCACCACACTTATTTTGGTATAAGATTTATTTGTCGTCAACTTATTCAACTAAAAAGAAAATAAAACACAAAACGCCTCATAATAGACGGTAACTTAGTCGTTTACCTGCGGCTAGGGTATAATAGCAATCGGAAACAAATCACATATGGCGTAGCAATATGTACTGCTACGTGGCTACAGCGTAGAGGGTAAGTTCGACGGCTATTAGAGTAGTTTGCGAAAAACTATTGTATGTTTGTGGTTTATTGTGTAAACTTTAAACCTATATACTTTTTTTTCCTGTGTATTTTTAAAATCTTGAAGTAGCATTGCCAGGTACATCACTCAGGTCTTGCTGGTTTAAATAAACAGGAGTATGACCTACAACGGCAACTGGTAGCCCGGATAACGAAACTGCCCAATAAAATATCTGTTTAGCTCCCGTGTAAAGTATTAGCCCTGTTTATCGATTGTCCTACAGTCTTAGGCCATCGTAAATCACGCTGGTTTATTTGCAGGTTGTAGACTTCACACATCTTTGAGAATTTTATGGACAATTCCCAGAAATTCAGGTTTTCTCATGATGTTAACTTTTACCTAAGTTATGTTCTTCTATTTTTTCCTAGTAAGTATTGATAATAATCTAATCAATATTTACTTAACTGAGGTGCCTGTCGTGTAACCAAACTCAAAACCTCTGCGTGACAGTGCAACAGTATCCTTACTGCGAGCTCATTGCATAGTGCCTTTGTGCTGTTAGATACTGAGAATTTTTTAACTGACACCGAAACACAGCATATCTTTCGACATGATAATCAAACCAAGGTAAAAACGTAAGCACAAACTTAAGCCACTACAAAACAGATAAACATTGTATTATTAAGATCCTTGTATATTCTGCGGTTCAAAGAAGCACAGATTGATCGAACGCCAAGTGCTCTCTGCTCTTATATAAAAAGTCGGCTCACGTCCGTAGGGATGAAGGTGGACGAGTCCAATAAAAATGTATAGAGGGATTTGTTGAAGAATATACTTCCAATTGTACACGCGCCCACAATTAGTGAATTATTACTAGTGTGGCAACTTGTGTGTTAGGGTGCTTTTTTAGTGTTTGAGATAGAGAGATAACTGTTTGTATAAGTAGATTATAATATATACTGTCTCTCTCTTAAAATTGTGATAAAAATATAAGCTTTCCACCAATACAAAAGATCAATATGCAATTTTTCTTGTTCCGTTTTGTACCACTGAACTGGCAAACAACTGTATAGCTCGTTACGTGAAAGTATTTCTTAAAATGTAATCGGAGCATCTATGCATTTACAAAATATTCAAGATCATGTCTCAATATTGAAGATATTTGTAGAAAATTAATTGAGTTTGGCAGATCCTAAATCCTAAATAGCGTTCCTCTTTAAATTTATTTAAAAAGAAACTTAAAATGTAAACCAGATTACTAGAAAATAAAACAAGAGATGTAAAGTGTCTATCTTACCTATCTTTATACAGCACATATAGTTTACTCGTGGACTGACAAATATATGGCCTCAATTAAATAAGTATTACGATATGACGCTTACTGCGAACTGCTTGATAAAATATAATTACATTCTACCCTACCGCGGTGCGGGACTATAAACAATTTCACTCCCCGAGACATGAGATTAACTTTTAACGTTTTTTGTTTTAGTTCATTACACGGGACAAATCCGCTCAACCCAGGGGATCGGACAGGTGAAACTGTGTCCAATTTAAGGGATTACCACTTAATCCCTACTGGACTTTGTTTATAAATAAAACAGAAGGGATCGTTGGAATTTTGTGCAGGTATTTTTATAGAGTAGCGATATTAGTAGGTACTGGCAATAAAACTGTTTGGCCAGTTCAGTGCTGTTTCAAACAAATGCTGATCGTTTCAAACAAATCTCGATTTTTACTGCCGGTTCGGACAAAGTGTTATTTGATTTTCCTATCGAAAAATTCTTAATAATACGCCGCGCGCGCCGGTGCTACAAATTTTTCCAATAAGCATCAGTAGGTATTTCTCATTAGTGTAAGAGTGTTTATGCACAGCCTCCAATTCGAAGCCGAGACACTTTCGCCTGAAGTAGTTGTAGAACTATTTATATGAGGTAGTACATAATGATGATAGGATTCTGATTTCAAAACATCTTCAATTTGGAGAAGAATATTGGCACACTGAACTTATTACAGTGTTGATTGTATGAGCACCAACACACTGCACTCAATTTCGTCTTAAACCTAAGTTCAGCGAATTTGGATTAGATGCAGTGCATTGACATGACAGTTTTCTAGTTGCGTGTTTATTTGGATGCCGACACCGAGGGTAAAAACAACATTTTATAACGTTATATAGGTATGTTTCACCTCTGCCTAATTTGTTATGTGTAATACAGGCATAGCGATAATAAAATGTATTGGGAATATATAATGAACGGTATGTAAACAAACGTCTAAGGTCTTTGGTTTATGAAACTAAGCTTATGATAAATCCTCGAAGATATCAATCCGTTTCACTGTCAAATTCAAAGAGCTATTCTTCAATTTACCAATTTATTATTCTGCTTACACCATCCTTATTTCTATAGCGCTAAGGTTGAAAGTTGTTTGTGCGTGTGTATTAAAATTTCGATACAATCATCTTTGAATGAAGGTGAATCAATCAATGTCGTGCACCTCGATCCCTCACGCTGAATCCCTAATAATCCCCGCACCTATGCGCTATCGTTACGTATGATTAAATTTATGATCAATAGTGCCCCTTTTTGTGCGGTAAGTGTACAAGTGGGGGCAACTTTGTCATAGCGTATTATTACTTTACAAATGTTTTATGAGGTTTTTATTCAGTTGGATGCTTCACTTGTTTAATTGCGTAAGCGTGAGTTGTAACGCAACTTACGATTGTGAGGTAAACGTCTCGACTCCTTGTGATTGTAAAATATCCAGTAGGTACTAGTATGGCGTATAAAGCTACTGAAGTCGAAAAAGATACGTCACCTATTATGTAGGACTTAAACGAAGCTAGTAAAATTTGGTGAATATAACTCTTTCTTTTGGCAAAGATGGATTGATTTTTCCCTTGCAAAAGAAAAAGTCACAAATACATATTTGTAAAAATTATACAGCATTGCCTATTTCTCACATAAAGTAAGTACCTACCTGCACAGCTTCAAAGGAATGCGTAGAGATATAATATTGTCTTATGTTTCCGCGAATGTTATACATTGAAATTAAACCACTTTATACGGATTTTGCCGCGTTATTTATTTTAAAACAATTTTATTAGATAATTCTGATAGTCTAACACTACTTCACGGGGAGATCTCCCCGTGAACATGGCTGCTGTAAAGCAATAAATATAAATAGTTTTAATTAATTTAAATAGCTTAATTCCAGTAAACTTCAATAATAGTAGTGATAATAATAGTAGTAGAGTATCAAAATTATGTAATAAAAGTGTTTTATAATAAACAACGCGACAAAATCCGTACAAGGAAGTTTAATTTCAACGTAGATATACATACATACATACATAGATTCACGCCTGTTTCCCAGAGGGGTAGGCAGGGACTACGGATTTCCATTTGCTACGATCCTGACACACTTCTCTGGCTTCATTCACTTTCATCACATTCCTCATACACGCCCGTCGGTTCAAGGAGCTCTTAACCTGGCCTTTGTCCAGAACGCCTCCGATCTGGTCGAGAAACGTTCGCCTAGGTTTTCCTCTTGCATTCACACTAGCCTTATAAACTTTCTTAGTCAGTCTTTCCTCGTCCATTCTTTCTACATGTCCAAACCAGCTTAACATACCCTTTTCTATTCTTGTAACTATATCCACTTTCATGCCGCATCTCTCTCTAATCACACTATTTCTTATTCTATCTTTCAGAGTCACACCACATATGCTTCTCAACGCTCTCATTTCTACAGCATTTTCAACGTAGAGATATGTCATTACATACGTATTTCACCATTATTAGGTAATACATTATAGACAGTGGGACTGTACCAGAAGCAGTTTTAGATTCCGTGCTGATACTGAGTATTTGGCAGCATAAAATATCAATTTGCACGACTCGGGTATCAAACAAGGATTTTGCTATTGTCTACATAAACGCAAATTAATACCACTGAACTAACAAAGCAGTCACGACAGTACAATTTTAATAAAACTGCTTTAAGGAATAAACAAATACCTACAAAGAATGAATCCGTGTAACGATCTGTCGACTCAATACTTAATTTTTCATTGTACTAAGTTAAAACATCAGTAGGGGTGTATACTGTGTATAGCAACCCCTGTTGCCGAAGTTATTTAGTTGAATAATTCATTAATCTCGATGGCAATCCGTAGCAGGTACTTGCAGTCGGTATGTAGTAAGTTTCGACTTCAGAAAGATGTTAGGAAAATTGGTCTGGATGTAAATGCTTCGTGAATACAAATCGAGGATCAAATTAATTGAAGGTAGATGAAGAGTCGGTGTGGTTGGAAAGTACAAATCAAATCTAACATATTACATTATGGAACTGTCTGCTAGTGGCTAGTATATCCAGGATCGTTACAGCAAAAAAGATATTGGGATTTTCTGGCAAGATAGTCTTAATAATAGCTACAGTTTTCAGTCCCACATATTAAGTGACGAGGCTATCACTGCCACAGATACAGTTTCAAACATAAAGTTTGCCAGTTTCTGCTACTGAGAATTTGTTAACAAGAAAAACCTAAAATCACTTTGGCGTAAGCTTTGTTTAGTCCTTCACAACAAAATTAGTTACTACTAGCTTTTGCTGGCGGCTTCGCTTGTGTAAAAGTAGGTTAGGCTAAGTTATGTTAGCAAGCACATTACCCCGCCTGGGCATCGCAGCACCGTGAGTTGATCACGGCAGTCGGTATGATTGCCCTCTCGCTCCCAGCCGTGGTTCAGTCCATGGTCCGGAGTGAGAGATCGTGGAATACTGTCGCCTCCTTCTGTGAGGAAGTAATTTCCATCAAGGAGGCGGCGGAGCGGGAGAGGGAGCGTTTGAATCCTCCCCCTAACCACAGAACCAGGCGCTGGAGGGCGCGAGATGGCCTCCAGCAACCCTGAGGTTTGACATGGGGGTGGTGGGCTTCGTGGGCCTGCTCGCTACCCGATCAGCACCAGGTCCGAGAGGCGGCTTGCGTCTTCCCACGCGCGCCTTTGTGTCGTGTGTCTGTCCCCCCTCAAGGGTATAGGGTAGGTCCCCATAGGATAGGTCTTTTAGTGTAGCGACCTGTCGTTTCATACGGCGGGCCGAAACCTCGGTGAGGTCGCGATTGCATGTAAAAGTGATTCGCGCGGCCCCGCCGATTGCGGTTATGTCGAGAAACACCGTGGTGGGTTTAGTCAGTATTACCGGGATGTCGCCCACCATCTGTACCCCGGTGAGTCTGACATAACCCCAAGTGCGTAAAGGCATTGCTCCAAGTAAAAAAAAAAGGTTATGTTAGCAACAGTACATTTTCAAATTAAATAAAAAACAAACAAAATATCAAATCTTTTCTCTTTATAATATAAGTATAGATATAGATAAACTTATGTGCGTTAACAATAAAACTGCTATAATTATTTTTGCCACTGAGCTGAGGCTAACAGCTTCTTACCTCAAAACCTACAGGTTGTTTGCTAAGTAGACAGCTAAGATAATAAAACGCGATTCCAATTCAAGTGAGATTACCAAAAAGTATTGTAATGGAATTGATTCCTCTCACCGTCAGTGAGTACTCGAGGCACGGCTGGACGTCTCGGGCCAATATAAATGTAAATGTACTTGAGGTACGCTGCCCAAGTGGCCAACCTGATATATACTTCAGACGCGAACGTAGGTAGAATATTAACGGATTGTTTTGCCTTAGTGAGACACTGCAAATATAATATAGGTTCACACAAGATTCCATTATTTGTCTTTTAACACGTATGTTAAACATTCGAATAAAACTCTGTTCGGCGTTTATATCGCGGCTAATTTTATTAATAAGTTCTTATTATGCTTACCTTATTATCACGTGCCAGACGATTTCTTAGGTAATCAATTCTAGGCCAAAACGTGTTATTGGATTTAATGACGTCAAGACATTGCGTAGTAATTTGGACACGTACTTATTAGTACGGTAACAGGTTCGCATAGACTCAGCTGGCAAAATGTGACCTTGATATAAACCTACCACTTTAGGTATAAACAGATGTCATTTTATGTGTAACAGTACTTCGGATACATCAAAAGAATTAGACAGAAATAATGGACAAATAAATTATATGATATACCTACATAGTCTCAGTAGACATAGCTTCGGATTTCGAAAAGAATGACAGAAGCAAAAATATCTCAATAGTACTTTAAAAAGGAACCCTTAAAAGAACTGTTGCTTTGTTTAAATAGTTGAAGGATTTAATCAAATCGATTCGAATTAAATGATATTATAACTATTATCACCGACTAATGACACTATAAGGTATGAAAGTTATTCTAAACTATGTCACATCATAGGCACTAAACACAACATCGCATCTGAACAATTGACTGCTTGGCTGATCTTTGGGCACATATCGAGGACGTGCGTTCCGAATCACAAGAGGCTCTCATGCATAAAGAAACCACCGCAATGGCGCATCAGCCACCTGCACGTCAAACGACTGAATATTTCATTGACATTATGGTTTCAGAACGTGAACAGGTCAATTTTTATTTCGGGATGATTTATTCGGTTTGGTCAATATCTCTGAGCCTATCTAAGAAAGAGAGAAGGAGGCATCTTTAGGTATAAATCGAAAATAATTTGGATTTAAATATCTTCAACGATGCTAAATAATTGTTGATCCTAATACGTTTTTCCTAAGTTTTCTTAGGAGGACTTTTAGGAGGACCAGTGGTCGTTGTCCATTGTTATAGCACAATTACTCTCTTCGCAATCTACGGTGTCTTCGGTCAATATAACACGTAGAATGAGTATATACACATAACAGAAATAAAGTGCCTGGAAATATGTCAATAACAATGTTATTGACTTAGGTGTTTGTGGTATTGTTGGTAGACCGAAAATATTATAATATATACGCCTGCCGTGAAAAAGGCCTACACATATTTAGTCGTATTCGAGTGTATGAAGTGTACTGACATACTGTAAGCAGGTCTCGTAGCAGGCGTGAAGTGAAAGACAGTAGGTAAGCCTTACATATAACAATATTGCACAGTCATGAAAAGCTTAGTACAGCACAGCACAGAAGAAAGTCATAGTCAGAAGGAGTGGAATAGAAAATAGAATGCTTAGGATAGGAAATGTACTTGTAAAGTCTTTTACGATAGCAATTATAAGCGGGGTTATTATATTCGCCGAGTATAATTAGTATAAGCGTCGCGTTTTGTCAGTCTCACAAATATTTAATTTACATATTACATAAAAGCTAAGATTACGAAATAATATTACGCATACAGACTAGCGCGCAAAACCTAGAACATAATTCAGTTCTAGCGCGAATTCTTTCACTATGCAATGTAGGTCCCGCATTGTGCACAACTGTAATCGGATACAGTTATCATATTATTCGAATATCATTCGAATACGTATCACCAATATAAGAACAACAAAATGTCTATATAAGTCTACCTACTTATTTACGAATATTCCACAGCGTTCATCCATAAAATCAGTTCAAAACAGCGCTTCCACCTGACCCTGCAAACTTCTTCCAATTACAATGAATACTTTATTCATATTGGGGAAGTTTAGTTCGCTTCCATGATTTTTATATAGCGAACTTTGGCCAGCATTACCTATGCATTGTCTCGGGCGACGTTATACTTATTAAATTTAAGCAGCGGCATCTGTTTTTAAAACTTTCGAAATTCTTGTTTCCAAGATGAATTTTTAATGGAAAAGTATTAAATGGTGGAGTTTACCTGAAGTATTTTTGTGTTAGAATTTTAATAATATTGGAAGAATACTGTACATTTTATTATCAAAAATACCGGTAACAAATTAACAACATCAAGCTAGCTTTAAGAGGTTGGGCAGTAATGTATCTTATGACTCATTTTGTCTTGCTATGAAAAATAGGACCACTAAGTAAATACTTTGTATAAACATTCGAATACCTTCTTTGTTAATTAGTTCTTGTAAATATATACATAAATGGCATGACGATCTCACCAAGGCACTTAAAAATACATATATAATTATTTTATTCCTTCATCCAAGTCGTTAGTTGTTGTAACGTCTTAGTCTTGTTGTGGTTAGTGCGTTCATTTATTTCATTACCGCGTAACTACTGGTCAATATCAATAGTTACATATACAACACAGGTAATTAATATATTAAAAAAAATACGCGTAACAGCGACCTGTATGCGAAAGAAAGTCTACGCATCGACTAGGATTAATTATTAATTTAATATAGCAATGTACATTTATTTAATGCCAGTATTTTCAATACATGCCATAAATCATTTATTTATAACAACATAAAAATTGTATTGTATATTTGGCACACAACTACACGATACATAATATGCGTATATGCGGATTATTTTGAATATATTTCACATAAATATAGAATAATATTAATAACAATCCAAAATTAATCCAAAGTTAATGCCTCATTCTAGTTTAGATTAAATTCCGAAGACCACACTAAATCTAAACATCATATTCTCACGAAAACAACTCCAAAGCCGAACTGTATAAAGCTGGCTCGCTTCCTGAGGTGTCTGCCCTTTGGCCATCAAAAAGATGACGAGCGCCCTCATTGTGAAATGAATCTTTTAATATCGGCCCGCAGCCTGAGCGCTCAGAACGCTCAAATATTGGTGGCACACGTAACAAAAGGTTTATTGAAATCCGCAGTTCGAAGGTTCACGCTCATACCTAATAACGAGATCGTCGTGGAGTGTGGAAAGGGGATTTTTATGTTCGTGGCTTTCTTTTAAGCAATTGGTATTGATACGCTGTTACCATGTTGAGGGGGTAACAATCAGATTACGTTTTGATACTCGTAACTAAGGCTTACTTGACAATGTATATAGTTAGTCAAGATAAGTACCAAAGTAAATAATATATTTTTAAATTTATTTTTTGCTTTGTTTCTTGTATTGGAAATACAACCATTTTGGATTAGTGAAAATGCGATGTAACTTGTTTAAGGAGTGCCCATAGGTTTCGACGACTACTTTACGTTAGACCTAATTTGTCTTCCCGGTTATACAAAGAAAACGTTTTCATATATTAGTATAAATTATTTGCGATAGTCTTAAACCGAAAAATGTATAAAAATTATAGTGCTTCTTTAATAATTTAATCGCTTAAGAAGATATTTCTAAAAAAGCAGCAACTGAATACAATTCTTGCCAGTCCTATTCCACACTAACTTGGCCACCGACTTAGAATGTGAAAAAAATACGTTGGTATCAGGAAATGAAACAAAGGTACAGGCTTGAGTGTGTAGCTCGTCGAGCCTCATTGTAGACTCACGAATATTTACTTATGGGCTGGGTGCCGATTGCAGTCTGTATGCATAATTATTAATCTCTTTAACGATTCTAGCGAGCTTTTATTCTTTGATGCAGTTTAAAGGAAAATGATAAATTAAGCTAAATGTTTGGTCTAAGGATTTAGGTGCACCTGTGACAAAAACGTAGCTGGAGACTCAATTAAAAAAAATTAAGGAATCTACTCAATGCGAGAAGACATTTTTCCTCAGTGCAGTTTATTATGTTGCGACATAGTATATCATCTTACTACTTGTACCCGTAGTGCAAAGAGCTATGCATGAATTAAAATAAGTATAATGAACAAAGTAGTAAATGACGAAATTATATAAAAAGAGTGACATAAAAGTTACTACCGATCTATCAGCAACGTACTGACCGATAAGAAAGACGTAATGATTGTTTCTTCACAACTAAAGCATCGCCTGTTACAGATTCTATCTTAATGAAACATAAGATATTTTTCTTCCAAATATTATTTAAATTTTGTGTGTGCTTTAATCTGAAACTGTAGTCAGCTGACATTGCTCAAAAAACAGAGATTCTATATTACAAAGAGCAGTAATTATTCGCCCCGTAGTGTCCTAAAAAATGTTACATATGTATATATTATTATTGTTATATACACATTATTATATAAATTAGTTTGGATGATACAAAATTGGTGACAAATTATACTGAAGTACCATAAATTCCGAGGTCATTGTTTTAAGTATATATAGTGTTTTAAATTTTATATAGTGTTTTAAATAAATAAATAAATATTGTGCGGTCTGAATAAAATAAAAGTATTCGCTTTTCCTGTTACCTAATGTGGTTTGAAACTGACATTGACATATGTGTACCGGGAGGAATTCGCACGGTACTTAGCTGCGGTACTACATACGGTCATACTATATGCTTTTTAATTAAATTTACGCTATTGTATTAGGTTAAGACCTGTGATAATAGTTGTATGTGAGAATAAATAAATAAATAAATAAAATTTAGAAAGCTTTTTATGAGTAATTATATTATAACATGTATGTATGAATATAAATATCTGATTATATACATATATAAATTGTTTACGAGGGGGAAGGCAGAGATTACGGATTTCCATTTGCTAAGATCCTGCCTGACACACTTCTCTGGCTTCATTCACTTTCATGACATTCCTTATCTGATTATATATAGAGGTATAATTCTTCTTTACGTGTGTATGTCACTGAGCATCACCTAAACGCCTGGATCGATTTGAAGATTTCTTTTGTGTGGATCCTTGTATAGTTCAAATTCCAGTTGGATCGGGTAGGTAGCACTGCGATCGGTTTATGCAGGCAGAACGACATTTGTCTACTACTATAAGATAATAAATGAATAATATTGACAGCGAGGAAAATTAAAGACGTGTATTTGTAGTAAATACTACGAACTTAAAATGTCAACGATACTAATTTCAAGACCCGCCGTAAGTCTATCATAATATGGGTAGGTGTACATTTATTTTAAAAGTTCGACGCTAAGGATAATCCCTGTGGACACATTTCAACAATAGATAAAACGAATATCTATGCTCTGGACATTTATAAATAGACTTATCGCCGCATGGGCCTACGTCTGAGATCATCTGAGATGAGGAAGGTTAGGCTTCTGTTAGCCTTCTAAGCTAGCATGGTACGTCATTAGCAGACATATCATATCTTATCTTATCTTATGTGGGGGCCAGTCAGTGCAGACCGGCGACACTTCGACCCAGTGGGATCTTTTGTGTCGACACTCTCCCAATAACGACTGCCATAGATGTTCATGGCAGCCGGGACCAACGGCTTAACGTGCTTTCCGAGGCACGGCGCAGGCGATAATTGTCAATCAATACGCACATAATTTCGAAAAGTCATATAACTTCCGAAAATCAGAGGTGCGCGACGTGGGTTCAAACCCGAGACCTTCTGCATTGCAGTCTGTTGGTCTCCCCACTGAGCTATTGCTGCTCTTCATTAGCAGACATAATCGTCTTTCAAAAGTTTATAGAGAACTACACACTAGATATTATGGTTTCCTAATAAGGCTACCCTTCATCATTGAACTAAAGGATTCAATTATTTAATTCGCACTTGACTTTGTAAAAATGTGATGTTTTTATGGTATACCAAGAGCCTCTTTACAAGGCAAATTTATGAATGCAAAGAAACAGTTGCGTTTTCTCATTTACTCGCCATATCATTGGCCATATGATCAAATAAACCACGACATACTCAAAGATCTAAAACACCTCTAAATCGTGTTCCACCATCATGTGTTACCATAAATTGTCCCCATTCTAAACAATTTGAACATAAAATTTAGCTAAAACAGTGCAACAGGAAAAGCTTCCATGTTTATGTGTCGTTCGCACTTTGCCCGGATATTATTGTTCCCACCGCATTTGCATTGCGCACATTAACTGTGCTTTATGGCTAATGTGTTTAATTTTACATCCCCAAGGAATATTATGTGTAACATGAAAGGAGTACTTTTGGAAAATTTAGGTGACAATGGTACGCTTATATTGTTAGAGATTAAATATTGCAATTCGTATTGTCACTGAATGTCATATAAATTGAAAGATTTCTAGTAAGAAGAAATGTTTGAGAGGTACTATAGCAGTATCAACGTCTACAATGTTTTTTTTTTTATGTACCACTAACGTGACAAACAATCATACGGCCCACCTGATGGTAAGTGGTCACCGTAGCCTATGGACGCCTGCAACACCAGAGGCATCACTATCGCGTTGCCAACCCTTTAGGAAAGGAAGTGGGAAGGAGAAGGATCGGGAAGAGGGTTACGGGGTGATTGGGTCTCCGGTACTCTCACTCACCGAACGAAACACAACAATAGGAATACTGGTATTTCACGTCGTTATTCTGTGAGAGGGTAGTCCTTCCGCGGTCGAGCCGGCCCATTCATGCTAAAATCAGCGAGGCAGCTCAAATTAGAACACCTTGGCAGTAAAAGTAGCCCTACAGAAAATTGCAACCAAATAGCTTTCATTTGTGTTCCTGCTGCTGCTATGAGTAGCGTATTCAGGCTCTTTTTTGATAAGGTTACTACAGCATGACATGCCTATAGTACAGTTCCTGCTTAAAAATCTCTAAAACCGACCTGTGGTTTATTTGGGTTACTCTACATCTGGTTTTAAAGGTTTTTTATTCTGTTATATACCATATTGTTACGGTCTTTTAGTTAAGATGGCGATACTCGTCCAATGTTAGTCATCCAATGTTAATTTCTTTTATGTACTGCCTTTCATTTATATCATTTTATATAAAAAATTAAGGCAAGTTCACAAGTCTGGAGTCTATTTGTAAAAAACGACAACAAAGACTGTACATGGTTTAACTATTTAAAGACGGATTATATTATACTTACTTATTTTGTTTACAACTTTTTACTAGTTATATTCGCACTACTTTTATGTCTACTATACTATTCGCAAATTGCTGTTTTAAATATTTGTTTCTAAGTCTACTATACTATTCGCAAATTGCTGTTTTAAATATTTGTTTCTAAGTCTACTATACTATTCGCAAATTGCTGTTTTAAATATTTGTTTCTAAGTATCAATTGTTGTAACGTTTATAAAGTCTACCGTGTCACAGGAATTATGTGTATACATATGACCATGATGTGTAAAAGCAGTCTTAAAAAGCTTTCATTCTTCGTACATAACTGATTTAAAATTCTAGTACCCAATTTACTTCACCGAATTATTCCTTCTATTACTTACACATTATTCATTCACCTCTACAGTCCTTCAGTAAAACGTCTCAAATAAGGCTTCACAAAACGAATGAATCACTTCATTCTGAACTAACAAGCGCATTATAGTCCGTTTACAGGGCCGCCATTACTCTTGCGTCTGTATTAATGACAGGCATCTTGACTGACTTACCTTGCCACGTACCTTTGACGGGACAAGGGAGAAGCGAAAGCAGAGTTACGTTTTTTTTTATTGTATAAGAACTAGCTTTCGCTCTAGGCTTCGCTCGCGTAGAAGTAGGTTAGGTTGGGTTATGATATGTCACTTTTTAAATAGAATATAGCCTACGTTACTCAGTAAGCTTACTAATTGTATAAGATTTATCAATAATTTAGCTAAGCATACAAAATATGTCATATAATTATAAGCATGCAGTGTTTGCATCTAGTAGGATACATCTAGTAGGATACATCTTAATGTAAGTGTATTAAGCTATGATAAATACTTTGTACTATCGTTAGATTGCATCCAGTTTTGCGAACCAATAAAAGATATAAAAAAAAAGAATTTTAAAAATGGATTGAGTAGTTTTTGAGTTAAATCTTTACAAAAAATCAACAAACTTTATAATATTAGTATAGATATTAAGGCAGAGATGAACAGCGATGGGCTAGCGGGGATTACTACAGTTGGATAAATACTATTTTAAGGCACGCACATCCCACATTTTTAATCTATGTGCCCATTAATGGATTATTGTCGTTCGTTTTAACCTTGCATTAACAAAAATAACACGAGGACCGCAGGCTTAGTTTGTATGTGACCACGGCCAGTGCAATCTAGCTGAAACTTAAAGTTTTTCGAAAAGGCACGTAAGTGCTTGAACCGTAATTGCGTTAATCCCGTTTCCTATAAACGATTAGCGAGGTTAAGCAACGTTGGGTGCGGCCAGTCTATAGATGGGTGACCGCTTAGTGGTATTTCATCTGAGCGTCTCCGTGCTTCGGAGGGCACGTAAAAAGTCGGTCCCGGTTGTTGTCAAATTGATAGCAGTCGTTAAGCCATGTCAGAGGCCTACGGGCGGCTTGAACAACTCTTGATAACAGGTTGACCACTAACCACACGAAAAGAAAAGAAAGAAGAAGAATAACATAAAAACAACTGTAATTATGATAAATATGACAGTATATCGAATTTATATACAATTTTTGGTTCTAATTGTTGCGCCTCCTACTCTGCGTGTTTGTGGCCGAAATAGGCTCATGTGTATAATTGAATAAACCCACTACCTCATAATCCTAAGGCGCAAGACATACAGAAAAGACTTAAGATGAGGAAGCGTTACAGACGCGGCGCCCCTTCAATAAATTTTCATAAAAAGAAAAGACAGGGCGCGGACGAGACGCGGACACGACGCTTCAATCAATTTTCATACACAATGTATAGACATTTAGTATGCAAATTGATTGAAGGGGCGCCGCGTCTGCGACGTGTCCTCGTCTTACGTCTCTTCTGTGCGTCTTGCACCTACATCCTTGTTTAATCCATTGAGCTACCGCCGCTACAGCAGAAGCTACCGCCGCTACGTCAGCTGTCAAACTTGGAATTTAATGAACTATTTACTGTATTGTCATCAATACTGCAAGACTGTATACTGCAACACCAATACTCCACGATTATATTACTAATAACCAGCCATGCCTTATTCACTGAACACAGTCCGTTTTAAAGAAAACTCGGTAGAAATTGAAGTAAGACCTTAAATTTTCACCCAAATTATGGCGGCTTTATCATATGCAGCAATATTCATCCGTGTAACTAAGTCTCAGTTCTGCAGAAACTACCTATAAAAAGAAGCAAGATTTGACTTTTCTATTGTGATACTAGTTTTTGCCCGCGGCTTCGCTCGCGTAAAAGTAGGTTTGGCTATGTTAGTAACAGTACTTTTTTAAAATAAAATATAGTCTCTGTTACTCGGTGATAATTTAGCTTTCTAACAGTAAAATAATTTTAAAATTGTTTATGTATTATTAGAGTTAAATACTTACAAACAAACATACAAACAATTTAAATCATTACTCTTTATAATGTTAGTATAGAAGCTCTACAATTTTAAAATAAAATTCGCTAGTAACTCAATACTTAAACCACAAAATGACTTTAACTACCCTCCACCATAATTCTAACCTTATTTCAACAGCAATAGATCTTAAATTTCCCTAACCACACTTATGGTTTTCTACGCAGGTTTTTCTAGGGTCCCACTCGATTCGTTACAATTTTTCTTTGTCACAAAGGGACGGATTTGGGTGAAATTAATATTGTGAGTGCATTACGGCGTATTCATGTTGTTTTTATTGTATATACTGGTAGACGTAGATATGTGTATGATAAGGAAAATTACTGACGGCTGTGTTTCATTCTTACGTTTTAGTCATTTAAGCGTGAAAGTTGTATATTTACTTATTTGCTATTTTAGTTGTATACGTTTTAGAATTACCTTGATGTGCTAGTTAATCTTACTGCTAAATTCTTAAAGAATATTGGAACTTTTTTATTGTAACAATTATAAAAGATGATTAGGAAGAAACAATATAATTCAAGATGAAAGCTTTTAACAAACAGTATGGCTGAATCGTTATGTAAGTGACTCAATAAGTACACAGAAAGTTGTAAGTTGATTAAATAAATTTTTTATTTCGTTTCTTACATTTCAAAAACTATTTCTTTGCCTAAAAATAATACGTATTTCATAATAACATACATATATTTTTCTGGTAGACCTGACTCCATCCCTGTGCGTCCAGAACGGTTAATAGTGGTCCCGGATTAGCCGAGAGAGTAATACCAGGGTTGAGTCGCGGACGGGTACAAATGTCCACGAATATTGGTTAGTAGGTCCGACAGACCCAAGGTAGCCGAAATCTGCTTATAGGAATGTTGGAGGGTTTTATCTACGTAAGGATAATATGGACTAGCAGGGTTTTCTTTTTTCTAGCTTAGGGTTGTCTACCTGTGAAAGAAAATTATGTTTCTTTATTTGTTTCATAATGGTTTTATAAAATTTAATTTAATACGTAATACTAACAGTGGTATATAGGTAGATTTTAACATATTTGTAACCTATTAAGTGACAGTGGCAACTACGACGACCAGTCAGGTTTGGCCTTTTTAAATTATGTCTGGCATTCCAGTAATTAACAGGTTAATGCATGACTTGAGTTTTACCTCTTTTAGTTTTCTTTGTCCACTATGTGACACGAACTATTGCACAGGGAACGTACAAAACCTGTTTATGGTTACGATGCGTGCTATCTGGTCGAAATTTGTTAATTTTTACACAATAATATTTGAGAAGTCCTACTTAGAGGTATGTACATATAGTCGATAAGTTCTGAGAATCGAGCCGATTGAAATCTTCCAGGCATTTCTGGACTTAGTCCTGTTACCGAAAAATAATAGATAGAAAAACTCATTAACAATTTCTCGACCGGGAAATCGTGTACATATTTACCTATAGTAACTATACAGCCTTGTAAAGCAACAAAACGAATAGACGAGGCACATTAAGAATTACAACTATTATTTTTACTTGTAACTGACTAATAGTTTTAATACATCATAGAATCAAGCGACGTGTGTAACGCCCCGCGAGCCCGGATAACGGGACTGTCCCGCGGCCGGGATCACCTTAATCCCGCAGGTGAGCCCGGCTTACGGGATCAGTCCGTCCCTATCTGTCTTCATGATGTATTATCACATTGAGTTCCACCGACAGATGTCTTAGATTATTTGTCAAGTGATATCTATGTTGAACGATATTGGTAAAGTTATGACAGAAGTTCTTTATGTCTAAGGGGAGCTAACAGCTAGGGAATTAATACACTGGGTAACGTAATTGGAAGATTTTAATTGGACTTAATATATCAGTAGACCTACGACAATAAACAGGTTATAGGTCTCTGGACCAAGATCTAGAAGAAGATCCAAGACATCAATGTGGTTTTGGTTCTGCCTGTGCTTCTTGTATATTATTGAAGACTCATAGCCAGTTGCACTCACTGATCGATAAACGATTAGCGAGGTTAAGCAACGTTGAGTGCGATCAGTCTATAGATGGGGGACCGCTTAGTGGTATTTCATCTGAGCGTCTCCGTGCTTCGGAGGGCACGTAAAAGGTCGGTCCCGGATGTTGCCAAATTGACAGCATTCGTTAAGCCATGTTAGAGGCCTACGGGCGGCTTGAACAACTCTTGGCAACAGGTTGGCCACTAAACACACGAAAAAAAAATAGAAGATTGAAGACTAGAGTTTGCTAGCGGCTTCGCTCGCATAAAAGTAGGTTTTTTAAGTTGTTTAAGTTATGTTACTAATAGTGCATTTTTAAATAAAATATAGCCTATGCCATTTGGGGATAATATAGCTTTTATTGGTAAAGGAATTTTTAAAATCGGTTAAATAGTTTTGAGTTAAATTCTTACAAAGCCTCGCTGATTTCAGCATGAATGGGCCCGGCTTGACCGGGGAAGGACTACCCTCTCATAGAATATCGACGTGAAATTGCAGTATTCCTACTGTTGTGTTTCGTTCGGTGAGTGAGAGTGCCGGAGGCCCAATCACTCCCTTCCCCCATCCCACTCCTTCTCCATCCCACTTCCTTTCCTAAAGGGTCGCCAAAGCGTAAGCGATGCCTCTGGTGTCGCAGGCGTCCATAGGCACCGGTGACCACTTATCATCAGGTATGCTTGTTTGCCACCTTAGTAGTATAAAAAAAAAACAAGATATCGAATCCTCTATATAATATTAGTATAGATGTGTTGCGCTTAGATTATAAAGGCATGCAATGTTGTCGAAGGCGATTTCAAGGACAAAGTAAAGACGAGGATGTACGAAAAGAGGCTTGACTTCATCACCACGTCAGCTAGCACCACTTTTCTTTAAGAGGGTAGTACAGCTCGACCAAGCTGGTTAATTCATACCGTTTCCAAATAATAAATTAAGCAGTAAGCTCTTCAAGTTAATTTTGCCTTATACTTGCCCGAATATGTTACAGTTCTACTCTCCTACTAATATTATAAATTATTTTTCTAATCTTAAATAAAGATTGGAAAAATTATTATTGTAGGATTAGGTAAACATGAGAGCATCCATATAGTTTTTAATGTTAATGATAGTTTGTGAAGCTATTCAATCACGCTTAACTGTTGAAAAGATTTGGAGACAACCTGGTACATAAATTAATCATGTATTGAATTACATATATTTATTACGGTATGCATATCCATAGTATTAACACGGATGAAGTCGCAGACAGAAACTAGATTAAACCAAAAGACTATTTAATTATTATTTTTTACTAAACACAACTCTCAATAAGAAACAAAACGCGAAATGCCATTCATTACCCGCAAGACTGCTGTTAACAAAGTAAAATTAAGGTTTACTTCTCAATTGGTTGCGAGAAGAATTTTAAAGTAGTGTCGTCGCAAACAAGGCGCGTGTAAATAAAATTAATTAGTTATTCGAAGCCGTACCTGGGCTGAGCTAACGAGGGGGTGGACTGGGGCGATGTTTCTTGTATTTTGTTCGTTCAGCGAGTCTTCGTCGATCGTGATGGTTGTTTTAAGTAGAACATTTATTGACAATAATAATGTTATAACTATGTTATAACCTGTTGAGAGTGTATTATGAATTATATCTATTAGTGGAATTTTATTTGTTGTGAGGTGAAATAAATGAATATTATTATAATAATGTGGCGTCTACGGTCAAGCTACGTAGCATGGAAAGGAAACAATATAGAGTCGCGTCTATATTGTATTATTTTATAACGCCAAAGTCACGATTTAGGGCATTACATAGAGTTGATCTGCTCTAGGATTGGGTTTATAAAAGGGTTAACCAGTTATGTTTGACTAGTCAGTATAAATGAAGCGGGCCAACAATAAAGTATTGGGTTTTTCTGTTATGAAATCTCAATACCACCCCGGTGTTAGGAAGTTGACGATGTTAGATCCCCCGTGCCTCGGAAAGTACGTGAAGCTGGTGGTCCTGCGCCTGATCTCCGATTACCGCCCCATCAAAGAGTTAGGGAACAGAAAGTGCACTTATGCACTATAATATCTCTTGCGGAGATGGCCAGTCTCCGATAAAATTGACCACCGTGACCGAAATTCGGTCTAGAGAACATTATTATTATTATAAATAAATATTTAATTTCAGTTAGATTTTGTTTTACAGACAAATTGACATTGACAAGTGCATTTCTGTGGTGCTATTCCCAAACTAGCACACAGGTAAAATAGAGCCTATGTTTTGAAATATGACGATGATGATGATTGACGCGTGAGTGATCTCCGGTGTTAAAAGCATCCATACATAGAGTACGCCAACCGCTTACCTTGAAACACCGCATGCTTGTGTCATTAAGAATAAAAAGATTTAGTTAATCTACTATCTCGAAAGCACGGCGTCGTGAACTTAAATACTATCCATTTAGTTGAACGAATTCGGCTGAAACTTGCCTAATATCCACCTAGACATCTATTTAAAGTTTGAAAAGAATCATTTAACTGTAAGTGCGCCGTGAATTGCCCACTCAAAGAACTTCCACCTGAAAACTTCTAACTTGGGAATTTTAATGAAAAAATAATTTCAATTTGTAAAGTCCCGGATCCCGGCCCCCGGGAACTTTGCTAACATCATTACCTTCGCATATTTGAGGAAGAGACACTTCAAAACATTTGCCTTTATGTTTAATTTATGTTTTAACTTGCGATATTAATTTTTTTGAGGTCTGGGATGTAATGTGGTTTTTGATGCAAAACTTTATAAAGTTTATTTGGACGATTCTATTTAGCTCTCTTTTTATCGTATGTGTAAATATAGGGTTTTTTATAATATCGTTACCTTTTATCATAATCATCTATTGTTCGAATTATTGACCTATTTTTGTTAAAATACATGATTAGATTAAGGATTAGAACAATTTTATTGTATTTCCTGTAAAGGGGTTAGTAGCAAGGTAGTGTCCAGAAATGTGGTCGGTAAACCTCAATAGAGACTAACTATGCCTCCTATTATATGAGGTATATAACGTATTTGATGAAAAGCGGGCATCTCTGCACTTAAACCTTTCAATATATGTAACTCTACTGTAGGCGTTTATTATGGCCAGTTCTACTTAAACGCCTGTAATACCTATATATTTTTGGACTCAAATAAAATATAAATGCAGTACCTACACGAAATAACTTGCCGTGACCAGAGGGCAGGTCTTTATTTCGTGGCAAGACTAAGCATTGCTATTCAAAGTGGCATATGATGCGGAGGAATCCTATGGCGCCTATTAGAGGGTTTAACTATTACGTTTTATATTATTACATTTTTTTCTGTTAAATAATCTTTTAGGTATAAATTACTTATATTGTTATTAGTATTAGTTTGGTTCTTAAATAAAATGTATATAGCGTAACATAATTACATTAAATAAATATGATATCACTTAGACAAAAAATAAAAATACATTGCAAATATGTTCTAGAAATAGAAACGTCGGTTTTTGGGACACTGAATATTTTTCAACCATTTTTGTACTAGGATTTATTGGTTTAGTGAAAAAGATACAATACGATTACACAAGCTTCTGTGTATTGTTTGGATTGAACCTAGACATAGTATTTAGAAGACTAATTGTACATGCATCTTAATAATATAATCTTTTTGTGTTTGTTTTTTAATCATTGTTAAATTGTAAAGACGTGTAGCAATTACATTCCTGTCCATTTGATTTTATTTTTTATTATATTACGAATATTTATACATTGTTCATTCAGTAGAATATTATGTGCTATATATTATGTAACTCCAACCAATCTGACAATATTCTGACAAATAGAAAATGTTATTATTATCAGTTGTTTCTCTTTCACGGGTATATTCCTAATACGTTAGGAAAATACGTTATTATTAGTATTATTAACCATTGGGACACCCAAGGCAAGGTGTCTACTCAAACCATTGCGCCAAGTATTGATCTCGTTCTAATTCTCGTGTTTGTACATCAATTTACGTTCGCACCCTTATCAAGTAGGTACTTTGAAAGTAAAAGTTGTCCTATATTCATAGTACACCAATCAGTACAGGTGTTAATCGAAACTTGGCCGGCGAGTTCGGGGAAGTTCGGCAACTGTCGGCGGCTGTCGGGTAAGTTATGACAGCAGTCGAC
Source organism: Catocala sponsa (assembly GCA_963564715.1). Classification (NCBI taxonomy): domain Eukaryota; kingdom Metazoa; phylum Arthropoda; class Insecta; order Lepidoptera; family Erebidae; genus Catocala; species Catocala sponsa. The sequence goes on from OY751334.1 coordinate 7,338,493, forward strand.
CAATCTGACAGATGATCCTTGCTTGTAGGGACTGTGTCTACCAAATTCGTTGTTTAGAGTAAACTTTTATATAGTTATTTATTTATAGATAGGATTTGTTATCTCTAATAACAGAAGCTCTACCATGAAAATGTTTATACGTAACTTCGGGCCGAACGAAATATAAGGTATGCTTACCAAGGAGTTACGTAGGGTTTCTTTATTTCAAAGTTACATTTTCCACTTCTTCGGATTACTTCGTGGTAGTATATTCGCTTAGGACGATGGAAACATCGACATTTGAGTTTTTATGGCTGGCCATATGGTTTTAAGTTGCCGGCCCTTCCTATATTTGCAAAGCACCTTCTTATATTTACTATCATTAGTCAAGCTAAGGAAGCTTAATTGAGTTGGTTCTATGCACTCATTTTTTAATTGGACATCTGGCTGCTACGCTGCAAGGTATATATGTTGTGGATTCGTTCCAGCCACGGGACAGAATTGTGGTCTAGTTACGCTCTGATTCTGAGTGTGCATAGTAACCGTGCGTACATGTTCGTTCCCCGCAAAACAAGAATTATTACTAGTGCGAAAATAACTATTGCGTAATACTTAGCAAAAGAGAAGACAGTATTATAAAAAAGAATAATAATATTTTCTTCGTATTAAAATAATATATATATATATATATATATATATATATATATATATATATATATATATATATATATATATATATATATATATATATATATGTCGACGCAAGTCCATGGTAATTAATAAATGTAATTGTTCTGATTATGAAATCAATCATTGGGTCGAATAAATTGGTTGTTTTTAGTTATTAATTAGTGTTATGATTTTTGGAATGTACTGACTGTATTTTGCGTTAGAATAAAACCTAAAATTAATTGATGAAATTATTATGAGTTGTTTAACAGTTGAAACATTCGCCATTTGTAGACCGGATTTTTTTTTTTTTTTTTTTTTTTTTTTTTTTTTTTTACGTGGGGGAATGCTATGACGCATACCCCTCCGCGGGGGCGGGCGGAGGGGTTATGTCGGACTCGCCGGGGTAAGAGAAAGATGTTAAACAATACAATGGACCTCCCGGAATACCGACTAAACCTACCACGGTGTTCCTCAACAAACCACTGTCGACGGGGCCGCGCGAATCATTTTCACATGCAGTCGCGACCCCGCCGAGGTTACGGCCCGCCGTATGAAACGGCAGGCCACTACACAAAAGATCTACCCGCTGGTACCTTCTACATATTCCCTACTGTCCCCCCTCTAGAGGGGAGACGGACTCGACACAGAGGCGCGCGTGGGAACACGCACGACGCCTCTCGGACCTGGTGCTGAACGGATGGCGGGCAGGCCCACAAAGCCCGCCACCCCCAGGTCAAACCTCATGGTGGCTGGAGGTCGTCTCGCGCCCTCCGGCGCCCGGCTCTGCGGTTGGGGAGAGGGTTTAAACGCTCCCTCTCCCGCTCCGCCGCCTCCTTGATGGAAATAACTTCCTCACAAAAGGAGGCGACGGCGTTCCACGACCTCTCACTCCGGACCATAGACAGAACTACGGCCGGGAGCGAGAGGGCAACCGATCCGACTGCCGCGATCAATTCACGGCGCTGCGATGCCCAGGCGGGGCAAACCGCCAATGTGTGCAGCGCCGTGTCCTCAACAACGTCGCGGCAGTCGCCGCAGTGGTGACAACCGGGCGTCTCTTGCCGGCCTATCCGACACAGGAACCGGCCAAAACAACCATGGCCGGTCAAAACCTGTGTCAGCCGGAAGGTGAGGGCGCCATGCCGCCTCTCCAGCCACTCCTCAAACACGGGACTTACCGCCACGATCGTGGCGTGCCCGGCCATTTGTAGACCGGATGTTTCAACTGAGATTAAGATTTAAAAATTAATTCAATTGTTCATAATTACTTTCGAAATGTTTAGTTAATTTACGATTTATTTTTGTAATTAAAACTAATCATTTAAAGAAGTTGCAATTTAAATGGTGCTTTGACGTTTTCCCGCCCGACGCCATCTTTTAGTTTTAATTTTCGCTGGCACGCGAAACTACGATAGACTAAATGTAAAACCACTTTTTGTTCGAGCGCCGGGCGGTTAAGACGTGGTGAGCTGGTGTATCTTATCTTGTGAGTACCTATCTATTGTTTTATTATAATTGTGATTATAAAACTATTACTTTGATAACCTTCTGGTGTCTTGTGAAATAAATCGTTTAGTGTGTTTTTGGTTGTGTTTTATTGTTTGCGATGAGTGCGCCGAATAGTGAGGGCGGTGACGTTAGCAATGTTGACGTCACTGCTTTTAAGGATTTCTCTGGACCAAACCCCTCGTCATATATATATATATATATATATATAATATATATATATATATATATATATATATATATATATATATATATATATATATATATATACACAACGCCATCTAGCCCAAAATAAGCAGGGCTTCTACTATGGGTACTAGAAAATGGATAAACATAAATATATACTTTTTTATTTGTAAATACATACATATTATACATACAAACACCCAGACCAAGACAAACATCCATGTTCGTGCACACAAATGTTTGACTTGTGCGGGAATCGAACCCGCGACCTCAGGCTTGGCAGTCGGTTACACTAACCACTACGCCATCGAGGCCGACCTTTAATTCTCTATCTACCTAGCTTAAAATGAGTGTTATCTATATGTTGCCACTTGCCGTTGCCATTATCAATCGGAGCTATTTTTTATTAAATATCTAAGAATTATAAAGTAAAAACGTTAAAAAGTTTAATAATGTGTCTCGCGTTTATTACCCGGTTCGGGCAGTTTTTTATTTTGACATGAAATTCTGTATAGCAGTACATAGTTTGGAAATGTGTCCGTTAGACGGCAATAGGTTCCCTGCCCATTACTTGAGATCTAAAACCGTATCTGGCATAATGTGAGTGATTTGCACGCTGTGCCTTCGAGAATAGAGGCGTGAGGCTATATACATAATTATGTATGTATCATACCCCAAAAATTCCTTTACAAGTACAACATATGTTATGATTATGCCACGTTAAGCTCAATATTATAAATGCAAATGTGAGTTTGTTTGTTACGCTGTCACGCCTTAACTACTCGACCAGTCATCATGGAATTTTGCATACACATTGCCTGCCAAGGGTTTTAACCTTTCATTACTACTGTTAACAAATTAGTTCTGTATAGAATATTTTTCATCTTCAACCTACAACATTCGTATTTTAATATCTTGTCGACCGCATCCAACTATTATACACCACTTTTAATATATCAATTATTTATTTTACCTTAATATTCATACACACTTTCAGCAATAACTGTTAAAAATTATGCCGTTTCTTATTACCTGTTTGACGTGAAGACACAGGAACATAGTTAATTTGTGAGGATAAGTTTGTCATCAAACTTAAGGCCATTCTATTTGCGTTTGCCACAGGTGTAGTTATTGTATTAAGTAAGCATATATGTACTTACTTATTACAATAACTACACCTGTATTTGTATATATATATATATATATATATAAGCTGTGCAAATATAAAATGGACGCATTACTTAGCTTGCTCCGCTTGACTATACATACGTGAGTTTAGTTGAACTTACGTAATCAAGCGTATGTATACTCATCGAATTTGGTAAAAATTATTGCCATCGCTTTTTGACGTTGCAAAATCATCAATCAATTATAATATAACCAATACAAGTAAGATATAATAATAATTTTAATAAAACGTTTGAATTTCGATTCGATTGTCGATTTTTAATACATTTTTGGATGCAAACCTACAACGAGTACAAATATAATAATAATAATATTTTTATTGTGGCTCAAATACATACATTAGTATAGTGAGCTTATGTTAGGTGACTACACTCCTCGCTAGTATGACATACAATAATAACATAAGAAATATTATGTGTGTGCGTGTGTGTGTGTTTTATAGTAGGCTTTTAGTGAATTAAAAATGGTAGTCAGAAATATTTTCTTTATTTATTATCATCTCACTTCTCGTATGGTTTATAACTTATCTAGATTAGAAAAATTACCTGCTTTTAAATATTTGGATAAATAATAATCAACTATACTTTTAATTTCAGATACACTGTTCAACAGTCTCCTCTATCAGCAACAATGAAGTCCGCAATCATTATCCTGGTGTTGGCCATCATCGCGTGCTCCGTCACCACATCTAGTGCGGCATGTCCCGATTCCAAAAATTTCAAGGGCACCTGCAACGCGCTCACCCAGGACTGTCAGAACCACTGCACTAACCTCGAGGGAGCTAAGAGTGGACAATGTGTCTACAAGTTCCCTTCGTTTAGATGTAAATGCTGTTACTAACAATGACACTAAATGTGCTGCTATTTAACTTGTTTTTATGTAATACAATATTGTTATAAATCTGGTTTGTTAATAAGAAAAAAAAAAATGTAATATTTAGAAAATTTTGCAATTCCGAACAGTTCGATGAACAATATTATAGTTAATCAATGATACGCGTAGAAATAACCTCACTGCGCTGAGTCAAGCCAGTACAATATAAAATCAGTAGTATTATATTATAATAGTTCATTATATTGTAAAATGGTTATAAAATAAATAATATATAAATAAATAAATGTTTTAGTCTATAATGATAATTATATTTATCACGAATTTTACTTAAGTGTCGTTCATTATCGATTACAGGCCTTTCGTATTGAATATCTAGGCAATTAATCGATCAATCTCAGTAAATGCATTCTGGATAGGAACTACAGCACAATGACCATCTTATTCTCGGGCCGGAACTTGTATAGATGCCAATAGTGTAAGATTTACTTGATGCTTGTAGCTAATTTTACGCACCTGTTCCACCACATACAACACTATAGGCTTACAAGCTAAGTCCGGTACAGGAAACTTGTGTGGTTCTAGCAAAAACTCCAGCTTCCTATGGTTCTAACGTAAACATCCAAACAAGACCTCAGCATTCAAAATTTCTCCGAGACGATCAATGATCAACGGACTCGTTTTCTGTTCGTACCGGATCCATTCACATAGGCCAAGTCAAAAAATGGATGGAGGATGAAAAGAATAGTTGAAAGTGGAAGTACCTACGAAAATGTCCTCTAACTAGATCAAAGGCGTGACAAATTAAGATAATATTGATATCATTAGATTAAGAGAAACAAATTGTTAAAATCAAATGATGAAAATAAATTATTATTATTATTATTAAAAAAGAAAAAAAAACAAAATTGTAGAAAGCAAAAAAAAAAAAAAATAATCATAACATTTTTGATGTTCAATACTCGCGTTTCTCGCTCCGAGTGAATTTGCTCAGTGTGCCTATTACGAGTTTGTTTTAAGTTAACGCAATCGACACGTTTATGATGTTCGGTGCTCCGATTGGCCCGCTCCTAGTTCTTAACCAATCAGAGAGTCAAACGCAATAAATGTTTCGATCGCGATAACGTAAAAATAATTCGCACTAAACAACCGTTTTATCGTAACCGTTGGGTTAAATGAGTGATATATTTAAATAAAATAAAGAACTAGTGAAGTAGAATTTGAATATTGTAATCATTCGTATGATAAGAACATGTTTACGGATGTTGTTTTTATTAAACATTCCAATATCATGGCATCGTCTGGTCAAGGGTCAAGTAGAAGCGTGATTTACAAATAGATTTAAATTTGCTTGATGTCCAAGTAATATTAAGCTCACTCTTTATTATTAAACTGTTCCGCTGCTGGGCACGTGCCTCTTCTCAGTGTGAGATGGGTTAGGCCACAGTCCACTCTTTATAACTTAGACATAAATCAATCTAAAAGATGGCGACGTGGTTTTTGAGGTCACTTTTTCACTGTCACTACATTGAACATGTTGTTTTCGAATCCTACAGGCGATAAAAAAATTATATTGTCCATAAATGGTTATTCCATGTGTGAGTAAACTTTGTGTCTATTAGGTGAATATTTGTAAATTTTGCCCGCTCTGATATAGTACTTGATGCATAGTGCGGGGCTGTACAACCCAATATTACATAGTTGCTCGATTGGGACATCGATCTATATCAAATCGAAAGAAAACAATATAGGTTAAAGAACATCCGATCTTGGGGGTGGTGGGCTTCGTGGGCCTGCTCGCCACTTGATCAGCACCACGTCCGAGTGGTGGCGTGCGTGTTCCAATGCGCGCCTCTGCGTCATTTCTTCGTTCCCCCACAAGGGGACAGTAGAGGGAGTCTTTTTATGTAGTGTCGACGTCAAACAATGTCGAAATATTACGAACGCGATTCGAGTGCGTATGTCAAATGCATGGTTGTGTGCGTGTAGTGTTTTTTCATTAATGTAATGTATTTCTAATGCATATTTTATAAAAATATTAGGATTCGGCCCTCCTTCTCCATATAAACTTCAACTGTGCAAAATTTCATACTCCTCGGTCCGTGCAATTTTCGTAAAAAGGGGTACAAAGTTTTTGCTTCACGTATTAATACATAGATTAGTATTACTATTACTGCGCCACCGAAGAAGTCGTTCCTAGAGCCACACCTCTTACGAGTCCTCATAATCCCCTAACACCAAGCATTAATTGCTTAAAAGGAGACTCCTAGCACAAATATAATGTATGTATTTGAGCCACAATAAATATTATTAATTATGAATCGGCCAAACATGTAAGCGCGAAATAGGTTCTAATGTTTATAATATGTTTTTGTAAGTATTACAAGTGATGGAAAAACAGCCAGTACAAATAAGATATTTTTTGTGAAATAATGAAGCTTTCAGCAACTTTACTTAAGGCAAAGCCGCGTGCAGAGGCATCTAAACAATTACTAACTGTCTCTATCACGGCCATTGAAACAGACGTCCATTATCCACCTTCGTTTAAGCTCGATCCTTACCCCGTAAGTCTAAAATCGTGTTTGATCCGCTTTGGGCCGCACTGAACCAGAATAATCCGGTCACCTGATCCGGTGCGATCCGGTATACCGACGGGGCGACTTGCGGTATGCGCCCGCAGTGTGACGTGGGGACAATGCAAAAGTTCGGTACCTATTCGGTTAGGATTTAAAAGTTGGAGGAAATGTTTATTGAATAAGTAAGCTTATTGGGGATTGTTGGTAAGTGAACGTCGAACGTGGGAAGCATTGTATATGTACTTAATGTATGTTGTCATATAAATAGTGTTACTGGACTTATGAAATGGTAGCATCAGAACTTTGCTGAATTCCGTGACGTGACGAGTAGCGAGCGTGTTAATGCATTTGATTACTAATTTAGGAATTACCATTCTAAGCAGCATTGCAAATTATAAAGTAAAGTAGTAATACGTGAAAAGTCAATTTTGAACAAGCGTTCTAAAGAAGCGGTGGTATTAATTTTTATAGTTATGTGCTTTGGAGAGCATGTAAAGTAACGGCTGTCATTTACATCTTTAATTACCTATCGATAATGAGCAGCGATAGCTCAGTGGGGAGACCAACAGACTGCAATGCAGAGGGTCTCGGGTTCGAACCCACGCCGCGCACCTCTGACTTTCGGAAAGTTAGAATTATGACTTTTCGAAATTATGTGCGTATTGATTGACAATTATCACCTGCTCCGTGCCTTGGAGAGCACGTTAAGCCGTCGGTCCCGGCTGCCATGAACATCTATGGCCAGTCGTTACTGGGAGTGTCGACACAAAAGATCCCACTGGGTCGAAGTGTCGCCGGTCTGCACTGACTGGCCCCCACATAAGATAAGATAAGAAACCTGTCGATACGAGGAGTTAATACCCTCAAATGATCTGTCTACTAGCTTTTATTAAAATATTATCTTTGGATTGCGATAGTCCTTTTGCTGTCCTGAAAAATAAATTCAAAAGTTATGACTTACTAGATGTTCCCGCGGTTTCACCCGCGTTTATCGTTACTGTGCCGCCCCCGTGGGTCGTAGCGTGATGTTATATAGCCTATAGCCTGCCTCGATAAATAGGCTATCCAACACTAAAAGAATTTTTCAAATCGAACCAGTAGTAATCACGCAGAATAAACCAGGAGAAACATCGTTTGTACTATGTCTGTAATGGGTAATTATTTTGCTGCGATGTTATTTTAAAACTGCTATATCTCCTAAGATATTCATTGAAATCGAATGATGTACAGGGCAATTTTGTTTTAAATTAAATACTTATGACGAATAACATATTTATTTGGATAAGGATTAATATCATGTTTATAAAAATACCTTCGCAAATAATGCATTATTTTAGAACAAATTTCGTTAGCATAAAAATGGTTATAGTGAGCCAACCTTAAAAGATAGACATATGCTGTCGCGGACTTTTTTTTAGAACTTTTAAAGGGGAACAATTCTGTCATACATGATTTTTGCGAAACTTTAACTGTTTACGCAGCGCACGCAGCGGAAGCTCTCAAAAGGAAAAAATACTCTCCGATTTTGAAACATTCTTCATTGGTGCTCCGCTCCTATTGATCTTAGCGTGATGATATATAGCCTATAGCCTTCCTCGATAAATGGTCTATCTAACACTAAAAGAATTTTTCAAATCGGGCCAGTAGTTCCTGAGATTAGCGCGTTCAAGTAAACAAACAAACAAACAAACAAACTCTTCAGCTTTATAATATTAGTATAGATTTCTGTTGTGTGCTTAAATTTGTAATAATAACTTATATTTATTTAACTTTTGACTTCGTTCATAAAAAAATCCTTCATCAACAACTATAATCTTTTGAAGAGGGGCCAAAAAGGGGTGCTAAAAAATTTGCAAAAGGGGTACTGGAATACCTGGCTAATTCATGCAAACGAATGCAAGCCAATTAATTAAGAGCAGTCTGACTGCGTTCAGAAATCTGCTGCCGCCACCAAAACTGAGACGGGATGGGTTAGGGTGGTTCTAGACGAGGGGTCCCTAGTCGCTGCGATTACTTTTAAATATTTTGATAGTGAAGTCAATGGAGAAATGTACCAGTTGTTTTTCATATTTACGTAAAGTTAGTTATGTGACTAGTTTTGTCTTCTATTATGCAAGTAATAATAGGAAAAGTTTATGCATTGTATTACTTTGTATTACTCTTTGCAACGTGTAGGTACCTATATTTTTTGCAAATTCATCGTTAAACAACGGAGGCCATTTAAATTAAGATGAAAGTTAAATAAGTGTCAGTCTTGTTATTTCTTAAGGCAATATTTATTTTGTCAAGTAGAATGCGGCTTTTTTATATCATCATTGTGACGGTGGAATTCATTGTTTGACGTGTAATAGCTGCTTACTATCATAAGTAACTTGACCATTACAAAAACATTGAAAAAACTGAATCAAATACAGTCAAACTAATCGCAAATATCACTTATGGACCACACATATTATTGACTCGTGTAGTAATCAAATTCACAACGTAAATCACAGAAGTGAAGTGATCAAGTAAACTAGTGAACCAAGCCTCGATGGCGTAGTGGTTAGTGTAACCGACTGCCACGCCTGAGGTCGCGGGTTCGATTCCCGCACAAGTCAAACATTTGTGTGCATGAACATGGATGTTTGTCTTGGTCTGGGTGTTTCTATGTATAATATGTATGTATTTACAAAAAAAGAAAAGGTATATATGTATGTTTATCCATTGTCTAGTACCCATATTACAAGCTCTGCTTAGTTTGGGCTAGATGGTGTTGTGTGTATGTGGTAGAATATTATTATTATTATTATTATAAGCTGAAAGTGCTAATTAATTATTAAAATCTTGTGTATTACTTAGACACTATTTAACATTTAAAATATTAAGATAAGTAGGTAGTTATAGGTGCCTATGGATGCCTCCAATACCAAGATCATCACTAGGACAATGATCCGCAAATAACGGGTTGCCGTATATGTTAGCTAATGCTGCAAAATTCATGTTGTAGGCTCGTATAAAATGTTATTCGTTCACTTGTAGACATGAGCCTTAGTGAATTATTATGTCCCGAATTATCATATTCAGCGTCAATAAATCTTTAAATTATACTTACGTACAACAACGGTCTGGGTGTTTCTATGTATAATATGTATGTATTTACAGAAAAAAAAGTATATTTGTATGTTTATCCATTGTCTAGTACCCATAGTACAAGCTCTGCTTAGTTTGGGCTAGATGGTGTTGTGTGTATGTTATAGAATATTATTATATTATTATTAAGCGTATAACAGTTTTCTTACGAATAGGTACGGTCTAATTTACATTGCTATTCATAAAGAAAATGTTGTCATATAATAACTAAACCGAGCAACGCGCATCGGTATCATTCCGTCTGGAGTACCCTGTACTGAAATAATTAATACTGCAATATCTCGTCTTTCTGCAATGAGATTCTGGAGAGATTAAGGTGTTTCATTATACTGATTTATCATCGCGGGTGAAAATAAAATTCGTCTAGATAGAATGGCGGTAAATTTTGTTCTATTATTAGTTATGTGTAAGTAACATTTTTTAAGAAATTGATGAATATTTTGTTAAAAAGGGTTACTGCTTCTGTGGGTTATTCTAACATGTTTTACTAATATGATACATACGTTTCTAATGGGGCATTTAAGGCTTTGATTATCAAATACTTTTGTATCAAAGGATTGACACGTGTTGAAGATTTGATCTTCTAAAATCTTAGTTTTTTTTCATATTTGAGAATTTGAGGTAAACATATATGCACCTATACACCTATATATATATGTCGGAGGAAGCTATGAGTCGGGTTGATTGTTATTTACACGTATAATTCACAATATAAATTGTCTACGTCTTAATTACTTTTAAAATTCTTAATTTAATTTAATTTGATTTGTTAAATTATTCTATAGCTCATAAACATTATTAATCTAATAAAAGTTATGAATATTGTAATTCACGTAACGACCAATCAGAGCAGAGCGCGTGCTTGAGTGGGGTCGAGGCGCCATCTTTACTTTAGGAGGGCCGACAGTTGTTGAGACACATTTGAGCGATAGCGACTGATCGAGTCGGAACGTTGAGTTGTGAGTTGTGTAAAAAGAAGTAAGATCGGTGCCCTGAACCCACTGCTCGGTCTTAACTGTTATTTTTCATTCGACATTATTGTGAAGTGAAAATACTGTTTATTCTAAATACAAATAGTGTAAAACCGGCATCGTTGTGTTTTGTGCTCGCATATTACCCAGATAACGCCCAGTAAACCCGCAACCACTACTAACGTTGCCATAGAGAACAATACATCTCCGACATCAGAAGTGGGATCTGAACTCCATTCTCACTAGTATATTACGTTTGAGATGCAGCAAAGGAATATGATGCAATTGATCGAGCTCAACAAGCGAGCGCCGTGTGGACAGCTGCGAGATGGTCTCTGTGCTGTTAGTTACAAAAATCCGGTGAGTCGTTTTCATTTTATTTCGATTCCGGGGCCGAATGTTCTCTTGTGTAATTATTAATTAATTGTAGCAGACATATTTAAACGCACTCGTTATGATAATTCTTTTCAAATAACTGTTATTGATAATTCCGCTATTTGTTGTACCGAGGAACTCTGATGGAGGTTATTTTTAATAAGAATAAGCTTGCAATTTTGTTCCATATTCTACCCGAATATGTTATAAAACATGAGGTTATAATAGGCCGTGATATTTTAAAATAAGGATTTACAATTACAATAACTTAGTTACTATTTGTGAAGTACCTTCAGTAGGTAATTATTTTTCATAATGTTGATTTCGAGGTCTACTCGGACAACATGCGAATGTTAATGTTGTTTTAGCTTAAATTTCATCGTAAATGGTTAACGAAAAATGCGTGTGATTATTCGGCTAATCAATCCAGATCTTATCGTTCAACATCGTCCATGCCAATTAAGCTTAGATAACAGGCAGGTTATACGTACTAAAATTAACGAATAATAATTGTTACAAGCTAGAAGTATTGGTCCTAGTTGTTAGACTTTCGCGAGTCCCGTTCTATTAGTCAAAAAGCGCAACGGTAGTGATCGTATAAGTGTGGACTATCGCGTACTTAATAGAAATACTGTGCCAGATGGTTTTCCTTTGCCTTTGGTTTCGAATTTGTGAGTCTGTTTGGTGCTTAGTTTCTTTAGCTGACTGACTAACAGTGGCAAAAATGACAGCAAAGATTACATAATTGTTATTACTGACGCTTTTAATTAATTGTTTTATTGTTTCACTAGATTTTGCCTGCGTCTTAGTTCGCATAAATGTTGGTTATGTTGAGTAAGGTTATATTAGTTACAGTCCTGGATAAAGTCTTACAAGTTACAAGCCCGACAGGCAGTTAGTGGCAACTAAGGGATGCAGAATTTTAGTCCTTGGTTATACACAGACCTGATTTCAGTTATGTACCTATAGTGCCACAAGCCTTTCGGTGGTCTGTCATTAACTATGTTTACAAGCTAGTAAAGCATCTTGGGTAGGAAAAGATGTCTGTGACTACTATTATTTTAGTCACATAATAAATTTCTCCATAATGTTCTCGAAGATATGTGAAGTCTGCCAAACTGCACTAGGCCAGCGTGGTGGACTATGGCCTAACCCTTCTCACATTGAGAAGAGGCCCGTGCCCAGCAGTGGGACAGTTTAATATAGGGCTGATATTTTTTTTTTTGTTTGCCTTTCTATGGGCTATTAAGGCCTACAGGCGTACAGGACTAGTAAGGCCCTTAAGGCGAACGTTTCTTTTTGGTACTCAGTTGCGTATAGTCGCTGACTAAGGTCTATGTTTGCCAGCAAACATTTTAGAATTTTGTGGGCCCAACTGTATTAACTTTCATTTGAATGCTACTGGTTAAAATGGTAACGCGCAGGTTACTTTAGAGGTAATACTATCCTATGTAGAAACGGCGTGATAAGTAGTAGCAGGATGCGTTTAGAGCTAAAGCAGGCGAAGTTTAGAGCTAGCATAAGCTGGACGTGTACCGCATGACAAGTGATAGTCATCTTGAACTTTTTATCTCTTATCTTATGTGGGACCGTCAGTACAGACCGGCGACACTTCGACCCAGTGGGATCTTTCGTGTCGACTCTCTCCCAGTAACGACTGCCATAGATGTTCATGGCAGCCGGGACCGACGGCTTAACGTGCTCTCCGAGGCACGGAGCAGGCGATAATTGTCAATCAATACGCACATCATTTCGAAAAAGTCATATAACTTCCGAAAGTCAGAGGTGCGCGACATGGGATCGAACCAAGGACCCTCTGCATTGCAGTCTGTTGGTCTCCCCACTGAGCTATCGCAGCTCATCTTGAACTTTTAATACGACATGTAGCGCGACCTCTGGACCTTTCAGTAATTAACGATATTAAAGTAGCAGTAGCTATTTAGAAAACGAGAGAACAAGCGGCAAGGAACTTGGTTTGACTGTAATATAGCTAAACTAATAAAATTCCCGAATGGTGATCTAGTTCTGACTCAAAATGAAAAAAAAACCGAGTCAAACTCTGTTGAATCCTGAGTATGCCATTTAACATTGTGAAATTGCTTGATAGAGGCCGTTTATCTTTTGAAGTCCCTTACTGGCAACTGAACTTACAAGTACGCTAGCGTTCGTATAAGACATATGCCTTGAAGTGAAGTTCCTTCCGAATTAAACTGCTGTGATTGGGAATCCGATGTTGAGGACATTAGACGAAGGTACCTTTGGGAGTACGTAGACACATACCTTGGCTACTTGGTGGCACTGTACGCACTTGTCTGTAGTCGTAACTGCAACTCAGATGTGAGTTGTTCAGGGGGCGATGTGCAGCTGGTGGTGCAGCGATGACGTGGGTCTCGGAGGAGACTTTTGTTGGTGGTCGTATCGCGGGAGGCGATAGCGGTATGGGTGACTGCGGTCACTAGCTGTTGAAAAGGCCATGTTATGTCATTGTATGTGATCGAGATAGGTTAACTTTTGATCGTTGGTTCATTTGATTTTGCGAATGATCTTCACTGAGAGGATAAGACATTTAACTGTTGCAAATAAATAAAAAAGTTCCCTTAACACAATTTCATCAGGTAGGCCGAGGTTAACAGTTTACTCCAAGATTATTTCTTGTTCACAGATGCACAATGGGACGTTGCAGATCAATGTGCGATTTGATGGCATCAAGGCTCAATTAGTTCAGCTTTCTAACAAAACAAGGAAGCCGCGAATTGGCTAAGCGAGACAGTGCTACAATTGTATTAACAATGCGCCGCAACAACCTAAGGATGTCGGACTCCAGAAGAAGCCACTATTGAATAATAATACTGCAACAAAAAGAAATGCCGCATCGCGACGCACTACCCGAAAAAGCAAGTCTATGCAAGTTTGGAGCATGTAGACCGTCGAGTAGATGTTTGTACAATGCAGCCAGTTATGGATCACGTTTTATAAAGCCCGGTGAGAAGTTTTCATGTTGTTTCGATGCAGGCGCAGCCCAGGCAAAGTGTAGCTAACTGATTAGCAGGCATAGGACAAGAAACATTTACTTTTAACTATCGAAGTGTGTCTGTGTCTGTGTGGCGAATAGTCTCTTTATAAGATATCCTAGCAACATGGTGGTTATTAAGGTTTAGTTAGCTTTGCGAAAGGCAAGGTGGCCACTGAACGCGAGGTGGCCATTAATAAAAAAGTCTGGTTGTCATGCTTCATGGTAGGCGAGGAGGCCACTGAAGTGAGGACATCTGGTTGACATGCTTCATGGTAGGCGAGGAGGCCACTGAAGTGAGGACATTAAAAAAAGTCTGGTTGTCATGCTTCATGGTAGGCGAGGAGGCCACTGAAGTGAGGACATTAAAAAAAGTCTGGTTGTCGTGCTTCATGGTAGGCGAGGAGGCCACTGAAGGCGCGGTGGCCACTGAAGGCGAGGTGGCCATTGAAAAGTGAAATTAGTAGAATAAGAGGCAAGGTGGCCATTTAGATGTTAATAATAATATTCTACCACATACACACAACACCATCTAGTCCAAACTAAGCAGAGCTTGTACCATGGGTATTGTTAATAATTCAAAATGTGTAACGCAATAAACGGCAAGGTGGCTGTTTCGATACTACTGACTTGATGTAGTATGTGGTATGGTCGTATGGAGTCTATTAAGAATTAGATTCGGTAGCGAAAGGCTTATCATTATAGAGCACCTATTCAATGAAAATATCTAAAATGAAGTTGTTGCGCAGAAGATAAGATGTACACGATCTCCTTCAGTAGGTCAGGAGTAGGTCAGGAGTGGCCGAACTATACACCAGTATCTCTTCCTTTTTTTTCTGCAGATAACGATGATGTGCGGTCTTCAACAACACCCGAGGGCGTGTGATATGTCAGGACGGCCGTGTCGGAGGAAGCTATGAGTCGGGTTGATTGTTATTTACACGTATAATTCACAATATAAATTGTCTACGTCTTAATTACTTTTAAAATTCTTAATTTAATTTAATTTGATTTGTTAAATTATTCTATAGCTCATAAACATTATTAATCTAATAAAAGTTATGAATATTGTAATTCACGTAACGACCAATCAGAGCAGAGCGCGTGCTTGAGTGGGGTCGAGGCGCCATCTTTACTTTAGGAGGGCCGACAGTTGTTGAGACACATTTGAGCGATAGCGACTGATCGAGTCGGAACGTTGAGTTGTGAGTTGTGTAAAAAGAAGTAAGATCGGTGCCCTGAACCCACTGCTCGGTCTTAACTGTTATTTTTCATTCGACATTATTGTGAAGTGAAAATACTGTTTATTCTAAATACAAATAGTGTAAAACCGGCATCGTTGTATTTTGTGCTTGCATATTACCCAGATAACGCCCAGTAAACCCGCAACCACTACTGACGTTGCCATAGAGAACAATACATCTCCGACATAGGTAATATATATATATATACCTATCTACATGTTTAAAAAGTAACTTTTATTGATAACATCGTAGCTCCTAAACAAAGATAAAAATAAAGAAAATCGGTCAACAAACAGAGAAGAAATTGGTACTGAACTGTTTTGTGTTTGCATATTTATATGTAGATTATAAAATAATTTAATTGTATCTAACTTACTGAGCAGCAATTTCCTCACAGTATGTTAAGTGTAGTCCTCACTCACACATGGACATGCACCTCATAAATACATACACATACAGTAATAAAAATGAGTTCTGCGTCGAAACATTGCTTGTGGAAATAAGAGTGAAATTGTGTGTTTAGAGGCATCGTGCGCCCGCCCTGCCACCGGTCTATAACATTTGTTACGAGCACCTAGTGTTGGACACTATCGATAAACGAATAGTTATAACTTTACAGTTCTGTTATGGAAAACATATGCATGCAATGATAAATCTTTGATTTTTATTTACAAGATATAAGTTAAAGTAATAATGATTTACAATAAGGTTAACTATCGGTCTGTATTGAGGCAGGCTAGCACTTGTAGCAATAGCTTTATTATGATCTTTCCTGTTTTTTATAACGAGAAAAAAATAATATCCATAATAAAATAAAAAATAATATAATAATAAGGTTTATTAATCCATAAGAATTAAAATAAATGGAGACTGAGCTAAAAAGAAAACAGTGAGTTAATAAAATAAGACATATTACAAATCTAATTACTTAAGATCTTTAAGCAATGAACTAAGAGGTTGTTATATTAAAGTCTAAGATCTTAAGCCATCTTTGGTGTGTTTACCTAACTATTAAAAAAGGTTCACAACAGTTCATAATTTCACAACATCGATAAATTATATCGATATATGAATACAGAGCGCGCTCGTTGAGTTATGCAGTCTGGCGTCTACCGAATATCGATGAATTATTGTGCTATTTTCGTTACATCACTGGCTCCCGGGAAAACGTATTGAATGCACTCATACTTCTGAATATCGTCATATATTATGGGTTTGCTTCACCTGACAACAGAGGCATTATGTTGTGTGTATATTATATTACAAGTTAGTTTTGTGAACATTGCTAAATACTATGATTGAAGAAAGACTGAATATTCACTTGCAGATGATAAACGACTGCTTTAGGCTGGTTTTACAGTCACGCTGATCGTTGGCGCTGACAGATCAATATGAATGTATTTAAAGCAATCGTTCCTGAGTCACGCCGATGGCTCAGTGCTGACATGCGTTGGCGTCGGGCCGTGCGCGGCCGTACGCATCTACCGTCGGCGCCGCTGAGCGCTGAGCGCTGACGCGCTGGCATAAAACAGTGAGCGTTGCATTGTCAGTTTGTCACACAGAACGCACGTGCCGATGAGTACTGTCATGTCGCAAAATATAGACACTGGCCGTGTCATCGATGAAGTTAGATTGAAAAGATGTTTATGGGATGCTTCGGACCAGTTTTACAAAAACAAAGATGCACGAATGAAGGCTTGGGATGACATTGTGTTTGCATTATTTGGAGATGTACCACAAAATGAAAAAAACAATGGGTGCACGCCGTAAGCTGTTACAGGATAGTTTATCCTGTAACTTCACTAGAAGCTCGTCAAAACTTTTCGATGTCATGCGAAAGTAGTTAAAGACAAGTTCTCTGATTATTCATCGGAGCTCAACTCTCCATATAATGAGATAAATGTTCCACTAAGTAATCTCTGAGCAAGTAACGGATGAACATATTGCTATCTTTTAGGTTGTCTTTTTTTTCCATAAATAATACGCAGCAATAATTTTCACAACCGACATCGTGCGTGACTGTACCTGGCAGTAATCGGCGTGAGCTAAAACGTCTCGAGCTGACAGGTCGGCGCTGACAAGCTACGCGCCGACGATCGGCGTGAGAGTAAAACCAGCGTTATTAGTCCAAAAAAAGTTTGCGAGCTTTAATTCAATATTCGGACAAGTGCTGTCGTTTTAATTTTGCTAGTTCATTATTATTTTGTTAGGATATATGCCTGGTGGATAGTTATAGCTATCATAATAATTATAATGAAGAGCGAACTAGTCTTCTATTACGTAGTGACTAGAAATGTATGATTGCCATGATGGTAATATATGGATAGTATTATATACTTTAGAGATTCTTCGGCAGGCGTATCAATGAAAGCTAGTAGCGAAACAACAACTAAATATAAATAATATTTAAGTGCGAATGAAATCTAATACTACGGGCTTATGTTGGGCTTATTTTCAGACTTTGTCGTACTATTAAGAATTCTCTACAAAAAAATGACAATCTTAAAATGTGGTTATCTTTACGTTGGAGGTAGGTACTTCTCCAGTATAGCTGTTCGATGCGTAAACCTAGATAAATATATAATTTAAATATTGTTTGTTACTTTTAGGGGAAGATGTTTAATCATATAAACACATAGGTATATTCCAAATCTTATGACTACATAGTTTTGTTACACCATCTTCATAGATCACATATATAGTTAGATATATAAGCACATATAATATACAAGAACAAAAACAAAGAGCGGGACTGAAACAAAACCTCCCTCTTGATGGCCACTACCCTCGATCAGATAGAGCACCTTGAACGAATCGCTTATCTGCGCTGATAATCTCAACCCCATCCATCCTCGTCACGGAAAGAGCTTCTGTATCGCTATTGTATTGTTAGGTATAAGCTTTTTGTAATAGCTTACCTGTAGTAAACTCATAAAAAATACATTTATTTGGCGCAACTTTTAGTTATGGCTTTTTAAGCGATCAGTAAAACAATAAATACTCTACATACCACACGGTTTATAAAAGAGACACTTATGTTAGTATTTTGGTTTAAGCAAATTTAAAATCTATTGCAATTACTTAACACAAACATAATATTAGAATTATAGTCTCACAATTAGAGTTCAAATTGCCTAACTTCCAAATTTTGAGTTACCTGTTTTATTAAGAGTGCGATATGTGTTTTTAAATTAAAGGCAATACGTTTGCTTTTTACTAAGACGGTGGGCTAGTCCTCAATCAAGTATCTATCTGTTAACCTTAAAGTATGCTTATGTATAAAAGCAATAAGGTTTTTAAATAGAATATACATATTTAGATCGAACATAGCTAATGAAATGTGGATTCAAATATAATTACCGGAGTAACTAATAAGAGCATTTGCTTCTATTAATATAATTTATGTACAAGTAGATAATAGTTCCACAACTAAGTCTATCTCGTAATGGAACAAATAACTAAATTTACGATTATCGGGTTCCACTAGATGAGATTACTTTTTGTAGATCTTTTAGTTACAATCATATTAGAAGAGGCATATATGTAAGAACAATTTCTCCACAAATAATCTATGAAATAGAAACGAAGCCAGGAAAACGACTGGCCATCGCACTTGCGCTTTCTACTACATCTCTGAACAAACTAGTCTATCCTGCTAATTAAAAATCCCCCCAAGGTCCTTGCACGATACTTAATAGATATTTGTAACTACATAATAGACCTCTCAACTTATCTTAATATTTGTGTTTACACACAACAAGCCAGCAAACCCTTCAGTACCACCATAACACTACATATTTATACATCTCTTATCACTTAAGTACAAATAAATTCGTGCTTAGCCATATCTGAGGCCATTCGGCGGTCGAAAAACTGTGTCTCGGCCTCACGTACCCCATTACCTACAAACTAAACGACTGCCGGACCTCATTACTGGCGTCTTAGACCCACCCCCGACGAGTGGGGGGTTGCGGGAGGGAACTAAGTGACTCCGAACGGAAATAAAGGTGCACGCGACTGGAGGTAATGTTAATTGAATTTCTGCAGACGCTTGGACTAGGGACGGGGTGTGGTAATGTCGATAAAATAATAACATATTATAAATGGTTGGATCATTGAAATTCATTATTAAATAATTGCTGAGTTCGTTACAATCAACGAATACTGGCCCAAGTAAACCCATGTTCTGCACATAAACAAATAAAAAAAAGGTTGGCATTTGTCAGTAGTAAAACATTATATTTCAATAATATACATAGGTACATAGACTCACACCCCTTTATCCAAAGGGTAGGAAGAGGTGCCTAAGACCCACATTTCAGAGTATTCTTGGAGCTAAAGCCTTACAAATAAACAATTATTAACAAACTTAAAGAAATCCAGACTCAATAAAGCTTGATCTTGATGACATTTTTTTACTTCGTACTAAAATCCTACCCGCAGTACTGAGCACATTCCGCGGAGAGAATTTATTACATACTTATATTTCCACATGCAGAGAATTTTGATTATTAAATATTATAATATATTAATTATGTATAATAATTTACCGATATTAATTAATTAAGTATCGATATTTGAACTTCACTATTAGCCGACTGGCGAGTGATACGCGCGGCGGTCGCGTCGCACGCAAGATTAAACGTCACAAACCTTCAAGATATTTCCACCAGGAAAAAGGGAAACACCTGTACAGTCACCATCACTCTTATTGATAGAAATTAAGGTTTAAATTGGAATGGCTGAAGAGTAAAAGCAGTTTGGTAAATTAAGAGTCACTTGCAGAGGACCGTAGTCATAATATTTTGTATTGTGTTACAATTATTGGGAAGAAAATTAAAGTTAAGACGCATTTTGTACTAACGAAAATGTTTAATGATTTTTATTTTGCGTTAATGATGTAATTTACGACTAAACGCTTGCTTTATCACGATAGTACTTAAATATTATGACGATACGTACATATTATAGTGTTTTATCAAAGAAAGTCATGTATCATGTCATGTTTATCAAGGTGATGTGGCTTTTAATCCTGTATGGGACGAAAATTTATATGATTTACAATAAGTTTGGAAGATTTTGTATTTATTGAAGTAATATTTAGGATCAGCTTTAATTAATTGTAATAAAATATTATTACGATCGTCGATATCTATCAACAATATAACAATGGTACATTGAAAAAAAAAAGATTAATTCATTCGTACCTCACAGATAACGTAAAGCTCAGTCTTAACTGCTAAGAATTACGTACACATTTGCAAAACAATAACAAAAATAATGACACATAATAAAATTTCATTATTATATTTGAAATAACGTACCAATCGACGTGTTAAAATGGCCGCCACCGATTTTGGCGGCAATTCCTTTGATTCCACCATCAATTCCCGCCTAAGTAGAGGTGCAGGTTCTGAGGCACGTACGGAACGCGTAATAGTAGTTTATTACAGGTAATAGGGATTGAGTGCCTTATGATGTATAGGAGAGTTAAGTAATACAAAGGGTGGAATGAGTTATGGTGATAGTACGTTTAATGTTGATAGAAAAGGATTTGGGCACAGTCACTTTGAGTATGACTGCGTGGTTGTTTAAATTTCTGCAGTTGCATTAATAAAGGATTTTTTGTATTAGTGTATTTATTTTTGCATGTATTATCAACATACTGCTTTTGGTCTAAGCCCGAGCGACTACACTATCCGCATCTCAGATTCATTTTATCTCTAAAATCGTCATCTCACATTCTTCGGTTTTCTCCTCTACAACTGACCCGATTTTAATATTTTGTATAATACTAGCTTTTGCCCGCGGCTTCGCTTGCGTAAAAATAAGTTAGATAATATTATGCTAGTAACTGTACTTTTTTAAAATAAAATGTAGCTTATGTTACTTGGTAATAATATAGCTTTCAAATGGTGAAAGAATTTATAAAATCAGTTGAGTAGTTTTTGAGAAACAAACACACATAATATTTCTTCTTATTAATATTAGTATACAAATCGTCTGCGTTTATCTTCACGACACTACTGCAGTTAGTGGGTTTCCTACCCACAATCTCAGGATCGCAAGACTGATGAGTTGGACTACCGTCGTTTGTTAGAGAAGGATAAAACAAAAAATAAAATTCGAGAAGTACAATCAAATTGTTTAATATAAATAAATAAGAGCTAAAAAAATCACCCTTCAAAATATCCGAAAATCTAAACGCGGAAAAACATCCAGCAAACAAGGATCCCATAGTACAAACAGAAACAGTAGCCTGTGAAACAAGTCAAACACCTGAGCTGTTTGCTAACGGTAAAAGGTGGTATCCGGTTGCTCCCCTGATTGTGGGTCAGGTTACCAAACTAAAACAATACGAGAGCCCGAGAGTCAATTGCAAATGGACGACTGTTTCGAGATAAATTATGACGCTTAAGATTTTTCTTGGCGTGTGTTTTCATAATATCTATGTTTGAGATTCCTATACTTATAGTAACATCAACAGGTCGATCGTCTGTAAATATGTCATAACTAAGAAAAAGTCTTTGTAATAGCTATAGAAGAGAAAACAATATTTTAAGCATTTTGTATCTCTGTATGTTTGAATGCGGTTTCGACAGTTGTATTGCTGAGCGCCGCACTTAAAATTCGGTTGTTGTTTTATCTTAATGCGTTGCTTAAAAGGCATGTATTATGTGTGTAACTATCTGTTAGATGCAAAGAAAGTAAAATATACAAAGTTGCAAGCAAGTTCTAAATATAATTAGAACAGTTGACTGTATTTTTAGGTAGTGGTATGTTAATATTATACTCGTAATTATTCGTCTTATTGATTTGTGCTTTTATTTTGAAATTTGGAATAAAAACAGCTTCATTCAACCTACAAAAATATACACAAGCATATGATAAAACGAAAAAAACTATTGTTAATGAATTAGATTAAATTTTGTGCCATGTATAATATAGTAAGCTATATGTATAAAAGTTAAGATTAAATCTACATATTCTGAAGGCGGTTTCCCACGTACCGTAATATTACAGTTTACTTATGTGTCATACCCACCGTGATTGGATCCACCCACCACGGAGTAGTATTCCTACTGTTGTGTTTCATTCGGTGAGTCAGAGTGCCGGAGGCCCAATTACCCCTCTTTCCCCCATCCCGCTCCTTCTCTTTCCCACTTCCTTTCCTAAAAGGTCGGCAACGCGCAAGTGATGCCTCTGATGTCGCAGGCGTCCATAGGCTACGGTGACTACTTACCATCAGGTGAGCAGTACGCTTGTTTGCCACCTTAGTTGTATAAAGAGCAGCGATAGCTCAGTGGGGAGACCAATAGACTGCAATGCAGAGGGTCTCGGGTTCGAACCCATGTCGCGCACCTCTGACTTTCGGAAGTTATATGACTTTTCGAAATTATGTGCGTATTGATTGACAATTATCGCCTGCTCCGTGCCTCGGAAAGCACGTTAAGCCGTTGGTCCCGGCTGCCATGAACATCTATGGCAGTCGTTATTGGGAGAGTGTCGACACAAAAGATCCCACTGGGTCGAAGTGTCGCCGGTCTGCACTGACTGGCCCCCACATAAGATAAGATAAGATAGTTGTATAAAAAAAAAGCTTGCACCAGTGCACCATAGAAAGAGGGTCTTACGTAATGGCTTGTAGCAGTGCGTCCACGACTAGTCGATAACTATGAGCTCAAACTATCGAAAAAGCTGGTGGATTCGTGGTTGCATAGCACTTGCATTTCAACCACCGCCGTGGTTATCAGTGATCGCAAATAGTAGATTAACTATTGTGTTTACTGCATGATAGGCTGGTTTAACGTGCTTGGCGATTCGTGGTATACTGGCTTCCCACCGTTTGTTTTTCAAAACAAGTCAAATGCCATCTTTAATCTACTTTTTAGATTAAAAGTGCTTTAAAGTTTCATTAATGACTAAATTTCATAATATTATTCTTATGTAAGATGCAATAAGGAATACTGTGATTAGAGAGAGATGCGGCATGAAAGTGGATATAGTTACAAGAATAGAAAAGGGTATGTTAAGCTGGTTTGGACATGTAGAAAGAATGGACGAGGAAAGACTGACTAAGAAAGTTTACAAGGCTAGTGTAAATGGAACAGTCGCAAGAGGAAAACCTAGGCGAACGTTTCTCCTCGATCAGATCGGAGGCGTTCTGGACAAAGGCTAGGTTAAGAGCTCCTTGAACCGACGGGCGTATATGAGGAATGTGATGAAAGTGTATGAAGCCAGAGAAGTCAGGATCGTAGCAAATGGAAATCCGTAGTCTCTGCCTACCCTTCTGGGAAACAGGCGTGAATCTATGTATGTATGTATGTATTCTTATGTGTGGTAGATGTAGGGCTCTGCAGCAGTACCTGTACGGGTTTTATGCACTGTGTAAACGACTACCGACAACCTTTCACACAAGTAGCCCATAACAGTTACTTGCGTCGGGTTTTTTAAAATTAATAATATACTTCTCTCGCACTAGGAATAGTTCCTGTATCACGGTTGACATTACAAACATTCAAACAACGTACACAAAGAACATCCAGTCTCGGCAAAACCATTTGTGGATCACACAAATTTTTGTCCCGTATGGGATCCGAACCCACAATACTCGGCGCAGTGGCAGTGGCGAGGCGACCACTTACACCACTACACCATCCGTGCAGTCCAGTCCAGTATCTTAACCTGTCATGTCTTGAAATACCAGACATAATTAGAAATCTATTGTGTCTGGTTCGGTGTGTCGCTGCCACTCAATAGGTTAAGTCTGCGGTTTATAAAGAGTCGTTTAGCTTTCCAATTATAACTTTGACTTTTTGTATACTGAAGTTATTTCTTATCTATTCTCATAGCCAGTTGCACTCACTGATCGGTAAACGATTAGCGAGGTTAAGCAACGTTGGGTGCGGTCAGTCTACATATGGGTGGGCGGTGCGGTTGGCCGAGGTGGGAGCTGCCTTAGTGGTCGACCGTATCCGCGCCCTGGGATTGGAGGTTGCCCTCTCCAAGACCGAGGCCCTATTGTTCCATGGGCCTCGGGGGGGACCTCGTCCAGGTACGCGAGTGATCGTGGACGGGGTCCCGGTCCGGGTTGGGACCCAAATGAGGTACTTGGGTCTCGTCCTGGACGGGAGGTGGACTTTTGGGGCACACTTCTCCCAGCTGGCCCCAAAAGTCCTAGGAGCGGCGGCCGCCCTAGGGAGGCTGCTGCCCAACGTGGGTGGCCCGAGCGCCATTTGTCGCCGACTGTACTCCGGAGTGATCCGGAGTATGGCCCTTTACGGGGCACCGGTCTGGGCGGACGCCCTCAGTCGAGACAATAAGACCCTGCTGCGACGTCCGCAGCGGGTCGTCGCGACGAGGGCCATTTGCGGTTACCGGACGGTGTCCTGGACGGCGGCGTGCGTGCTGGCCAGTGACCCCCCCTGGGAGCTACAAGCGGAGGTCCTCGCTGAAGTTTACCACTTCGTGGCGGCGAGGAGGTCCCGCGGGGAGCCCCCGGGGTGGGAAGAGGTCGCACGCATGCGGCGACAGGCGCGGGCCGCCCTGTTGAGACGGTGGACGGAGGACCTGGCTCTACCGGTCCCGGGCCAGTGGACGGTGGAGGCCATTCGCCCGGTCCTCCAGGGGTGGATAGGGCGGCGATTCGAGTCGCTGACCTTCCGACTGGTGCAGGTGCTTGCCGGGCATGGATGCTTCGGAAAGTATTTGCACCAGATCGCGAGACGGGAGGTGACCCCGGCCTGCCACGAGTGTGGGGCGCCGGAAGACACGGCGTCCCACACGCTGGAGGCGTGTGCCGCATGGGGGCCGCAGCGGCACACGCTTTCGGCCATAATAGGCGGGGATCTCTCCCTGCCGGGCGTGATCAACGCCATGCTCGGCGGCGAGAGGTCGTGGCAGGCGGTGGTCTCCTTCTGCGAAGCCGTCATGGCGCAGAAGGAGGCCGCAGAGAGGGTCAGGCTGAACAATCCCCTCGCTGACCCTCTCCGGCGCAGACGGACGGGAGCGAGGAGGAGGCGATTTGCCCGCCTTCTCGCTCCTGTATAGTGGGGTCACTGGTACAGAGTCGGGGGACTCTGTACCGGCTTGCACGGCCCCACACGTCGGGGGGGTGGCCTTGGTGAGCAAGGCCACCCCTCCACAGGTGCTGAGGCCCGGTCCGGTTACCATCAGCCGGGCCAACCGCCGGGGCGGGATGGTGATTGCTAACGCGACCCCATCCCGCCCCACCCCGTCGGCGGAGGGACTGCTCATCCCAGGTTTTTAGTGTGTATACCGACCCCCTTCAGGGGCGGAGAGTCTCACATAACCACCCTCCCCCCCCCCCCGGGGGAGGAGGTATCCATAAAGGATTTTCCTGGGTAAAAAAAAAAAGAAAAAAAAATATATATATATATGAGTGACCGCTTAGTGGTACTTCATCTGAGCGTCTCGTCTCCGTGCTTCGGAGGGCACGTAAAAAGTCGGTCCCGGTTGTTGTCAAATTAATAGCAGTCGTTAAGCCATGTCAGAGGCCTACGGGCGGCTTGAACAACTCTTGATAACAGGTTGACCACTAACCACACGAAAAGAAAAAGAAGATTTCTTCTCCTAGATGTGTATGTACTAGAAATAATGTATGTATTGGCATACATATTTTGTTCATCAATATAAAACTTACATTCCAAAATATGTAATTTACTCATTACCTCTATGACGGTATATTGGAGCACCTACTACAATATCAAAATAAGATACTCCATCTACTTAAGAAAACAAACGTGTAGGTGTCTCCCAAGAGAACACCGTATACAGATGACTTAATAAGTATATATCTAATTAACGTCATCAATCAGTTGGTGACGTTGATTGAAGCGGTGGTGTTTTTGTACTGAGCTAACATTGTGATTTACAAGTGAAACATTAACTTTAATGCAATAAGTGTGTTTTACAAGAATTGTTTATATTTAGCTAGGAAATATTTATGGGAGGAAGAAGAATAATACCTAATAAGCACCTCTTTTTAAGCCTTGAGGGGTCAGACTGAGAGACCAACATCACTAGATTCAGGATTAGTGTATATGTCGCAGGTATTTTGTCAAAGCCGTGATATTACAATTTTACTAGTGATATTATAATTAAACGGTAGATTGTCAATCGACTTCATTTCTTATAATTTAACGGCCTGGTTTTAGTGACATTGTAATGTCACGGGGACTATGTTATATAGCCTATAACCTTCCTCGATAAATAAGCTATCCAACAAAAAAGAATTTTCCAATTCAAACCAGTAGTCCTCATATTAGCGCATTCAAACAAACAAACAAAATCTTCAGTTTTATAATATTAGTATAGATTACACTGGTGCGCTAATTACGTACTTCCATCATATCGTTTTGGAAGGATAGGAATTCTTCCAAAACGATACGTCGTGGTATAACGTCTTCATGCTGTAGGTAGCATGAAGATTTAAAGTTCCAAAGTATTGATAGTACCTACTATAAAAAGGCTGAATATTTTTCATCGATCCACGTAAAACATTTTTTTTAACACTACATAATAAATATCTTGTTGTTATTATTACATTTGATATAACATTTGATTTTAGTACTGAAGTAATTCACAAGTTTTCTACAACCTTTTGTATTAAGGTATCTTTTTACATATAAGGCACTACAAACACTATGTCATCTGTGCCCATGTACCATATAATCATTTACGTTCATAGAGAAAGAAAGACAATGCTTAATATCATCGGATAAAAGTTTGGTTGGTATTCGTAGACAACGATTACTTACACGTGTGGTATAATAGTGTGTAGGTTGGGTATAGTGTAGCAATTTCCCGCCAGAGGTAACAAAGTCTAAGGGACTGACCGACCGCCATATATCGCCAAGATGCGAGAGCTTAATATGGATCGCCTAACAAGATTTCCTGAAACGTTTATGATTTTTAGATTTTAATTGACAGTAAGAGTGTCTAGCCTTTTATAATTGACAATGACAGATACGTAGACCTTTAATTCTTATGTACCTTTAATTCTTATGTATAAAAGGTGTCACCCAGAGTAAATTACTATTGATCCATCAGCGGAAAATATAAAGTCATCTTAAGAAGCCTATAATACCTAGTTCAAGTAAGAACACAATTCAAAGTTTTGGGGTTATGGTAGTTGCTTTGATCAGTCGGACTACAGCCCACGTTTGAACGAAAATGCCGCTCGCACGTTAACAAATTTATCAAAAAATATTTTCATGCTCTGTAGTACACATAATATTATAACAAATGTACTGAGTATAATGGATTTAATCATCAAACGCGGCATTCATTTAAGTGACTCTGTCTTAAAACGGTGTGCTACTAGTATTCTAATGTTGGTTAAGACTTACTATGTAACAAAGGAAGTATTTCTAGTAAGCATGATATTATAAATGAAATTACGTTTTATGCGCGACAAAAACGTACGTTTCATGCACGCAATCAAAACACTACGTAATTTATTTTTCTGATTGCGTCAATGTTGTTATCCGTGACTTACAATAGCCTATAGCACTGACTGTATTATACGAAGACTACTTCGTGTGGATGAATCAATAGACTATGGCCAGTTATTGCTTGCATTCCTCTGCCTGTTTTGTTATACTAAAAGGAAAGTTCAAAATATACGATTTTGTCACATCCACTCTATTCTTTTCCTTTTCCTTCAGTAATTGGCGCTATCAGAGTGGCGGCCACGCGGCCATAAAGAGGTGAAGCGAGGTGGGCAGTCGATCGACTGTGAACCGACCGACGCTGACACATTGATAGTTGAACACTGCCTTTGGAAAATTGTGTGAAGTTGAGTGTAGAAGAATAGTGCACCTGATGGTAAATTATAAAGAAAAAAGACCTGGGCAAGCATTTTATACATTGTTACATAATATAACTTGGCATCAAGTCTGTGTGCTCTGGAAGAGTTCAATAGGACTGCATTATGTCGCCGCTATCATCTAGGTTTTTAAAAGAAAAGGAAGTGCGGTAAGTCTGCTACCGTACTGACTTATGCAGTGACTGCCTGCTACTTTGTTATATTAATGAGAATTCTCTGACTTGAAACCGCAATAACTTGCTTGATTCATGTGGAACTTATCGAGCACTGGCTACACATATACATACTCACACTTACAGCACTAGTCTAATATTGAACGTTAACAAAACGAAGTTGAGCTATTTCAAAGCATAAGTAAGGACTTATGCTTTGAATTAGCTCAACCTCGTTTCTACATAAGGACATATTTATCAATCTGACAAGTCTTAGAATACCAGACATAATTAAAAATAAATATGTATATTGTGTCTGGCCGCCGGTGTTCCGCTGTGACTCAATAGGTTAATTTTATGTGACAATGTAGTAATGCGTATAGTTACATTTGAATGATATTCGAATACATTTGTGCACATTGCCAATTCAATGTTCCATAGAATAATAGAAATAATAACAAAGCATATTGTAAGTAGCGTATTTTAAAAGAAAGAAAGTCTTTTGTGAATTTTAAAAATAAAAGTGGATTCGATGAATTTATAATAATATTATATCAAAGTACGTTCGACCTACAGAAATTGGATTAAATTTTTTGCTACTGTTTATGTGCCATTAGCAAAAATCGAACCTAGTTTTCTAACCTAAACTAAACAAACTATAGTAATAAAAGAACCTAAATAAAATGTCCGTGTGTATACCATTAGTTGGAAGAAAAACGGTTGTCCCTTCACGGGTAATACAGCCTCCACCTTCGCTAAGAGCGGTCGCGTGGTGGTTAACCGGACGATTTGTGGACCCAATTGACTATCAATGAATAGTGAACTACTTTACTTTACCTTTGTGGTTTATAGCCCGCTATTAAGAGACATTTCGTTTGGGTAGAGAATTGTGCAGATGTTACAATAAATTAATACAAAAATAATGGCGTTAAACTGTTTAATTTTTATATTGGTTACTGCATTTATTTATTTTAGAATTGTCTACATTACATTTTCACTAATATTATAAATGCAAATGTGAGTTTGTTTGTTACGCTTTCACGCCTTAAATAATCGACCGATCATCATAAATTTTCGCATACAAGTTATCGTATTCATCCAGAAAAAAGTACTATTCTCGAAGGCAGCCGTGGGATAAAGTTATTTTAATAATAATTAAATTGTGTTAAATAAATTAACTAGAGTACAACTATTATTTTTTTGTCACATAAAATTTCGTGTTTTCTTTCGCCTAAATGTAGGTTAGGTTAGTAACTGGACTTTTCTGTTCCACTGCCAACGTGTGGGCGAAATTTCATAATGATCGGTCGAGTAGATAAGGCGTGATAGCGTAACAAAGAAACTCACATATTTTGCATTAATAATATTAATTAGGATACCTCTTATTATTATAATCAGTTCGATAGTGATAGCATTCATTCCTATAAAGAAACATTCTAAGACTGCGCCGAGCGAAATGTGCCAAAACAGGCGGTCACAGTTAAGTGAATAAAATCAACAGTTTTTGTTTAATACAAATATAAAATTGAAATTAAACTACTATATACGGATTTTATCGCGTTGTTTATTTGACACTGTTACAAAATTTTTTGAAAAAGAAAATATAAAAATTAAAAAAATTGTAACAGTGTCAAATAAACAACGCGATAAAATCCGTATATAGTAGTTTAATTTCAATGAATAACATTCGCGTAAACAGAAGACAATATTATACAAATATAAAATATACATTTACCATAACAATGAATGTGTTTACAATTACTCCGTGTAAAACACTTAAAATAATTAATATTTTCGCCTACAAATTTTATTTATTTATTTTTTTAGGACAACTTACAAAACATACACTAATACAGGGTTTACAAACCGTTTCAAAAATATGTGCTGAGTGTTGTTGCACTTACAAGTTGCCACGGCATGATTTGGGACAGTTTCATACAACTTTATTTTATTAAACTAATGAACATAAAAACTAACACTAAACTTAATACTAACACAAAACCAAAGAAAAACAAATAATCAAAAATTACGTAAATTTGCACGAAAAATGCAAAAACGTAAACTCGTGTTACGTGACTTTTAGATTATCACAGTAGAAATCTATCCTATTTTACAGCTTAACGAAAATTAAATAGTTATTAGTTGACAATAATGATACATATTTATCAAAAAAGCACTTCAAATCCTTCATATAATTTTAATATGGCGGCCGCGCGCCGATTTGAATATGCGCCGCACGAGCTCTATCATTATCTGTTTTACGCTCGGCGCAGTCTTAATGACTAAATTCTTAGCATAGTATGCACAATATACAGATAGGTTTGCGGCGTCTGAGCCATTGTTTTGGTCAAACCATATAATTATTATGTAGGATAAAAGTGTTTATCGTATTTCTTTCAGACACGGTACGTTTTTTTTATTTATATGGCAGCCACAATACTACAATTAAAGTGCAGACTATGCAGTACTTATATTATACATACATAAACATACCTTTTCAGGTATGCAAAAGCGGTGCATCGCCCAATAGTGTTTTCATTTGATTGAGTTCATTTAAAGTGTAGTTCATTACAATTATTTTGACATTAACTATATTTAAGGCTCTACGTGAACGTCCAGCAAAATTATTCTAGGACAGTAAATATTAATTCAATGTTAGAAGTATGGGATTTGTAAGTCAAACCATCTATTCTGTAGGACAAAAGTGTTTTTGTATTTCTTATAGACACAAAAATGTAATATTATTTTGACCAACTCAGGGATCGAACCCGAGACATCATGCTCAGCGGTCGTATAGGTATATTACCTCGGTGCCACTAAAGCAGTTGTTTTATTATTAATTTTAAATATGCACTTTACTATAATGCTACCATACTAAATCAAATTTTGAATTACTTTCAATAAATAATAAGTTTATTTCCACCAAACATAATTTTACAATTTCGCACAAGTGTGATATTTCAACTAGGTAGCAAAGTAAATATAACAAGTAGCGTATTTTGAGGGGTGGACAGGAGCCCAAACTAGGGAAACCCTGTATTTCAGGTCTCTTGGACACTAACTCGTGGCTTTGTTAGTGTTTGTTCTACTTCATAAGTTTTATGAAATCTGTGCGAGCGTGTGCGTGTGTGTGTGCTTGTGTGTGTGAGGATGTGTGTGTGAGGATGTGTGTGTGTGTGTGTGTGTGATTGTATGAGTTTATTTGTGTGTATGTATGTGTTATACGTATATATTCAATATCCTAACTAATATTATAAATGCAAATGTTAGTTAGTTTATTTCTTTGCTAATTGCGCTTTCATGCCCTAACTACTCGACCGCCTCAACTTTGTTAGGGTGTTACCAGACCAATCGATCGATCGTCGATCGATCTAGTAGAAACTATCGATCGACGTCGCCTAACCCATTCTACCATCGATCGACAATCGATCGATTGGTCTGGTAATACCCTAAGGGATACACAAAAGGGCATAGGGTACTTTCTATCCCAATTTTTTTTCCAAAATTTACAATAACGCGACTGAATCCGCGAGCAAAAAATACTACGATAACCAACCGTAACTTTCTTACCTAAAAAACGAAACAACAAGTCAAGTTTTTTACAAACCACCTAGTTCCAAGTCGGCAGGTTAAAATATCGAAGACAAACATCCCGCGTCCCCCGAGTGCTGTACTCAGTGAGTGCTCCACTTAATAATATTTTTCACCTTGTTTCGTTTTCCAATTTTCCGCAAGTCACTCTCGTGGGTAACGGTCCGTGTTTTGATTTAGAAATGCTTCAGGAGTGCGGTGGCAATTTACTGTGCACGATACGATGAGGTAACTGTATAATAAGAGGATTTCTGTTTACTTAACCGTATAAACCGTATTTATTTTTTGGTCGAAGACTGCTTTGGCCTGTTGACTAAATCAATCCAGAAAATATTCACTCGATGCTGAATCTTCATAAAAGGACTCATGATGTTGTCGGTGCAAGAGACAAAGGTTACTGGTTTTTGTACTGTTGGTACAATGTTGCCTTAAGAAGTTTAGAACTCTTGTGTTATACTTTTGCGATGAGTAGAGCACTCATCGCAAAAGTATAACACAAGAGTTTTTTGGCAGCAAAGTTCGGTAATGTAGAGAGACTTCCTAAGCTGTTCTGTTTTAGCAGAATCCCAGGTTCAAAAGAGAGTCCCGCCCTACTTCTCCTTAAAAACAACTACAATGTATTATATTTAGTTAAATCATTTATATTTCCTTTGAATTAATAAAAGATAGCTTACGATTTTATTTGTGGTCGCAAGTTATAAATAAAATTGTTTGCTGCTGTGCTCTGTGGTCGTTACTTATTTATGATTTAGTTCTTACTAAATTATTTATTTCTATTATTACTTCTTTAAATACCTTTTAAATAATTTCACTATTTTGACTAAAGATGCCCTTGGTTTGAAAAGGACGTCTTCCATATTAGGGTAACTCTCTACATCGCCACTGTGGCGAAATTTACAAATCGTTATACGACATTGCGATGTAAGCAAAGAACGCTGTCAATACATATGTGATATAGTCAATTTCAATACAACAAAATCAAAAGGTATACAATCGGTTCATTGATATGACCATAATCATTTTAGTGATGTCCAATTGTAGCGTCAATTGTAAATCAATTAATTACCTAATCGAATCATTCGATTTGATGCAGCGAAAGACTTACAAATAACATAAACACCGCTAGAATGATATCTTAAAAAAATTATATAAATGTATGTATTTATTATATCTTATAAAAATCAACGAAGAAAAGTGAACAAAATGACAGTTTGACAGTTTTTGTTGAACATATTTCGATTAACTAATCAATTACTAAAAATGTTACGACCTAAACGATTTTTATTGGCATACAACCTTATGCAATCATAAATTATAGATTCTTTTTCATCTGACAAAAACCTCTCTTTTCGTCTAAGATTTTTCAAATCAAATAATTATTTATAAATCAAACGCCAATTGCTTTAAAATATACTAAGATATCATGTGAAAACGTTGAAAATATAGATAAATGTGTTACTTATTCCATTTAGTAAGTAATTATGTGATAAATTTAACAAAGTTAACATCAATTTGGTTTGTATACATTTCCATCCAAATGGATTGAAATCGACTATAGTTGACAAAACAATCTTTTACGCCACTGTGAAAGAACAT
Source organism: Catocala sponsa (assembly GCA_963564715.1). Classification (NCBI taxonomy): domain Eukaryota; kingdom Metazoa; phylum Arthropoda; class Insecta; order Lepidoptera; family Erebidae; genus Catocala; species Catocala sponsa. The sequence continues at coordinate 7,372,352 of OY751334.1, forward strand.
AGACGAGTTCTCATACATTTTTGTTGACTTTATCTTGGTGCATCAGTGTATGACAAAAATGTCCTATTCATAAGCACGGTCTTTATAGATCTCTTAAATATAATTATTAACGACAAATAAAAATACTGAAGATAAGGCATATTTCATACACATAATCTACACTTTTAAGCATGAGTAAATGCTTTAAATGATTAATTATTTTGAAAACATTATAGAACAATTATAAATAAATCAGCATAATATGATAGTACTTTATATTACACTCATGTGTTAATTTATTTGTAATCATGTCGAAAGTATTTGTAAAGTTATTATCTTTTCATCCAAGTAGAAACAAAATCATATATGAGCAATGGTAAAGCTTAACATCATCTGCATTGGTTGCTGCTTTAGTTATTTGGGGCAGAATTGCTATCACTACATTTTATTAGAGCTAAAGCGTATCACAGAACACTATAATGTTCTGTGAGAGACCAGTTCGCCGAAATCGAGTATGGAAATAATGTCAATAGAGAAAAATTATAACCTGTGTCTGTCGACCTGAAAGCTGACTGAAATCTTTTCGCGTTCGTTGCCTTGAATGCATTACTTTGCTTTCTTTATAAACCACCGCGCGGTTCTTCATCCTAAATGATATTTTTAAATTAATCTAATACATATATGTTTATCTAAAAGTCTACTCACACCACCTTAGAAAATAATCTTGTTAAGAGCATCTCACGTGTATTTATATTTTCCTTTAGTATCTGATATATCGCAGATACCATCTCTCTCATTGTGACGTCATGGGACGTCGTCGCGCTTGACCCCACTTGTCCACCTATCTAATTCGAACCCTCTTAAAGATGTTGGGCAAATATTTGCGACAAATGCTGAATGTTTTGTTTTGCGTATTTACCATGGATTTAATTTAACTTGATATCTTTTTAAATTCTTATTATATTATTGCTTATAATATTTTGTATTGTTTAGTTTTATATTTTTATAGATTCATAGATATTAATTTAATCAAAGTGTCTGTATCTTCGTTATCGCCTACCTTTTTGTTATTAGAATTAAGTATAGGTATTATAATATTTATCCTTTGCTATCATTTTAAGTGCAGGCGTTATAAAATTATAATAAAACTATACATATAAATAAAATTAAAGTTAGTACCTACCCAATATATTGAAATAAAAATAAATATTATTCTTTTAATTATATTCTTATCTATGTAAGGCTCTATTAGAACCATTTTCTTTCTACATAGTAAAGATAATTATTATCAGATAAAAGAGTGCTTCCATAATTATTTTAAACGGTTTGTCATTCGCTCAAATGTCCGAAAGTGGTTTTAATAGCCTCAAACTGTCGGTCTACGCTATTGTTACCAAAAAATCTTTTATATGAAGCTTTAGTCTTAAGCTATTTTAATATAAGGTTGGCCACAAATTTTATATAAAAAGGACAATCTGCAAGTTTCCAAAGCCAGTGTTGGTTCCAATATTGGTTGCCTGTAATAACTTTTACGTCGTAACATAACGCGATGCGAAGGGGCGAAGACAGGTAACTTGACGGAAAATCTAATTTGCGAAATTGAATTACAGTGTCCAACTGCGGGATACATTTCAACAATATCTGGTCTTTTGTTGTGTGCAAAGTATGTTATGGTATATGAATGGATAGGGATAAAATGTTTTAAAAGAAATATTTGAGATAGAGTTGGGTTTTAAAATATAATCAGTATCAGAATTTCAGGGTATCGATTAAATACCAAATCCGTAGATTTGTATACATACATTACGTCAATATTCCCGATGTAGTAGATAGAGTTCACACGCATATTGCGTTAGTTATAGTTTTAGGTCCTATGTAAGGTCCTAGGTGACAAGTCTGTTGTCGTTTACCGGAAATAATATACTAGACTTCGTACTGCTACTGACAATTTTTTAACAGACATTTTCTTGTAACTCTTTGCCTGACCCGAGAATTGAAGCGGAAGTATTGCCGCTACGCAAACTAAATATATAATTGCCGGCACCCATAGACTTTTGCAAGATCTCTTGCGATCTCGTCGAGATGCCGACCGATGCAAGAGATCTGCGGTACCAGCTTAATTCTGAAGTTTTATTGGTCAAGCAACATGACTCAAATTGACAGCTGCGAGTTTGTGCATTGTTCTATTATTCCAAACATATATTAATTTGACTGCACGTATGGTATAGTGGTTAAAGTGGTCGCCTCGCCACTGCCATGTCACCGTTTGCAGTGTTGTGGGTTCGATCCCAACACGGAACAAAAAATTGTGTGTTCCACTTATAGTTGATCCGCGTCTGGGTGTTCTATGTGTCATGGTGTTTGAATGTTCGTAAAGTCCTCCGCGACACAGGAATTGTTAGTGGTAGACGTACCGTTGTCTCCTCTGTTTAAATATATCTAAGAATTAATGTTGCTTTAATTTAAATTGTCACGTATTTTCTGAATACTTTGGTCAATGTTCAGCTGATCGTACGTCGATGAATATTGTTAAAGTAATTCATTCTCATATGTGGTTGAGTGTATATCTATTATATTAGAAGTAAGTAAGTACGTATAGCTTCGTTCCAGCATAGCTTTCTACCAAACACAGGGGTACAGAACATTTAAAAGTAGAGACGGCACGTGAGTTAACTGCAATTTATATGTAAATCAGTGCGGCTCGCGGGCGCGGAGGTGTATTCTGAATGGGGACTTGTTTACAATGTTTAGGATATAGTCACAGGAGATGTGAAATAACAATGAACAATACGTAGTACATTTTTTGTTCTTAACCGCAGTCTGGGCTTAGCCACTGTTAGGTATACATTTTCTTTGAATTCATCGTGCTGAATGAAGCTTTGGCAGTCACGACGTTTGCTGAATATTTCCGATGATAAACTATTGGTTAATAACTTTTGCTCTCCAGCTTGTAACACCAACTTTTTCCCTCCTTCCAGTGCCCGAGAGCACCTTCCGAGACCAGTTATATACAGGTCTTGTCCCCAAATCTCGATTTCTCCATCCTAACATCCATCCGGTTCTCGTAAGCGAGCGACCTCGTGCCCAAGTGACACTACCTATTCTCCAGATAGGTACCGGAGTAATAAAGCCGCTCACCACTCGCAACTCTGGGAGTTGCTAACGAAAACCTCACTGAAGCCGACGGAGAAGCCGCCTCCCATACCTCCAGTATGGTACCAGAGCTGTATAAGGCACGCTCACTTCCCGACGTACATCTATACGCCTACCCAAATAGGCCTACAAGCCGGGTATGGCACGAGTCACTCTAGCTATGACTCTTACTTGCTGAGCAGGTAAGCACCCGAGATGCGTTGTGGCAGCGAAACTACGCTGCCACTTCGCTAAAGACAACTCCGTGCCTCGCGTGACCGACTGGTTCGCACTAGCCGCGCATGAGTCCGACGCTCGAACGCCACATGCTTGCCGAACAACGAACATGTCGTCCTCAGCGGCTAACCACGCACTCTAATGAGCGGTCGATAGAACACACCTTTCGAGGCGCAGTGGGCTTCCTGACCCGCAGTACCCTGGTCCTAAGGGGGAGACCCGTATTTCTCACCCCGAAACTCCATCTACTCGGGTCCTGAAGATAGGGACATATGGCCAGTACAGTAATAGACTCGCCCGCTATTACGTAGAACCTAATATCATAGTTGGAGAAATTTGGGTGTACCACCCACCTTTACAGCACGCGTACACACAGAAACACACATACACACAATCTATACATTATTTATTAAATAATGTTATCTATTGACATTTCTCAACCAAATAAATTATTATTAGTATTATAGCTTTCTGCCTACGCCAACGGGAATAGAGGCGTGATATGTATGTATTCACCCATTTGCATTATTGAAATGAACTATTTATATATTGTCGCGAAATATTAATTCAATTAGGTACTGTTTTAGCGAGAAAGTAGCTACGTACACAGTGAAAGACATCATAAATATGTATGTATGTATATTGTTGAGTTTGAATAGACTAATATTAGCGGTATTCATTTACCTGTAGAGAACATTACATTTGTCTTGACCTAGGTAACATGATCTCAATTGCTTGTGCTATTCTTTGATTGTATTATTGTTGGTCACGAATACTGCATTAATTATGTCAATAAGAGAATATTTTACGAAGGTATTTCGAAGAGGTTTGTCTATAACTTCTTACTGAGCATGATTTCGTTTATTAGAGTAATAATGTGACAATAAACATACGCTTCTATTGGCGAATCTAGATTTTTTTAGTAAGGCAACAGTTGTAGACTACACTTACTACTAACTAGGTACCTGGGCATTTTGAGATAAAATCACACACATCCTGCGGTAGGTACCAATATATTCTGGGATAAATAATTTCCGCCGGGCTTCTCTTTACTGGTCTCGATAAAAGGCGATAACCTACATTTAGACCTGACTATAAAAACTTTGACCAGTGTGTGCTGCCAGTAATGACTTACAGCTCAAAGACGTGGTTGCTCATGATGGTTCTTATCAAAAGGTTCAGGTCACTCAGAGGGCGACGGAGAGAGCTATTCGGAGTTAGATAGTTCGGAGTTTCCCTGCGGGATCGAATCAGAAATGAGGAGATCCGCAGGAAAACTAAAGTTGCTGACATAGCTATGCAGATAGCTAAGCTGAAGTGGCAGTGGCCAGGGCACATAGCGCGCAGAACTGACAACCGTTGGGGCAGTAAGGTTCTGGAGTGGCGGCCATGCACCAGAAGACGTAGCAGTGGTAGGTCCCCCACAAGGTGGACCGACGACCTAGTAAGGGTCGCGGGAAGCGGTTGACTGCGGGTGGCCCAAGAGCGTGTGAGGAAAACCTTGGGGAAGGCATAGGCCTACCCCAAGGTTTTCCACCTGGACGTCTTTAGGCTGAGATGATGATGATAGAAACTTGAGGCCAACTTGAAGTACATCCTGAGTATAGTCTGGGGTAGTGAGGTCCATCTAGCCTTTCTTTATTTACACTAATGGTCGCTTGCCGACGTTTTTAATACTAGGGGTATTGCCCACTATTTGCCAATTGTTGGCAGTAATAATATATATTATATACTACACGCCGCTTAGATATCTAAGCGGCGTGTTTTTCAAAACTGGCAATAGTGACAGACTTCATTTGATATAAGACGACTAAGATCGTTGGAATGTTTTTAAGAAAATCTCATACATTTACTGCAATTGTATATTTGTTTATTGTATATCATAATATGATACATAAACAGTCCGTTTTATTAAATAAAGACAAAAGTAACACATACTACACCAAAACAGCAATGTGATTGAATCATGAGTAAGCAATGTAAACAGTTTACGAAATCAGCTTTACATTAGCACGGTGTGTGAATTTCATTTCCCATACGGTAACAATCTTGCGTTTCTATCATGAATTACTAAATTTCGGTATTTTACCGTTTCTCCGTCACTTACACCCTGTATACAATATACACACAACGATATTACAACCTACAATAAAAGTACAGTCAAGCCGAGCTCTTTCATACAGTTTGCTAAGGATGGCATTAAAAGAATCGTGCGGAGAACTGCGAACATGATACCAGTTACACGTTTCCCTTGACAGTGATTTCTTCACTTGTCACCGATTGTCAAGGAGATTCTATGCGGACAGTATTGCTACAGTAACCTGTGGCTGCAATATACTGGCCAGCAATAATAGCCATATTATAGAATACATGTAAATATTTTGTTTAAGGCTGTCATAGGTATTATGTTTGGAATGACCGATGCATTTACATTGACATCCTAACTATTCTAATCACAGAACATAATTATAAGAGCCTAACTACAATATTATAAATGCAAAAGTGAGTTTGTTTGTTTGTTACGTTTTCTCGCCGATCGTCATGAAGTACCGCATATACTTTGACAAAGGTACAAAAAAGGACATATCCTTTCATCCAGAAAAAAGTTCCTGTTGAAAATTTATTGACAAAATCTACAGTAACGCGAGCGAAACCGGGGGTAAAATCTAGTACTTGATAAGTTGATATTACTTTTTGAGTATTTTTATGAATGTTTATTAAAATAACGATGCGTACTTATAGCCTTAATTAAGTAGAATATTATAATATCAAATTATCCTTATCAAATGGGTTTTTCTTTTCTTCACGTCATTGAGGAAATATATAACAAGACGATTTTTCGCGGAATTAGCTGAAACTGACTCAAGGATATTACCTGAAAATGAGTAATATATATCTGTACGTATAATATTAAATTTATTCGTTACAGTCCTTTTCCTCTATAAATTGCAAGAATAGAGTAAAATGCCAATTAGGCCTAGTCTTTTGTTTTGTGCTATAAAAGAGGGAATTTACTGGCATTAGGAATAAATCCTGTATCGCGAACCCAAAATTTGTGTATCACTCAAATTCTTGTACCATGTAGGGATTGAACCCATACGCGCAGTGACGATGGTGAGGCGACCATGTAAATAAATACGCCATTCATGCAAACAAAAATTAAAAATATTGTGTTTAGAAATAACAGATAAAAGAAAAATTTAATATTCAGGTAGGTACTATTAGTACACGCGATGATGTCCAATCGCAACTTGAATATATTTTTTTATAAAATTATTATAATTTCAGTTCTGTATATAAACTGTTTGACTATTAGACACGGGCCGCTTCTTGTGAGAGAGTTGGGCCATGGTCCATCTGACCTAATGAGGCTTGGGAGACTTTACATATCTTAGAAGACATTATCGGGAACTCACAGACGTGCGGATTTCCTTACGATGTTTCTATTCATCGTTAAAGGGGCTATATTTAACACGAAAAATCGGACGGCGTGCTTTCGGATTAATCTTGAAATTTTTGCATGGCAGTCCAATGGTCACACATTAGATATGTAATTGATTATTTTTTTAATTTCCATTCAATCCATTTATTACAGACTATCTATGTATTAGGTACTTAACCATCTACATATCTGCATTAAATAATCATTATTTTATTGGGAGGCCTCGATGGCGTAGTGGTTAGTGTAACCGACTGCCACGCCTGAGGTCGCGGGTTCGATTCCCGCACAAGTCAAACATTTGTGTGCATGAACATGGATGTTTGTCTTGGTCTGGGTGTTTCTATGTATAATATGTATGTATTTACAAAAAAAGAAAAGGTATATATGTATGTTTATCCATTGTCTAGTACCCATATTACAAGCTCTGCTTAGTTTGGGCTAGATGGTGTTGTGTGTATGTGGTAGAATATTATTATTATTATTATAAGCTGAAAGTGCTAATTAATTATTAAAATCTTGTGTATTACTTAGACACTATTTAACATTTAAAATATTAAGATAAGTAGGTAGTTATAGGTGCCTATGGATGCCTCCAATACCAAGATCATCACTAGGACAATGATCCGCAAATAACGGGTTGCCGTATATGTTAGCTAATGCTGCAAAATTCATGTTGTAGGCTCGTATAAAATGTTATTCGTTCACTTGTAGACATGAGACTTAGTGAATTATTATGTCCCGAATTATCATATTCAGCGTCAATAAATCTTTAAATTATACTTACGTACAACAACGTTCTTCATTTATATAGCGTTGTTATTCTTTAATTCCGGAAACCTTATAAAATAGCCGCTTCTTTTAACTCCATACTATTAGAAGTAACTCAGGTTTGTAAGAGAGGAGAGCCGGTTACCATCGGTAGGGGTCCAAAGTATGGTGCATTTTTAATATATTCACACATGATCTAGTCAAAATGGCAACAAAGAACTCATATAAGTGGTAATGTTTATGAAAATAACACGTGTGCCTTGATACGGCATTGATGAGTGCCGCCTTCAGCTAATGTATTTTAAGTATTTGGATACAATTATTTTTTATTCTTTTTTAAATGCTTATAATTTAAAAGCAGTATGATCTTTTGACTTATTATTGCTATGACCAATTTAATTCAAGCTCATGGAAATATGGTTTTGTGATAGATACTTAACCAATTGTTTCATCACTTAGGCATTTTTAATTATAAATCAAAATTATTTTTCTGTGTCAGGTATGGTAAAATCTCAGCTCATAATTTTTTATTGTCTTACGTTTACGCAAATTTATAATGATATATATAATATTTACTACCTATATACGAATTTTAGCAGCAGCATGCCATGATTACTGAAAAGTAATCGAAATGCCAGGAACAAAGTACATTTTAATAAATTAATACTTTTAGAAATATCTAAAACTAGTTTTTTATTTCGTGAATCCTGGTGATATCCTTATGCAGTAGTTAAATTTCTCTGTATGACACATTAAATTCATTGCGTTTTCGCAAAACCATAATTATAAATAAATAAAATGCATCAGTTATTCGAGTTTACTAATTTTAATTATATATTTTTTTAAAGCAATTTGTTACTAGTAGCAGCAGGTACATCTAAACGACGGGAACTTGTAGACACATTGTCCACTCTTAGCTCTCTCGAGGTTAGTGCAGTGGTACTGACAAGCCTGGGTGAGCGCGTTGCAGGTGCCCTTGAAGTACTTCGATGGCGGACATGCCGAACTGAATGAAATGACGGAACAGGCGATGATGGTCAACATGAGGATAATTATTGCGGACTTCATTGTTGATGTTGGAGAAGACTGTTGGTCAATGTGTCTCTGAAAATATCAAGGTATTCAATCATTAAAAGATTTCGTTTTGAACCAGATTAGTTACTAACCTAAAGAAAAATAATACAAAAATGTTGAACACGTCTTGTATTCTATGCCACAAAAAATATTAAAGTTTAGTTTATTTTTGTATGTTTCATGAATCCATTATATTATTTAAAATATTTTTAAACGGCAATTTTAAATACGCAATTGTAAAATGTACTAATTATTAATTATCTAATTTCTAGTTGTGGCTACGTGAATTTGATATCGAATTCTAGGAATAAAAAAGTTATCCAAGATAATTGTATTTAATTTTATAAGACAGTGCAGTGCGCAGGAATGTAATTTTTTATAATATGTTTCTAAAATGTTCAATAATGTTTATGATCGAATTTCGACCTGTGTGCGAATCTTCTACCTAGCCTTTATTATTCCCAAGTCACTTGGGGTCGGCTTTCTAGCCTAACCGGATTAGACTGAATATCATTTTTTATATGGAGCGGCTGCCGCCTGACCTCCGCAACCCGAAGGCTAACGATACCCTAAGGCTAGACCAGTGTCAGCATATTAGAGGGCACTGACTTTCCAATAACGACTGCCATAGATGTTCATGGTAGCCGGGACCGACGGCTTAACGTGCTCTCCAAGGTACGCAACAGGCATCAATCAATACGCACATAATTTCGAAAATTCATATAACTTCCGAAAGTCAGAGGTGCGCGACGTGGATTCGAAACCAAGACCCTCTGCATTGCAATCTGTCGGTCTCCCCACTGAGCTATCGCTGCTTCTATACTATATTCGAATACTAGTTAATAAACACTGTAACTACATAATCTAACGATAGACGTAAATTTGACTAGTATTTTTTTCTGCTACAGTGCTGATGTAAATTTATTTACTGGTAGAAATTTAATTATTACGTTTTGGAATTCTCTTAAATTTTATACATAGGTATCTAGCATATACCTACATATACCTAAGGTCGAGGAAAAAGTTTGTGCGGACTATATGCGAAAAGACTTTTTCCCCGACCTATTATAAAATACCATATCCTATGGTACTCGCGCTTCTGCAAAAAAGTAATACTCCTTTAAAGATTTTTTAAATTACGATTACACGAAATATAGTCAATACTTAATTGCAATTCAAATAATAAAAAAATAATAGTTGTGAGTAGATTTAATGTTTGTTGTTAGATTCGACAATTTCTAATTGATATTTTTATATATAATAATAATATAATATTCTACCACATACACACAACACCATCTAGCCCAAACTAAGCAGAGCTTGTACTATGGATGGACAATGGAAAAACATACATATATATATTTTTTGTTTGTAAATACATACACATTATACATAGAAACACCCAGACCAAGACAAACATCCATGTTCATACACACAAATGTTTGACTTGTGCGGGAATCGAACCCGCGACCTCAGGCGTGGCAGTCGGTTATACTAACCGCTACGCCATCGAGGCCGATATATTGGTTTGTACTAAATTTATCACAGCCTATTTACAGCAATTGACCACCTATTATCATTACTGTTGTTTACATAATCACTGTTAATACATATTTACGTTAAGAGGGTTTAAACTATTTAAAGGTTTCCATTTATCGGTTTATTCCTGTCGTTTAGAGGGTCTAAACGACAGGAATAAAATCGTCAAATGGTACTCACATGTGTATAGTCCAGTGATGTTTCTACTGCAGGAGCGAGTTCAGTAATGTAGCCCTATTGAATTTTCTCAGCATATATACTCAGTTGTTATTATGACTGGACGCGTGTGCAAATGGCACGATTTCACGTTTAAAGAAAACCATCCTGATACAAAGGGTTTGCCTGTTTTCACGTCAGACAGGAAACACGAAGTAAAATTTAAAAAATTAATACTTAATAACAAGTCATGTTGACTTTAGCGTATAACGCAAATAATTTGAATAAAATCTAAAAAGAGAATGGGTTTTTCTGCGAAGCTATAGTCTGTATGCATCGATGAAAGATTTTATAAAATATTGCTTTACATTTATCGGTTCGAAAATCGAAGGTTTAAATAAGGTAAACTAAAAATTATGGCACTGACACACAATTCTAATAAGTACATAGGTTAGGTTAATGTTCAGGCACACCACGATCGTGGCGATAGGTTCCGTTTTTGAAGAGTGGCTGGAGAGGTGCTTTTATTTGATTTCAACACTGTATAACACCAAACTTCTTTTGACAACTTTGTCAATTACCTTAACTAAGTGAACAGACATAGCTTAATTAGCTGAATATAATTATTTTGAGATAGCTGTGCCTTCTTTTTTTTTGGTACCCAGGAAAAATGCTTGATGCACTATCCGCCGGCTAGGGGACGGCACTGGCGGGGCGTGTGGGACTCCCCAGCATGAAGAGCGCTGGTATACCCACTAAAGAACCTGGGGTGTTCCCTCTCTCACCCAATGGAGCGGCCTATTGGGAGCTCTTAAAAGAATTGAGTCGTCCATAGCAGGCCCCCCGTGTGGGTGCGGGCCGGGTCAAACGGACCCGACCACCTCTCGTCCCCAGGGGAGAGCCTCACCGCTCTCCCCTTTCGACATTGGAAGGCGCGCGGGAACACCGCACGCGCCCTCTCGGGGTTCTTAATTTGTGGGTGGCAGGCCCCTCTGAGGTCTTGCCACCTGAAACCCTTACGTGGGGGGCAGGAGAGCGACATAAGCGCGTCTCCTGCACCCCCTCCTCCGGCGGCGGACTTCCGGGGCGTAAGGATCTTCCTCACGACCCCGCTCAGCCGCCTCCTTCTGCGAGATGACAGACTCGCAGAAGGACCTCATTGCGCCCCAGCACCTGTCGTCGCCGACCATCTTAGATACGACGGTCGGCAACGAGAGGTCGGAGCCAATCGTAGCGACCAGGGCACAGCGCTCCGCGGCCCACGCCGGGCACTTCTCCAGCGTGTGCTGTGCCGTGTCCCGGTCACACTTCTCACAATGGTGACACCTGGTTGTCGGCTCCCTACCGGCTATCTTGCAGAGGTACTCTCCGAAACAGCCGTGTCCAGAGAGCACCTGAGTAAGCCGGTAGGTGAGCGGTCCGCGCCGTCTGTCCGTCCACTGTTTTAGTACTGGACGGGCAGCCTCGACGGTCCTCACCCCGTAGCGGGGCTGGGCCAGTCTATCTTCCCACTTCGCCTTAAGGACCAGTCGAGCCTGGGAACTTCGCGTTTCCACCGCCCTGTGCGTGGATTCTTCACCCTGGAGCCGGAGGTCAGCGCGCCAGTAATACACTGACGCTTGGACATCTGCCTCCAAATCCCAGGGCGGCGAAGCCGTCAAAACGCACGCCGCCTCAAAGGAGACGGTGCGGTACGCCCGTAACACCCTGATCGCCATCGCCCTCTGAGGTCTCCTGAGAAGGGCGACGTTTCGGCGATCAAGGGCGTCGGCCCAAATGGGCGCCCCGTAAAGGGCCATCGACCGCACCACCCCCAAATAGAGGCGGCGGCAGACATCACTGGGCCCCCCGATATTCGGCAGCAGAGAGCTGAGCGCTCCCACCGCCGACATCAGCCGGGGGGCCAGGCGGCTAAAATGGACGCGAAAGTTCTAGCGGCCGTCGAGATGGAGCCCCAAGTAGAGATAGCTGTGCCTAACCTAACCTATCTCGGGAACAGATTTTAATTTGGGATATCAGATTTCTACCGGGATACAATAGATATTTTTTTGTGTACTCCAGGCATCACGTTGTAATTCATTCATATCAGTAGGCCGAGTTGTTATAGCGGACGACCGTCTAAAAGTTATTTTTGTATCCCTCGGGAATAGTACTTATTTTCTGGATGAAAGGTACCCTATGTCCTTTTTTGTACTCCCGAAAACGTTTGTGCGAAATTTGATGGTGATTGGTTCAGTGTTTAAGGCGTGAAAGCGTAACAAACAAACAAACTCATTTTCGTTTTTATAATATTAGTTAGTATAGTTAGGATTAGGAAGTTAGAATTAGGCATATAATGCGATCGTCAGTTTGTGTGTTATGTTTTCACGCCTTAACTACTCCACAGATCGTCATGATTTTTTGCAAATACATTGTCAGGTTAAAGAGGGTACATTTCATCCAAGAAAAAGTACTGTTCTAGTCTGATAAAAAATTACATACCCTGTTAAAGCGCCTCAAATTACACCACTCTAACGCAAATCGATGCCATTTTAAATTCTCGTCCATTAACAACGCTGTCTTCAGATCCTGAGTACGACACACCGTTAACGCCAGGACATTTCTTCATTGGTCGGCCACTTACTTCCTTGCCACAACCTAATCTTCAAGACCATTCTACGAATCATTTGTCTCACCATCACAGGATAGAACAACTCCGCCAACATTTCTGGGCTAGATGGAGTAAAGAGTACGTTGCCGAGCTCTAACAAAGGACGAAGTGGCGTTCATGTAAAGATGGTTTAAAGATAGGATCGCTGTTCATAGTGAAAGAATTGTTGCAGTCCACCCTGGATCAGATGGTATCGTTCGTGTGGCTGACATCCGGACGTCTGCTGGTGTCTTGAGGAGGGCATTCAATAAGATTTGCCCTTTGCCTGTTTCGTGTTCTGGTTGAAGGTGTAACTATAACGCCCGGGGGCATGTTGAAGCGCCTAACATTAACATCATAGCAACAACGTAAAGAGCCTAGTTGCTCACTTATTAGTTTGAGTGTCTATCGTTTTGGTATAAACATTTGTTAAATTATTCGGTCATTAAAAGTTCACCACATCGACACATATCCAATTGTTTTTCTTTACCACAAATTCCCTGAGTATTCCCTACATAACCTACTGATAAAAAATTACATTATATAACTCAAACGTAGCCGCGGGCAAAGTCTAGTTCATATTATAAATGTGAAAATAAGAGAAGTTTAGATGGTTGTACTCAATCACGCGTAAACCGTTAAACGTATTTAAATGAAACTTCAAGTTTCATTTAAATACGTTTAACGGATTACTACGCAGAAAACGTTTCTCAAAAAATTTGCATATAGAATAAATAAACTCAAGTGAAAGAAGAATTGTTGATAATTGAAATAGGCGAGCTTTATATCTCGCAGTAGACTATTGATATGAAGCTGATTAATACTTTTTATTACTGTTGTGTTTCACAGAAACCAAATTACAACTAAATCGGTAACAAGGAAAATGAAAAGTGTTATTTATTGAAATAATTATGTGTGATAATCAAACGTCGCGTGCAGTGTCAATACATGTTCTGCCCACGGACAGTGTAATCTTCTGAACCTAGGTTAACTTACTGATAAATGAAAACATTACATTACGTAACGACGAACGCGATTTATAATTTATTAGCTTCTGCCTGCGGCTTCGCTCGCGTTAATTTATAATTTGACAATCAATTCGGGTTGTACTCTGCTTGTAATAATATAATTCAATCATGATTCGAAAGACGTGGCGCCATCTGTTATCATAAGAATGTTATTTTTGTTTTCCTCGGGTACAGTAATTTTTTTCGGGATGAAAGGTAGCCTATGTCCATTTCTGTACACCTGACAATGTATATGCAAAATTTCAGGATGATCGGTTCAGTGGTTTAGGCGTGAAAAGGTAACAAACAAACTCATTTTCGCTTTTATAATATTAGTTAGGGTAGGATTACGATTTATACGCAGATAGTACACAGATAATATAATACGGTACTAGTTGTAATACAAACGTCATAATTATGCTGTATATGCACGCCTGTATTTCTCTAAAGGGGTAAGCAGAGCTGTAGGCTTGTTTTTATTTCATAAGTCTAAACTCATTAAATAGAGGACAAACCTACTGTCGTATACATGATATATTGCTCAATAACGTGCGACAACTTAGAAATTCAACTACTACTTCTAACAGAAAAAATCGGTAATAATTTGCTTAATTTAGCAAATTATTACCGAGTAAATCAGGAATCAAAAACTCAATCGCACATTCGCCGACCCGAAATCGTACCTGAAACCTGTTGCAACGCAACCGCATAATATACGCTGTGCCACTGAGGCAGCTGGAATCTATATTTTTCAATACAATATTAATTAACTACAACCAGTAACTTGTAGTTATCTAGTTACTTCGTACAAAATCACACTCACCCGCGAAGTCATTTATTTGTTTTACGCATTGATTATCATCGCTTCTACTCAGCGAAAGTAAATAAAACAAAGCTTCGATTTAAAGTTTAGCTCTAAGCAACTAAACTATGTAAACTGCATTAAAATCTTTCAGTAGTTATTTGAGTGAAGCAGGCATAAACAGATAGAATTTGGATTGTTAAGTTTTGCTTCTGCATATTTACATTATTTCGCATGTAGAGCATATTTATTGCATCGGTAGTGAAAGTGACTGTTGTGCATGAAGTCAACTCCTGGGAAGTCCCGACACAAGGACAGAAAAACAGCTTTTCCATCTAGAAATTCTTCATAACAGTGTATGCGAGGTGATGGTAAAAGGTTCGCCTTGTATTACATGCGAGTTAAAACTATAATTGCGAAATGTGCGTATAATAATTGCGAGTGCCTGACGAGGTTTTCCCACAAGACTATAGTATGGCGTTCTTCAAAAAGGGTGTTATAAGGTTTTTACAGGGTCAGCAACGCGCAAGTTATGCCTCTGGTGTTGCAGGCGTCCATAGGCTACGTTGATTACTGATTTACATATATGTATGCAGCACACATACTCACACAAACTCAAGACTATATCTCCAAAATAATAGGCAGAAGTGTATGCAAACACATTCTTTTTTTTATACTACTAAAGTGGCAAACAAGCTTACGGCTCACTTGATGGTAAGTGTACCATGTATGAGTATGTATGCTGCATACAAATATGTATTCAATATTTACTTACAAAAGGTAATTTGAAGTGACATTGACGACGTCGGGTCTTTGATTTTTAGATATTATGTTTAGAATCGTGCCTACACTTTCGAGGAACATGTGCAAGTACATGTTTGCACAAGGCATAAGTATGCCTGTTCTTCGGAGACGTAGGCATCTACTACAAAGGTCCACTTGCTACGACTGGCACCTCTCTCTCTCTTGCCTCCCTTACACTCATCACATTTTTCAAGCATGTTCTTCAGCTTAGAGTACTTTTATCCTGATCTATGTTCAGAAAACATTGGTCTCTGTTGTCCCTCCTAAATATGTGTAGATTAGAACCGAATACGACTTTTAATAAACAACGTCAGTCCAAATGACATTGATCCTTAACTGGCTTAAAGTAATGATAGAAAGATAGAAAGCTGGTATCTCTATTGAAGCAATTTTCAAGGTAGTAGATCCTCGCTGGTTTCAGCATGAATGGACCGGATCGACCGGGGTAGTACTACCCTCTCACAGAATACCGGCGTGAAGAAGCGTACTGTTGCGTTTCGTATCGGTGAGTGGGAGAGCCGGAGGCCTAGTTACCCCGATCCTTTTCCTATCCTTTCCTTTGTCCTTTCCCTCCTTCATTCCTTTATAAAGGGCTGGCAACGCACTTGTAACTCCTTTGGGGTTGTGGGTGTCCATGGGCGGCGGTAATCGCTTACCATCAGGCGATCCGTCTGCTCGTTTGCTCCCCTATGCCATAAAAAAAAGCTATGACGGTTTTCTGAGGTCGCATCATACAATATTATAGTTTAAAACGTGAATAGCGTTGCATGCGATGGAGTGGATACTTGACATGTCTCTACTCGCATCGTCAGGCTTTACCTGTTGGACGCAACATTGAGTTTCACCCGGGGTTTTGATAATACGATATTGCGCTGTACCTGACAACTGCGCCTCAAGAGCCGTTCGCTGAGCTCGATCTGTTGGTCACTGTGTCAGCTTTTATAATAAAGGACTATGAGCGGCAGTAGATGTCGTATATATAAGATGATGAAATCATTAAGATAATGATAGGTAGGTATCGGATTAGATCAAATTATGTATTATATTATTTTTATTATATTTTTTGTCTTTTCACAGTATGAAGTCAGTACAACGTCTTAAATTATAGCTTTGAGCAATTGTAAGGAGATAATTTCCAGATGGAAATAATTATGGTCGGATGGAAATAATTTCAACGAACCGTTGTTATCATAAAACTTTCTAGATATTTCAGCCCTTTATTTTCATAGTATTTCATATTCAAGCCTTTGCTGGAGGCTTCTGAATAAGTTTTCATTGGTATGAATTAATGTAAATAAAATAAATGAGTTCTTTAAGCTTACATACTCGTATATTAAATCTTAAATATTATCTTAAAACAGTTGGTTTGTGTCGTTGTTAATGACAGCAAGTACATCTAAACGACGGGAACTTGTAGACACATTGCCCACTCTTAGCTCCCTCGAGGTTAGTGCAGTGGTACTGACAGTCCTGGGTGAGTGCGTTGCAGGTGCCCTTGAAGTGCTTTGATGGCGGACATGCCGCACTGGATGTGGTGACGGAGCACGCGATGATGGCCAACACGAGGATAATGATTGCGGACTTCATTGTTGCTGATAGAGGCGACTGTTGAACAGTGTATCTGAAATTAAAAGCATAGTCGATTATAGTTAATTTATGTTAACGGTCATTTGTTTTATTTCAGTAACTGGCTACTAACTTCATGTGGTTATTAGCTTATCTGTTTAAAATATATTTTTTCATTCATTAAATAACATCTTCTTGTATTTTTATTCTGCGTTACATAACCTTATCAATAACTTAAATTTAATCGAATAATATTGTTAGTACTATTTTATACATAAAGGTATTGCTTATACATAAACTTTGATACTACAAAACTTTAGGTAACGATCGATAAGAATGATATTAATTAAAGTAAATTTTTAGTTACTCACATGTGTATAGTCAACTGATGTTGCTACTGCAGGAGCGAGCTAAGTAATGCAACTATTGAATTTGCACAGCTTATATACTCAATTATTACTATGCCTAGACGCGTACGCAGTGGAATGATTTACGTTTGGTGACGAACCATCTTGACAATGGAAGTTGGGTTTTCTAACAGGAAACACGAAACGACATAGAATACGATCCTAAAGCTGCAAAACCTACATTATTTTACCAAAGCTTAGATTTCTCAGTAAATGTGGAATATTTAGGTAAACAATGTATGTAAGCATTCGTTTCATAGTAGAACCAATTTATATCAACCTCGAAAAATATAGAAGGCGGCTAATTTGTTTCGCACCTTCTTTTGATTTGATTTTTGTTGGTTAGTTTCGTGCATACTCATCATAATAATATGAAATTATATAAAAATATTATTTTATAATTTATTTTGTAAGTTTATAACTTTGTTTTTATATTTGTTTTTTTCGTATGATTGACAGTCTGCCAGTTTTCGTATATATCTATGTTATCTGCTTAAAATAGTTTTAAATTATATTACTCTGTTTTTCTTTTAAATATAAGCTGAATATTATGCCTGAATATCCATTATGTTCTGTGTGAACTCTGCTAGTTTTCTTAGTCTGCTTGGTGGACTATGCCTTTGGTCACCTTATACGAAGAGGATGCCTGTGTTCAGCACTTGGACAGTTCATTAAACGAATATGAATGATATCAATCAATCAATAGTTGTGAAATTAAGACAATGGAAAATATTTCTTTTAAATCAATTATTTTTCTTTTTTCTCTAACAGTGTCATTGATTGTGTCATGCTAAATTTTCATTTTATGTGGCCAAAACCCTTTAAAAACACTTTAAGCTTTTTAATTAATAAAAGTAGTTTATAGTGTCTTGCGTTTATCTCTTAGTATGTATATCTCGAGAACTGTTGTATTAAATATTGTTGTCACGTGTCTTCCGAGAATTAATGATATCGCAAATAATGTGTTGGCTAAATTATTTACAAATTAATAGTTTATATGGAAAACAAATTTATACCTGTTTGTAGTCCATAGCCATCCCACTAACCACCACGGTCTCCTCTCTGCACATTAATGTTGAGTCTTGGGCAACTAGCTCATTACCATAAAAATAATTATGTACATATTGACCAATATAATTTATTTTTAATAAATGTATACATAGACTCATGCTTGTATATCTGCAAAGGGCTAACAAAAGTTGTTTTACCTATAACTGTATAAATATTTAGGGGTCTCTAGTATGTTTTGAAGTCCCACGTTATAGAGGTATATTGCCAAATTCGGTGCGGGTACTAGGAATTTCAAACAAAAAGAAACCAATAAACTTTGTCTGATCAATCGTCGAACGTGATCTCATGATCGCACGCAAAGAGTAGCCAAAACTTAATGTACGTGGCATTCCGTTTAAAATGATATATACCCAGTCACGCTTCGCTGTGGCTCAGCCCAATATATTTAAATTCAAGTTCCCGTAGGAAGTTCGGGATGAAAAGTATATAAAAAATATATTATTATAAAAATCAAGTCAACCCATCAATAGCTTGGACAATTCTGTGGAAACAAACATACAGAAGCTAAATTTTTATATAATTATATTATAAAGATTATAGAAATACGCTTACATACCCTACCGTAGTAAATGAGGCTTTATTACTATCATTTTATTTACTGTCCATGAGGTTTTGACTTCGATGCAATGTGTTTTTGACTGTTTTTATAAGGCAAACCTCAGAATCAGCACGGAGTATGAAACGGTAGACGGGTATATGCTTTCGCCTTTTTTACGTGGGATGTTAAACCGTAACTAGCAATATGTATTTTGGGCGAAGGGACAAGCATCCAAGTGTGTTTGACCCTTACGACATAGAGATATAGTTCAGAAGTGAGTCTACATTATTTCCTGAATAATTATGAAGAATATTATATTATCCGGTTAGACTAGAAAGCCGACCCCAAGTGACTTGAGAATAATAAAGGCTAAGGAGAAGACAGAAGAATTACGAAGAATATTGAATCTTATAACATTTATCTAATTTATGTTTTGTACCTGCAGATCTTCCTTATATTATCATTCCTGGTATACAGGCGGAAAGTTTTAACCTTCATATTATAATAGTATAAATATATAAAATATTTATTATTACAGGGTTCTACATATTTGCTGTGATCCTGGCTGGATAATAAGCGTGCGCTTATCGTTTTAGAGTAGCTACTCTTAACGTAATCGTCTTTGATCTAGTCAGAGAATGATTGTATAGATCTTCAATATTCTGTCGTTTTCATCGTCCACTATCCATTATCTATAAATCCATTTATATGTTCTACCAATAGTTATTTATGGTAATTTTTTAGCATATTCTATAGACCTGGTACGTTACGTTTATCTTAGCCAATCCTCCTGAGGATTGGCTAACGTTAGATGTTAAGTGCTGTTTCAACTGTTACTGACTGACTTGTCTGACACAGTCAGGCAAGTCTCCTGTGTCAGGTGGCTTGCATGCCTATACTGCTATTTGATTAGGTGGGTAAAATGCTTAAGTTTTGTTACACGTATCGAAAACTTATACGGTTTGACTCTACCTATGGGACGCATGTTCTAGCAGGAAAATTGGACGGTCATTGCCTTGCTGCACTCAAGGGCTGTAACCCAGGGTGCATTCATCCAGATCGATCAATCAATCGCTTTTTCAGTCTTTAGAGATAGCGTTTGACTCTACCTATGGGTCGCATGTTCTAGCAGGAAAATTGGACGGTCATTGCCTTGCTGCACTCAAGGGCTGTAACCCAGGGTGCATTCACCCAGATCGATCAATCAATCGCTTTTTCAGTCTTTAGAGATAGTGTTTGACTCTACCTATGGGACGCATGTTCTAGCAGGAAAATTGGACGGTCATTGCCTTGCTGCACTCAAGGGCTGTAACACCCAGGGTGTATTCACCCAGATCGATCAATCAATCGCTTTTTCAGTCTTTAGAGATAGCCTGTGATTGGTAGTGTACAAGATGTTGTGATGATTATAAATATCGCAAAAACAAAAACATTTATTTGTTTGTAAATAATTTATTTTGAAGTCATTTTATAGTAAGCTATTACAATATTAACTCAGTAAAATGGCTTGGCTTATCACAGTAGGTAAGGTAATTTTCAAGTAGTAATATGATTGTTTAACGTTTGTTCAATGATTTGGTATGAATAAACTTTATAAACATTACAGATTTTCTCTCGTTAATACACCAAGATTAGACGCTCTTGAATATATTCTAGAGCTCATTATTATAACTTAGCTTGTTCTAGCAGTACTTTTATTTTAATTGTTAGTGACAGCAGGTACATCTAAACGACGGGAACTTGTAGACACATTGTCCGCTCTTGGCTCCTTCTAGGTTAGTGCAGTGGTACTGACAGTCCTGGGTGAGTGCGTTACAGGTGCCCTTGAAGTGCTTCGATGGCGGACATGCCGCACTGGATGTGGTGACGGAGCACGCGATGATGGCCAACACGAGGATAATGATTGCGGACTTCATTGTTGCTGTTAGAGGAGACTGCTGAAATCAAAATAAAAATCCATTATTGAAAAATTTGGATAAGCGGTCTTTTGTTTAAAGATGGAGGCCAAAGCTACTTTTCTTTTTATTTAATCGACCGGTGCTAAGATGGTCATATCAATCCTTCATTAGTAGTAAAAGTACGTTTTTATTTAAGTATGTATTACGTCAAAGAAAATAATACTACGACAGTTATAGGTATTTAATACAAAAAAAAATTATGTTAATGTTTCAAATAAAATAGTTAATGTTTATTTGATGGACTTTTATTTCGAAAATCTTTTAATTTAGCCCGTTGCTTTCTTTTACGCAATGTATTTCTGCTTATTGTATTAAACTATAAACAACATAAAAGATGATTTAAACTGAATATTAAAATCAATTAAATAATAATTACAAAATCGTACTATAATTCCTATTGTAATATTTGCGTAAACGTAATAGTGGTTCACACTATTAATATTTATACAATAAATAAATATTATATTATTTAGTAAAAATCAGCGTAACTACATAGAATTGTGTAAAGTGAAAACTTTACTACGGCTTACAAGTAAATCACTGATGACTTGGACGTTATCAAGCTTTAGGCAACTAGCAATGAAAATAATTTAAAAATATTATTAGTAAATGATTTATGAATAAAAGTCGATGTTCATTTACTCACATGTGTATAGTCAAGTGATGTTGCTACTGCAGGAGCGAACTAAGTAATGCATCTCTATTGAATGTGCACAGCTTATATACTCAGTTATGACTAGACGCGTACGCGGTGGAATTATTTACGTTTCATGACAAACTATCCTGCTATAATGAAAGCGGGTTTTTGTGACTTAACGTCAAGGAGGAAATACAAAACATAGCGATACACTATGATCCTAGAGGTTAAACAACTACGCCATTTTAGAAAATCTTAGAATTTTACAGTAAATGTGGAATACTTATTTTGTTAAACAATGTACGGTAGTTTGAAAATGGGCCCTCCATTTTATTTTTTGTATTCTATAGTAAATTGACTGGCATTCCAGATCAATCTGTTTACTTAAAAATAGTATTAGAATTTTTAGCTGCAAACATAAACATATTTTTTCATATTTGATGCCATAGCAGCCACAATAGTGATTGGACGCCCGCGATCTCAAAATACTGCGTGCGTATTATGGTATTAACGTTATCGTAGCGTAATGTAACTGCATTAAATTTTAGGAACCATAGATTTTGAATTTTGTAAATTATGTTTAATTTTACTGATGATATTATTTTAACCACTCAAGCTCAGCTGCTTTTAGACATACATACATACATAGATTCACGCCTGTTTCCCAGAGGGGTAGGCAGAGACTACGGATTTCCATTTGCTACGATCCTGACACACTTCTCTGGCTTCATTCACTTTCATCACATTCCTCATACACGCCCGTCGGTTCAAGGAGCTCTTAACCTGGCCTTTGTCCAGGACGTCTCCGATCTGGTCGAGAAACGTTCGCCTAGGTTTTCCTCTTGCGACTGTTCCATTCACACTAGCCTTATAAACTTTCTTAGTCAGTCTTTCCTCGTCCATTCTTTCTACATGTCCAAACCAGCTTAACATACCCTTTTCTATTCTTGTAACTATATCCACTTTCATGCCGCATCTCTCTCTAATCACACTATTTCTTATTCTATCTTTCAGAGTCACACCACATCTGCTTCTCAACGCTCTCATTTCTACAGCATTTATTCTGCTCTCATGCTTCTTTTGCCATACCCAACTTTCACTTCCATACATAAGTGTGGGCACTAATAGTTCTCTATGAACAGCCAAACGTGCCTTTTCGGATACATTTAGACTGTTCATAAAAGCGCGTAAGGCTCCATTCACTTTGTTGCCAGCAATCGTTCTCCTTTCAATATCTCCGTCATGTTTACCATTCCTTGTAAACAAAGTACCCAAATATACAAACTCTTTCACTTGCTCCACTTTTTCTCCATCAATCATAATATTGCACATCGTCACGCACTCTTCCTTTTCAAATACCATTACTTTCGTCTTGCTTACATTTATTTTCATTCCTTTACTCTCAAAAGCACCATGCATAATAGTTACCATCGCCTGCAACTCTTCCGCCGATGACGCAAGTATTACTTGGTCATCGGCATAAAGAAGACATTTGACAAGTAACTCATTCATTCTTAATCCCCATTCACAATCTTTTAAATCTTTCAAACAATTGTCCATGTATAGGTTAAATAGCCAAGGTGACGCTACACATCCTTGTCTAACACCTTTATCGATGCTAAACCACTCTGTGTAGGTCCCATTTATCCTAACACAAGCTCTGGAATCATCATAAAGAGATTTCAGAGCTCGCGTGAGGTTGCTATTCACTCCATACATGGACAATGCCGACCAAAGTTCATTCCTCACCACTTTATCATAAGCCTTTTCCAGATCCACGAATGCGCAATAGACCTTTTGACCTTTGGCCAAAACTTTTTCGGCTATGCTCCGTAAGGAAAAGACCTGATCCGTACATCCCATACCCTTTCGAAATCCCGTTTGTGCATCCCATATTTTCTTGTCGGTTACTTTCACAATCCTTTCAATTAACACTTTTGCATACAATTTACCGACGACGCTGAGCAAGCTAATGCCTCTATAGCTTTTGCTCAATTGATTTTTATACTCGTCTTTCAATACTTTATCTTGCAAATTTTCTACTTTTATTCGTTCTTGGACACTTGTTCGGGTAGGTATACGGTGTCGCCATCCTTTGAAGAGGCCACGTATCCGGCTCATGTTCAAAAAATGGTCGGTATGGACACCAATACCTCTATATACCCGAGTGTCTAGGACATTCTTTCTCAATCTTTCATCCACTACAACAAAGTCAATCATACTACTTCTTACATTCTTTGCTTCTCTTGTATACTGGTGGATTCTTTTGTGGGCAAACATAGTGTTTGTCACACAGAGATTCCACTCCAAACATAGCTCAAGCAACCTTTTTCCATTCTCATTCACGCTTTCGTCCCCATACTTGCCTAAAACCCTTTCGTATCCTTCACGCTTTACTCCCACCCAACCATTAAAATCCCCTAACATTATCAACCTCTCGTGTTCCTTGCATTTCCTCAAGACATCTCTTAAACACTCCCAAAAATCTTCTCTTTCTTCCCGTGCACTCTGAGACATACCCGTTGCTATGTTTACGGGTGCATAGACCCCTACCATAAACACACGAGTAATCCCTACTTTCATTCTCATCCATAGTAACCTAGCATTCACATATTCGAATTCTTTTACACACTCATTCATTCTAGCAGACAGAATAACACCAACTCCCTGACAGGCTCTGGTATTGCTAGGCACGCCGGACCAATACGCCGTGTAGGGTCCATGCCTAGTGGTGTTACAGCCTTTCCTTTTCGTCTCATTCACGCACAGAACATCAATCTTTCTCTCATTCATCATCTGACATACTTCATTCAATTTTCCATCCATTCGTCCTCCAACATTCAATGTAGCAAAACGGCTTTCCGTAGGCCACTTTTCGCCCTCGCGAGAAACGAGACGTGACGGGTGGCGGACCGCGTCGCCGCCATGCGGATTATTAATAAAATAAAAATAAAATCGTAGCGCTTGCGCACTACGTTCTACTACTACTCCTTGCTATTAAACCTCTGCGACGCTAGTTGTCGGCCTGCGTCAAAAAAACATTACACAACATTTGATTTTGAGTAAGGTATTTGTTATTTTTCGATATGAATAAATAAAATATGTATTTTATTTATTCATATCGATTTTTTTACGTATTTTTATTATTATTTTCTTCAAATATTTTTGGGCACCCTTTTTATTACAAAGATTGTTTAAATTACAGTAGGCTTACTTCGCAAATCCCTGTATATGTTTTGTTGAGCATGCATGTCTTTCCAAAATTTGTATAAAATATTTTCATGTCACTTATAGATAGGAGAACCAGTGAAATCGTAAATCAATGTAAAGCATAAGATAGACTACATTATTTGCAAGTACATTAACGATAAGGAAAATGAATACTAATGGACTATGTACGTATATTGTAATAATTAATTATGTACATAAACGTGTCTTAAAGTTATAATCTAACGCTATAAGAAAATGGAATGAATTCCATTTTAGATTAATACTTTTAAAAGGTCTCTTCACGTTGCCGTTGGTAAGCTTCCCAATGGCCCAGGTATTTTTCAATGTTAGAAAAATACCAGTGATAAGAAAACATAATAAAATAAGGGCCTCTTCACGTTCGATTATCTGGTCTGATCTCTGCGCTCCGTGTAAGCCTCCCAAATGGCCGGGTGGATATTTTTCCAATGTATTGTCTGCTACAAAAAGCAGTCATACTAAACACTTGCAGAATAGTAAGAAAATTCCCATAGTATGAATCAGTGATACTCACATATTGTTCACAACTCAATCAAAATCTATCTCTGATGTACACTTAGGACGTGCCACCAGTTTTCTTTCCAGTTAGCTAAGAAAATAAAAAGGAAACAAAATATAACAATAATTATTATGGTTGTAAATATTACAGAAATGTCTATTTAAGCCCCAAAACTTCCATAAACATGAGGTATGCTATCTCCGAAAATTCTGTGTACGTTGACGTGGATGTTCACCGTGATGTGGTAGTAGTGGATACTGGCCTCGACCCGCTCGCTCTCGCTAATTTGACTCACGTCGGGAATCTCGTTCAAGCTGAATAGGATAAAAAATTTAATATCTGCATCAGGCACACGAGATTGTCAAGATTATTATGAGATGTGGATTTGGGGATCATTGCGTCGATATTCGTACCGGGCAATGAACTAATTGCCAAGATCTCGATCACCACATAAAGAGGCTCGCGTTACTTGCCATATTGAGCAGCGATAGCTCAGTGGGGAGATCAACAGACTGCAATGCAGAAGGTCTCGGGTTCGAACCCACGTCGCGCACCTCTAACTTTCGGAAGTTATATGACTTTTCGAAATTATGTGCGTATTGATTGACAATTATCGCCTGCTCGGTGCCTCGGAAAGCACGTTAAGCCGTTGGTCCCGGCTGCCATGAACATCTATGGCAGTCGTTATTGGGAGAGTGTCGGCACAAAAGATCCCACTGGGTCGAAGTGTCGCCGGTCTGCACTGACTAGCTCCCACATAAGATAAGATAAGATACTTGCCATATTTCTTGACACATCCCGTGATGCAGCTGGTTCTCAAATTCATTTTTAATTCTTTAAATCAGACACACTGTGGCCGTATGTGAAAAGTTAGCCATAATCTAACTACTTTATGTATAATCATGTGAAGTCAAGACCTCGTTCCAAGAATATCGCTCAAGAGCTCGCGCCTCGACACAGGAGCTCCTTATGCCCGTAGAAAGTAGAGAAATTTTCCCTGAATAAGAATGGCTGCAGGCTGTTTCATTGTCGTGGTATACTTGCCCTTTAGTAATGTTCAAGTCCGAGGCCGTTTGTTTTCACGGCCCTCGGAACAAGCCACCCTCAGATACATGGCGACGGTGTCATGGTAGGAAGGGTCTGCATGTTGAATCAAGCCTAAATTATTTCGCTTACTATCAGACGGAGTGTGGTCATTTTGACGAGCAAAATAAAAAATAAAATATTATTTAGGTCTAATTACGAGATCTGGCTGGCAAATATTATAAAACTGCCTAGATATTTTACACAACCATTTTCAAATTTGAACTTTACAAACCTATGCTAGGATATTTCCATTGGTATAATCATAAAAGTAAATAAAATAAATTAGTATTTTATACGTATTTCTTTTATAAAGGTATGTTTAGTGTCGTTGTTTATGACATCAGATAATTTTATCAGGTTTCATTGGTATAGGCACAAATAGACGCAAGAGGAAAATCTAGGTGAACGTTTCTCGATCAGATCGGAGGCGTTCTGGACAAAGACCAGGTTAAGAGCACCTTGAACCGACGGGCGTGTATGAGGAATGTGATGAAAGTGAATGAAGCCAGAGAAGTGTGTCAGGATCGTAGCAAATGGAAATCCGTAGTCTCTGCCTACCCCTCTGGGAAACAGGCGTGAATCTATGTATGTATGTATATAAAATAATTGAGCCCTTTGAGTTAATAAATATATATTATATTATATTTCCTTATAACAATAGGTTTGTGTCGTTGTTAATGACAACAGGTACATCTAAACGACGGGAACTTGTAGACACATTGTCCACTCTTAGCTCCCTCGAGGTTAGTGCAGTGGTACTGACAGTCCTGGGTGAGTGCGTTGCAGGTGCCCTTGAAGTGCTTTGATGGCGGACATGCCGCACTGGATGTGGTGATGGAGCACGCGATGATGGCCAACACGAGGATAATGATTGCGGACTTCATTGTTGATGTTAATGTAGACTGTTGAACAGTGTATCTGAAATTATAAGTAAATTATAATTTATCAATATATTCAAAGCAGCCAACTTGTTCCTATCCTATAATAATTCTACTATAATTTTATTAAGCAACTTATTGATTTTAAATAATCTAGTTACATTGATTTCGATTCTATAAGTAACTCAAATAAAACTATAAGTATCAACCATACGAAAATAGAGATTTTATTTTACTTATTTGTGATCACTTAGTGTTCAATTTCAAATGATTTTAGATTATTTTTTATTTAGTAATACCAAATTCATAAAAACAAAATATGAAAAAAATAGTTATCTTAAGTATTAGTGTAACTTTATATTGTAACGATAGATCAGATTTTTGGATAAAGCGAATTATTCTTTTTTACATAAACACTTATAATTTTCCAAAAGCAAACGCGATGGCAATATTTTGCTACAAAATCGATGCTTAGTTACTTACATGTAAAGTCAAGTGATGATGCTACTGCAGGAGTGAGTTAAGTAATGCATCCCTATAGAATTTTCTCAGCTTATATACTCACTTATCGCAATGAGTACACGTGCAGTGTACGCTAATGGAATTGTTTTAAGTTTGATGACAAACTTATCCTCACATTTGAAGCGGGTTTTTTGTGTTTTCACGTCAAACAGGAAATAAGAAACGGCATAGCTTGTAATGGTTATTGCTGAAAGTGTAATGCATATAAATAAATAATTGATTTATGACGCAAGACCAGTGTTGATTAGTCAACAAGTGACAGTTAAAAATGTCAAATCTATTCAAATCATTTATTATTTTGCAGAAAGCACTGTTACAATGGTGTTTTTAATTTCTAATACGTTTCAAGGGTTTTTGCCTTTACTTGAATTTAAGTAAATCGTAATAAATTGGACTGAAATAAATTAAATAGAAATAAATTCAATTGAACTGAAAAAAAATCAACTGAATGAAATTAAATGCAACTAAAATAAATTAAATTGAATTAATTATAAGAAAATGAATTACGTTAATGAACTAATTAATAATTTGCAAATGTCATAATTATCGATTTCTAAATGTCAAAAATATTTTTTAAATTTCATTTGTTATAGTATTTAAATAATCAGTTAAATTATAATAGCACTTATCTTTTTTTACGTGGTGGAATGCTTTGACGCATACCCCTCCGCGGGGTATAGATAAATAACAAAGAGTGGCTATGACTTTCAGTGTGAATGCTGTCCTTCCCGCTAGGCTGTAATCTTTTACTAGGACAACTGACTGATAACAATAAAAACAATCCTTTGCGAAATGACGAGCATTAATTACATTTTCTTAGTTATAATACAACCTTGCAGATAATTAATTTAGTCGACTATCATACAAAATAAGCTTTGAACTAGAAAATTAATTTAATACAAAAAATATCTATATATTAATACGTGAAGCAAAAACTTTGTACCCCTTTTTACGAAAATTGCGCGGACGGAGAAGTATGAAATTTGGCACAGTTAAAGTTTATATGAATAAGGAGTGACGAATCCTAATATTTATATAAAATATGCATTAGAAATACATTAAATTAATGAAAAAACACTACACGCACACAACCATGCATTTGACACACGCAGTAGAAGCGCGTAACTATGGTTACATATATCAATATATAATGACATAATATATCAGCAGTATCTTACAGTCAAACTTTGGTCGAATTTCGAGCACTAGGCGACCGCTAGTACATATAGATTTTTAGATGATATAAGATAATCATTGTTCTTTTATATTTTCAAACATTACTCCCGCTAGTCCGGGACTAAGCCTAGTGGCTTATTTCCTGCGTCGCGTGGGAATTTACAAACATTCAAAGACACGAAGAACACCTAGACATGTAACAACTATTTGTGAATTAAATAAAATTTGTCCTGTGTGGGCAAGGAATACTTCAACTACTATACTGAATTACTACTTACAATAAATTGTTTGTTTTGAATTTCCACACCCAATTCCTGTATCTGAACTATTTCGCTGGGTAATAGGTATTGGATACGACTGCCGTATCGGGTTAGGAGTAAAATCTTAGTAGCAGCCAAAAGTTAGGAAGGTGACAGTGTTGCATACCGTTGGGTTTACGAAAGCGTACAAAGCTGTTGGTCCAGTGCTTGACCTCTTTTTGGTAGAATCGAGTTCCCATATTATCGGACTACCACAATGAGAGCATCGAAACTTGTATACCATATATCTCCTACGTAGATAGATAGTCTCCATTAAGATTGGTCTCTGTGATCGAAATTCAGTCTGGCTGATTTTATCGCAATACCCTATTTGTAATTAAAACTGCCGTTCTTTTTAATAGTTTTCTAGAATTTCGCCAGTCGCTGGCCGAAAATGTATTAATATTAGCTGGCTCTAACAAAAAAAACTGAAGTCCTTTAACCTGTTTAGCACGAGCACGAAATCTATGATCAGTAAAAGCGCATTTTTTATACAGACCTCTCTGCTTAGCTGATGCTCAAAGTTCGAGAATTTTCTACCTACACTATGTTTTTATTTGCCAATTACAAAATTAAGAAATGGATAGGAAGGTAGCGTAGCATTTGGTTCAGTAGCATAATTCTGCGCTTATGTTTGCAATCGTGAAGACCCGATTCGAACAGTATTAGTCAGTTTTTAAGAGATGATTTCAGTAGAAGAACTTTGTCTGGCAATGTACCTATAACTATGTAACTATGTAGATGTTACCCGCGTCATCGCCTGCAAGGATTTTCTTTCGCGGAAGCCTAATTTGTTTCTAAAATAAATGTAGCCGAAGTTATTTTGACATTACAAACAGACACTTTTTATTTGTATATGTGTATATATGGTAGGCGTTTGTATTCATTTGGATTGCCTGCATAATGCTGGCTCTGCGTTGATCTTTATTTGATATATATATATATATATATATATATTAACATAATTATGCCTAAATATGTGCAGATGGAAAAGGATCGCTATTGTCAAATTATCTCAAGCGGTTCATGATTTACAATGGAGTTTGCTCTTTGGCGCTTATAAAAAAATCCGATCAAAATGTCTATAAGGAATTCTTGCTTGAATTGAAAATTAAACCGGCTATATTGATAATTAATCAATCTAAACTAAAATCTTAATTTATATACGTTGAAAAATATTGTTATTATATTAGTCAAATATTGTTACGAGTATTATGGATTACATATTTTTTGATGGCTTAATTAAATTACATTCGTACCTACTACTTTTCATATAAATACAATCACTCAGATAAAATCCTAGAAAAAGTAGTAAATTAAATCAAGAGGATATTGGCTTTTTATATAGTTAGTTTATTTGTAATAAGCAAATTAAATTGGCAATACGAAACTAAATAATATTGCCTTCTGTTTACGCGAAAATTACGTAAGTCGCTGCCGGAGGACCCAAAAAAAACCAAAATGATTTTATACTAACTTTAATCAATAGAAATTACAGAGTTATAATAATTACTTATTTAAATGAATGGTTCCGATCGATGCTAGATACAGAATGTTGAAATAAAAATATGTAGACATTAAGTAAAATTGATATCCGGTCGCATTAGGTATCTATGACGAACATTGCACATCACGTTGTGCGTGTCAGCAGTTTGGCGCTCCGCGTGCATGGCTGTTTCCAAGTGTCGCAATAAGGCCGGATGCAGACTTGCACTTTACATGTTGCTATATACTATAACACCTCCACCGTCAGATCAGCAATTATTTTTGAACTTTGAAATGAGAAAATATTGCTGACTGTATCTTTGGTGTTTCGGATTCTGCGGGTTCCTCGTAGATTTTATCTTCAGTTCTTTTTGCTCTCAACTGAAACGTCTTGCATCGTTTCCAAATGATGAATATTCCAAGTGCAAGTGTACTGGATAGTAGTAGATACAACGGAATAGTTGTATGATATATGTATTCAACTGGTACTGATTGCAGTTGTAACGGAGGCTGCGACATCATGCTGAATTGCGTGTCGTGTAGTTTCGATAGATCAATTGACTTGAGATGAATCCTAGCTGTATCTGGCTTAATATCTTCTGTATAATGTAATTTCATTATCTTTACGGGTTGGCCTTCTACACGATCGTTCAGATTTGTAATAGTAAATTCGGTAGTGTACAGGAAACAGTTAACGGGTATCGTAACCAGGTAGCTCCCATTCAAAACGTTATAATCTTCGCGTCCGCATAACGTGTGTATTCTTGTCTCGTTAGGGAAAGATATAATGTAGTGCTTCTCATCCAGCTCCTCCATGGATATTCTTGCCAGAAATATGGTTGTTACTTCACAGTTTCCGTCAAGGGCTTGGTTAATGATGAGATTCTGGATACAATCCGGCTGTTGCCGCAACTGGTGGTCCATCTTGTTTTCGCAGAGATACCAATGACTATACTTCGGGCATTCTGCCTCTATGTACACATAACCCTGTCTATTAGTTGCGATCAACGGATAAGGAGGGATAAGGGCTTGTCTAAATTTGTTAGGAGCTATTGATAACTTATAAAGATCATAACTGTCTACTGCAAATATAGGTATTTTAAATATTATTACTATCTGGTTGCCCGAATAGTAATAACCTGGCTTAATTATGTCATAATATTCTCTAAGCTCTAATTCTAACACTTTATCATTACCGTAAATTCTAACTAATTTCTTTACCATGTAACGTAAACTATCGATATTGACCATAGAATGATGAGAACTAGAACTATCAATAAATGCTAAAATATTTTCTATCCTAATCAACTCATTTAATATCTCGTCTAAATTTTCAGTTAATATGGTTAAACATTGACCAAATTTTGCAAATCTAACAAGATTACTATCACTATAAGCATTCTTGTCTAACAGTAATGTTAACGTTTCGTTAATTTTGACTTGATTCGCTACTAATTGCATGATAATATCAGAATGTTGAGACATCCATTTCCTGCTGAAACTCATATGGTTATTAAACTCGTCTCTAATTTTAAAGTTGTTTGCCTGTAAGATTTTGATAGCATTATCGTATTTAATTGCATCCGAATAATCTTAATTTCCTGTAACACCTTTTATGATAGAACCTAAACCATCAATGAGACCTCGCTTTACACGATCCGGTTTTAAGGTTTCTAAATGATTTTCTACTCTTAATAGTTTGCCTAAAAGATAATCTATTTGAAGTTCATATATCGCATAAGCATTTATATCTAGTTTTTGTCTAAAATTATCTAAATCATTTCCTAATAAACTAATCTTACTCTCTATCTCCTCAATCTTAATATACTGTAAAAATGTATGGTAATGAGTTATCAGCTTTGTTGCACCAAGCCGAAAGGGTAGTATTCCTGGGCCATCATCCAGGCTTTCCAGTGTTATCTCCGGGTTTATTTCCTGGGCTGCTATCAAACGAGCAGTCAGGACCAGTAGCACCCTGTAACAATTGCGCGGTTTTAGGTATCCGCTTCAGACGGCTTTTAGCTATGGGATTACGTTTTTTTGATGTATATATATGAATAGGTAGGTTAGCTAATACGGTATCCTGAGTATATTTAGGCGCTATTTTTTGACGATCTGCTAAGGGATTATTGACGAAAATACGTTGCTGAGGTTGATACTCAACTTCAGGTTCGCGATCTTTATTGCGGTTTTCAATGATTTTAGTACGATCTGTCAAGGAGGATTCATTTATCAATTCATAAACTAACTTCATCTGATCTCTGTGATTCTGTGTATATTGTTGCATGATATGTTTAGTTAGATCTATATCAAAAGGGTCACGTGGATCGAAATGTCCAGTTATTATGTCTAAGGGGCGACATTTGGTAAAACTGTGAATTGCACTATTGTACGCTAGAATAGCATAGGGAACCAGATTGATAACATCTTCGCCTTTATGAGTTAATTTAAGAATACGCAAGTGTTCTAATAACGTTGAATGGAATCGTTCCACAATACCATTATCGTTAGGGGCGTGTGGTAACGTTCTATGGTGAGTTAGTTTATGTAAATTAACAAATTCATTAAACAATTGGTTACAAAATTCGGTACCGTTGTCCGATACGATAGTTAAAGGCAGGCCATGATGTGTGCAGAATTTTAATAAAGCTTATAAAATACTAACAGCGGTGCCATCACGTATATGATACGCTTGCGCATACTTGGAAAATACGTCAACGATTGTTAAGTATTTTTCTGTTTGAATTGTTAATAAGTCTATGTGAACAGTCTCAAATGGCTTATTAGCAGGGGGAACTATATTGAATTGTTGCCTGATAGGATGGCGATCGTACTTTGCTTGGCCGCAAATGGTACAATTGTTAATAAATTTTGTTACTTCGTCTTTCATTTTCGGCCAATAATACCGACGTGAGAGAGCTAAATAGCATTCATTTATGCCACGATGGTTTGTCTTTCCTTCATGGTAATGTTTTAAGATCTCCTGTTGTCTCAGATATTCTTTGACATTTTCTA
Organism: Catocala sponsa; assembly: GCA_963564715.1. NCBI lineage: Eukaryota > Metazoa > Arthropoda > Insecta > Lepidoptera > Erebidae > Catocala > Catocala sponsa. The sequence continues at coordinate 7,406,307 of OY751334.1, forward strand.
ACTCTATTTTAGTTAAGACTAAATTCATTGAAGAACTTTTGAACTTATCTTGGATGATGGGTATGATATCGTACATAGCTAAAGTGGGATTTATTAATAAAGCGGTTTTAATCTTAGGATTAACGTATTCCTTAATAACATTTATGACATCGGCTTCTAAATTAGATCGAGATACTTGCACAGTGGTTCTAGTATGTGTTTCAAAGGGTTTGGAAGCTGATGGGCGCTTTTTAATATCTCCAACTACATTAATACAAACCTGTCTATGGAATTTATTTAACGGTTCGTCAACTATGGGGATTTCTAGAATAGGATTTTCTTGACTAGTGTGGGCGGAAACTGTAGATGAATTTGCTACTGAAGGTGGACGCTCAGATAAATTTACGGCCATAGAACATGTTTCTTCGTTATAAATCTGAATACGGGAAAGGGCATCGGCATTTGTATTGTTTGATCCCTTTTTATAAATAACTGTAAAATCGTACTCGGATAATTTTAACTTCCATCTAGTTAATCTGGAGTTCGGCTCTTTTAAGTTCATAACCCACTGAAGTGGTTTATGGTCAGTTATTATTTTAAACTTCCTGCCAAACAAATACGGCCTGAAGTATTTTGTAGCCCAAACTATCGCAAGGAGTTCTTTTTCGATAGTGCTATAGTTTACCTCACTCTCATTTAGAGTGCGAGATGCGTAGCATACAGGTTTATCCGAACCCACCGTTCCCTGTGATAAAATGGCACCTAATGCAACATTCGAGGCATCTGTTGTTAAGATGAAATCTTTAGTAAAATCGGGGTACTGCAGAATGGGATCATTAGTTATAAGAGCTTTACACTTTTCAAAACTTTCAGTATATTCTGCAGTAAAAGAAATCTTCCTACCTTTCTTTAAACATTGTGTTAATGGCTTAGTAATACGTGCGAAATCCGGTATAAATTTTCTATAGTACCCTACTAGACCAAGGAATTGTTTTATTTCTTTAGGAGTAGTTGGAATGGGATAGTTCTGGATGGCAATAATTTTGTCTGGATTAGGCTTGATGCCTTCTCTAGTTATAACATGACCCAAGTAAGACGTTTCCAACTTAAGGAACTCGGATTTGTCTAACTGGATTTTAAAGTTAGATTCCCGTAATTTCCTGAAGACCTTTTCCAGGTTGATTATGTGTTCCTGAAGCGAGGTACTGAATACAACTATGTCATCCAAATAGACTAGACATACAGTGTTCTGGAGGTCCTTGAGGACATTATCCATAACACGTTGGAATGTTGACGGAGAATTTTTTAAACCCATCGGCATACGTAAGAATTCGTAATGTCCATTTTCTACATTAAATGCTGTTTTGGGGATGTCTATAGGGTCCATTTCGACCTGGTAAAAGCCACTTGCAAGATCTAGAGTTGTAAAGTATTGGCAATTGCCTAATTTATCTAATACGTCATTAATGTTGGGAATGGGATATTTATCGTCATACGTTTTTTCATTCAGTTTCCTAAAATCTATTACGAGACGCCATTTGGTTTTGCCGGACGCATCTGCTTTCTTTGGTACGACCCAAATAGGAGAGCTCCAAGCAGACTCCGATGGTCTAATGATACCTTGACTTAACATTTTGTCTATCTAATCTTTTACTTCATTTCTATGAACGTACGGGTATCGGTAATTTTTAGTATGTACGGGTATATCATCTGTAGTCCGAATGCGATGTTTAATTTTATTAGTAAATGTTAAAGCTTCCCCTTCTATGTAAAATATATCGGCATATTTCCCACATAATTTTTCTAAATTAATACGCTCTTCCTCATTGAGGTGATCTGTACGTAGACGGGATATAACGTTTGTAGCGCGTTCCGTTATTTGCTCATTTTTCGCATACTGGGAATCGCAACGTAGTTGTTCGGTACGTGTGCACTCGATATTATAGGTTTCTGCTTGGACGGCGCGGTCCATTGAAAATATTAAATCATGAGAAGTGGGGTTGCAAACTTCTAAAAACCCACGATTATTCCTAACTGTAGTTAAACAATCTCTAATAATACATTTTGAAATAATTTGTTAATTAATGGATGCATCTCCATCATGTAAATTAATCAGTACTCGAAGTATTTTAGAGGAATTAGCAGGTATAACGTCCTCATACAAGTTTACGTTTCGTGAATTGTACATATAAATGTGATTAGCAGAATTACGCGTTATTAATAACTTGTCTTTAAGATCAATTTTGGCCTCCCATTTCTCTAACAAATCTAACCCTATAAGTCCATCAAAATAGTCATGAAAATTATAAATGAATAATCTAATATTTTCAGATTCCTGAAATTCATCAAATGTGGGGACAGTTATAGAATAATTATTTCGCGTTGTAGCATGAACATTTGTAACTTCAAACGGATCAATATTTAAAGGAAAGTTATTGTAAAATGTTTCTACAGTGTTAGGACTAATAAAAGATTGATTAGCTCCTGTATCAATGAGTAGTTTTAAAGGTGGTTGCAGAATTTGAATATAAGGAAGCTGTCGTTGAGTTTGAAGATTGAGTTCTATTTTGACTTGTCTAGTATCCCGCGTTTCTGAAAATCCTGTTCATTTTCCGAACTAGGTCCAGGCTGAGGATTGTCATAGTATGACGGCTGATAATTAACATAACTATTATAATCGGTTTCCTGAATCGCGTTACTAATATGCTGTGAGTTATAATATTCCATACTATCAACGTAGGGATTATACTCAGACTCATTATAGTATTCGTGATAATAATATTCTTGACCATAATCTGCACATTCATTAATATTCATTTCTTTAGTCTTAAAGTAGTTAGATGGCGGCGGATTACCGCTTTTACGCCAATCATGACCAGATACTTGTCCAAACGAAGGTTTTTCTTTTGCGACGTAATGACTAACGCCACTCATAGGCTTAGGGCCTGTATTCGTTTGTGGAAAGCTTCTCGGTTGCAATTGAAAATTATTATTAAAACGGTTATAAGAAGGTGGTGGCGCGCGGAACATTTGTTGCGTACGCGACGGTATTCCTACACCATACGGGACAGGTTTGTTAAAATTTGTTGGATTATTCTGAGAAATATCTATATCATATCTGTTGCGGTGGCTGAAAATTGCTAACAGGCCCGCTTCGTACAGGAAAATTAAACTGTTTTTGCATTGAATTATTACTATTACTAGTAGAGGCAATTGGTAATGGTTTGTGTAAATTATTATGTGACTTTCGCTCATTACTCGGTTCACTACGATTCTGTAAATAAATTACGTTTAATTCCTCTTGTACGAATTCGAGAGCCTTCTCAACACTATCAGGACGCATGCAACGTATGCGAGAGCCTAAAGTCTCCTTTAGACCACGAACAAATGCCTGCATTGTTATCTTTTTGTATAACGTACGCTTGGCTTCAATCGTAGTATCGATGGTTTCGTGCAACGTTACGTATGTCATGATGGTGCAAAATAAACTAACACAACGATCATAAAACTCCTGAGGCGAACTATTCCCTTGTGTAGCTAACATGAGGTCATTATAAAGCGTAGTCTCATCTCTTTGATCCGAAAAATTATTAATTAAAGACTTTTTAATGCTAGCCCAATCTTCAGGTATACCATTAGAGTTTATTATTTGCGCGGCCTGGCCGGTTATCTTGTTTAAGATACCATTAATAAGGCAAAGCCTTGCTAAATGATTATCGGGGTTGGCCATAATATATTCAGATACAATTTGATCACAAAGCTGTATAAATCTCGGTAAAATATAAGGAATGCCATCAAAACTTGGCACTAGACGCAAAGTCTTATAAATCAAATCAGCATCTGCCATTGTAATGGATTCTGTATTCAATGACAAAAATGAATGTTCTAAGTTACTACTTGTACTATTTGAATCGCCACTAATATTTCTATTTAAATCTATATTTAACCTACGTGCCTGTCTAGAGCGCGCAGGCCCTCTAGGAGTAGTTTGCCTAGGATAAAAAATGGTGGCTAACTAACCTAAACTAATTATAAGGACAAGGAGTTGAAAGCAACACATAGAAACGATTACAAGTGTACTTACATCAACTGCATTTCGGTATCTCTGGGATCGATGTCTGGATTTCTCCTCCGGGCAGGAACTCAGGTTCTTCTTTCTGGATACTCGGCGAACGCGATCGCTCACGACGGCGGTAGCGAATTAGCGTGACGGTATTCGATGTGAGAATATCCCTATTTAGCTGGCTCGAGACGCCTCGAGTATCCTACCGACTGCGCCAATTACGTAAGTCGCTGCCGGAGGACCCAAAAAAAACCAAAATGATTTTATACTAACTTTAATCAATAGAAATTACAGAGTTATAATAATTACTTATTTAAATGAATGGTTCCGATCGATGCTAGATACAGAATGTTGAAATAAAAATATGTAGACATTAAGTAAAATTGATATCCGGTCGCATTAGGTATCTATGACGAACATTGCACATCACGTTGTGCGTGTCAGCAGTTTGGCGCTCCGCGTGCATGGCTGTTTCCAAGTGTCGCAATAAGGCCGGATGCAGACTTGCACTTTACATGTTGCTATATACTATAACACGAATGTTATTCATTGAAATTAAACTACTATATACGGATTTTATCGCGTTGTTTATTTGACACTGTTACAAAATTTTTTGAAAAACTGTTGCACTACTATAATCACTATTAAACTTTACAAATTTTTAAGCTAATTAAATTATTGAAAATATTAAAACTATTTATACTATTACTATACTATTATACTATTTAGATTTATTTTTATTTTTACACTTTCCCCGACGTTTCGGTTGCTTTTCAGCAGCCATGGTCACGGGGAGACTAAGATGGTAGTTGTCTCAATGTTCCAGTGTAGTTATTTCAAAGTACCCGAACATAATTTAATCATTGGTGTTTCTATTTACGCAGAATGAGCTCAAAGTATCATGAAGTCTAGCTGTGGTTTGCTTCTTCTTGGGTTTGACTATTTGAATTACTGGATCCCAAGCTGGTGGTACACCCCAACCATCTTCTCTATTGAAATTAGGATGTTTCTTGATTTCAATAGCCTCGCGAAGCATCCTTGGTAGGAATCGGTGTTCTTTAGCGAGCATCTGTGGTTTGTCAAATCTCAGGTAGTGGTTGGTCCCCTGTTGCACATGTTCACACACAGCAGACTTCAACGAGCGTTGGTGTTTTACATCAGCTATGTGTTCTTTTATGCGGGTGCCTATGCTTCTCTTGGTTTGACCAATGTATGAGAGTCCGCAGTCACAATCTATTTTATAGACCCCTGCATCTTGTAAAGGTAGTTTCGCACTTGACAGATGGTAAAAATTGACTTATCTTCGTTGGCGGCTTGAAGTATCATGAAGTCTAGCTGTGGATCGAATATACATGACGTCATTTCACAAGCGCAGGAAGATCTCAATCTATTATATGAGTGGTTCCAAAACAATTTGCTAACAGTAAATACCTCTAAAACTTGTTACATCATCTTTAAAGCTAAGAATAAAAGTATACCATCACATCATCCACTGACCATTAATAACATAGTCTTAGAACAGAAAACCTGCGAAACATACCTTGGACTTAGAATTGATAGTAACTTAACATGGCACAAACAAATAGATCATATTAAAAATAAACTTTCGGCACTAACTGGCTCCCTCTGTAGTATATCTCATTGCCTACCCAAAAAAATGCGCTTTACAATCTATAATTCTCTAGTTAAATCACACTTGCTTTATCTTATAGAAGTTTGGGGTAATGCTGCTAAAACTAAAATACAAGAACTTCAAAGAATACAAAATAAAATTATAAAATCACTCTTTCGATATCCGCATCTAACACCAACTGTTAAAATTTTTAAAGAAACAAAGCTAATGAGCATCAAACAACTTTATATATATAATACTTGCATCACAATAAGAAAAATTATAGACAAAAGCATCCATACTAACCTGTCTTTCGTAAAGAAATCTCAAATTTGCAAACGCAGTCTTCGTCGACCTAGCTTACTTGTATTACCAAAAGTTCGAACTAATTATGCAAAAAGTAATATTACATTTGAAGGAGCACAGCTATTCAACAAACTACCATCGGACATAAAAAATGTAAACTCACTTAGTAGTTTTAAGTCTAAACTGTCGCAATATGTATTTGGGCACATTTCGCCATGAGTTCCAGGCATAGCCTATATCGAGTGGAGAGTGACCAACTGCGTGTAATCTTAATTACCTTTAACTAAATTAATTAAGCTACTAAAGGAGTGTTCGGCGACTATTATTTGTATTTCACTAAATGATGTCTTGTTATTTTCATGTAAGTGACATATTGTATGTCTTTTTGAAAATAAATTCTTTAAACTCAATATTTATGTTGCTTGCTCACGACGCAAGTAGCTGGCGTGAGCTTTATGCGCAAGATACTCACGCGAGCTATATTACTTGCGCGGATACCTCACGTCTTTTGTTTACACGACTCGCGTGAGGGCTTAAACTTGCATATGCTACAGATCGCGCACTGTATGATGACTGGTCTGAACATTGCGCGAGTGGCGTCGCAGTTACAAGTTTTAGGTCTCTTTGGTCACAGGGTATGGGGGCGGGACGCCTCTTAGCGACTGTACATGCGCAACAATTCGGAGAAGCTATGTTCAGCCCGGTCATCACAGATTGCGCGATCTGTACCTGCAATCTGTAAAAGAGCTTTTAGGCAATATATAAATGTTATCTAGTGTGATATTAGAAAGGTTAGTACCGGTAAAGAAAAAATTACATAACAACGTAATGTCATTTATATTATGTAGAAAAACACTATTTAACAAAATTTTACAAAATTTCGGCTGTATAATAGGTCGTTATTTAATCCATAAACCTAAGACACGATTTATAGAATTGATATGCATGAATAAATTCACTGGAACTTATTTGTTAAAATATTAATAAGAAGATTAGAAACCTTCTTATAATATACTAGCTTTAGCACGCGGCTCCGCCCGCATGGTACCTATATCAATAAAAAGTAGCCTATGTCCTTCCCCAAGTTTTAAACTATATCTGTACCAAATTTTATCCGAATCGGTTGAGTGGTTTAGCCGTGAAAAGGTAGCAGACAGTTTACCTGGGAGTGGTTGACTTCTTGGGCCTGCCCACCAACCGATCAGCTCCAGGTCTGAGAGGCGACGTGCGTGTTCCCAGACACAGTACAAAGAGACAGCAGATCAAAAAATGGTGTTTAAAATGGGTAGAGTAGTTTCGTATAGGGGCCCGTCGCGACGGGTCCTATACGAAACTACTCTACCCATTTAAAACACCCGCGTCGTTTCACACGGCCGGCGCGGTGGCGGGCCGAAACCTCGGCTGGGTCGCGATTGCATGTGGAAGTGACTAGTGCGGCCCCGCCGACTTTGGTTATGTTGAGGTGCCTCGTGCATCGTGATAGGTTTACTTGATATTACCAGTTAAAAACGGTTGGACTACCGACTAGAGTTCCCAAGTTCGATCGCAGCTCAGACTTTGCAAGTTACATTGTTGTTGTAACACTGAATGTTACACGCAAATGTTGACGCTACATTTATATAATTTAATCGCTTTCTAATAATATTAGTCGCATCGTATAATATTAGTATCAGCGATCTAGTTGTATTTGTGCACATTTGATACGCTCCGCAATAGTCGCTGTCAGAATCTCGATATAATAATAAAAATAATAGTTTACTCATTTTAAGTGGGTACAAATAAGAATAACAATAGGTTTTAAAATACTTCAAAATAGGATACAATACTTTGGACGTCTGTATTAGGTTATACCTGATCGTATAATATGTACATACATGCTTTATAGGGCAAAAATAAAGCTGTTTTAAGCCTAGGTATTGCTTGTGTCCGTTAATTACTATGAATAATTAATAAAAAAAATTATGTTGTGTTGTTGGTCAAACTTACAAGATTTTCTTTGGTGCAAAAAAAATACACCAAAATAATGCTGCGATTTCAAAAAAATCGTTTGTAGTTTGACGAATCAATCCTTCACATATATGTATGAGGAATGTGATGAAAGTGAATGAAGCCAGAGAAGTGTGTCAGGATCGTAGCAAATGGAAATCCGTAGTCTCTGCCTACCCCTCTGGGAAACAGGCGTGAATCTATGTATGTATGTATGTAATAGTGAAAAAAAAAAATAGCCATAAAAGAAGCACTTGTAGTAATTGAAAGTCTAAAAAAAGTCGTACTTTTTTAAAAACTTTGATTTTTTATTTTTACACAAAGGTCATAATTTTTTAATTTTTTATTTAGCACATTTGGAAAGGTCCTTATCTAAGGAATCTCCCGTTACAATTTGATTCATATATTCTGGGACACCTGTATACACTTAAAATAAGCTCTCACTATTAAAAAAACAGGTCTTTATGTATAAAATTATTTATTAGATAAAATGCAAAACAATGTATTTTGTGGACAATACAAATGTATGTTTCTTAAGAGGATCAAACCCTCGACAGCAAAGTGGCGGGGCGCTTGACCAAGCTACTACGCCATCAAAGCAGTTAGTCACAATATTACTAGAGTTGTATATCTGCTGTTTTTCTATAAGAGGTTCATGTTTTTAAGCAAGCCAAGTTACGATTGGTTGGATATGGTTCAATTGAGCTCAATTCAACAAAAATAAGAAATAGTCGTTTAATTTCAATGAATAACATTCGCGTAAACAGAAGACAATATTATGTAAATCAGTACGGACTGGAAACAGCAACAAAAATAATTGTTAGAAGCCAGCGGTCCCCTATTCAAACTCTAACTATTTACTAGTGTATCACCATAAAAACCAAATTGCACCCGTGCGAAGTCGAGCCGATGCACTAGCTATTCAATAAGGATAAAAACCAGGTAGTTAGGTACTTCTTATTGGTGTTTGTTTGTTATTTTTCCTCCTTACTATTGTGTAGACTGCCTCTGTATGGTTCAAGCAATTAGTTATCCTAAACGTTTATCAATAGAGTTCATTTATAAACACCAGCTTAATAAAAATTTTAAATATATAATATTTAAAACTTGAGAATATTATTTTTAAAAGCCACTAATAATGTCCTCCAGACCGAATTTTGGCTACGGCGGCCAATCTTAACAAAGACTGGCCATCTGCTCAGGAGATATTATAGTGCACAAGTATGTGCGCAAACATAAGTGCACTCCCTGTTCCCTAACCCTCATGATCCGATGGGACGGTGATCCGACGCGACTGGAGAGAGATCAGGCGCAGGACCAACGGCCTTACGTGCTTTCCGAGGCACGAGGGTGTCTAACACCGCCAACTTCCTAACTCCGGGCTCTTATTGAGATTTATAAACAGAAAAACCCAATATATTTTTGTTGGCCCGACCCGGGATTCGAACCAGAGACCTCACGCTCAGAAGTAGCATTCACTACCGCTGCGCCACGGAGGCAGCCACTATGTACATAATATATACATATCTACATATGTGACACAAATTAAGGACATAAACTGTGTAGATCCATAATAGTTACATGACATTTTGTTACAAAGACACAGACATAACGTATATTACATAGTAGTATAAAGTAGTCGATAGCGCAGTGGTCAGTGTAACCGACTGCCACGCCTGATGTCGCGGGTTCGATTTCCGCACAAGTCAAACATTTGTGTGTATGAACATGGATGTTTGTCTTGGTCTGGGTGTTTCTATGTATAATATGTATGTATTAGCAAAAAAAAGTATATATTATGTATGTTTATCCATTGTCTAGTACCTATAGTACAAGCTCCGCTTAGTTTGGGCTAGATGGTGTTGTGTGTATGTGATAGAATATTATTATTATTGAAGTGAAAACTTCTTAAGCGGCGTTGTGCACTTTTTTTGTGATGGGTAAAAAATATTAAACTCGCGTCAAGACACGTGACCTGATCGGAAATTCGTAAGACGGAGGGAGAATTGTCATGTTTGTGTACGATAGCGCAATAAACGAATATTGTATTATACTACTTTTATACTGATAATTAAAGCAATTCGTGCAAAATTATTTCCTAACCATTCCAAAATATAAAAAATGCACAACGTTAATATTCAAGTTTTCACTTCTGCCGGCACTCCCGGAGTGCAACCCGTTGATTTTTTTTATTATTATATTTGTACTTAACCTACTGAGTCATAGCGGAGCACCGGCGGCCATATACAATAGGTTAGTCATTATGTCTGGCACTCCAAGACTTGACAGGTTAATTAATAAATTATTATGTACCTATATTTAGATAGAGATAATACGAGAAGTCAAATCTAGACAAGCAAAACCACCCTCCTTACCCACAAAGAGGTACTCATTTCAGATTACTACGATGAAATGATCGAGAAACGCGTCTTTCGTATCCCATCCTTCCCAGTAAAAACAGAATTCGCTAAAAGGTTCTGCAGTTTTCTAAAACCATTTGTTTATAATAAAATAAATAAAATATGTAACATACACACTCTACCCTTGCGCAAAGTAAAGACCATTATTAATAAGGAACTTTTAAATTGGGTGTACGATAAAACGGAAGGCTTTTTGAAAACATTGTTATAATAATATATTACGTTTATAATTCTACAACACTTTTATGTTTTTTGGACTGGTCAGATGATTACTTTAATATTATGCTTGTTTTTCTTTGTCTTCTTACCTAGAATTTAAAAACACATACCATAAATTATATTTGATAATTGTAATAATATTGATAGATAAATACATATAGTTAATTATTTAATATATACCTATACCGTCCGCTCGTTCATTGCCTCAGTATTTAATAGCAAATTCAAAAATAAATTGTTAGCTTTTATAATAATTGTGAACTGCTTGCGGGACAGGCTCAGCCTAGTGCGGGTAGTTATGGTAATTGCTAATCATAACTATTTATAAAAACCTGTAATGAATGGAACTGTATAATGTGAACTATTGTAAAATATCTTTATGCTAATAAATTATTATTATTATTAATAATTATTAAAAACCGCTTTCCAGGCTTAGGATTGGTAATATGCGTTGTATACGATAATGATTGTTGATTACTAATTGGCGTAGGTACTTAATTATCAATAGCACCGATAACGCAGAGGTTGTTTCAACACTGCCAGTGCGTTAAATGTTAGGAGTTCGATCATATATTGTGTGATCTTCAAAAACTTATTTGAAATGCAGGTGTTCTTTTAAACATTTGTTTCAATTTTTGAGTCTCACGCAGCATGCAGACATACCATAGTGCGAAATTGCCTTCTCAAAATATCGCTAATAACCAGGGGTCGGATTAGGTAGAGTTTTTAAGTACCAAATGACGTAAAACTACCTACGAAATCTTAACATGGATATGCCTTTTAAACCCGGAATTGAGGATTAATAAAAATTGTTTTCTCAAATTTCCGGGATTGATATTATTGTCTTATAAAACTCTTTTTTTCTGTGTGAAACACAAACTAAGTAGCGTTACACGTAACACGCCGGCAAATGGCGCTTGACGGAATTTTAGTACTCGCCGCCTGGCGGCTTGATAAAGTTTAATTATTTTCCATTTTGTGTGCAAAGAGAGTAGAGAGATGGAAAAATGAAACAAACTTGACTCTAAGTATATATTTTTTTATTAAAATGTATACCCCACCCTCCCTCCGAATCGATCATCCCCTCACCCCGCAACGTCCACCCCGCACCCCGCCTTGTAGCGATAGTAATATAGAAAGAGAAAGAAATAATATCTACGCGGCGTACACAATGTGTTGAGTAGCAAAAACTGCTATCTGATTTACCGGGCAGGAACCAATCACTTTTATATATTTGTATAAATAAATGACATATTTCTTAATTATGTTTTTTCGAATGAAAATAAATGTTTTATGTCCAAAGAAGGTAAACAAATTTAGAATACTAAATCAATCCCGGGATTCAAAAGGCATATCCATATTAAAATTTCGTAGTAGCATATTTGACGTCATTTGGTACTTAAAAGCTCTACCTGTTCCGACCCCTGCTAATAACTTACGTACATATATCAATATTTTTCTGAAGTTTTATCCTTATTTATTATTATTATTGTATTAAGCGTGTAATCTTGACCCTGAATCACAATAAAAGTAAACAATAATACTGATTAGAATATGCGAGATATGTTTCAAAACATTGGTTACGTACGGTGCATCCCCACAACCCCAAAAAACAGGTCATAATATCATATACGAAATTTAGCGAAATATTTAAACAATTTATCATCGCGTCACGCGTAACAAGGGATCATGAAGAAAAAGGCAGATTTTTTTGAAAAGTCGATACATTCCTTATTTAATTCATCTGTCGCGAGGGACTTTACAAACATTCAAACAACGGACACATAGAACACCCAGACTCGGAACAACCATTTGTGGATCACACAATTTTTGTCCCGTGTGGGATTCGAACCCACAACACTCGGCGCAGTAGTAGCGGCGAGGCGATCACTTAAACCACTACGCCATCCGTGCAGTCAAACTACTACAACCACTTCTTCTTCTTCTTCTTCTTAGCCTTTTTCGACCGCATGGGTGTAGGGCTCCTTCAGTTTATGCCACTTCTCACGGTCTTGGGCGACTTCAATCCACTTCACTCCAGCTGTTCTCTTGACATCGTCATGCCAACGCATCTGCGGCCTTCCTTGTGGGCGCTTCTCGCCCCATGGTCTCCAGTCCACCAACGCTATGCACCACGAGCCTTGTTTTCTGGCGACGTGACCTGCCCACTCCCACTTCAACTTTGCAACACGCTTGGTGTGTAGTTGCAACACGCTAAACCAAGCGTGTTGCAAACTACAACCACGCTTCCCATTAATAGGGGAAGAGACTAGTGCCGTCTACCGTGTACAGGTTCAGACTCCACGGAGTCTAGGCTTTCATGACTAAAAAATATTTTATGAATTTATGTTTTTGTTATTCAATCTATTTGTGCAACCCAGAAATCGAAACCAAGACCTTGAGCACAACTGTAATAGTCGTATTCACTACCGTTGCGCTACCAAGGCACAATCTTAGACGAATGCTTGAATGATTTGCACTTGTATGTAATACGCAGCACTGCATTTGAATTATATGCAAATCTATACTAATATTATAAAACTGAAAAGTTTGTTTGTTTGAACGCGCTAATCTCAGGAACTACTGGTTCGATTTGAAAAATCCTTTTAGTGTTGGATAGCCTATTTATTGAGGAAAGCTATAGGCTATATAACATCACGCTACGACCCACAGGGGCGGCGCAACGATAAACGAGGGTGAAACCGCGGGAACATCTAGTGTATTGATAATAGCACACATAAAACATTTTTCTTTCTTTCTTTCTTTGTTACATAAGCTTTGCAACCATAGCCTAGTGCAAGATCTTTGGACTGCCACGCAACTATGACTTTCCAAAGTTATATACCTACATATTTATTGGTGAATTATTGCTTGCGGTGAAGAAAAACATCGTCAAGAAATCTGCATGTCCGAAAGATGTACCAAATCTTTTCGAAAATGTGTAAGTTTGAGAGTCATTACATTTTTAGGTACTTTCTTATGTCACTTTTTGAAACTAGGGTATTTACAATGCTCGTAAAATAATTAAAAGAATTTAATACATTAAAATGTTATGTATTTTAATAATACATTGAATTTTTACAAAGACCTAACGTTGCAAGCAAACTATAGTTTATCTGTCTTAAGTCACGGTCAAAGAACTCTTAAAAAGATGTGCTTATATCTCTGAAGGAGTAAGCAGACGAGTAAAACACAAATATTACGTCAAATAAATTTTCAGTCCCATGTAATAGGAGGCGAGGTTATTCTCGGTAACCAGACATAGTTCCAGATTCTCCAACCAGATACGCCCAATAAAATTTTGCCGGTCCGGAAAATCGAGATTAAGAAGAACCGGAGAATCTCATTGACAGCATGCAGAAATTTTCTGCTGAAAGCAGAAAATGCTTGAAATAACCATTTCACACGAGACGAACATTTTCATTATCCCCAGATGGGTTTTCCAAGTCTGAATATTTTTACGTCTATTGTTTTAATGTTTGTCAAGTGTCAATGACTAGATACATAACGCATTGGTTTCTAGGAATTTTCGCTCCCTAGGTACAATGACAATTTAAGGATAATAGAATACAATTTCTGGAAATTGCTAGAATGTCTAAAATATAAGGTATTTTCAAAAATATTTTTGAACGAGTGAAATATATTGCAGGGACATAAGTTACATGTTGATTTTTTAAATATTTGTATAATTTATACCAATATATATATATTAGACCAGCAGCGATAGCCTAGCGGAAGACCGTTGGACTGCCACGCAGAAGTCTTGAGTTCGATCCCAAGGTGCGCATCTCTGACTTTTCGAAGTTATATGCGTATTAAATAATTAATTATCGCTCGCTTTAACGGTGAAGGATAACATCGTGAGAAAACCTGCATATCTGAGAGTTCTCCATAATGTTCTCGAAGGTATATGAAGTCTGCCAACCCGCATTGGGTCAGCGTAGTGTACTATGGCCTGATCCTTCTCACAAAGAGAAGAGTCCCGTGCCCAGCAGTGGGACAGTTTAATACAGTGCTGATATTATATTATTTATAATTTAGACCGCAAAATACCAGTATTCTTATTATCTCCCTAGTTAACCCAGGTTTCACAAAAACAACGCAACAATGGACGCAACGATCTTGCAAGCCGCCTCAATCATAATATGTCATTAGTAACTTTAATAATGTGAGCATTTTTTGTAGTTGGTCACATCTTGGGTTTTTAATTACTGGTATGGTATCTATATATTAATACGTGAAGCAAAAACTTTGTAACCCTTTTTACGAAAATTGCGCGGACGGAGGAGTATTAAATTTGGCACATTTAAAGTTTATATGGAGAAGGAGAGGCGAATCCTAATATTTTTATAAAATATGCTAATGCATGCAATGAAATACATTAAAAAAACACTACACGCACACAACCATGCATTTGACACACGCAGTCAAATCGCGTTCGTAGTATTTCGGCATTGTTCGTCTGACGTCGTCGTACAATTCTTTGTAACTATGGTTACCTATAGTACCTATAGGTAACCATAGTTACATAGGTAGCCATAGTTTTATTTATTACAATAAATAGTACCTTATTTATATGTAATAAAGAAAAAAGAAAACAAACTAGCAAGCTTAGGAATCTTGGTCGAATTTTTTTAAATATCAAGGGCATACTCTTGATTGCAAGTCCAAAGTTTTATCGGTTGGGATATCGCTGCGTATTAATGCAACTATAATTAAATCTTGATTATTGTGTATCAAACTGACATGATAACATCATGTAGGATATAATTACATACATGAAGTATAGTAAGACGTACGATTTAACATACTATAAATTATTTATTGTGTCACGTATTAGCATTAGAATAATATTTGCATTGCGCTTATTTAGGTATGATAAAAATTTGATAAACAAATCGCATCATCGTGCATAAAAACGTTTAACCACTAATTAATAAGAATTGTTATAAAACATATTATATTTATTTTGTTCACACCAGCTCCAAGAACTAACAATAAAATCTGGGTCATAACTTACAATATAAGGTTTACAACATACTTCTTCTCCCTAGCCTTTATTATTCCCAAGTCACTTGGGGTCGGCTTTCTAGTCTAACCGGATTTGGCTGGATATCAGTTATCAGGCTACCACCTGACCTCTGCAACCGTAAGGCTAACGATACCCTAAGGCTAGACCAGTGTCAGGATATTAGAGGGCACTGAGTTCCCAAAAACAACTGTCATAGATGTTCATGGCAGCTAGGTCCGACGGCTTAACATGCTCTCCGAGGCACGGAGCAGGCGATAATTGTCAATCAATACGCACATAATTTCGAAAAATCATATAACTTCCGAAAGTCAGACATGCGCGACGTGGGTTCGAACCCGAGACCCTCTATATTGCAGTCTGTTGGTCTCCCCACTGAGCTATCGCTACTTATGGTTTACAACATACTAAATTTATTATTCCATTTAAATACAACGTTTTTATACAGGGATAATGTTACATTCTATTAGTGAAAGAATTTTCGATGCAGACTTTGCAGCCTACAAACAAAATTAAATGTAAACTTATTATAATATTAGCATACGCACACGTTTATAATGACTTTGCAGCATGATAACATATAGCCTATGGTATTTCTGGATAAAGTAGTTTTTTTTTAATAGATTAGTGGGCAAACGAGCAGACGGATCGCCTGATGGTAAGCGATTACTGCCACCCATGGACACCTGCAACACCAGAGGAGATGCAAGTGCGTTGCCGGCCTTTTAAAAAGGAGTACACTCTTTTCTTGAAGTGTTGAAGGTCGTATTGGTCCGGAAATACCGCATTTCTAAATGTGAAATAATTAAAATCGGTTCAGTAGTTTCAGAGTTTATCGATTACAAACAAATCTTTCTTCTTTATAATGTCAGTATAGGTAAATGTTCTGGGTAAAGGGTTAGGCTGGTTGTTGGCTCTACTGTCCCGTAGCACTCGACTGTCCTACAACCAGACCATCGTAGAAGGAATGATATTTATTTTATTTATTTATTTATTATAACTTTGAAGTACAGTCTTTTACAAATATATAATGTCCCACAAAACCGGTTTAGCGGTTTAACTGTGGGTGAGTTGCATTTTATATAACTAATTTTAGCCTATGTTATACGTATATATTAATACAATAATACTCTAGGTTTATATTAAATCCTTACAAACTAAATTTCTAAAGACAACATATATGTACTTATTAAGTTTCTTTTTAAACCTTAGTCTATCCGTTTCATGCCTTAAGTCCGCCGGTAAACTGTTCAGCAAGTATAGCACACGTTTCTTTAGCGTTCTTTCACCAAAGTAATTACTAATTCTAGGAACATTAAATTTACCGGCGGTCATCGACCGAGTACTATGGCTATTCGTTACCAGGGATAAGTTATGCTCTTTTCTGCCATGTTGGTTTATTAAGAGAAGGTATTTATGTTTTAAACTAACTGGTTGGATGTTACATATTTTAAATAATTTTCTATAGTCATCATTACAACTTGCTTTTGTCTTTTTTGTTACTAGCAGTTTGAGAAATCTTATTTGCAGTGTTTCTAATTTATCAATATTAGTTTTAAATGTAAGTCCATAACTATCGAGAGCATAACTTATTACTGATTCTACTAAAGTTAAATACAGACATCTTAATATATTAATTGGAACCTTGTAACTTAAATGATAGAATTTACTTAGTAATATCCTCAATTTACCACTAATATAATCAATGTGTTGAGACCAAGAGAAGCTTTCGTCTATTTTTACACCAAGATACATAACCGATTTTACAGTTTCGATAGATTTACAGTTACAATTTAACGTATTATCATGCAGACATGAGTATTCATGCGCAAACAAGTCCAGCGGTGAGATGGTAAGCTGTGAATAAGGTGAACGAATAATTAACAGTTTGGTTTTTTCCGAATTAAGAGTTATTCCGTTATCGTGCGACCATTTAACAACTGCATCTATATATTGCTGAACTAGCTGAAAAGTTTCATAGATGTCAGTGCCAGCGCGCAGCACGCATAAGTCATCTGCGTACATGTATGCCGAGCAATGACTCAAAACGCCGCATAGGCTGTTCACATGCATGAGGTAGCAGATAGGACCACAACCCGATCCCTGTGGCACCCCACTGCGCACCAGCATCCTGTACCTGAGTGTATCGCCCACCTTAACACGGCAGGAGCGACCCGTTAGGTAATCACGGAACCATTGGTTCAGTGGTTCTCCCACGCCACACTCCTCCATCGCATTAAGAAGGGTACTTTTTTGTAAAGTATCAAATGCTTTTTTATAATCATAAAATATAGTTACTACAATTTTTTTATCGTCTAAATAATTATTAATTTCGTCGGTAAATTTTGATAATAATGTGCATGTACTTTTACCTTTTAAAAACCCGTGTTGACAATTTTCAATAATGTTGTTTTGTTGTAAGTATTTGCTTAGTTGATTGACAATACATTTTTCCATAATTTTATCTGCGCTTGAAAGTATAGCTATGGGTCTATAATTGGATGTATTCTTATGGTCTCCTTTTTTGTGTATCGGGCGGACTATTACTTCCTTAAGTCTATCAGGGAATATATGTTTACTAACCGACAGATTTACAAGTTTGGCTATCACCGGACTTACCCTGTCCACAACGAGTTTTAAATCTGTCATACGTACGAAATCAGTGCCCGGTGATTTGTTACTACTCATGTTTTTTATTATAAGTTTTATATCGCTCGGGGTGACGGGTTGCCATCTCATACACATGTCGGCAGGTTTTATATACTGTCTTCTGTCTAACCATGTTTCATTACATTGGTGCTTTATTTTTTCTTTTTCTTCTGAAAATGTTTTCGCGAAATTACTACTGATTTCTTTCGTAGTTCCTAATCCACCCATGTTTGCAATTATTAAACTATCTATAGACTGTTTTGCTTTTCCTATCAAACTGTTTATTTTGTCCCATAACTTCTTTATATTATTATTACATTCTAATATACTGTCTTTATCATATTTATTTTTACTTCTACATATTGTATTGCGTGGTGTAAAACCCATTCGTATTGGTCTCATTCAAAATGCAAGGCGCATTATAGGTACGGGGCAGTCCCGCAAGTATTGTAAAAGAAATACATTACCATAAATTAGGCGTCATAATTTTTACTGTTGGTAAATTTATTGTTTATTATTATCAGAGTATTCGTTTGGTGTGTTTTATTTTAAGATGTTTTCGTTACCTTGATATGTGTTTAAGTATGTGACTAAGTATGAAAGTAATATATTGTATACTTAAATAAATATTTACACAGTTATATTGAGAATCACGATTACAATGCAATGTATTTTTTTTGTTTACAAGTATAAAATATAAATTTATTTTTACAATATTGAGTCACATGAACCTTTGTTTGGCCAAAATTTATACAATCTATACTAGTATTATAAAGCGGAAAGATTTGATATTTTTTGGTTATTTTTTTTATTTGTAGGAATTTAACTCGAAATCTAATCAACTAATTTAAAAATATAAGCAATTTCACCACCGAGTAACGTAGGCTATACTTTATCTAAAAATATACTTTTACTAATATAACTTAATCTAATCTATTTCTACGCAAACGAAGCCGCGGGCAAAAGCTAGTAATTTATAAACATAGTTACATAGATTCACAGTATACATAACATACATATAACCTTCAAGTTGTAAGTCATCATCATTTTGCCAGCTGTGTCTTACCAAGAAATAGGAGGCGATTCAATTACTTTGAAAATCAAACATTTACAGACAACGTGCCTGACGTGTTTATCAAAACTGGGTACTTGCTATCGGTAGTACGCATAGGTACTATGTTACGAGATCAACAAAGCATTAACTACTATTATATGCGATGATTATATGTATCTTGTATATAAGGGCAGTTATAAAGGTTTACTGTTACATTTTCCTCATTACGACCTTGAGATGCTGTTATAAATAAATCATATTTTTTTGGCAAACATTTCATCTTGTCTATAGTAGAGATACAGTTAGAATTTTAATTCATATCGAATGGTTTTTATCTGCACATTTTTTATACAGCAAAGGTGGCAGATAACCTTACCAAGGTACAATAATTTAATATCTAGCCAATGTACTATAGACAATTTTAGCAGTAGTCTTAGTAAAAAAGGCGACGTCAGAGGCATTCTAAGTTTCAACAGGTTCGTAGATAATTCTCTGACTTGGAACATTCTGCGGACCCATAGCTATGTAGCTTCTATCGCTTTTACTATGGGGAGTGCTTCGAGGAATTGTTCGGACTGATCCCTACCGCCTCTTTTCACCATCGTCCTACGCGACAGAATTTCCATCCCCATCATTTAGATAGTTGGCAGTCCACAACTGTGCGTTTTTCCAGAAATTTTCTGCCTCGCATGACTAAACTCTGGAATGAACTGTCGCCTGCGGTATTTTCGGACCAATACGACCTACAAGCCTTCAAGAAAATAGCGTACTTCTTTTTAAAAGGCCGCAACGTATTTGTAACTCCTCTGGTGTTGCGGGTGTCCATGGGCGGCGGTAATCGCTTACCATCAGGCGACCCGTCTGCTCGTTTGCCTCCTATCTCATAAAAAAAAGCTATAGCAAGAATATGGCTTAATATTGTACTACATTTTGCTCGCGAAAATTTTATGTCAGGGTAAGATTATGTCAATTTACAATTCCTCGGTAACAGTACTTTTTCTGGATGAACTGTAACCTTTGTCCCTTTTTGTAGCTCTGACAACGTGTATATGAAATTCCATGATAATTGTCGAGTAGTTAAGGCGTAATAAATAAACAAACAAATTCACATTCGCATTCATAATATTAGTTAGGATACTCTACATCCTTTTTCTCTTTGATTGTGACTTGTTTTGTTAGCCAAGTAAATAAGTAAGGAAATGAACAGAAGAGCTAGGTATTTGAGCCGCAGGTATCCTTCAAGTATGTATAGCATGACGACTGTAAACTTGAGTGAGCTATGTAGAAATGTATTATATCTACATTTCGGCAGCGGTACCTATTATGTACCTACTATACAGAGCATATAACCACATATTGCCAGATTGCTACTACAAAAAATTTCAGACAGAAAATGCGATACCACAAAGGATCAAATTATACCAGCGTAGAGTCCAAGCGCAGCGAAACATATCATAGCAAATTCACCCAAAACTCCACTACATAATGGGCATAATTCTATCGAGAAAAATACGTGCTCTCAAACGCGCGTATTCCATAGAATGCGTGCGAATCCACACTTCTGCGCTAGTCTAATTTGACCCTTAGGGCGCGTTCCCACTATGTCGTGACGATTAATTTATCGTTGGACGACTGTCGTCTCTAGCTGTTCTCATTATATCGACTGTTTATCGTCACTGTGTCGTCGCAATATTTTATCGTCGAACGTATAAACGACGAGACGATATTTTAATCGTGGCTACGATGGATAGTTGCAACAATGACACACGATTTGCCGTCATGATTAGTCGTGACGTTATTTTATAGTTTTACGACTATCGTGCTAGCAGTTCCCATTGACTTGAGTGTCGTGTCGTCCTGTATGTGAACACCTCTATTTAAATACACAAGCCACGACACGATAATCTATCGTCACGACATAGTGGGAACGCGCCCTTAGCTTGAGTCAGGCTTCAGATCGGACACATAATCACACATGGTTATGGTTACCTTACTTAATAAAGCATTCTTGGCAGGGACGGCAATTTATAGCGTTTGAATTACATAAATTTATTACTCAGTTATTTGATCCTCCGCTGATGTTTAACTGATGTTATGCATTATTTATATCAATCGTATAATCTTCATTCTAGTCACGTTTAGGGTTCTTGTGCTGTCATTTGCGAAAATAATAATTGATCACAATACAAGACAGGTAGAGAACAGCGGAATCCCCAGTTACATTTTACGCCCACACCTGGAGTATCCCGACTAGGGAAATTACTTTACTTAAGAGAAGATCGCAACCTAATAACCTAATATTGTGTTTCTGTGATAAGCCGTTAAAGAGTTACTAGTGCACAGGGTAAAGAGCACTCTTTACTTCACTCACTCTTGCTCTCGCAAAATATTGAATGAATGAATGAATGAATGATTTATTTATTTGCAGAACATGGGTACATACAGTTCTTAGTTACATTACATATTGTCCTTGCCACATTTAGCCAATTTCGGCATGCAAATATGTTTTAATTTTATATATCATGCATAAAGTTTAACACATTGTCACTATAGTTAGAAACATTAAATATTGATTTTGTTTTAAGCCTAATTTCTGTTATTTATATGAACCTCAGGTTTTCTGTACTGTTCATTATTACTAAACTGAAACCCTATGTGCATATCAGTATTTGTGATCTAATGCAAGTTACCATCATAAAGTGATTTTGATCGACGGATGGCATGCCAAGCGGACGCACCGCTACTCCACCATTCTGAGTGCAGTGACCTCTAATTAAATACTTTTTTTTTATTTTTTATTTTGCTCGTCAAAATGACCACACTCCACCTGATGGTAAGCAGTCGTGTGATCTAAGAGCAGTGGCCTCCACATCGCCCCCACAGTAGCCGAGGCGATGTTGAGGTCTCTACTTTGACGGCCTGAGAAGATGCTTTTTCACGCCCCGCTTAAAGAACCCAGGATAGAAAGAAGAAGGAAACACGTGCCTTGGCAGAGAATTGGACTTGGACATTATTTGTGTGATCCATAAATAATCCTTACTAATCCTTACTAGTCCTCACTAATATTATAAATGCGAATGTGAGTTTGTTTGTTACGCTTTCACGCCTTAACTATGCGACCAATAAACATGAAATTTTGCATACACTTTGTCGGGGGTATAAAATAGGACATCGAGCGAAGCCGCGGGCAAAATCTAGTTGAAAAATAGAAGCTAATATCAGCCCTGTATTAAACTGTCCCACTGCTGGACACAGGCCTCTTCTCAGTGTGAGAAGGGTTAGGCTATAATCCACCACGCTGGTTGGCAGACTTCACATATCTTCCGAAACATTATGGAGAACTTTCAGACATGCAGGTTTCCTCACGATATTTGCCTCCACCGTTAAAGCGAGCGATAAATGACTATTTAATACACACATAACTTCGAAAAGTCAGTAATGTGCGCCTTGGGATTGAACTTGAGACCTCTGTTTACTGGTTTTCCACTAAGCTATCGCTGTATTTTAAGCTAAATCTCGGTGTATTTGTGAAAGCCGTAACAGAGAGCTTTATCTTAGGTACCGAAGGCGGTGTCGAAAATATGTTCTACATTAGGATTAGAGAGAGATCTATTTTAAAAATAAACAAAATTTTAACAGGAAAGAAAATCGACTTGAAAAAAGAATATTCTAAAACTTATACTAAAAAGTTAATAAATAATTGCATATTCTTGGGAATAATTAAATTATTGTTATTTTTGGAGTCGGTGTCAGCCGCCCGCGCCGCGTGCTGCGTATATGTGTGTAACTGTGCATGCCAATGTTATGTTATGATTATAGTAAGACATCTCATGTTTAATTAGTAACAAACCTACCTTGGCTGATATCTCGGTTTTTAGTGAACCTTGCCAAATATGAGAACATCATCAATGTTTCCAAATACACATTATTAAGTATAACTCAAAAACGAATGGTCAAATCTTGATCAAAATTAAATGGGACTACACGGGAAGCACCAGCTTTCAAATAAAAAAAGAATCATCAAAATCGGTTCACCCAGTCGAAGGCAACGAGGTAACAAACATAAAAAAACAAAAAAAATACAGACGGATTGAGTACTTCCTCCTTTTTTTGAAGTCGGTTAAAATAAGGAAGATCATCATCGTAATGCATGTACCATGTACTGTTCATGGGGAGGACAAATAGCAATTTTTTTATTATCTTCCGCACTAACCTAACCAGTTTGCGGGGCTTTATAAAACACTTCAACAATAGACACAAAGGGATATTAAAACTCCTCATAATTAATTATGGATAGCTTTTTAATGTGTAAAATGTGACGTCACCGGTTTGTACAAAAAGTTATATTATACCATTCATTAGTGTCCTTCTTTATAAAATAATAAGTTTCTAATAATTGGGTTTTAGTTTTACGTTGATACGTCACTCCGTCTGCCGCATGATCTCCGGATTATGCTTTTATGGATGTCGTGACTTGCCCGAAAAGTTGATCACATGTTTAGGAAAGATGTATATCATTTTATCAATGACTCTTGCAATTCTCGAAAGCGGTTCTTTCTTCAATTTTTATTCGATACCTTAATGTATGAGGTAGGTGAAATGAAATTTTATTTTTATTGCGACATGGTAGTACAAACAATTATAAATAGTAAGAATATATACAGAGGCTGCCCACTTATTACATTACATACTAACTTTTGTCCGCAGTTTCGCTCATATATTACCTTTTTCTGGACGAAAGGTACCCTGTCCTTTCTGTACCCCTTAAAACGTGTATGCGAAATTACATGTTGACCGGCTGAGTAAAGGTTTCACAGCGTAAGAAACAAACAAACTTACATTCACATATTTTATAATATTACTAAGGATACTCCTATTTTATTATCTTATCTTATGTGGGGGCCAGTCAGTGCAGACCGGCGACACTTCGACCCAGTGGGATCTTTTGTATCGACACTCTCCCAATAACGACTGCCATAGATATTCATGGCAGCCGGGACCAACGGCTTAACGTGCTCTCCGAGGCACGGAGCAGGCGATAAATTGTCAATCAATACGCACGTAATTTCGAAAAGTCATATAACTTCCGAAAGTCAGAGGTGCGCGACGTGGGTTCGAACCCGCGACCCATTGGCATTGCAGTCTGTTGGTCTCCCCACTGAGCTATCGCTGTTCCCTATTTTATTAACTTACTAGCTGACCCGCGCAACTTCGTCTGCATCACATAAGAGAATTTTCCTAGTTTTTGCAATATTTTTCATTGATGCTCCGCTCCTATTGGTCGTAGCGTGATGTTATATAGCCTATAGCCTTCCTCTATAAATGGGCTATCCAACACTGAAATATTTTTCTAATCTTTACCCGTAGTTCCTTAGATTACCGCGTTCAACCAAACAAACAAAATGTGAGTGAAGTCGGCGCGTGAGCGCCCCCGCCTTTTTATAAATGCAGCGGATGGCCGTTTCGCGCGTTAAACAACAATCAACCGTATAGCCGTACCCATACTGGCGCGGCGAGATTTGGAAGTTTTATTTCATCTATATCTTGTGTGTTTATAAACCGATTCCTATATTTTTTTTTATAATATTAATATTAAAGTGTACTTTTTGAATATGGGAGTTTGATAAAGATATATCTATGTGAAATACAATATATTTATGTATTTTAATACACTTTGAAGAAATGCCTAACGATTAAACACGTTATTGTGGCTAATTTATAAAAGATAGATATATACTATTGAGGACTTTTTTGTAGATCTTTTGAAGACCATCATCTTTGTAATACATACTTTTGGTGTATGATCAACGTATGCGAGGATAAGAGCTCGAAAGCGCATTTTCGTCCGACTTTCTTCAAATTTATCGTCACTGCGCAGCTCCTATGTGTCTTAGCGTTAGGTTATATAGCCTATAACCTGCCCAGGAGTATGGACTACAATCGTACCAAGTTTGGTTAAAATCCCTTCAGTAGTTTTTGACCCATGCGTGCACATACAGACAGACAGACAGACAAAAAATTTACTGATTGCATTTTTGTCATCAGTATCGATCACCATTCATCCTCCAATATTAATTTTGAATATATATTCAATGTACAGAATTGACCTCTCTACAGTTTTATTATAAGTACAGATATTGCTATAATACTGCAAAGCTGTCGTAGGAAAAACAACAGAGCATATAAAGCCAGCATTATATAATACTCTCAGTGCAGTGACCCCAACACGTAGACTTTATATCAACGCATTTTTATCTTTACCTTATATCAATTTAATAAATCGCTCGCAATAGAACAAATACCTACACTGCAAGGGTCAAATAATTAGAACAACAATTTTATCAGTAATTTTATCTTTTAATTACTTACTATTTGTTTACAAAAGATATCGTATAGCTACGTACCAATGACCGTACTTGACATCAGCAGGGTAAACAAACTAGTAATGAGATAAAGATAGGGAAAATGGACAGGGTTTTCCTTTATGAGAATTAGAAATGTGACGTTTGAATTTGCGTGTCGTAATTTCCTTAAGCAAAAGTTACGTCAATTTAAAGAGCAGCGATAGCTCAGTGGGGAGACCAATAGACTGCAATGCAGAGGGTCTCGGGTTCGAACCCACGTCACGCACCTCTGATTTCGGAAGTTATATGACTTTTCGAAATTATGTGCGAATTGATTGACAATTATCGCCTGCTCCGTGCCTCGGAGAGCACGTTAAGCCGTCGGTCCCGGCTGCCATGAACATCTATGGCAGTCGTTATTGGGAGAGTGTCGACACAAAAGATCCCACTAGGTCGAAGTGTCGCCGGTCTGCACTGACTGGCCCCCACATAAGATAAGATAAGATAAGATACGTCAAATTAAAAACATATGTCTTTTTAAGTGTAAGTTATGTATCCTAACAATCCTAATCCTAACTAATATTATAAATGCGAAAATGAGTTTGTTTGTTTGTTACGCTTTCACGCCTTAACTACTCAACTGATAAACATGAAATTTTGCATACACGTTGTCAGGGGTACAGAATAGGACATAGGGTACCTTTCATCCCGAAAAAATAACTGTTGCAAACCTTTTTTTTTTTTTTTTTGTACCCAGGAAAAATGCTTGATGCACTACCCGCCGGCTAGAGGACGGCACCGGCGGGGCGTGTGGGACTCCCCAGCAAGAAACGCGCTGGTATACCCACTAAAAAACCTGGGGTGTTCCCTCTCTAATCCAATGGGGGGGGCCTGTTGGGAGCTCTTAAAAGAATTGACTCATCCATAGCAGGCCCCCCCGTGTGGGTGCGGGCCGGGTCATTTTTTTTTAGGACCCGACCCCGTCTTGTCCCCAGGGGAGAGCTTCACCGCTCTCCCCTTTCGACGTTGGAAGGCGCGCGGGAACACCGCGCGCGCCCTCTCGGGGTTCTTAGTTTACGGGTGGCAGGCCCCCCTGAGGCCTTGCCACCCGGAACCCTTAAGTGGGGGGCAGGAGAGCGACATAAGCGCGTCTCCTGCGCCCCCTCCTCCGGCGGCGGACTTCCGGGGCGTAAGGATCGTCCTCACGCCCCCGCTCCGCCGCCTCCTTCTGCGAGATGACAGACTCGCAGAAGGACCTCATTGCGCCCCAGCACCTGTCGTCGCCGACCATCTTGGATACGACGGTCGGCAACGAGAGGTCGGGGCCAATCACAGCGACCAGGGCACAGCGCTCCGCGGCCCACGCCGGGCACTCCTCCAGCGTGTGCTGCGCCGTGTCCCGGTCACACTCCTCACAATGGTGACACCTGGTTGTCGGCTCCCTACCGGCTATCTTGCAGAGGTACTCTCCGAAACAACCGTGTCCGGAGAGCACCTGAGTAAGCCGGTAGGTGAGCGGTCCGCGCCGTCTGTCCGTCCACTGTCTTAGTACCGGACGGACAGCCTCGACGGTCCTCACCCCGTAGCGGGGCTGGGCCAGTCTTCTTTCCCACTTCGCTTCGAGGACCAGTCGAGCCTGGGACCTTCGCGTCTCCACCGCCCTGTGCGTGGGTTCCTCACCCTGGAGCCGGAGGTCAGCGCGCCAGTAATACACTGACGCTTGGACCTCCGCCTCCAAATCCCAGGGCGGCGATGCCGCCAAAACGCACGCCGCCTCAAAGGAGACGGTGCGGTACGCCCGTGACACCCTGATCGCCATCGCCCTCTGAGGTCTCCTGAGGAGGGCGATATTTTGGCGACCAAGGGCGCCAGCCCAGATGGGCGCTCCGTAAAGGGCAATCGACCGCACCACCCCCAAATAGAGGCGGCGGCAGACGACACTCGGCCCCCCGATATTCGGCAGCAGAGAGTTAAGCGCTCCCGCTGCCGCCATCAGGCGGGGGGCCAGGCGGCTAAAATGGACGCGAAAGTTCCAGCGGCCGTCGAGGTGGAGCCCCAAGTATTTCATGCTCGGCTCCACCCCGATGCGGACCCCTCCAACGATGATGTGGGCATCAGGAGGCGGCGCTCGCCGAGGCCCGTGAAATAAAAGGGCCTCGGACTTTTCCAGCGCCACCTCCAGTCCCAACATCCTAATCCTGCCGACAACCAGGGCCACTCCAGCCGTGGCAAGACGGGCAGCTGCCCCGTAATCCTCTCCCCGGGTCGTAACCAGCGTATCGTCGGCGTAGCAGGTAACGCCGACGCCCGGGGGCAGGGCGCCCCGCAGCACCCAGTCGTAGCCGATGTTCCACAGTATCGGACCCAGAACCGAACCCTGTGGAACACCGCACGACATCTCCCTCCGGAAGGTCTCTCCGTTCCGCCCCACACAAAACACACTCCTCTGGTGCAGGTAGTCCCCGACTATTCGGCGTAGATAGGGAGGCACCCCATGAAATCGGAGCGCCTCCCTAATAGTCGCCCACGGCAGGGTGTTAAAAGCGTTGGCGATGTCCAAGGACACCGCCAATACCACCCCGCGCGAGGCGACCGTCTCTTCCGAGAGGGCCTTGACGCTACTGATAGCGTCAATCGTCGATCGGCCCTCCCGGAATCCGAACTGGTGTTCGGATAAGTCGGGACCCACCCGCACCAGGTGCTTGGAGAGGCGGGCAACGACTACGCGCTCAAAGAGCTTGCCCACCTCATCCAACAGCACTATGGGGCGGTACGCGGAGGGAGAATCCGCGGGGCGGCCCTCCTTTCTCAGGAGGACCAGCTTGCCCGTCTTCCACCTGGAAGGGAACCGTCCCGACTCCAAACAGGCGCTGAACAGCCTGAGGAGCCGGTCCCCTAGGGCGTCGAAGGCCAAAACCCAGGCGCGGCCAGGAATTCCGTCCGGCCCCGGGGCGGTGTTCTTGCCCCGAAGCCGCATCACTGCCGCGCCGAGCTCCGCCATTGTAATTTCTGGCGCCCCGGCATCGGCACCGCCCTCCTCAAATTCGGGTGGTGCCATTACGGGAGGCGTGTGCTCCGCCCTCGAAGGAAAGAGAGCGGAGATCACACCCTCCAATTGCCGGGGCTGGAGACTCTCGGTGACCGGCGGGGCCCAGGGGCGCAACTTGCCCCTGACCGTCTTGTATGGACGGCCCCACGGATCTGCCTCGAGAGTCCCCAGGAACTCTTCCCATCTTTGGGTTTTGGCCTCGCTGATGGCGGACTGCAGGGCGTACTTCCGCTGTTTGTACGCGTCCCGCAGCCGTGCCTCCACGGTCGGGTCACGGTACCGCCTGCGTCGGCGGTACCTAGTGTACTGGCGACGCGCCGCAATGCACGCGGCGCGTTTCCGGCTGATGTCGTCAGACCACCAGTACACCTGACGCCTCGGAGGCTGAGCACTGGCCCGGGGCATTGACGCGTCGCAAATCTGCGTCATTGCGCCCCGGAACCACTCCGCTTCTTGCTCAACCTCCACAGGCCCTTGAACCATCGGGGTCCAGGCCTGCACGATGGAGGCTTCCACCAGCACGTCTGCATCGAGACGTTTCAACGCCCATCGTGGGGACGACGGGGTGTGCACTCTCCTCGGGCGATCGTCCGGGATCGCTGGCGAGGCGGAGATGTCGAACCGCACGTAACGGTGGTCCGACAGAGACTCCGCCTCGACCAGCACTTGCCAGTCCCGGACGCGGCGCGCTACGGCAGGGCTAGCGAACGAGATGTCCACAATGGACTCGCCCTGCCAGCGCACGCATGTGGCGACCGACCCCCGATTAAGAACGACGAGGCCGGTCGCAATCGCCCACTCCTCCAGCGCGTCGCCGCGAGCGTCAGTGACAGGGGATCCCCAAGCCGTTGATTTGGCATTGAAGTCCCCCGCCACCACGACCGGACGCGATGGGTACCGATTAATCACGGCCCCCACCGCGCCCAAAAATCGCTCAAACTCGGCGAGGCGCCGGTTCGGAGAAAAGTACACCCCGATCAGGACGGTTCCCTCCCAATCAACACATATATACCCCTCGCCCCTGTCTGTCATCACCAGGAGCGAGGGACCAGACGAAACGATGGCCGCCAAGCCCCCGAGGTCCCCAAACCAGTTGTGACGGCTGGGGACGCAGTAAGGCTCGGCGACCACGGCGATGTCTATTGACCACTCCGCCATGTGCTGCAGCAAAATATCCTGCGCCCTGGCGGAGCGGCCAACGTTCGCCTGTAGGAGGCGATGGGCCATAATTAATTATGTGTCCATCGCCGTCCCACTGCTCCCTGCTTGGGGAGGGGCCGGGGCGGCCGGAGTCCCGGCGACCGCCCCTCTGGCCCTGCGTCTTTTTGGAGGGGAGCAAGATTTGCTCCCCATCCGGTGCTCCGCTGGCCTTCCTGCAGCCGAGCAGATGCTGCAGGAAGATTTTGCAGCGGAGCAGGCGGCGGCCTTGTGGCCGGGCTGGCCGCAGCGGTAGCAAAGGTCGCTGCGGTCAGTTTCAGCGGTGCATTGCTGCCTCACGTGCCCCGGTTCGAGGCAGCGGTAGCACCGCCTAGGCCTCGGCTCCAGAAGGTTAACCTGAGCCGAGACCATCCCGACCAGCAAACGGCCGGCCACCACCTTCTTCGCCGCGGCGATGGGGCAGCGCACCACCACCGTGCACAAACCACTTTCGCCGCGGCGCATCTCCCCCACTCTGACCTGAGCCTGAGGGCAGGCTCCGGCTTGTGCCACCGCAGCGGCGACATCCTCGGAGGAGGCCGAGTCGTCCAGCCCGGCTATTCGCATTTCTGCGGACTTCACCGGGCGGGAGACTCTGACCTCCTCAGGCGTGAACAGGGACCGTAACGTAGCTGCTACCCTGTCCGCCTTGTCGCCGGAGGTGGCACCTGGGACCTCAAGTATTCTGGCCCCAGTGGCGGCAACCTTGAATAGAACGCCTCCAGCAAGGCCCATCTCGGCGAGGTTGCCTTTCATGGCCTGAGTGGCCCGCTGGAGGACGCTCGCGTAGCTCACGCCTTGCCGGAGCCCCTCCTCCGTCAGCTCCACCACGACGGCGGTGGAGCGCGGGGGCCGCAGGTCGGCCGGGCGGGGGCCCTTTTTCTTATTTATGACCGGGGTAGCCCGGGAGGCCTTCTTCTTCTTCTTCTTCCTCTTCTTCTTGGTGACCTCCGTCCACGGCTGTTCAGCCGAGGAAGAGGCCACCGGGGCGGGTCGGAGCTGTGGGACAGGGCGCGGTGGCGTCACAGTGACGATCGCCTTCCCCTTGCCCTTCCCTTTCCCTTTCCCCTTGGAAGAGGAAGCCGGGACCGACGGTGTGGGGGCAGATATTTCCCTTGTCAGCGGTTGGCTGGAGGGCGCCGGGGCAGCCGGTGTGCCCCCGACCATTCGGGGACGGCCCCCGAGCGGAGGGCCTTGTGTCGGCACGGGCGCGAGGCCATAGTTGGCCAGGCACGCCTCCACAACGTTACGCGCCTGAGCCACCGTGGCCCGCATCAAATCCTCCGCCCAGGCGGGACGCCGGTCCTCCGCGGGAGTGACGGGCTGCGACGTGTGCCGCAAGAGGGGCGGGAACTCCTCCCGCGGCCTCCTGGCAGGTGCCCTGGCAGCGGCCGAGGGCGCCTTTGCGGCGACGGCCCGAGCAGCAGTGGCAGCGGCCGCCTTCATGGCCGTCATCTCCGCTCGGAGCTCCGCCAGCTGCCTATGCAGCCCCTCATTCTCTGACCTCCAGCGCCTCTGGAGGTCAGAAGAGGTCTGCCCCCACATGTGCAAGAAGGCCTCCCTCATGTCCTGCGTTGCGGTTTTAAGGTCCCGCACGAAC
The DNA here is from genome assembly GCA_963564715.1 of Catocala sponsa. NCBI lineage: Eukaryota > Metazoa > Arthropoda > Insecta > Lepidoptera > Erebidae > Catocala > Catocala sponsa. The sequence goes on from OY751334.1 coordinate 7,437,814, forward strand.
CCCCCCTTTAGATTCCCGGACCGGGCCGCCACCCTCAGGACGGTCTCGGCTCCAGCCTCGAACCGTTGCCTTAGGTCGGCAACCGAGTCCCCTCCAGAGGGGGTCGCATCCGGGACCCCAGCCCTCTTCAGGAAGTCTTCTCGCGTCAGGAGCTTCCTCGCGGAGGGAGGCGGCATCGGGGAACCAGCCCTTTCTCTACAGGGCGTCCCCTCCACTATCTCCACCTCCGTGTCCGAGCCTGAATCGGACGGTACGTTGTGCGACGTCTTCCGGCGCTTCGCGGAAGCGCCGGGCGTCACACCAAACTTGAGAGTGAGGGAAGTAGGGCTATCACCCCGCTCCTCCCTCTCCCGTCTAGCAGCCGACGAGCACCGGCTCTGGGGCCGACTGGCCTCCGAGCCCGAGCCCGCCCGCGACCCGACGTCCATATCTGTGCCGGTGCTGGCGCTGAGCACACTCGACACGGAGTCGCTGCGTGCTAGGGCCTCAATCCGACACCTCGACCGTGTCCTCACGGCCGGCACTCTATCTACAGCTGTTGGCGGGGGCATATCCCCCCCAACCTTCCCCTTTTGCCCCTTTGCAGAGGTCTCGGTGCCAGATATTTCGCGCGGCACTACGCTGGAATGGCGGTTGCCCCCCCCAGAATACGAGGGGCTGACGGAGCTGGATGGCTCCGTGAGGGATTCTCCGGGCGCGGCGCGCCCGGTACCCTCCTGGGGTAGTCTATGACCTTTAGCCGACATTTTCATAGTTAATTGTTTGGGTGGCCCTAATGACTGGGTTCCCCCCAGCCATACAGCCCCTGGCCGGGCCACAAAGCTTAAGCTTTGGGTTATTTTTATAGAGGTTTTCTTCCTCGCAGCCGAAAGGCCCCCGGTCCTGTCAGTTCAGGATTACGGGTTGGGCCGGATGGGGGTCCATGCTGGACCAATCCACCCGCCCCAAGAGCGCCCGCCTGGGCAGGAAACCCATGGTTCCCACCTCGGCCTGACGGCCCCTACTAGTAATTTTTTAGAGAGGTTGTCTTCCTCTATCCCCCCCGTGTTGGGCCGGATGGGGGTCCATGCTGGACCGATCCACCCGCCCCAAAACCGCCCGACTGGGCAGGACGCCAAGGCAACCCGCCCCAGCCTTACGGTCCCCACTGGTGATTTTTTAAAGAGGTTTTCTTCCTCTATCCCCTCCCCCCGTATTGGGCCGGATGGGGGTCCATGCTGGACCGATCCACCCGCCCCAAAACCACCCGACTGGGCAGGACGCCTACGCTCCCCACCCCGGCCTTACGGCCCCCACTGGTGATTTTTTAAAGAGGTTTTCTTCCTCTATCCCCCCCGTCTCAAATCCACGTGTCCTCTGCTAATCAGAGGAACACGTGGAGAGACCCCCAAACGCGGCCCTCGCGGGCCGATAACCCCGAGACAAGATGCCTCGGGTTCCCTACGCGCGTGCCAGAGTATTAGCCACGAGTAATAATGCCCCCGAAAGGACATGATTACCCGTGTTGCCCGGGGTGTACCGGCCCAACGTCTGCCGTTCCCATCCACGGAAAATGTGGAAAGGACTAGCAACCGTCAGGCACACTAGGAGGTTCTCTCTGGCCACACACCCCAACTGTTGCAAACCTAACCTAACCTAACCGACATTTACGCGAGTGAAGCCGCGGGTGAAAACTAGTTAATATTATAAATGCAAATGTGAGTTTGTTTGTTACACGTTTACGTCTTAAATTTTCGACCGATCATCATTTAATTTTGTATACACGTTATTAAGGAAACAGAAGTGGATATAGGGTTCCTTTGATGCCGAAAAGAGTACTGAGACTAACTTAACCTAGCTTACATTTACGCGAGCGAAGTCGTGGGCAAAATCTAGCAGGTGAGAAATAATCCCATCAAAGGCAAATAGGAAAAGAAATACCACACGTACAAAAATAGAACCACGTCTACATTTATCGCAAAGGGAAAATATAAATGAATTACATCTACATACACTTCGGTTGCTACTTCATTACGTCGTCATTTTAAATTCGACCTAATTGACGTGTATTGTCCACAAATCCCGAATATAATAATATGCTTAAATCTTATTACAGAACCGTAACACATTTTTCGGTACTCAAATCAAATCCAGAACTTCACGATTAGTCTCAAGACTAATACAAAACTAAGGCTACATGATTATAGAACAAAGACGTAAGACTAATGATCATAGTGTAGCGAAAAATAATGAATTTCCAAAAAATCTATATCTATACAAATAAATAAAATTTATGTGTCTGTTTGTAATATCAAAATAACAGCTTTTTATCTAATGCATATGACAGTATATAAGGTACCTATACGAAAACATTTTTTAAATTTTTGTCTGTCTGTCTGTTTGTTCCGGCTAATCTCCGAAACGGCTGAACCGATTTTGACGGGACTTTCACTGGCAGATAGCTAATGTGATAAGGAGTAACATAGGCTACATTGATTTTAGAAAAAAAATAGGATTCCGCGGAGACAATCACTTTTTAGTTAAAATCTACGCGGACTAAGTCGCAGGTAACAGCTAGTGTTAAATAAAAATAATAACGTTTTGTTAGCATTGTTTGTAAATTACGTAACACTTTCGCAGAATATCGGTCACACGAGTCGTATATTATACCCCACGTGCCATCGGTGTGGACAATATGTCGCAATTAACGAAGTTTGACTCACCGTCTGCGGTCGTTAGCGTGTAAACCCGACGCTTTCCCGCGTCTTTTGTGACGCTTCTTTGTTATGATTTTTGAGTGGAAGAATTGCCAAACATTTAGTGACGATGCGTATCACTTGTGTAGGCCGGGGAAGTACCGCTGTTACAAAAACCCAGTGTCAGTAGTGGCACTGTTATTGCCTTTTACGTGTAAGTAGGAATTCAAGAGGATCACATAACTGTGTATCCTAGTCCTTTCCTTTTCTACGGTTGTCAATGCACGTGAGTAATTCCTAGTATTAAAAGCAATCATAGGCCAAAGTAAACGATTTCTTTGCTTTTTGTTTAACGATATAAATATTAGTGTATTTTTTATTCTTACATGTTTTCCAGTTGTTGATTGCTGTTTAGGTAAGAAATAGAGACAACTAGGCTTCTGTTTGGTTTAATTGTAGAGACTAGAATGAAATAAAAGGTAAGGTAAGTAGAGGCTGTTTGGTTTTTCATCCGAGTAAATAGTTTTTTTTTTATACTGCTAAGGTGGCAAACAAGCATACGGCCCACCTGATGGTAAGTGGTCACCGTAGCCTATGGACGCCTGCAACACCAGAGGCATCACTTGCGCGTTGCCGACCCTTTAGGAAAGGATGTGGGAAGGAAAGGGAGCGGGATGGGGGAAAGGGGGTGATTGGGCCTCCGGTACTCTCACTCACCGAACGAAACACAACAGTAGGACTACTGCTATTCCACGTGGTAGGTCAAAGCTGTCTTGCCTCTATTAGTTTGATAGGGATAATGTTGCAAATATGGCGTAGTGGTTTAAATAGTAGCGTCGCAATTGCTACTGCGGCGAGTACTGTTGGTTCAATCAATACGGGTAAAAAAAAGGGTGTGGTCCTCGAATAGTTATTCTGTGTTTAAGTTTTCTTTGTGTCTATTGTTTGAATGTTTGTAAAGTCATCCGCGACACATTCCTAGTGCGTGGTCTTTTTATGAAAATTTAATAAAATTATAAAATTTATTATTATAATTAGGTGTGTTACTAATCTAAATAGAGTGTAACCTCGATATCACGAAACTGAAGGGAATTAGAAAATATTCGTTATGCCAAGTAATTCGCTACAATGAATGAGGTTTGTTATATAGGTTGGACTACGATTCGTTTAACAAGGTAAGATAACTTGTTTATTAACCTCAACATTACGTAGATACTCATCTGCTAACCCTTTTAAAGCGAATGATTTCAACTAATAAATGAAACACATTTTAATGAAAACTATGTCTGAACCTGTCAAAACATGAATTATTGTGGAATTGAGAGAGAGAGATAGGATACGTTATGTAAAGGTTATAAGTTGACAAAATTCGTTAAATAGAGGTAAATAATACTTTCTTTAAATATTCTGCAATGATTGGAAATTCGTTATAAAGAGGTTTTTGGTTAAATGTATTCGTAATCAATATAACGATTTCGAAATTTTTCGAAATCCCTTAGATTTCGAAAAATTTGTTAAATCGAGGAAATCGTTATATTGAGGCTCGTTATATTAAGGGGACACCGCGAAAATTACCGCCTATACTCATTGACACTCATTGTGTATCAATCGTTAAAGAGCGGTCATAAGGTCTAAAATTGCGATGCGCCCGCTATGATCGAGAGCGCTTAGGAATTGTTAAAATCTTAAAATTAAAAATGATTGGTTTTAGTTATGGAAATAATGAGGTAGCAAATTACTAATATTGATGTTACGAATATATTTGAGTAATTCTTAAGGATAATGATAGTGTAACTTCCTTGTAATTTCAAAAATAGTAATTTTTCAGAGGTGTTTTCAAAAATAATTATGACCGAGCCAAAATCACAATATCGTGTTTTTGAGCTAGGAAATTCTAGTTAAAGACATCAATTTACCTATATCAAAATTCTAGATTAATTAGTCTTCTCATAGTACTATACTATTCGATGAAAGTTAGTGCATTTTTTCAGTGTATCCTCTTAAGGTTACACTGTAATACACAATTGATGTAATTTTATTTGCCTTGACTCCCAGACGACAGCATAGTTGATTCCATGCGTCTGATTTTGGAGTGTTTTTACCTAGCTTGGTACATACCGCATCTATCCTCCTATGTATGTACAGGCTAGCAGGCTCTGTTACATTGTACTTCATTAAACGAAGTTTAAGAAATTTATGCTTTCACGGTTGATAGCAGAGATTTCCATTTGTTGTGAGTATAAGAGGCAATACTAAATAGGTAACTATATCACATGTATACATGAATTAACGATTTTTTAACGTTAACAATTTTGTAATTTTACATACATACATACATAGATTCACGCCTGTTTCCCAGAGGGGTAGGCAGAGACTACGGATTTCCATTTGCTACGATCCTGACACACATCTCTGGCTTCATTCACTTTCATCACATTCCTCATACACGCCCGTCGGTTCAAGGAGCTCTAAACCTGGCCTTTGTCCAGAACGCCTCCGATCTGGTCGAGAAACGTTCGCCTAGGTTTTCCTCTTGCGACAGTTCCATTCACACTAGCCTTATAAACTTTCTTAGTCAGTCTTTCCTCGTCCATTCTTTCTACATGTCCAAACCAGCTTAACATACCCTTTTCTATTCTTGTAACTATATCCACTTTCATGCCGCATCTCTCTCTAATCACACTATTTCTTATTCTATCTTTCAGAGTCACACCACATATGCTTCTCAACGCTCTCATTTCTACAGCATTTATTCTGCTCTCATGCTTCTTTTGCCATACCCAACTTTCACTTCCATACATAAGTGTGGGCACTAATAGTCCTCTATGAACAGCCAAACGTGCCTTGTCGGATACATTTCGACTGTTCATAAAAGCGCGTAGGGCTCCATTCACTTTGTTGCCAGCAATCGTTCTCCTTTCAATATCTCCGTCATGTTTACCATCCCTTGTAAACAAAGTACCCAAATATACAAACTCTTTCACTTGCTCCACTTTTTCTCCATCAATCATAATATTGCACATCGTCACGCACTCTTCCTTTTCAAATACCATTACTTTCGTCTTGCTTACATTTATTTTCATTCCTTTACTCTCAAAAGCACCATGCATAATAGTTACCATCGCCTGCAACTCTTCCGCCGATGACGCAAGTATTACTTGGTCATCGGCATAAAGAAGACATTTGACAAGTAACTCATTCATTCTTAATCCCCATTCACAATCTTTTAAATCTTTCAAACAATTGTCCATGTATAGGTTAAACAGCCAAGGTGACGCTACACATCCTTGTATAACACCTTTATCGATGCTAAACCACTCTGTGTAGGTCTCTGTAATTTTAGTATATCTATTCAAATCAAAGTTATTATCTAAGTCATCACAAATACACATGATTAGAAGTCTAATATTACACTTGATGGAAAATACGAAAATAATTATAAACCTCTTAGAAAGTGTTAATTTCTAAAAGATTGTATAAAATATACAATAAATTGCAAGTACTAAATGCGGAATGAGAATATATTTACTTCCTTTACATTGTATTTATATAAATCACACGACTGGTGTGCTTAGGTTTCGCATAAGATCTAGAATTTTGATCAAAGCGTCTACGCCGATTGTCGTCGGTACTTTGGGACAAAAATTTGGTTAACTAGGTGTACTTTAGGTGTATTATGTAGGTGTAAAAACCGTTAGGTTGAGCCTAGCGGTTAGGACTGGGCCTTACAGGTCTGCCGTAGGTACCCAGAGAGGCGGGCACCAATAATTAACAACTGTATCGCGTAGTACTATTACTATTATTTTAAACTGAACTTAGGTATTATATTATGTACTTAGTGAAGCAGATGTCCCTGTAAAAGTAATAATCATAATCAGAACTCAAACCATTAAACAAATTTTATCAAATGCATTATTAAATTTGCAGAAGTCATTATTTTATCGGACTCTCATGACTGAACATAACTCTTTTCAGTTTGACAAACACATAAAAAAATTGGGGCAGTCTTTGGGGACTGCCGATGGAAGTGAAAACTTTAATCCTTGATCATAAACACTTCTTTATAAACAAAAAGCAAGAAAAAATAGGGGCGAGTCGGATTCCTGATACTCTTTTAGAGATTAGTAAGGGGATCAAAATTTCGTTATTTTTTGCGTAGGACGGACCATTTCTGAGATATTGTTAATATTCTAAAATAATTCAAAAACGGAAAGCGTGGAAGCATGATAATGACGCGAGTTTTATGATTTTTGTTCACCCAAGAAGTGCTCAACGCGCCTAAAGAAGTTTTCACTTCAAAAATGTAAGACTTTACAAGAAACGAAACTATTTTCTTCTTTGCAATTTGGATTACAAATTACTAGCATGCTTTTCTATCCACAGAACACTACTCTAGCTAAGTTAAATGCTTGTGTTAAGAGCGAATGGGTGGAAACTACGGTCTGAACCGACCTCTCGATATCAGACAGCTAGCCTACTAGCCGAGCACGACAAACGTCACATTTTACCCAAAACGTAAATAAATATTTTTAAAAAGCAATCTTAATCGCATAAGTAGTGCAATTTGCAATGTAACTAAAATAAATAATTCTTAATATGAAAATGCTTCCTGTTTTAATGTTGTATTGTTTACCATCGTTGGCCATGATGGCCGAATATATTACCAGTGGAAAACCCAATGTGGTCAATTATTTAGTGACGAATATGACAGGACACCCGGGTAAGTACCGTAGTAATAGGCACTAGCAATCAACCGGCGTTTAGCCCGGTGAGTGATAGTTCCGGACACACACATACATATCTACAGCTCCCATCCCTTTACCTTCATTCCATGTTTCATTCTTTTGTTCTAGGGTTTGCAATGCTCAAGTGATGCACTCATGATGCAACGACAACCGTTTCCCATCCAGTCATTAATATAATATACAGTATACAGGAAGACAGAGAAAAGTTCATAGACGCTTATAATACTGAAATTGCAAGCAGGCTTCTCTGATATGTAGAACTACGGGCTCTGAAGATCTGTAATCTGTAATATCCTGTAAAAAGGAGTCGATAGTCTATCAAATAAAGAAGTCATAAGTGCCTTTGCTGTTAGTACACCTACTACAACTTGCTTACTGTTATTTTCTCCTGAAGCTTATTTTGTTACACATACAATAAATATGTATTATAAAGATACTTATCCAATCTTGCTATTCTGGGCTTGAATAATCCGACTAGATTTTTTGTTATATGGTATCATTAAATCCAATTTCTAATGTCATAAACAAAACTAGAAATATCTCAAAGAATTATAGATCAAGCGTTATTGCTATTGCAATTTAATCAGGCTTTCTTGTGTAGGTACACATGGTAACTACAGTAGGGGCGATTTAATGATGTGAGGTGGAAGAAATGATGGTCACATTGAAATATACTTTCTTTACTGGTACCAGAAACTTATATAGTTTTTTTATTTTTTTTTATTTATTTATTTCATTTAGGTCCTTCACAGCTGATAATCAATATTACTAAAATTATAAATAAGACAGTACGCCAATTACGAAGAACACAATAAAAAACTAATTATTACAAGCAAGAGTAAACATGTAAATCTATATGTAATTTAAACGATTATTCTATTGGCCCATATTATATCATAATATTGTCATGTCTAAGTGTGACGGTGTGTGAGTATATAGTTGTATAGATGAATGAGGCTGTGTGCTCGTGTGTAAACCAGTGTGTGTGTGAGTGAGTGCACTTGTATATTTTAACCTGTATCCATTATTTTGCTATGAGTCACTGTTGTTAGACAGAGTCTTTAATATTTCATTTTTATAAGAGTTGCGAGATGTGTTAAATGGATCCAGGGAAGAGAAGTTATTATTATAAATGCTAGGAATGCGAGTGAATGGCGACATCTTGAAATACTTAGTTGAAGCAGTAGGAATCGAGAATAGTTGCGTTTGTCTGGTGCGCTTAGATGGAACGTTAAAGCCGATTCTTTGTAGCATTTCCGGACAATCAAATTTACAGTGAAGTACATCATACAAAAACAACATATCTGTGACTTGTCGTCTATCTTCCAGAGTCATAATATTGTGATACTCGCACGATTCCTCGTATGATTTATTTACTAATTTAACTTTATAATTTAGATGCTTAATAAATTTTTGTTGAATTTTTTAAATTTTCTGTATGTGTACCTTAAAGAATGGTCGCCAAATAATAGATTCAAATACCAAGATGCTCCTTACAAAACTAAAATAAAGAATTTTTAGACATTGTGAATCTTTGAATGGTTTAGTGTTGCGTATTACAAATCCCAGAGATTTGTACGCTTTGCTAACCATTTGTTCTATATGTGGGCTAAAAGTGAATTTGCTGTCCAGAATCACACCTAAATCTCGCACTTCTGAGGTTCTAGCTATTTCTTTATTGCTTATGCGATAATCATAAACAATAGGGTGTTTTTTCCTGGTAAACGTTATTGTCATACACTTCTGGGTGTTTATACTAATTTTATTATTGCGATAGTAAGTTGTTAGTCGGTCTAAATCAGACTGCAGTAGATAGCAATCCGCAATGGTGTCAATTCTGCGAAATATCTTCTTATCATCAGCATATAGGAGATGATTTGAGTATTTGAAGTTATTTGCTATATCAAAAATGTAGATATTGTACAGTAGAGGAGATAACAAGGATCCTTGGGGCACCCCGGAAGTGACCTCCACAAAGTCTGATCTGTAACCACCCAATACTACAGCTTGACGCCTATTTCGGAGGTAAGATTCCAACCATCGTAACAAATTACCCTTAATTCCCACCGCATTTAATTTAGACACTAAGACATTATAATTAACGCGATCAAATGCTTTTTCATAATCTGTATAAATTACATCAATTTGTGCGTCGCTTATATGTGAGAGTATGTAATTACTGAGCTCTAAGAGGTTGGCATTAACATTACGGCGTTTGACAAATCCATGCTGAGAAGACGGTAAGCAGTGCTGCGAAGCAATGTAAATATGTTCATACACAAGCCTTTCCAACATTTTACCAAAATTATTTAATAATGAAACTGCTCTATAATTGGTAATATCCGCTTTAGAACCCTTCTTGTGGATGGGAACAATCTGTGCCTCTTTCCATAACTTAGGAAATATACCCTCATCTAAAGATTTCTGAAATATAATAGAAAGGGGTGTAGTCAGACCAGCTTCACATTTTTTTATAAATATTACTGGCAAGCCATCTACACCAGCGCCTTTTCTATGATTAAGTTTACTAAAAATTGTTTTTAACATCCCCAAACTAACCGAAATAGAGTGAACAACATTAGCATAAGGGGACTCCGAACAGATTGGATACCGGTCATCAGGATCCGAAGGTTGGAAAACGCTGTGAAAGAATCTATTGAAGGCGTTACAAATATCCTCACCGTTTGAAAACGTATTACCATTATATGTAGTTCATATGGCAGGGGTAACCTGACGTTTTTCGTCTGACTTTTATATAATTTCAGAAATCTTAAGGCTTTTTAATTTGTTTCTCACATCTACGAGTGTATTTTGCAAAATGCTCGTTTAGTAGGTATTTTAGTCTCTTTCTTAATAAAGAAAATTCTGCATAGTCCCGAGGGTTCCCGCACTTTTTCCATTTCTTGTGCACTTTTGATTTTTCCTTTATAATATTAATTAAAGAAGATGGGTACCATTTAGGGTAATTATACCGTCCTGAAACCCTAACAGACGGGACATATATATCAATTAATGAGTTTAGTTTTGAGTACAACCTATCGACCATTACGTCTACGCTATTAGATCCCATATATTGGTTCCAGTTTACTTTACATAATTCTTTATTAATTTTCCCATAATCCACCCTAAAAAATCTTTTAATTAATCGCGATTCACGGTGATTTGTCTTATACCCGTCAGTATTTATATTTATTTCTAACGGTATGTGATATCGGTCAATAGGTCGGTAGATATACAAAAATAAACTAGCAGTGTGGGGACACGACTGCGGCTACCCTGCGCACACACAATAGCGCGCCTTGTATATAAATTTGTAGCGTCAGCAGCCGCTACAGTACTAATTATGGTATTTATAAGTACTTATGTAAGTATTTGCTCTATTTGTAAACGATGTATCAATATGACTTTATAAATAATTGTTTTACAACTAGGGCACAATAATGTCGTTTTACCTCGAAATAGTTCATCAGTAGTTATTAGTTGGCCTGCGATTGCGAAATTAACGACGAAGGAAACATTTGGAGGCAATCTATATTATATTAAAGTTGTCCAAGTACCTTAGAATGAAGATATATGACTCCACACTAGACCAGCGTGCCGGACTAAAGCACCTCCTCGTACAGAAAATATACCATGATCAGGGGCTAATATAAGTACCACTTATATACCTACACATATTTGTTAGTGTAATATTATCAGATATGAATCTCGAATAATACACATAAGCTATTTGAGATCATACTTGGTATACAAAAGATTATCTATTACCATAAAACTTTTTGAACAGATACTTCAGCTGATGTGAGAGGTTGACTGGATAATCAATAAATAGCCAATCAAATCATTGGACATAAGTGTAATTTTGACATGTCTTTCAGAAACTAATTAATCACAAACTGTACCTATAGATGGACTAACAATACACTTGCTAGAAGTACGAGTAAGTTATGCCCAGCATACAACCAAAAAACAAGAGTTTCATTTCTTATACTACACATCGGACCTTCATCAGTAATAGTTGGACACGGGTGACGCTAGGTGACATGTGTCCAATTAACAAATCCCTGGATTAAAACTGACACTATTACCCGCATTAGTTTTTGTTTAAACAGACTTACTGTATCAACGGTATGAAACAAATATGGATAGGGTTAGTATATTTGTTTTGATTTAACTAGAAACAGTTTTACGTTGATATAATATTAGACAGCGAGTCTTATTAGCGTTCGTATTTAAAGGTATTGCATACAAAAGTGGCTAGCTAAATTTTATAAAAAATAATATCAGTAAGTAGAGTCTCTTTTACTTTTTGAGTTGCATATAGCACCTTATTGTGCCAAGTGAAGGTTCTATTTAGCCATTTGGTTTAACATTTTTATGTATAACGTCCATTGTAATACTTAGAAAGTTTATTGGCAATACTAAGAATTATAGGTATATTTAAAAATAAAGGGTAGCATGTATTCGTGTAACATAAAGACAATATGCAATCAAAATGATCATGTAAAATAAGAATAATCGATTTATTTATCTGATTGATTTCTTTCGTGTAATCAATACAATTTTGGTATCACTCTTTGTCAACTTGCTTAGTAACAGCAGGTACATCTAAACGACGGGAACTTGTAGACACATTGTCCACTCTTAGCTCCCTCGAGGTTAGTGCAGTGGTACTGACAGTCCTGGGTGAGCGCGTTGCAGGTGCCGCGGAAGTACTTGGAGGGCGGACAGCTTGACACCGTGGAGAAGACGGCGCACGCGACGCACGCCAACATAAGGATTACCATTGCCGATTTCATTTTGGACTTTTGAGCTGTGATTCTGGAAAAGTAATTAAGACTATTAATAAAATGTTATTTATTTTAAACATTTTTGAAAATATCGCAAATATTACCCTACTACTTTTTAAGTTCACTAATATTTTATATGGTTTAAATTATTAAAACTTTATTTAAAGTAGTTTAATTTTAATGTATAACTGTCCAATACGAGGAAGGAATTCTGAAATAAACTAAGTAGTTGCATTTTCACAATGCAATCAGTACTTATTAAAAGTATATTATATAAAATAAACGTATTGTTTTCGAAATATTTGTGAATCTCAAATATTTTTTCCCGGTATTAATTGCTAGCAACCTCACTTTTATAGAAAACAAAATCCAATAAAAGTTATCTTCAATAGATGCTCACCTGTTTGTTATGAAGTGATGTGGCTACTGCTGAAGCAAGCCAAGTTATGTCTCCCTTTCGATGTGATGGTTATTATAAATATACTCCATTACCGGCTCTTATAATCACATCAATTAAATTAACCATATTAAGCTCCTGTAATTGGGTTTATTTGATTCTCCAAATTAGTGCATGAGGTACTTTTAACCTCATAAACTAATTTGAGTTTATTAATCGATATCATTCTACAGGTACAGGCACTAATTGAGTATATAATTACATCAAAAGAGAGACAAAACTTAGCTTGTTATAGCAGCAGGATCAATAATAATTGACAATATATATGTGAACAACAGTTTTAATTTTCGGAATGGTTTCTATATTTTAAACTAAATTTAAATACTGCATGTTGGAGTCCGCTCGGGTCCCACGTCGTGGCTGGCCTATTCAAAGGAGTTCGGTATTGTCAACCCATATCTATTTATCTATTTGGAATAACAAACAGTTACACATTATGTCCTTATTTCTAATACATTTTAAATAAAGTTTGATTAAATGTGCAACCCACACCGTTATTCACAGCATACATTCATATCACCTGTATAATAATTATGTTCCTCACTGTACCAGTGAGTGGTACAGTCAGAAACAGAAATAGCTGAAAATTGAGCAAATTTAAATGATACGAAAGTATATTATGAATTAAAAGCCTTTTTATTATGCTCTATAAATTGTAATTAAATCAAATACCTTTTAATAATGGTAATAAGTCTCCCAAAGGGTCAGATAGTTTTCTATGTTAGAAAAATATCTGTGATAAGAGAAAAATAATAAATCATTTATTACCAAGAACAGATTTGTGTGTATACAGTAGAGAAAGACCGTCCACACTAGGCTAGGCCTGACTCGCTGAAGGCTTTACAAGAGAATTAACAAAATTTAAAATTGGTTCACAGTTCTACTTTTAATATATACACAGTTAATACAGTTACAGTAATCAAAGTAAAATTGTTTTAAGGATTATTTAGACAGTTAAGACAGTTAAATAAAATTGTCATTTTATTATTCTTAAGAATTCTTCCGAGTATTTGTAGAACTACACTCGCGTGCAAGTAAATCGACTCAAGCCTCAAGTGCGCATAAAAAGTGATATAACTTAAAAATGCCTTATTTTACCTCTATATAATGTTTTACATAATTAAAGCCTAGTAATTGAGCTTTAAAATTATGTATTTATTATTTATTTATTTATTTAATAAAGGTAGATAGTAGTTCTTACAATTTAACACTAAGTCCAACAAAACTATATGTACATAGTTTGTCTGTTGGATCGATTTACAATCATAGTTTAATATAATTTATGAAAGTGTATAGTAATATTAATATATAAAAACAAAATAGTAATAGAAAAAACAACTGTTAGGTATATATATATATATATACACATACATACATACACACACCCATATACATATATACACACATACACACATATATATACATATAGACAAGTTATGGCAATGTACTGAGTAGATATTTTTTTAGTTTATTCTTAAATTTATATTTTATTTCTTCGTCCCTGATTTCATCTGGTAAATTGTTGAGTATATAAGGGATACGTTTGTTTAATGTTCGGTCTCCATAGACATTATTAACTCTCGGTACTACATATTTACCAGATGACATCGCTCGGGTGTTATAATTGTTACACACTTTTGTCAGCAATGAGCTATGCTCATGTCTGCCATGGTTATTGGTTGCGAGAATATATTTATGTTTCAGTCTGACCGGTAATACTTTACAAATTTTGAAAAGTTTATAGTAATCATTTTTATATTTATTTTTAGTTTTTTTATCCACTAGTAGTTTTAGGAACCTAATTTGTATGTTTTCTAATTTTTCAATGTAGGATTTAAATGTAAGCCCATAGCAGTCAAGAGCATAATCCATTACAGATTCCACCATACAAGTGTACAGAATTTTTAGGGTGCTACTAGGAACTCGGTAACTTAAGTGGTAAAATTTACTCAATATACTTCTTAGTTTATTTATCAAGAAATTTATATGTTCTATCCATGAGAAATGCTCGTCAACTTTAATACCTAAGTAAGTAACACATTTTATTCTCTGAATAGGTTTGCAACCACAATTGACACAGTTACCATGAATGCAATCAAAAGTGTGAGTGTATAGTGTTAGAGGATTTTCCTTTAATGGTAAGTAGGGCGAGTGTATGATCATATATTGTGTTTTATCGGTATTTAATACGATTCCGTTATCATGCGACCATTTCACTACTACGTCCACGTCTTGCTGAACTAGTTGACACGTTTCAGCGAGGTCCGTACCGGCTCGCAAGATACACAGGTCGTCCGCGAACATGTGCGCTGAGCAATGTTGTAGCACATTACATAAGCTATTTACATGCATTAAATAGCATACGGGACCGCTTCCTGAGCCCTGCGGTACCCCACATCGGACCAATTTTTCATCGCTAAACGTGTCCCCTATCTTGACCCGGTAGCAGCGTGAAGTGAGGTAGTCTCTGAACCATTCTTTCAGAGGCCTCTCCACGCCACACTC
This sequence comes from Catocala sponsa, assembly GCA_963564715.1. Lineage (NCBI taxonomy): Eukaryota > Metazoa > Arthropoda > Insecta > Lepidoptera > Erebidae > Catocala > Catocala sponsa. The sequence goes on from OY751334.1 coordinate 7,452,986, forward strand.
TTCTAATGATGTTATTAGCGTGTTTGTTTCTAAAGTTTCAAAAGCTTTTTTGTAATCAAAAAATATTGCTACTACAATTTTTTTCTCGTTTAAATAGTTATTAATTTCGTTAGTAAAATTGGACAATAATGTATTGGTACCCTTTCCTTTTTGAAAACCGTGCTGTGATTTATTTATTAAGTTATTTGTACTTAAATAGTTCCCTAGTTGATTTATTATGCACTTTTCTATCACTTTGTCAACACTAGATAAAATTGCTATCGGCCTATAATTAGAGTATATCTTACGGTCGCCTTTTTTATATATAGGACATATTATTGCTTCTTTAAGTTTATCGGGAAATTTATGTTTTTCAACAGATAAATTAATTAACTTCGCTATAATAGGACTTATCTTGTTAGCTATTATTTTTAAATCTGACATCCGTATGAGATCGCTCCCAGGTGATTTGTTAGCGTTCATATTTTTAATTATTTTCCTTACGTATTTGTCGCTCACTGGTTGCCATCTCATATTTTTGTCAGATTTTTGCACGTAATTGCATCTACTTAACCATTTATCGTCACATATATGTTTAATTCGTTGGATTTCCTCATCAAAAGTAGTCGCAAATCCATCAGCTATAACTTTCGTGTTTCCCTGCATGTTCATATTAGATAATATCATAGTATCTAGCGATTGTTTCCTATTTCCTAATAGTATATTTATTCTGTCCCATATCTTTTTAATATTTTTATTACAGTTAATAATACTTTGTCTATCATATTCATTTCTACATTTAGTTATGGTTTTATAACATTTATTTCTATGTTTAGTATATTCTAATCTTTTAACCATATTTTTTGGATCACTGCACCACACCTTAAATAGTCTATCTCTCTCCTTTATTATCTTTTTTAAATAATCCGTAACCCAACTTTTATTATTTCTATAACTTCCACTTACAGTTACTATTTTATAGCAATCATTATAGATGTTGATGAATAGTTGCTTAAAAGAATTATATAATTCTACCGGACATTCAGTGGATAATAATGTTTTAAAATCAGTATTTAATAATCGCTCTCTAACTAAACGATTATCAAGAACGCGGCGGCGATACGTGGTAGGTATGGTTCTCCCACTCCTTTCGTCGGCTAATCGCCCGAGTGATGCGCTGTTGCCAGCGCGTACGCTACTCTGAGGAGCGCGGTTCCACCGCACTGCGGCCGACACCATAAAGTGATCCGATATTTTATGCTGTATTACCGCAGAATTTATATGTGCAGTCGGTGCCCTAATATATATATGATCTAGGCATGATTCAACGATATTTCCTTTCATGATTTCTTTGCGTGTTATTTTATTTATGCATTTAATTAATCCGAATTCCGCTAATAAAGTTTCATATTCCATTACATGGCTATCTTGGCTTTTCAATAAGTTTATATTTATATCTCCACATATAATTAAGTTATTCTTTATTGGCAAATGTTCTAAAATGTTACGTAAATCTTCGAGAAATTGTTTTATTTTATCTTTTTTGTTAATTTTTGGAGGTCGGTAAATACATAACAAATGAACCGGATCACTCCCGCAATTGTCGAGCGCAATGGAAACGCACTCTGCCGAGTGCATATTTTGTGTCACTACCGACTCGTTCACTCGGGCCTTTAATGACTCACGCGTGTAAACAAGTACGCCTCCCCCGGTTCGCCCCGTTCTTGTTACACTATAGATATCAAATCCTGTAATCTTATAGTAATTTATCGAATCAAAATTAATGTTTGGTTCTGTAATTATTATTATGTCGATGTATTTTAAATTATTGTGTAAAGTAACTGATAATTCGTTAAAATTCTTTTTTAAAGATCTTATATTTATGTGTACTATACAAAAGTCATTTTTATAATTAAACAAGTGACAGTACAGTGAAATAAACTATTAATTTAACAAGTGACAATACAGTGAAAGTTATTAAAGTATACAGACAATATCTATCATTATACAGACAATATCATTATATCAGTCGTAGCGCGTCGTAGGAATAGCGCGTTGTAACGTTGCCGCTCCGCTCGCATTGCGCTCGCGACGTGAATAAATAATAACTTAAGTTCGTAAATGGAGTGTCAAAAATGCAAAAAAAGACTATCCAAGAAAGGATCTCATTTCCTATGTCAAGGTCAGTGCCAAGGAACCTTTCATAGAAGCTGCGTAAAAGGATTGGTAGCTGATTTGAAAGCGGGTAGAAACAGATTATACTGTAATAACTGCGAAGAGGATGAGTCGGAAATCGAGGAACAGGAAGGAGATGACCGAGAACCTGACAAGATCCTAAGGGATATTCAAAAAAATGTACGTGTAATCCCTGGACTCATGAAACAGCTTGATTCCATAAAACAGAGTATGTCCCTGCTGTCCGATAAATACGACACTCTGCTAACGGAACATGAAAAATCAAAAGTTAAAATACATAAACTAGAAAAGACCGTAGAACACATAAACAATAAGTGTACATATTTGGAAAAATGCAACGTCGCCTTAGAACAACGAGTGCACGATTACGAGCAAACTGCACGTAAACATAACCTCGAAATTATGGGTATAGAACAGATGCCGGATGAAAACTTGAAGGAAATAATTAACAAGATTGGAAAGATGATTAACGCCAGCAGCGACGATATTGATTGGGTGAGGAGAAATCAACCACGAAAACAAGGAGTCAAAACTGCTTCAATAATCGTAGGATTTAAGACCTCAGGAACCGAATCCCGCGACGCCTGGCTGACCCAACGTCGGAAACTCACGGATGTAACGAGTGATAAAATAACCGGTGGAACCAACAATAGTAAAATATATATAAATGAAGATTTGACTAAGGCTACAAGAACATTACTATGGAAAACAAAGAAAGAACTACACAAAATATACAAGTATATCTGGGTGTCTAAAGGTAAAATACTGGTTAAGAAGAATGAAGGTGAAAATTCGATCTGGGTGAGATCTGATAATGATATCGGCGATCTACTTAATACAAAAACATAGGTCCATAATTAATGTGTGTTCTTATTCTATATAAATACATAATCATGTAAGTAAGTGTCTAAAAACTTTATCAAAATTCACGACCCTAGACAATATTGAAATAATTACTGATAATACGATTACAGCAGTTGAAATAGAAAATTTAAACATTTGGTTATCATCTATAAAATATAAAAAAAAAAAAATATGTAAGTTGCATGAAAATCGATTCAGTAGGTTAGTAAAAAAGGTGAATGTCAAAGATATTGTAAAAAATGTTGAAAATTCATACAATTTCACAGTATGGGGGTTATTGGGTGTAAATGAAACAAAATGTGCATAAGATAAAAAATTTATTCGTGTCAATATTTGGTGTTCCCTCCTCTAGCCCTGATCACTGCTCTCAAGCGATTCTTCATCGACCTTATCAACTTTTTAATTGATGATTGTGGTATTCGGCCCCACTCTTCTACCAACGCAGTCTTGAGCTCATTGATGTTTGTCGGAGCTGGATTCCTCGCCCTAACTTTACTTTTGAGCTCGTCCCATATGTGCTCAATGGGATTTAAATCGGGGCTGAGCGCTGGCCAATCCATAGTGTGAATTCCAACTTCACTCAGGAACTCACGTATGGCCCGAGCAGTGTGACATCGGGCATTGTCATGCATCAAGATGAAATTATCCCCAATAAAGCCTTGATAAGGGACAACTTGATCTAGTAGAACATTTTCAATGTAACGATCACTGGTCAGACCTCCTCTCCGGCCTCCCCCAGGAACGAAAACAAGGTCCGTTTTTGCTTCTAAGGAAATTCCAGCCCACATCATGCAAGAACCGCCACCATATGCAACGGTTTCAATAAAGCAGCACTGTGAAAACCGTTCACCAGGACGCCGGTACACCCGACCTCTCCTGTCGCTGCCATGGAGACACATCCTCGTCTCATCTGTGAACAGGACCGACTGCCATTGCTCTATGCTCCAATCCAAGTGCTCTCGAGCAAAGTGAAGGCGTGCTTGACGGTGGGCTGTGGTCAACTTCGGGCCTGTAGCGGGTCTTTTCGGAGTAAGGTTAGCTTCCTTCAACCTTCTTCTAACTGTCCACTGACTGACAGTTACTCCGCGAACTTGACGTAGCTCCTGCTGCACATCCACGCCGGTAAGGTGTCGATTTCGGAGAGAGGTCGAGACCAAAAACCGGTCGTCACGCTCCGAGGTGCACCGGCGTCGGCTGGTATTAGGCCGCCGAGTGAAGGCACCACTCTCTTGAAACCTCCTGTACACTCTCGAGACAGCAGACTGACTCATATTCAACCGACGAGCGACTTCTCGCTGGTTCAACCCTTCTTGCAACAGGGCAACGACTTGAGCGGCTTCTTCAGGTGTTGTATCCATAATTTTCTTCAAATGACGGCTTCAATTTGCAGAGATGTGTTCAGGTCAACGTCTAGTGAGCGACTGATAAGAAAAAACGATTACAGGGGGTTTTTATAGCGGGTTGTGTCGCGCAAGTTGTGTATAGAGCGCAGAGCAGTTTATGGGAGGTTGCGTTCAGTTGCATTCTAAGGACATGTGTTTATTTAAATTACTGAAATTATGCTACCATTTTAAAGCCTAATTACTAGGCTATAATTATGTAAAACATTATATAGAGGTAAAATAAGGCATTTTTAAGTTATATCACTTTTTATGCGCACTTGAGCCTTGAGTCGATTTACTTGCACGCGAGTGTAGTTCAGCAATAGCATTGTTAATTTCTGTTTAACTTGATAATTATTTAGTTGTATGATGTTATAAAGTTTATTAATTTTATTGTATATGTATGGTTTCATAAAATAATTAAAGCGTTGGGCGTATGACGTTTTAACTCAAGGAACCGAGATAAGAATAACTCGTTTACTTGTAATGCCGGGGATGATTAGGATCTCACGGTTATAGGTATACTAAGGCAGACCTTAGGATGAACAATCGCCTAATGCTTAGGACCTGAAAGTCGTTGTAGAGGACTACCAGTAGGGTAGCGAAATGTTTTTCTTAGGATGTTCTTTAAGAACCGCTTTTTGGGCAATTTCAAGACTAACAAGATGATTAGTGGCAGAAAGAGCCTAACAAGCGATCTTAAAGACCATCCTATGTATTACTGCTAAAACAAACTAATATTTGTTATCATTATGATTTTAAGATAGAAGAAATCGAAATTTCACAAGTGTGTATTGACTTATGTTGCTAATTGTTAAAAATGTTATTGAATATCACGAGTGGTACTAGTGGTCCCTACGTCCTGTCACCAGTAACATTACTTCGAATTTCAGCTTTTCCTAATTTTGTTTTACTACCCCATACCGTAGTATGATCTTACTTGCGAGGTCTTGGGTGTGATATCCAGTGCGACCAAAGTATTATTTATTATGTATATTTATTTATTTTATTTATTTATTTATAGTTAATTAAAACGACAAAGTCAGTTACATTAATTAACATAGAATATCTAAATACAATCTAAAAACTTATATCTAACATAATTTAAACATACAGACAAATAAAATATAACAAATAAAAAGAAACAAAATTTAACACAATATCGTTAAAAACAATTAACATATATATACTCTTAAAGTTACTATCCACTAATAAGGAACAGAAGATATCCTGTCATACCTCTTCTCGCAGAAAATCAGACATTCTCTCAAAATCTTCTTCCATTCATCCGCAAACAAATCGCACTCATATACATATTATATACACCTACATTTTATTAATTTACGGAATCATTTAATTTAAAATATGTTTGACTAATATAAAGCCTAAACCCTAACCCAAAACTTGGGTAAAACCTTTGAGAATCATAAACTATATATTAACGAGAGAAGTTACAGGTGAAAGCTGGCCTGTTATAAAATTGTTAGTATTAGTACGGGTACTGGTATGACAATGTATATATGTAATACCTATGTATATATTAAAGTTAGGAAAGGTTAGGACATAGATCGATAGACGCAGAAGTGATTCTATTTGTCTTCCGTTTTCTTCTTATTTTTCTATATTAACACTTGAACTAGGAATAATTCTTGTGTCGCGGGAAAATTAATAAACATTCAAACAATGGACACAAAGGACAAGAAGACTCGTAAAAACTATTTGAAAACTGTACTGATTTTTGTCCCACAACATTCCGTGCCGGAGCATATAGCATACGAGTATAAACATATTAACTCGCCATATTAACAGAAGTGACTATATTGTTTATTCTCTAGTACGAATTAATAAAAACGTACTACCAAACACATATTTTATTATTTTCATATTAATAATCAGCAAATGTCAACCCATGTGTCGCATACGTAAAATAAAATTTACTTGCGTGAAACTATTCTTCGATGCACGCCGACAAGCGTTGCTAAGCTACAATAGTAAGGAGTACATCGAATTGCGAATACGAAACGAATGCGAAACGCATCGCCTTATCAATGAGCAGTTAATTTTTAACACATATTCTATGTAAAGTATGTCAAAATTAATCGGTTGGTTGCTTAAACGACTCTTTATACGTACGAACTAGGTTATAGCCTTCCTCAAGAATTGGGCTTTCAAATTTAATGCGATATTGATTTTAAAACCCGACTGGTAGTACCTGCGGTTAGTGAGTTGAAACAAGCTCGTCAGCTTTATTTTATTAGTAGGTTATAGGTAAAATAACATTAATTGAAAATATGGGTGATAAATAAATGTGGATCAATAAAATGAAATTTGTATGAATATAATATAAGACGTGAGAACCGTACCTAGATAATTTTAATCTCTATAATCGGACCACACTCCATACTGTGGTACATACATTTCATTATGAAATAAACAAATAAAACAATTAAAATTACCAATAAATTAAAATAATGGATTTTAAATCTATAAAGAGATTTTAAATCCATTATTTTAATTATTATATATTTATAGTATTATCAAAATGCAGTAATTTGGTTTTTTCTTAAATTATGTTAATGTACTGACCGAGTATATAAGCTAAGTTACATCAAAAGGAATTTATTACTTAATTTGCTTCAGCAATAGCAACATCATTTAATATACAGGTGAGTAAGTATTTTTAGCTGTATTGATTTATTGATGAGTTGTTCTGATATCAGTACGCCAAAGTACTTACTCCTTAAAACGTTTATAAACTACATATAATGTTTTGAGGGTATACCAAATATAGAATAATATTTAAGGGTATAACAAAATGCAAAAGGCCATGCAAATACCATGATGATGATGATGATGATGTGACAATGTACATATGTCCATCTATCTGTTTGTCACAGCTGCTTATCTTAGCAATGTTTATATTTAAATTAATCATGTTCCCTTTTTTCACAATGGTAATAATATTTAATAATGTGTGGTCTTGGTGGCTTAAATTCAACGACATCGCATATCGGGATAAATATTTAATTATTTGTTTATGCAGGCTTATTTGTTTGTCAAATCCTATCCAAATTAGTTTAATTATACTAGGACCAAGAGCAAACAAATATAAGATTGTTCTATCGGTTTGTTAGATTAACTAAAATAATCATAACATTTATTTTTAAACACAAACGCAAATATTAAAATATGGTGACTTAAGAGATAATCCAAAAACAAAACTCTATTTCTTCATATTTTCAGAACTTCTTAATGACAGTTAGTTAAGGGATGAAAAATAATTATTAGAGCTATAGACAAAAAAAGTAATGGCATAGCTCTTAAATTTTTAGAGTGACTAGATTATTTGAATCATAGGTTTCTCTTAGGTTACTGGTATGCTGCTAGACAAAGATTTTGGATTTTTAAACCCCTGCCAGTTCCATTTCAACTTAGTTGAGTATTTTCTTAGTTATAAATAATGATATTTACTTTCCAGAAAAACTGATTCAAGTCAACAATGAAGTCCGCAATAATAATCCTTATGTTGGCGTTCGTCGCATGCGCGGTCTTCTCCACGGTGTCAAGCTGTCCGCCCTCCAAGTACTTCCGCGGCACCTGCAACGCTCTCACCCAGGACTGTCAGTACCACTGCACTAACCTAGAGGGAGCCAAGAGCGGACAATGTGTCTATAAGTTCCCGTCGTTTAGATGCAATTGCTGCCACTAATCACACCAAGTGTATTATTAACACAAGTTGTAATTAGTAAAATAAATTAAATAACTTTTTGTGTTCTATTTATTTTTGAAATAGTCGTTAATACCCGCAATAGGTATAATTTCTGTTAAAAAAGTATTCTCTAGCGATTATTGGCAGACATTAACGGTACGGATAGTGTAGTTGTTTAAGTAAATTAACAACAGACACAGAGAACAGCCATAGTTCGAACAACTATGGGTATTCTCTGTGCCCGTTGTTTGAAAGTTTGTAGATTGCGCCACGTCGCAGGTCTCGATTCTAATGAGAGTTATCTGTTTTAATAAATAATAATAATAATAATATTCTATCACATACACACAACACCATCTAGCCCAAACTAAGCAGAGATTGAGACTATGGGTACTAGACAATGGATAAACATACATATATACTTTTTTTTTGTAAATACATACATATTATACATAGAAACACCCAGACCAAGACAAACATGTTCATGCACACAAATGCCTGGTAATAGTTTAGGTGAGCGGTTTATAGAAAATAAATTGGCTACAATAACCGTTTTTCATCAAGCTGGTCGTATGCCTGTTACATTTATACGCTGCTTATTTTAGTATGGGTAAAAAAATAGCTACCACACATTTGGTAGCAAAAGATTTTCAGCAGGCGCTTAGTCTGTATTATCATTAGGATCGCATGCGCTAATGTTTATGGACTACTAAACTATAATTTATATTTTTTTATTTTCGCCGTTTATTTATATTTTCATGGCTTACACTAGCTTAGATTCCCATTATTAGACATATCCTATGTTTATTTCATAAACATTATAAATGTCAACTATTATTTAAATACAAAATTATCTTAATAAGCAATATTATTTTCATTGTAATAGTAACTTATTATAGAACAATCTACATATATTTCTTAAATATTGTTAAGAATGCTCTTCCTATTACACTATAGTAGCACATAATTATCGCCTGTGATACAGGTATAACCTAGTACAGGCGTCCAAAGTAATGTAACCTAATTTAAATATTTTAAGACCTGTTGGTATTCATATTTGTGCCAACTTAAACTTATAAAATAATTATTATTATTATAATTACAGAGATATTTAATATTATTAACAGCGATAGCTCAGTGGGGAGACCAACAGACTGCAATGCAGAGGGTCTTGGGTTCGAACCCACGTCGCGCACCTCTGACTTTCGGAAGTTATATGACTTTTCGAAATTATGTGCGTATTGATTGACAATTTTACTATCGCCTGCTCCGTGCATTGGAGAGCACGTTAAGCCGTCGGTCCCGGCTGCCATGAATATCTATGGCAGTCGTTATTGGGAAGTCAGTGCCCTATAATATCTTGACACTGGTCTAGCCTTAGGATATCGTTAGCCTTCGGGTTGCAGAGGTCAGGAGGCATTCGCTCCGTGTAAAAACTGATATCCAGTCAAATCCGGTTAGACCAGAAAAGCCGACCCCGAGTGACTTGGGAATAATAAAGGCTAGAATAATAAGGGAGAAGAAGAGTCTAAGAAAAGTTAAGCAGATATGTAATTATTAACTTGTTAGCGAGATAGCTTAATGTGTTTATTTGGCAATGCTTTAGATATAATTTATAAATTTATAAGCAGTGAGCTCGTTTCCGTATACTAGCAATTTAAATTGTTGAATCCAAAAATGTTGTTATATCTTTTTCGATACAGGAATAATAATTGAGCCAATAAATCAACAATCGATCCAAATACGCCAAACAGGAAGAAGCAGTCGGTAAACTCAGACAATAGAGCAGTTTTTCTGACCCAAGATTGTATTCCATATTTGGTTTTGAAGTCCTTTATAATAACACAGTACATGGTACTTGCGAGACTGATATACAGCCTTAGACAGATCATTACACACCTGTCTATATCTATTGGTGAGACGAGGCAATTAGAATATAAAAACGTGCAGCAACAAAAAATAAACAATACAACTGGTTTACCAAACTGAAGACATCTAAAATCTTCATCGCATGGATAATAAATATACGTATTTTTCTTGTTGTCATTTCATATACCGTTATACTAGAAAATAGCTCAATAAACTACGACTGATTGATGGCAGGTGGTTACCCTAGCCTGACACTTAGGATGCCATAGTTATAATCTTTCTGAGCGCAGGTCTGCATTTTTATCGAAGTAGCTCTGTTCTGTCTGTGGCTTTTAGCAGATATGGCTAACAGGTGTAACCTTGACGGTAAGCAGTTACAGCACCTGCGTATCTAGCTTACAAAATTAATAGTAATTGCATGCTACGAGAGCTTAACTCTTGCGTGCCAACTGGGTTAATTTCATTTTACACAAACGTGCTTGTACCCAGCGACTCCTTTAAGGGTTTTGAAGACGCTACAATGGTTGTTAGATTGTAATCACGTGTAGGGTGCAGGTTTAAGAGGGACTGATATGCCACGATACCCTACTGTTCGGTGTAATATAACCGAACACCTTAGTCAGCAATAAGCGAGTCACGCGTTAACCTAATTACATCAATCGCATAAAGAGTCAGTGCACTTTCTGTGACCGCGACATTCGGGTGAATTCAATGCAACATTTTCATTAACATAACATTTAACTAACATTTAAGAACTTATTGTGGAACTAAACAATAAACTATCAGTGTGTATCATTTAAAACATATATTTTATTAAACAATCACTGCAAACCTCGCGCTATACCGTACACTTACCATTCTGAAAATTATGTCTGCAAATAAAACAAAATAAAAATCTTAACATTTTATGACGTAGTTATCGAAGTTAAGGTCGTCCTTATCTTGTTAGTGACGACTTCTTCCTCTTTCGCCGTATACGCCAGTACTACCATTTCATAGGTAACACCTAGTTCCACTCCGTGGAATACTGCGTCAGTCTTATTTGGTGACACATCTATTACTGTTAGTTCACCATTTGGGTCTTCACTGAGTTTCATCTTCTGTAAATGCAGATCATTTATTAGATATTTTTGCAGGTTATTAGCTGTCCAATTGTTATATAAACAATTGTCCAATTTATATAGACTGTATAATATCGGCCCTGTCTGTCCCACCTTTGGGCACGGGCTTCTTCTCAGTGTGAGAAGAGTTAGGCTATAGTCAATTACGCTAGCCCAGTGCGGGTCGGCAGACATCACATATCTTCGAGAAAATTTTTGAGCATGCTCAGACATGCAGGTTTCCTCACGATGTTTTCCTTCACCGTTAAAGCGAGCGATCATTAACTATTTAGTACGGACATAACTATGAAAAGTCAGAGATGGTACTTTGGGATCGAACTCGTGACCTCTGCGTAGCAGTCCAACGGTCTCTCACTAGATCAGCAGCGATAGCCTAGTGGGAGACCGTCCGACCAGACCAAAGGCTACGGGACCAAAAAGATGACAATGCCAAGCATCTTATATTATTTGCAGATTAAGTGGCCTATTCCTCCATTGCCTCCTACCATATTTTTCTTTTACTTATATCTGTATATTAAAGACAAAATAAATCACACGCGTAGTAATTTCAGGAATGGAAATAAAATAGTTTCGATTGAAGTTAAAATTATGAACAAAGAAGACTGACCATTAATATATGGAAGTTGGTCCAAGTGCTGCCTAACACTTACACATAGTGCATAATGTTCCTTAGACTAATACTAGTCTGTAACCCAAAGCAAATCAAAATCTATCCAAGGTGTATTTAGGAAAAAATATTTTTGTACGGATTTTTAACTGAGCAAAAATCATAATTAACTGCTTATGGGACGGCAAACCGACACGTTCGGGGAGAGATGAGGCGCAGGACCCACTGCCAAACATGTCTTCTGAAGCACGGAGCTGAAACACCGCCAACTTCCTGATTCTAGGCTGTTATTGGGAATTAGAAAATCCTAATAACATTTTTTGGTCCGACCCGGGATTGGAACCCAAGACCTCATGCACGGCAGTCGCACTTACTACCGCTGTGTCACCAAAGCCTGCGCTAGCTAATTATTAATCAACATCATCGTCGTCGAGAATAATTCTGTCGAGAAATAAAGCAGGGTGCCTAACAACGTCTTGATGCCTAGCCTACCCTAAATACCAAACTACGCACATAACGTGGGCACAGTTGCCAGTTGTTCTTCGACCAGTAAAAGAAGAGCAGCAATAGTGTTTGATGCAATCTATTCCATGATTATCCACGTCAATAAAAATATAGCTATGGTAGATTTTAGGGGATGTGTGTCTACTCTTCATGTGCGCTCGTACAAGTTTTTTTAAATTTTTTTATACATCTAAGGTGGCAAAAAACATACGGCCCACCTGATGGTAAGTGGTCACCGTAGCCTATGGACACCTGCGACACCAGAGGCATCATTTGCGCGTTGCCGACCCTTTAGGAAAGGAAGTGGGTAGGAGAAGGAGCGGGATGGGGGACAGGGAATGATTGGGCCTCCGGCAATCTCACTCACCGAACGAAACACAACAGTAGGACATTATTGGACATTATTGGAAGGCATCGAAAAATCTGAGAGGTCATTAAGCTGGCTGTTATATTTTTGTATAATGAATGACACAGCGATGCGTACATGTTCGCTGTAATAGCTTGGCGCCAGTTTGATTTGGTAGGTTCCTACAGCCAATAGACTCAACTCCTTCCGTGTTAACACAGGAAATGCAGCAACATTATCCTCCACTACTGAAACATTTTCAAAGTTGGCTCTACTTCGGTTTAGTCTTCTTTGATCTACATAATCTGCCAAGTACACAACGGTTCACGTCACAAATGCTATTAGACTACGCGAAGTGCGATGCAAAACAGCGGCGCGTGCGTACCTGTAGGTATAGACGAGCAACACGTGCACGAGAGAGACAGACATATACCCCATCTGAATGTAAACAATAAATGATTTTCAAAAACGGAAAATAATGTAGTAAAAACTTAAAAATAAGACTTGTAACTTCTCAGTCAGGAATCCCCAGAAGGGAATATATTTTTATTATTTTCTAGTATCTATTGCTTTAAGGAAAAATATATTTCTGGGCAACACTTGGGCCAAACCCAGTCAGTCTCCTTTAGTGCTGCTTATAGATAAGATAATATTATTGTACGACTAAATAAATGTTTTCTAAACTATGTATTATTAAACGAGGAGCAAACATAATTTTGCTTCACAAATAGTTGATTCGAGTCCAAATGTTTTTAGTGTTTGGTATATTTTAAATGTAATATGTATTAAAATAGCTCAATCAAATTGAATATGATAGATAATTATTGAGTTAATTATCTATTGAACTACAGGCATTGAGCTTAGCTGTAAGTTTTAATAAGAATACTTATCATAAAAAATAATTATAATGAAGTTATTACAGACTAGCTTTTGCCTTCGGCTTCGCTTACGTAAACGTAGATTAGGATCGGTTATGTTAGTAACAGTAACGTTGGCCGTAGTTCTGTCTATGGTCCGGAGTGAGAGGTCGTGGAACGCCGTCGCCTCCTTTTGTGAGGAAGTTATTTCCATCAAGGAGGCGGCGGAGCGGCAGAGGGAGCCTTTAAACCTTCTCTCCAACCGCAGAGCCGGGTGCCGGAGGGCGCGAGACGACCTCCAGCACCCTGAGGTTTGATCTGGGGGTGGCGGGCTTTGTGGGCCTGCCTGCCATCCGTTCAGCACCAGGTCCGAGAGGCGGCGTGCGTGTTCCCAGGCGCGCCTCTGTGTCGAGTCCGTCTATCCTCTAGGGGGGACAGTAGGGAATATTTAGAGGTGGCCAGTGGGTAGGTCTTTTCGAGTAGTGGCCTGCCGTTTCATACGGCGGGCCGTAACCTCGGCGGGGTCGCGACTGCATGTGAAAGTGATTCGCGCGACCCCGCCGATAGTGGTTTGTCGAGGAACACCGTGGTAGGTTTAGTCGGTACTCCGGGAGGTACTTTATTCCCATTCCATCTTTCTTTTACCCCGGCAAGTCCGACATAACCCCTCCGCCCGCCCCCGCGGAGGGGTACGAGTCAATGCATTCCCCCACGTTAAAACAAAAAAAAAAAGTAACAGTAACGTTAATTAAAAGTAGCTTATATTACACGGTGGTAATATAGCTTGCTAATGCTGAATTTTTAAATCGGTTGAGTAGTTTTTGAGTTAAATTCTTTCAAACAAACAAAAAATCAAATCTATCCTTTTTCAAATATTAGTATAGAGCAATGAAAATCCTATATAACAGTAGTTACATATAGGATTTTCAAACACACTCTGCCACAGTCAGTTGTCTATGCCGTTAGAAAATGCTTTTTGAAAGTTTATAAATAAATAAAGTCGGTTACCGGTAACTCTTCTACTTCTATCTCCTCAAGTTTGCCATCGTTGTATACATAGCGAGTGTGCTTTACTTTCACCACTTTCCATATTTTCACCTGCAGTGGAATTAAATTAAATTCCAGTTATTTACGTCGTTATTATATATATAACACTTCATTTTCTTTATACCAGCCCACTAAACACATATGTGCCTAATGAATCTGTTCTATAGGGATATCCCTATAGCCCAGATTCATTAGGTTCCATATGTAGCAATTGTCTCTTATATCTGCCGCGGCTAGTGTCTCGGTAAGCGCCCATCTCATTCCAAACTAAAACCTCTGCATCGTAAACCCATGTCTCCGTGTAAGCCACCCAAAGGGCTGGGATTTCCCTAACGTATCAGAAAAATACCCGTGAAAAAGAAAAAATAATGTCCTACAGGCCGAATTCCTGTCGCGGCGGTCAAACTTAATAGAGACTGGTCATTTACGTAAGATATATTAGCACACGAGGGTGTGTGTAAACAAGTGCATTCTCTGTTTAACAAGAATCTGATAGGACTGCATCAGGCGCAGAAGCAATAGCTTTACGTGTTTGCCGAGGCATGGGGTTGTGCAACACCACCAGCTTCCTAACTCTAGGCTGCTTTTTAGAATTTGTTGGCAGGAAATCAATCTTTTTCATCCGGTTTTTGACTGCCCCGGGATTCTAACCCGAAACTTCACTGCACCACTGTGACAATAATAATTAATAAAGCGATATTGCACATATTGAGATTGTAATAATACCTACTTACCTTTAGGTATAAGTGTTTATATAACGTATAATTAAACATATTATGTATTTACGCTTTTGATAATTTCCGTGTACATAACATTCAAGTAAAAATATATTCTTGTCGGTCATTCGCATCATAGAGATAACTTGCTTTAAGGTTGAACAATGGCATGTATAAACACAGTTGCCTTAAATCCTTGTACAATTGACATATCTTTATATGTATAATTGTTCTGTGCGTGTATATGTCATTGAACTCCTTCTAAAAGTCCATCCCATCATTCGAATAGATATCTTTAAAACTACAATATAAAGTATGCCTATACGGATGGTGTAAATGGTTTAAGTGATTGCTTCGCCTTTGCCATTACATTGACTGCAGTGGGTCCGATTGCTACAAAAGACAAAAAATTGTATGAAACAGTAGCTAATTGTTGTTCTGAGTGTGGATGTTCTTTGTGTCTGTTGTTGTGTTTGTAAAGCCCCCGCGACACAGGTATTAATTCTAGTGCGAGATTTGTATTTTTAAAGGCAAAATAAAGTTACGCAAAAGAAGCCTAATGAGTGATTATAATGCAGACAATATTCCCATTGCAATATTGGACCTGTGGCTTACACTGGTAAAAATTTAAACCAATCATTGCTTTGGAGTAAAATGCCGAACTACTATTACAAAAAAAATATCACCAACCTTATATCCAAGAATAGGATCCGTTGCATCAGAGCTACTCACTGCCTTCCACTTTAAAAGAAACATCGCCTTATTTTCTTCGCCAACAGTAAATATTTGCAAAAAATTTAGAGGCGATTGAATCGAGGATCCTTCGGCACATATCACCAGCAATGCCAGAGGTAGAAGGTATAGGAAGTTCATTGTTAAAGAGTACTTTTAAAATAGGAAAATAAAGGTTTATGATAATGTTTCTATGTCAGAAGTGTCAGTACGTATGCTACTTTCCGTGATCACTACTAAAATGATTTCTCATAACCTTTGTGCTCTATCAATAATGACTCGAGATTGCATTGTGTTGTTTTGTTGTGTGCTGTGATGTAATGTTTGGTTTTTACATGTTATTTTGTTGGCCTTGTGATTTTGACTGCTTTTTCGTGATATAAACTAGCGCTTTTGTTTATTGACGTTTGTGAGTTGCTGGTTTGGCTTGGGTTGTTTATTCGTGCAAATTGTTATTGTTTTTTATAATTAGGATGTTCTTAACACTTGCATAGAGTCTGGAAATGGTAAATCTTCTCCCTAGCCTTTATTATACCCAAGTCACATGGGCTTGGCTTTTCTGGTCTAACCGGATTTGACTGGATATCAGTTTTTACACGGAGCGACTGCCACCTGACCTTCGCAACCCGAAGGCTAACGATACGCTAAGGCTAGACCAGTGTCAGGATATTACAGGCACTGACTTTCCAATAACGACTGCCATA
This sequence comes from Catocala sponsa, assembly GCA_963564715.1. Lineage (NCBI taxonomy): Eukaryota > Metazoa > Arthropoda > Insecta > Lepidoptera > Erebidae > Catocala > Catocala sponsa. Next base: position 7,469,619 of record OY751334.1, read on the forward strand.
GATTTTCATGGTAGCCGGGACCGACGTCTTAGCGTGCTCTACGAGGCACGGAACAGGCGATAATTGTCAATCAATATGCCCATAATTTTGAAAAATCATATATAGTGAGAGGTGCGCGACGTGGGTTCGAACCCGAGACCCTCTGCATTGCAGTCTGTTGGTCTCCCTACTGAGCTATCGCTGCTCTATAGAGTCTGAAAATAGTATCTATCCTATTTCTAGACCACCTAATATTTTTCCCATATTACTATTACTCGCAATCTATTACGTGTATGGAGTAGGTTTTTACAAAAACTATGAGTTGTGTAACTACGTAACCAGTTTGTATTTTCCTTATACGTTAATATTAATATTTAATTCTATACATTTTATAATATACTATACTGGATTTAACCCGCGGATTCACACGCGTAAATGTAGGTTATGTTAGTGACCACGATAGTTTTTTTTTTCTTTCATTTCTTATTTTTTGAATGTATTGTTATTTGTACTGTTTTTTTTTTTTAATTGTTTATCTTTACTTTATTTTTGTTTGTACCTAATAAACATAAGCAGTTAGTATTTGACTTGTATATGTGTTTGTCTCGTAATCTGTAGATCTTTTGTATTTATGTTTAATCACACTTTTTGAGCATGTTGTGTTTGCCTGTAATAGATTGTTACACTAGAACATAAGATCTTTATATGTATTTTTGTAATTGTATGGCTGTAATCAATTGTTGGTGAGCCAAATAAAATAAAATAAAATACCTACACAGCGTTGCACACTTTGGCCGTTTGCCCCGCCTGGGCATCGTAGCGCCGTGATTTGCGGATTGGTTGCCCTTTCGCTCCCGACCCTGGTTCAGGCTATGGTCAGAAGCGAGAGCTCGTGGAACGCCATCTCCTCCTCCTGTGAGGAAGTAATTTCTATCAAGGAAGCGGCGGAGCGGAAGGGGAGTGCTTAAACCCTAATAAGAAAATAAAAATAGTATAATTCAGAAATAGTTGTTCCGGATCTGGATGCTCTTCTGCCAGTTGTTTAGATGTCTGTAAAGTCACCCGCCATAGACGTACTATACCTAGTCCCTAGTGCGGTAGTAGTCATTTTAAAAACAAAAGCATTTTAATAAAGTTATTCTCTTTTAATTATTTTACAACAGTTTTATCTCATCTACAATAGTATATTTTCTTCTATTTCGTCCTTACTCTGCCAGCCAGGACCATGTGCTGTAAATCCAGTAATCGAGGATGCTGTTCCCTCCACATCCTTAGTATACGGGGTCACAGTGAACTGGTAAGGTACTTCGTACTTCACCGGTATATTGACCTCTAGTTTACCTGCTGATACTTCTAGCGTTGTGAGTTTTCCTTCAGGTATGACGTTGGTGCCATTGATTCGTTTAGCTCTCTGAAAACGTTAAATGATATATCAATCAGTGTATGGCTTAAGCGGGGATGGCAAGCGATGGGATACTACCTGTCAGATATATGTTCGATAATATGAAGTTAAATCGATCGAGGATTCAAAGCCACGCTGCAGTACCGCCATGAATTAGCTGCTTATCTTCACTACATATTATAAAACAAAGTCCTCCGCCGCGTCTGTCTGTCTGTCTGTTCGCGATAAACTCAATAATTACTGCACCGATTTTCATGCTGTTTCACCAATGGATATAGTGGTTCTCGAGGAAGGTTTTAGTATATAATTTGTTAAGTTTTTGTATACATTGGCTAAAATATAACGATATTTGTTGGAGGTGTCGGAAAAAAATAAGCCGTCTGGGAGCTTTCAATGAAAAAGCTGCCTAAACCCTTTGAGATATAACAAAATAATGTATGGTGGCATTGTGTATGTTATATAGGTCTACAGAAAAGTCCGCGATGGCATATATCTATCTCTTAAAGATAATATACTATATGCATTTTAATACTTTAAAAAATGGGCAATTATGAAGCGGTAATTGGAAAGCTATTTACACAAATACGGAATTAATCCTTACTATTTTAAATATGTTAGTTGGCTTGAGCATTCCATGAAGATTATTTTTTGCATTTAGACCATGGAAATTAAATGAATATCTTAGGAGATATAGCAAAATCAAAAAGATTTTGATCAAACTATTTTTGATCAAACTTTATTTGAATTGAATAAAGAAGTGGAATCTCTGTCAGGAAAATCTATAAAAGATTTTGGATTCATCTTGCCATTAAATTTCAATTTAAATGCAACAATCAATACAGAGTATTTACGAGAAACTAACTGTAATCATTCGAGACTTTTACAAGTCATTCAAGATGAATATCGCTATAATGTTGAACAAAAAAATGTTTATGACCTAATATTGTCTTCAATTAATAATAGTAATGAAGGTAAAATGTTTTTTTAGATGCCCCTGGATTCACAGGTAAAACATTTTTAGTAAATTTATTATTAGCAAAAGTACGATCCAACAGGAAAATTGCCCTAGCTGTGGCATCGTCCGGCATAGCAGCCACACTTTTGGAAGGCCGGCGAAGCGCCCATTCCACATTCAAACTGCCATTGAAATATGTATATTTCTAAAGAGAGTAATGCCGGAAAATTAATGAGAGATTGCAGGTTGATTATTTGGGATGAGGCTTCTATATCTCATAAAGCTTCAGTTGAGGCATTAGACAGGACAATGCGAAATCTGCGCAACAGTAACTGCCCAATGGGTGGTTGTACTGCTTTATTCTCTGGAGATTTCCGTAAAATTTTGCCAGTTATAATTAGGGGAACGCGAGCAGATGAAGTCAATGCATCGCTCAAAAGATCGCATCTTTGGCCACATATAACGAAAAGTGAACTTAATACCAGTATGAGGATTTTATCGTCTAGCGAAGATAATAGGCAATTTTCTAACTACTTGCTCCAAATAGGAAATGGTGAATTTCAAGCAGGAAAAGTATGTATAAATCTTAACAATATTTGTGTTTTAGTACAAAATGTGGAAGAAATTATTGAAAAAGTTTATCCCGATATTAGTAACATATCCACTAAGACACTAAATTGGTTTCAAGAAAGAGCTATACTATCACGTCTATCACCCACTAATGAGCAAGTGGATAAAATAAATGAATTTATTATTTCCAAGTTCGAAGCATCATCGCAAACCTACTACTCAGTTGACACAGTTGTGGATAAGAGAAGAGGCAGTACATTATGCAACAGAATTTTTGAATTCTTTGACTCCTCCTGGAATCCCGCCACACAAATTAATATTAAAAGTAGGTGTCCCTATTATATTGCTAAGAAATTTAAGTCCACCAAAACTGTGCAACGGTACAAGACTCAAAGTAGTCAATTTAATGTCGTATACAAAGAAATGTTTTATATTTTTTTATTTTAAAATAATATCCTTAAACTAATCTAAATGTTTTCTGTTTTGTTTGTCTCATAATAAATAATTGCCACTCAAAACATAATCTAAAGTAATATTATGTATAACGAGGAAAGATGAATGATTTTTTGTTTGTTACGATTTAACTCAAAAACTACATTTACCAATTTTTCCTCGGAGTAACATAGACCTTTTTATATTTTCTGTAAAGAACCCGTGCGAAGCCGGGGCGGGTTGCTAGTTATATATATAATTCTTCTGTACGTGTGTTGACAGTGAACTCCTCCTAAACGGCTGGACCGATTTGAATGAAACTTTTTGTGTGTGTTCAAGTGGATTCGAGGATGGTTTAGATATGCATTTTTTTTTCTCCTTGTGTACAGGACAACGTCTGTCGGGACAGCTAGTACAAATATATTAACTTAACTGGAGCGGTCAGCAACAATACTAGTCATTCATGTAAGGGTAAAGATGTTTGAATATTTGTTATTTATCAAGTGTAAAACGCATAACGGTTTTTGTGTAACTTAGCTCAGTTATTAAAATCTTTGTTTTTTTTAATGTAGGGGAATGCATTGACTCTAGCCTCTCCGCTGAAAAGGGGAGCGGAGAGGTTATAATATGGACATATTATAACCTCGGTTCGCCGGAAAAAGATGGAAAGACCCGGGTACTACCAACTCAGTTACTACAACCTGGACCAACCTAGGATACTTATTACCCCAGTAATGCTTTCCGGTGGTATTCTCGCGACCGAGGCCACGTGTAAATAAATACTACATAGTATAGCATTTTATTTACTGCCTCAAATATGCAGTGGTTTAAAATTCATCTGCTATGCAAGAGAATTTTTCTGTAATGAAATCCTCAGGAGTTAGTAAGCTGATAGTGCTGCATAAAAAATGCAAAAACCACGTAAATCCATTGGTCCTACGCTTTATTTGTTAACGGTCGTGTTGGATTGCCGTCCCATCATATTATGCGAGTTAGGGCTCTTCTACACGCTAAGAAGACTCGCCGGGCCTATGCAAGAATTCGGGTCGTTTCAACACACGAACTGTGTACACTGCTTCGGCGCTGACCAAGAAAAAAATCTTTACTAACACTATTACTAACAAACAAAAATAAATAATCTTCATATTTAGTTTATAATGTACGTTTTGTATTATGCCTGTTATAAGAAAATTGTATTGTAAAATAAACGTATTCATACGCTAGTATTCAAGCAAATCAAACAACAAACTATTAATCTCACGTGGTTTGTTAGGTTCGTTTATCCTCGTTTTAATATTGATCTTTAAATATATATAATACTAGCTGTCCCGACAGACGTTGTCCTGTACACACGAAAAAAAAACATATCTAAACCATTCTCGAATCCACTTGAACACACAAAAAGTTTCATCAAAATCGGTCCAGCCATTTAGGAGGAGTTTAGTGACATACACACGTACAGTAGAATTATATATATAAAAATTAGCCCTGTATATAGGTATAAACAGTCTCACCGCTGGGCATGGGCCACATCTTAATGTAAGAAGTCCTATGCTATTATTTAGTCTACTACGCCGGTCTAGTATATGTTGGCATACTTCACATAAATTCGAAAACATCGAGATCTCTCAAATATGAATGTTTTCACAGTATTTTCGTTTACCTTTAAAGCTAGCGATACTTTTTTTACTATTTAATACGCATATCACTTCTTTAGCGCGCGTTAGGCTATCACTGCTGATCTATCAATAAGTTGCAGATATTATATCGAATATAATATTACGAATGAAGTCCATATTTTTCTATAATTACAGTCATTCAGTAGAATGGGACAAAATCTTTGCACTTATAATTCAAGCACTGTTAAGGAAATGAATGCTAGGAGAAGGAAAGAAGACTATATAATGAGTGTTTGGGTTTAACAAAGTGCAAAATTAAAACAAGAATTGTCTTGGCTTCATAGAAAAATGCAAAACCAAAATCATCGTAACTGACTATGATAATTATTGTAAATATCAATTAATCAAATAGTACTCATTAAGTAATATTAACATATTCTTTATTTTCTTTAAGTATCATATTACTAGGATGTTTTATTGTTACTACAAGAGAGTTTATACTACAATACTGGAAACCAAATCACGCGTGTAGAAGTTTCGCGTTGAGATACATCGCACTCACGTTTTATATTTCGTGGTTAATACTGTCTCAGTTGCATTTATAGGATTGAGAGTACTGGCTCCGGTTTTGGATGAGAGGGTCCATCACTATTCTTTGTAAACGCTATTGCAGCATATTCATACCAAACTCGGGGCTTAATATAGCCATATATAACTTCGCGTTTATCGACTGGTACCCTGAATACTTTTGGTTCTCCTACTGGCACTCTAGCTGAATCCTGAAAATCCATGGCAATAGGTCGTTGTTCCATTGGATCGATACTGATTAAACTCTAAAGTAAAAATCAAATGCAGTTTGTCGAACTTGGGTCAAATATATCTCTTGACGATATCATAAAATGATAATGGAGTAAAACAAACACTTACATCTTCGACTTCCTCTGCCTTTAGTTTAAATTGTAAAGTTTAAATAACTTACAATAATTATCGTTTTTGATACTGTTCATTAAGCTTTTATACCTTGCCTTTAGGCCTTTAATGCTTTCAATATGTACATATGTATGTGTTTTTGGAGCTTAAAATAGTCGCAATATCTGTTGTGAGGACTTGATAGAACTCACCTGTAAAGTTAGACGCTCACGGATGGATTAAAAATCTGAGAATACGTTAGCTAATAAGTGGTTATTAGCAAATTTTAATTATCAATTATCGAATCTGTCTTTTTGTCCACACGAAAAGACACATTTGTTCATTGATGATTTAAGAGACAATGAAATAAATAGGCTAACAGCTTAATATTTATTAGAACAAATTATTCACTTAGCTTTTTTCACAATAAAATTAAACAAATAAAGTACAGCAAAAATGTTTTGTTAGACTATAAGATATATTAAATCATCTATCAATTACAACAACAAATAATATAAGATCGAATGTTTACATCACGCAGCAGATATGCATAGCACGCTAGCTCTATGCTTTGTAGTTCATTCTCTCTCAGTTGCATTTGTCGGAGCAAGGCTCTGGATACCATTTATGGATGAGAAGGGGCCTTCACCATTTTTTGTAAACGCTAACCCAGCGTATTCATACCATACTTGTGGCTTTATATAGCCATACACGACTTCATGTATATCAGCAGGTACCTCAAATACCTTTGGCTGTCCTACTGGCACTTTGGCAGGAAAAGTATCCTGGAAGTAACATAGCAATTGTTAGCTGAAGTTTCTTGTTTTAGTACTAGTACAGCAGTTATCACAGAAATAGAAAAGATTGAGTACTTACATCTTCAACTTCCTCATCCTTTAATTCTCCGTTGACGAATGTATGTACTACCTTTTTACCTGTTTTCATCTCCCAAACTGCCACCTGGAATTATTATAAACATGTTAAGATTGTTAAAATGTAAATTATGCATAACAAATAATCTAGATCGAACGTATTCTTTGAAAAAAACACGGCCACTTTTTAATCTGCTATCCAAAATTCATTATTTTTTAAATAATCCATTTAGCTTATAAATTATGTAAGGCATTTAATTAAATGCCTTCGATATATGTATGGAAGCTAATAAGACTGGTACCAAATAATGGTAAGTGTTGAGTGATCTCAAACGTAACGTAAACGATTGCGTGGGGACATGTTGAAATATGGAATTATACAGCAGCAGCAGCAGTTGAGGTAATAATAATTCCATATTTCAACATGTCCCCAAATTAAAGTTAAAGGAAAATATAACCACTTTTTATTATTGATCTTTTGCACAATTAATATCATCCAGCCTACTACGAACATGAATGAAAAAATTTGTGAACATATTTGAAAGTTTTGATGCTAAGATGTTTGTTGGTCATGCATAATCTATTGAATGGAATTGGATCCATCTTGACACACAAAATAATTTTTAATCCGGTGTGCATTCCTCTGCGATTCACGTGATAAAACGAATTTATAAATTATAAATTTTTTAGAAATAGTAACAGGTTAAAGTTTACTTACTTTATAACCGATGATAGGATCCTGTTCGTCCCAGTTTTTGACCGGCTTCCACGTAAACTTTAGAGCACGTGTACCCGGTTCTGGGCTGTATGTAATAGTTGATAAAAATGGAGGATATTTGGAGGGATTTCCTAGTACATCCTTTCCAACTTGCCACAGTAACACTAGGCCCAAAATACACAAGTACTTCATTTTCAACTTTCAACGCACTATTTAAAAATCGATTGTATTTTATATAATTTATTTAGTGTACCTACGTGTAATTCCATCAGTGTTCAAGTCAAATGTGTTGTTTTGAATCTTGCTTGGTATTCTATTTTATATGGTCGGGTTTTTCCATTTAGATTTTTCCTTGTTTGCTTTTGAATCGTCATGTGAGTCATATTCCTACAGCATAGAAAGACGGTCGTATATTATTTTAATTAGTGTCCGCTATAGATGATTCAGGCAGATCTCCGGGGACGAGCTACAGCTATTAGAACTAGCTTGTGGTAATAGTCCTTACTAAGAAAGAACGTAATACCAGCGGTCTTTACTGTCATGTTCATCTATAGCAGTTTGAGATTCAGCAATTGTTTGAATGCCTAGATTCAGTTTCTTGGCTGGTGTTCTTCGGCTGGGTTGTGTGTGTTTTAATTAAACTATTTTGTAGCAATAGACTGTTATAATAAAATATAAAATACAAAAAAATAGGGACGTTGCGCACGCGTGGCACGCGAGCGAGTCGAGTGGCGAGCAGGCCGGGCGGCCGGACGAGGTTCGGTCGCTGTGACGTAGTACCCCGCGGAACCGGTTCCCGGCCGCCGGCGCGCGCGCCCGATGAGACGTAGCAACAGCAATATGTATGATGAGTTGATGACTTATTTAGATCCATTAATTATTAAGTTACAGGTTTGCAGACTAGTAATCAGAAGGGACTGGTTCAATGCTTGATGTTTGTTTGAGGGAAAAGTAAAACTAAATAGACAACATTTCAATATTTATTAAAACAAATTAGGTTTTTAAAGTAGGTATTTATAATATAATATTTTCTCAAGTATAAAACTAAAAAATCTGCACTTTGTTTGAATTGTTTTGGGCATCACAAAAATAATAATTATAATTTGTATATATATATATATATATATATATACTACTAAGCCTCCACGGTCCATCTGTCTGTTAGCGGGTTTTATCTATATGTAATGATAATGAACCGATAATGGTGGCGAGTTGAAATTTGTTACGAGAGAGAGAGTGCGTATTTATAATATGTATGTATTTACAAAAATAAAGTATTAAATATGTAAAGTACATGGTGATCTTCTACGATGGTACGGTACTCTTCATGTGCAAATTATTATTCTTAATCATCGACTTCTAGAAACATGTGTGACATCCATACTAATATTATAAATGCGAAAGTGAGTTTGTTTGTTTTTTTCGCTTTCACGCCTTAATTACTCAACCGAACAACATGAAATTTTGCAGACACGTTGTCAGGGGTACAGAATAGGACATAGGGTACCTTTCATCCAGAAAAAAAAACTGTTACAAACCTAACCTAACTTAACCTACATTTACGCGAGCGAAGCCGCGGGTGAAAACTAGTAATATAATAAAGGAACGGAATTATTTATAATTCTCAAATTCAAAGAATTATATTATAATAATATAATATACTATCACATACACTCAACACCATCTAGCCCAAACTAAGCAGAGCTTGTACTATGGGTACTAGACAATGGATAAACATACATATATACTTTTTTGTAATATAAGAATAATAATAAATCAGCCCTATATTAAACTGTCCCACTGCTGGGCACGGGCCTCTTCTCACTGTGAGAAGAGTTAGGCTATAGTTCACCACGCTAGCCTAGTGCGGGTCGGCAGACTTCATATATCTTCGAGAACATTATGGACAACTCCCAGACATGCAGGTTTATTCACGATGTTTTCTTTCACCGTTAAAGCAAGCGATAAAATTAACTATTTAATACGCATATAACTTTGAAAAGTCAGAGATGCGCGCCTTGGATTTGAACTCGAGAACTCTGCGTGGCAGTCCAACGGTTTCCCACTAGGCTGTAAATATGTACATACATATTGTACATAGAAACACCCAGACTAAGACAAACATCCATGTTCATGCACACAAATGTTTGACTTGTACGGGAATCAAACCCGCCACCTCAGGCGTGGCAGTCGGTTACATTAACCACTACGCCATCGAGGCCGAAACCGAAATGATTTTACCGTGTGATTATTAAGTTCAAAACATCGACGGCCTGACATAGTCAAGGCAACTATATAAACTATTGCGATTCATGTGTGCCTTAGTAATAAATCCTGATACGATTGCCGTGGCTACACATTGGACAGGACATATTTAAAATAATTGTACCATTGACTCGAGAAGAAGAAGAAGTAATAAAACAAGACAAAAACCCTTCTAAGAATAAACATAACGTCGGGCGCAATACTTGCATAGTACCTAATCTAGTTTAGTCCTATGTCACCAGCCTATATGGATCCGAGATGGGCCCTTCACCGTTCTTCGTAGTTGGAAACACTGAGAATTCATAAACGTAATGTTCCTTAAAATCGTCTTTAAAAACTTTACGTTCATCGGCCGACACGGTAATTATAGTTGGGTCTGCTATGTCTGGCAAAGACTCGGGTTTAGGATCCTGAAAGTAAATGTGCTTTTGTTAATACGTTACAATTAAAATATTTTTTTTTATTGGTACTAGTTTTGTGCCTCCAGTTACATTGAAATCGCCCCCAATATCTGATGGGAGGAGGGAGGTTTAAATAGTGCATTCCCTTGACATAATTAATTTTACCAACGTGAATAGTTTCACGCCTACGTCCTCGAAGGCAGAGGTGTAATATTTTACCAACATGAATAGTTTCACGCCTACGTCCTCGAAGGCAGAGGTGTAATATTTTACCAACATGAATAGTTTCACGCCTACGTCCTCGAAGGCAGAGGTGTAATATTTCCACAATTCATCAGCTATCCTTTAACCAGCGCTTTCGATTTGGCCATCCAAATGACAGGGGGCGAGCTAACTGCTGTCTATTGGACAATGTTTTACTACTGAGAATTTTCTAAAAAAGATAATATATAATAATATTCTATCACATACACACAACACCATCTAGCCCCAACTAAGCAGGGCTTGTACTATGGGTACTAGACAATGGATAAACATACATATATGTTTTTTTTTTGTAAATACATACACATTATACATAGAAACACCCAGGCCAAGACAAACATCCATGTTCATGCACATAAGTGTTTGACTTGTGCGGGAGTCGAACCCGCGACCTCAGGTGTGGCAGTCGGTTACACTAACCACTACGCCATCGAGGTATTGTTATTGTAAGTTATGATCCGGGGATTGAACCCAAGCTTTAATACACAGCGGTCGCATTTATAACCTCTCCAGCTTCATTACAAACTAGATGTAGTTGACACAGACATGTTAAAAAGATTTAAACTTCGCATGCATAACTTCGCATGCATATTAATATTATTATCTGATAATAGCCGGCATCATGATAAAATCTACGGAATTTTTATTAAGGCTCCTATGATACTTTCTAAGGCTCCTTCCTTCATCCGTCTTGGCAAATTTGGTTTTGCCTAGACAGAAAAGAGCCAAGGATAAAAAAATATTACTCACATAATAGCTTTCCTTGACGCCTTCATATTTTCCACTGTTTATCACCCATAGGGATGTTTTATACTGCTTCATCTCCCAAACTGCTAACTAGAACAGAAATATAATCATATATGAAAACCACAGAATAGAGAGACCATGAATTATGCATTGCCTACATATTTGGTGCTGTATTAATATATAAAAATTATTTGCATCATTTTACGGCCAAGCAGGCTAGCCTTATTTGCTATCTGCCATCTTCATTAAACATTTTTGATGAAATTGAATTTGATGAAAACAATCAAAACGCAAAACTATGGTCATCATTGCATAGCGAACATTGCTCTTTACGTACAGTACATCGAACTGCAAAATTAACCCATATTTGCAACTATATATTTCTTTTATTTTTTTTTATTTATAAAGACAACTTCTGCTCTAGGAATAATTTCTGTGTCGCGGAGAACAAACATTCAAATAACGAATACATAGAACACTTAGACTCAGAACAACCATTTGTGGATCACACAAATTTTTGTCCCGTGCGGGATTCGAACCCACAACACTCGGCGCAGTGGCAGCGGTGAGGTGACCAATTAAACTACTACGCCATTCTTGCAGTCAAATCTAGTTTTATAGCTTATAAAATTGTCCAAGAACGTATATGACTAATGACTATACTAGCTATCCCCTGGGAACATATTTTCTAGACGAAAGGTACCTTTGCTTTTTTGTGTATGCGAATTTGCATAATGATCGGTCGAGGAGTTAAGGCGTGAAAACGTAACAAACAAACAAACTCACGATTGCAATTATAATATTAGTTAGGATTAGGATGAGTTCCCAATGACATTTAAGTGCTAATCAGCTGATGAACGTTTATTTGTGCTTGAAGTCTATCATAATATGCTTTGCAATGAAAGAATAGGAGAGAGACATACGTCATATTTGGTATTAATGCTGATTTAATGGTCGCTTTGCCAATACTTGGAAGGCGACAGTAGAAAATCATCAAGGCTTTTTTTTAATTTCCTTTGTTAGTAAAGTTCTAATTAGTTGTTATAAATTCTTTTAGATTTTCGATTGCTATTTTACTTTCTCCTATCTCCGTTACCTATATTTATACAGTTTACAAGGTAAGGAAAATTATTTAAAATCGAACCTGTTAATGCAAGAGATTATCAATGTGATTCATACAAGGTGATTCATAAATACCTACATGGTAAAATCCTGTGGTAAAATCCGTTAAAACTAAACATAGTAAACAACTTCGACATATATATTACTTATTACGTCATCAAAATAATAAAATAGCAACCAGCGAACATAATAAATATCATAGAAATGCACCTATTTATCTTCTGAAGATAAGCAGTGGTATAGCAGTCAAATAATGCCTAAAACAAAAAACACTTCAATGATAAAATGTAAATGCTCACAGTAACATCTATCACTTTAATCGTCAAAAATAACAATATAACATTAGTTGACCCAGTTTACAATATTTTTTATATAAATGCCCCTGGATAGAATAAGCGACAAGATACAAGACGTGCAACTGGCAATGGTAAAAACCTTACCTAAGGAATCAAATTGACAGATTTTACAAATTAAAACTATTATAAAACTATTTTATTTATCAGTTAAGTTACATTTAGAAATTTCAAAGTTAAACTCTAACATTTAATTACATCTTCTTCTTCTTCTTCTCCCTAGCCTTTATTATTCCCATGACACTTGGGGTCGGCTTTCTAGTCTAACCGGATTTGACTGGATAACAGTTTCTACACGGAGCGACTGCCACCTGACCTCCGTAACCCGAAGGCTAACGATAGCCTAAGGCTAGACCATTAAACATAACATTTAATTACATCATTGTAAGAAAATTTACCCCTTATTAAGTAGAAAAGGAATGCATCGCTCATATTTAGATTAAAGAAATAAATATATCCTCATTTGTGTATAAGTCTAAATATACAGTATAATGTATCAAGAACGTAAAAAAATACAATGTATGAATATTATTATCAGGTGCCGGTACATTCAGCAATATAAATCGATACTAATGCTATCTTTTTAAAGCAGTTATCTTAAAACATAGTCGATTTATTTACCGTTCGAAATCTCAGAATTACAATTAGGATTATAATTAATAAAAAAAAACAATCTTTACCTACTTACGTTGCTGTCTGTACAATAAATATATTTCATGAATGTATTGTATTCTCTATGTTTATGTATACTCTTAGATCCCAACACTTACCTTATAACCGGTAATAGGATCCTTCTTATCCCAGTTCGCCATCGCATCCCACGTAATCTCAACACTAGTCTTGTTGCCCTCTTCTGCTTTATGTACTTTGAATTTTAAGGGAGATGGATACATCAGCCCCTCTTGCCACAGTAAAATTAACATCAAAAAGTATGACGACTTCATTTTATCGACATTTAAAATCAAATTAAAAACTACAAGACGTGTTGAGTAGTCTACGTTAATAAGTTGAATGTTTTTGATTTTCCTTATGTTACACGTAACAACTTCGTTACGTGTAGGGTTTTTTTTATACAACTAAGGTGGCAAACAAGCATACGGCCCACCTGATGGTAAGTGACCACCGTAGCCTATGGACGCCTGCGACACCAGAGGCATCGCTTGCGCGTTACCGACCCTTTAGGAAAGGAAGTGGGAAGGAGAAGGAGCGGGGTGGGGGAAAAGGGGTGATTGGGCCTCCGGCACTCTCACTCACCGAACGAAACACAACAGTAGGAATACTGCTATTTCACGTCGATATTCTGTGAGAGGGTAGTCCTTCCCCGGTCGAGCCGGCCCATTCATGCTGAAATCAGCGAGACAAGGTAACCTTTAGGTGAAGGTAGTTCCTTGTAACTAATGGCAGAATGTGTTCATAGTATCAATAGGAACGATAGAACGATATTTTAGGACGATAGAATGTTGGAATTTTTACGAACATTTTGTAATCAACTAGACAAACATATTTGATGTTTTATAATATTTTAAATTAAAACTAGTAATCAATACAAATCGGTTAATTAATTCCATTTCATTAAAAAAGGCACAGATCATTCTGAAGCTTTTAAATTGCATGCAAATATATGTAGGTCAAGTTCGTTTACGAATTTTAATGAAACTTTAACTAGTTCTAGGCAAAAAAAGAGACAGAACAACCATCCGTAAAACAAAAGGTCTCGCAACACACAGAAAACACATTATCGTCGTCAAAACAAAAGCAGCTTAAATAAATCACCCAGTCCTTGGTGCAAATTAAACATTATTCTTGAACGGAATTTCCGTTAGAGTCCGGGGCACTTTTATTGGAATTTTTGCCGATAGATGTACGTGGCAATACATACGTTAAACGCTTGTAACATTCACACCCCACGGCATTTAGCTTCTTTATGTCAATCGGCACACACACACGTAAACACATGCACACATATAAACGACATGCAAATCGCAAAGACGGAACAGGGAAGCCAACGTGTATTCTATTTACTGTAGCTACTCATGAAGGAATTACAGAGTTGATGCTTTCGCGTAAGAAAAACATCAAGTGTATCGCTTGTAACTTTTTAATATTAAAAGTAGATGATTAAAATTATTTAATAAAACTCAATGAAATTTTAACTTATTAAATATCATATTTACGCAATCATAAAATGTTATTGATGCTTTAATTATAACACGCTTCATAGGTTAAAGAAAATAATATTTTTAAACAAATATAATAAACAATAATTTTTATAATATTCTACACTTTATTTTTATTTTTTATTTTTTTTAACGTGGGGGAATGCTATTACGCATACCCCTCCGCGGGGGCGGGCGGAGGGGTTATGTCGGACTCGCCGGGGTAAAAGAAAGATGTTGAAAATAATAATGTACCTCCCGGAATACCGACTAAGCCTACCACGGTGTTCCTCAACAAACCACTGTCGACGGGGCCGCGCGAATCACTTTCACATGCAGTCGCGACCCCGCCGAGGTTACGGCCCGCCGTATGAAACGGCAAGCCACTACACAAAAGATCTACCCGCTGGTACCTTCTAAATATTCTCTACTGTCCCCCCCCTAGAGGGGAGACGGACTCGACACAGAGGCGCGCGTGGGAACACGCACGCCGCCTCTCGGACCTGGTGCTGAACGGATGGCGGGCAGGCCCACAAAGCCCGCCACCCCCAGGTCAAACCTCAGGGTGGCTGGAGGTCGTCTCGCGCCCTCCGGCGCCCGGCTCTGCGGTTGGGGAGAGGGTTTAAACGCTCCCTCTCCCGCTCCGCCGCCTCCTTGTTCGAAATTACTTCCTCACAGAAGGAGGCGACGGCGTTCCACGACCTCTCACTCCGGACCATAGACAGAACTACGGCCGGGAGCGAGAGGGCAACCGTTCCGACTGCCGCGATCAATTCACGGCGCTGCGATGCCCAGGCGGAGCAAACCGCCAATGTGTGCAGCGCCGTGTCCTCAACAACGTCGCGGCAGTCGCCGCAGTGGTGACAACCGGGCGTCTCTTGCCGGCCTATGCGACACAGGAACCGGCCAAAACAACCATGGCCGGTCAAAACCTGTGTCAGCCGGAAGGTGAGGGCGCCATGCCGCCTCTCCAGCCACTCCTCAAACACGGGACTTACCGCCACGATCGTGGCGTGCCCGGCACTGGGGTGCACAAGTCGTTCCTTCCAATTCGCCACTAGGACCTGGCGGAGCTCGGACCTCGCCGCCTCGACTGCGGAAAGAGTAGGTCCTTCGCCCCGAGCTAGCGCCTCCTGGCGCCGACGATAGAGCGACGCCAGGAGCGCCGCTTCCAGGTCCCATGGCATCGATCCGGCGAGGAGGCTCGCAGCCTCGAACGAGATCGTGCGGTATCCTCTTATCAGCCTGACGGCCATGGCGCGCTGTGGCGCACGAAGCGCCGAAATATTTCGGGCCGTCAGGCTGTTCGCCCAAACTGGGGCCCCATACAGGGCCATGGACCGCACGACCCCCTCGTAGAGCCTCCGGCAGGAGGTATTTGGCCCCCCAAGGTTGGGCAGCAGACGCGCGAGTGCGCCTGCAGCACCTCGAAGAATGGGGGCCAAACGTCGAAAATGGGCTGTAAAGTCCCATCGGCCGTCGAGCAAGAGACCTAAATACTTTAGGGTTGACTCGACGCCGATGCGGACCCCTCCTACCATAATATGGGTCTCTGGAGGTGGCCGGTTCCGAGGGCCGTGAAAACAAACGGCCTCGGACTTGGACAGGGCCACCTCGAGGCCCAACCGCCGGATACGATTGAAGACTTGTGCGACCCCAGCGGTCGCCAGTATGGCCGCCGCCCGGTGCGACTTACCCCTCGCAGATAATATTCTACCCTGACCGTCGCCGCCGCGCCGTTCAGGGTTTAAAAAGATAAGATTAACATCGTAACTGCTTGCGATAGATGCACCCAGATGATGTGACAAGGTTTAAGTAAGTACCTAAGGCTTAATATAAGTTCAAATTATAGATGAATTAAATAATTATTGCTCGCTAAAATAATAATAGATTTAATATTATTACTTTGCAGTAATTATATACGATGCAGTAGTAGTAACTATACATAGGTATAGGTCGTACAATATTGTTCCACACGCGTAAAGTATGATAGATACGCATGACAAATAGACAAGTATCAAAACAGTTGATCGGCATACAGCCTCACTTTATCCCGTATTGTCCCTTTAACACGAAACAGAGGCGTATAACAAAATAAAATACAATACAAAAAGCGTTAAACGTGAACGTATTGATTTGGTGGAATTTTTATTAGGAGCCTACCTCGGAGGGGCTCGAACAATTTTATTGTTCCTATCGTTTACCGGTACGACTTATTGCCGACTTTTAATTTTGTTTATATGGAGATTCGTGTGACGCACTTTATTTTATCCAAGAAAGTAGTTCTACTATTTCGTCTGGTGTTGTTAGTTTCCGAAACCAAAAGGTAGCATTATTATATCGGTTCCTCATACAGATGGTGTTTTTCTGTATACGAATAGATTTGAAAAAGATTTATGAATTTTCCAGTAGCGGTAGTTTTTACTGACGTTGCCTTATATGCTTCATTGATATTTTGTCACTAATCTATACTAATATTATAAAGCTGAAGAGTTTGTTTGTTTGTTTGGTTGAACGCGAATCTCAGGAACTACTGGTTCGAATTGAAACATTATTTTAGTGTTGGTTAGCCTATTTATCAAGGAAGGCTATATAACATCACGCTACAACCCACGGGGGCGGCGCAGTAACGATAAACGCGGATGAATCCGCGGGTGCATCTAGTATAAGAATAAAAATAATTATAGCTTTTTGCGTCGGTGACGCAGCGGTTTTAAATGAGACTGTTATTACCTACCAATTTGAGTACGATTTCGGGTCGTATTCGTTTTCGTGTAAAATGAATCCGTGCTGGTGCTGAAAATTTCATTGCATAAAAATACACTTGCCGGTGTCGAAATCGAATCCGGCACTTTATAACAGACTGCAAACATAAGCAACAACTTATATGCCACTGGGCCAATGCTGTAGGTGAGTAATTGACAATACACGTACACAGTTTACTACCGGGCTTATTCGGATCGTTAATGTTAGAGTTACAAAACATGGCAAATGCCTGCAGATACGATACAACGATGTTATAGATCACGGACCGTCACCAATGGGCCGATGAGACACAAATATAACCTGAGCATCACCTTTCAAATGTAGGGCTGGGAAAATTGAATATCGATATATTGTCGTATACATAGATTTGTTCACTTTTGTATTGACCTAATATTTAAATTTGTGTAATTTATTCATGCATACATTTGCGCCTGTGCCTTTGAAGATATAAGCAGAGTTGAAAAAAAATACTTTGTCATCTAGTCAGCTATGTAATACACGTACCTACCCATTGTACACCATTCTATTATTGTACATGAACCAAAGGAAAAACACCAGATCTGCCCAATTCAGCTATTAAATCCGAGACGTCAGCATGTAAACATAATTGCGAACTGCCACGGGACCAACGAGTGTATTATAAAAATCTTGGTTGCTATTTCATTTGAACACTTTTGGAATCATATAAATAGATTGTTCACATTTAAGCCTCTATAGATACGAAGTTTTCTGGTAAGAAAAAAAGAAAATGGCTTTATCCTCTCATCGTCCCTTTCATCTTACCTCATAAATAATATCATTTAAATAATGAATATAACCTATTTTATTTTAAACACCGAATTATAAATTAAAAACAAAAAACATTTTTAAACTTTGCATCTATCGATATTCAATCTAGCCCATCCCAACTTTATCCCGTTGAAATCTATATATCGTCGGGCGTCCGATTTGTCTGTCTGGCGGACCGTTTTGTTTTTGCATCTCACTCATTTGGGCACCTTTATTGGTCCGAAACGGTTTGATCCCGTCAACATGTCGAACCGTACTGTTTATGTTCACTTTTTGTGGATCGTTTATTGTTTTAGAAGGTGCCTTCTATATGTAAGTGTTTCGTTATTGATGTTTGATGTCTTTTACTATGGGTGTTTGGTTTAGTTTTTATAGTTTGTTGCTTTATAGAGCTATTGGAAAGTATATGTAATGTAATACAACTATGTTCGTGTTGATTGATTTATGTAATAGGAACAATTATTATTATGCTAGGCATTAACATAAATTTTTAGAATGTATGAACTTTTTTAATTTATGATCTCTAGTATGATCATAATTTGTTAATGATTTTTATAAATAGGAAACTGAAATTGACGTGACTGCGCTACATATTTACGTACCTTTACAAACTAGCCGTAACGTCATGTGTTCCAAAAGAGGTATATAAATACCTAGCATGATCACGTCAATTGTCGGCCTCGATGGCGTAGTAGTTAGTGTAACTGACTGCCACGCCTGAGGTCGCGGGTTCGATTCCTGCACGAGTCAAACATTTGTGTGCATGAACATGGATGTTTGTTTTGGTCTGGATGTTTCTATGTATAATGTGTATGTATTTACAAAAAAAAAAGCATATATGTATGTTTATCCATTGTCTAGTACCCATAGTACAAGCTCTGCTTAGTTTGGGCTAGATAGTGTTGTGTGTATGTGGTAGAATATTATATTATTATTATATTATATGTTATCATAACATGTAATAAAGTATGTCTATGCCAGATATTATGAACATACATGAAGGTCTCACGCCTATGTTAGAGTGAGTAGGCAGAAATATATTACACCTAAATTTGACCAGTTATTTAAGGTCCCATGAAAAACCTAATAACGTTTAACTCGACCTGGGTACCAAACCTGAGAGCTTGAGCACAGCAGTCATATTTACTTCTGCTGCGCCACCTAAATAGTGTTAGTCTGTTGTATTATAAAACATATAAGAATTGATAAAAGTGTACAAACCGTGTTATGAGATTGCATGCTGTGATCGTAAGGGCAACTAAATATCTTGATGTCTATAGTTCAATTGTCGTTTCGGATAAAGAGTATTATTTTTAGTTTGAGAATCCTCAGTGACATCACTGAGTTGTAGAGTGCCCAGTGTAAAGGGCTCGTTTTACTCTGTGGTAGATGAATCAATACTAAAATAAAATCAAGCTACCCATCTGCAATTTAATTAATATTAATTCCTCCAAATTCTTTCAACTCCTGATTTCTAATTACACCTCAAAACGGAATGAATAAACCGCAGAATCCGAGAACGAAATGAGCCAACAAATTTAAGTGAAAATTTAAATGAAAGTAACGCAATAGGGAATGGAATTGTAAGGCGTGTATACACGGAACGGTAAGGCCGTGTTTACACGGCACGGCAAACGGCGCAAAAGGTACGGATTTGTTAGGATGTAAATCAAACTGGATGTTTTATTAAACACTCCAGTGTGCTGTATATTCAAATTAAGCAGTGTCGATGGTACGATAAGGCGGAAAAGGCTTGTCATTGCTGTTGATAATTCACCAACACTCTAACACACCAGGTGTTAGGGACGAGGGCTCCAACAGCTTACAAAGTGTTTGCTTAAATACATGTACATGTGAATTGATGGATACTGTCATAGTCTTAACATTATATCGACGAGGTGTTTTGTTTAGTATTTATTATTATTACTTTTATAAAAAGGGAGTTATTGTATCATTTCCTCTCTATGAAAACTGTTATAAGTCATTATTTTATTTTATTGATATGACCCGAATTAGAAAAGGAAAACAATTGAGGCTAATAGAATTGGATTCCACACACTAACACACCAACACACACTAACACACCAACACACACTAACGCACCAACACACCAACACACCAACACACACCAACACACACCAACACACACCAACACACACCAACATACACCAACACACACCAAAACACACCAACACACCAACACACCAACACCAACACACATCAACACACCAACACCCACCAACACACCAACACTCACCAACATTCCAATACACACCAACACCAACACACACCAACACCAACACACACCAACACACACTTTTATATTTATGTTTAACTCAACAACTACTCAACTGATTTTAAAAATCCTTGCACCCTTAAATAGCTATATTATCACCGAGTAACATAAGCTATATTTTACTTTATAAAGTACTGTGACCAACATAACCTAACCTACTTCTACGCGAGCGAAAGCTAGTTGGAAAATAAACACTTTAACTCGAATCAGCGTTACGGTAATACGTCATTATTATTGCAACATCAAAGCTTATTAAAGACTATTTGTTGCCACATTGGCATACCTAATATTTGTTTGCAAACTATTTATTTGGTTATCTTTTTAATTGTTTTCTTGTTGTTTTATAACAAAAATTATGTAGTTAGTCTCTGTGGCAATAAATAAGGTTTTCTTTCTTTTCTTTCATATATTCCTGTGCAGTGGGAGGCATTAATTACTATAATACTCGAACAATAAACCTACGTTTCCAAAGAGAATCTCTCTATACCACAATACTCGTATAACAAGTATATTTTCAGCTAGCTGTCCTTTGCCGTTTCACATGCGTATATGATTACTGCGCCAATCTTTTGGATCGTAGCTGCTATATAGCCTAATTATTATTACTGAACAAAGTAGCATAATAAATGTGAAAGAATTATCAAAATCAGTCTAGTAGTTTTTGAGTTTATTTATTTCAAATAAACATACAAATCTTTCCTCTTTATAGTATTAGTATAGAAGAGCGTCTCTCCATACTCACCCAACCCTGCAAGATTTCCACCTCAGCGTTCCCGTTGGCAATATTTACCCGTTACTTTCTGTAAACACCAGAGCATCTCGAATATAACTCGTACAAGAAAATTAAGCTTGTTTAATTATCTAACTTTGCCCGCCTTTTGTTGTATGCCTTTATAGGTACCTATGCGATTTGAATTCGTTCGGAATTGGGTGAATTAAAATGTTTAAGGCAGGTGTTCTTACATATTTTATATGTCATTAAGGCTTTTATTCGTGACTTTGGGCCTATGGTATAATTTTGTGGATACGCTTATAATAGTTATGATATGCTAGGTCTAATTTCTGGGTCAATTGAAAAGTTATTATGTCTTTTAACACGGTGTTTAGAAATGTGTTCGTCAGACGTAAACACGCTTGCCCCTTATAACACTGGACATTTATTTATTATTTAGCTGACCTCATGTACCTCTGGTTAAATCCAAGTTACCGTTTTGAATAAGTGAGTATATTAGACTTGTTATCCTTAAACACCGTGCAAATAATTAATGCCTTTTTTAACAGTATGTATGTACTTTTTTGGTTATTAAACCGCATGACCATTTTGACAAATATTGATAGGTATTCATGACAGAACGCTTTGCGTCTGACCGTAGTTTGTTCACCACACTTAGGTATAAATGACTATAATAGTAAAAAGTTATTAAAGAACCGTAAAAAATTATGATTAATTATACCGTTCTTCTGCTATCATTAAAAAATATTTTCGATAAGCAAAACACGGACTTTCCTCAACATTATTCACGGTCATTAATAAGAAGTACTAGGAAGGCAGAACTCGACCGGAGCGAACTTCGTATCTGCTTCCGCTAACTACTAAAAGATGGTAATGAAGCGCACTCACCTTTATATACCTGTCTCTATCGCACCTTTTAAATATGCATTTTTCCATCCTGCTCTAAGCTGCTGTCACAGCCACAACGGCGATCCAGACGGTGACAAGAAATTAATTAGGGGAAGCTCGGGAAAATAATGGTGTGCCGTGATTTTTAAATGAAATTTATTTTCTTCACTTCATTTATTTCTGGGCGACATGACACTTCGGAAATTATTAGACTTTAGCAGGCTTCCCTTTCCGTAGGTAAGGTTTCAACTTGTTTACCTTGTGACATGGCGAGGTTTTTTATGTTGACATTTTTTGTGTTACTCGTTAATTGGTTTTGAAATATTTTGGTTTAAATATTTTTGCATATTTGATTTTGATTTTATTAGCAGATTTCATTGCAATTGCAAAATGGAATATTGGGACGAGGGCTCCAACAGCTTACAAAGTGTTTGCTTATTTAAAAGCTTTTAAATACTCGTTTATACAATCATTTATCTTTCTTTCGAACCTCATGTAAAGAAATATTGTTGATCTATCGTCGCATCGAAGACAAGAGACTATTTTTCTAACTCTCCTCAATATAACTGCGGTTTATGTAATTTATACCTTATGTTTGAGTAGTAAGATATATTATCACTTGTGTTATGTTTTTGTATATGCGTACATGTGAATTGATGGATACTGTCATAGTCTATACTAATATTATTAAAATATAGGCGTTATTATATTTCGTAAGAGGTAATCGACGAGGTGTTTTGTTTAGTATTTATTATTATTACTTTTATAAAAAAGGAGTCATTGTATCATTTCCTCTCTATGAAAACTGTTATAAGTCATTATTTTATTTTATTGTTATGACCCGAATAACAATGACATTAAAAAAGGAAAACAATTGAGGCTAATAGAATTGGATTCATAAATAGCATAATTGGAAATATCTGTCTTACAATTATATATTAGTAAATCGTATATAGGCTCGCTTTTTAACTCTTGTACACTTTCAGGTATAAAGCGCAAATTGAGGCACCTTCGAGTGTTGATTACATTGTGTCCACTATCCGCGGCAAAACCCGTATGTTTCAGTACACGCTAGTAGCTTGTTCGTGTAGTCCGAGCCAGATACTTGCGTCGTATAAGCGCATTATTTGCCAATGGTAGATAGCACTCACAAAACGTCACCATTTAGTTGCGGCCTACTGTCTTCATACATTTCAGCAAACGCTTACAAAACGGCGTCAGTAGTTAGTTTGGATAGTAAATTTGACACAAAGAATATGTAGAGAACTGACATCTTATAAAGGTCTCGTCATTGCTGTTATCCAAATAATCAGACGGCTTGTTGACGGCCCGTTAGCAAGCGAGTGGCTACCGCAACCTATAAGCGCTTTTCATGTTAGAATCTGTAATGATAGATAATAGTTTTTTGAAATAAATAAATTTCTTGACTGTATAGATGGCGTAGTTGCTTAAATGCCGCCGTGCTGAGTGTTGTGGGTTCGACCCCACACGGGTAGAAATTTGTGTGATCCACAAATGGTAGTTCCAAGTCTGGGTGTTCTTTATTTAAAATCTCCCGCAACACAGGTATTATTCCTAGAGTAGAAGCTGACTTTATTATAAAACAAAATTTCTGAGCCAGCACTCGGAACTGGCCAATCTATTCAAAAAAGGAATCCCTATATTGCAAGCACTAAGAACTGTCGTTGGTGGCATAACCCGACACTGATAATTTTGGTGACCTGTGTATAAGCCACGGTAACAACTAATTACCAGGCGGACTGTACGCTTGTTTGCCATCCAAGTGGTATGAAAAATATACAATAGCAGCTCGTCGTCTGGTAATGTGCGTGGGACCTGAAACCATAGTAAGCGAAATAGGAGTGTGATCATCTCTGCCTTTTCTTTCAGGGATATAGGCGAGAGACAATGTGTGCATAATTATATCTGCCATCGATCATTTTAAAATATATAACATCTATATTTCATGTACCTACAATCAATGCAAATAAAACTTATTCTATTCTAAAAGCCAATTATAACCACAAATATTCCCTTTAATTTAATTGTTAAATTATTAACATTACTACATACCCAAAACTACACCAATTTGTAACAAGGTACGGGTCCATAAGACCCCAGGTAAATTTAATTTAGGGTTAAGCGTAATTGCAGGCGACGCACATCGGGTCATATTAACACATCGTAAATTCAACCCTTAAACACCTTGCTAATAATTAAGATCGGTCTTTGAGGCCCTCGGGATTGTTGGGCCAATTTAACAATAACACCTACTGTTGCGGACGGGTTAGGGATATATTGGGTCACCTTTATTTAGTGATATTTTACAAGGGTTAAGTAAAGTGAGGTGACGGTTATGGTATAATCGTGGCGTTTTGTTAGGGTATCGTTTATCGAATTACGGTTTAGTTGATTGTTTACATTTGAATTGTACGCACAAAGCCCACGTCTGTTTGCCGAGGGAAAAATAATAATAAATATTATAAACTAGCGACCTGTCCCGGCTTCGCACGGGTAGCAGAGAATCAGCTTGTAGCATCAAGCAAGTTAATTATCGTCATATTTAACCAATTTACACAAAATCTTAATGAAATATAATATCTAAACCTTCTAAACACTGTCTATTGGTGAAAACCGTATAAAAGTCTGTTTAGTAGTTTTTGCGTTTATCCTAAACAGACAGACAGACGCGGCGGGGGCAATGGTTTTATAATGTGTAGTAATAGTGAGTCATGTAAAATTATAGTTCTTTTTGAGAAGGTAATTTCCTCAATAGAAATAAGTGATATGTCGTGAATCACTTTATAAACATTTATATAACGGACACAGAGAATCAGACTCAGTACAACTATTTATTCACGCAATTCTTTGTCTTATGTGATCAAATCCATTCGGCATAGTACCAGTAGCTTTTCGAACATTTAAACCACTGTGCCATCTGTAAAATCAATTCCATTACGGTAAAATTCATAAGTGGTTTCAACACCAGTATAATAGATACTTTTGTCAAAGTCATATTTAAGTGATCTAGTTAATGTCAAATTATAGTTACTAGCGGTCGCCTAGTGCTCGAAATTCGATCAGTTTGCCTGTAAGATATTGCTGATATAATATGTCATTATATATTGATATATGTAACCATAGCTACGCGTTTTGACTGCGTGTGTCAAATGCATGGTTGTGTGCGTGTAGTGTTTTTTCATTAATTTAATGTATTTCTAATGCATATTTTATACAAATATTAGGATTCGTCACTCCTCCATATAAACTTTAACTGTGCCAAATTTCATACTTCTCCGTCCGCGCAATTTTTGTAAAAAGGGGTACAAAGTTTTTGTTTCACGTCTTAATATATAGATTATAACAAATATACCGTCAGCGTCATTTAGCGTCACGCGTGAAGCACATGGAGGTCGTGCATTGTTTGTGTACACGCATACTGCTGCTATCTACATCAGGAACTAGTATTGAGTATAACGCATGAAATATGTATGCCAATCGAATATCTTTAATATTAATAAAATATTTGATTTTTTTTGTTTGTTTGTAGGGATTTAACTTAAAAACGAATCAAGCGATATTAAAATTCTTTCACCATTAGAAAGCTACATTATCACCAAGTAACATAGGCTATATTTTATTTTAATAAAGCACTGTTACTGACATAACCTAACCTACTTTTACGCGAGCGAAGCAGCCGCGAGCAAAAGTTAGTCATTTATAAACTGCCATTTGAATATTTCATTACACGCACACACAATTTACCTAAATTTACTAATTTATTATTTGAAATAATTATATCACATCACGAACATTACTTCTTTTGTATCAAAATGTTGTAATTGTCAAATACCGTGACACGTGATATTACATAATAAAGTCAACTTTTAATTTGTTGAGATTGAAATCTGAAAATGTTTCGGTAAAAACATTTATAAGCTTTGTTTTTGGAATCGACGCTTATTTTAAATGTACATATCAAAGAAACATTACATTTATTGAATAATAAGGTACCCACAGTAACAGCTTATAATATTGAGGAATTTGATATTTGAAATCTAAATGTTGGCGACATAACACATCTAGAAAAGAGGTTGTAGTTGGCACAACGAGAGTCGAGTCTGCAATGATTAAAAAGGGTCATTGAGAAGAAAAAATATATTGGAGAATGTTCTCCGAACGCGCGTTCCAAGTTGATATAAATCAGGAAGATATACACCTTTCTCCTAAAGATGACTTTCTCAAACCGAGAAGAAAAAAAGCTCAAGATGTCTTGAAAGACAAAGGCAAGGCATATTTAAAATTGTTTCTGAATACATCTTCAATACATGGACTGAATCATTTAGTGGCAAATCGCCGACAGTATATGGAGATGTGAGTATATAATGTATGTACTTAAAATGTTATTATTAGCTGTCCGCCGCAGTTTCACCCACGATTTTGATCACTGCTCCGCTCCCATGGGTCGTAGTGTGCTGTTTTATAGCCTATGTTAATTCTGGATAAATGAGCTTCCTAATGGTGAAATAATTACTAAAATCAATAACAAATCTTTTTCTTTATAATACTAGTATATCTATAGACTTTTGCACGCGGCTTCGCTCGCGTCAAAGTAGATTAGGTTAAGTTGTTAGTAACAGCATTTTTTTAAAATAAAGTATGGCCTATGTTGCTCGGTGATAATACAGCTTTCTAATGGTGAAATAATTTTCAAAATCGACTGAGTAGTTTTTGAGTTAAAAGCTTATAAAAAAACCTAATAATTCCTCTTTATAATACTAGTCTAGAAAATAGATGTAACTATTTTTAAATTTAATGGACTTGTCTCCTAGGGCTTTCTCCTACCATAGCATAAGTTTCACGAATAACCGGTTCATGGGTATAATAAAGTATATTCTATTAAAAACTCTAAGTAAAAACAAGATGGAGTAAGTAAATATTAAGTGCCCGGTAATAATAATAACTTTATTTCGTAAAGGTTTGAAAATACATATACAATAATATTTATCCACAGAAACTTAATTTAGTTTGTAACGATGGCACCTGTGCTAGTGAAATTCACTGTATTACAGGTGTCAGCGCCTTCCATTTCATGTGTGTACAGTTAAAGAAGTTGACAAACAAAAATAAGCATTGTTGTAAATAAATGTTTTATAAATATTTTAACCAACAGCACTTGTTATTATTGATATTGTTGATGGTGAACGTCAATAGGCTTGAAAGCGACCAGAATTGCAAAATCAGCTGCATCAGGTGACTAAATTGCAATGCAATAAAGGCAATGTTTATGATTTCTAATTGCTATTAAACCAGAATTAGAATAATAGTCACCTCAGCCTTAACATCAAAATAATTAGTTGGAATTCAAAATTATTTATCGTTTGCAGCTCCCTTTGGTTGACAATCATAGTTCTATCTGCGATTGGCTCCTTATACCTATCTAATTTGACCTGGCAGCGCTACCAGTCCTCGCCAACTGTAGTGTCGATGGATCGTGACATGTTCGCGTGGAATACCACTTTCCCCTGTGTCACCATCTGCCCTAACGGTATTAAGAATATCGATAAGAAAAAATTGGACATCTTTTTGAAGTAAGAAGTTAGCTGCTTATCGTGTATTTAAGTAGGTTTTCTTATTAAGATTTTTTTCTGAGTTCCACAATACCATGTCTTTATTTAAGGAAATGGTACTGCGGCCTTGAAGACTTGATAATGTCTACATCATTTAATAATTTTATATTTATAGTCATAGACATGCATATATAAATAAATAAATTAATATTACGTTGGTGCTTAGAGATAGCATCGCCTCAATTCAAATAAAATTTCAGACATTATCCGCATGGCCAAATACATATTTTTTTAAATCCTACTAGCAGATTTTTGTTTTTTCTATATAAAGATCAGATCGTAGCAGCTGAAACATTGTTTGGGGCACGTATATATATAGTTTTTTAATGTTAAAGTTCACTAACGCACATTTCTTTTTACATTTTAGTGACTCTAAAGAAGAAAATAAAACAAAACTGGAAAACTTCATTATTGGACTTGCAAATGCTACCTATAAGAGTTTCGAATACGTACCAGAATATTTTGATATACCTCCAGAAGAGTTCATGGATTTGTTAATGAACCTCTCTTTACCTTTTAAACCGACATTGACCATTGGTGTAACGAATGTAGTCTTAACCTCTGCACCGACTATAACCGAGATGGGTCTATGTCATGCTGTTAATTCAAAAGTTTCAGTTTACAATGCCCCGGAGTGAGTACAAGTATTAACTTTTTGACTGTTTCGATTTTGCAATGATGATAATATAATATTTTTTTACAGACTAGAATATAATCTAAATCTAATCATCAAACAACGTCAGTGGCATAAGTTATATATCACCCAAATCGAAAACTACCAGCGTTATGTGATCGAAGGTCGAAATCAATCGAAACTTCAATAGTATTATCATTTTAGTACAGTGTACTGCATTACTTTAATTATTATTACAACAAAAGTTGTCTTTACAAATATTCTTTATTTTAGCATAATACATATTTCATATCACTGCTGTCCTATTTCATAATCATATTTTTCTCTACAGTTATAGAGCTGCTAATCGGTGGGACATAGTCACTAGTGGTAAAAAGCCACTTCAAATTCATCCTCTGGATGGAGAAGTATTTGCTCAAGTTATGAACATGTCCACTCCATACAACGTAAGTGCACGTGCCTAATATTATTATTTATTTGAATCAGTTTTATTCTTTGTTCTTAAGCGGACATTACCGGGTAAATTAAGTCACGCAACCCATTCTGTCTGGAAAGAACTATCTCTTAATATTTCTATTATTATTAGCCGTTTTAACAGAATCCTAGGTTCGCTCATTAGTTACTGCTTTATTTATTTTCAAATGTTATTCCGAATTGTTTTTTTATGGCAATCTTTGCATGACTCCTGATATGGCCAAAAGTTTTTATTTTCTGCCATATATTTTACTTTACTCTATTTAAAGCTTTCTGTCCTATATTATTGACATTGGTGATTGTGCATTCCTGTTTACAGGCTTATCTTCATGGTCCTGACGAGATTCCTGATATTACGTCAAAGTCTTCGCAGTCTGATGAAGGCTATTATATGAAACTGTACGTCACCGCACTTTCTATATACACATCAGCAGAAGCAGCTACGTAAGTCATCATTTCATATGTCGTTCTTATATGAGTTTTAAGGCAAGATAGTCTCGTTTTTTTATATCAGCTATCTCGCTGTGAAACTTATGTAAAATGGTTAACCGAATCTAGACTGTTAAGCTTTTGCTGTTGCCGTTTTAGCTAAAACCTATTTTTGGATCGAGACGTGTTAATTTTGGAGTCAAGTAGAGAGCACTGGATGTTTTTAGTCCGATACTTATCATAGGGTGTATTACCAGGTTATATTTCCAGATGCTTTGATTTTTCTAGATTTGGCCTGCGATTTCGCTCACGTTAATTAGATTTTATTTAATAAATTTCCATTCCTTGGAACCAGTACTTCTTTTCTGGATAAAAGGTACCTTATGTCCTTCTTTGTATCTCTAACAAGGTATACAAGATTTCATGATGATCGGTTGAGTAATTATGCGTGAAAGCTTAACGAACAAATGAATTCACATTCGCATTTATAATATTTGTTAGGTCTTTTTTGGTTTTTGCAGGTTGAGTGTAAGTCAGCGCGGCTGCAGATTTACTCATGAGAACAATTTGAAACACAATTCAATATACACGTATGCCATGTGTCGGATGGAGTGTCGTATACGACTGTGTTTGAAGTACTGTAACTGCATACCGCATTTTTATAGAAGGATTGGTAAGCTTAAGATACATTGATATTAAATATTATCACTTGAAAAGAACCACGGTGCGACGTTTTTTGAAAACAAGGGAGAGTTATGTTGACAGCCTGGTTAATTTTACCAATGTCATATCTCTAAAAAATTGTCTTATGTCATAATCACAAATTTTATGAGCTAGTCGTACTTAGCATTACTATTATTATAGCGCATGATAAAATATCTTAACTTATTAATGAAATTGCATTAAATCATATTTATTTGCAGGTAACGAACGTGTATGCAACGTAACAGAAATGCATTGTTTATCAAAACATAAAGGTACAGAAAATTAAATCTATTTTATTAATAATAATTAGCGTCATACCCTATATCTTCTGGTCGTAGGAAATGTACTTAGAGTGTACATAACTCTAAGCGCGACCAAAACGCTAGCCTTTATATAGCAGAATTAATAAGTATTGTTATTAAATTCATCATAGATTTAAGGCCAGTCTTCTGGTCTGAATCTAGTGACGATAGCCTTCATAATATATATTTTTGACAGCATGGAATGGCGTAATGTTTTATTAAGTGGTTGTCTCGTTTCTGGGACTGTGCTGAATGTAACGTATCCGATTCTCAAACGGGACAAATATTCTTTGCATCCGTTGTTTAAATGTTTATCAAGTTTAGATCGCGGCGTAGTGGTAATCCCTGGTGTGGAAGTATTAATAATTATATATAAATAATTATTTTTTGCTTACAAATTTGTGTAAATAATGAAACTGGCAAGCAATTTGAGGAAGCAATTCAAGCGAAGTTAGCGACATACAAATTTGTTTTTGTAATATTTTAAATAATATAGAATTATTGAAAGCCAAATTATTTGTTATGAAATTTATTTATCGCTATTTATACTTCTCCCAAAATTTCAGACACATTTCAATTGCATTCAACGATAGCCTTCCTATATATATAACGGACGGAGGGTAGCTTCGTTATCATTCTCCATAGCTAGGTACAGCTAAATATCGTGGGCGTATGTAGGAATATGTCGGATCAAATAATAAAGCCAATGTAGGGTAAATACAGTTTAATTATAATTGGCAAGAAATCACAATCAGCTATCAGTTATTAGGTCACTTGACTATGTCTTATTAAATCACCACGGAATGCAAGACAGTCTCTACGCACACACAGCACTACTGCTACCTAAACGATGTTACTCATACGACGGCTCGCATCCAACTCAACTGGCCCGTTTGCCCGCCGACCGTCAAGTCCTCCCCTCCCCTGGCGGCTGTGTAGCGTAGATTATGTCGATCGCCAATAGATGGCGGTGGCGTTCCGATTTAAAATCAACTCGATGACGACATATATATTTGATTTGTAATGTCTAAATTGCGGGCAATTACCTGAATCAATAGCATATGTAAGTACGTGTTATAAATACCATAATCTTTTACGGATTTCAGATGAGCTGTATACTTTAAAAGATAAAAATAAAAAGAGGATTGACTGCGGCTGTTTCCCTTTGTGTGACGATGTCAACTATGTTATACAGTCTAATGTATGTATATTATATTTCTATCGATTTAATCAGACAATTTTTTTACAACCCTACTAACTGTCAGCAACATCAGATTATTTGAGTGTGGTCTGAATAATCGCGAGTTTACTTCTTAGATACCTAGCTTATACATAATTTTGATATTATAATTTTATGTAGTATCAACTGCTATCTATTTAAAACGATTTGTGTACATAGTTAACGAATAAATTACTTTCTTTCTTGCCTGTATATTTGAATGAGAATTTAATTCTCGCATACGCATACTTCAATTGTAATAATTATATATCTATTATTTTTAAACACCGTGACCAATAACATATTAAAATAATAAAAGGGTAGGTTTCTCACCAGCATCCTAACTGGGATGCAATCTACCAATGCTTAGGGTTCTTGAGACAGGGCCATACAAGGCGCCGTTTGAAGTAGAACTTGCCTTCCACATAGTTAATTTCCTACATTCATAAAATGTATCATAACCGCAGCAATGGCCCAGTGGGATGCCGGTGGACTGCCATGCAGAGGTCTTGAGTTCGATCGCAAGACTTCTTTCTTGACCTTTTGAAAGTTATGTGCGTATTAAATAATTAATTAATTATCACTTGTTTTAATGATGAAGGTAAACATTGAAAGGAAACCTGCAAGTCTGAGAATTTCATTATTGTTCTCAAAGATATGAGAAAGTTATTTATGTGTTTCATTTTCTGTTATTAGGCACTTCAAGAGTGGTTTCTAGGCACTAATTTCCAGTGGGGTATGGTCTCGTACCCAAGATTGAGATACAGGAGAGACATCATTTTTGGTTTCACAGATGTTTTGGGTATGTAGTACATTATATGTTTATTGCATTTATTTCACATTATCAATCAAATTTAAAGGCTTGTATTGCTGGTGCCTCATGTATAATGTATTAAAAAGAAAAGGTAAAAAGGAATGTGGGTGAGGCTCATATCGTTAAGGCTTATACTCACCTTAAATATAATTATGCTTATCATACTGATACGTATATTATACACTAGATGTCCCGCGCGGTTTCACCCAAGTTTATGATTACTGCTCTACTCCCGTGGCTCGGAGCGTGATGTTATATTGCGTGTTTTTTCTGGATAACCTTTAGTAAATGATTTTTCTAATTGGTGCTGGCTTTTTTGAGTTGATTCATTACAAGCAAACATATAATAATAAAAATCTTTTCTCTTTATAATTATATTATAAGCTGTATAAAACATTCTTTATACCATTAATTTAAAAAGTTTATTTTTCTACATTAAATTATATTTTACTACCTTTAAGAAAAAAGTTATCTTAACAAATATTTATATTCTATTTTTCAGTTGCTGTAGGTGGCATGGCTGGTTTGTTCCTCGGTTGCAGTGTGCTGAGCTTTATCGAAATCTTATACTTCGTCACACTCAGACTTCTGTGCTACAAATATAAAAAACGGTCATCAAAGTAAATCATTTGACAGCTACCTTAATATTAAAATTCAAAATAATTTTTCGCACTTATCTGTATTTCTGTTATAGCAATAAACGATTAAATAATTTATGCTCTATATGGTTTTCTTTTTTTATATAAGAAAGGTAGTAATGTAATATATTTTGCCTCCTAGGTTGCAAGTGGTCACTGTAGCCTATTGTATTTGCAAAATCACAGTCGCTAGTCGTTGCTACAACGTAAGTAGCATAGATCCGTTGTTCTACGATTGATAGTACAGTTAAATGAACATGAACTGATAGTATTTAATGAGCTCTAAGCTCTACGTATGTATATCCCTATGAGGAAGTAGATACTCAATTTTGTTTTCTCAGTTACATGGATTTTTGTTTTGCATCTATGTCAGATGAACTGAGTAGTAAATTTTAATGGTCGCTCATGGATTCCAATATTTCCATTTAGGTATACACAGCCAAGACGTTTGCTAACGAAATAATAATAATATTACATAAATTAGTTCTAGCAGTCCATAGTCGAGAACCAGGTTTATTAAAAGGTAATAGGTCATTGACAGTATCTAGCTTCAGGTCATGTTCTTACAGGGCACCTAAAGCTTGCTACCGTCTAAATGTACGTGTTCTCTTCGTCTACCTACGCCTACGCTTTGAAGGCGTAATGCAATGTATATTTGTAATCTATACTAATATTATGAAGCTGAAGAGTTTGTTTGTTTGTTTGTTTGAACGCGCTAATCTCAGGAATTACTGGTTCGACTTGAAAAATTATTTGAGTGTTGGATAGTCTATTTATCGAGGAAGGCTATAGGCTATATAACATCACGCTACGACTCACGAAGGCGGCGCAGTAACGATAAACGCGGGTGAAACCGCGGGCACATCTAGTATAATATAATCGACAACTGGTACAAATTAACTATCTACAATTATTATGCCAATCTAAAATAATGGCGTTATAACACGAACATCAACATGTTTGCATCGAATATGCGGTTAAAGTGTACCGTGGCAAGTGGCATTAGATATCGTTACTGCATTGGATAATTGTTGGATTATCTTTTAATTCATTTAGATCAACATCTGTTTTAATTTGATTGGTTGTATTGCATGTGCATTTACAATATCACCCATGCTCATTCCATACAACAAGCTTATCGATCCCACACTTTTATGGATAAAGGCGAAGAATAAAAATATAAAACGTGAAATATGTACCCAAATCCGACCTTCCAAACTATGGTTATCCAAGATGACCTAAAGCGTTATACGAGCAAAAAATTCGTCAAGAGTAAACCAAAAAAGGGCTATGAAAGATTGTGGTGCAAAGTCAAAACCTATATAAAGCTGTTTCTGGAAACTTCATCAATACATGGACTAAACCATTTAGTTGCAACTCGCAGACATTACTTTGAAATGTAAGTTCTAGATAATAAACATACTATAAGCAAATTAATCAATGCTACAACACTTCCGTAAATCTTTGGGTGAGATGTTTAAAACTACGTTTATTGGTTCAAGTTTGACAAATCGTTCATTGAATCTACTTTGATGAAATTTTGTATAAAGTGACCTTTATTTTGGACTACTTTCAAGAAAAAACGCATTCAAAAAGCCGCGTGACCAGCTGTTTGCTGACAAATAATTATTATATCTTGGCACATAGAGTATGACGACATTAATTAAATAAATCTTTTAGAAAGTAAAACACATGTTTATCAGTATCTTTGATTTAATATAATTATTTAAAGTTTTTCAGAGAAGTATATTTCTTTCTGTAATTTTTCTACTTCATTTTTTTAGTACTACGATGGTAGCAATACCTATCGGCGATTCTAGGGAAAATAATTGATAGAGGGATGAAAAAAATAAATGGGTGAAATAGGTAGCTAAAGATTTTTGCCTCCAGAATTCTCCTTAAATGAAAAAAAAAAGAAAAGAAAAAGTGATACTACTCTTATACCGGGTTACTCTAAAAGGATGACTTTCCCGGCCGAGACGGCTCACTTCTACTGTCATTGAATGATTGGCAACGGGGAGCCTTTACCCAAACCTTTCTCCTCAGTTTAATTTTTCTGCTTTATTTTTCCCCTTACAGCATTCTTTGGCTTACTATCATAGTTCTCTCAGCATCTGGCTCCTTATATCTCTCCTGTGTGACCTGGGAACGCTATCAGTCATCTCCAACTGTCATATCCATGGACAGGGACATGCTAGCTTGGAACACTTCTTTTCCGTCCGTTACTATCTGTCCCAATAGCATTAGTAATATTGATGCAGTAAAACTTGAAGCTTATGTAAGGTCAGTATTCTTAGCATCACAATTAAAATGAAACCGAAGAACAAAGCTCTATAAATATTTATATTTATAGTTCTATAAATATATTTATAGAGCTTTGTGCTTGGGTTGCTTGTAAATGCCATGTATCTCCTTACATTATTGAGCATACATCTAATTCTGATCTGATCAGCTTATAAGATATATGACATAGATTATATCCTGATTATTCGCTAGCTATAATTTTAGCTTCCAAATAATAGAGCGCGAGTCTATGCCTGTCACATTGCCGTACTCCTTACTGCTACTGATCATTTTCATATCAGAAAACCCTATTACACTTATTCCGATCATGCAACAAAACCGGGATCTACAAGATCTACTGCACGATCGACTACACGATCGTGACATCAAAGCACCATCTTAGGTTTTCTTAGTGCCTAAAAATAGATAGAGAGACATGTTTCTCAAATATTGCCAACAGATTTTAAGACTAAAAAATTTTTTAAGATATCTTATATCACATTTAAAAACTAATTAATAGGTGTTATATTTCAGTTCATCTGCTGACGCCAATAAAACTAAACTGACAGAGTTCATCATGGGACTTGCAAATGCTACTTATAAGAGTTTTGAATACGTTCCGGAGTACCGAGATATATCTTCAGATAAATACTTAGAATTAATACTGAACCTTTCAATGGCGTTCCAATATAAGATGACTATGGACCGAGAGTCAAGCACGAACTTTACTGTTGTACCGACAATAACTGAGATGGGTCTGTGTTATACTGTGAATTCGAAAACTGGAATATACAATTCGCCAGAGTAAGTACGATTTTAATTTGTACAATATTATACAATATTATATGTGAGCATATTATCTGAAGTCATAATTTATCAATTTTGACTTTCTATTTTGTTTTAAGTTTCAAAATACCTAGTCTGTGTCTTCAAATCCAAATTAATGTTAGAGCCACTTGGGGTTGAAATTCGTTCTATATGGAATATTATTATCTTTACCTAATAGCATAATAATATCAGCCCTGAATTAAACTATAGATTATTATTGATCTTGATGATGTCATATTATAACATTTCAGTTGTCTATTCGTCATAAACTAATATGATATCGTCATCTATTTATATAAAATGGTTAATCTGAATAAATCTTTTGACATGATTCGTAATGGCTATAAACGCTTGTAGGTCGGTGTAGAGTCGGCGCCTATATACATTATGTTATAAAATAGATTTTGTACGATAAAGATTCAAACATGATGAGATTCAAACAATTTATAATTTGACAATCAATTCGGGTTGTAATCTGCTTGTAATAATATAATTCAATCATGATTCGAAAGACACGTGGCGCCATCTATTATCATAAGAAAGTTATTGTTGTTTGCCTCGGGAATAATAATTTTTTTCGGGATGAAAGGTAGCTTATGTCCGTTTCTGTACACTTGACAACGTATATGCAAAATTTCAGGATGATTGGTTCAGTGGTTTAAGCGTGAAAAGGTAACAAACAAACAAACTCATTTTCGCTTTTATAATATTAGTTAGGAAGGATTAGTTAGGATTAATAATATATATAAAGTTCAATTACCTTAATATTAAGTCTTTATTCTGCAGATATAGAGCTGCCAACCGATGGGATATCATAGAGAACGATCTAGAATCTTTATTCATCCACCCTCTTGATGGAGAAGTGTTTGCTAAAATAACGTTAGACATGCCCACTGCGTTCGATGTAAGTATATACATTTTACAGCGTGTAACAAAAATATATGGTCATATTTAAACATCACATAAATAATAATAATAATGTCCTGCTAAATAATAATAATAATGTCCTCCAGACCGAATTTCGGTCACGGCGGCCAATCTTAACGGATACTAGCCATCTTCTCAGGAGATATTATAGTGCACAAGCGTGTGCGCAAACACAAGAGCATTCTCTGTTCCCTTACTCTCATGATCCGATGGGACGGTAATCCGACACGACCGGAGAGAGATTAGGCGCAGGACCAACGGCTTTACGTGCTTTCCGAGGCACGAGGGTGTCTAACACCGCCAACTTCCTAACTCCGGGCTGCTATTGAGAATTTTTAACAGAAAACCCGATAACTTTTTGTTGGCCCAACCCGGGATTCGAACCCGAGACCTCATGCACAGCAGTCGCATTCACTACCGCTGCGCCACGGAGGCAGTTGATGGCTGAGACTGCACGGATGGCTGAGATCGCCTCGCCACTGTCATTGCCCCGTATATTGTTGGTTCGAATCACATGTAACATGAAGGAGCCTCCCCGCGGCGCACCTGGAAGCAGCTAGACAAGGTAACGCAGTGTCTTGGCTG
Organism: Catocala sponsa; assembly: GCA_963564715.1. Classification (NCBI taxonomy): domain Eukaryota; kingdom Metazoa; phylum Arthropoda; class Insecta; order Lepidoptera; family Erebidae; genus Catocala; species Catocala sponsa. Next base: position 7,507,323 of record OY751334.1, read on the forward strand.
ACCAATCCTCTCACCACAATGGTTCGAACACCTATTAATAATGGTCACATACGCGAGATAAAAATTGTGTGATCCACAAAGTTGTTCTGAGTCTGAATGTTCTGTGTGTCCGTTGTTTGAATATTTGTAATGTCCACCGCGATAAAGGCACTAGTCCTAGTGCGAGAGTTATCTCTTTAAAGAAAGAAAGAAAAGAAAGTCTCTGTACAAACTGTACTGTGAAGCACCGTAACAAATAAATGTGCATAAATTATTTTCTATAAGAAATAGTATTTATTTTTACCGACTTATTAAAATCAGCATATTCTTGTTGTAACTTAAAACAAAAGCTGACTCGGTGACCTGCTGTTCGAGGCAATACTTGCATCGAACACGAATTGCTGATTTAGCAACCTAATACGGCCACGCCGAGTGCGCCGCGCCATCAGTGCGAAATCGGACAGCAAGCCGGGTGCATTCATTATTAGCAATTCCCTATCATTCATTATCATGTAGATTAGGTACTCTTTCAGCGGAATAAAACTTAAAGTGTTTTCCTGTCAGTGTTTAATTTAGCATCTCCTTAAGCATAGCTCCAGCGTAGCATTTAGGTAACGTACCGCACACCTGCGAAAAATGTAATTATAAATGCGAAAGCGAGATTGTTTGTTTGTTATGCTTTCACGCCAAAACTACTCGACCGATTATCATGAAATTTCGCGTACACGTTGTCAGGGGTACAAAATAGGACAAGGGATAAAAGGTACCCTATTATCCAGAAAAAGTACTGTTACTAACCTAACCTACATTTACACGAGCAAAGCTGCGGACAAAATCTATTAATTAAATTTATATGAAATTGTAATAAATTAAAAATGTTGATCCGAGGCACATAGTAATTTTCAGAAAATATTACGTTCCTGAAATATGACCACACCTTTCGTTTACACGCTGTATAGTTATATTAACAAAGTATAATAAAATATTTTTTTGTAAATTCTAGGTCTACATTCATGGGCCTCACGAAATCCCGGACATTACTTCGAAGTTTCAGGTGTTAGCTCAGGGCTATTACTTGAAGTCATACGTTACTGCAGTTACTGTTTACACCTCAGCTGAAGCCGCCAAGTAAGGAACTATTGCAGATAATAGTATCAAAGGAAAGTTCACTGGCATAAAGGTTTAAGTGGTCGCCTTACCGCTGCCGCTGCGCCGAGTGTTGTGGGTTCGAATTCTACACGAGAAAAAAAATTGTGTGATCCACAAATGTTTGTTTTATTTTATTATATTGGTATGGATTAATCACTGCATTATATATGTTGCGTTATAACTACTATATATTTTATTAAATGCATAAAATTATATCTCTAGAATTCATAGGCTTATGGCATTCACTTATAACTGTAAGCAAATACCATAAGCCTATGGATACTTGTACATAAGCAATCTTCTTATGTTCCATCTTAGTAGGAGCCTTAACATTTAATTTATATTCATTATAACTTCTTTTTTAGGTTAAGTGTGAATCAGCGCCGCTGCAGATTCCCTCATGAGAACAATTTGAAACATAATACAATATACACATATGCTATGTGTCGAATGGAATGTCGCATACGACTTTGCTTAAAGTACTGTCAGTGCATACCACATTTATATAGACGGATTGGTAAGTATTTATTAGCAAGTGTCAAAACCTAAATAGAATATAAAGTACGTGTTTTATCCCTGGACTTAGAGCATAGCGAAAATATTCAAAGTCTATGGTTTGAACCGTTTATCTCTTCTATACTATTTTGATTTGTTTTTAAGTTTTGGTAAATAAATGAGTATGCTGCCTTTTGTCTATTTGTCTGTGCCTTTGTACATGATAAATATCACAATATCGAATCATATGTTTAAGGTATAGGTACTTATGGTATATATTAAATCTATGAGTTGGACTATTTTGAATATAACTTTAAGTATGTTTTAATATATTAATAAGCTTGGTGTGACATTTAATTGTCATGATAGTTTTATTTATATTATACTATAATAATTTGTAGTTTAAATTCGCGCGTAGGACATCGTGAATACCCAGATAGACTAAATCAAAATAATTAAATATGACACTTCAGAGTTTTCGATTTTATAAATATCAATATAAAACAAAATACTATTAATACATACCTATATTAAAGATAGTTTAGTGTTTATCACGCGGTAAAAGATAATAATATTTCTATAACTCTTTTACAGGCGAGGAAAAGATATGTGATGTTCAAGGTCTTCATTGCCTGTCTAAATATAAAGGTACAATTAATTGATGGGTATTTAAACACATTTTATATATAAAATAGTGAGAAAAAGGAAAAGGCTTAGTTCTATTGACATTACCGATTAATTATTTTTGTACGATTTCAGAGGAGCTGTACGCGCTAAAGGATAAAACTAGCAAAAGGATACAATGTGGATGTTTTCCTTTGTGTGACGACGTCAATTATGTTCTAGAGCCATTTGTATGTAAAGTAAAATTATATAATATATTTTAAATTACGAAAACGTTTTTAATATAATAATATTACACTTACAAAGAACGCTACATACTCGTATTATGTAATTTCCTCAAGGATAAGCCCTGTACGTATTCGGCAATCTGGAACTTGGTCTTCAAGTTTAGATCATGATATTTTTATTCCTATAAGCAAGTAAATATACTCTATGCCTTTGGGTAACGAAGATAATTATAAGGCGTTTGACAGGGAAGAAAGGAGAAAGGACTTTAGAAATATTAACTTGCAATAGCGAGTTAACTGCACATTGCAGCCTAAATTGCCTAACAACGTAGTTTTTATTTTTGGGGAGCATGCCTTTCCCATTTATAATTAATCATATCACCTAGCAAACTGCTACCTTAAGCGTCTATTTGCACTAAATACAACTGGGAAACTCTGCTCTGATATAATTTTGAATACCTATCGATTGTTTTGGCTTCTGAAGATTAGAAACATGAAAAGAAACATGACATGATAGTTGAGACTATTACGAATAAAATATATAATTTCACAATGACTAATTTAACTAATCATCATCATCATCATTATACCATCATATTTCTGTTCTTAGTCCCTTCAAAAGTGGATTCTTGGCACTAATCTACAGTGGGGTATGGTTACGTATCCTCGAACGAGGTACAGGCGCGATATCATCTTTGGTTTCACAGATGTTTTAGGTACGTATAATTTTCTTAATACTGAGTTTATTAGACCAACTTATATTGTCATACGTGTTAATAGCCTATCTCCATTTCGAACTTTAAATACATAGATGTGAATATCGCTTATGCTAGGTATGTCAGTATGGTTAAAGAATAACAACCTTCATGAGATTTGACGAGGTGATGGTTAAGAGACTTCCAAACAGCCTGGACGAGATTTAAGCAATCAATGAACTTATAAAACAAATCTTGCACCATAGACTTATGCAGCAATTTTATTTCTGTTTTCAGTCGCTGTTGGTAGCATGGCAGGCCTGTTCCTCGGTTGCTGTGTACTCAGTTTCATGGAGGTCATCTACTTCATCACGTTAAGACTTCTGTGTTATAGCAACGGATATCGTTCTACTAAATAAACATTTATTACTACGTCAGCATTATCGGTCACCAACGTTTCTTTTTTTATTGTTATTGAATGCTTACTTTAATTGAGCTATGTCGTTGCATGCCTTTTGTCATTGCTGTTTGTAATTTGATATTATTTTGGCTAATAATATCTACCACTATAATCTAACACATATTAATTACTATGTAACAAAAATATAATTATGGTGATTCGACGATTTATTTCCGTATTATTGTAAGTTTGCATTCCAATTCCAATGATATATTTATTATAAGATCGCAATCTGCAATTTAAACGAAATACCGACATTGACATTGTACATTTTAAGTTAAACATGAAAATTTGAGTATGGTAAAATTAACCTCCTAACCAAGAAAAAAGGAAATTCAATTATAATAATAATATAATTTTAACGTACCTACTAAAAGCATGAGACCATATAAGCCTATTCACATGCCTTTAGTAACCACAAATTACAGACAGAATACATTTCTCTGGCGAGCGGGTGATACTTTAAATGAACAAGTAAGAAAGTTCGACCTTGACGTTTTTAATACTCAACCGGATGCAGTGAAGCGCATGCTCAGTCTTGATTTTTTTACAAGGTGTAATGCTGATTAATTTCAACATATTTGTAATATTTTAGATTTTTAAGTGATAAAATAATTGCTGTCCACGCATTGTTATTTAAGAATTAGTCGTGGAGATCTATCATTGGCTCTCTGTTGCATATTTTTTTTACTATTGTATATTTATGTATTTCGTAGCTATTGGTCTTCCTTATACATAAATAAATAATAAATAATCACACATGACGAATTCACTACTACCACGAACTAGCTTTATGCTTGCAAATTTTGTGACACAGCCACTTTTGTTAATATTACTTACGCATCACACTAAAATCCTATAATAGAATCGAACCTATAATACGTAGCACTAATATGTATACGGTGTCCACAATTTAATATCAAATTGTACATTCAAGTAAATTTAAATAAGTTTTTGAAGGGGAAGACTGTATGTTCTTTATACTGGAATGGAACTAAAGTAATGCATTTATAGATCCCCTCAAACAACACAAACTATAATATTTTAGCAACGGCCTGTCACCCTCGATATATAGTTAGTTATGTATAAGCTGTGATAAAACGATTACAATATCAGTACATGTGACCAATTTTGAGATAAAATGGTCATTGTTTATTTGAAATGCACAAAACTATCAGCATTTAGTGTTTTAATTCCTTCAATGCGAGTTAATATATACAAATATATATATATACAGGATATCCCAGAAGTCGACGTCGAGCCGGAATCAGGTAACAGGCTAAGCTATAATAGCTATCAGAAAATAAAAAATAAATCTAAGTAACGTATTTTAAAAATTATAGGCATTTCAAAAAAATCTGTTATGTAGGTACTTTTCGCTCCTGTTACTACAGATATTTACTTTCAAAATTTTTTTTTTGTTATGTAATCTCAAATAATCGGGAAAAATCGAGAGCTTAAAGAAGCATTATTCCAGATTACATAACAAATAGAAAACAAAACTTCATCACACTTACACATTTTAACAATCGAACAAAATTTGGTCACTCTTACACATTTTAATAGATAAATATTATATATGGCTGGGACAGCTTTGAAGTCTATAGAATTAGGCTATTCAAGGCAAACGATTCCTTACAGAAGTTTTCGTTCAAAGTAATCTAATAAGTATGATAAACCTTGTACAAATATTATGTGATATCAATCGCATGAATAATGATTAACTTTCTTTTTCCACAATCACACACTATGCTGCTACATTCATACACATTACTCATACATTGTTTGAGTGTTCCACCATCAAATCAAGTACCCCTGACCTATCGTTATTTACCCCACCTTTAAGATTGCCAGATAAAAAAATGCTCCCTGATTTATGGCAGTTTTTTCTCCGATAAATAGTTGTCTTAAAGGCCGGTAGGGCACCCTGCACTCATTTTTCCCAAGGTGGATATTGCTTTTTTGCTGATAAAGATATGACGAATGAGGTAGGTGTGAGATAGTTTATGTCCCGTCAGATTTATAACATGGGTTTTTATTTTACGATCACTTTATCATAGGTGTGGTTTATATTTTGTGTTATTTTCTTGATGAAAATAGAGGCAAGTTTATAGAAAGCATCTATTTATCGGCTAAACGATCTTTTATGTTTTGTTACTAGTAAGTAAGACGTAACTAATCATTTGTAATAAACGAGCATAGGTTTATTTTGCCAGTATTGCCCAAATTAATATGAATATCGGCTTTACTTTGTGTTAGTAGAATGTTACTAAATATTGGCTAGACTATACGTCCTTCACAATGATACACGGTACTTTTTGCCATCAGTCCAGAGAAAAATTAAGGTATGTGTTTCCAATAGGGTTGGCAACTGTCCAAGTGGCGCTGTCGTCGATCTGTCCCAAAACAAAGACGTTTTTGTATGGAAAGTAGAAGTCATCACTGAATTCATTGAAAATGACGCGTTGTTGTATTCCAAATTGCTCTTAAAATATTTATATGTAACTTGATACAACAAAAAACGCCACTGGCATCAAATCACAACATAAACTCAACAACTATCTATAACAAATTGACAATGGTCAAGGGACAGATCAATGTGGGCGCCATCTACAATTAGCTTTCACTTGCCAGCCCCATTAATAAGACATTAGACTATACGTGGTGTCTGGCATAATCTGTCAAAGACGCTACATAATAGCTATCACGAGTAAAAAGATTTCGCCATTTTCTTTTAATAACATGACGTCACGCTAACTCACAAGACTTCGCCTGATCTCAGTATATACATATAGGCTATGTTAGCTACCAACAAGATATACAATTTTTATATACCTAGTACCAAAGTGGCTAACAAGCTTTTAATCAAATTTGCAATACCAAATGCAATTTGGAATATCACAGACATATTAATGATCACTGAGCAAATGGATTAAAGATATTATGAAAGGTAAGGAATGCCTTACCTTCCATACTATCATCATTAAGAAGGCGAAGAAAAGAGTTCTGTATGTGTGCTTCCGAAACTTTTAGTCAATGAAGTTTAGGAGCAGTAGATCTTATCTTATGTGGAGGCCAGTCATTGCAGACCGGCGACACTTCGACCCAGTGGAATCTTTTGTGTCGACACTCCCCTAATAACGACTGCTATAGATGTTCATGGCAGCCGGGACCGACGGCTTAACGTGCTCTCCGAGGCACGGAGCAGACGATAATTGTCAATCAATACGCACATAATTTCGAAAAGTCATATAACTTCCGAAAGTCAGAGGTGCGCGACGTGGGTTCGAACCCGAGACCCTCTGCATTGCAGTCTGTTAGTCTCCCCACTGAGCTATCGCTGCTCAGGAGCAGTAGATACTACTTGTATTCTTTTTGTAGAGGATGTCATTTTTCTAGTCGATCGGGCTAATTATAACATAGCTTTAAGAACTGTATTACTAATCTATGTTCCACAAATAAATTATTATGATTATGATTAATTCGTATTGACTCCAAATACTTGACAATGATGGTATATTCCATTCTTCCAGTGGTATACTGATGGTTAGAGCCTAAAATCAATTCCACTACTAGGTAGTTAAAGCTAATCATACATTGGTTTTTAAATACCATTTATCATTGCTAATACGAATTTTCTTTCCTTCAAATACAAGTCAATAAACAGAAGACAATTCAACCATCTTAAAATAACCAATCTACCGCAATTCATGCTCATCTCATTGAACAATAGACTTCGCTTCCTTCGCGTTTGATGTCGACACTGACAGGAAGGGGAGGGGGAAGGGTGCAGGGAGAAGTGACACGAGAGGATCACCGCGAACAAAGATTTAACTAAGAGACAAAACATGCTTGCTTAGGCTTGTTACCTATTGAATGTACAGGTTGTTTGTGAAATTAAATACATTTTATGAATTGAATGTAATTTTTCTATATTCATATTATTTGTTATTTTGTTCAATTCTTAAATAATCGTGCTATAGAAGGGTAGTTCTAAAATATTTTATGTGATTTGAAAGAACTGGTACCTGTACGATTAAAACCAAATATTTTTGTTATGGGGCTATAAATGTCACATAATCGTTGTAATGAACGATTCTGGCACTAGAATAATATTACCCGTTGGTTTCAATATTTCTACGATTTCTTCCATCATTTACATCTTAATATGTGTCGTATAAGTAACTTGTATGCACATTACGATATAATATATTTCCTTTAATATTTTTAGACGAAATACAGGTAAGAAATAATATTAAATTATATTACCTTATTGCTGAAAATAGTTAAGAATTACAACAGTTGTACACACACAATTTCTACTCAATTTCTCTGAGAAAATGGTTAAAAGTAATTTGTAATATATATGACATCAACCTGTACATAGTATCTCACCTCGCGCCATTGTGGCAGTCTATCGCAGGCGCGCGTCAACCAACTAACTTTTTAACGAGCGCTCCACATCATCTGCAGTTCGTTAAGTTACCTATACAATGTACATTGTACATACACCTTAATATATACGTATAAACATTAAGCAATTTTAATTCGAAAATAATGCAATTATACATTTGCAATTTGCAGTTACATCTTCTATACATCAATACAAATAAATAAAATTGAAGTGTCTGTTTGTAATGATGTCAAAATAACAGCTTTTTATCTAATGCATATGAAAGTATATAAGGTACATATACGATAACATCTATTTTTAAAATTTTTGTCTGTCTGTCTGTCTCTTTGTTCCGGCTAATCTCCGAAACGGCTGAACCGATTTTGACGGGACTTTCACTGACAGATAGCTGATGTTATAAGGAGTAACTGAGGCTAATTTGATTTTAGAAAAAAATAGGGTTTCGCGGAGACAAACACTTTTTAGTTAAAATCTACGCGGACGAAGTCGCAGGTAACAGCTAGTCATACATAAAAATCAATTTGTTGGCTTCTGGGATGGTTTAGAAAAAAGGGCGAAAATTCCAGTGTTGATTAAACGAAAATATTAGTATTGGTATGGGAATTGCCACTTTGGATTACCAATTTTAGGTGGTGTGAAGTACTCCAAGTCATCTAGTACTATATAAAGATACTTGCATGTTTGTAAAATGATTAGATAGTGGAAATCTGTAGCACATTTGCTTCTAACTCCGCATATCTGCGGAGCATACGTACATACCGAAAACAGACTTAAAATATATTGGCCTCCCGCGTGATACCAGGAATTTCAGCTGGCAGTGAAAGTGGTAGTCTTTGCCTGCTACTCCAGAAAACAGGCTATTCGAGTATGTATGTACTATCGACTCCAGCGACAGATGACCACTCTTAAGGTTAAAATCGCATAGCAGGCCAATACTTGGTACCCGTACCCGTGACACGCCCCTTTTTTTGTTTGAGTTTTTTTACACTTTACATTTGTTTACTGATTCTAAGGCGATACAAATGGTCATCCGTCGCTGGAGCCGATAGTACCTAATGTATTTTTACTAAGAAAAAGACATCCCGAGGATTTCAGGAAAAAGGCTACTATGCAAGTAATGATGAGTCATAGTAGCCTGAAAATGCCTCTAGCTATGAATAGCTATTCACTACCTTACTTCGCTTATAGGAAGACAACAACAAAAATAAGTTATATTACGCGGCAAAATAGCGCCTGACAAAAAAGTACTAGCAATGTATTGAGAAGTTATCTTGCTATGTTAATTTAAGAAAATCGTTTAAAGTTACGAATATTAATAGTACATACATACACGGCCTTCTTGAAATGGTAGGTAGAGATGTATTACACCTATATTTTTCTAATTCAGATTTTGTCCAACGTAATGTTTCGTGGCGCAGCGGTAGTGAATGCGACTGCTGTGGATGAGGTCTCGGGTTCGAATCCTGGGTAGCGCCAACAAAAAGTTTATCTGTTAAGAAATCTCAATAGCAGCCCGGAGTTAGGAGTTAGTTGGCAGTGTTAGACACTTCCATGCCTCGGAAAGCACGTAAAGCCGTTGGTCCTGTGCCCGATCTCTCTCCAGTCGTATCGGATCGTGAGACTCAGGGATCAGAGAGTGCACTTGTGTTTGCGCACACACTTGTGCACTATAATATCTCCTGCCCAGATGGCCAGTCTCCGTTAAGACTGGCCGCCGTGGCCGAAATTCGGTTTGGTGGACATTATTACTAATAGGAAGCGAACTCATTGGCAATTACCGGATAACTCCAAACTCTGAGCTGTTACTCAGAAGATTTTTGTTAGCAAATCTAAATTTTTCCCAATCTGGTAGCCGGCCTTGAGACCTCATCCACAGCACCTCATTGCCACTACACAACTGAATTAGTACTGCTTCTATTATCGTTATTTGTTCTTATATAATAAGTTGATAATGTAAATCAACAATAGTAATTGTCGCACATTAATTTCATTCGGTGATAACGTTTTACTTACGTATGTGTAATTAAGTTCTATGATAGCCTAATAATAGCAACCGATCACATAATAATATAATTGGTCATGCTCGCTATATACCAAAAATAGGTCCCATTACATTTTATTCCATTATATTTTAAATAACTAGCTTTTGCCCGCGGCTTCGCTTCGTTAATTTAGAATTTGACAATCAATTCGGGTTGTACTGTGCTTGTAATAAAATAATTCAATCATGATACGAAAGACACTTGGCGCCATCTATTATCATAAGAACATTATTATTGTTTTCCTTGGGAACAGTAATTTTTTTCGGGATCAAAGGTAGCCTATGTCCGTTTCTGTACACCTGAAAACGTATATGCAAAATTTCAGGATGATCGGTTCAGTGGTTTAGGCGTGAAAAGGTAACAAACAAACAAACAAACTCATTTTTGCTTTTATAATATTAGTTAGGTTTAGGATTAGGATAAATATCATCCCTGTTTATAAACTGTCTTACTGCTGGGAACGGGCTCCTCCTCAATTTGAGCCCTATTATTCAGTAATCGTGTTAAGTAAAGTTAAATATATATTTATCACTCGCTTTAACGGTAAAGAAAACATCGTGAGGAATCCTGTAAGTTTGATTGTGCGCCATAAACTTCCCGAAGATATGAGAACTCGCATTGGGCCAGCATGGTGGACTATAGCCTAACCCATATAATGAAAAAAGACTCGTGCCCGGCAGTAGAACCTTGTATATATATAGAGCTGTTATTATAAAAATCAAAGTCAGAGGTGCAGGCCTTCGGACCGAATGAGAGACCTATGCGTGGCAGTTCAAAGATCACTCACTAAGCTATCGCTGCTCAAGATGTATTCAGATATTTTATTTGTATTTACTTTCAATATGGGACAAACTCAATATTTTCAGCCTCGTCCTACGGAAAGTTTATTGGCTCAACTATTCATGATTTTATGCTATTTAAAAGACTTTGGTTTAAATACCAGTAACCGCTTTTCTTCATATTAATAATAATAAGCATTAATAAGCATTTTTATTTCAGTTAAGGTTACACAGATGTTACATTTACTATGATAGCCACACTAGGCGCAGCCTGTGTCGTGGCTATCAATGAATACGATTGACTTACGCCTAGAATTTAACTATTATAAAAACATGGAAATAAATAATAAATAGTACACTGAATATGTTTATGTGTGTGTGTCTAAGTGTGTGTGTGTGTGTGTGAGAGTGTCAGAGTGTAAGTGATTGTGTATGTGTGTAAATTTGTGTATGTAAGAAGAGCTCAAGTAATGGTAGAGACAACTGTAGGATACTCAAAGCGATTCATCAAGCAATCGTTTTTAGGAGTTGTTCCGTGTCATGATAATTTAATATGGAGATAATCTTTTTAACTTTAAAGTGGACTTCACGAGTAAAGCAGTGCTTACCAGTAAGGATGAAGCTGATAGTTTTGTTTCTTGTTGTGTGCGCAACCACGGCTACTGTTATAGCCTGGGTGGTTGAAGTTGAATATCCCTTAATAAGTAAGTGTTTATAAATTCTTTGTGTGGTTATTATACCTGCGTACTACTTGCTGCATTAATGTATTAATCTATATACCAGGTTTTGAGCAACGATAGCTCAGTGGGGAGACCAACAGACTGCAATGCAGAGGGTCTCGGGTTCGAACCCACGTCGCGCACCTGTGACTTTCGGAAGTTATATGACTTTTCGAAATTATGTGCGTATTGATTGACAATTGTCGCCTGCTCCGTGCATCGGAGAGCACGATAAGCCGTCGGTCCCGGTTGCCATGAACATCTATGGCAGTCGTTATTGGGAGAGTGTCGACACAAAAGATCCCACTGAGTCGAAGTGGTGCCGGTCTGCACTGACTGGCCCCCACATAAGATAAGATAAGATATACCAGGCTTATGTGTTCTATGTGAATTTTAGAAACGCTTTTCACCCGAATACGGCGAAGCCAAAAGGAAGGGTAATGATTTTGGCAGTCTGGGTATGTATGTTCGTATGTTCCACCGTAGCGCCTATACTACTGAACCGATTTTAATGAATGAGGTGGCAATAGATTTGTAATAATGGCCCGGGTGACATAGGCTATATACATTTTAAATTCATCCTTTTTAGGCCCCTTTTTTACGTAATCGGGTTGTAGTTTTTAAACTTTTTTATGTTATTTAAATTATAAAGTATTCGAAATAAGTGAGACCTTATTGATTAGCAGTGAATATCTTATACTCGTAAAATGTTATTAACATAGAAAATGCAACAATTTATTAAACATTTTTCTTTATTATAAATACTGCTTCCGCATTTGGTATAAGACTCTGTGTCGCTGAGGACTAAATTCGTGCATACGTTTAACGGATACAATTTTCATACAATGCCAGAACAAAAAAATCAACGGGTTGCACTCCGGGAGTGCCGGTAGAAGTGAAAACTTATATTAACGTTGCGCATTTTTGATATTTTGGAATGGTTAGGGAATAATTTTCCACGAATTGCTTTAATTATCAGTATAAAAGTACTATCATTTATGTGGTAAAATACAATATTCATTTATTGCGCTGTCGTACACAAACATGACAATTCTCCCTCCGTCTTACGAATTTTCGATCAGGTCACGTGTCCTGACGCGAGTTTAACATTTTTAATCCATCACAAAAAAAGTGCACAACGCCGCTAAAGAAGTTTTCACTTCAAAAATTGTGGTTTATACAAATAAATGTTTCATGTGGCTTTCGACACTGAGTTCAGGTCAGAGGTCAGCTTTAGTTTACAATTATTTTTTGTATAATACTTATAATACTTCTAAATAGTAATCTTTCCGATTACTATTTAGAAGTATTATAAGTATCTTAAATTGAGCGTTTAATTTATTTTTGTTCTTAAGGTGAACTATGCTCGGAGCCTTCTGATTGCGACACAATTTGCGGACTGGCAGGAAGTTTCATCTCAGCATATATCGACGACAAGTGCTCGTACCACCCAGCTTGATTAAAAAAGAATTCAACAGCACATAAATACTAATTTAATAAATTATTGAAACAACCATTTTTTGTGTGTGATTTTAATTGTTTGTTTTTATGTAGACGATACAAATGAATTGTGGAGATGAAAATGTGGCAAGGTTGGTTTCTGGTTCTATAAATGTTTTATTGTTTGTCATTTTCATTGCTATAGTCTGCGCTTCGAAACCCACAAATAATAGTTTTTATAATAATTAAACTGTCCAGTGAGACAGCATATAAAAATAAAATTAACTTTTTCACAAATTGACAAGAGGCAAACACAAATTTACAAAGATACTGCAAGTCTGGCTGGCTGAGTAGTATTAAACTTTAGCTACCACGGTAGCTTGGTGTAAGTTGATAGATTTGACAAATTTTAAGAACATTATTGTATACACTCAACATCTTTTTTGTATTCAGTTGCTTTATTTTACTTTTACAAGAAGCATTACCTAATTACTTTATTACACACTAAGCCGAAAGTCAGTGACGGAAATGATAGGTATATTACAATAAAAAATTAAAAGCAATGAATTAAAAAAGTTAAATTATTATTCATATTGTTTTTCATCATCATCATCAAATTGTACTCGGCGCCAGCCTGGACGACACCAACATTTTCCTTTGAAACACATGATTCCTTTCACGTCGATGCCAAGTTCCTCGCAGTCACTGCGACAATCCACCTCTGATGTACATTCCACTTCAGCTAAAGCAAAAAAAGACTTCACTGTATTTAGATCCATCTAATACAGTTGTGCGTCATAGTAGGTAATTTTTTAAACTAATCATGACTTGTCAAAATGTAAAACAGCAGGTAAATCTATACATCTATACAAATAAATAAAATTGAACTGTCTGTTTGTAATGTCAAAATAACAGCTTTTTATCTAATGCATATAAAAAGTATATAAGGTACCTATACGAAAACATATATTAAAAAAAAAACTGCCGGTCTTTCTGTCTGTTTGATCCGGCTAATCTCCGAAACGGCTGAACCGATTTTAACGGGACTTTCACTGGCAGATAGCTGATGTTATAAGGAGTAACTTAGGCTACTTTAATTTTAGAAAAAATAGGGTTCCGCGGCGACAAACAATTTTTAGTTAAAATCTACGCGGACGAAGTCGCAGGTAACAGCTAGTCTAATATAAAATTACAGAAGGGCAGACAAACTATCAAATTTTCTCCATCCTGCAGAGGAACACAGCCTATGTATTAAACAGAACATGTTGCTGTAAGAATTGTTTAAGTTCTGTAAGGAAATGCTATGCTGTCAGCCAGAGCATAGTATATTGGTCATTTCCTTTAATCTGGCAATACAAAGATTGGCAATATACCTATTGATTATAATCAGGTCTATAGACCTGGTGCTTTAAGCATACTTAAACCACTGCAATTGTTATCCATAATTAAGAACGAGTGTTTATATGCCACCACAAAAAATCCAGCTTGCGTATTGGCTTCCAAATCTATCGTGTATAGCCACCCGTGGCGATGTGCCACTGCGACTCAATAGGTTATACGAGAAATATTTACCTGAGAAACGAACACCATACAAGTCCATATTTGGTTGATTTTTTTGGATGTTCTGCACAAAATATATCGCTGTCACTTGGTGAAGAACTAAACAAAGTATACATTTAATTGTCCAATCAAAGTTTACTACCCTATGTTTAGCCATTTTTCAGAATGGTAATATTTAATTTTGCTAACCAGTCCTATAAAAGACATGCGATTAAATATGTTATTAATGAACAGGCTTCACAAACACACGTTTCAACTAAAACTAGAATGTTTTATACTAATAAGTCATGTGATTTTATATGAAATAAGTTTATACGATACGAAACATATCAGATCGATTTTTTATTACCGAGTCGATATAAAATTTTACGCACTTTAATACGATTGTTTCATTGCCAACGAGTTACATGTCTACTAATCTACGGAAATAAATACAATATTGGATTAGACACACACTATTCTGATTTGACTAACATATACTGAAGATGTTGTTATGTATATATGTGTATGATTAACATTTTGCTAGTTTTTTAAAGACGCCACCAGCACTTGGAATTATCTTTGTGACCCTTGGTACTATGTGAATATTGAAACAATTGACATGAAAGTCATCAGACTAGGAAGCAATATATTATGTAGAACACAGTTTGCTAAAATAGGATTGCTGGAAATTATCAACACCAAGACATGCGTACACTAAGTCAGGTATTTTGTAAACATATTTTTATATCACCAATTTTGGCATTATTTTGCTTATCGTATCATTTTATTTCCTACGACGAACATATTAAATATATACGAGTATACCACACCAACAAGGGTGCACACATTTCATTAACCTTTACAGTTTAATCCGCAATCCATCGGATTCATTCGACTTTTTTCGATAGTCCTTCACAACGAATATCGTTCTGGCAAAGCGGCTGATCAAATCAACCGTTTATTTGTGCGGGCGCACTCGCCCGTGGCGGATATCGCGGATATTCCCGCGGATACTCGGATATTTGCGGTGTGCATTCGGAATTTAAATAGCGCGCTCGTATACAAAGCTGTGTGTGTACACTAATTTGTAGTGTCCTGTTCATTTCGTGACATTTGGACTTATTAGTTCGAATTGAACGTAATGTATGTTTTGTTCATGTTTAAAGCTGTTGTATGTTTAGGTTGAAAGTATTTTGATGACACGTAAAACTGTCAGTCCCGGCTGTTGTCATCAATAAGCGGCAATGACGCCGATACAAAGCCAAATATAAATATGATATTGATTTAGGTATAAAATATAAAAAAATATATTTGTCATTGTCTACAATTTTAGCTAGGTTATCTTGTAAAAAATATTGAAGGATTATGAATGAAATAATTAAAATAATTATCTATCTTATAAATAGCTAAGTAAATATTAAGCTATATAACTTAAAGATATTATCTATTAGTAGAGCTAGGCATTATATTAATTATATTTTTATTATCTTCGCCATTTTTTATCACTCCACTTTGTCTGATGATAAGTTAGGTATTATCTATGTAGTATAGTCTCTCCTCTGTCTAAATGTGGTCAGTTTTAATTATTAATGTATTGACATACATAGGGTTCATAATTATTATATGTGTAGAGCCGTAGGCGGCATTTAGCCAACTAAATTAAAACACCTATTTACCAATCAAATGAACTCCAACCAAATTAACGCGAACTACCCTCGGAAATGCGCAAACGATTTGTGCGAACACGATGTTTTGCATTGACGAGGGATCGAAATACGAAATTAACCGATTTTAACCGAATGTTGCCGAGCAATCAGCCCGATGGGCTTATGAAGTGGTATGATGGTGGTAATATGGACTATGTAAATACTTTCTATTTAGTTGAAACTACTGATTGCCAATCATAAATGTTATTTGGGCGTGAAATTTGAGCTTTAGAGGTAATGCGAAGGTTTCTGTTTTGTTTTGATATGTTAATTAGGTTTGTATTAGCGATTTCATATGATACACATGATTATGCTTAGTCTTTGTCTATTTGCTAGATTATGTATATGCTGGAAAAAAAAGTGGATATGTAATGTTTATCCATTGTCTAATACCCCTAGTACAAGCTCTGCTTAGTTTGGGCTAGATGGTGTTCTATGTATTATAAAATTATATCCTAACTAATATTATAAATGCGAAAATGAGTTTGTTTGTTTGTTACGCTTTCACGCCTTAACTACTCAACCAATCAACATGAAATTTTGCATACACGTTGTCAGGGGTACAGAATAGCACATAGGGTATCTTTCATCCAGAAAAAATAACTGTTGCAAACCTAACCTAGCCTAACCTACATTTACGCGAGCGAAGCCGCGGGTGAAAACTAGTAATATATAAATTTAGGTTAAGGTATTTATCTATGGGCCTATGCAGCCCGAAATAAATGATTTGTATATTGATATATTTGATATAATACTTTTTTATTGCTGCGTCATGCTTGTGTGGTAGTGTAGTCTCACGCTTATGTCCTCAAATAGGTAGGCAGAGGTTATTGCACCCACATTTCGTCAGCTATGATTTTAGGTCCCACATAATAGTGGCAAGCCTATTGCCGTCTACCATGCACAGCTACAGACTCCGTACTACTACAACTAAAAATGTCTTGTTAGAAAACTTGAGAACATATTGCCGACACCAGAATCGAAACAGAGATACCACCAATATTTTTTTATTTTTCATGATTCGCTCTCTTTTTGATATAAATCACAAAATAATCATCAGTTATAATGGGATGCACATCATAAGGGTTAATTACTTTGTTATTCTAATTATTGCGTCGTGGTATAACTAATATTCCATAAAAATGCAAGTATAGCCGCGACCAAAAGCTAGTTATACACACAAAGAAAATGCAACAACTGCTGTGTACACTTTACAACTCAGTACATTTTGGAATTTTAAGAAAATGGCGTCTTCACGTCAAATGTTCATAAGAGAGTAACAGAAGTAATTGTTTACGAGTGTGCGTAGGTGTGGGCCATAAAAACTGTGAGTTACGAGTCGCTTACGCGTCGCTAACAGCGTATTTACGTACCTGAGTTACGGAGGAAGGATTTTAAGAGCTGTGTACAATGTACTACATGTTTGACTGCAGTAACTTTAACTGGACAAATGTACAGATTCGAGTGTTGGTTGAAATTAATAGAGATAATAAAGGCAGGTAAAATAATTGATGATTTCTCCTACATTTAAATATATTGTACTAGATTTTAAATGCGGGTTAACTCGCGTTAAATATAGATTTTACTAATAAATCTATTCCTTGGGAACAGTACTTTTTCTAGATGAAAGGTACACTTTATCCTTTTCTGTACCCCTGACAATGTGTATGTGAAATTTCATGATGATCGTTCGAGTAGTTAAGGCGTGAAAGCGTAACAAACAAACACATTCGAATTTATAATAATGCGAATGTGTATTAATTAATTATCTTCATCAATATGATATTAGAATTAGGATGTACATATATTTGCAGACGCTGAAGTCAATTGTTTCTATACGATTATGCGATAGAGGTGTGCGTCTCTGGTGTGCAGGGTGCGGGGTAGCCCCAATAGCATTCTAAACACGATTGCTGGTCGGTTGGACTGTATATACGTGAATCGCTGCGGTGCCATCTCTCACGGAATGATACAGCGGTAAGTCACGTGTATGCGGTCCAGCCGACTAGATAACTAACTACTAAATGATAATAATAGTTAATTTATAGCTTGTTTATTATTGTCATACTAACATAGTTTGTATCTTATCTTATCTTATGTGTGGGGGCCAGTCAGTGCAGACCGGCGACACTTCGACCCAGTGGGATATTTTGTGTCAGCCCCAAGATTTAACCCTTAGCTATCTCCTTATAAATGTACTGCATAAGCCGCAGTGTAAAATTCAGAGGGAGAAGCCTAAAGTCTTCAGGGCTTGGATATGCCACCCCCATCAGACCCGTCCTCAGTCCAGCCAACGCGTCGCATTCACACAATAGGTGCGATATGGACTCGTCCTGTTCACCACAGGCTCTGCAGATCAAATTGTGTGCCAATCTCAATCTGCACAGGAAGTCGTTGGTGCCAAAATGGGCAGTGAACGCTTCTGTGAGCAGGCGCATTTGGCTCTTGCTATATCCACAGAACTACCGGGTGAAGCCTGTGGCTCCGTTTGCAATGAACTTCTTGGAGTGTTCCAGACCCCTAAGGACCATCCACTCCAACCTGTGTTTGTCATTGCCATGTGCATTCAAAGCTGCCTTGACGGTGCTCTCAGAGAGTCCCATGAATGGCTCGGGGCCCACAAACAGCTGCTCCGAGCCCTTTCTGGCCAGCTGTAAGTTATACTAACAATTTAAGAGGACATCTCGAAACGTGACGCCCGTACTCATTGACACTCATTGTGTATCAATCGTTTAAGAGCGGTCATAAGGTCTAAAATTGCGATGCGCCCGCAATGATCGAGAGCGCTTAGAAATTGTTTATTAAAATCTTACAATATTATTTAAAAATGATTGGATTTAGTTATGGAAATAATGAGCTAGCAAATTACTAATATAGATGTTACGAATATATTTGAGTAATTCTTAAGCATAATGATAGTGTAACTTCCTTGTAATTTCAAAAATAGTAATTTTTCAGAGGTGTTTTCGAAAATAATTATGATCGAGCCAAAATCATAATATCGTGTTTTGAGCTAGGAAATTCTAGTTAAAGACATCAATTTACCTATTTCAAAATTCTAGATTAATTGGTCTTCTCATAGTCCTATACTATTCGATGAAAGTTAGTGCATTTTTTCAGTGTATCCTCTTAATTATTATTTTATTATGAGTCCTAGTTACTTGAATAAATGAAATTTATTATTATTTGGTCGCATAATCTTATATACATTTCTGCTTTTTTGCTTATGCTACTAAGGTAGCCAACAAGCGTATAATTATAGTGGCGTATATTTACATTATATATACTCACGCCTAATTAATATAGTTGTCATAAGCTTCTAACTCCACAAAAAAGTAAAAAGAAGTTGCTTCAATACCAGCGCACGACGATAAACAGCTATTTAGGTATAGGATTGTTAAATAGATTATTGATTTCTTTAAAATATGATTTATATAGTAGCTTACGGTATTCATATGCGCAAGATGAGAGAGATATTTATAATTATGGAATGTTCACTATATAAACATTGCATGAAAACATTAAATTGAGTGAAAGAAGTAATATAAATGAATAAATACATAATTTGAATTTATATACACGACAATTGAAAAAGTTTTTATAGTTTTACTACATATTGCACTTTTAAAACAATGCGATTTAAATTATTATATTTTGCTTTGCCAAAAATTCGTCGAAATGATATAAGCTAGTATACCTAGTATAGTTGACGAAACGTGTTCGTGCTAAGCTATAATGATCTCAGGACCTGACATCGTAATTTTATGTCGAATTATATAAGAAAATAATGAAACATAAAAAAAAGTTATAAATCTAAACAAAAAAAAAAATACCTGTGCTTAGTATCAACCAATATGAATAGCACTTAACAAAATAAACATTGGATTCACCATTTTGTCACAACACAGATACTTGACGCCGCCGGCTCGTAATTGGCATCGTCGTATGTTCTCGTTACACTCATTTGTCGAGAATGACGAGAACGAGAATCGTTTCCACTTATTTTGTAGCCACACACATGACATATTTATACGTTCCTTTGATATGTTGCATTTTTTCGGATAATATCTGTTGTGTAGTGAAATTTGTGTTTTCCACTCATTACTTGAAATTTAATTGTTGTTATGAACATTTTGAAACGATTGTATTGAAGCAATGAATTAGTTTTTTTATTCATTCTATGTTTGTTTTGTTAGCTATTTGACCTCGTTTGTTTTTACAGTATATTACTTGTATTTAAGAATACATTATTTACAAAATTGCCTTTGAAAGTATAAAAGTGTCAAAATTATAGAAAGCAGGATTTATTTTGTTATACAAAGATTATATTATCTATAAGTAAATTGTATATAAATCTTAGTGTTTCGCGTATCACGTGTTAAGTCTAAATTGTCTATTAGAAAAACATAATAACTCCAACTAACCGGGAGCTCATCAAATATAAGAGATTAAGATCGCGCGAGTTCACTAAGAAGATTCCAAATTGTGACACCTTAACATTATTTTCATTTCGTTGCAAAGCTTTTCCATCTTGGATTTTCTTAAATTTAGACTCTACCCTTTAAATAACGCATTAAAGAAATATGAAGCTGTCCTAGTTGTATCATTCATCATCATCTAAAAAATATCTTTCAGCGACCTTATTTTAAGATATTATATTTTCAATATAATATGTTGACATATAAACCAATTATACACTTACATATTAAAAAGTGAATGTTCTCTAAACAAGCAGTCATAAAGCGCTCTACAATAGAGCGTAAAGACCTCAACACACGGCACAGCGTGAGTCTAATGGCGATCTGAGTGGTTTGCCGTGTACCCTCACCTTAGGCGCTCGCACAGGGAGGGCGGGTAATCCCCTACTTTTAGTTTTTTAACTTTAGCGCAAAGTGCACAATGTATTGCTCTCTCATAAGAGGATTTTATGCTGAGGTTCTCACAACTTGTGTTAATTTTGTTTCGCTATTGTTGTATGGAAGTTTTCATTGGTTTTTATCAGATTATAATGAAATTGCGGGGCACTAACGTACGAAGAATTTCTTATTTAACACATAGTCTTGTTAAAGAAGCATAGGCAGGAATGCATACGCAATGTTGGGAGAGCAAACTCATGTGTATGTATAAAAACGAAACTAAACCCTCTAGCTTTTGTTATTTATATATTCGTACATACATATAAAGTCTTACGACTAAATGCCTGAAAATGTAGCCAAGGTTATATTTCAGCAACATTTCGACTCTTAGGGTGTCTTTTTAGTTGCTTTTACAATTACACTTAATGTAGTAAACCTATTGTCTTCTACCGGGTCTGTACCAGACGCTTTGTTTACTGAAATATTGTACAGCACTTTGCGACTCCCGAAAATAAAATCTAGACCCTCATGAACAGCAGTTGAATTCTCTAGCGCTATCTAACTACTCTTTGTACAAACATTTGCTATACAAAGAATAACCTTAGAATGAGTGATGTTTAAAAATAGAATGAAAACAGGGACGAATAGTGAAAAGGAAATGAAAAAAGTAAAACGTTACTAATAATAATAATTTCAATCGGCACACCAGCGATTTTTGAACCTATTTTGATACTCATAAGTCACTTACTGAGTGGCGAAGCGTGGATACAATATATTTAATACATCTTACCACCTATTCATCTCCCTTTATATATTATAAAAACCAATAAAACTGTTTTATATTCTTCATTTAACAACTTATATCTTTCTGTAGTAGTAATAAAATATTAAAATGCTCAGTTTGGCACGTGGTATCATAATAAAAATGTTTTTATAGTTATGGTGGGAAGTTGTAAAATATTGTGTTTTCGCACGATTGTTAATTGGTAACTGAAAGACTTGAGCAACTTATTTATTGCCTGTGTTATAGTTAGTTAATGGATATGACGAGAGGGACGATTTTGAAACGGTATTTAAAATTAACTGTTAATATTGTTTATTATCGTCCTTGTTGATTTTCTTCTCAAGTGATGTGTTGAAAACAGGACTAGTTATTAAAGTAAAACTATAAATGTTATTTAATAAGAAAGTATGATTACTTATTAAAATCAAAGTTAGTTATTTATTATCGAATTTGACTATTTTGTACACTTTTATTTCCTTATCTATTGATAAGATTACACAGAGCTAAGGCATGTGAGGATTTCGATAAATATGATGTATGTATACCCAGATTCAAAATGACAAAATTACCAATAATGTAATCCACTTTATATAGAATCGATTTATTTTGAATCTCATTAAGGTATCATTAGAACTAACGACATATTAGGGACATTATATATATGTATAACCATTCTGCACAATTTGCATGCCACAATAAAGTAAACATATTTCACAAACAATCAAATCGTTTTAAAATCGTTTCTATACCGTTCCCACAATAACCGCCACCAATATATATGTCGCGGGACTCTAAATGGGCCGGCCAGTTTCCCTGCCTACCCCAATTACGAACAGTCGAGATGAAAGCCCACATAAACATTTAATTGCCGTGACATGACAAATCTTCACCGCGAATTAATACATGAAGCTAAGTATTCACTGTTGTTTTTTATTAAAATGTTCTGTGACGAATTTTATTGTTTTTGCTGTGGCTAAAATTATGACAATGATCACATTCCCTGGTTTAATGATAGCAGGAAAATAAATTATTCGTGTAACTGATTCTTCGTAGTTATTAATACAAGGTACCTTGGTGGTCTTAACCAGTTTCCTGAATTTTAGTATATTTGAAATATTATTTGATGTAGCCATTATTTGTTTAATGTGAGCTTTCCGTCAAAATTATTTCCGTTTACATTTTTCTGGGATTTCCTCTTCGTAATTTTAATTTCTAAATCTATTCACGTATTTTCTTTACTAGTGTTTGGTAAGAAATAAATATATTTGTATAGTGAGTTATTTTGTCGATATATTTAGTGCCTACTGTTAGTCAAAATGTTTTATTTCACTAGACGACTATTTTTGTTTACATACAAAATTACCAATATTGATATTTTCTATTTTTCGGCAGTTTCTTTGGGGTTTTTCTTAATTTTCTTTTTTCCTTAGCCATATCATACCGAGGCGAAGAAAACAAAAAAAAAATTAAATCGGTCTAGCTATTTTCGTAATTTTGCGAGAATTGATTTTTATATAACACTAGCTGTTCCGAAAGACATTGTCCTGTACACACGAAAAAAATAAATAAAACGAAATCAAATCTAAACTATTCTAGAATCCACTTGAACACACACAAAAAGTTTCATCATAATCGGTCCAGCTGTTTAGGAGGACTTTGATTACAAACACACGCACAGAAGATTTATATATACATAATAATATAAAGATAGATGAAGTTTTATTTATATAAGTCTCAATATGAGAGAAGAAGAGAACCTGCCTGGAGTACCTACTACTTCTTTAATACAGAAGATTGTTTTTAAGAAACCTTGTGTTTTGCCTTGTAGGAGATATTTATCGATCGTAATATAATAATAATAATAATAACATTTATTTGTCAGAATATTGTCAGATTGGTTGGAGTTACATAATATATAGCAAGTGCTTATTGATTTTTATTATTTTTATAATTATTCGTTCGAAAGCCGAATGTTATGTTTAGATATTTATAAAAAAAGAATGATGCAATAGTAATATGTCTATTAGTTTTAGTAGTTTTTAGTGATTGAATACTGATCAATTGACCTAAAAAAATAATATTTTTAGAACGTAAAAAATGGTCGCAACTAAATAGACCATATTACATATAGAAGAATTTGCCCCATAACACACAACGACCATTTTATATGTGTAAAATAATTTTGTGTCACGTATCATATATGTACATATATCTACCACTCTTGACCAATGCGCCACTTTTGTTACAAAGTTGCCGTTTAAAAGAAATTGGCAACTACCATCCATAAGACAAATTTTAATATTAAACGTACCATCTACAATCTTAGCTGCACCCGTAAATTACATGGGCCATAAAATATGCATATAAATTATATAACATAAAATGTGTACTGCAGTCCCTTGCAGCGGCATGATGTATAGGCACGGGCCGAACCGGAGTCATTTACTAGTTTAATTTATGAGCTTTTATACCTAGTAATCTTACTGCGGTTCTGCTGCGGACTTTCTGATTTATGGACTTCTAATACGTAATTTACTTATGTGATACATGCAAATTATGTACATTTACTTAAAAACTTTTTAAGTTTGCCATGGTTTTATGTAAACATCATCAACAACAAGTCTCCGTGCAACTTAGAATTTCTTAACTTCTTGATTCCCGAGTCGGAAAAAGATTTTCATTATAAAGCAGTCGATTAGTCTACCAAATCATTACCAACCAATCTTCGTGCTGCTTCTACGAATTTCTTAACTTCTTGATGCTCGTTGCGGGATAAGATTTTCTGTTCTCAGCAGTCAGATATTCTACTGCTGAGAACTCATCAATGTGACAATGCAACGTTTAAATCAGTACGTCTTGTTACACGTAGGTACTTGTTATGGTATGTGTACACAGGCGACAATTATGGGCCTTCTATGTTGATTGTGTCGTTTCGACGTCGACGATGAGGTGAAGATTTCTATTAAAAATGCGCTCACGTTGGCTAGAGCGTTTTTAATTGTTCTATCCACCGTTCGCAGTGGTGCTATGCATAACATTCGTAAATCCGTACTGCGTTTGTAAGATAGCGTGCGATACCAGCTGGAAAGCAGCATGACTTTAAATATTTGTAGTGAGCGTTACTGTATTGGTCTTGCCTAAAAACTGTTTCGATGAAGTCACAGAGGATGGATAGGACATTAGATTAAGACATCAAGCTGTGACGATTCAAATCCACCACATACTAACTTTACCTATCAACTGTTGGAATGCATAATTGAAAACCTATCTGGCCGCCGGTGTGCCATGATCAAGATAAGAGAAGCCACGAGTTGGTTTCGTATGACCGGGAAGGATACTATGACTA
The DNA here is from genome assembly GCA_963564715.1 of Catocala sponsa. Taxonomy (NCBI): domain Eukaryota; kingdom Metazoa; phylum Arthropoda; class Insecta; order Lepidoptera; family Erebidae; genus Catocala; species Catocala sponsa. The sequence continues at coordinate 7,532,580 of OY751334.1, forward strand.
TCAAAAATATGAATGTCATTTCTGGGTAGAGTTATGTCAATATTTATATCGACACAAATAATTGTTTTACTAATTAAACAATTTTCATAGTAGTGATAATGTGTTGAATCTTGCTGTATTACGCAGGAGTACGATTAATACTAATAATGCAACTAGTAAATCCACCGACATACTTGCTTAACAAATGCTCAGACTAGTCTCGCGATCTGTCTATGAGAGGACAAAATATTGGTTCAAGAAAATTTTGAATATATCTCTTCGAACACAAACATTAATTTGCCAGGCAAGATTGTCACGGCCCGAGCCCTTTGATTTGTCTCTGAAATGTAGACCTGCGTTAAAATCTGATAGCTGCAGACATTTTTTTAGACGTTTACTTAAACAGATAATTAGAAGTAATTTTGAACGTCACTGTAATTACAAAGCCTCTGTAAATGCACAACATATTGTCATAATTAAATTACATAGATACGTGCTTACTCATGCTAAAGTACGTTAGAAAGTAATTCTTTAAAAGAAAATGCAAGTAATTCATATAACGAAACCAATCACCATCACAGTTCCAGCATTACACATCAACTAAATTCTCACAAGATCACTTAACTAGTAAAAGCATAACCATAAAGCGACGTACACACTGTCGACTGAACGCTTGCGATTCGACTCCGACAAACTGCTCAATTAAAGCCGGCACGCATTAGCAACATAGTGTCTTCTTAATGAACTTCCTAGGTGTTGAGAGCTAAATATAATCGCTGTTCGTTGTCGCTAGCTCGAGCGCCTAGTGTGCGAGAGGATGGAGATGGTTCGTTTTATGTATCTACAGCGTGGGACATTGTGGTGTAGTCATATTAATCACGATAACTTCTTTGATTCTGTGACACAGTTTTACACTAGTATAGCAGCCAACAACGACCTCTTACTCTTGTATAATATCATTTTCATGGTTGTGTTTAGCGATGTGCACGGATGCATTCGGGCGAACCCAATATAACTAGCTTAAATTATATATATGATTGTATCCGGTTGTAATTTGGGTCTCCATTGTGCGCATCGCAAATTATATTTATATGCTAGATTAAGAGCCATTTTTGAGAACAAATAAATTTATTATTATTATTGTTAATTAATGCTCGATTTAATTGTGAAGAAAAGCATCGTGGTAAAACGCATATCTTAGAGTTCTCCATAACGTTTATTTATTTTAAAACTTCATGCACAAAACAGTACATCGGCGGACTTAATGCCAAGGGCATTCTCTGCCAGTCAACAGTAGGGTGATGCAGAGATAAAAAGAAGTATAATGTTCTCCACGATATGTTCAGTCTGCCAACCCGCACTGGGCCAACATGGTGGATTATGGCGTAACCTTTCTCATACTGACAAGAGATCAATGCCCACCAGTGCAATGATGTGGTCTTGGGTATGATTTCTGGATCGGGATGGGTGTTATTCGGTTTTCTATTAGGTAAGCCCAGTGCTTCTGAGAATTTAGAAGCACGGGGGAGTTTAGAAATGCGGTCCGTAGTCGGCAATAGGCTCTCCTAGGACGTGAGACCTGAAACGTGGCTGGCGAACTTGTATGCGACACAATTTTGCCCAATCCTACAGGAATATACCTATAGGTGATTGACTATGTAGTATCATCATTTGGGCATCATGTTTACCAAGGAAAGACTACGAAGTCCCATTTGTCACGAGCCTAACATTTATGTTTGGATCGTTTACTTTCATCACATTCTTCATAAATACTCATCGGTGCAAGTTTCTGGTTTGGGCAGAGAACATTTACGTATTTTTCTTCCAGCAGTTCATAAATTAAAGTCAAGTACACAAACTTCTTCTCCATACTAGTTTCCAGCGACATTCAGTTTGCGCACACGGTTCATGTTGCGTTTCGCGCGCCATTATTAACAGGGAAGCTGCATTGTGTATGTGCCTGCGTGTCTGTCAACAATAACGCTAAACTGAATGTACTTATTTGCTATATTGGCTTTCATACAACCTCCGTTGTAAGTTGCAGAGCCTTTTATTACAGTTGCAATATCAAGGTTGCAATAAATCTTCGTTTACTTTCCTATATTTACTTTTAATACTTGATATATGACAAACTTAAACATTGATGTGTAGGTTCCTTAGTATATCGACTGTAAGCTTATTTTTGTGTATGATCATAAGGTCTCCGGTTCGACAGCCGAATTTTTTTTTTTGATAATTCGGACAAATTGTAATTATGTTTTTATTAAGAAACTAGCTTTTGCGCGCGGCTCCGCCCGCGTGGTAACTATATCAATAACAAGTAACCTATGTCCTTCCCCAGGTTTTAAACTATATCTGTACCAAATTTCATCTAAATCGGTTGAGTAGTTTAGCCGTGAAAAAGTAACAGACAGACAGACAGATAGACAGACAGAGTTACTTTCGAATTTAAAATATTAGTAAGGATATATATAATATATAGTAAGGATAGTAAGGATTCAGCGGGATGGCAATGTGCCCGGTAGGTGAGCCGGTGATTTGTTATAAGTTGGCCTGCTATTACTGAAAACTATACAGTAATAACTAAACAGGTAATACACCTCTGCTTAACTCCTACTCTTCGAAACACAGGCGGATGTCTTTCTTATCATCTGTCATAGGTATTCATACCAACCAGGACTGTTGACTTTACGTGCAGCGAGACATACAAGTCATATTTCATAAAAATTCTATAAACACTTGGACCTGGTTGACGAATCCACGTCAGGTTATCAATACTAGTAGTTTATGCGCAAGATTTAGCGCCTGTATTCTAGTAAATGCTACAAATACGTCATGCGACAAAACAGTAGCCATAATACCGAAGTAACAACACAAAGCCTGAAAATGCTAATCGAATAACAGCACAATAATGTTGAACTAATATTTGTATTGTAGGTTAAACAGTTGAATGTAATACGAAACAATGATGGTGCGCACGCACGCCTGTCGTAAATACCTGGCGTTTATTGGTGGAGTGTTTGCACGTGCAAGTTTAGTTGAGCGAGTACTGGAACTATAAATAGTTCTATTCAGATTTTAGCTTGATATAAACCTTAGAAGATGCCAATAGTCCCTGCAAGTAAAACCTGACTGGCAATCATGCTTTTATTTAAAGTTTGTTACTAACAAAAATTCAAAGATTTAATGTCTATTAGAACAATATTTTATTGGAAGATATGCTATAAAGAAAAATTAAAGAACTGTTACAATGATTTAAATTAATTTTGTTTAAATTAATTTTGATCAAAACCATACACGAAGATATACAAAAAAAAAATATGTAGAGAATAACCTCACCTATTATGTCTAAATCATGAGGGTGATTCTGAGGATAACCAAGAGCCATTTATAATGACAAAAGGGTGCTCGCTCATAGTATTCAGCGAAACGGCATTTACAGGCACTTTACGGGCACACTAGAATTTAATTAATTGCAGCTTTTTATTTGCCATTGGTACCTGAAAATAATAAAATATTTTGCCCACCGGTAATTCAGTAAAATTTAACAAATTATTAAAGATAATACAATTAGATTATTTTAGCACGTCCATCACAGAATCCGTGACGGAAAAAGAAATAATTCACAGAGAAAATTGTGTACAATACGTAGCTGGGAACATAAGAAAATATTACTATTGACAGTCTACTATGTAAACAAACAGTTTCACGCCAGCTACTCTCTTGTAATACTATCCTACCTAATTACAACACACCCCACCTTTACATCATAAATAGCACGCTATTACGAACAGTTGCCGGTAATGTGGACTAACATTAAACGCTTTATTGTGTCTGTCTGCACACGTATCCGAATGTTGGTAACACCTGATCGTTTAGCTATGCTATTTAGAGTTGCGATGCTAAAAGGTAAATGGTGGAGAGGTGCTAATTTGCTCAGGAGAGTCACATTCATTCATACAACGTTGCGTGAAACGATGTACTTAAGATGTTCAGCGAATTGAATTTAGAACTTTATAGAGGTGTTCGATGAACGTTTAATGAGTTAAGCAATATTTGGATGGTTGACCGTTGAGAGGTGTTGGCAGTGAGAATCACGAATATTGACACTTGCTAGTTTTGCAGGCGTATGTTTTAGAAATTTGAGGCGTTCTGTTTGCTAATGCAGGATAGTTCTCATATTATACGTAGTACATTTAATGTATGTCAGACATCCAATCTATATTAAATGTATCTATAAATCTAATTATCGGCGCAAATACAAAAACCTAGGTAGGTCATTGAGTCATTTGGGGTCGAAACGCTAGGGTCATAGAGTCCCAGTGCTCGTGCTCTCTATAGAGAAATAGCGAAAAGGTTAATCGACCAGAGAGCTGGTTTTTATTTCGCGTAAAGAATAAGCATTGCCATTCAACGTTGCAATGCTGTCAGTCCTCTGGGCACACAGTTGCAGTCGACTGTGATGCGGAGGAATTCTATGACGCCTATTAGAGGGTTTTAGTTAGTTTTCTTTTTTATATCTGCTTTTAAATATTTTTGTAAATTGATAATATTCATAAAATAAATCATTTCGTATAATTATGTATCTATTTGAAATCTAGCTACTTTAAATGTAAATTAAGATGAATATGTCAGTTCACCTCAGACTACATTATAGTAGCTAGATTTCAAAATTTATTATACCTGGATATTCTTACTCATATAACCAATTCAACAAACAGAAAAAAGGTAAAACTTACAATTACAAGTGAGAAGGTGCAATTTGATTTGTAAAGTATCCCTTTAATTAATAAGAAATATGGATAGAATATATATGTATAATATTATTTTAATTAATCCTATATATGTAAATCTACTTTATTGGATAACTAGCTTTTTCCCGCGACTTCGCTCGCGTTAATTTAGAATTTGGCAATCAATTCGGGTTGTACTCTGCTTGTAATAATATAATTCAATCATGATTCGAAAGACACGTGGCGCCATCTATTATCATAGGAACGTTATTATTGCTTTCCTAGGGAACAGTAATTTTTTCGGGATGAAAGGTAGCCTATGTCCGTTTCTGTACACCTGTCAACGTATATGCAAAATTTCAGGATGATCGGTTCAGTGGTTTAGGCATGAAAAGGTAACAAACAAACAAACAAACTCATTTTTGCTTTTATAATATTAGTTAGGAGATTAGGAGATAATAAAGTCATTACTCCGACGCATTGTTCTGAAAAAATAGTATGCGGCCTAGAGTACACTATTTGAAATTGTACCAATTCTGGCGAAAAGTGGGTATGATGACGTGTCATAAAAGGCATGCTTTTGTATTCCTACCAACCAATGTACACACTAAGACACTGCAACTGAAAATATATTGACACAGTATGTACTATAATAAGATGACAAAGACGTATAATATGAAGTGGAGTTTAAATTGACTATACATAACGACATGATATAAGAATCATCGCTTATTTTAAGCAAACTACCTTTAGCAGCAAAAAGACGCACAAAACAGTAACACGTATAGCAAATAACTTATAAGCACCTGCTAATACATTGACTGTAACTAATGCGTGACAACCCTAAGCCCTAGTAGTACTGCGACATACTATTAGTAACTATTAGTGCTGAGCCGCTTTGAGCCGCGCTAATGAAGACTAATCGACAATTAAATCAACAGGTTAGCAAGTTAGCGAGGATTTAGCAAATGCGGATTTAAATCTGTACACTACATCTACTTATAGATTTGTATCATATGGCTACATTGTTACAGTATCGGCAAATTTTTCTTCAAACTAAAGCTGAAATTGTGAAATTTACGGAATTAGTTTGGAGTAATTTATATGTAACGATATAATAATATCTCCAAAAATATGATAATACTCGAACACTCATGTTCATCCGCATTTAGACTACAAAACGCAACGGAAGACGAAACATCAAATTATAATTTTGCACTATAATTTATACTTATCTATTAGGATATATAGGTATAAGTTATAGTGTAAAAAGCCATTTTAGGATTCCATATCATTGCCATACAATTTTGGAATCGGTGGAAATGGCTCTAACAAAGGCTTTAAGCCAGGTTCAATGCCTCTAAACCAAAATTGTCTTAGTAATGACTTTTGTAAGGTCATTGCATTTTCCAATGATTAGTCTATACAATTTTTTTTTTTTTTTTTTTTAAATTTTGCTCGTCAAAATGACCACACTCCACCTAATGGTAAGCAGTCGTGTGGTCTAAGAGCAGTGGCCTCCACATCGCCCCCACAGTAGCCGAGGCGATGTTGAGGTCTCTACTTTGACGGCCTGAGAAGATGCTTTTTCACGCCCCGCTTAAAGAACCCAGGATTGAAGGAAGAAGGAAACACGTGCCTTGGCAGAGAATTCCATGCCTTGGTCGTTCGGCAGAGATATGAGGACCCAAACTTTTTGGTACGCGCTCTAATCGACTCTACCGTGTAAGGATGGCATCTGAGCCCAGCACGCGTTGTTCTGGATAGGAAAGGGGAGGGCGGGATAAGGTGGAATAACTCTTCAGAGCACTCCCCGTGGTATATTCTGTAGAAACATGCCAATGAGGCAATGTCTCTACGGAGTTGCAGAGGTTCCAGTGAACTCGTGACCTCTGGATCTCCGATGATACGGACAGCCCGCCGCTGTAACCGGTCGAGAGCGTCCAGCAAGTACTGCGCGGAGCCATCCCAAAGATGAGAACAGTACTCCACGCAAGGGCGCACTTGTGCCTTATACAATAGGCACAGTTGCCCAGGCGTGAAGAACCGCCTCACCCTGTTCAGAACTCCGAGTTTTCGCGAAGCTTGCTTAATGACGCTCTCGATAATTAGTAAATTACACGATAAAATCATCAAAGTCAATTGGTATATATATTTAGATTTTGTTGTCGTAATTTTTGAGAAGAAGATTTATCACCCACAACAACAAGGCAAGACGTAGCAATAAAGATGCTTATCTACGTGTAAGCCTGTGATCGATGTGCGTATGACTTAATCTAACATATCAAATAGTAAATGTATGTATAAACATTGAGGTTATAAAAGTTGACACTCATTATCTTCTAATCACGTTATGTTCCTGACGTTTATTATTTGGTTGAATGTCCGATAACAATGGAACTCTGTCATATCTCATGTTATAATTTAATGAGATCGGTAACAAATAGATGAAGTTCTAAGATAAGATCTCCAAACGGATATTCCAAACTGCTTTTTGGGTTGTTCATCATAAGGTGTAAGGGTGAAATGTAATGACTTTAAAAGAACTTAACAAAGACTTTAACTTCATGGTTCAATGTAAAGTCTTTGTTAGAAAAACCTTAATATTATATTGAATTTTTGTTCTATTGTCTCAAGTGGTAATAGTCTTAAAATATCTGCCAGTACAAATAGTCGCTGCACTACTGCCAACGGTACTGAATTAAATTTATTCATATTTAAGAGCGGCTGATAAAACAAAGATTCATCTTTCTAATACAAAACACCAAACATACTTACAATATTTCTTGTCCACTGCTACTAAGTCCGGTACATTTGAAAGTGATTTACGTTCATTACCTGACATTTGTTCGAACCATTCATTCTGATACATTGTTGTCGCTATACATTATCTTCTTAATAGAGCGACCTGTTTAATAGCTTGATTTATGTTCTTAGATATTTTAGTGCGTTTGCCTTTTAGACCTTTAATCAATACTCATTGAAGACCGAATTTCTCAATGTATCCTAATTTCATACCCCTGTAATAAAAACGTTGTTTATTGTTATACAAATAAAACGTATGGTCTTCATGCATATTTTCATATTGTATATTCCGAAGAGGAGTATATTGTTAGTGTATTACATGCACTTTTCATCAGCTCTGCCTTAGGTCCCACGTAGTAGGATGCAGGCGTACGCGAGCCTACGCTGTTCTTGTATTCTACGGATGGCTTCGAAGTCCTTCCTAGTAGTCTTCTTTCCTCGTATTGTTAGAAAATCCTAATAAAACTTCCTTTATCTTCTTTGATTGCCGGGTCGAAAAACATACTATTGTTCTAAAAGAAAATTCTTAATAATATTACGGCACCTAAAAATGTAAAAATGTCTAACTTAAACGACATTTCCACTTTAAACATAAAATCAAAAATATAGATGAGGCAATTGAGTTAAAACTGTAGAGTTCTGCCTAACTACTAGCTATGACTCTTTATATGTGTCGTCTCTTATTGGATATTACTATCACTGATGTACTTGGTTTGTGACAGTTAAAACCCTGCTCGTATTTTAAAGCTGTAAGACTAAATAAACTTCCACTGTTTTCTTTTTCAGGTGGAATGTACTTTGTCCGCCATTTATTTCCAACCAAAATATTACATCGTACAAAACCACGATAAAGTAGCTTCGAAAATTATTTATACAACGTCGTTTAACAGTATTAACAAAATATCTGAAGCGAAATAATAAACCGCGGCATGTCACCTCAAGATAAAAGGGATTAGCGCACTTGAGAAACAGGTTGTCTTAACTTCCTTAAAACCAACATATATGCTGCTATTATTCACAATCGTATGTTATAAGGAATAAGTGCGAAAATTGTTTGGCAAAATGCCTGCGTGAAGTTTGCAGGAAATAATCAGTATGTTATTGCAAGTGTAGGTGAATCTTTGTATAATTTCATTTCGCGACAACCCTAATGTGTTTGTAGGGATGTGCGGTTTAGCAATACAACAATTTTAAGTAAATATCGATGTTTTTCTTTCTATATCCTATGGTGTTTATTAATCAAATTCCAGCATTCTACTGCTTTGACTAAGTATGCCTAAAATCGCTCATAAAAATAATATTATTAATAAGGTCTTCAAAGTATTTAAAGAAATAGTTAATAATTATGTATAATTTATCTACTTATCACAGTAAACCTCAAGATTGCGCAAACTGGTATAAAATCTAAAATGTCTATTTCATAATTGTTTTAGAAATAATATTGTTGACTTACTTATCTTATATCCATCTTTATTTAGCTTTAAATATTTACTTGTGCGCTGAAGGTTAAAGTTTTCGTTAAAATGGTCCACACTGCAAGAAATTTTAAAAGTTAAGAGGCCGTTGGTGGATCCGATTTTCGACAATTAATGTATTTCGCAATATTCTTTACGGCACAAATGCCACCAAAATTGGAAACATTACCCTATTCAACCTGAAATCATTTATCGATAAATCTTTAACAGGAATTCCCCATCCCTTACTTCATGTTCATCAACGGTTAATAATAAGGGGTTTAACTGCGAATTTTAAGTGGTTCACATTTGAACTGAGTTTGTCTCCCCTTATGCCGAGATATGGCATTAGGGCAGGTGAAGTTACTACGTATGCCGATAACGATGTTCTTTGTACGATGCACTTTGTTTGAGAATACCTTTTGTGTTTTACTGATAAAGTGTTTGTGTATGGTTCGTAATGTGCCAACATGTCTTTGTTCTGTAAAACTGGGTATTTTGAGTTGACTTTAAAGCTTTTCGTTGAGTCACCGCTATTCTTTTGATCACATCACCTGCTTAGAATTGTTGGTTTATATATAAGTGCGTAAATATGTAATAGTTTCAGCAATCATAGCCATACTCTTTTGATTGATTGTATTGTGATATTTAGTCCAACCACCTATTTTATTAAAGTATGTAATGAACGGCCTAAATATTAAATACCAGTTATTGTTTATCGTAGGTGGATGTGTTTTTTCCAAGTTGGCTACTCCAAGGAATGAGCGGAGTATATACTGTACTTTAAACAAAACTTTATTAAGTCTCCCCGTGACCATGGCTGCTTAAAAGTAACCGAAACGTCGCGTCGGGGAAAGTATAAACATAAATATAAATAGTATATTAGTATAGTATAAATAGTTTAAATAGTTTTATTAGTTTCAATAATTTAATTAGCTTAAAATTTAGTAAAGTTTAATAGTAATAGTAGTGTAACAGTTTCCAAAATTTTGTAATAAAGTGTCAAATAAACAACGCGATAAAATCCGTATATAGTAGTTTAATTTCAAAAAAACTTTACTATGTAATTTTTTTAAAGAAAGTTGAGAAGCGCAGCTTACCTAGGCTAAACCGCAAAAGCGTAACTATTTGTTGCATGCAATCGTGAATCTATGCATATCAAATGAATTTCATACACATTTTTTAGCTAGTTTTAATAAATATATCAATCGCCGAAGCAGAAAAGTTATCGGATATCAACAAAATTTCTAAATTGAAATGTACCGTGTTTTCACATCTAAAATCATAATCAAAACACCTAACTCGATTCCGAAAACAAATAAAACTGATCGACCCACATAAAAATATGTACATACCTACAACGTAATAAAAAGTAATGTATCTAAAACGCGTTAACGTTAAAATAGCGCATATAAAAATACACGTGTGCGCAGGTAATGGTGATTGCGACCGAATTGCGGCGCGCGCGCACCCGACGTCGAACACATGGCCCAAACGTTTACGTGGTATACTAGCATAGGTGATCATGATACTTATTGAAGAAACTATTTCAAAGTATTATGGTGTGTATAAAATTACTGTTCTGTTGATCGAGTGACATATACCTAAGTGTAAGTAATTTATCCTGTCCAGTTAAAGTGTTGCTAAGTTTTCCTGTCAGAAAATTTCGCAGGCATAAAAGATTGTCATAATTTTGACCATCACTGCTACGACTGCGTATTAAAACAACAGACAAATTTATGGAATACACGCTATAAGAGTAGACTACGTAAGGATGATAAAAGATACGAAGTAATAAGTCATCAGAAGGATGTGCCTTTTAAAATATATACGAGTTCTCTGTGCATTGTGCTAACTGAATTTTAACAATTTCGTAATCTTGATAATAATTGATGTTGTTTAGTGTAGCGGCTTAGGATATTTAAAGTATATCCTTAAAATATCCTAGCCGCTGTAATAAGCATTATTGTGCCAAGCCAAAAATATTCTAACGACACAGGACATACGATTAATATGAACTTTTAAAGTATCAAACCACCTCGATCGTGCTACGCATGTCGATCAAGCGCAAACGCATCAAGCATTTCAGTGAAACCAACAGGTAATTTACAGCTGCGCGCCGATACCAATGTTTATTTTAGTTCATACTATTTATTTTATTTATCTTAGGCCCGTATAACGCTGATTAGATTTTATTAATACTACTAACAGACCTTTTTAATGGGATTCGCCACCTGGTTTTAGATTATTTTTCTATTAGAAAATACTGCACCTTATTTTTTTAATTGTAGAATCCTAGATACGTGACGGTCAATTTTTAAAATGAGAATACTGTCGTTGGGTATAAGTTTATCAATTTCACCTATTGAATCAAAAAGGTATATTATTTACTTTGCTGCAGGTAAGGAAGCCTAAACTTTTTAAAAAACGAAGGTGGCAAAGAATCCTACGCTCTACTTGACTGTGGCCTATGATCGCTTTACAGACCTATCACCTGCAGTTGATGCTCGGGATATGAGATGAAAGAAAATGAATGGTATTGGTACATATGTGACCCTTTAGAACCCTTACTTATCGGGCGAAACGCAGTAGCAATCTTACTACTTTTATTCAGGTATTCTGTAAGGCACTTTTTTTAAGTCTTCATCTGCACTAGTAATAATCCTTGTATCGCGTGGGAGTTTACAAACATTCAAACAATGGACACAAAGAACATCCAGGCTCGGAACAACCAAAATTTGACGGCCTCGATGGCTTAGTGGTTAGTGTAACCGACTGCCACGCCTGAGGTCGCGGGTTCGATTCCCGCACAAGTCAAACAATTGTGTGCATGAACATGGATGTTTGTCTTGGTCTGGGTGTCTCTATGTACAATATGTAGGTATTTACAAAAAAAAGTATATATGTATGTTTATCCATTGTCTAGTACCCATAGTACAAGCTCTGCTTAGTTTGGGCTAGATGGTATTGTGTGTAAGTGATGGAATATTATTATTATTATTATTATTTGTGGATCACACAAATTTTTGTCCCGTGTGGGTTTCGAACCCACAACACTCGGCGCAGTGGCAGTGGCGAGGCAACCACTTAAACCACTACGCCATTCGTGCAGTCAGACTCAACTCATACTTGTACAAGCCGGCTTATTTGTATTGTCACCAAATAATTGGCAGCAGCAGATTTTAAAGTAGTTTACTTTGTTTATATTTGTTTCTAAAACGTAATTTGTATCCCTCTTCACTTAAATCAATAAAATGAACTGTGTCTTAATTGTTTGGCTTACTGAAAATACATATTTGATATCACTATGAAGCTTCAGTAAATGTATACTAGTTATAGGATTGTTTAGTAGCCTTAAACAATCTAATGATACGTTATTAAGTTCGGCCTTAAGTGAATAGGGATGTAAATTCTGTATTAGAAGCAACTTACATCTAATATCTATCTATCTAATAAAAGATGCACAGAGTCGAGAGACAAATCGAGATCTCGTTCTCGTTTCTGCAAGTACTTTCTAACAGTCATGGTTATAAAAATGAAATAAAATTGAACACCTTTAAAAACTGTTTTGAGTAGTTTCGTTGGTCTGTCTAGTTCGTCGTCTCACAGCAACATTTCGTTTTAAACCTGGATCAATCTTATAAGGATAATACCTGCCTCCTGAATATACTTAAATGTACTAAAGTCAAATACCCTTGGAGATAATACTCAGGTAGTAGTAACACAAGTATACACTTTTGCCTTATGGCGAATTATTATTGATGTATCAATATAAAATCAAACGACATTTATCGTTATGTTTCGTCATATGTCTACCAGATAATAATGTCTACCTGTTAAGAATTAGCCCCCTGGTATTGCGTACCTGCGTTTAGAACTTTTTTCAGAACGATCAACGCTGATTGTTTCCTACACTTGAAATGTAGCAATTTCTTTGTTGTACGAATGGCGTTTCTGTTTTCTTTTTATTTCTATTTACATCAACTGGATGTTCTCTACAATGTTGAAGCGTTATTTTAAGAAGACTTTGTAGAAGTCATAGTTCATTAAACACCGATGAAGCGATCTCCCAATTAGTCCACAAATTAGTTCGACTAACCAATATAAATAAGACAGTCACGCATCATTCGCACCTAGGACAAAGTATTGTAGACGGGCGGCAAGGCGCGATCGGCACGCAAACGCGGCGGTCACGCATCGAACGCGATGAGCATGCGACTAGCACGCATTCGGCATGCGAGAAGCATGCGTTCGGCATGCAAGGAGCACGCGTACGGTACGCGACGGGAACGCGACGACAGCACGAGGTGTTAGCGATTTATCGCTGCTAAATTGTTTTGAAAAGGTGAGCGTTAAATTAGTTGGATCTGGATCAAGTTGATAAATGACTGTTTCTGTGTTACTGATATTGGATTTACTGTGCACTAAAATAGTGTTAGTTTTGGTAGATTATACTATATCAAACTACATACTTGAATAAATTTTACGAATCGGTTACTTTTCTTGACCGTAGTGAAACCTACTCTTTCTGAGATTGCCATCATCAAAAATTGAATTGATAAAGATAAAACATAACAAACGCCTATAAGGTAGGCTAAAATTGCTCGGGTCCTGGGTATTAAGTAACAGGCAATATTCTTAATATTTATTATAAAACAAGCATATTGCTTGCCTCGACATCAAGTTATCCAAAAGCTAACTTGACTTATTGTATCTTATCTGCAAATAGCCTTTAAAATATATTCCTTTTTTAAATATAGCTTCCGCACTAGGGTTCTTACCAGTGTCGTGAAATACGTTACAAACAACACAATATACAAATAGTAAACAAAAACACCTAGATTCAGACCAATAATGAATTATAGATCACATAAATAATTGTCCCGAATGAGATTCGAATTCACAATACAGTGCGGCGGCAGCACAGAGGTGATCGCTTGACTGCTGTGTCATGCATGAAATCATATTAATTTTTTATATTGGATACACTACTTACAAGCATTTCCATACCTATATATATAGTGGAGAATTGCCAGATTGATTGTCTCATAGGATCGAAACCATAACGACTTAAAAACAACACACAGTACAATGACAAGAAGACAAGATAAACTATCGTGCGGTAACAAAACAAGACAATAAAATTCTTTGCTTAATTTGTTTGTAATGTGAGTTAAAGATACATACAATAGAACAAAAGCTCAGATATTATAGCAAGAATCATTAATCCCCCTTCCCGCTACTTATCCTTCCCACTTCCTTTCCTAAAGGATCGGCAACGCGCAAGTGATACCTCTGGTGTTGTAGGCGTCCATAGGCTACGGTGACCACTTAACATCAGTTGGGCCGTATGCTTGTTTGCCACCTAAGTAGTATACGTCCTCCGTGGCGCAGCGCTAGTGTAAATGTGGATGTACCTTTTCATCAGCTTATACATTTCAGTCGGTTTACTATCCACCAAGGCAGATAGACGGACGAAACGGGACTGTAAAATCTCAACCAAAGGCTGCATCCACATAATACCTAAATATACACGTATAAACATGCATATTGAATGACTTCCAACAATTTAAAAGCACAGCATTCAAACGTTTGCGTTCATACATTCACATTATAATTCGTATTCCGTACAGCTGTGAGACATTATTTTAAAATAATATTGTTTACTCTCAGCGGAGCGTTTCTCACGTTTGCCTGTTCATTTATATTACCATGTTTTGAACGTGTTTGTATACCTTTATACAACATAAATATATCGTGTTAAAATTAATAGTTTATAATTAAAATAAACACCTGTAGTTAAGGGAATTGTAATGATTTTAGAACTGTGATACACTTATTTAATGCTTACTAATATAATAAAGAACGTAACTCTGCCTGTCTGTCTGTTTTTGCCTCTTTACGGCTAAACCACGCAACGGCTTTGGATGAAATTTGATAAAGATTTTTTATTATTGATGTAGGTACCACGTGGGCGGTGTCGCGCTCAAAAGAGAGTTATTCTATAAGTAGTGAATATAAGTTGGCGCATCCGTGTGCTTATCTGTTCGATCGAGTTGCTAAGCAACAGAGGTGTGGCATAGTTATATTCATCACCTATATTTTGGTCCCAGAAGATTCAGAGCGATATTATCCATACATCCACACATACCAATGTACATATTAACTAGATATAGAAACTGAGGGTTTACTTTCACAATACTCCATGCATCGAGCCTACGAGCACAAACTCGCATTTCTTTCTTTTAAAAATACATCACCCAATAACGTTACAAGTAAATACTCAACCCAGGGTTATTACTACAAACTAATACTCAACGGACACTAAATACTAAGTGTATTTTGTGTCCGCGTCCAGTATTTACTGAGACAAATTATTTATGAATCATAGAATTAATACTGTCCCATGTGGAAATTAAACCCACTACGTGTAGAGTCGCGTGGTGGTATTGGCGAAGCGTTCTCACAAGCACTCGTTCTTACGCCTCACTAACAAAACAAGTTTTGAAATAGTTGGTTGGCGCAGTGTAAGTGAAATGATGAAGATGCATTTGTCGTGAAGTCATTGAACCTATTAATTACAAGTACCTACTGTCAAGATCCTGGGCTAACGAACCAACGTTAAAATGATAAAAAGGAATTTAAAAGTTTAAACATAAGCAAAAGATCTGATGAATTCGCGGTACACGGTGATTAAACTTGTCCGAGATAGAACATTAATACTTGATAACACAATTAATTTGAGAGTTCTCGAGGATGCGGTCACACTGCGAGAGAGAACCGCGGACAGCTTGAAGGCAACAAAATGAACAAATTTGTATTTTATTAAGTTTTAGAGATTTTCTGTGTAAGGTAGGTACGCAGTAAATCAATTGAACCTATGTATGTATTCAATCATTTGTTCAAGAGGTGATGGGTTTAACCATACACATTACACTGCCAGTTCAGCAAGAATGCTAGTATTATTTCTTTAAAATAAGACCTATTTGCTTTTTTATCAATTCAGGAACAGTCTTAATAAACAATAAAATTACTTCATCATAACTACTACAGCTAAAAAATATCCTGGAAGATGTTGTTTGAAGCAACCATATTCTTAAAGAGATATAGAAGTAATTACTCCTATTAAGCAAAAAAACATAGAGGTAAGTAAATGAATACCGAAAATTATAATTAATCGTATTACAATAAACGCAAACTAATCTTTGCTTCAATATTTCTGCCGTTTCTTGAGAAAATGTATAAATATAGTGAATACAATACATTCAAAATAATAAAAAAAATATTAGCTTATAAACACATATTTAAATACGTTGGAGCTAAGCCACGATGCACATATCAGTTCTAAAGTAATGCATTAAATATACCTACACAATAGTTATCGCTCCGATTCTATACTATTACCGATTGAGGGCTAAATGCGCTGTTCTCAGTATACCCTTTATAAAAAACTATTTTTATACTACTGGTACATACTAATACTACCATTGCTACAGTAGATTAGTTTAAATAAAACCCGCTACTCGCTAATAGCTGAGACAATAACCACATCCCAAAACTCGTAAAATTTTCAATTTGCCCGCTAAAGTTTTACCTGATAAACGTGAAGTTAGGTGCGTTAAAAGGAAAAGTATTTCGTAGATAAGACGAAGCGGTCCGTGTAATTATACCGCCGGTAAGGGGCGCTCGTATCGTAATACTTGTAATTTACTTACTGAGAATCGTCGTATCTGCTGATCTGAAAATTAAATGTACAACAGAGAACAGCTCGAATAAATTGGCTGAAGTCAAACGTGGTATAAGATTGCAGTTCGGCTTTTATTACAGCTAAGGAATAGAACTGTTTCAATCGATATCAAGGCTATAGCTTTTACCACCTATAATGGTAAAACCCTAAGCATACCTGCACTGCCTGTTGATAATGATGTCGGTACTATGAGATTCTAGTGTTCCATACTCAAAATAATATACGAGTTGCGATACTTATGTCTGTATTTAAGTCAGTATTTTAACCGCAGTTTGTATTGAGAAGTTATATTTTCGTAAAGATAATTGTAATCTGACATAGTCATAATAAACTGATATTACATATTTAAACTATACATAAAATAAGTTATATAGAATATGGTCAAACAGACACAATACACCCACGCAAATACAGATGGCCCTTACGGTTATTGAAGACGTGTTAATGAATTTTTCAGCATTGTATTCAACTCAATATCTGCCTTTAATTGTGTCTAACTACCGATTAAGGTCCCGGGTTAGATTGCCCATGGTACATTGTTATTATCAGTGTTATTTAAAATGCTAAAGCGGCATTTTCTTGTTACAATGTTGTGATGAGTCAATTAAAACAAAACGAAATCTTACCTACTAGAATTAATATTGGGCAACATTAATTGTGAAATAAGTTTATTCAACTTTAAAATTATGAAGATCTAAAAATATAAGACTCGTTTTAGGTTTGACTTAATTGTTATGCGTAAAATAATCCAGGTGGGTCTCGTACGATACAATAATGAGCGCGAATTCCTCCGAGTGCTATTTTGGTCACCCCACCTTTGAAACAAATTATATAGTTGTGTTTGTTTTTCGCGGAGATCGTTGGATTGCCATAATAACCTTGTGTTTATAGACAGCCATCACGCATTTCACTTATCATACTTTTAAGTACCTATGATAAGGCACATTAACCTTATCAAAAGTTTTTTGGAAAAGCTTCAATTCATAACCTACACCGTGTATCTTTTAAAGTGTATTGAAAAGCCATCTACCGCCTAGCTATGATTCTCATTTCGCGGCAGACTTTAGCAACATTCAAACAACGGACACAAACAACACCTGGAATCAGAACAACTATTTATTGATCCAACAACTTTCAGCTCAGTGGCAGTGGGGAGGCTACCACCTACCCACTACGTCATAATATATGTTCAGTCAAGTAATATTATATGAGATCCACTCTCCAAGAACCAAGGAAGCTGTCATTATAGAATTCGGCATTTGGAATTATAGAACGATAAAGCTATAAAGGATAAAGCAAAGTGACATCACTTACATCTAGTATTTTAATCATACTGGAGCAGCGCGACCTTGGAAGTACGTTTAACCTTTTTAAGGATATTCGTCCCTAGTATTAATGTTACAGTGAATTTTGTTTTGAAAAGGCACTAAATGGTGCAGATATGATATGACCCACGTTTAACAATGTCACAATCAAATAAGTGCTATTAAATGTTTTCAAATTTTATTTGTAGTCCATATTAATTGATGACAGTACAAGGTTAAGGGCTTATGCTACCACCTCCAGATAGAATTTATCTATAATATAAAAATCTCACCATCTCTCTTCTTTAACCTAACTTGAGTGAGACAGCATGCGATTTATCTTTAGGATAACTTTTACTTGTTAGTGGTAGAAGTGACCATAAATATTACAAAAAGTGCTACGACAGTAGCTTTTTGTTATACCTGTCTACGAAAACCGTAGAAAACCTCTCGTAAAATTCTCTTGTGCTACAAGATATGTATGTAGATGTTTCATAACATAATCCACAAACAGGTATGGTTAATAACTTTATGCTAGAGCTAACTTGTGCTACATTTAACACCGATCACTACATTTATTAAGTGAACTTGATTTCCAAATTGTTCAAACTCGAACTAGAATTTCTCGAATTGCACCACAATTGGCACGTAGGTTAAACCTGGGAAGAGATCCTGGGACGTGACGACTTCAAACATTAGCGTATATGTAACGGGATTACAGCGGCAGTCAAATATACCTAAACATCTATAAAAGGAAATGTTAGTTTCCCTTCACACGTTCAGATTGCCAAGCAACCGGCGCCAGTAGCCAATTTAATAATGAGGCGCCTGTCGAGTTATTTGCGCCGGCGCATATGAAAGCTCTAATATTTTGCTGTGCACTTCGTCACTGGGTAACCGTTAATTACCCAGTCTACAGAACGTAAGAAAATACTGGTTTATAGAAAGTGTTTGGCCATTTGTTAACTAACGATACACACAAATTTAAAGCTATATGAAGTGGGTTAAAGAATGGACTATATACCTACTTTACTTTACAATATTCGAGACGGAATGTAATTAAATACATTTAGCTAAGTAAATTATTTTCTACTAGCTGTTACCTGCGACTTCGTCCGCGTAGATTTTAACTAAAAAGTGTTTGTATCCGCGGAACCCTATTCTTTTCTAAAATCAAGGTAGCCTAAGTTACTCCTTATAACATCAGCTATCTGCTAGTGAAAGTCCCGTCAAAATCGGTCCAGCCTTTTCAGAGATTAGCCGGAACAAACAGACAGGCAGACAAAAATTCAAAAAATAGATGTTTTCGTATAGTTATATACTTTCATATGCATTAGATAAAAAGCTGTTATTTTGACATTACAAACAGACACTTAAATTTTATTTATTTGTATAGGTTTATTAATACTAGATTTTATCCGCGGCTTTGCTCGCGCAAATGTAGGTTAGGTTGGGTTAGTAATAGTACTTGTTTTCTGGATGAAAGGTTATGTCCTATAATCTTATATCCTATGCTGTATCCCAGACAAAGTGTGTTCCAAAATTTAATTATGATCGGTATAGCAGTTAAGGCGTGAAAGCGTAACAAACAAATAAACGAACTCACATTTGCGTATATAATATTAGTTAGGATTAGGATAAAAAACAACTACTGTATTCGATATTATTGCTGTGTCCCGTGGGATTTTACAAATATTTAAACAAATGTTCGCAAATAACGCCGAGAGTTCCTACATTTGTGGATTATACAATTTTTTGTCTCGTGTGTGGACCGAACCCATAAAATAAGAATTGAAATTGAGTAGGTGACTAATTAAACCACTGAGCTATCCGTGCAATCACGTAAATGTAACTTCGACTACAAAATATCAGAAACAAAAACCATATTTCATTCGCAACAGAAATAATCGTGTTATTTTAAAATCGCCATCTTCCAATTAGGGTGGGTTCGCAGTGCGCGTAAAAACATTGGGTGTACAGTCACAAACACAAATAAAGACGTTAAATTTAGAGGCGTGCGGTTCGAGCACCTGGCGCCGACGGCACGTGCCACTTTTGGGCTCCACTGTACACGGTAGATTGTTATAGAGCTGTTAATAAGATAGCTAATTTGAAAATAATTATAATAATAATAATAATAAAGAGTTTATTATTTTCTCTCACATAGAAACATACATATAGTGGTAAATATATAACAGATGATGCAAACATGTAGTAAGACAATCGGGGACCGCCCTACAATCCCCAACAGGCCCCAGGTAGACGACCCCAGTGCACTCCCACCGTTCGCAGAATATGCGAACGGAGAGAGAACCAGCGATCTAGTCCCCAAAACCCGTCTGGAGATTGCAAGACGTGCCCTTACACTGTGTACAATACATGAGATGATGAATTGTTTCTAATATGAGCTCAGCTGAAGCGCCTGTTAGTGGGATAAAGTGAGATGAAGTCCATAAAAATATTAATTACACTAAAGAAACCGTAGTTGGATTGTTGTATATATTTATTACGCGTTTAAAAAAGTAGTAATTGAAAGTTAAATTTATAAACTAACTTTGGGAAAATAGAAGGAAATCAAAAAATTAATCAAATTATCTTTCCGATATACGTTACTTAAAACTGAAGCAAACTGCGTAGTAGCATTTTTTTAAACTTCTTCTTCTTTTCGTGTGGTTAGTGGTCAACCTGTTATCAAGAGTTGTTCAAGCCGCCCGTAGGCCTCTGACATGACTTAACGACTGCTATCAATTTGACAACAACCGGGACCGACTTTTTACGTGCCCTCCGAAGCTAGTGTAAAATATATTTTTTTATAAATAAGGCATAAATGATACATATCTTATTCTATTTATTACCAGGCGCATGTAAACTTATATTAACGCATATACAAATTAATATTATAGCTGTTGATAATAACTGATGATTATCATACATGCGCCCGTAACAATCGAATTGAATTACTATGTTCACTTCATTAATTATAGCTAAAACTAGTGCCTAACTTTAAAAGTGTTAAGTAGGTCGAATATGTTTTAAGTTATACGACAAGTAACGTTAACATTACTATAATAATATTCTATCACATACACACAACACCATCTAGCCCAAACTAAGCAGAGCTTGTACTATGGGTACTAGACAATGGATAAACATACATATATACTTTTTTTTTTTTTTTAGATACATATAATACATAGAAACGCCCAGACCAAGACAAACAGCCATGTTCATGCACACAAATGTTTGACTTTTTTGACTGCCTCGATGGCGTAGTGGTGAGTGTAACCGACTGCCACGCCTGAGGTCGCGGGTTCGATTCCCGCACAAGCCAAACATTTGTGCGCATGAACATGGATGTTTGTCTTGGTCTGGGTGTTTCTATGTATAATATGTATGCATTTACAAAAAGAAAAGGTATATATGTATGTTTATCCATTGTCTAGTACCCATATTACAAGCTCTGCTTAGTTTGGACTAGATGGTGTTGTGTGTATGTGGTAGAATATTATTATTATTTATTATTATTACTTGTGCGGGGATCGAACCCGCGACCTCATGAATGGCAGTCGGTTACACTAACCACTATTCCATCGAAGTCTAAGGCCTTACTCTAATATAATAATAATGATAAACGTTTATTTTCAGATTTTAAATCCATCCGTAATAAATAAGTAATGTCAAGAGAGTCATCATTAGCAAAACATTTTATCACATACACATATTTGGTTAAAGATTCATTTATTCTCAAAAAGAACAGCTACAGTTCACTTATATTGAGATTCTATATAATGTTAGTGTGTTCTATAAAATACAGTCTGAGTTAAGTTAAGGTAAGAGATGATAGATTAATAATTTTTTGTGACAAAATCCAGAATAAGTTTTTTATACATATAATTATCAAAATACATTTAATAACAAAATAACTAATAATAAATAATTAGAAAGTAACATTAAATAAATAATTGATAATAAGACTACTAAAAAGTTATGGCACATAGAGTAAATGGCAATCAAACGACACCATAGGGTGCTGACCTGCGTTTAGGTAGGTAGGTACGTGAAATAATAAACGGTTTACTAAAAAATGGTAACGGTGGTATTATCAGCTCAACGCGTGTCTATCGACACTCTAAATACCGCCAGTGTATTTATTCCGGTACTTTTACCGGGAACCGGTCGCCGGCTAACTTCTTTCAAAGTCCTACGTACAGATGTTATTATTTGCACGACCAATTGGCTATTGTTTTTCTTGCCGACTATACACTTTTATTTGTTTGGTTGAATTAATTTTTGTAAATTTATTTTTAATTGTTTATTTTCGGTACGCGTAAAGGTTCCAATTTAATGCAACACCTTATTGGACTAAGTACGTTTTGATGTATTTTTTATTAAAGTAGCGAAATATCGGCTGTACAAAAGAAACATTTTACAAATACAAGAGCTACGTTGCCAATTATTTTGTGACGGAATGGATGAGCTGAATGGGTTGAAGAAGATACCCATTCACAGAAGCCTTAAGAGTAGTTGCAGTGATACTGAGTGCTCCTCTTATTCAGTAGGGCTTAACCCAGTGAAAAAGAGAAGCTCGATGATTCAAGCATCTATCTCTACACTTCCTTTCCTTTCATCCTATCTTTAATTCTGTTCCTTTTAGAACAGCGCCATGAGATTGGATAATATCTTTACTACTGTAGTAGTTCCATCCAATACCAGTGATTGGTATTGCAAGTGGTCTTAGTCTAGAGTGACCGCCAAGAATGTCACATTATGAAAAATTCAATACATTAGCAACTCGCCTACATCCTCTCAGAAAGAAGGTTCTGTATTATGTCTTGATTCATATTTTTTATCACATCCGTTTCTACGTCTCAATCCATTCTCTCTTTTCTTTTATCTCTCAATTCTCTCAACAAAAATGTTAACGAACATCAATGTTTTGTTCCCAGCAGCTAAAAGCAAACCTTGATTAATCTGTCTGTTTTATTGCGTAGTACTTATCAAGTTTATTTTTTAAATACGAATGTTTTCCGAACACATTTCGATAGCGAAGGCCAATTTTAATGAAAACCACGCTAAACCATCTTTGCAAAACATATTAGAGGGTATAAGTGTATACGCTAATACGAGTGCACAGCCTTACTCTTATAATGCAATGAGATGACAAACTGAAACCACCAGAGAGGGATAAGATTAAGGTAAGGCAGGCTCTACTGCTATTGTGCTTGCTAGATGAAACATCGTCAGCTTTCTAAGTTTGGGCTACTAAGTTTTTCACGATTTATATTTTTTTACATTTATTAGCTATATTAAGAAGTAATTGTTTTAAATTCTGCGTCCTTCGTCTAGTGGCATATAATAGGCTTCGTCTAAGTGCTAACCTTCATTGCAGGTTTTTCCATGCTACATTTTTATTTCCTTCTTAATAATATATTTTATGTAGTTAATTGATGTTTCCAAAAATTGTATGCTTATTTTTATAGAAATAAAGGTTTTTGACTTTGACTTTAACATTATGGGTTTTCTATAGGGAAAGTTATAGTAGCAGCAGCAGGCAGCTAGGCTTACTGAGGAGTTGTTAGATTCGTCTTTTAATATTAGTAGGTAATGGCATATTTTATATAAATAATGCCAACGTCAGCAGTACCTTTTGCCATTCTTTCAACTTTTTTTTTACACAATTAAAGTGGCAAACAAGCATACATACCTGATGGTAAGTGGTCACCGTAGCCTATGGACGTCTGCAACACCACAGGCATCACTTGCGCGTTGCCGACCCTTTAGGGAAGGAAGTGGGAAGGAGAAGGAGCGGGAAGGTGGCAATAGGGTGATTGGGCCTCCGGCACCCTCACTCACAACGAAACATAACAGTAGGAATACTGGTATTTCACGTCGATATTCTGTGTGAGGGTAGTCCTTCCCCGGTCGAGCCGGCCCATTCATGCTGAAATCAGCGAGGCTCTACTATGCATATTTTGCAGTTGGACTATGCATATTATCGGCCTCTATGGCGTAGTGGTTAGTGTAACCGACTGCCACGCCTGAGGTCGCGGGTTCGATTCCCGCACAAGTCAAACATTTGTGTGCATGAACATGAATGTTTGTCTTGGTCTGGGTGTTTCTATGTATAATATGTATGTATTTACAAAAAAAAAGTATATATGTATGTTTATCCATTGTCTAGTATCCATAGTACAAGCTCTGCTTAGTTTGGGCTAGATGGTGTTGTGTGTATGTGGTAGAATATTATTATTATATTATTATTATTATTATGCATATTTTTCAAATTTAGAGCTTGTTGTAAACACGGCTCGCTTTAACTATAGGTGCGCTTCTGTATTAAATGACAACTACCGTTGGACGCAACCACACTATAACTAATGTGCTCTATTAATTGCCTAGTATAAATTATGTAAGTAAATCAACTATATTTTATGAGCTGTGTCTGTACTTTAGTGGCTAGTAAAACGCTACATAGACTTTTACTTCACTAAGTCGATTTCCCGAAAGGAATTTTCTTTACGACCTAAATATTAATGATGATGGACATTTACACCGATTATTTTCGTTACCACAGGTTTTTAGGTGTAATAAAGTCATTTGGATGTTACTGTCTGAGTATTAAACCCTCTGTGATTTTAGTGTTCTGGGTATACGACGTTTGGGATAATAATTTTAATATCAAATGTGTATGTACATCGAATTTGACGTAAAACAGTGCCATGAAACTCATTGGTCTTGTGGCTAAAGTTTGTGTTGGTTCCTGGGGCTTATTAGGTAGTACGGTAGTACGTTCGATTCCCGTATGGGAAATGTTATTGGTATTTTATGTTTGATAATTTTGCTGGGATCATAGCTGCTGGGAAGTACTTCAAAAGTCGGGAGTCATATGTCTAAAAATAAATCGTCCCATATTTAAGTAACCATAGACGATTATTATATTCAACAGATTTCAACAACAGCTTATATGATTATTGAAAATAAAAATCACTGTTATTTATGTTATGTCTAAACATTTTAATACGTTCTATATTTGCTTTCCCTTGATGGTGGAGTTGCTTGTTAGCAGCCATGATAACAGGGAGACTATAACATTTAATTTGTATAGTTTCGGCAAAATATAAAATAATTAAAGAAATTTGCAACACAGGCATTTGAAAGTAGGTGCATTTGTCATAGCCAAAAATCATAGAAAGCTTGCTTCCGATAATACAAACTCAATCTCCAATAACTCAAATCGAAAGGAGTCTACAATATATTTAATCAATTGTTCCAGCTTGTGTAGCAATGTGTATGAAGCTCATTATTCCTTGAAGACGTAAACCTACAAAGTAGAAAACATGAACAGTACTCCATTGTATTATCTACGACTGGATATTTTTAGATTTTAATGGAAATAATCATGCTTAACCTACCTGAAAATAATAGGAAACCATTGGAATCCTGGAACCTTTCTTAGTAATACCACAAAAGTAACTTTAATCAGCCAGTTACAAGTTATATACTAAAACAATTTGTTGTGTTATCTTTTACTTTGCTCAACGTGATTTTGTGGAGTAAAGATCAGAAGCCTCCGAAACAAAACCAATACTGTAAATTGATCAATTCTAAAGACCCTATCCCGAAAGAAATCTATACTAATATTATAATATTAGTATAGATTTCTTTCGGGATAGGGACAAAAAAACTCTTCAGCTTTATAAAGCTGAAGAGTTTTTTTGTTTGTTTGAACGCGCTAATCTCAGGAACTACTGGTGCGAATTGAAAAATTATATTTTTGTTGGGTAGCTTATTTATCAAGGATGCTATAGGTTATATAACATCACGCTACGACCCACGGGAACGGCGCAGTAATCATAAACGCGGGTGAAACCGCGGGTGCATCTAGTTTTAAATATAAATGTTGACTCATAATCACTCATAAATGTTGACTCAGTGCAACCTTTTGCCATAGTGGGTACCAATGTTGACTCATTGGTACCCACTATGGCAAAAGGTTGCACTTGTTTGCGAGGGATCATGTGGTTGTGGATGGCAATCCTAGGTGAAGCAAAGCTAGTTTGGTTTATATTATCATCGTAAAACGTAGAAACGTAGGCTATTGGACGCTCTATATCACATAGTAACTTAAAATGCCTAGCGTAATGTGCGTTTCAATACTCCACTTACACCTACAAAAATATATACAGATGTAAGTGCGTAAATTTTAAATATGCGCATGTAACAAAAACTAGATGACTACCGAAAATAAAATATGTATTTACCACAAATTACGACACTGTGACAACAAAAATAGAAAATAGAACACATGAATTATCTATTAAACCAATGATATACCTAGTAATTCGCCAGTTATCAATTTTTGATGACGTTTACCGTAAATACGAATAAATGTTACTCTGAAAAACGTCATTGAAACTCACTTGATTATACAAGCTATAACTGCTTTATACTTAGAAATTGATGCGAATATAAATTGCTCGTTGCATTTGATTCAGTTATGCTAGAACACCTAAGTCAACTGATCGTGTATAATGCTAAATACACGCACCGGCTTATAGACTATCACGGTACGGTTAGTGAGGGCTGGCAGAGAGCCAAGTGCACGGCTATACGTTACTGGTCGCAGGTAACGCCCGGCGTGCCGTGCTGCGTTTACACACGATTGTAGAGTGGAAATATTGAGATTATCTTTCAACATAGCTAGTATTTATTATCTATTATTAGGAGAACTATGCAAATTTTCAACCAACAAGGTCATCGCTAACTTCATCCTAAAAGAGGTAACTATGTCTTTTTTATTGACCAGAGGCTCATGAATTAAAAGCATATCAGTGAATTTTCTAAGGTCTACGAAAATATCGAATACGCTTACCGCGATCCATTGCGCTATACATTTGCATATAGTTCCGACGTTTACGCTTGATAAGTTGAGCGTATTTACTGGAAGGGCACGTTTCAATGCTATATATTCAGAAAACATTAACTTAACTACTATTCTTATAACAGTCTCTCTTTCTTTATTCATAAATTCTTCAGAACAAAGATGGATGCCCGCACACTTATTTGCTACTCCGAGTATGCTCTCTATAATTATGGAATCTATTTAAAATAAATAGTTATAGTATATGTAGGGTTTCACAAGGTCCATGTTCAGGTGCACACTTGCACTGTAAATTGAAAACCTAAAACGACTATTTTCTCTACTCTCTAGAGAACTGGTTCAAGTAGATAGAGTCTCTCAATACAACGCTGCTGATCTGTTGTATGCGATAAAACGCAGGTATTTACGGTCGGCGTGCGCTCTATTGTTTCAATATCGATCTGGTTATCCGCTTCTGTGTACTTGATCATTACGCATTTTCATACCTATAATACGGATTCACCTGAATAATCAGATAAAGAGCATTGTTTTGTTGTTCAATGTATTGACTTTAACATTACTGTGAAAATATAACGTATTACCTACTATATATGAGTAATAGTATGATACATGTAATATAATAAATATTATAATGAACTAAAGTAAAGTAAAGGAATGAAAATAAATGTAAGCAAGACGAAAGTAATGGTATTTGAAAAGGAAGAGTGCGTGACGATGTGTAATATTATGATTGATGGAGAAAAAGTGGAGCAAGTGAAAGAGTTTGTATATTTGGGTACTTTGTTTACAAGGGATGGTAAACATGACGGAGATATTGAAAGGAGAACGATTGCTGGCAACAAAGTGAATGGAGCCCTACGCGCTTTTATGAACAGTCGAAATGTATCCGAAAAGGCACGTTTGGCTGTTCATAGAGGACTATTAGTGCCCACACTTATGTATGGAAGTGAAAGTTGGGTATGGCAAAAGAAGCATGAGAGCAGAATAAATGCTGTAGAAATGAGAGCGTTGAGAAGCATATGTGGTGTGACTCTGAAAGATAGAATAAGAAATAGTGTGATTAGAGAGAGATGCGGCATGAAAGTGGATATAGTTACAAGAATAGAAAAGGGTATGTTAAGCTGGTTTGGACATGTAGAAAGAATGGACGAGGAAAGACTGACTAAGAAAGTTTATAAGGCTAGTGTGAATGGAACAGTCGCAAGAGGAAAACCTAGGCGAACGTTTCTCGACCAGATCGGAGGCGTCCTGGACAAAGGCCAGGTTAAGAGCTCCTTGAACCGACGGGCGTGTATGAGGAATGTGATGAAAGTGAATGAAGCCAGAGAAGTGTGTCAGGATCGTAGCAAATGGAAATCCGTAGTCTCTGCCTACCCCTCTGGGAAACAGGCGTGAATCTATGTATGTATGTATAATGAACTATAATATATGTAAATGATTACCTTACGTAGATTATCGTAATTTGTAAAAAATTACGCTAACACAATGTGCTTAGTGATTAGAAAAATAATTTGAGTAATTCTGGTTTGGCTATACTTACTGAATATTTTCATAATAACAGTAGTTACTTAATTTTGTAGCAGAAGAATAGTTACATACATCAGTAGCTCACTTCTATCTTCTATGTGCAATCTAGAATAACAATTAATTATTTGCAATGCATACGTTTCAAGTTCAACGCCTTAGACAATAGCTCTATACCTCAATATGGTCAAGTTGCCCTTTATTACGACTAACAGTGATACTCTGAAAATACTATCTTATTCAGATCCATTACACTTTACAAACATCTAATAATTTGTTCGTGCAACAAAAGGCCAAGCGCTGTTTAGTTATTGTTTAGCACTAAATGAAAACACGCCGCAATTCGTATTTTCATTTGTTGTTGGAGCACAATATAGAAAAATGCATGCGACCAGCAAAGTTGGCATATATTACTATCGTGCCTTACTGTTGTATTACATGTTTTATTTTGCTAATGTAAACCCAAATTTGCTAACCAAAAGCGTGGCTCTATACATAACATTATATACAAAGTTCCACCATATAATATTAACATGTAACACTAACAAAAACTAGAATGACGTCCATCATAAATATTCATACTAAAACAGTGAGTCACTCATACACAGTACCATTAATTCCCTCACCGTGGTGTAAATCCAATCAGCATAAATTCAGCGCGGACGGCGCGGGCGCAGGAGAGGACGACAGATGCCGTGTAATTGTTCCTGTGACAATTTTTTGTGAACACCCCCTAATGTGTGATCGAATCTGTTTAAAACAGCTACGTTAGGGTGGAGACGGACTTTTGGTATATTGACTTTCATTAATACACATTAATCACCCCAGCCATGTCATAATTGTAATGATAGAGTTGTACATAATATCGTGTGCCAGCAACTTCCTTCAATATTAAAATCATTTTATTATTCTGGTGACCCATAACACAGATTACCAGAATAATGAAATGTAATATTTTTCCATTTTAAATTCCTATAGGTACCTATTTCGGCCACCAGTCTCTCACAAATGTCTTGTGCTATTTACATTCGATTAAGCCATAATACTTTATTAACATTTGTGATGAAACAATAAATTATTTAATTATTATAGATAGTATGCAGCGATAGCTCAGTGGGGAGACCAACAGACTGCAATGCCGAGGGCCTCGGGTTCGAACCCACGTCGCGCACCTCTTGACTTTCGGAAGTTAAATGACTTTTCGAAATTATGTGCGTATTGATTGACAATTATCGCCTGCTCCGTGCCTCGGAGAGCACGTTAAGCCGTCGGACCCGGCTGCCATGAACATCTATGGCAGTCGTTATTGGGCAGTCAGTGCCCTCTTATATCCTGACACTGGTCTAGCCTTAGGGTATCGTTAGCCTTCGGGTTCCGGAGGTCAGGTGGCAGCCGCTCCGCGTAAAAACTGATATCCAGTCAAATCCGGTTAAAATAGAAATCCGACCCCAAGTGACTTGGGAATAATAAAGGCTAGGGAGAAGATTATAGATGGTATGCTATTTGCATTGATTTTCATTTATCTACTAAGAGAAAATGTTAATAAAGCATACAGCATGTATCAAAGTGGTGATCATACAATGGCCGTCAGTACTTTTTTTTATTACTTTGATGGTTTCTTTATAACTATCATTGTACTTTGACATACTAAAATTAAACCTTCTTAGAGAGCTTTTCAAAACACCCTCTTCCCTATAAGTACAGAGATGCGTAGCAAAGAAACAACTACATAAGTTAAGATTCAACTTATCCCGAACTGATTGCATTCAATATTGCTGAAAATGAGCAGATCAATAAAGTGGCAAGAACTAAAATTTATTTATGAGTGACAAAACAAATACTTCCTAATTTTTTTTTAATCTATCTCTCTATCCGTAGCCTATCTATAAATCTTCAATAGGATAGCAAGTGCAGGTGCAGTGTATCTAGATATGCTTTAAATGTTGCGCTATTCCGTGTGACTGTATCTGTCGTATATCACGCACATAACCAGATACGTCACTGATGATAAAATGAGGATAAAAATAAAATGATTATTTCTAATCTTTCATAAATATCTGTCTCCATTTTTAGTTAGCTAGCATCCCCACAACAAACGCAGGGGAGCGGTGTACTCAGGTGTCGAATCGCGACCGTGCAGAGTATGTGAGCACTGGCCCTTGTATTATACGAGCGATCAATTATATTGCGTAGGTTAACTTTATGGAAATGTTTAGTCCTTTGGATGCTTCCATATAAGGAGCCTAAGCAAATAATCTGAAATTATTCTATGGACCGCATACAGAATTCAACTATTATTTTAACTAATATTTTATTTTATTTTATTTAGTAGTATTATCATATTTTATTCAAATTATAGTCTAGTTTAGTGATCAACTTTTATTCCTGGTCTTACTGATGAGGACAGTGAGACATAAAACGCGATATTTTTAATATTGGTGGTTGGGATGCCAGCATACTGCTGTATATCTCGATTTGCATGGAGTGACCACCAACTGATAGCTTAAACCGACGTCAGAATACTTAAGAGTGCTAAGCTTTCACATCGATTGTCATAGATATTCATAACGAAATTATCAGAATTATCTTAGAGACTAAAAATTAAATCAAAACAAAAATCACTATTTCACCATAAATGTCAAAATCATGATTGCGTTTTGCGCTTTGTGGTTAGCTTGGGTAATGTTACATATTATATTTTTCATAATAAAGGGAATAAGGCATTAATATTTTTTCAAATCGGACTAGTGGTTCCTAAGACTACCGCGTGCAAATATACAATCTATTTAGCCTAAACTAAAGACTAAAGTTGGGATCTTTCAGGGTGCCTACAATGTAATAATTGGAGTTTCAAAGTATAGTTAGTAATTTAAGTAATTTAAATGTACACTTACAATATTATATTTACAATATTCGGTATAAGTTCCACGCACCCTAACCATTCGTATAAGGTATTGATGAAACAAGGGTGGTATTGCACAGGGGTGGTTTCATCCCCTGCACCGAAACTCTTTGATGTGGCCGCCGTGACCGTGAAAATGTGACGTCGATTCATTTCAGACATATTACCGGATTTGTAATTGCATTTAAATTGAGGTCTTTGTGTGTATCTACTGACTTTTTTCATGTATGTACATGTGTTTACAGTTATGTATATAAATGTTTTCTCGTTGATATATTCTTAAAAGGGGGAAGGCAGAGGTGTTTAACACCAAAATTTCGCGGGCTATGCTTTTTATTCCTCATTTAATAAGCGAAGATCTATTGCTATCTATTGGTTTACCAGATTTTGAGCTGATATTTAGAATTTCTTTACGATCTTACGTTCAGCCATATATATAGCTGCAAATGTATGCCGAGACAATACTGTTTTTAATTAATTATTATAACCATTCCTCATTAAATAAGCAATATCCTTGTTGAGATACGAAAAATTCAATTGACAAGTCAAAGGCTTAAAGTCAAACACAAGGCTTGCTTTTTAGACATTTTGAAATGTTATTCGTTTTTGGTTCATAATTAGTTTGTTGTAATAGATAGATTTTTAAACGGTTTACCGTCGTGACTGTTTATTTATTATTTACTAGCTTTTGCCCGCGGCTTCGCTCGCGTTAATTTAGAATTTGACAATCATTCGGGTTGTAC
Organism: Catocala sponsa; assembly: GCA_963564715.1. Classification (NCBI taxonomy): domain Eukaryota; kingdom Metazoa; phylum Arthropoda; class Insecta; order Lepidoptera; family Erebidae; genus Catocala; species Catocala sponsa. The sequence goes on from OY751334.1 coordinate 7,564,652, forward strand.
TCTGCTTGTAATATTATATAATAATATAATTCAATCATGATTCGAAAGACACGTGGCGCCATCTATTATCATAAGAACGTTATTGTTTTCCTCGGGAACAGTAATTTTTTTCGGGATGAAAGGTAGTCCATGTCCATTTCTGTACACTTGACAACGTATATGCAAAATTTTAGAATGATTGGTTCAGTGGTGTAGGCGTGAAAAAAGTGTTGTTTAGTCTATTCTAATCCTTTGAGAAGTAGATGGATCCTAAAGTGCGCGCATATGCGTGATAGCATTACCGTCATTATTTTATTGACTACCTCACATATGGGATTGATTATAAATGTAACAAGCAGTTTTATCGTAGAATTTTATGAAGGAGTATAAGTATACAGGACAGTGTACAATGTATTATACCCAAATTGATTCTATATTTTATAGGTAACTAATAAAAAAAATACACATACCATTTGGACAACTCCATAGCCTATTTATATATCAGACTGTTTTGGAAATCCATTAAACATCGAACAAGACCCGTCTGTAATTAACCTAATATAAATACTGTAATTGTCCCACAAACGATTCAACATTGTTTCACTGATTTAGTGGAGACAATAGAGCGCAGTTAAATACCGCCACTCTTTTTATTTCATTCCCACATCAAAGAAGTGCCTCATTAAGAATATCTTCCATCTCTCTTTATGCTTCTCAGAAGACGATCCTAGCCATTGTTCATAAGTGTTCCGGCTGTTTGTCCTATGGACATCATTTGTCAGGCCAATTAGCATAAGGAATGTTTTCGTAGTTAGCGATTAGTCTTGAAGACATTCCTTGAAATGTCTTTTTGGGTGTCACTTGCGATTTGTCGAAGCCAGTGCTGTGAGTTTTGATACATTGCTTACATCTGCCTGTGGGAGAAAATGTAAATGCATTTCTTGGTAAGGTGCGATTTGTTATGCAAAGGTAAGTTATTTATACAGATATGAAAACATTAGTATAAAATAAAGGTTATAGAAGGTGATACCGATTACAGTACGTGGTAGAGTATGACGACTATAGCATTATTTTTCCTAAACAAATATAAATAATTTGGTAACTATTCGTGTAAAATGATTAAAAAGAAAGACGATTATATCAGTATTTGGGAAAAATATTAAATCTATTTACAGGTCACAGCTATCCTACCACTGGGCATGGACCTCTTCTCAGTATAATAAAGGCATAATCTGCTCCGCAAATTAAATCTATGGCTTAAGATTATATTCACATTTTTTCAATTATTCCTTCCAGTTATTTTCATAACAAATTTCATCAAAGTCGGTCAGTAGTTTTGCCATGAAAATGTAACAAACAAGTATGAATTATCATCATAATGAATAAAAAATTCTAAACCTATGTAGTACTCTACAATACATGGTAAAATTTTATGATAACTATAAATAATATTAATTTTACATAAGTAAATAAACGAGCTGTTGAAAATTGGTTGTAATAGACTTCTGTCCTGATTTTATAGGTGTGATTATGATATGGAATATAATATACATTATCCTATTCCTCGATTTATAATACACTGTGTATATAGTGTGTTATAAATTTATAGATAATTTTCTAAAGTATATTTAATTTTCAGTTCATTATTTATCACACATCAAGACATGCACTCGCCGCACAGGAAGAGGAAGCAGCCACGATATCATTTAACGTCGCAGCCATGCTACGTTGGAAATCACACTTCATTTGCATTCTCAATCACACAAATTACGCAAATTTAACTATTAGTTAGTCACATTTGCAATCATTTTAAGATTTGACCTTTCTAAATAAACTTTTCTTATTGTTATAGCGGTATGTCTGCGGTGAGGAAGGTATTCAAGGCTCTATAAGGTTCGGTTCCTATACCAAGAAATGAGTCGTTTAAGCTACAGACAGTTCAATTTCGACATATTTTTCATAGAAACTGTGTCAATATGTCCGTATGTAACCGAGCCTAAGAAGGCACCGTTCTGGGAACGGCAAACCAGTGTTCTCTCATGCATTGACATAGTAGCAACTTCTTTTTGCAACATTAAACAATTGTGAGATTCCATGCAGGATTGAAAAATCACGAGAAGTGTACCTAATATTGCCAGTTACGCTATAGCGATCGCTTGTCTTTACACAATCTCCATCCAGGCTGTGAGCATAACAGATATAAAAAAAGGTATTTAAAAATATACCTACCAGCTCCTACAGTGGTTTAATTATACCTAATTTATCGTATTATAGATAAATTTATACGTATGCAATTTTAGTCATTTTCGTAGTTTAAAATTTTTACTTCAGGTTTTTGACATTCATCATCATCATCATCATCATCATCATCAGGCTATAATAGTCCACTGCTATATGATGATGATGAAAATTTTTACTTCAGGTTTTTGACATTAATTACTCGTAATCGAGGGTGTTTACAGATTTTGAAGCATCGGCAAAGTTACAAAGTTCTAGTTGGACAATAATAAACGTGAAGTTTGGAAGTGTTTTTCGTGGCTTATCTTACTCGTATCAACCTATATAAAAATCTAGAACTCTTTATTACCTTTTTTTTATGCCCTGAAGGCACCTAACAGAAAGTTGTAATCACTACTTCGTAGGAAACGGATTCTTAATTTATTTAAGATGCCTTGCGCATTAGGATCCTTGGCTGTATAAAGCATGCCTTTAGAAACTAAAAACAGCGAATCGCCAAATTCAGAACAAATAAGTTTTTATTCTTTTGAATCCAAAACAATTGATACATTAGCATCGACTAGGTGACTACCAAAATTACTATTGTTACATGTTTACCGTCGAAATCATTCAATACTAGTTTCGTAATAGAATCACATGCCACAACAGCAATAACGCATTACCATCTGTACTCGATGGATACCAAGAAGACGAATGTACGACGCACTTGTCGCTTGATTAATAAGCTTAATTACAGTTGAATGTTGTCTGTTACTGATGCGGTATTGCTTCATAGTGATTTAGTTGGCCGAATGCGTGGTAGAAAGGTAGATACGTAGGTCGTTAGAGGTGAGCGAGATGTTTATTGGTAATCAATTGAATAAATAAATGTGTATTCAGCTAAATTAGGTTACAGTAGTGGATATTTACCTACCGCGTTTAAATTAATCTTAGGTAACATTATGATTAATATAGTATAATGTATTACTAAATATTTCTTTTAAAAAAGACCTATCCTATCTATCTGTTCATTTTGTTGTCCTTTTCTCTTTCTTACTTTTCTCCCGTTTGCTTAAAAGATAGTTAAAAGTTCTAAAATATTACATTGAAATTAAGGAAACGATATTATACAATGAGTAAGAGGAACTCATTGACTGCTGTAATAGTATAAACTATTGGGTCATTTAAAAGATGTTTGCGTCGTTACTTAATTGACGCTCAGCGGAACTTAGGACTGACGAACATAAATGCGTCCTTCGTTTAATGCAATGCCTTATATCGATGACGCATTGTATGAAATGCATGACCTTCTAGCCTCATATATTGGTAGCACCGTTGGTCTATATAATTATGTATGTGTGTACCTGTGTCACGCTCGTCGTGTGAGCGCATGATATTATAATATATTAAAATTAATTTTATTCAGTCTTATCATTATGTATTATTATTTTTACCGACTTCAAAAAAAGGAGGAGGTATTCAATTCGTCTGTATTTTTTTTTTTTTATGTTTGTTACCTCTTTACTTTCGACTGGGTGAACCGATTTTGATGATTCTTTTTTTATTTGAAAGCTGGTGCTTCCCGTGCGGTCCCATTTAATTTTGATCAAGATTTGACCATTCGTTTTCGAGTTATACTTAATAATGCGTATCTGGCTACATTGATGATGTTCTCATATTTGGCAAGGTTCACTAAAAACCGAGAAATAAACAAAATTTTAACAAAAAAGAAAACCGACTTCAAATAAGAATATTCTAAAACTTAAAATGCACTAAAAAGTTAATAAATAATTGCATATTCTTATGAATAATTAAATTATTGTTATTATTGGAGTCGGTGTCATCCAAGGTAGGTTTGTAACTAATTAAACATGAGATGTCTTACTATAATCATAACATACATTGGCATGCACAATTACACACATAGACGCAGCACGCGGCCCGCGGCGCTGGTAGCTGACACCGACTCCAAAAATAACAATAATTTAATTATTCACTAGAATATGCAATTATTTATTAACGTTTTAGTGCATTTTAAGTTTTAGAATATTCTTATTTGAAGTCGGTTTTCTTTTTTGTTAAAATATTGTTTATTATTTATTTTTTATATAATTTTGTGTTGTGTGATCTGTGTGTTAGGTATATTATCTGTGCCTGTGTGTAAAGTTGATATTATTCTGTTTATATATATATATATATATATATATATATATATATATATATATATATATATATATATATATATATATATATATATATATATATATATATATACATATATATATTCTTTTCTTTGATTATATTTTAGATGGTTTACATCCGTGAATCACTAAAGGACCCAGTTGAAAACCAGCGTCAGGCTTTCGTCTGACACATGCTGTACTGGGCCCTATTTGACACTACAGTTGACACTTACTTCATATGTATTTTGTTTATTTTTTTGTTTTGGTTTCGTTTCGCTAAGTTTATTTTTGTATCTATTTCTTTTTATTTTATACTTGTTAATATGTGTTTGTGGTATGTGTCAAATAAATAAGTTTTCTTTCTTTCTAACTGTGCTACAACAGTGAGTGCCATTCACTCAGTATTTACATCATAATTATTATTGTTATAATTTTTAAAGTGGAAAATAGATAAATGAAGCAAGCTAATACTCGTAAGTATTTATTTAGTTGCTGAGATCGTTAATTCAGTGCCAGTATACACAAAAAATAATATTTTTTGCATAATAACACTTTTAGCCTATTATTTTTATTAATATTTAAATCTCGAAAGACCCTCCGCGACCTGTGTTTCTATTTTGGTTATAATTCCCGAACACACTTAATGTACGAAAAAATATGGCCGTCAATAGTGCTCCACTCCATAAAACTTTTCTCTCACAATACTTTAGTATCGATAAAAACATCTCCCCTTCAATAAATATAATAAATCATTCTCAATACTGTATGTATATCGCGATTTTATCGACACCAATAACTGTTTTCGCCAAACGCATCGTTTTTACAACGGCATACAAACAAAGTTACAACTAAACACCGTGAAAAAACGTTGCATCGACAAATACCTTTATTTTGTTGCAATAAGACTGAAAATTGCATGCTTTTTAGTTTTTTGAGAGTCTAAATTTAAGTTGGTAACCTTTTGTAATTGTCTAATACCCCCAGAGACGGTGCGTGGCTGTTCTATTAACATTTTAATGTATATAGGTGTAATCAGAACGTAAAAAGCTAATTTATATGCGTCTAGACGAAAGACCGCGAGTTGGAAGGTGTTTGTAATTGTCTCAAGACGCTTTCTGAGAAGTATTAAATGACATGGTGTCGATTTCGTTTTGAATCACTAACTTAATTTTCTTGTTGGTTATATCGTTATTTTTTTGCAATTTTGTTTTATCTTTGTTATAGACATATTGACAAACCTATTTTAAATCAATTGACTTCAGCAATGTTTTAGTTATTGACGTATAAATGGAAAATATAGTATAATTACGGATGATCATATTTTATAAAGTTAAGACAAGACTTATAACTCCTTGAAACTATAATATCCATCTCCGACTGGGATTGCATTTAGGTGTTGATGAATTTTTAAGAAGTCCGTCTCACTATTGTGACACCCAGATTTAAGAAAGACGTTACAAACATAAAATTACGAACGGACACCAAGTATAATCAGATTGTACCATCTGAGTATACTTTGTTTAACATCTATAATTTGCGAATCACTCTACTAATTGTTATATGTAGTATTTGACCTACAATACTCAATGCGGCGGTAGCGATTAGGCAATGCCTCTATATAATTTGTGCAGTATTTAAACTCATATAGTCATTAAATTAAAAATTTCTTCTGTTACATATATTATTTAAACTACTGAAATCACAAAACTTGGCTACGGAAATAAAAATGCAAAGCTTGCTCCATACACCGGTGAAATAAAAAACGACAACGTTATGTAGGTATCAGGTGGTTATCTTCCCACTAAAGTTATAAGCGTCTGCTCAGAGAAAGGGGTGCTTGTGATGCCCGCAAGCGGATTGCTAGAAGCTTGGTACTATTGGTGAGAATTTCGTATAACTTAAATAAGTGTTGGGCTGAATCAATAAATATACTACAATCCTTAGATTGGAATAACGACTCACCCTTTCGTGGGCATAATGCTATATGATTTTTCTAGAATAATCTTTAGTATTCGATAGTTGTATATGAGAAGCGCAATGCCATAGTATATGCCATATGGCATTCATAACTGAAAAACAATATGAAGATAATTCTATATTGTCATAACTTTGATTAGTATTTGATTTGATTATTTGAACAGTAGTCTAATACTAAATTTGACTTGTAAAATATTACAGATTCTTGCATTGTGCAGAGTGGTGTCAGATTTTAACAGACAAATTACACTACTTTACAGTACATCTGTTGCCAAAGAAATTTTAGCTGTTGCTGATTACATATGATATGCTATTTTCAAATATATAATTAGAAAATTTTTATCAGCTCTAGTTTCTGAGTTTCAGCTATGTAGGTATAAAACAGGAAAAAACATGTATTTACTAAGAAAAACTTTACTAAAACAAATAATTAATCATTGAGTTCTAAAAAACTTCGTTTTAAAGCTCTTCTCTGATGTGTAGACTTTGGAAAATTACGTATCAGAGACCAACAATAGTTAGACATCCTATTCGTATCACAGAAACCCTGATAGCGCTCTTCCTTGACGCGTAAGTCCTGATGCATACGCTCTCCCTGCTTTTCGCTTATATCTCCTAAATTTTCCGGAAACCTGTCCAGGTGACTATGGAGGAAGTGGAGTTTTATGCTCATATAGCACCCCATATTTTTTAATTGTAGCAGAAGGTCTTCTAAAAGTTCAATATAATTTACAGATTTTTTATTTCCGAGAAAATTCTGCATCACAGACGAAAGCAGTCCAAGCCTTTAGTTCTAACTCAGTCATAGAATTTCTAAATTGAGTATCTTTCGTAAATTGATAAGTTATTTGTCATTTTGGGAAAAGCATTTTGGCTCATTTGACATAGCTTCAAAATTACCTTCATTTTGTGATGAGCTTGGTCCTTCAATGTTTTGTTCTAAGGGTTCAGATATATTTTTAGGTACTGAAGAATCAGGTGAACGCTGCACTGGACGTTGAACACAACTAGTACTTGGGTATTGCCATTTAGCTCGATTTTTTGTGTTTAAACCGTTTACGTTCACGCTACAAAAATAACAGTCTTCGAGATGATTTCGTAGTTCTCGCCAAATAGTCGGTATTCCAAATTTAAAGGCATTTCTTTTACCATTTTTCCATAATCTTAAATATTCCACACACAATTTACAAACACAATTGGGCGCCCAAGACTTCTCAATTTTATCCGAGAGCATCCCAAAATACTCAAAATAGGTATTTTTCACCAACTCTGATATAACTTTTCTACAATCGTTAAACACATATTCGCCGCATAATAGCAAAAATGATCTGGATTGTTTAAACAACGTCTCCTTGAACTACTCATGACCCAAAAACTTCAGATACTAATCTTAACACAGTAAAATACGCCTGTTTTCGATTAATATATACGCTTCAATGATAAAAATCAAAAACAAAGCAAACATTATCAACCACAAAATTCATGGCAACAGACAAAAGGTTAAATTTTGTAAACTAGTGTTATCAAAAGCAGCAGATTTCCGTCTTATATCCAAAAAAATAAATAATAAATTGGATTGCCTAGAAAGTATGCCCTTTTGAAAAGTGTAAACCTATTTATATGATATGATGAAGAAATTTAACATTATCATCCTGAAAAGAAAGAAAATCACGAAAGAACCGCACCTGACAGCAGAACTTGAAAAGTTGACTGATTGATTAATAATACTTCCCCGTTCTACCTTAGAGCAAATATCCATACTTATCCACCAACATACTTATTCACACCTACTACAAAGGATATTGACTCCAACAAAAACGTAATGACTTTACAAAGACAGATCATCTGTAGGTGTGACCTGTGCTCTTGAAATCGCTCTTATTCCAAGGCCATACAGTTAAAAACCGCGTGTCTGACAACAAAAACCTTTTGCTGAATTGACGGATTAGCAGAAAGTAGGAATCTAAAACCAGATTGCTAAATGCAGTTACTGTAACTCTTATTTTGTTAATATTAAGATTGAATTTCGCGTCGTTTCTTTATTTTTACGGATCTCATTTGGCCGGTAAGCTCATCAATCACGCAGGACTTTGATGGAGGTGGTCTGATCTAGTTTGTCGATGTCTGTACGAACGGTAGCTAAACACCTGCTAATTGAGGGTACAGGTGTTCATGTTTTACATAATTCGAGTAAAGTTTTGACGGGAATATAAGGGATGTTGTAATCAATCACAACAGTTGACTCAAGCTCTGTATTCTTTTATCAACATCAATGAGATCTTTTGGGCGTGGAAGCTTCTTACAATATTTGCCTTCCAAAGCGCACAATGTACTAAAAGGAAGTACAAGGATCTCCACTTTACCTGGTATTGGATCGATTGGCTTAGTCAGAAGTCTAAATGTAACTTTAGTAATCTAGGTGAACTCACTAATCCCTAAACTTCTACTTACATGTACATATGCAAGTGTTCTTTGTGAGTCAAATGAATAAATTATTTTTGACTTGACTTGCCTTGATTTGACTTTGACTTGACTTGCTATGGCTCAAACTGCAGCAACAACGTTGTGTACTGTATAAATAGGAAATAATCATTAGTCAAGCTGGAGCCAGCTCCCACCTTGGGGCCCAGGCCCCATTAATACTTCACAAAGATTTGTTATTTGTCTGCGATCCTCTGTATAGTAGAAGATTACTTACACTATGCTTTGTTAGTTATTAATATTTTGTAGTGCATTTATCCATCTTTAATTCCTTTTCCAAAGGAAAAATGATCATGCAAGTGATATTTCTGCTATTGCAAGCAATCATAGGGCACTATGAACCGCTTATCATCAAACTGGCCGCGTACATATTTTTACCTTTGTTGTATAAAAAATTTATTACAATTCCCACAAGAACCGATAACAACAGACCAGATAATAGTTTTGAAGTACCTCTAAAACTTTGTATGCAAGCTCCAACATATTGTGCTGAGTTTTTAATTTAACTGTACAAATAAGAGGTAAATAGGAGTGCAACGCGCGCATCTGTCGATCCTGAGCTGCGCCCGCGGCTATTGGGAGCAATTGTAGATGTAATAAGGGATGGTGGGTGGATATGGTACTTTTTCATCGTTACGTTGGTTTGGTCCTGTTACAATGCAACAAAGGAGAACGGTAAAAAACGGTCCTGTTTTTTTACATTGTAATCGGTTGTTTGAATTTGCATAAAAAAAATATTAAATAATGTATTTATGTTTTGGTTTAGAATAATTATAAAAAATTATATTTGATAGGAAATGTGCCAAGAAAATGATAGATGAATAACTGTACTGTAATAAAAATATGGATAATATTATTTTTGCTAACAAAATAATCCAAGTACAATGTTTACCTTATAATGACATAGTTATGTCAAAAGCATTTAACTTCGTACACAATCCATAATGTTCGTTACTTTGACGTTCATAAGTGTTACTTTGTAACCTATAAGATTAAATGATTTGTGACTTTGAGCTATTGAACGGATCTTCACCCTGTAAAATGTGTTCATGCTGCAAATGTCAGTGAGTCTGCGTCAGAGCCTTATAAGCATACCACTAACTTGATAAAATTCAGTTATTAAGTTCATGTTAGTGACCTCAACATTGCCTTAGCTGCTACTGCTCTTATACCACATGCTTGCTTGCATCGCTTACCATCAGGCGAAGTGTGGTCATTTTGACGAGCAAAATAAAAAAAATATAACTAATGCAAATATTTTAAATGCCTAACGCATCCATACTTTCGTACACCAGCTGGCTCATATTCGGTGCACTTCCCCTACTTTCGGCGCGGCCCTCAAGTGGCGAGGTGTACACTCACCGACAAATCGATACCGCTTATTGTAATAGCTCTATACCACTCTATACATGTATGTAGGTACTTAATTGTTTGAATATTCGAGATCCAATAAGCAAAAATTTGAGTATGTGTGAACATACTAATATTATAGTCGCGAAAGATTGCTTTTTTTACAAGGTTTACAGGCACTGAATAGGTATTCACTTTTGAATAAAGATAGAATGAAAGCTAAGCTTAGCTACTTAAAAAAACAAAAGAAGTCACGTACAAAAGCTAGTTTAGACAACAATGTTATGTAGAACGTAATAAAAATAATGAAAAGTGTGATGTTATACAGCTACCACGCGTACCTCACATAAACGAACTATGTGTGTATGTTTCAAGAAGTTTGGTTCAATTCAGCATACACTGCTGTGCAATAAACCAAAGCATTATTTAAGCACTGATTATGCTGAATTGAACCCAACTTTTGAAACGTATCGAGATCGCTGCATTATCGAGTGCAGTCAACTCCTCTACTTTACTGATTAGATCAATAATTTTAAACAATATTTTCCAAATCTCAGCTCTATACTAAGATTACGGTAATAACCTTCGTGGAGTCCACGCAGGTCTTACAGCAATAGGAATGTAGGTATGTAATAAAAGTCTATTTTATTGAACAGTATCAAAACTCTCGATCCACATTCTCATACCGGTCTCTAGGTATAGCAAATACAACAGCTTTCGAATTAGAATTAAATTTAATTAAACCAACCGTAAGCCTCAACCGCGTCCGTCAATAATATCGTTCACAAAATGTTTTACACGAATTAAAGAGGTTTTTATAATCAGTGAATTTTCCACGCGATCTGCCCCATGTGCCGACAAACGGATCCATCTGACAAAGGTCATCGAAATTTATGTAATTAAATACAACTGTCAGATGGTTTTTGGGGTTTTTTATTTGACCGATTTTCGGGCAACAAAACGGGAATATTTTTGTATCTCTTTGAGGTATTTGTACTATGTACATGTACTGTGTTCTTTGTGTGGGTATTCAGGAGGCTATTTTATTTTATATACAACAAAGGCGGCAAAATAGCATAGCCTATCTACCTTATTCTATTACCTATGGTAGTCTGTACCAGTAAAAGGAAATAAGAAAAAATAAAAGGAAATAAATAGGAAAATAATGTTTAAATAACAAGCATTTATTGGTAAGAGAATTACAAAAATCATTGAAAACATGGTTGTTCTAAAATTATTTAATAGCACAATGAAGGACTAGCGCTGATCATTAAAATGCTACGCCCGGGTCGCAATTTTGATAATATAATAGAGCACTTTTGATTTTCGGTGCCACTTGCGGAATAAATTATTGATGAAAACATCTTGAGGAAGCCTGCATGTTATAGAAGTATATTCTTTATAATATGCTCAACGATGTATGGGCTAGCGTGTGGTGGACTATATCCTAATCCCTCTTATACTTTGAAGATCGTGATGAGCGTGTCATTAAATAATTGATCATTATCTTTATTCTGTCTGGCTAATATTATAAATGCGAAAATGTGTCTGTTGGTTTGTCCTTCTTACGTAAAGAAAAGAATAGACGTGTTTTTTGCATGAAGATACGAGTATTTTATCGGTCTAAGAGTGATATATATCTATATCTATATCTAAGAGTGATAATCACGGCAAAATGCGTTATGCATTTAGCACGTGTAGCATTGCTACTATAGTGACGTGATTTTGGTTCAACGTAATACGGGCAAACCTGATACCGTCTATTAGGCACAGTTTTAAATACCGGTTTGCCATCAAGAAATTCTTTATGGAATATGCCAACAACACTTTACCAGACCCGGAAATGGAACTTACGATCTTATGCACAACAGGTGAATTCACTACCAAAATACTAAAAAGCTACTTGTAAACGTGTTTAACTAATTTTTAGGTTACTAGCGATTTGGCATAAAATTAACAAGTATTCTTTTAAATCCTTCTCACTAAGCTATAATTTTGTGATTGGAGTGGGTTCACATCGGTAGTGCAATGGATGTAATTCGAACCTACGATCTCCTTATCGCAAGTTTAATGCCTAAATGAGCTACCGTTGCTTGTTTAAATCAAATTTATTTGTTAAAGTTCCAAATTATTCTCAGTTGCACCACTTTCAGCCATCATTAATTATCAAAACATTGGGTACGTTATCTACGAGCCGCAACGTCGAAATGCATTAAATTCAGCGCCTGCACCTTCACCGTAAGTTTTCAAGTAATTTACGAGTGAATATTTAAGCATCACCTACCAGGGGATCAGAACACGCCAGGGGTGGAGTTTTGTGTGTTTTACTAATTGCCAAAAGATGTTAATCAGGTACCAGAGACATATATCTATCCTACTCTAACTCACGGCAAGTTTATTCCACTGTCTCCGTCACCTGTCCTAAAGATATAACTCAAAAGCTGAAGCAAAAACCATGACAAGGAATTAATTAGAACTCAAGGTAAATAATGAAGATTGTCGCTTGTACTAATGAGTTTTCTGGTAAGTTCTGTTTTGTAAAATAATTATAAGACAGGTAATTAAGAAGTTTAGGGGGCTATGCAAATGGCCGAAGTTAATTGTCCAGAAAAATGGTTGAGGAAGAATAGTCGATGAATAATCTTCGGAATGCACCGCCATTTTATGTCTTTGATGGCTATCTAAGACATCTGTTGGTTATAAATAGACTACAAAGAAAAGTTATAGAAAATGTTTATTTTGGAACAAGGAAACACAAAGCAACAATGAAAATATACATCATTTATAAATATTATGTAGGTAATCTCAAGTCTTTATCTTGAAAGGATAAGTAGAGGTTATTAATATGCTTTTTTTTCCCATCTATGTTTTTAGGTTCCACGTACGAGGGGTTGACCTTATGGAAGTCTAAAGTTTCTGACTTTGTGTTGTTACCGAGAATTTTATGGTAGACAAATTCCATTCCACTTTAGCCCACACGGGAATTGAACCTCGTGAACAGCCGTCGCATTCACTACTGCTACGTCACCGAGGTAGTCATCAACGTAAAATAGACGATTGATAAACTTGTCAAGTCCTTATTGCCAAGTCATCAAAAAAATTAAAACTTAATTTGATTTTATAATTACTCACTAATAATAATAATAATAATATTCTACCACATACAGACTACACCATCTAGCCCAAACTAAGCAGAGCTTGTACTATGGGTACTAGACAACGGATAAACATACACAATTTCACGCCTGTTTCCCAGAGGGGTAGGCAGAGACTATGGATTTCCATTTGCTACGATCCTGACACACGTCTAGTCACCCCCTGTAGTCGGCAGTATCTTCGTTATTCGCGAGCCTATAATTACCGTCTGCAATTTCCAGTCTCCGTGCTGCTATTAGCATTTATTGTACTGGTAATCTTGTTAATCCAGAAAGGATTCACGTCAATAGTCTGACCTGTAGCCGCTTGATTAGAACAAAATACTGCTTCATTGGTCCCATGGCCAATACGAAAACACTGTCTGACCCGGGAGTCAAATTCGAGACTTCATGATTGTGACCAGCGATATAGATTTATATATACTATCTATACTGCCAAATATTCTATTTACATAAGACACAAGCACCCATCTATGCCACCACACGCACACACATACACTTACACACACTACAGTAAATTATAAACACAGCACCTCATACATACACGCTAAAGGTTTTTCATTAAAACAGCATGTAACACAAGTCCTTTGACCGGAGTTATTATGCGACACACGCTTATAAAAAAAACGTAGTGAACCACAGAAATGTTTGAATAAGTATGTGATTGCGGCTCGCAATGCAGACAGAACGAAGCTTTCATTAGTAGAATTCAATGTTCATTTTGAATTTGTACGCCGTTTTTAGGATTTACCTTATGGGGTGTTGAGGGAAGGTGGAATTGCGTTATGAGGTTTACTCTACCTACGAAAACACATAATAATTTGTATTACGTCGACGTGAACATTACACATTGAAATTAAGCTACTTCATGCGTATTTAATCGCTTCTTATTTTAATGATATGTTTTAGTTTTATAAACTACTAGCTTTTGCCCGTGGCTTCACTCTCGTTAATGTAGAAACTGACAATCAATTCGGGTCGTACTCTGCTTGTAATAATATAATTCAATCATGATTCGAAAGACACGTGGCGCCATCTATTATCATAAGAACGATATTGTTGTTTTCCTCGGGAACAGTAATTTTTTTCGGCATGAAAGGTAGCCTATGTCCGTTTCTGTACACCTGCCAACGTATATGCAAAATTTCAGGATAATCGGTTCAGTGGTTTAGGCGTGAAAAGGTAACAAACAAACAAACTCATTTTCGCTTTTACAATATTAGTTAGGATTAGGATTATTAAATTCTTCAAATTCATACTTTTCCGACGTCTCAGTTGCTTTATAAGGTTTAATACCTGTTGATTGTTTGATAAATGTCTGGGAGTGGTATTTGGTTATTCGCTTTACTCACATTACGACGGCCTCGATGGCGTAGTGGTTAGTGTAACCGACTGCCACGCCTGAAGTCGCGGGTTCGATTATCGCACAAGTCAAACATTTGTGTGCATGAACATGGATGTTTGTCTTGGTCTGGGTGTTTCTATGTATAATATGTATGTATTTACAAAAAAAAGTATGTATGTATGTTTATCCATTGTCTAGTACCCATAGTACAAGCTCTGCTTAGTTTGGGCTAGATGGTGTTGTGTGTGTGATAGAATATTATTATTATTATTATTACTAGCTCAATAGGGTAGTAGCATGGCATATTCTGTAGCAAATAATATTAAATTATCAAAATCCAGTTTGGAGCTATCATAGTTCAAAGAATCATTTCAAGAATTTTCAGACAAATAAAAATCCTTTGTTTACAATCGAAGTGCAAAACAAAGTTCTATTTTTAAATTTAAATCGCTTGTGTGGTCGTCTTCAGACGATAAAATGTATCCAATCAAAGCGTTTAACGGTCCAGCGGTGGTTGTCAGCTCGCGTAATTTGAATTTGGAATAAAACGCGCGATTGGCAAGACGCGTGTGCAATGACGCGTGGTCGTCCGTCGCAGTATCACCCCGATGTGTGCGGGCCTTTATGTGTAAAACGCCTAATGTCTGAATTTTTAAAGGCTATTAAAAAGATTTAGTGGTACTTGTGAATAATATTGCAAATCGAGCGGAGATAAAAGGGTAATAGGTTTTGTTTTATATCAGCTTGTATGACGGTGAGTGTGTTTATTTCAGTATTTTCGCCAGTTAGTCAAAGAAACATAGGTACTTACTCTTAAATAATGGACCAACATTATAATAATAAAAATGTATCCGATTTTTACTCTATTTCTGCCTACCTAATTGATTTGTTCCCGCCTTACGGCCAACTGCTAGTAGAATTTATGGTTTAGCTCCGAAATATGCAAAATTTGCAAATAGACTACAATTGGTCTGTAATTATATTTGTAACAGTTCAAGGTTACAAATTTTTAATTATATAATTAATAATATTATTACAAAAAAAATTTTAATTTTGGCAATAAATATATTCTATATATAGGACTTCAGACATCTGTCCCCTCAAGGAGCTTGATATTAACACTGACCTCAGGAACACAACACGAGGTGCAACCTATACGGGGAACACGAGCGGAGCTATTTTAAACGCCCATTTAGATTTTCAGGGCGCTTGTGGCAGATTTCCTACAAGGCTGTCGCCTGATAAAAAGCATGAAGTGAAGTTCTAAGATAAATACTACTATTAAGATAAGGCCCTTCAGACCTAATTTCAGCCAATCTTTCGAACATGGCCTCATAAGGTACTGCACGCCTAATGCTTTTTATGTTTTGGAATCAAGATCGAAGAATAAAGAAAACATATACACTATGTGAATGCATTGCGTTTTTCTTCTGTACCTGAGTATATATTTGAACTCTCCCTAACCGGGTTTAATTGTGATGTGAAATAGTATGTATTTAAGTGGGACCTTCGATGGTTGAGGTCCAACATCGGATGGCAGGTGGCGCAGCGATCTGGTTCTAGGATTTTTGTAGTCAGCATGCGGACAGGACCAGCTTTGTTGGGTTCGCTAGTTTTATTTAGAAAAAGGTCACATTGCCGTAAAAGTTCCTTTCTTCAATATTACTTATAATCTGTAAGTGTGCAGTGATTGCTGTGTAAGTTACCTAGCCCGTGCTAATTGCCTTATTATTGCAGGTTTGGTCCAGGTACGAGATGAAACAAATACATACACTGTTATAATAATATCAGACCTATATTAAACTATCCCACAGCTGGGTACGGGCCTCTTCTCAGTCCACCACGCTGGCTCAGTGCAGGGTTGGCAGACTTCACATATCTTCGAGAATATTATAAAGAAAATCTCACAGATATGAAAATTTCCTCACAATGTTTTCCTTCATCGTTAAGCGAGCGATAATTAACTATTTACTACGCACATAACTTCAAAAATTCAAAGATGCGCGCCTTGGAATCGAACTCGAGACCTCTGTGTGGCGGTCCAATGGTCTCCAATTAGCCCATTATCTGCTGCTGTTAAATTTATTACCTTAAAAGGAAAACAACAATAACGGTCTTATGATAATAGATGGCGCCACGTGTCTTTCGAATCATGATTGAATTATATTATTACAAGCAGAGTACAACCCGAATTGATTGTCAAATTCTAAATTAACGCGAGCGAAGCCGCAGGCAAAAGCTAGTAAGGTAATAAATTTGTTACGTTATTTAACAGTATATATATTTTTTTAGGTTACGATTACCAATTAGTGTCACTGAACACTAATTGATAATCGTAAGCTATGGATAGTGGCATCATTAGTTCGTTGCCGACCCTTGGAGTAAGGAACCTCTGGGCTGAAAGAGCTATGTACAAAGAGTATCAGTACTCCGCCAACAAATGAATAATACAATATCTCCTAAAGGAGTGTTAGAAACCTTGCTCACTCGCTTAGATATTTACCCATAGTAGGTTAACCAAGGATTATCGGATCAGATCCCGTAATTATTAAATTATTATTTATGCGGTATGATGTAGTAATGGACAATACATTATTATTATTGACTAAAAATGACTGGTTCTTGGATGACGATCACAGAAAAAAGATTCACGCACGCGATATGTACCAAGCCCAGGAAAATATAGTCTCTCATCCGCAAAAGGAAAGTGAAATGAGTGTTTTGAAAACGTATGTGGATAATTTTTTTGTTGCTGTTTATGACAGATTAACGTCCTACCTGATAGGCAAAGAGAACGGCCTAAACATTGTCCTCACATGCCTATGTTTTCTTGGCATCACAGGACTGATTCCAATGCAACATAGAAAAGGTACAACTTATGAATTAGTTTGGTAATACTGAAATCACCAAGGTTCTGCTAGATTAGACGTTATTTTGCCGACCCGATGATGATAGAGAATTTGATTTTCTATTTCAACGTTGGAATTTAAGAGTGGTAGGCCTGCCACTCGTAAATTCCTCGAGAGTCAGGTCTGGGATTCTGATGAAAATCATCTTTTATCAGCATATTATAAGTAAGCCTTAAAGAATTCCTTAATGTGCTGTCCATACGAGGCCATAATTTTGAATATCTCAAGTAATGAGTCCATCACATTTCTGTATCAATGGCTACAGTTGGGTTTAGTTTATGCACATGCATTTTGTATTTTCTTCCATTCAGCCATATTAGTTATTCGTACATGCATAACTAAACATCCCATTTAGTATTAGTTTGCCTATTTGTGATGTATAAATATACGTTTCCGTAACAATTGTCGACGTTGCTTTCAAGAATGTAACAAACAGATTACCAGAAAAAATGTATTTAGATAATTAAACTGATTTATTATGGTCGATTAAGCTACCTTTTACGCAAGATACGTAGCGTAAAAGACTATGATAAATCAATTTGATTTTCTTTAACACTTAAAACTAGAACATAAATATTACGAATGTTTTTCCGTACTATATAAAGTACATAATGTAATTTTAAAATAAACGTCTGAGCTCACTATATCGTATCGCTCGGCCGCGCGTTATGACGCGTGTCGCGGCCACGCGGCCGGAGTAGTTTGTCTCCGCTGACCATTTCCTGAACATCGCTCCTGTATAAAACTGGGAGTGTGATGGAGTTGATTTGTTTAAAAAAATATATCATTGATAAATTCGACGTTTTTAACATTGATTAAGAGTTTCCGATTTGTTTCTATTGATTCGAAACGTAAATTTAAAACGTAAAAAGTGAGAAAATCATAAATAATTATTATGATTTTCTCTTAATCTAAGATTATTTCCTGTAATTCAACACAATTTTGAACACGTTTCCGAACGCATCATTAACTGTCAAAAGTTTTGAAGATTTTAACGGTTATCTAAAGAAGTAAAATATTTTCTTCTTTTTCCACACGCTCTTTTCTTTCCGCTCACTCAAATCAACCTCACTAAAGCCATAATGTCGTATATCTCATAATAATGGTGAACATAGGTGATGTATTGACATACGGCCGTAAACAGAACATTGTTAGTGTACCTAAACTCAGCCCTTTACAACACTCGATTCTGTCAAGCCAACAAGCCTCAGCTCATTTTATAATCCTGTCCTCGGAACGGTAAAAGTACGCTCTTTTATCTCAACTGCACCTATATTTCCCTTTCCATAGAAAATCTTTGACCCGCCGATCATACTAATAATAACCTTACAAATATGAGGTCACTATAGTTGTAAACAACATATTTTCTTAAGTGTTTCTGTTAACCTAGAATTTTGTCTATTTAGACTCGAGAAGTTCATACACTATAGATAGATAGCGCAAAAATCTAGTTTACAAAAATGTTAATTAATATTTATATATAATATTTAACCTTCCTGTACCCGCGCGTTGGTCTGTAAGACCGACGAAATGCTTTTTTGAATTTATTTTGTGATACAGATACGCTAGGGAGTCGAGTGTTTTGCTAACTGCTGGATTTGTCGCCAGCTTCACTTCAGTGCCCGTCACGCGTTTGTGCGAAACGTACGTGTCCGGCGGTGTATTTGGCGCCAATCGGTCCGTGAGACCAACGCGGGTATAGGTGTATCTTTTTGTGTAAGTATAAAAGTATTATGGTGAGACTGAAAACTAAGTCAATCTGTGATTTTTATATCATATATCAAGTGTTTTTTATATGTATAAGTTTAATTTTGTTTTTTAGAAGAAAAATATTTTATTTCTGTTTTTGTAGTACCTAAGAAAAATCTCGCTATTTTGAAGGCTGTTTTGTAAAAGACTGATAGTCAGTTAATTAAAAGATAATAAAGTGATTTTATGACAATATTTTTTCAATTATATCCAATTCAATTATAGGTTTTCTTAGAAAAAGAAAATATAACTGGGTTCCAAACTTTCGGTCCGTGAGACCGTACGCGGGTATAGGTGTCCCAAAAATTTACGCGGGTATAGGAAGGTTAATAATAAATGAAGTTATGATGAATACTTCAAGTCAATAATAGTTATCAATCAACTATACGCAGACATCATGCAAATAAACAAATCAAAAGCATTTCACGTGTAAACCAAAAATATATATTACAACCGTGTTCGCAGTTTTCGCTATCCGTGATAGGTCGTGTTCGGTCCCCCTGAGGGAATATTTCAAGAATATTATTATGTAAGAACATGCGCGGGACTTTATGATCACCTAGCCTTTCACGGTGACCGCTCTGCCGCGTCGCAAACAACAGGGTTGACCGTTTTAAGATGCTGTTTACTTTGTCAAATAGAAATAAAATTGTTGCTGGCTTTAATGCGATATTCTCTTTGTTTCAAAACCTTTTCTGTCCATATCTAAGACGGGTATTTTTAATAAAAAAGACGTATAATATTTACGCTTTTTGCTAAATTTCTCATATAGCTTTTTTCCCACATTTTCCCTGAATGAGCCAACAGCAGATGGCAGGTTAAAGTTGACACGATTCCATATTAAAGTCATTATTGAAAATATTCTTTAGCGTTAAAGTAAAGTCAATTTTGATGTTTGATACGTCGCAGAAAGTTAAAAGTGCTAGCTGTATACTTACTCAAGACTCCGTTAAAATTATGCTAATCACAAATTATTTTAGTCGTATTAATTTAATCGTTCTAGTGACAAATTCTTCTGTGTTGACCAACCCTGCTTGCTCCGGAAGTTTGTCCGCGGATTCTTTATATTTATATTCACCTTGTCGTTCGTCCGGCAGATTTATTCACTTCTTTAGAGCGCGCGCACTGACCGTGTCCACGAATCGCCCCCTGTGTGCTTACCCTAACTTACGTACGCACTACGGTTTTAAATGCTCCTTTTATTTTCTACGAATGAAAAACTGTTGCGGATTACATTTCACATGTATAAAATTAAAGTGACATATACCTACTATAACAAAAGTAACTAATAATAGCTACTAATTTTAAATGTAAGAAACCGTAAATAAACGAAGAATTAGTTTCGGTATATTTCAGTTACAAAGCTACATTGAAACCTAGATTCAAAGCTTGATAGTTTTCGATATAAATCAATTTAAATTAATAATTTATAATAACAACGTTTATACTTTGAGAAATGTCATCAGAAATAAATATTTGGATATATTTTACCTGCTTATGTTTGTATCCATATTTCAAGGTAATCAGTCTCTCAAGTAAATATCGATGAACCGCAACGCATTTTCCACCGAGTGCGTAAAACCCCTCGTACCCCTGTCCACTATGATATGTGTTGCGTAAAATTTTGTTTTTCAGAAGTCAGCCCGGCCTAAGGTATCGCTGACAAATGTCCGACAGTTTATTATAAAGCGGATAAAAGGGATAGTGGATGCGTACCTTTAACTTGTTTTGCTTGTTGTTCATTTTTACGTGGAATATTATGCATGTGTTTATTCACTTAAGAAGCAAATAAGTGTAAAGCCCGCTTGACAATAAACTTTTACCGTAGGGTTTATAGAGTTTACACTTGTAGTTTTTTATCATTGCAAATCTTTTCTTTTTCATATATCGCGGCAGCCATCCGGACGGACGTATCCCGACATTTTTTAAAATGATTGTCATTTTTAACCAATTTACCTTCCTCATGAATCACTTTATCATACATTTATATTTTCAGTAGTTTTTGAGTTTATCGCGAAGAGACAGTCAGACGAGTTGTTTAAAATATTTAGCGAAAGTGATTATTAATTTTCTATCAACAAGGTGGCAAATTATATGCTTGTGTCAGGAGTAGGGTTCACATCAGTAAACCAATGGATGAGATTCGTACCGACGACCTTTCGATCGCTAGCCGCTTACGTAATGCTGGTACAATACACCTTTACTTATTGGTCTGTGATAGATACACATACAAACAATTTTTTTTTAAATGTACTTTAACAAGGCCGCAGGCGCCTGATAGTCGAAAATAAAACCGAAATTCGTTCATCTCCCGTGCACTCTAAAGGTGAACTATTTAATGAACTATGGAACAATACGAGTGTGGCCGCGGGGCGTAATAAGCGGAGGGTGATCGTATAAGGGCGACTCAAGTGGGTTCAATACAAGGTGAGGCAATCGATCGACGCTAGTCTCAATGTCGACAGATGTGTAGTTCAGTGTTTATTACAAGTACGCCAATTTGATTGTAGCTGAGATAAGTATGGCAGTTTATTTGAAACATATATGGCGTTGTGGTATTACTTAGTCTGCCATTGCTTAATGTTATGGCTTTTATGTCCACGCGGAACAAAAGTTTTCAAATTACACAATTGTTGATTCAAGCGTAGATGTACGCTCTAAGGCTCTCCAGATCGAATTTATATCACGCCAACCAATGTTAATGGAGACCGGCCATCTTCACAGGAGATATTATAGTGCACAAGTGTATGCGCAGAAACAATAAATCCGGCCCGCTACTAAGAAGTTTGTATCATAAAAGCCATAAAACTATTTGCTGGCTCCGCTAAGGATTCGAAACTCATGCATAGCAGTCGCATACGCTACCTCTGCGCCACCCATGTATGTCTACATTTGTATTGTACTATGTATTATTTTACATATAGCCTAGTTATGTTTGGCTATGAGCAGCCCAATCTCAGACTCTGTACTACATAAAGACTATCTTTATCTCCAAAGGGCTGGGCAAAGATGTACTGCATGTACATTTCAGCAGTTAAGATTCAAGATCCACGCAATAGGGGCGAGCCCATTGCCGTCTACCGGGCCGTCTAACGACGCCAACTATATCGATGGTGGCTTTAAGAACCAAGACCTCACTATGGGCCGCAAAACCCATTTTCATTATAAACTTTCATAATTTTCTAAAATAGACCACTAACAAATGTCCGCAGGAAAATCAACTTACGATTGCAATTTCATCTGTCCCTCGAACATCAATCACCCAACTACCATAAGTAATCCCCATTATTGGTCTAATCGCCCCTACGCCCGCGGCATAACTGCACAGTCCAAGGCATAATACCTGGGGGCCCCGCGGCATAACTGCACACTGGGGATAATCCCTACCTGGATCACTTGTACACGTTAAAAGGATTTGTGCAAACGAGCGTAGGACCAAATGATTGATTTGGTATGTGTACTATGTGCCGTATTTATTTTTAGATAGAGGGCTATTTATGTCACTGCTTGCCAGTCAAAATTACTCCACGCAGCCTGCTGGTATTCTTCTTGGGCTGTCCTTTTTAATTTACCATCAGAAGGCTTTCATTCTAATCACTGATGTAGCAAAAATGACATGATAATATTTCTTGATGGCAAGTTTTACATCTTGCTAAAATAATGTGGGATATGAAGAGCAACTATGCGGCATATAGTTTCTGGAACCCATTAAGCTTTATATGCGCTGGACATGAATTCAATTTTTCTCCCCTTTTCCGTATGATAACACAAAAGGCACCGAACTTTTTGTTATGTGGCGGTATAGACCAGAACAGGAAGACAAGCTGAAAGCAGTTGGAGAGTCCCTTCGGAATATTTGGCGTATTATAAGTAGAAACTAGAATCATGATCAACTCGAAATTGAACAAAACATCAGAATATCTTGATTTTTTACCGTCTGAGGAAATAATAAAGGCAAACATTACGTAGGAAAGACCTGATGGTGGAAATTCTCTGATAGACCTAACACTTTCTGTAGAAAAGTTAGGTTATGTGTTCTAAAATAAAGAGCATGTGTAAAGAATGTGTCTAGAGTGGATGAAGCAGGATATGCCTATCGTAATCATACCAAGAGGTTAGTCTGCGCTTGTATGTAGAAACAATATAATTACCTATGACGCGAACGAAACTTGATAGGCAACTTAACGTTCAGACAGTTAGCATTTCATTGAACTATTTAAACATCCAGACAGACCAACTATTAGCGGATTAAAATTTTTTGGTCTCACCTGGCCATTGAACTGACTCGGCTCATTGGCAGTAACGAGTTACCTGCATAAACTGTGCCATCAATGCAATAACAGTAAATTTGTCTCACCAACACACATCAAAAATCAAAGGCAGGTAACGCAACTAATTTCATCCCAGTTCCACATTAACAAAACTAAGCGCATAAAACAAAAAGCAACAAAACTAACAACGACAGTTCAAACGTAACAAATAGACCGTGCATACGTCACTGTAATACGTCATCGATGACGCGTGACGCCGTGTGTAATAAAACACAGATAACAAAGGTGCTGGGAATTTGTCACCAGTATCAATCTAACGTTAATTAGGACGGTTTTAAATGCCTACTGGAGCCGCGAGGTGGATTTGATAGATAGAAAAATGTATAATTAAACTTAGCCCGAATGGCCAGGCCGATGAGTTTAAGATGATATTTTACATAAGGTATGTTAATTTCTTAGTAGTGAACTTCGAAAATCTGATTTAGGCTATTCTGTTAGTAATAACCTAGTGGGCTACCGTTGGACTGCCACGCAGAGACGCGCAAATCTGACTTTTCGGAATTATGTAGGTATTAAATCGTTAATAATCGCTCGCTTTAACGGTAAAGGAAAACATCGTGAAGAAACCTGCATGTCTCAGAGTTCTGCATTATGTTCTCGAAAATATGTGTAGTTTGCCAACCCGCATTGGGCTAGCGCGGTGGACTATGGCCTAAACCTTCTCACGCTGAGGTCCATGCCCAGCACTGAGACAGTTTATATACAGGGCTAATGTTATTATAATTTTAACTGTATCTGTGATGATAATTTGAACTATTAGGTAAGTAGCGCAATAAATAATTAAAATATGGAAAACACTTGCATGAAAGAGATAGCTATCATTTATATAATTGCGCTTTAACTGTTTCCACACGATTTTGGTGCGAGAAAAATAAGTCGTCGACGTTTTTGATTCTTCACTTTCGCGCGCTAGTATATATTCTTTTTCCTGTAGGTAAATAATATAATTTTGTATTATAATCTACTTTTTAGCAGATTGTTACACCTATATAACATGGTTGTATAAGTGTGAGAAGGGTAAACATAGATAGACTAATGCCCATGTACCCTCAAAGAGAGAATTGTATTACATCCATAATTCGCCAGCAGATTATAGTTCGCAATTAGTTCTCCTAATTCTGAATTAATCTATTGTTCAGGCACGTCTATTTAATAGGCAACAAAGCATTTCCTTGCAAATAACTTATTTTCCTTTTTGCAGGTTCAGGTATGGATCACGGAATCTAAAGATCGGCCGCAAACACGTGCAAATTTGTTCTACGAGACCAACAAGGTATTCAAACTACTTGTACATCCAAATATTTTTCGGAAATATATTATTTTCTGACTCTAAACGAATATGTAATTACATTAATTGCACTATTCATTGCATAAATTAAAATTCATAAAAATATACTCTCCTGCATAAAGCATACTCGTGCATTCAATAAAGCGCATTCGTATGCACCAAGCAGGAGCGGCCATTTTAAATGTTTTTTGAATTAAGAACTCGCTCGTGGCGCAACGGTCATTTTTTCTTTTTTATTACTCTCTTTTTATATTATTTTATTTGCACAGGGGCTTACAGGCTCATAAAGGTAGGGATGGGTTAATAAATTTTGGACGTGTGCCCGCAATAAAAATGTTGATTGTGTTTTTAATATAATGCCCTTATTCAACAGTGAGAGTATTATGAATGATTATTATTTTGTGTGAATCTGGATTGGACCGGTTATTAAAAATGGAAAATATAGTTAAATGAGAACAATCGGTAAAAACTATAATTGTTTTGAATTTCGTGATAACGGGTATGTTGATATGACTTCTCATATCAACATACCCGTTATCATATAATAATATATCGTTACAAATGTTTTGGATAATATTTATTTACCTTAGTGATAATAATTTAATTGAATATAAGTAAGGTAGAAAAGTGACCATCTTAATAAAAACATCAAAATAATAAATATTATTGATTTCTATGAGAAAGAAAGTTATTGACTCTAATTATGGGTATGTAGTAGTAAATGCAAAATATATTATATAACAACTTAATATTTTATTGACACAATAAAAATAGCATATAATGTAACGCGCAACCAAAACATTTCTCAATACGTAAACACGACTTAAGTACGAACCACAAAGTTACCGCTACTCCCCGCTAGGGGCGCTACCATCACCGCCTACGCTTCAACTCGATGAATGAACGAATCGTTGGCCGTTTTCCCGAAGGTATGAGATGCGGAGATAAATACATCTTAATGTTTCTTAGAAATAATCGTTTAGTAGTTTTATGACCACGTGTGGACTAAGGATCTCTTTAAATAATATTATTATGGAGGAATGTGCGTTGTTGAACATGACGTTAAAATTAATGGCGTCATCTTTTGAGTTTGTTTTGAATTTAGTTCGTTGGTTTAGAATCGTTCTGGTTAGCGTAAACTTTATCAGACCTCGTTCTTTATGCTATGTACTTGCATAAGTTTAATGCAATCATTGTAAAAAGTAATATACGAAGTGGCGTATTTTTACCTATTTTGTAATACTGATGGCCTTGTTGGCAGCGTTACAAGTAGATATAATACGAGGCTTCTAGCGCACCGGATGTCCGGTTTGTGTAGACTCAAGCCTTGACTTCGGGCGGCCGGTAGGGATTTTGGCTCACCGGTATGTGTAGACCCGTGAGGGTGTGTAAATGTGTAGAAGAGCTGGTTCATGTTCTGTTGGAAGTTGTGAGTTAAGCAATGATGCAGCACCGGTAGGTGTCGCAGTGGAAGCAATGTTGCAATGGTCTCACGGTGGTGGATATCTCATGGTATGTATGTGTATTTTAGTACCTATTTTATTTTATTTAAATTTATTTAGTAGCCTTAATAAAGGTTATTGCATCAAATATATTATTATATATGGGTATAAAATAATATCAAACCTGTATTAAACTTCCTATTGCTGGGCACGGCACACAACCAATGCGGGTTGACAGACTTCACATATCTTCGAAGACATTATGGAGAACTCTCAGATATGCAGGTTTCCTCACGATGTTTTCCTTTACCGTTAAAGCGTGGGATAATTAACTATTTTAATACACACATAACTTCGAACATCAGGGATGACCTTGGATAGAAATCAAGAACTCTGCGTGGCATTCCAACGGTTTCCTACTAGGCTATCGCTGCTGTATAAGAGTATAGGAATACTGAATCATCCCATAGTTTATATAGGTTTCGATAAATTTGCTGCGTGTTGGTTTGTTCCTAGTAACAATAGTAGCTATACATTCAGATGTACTAGTGCAATGGGACATAATTCTCAGTAGAATTATGATTATTTTGATAGCAGTAGTTATAATAATAATAATAATCATTTATTCAACTTAAATTGGTAGAAACGGATACAGAGCTTAGGTTACATCGTAAAGGTAATATATAAGGGGTGCCACTAGGGTAAACCTGTGCCACAGGCATTAAGGGCATATACTGTATAATATAGATATAAATTGTAAAACAATACTTATAAAACATTATTATTTGTATACAAAAACTTATGAATTACATTATAAACTAAGTGATTACTATGACTACTTAAAGAGCTATGTTATTGCGTAACATTTATTGAACAACTGTCATCAAATTTTCAGTTTGCTCGTAGTTCAAGGTTAGTAAATATTGTTGAACTAATTGCTTAGTGTTAGTATAATTTTTATCATAAATCGCAGTTATTTAGAAAAGTTGAATTGTAACAGAAGCTTAAGCGGGCAAGGTAAATAAAGAAGTAGAACAGAAGTTAAGGTGAGATATTTATCCTCTAGACTGGCGAATGAACAGGAACACACGGATGTTCATAAAATTCTCATGCTTTAAGCGTCGGCTTACTTCCAGTCTTCAATTCCAGTGCTGGCATTAAGTAATTCTCCTAGCACAAAACCATATATATAACATCTTGCTGAACTAAGGAATCGATTATGAAATTTCAAGGCCCGTAAGGATAGGTGCAAACTAATACCAGGGGACCATCGGATTCAAACTTTATCTATGAACTCGTAGTAATGAAATATAACATGATGCCTAGTGCAGATACCAGTCTTCCACAAGGGTCTTCTGTTTTTATTTAAGTATTTTAATTATATTTTAAGTTACCTTTGTGGAAGAGAAAAAATAAATCATTATTATATTATTATTATTATAACAAGCATTTTGTTAAATCATTACTTTTATAGTTTTAAAAACGTGAATGTTAACAATACAAAGTGCTTTTTAACATACATAATATACAAGTACATAGTCCTGTATAGTAATGAAATATCCAAAAGCAAAGAGATGTATTATACCCAAATTTCATTATGCAAGTCCCACTTAAAAGTGAGTGAGCTTATTGCCGTCTATCGTAATTAGTTCCAAACTTCGCGCTGCAATTTCTTAAGAAAACCTAACAATACTTTGTCCGGCCTAGGAATCAAATTCGAGATTTCACGCACAGTTGTCTCATTAACCACGTCTTCGCCATCTCAGCCAAATAGTATATATAACATACTCTACATTACAAAACCCACAAAATAAATGAAATACGACAATTAAGACTCGCGAATATATCCAGACCCAAAAATACCTAACGATATGGTCTAAATACAATTGTTGACTCTAAAAATACATCACTACCTACCGCATTGAGGCAATGCTGGTCAATTAAATATCCAGAACTGACTCATGTCGGCCAATATTAGGGCCATTCAGAGAACTACTTAGCTTGTATAAGCATTACGACGTGCGACGCGACATAGATAATCAATTAATTTAGTCGCGGCAATTAGTCGCAAGTCGCACCTCGGTCTTATGATTAAGATTAATTTGAGGATGGCTTTATGCCAAAATGAGATTGAATATTGTTATGATTTTACTAGTAATTATAACGATTGGCTTGTAGGTATAGTATGCGCCACTTTAATTGTGATGGGTTTTTGGTATAGCATTTTCAAGGAAAGATTTTGGCAAGCTAGGGCACAATGAGAAACGTAGGATGTTTTACTTTTTATATAGAAAAGTTCCACTATCTTATAGGAAATCGCAGGCTTACAACCTTGTGCGTGTTTGTGGCGGCTTCCAGCCCTTAAAGGAGACGCTGTGATTAGCTCGTTACTACAACCAACCCGAAAACGTCTTCTTTCTTAAAAATACTGGTTTTGCTACTGAGGTAAAGGTCAACAACATACGAATTATACCCGTATATTGCATTTGTACACAGGCTTCGACAAGTGTATATCGTCGAGCGGACTATAAGCGTTATTGCTACTACATGTACTAGTATACAAAAGAGGTGCTATCACAGCTTAAGGGTTTCGAATTGTTTGCGGGTAAGACCACGTAGAGAAATAAATCGTTCACATTAGTGCGTGGCAAACAAAATGTTGGTGGAATTCATCCCATTCTTTAAGAAAATGACTAGGTAAATTTGGTGGCCTCGATAGCATAGTGGTTAGTGTAACTGACTGCCACGCCTTAGGTCCCGGGTTCGATTCCCGCACAAGTCTAACATTTGTGTGTATGAACATGGATGTTTGTCTTGGTCTGGGTGTTTCTATATATAATATATATGTATTTACAAAAAAAAACGGTATATATGTATGTTTATCCATTGTTTAGTACCCATAGTACAAGCTCTGCTTAGTTTGGGCTCGATAGGGTTGTGGGTAAAAAAAAGGAACATAATGACTTTAAATAAATGCGATGGAGTAGTAGTACCTTTGTTTGATTTAGCACATTATTTTTTAGATAGAGTTTTGGTAAAACAACATCAAAACACATGGAAAATGGAAAAGCAATGAATATGGATATATATAAGCAATGGCTATGACAAAAAATAGAGCGTTTCACACTACATCCCTTGCACGCTTGCACCTAAATAGCAGTTACATCACAACAAATTATATGCATCCTTTTCCTATCATTTGACAATGACTCCTTTTAACAGATTTAAAAGGCTTACATTATAAAATCATTATAAAAACCGAACACCCATTTTAAAACAGAAACGTGCATGATTGCTTCTGCTACGCAGACCCCTTCAATATTTCCTATAGTCAGTAAGCCCCTCGTTTAAAACAAACAGAGCTTTATCTCAATACGTAGGTAGGTACATGTAGACGCATATAAACTCGAATGATATTTTGATACATTGTATACTGTTGGATAACGTCGTCGAACGAAGTGAAAATCTTACAAAGGAACTTGTTTACCTCTAATTAATATGCCGTAGGTAAGACAGAGGTTTCATGGAGTCGCCTTATAGGGCAGAAAGTGAAAGAAATAAAGTTCTCATTATTACTAAAAAATCATTAGTGGGATGCTGATAAGTACCTAACTGAAATCTTCTTCATCGGGACATATGTAAAGATACTAATGTTAGTTTGTGTTTTGATCCCATATGGGACAAAATTGACGGTGATGAGGACTAATTTGACGATGTTCTTTGTGTCCGTTGCTTCAAAGTCTGTAAAGTTTCCCGTATTTCAAGAATTACATATAATATAGGTAGTATCTTTTTAAATAAAACCGAAACAGAGACTTGTAGAATCATAGTAAAATTAGTTTATTGGTTCTACGTTGGTCCTGTAATAGGTTTGTAAGACTATGCCAACTGGGAAGGAACCTCAGCCCTGTCAAAGATCGCTGCTAACCAATTTTATATTGTATTAGATTATGCCCGTGATTTTGCTCGCTTTAATCTAGGTTCTGTCTGTAAGTTTCTATCGGAAGGGAATAGTACTTGTTTCTGGACAAAAGGTCTCTTAACCCAATGTCTTTTTCTGTACCCGTGATAACGTGTATGCGAAATGTCATAATGATCAGTCGAGTAGTTAAGGCGTGAAAACGTTATAAACAAACTTACTTTCGCATTTATAATATTAGTTAGGCTTTCCTCTCTCTTTTGGCTTTCAAAGCTCCTTGAGAAGACTCTATGCTGTTAGCAGACCTGTATACATAAAGGACTTTGAGGCGCTTACTTTGCTCCAGCAACACGTTTTTTAAGGACTGGCAACGTACAAGTGATGTCTCTGATATGGCGCCAATAGGCTTAAACTCCTTTTTTTTTTTTTTTATGCTCGTCAAAATGACCACACTCCACCTGATGGTAAGCAGTCGTGTGGTCTAAGAGCAGTGGCCTCCACATCGCCCCCACAGTAGCCGAGGCGATGTTGAGGTCTCTGCTTTGACGGCCTGAGAAGATGCTTTTTCACGCCCCGCTTAAAGAACCCAGGATTGAAGGAAGAAGGAAACACGTGCCTTGGCAGAGAATTCCATGCCTTGGTCGTTCGGCAGAGATATGAGGAGCCAAATTTTTTGGTACGCGCTCTAATCGACTCTACCGTGTAAGGATGGCATCTGAGCCCAGCACGTCTTACTTCTTATCATTAGGCGTAAAAATGCTCACCGTTATATAAAAATGATCAATTGAACAATATATTTTCGACTCCACAGTGTCTGTGTGCATCAAAACGTAGAGAATGACATCAACCCATTAGCGGTACGCGCAGTCAGCGCCGCCCTACCGTGTATACCGCGTTTGTCTATCATACTACTGTTTATAGGCCACGATATTATACTACTATTTATAAAATTGCTGACTAAATATAACGTCGGAATTGGGAACTGACGTAGTGGGTATGCTAAAATGAAGCGGCGCTGTCATCCAACTGCCGTTTGAGAATTAACTTTAGACGTTTGGTAAGATCTAATATTTGGCAGTCGCTCTAGGGTTTGAATGAGTTCTTGCACAATGGTAAATTGGATCTACCCGCAATAAGTAGCAGTTATCCTGCCTCCTACGGCTTAACGGGGATAGTATAAGTGGGATAAAGCTTTGCCTCACATTTTGGAAGGAATACATATGAGGTTATAAAAAGCTAGTTAAGTTCCAATCAAACTCGTTCACCGAGAGTACTTTGTGGTGTTCTACCACCACACAATGGCGCGAGTATGGATCATAATTGGCCGTCTTTTGAGGGCAAAATTACTAAGAATCAAAATATGAATTTTAGATTTTACACTATCATCGCTTCAAGTTTATAGCCTGTAGGTAGGTATTACGTTGTCACTCTCTTTTGTTCATACTTATTTGTATAATTATTTACTTTACTTTTCTGTTACTTGTTCTTTAAATGGGTTTTATACATATAGTATGTATCACGATGAGTACAATCTGGGTGTCTTCAAGTCGAGAGTGAATAGGTATCTTCTAGGAATGCAAGCTCCATCGTCGACTGCAACGTCACTTAACATGAGGTGAGAACGCGGCCAAACTCAAGGCTATTTTACAAATTTAAAAAATAAATTTTATTATATAAATAATATATACGGTTTAAAACAAAGAACTCTTTAACATTAAGACGGCGACATACAGATGATGTAGATCTATCAAAAAAGTACTGGAGCCCTAATAACTATTTTTTTAATCCTGTTTCTTTGTTATTACGCAGTCGACACGACATCGTATCGTGAGTACTAAACGCCTCCAGAGACATTCTCCCACGTACATCCAGGTTGCTTCGCTTAATCAACCCTCAAGTAATGAGGGGTATCTTCTGAGGGGCTGAATCAATTAATGAATATTTTACTTCGGCGGGATCTTAATAAACGTTCCTTGTCCCGGATTTTTGGGGATTGCTCGGGATTGCGCTTGATTTATTATACTCGACTCGAGTGATTGATTTAAACGTGATTTAATTATGAGTTGAAGTTTGTTTCTGTTTCGATTTCCATTTGGAAAATGGGTTTCAGAAAAAATTAAGTACGTGTCTGATAGCTCCAAATGATTTTCATTTTTATATTGAAGGAAATGATTTTGCTTTAATCCTAACTTCGCTTGAATAATCTGCAAATGATAAACCGAGTTGAGGATTAATTTTGGTCTGACTATGTTAACAAATAACCTGCTATTACGCGTAGTTATTCATTCCATCATTAAACTAAGCTTACTAAGGCCGGATTTAAATTATACATAGCCTGAGGAGATCAGTTGTAGTTTGTATGATATTAGGTCATCAATGCACAGTTCATGGCTTCATTGTGTCTGATTGTTTTAGACAAAAATACTACATGTCATGATCATTCATGTTTCGGTTGGAGAGTATACATCTTTATCTATATCTAAATCGTAGCTATATCATGTTCCAAGAAGTAGTCAGGTGTCCACTTATTCTGAACTGTCATAAGCATTTATGATAATCAAAACTCATAAATAAAATATCACCAAAGCATTGAACAATCTGCAACTTCTTCGCGTTGCTTTAGACCTTCTGGGTTTTATAGACGATGCAAATACACAAAATAAATGAAAACGCATTTGACCAAGGTTAGTCATTCCAAAACAGTAAGACAAGACTAAAATATTTATTCAAAACAGAGGTCTCAATCGTTTGATTGACATGATCATCAAATAAAAACAAAAACATATCAAAGAATCATTGCGCCAAGTGTTTTTCAGTGTTGTTTGTTTTTCTACTGTCCTTGTAAGAGACCTACTTTCAACAAGTCTATAGAACATGTAGATGTGAATTTACAAATATATGAAGTGACAGAGTCAATACCCTCTGCTTAGTTAACCTTGACATATGTACACGGCGCAGACAGCTAAAACATGGATATTTCACTGTACCCTTTACAAGAAAACATATATTTTGATTTATCTAAACATTAGTGGAAGGAATTTTTTAACAAGGTGAATAAATCCGGCGATAAAACATTTCGCAACACGAACGGAAATACTTGCCTCTCTGTTTGTTGTATATTCTTTACAAACAAACTAAAATCAACTATAAATCAACGTCATTACGTTTATTTAGTATTTCCTACGTAAGTTTTTCGGACGCTACCTTTACCCAGCTCACGCTAAAATTGATCATTAACTAAATTTCAAAGATTATTCCTCTCATTTCTAGATCGCGAGTGTTTGAAATTAATAACAACCTCGTTTTTTGCCTACAACGTTGCTAAAAGTATTTAAAAATCAACTCTATGTCACTAGTTTTAAGAGCGATGTTTGTGTTTGATAGGGATATTTATAAACTTGTTTTCATAGAGACAGCCCGTAGTTATAAATTATATTGTCAGAGTAAAGTCACCTGAGTGTTTTTATATTTTACGAGATTCTTTTTAAAAATGCGAAACATGTTCAGTTTGACAACGCAGTAAAATAATGTTGTAGGTATAAAAGTTTGATGTTAGCGGTCTAAAAGCTTTTTTTATTTAGGACCGCTTCGTTTCTCGTACAAGTTATTATTGTGGAGTTACGTGTCTGTTCTTTTGATCTATGTTTTGGTACTAATGGTACGATATAGTACATCAAAGTGCTAAGAGGTTTGTCTGTACTATATGAGGAGCAAGTGTTTTACTTGTAAAAAATATTGTACAAGTCTAGTGATATATGATTTTTACTAGGTTTATGCAAGTTTTGAATATGAAACAGGTGTGAAATTGTGAATGTTGTTAAAATATTGATCACAGGTACTATTATTTTATTCCTGGAATATCCACAGCAATAATTTTGTTCTTGAGTCAGAATATTTTTATATAATTATATTTACTGTTTTCTCGAGTTTTAACCGTAAAGTCGTGAGAGATTGGGTCCTTTTTTCTACAGTAGATAAATATCTAAGATATTTAGTACTAGTCTTACATCACAAACATAAATATAATGTTTACGTCCCTGTGTTTGTGATGAGGTCTCCATAGCAACCGAGACTACTAGAAATAATGAGCTACATATTAAGCATTTTCTTTGTAGAATCCAAACGTATGCCTGGATTAAACGTTAACCCCTAGAATCCTAAAGAAATTCAGCTCAAAAAAAAACCACCTTCGAACAAAATCAATACCTTTATAATAGAATAGATCAATTTAAAGCACTTAAACTGAGAGTATTAGTGCATTGAACCGGACTAGAACCCCTGTTGTGGCTTGGCGCCCCGTAGGGACTCCCTGCTGAACTAATGACCGTACCTATTGTACTAGAGGTGGACAAAAATATTGATGCTCAGGACAAAGGGTTCTTGTATTTTTAATAAAGATGATTAAATACCTAAAACCGATTATATGAATTGAAACGCAATTGCGTATAATAATTGGCTGCACGCGTGGTACAATGAAGAGTATATTAGTTTTATACAAATAAGCATACTGCCGGATTGGAGAGGTCGCTTACTGATATTTAGCTAGATTTTTTAGTGTCAGTGAATGCAACAGACTGGTTTTCGGATTCTATAATCAATACAGTATACAGCGTATAACAAAAAGGTGTGGTCATATTTAAGTATCACATAATATAGCTCCTGTACAATGGAAAAACCGCGACAAACAAATTCTTATACGTTATTTTCACTAATATACAGCATTTTCTTTTTATCGATCACCATCAAATATTCTAGTCGATGTTTAAACAACACAAACAGCTTACTCAGCTGATCACTGTGAATCCGAAAATGACCAGGCTCTATTTGGACGGCAATATATTGCGTTTGTTTTGATGTTTTAATAAAAAAGAAAATGTTGAAAAAGTTAATAAAATTCAAAATCTGGGTATAGGGCACATAGGTTATTTATCATTATCAGATATACATCACGGCCATAAAATATGACCAGACCTTTCTGTTACACGTTGTATAGTGTGATAACTGGTTTGTATTTATGGCCTGTAAAAGGAAACCCATGTTTAAAAAAATTCACATAGCATTATATAAAAAATACTAGATTTTGCCCGCGGCTTCGCTCGCGTAAATGTAGGTTAGGTTAGGTTAGATTTGTAACAGTACCTACTTTTTTCTGGATGAAAGTCATTTTCTGTACCTCTGACGCTAAGGCGTGCTAAGCTGTTAAGGCGACAAAGTGTAATAAACAAACAAAAAAACAAACTCACATTCGCAGTTCGGTTTATAAAGCACTTTACACTAGTCGGCCTCGATGGCGTAGTGGTTAGTGTAACCGACTGCCACGCCTGAGGTCGTGGGTTCGATTCCCGCACAAGTCAAACATTTGTGTGCATGAACATGGATGTTTGTCTTGTTCTGGGTGTTTCTATGTATAATATGTATGTATTTACAAAAAAAAATTATATAAGTATGTTTATCCATTGTCTAGTACCCATAGTACAAACTCTGCTTAGTTTGGGCTGGATGGTGTTGTGAGTATGTGCTAGAATATTATACATTATATATTATTAATTTGTTTGGGAGAAATGAAAAGTACATCTCTTTGGGGAAGAAGATGCAGAAATTGTACACCAGTAGATATATCATACCTGTTACGTAAGCCTAAACGCATATACAATTAACGCACATAAACGATTGTCCAACCGTTCGGGATACGCAAGATAGGTGCTATATTATGTATAGTTTGGCAATGATCTCAGTTGACATGACTATAGCATATCACACTACATTAAATCGTTATACTATTAAAAGACTAAAATGAACAAGATGGGAGTCTGAATCCGGCGGTAACCGTGTCCAATAACTCACTGTAAGCTTACTTTAATTCTTCGTTTAACTGCAACTTAGGGTGGTGACCTCGTTTCTTAAATTATGTTCTTAACCAAATCGGGGCTATCGTTGTGCGTAGTGTCTTGCTTGTTGCTTTTTGGGTGAGAGAGGCCTTTTGTTTCTATAAATTAGAAATGCTGGCAGGTATGTTTTCTTTTTATTGTATCTATTGACTCACGAGCTAGCTGCCCGATAGTATGATGATGATGCAACCGATACTTATATACTTCAGCAGCACCTATGAATATGCGTGTTCAAGCCGCTGTCCATCGTGAACGTAATCGATAAATGAGATTTTAAAAGAATTAGTTTATTTCAGTGCCTGTGCCAGTATGTGTATGGAGTACGGGTCTTATAGCATCATGTTGAAGAGGTATGGTGGTCGTAGGTAGTAGGAAAGTAGATGTATATTTATTTACATACATATGCATGTATAAGTTTGTATATTTGGGTACTTTGTTTACAAGGGATGGTAAACATGAGGGAGATATTGAAAGGAGAACGATTGCTGGCAACAAAGTGAATGGAGCTCTACGCGCTTTTATGAACAGTCGAAATGTATCCGAAAAGGCACATTTGGCTGTTCATAGAGGACTATTAGTGCCCACACTTATGTATGGAAGTGAAAGTTGGGTATGGCAAAAAAAACATAAGAGCAGAATAAATGCTGTAGAAATGAGAGCGTTGAGAAGCATATGTGGTGTGACTCTGAAAGATAGAATAAGAAATAGTGTGATTAGAGAGAGATGCGGCATGAAAGTGGATATAGTTACAAGAATAGAAAAGGGTATATTATGCTGGTTTGGACATGTAGAAAGAATGGACGAGGAAAGACTGACTAAGAAAGTTTATAAGGCTAGCTTGAATGGAACAGTCGCAAAAGGAAAACCTAGGCAAACGTTTCTCGATCAGATCGGAGGCGTTCTGGACAAAGGCCAGGTTAAGAGCTCCTTGAACCGACGGGCGTGTATGAGGAATGTGATGAAAGTGAATGAAGCCAGAGAAGTGTGTCAGGATCGTAGCAAATGGAAATCCGTAGTCTCTGCCTACCCCTCTGGGAAACAGGCGTGAATCTATGTATGCATGTATAAGACACTATAGCTGCACAAAACAAACAATACTGTAATGGTTAATGATTGGTATTGCTCCAGATATCTTGAAATACAAGGTGAAACTGCACACATGCTATCCCTGCTGAAAACAGCTGTGTTGCAGGATCAATGATATCCTAACAGAACTACGCTTCAAAAGGAAATGTGGTAGACCCTACGCGGTCGGCGAGATGAGAATAAAACTTCTCAGATTCGCAAACGTCTTTAGACGCTTACCATCAAGCAGGTCTTGTTTATTGGCGTATAGGGTTATTCTCTATTGAGGGTCCTGCTGGGCCCGTAAACAGCGATAGCTTTCATGTAAAATATTGAATTGAAACATCCTGAGGTTGGCACAAGACAATTCTGTAATAGACATGGCCCTACCTTATATACGCCAATGTTACTTGTTTGGTAACACAGTAGTTTAAAATGAATGAGTATACTGTTCCGATGGGGCAGCGTTAGTGAAGGTGACTGCTGTTAATAAGATCTTGCGTTGGAATTCTGGGTAGCCCCAACAAAAAGACTAGGTTTTATTAAAAGAGCATTTTGTGTATCAAGAAATTCTTAAAAGCAGCGCACAGTTAGGAACATGATGATGTCAAACGTTGGTGTGCCCCGGAAAGCGCATAAACTGTTGGTTTTGCGTCTGATCCGTGTCGAGTCGTGTCAGATTGCCATGTCATCGCATTATGAAAGTTAAATAACTGAAAATGCACTTATGTTTGCGCACATACTTGTGCATTATAATATGACCTGTGCAGATGGCCACTCTCTGCTAAGATTGGCCGCTGTGATCAAAACTCAATCAGGAGGTTAAATTAAATTTAAATGTTATGTTTGATAGTGCATCTGTGGCCTTTTGTATCATAGTTTATCATAGAATTAGGAACATTTACAACTGTGAATAGCTTAGCTCTAGCAAATAGTAGCTTTATAGCTTGGCCTCACATAGTCGTACATTTTGGACTCATTCATTCGTGTAAAATATATATAGTCTACGTTTTTCATAACGTATTGTCCTGTAAAGCGATATATAGATACGTTGTTTGATTGTAGTTTTGTTTGAATTAGCTTGACCGTGGTTACATATTAAATAAAAAACATACATAAATTTATATTTTGCTTTGTATTGCCTCGTGCAATACAAAAATTGAAAGCAGCATTTCTCACAGAAGGAATACTTACAAAAAATTGTTGTATGGCAGCGCTATTCTGGAATTCTTCGAATCGATCTTCTTCAGTTCTAGCGAAATACTACGATTAAACGGGCTGAGTTGAGATTGCAGCTCTTAGTTATAAGGACTACACATCTAATAGATGAAAGGGAGAAGGTATCTTACATTTTCGTGATAAATTGGATGATTAAAAACATGGGTAAACCAACAAGCAAAACCGGGTAAAAGGGTTCTACCAAAGCCTTAAACAAAAATGGCTATACGGTCCACCACGGTACATAAACACGTTCGGTCATTTCATAAAACGTCTGTGTATTTTCTATTTTGATAGGTTTCATATTTCTGACCGCAGGGGGCGCTACGATCGTAAAACGCGCACAGTTTGGCTTTCTGCCCTCTCTCGGTATTTTATTAACGGCAAACGCTAAGGTATGGT
The DNA here is from genome assembly GCA_963564715.1 of Catocala sponsa. Classification (NCBI taxonomy): domain Eukaryota; kingdom Metazoa; phylum Arthropoda; class Insecta; order Lepidoptera; family Erebidae; genus Catocala; species Catocala sponsa. The sequence goes on from OY751334.1 coordinate 7,603,550, forward strand.
GTGTCGACTCCGGGATTTTAATAAAATTTCGGTTACACAGCCAAAAGTTGAAATAGAAACAAGTTTTTGTACATCTGCTGCTGGTTTCTTGACGTTTTTTTTTTATATTGGTTAAGTTTCTTGAAGTCACGTGACTTTGACAACTAAAAGAAAGCATCACTTTCTTTGGCTATTGTTTAATGATCATAGCTAAAGTTAGTGAGTTTATTTAGTTGCTATGTTTATAAAATACACCGCTATATATTTACTTTACTCTATTGAGACTAATCCTAACTAACTAGATTTAACTCGCAGCTTAGCTTGCTTAAATGTATGTAGATTTTATCAATAAGCTTCTATCCCTCAAGAACACTACTTTTTTTTGGATGATAGGTATCGTATGTCCTTTTCTGTACCCTAAAAAAGTGTATGCGAAATTTAATGATGATGATATTAAGGCGTGAAGCCGCGAGCGGAAAGCTAGTCAATAGACAAGGTAGCCTAACTGTTGTCTGACTCTATAGACTAAAATAAACAGAAAGCCGCGTATCTTATAATCCTACCAAAAACATAAATGTAAAAAAGGAGAGCCAAGTTCAATACAAAAATTATGCTTGGCTGTGGGCTTCGCCTCAAAAAGAATGGAGATCTAAATGAGTGACAAGTTCTATGCAAAATCCAAATATGTATTTATAGGAAGAAACTAACACTATGAACAAGTATTAAACTCTATTTCTTTGCTTTATTGGATACCTATAACAATTGCTGTTATTTAAAGACGTGAGATCTAAAGTAAGTTAGATTTGACTTGGCCAGTTTTCATTACATCAGTCATTTTATAAAGTTATTCAACATATATATATATATATATTTTAATTCTGGTAAAAACTGAATTTTTTATGCTATTGTCTACATTCTCTTGAATGTTAGAGATAATAGTGCGCATTGCCCATTCATTATCTGCTACCTTTTTAATACGCTTCCTGTTTATGCTTAAATTAGCCAAGTCCGGGCGATATAACGATCTCAGGCGGTTATATTCTACTATCTTGTGCCTTAATTAATAAAACAATAAATAACTAAATCGGTATTCGTAAGCGGTGCCTATGTTTATGTGTTACTTGGGAGCGCTTTTATGTAGATTTACTTCTGTTCTGTGTATAATTATGTGGTGCCGCGCGCCGCCGACGACACACCGTTGGCCGGTTGTTTAGCGCGTATTACAAGTTTTTTGTATGGGGACACCACCTATTTTTTTAATTAACTTAATTTTTATATTTCTGTTATATAGCAAATATAATAATACATAATATATATTGGGATAGTTCAAATATCTGATTGTATCAGTTCCAACGCTACAATTAATTTTTTTTTGTATGGAGACCTCCTCTATTTGTTAACTTTTTTATTTTTAGATTTTTCCTACGCTTACACACAATTACCGAGCTGGATTCCAAATTTCATCCTTCTAGGTCATCTGGAAGTAGGTTAGGTTTAGGTACTATATGTCAGTCAGTCAGTCAGTACTAAAATTTACGACTTTTTGACCTTCATATCTTTATAACCGTTTGAGCTAGCTTCATGAAATTTGGGCTTCTAGATGTTCTTATGGATATAATTAAACACACGTAGTTTTATGTGTTTACGTTAAAGAGGTTTTGAGTTATAGAAGGGTCAAAAGTGGCACCAAGTGGTTCGTGTAATATTACACTCGGCGATGGCTAGCCAGTTCCTTTGCTTGAACTTGGCTTGACACGCTGCCGCGTGTCTAGAACTAAATCAATAAATAAGATCACTTTCTTTTACTGTGAATTTTAAATTCAATAAGGTCTTAAAAACCGATCACTTTCTTTTACTGTGAATTTTAAATTCAATAAGGTCTTAAAAACCGATCCGTGATATGCGAAATTTGGGAAATTTAAGTTTTGATAGCTTCTATAAGTCGTGCACCTAACGCACTTTACGTTAGCCACATCAGTACGTATTTATGTGTTCTTAAAAAAAATTGGGGCGGTCTTTGGGGACTGCCGATAGAAGTGAATACTTTAATCCTTGATCATAAACACTTCTTTATAATTTTTTATATTTTTTGCGTAGGACGCACCATTTCTGAGATATTTTAGGCGGTTATCACAAGGCACCGCGCACCGCCGCGGTGTGCGGTGGTGGTAAAGCGAAAGAGCACCGGTCGACCGCGCGGTCGGGCGGTGTACGTGTGTTAGCATCAACGGATTTAGTAGAGGCCAATGCTACATGTGTGTTAATCGCCTTAATATTCTAAAATAATTCAAAAATGGAAAGCGTGGAAGCGTGATGATGACGCGAGTTCTATGATTTTTGTTCACCAAAGAAGTGCTCATCGCGCCTAAAGAAGTTTTCACTTCAAAAACATTTATATTATTTCGCCAGTATGATTTACTCGGATTTGGCGCCTACGTTCTTTCTTTTTATTATTTCGTCACGGTCAAAACAATTATATTGCACACAACAATCTTGTATTTTAATAGGTTATGAAACGTAAATTATATAGCTTCATCACCTCAGTTCTCATTTACGACCTAAAATTCGTGGTCGCAACTTTATCCTAGCCTAATCTGTTAGACTCTGCTATAAATTACACAATACACACTGTATTTTATGCAATAAAATAAAAACATACTAATCTACTTATTACGAGTTTGGCACTAACTAAAACTCGTAAAAAGTATTTGAGTTGTTATTTTCGCAGCGTGTTATTATTGTCGTAATGTTTTGTTGTTATTATTATAATAGTAATTGGAACAGGTGTGGACTTTAAACAATGGACTAACCTGGTTATAAATAGGTAACTGGGTTTATGTAACATTTTAAATGCAAGAGTTTTATGTTCATTGTGATCCCATTGCTTTTCATACGGATTACCTTGTTTATTCCTGGTATATCTTTTAGCTTAAGTATCTCGATTTTATTACGCTTGGGTTGTAAAGAAAAATTAATAGGATAAATGGATCTAATTTAAAAAATATATATTTACATGATATGTATATATTATCTAATATATCATTACTATTGTGATATCCTTTAGTATATGTTTAGTACATGTACATGTGTATGTTACACGCTACTGTATGCACCTACTTCTTTTTATCTCTGCATGACCCTACGGTTGACTGGTGGATAATGCCCTTGGCATTAAGTACGCCATTGTACTATTTTGTGCATAAAGTTTAAAAATATGCTTATGCATGAATTTGCGGCTTATGAATTTTAAATTATTAATATAGACCGCAGCTTATAGTAATCGTGAAGCGTAGTTTATAAAGTGAGTAAGTAAATAGTTTTCCAAAGCCTTAAGCTTAATTTGTAATTCGTATGACAAATTACTATAAAAACTATAATCGAAATAATGTTATCAAGTGTTGCATACACATAATAGAGATAATTAAATTTCCCTTTCCTATTCAGAACAACGCGTGCTGGGCTCAGATGCCATCCTTACACGGTAGAGTCGATTAGAGCGCGTACCAATAAGTTTGGGTCCTCGTACCTCTGCAGAACAACCAAGCCATGGAATTCTCTACCAAGGCACGTGTTTCCTTCTTCCTTCAATCCTGGGTCCTTTAAGCGGGGCGTGAAAAAGCACCTTCTCAGGCCATCAAAGTAGAGACCTCAACATCGCCTCGGCTGCTATGAGGGCGGTGTGGAGGCCACTGCTCTTAGACCACACGACTGCTTACCATCAGGTGGAGTGTGGTCATTTTGACGAGCAAAATAAAAAAAAATAAAAAAGAAGTAAAATTATGCGAACTAAAGAAAATCGATCAACATTAATTGTATTAATACATGAAACGCCATCACGTGACCTAGGCTTTGAAGTCACGCCTTATAATTATCGTCATATTAAGCTTAGATAATGATTCGAAAATAGCTTATGCCACAATACATTTATCACAAGGCTTATAGTCACGTACTATCGACATGACATTTATAGTTTATAAAAATTGCACACTACTTTTCTCACAAATCACTCTCTCGCATTTTTTAACAACAGATTGTTAAACAATTATGAGAATAGGCAGTCAAAACAGCATTCTAATTTAAGAGTAGAAACGTCTGTAGTTTAAATTTTTAACACAGTGCTTTTATTAGAAACTATATTACGTGAAGTTCAGTTCAGATTTAAAGAACACATAAAATATAATTTTAACCCAGTGAAACAAATTTGGTTACTGCGATTTTCTAAAACGCTGTGACATAAATGACATAAAATGAGTATCGAGGTGTTTACTTACCGTTCTTTAATTTTAGAAACTTATTTCTTATTGTTAAATTGCATGATTTTAGTTAATGTTATTAAACATAAACTAGCTTTAATATATTGCAGACTTGTAACACTATACATTAGTATAGTGTTACAATACATAATTATAATTGCCGGTCATCTAAATATCCCAACTTATGGTTGATCCGAGGACTATATACCCTATACGTTCTAATTAATTAGTATTGATTTAGGTGAAAGTTATTTAATTTCTGTATTCTTTCATGAACACCAATGTCTCTCTTTTGACTCTAGAGTCAGTAGAGTCAGGTAACATGCGCATGCAGAGGCATGTATGCGTCATGTCAATGGCTGAAAGACACCTGCGCTAGTAACCTGTACGAGTAACCCGCGCACATAGCCTGCACTAGTAGTTTATGCATGTAGTATCTTTCAGCTACCTACAAACCTTACCGTTTAACTAGTTCATTTGCAGTTCTGTCATCTGATTATATCCCACATTCATTTTAGTATAAGCATTTTTGCGTATGATCGTTTAACCCTTTACTTCTATGGCCACAATTCTTAGTGAAACCAGGCTTTATCGAAGTTTCTTGAAATTAACTAAGTTGAACTAGTTATTTTTATTTGATTAAACGTGCAGATGATCTACAAACGCAAGAGTGAATTTTACCCGTAGCAGCATGAATCAGGCTTAATAAACCTGTATTATAAAATATAGAAACACATTTCCTACTCTACTACTTTTAAAAATAGATTATACCATACCGCACATCGATCACGGTAATGATGGTATAATAATATTAAATCTAAAATCCGAGATTGTACAAATATTTCGTAACTATCATAAAATTCGTTCACCGGAAATGTTTCAAGACTTCAAGTAGATGTTGCGTGGGAGTCTATAAACAGTCGAATGAAAGGTGCATTTCGTAAGGTAAATTAAAACCCGCGAATCATCTTTGAGTAAATATTAACGTCCTATTACACTCGTGGGCGGTCTACAATGGAGCTTAAAATCAGTCATATAAAATAATGTGTGAGTATGAAATGATCGAAGATTTAGATATTGTTTATTTTGCAAACTTTAAGAAAACTATGAAGAATTATTTTGGTTCGAAGACCGTTACATGCTTCGAAGAGAATGGTAATGATTTGAGTTAAGTATTATAGATACACATAGATAGAGTAGTCTAAACATATTCTGATAACTAGTACGATCCATAAACGAGCCTGACTAGGCAGTAAAATATTTTGCTCGTTTAAGGAAGTTCGATTTTTGTACATGATATGCATATGAAGATTGAGTCAGCTATTGAGTTTTCTTTTATTGTCTTTATAGATGATTTTGGTTTCCCTTACGCAATATAAAAAGCTAAAATTTTAAATGATGATATCATTCATTACATAAGCAAATAAAACTTTATCGACTCCTGTCCGTGTCAACGAACTGTTTCACAACAATATAATCAAAATACAACAATTTTCACATCTATTGCGTAAAATCTCTAATTTACATCCGGAGTTTTACTTCATTAGACATATCAAAATCCACGTCAATTGCCACTTTGGCACAAAAACTAACGAGCTGTGTCATAACCGTCATATTTCTGACAAATTATTGTCATCGTCATCACATTCTGCTTCATTCTGGACGTCAACGTTGTCATTACCGTTTTGGATTATATTTATTGTCATTACCCTCATATCGGTGACATTAAGTTAATGACCAATAGTAAAATTCTGTATATTACTTCTTGCATATTAAATGGCTTCTTGTTAATAATATCTTAAATTGCTTTAATAAAAGCGTGGTTAAAATTTTGTAGGACTTTTCCCGCTTTGATGTTTGCTACCGTTATTGCAGGAAAGCTTTCTTTTAAATATTTTAATTTGTGTGGTTGGGTGGTCGATTCTTATTAATTTTATTTCGGATAGTATAATTCGGGTTAGGTGTTTAGGTAATAGCTACAAATTCCTCGCAGTATGGACCATAAAATTAAAATTTCGTGTGGTTTTACCACTTTTTTAGTGGTTTTATTTAATTTTCTCTTTAAAAGCGCTCACAAAGCTCTTTAAACAGCACACAAACAATTTCTTCGCTTGTTCTATCAAACGTAAAATATATAAAGTATTTTTTTTATTTTGATTCGTTATTGCATGTTTGAGAAAGGCTTGAAAATATTATTTTATAGCATGAAAATTTTACAATGTTTTATAGCACCTGTATTTAAAACATAATACATACATAAATATAACAGGTGAGCATTTTTAGAATAGTATAAGTCGAGGTTCGGACTGCGGCCCCTAGAGGGCTCTTACTCTTAAAACCGGTGACACCTCCACATTAAAAGAATCAAGCAATAACCCTGCGGTGATCTTACCCAATATATATTATGTACTGATAATTGAATATGACTTTAAAGATTAATTATTGCATGTTTTATTTCCAAATGTGTCAACATAGGGACACTATAATCACTCCACTGGAAATTAAGTAGCAATCTCGATAAAAATAAACAGAAATTTGAACACAACAGTTCACCCTTAACACTGCTTAAAAAGCAACAAATTTGTCACACATTGTAGAACAAGCATTATATTCTCATCACCTCAATACTAAATCATAATTCTAACTAAAAACTTCATTAGATTTGCGCCCATTATAGCCGAGCCCGCGCACATCCGGCGACGATAAAAACTCTCGGACACATGATTGACGTGTACTGTTTACCTTGTACTGCCGGTGTAGGTACTACTAAGACGTGAGTACATAAGATAGTTCACGAACGTACTAATGCGCACACACATTTCTCACACTAATGCTTTGGTAATTAGCACTGAGGTAGTTCGCATTTTGATTGACATGTGTTCTTTACCTTGAGTTCCTACGTTTAAACGTGCCTACGTTAGCTGAAATTATAGCAAGTGTTTAGCAATCGAATTATTATTGCTTTTGTTTACTCTTTTAAGCCCGGCTATTAATGAAAGTGAATTTTAAAGCACTTTTTGGTGGATATGAAATTTAATTTGGTCCAAGTACAGATAAAATTAAACCTATAACAAAAAGAAAAGTACGGCTGGCCTGGTTAATGCGTATGCCGTGACCTATAGGCGCTTGAAATATCAAAAACAACATTTGCGCCTTGCAAACGCTTAAAAGAAGAAACCGTCTCCTCAAACAGCTTTATATACTGCATGAACAGAACACATCGATGCTTGGCTAAGAGAGAGAGTAAATACACTTTCATAACTCTTGGACTGTGCCACGTTTAAGCAAAACCCCAAATTTACGAGACCTACCTCTCTAAAACCTGTGCTTTTAAAATGACAGACTAGCGCAATTATGTTTGAATAATTTTTATTCTAGGGTCTATAGAAAGAAAATAAATTCTCTGAAGTACAAAAAATATAAGATACATATCAGTTCAACTACAGAAAAATATAATATTATAATACAAGATAATAAACAAGATACGCATTATTACACTATTAAATTACTCACATCATGACATGCGTAATTTTAACTGCTACGACCATTCGTAGGGTTCAAACTAGTTTCATGCCAAATTTCAATCAAATTCAGTTCAATTGTTAACCCGTTATAAGTAACAGACAAAGAGTTACTTAAGCATTTACAACTAGCTAAACTCAGGCACGCTTCGCTGTAGCTCGTTCTCATGAGCAAAATGCTCATGGGATAAAAAGCTTTTATATAGTAATACAAGTTTGTGTCTAAATTACAAATGAATCCATAACTACTTTCAAATTTTGTATATACAAATATACAGTAGGTGAATTTTTAATTAAAATATATAATTGTTGACATAACATGAGTTCCTGCAATGATTCAATATTAACAATGTATAATAAATAATAATAATAATAATACATTTTTATTCAATAAATAAAAGTCTTAACAGAACACATTACAGGCTACTTATTGTAAATTCACATTAAAACTGTATTTAATCTAAAGGAAAACATTTATGTATGTAATTATATAATCTTGCAATTGTTCATAATTATTTTAGTACGGCGTTACGTTGTGTGTATATTCAATAATCTACTATGTCTACTCTTTTGTCTGGTTTCGCTATCATACATTTTTAACTAATGAGGTAATAATAGAGATATACTTCAGCACTTGGTTGGCGACTAAACGCCGGCCTATTTTAAGATATGAGTGATCTAACATCGCCATTCGGTCCGTTTGTTTTCATTTTTATATGATCTTGTTGATTTTGGCCGTGTTGTTGGAATATACCTATACGATGGTAAGTGCGGTTGTGAGGTGTAAATTTGTGGGTTCCGTTCGCTATTCTGCTATAAAACTATTATTAACATGAGTTGTAAGAACACAATAGGTAGATATCGCGACATTTTAGTTAACATTTTATAAAAAAGTATGTCTACATTTTGTTACGATGCAAAATACTCATTTTACAGTAGCTTGGAAATAATTTACTTACTATTTAGTATTGTTTTACGTTTAGGCGAATGTAATTAAACTACTTTAAACGGATTTTTCGACGTTGTTTATTTTAAAACAAACAACTTGATAAAATACTTACGTATAAAATAATTTAATTTCAAAGTTACTTAGGTACACTCCTTGTATTTTTTTATATACTGAACTAATATTACAATAAATATAATCTAACGAAAGTAGTGCACTCCATGTTTCTCTACTAAAATAGCAACACTAATAGTTTCAATCAGTCCATTATTGTCTACAACTTTCCGTTTTCTACCAAAATAAACTCTTTGATCTTTATCAAAGAGAACTTGTACCAATATTTACGTAATATTTAACAATTTTTCCTTAATAATTTTAGCGGTACCCCAATACTAGCGGAAATCTCTATGATAGACGCTACTAACTCTAACTAAGTGCTTTATTTAAAGCGTTGACGATACTGTTATGTCTGCATGAAGGCGTGGCGCCGCCTTATGCGAAGGTGCGGAAACCTTGCGTAGAGAGCTTTCACATTGAACTGTTCAGACGTGCGATTTTGTTAGAATGTTTTTAATCTTGTTGATTCTTGATGATGATCTCAGAACTTGCGTGAGTGACAAAAATATTTTTACGGCTTGAAAAACCTCTCAATATATCAGGCATTTGGTTATTACGGAAGCTAATATTAGTTACGTTATTTTAAAAACGTGTGCACTATGACCTAATTTATTAAGTATCTATTAAGTCTATATAAGTATATTATTAATGACTTTTTTGAGTAATAATTATTTTATTGAGATATTACACAATCAATACTTTGACCACATTACTCTCTAAGAATATTTAGTAACAATCAAAATAAGAAAGCAAGTAGTCGCACTGGATATCCAAAAAAAGGATTTATAAAAATATTGACTGACTTAGCTATAGATTACAGGAAATAAACATACGAAAATAGTGACATGTTTAACAATGAATATTTACACATTTCTGATAATAATTAGATTTATAACATACCGCAATGTTCCAAGACACCTAAACAGCGCGGCTAAAACGCCAATCTGAAAACACTTTTATTTCTCCTGACAACGCGACGACTGAGAACATTTCGCGACCCTTTGATGTTCCACAACGCAATATATCAAGTGTTTTGTTTACAAAACCAGCAATGTATATTAATTGATGATATAGTGTTTTATTTAGTTAGCTAAGGTAAAAGGTTTCAAACATCGCTTGAAAGATTGGCAGGCAGGCGAAGTATGATTTCTTTTGATGGTGTTTTAGTGTGACTATATTCGATGGCCTCTTTCTGCTTACGTCATTATAAACTGTATCAATGTTATTTCAATCGGTTGCATTCATATACAAATCATATAGAATCAAGAGAGGTAGGCGATCTCCGCCTAGAATTGGGATTTCAGTTATATTGGAAAATAGAGAAGTGACTTCACACTACAGAGTGTGATAATGAACTGTGCAGCCTTTAACACGAGAGACCAGGGCAATATTTGTTTCTTGAACTAGTAAACTGCTTTTCAGTGGCCAGCAAGTTCCCAGTGTTAAACCATCCACAGGCTATAATAACCGCTTACGATCAGGTGACCCATAAACGTACTTGGTTACTATATTAAAAACATTCAATTTCCATTGATTTACACGCTCACTTGTGTCATACACAAATAGTTCTCTGAATCTTGGTGATTTTTGTGTCCATTATTTGAATATTTGAAAAGATCCTCGCGACACAGTATTTACACAGAAAGCGGAAGTAGTCTTAAAAAAGAAACTAACCAGCTAGTATTTTAATATATACTACTGTTCCGATTAGGAGTGATTTAGATTGTGATAGGCTCTGTGTTTCTCTCAATCACCACCATCGATCTACACCCCCACGATCATTAGATACAATACTTAAGGTGTACAAAGAACATTTATCAGAAAATAAAATCAACAACATTTATCTATTTTATTGAACATTAGAGTATTATCAATTTCCTAAGCAATAAACGTCATGTACCATTCGAATGGCTCTAACATTCAGTTCTAAAATTGATTTATGGTCAGTCAACGAAATGGATGGGGTACAAACACATTACACACCTTCGCAACACCTGGCTAAAGATATAAATTCAGGCGAAGAAACATTAACAAGTCACAAAATGTTTCGAATTTTAATTGTGGTTGTATAAATAAATACTTGGCTTAGTGCGGTGTAAATACGTTGTTTAGAAAAAAAGGTTTAAATTAAGCTAAAAATCTTCGAAATTTGCTCATAAAATGAATCAGAATACGTAAGTAAAAGGGAGCACTATAAAATCCCTGATTCAACCTGGAACAGCCAAAAAATGAATATTGTAGTCAAATCTTTAATTTTACCTGCCCGGTGGCGGAAATTATACTGTATCTAAGCAATTGAAATTATAATAATAATAATATTAAAGTTTATTTATTTTCTTTCACAAAGGTTAGGTACTTATACTAGGTATATGTTATTATGACATTAATTAACAAAATGTACCTATGTATGTAATTAAAGAAATAAAAGGATTTATATTTCTCCGAATTATCTTTAACCTATGCTAAAACAATATGAGCGCAGTTTGCTTACAAATATTCCTCTTCACGTATAGATATTTTTGTAACGGGTTAGAGTTTAGCACATCCATAATAAGTGGTTATGCTGCTAGAAGCTCTTCGTGCAAAAAGATCAATTACCTATATTTTTACTTTGTGCAGCCAGTGCCACCTCTTCTTTTTTTACAGAGTGACATGCTTTTTAAACCCCTGGCGTGACAACCATTCATGCTTTACTATCATTACTTACTATCAGACAAGCCTTATGTCACCTTAGTAGTATAAAAAAAAAACAATAATCATTTTCTAAATAAGAAAATGACAATTATAGAACAATTTAGATTTAATACACTGCACATATTACGGACTTTAATATCGTACCAGACACTATTCCAAGAGAGTTTTCTATTTCACAAGCTACCTCGCTGCAGGTTGACAGACAAAGATCTCGTTAAGATGTCGCCGCCAACCGGATTGGATAGCCTTATTACTACAGACCAGTTCTGAGATTGAGACTTGACATAACGATTTTTTAAATTGACCACGAATTCCACGAGGAAAATAAAAGAGTGGATTTTTCAAAAATGGAATTGACATTTAGTGAAAATAGATTGTTCAACTTTTTTCTAGGTTGAGGATACCTATTCCAATTATAAAATACGGATAACATTGTTTGTTTTTTTAAAGACTATGTTTTGTGGAATACGTCGAGTGAGCGAGTGTGGAATGAGTACGCTCTAATATTGTAATATGTTTTGTAAATTGAGTCTTTATTATCTTACTCAATAAATGGGATGCAATAATTAACTCAAATTTTATTAGTTTAGGCATTATAAGTTACTAATGAAGATTTTCTTATTTTTTATCTACAGAAGCCCGTGCAACCGAAAATCGACATATATTTAGTCGGCTTGCATTAACTGAATCAAAAGCAAAGCAAAATTGTTACGTATATTTAAATAGAATATGAGACGACGTAAAATACTGATGACGTACTAATTATGGATGAGGTAACTTCACAAATGAGTGCAGTCCTAAATGTAGCTTCTAGTTCAAACAACACAATAAACTGAATAAATACCATTCTCACAGCTTGTAAAAAAACTAACGCTTTATATATTTAATCCAAGATCAAAACATAAAATATTTATAGTTAAACATCATAATACTATTTCGAACAAATTTCCATTATACGATAGTTTCCGGTGGTACACGATCACCTCCGAAAATAAACGCTTACATTACTTTAACAAGACGTTTCAATTCGGATCGGTAAGAAAAACTCATACGCCGACACCTGTATACAAAAATAAACACGGTACAGTCCTAATACTTTCTTCTGATATAAATACATTTCTCTTTTTGTTAGACGACAGAAATAAACCATTGCGCAAAGCAAGCGATGTATGTCGTATTCGTAATTAGGGTTGCGCTCGAGAAAGTTTTTTTAACGTACCATAATAACACGTTGACTAGAGTGACAGTCCGCGAAATTGCGTAAAAAGCAATTAATATGAGTTTTGGACGCGGTTTAAATTAAAGTTGACGTGGACCTGGCCGAGTGTTTATGTATTATGACATGTTTAAATATGTCGTATTTTTAGAAGGTTTAGTATGTTATATTATACCTGACGAACACGTTCACATGGCCGCTTGTTTATTCATGATTAGTTGGGCGTGGAAGAAAATTATATGTTGCATATATTTTTTTACAAAGTTTATTTTGCTTTGTAGTCATAAAATTGCAATAATGATCTCATGGTTAGACGCATAACAAGCAACACAGAGTCGAATGCGCATAATGATATAAACAATAGTTAAACAACAATGTTTACTATATCATTAAATACTGAACTAAATAACGCTGATTTATTACCTTCCACTCTTGAGTCTTCTAAAGGTCTCGGCATTTTGCACCTACCCATGTCTTCATGCAGGCCGTCTCAAGGAAGAAGAATTTTTAAGTGACCATTTTAATAAAAATCTGCTGTAAAGTAGAGGAACATGATCATATGATTTTGATAGATTAGATATAATAAAAGGTTCATAATAAGTATGCTTGTGTATGGCCGTATTATATTGTGAAGTGTATCTGCGCATCTTTATGTGTGTGTCTGTGTATGTGTGTGTGTATGTGCGTGTGTGTGTGTGTATGTGAGTAAGACAAAAAGCACCCATAGCATTATGTGAAGTTTGTTTCCTTAGCCATTTATGCAGAGCCATTTTTCCTTTCATGTTAATCTGTCTCACCTGTTTCCGATGGAAGCCGCATTCCAACTCAAAATAGAAAAATACAAATGCGTTGTTGTATAGGGAGCATACTTTTGTCTACAAAGGATGGTAACCTTTTCTACACAAAAGAAATAATGTGTGGATAGTTGAATGCTTTTGGCTTAACTGACTTTGGTACACGACAGATTAAGTGCATGGATAGTTTAATTTAAATGAATGCATAAATGCAATATATATGCTATAATATAAATATCTTTGAGGTTCCGTTGACCTTTAGTAAGGTAAATAATCTGTTTCGCGTTCTGTATACCGATGTTTAGACCTCATTAGGTTGTTCATATGTACCAACGTCAAGCGGTTAGTATATATAGCCGTGTTGCATGCGACACGTGTTTCATTAGCCCGATTCTGCGGAAAAAGTGGCTACGTTGCCAGACAAAAGACAAAGAATATTCACTAAACTAAGAAACAGCTAAACGGAAAGGTTCTAGGAGGTCCAGAAAATTTACGGTGAATAGTGCTCAAGATTTTAGCAAGGCTGCTCTTTCAGTGATAATATCTCCCCAAATGGGATGAAATTCAGAATTGCACAGAGATTTTGTTGCATCCTGACTCTTTCTACCTAAAGTATTATAAATGTTTTATATTTCTGCAGTCTCCCATTATTATAATTACGATATTCCTGTATATCTGTAACCAAATATCAACTAATATAAGAATACTTGGCACTGATTGTTTTTGATTTTATACACACTGACTAGTTTGGCAAAGTATAACGTTTATCATAACACTAAAAGCACGATCATGTCAGTTAGGTGAGCAGCGCTATTATGTAAAATCTTAATGTCAAATTCACACTGGAATTCGCAATGATAGCGTTTTTATTGCACGGGAGTCAAGAATCAATTTGTGCTTCGGTAAATATGTAATGACGTCATCTATTGTTATCTTAAAAACACGTCGAGTTTGGATACCATGAGTAATAGCAGAAAACTACGTTTAACAATATCATCATTTATAATATTTAAATCGTTAACCCTCTTTTTGCTATCGATTAAAGTAAAATATGAACAGCAAAACAATAACTAACCTCGTATAAAGTATCGAAAACATTGAAAAATCAACACTCCTCACTATTATTTGAGCTGAAAGTTTTTTATTTAAGCCCTAAGCGAGTTAGCGGTCATTCATAACGCCTACACGGGCGCTTCGAGATCCCTAATCTTTTGGCAAGCCGTCAAATTATATCACACCTATATATTTATACTAAACGATCGTTTCGTGAACAATATTTTTTGTTTAAATAATATCGGAACATTTTTTAATATTTCTTGTCAATACACATCGGTTTTGTTTTGGTAAAATATTTTGAACACTACCTTAAAATATGTTAATATATTTTCCATTCATAAATATGTTTAATTAAATATAAATTAACTAAGTACGTATTTATCTATAGATGTGGACGTGTCTAATACGTGGAACTATGTATGTACATATATCTGGAACAAAGATTATAGACCTGTGCTAAAAATTAAGAATCGAATGATAAAAATAATTTCGTTTAGCAAGTTGTCACTATTTTATACGAAAATTCCTTATCTATAGGTACTAATATCATAAAAAGGGAAGATTTGATTTTTGTTTGTTTGTAAGGATTTAGCTCAAAAACTAATAAACCGATTTTAAAATTCAGGTTAAGAAAATTATTCCAAACCATCCTCTAGCATTAAAAATGTGATGAGAGCGCAAAGGAAATATGTCAGATTCGAGTATGAATCTGTAGTATTTGCTTATCCCTAAGATCGAGCATTAATTTATGGAAGAAAATTTAATTATATATTTGTGTAATTATTGCTATTATGAATATAATGACAAACTTGATGTTTACAACTTGCCCGGCACGACCTAACCCTTTTAACATTTGATTTTTAAAAACGAAGAAAAATTCACGGAGAGGAATAAGAAAATAATACTTACACGCAGAACAGACATAAGAAACGTTACAAAAACCTAAAAAAACCTAAAATACGCAATGCAAGTGTATGTTTAGAATCGAATCGCCGCCGTATCGTAGCATCTAAACAGTATATTTACATTATAAAGAAATTTCGTATATTATTGTGCGTTTTTTTTATTGTTTATTATTAACTATTCTCTATAGTTTATTGGGTGAAGGAATTAGACTGATTTGAATGGTTCTTTAGTCCATAGGGTCTGAGTTATGGCGTGCGAGTCATATATATTTCGTTAATCGTAACTAAATCATTTCCTTGTTAAATACTGATTTGTTTATGATGCCTCGATACTATATCCATAATATGGGATTAAACATATGGGACACTGGTATATTAATGTGATGTATTATACAACACTCTGATTTTCTTGTAGCTATTAGTTTTTTTTAATGATATTTATTGGTTGTTAGCTTTGTAAAGATAGAATTTAAATCGCTGTTTGATAGTATATTGTGCATGCTTTTGTAGAGTTATGTTGTTTGAAAAACAGGCTAAATGTGTGTTCGTTAGCTTATGCGATGAGCTTTAATGGTTTGGCTGCAAGCTCCTGAAACATACGTGTCTGACCTCATTCATAAACATTGCAAAGTGTAACAATTATATTTTCAGGTATCGTAAATCTTTTTTTCTGTGTCGAGCGAAGTGCTATTGCATTTTTCGTCAGAAAGTTTTCCTTAGCAGTACAGTTGCTACACAGACTATTTATAAATATCAGTGTTTCTTAATTTGTGTAACATGTACCTATAGGAATAAGCGGCGTGGCTTGAAGGGGTACTCACAGAATGCTAACTAAAGTAATTTATTAATAAAAGCGATTATGTTAACATTTTAAGCTTTAATATAAATGCAAGACTGATCTAATTCAGTCATTGACTATTGTCCTGTAATAGAGACTTCAAATCTGTATCTTGTACATGGAAATATGCTCGCGTCTTATTACGTGAAACCTTAATGTGGTGGACGCAATCTGAGTGTAATATACCCACAGAGTACGGAACACTGCGCTTCTACTATGGACATAAGTAATAATAATATTCGTATCCAGTAACGGACGGCGCTGAGCGCAAGCAAGACCTCCAGTTCGACAATTTAAGTATAATTTATTTTATTTTTATTTTATTTTAACATTTTAGGATAACTTACAGCTAAAAATACATTATCAACATAATACTAATAAGGTGAAGGCCAATTAAAAGTTTTCACTGATAAAATATATAACCGTGAATATAGTTATACGTAAAAGTAGACATATTGTGATATCACTCTTTACATCTAGTTAAATGACTCGGTACACAATTGTTTTTTTAATTGAATGACACTACTAAAGAAAATGTCAATATCAAGACTCCGGCATGCCGCATTGTACATGCGACTCGCCCTGATTAAGTATGAGTTTTGTCAGTAATTAGAGTCTACTGCATGTAGCAGGTTAAATCGTCATAGATGTGCTGACGGGAAACTTAAAGACATTTTGCTCACCAGTTCTGACGAGTCGACCGCTCCTTTCATAATATTAAATAAAAATGACAAGTCCGCTACTTTTCTTCTCTCAACTAGTGGAAGAATATGAAATTTTTTGCATCGGCTGATGTAATTAGGTAGGTAGCAACTGCAACGATATTGTATATATCTTAAAAACCTTTTTTGAATGCGCTCTATTTGATCAATGTAGATATTATATTTAGGATTCCACACTTGTGAACAGTATTCTAGGTGACTGCGAACGAAGGAACAGTAAAGTATTTTTATTGTTTTAATGTTTTTAAAGTCGTTCGAGATTCGAAATATGAACCTAAGCGCTATTTAGTATCGCTTGTATATTTGACACTGATATACGCTTATAGTATATAATATGGCAAACATCTATATCTTTAGTAGGCAGTAAGCATATGGTCCTGGTCCTTGATATATTTCTGGCTAATACGCCGCGGATGTACAAATATGATATAATGACGTGAAACTTTTTAAGGAATTTACTTTTTAATGACAGTAGTTGTAGCATGTCTGCTAGCTATTTTTAACCAGCAATTTGTAATAGATATAACTTATGTTTTACGTGTATTTTTTATCGTAAAAAAAGCTCGTAAATACATTTGATTGTGGAGTGTCCGGTGAGCGGCGTGACGGGCGGCGCGCGCGCATCTATTCCGGTCCGGACACCTGTCGCTCGCACAATGCGTTACTAGATACTTCGATCTGTTGGGATTTGTGACGAAACGTATAGCCGTTAAAAAAATAATAAGATTTAGCTTTAGTACGAACCGGGTCTTCGTAATAACCGCATAAGCCGCAAAAGTTTAGCAGCTTGTAAGGCCTTTTATCTCCAACTTTCTTCCTTCTTTATTTTATAGGTAGACATTTTTTAAATACTGAAGTGGGTAAGATACCGTTGACTCATGCTGTGGACAGGCTTGTTAATCTAAACTTTAATAATTTGAGTGCAATCACATATGCAGAGATCTGGTCGATTTACTACAAGACAGACTCGCTCCAAAATAAAACCAGATCAAAAATAGACGGAACAAAATTCTCCTCGACGATAAAAATTGAAACTAATCGGAACTACATAATGCAGACTTTTACTAGTTTTTGCATCTACTAGTTTCATAATTAATTGGTTATTGTTATATTAATAACTTAAAAGTCAATAATGTAATGATAATTTTTTTGACAAAATTAAGTTTTAGTTTGGTCTTTTGAACATTGCAATAGTTTCATTGAAAATAGATACATATATAACTCTGAACTAAAGATACCTATTTTGTGATAAGTATGATTACATTCAATCATATTATTGGATAATAATTTTCATTTTCGATATTCTGTTTTAATATTCCACCTGCACTCCCACTATTATAACACCTATGAAACCAGACTTTCCAGATCAGATTCCAGATTACTGAAGCCAAAGCTCTCACTCTAGAATTATTTTATATAACTAAGTCTTTCAAACCTCGGTGTTTTCAACTAGTAGTAACTTTCAATAGAAACACTGAGGTTTAAATCACGTTCAATCCTGGGGAAAGTTAAATATCTCGGTTCCAATCATTGGCATTAAATTTAAACAGAAGTGAAAAAAACATATTGATGGCGTTGGTAAGTTAGTATCCATTTTATAAAAACAGTTGATTACGAGTTCTTTAGTGTGAACCGCGACTCGACAAAGCGGGGAACATTTGCTGGCTAGATGAAGTGATGATAAAAATAAAGCTGCCAGTATTTAGGAAGGACTTTGAAAGTTTCAAGCTTCTACATTAAAATAGGCTTTTGAGCATTTGTTAAATATTATTTAAAGAATAGTAAATAATCTGTGAGCAGAAATAGCTAATTGATCAGCAACTCATGGCCAGCAAACATTTCAAAGAAGCCCCGCTACGCCTCAAATGACTGCATTCCGTCTCGGAAGGGTTAGGTTATGTTAGGTTCCTTCTTAAACCCACCCAAAAATAGGAGCCCCGCGAAGCGGGGCTTCTTTGAAATGTTTGCTGGCCATGAGTTGCTGATCAATTAGCTATTTCTGCTCACAGATTATATTTTTCTGCTCACAAAAATACCAATACTATGCTAACCATTTAAATAACACCCATAATTGGACCTTAAAACAAAAGGAATAGCGGATATAATAGTTAGATATTTATTTAAGTTAATCATAGTTATTGGTGATCGAGAAAATGTGTTTATTCTGTTTAAATAGGTTTTCATATTTTATAGAAGACCTTTTGATTAATTAAATAAGAGGTAACTTAATATAGATGATTTAAACGCTATCTGAATAATTAAATAACAATAAAATAATATAATCAATAATATGATAAACCACGGCGCAATAACAAATAAAAACAGAAATCACATTTATACAAATATATTGATTAACAAAGATATCGATATGAATTATGGGTAATTTTATAACGTTTAATAATATTAGCTCTGATATTAACATAAGGTAATCTAAATACATAATTTACATTTACATAAAAAATACATTTGCTATTCAAAAAATATGCTAAATTTAAAAGTGCGGTATTTAAAATACTTAAGCTTGACAGTAAAAACAATGTAATTTTAAGTTGGTGTGCAAGAGCTTGTAAATGTGATATATAAATATGTATATTATTTCATAAACAAAACAAATGCAAGCTTTTTAAAAATACTTTTGATAGGGTGACCATGATATTGGTTTTATAAAAATAAACAATAATATATATGTTTATTTCGGACAAAACTAATATTTCTCTTAATTATGTAATAGTTAGTACGTCGTATGGGAAGTATTTTGGTGATTATCAACACATTACTTCAAGTGCGTCCCAGTTAGCAAATACCATCACAGTTTCAAACGAACACTTAACGGCATTCGGAAATGTTTGGTTCGCCGAATTTTGCCGAAGCACATTACCTCTAGTCTAGACACGGGATAGGGAGCAATTGCGCATGAATTACACCAACTATTACAACGTTTATGAGTGAAATAATCTGGCACACGTGCGCTAGCATATTGATTCCGAATTATAAGCAAATAGCCAGTGAACTTGGCAATGTGCCAAGCGACGTGCCAAACTGTACGGTAACCAAGCTACGGGGAAAGTTAATTAGCAGGTCATATACGCTGTAGGCAATAACAATATCTTGTTCAAAATTATGAAGACTATTAGTTGGGAACACCTTCGCGCTAATGTGTTAGATAAGTGGATAAATGTTGTAGTTTAGAGTAAATCTAACTAAAAGCTTTTTGATGTTTGTGTTTAGAACTAATTCAATTAAAAGGAGTGCCGATTAATGTGTTTAGGCTAATGTTGGTGACTAGTTTTTATTCGAAATAGTGTTCAATGTTCTTCAATCTGTGCAGTTGGTAATTATTCTATGCATTGTATACAATTAAATTAGTCTCTATATATCTTTAATAATATAATATCAAACCTGTTTATATGCTGTCCCATTGTCACGTATGGGCCTCTTTCCACTTTTACAAAATATATTGTAAAATGTATTAACAAGTTTTTTGTTATATTTGGTTGTTGTATTGTATTTCAGTTTAATATTTATCCGATTTCTGAAAAATGTTATAGATAGGAGACAGAAAGATGTAAAAAACTGACCTAAGCATAGAGATGCCAGCCTTACTAATATCATGGTTAGTCATAATATTTGCTGTTTATTGATCGTTAATTAAGTAGTCATCGTCCTGGGTATTAAATATGTATAACAATTTAGTGGTATATTAGTGTACGAGGCATAGGCTTCCATACTTTGTCAATCTGGTAGTAGGCACTAAAAATGTTTAAAATAATCTCTGGTCCCTGAATTAATTATTGTATAAATGCTTTATCTATACTAATATTATAAAGCTGAAGAGTTTGTTTGTTTGTGTGTTTGTTTATTTGTTTGTTTGTTTGCTTGAACGCGCTAATCTCAGGAATTACTGGTCCGATTTGAAAACTTCTTTCAGTGTTAGATATCCCATTTATCGAGGAAGGTTATAGGCTATATATCATCACGCTAAGATTAATAGGAGCTGAGCACCAATGAAGAATATTTCAAACTCGGAGGGTATTTTTTCCTTTTGAGAGCTT
Source organism: Catocala sponsa (assembly GCA_963564715.1). Classification (NCBI taxonomy): domain Eukaryota; kingdom Metazoa; phylum Arthropoda; class Insecta; order Lepidoptera; family Erebidae; genus Catocala; species Catocala sponsa. The sequence goes on from OY751334.1 coordinate 7,624,643, forward strand.
CCGCTGCGTGCGCTGCGTATACAGTTAAAGTTTCGCAAAAATCATGTATGACAGAATTATTTACCTTTAAAAGTTCTAAAAAAAAGTCCGCGACAGCATACGTCTATCTTTGAAGGTTGGCTTACTATAACCATTTTTATGCTAACCAAATTTGTTCTAAAATAATGCATTATTTACGAAGGTATTATTATAAACATGATATTAATCCTTATCCAAATAAATACGTTATTCATCACAAGTATTTAATTTAAAACAAAATTGCTCTATACATCATTCGATTTCAATGAATATCTTAGGAGATCTCGCAGTTTTAAAATAACATTGCAGCAAAATAATTACCCATTATAGACATAGTACAAACGATGTTTCTCCTGGTTTATTCTGCGTGATTACTACTGGTTCGATTTGAAAAATCCTTTAAGGTTGGATAGCCTATTTATCGAGGAAGGCTCTATAACATCACGCTACGACCCACGGGGGCGGCGCAGTAACGATAAACCCGGGTGAAACCGCGGGAACATCTAGTTATTAATATAGCTGCATAGTCACCATACTTCTGAACCGGTACAGTTAGACCACAGGCTGTAATTCACAGGTAATGCTGTTGTGATTGTTGCATAACACCATCACAGCTAGCCGTCAGATCGTATTGCTTGATCGTTGCGCATAACACCATCCAGTTAAATGTTTCGATAAACACAATTACTTGCTTGAATGGTTGAAAGGTTTATTTATTTCGTTTAATGATTACGGTTACCGAAATCAAAATGTAAACTCTCATCGGTAGGAATACCTACCTATGCTTTCACGTTTCTTCGGTTCTATGCTTTAATTTAGAGTACCTATCTATTGGCTTACCGAACAACTACAACACTATCTGAAGCTAGTGTAATGAAATGAGAGCTTGATACACAAATCTACTATATTTTAGCAGCGGTTTCGTTCAAAAATACAACTTTGCGTCTTAACTTAGCGTGTAATTCAGCTCAAGCCAATTTTCTTCAATTGTCTCTGGTATCTAAAAAACAAAAAATCAGTTCTCATATACCACTACAGGGTAACGGCGTGACATTCGTGTTGCACAAATCCTAAACAGAACTGCCAAAACGTGAGTTGAATACACCTCTTTGTCTTCAAAAAGATGATATTATATTTATACTGCTACAATTTTTTGTTAAGCAACACTGATGCAAATATCTATTAGGCAAACATTCACTCTTATTTCTTGCTATTGCTGGTAATTAATATTCGAAGCAAAAGTCAATAAATAGGTAAAAGCGTGTATTAATAAATACAATATTAATTTTCGTTACTTTTAGAGAGAGATGCGGCATGAAAGTTGATATAGTGACGAGAATAGAAAAGGGTATGTTAAGCTGGTTTGGACATGTAGAAAGAATGGACGAGAAAAGACTGGCTAAGAAAGTTTATAAAGCTAGTGTGAATGGAACAGTCGCAAGGGGAAGAACTAGGCGAAGGTTTCTTGATCAGATCGGAGACGTTCTGGATAAAGGCCAGGTTAAGAGCACCTTAAACCGGCGAGCGTGTATGAGGAATGTGATGAAAGTGAATGAAGCCAGAGAAGTGTGTCAGGATCGTAGCAAATAGAAATCCGTAGTCTCTGCCTACCCATCTGGAAAACAGGCGTGAATCTATCTATGTATTAGTCAAACATTCACTCTTATTTCTTGCCATTGCTGGTAATTAATATTCGAAGCAAAAGTCAATAAATAGGTAAAAAGCGTGTATTAATAAATACAATATTAATTTTCGTTGTGTGAGGAAGTCCTGTTCACGGTGGAAGCTATTTTAATAATGCTAAACAGCAGACTGTCCTTATTTCCGTCGCAGCGAGAGTGCGCTCTGGGGAATTTCGACATGTCTCTAGAATGAATATGGAGAGAATATTATAAGGTTACAGTGGAACAGTTAAATCGTTGAAACTGTTATTCACGAAAATAGTAAAATACTTAAACGTCAATTTTAAAGACTAGAGTTATGTTTTGATAGAACAGGCCAGTGTGACCAGATAACTTTGAACATAGCACCTTTTTAATATTAAAATGATATTTTTATTACCTACTACTCAACATTTATCTGAAGTATATATAAACATTATATATACTTAATTTATATGTATAATTGTAATAATAATAATAATAAATTATCGTCACTCCCTGAACGATGAAACAGAAAAGATAAACTGTAGCTACGATTAACGCTAGTATTCTTCTAATAAGTTAATATTATTATATCAATATTTCTAAGATAAATTTTTCAGTAATATTCACAGCACGATTCACCTTGCAAATGCTGTGTTAAATAAATAAACAGTGAGTTACCTGACATCTTTTAAACGAACAGGTTGTATACTTGATCCGTAACATTTTCCTGTGAACCTTATTGAAAATATTCCTACTGCCGTTTCCTTTGCTTTGCTTATTGAAAAACAAAACAAATGAACTGAGTATAGACTTATTTTGTAAAACTTTGTTTACATTTGTGCATTATAAAATATAGAAGCAAATTTACCATGCTGATAAGCAAAAAGATTTAAAAGCAGAAATGTTTAATGTTTAAGAGACAAATGTGATTCGTTGACGTATTCAATTAATATTTGGTCAAACTCGTCATCCCACAGACTATTTATTAGCTTTTAATTACGCAAACTTTTTTGTCATCTGTAGTATCACAAGGCTTCAATGATTCAATGCATAGTTTACGATCACCGAATGCTTCTAACAATACTCTACCGAGACATAAATATCTGAAATATCCCAGTTATTCGCAATAAAACGTCTCTGACAAGAATATTTACACTCAGCAAGGTAACTGTTGCCCAATACAAGTTTTATGAGATCATATGGACAAGGGCAAGCGTATGTATATTGTTTAGGCATTTCAATGTTGAATTCTGTAAAGTAGATTTTGATTACCTATGAGAATTTCGATGAAATTGTTTACGCAAATTTTTGGTGTAAATAAACTGTATCCGTTAAAACAGCAGTCACTTTTACTACTAATATGTATCCTAACTAATATTATAAATGCGAATGTGTGTTTGTTTGTTTTTTTGTTACGTTTTCGCGCCTTAACTACTGAACCGATCATCATGAAATTTCGCATACACGTTGTCAGGGATACGAAAAGGGATACAGGGTACCCAATCATTGCCTCCAAAAAAGTACTTTTACCAATCTAACCTAACCTACATTTATGCGAGCGTAGCCTGGGCCTTCTCCGTCAGTCGTATTCCTCATGTCTGAGGGTAATGCCCTCCTCCATCCATTAATCTTGATCTCATGATGTTACGCCATCTTGATCTATCTCCGGCCACTCGGAGAGCATTGTAGACAATGGAGTCGAGTGTGGTGCGAATTTGGTCGGACCAACGCATCGGCCTGCGGCCTCTCGCTCTTTTTCCTTCCACTTTGCCAGTGACCACTAGTTTTTCGAGATTGTCTCCATCTTTTCTGGCAATGTGACCGATGTACTCAATGATACCCTTTAGGCAGATGGTTGAGAGCCTTGTTTTAATTTTAAGCTTGGCAAGTATGGATGCGTTGGTCCAGAATGCTGTCCATTTGATTCATAGCATTTTCCTCCAACACCACATTTCGAAAGCGTCAATGCGTTTACAGTCAGCAGATCTTAAAGTCCAAGTCTCAGCCCCATAAAAGAAAATGGAAAACGGCGGAATTGTCTTTTCCATTTTCTTTTATGGGGCTGACACTTGGACTTTTAGAGCCTATTAATATAATATTTGTAAAGGCAACAGCCAGCAAGATCTATGTTTCCGTACCTGATACGGGTAATTCTCAGAAATTAGCAGTACGGCATAAATGGCAGTAGACTCATCTGGTAATACGTGGAACTGTAAATCATAGGCGATGAAATATAGTTGTAATAGACCTTCACCTTTGTGGATATAGGTGTGGTACTATGTATATAAGTATGTACATATATGAATGATTTCGTTCAGCTCATCAAGCACAAACTTGCTGGTAAGGTAGGCAGTGACATTAGCTTTTCATCGACAGTTGAGGTAGTACGATACCTCAAGGTAGACAGTGACTTGAGGTTATTATCAGCAGACGAGGTACTACCATACCTCGTTTGTGTTATTTACTCTTATCGTATTCTTCACACCAGCTAATGTTCTCCAAACAAGGTCATGTTCTTCCTTAAATTTTTTTATAAATCAGCTCAGACGTCTGATTTTGCCTTGAAAATGTAGCTAACTACATATGGCGTAACGATAGTGATAATGTGTATCAACACCGAGAGTTAACGCGTTAACCGAGCTTCATGGCTTAAACCATTACGCCATCGGCGATTACGAACGAATCAGTAACCGATGGAGACCGATTACCAGTCACATTCATGAACATACATTCACGAATATCAATGCGTGTTTCCAACCCTTTGCAGGAAATACAAATCATCAAAAAGGCAAGCATCGGATATCTATGGGTATGCATAATGACTGCACGGATGACGTAGTGGTTTAAGTAATCGGAGTATTCCGCTTTCGGCACCAATTTTTTCGGCACCTATGGTTTCGCCACCTAAGCTATTGCACTTTCAGCACCAATAGGTATTTTTGCTTGGTGCCGAATGTGGAATAAAATACCTATTGGTGCTGAAAGCGGAATACTCCAAGTAATCACCTCGCCACTGCCACCACGCCAAATATGTTGTGGGTTCCATTCCCACACGGGATAATAAATAGTGTGATCCAAAAATATTTTGTTGTTTTGGCGTTCTTTGTGTCCTTTGTTTGAATGTTTGTAAAGTCCTCCGCGACACAGGAATTAATCGGTAGTTGTCTTTTTAATGGCGTAGTGGTTAGTGTAACCGACTGCCACGCCTGATGTCGCGGGTGCGATTCCCGCACAAGTCAAACATTTGTGTACATGAACATTGATGTTTGTCTTGGTCTGTTTCTATGTATAATATGTATGTATTTACAAAAACAAAAAGGAATATATGTATGTTTATCCATTATCTAGTACCCATAGTACAAGCTCTGCTTAGTTTGGGCTAGATGGTGTTGTGTGTAGGTGGTAGAATATTTAGAAAAAAAATAAGAAGAATATTTTTAATCTGTTGACTAACTATTCATAGATGTATGCGTTACTTCGTTGAGCTTACAAAGCAGGAAAGTACAGCACGACTGTAATCGAATGCTATCATGCAGCTTATTAATGCACTACATCTACGTTTTGCCAGCCATGCCATTTTATTCCATGAGATAGAAGACAGACCGAGAGCATTTCCTGAAGCCGTATTATTACTGGCAAACTCCTACCCAAAAAGCAGCGTGCTAACAGAAAACTCCATTAGTCATTGCCCGATCCGAGAATTGAACCCAAACCTCACTCTCGACCCCATTAGATCACCTATAATAACAATTCTGATAACGATCTTCAGTTAAATTGAAAATTGAGTGCACCACATATAGAAGGAAAAGCAGTAAAACAAATGGTTACTGCAGTTTTGAATATGTTGCATAGTATAAACAACGTTTTATGATATCAAAATATACTTACACAAAGTAACAAACTAACAAATTCAATCAATATGTACGTCTCAGTAAAGCGCGGGTGGTCCGATTTTACAGGCGATTAACTACGTACCGATGGCTGCGCAGGCGTCTTTGATTCACGTTATGTGCAGTTTATACAACAGGACAAACAGATCGTTGTTGGACATCTGGGGGTTTATATCTTTAGGTTACAATGTGGGTTTTGAAGTGGTTTTTATTGCCGTTGATTGAAGGAAATAGTTATATATATACTTAGATCTTGATTGTTTACTCAATATGGTACAGATATAGGTATCTTATGTAGACTTACATAGCCTCACTTATACCTATATCCCTAAAAGAGTAGGCGAAGTTATATGTCCTAACTAATATTCTAAAAGCGAAAATTAGTTTGTTTGTTACCTTTTCACGCCTAAACCACTGAACTGATCATCCTAAAATATTGCATATACGTTGTCAGGTGTACAGAAACGGACAGAGGCTATCTTTCATCTCGAAAAAAAATTACTGTTCCCGAGAAAACAATAATAACTATGACGCAGTCGTGGATCTTGCACAATGAAACGCCGAGATACTTTTTACACAACCAGTATATATTTCAGCAGAGTAACGTTCTAACTGACAGTTGTAACGAGAATGAATATTTGTTAATCTCCTACCTTATTTATATATTTTTATCAATGTATCAAATGGAAAGTTGAATATCGATTAATTACATTTTAAGGTGTAAAATTAGTACAGTAACAAATAACAATGATAATTATTAATTATAGGAATAATCAAATGTAAATATGCAATTATAAAATAACAATTAAAACAATATAATACGTCACAACCGTGTGCTACTATTGAGTACTTGATAACATAACGTTCTTATGATAATAGATGGCGCCACGTGTTTTTCGAATCATGATTGAATTATATTATTACAAGCAGAGTACAACCCTAATTGATTATCAAATTCTAAATTAACGCGAGCGAAGCCGCGGGCAAAAGATAGTATTATATAATAGTGGGCGAGACTATTGACGTGTACTAGGCACAATTTTAAACTCTGTACTGCTGTTGTTACTAGAAATTTATTGACAGAAAAGATTAGATAAGATAAGATCAGATAAGATTGCCCGGGATTCGACCCTGAGACTTTACGCATAGCAGTCGCATATACCACCATTGGTATCCTAATGGACCTAACATATTCTGCTTTAATTTGAACTCTAACTCACCCGTCACTTCGGCAGTTGCCATTTTTGAAGTGAAAACTTCATTAGCGGCGTTGTGCACTTTTTTGTACTGGGTAAAAAATGTTAAACTCGCGTCAGGACACGTGACCTGATCGAAAATTCGTAAAACGGAGGGAGGATTGTCATGTTTGTGTACGATAGCGCAATAAATGAATATTGTATTTTACCACATAAATGATAGTACTTTAATACTGATAATTAAAGCAATTCGTGCAAAATGATTCCCTAACCATTCCAAAATATCAAAAATTCACAACGTTAATATTCAAATTTTCACTTCTGCCGGCACTCCCGGAGTGCAAACCGTTGATTTTTTTTGTGCATACATGTTTCTCTGTGGACTAAGAAGTATTTTATTATAGTAGACAGATGATTTTAAATTATTGGACAGCAGATAAAATTCACTGGTAATTATTTAATTGTTTTCCTTTTCTACATTACGAGTGTCTAATTAAAGAATTGCTTTGTTAGTAAATTTATGAAGACATCAGTAAACAGATAGTGTTTTAATGGTATTAAGAACAATATTTTTAAAATACCTGCTGTATAAGCAATATTTATCCATACTAATATTATAAATGCGAATGTGAGTTTGTTTATTTGTTCGTTATTCGACCGATCATCATGAAAAGGGAACGGAAAAGGATATAAGGTACATTTCATCCAGAATAAAGTAGGATTACTAACATAACCTGACGTAGATTTACGCAAGCGAAACCGCGAGGAAAATCTAGTATTGTTATAAATAATTAACCATAAAATTAGTTATATAATTATATGACTAAACCTCAGGCGACATTGACGCAATTTCAGGTCATATAAATTTATTACTATCTAATTTGAGACCTATAATTTGAAATTCGAAAGAAGCGTGCTGTTGTCATGTTTATAGTCGGATGCAACGGTTAAATCTATTGCAAGAGCTAGTTAAATAGTAATTCTATATTTTGTATGAGCACGGAAATTACCCAACCGTGTCCATCCTTAATAATGATATTTAGAATATAGGTCGTTATGAGTATACGACAGACGGAAATGTTCGTCATTCACTGCGCTTGCGCAATGCTAACAATGTTATGTGTTAATAATGGCGTCTTCGTTGAAGTGCGGAAGAAAATGAAGTTAAATAAAAATCGAGAAATAACGATATGCTAGCTGTGTAATTAACGATAGGCATCATGGCTCAGCGCCGGTTTTAAATGATTACCGTAGTTATGATATTATAGTAAAAATGTTTTTCTCGCATGAAAACTTACATATGTATGTATGTAATAAAAATACATAAATAGCGAGGTACGAAGCTATAACAAAAACCAAAAATTCGTTGTAATTGAAATTTAAAAAAAAGAATTAATACGCGATATAGAATTTCAATTATTAGTATTCTCTTACGCTCTATTTCTTTACAGCGCAGCGCGAGGAAATTTTAGTCAACATTTCTACTATGACTAAAATTTCAAAACTTTGTAAAACAACCGGTGTATTGTTAGCTGGTGGACCAAAGGTAATTTTGTGTGCATTAGTAGTGCAGGAATTTTTTTTAGAGTTGATGACGTAAAAATTGTATTCTAGGTACTGAAAGAAAAAATACCTACAGACGCTTGCATTCTAGGTACTGTAAGCGTCTATAGGTTTTTAAACTTCCATTACCATTTCCACAATATGCTTGCCTACCTTAATGGTAACAAAAACACGCTAGTAATAAAACTGGAACCTCGCAGTCAGAGAACCAGTCAATGAATCATTAATTACAATGCATGATTCAACACGCGGAATGTTAATAAACATAAGTTGATAACTGACTGCTTACAAACATTGACCCATTTTGTTCGGATGACGGAATGACAAGCAGATGTTACATGTTTTGTGTTTTCATTCACAAAACGTACATTTCACTGAAAAATTCAGCGAAAATAATACAACATTTTTCCTGATACAAATTGATGCGCAAAGGAGACCGTCCATATTCCGCTTGAACGTGGAACTCTTATAAACAAAGTAAAATATTAAAAGTTTTGTTTTAATATATTATAATAAATATATGTTACTATCCAGTCGTACACGTAACGTATAGTAAAAATGATTTTTAAAATATTTCAAATTGGGTTTAAAATGTGTAACTGAAATGGACAATCCAAATGGCTTTTTTGTGTTGCCTAGTAAAAAAAACAGTAGAAAAATCGGAACAAAGTTTTAAAAACAATCACATTCAGAAATATTAACGAAATCTGAAAATAAGTTGATATTTTTTTGATTATTTACTATATTCATATTTTGAATTCGACAATAATAATTAATGTAAAAATAATATTATGATATTTGATAAAATATAACAAAATTGTAAAGTATGTTGGGTAATAATTTATTTTCATACTCTAGCAACACTTGACTTATCTGTCAATTCTGTTTCCGTCATTCGCTTTACGTTTGTTAGCTTGTTTATTGAATATTTTATGGACGTGATTATGTGTTTGCTATTTTGTGTTTTATATTATTATTTAACGAACTTGATACTAAACTTCATAGAATAATGTTTTCTACTTAGTTTAATCTACTGAAAATTAATATTGTTATTACAATATAAAATTGTTCACGCCCAGGCCAGGGTTCCATACAAGGTGGTCGGTCTCCTTTGTATTTAGTTTGGTTTTTACTGACATCGTGAATTATTATATACGGAGCCTTACCTATTAAATTATTGCTAACTTACTTAGCTATTCAGTTGAGAGATACTCGGCTAATTTGCTCTCGAGCTTTGCCACAATGATTAATATTTGATAAACGGCCTACGACAGCTACTTAACTATTGTTAGCTAAAACTCAACACTGGTAAATTTTATAGGTGATTTTTTGGTAATAAGCTACCTATTCAATATTTGAAATGATTTTGTAAGTAAGTCACAAACTTAACTGGTTTACAGGGCTTAGATCGTAAATGTAATTAATATGGGCCAAAACGAACTCAAAGTGTTCCTATATGTATGTGTAATGCTAAGTAACAATTATTATTATCTACCTATATAGTATAATTTAAGTTTTGTAAATAGTTACTGATTGATTGTATTCGTTGCATCAATAATGACCATCCGTCCATTTATAGTTCGTTGATGTTGATGATCTGTATCCCTTATTGATAGTCTTCACTACATCGTGGTACCCCTCAGATTTATTTATATCATGAGTTTGTAACTTTTGAAGTGAGTACTTATGTAAATAAAACACAACATACAAGAAAAGCCAATAGCGAGAAATGAATCGCTCGTTTACTAAATCTTTGCTCAAATTTTATTAATGTAATAAAAAATACAATATTGATGATCGCGAGGATCAAAGACACAAAACTCTTTTACACCTTGTATCTGTAAAAACGTAAAGATAAAATTATAATAGAAGTACAGTTATATATTATTCGCGTAATAATTATGTTTATTAATTGGTATCTGTATCAGACGCTCTATACGACTACATTTAACATCAGCATCTAAAACGTCCATGAATCAGATGATGATACGTTGAGTTATTTCTTTGTCTCCTTTGTGATTATTTCTGAAGGCAGGTACAGCGACAGAGCGGCTGACTCATGGTATATTTTGGTACAGTTGCCGTCTTAGGTGAGAATGCACGACGTGTGTTCCTTTTACCTTTGTTTGGACGAATTAGAAGTTCTTTTGTCTGGATATAGAAAGGATTTAGTTAGTCATTAGCGTGTTTGGTATCGTTATTTACGTTATTATTTTTGCTGTGAAGGTAGCTATAGACTAGTGGCATATGGTTTAGACTCTTGAATTGGCAATTGGTCTTTTAGTTTTAACCTACGATATGAAACACTGGTCTTTTAGGTATACAATCATAAAAGAATGGATGCCTGTTCCACGAATGAGAAGATTGGCTTAGAAATAAGTATTTCGAGTAAGTATTGTCTACGATTCTGATATTGCACGCCTGAAGATATGTGTATATCAAATAGTTAAATATAGCCCCTTATAAAATCAAACGAACTATCATGGAAACTATAGGTATCGTAAAAATTATTTATAATATTATGAAATCTTTTGAATCTTTATTTGGTCAGTGTAATAAAGTATTGACTAATCTCGTGAGTAATTACCCTATAACATTCTCCAACAAATCCATAGATGTTTTCTTCAAACTAGTTGGAGTGTAGCTTAAGAGGTGTCATTAATCCTCATTCGCAGTTCACTGTAGATAACAACGTATTCTTCGAACAAACCTGGGTTTGAGAACACCATGATAAGTTAACAATGTATTAACTACCTAATAATCTTCCTTGAACCTCATTATTGGGTACAAATCGCCTCAGTACCCATGCGTTAGTTGCAACTTGTATTTTATGATGATCTTCACAGAAGTGATGAAGCAGCCTTGTGTAAACATGTCTATTACTTCATTAGATTATTTCTTACAAGCCACAACTCTTTATGATTCTTTGAAGATGTTACAACATAGTGTAGCGTTGTGCAACAAAATAGTGAAGCAAAGTGGCGCACTTGCATTCGGTGATCGGAAACGGATGGATTAACGTGTGCTAGTATTTGGACTAAGTGTCTCCTTTATGGCAATATACAGGAAGGCGATTTAATTAGTAGAATAACTGAAGCCGTTGAATCAGACCATGATACTCTATCTAAATCTATAAAAAAAGGACAATTAAATTTTTTATCAAAATATGTTTGTCATACAAAATTGGACTTTGACCTCGACAAAATGTATGGAACAGCTGATTTTATTCTCGTGATTTCGTCATTGTCCCAGAACAAAAGTTGTGTTCATGAGTCCGAAGATCATCTGTGTTATTTGTTCTTGTGCCTGATAATAAAACGAAAAATGTCGTCTATCACAAGTTGCTTCACTGCAGAGTGCAACCCATGCACCAAAATACATATTATATATATTATCCTAATAAAAATAAAATCCAAAATCTGCTCATTTATTGCCTGTAAGGCGGAACAAAGTTCACCGGGTTTTCTCTAGCAAAAGGATTGTCAGTGAATATGTCACATGCAAAATGTTTTGAGTATAATTTCCAGATCAGGGAAACCGTGAGGCGGCAGTAATAATATCTACATGATTTTCTCAAATGGTTTTTTATACTACCAGTGTGGCAAATAAGCCATCCATTAAGCGTGATAGCCAATTCTAATACTTGGATATCACTCGCACATTACCAACACTAACAAAAAGAGCCGCCGCGTTACTAGGGCGAGAAACAAAATCCCTGCTATTGTGCACATAGATGGACCTCATTAGAAAGCTTATCGTGTACCTGTGATTATTTATATATAATATAATATAATATATCTATTACATACACACAACCCCATCTAGTCCAAACTAAGCAGAGCTTGTACTATGCGTACTAGACAATGGATAAACATACATATATACTTTTTTTTTGTAAATACATACATATTATACATAGAAATACCCAGACAAACCTCCATGTTCATGCACACAAATGTTTGACTTGTGCGGGAATCGAACCCGCGACTTCAGGCGTAGCAGTCGGTGACACTGACCACTACGCCATCGAAGCCGACAAAATTGATAGTATAGATAGCGCTAAAAATAAGCCAATGCATTAGTGAATAGAGTGCTTACTAATCAAAAGATTTAACTTAAATTTAAATACAATTAAATGTTATTAAACTTTCCAAAGAAGGCCCTAAAAATCCAAGTGCCGGAAAGGTATCAATTATTGGAAATTCATTTGGTTTAGTTATAATATATTTTAAAAGTTCTACAGTCCATATATTGCGGATAACCAATCTACAAACAGTCATTGTTATAGCAAGTGTAATAATACTGACATTCACTGTAAGTAACGAGTAAACTCGACAGTGTTCGTATTGTTTAATCAAATAATGAGTCAACATTTCACTTTCACACAATGCGGAAAGATTTAAGTGAGTCTCTTACCAACAACAATGATAAACAAGTCGACTCGTGTAATCATTTGTCATCAACAAAACATCTCAATAAAACATGATCTCAACACAACAAAATGGACTTTTCAATACATGTTTTCACAATACACTCACTATTATTATAGAAACATGATTTACTCTAATAGCAAGATGTCCACCTGTCAGTCTATGCGCAAGACACACTTCCACCTAACCAAGCAATTTGACGACTTTAAAACGCTATCGATTATTTTTAATACATTGCTGCTTTTCTTGTAACCCATATTCATGCTTTCGTACTAAGCTGACAATGTATGCGTATTAAACAATCATAAACTTGACTTTTCCTTTAACACAGTAGGTTTACATTAGTATACATTTTCGCACGTCTGTCCGTCAGCAATACTGACGGGACGACGATTGTCTTTCCGGAACTCGTTTGCAGCCGCGAGTTTCTCCGTAAAGTGAAGAGGAATTATTAATTTCAGTTATATAGGTCTTGTTACTTGTGGCTTTGCAGAAACGTCGGTTCAGTTTACAGGTAGTGTATTTGATATCTGTTTGCCTTCCTTCGTTTGAGTATTCCGTACATTTACAGTTTGCTGTTTTGCTTTTTCTTCCACAGTTACTATAAGAAGTAATGTTGTCCTGAACTAATATGTTCATTAAAGATTTTGACATGATTAAAAGACTAACAAGATGGTTGAATGTGACACAAAAGTTCCTTAAGGAGAAGCCGACATGATAAGAAAGCTTTAAGTAAGTACAAACCAGTGATTACTACAATATCTCAAAGAATTCTCTCTCTCCTCTTGAACTAACTTCGTTGCACATAAAAATACGATCACAAGTTGCAGAGATTCAAATATCACGCATTGCGCAATAATGTTGTCGTAAACCTAGTAACTTTTTTACTACGCGTACAAGATTACCTTACTTAACACCATGATTGATGACATTCCCTACCAATCAATTCTAGATGAACTCAAAGGCAAAATGCAGTGCGCCTACTTAATTTGCAGGTGTTTAAAGAACGTCTATTAACGTTTTAATAAAATAAACTAAAAAAAATGACGCATTTATATCACGAATACCGGGTATTATTGCAATCGTACTTAGGATTTTTAAAGGCTTGACGTTAAAAATAAAAAAATTAAAATGATTAAAATAATGCAGTCTGTAATCATTATATCTAGTCACAAAATCTTTGCTAAGAGAGTGACAAATATTTAACGAACTATAGTTTGATAGCTTTCATATTTATGTTAAAGTAGGTTATAAGTGTTATTGCTACAATAAAATTACTAATAATTTATAAGAGGGGACATAAAGTTCAAGCAAATTATCAGCTGCTTAATTCCTCAAAAGAGTCGTTAAATTCAACGTATAAACTATTGTTGATGGTCGAAGCTGGTGTGTGACAACCTGTCTAGTTATGCAGACTTTTTTCATGTAAAATATGGCTTGACAGTTATGATTTATAAATAAATTTTCGATGTCTCGATGTAAAAACGAGGGCATGATTCCTATAAAACAAATGCTGTTGCTTATACGTCTACTGTTAAAAATGATCAATATGATTAACACACGAATAACTGTCGCATGTAGCCCGCGTCTTGTTACTTCGTGTAAAAGTACCTTAAGGTATAGGTAACACTGAATTTGAGACATGAGAAGTGCATTTATTCATTTTAAACTTTCGTCAAACAATAACTACACTAGAAAAAGCATATTGACATTCGTTTTCATCGCATATAGAATACGCATTTAAAATGTACATTAATGGAATATAGTAATTCTTTTTTATTAGTAAATAGAGCGTTACGTAACTTACTTTGGCCAATATTATAAACCTGGGCCTGTTCTATAAGCATCCAGATTCTACTGAGCTCCAGATATGTCAGCTCACTACCGTCCTCTTCTCAGCCATAATAGGTATATAAAACACTTCCTATCCTTAAACAAAATAGTCTCATATCATTCCCTTCAAACAATGCACGTAAACTACCACGGCTAAACATGTAACTACCGGGGCATACATCTGCACAAAGAATATTTGGCGCGTAAGATCAAAGGCACCGGTACGGGCGGGGCGTGGCTAATCACATCCCGCTCGTTCTCTCTATCCGGCTGTTTCTCGAATTATTTTTAGTGGACAGGTAACAAGAATGCCCCTTTGAAATGCAACACTTCCGCTCATAACCTCGGCTTGTAGTGGCATAGATGGTGCTGGCTTGAGTAGAAGTTTTGTGCCTAAATGTGAAATAGTTTTGAGAGGACACCAGCAGAATGCATGATTTCTTTTGAAATTTGTTTAAGAATTTAAATCTACAGTAATCGATATCTAAATATATATTTAGAAACTTAAGCCCGCATTAGAAACTAAGATTTTAAAACCGTTTACAGAATTAATCAATTCTTCGATATTTTAAAAACTTCTTATAATAATAACAAAAGGACGGAAAATATTTAGAACTGACAAATGGCACCATTTTTGTAAGGTAGCGTTTCAAATATTAAAGTATAAATGGCTACATGAAACTTACGTTAGAGCAACAAACGTTACTTAAAATAGACGTGATCCAATTGATCCGAATGTTATAAAACAAATATCAAAAGCGTTATTCAAAAATAAATATTTTGTAATTTTATTGTAAAATACTAACCTAACCTAACCTAACAGACAATTACAAATACAAAACTTACGTAATTTTACTTCAACTTACAAACTCTAATCAAATAGGCACAATACTATTTCAGTAAAGCTTGTGTCTCATCTGTATCCCCTAAATCTATACGCAAGATCCTATAAATACCTTCAGTTACGGACATCAATATTTTATACATTTTACACTGATGCTGGCGTTCACTGGGCTGCCACTCACCACGTGTCCGACTCCATCACACCCAGACGTTTAGGACCTACCGCATATTATAAAACAGGTAAAATATTACTCGCCATTGTAATAAATTACTGAATTAGTGATGTTTGAAACTCCAGTTTTATGCTTAGTACCTAAACGTTTATTGCAATTTACAAGTGGTTATTAGTTTAATAGATAATTATTTAGGAAAGCTTTGAAGAGAAAATTAATTGTAAATAGAACTGGTTTTATGCCTTCTATTATGATGGTGCTATTTTCCATGTAGTAAAATTTGTGGGTGTCTCGTTTCATCTTAGCATATACGTTCTTTAAACTGAACAGTTATTTAAGTTAGTATTTACGATGATATAGGGGATATATAAATGGAATTATCGAAATATATCGGATTATGCTATCGAGCTAATATGTGTTTTCTGAAATTGATAGTACTTTTCCAGATGATACTGATGATTGAGCAACCTGACTTTGAAATTCTATTAATGATTTTAATTTGCGTAACCTTATAGTGACCGTTATTCGATTTGAATTATGGCAAGCATCAATGATATCGCTTTGTCAATCAATAATCTAAATCAGAGGTTCCTAGACTTTTTTTCTCATAGACCACTTTCAAAATTTTGCTAGTTCCGGTGGACCCCCTGCTGAAAATCTGAAATCTCAACGGGATGACCTTTTTTTTGTATTCCTCAAAATATCCGTCGAACGGCGTTTAAGCAGTACGCAAGTTTTTACAAGTAACAGTCGCTGAGCTTCTTAAAATATTATCTGCCTTCATTGATAGGTGAAGTAAAGCCAACATTTTAGTTCTTCACTATCGAAAGCAAATAAATTTTCGTGGACCCCGCTTACAAATTGTGAACCCCCATTTTTTGTCACGCCGACGTAGATCCCCGTTGAGTCTCCCGTGGCCCCTGAGGGTCCACCTGGACCACTTTGGGAACTAGGGATCTAAATCAAACATAATACTTGCGATTCCGAAATTAAATTTTGTGCGTGTTACCGTTTAGAATCAAAGTAAACACAACAAATGAATCAGTATACATTTAATAGATATTGATGAAATACATATTGTTATATCGACATGGGTTGATCGATTGGCAGTCCAATGTTACTTATGACAAACGATAAATTGAATTTTATCGACAATATCGAAGAAATGTCTGTTAAGTGCATTCGTTACTGTTAGCAATATGTTTTCTATAATTTTAACTGTACCTAGAAAAAAGTTTTACTACCTATATAGATCTAGTAGATTAAAGATATTTATCCAACCGTGACTTACCAAAATACGCCTTAAACCTAATTTAATGAGTCATCCTGAAATGCTAATTCCTAGAAGTACCTACTTTAAAGTATTAATAGCATAGAAGAAAAAATAAAGAGAAAAGCTAATTATTATTTATCTTTGATATCCTTATGTAATATATTTGAGGCTAAAGAGAATGACTTATAAAATTAAGGTACTCCTATTAGAATCAATAATGATAGTTGTGGTTGAAAATTCAAACAATATAATTATTTTACACTACATTAGAATAAAGAATTTTTACAGTGAAATTCGAAAGTCTTCAGCGAATTTTAATTCAATACCAAATATGTTAAGTAATAGACAAGATGATTGATTAGATCTTACGCATATTTGCTGTTGCTTTTGTAGCAGTTTGCAAGGACCCTATGTTGGCATACCTGTGTACACAAACAAAACATTTCGTATTTACATTTTTCTATCAAACCAAACCTTCAATACCAAACAAGATGTATAAATCAGATCCTTAAAATTCCCGCATTACTTCCCTCTGGGAGAGCCTTGGAGGGGGAAAAGGAAAATAATGAGCGCTCCACAGCTCTTAAATCTTGAAGAGCATCTAGTTTTAATGGCATTTAAATTAGCTTTTTATTTGCTCGGGGTTAGAGCGGTCGCGTAGTGGCTATGTTAGTATTTACTTATGTTTGAATACGTTTTTTCGGTTGTGTGTTGTATATAATTCTATGTTTGGAAAGTATTATTCTGCTTTGTGTGAACGTTGTGCGAAGTGACTCTGTGCTAAGTGTTTTGTTTTGGCGTACTTATTATTTATACGACCTTAATACATGGTTGGCTATTTTAACTAGCTATGTTTTTAAAAACTGTTTTTCCACGAATCGGCAAATGTATACTCGTTCAATTTTGCTGACTAGTATTAGTTAACGTTTTCCATCTATTGGAACTTCCTTGAGACTATCATGCAAGCAACTATAAAACTTCAAGTGATGATGATTTTTTACCAATGATTAACAAATTAACTGTATAGATAGATATAGGCAAGAAAATCTTTAAAATATACATTTGAAAACAGAAGCATAACGTTTTGAAATCTTAAATCTGAAAGGAGCCAATGGGAAAATTACGTCCTTCCTACAGAACTTTGCACCCTAAAAAGCTTGAGTTGTGTTTCTACAGTATAGTTATAGGCTTGCCAGGCATTCAAAAGAAGGTACTATGTGACACACCATATAGACATACCATACACTCATGTGATCAATGGTATTTTCTCGCTGCCACAGCAGGATAGTTAGAATTCTCTTCTTGCATAATCGCCGTCGCGAGATTGCCTAAGCATCCACAAACAACAACTACTCAAACTATTATACACCTATTTTGAGCCTAATATTAAAGTAGACTGCCTTCGTGGCAGAGCGGAAGGAAATTTGATTGTTGTGCATGAGGTGCCCAGCTCGGACAAAGTGCTATTGGGTTATCTTGTCCAGAAATTCTCAGTAACAACACGGAGACGGGAACAGTGCCATACATTTTATTTTAAACCAGGGTCTAGATAAATAGGTAGGTATAGTCCAACTGATGTTGGGCTCTTGAGCAATACGTGTATAATGCACACAGTATTCAGGCATCCTCCGAATACAGCAAGGCCAAGAACCTGCTACATATCCCTACATTATCGGTAATAGGCTTGGACCGTAAACTATAGCTCACAAAAACTACCGTTATACTTTCTCCTTTAGGGATAAAGGCACGAAACTATCTTTGCTTGTATGTTACAGTGAAGCAAGGTAGACTTTTAGACTTAGAAGTTCAATCACTAAGTTCAGCTAAAAGTCTAATTATATCCAGTCATTGTCTATACCTCTGCCGATCGTTGTGTGGTCATCTTTAGTACCGGTAGCGTAGTTAAGTGTTGAATATACGGAAGAGCTAACAGTATAAACGGTGCATGTTTGTCGGCTTGTTAACCTGCTTGTAAATCTGTTGCATATTGTTATTTTGTTAAGAAAAGTGATGAGGTAGAGACCACCTGCAATGTTCTGCATAAGAGATTTATTTAAGTGAATATGACATTGGAGGTCTTGAATTAGGCGGAGGGCAAAGGGTTATTGGAGCTTAGAATTGCCTTGGTGATGCAGCAGTAGTGATTGTGACTACTGTATATCTCGGGTTCGATTCTTAGATCGGGCAAATATTTATTTTTGTAGAAATCTTTTTTTCCTAGCGATGATTAATCCCAGCTTATGCCAGGGTTCGCTTATTTGAGGTCTAACGAAATTTAGCTGAATATCAGTTTTTACACGGAGCGACTACCATCTGACCTCCGTAACCCAGAAGGATAACATCATTCTATGGTTAGACCAGTCGTCAGGATATTTGAGGGTGCTGACTTCTCAATAACGACTGCCATAGTTGTTCATGACAACCGGGACCCACTGTTTAACATGCTTTCCGACGCACAGGGATGAAACATCACAAACTTCCTAACTCCGGGCTAATTATTGGGAACTTCTTGACAGAAATTCTTAAATTGCTACTAAAAAATTCTTGACGGAAAATCTTAGTAACGTTTTCCAAGCCCGACCCGGGAATCGAACCCGAGACCTCATGATCTGCAGTCGTATTTTATTTTCGTAGAAATACTAATAGTATTTTTAATATCAGCTTGAAGTCTTGAAATATGTCCGGAAGACATCAATATGTCAGCTTACAAAATTTAAGCGTAATGTACGTGTGCTTCCAAACCCCTTCATCATAAATGCGAATGTGAGTTTGTTTGTTGTTAATTTTTAACCCCTTCTCTACCGATCGCCATGCAATTTCGCATACACGTTGTCAGAGATCCAGAAAAGGACATAGGTAATAATTATGGTACCTTTCGTTCAGAAAAAGTACTGTTCCCGAGGAATAGCTAGTTTATAATCAATCAATCAACCCGTTTTAATCCATTGCTGGTCATAGGCATTTTCTTATGCCATCTCATCTTACGTCTCAGCATCTGGTTCTCCGCCTTCTGCATCTAGTCTTAACCAGCCACCTTCTTTAGCTGCTTGGTCCATCTGGCCCGGGAAGATCTCATCTGTAATTCATAATATTCGTGAGATTATTTTATTATCTTCTCCAAGCAATTAATATTTTACGACATTATGTACTATCTAAAAACATCCGGTCACTTCAAAAGGCCACCACTCTTACGCATACCATCTTTGAACTTATAACAACCATAATAAACTAATTGAAGCGGTCGCCGATGATTTTCAGTGACAACATTAGAGTATCAAAAGAGGATTGTCATTATATAATAAAGAAAGGCTTGTAGTGTAGCAATTAATTTTTTTATAATTTACTAGCTTTTACCCGCGGCTTCGCTCGCGTTAATTCAGAATTTGACAATCAATTCGGGTTGTACTCTGCTTGTAATAATATAATTCAATCATGATTCCAAAGACACGTGGCGCCATCTATTATTATAAGAACGTTATTGTTGTTTTCCTCGGCAACAGTAATATTTTTCGGGATGAAAAGTAGCCTATGTCCGTTTCTGTACACCTGACAACGTATATGCAAAATTTCAGAATGATCGGTTCAGTGGTTTAGGCGTGAAAAGGTAACAAACAAACTCATTTTCGCATTTATAATATTAGTTAGGATTAAGATTTTATAGACCGTTTATACTTACATGTTTTGTTTGGTAAATAAGTGAACTAATTATAAAGCTAGTTAGTTACAGCTTTCAGACTGCGTTCGTTTTCTAATTAATAGACATGATAACATGATAACAACAACATAACATGACACATAAAAAGTGAAAAACGTGCGTAGATGACAAAAAAGATTGCACGGATGGCGTAGTGGTTTAAGTGGTCGCCTTACAACTGCCACCACGCCGAGTGGTGTGGGTTCGAACCCCACACGGGACAAAAATTTGTGTGATCCACAAATAGTTGTTCTGAGTCTGGATGTCCTTTGTGTCTGTTGTTTGAATGTTTGTAAAGTCCACCGTGGCACAGGAATTATTACTAGCGCGGGAGTTTTCTTTAAAAAATAAGAATAAGAAAATGAGAAAGACGTACATAGAGATGGTTATCTATGCATTGTCTTTAGCTACCAGTATGTCATAATTATTTGTTTACTAAATAGTGCGATGGAGAGAGCTATGCTTGGAGTTTCCCTGCGGGATCGAATGAGAAATGAGGAGATCCGCAGGAAAACTAAAGTTGCCGACATAGCTCTCCGGATAGCCAAACTGAAGTGGCAGTGGGCAGGGCACATAGCGCGCAGAACTGACGGCCGTTGGGGCAGAAAAGTTCTGGAGTGGCGACCACGCACCGGAAGATGCAGCAGGGGTAGGCCCATAAGGTGGACCGACGATCTGGTAAGGGTCGCGGGAAGCGGTTGGATGCGCGTGGCCCAAGAACGGTCTGTGTTTAAAACCTTGGGGGAGCCCTATATCCAGCAGTAGACGTCTTTCGGCTGAGATGATTACTAAATAAGACAGGTAAAAATATGGACTATATAACATATTGACACTCGTTTGCATAATTCCGATGGGGTTGGCAGAGGTATACAACACACACACACACACACACACACACACACACACACACACACACACACACACACACACACACACACACATTTCACTTGTTATGTTTTCTTCAGTCCTTCATACATTGATTCATTCATTCATTCATTTTTCCTAAGTAAGTTTTTTGCCGTCTATTTACCTAGAATATTTCTTGACTCCGTGTTGTTATTGAGAATGTCTTAGCTAATTAGCCATGGTTTGGAAGCCGACATCCAGGCACAATGCTTTTATTTATTATCATGTCGCGATATGATTAACATAACAGGAAAGCAGGACTGAAACCTGTATACACGAAGGAGACGTCGGAATCAAATCTGGCTTCTTACGATCGGCCGTAAACATAAGTGTAAAATTATGCCACACCAGCAATGCAGTCTAATTTCTTTAAAGTATTCGCCAAAAGCATTGAAGCATTCTGCAAAAAAATAGACCAGGCATCGCCAAATGTATTCAAGATGTCTTCTCATCAAATTTAGGATTGTTCGTTTTTTAATACTATATCTAAAGCAACGCCTATCTAGGTCATATGTCTAATAAACATTTTGTATAGAAACAAAGTCCGGGTCGCAAACCGCGGTACATTAGCAACAGCAAGACGAATAGCTGAATCAATGCACCGTGACGACTGAAGCGCCAGTCTGCCAGCGTTGTGAATAAAACAAAACAACATCTGTGTTTAAAAAGACATAATTAAAAGTCAAAAATAATTTATACATTTCGGTCACAAAGTAACACTTATAAGTGACAAAGTATGTGGTTAGTAAGTATACTAAAGTTATTGAAATTATATTTAGATCAATTGCTAGGCTCAGGCAAAGAAGCCTATAAAAGGTTACCTGCTAGAACTTAACAGGAACTCTTATCAAATCGCCATTGAATTTTGGTATTTTTAAGCTTATTTCTGCAACATATTGCAAACACTACACCATATTATGTACAAATAAAGTATCTTATCTTATGTGGGGGCCAGTCAGTGCAGACCGGCGACACTTCGACCCAGTGGGATCTTTTGTGTCGACACTCTCCCAATAACCCGACCCTCTGCATTGCAGTCTGTTGGTCTTCCCACTGAGCTATCGCTGCTCTCACAAAACAAGTAACTACTATTCATTTTAAAGGAACTGGAGAATTTGATGCCATACATAGGTAATATCCTATATAGCGAAAATACTTTTAAAAGATACAAAGTGCTGTACTGTACTGTGGGATTTATGCTTGTGCATACTGCCCACTTGTCAATGAGCGGTTTACTAAACAATCACAGGCTACAGTTAAGTGTAACACTTTGACAACTTGCAATATGAGGGGTATCAAGGACGCGTTACCAAGACTAGCAAAATGGAAATAAATGTGGTATGAAAAGCAAGTAATGGGAGTGGTATTAAGATGGGGTGAAAATAAAGGAATGTTAGGCGTAAGTGTGTGAGCCTCCGGGACTCCAATTTACCTAGTGAAATGCAGTATCAGTTTACCTAATTACTTTTACGTGGATTTCTTATAAATAGGTCGTACTTGCCGAGACGAGCTGCTTTATTTATATGGCTCTTCCACTTACATACGTAAATTGTCCCATATGCGTATTACACCATGACAACCGGTGAATAGACAGTAGCAAGATGGCTACTTAAATCGCTGTGCTCGTTTGAAAACCCCAACCATCTCAATGTAGACGACTAGTTATTTTATTCAGTCATAACATAAAAATTATCATACGCGGCATCTATGTGATGTGAAAACCGGAAATTGGGTCAGAGCCGCCCACTTATCCGCCGGAAGTGGACGCCCAGGGGCAACGTATTTCCGCTCGTGACGTCTACACACCTCCCCGGACTGATTACCGTGTTTTGGAGGCTTGCGGAGTAGGCTTTTTGTTTTAAATGAACATTTTGTTTGAATGCTAAATTTGTTCAATGGTTTGTGTGTCTCTAAGGGGGATTGGCAGAGAAGGCAACTAACCCCCTAATCATAGCCGCCGAAGCAGTTCGGTTGATGAGATTCGGAGAGATACTATTGACCAATAAGACTTAGACGAACCGACAATCGAAACCAGATTCACATTATAATGGAACCAAATAGACAGAGAAAGCTCTTACATGCAACTGGCATAAGACCAATAAGAAAGAAGAAAAAGAAGAAGAAAATACATTTATTTGCAGCAGATTATGCACTACATAGTTACATACTTCAGACACAGTTAATTACAAAAATAAAGAAAAAAACAAATCTTACTGCAAAGTGGTAGCAACTCAGCAAAATGCTAGTTTTGAAAAAACTAGCGCTGGTTTACAATACTGCGTTTCGCCCGAGATATAGACTCACATACCTATCTCCTTCTCTTTTCCTTCATATTTAATTTCTTAACTGAAAAACCTAATAACTTTTTTGTTGGCCCAATCCGGCATTCGAACCCGAGATTTCATGCACAGCAGTCGAATTCACTACCGCTGCGCCACGGAGGCACTAGTACAATAACGACAAAAAAGAAACATTTATAGAAGTTTAGTACCAATACAATGAAACCCAAATAGAAGTACGAACAAACCCACGTGTAGAGGTATAACTCTTACCCATTTCACCTGTCCTCAGTGTTATGTGTAGCAAATCATGCAGAGTGAGACATAACAGTCGTAACAGCTCCCGCTATTAGCTACAATGACACGTTACACATTACTGACGCCGATGCGCGGGCGCTG
Organism: Catocala sponsa; assembly: GCA_963564715.1. NCBI lineage: Eukaryota > Metazoa > Arthropoda > Insecta > Lepidoptera > Erebidae > Catocala > Catocala sponsa. Next base: position 7,648,786 of record OY751334.1, read on the forward strand.
CGTTAGTGCAAAGCTTTGATCTTTAAGCTTTATGTGTCATAGATTAAAATGTATGTATATATTTTTCATCTTTCAAACTTTCATTATATTCTTCTTCTTATTGACGTGACAACGTCTAATGAATCGATGAACGACCGGCTGCACGCACGAAAAAGGATGACTCATTGTCTCGTTACGCTCATTGTCTTGTTACGCTCATTGTCCCGTTACGCTCATTGTAACGGGACAATGAGTCATCCTTTTTCGTGCGTGCAAGTTCCGGGAAATAAATTTTGTTATGACGTTGTACCGTTAACTATCGTCCGTAAACCGACTTTACAGACAACCAACTTTTTTCTTAAAAATGACAACTCACGCACTAGGAATAATTCCTGTCTCGCGGGGAACGGCACAAACATTCAAACAACAAGCACAAAGCACGCCTAGAATCGGAACAACTATTTGTGGATCACACAAATTTTGTCCCGCATGGGGATCGAACCCACGACACTCGGCGCAGTGGCAGTGGCGAGGCGATCACTTAAGCCAATACACCATCCTTCTCCTTAGCCTTTATTATTTCCAAGTCACTTGGGGTCGGCTTTCTAGTCTAACCGGATTTGACTGGATATCAGTTTTTACACGGAGCGACTGACCTCCGCAACCCGAAGGCTAACGATACTCTATAGCTAGACCAGTGTCAGGATATTAGAGGGTACTGACTTCCTAATAACGACTGCCATAGATGTTCATGGCAGCCGGGAGCGACGGCTTAACGTGCTCTCCGAGGCACGGAGCAGGCGATAATTGTCAATCAATACGCACATAATTTCGAAAAGTCAGAGGTGCGCGACGTGGGTTCGAACACGAGACCCTCTGCATTGCAGTCTGTTGGTCTCCCCACTGAGCTATCGCTGCTGCTAATAAGCCACTACACCATCCGTGCAGTCTATATCGGTGCTGTAGTAGCTTAAGATTTTAAATGTGTATTTAAAGGTGATTAGGTCTGCAAGTATTAGAATTTGCTGCAAAGACTGGGCCGAAAATGTAATGTGAACGATTAGCTTCTGAAATCAATTCCAGGGTTTATTTTATTTTATTCAGTAGGTACAAAAACAGATAACAGGTTAGCATATACAAATAATAGTCTTAATAGTACACAATGAGTAAATCTGACATCCAGTTACATTTGTACACAACATTTGCAATATACAGTACACACGTGTAAGTTTACATTAGCTTAAACTATTAAATAACTAACACAAGAGTTAAAAAAAAGAAAGGATACATGATAAATTTAAAAATAGAACAAAATATATCAACCTGTTTCTATGTTTTTTCTGTTAGGAAAATATGAGTAGCAGTAAGGAGTTTTGCGTTGTGTGTCGCTCAATTTTGGGGATAAATGTCAGTCTTAAGGTTAATATGGACGCCAGCCATGTCTTTAACCGGTGAATAAGAGTTATACATATTAAAATGTATATCTTTCTAATATATAAAGAGACTTCTAAACAGGAAATATTTCGAAACGATATGTGGCTGGAATGCTTCAACTATAATCAGCTCAAAAACCTTTGAATGCACCGGCCATTGCAAAGCAATATGCAAAATATTGACGTGTATTCAATAAAAGGGCTGTTATGGCCTGTGAGTATATTGCAGTCATATCTTGCAGTGGAAATAAACCCTATTTGGATGCTCTTTAACATACCTTCATGCATATAAATCCTATAGATGTTATGCAATATACCATTTGCGACAAGAATTTAAGTATTTTACTCGTAAAACATTTCGAGCATGACGCAATATAAGTAACAGCACTCGCTGTTACGGTAGTGACATGTTTTACTTAATGAGTATGTGCTGCGTAAGCTCAGTGTCAGTGGTGCGCTCTATCGGCAAAGTCTTTGATGTTTCACGAATTGCGTGTCATAGAATATTTAGACCTGTATGTAAATTGGCAATAAGTGTCAAAATCAGTTAAGATTTTTACGTTTCATACTCTGTCTCATAAGTATATTACACCCACATACCATCAGCCAGGAATTTAGGTATCATGGAGCTTAAAAAGAACCGAGCCTATCGTCGCCTACCGGGTATATGTAGCTCCAAGCTACGTGTTATTACTGAGAACCCGAGACTTCATGCCAACAGTCGTATTTACTGCCACGCTGCGAAATAGTCAGAGACATTTTACATAGTTAATATTATGATCCATTTCCAAACAGATATTTGCGACTGATATTATCCGTTGTAATTTGCAAAGGAACACAGTTGTTGAATATGAAAACTCGTCATAAAATGTAAATATAACATTCTCAATCGCCAGTCGGTTTGCCTATGTATTTATTTTGACAGATTTCTTATACTAAACCTGTCAAAACACCAAATTTATTCCTTCGTTCTAAGTCATTTGGTGCTTGAAATATCAACCCTCAAACAGTCAATGTAACGGGTAATACGTGGACCCGTTTTGACAACTTGCATAGATCAAATACACAACTCAACGTAAAATCACTTCTACACAATAATCTATGCACACTGCGCCGTTCTCTAGCTGTCAACCTTGAACACCGAGTGCCAATTATCTTTAGAGTTTATTGTCCCGTTTGATATCGTCTAATAACGGTACCGAGACGTCCCTTTTATAGCTCCGAACATAGGTGGATGGTCGATACTAAAGCCCTCTTTTTATTGCTAAAGATATTCTGAGAAATTAAAAAGTTAGAAATGAGATGCTCCCGCCATTGTTTTGTTTGTCTTAACTATTGTTTCTAGTAAAGAATAGAAGGAATTTCACCACAAATAGGTTTGAAGATTTTTGAGAATGAGTTTTGTGTGTTTATGTGTGTAGTTTATAAGATAATTATGTTAGCTACGTTTAAAAGAAAGAGCGTAGAAACATGTAAATCACATAAGGTGCAGGTTTGATTAGCAAACACAACTGCAATATGGTTAAATTCATGATGATCGGCCGAGTAGTTAAGGTGCGAAAGCGTAACAAACAATTAAACAAACACACAAACTCACATTCGCATTTAGTGGTTTTTATTCAACTTTTGTATTTGATTAGGTTTAGGTTTAATTAAAGATCTTTATTCACCAAGACAATTAGTCACTTATGTGATAAGTTAGGATAGTTAGCATTTGAAACTATGAATATATTTAGCGATTTGTATGTTTGTAACTTAGTCACGTATATGGCGTACGCCTGAACCGATTTTGATTAAACTTGGCAACTTGGCACACAGATGGACTATCTTCTGGATTACAACTTAAGTGACCGGTGTCCGTAGGATAATAATTCAACATTAATGCTATTTTAATAACCTAATTCTCTAACTTTAATATAACTTTTCAAACTGTGTATGCTCCTGTGATTTCTTTGTTATAGCATACCGAATAGGCATGGTTCACATCGGAAAGAACGTTACTATATATTTAATCGGTTTTTTTAATGGAGCTTTTGATATATAGAGTATTGTATAATATTACAGTTATATTCATACCAAACTTCGTGCTACTTGATTTTCTAACACAAAATACTGAATACTTTGCGCAACTTAGGTATGGAACCTAAGTCGTCACTGCTTTCAACACAGAACTGTTTTTCAATATCTATAAAGATTGTCCCTACAACATAAATATAAAACTGTTATTTTAAATTTACTTTTACCTAAATCAGATTTTAGCCTGATTATCAGCATTAACAAAACAACGTACAATTAACAAATAAATACAAATTATAATTTGCTTGTCATCAACCTTCCATAATAAAACGGAGTAGCGAGTTATAAGCTCATAATTAACCAACACGGAGCTACGGAAAATGGATGCGGTTTTATACCTTGAGTTTTAACTCGACAATGTTAATATTAGTCAAAAATCATTTATTAATTTAGGCCACAAAGTAACAGTTGGTTACTGCAACTTTTAGGCGCATAAAACACCAGAGATATTATTCGACAGTTGTCGACCCTGTAAGAACATCTCTTCGCCACCACAGAAAAAAATACATGTTCTCTCTGCACACATGGCACCTGTTTTTTTATTTTATTTTTTTATTTTTTTATTTTGCTCGTCAAAATGACCACACTCCACCTGATGGTAAGCAGTCGTGTGGTTTAAGAGCAGTGGCCTCCACATCGCCCCCACAGTAGCCGAGGCGATGTTGAGGTCTCTACTTTGACGGCCTGAGAAGATGCTTTTTCACGCCCCGCTTAAAGAATCCAGGATTGAAGGAAGAAGGAAACACGTGCATTGGCAGAGAATTCCATGCCTTGGTCGTTCGGCAGAGATATGAGGACCCAAACTTTTTGGTACGCGCTCTAATCGACTCTACCGTGTAAGGATGGCATCTGAGCCCAGCACGCGTTGTTCTGGATAGGAAAGGGGAAGGCGGGATAAGGTGGAATAACTCTTCAGAGCACTCCCCGTGGTATATTCTGTAGAAACATGCCAATGAGGCAATGTCTCTACGGAGTTGCAGAGGTTCCAGTGAACTCGTGACCTATGGATCTCCGATGATACGGACAGCCCGCCGCTGTAACCGGTCGAGTGCGTCCAGCAAGTACTGCGCGGAGCCATCCCAAAGATAAGAACAGTACTCCACGCAAGGGCGCACTTGTGCCTTATACAATAGGCACAGTTGCCCAGGCGTGAAGAACCGCCTCACCCTGTTCAGAACTCCGAGTTTTCGCGAAGCTTGCTTAATGACGCTCTCGATATAGGTTTTCTGATTAAGGGAGCGGCAAAGATCCATACCTAAGATGGAGAGACTGTCACGTATCACCAGTGGAGTGTTCTTCAGAGAAGGGAGGGGAAGGAACGGAGACTTTTTTGTTGAGAACGCGCATGCCTGGGTCTTCTTGGCGTTGAACTCGACCAAGTTCTTGGCACCCCATTCATAGATGCGGTCCAAGGTCCGGTCAAGTTCAACGACAAGATTCTGCCTTTTCCCCTCAACCTCAGCCTGTTTGGCCCCAGGATGTCCAAGATATAGCCCATGCACGGTACTGTCGTCCGCATAACAATGTATGTTGCCGAGATTCAACATATCATTGATATGCAGAAGAAAGAGCGTAGGGGATAAGACAGAACCCTGAGGCACTCCTGCATTGACCTGCATAAATTTGGAAGCGCGACCGTCGCAAAGGACCCGAATACGACGCTTCTGCAGGAAACTTGCAATCCAGGTGCACAGTTGAGGGGGCAAGCCATTGGCCGGAAGCTTGGAAAGAAGAGACCGGTGCCAGACTCTGTCGAATGCTTTGGCTATGTCAAGGCTGATAGCCAAAGACTCGCCGTGCTTGTCCATAGCCTCACCCCAGAGGTGCGTGACGAACGCTAGAAGATCACCCGTTGAACGTTTAGACCGAAAGCCGTATTGGCGATCATTGATCAACGATTGATCCTCCAGGTAGCGGACAATTTGGGTGTTTATAATCCGCTCGAACACCTTGGAAAGCACCGAGGTGATAGCTATGGGTCGATAGTTGCTTGGCTCGGAACGGTCCCCCTTTTTGGGAATCGGTTGAACGTTCGCTTCCTTCCAAGCCTCAGGCACAATGTCTGCAACGTAGGACGTCCGGTATAGGCGCGTAAGTGTGGGAGACAACTCCGCTGCACATTTTTTAAGAACCACAGCTGGGATGCCGTCAGGTCCACTGGCTTTCCAAACATCGAGAGACTGCAGTATCGCACGAACGGTTCGTTGCCTGATACATATATCAGGCGTGGTGTAGCCGTAGTTGGCAATGTTAGGCGGCTGCGAACCGCAGTCATCGATTCGGGAGTTGGCCGCTAAGAGATTTGCAAGCAGATCTGCTTTCTCCTGCGGCCGATGAGCCAGTGATCCATTCGGATACCTCAGAGGGGGCAGCATGGTCTGGCAGAAGTTGGACTGCACGGCTTTGGCCAGGCGCCAATAGCTACGACTGCCCGTAGGATGCGCCATTAGTTCCTGGCCGAACCGTGCGACGCGCTGGGCATCCGCTCTTAAGTATGCCCTCTTGCAGACCTTTGTGGCTTGGTTGAACGCTGCCTTTAGGTGATCCACGTTAGGGTCGTGGAGAGTGCGAGCCCTGGTCCAAGCGCGATACGCTGTCTGTTTGCGTTCAACAGCATCGTTGCATTCACGCCCGAACCAGGGCCTTTTCCTGCCGCCGCTCGTGACATCACTGTATGGAATATAATATTCCATACCCAGGATGATTTCACCAGCGACAGCAGTAGCGCTCTCTGATGGATCCCTGTTCTCAAAGCAGCGTTGAGCCCAAGGGATGGATGCGAAGTATTCCCGCATTCCATCCCAGTCTGCTGACGAGTAGAGCCACAGTCGTCGTCTTGCCTCCTCGGGTCGTGGGGGCGTAATAACAACAGCTGTGGCACAAACCAGACAGTGGTCTGAGGTGCCCAAAGGAGCACGAATCGACACACTGTACCGGTTCGGGTTACTCGTCAGCAGCAGATCGAGCAGAGAGGGCGCCTGACCTGCAATATCTGGTATCCGGGTGGGCTGGAGTACCAGTTGAGACAGGTCATGCGTGAGAGCGAACGCATGGGCAGTTCGTCCCGCGTGGTCTGTTTTGGGAGAACCCAACCAGGTCTCATGGTGGGCATTGAAATCTCCCAAGAACACCAACTCAGCGTTCGGAAACCGCTCCTGCGCGTCGTCTGCCGCCTGACTCAGGTAATTGAAGATTCGAGTTGTCTCAGCGTCTCCTGAATGGGATCGGTAGAGGCACATGTAGATTTGGCTGAAAAAGCCATAATCTACGTGTACCCAAAGGACAGAGAAGGAAGGGTCCTCTAGGCATTGTAGACGGCGACAGCAAATATCCGCCCTAACAAACAAGCATACCCCGGCTTTCGCGAGGAAACACTCCTCTAGCACGTAGCCGGGATATTGCAGGTAGTTCGTGTCTGCAGGACGGCGTATTTGTGTCTCCGTTAGAAAAAGCAATGCCGGCCGAGCCGTCTCCAGGTGGTGAAGGACGGCATTAAGGTTAGCGTGGAGTCCTCTGATGTTAATAAACTCCACGACACAGGAAGCAGCAGTGGGGTTACGGCGATTGGCTGCTGTTGAACGACAATGCTTTGTTCGTACTACCATAGAGTGAAAGGAAGGGGAAGCGTGAAAAAAAAGAGGCGACTTTTCTCGCAGCAAAGTGGGGCAAGGCGCAGAGCAAGTTTTGTCATATAACTGTATGGTATGGCGATAGCCGATCCGACGGACGGAAGGACCCCCGTACCCTCCCGAAAGTGGTCGCCGGGACCCATCCTCCGGTCACCATCCGGCACGACGAGCCACCTCGAGATTATGCGCGGCATGATAAGGCAGCCAACCTAGTTGGTTAGACTCGGTTGGGCCTCTGGACTATACCGCGGGCGGCCAGCAGAGCACCGTTTCTACGGCTCTCCCTGGCCGCCGGGTCGACTCGCGCCACCCACACAATGACTCTACGGATACTCTGCAGGTCCCTCATAAGCTGCGAGAATCGTCACCTCATGCTTAGGCCTCCGGCGCTCTCATTCACAGAACGAAACACAGCAGTGAAACACTGTTGTTTCACGTCGATTTTCTGTGAGAGGGTAGTACTTCCCCGGTCGAGCCGGCCCATTCCTGCTGTAACCAGCTTGGCTCTACTACCTGTAATACTGCTGTAACCTGTTTGAGGAGTTGTAATAACCATACTGAAGTCAGAAACACAATAAGGTTATCTGAATGTGAAGTGAATGTACTTTTCAGTAAATCTGTGCCGAGACTTGAATAAAGACTTCTTTGCTGTGAACGATATTGGATTTATTATTATTAAATTTCCCTACCAAAGAAAATAATGATAATTCAATATTACTCATAGCAATAGTTTATATAACAACAACCCATAATCATGAAAGAGTTAGTACAGCAATGAATAAGAAATTGGATTTGTGATTGAAAGATCGTGGGTTCAATACACACACATTGCCATAACACCGTGAGCCCACTCTTAGCACAAGCATTTAATAAATGAAACACTCGTGCTACACCTAGTATTCTTGATAAGTTTTAGAATAAATACTGAAATTTTAATAGGATTCTAGTTTTAGCAAAAGAAACAGCAAAAAAAAATTTTATAATAATAAGAATATAAATAATACAACTTATTCTTTGTTCAGCTACTTTTATCCTACCGTACCGTATCCAGGCGAAAAATTATATTAATTTTAAAGTCTAAAAGTAAATTTGATAAAATGTGCGAACAATTCGGAACTCTCGTGTAATACCTGACTGATGTTCGCTCTTCGAAGCCGCAATAATTCAGCGCGATCGCTTTAATTATACAACTTATTACGCGTACTCATTATGATACCGCAACAATATTATAAATGTTCATTTATTTCGTTGACAGTTATCGGTGGTTTAAATTTATTCAGATGACGTAGTGATTTAAGTGGTCGCCTCAGCACTGCTGTTGCTTTGAGTGTTCTGGGTTCGACTAAAAATTTGTGTGATCCACAAATAGTTATTCCGATTCTAACCGTAATTTGTGCCCGGTGTCTGAAGGTTTCTAAAGTCCCTCGTGATACAGGATTTCTACCTAATGTAGTACAGAGTTGTCTTTTGAAAAAGGAAAAAGATGTAGGTACAACTGATACAGGCATTATTTATAGCAGAGGAATTGTCTTTAAAATATATATATTTAAGAATATATTTAGTGTATTGTTATAATAATAGTTAGTTATACAGGCAGCGAGTCTATTACTTTTTATTCGACACAATTCCAAACGCCCAGGCTGCTACCCAGAATTTCTAGACAGAAAAACTAAATGACACTTTGGCCAACCGAGCATCGAATCCGAGGCCTCATGCACAGCAGTCGCATCCACCACCATTGCCGACACTTTATTTTAATAAACTTATAAAACATTTTTAGTACTGTTCTTTTCCACAAAGAGTGACGCATTTTATTTAAATAAACTTGATCCACCTTTTCCAGTACGCATAATACGAACATGAACCAAATAAAGGGGTGTTATAATAAGTCTTGCGGACTAATTACTTGGCCACCACAAAGCCTGGCTACTCCGTCACCGTTACAGGCGTGATAGACATCTTGTGATGATAGAGCGGTTTGTAACGTGATTGTTATATTGAATAAAGTCAACTGAGATAAAATTTGTTTACCTTCACAATTGAGGGAACAAATAGCAGTATAGAATATATCTTTGTTGTCTGTAAGAGTGAATATGTTTACTGCACGTTTAGTGTAGTGGTCACCTTGCCTTTGCTATTGCGCTGATTGAGTGTGTGTGTTCGATCGCCACACGTGACAAAAATTTGTGTGATCCACAAATATGTAGTTAATCTGAGTATAGTTGTCCTCTAGTCCATTGTTTGAAAATTGTTAAGTCCTCCGTGTTATATGGAGGATTTCTATCTAGAGCACGGGTTGTCTTTTAAAAAAGGAAAAGGATAGTAGGGGTTAGGCAGAAGTATATTATCGCCACAGTTCTCCACCTATGATTTTATGTTCCACGTGATAGAGAGCGAGCCTGTTATCGCCTTGAACGCGTATTTTTAAACTATGCTAAAATTTTATACAGGAATCTCTCACCAATAACATAAATCTCAGTACCCGCCGGGGAGACCGTAGGTGTATATATCTACCTATATAGACATATCGTTAAAATTGCCATACTAAGAAATATCACTATGGTAATTTCTAACGCATAGTAAGGTGATACCATATTTAAGGTACAACTGCATATATTACTAGTCACAGTTTTTATACATATCTATATGAAATGAATTCAAATATTTAGTATTATCTGAAACCACTATCCTTAATACCATATATACACAAAATAATATCGGTCGTTTGCCACTGCTGGGCTCTGGCCTCTTCTCAGCATGAAAAGAGTTGGGCTAAAGTCCACCACCCCTACCAGCAAGTTGGCAGAGTTCACACATCTTCGCAAACATTATGTAGAGCTCTCATACATGTAGGTATCCTCAGGATTTTTACGTTCACCGTTAAAGCACAGTAATACTTATATTTATATTTATGTACTGTGGTTAAAGCGAGCGATAATTAACTATTCAATACGCAGATTACTTCGAAAAGTCGGAGGCGTGTCTTGCGTTCGAATACCTCTGCGTGGCAATCTAACGGTTTCCCGTGAATCTATCATTACTAAAATACTTATTATGACTAATATTCTACAAAACACTTATAACAATTCCCTGTTTGATATTTGGGTGGTAGAATTTTAATCAGTCGACACTACGCTTTCGCCACAAACAAAGAGAGCCGTTCAACAGAAAAGGTAGAAACAAATCATCACACCGGAAAAGTCCTCCTTTAAATTTAAAACAAAAGGGGATAGGTGCAACAATGGGCGTTTTCGCCTCAATCTGTCAGGCTGTCAGTGTCAGCTGTCAGTGTCAGTTGTCAGACGTCAGTGCAGTTAGGTGTCAGCTGCCGCGGCTGATTGCGGCGACACCTCGGACCGCCCGCGGTTACACCTGCGATTTGTTAGAACTGTAGAGGGTTGGGTTTCCGTCACATATTTCTGGGAAATTTAAAATACTTGATGTACCTAATTAAATATTCAGCAGTATAGGTACCTACACAAATCAGTAAACGATAAAAAATCGCTTTACCTATCCGTTTGTTACGTGATTGTTTAGTTGTCTGTCTTTCATAATGAAAGATGATAGAATTCGAATTCTAATTAATATTATAAATGCGAATATGAGTTAGTTTGTTTATATGTTTGTTACACTTTCATGCCTTAACTACTTAACCGATCGTCATGAAATTTCGCATCCACGTTATCAGTGGAACAGAAAAGGATATAGAATACCTTTCATCTATAAAAAAATACTGTCACTAACATAACATAGCCTAACCTATCCAACATTTACGCGAGCGAAGCAGCGGGCAAAATCTAGTTAATCATTACTAATGCCTAATGTACTCATTAGGCAATATGCACATGCATGTTTTCTAGTAGCAGCTGGTGCGGACTACAAGCACAATCTACTCGTCCAGACCACGTCCGCGACTTATTCATACGGTTTATATGCGCGGATTGTCGGTGTTCATCGTTTACATGAAGCATAAAAACGGAAAGGATTTAATTTGCGCATATTATCCACGTAATTTATAAAAGCCATCAAAAATAGTAATTGTATTTAAAATAAATATTTCTATATTACTGACATCTTTATATGCAAATTGGAATGTTAAATCTATTTTCGGCAATGAATAACAATCGGTTGATTTATCGACAATGCGCATAATTAAATTTCTTTTGATAAATAATCTAAGCATACTCGTATTTAGAGGACAACGAAAAACCTTGTAAATATGCAATATATAGCTCTGTGTAGGATTAAATGAACATTATAGTTACGTGTGTATTCACAAAAGCTTTAGCTACCAATCGACTATTAATAAAATAAAACATCACTTCAACCGCGTTAAATATAATGGCATTCTTCACATAATTGCAAAATAGAGAGACCATTGAATAAATATCAATATAGCAATGTAAAACAGCTGTTGTAGATCCGACTGATTACCTGAGAAATATCGCTAATTTCGATAAAAAAACTATAACTGTGTGCCAAAAATGTTTGGCACTTCAAACAAAAGGTGTTTATACTATTCCCTGAAATAGTGGTGCGCCTCATACCAAATATATTACCGTTATACTCGATGAAAGTAATAGTCGAGTATTATAGTATCGAATAAAAGCTTGCGATTATAATAATTCCTTTTAATTGGTATTAAAATGTTGTTATTTTTTAATTTGTTTGGTTGTTTTACGATGTTTCATGCGGAGATTTGCGATTCACGAGTTTGTTTTGCATCTGTCGACCTATAAAAATATTCGAGAGTTTTAATATGTAATGTAAGTGCGCATGAGTGTTTCGGTGAGATTATTGGAATTTATTAAGTGTTATAGTCAGGGTAAATTTTATGATTTTATTACTATTGAATTCAAAAGTAATAGGTATACCCAATTATTTTTCAATAGACTGAGAGATATACGTTGAGTGAAAAGAGTCATAGTGTATTTGTAACTTTATGCTTTAAATGACTAAACTTAAATTATTAACAAATTTAAATTAAATTCCCCGTCCATTCCGTCTTTATTGTCATCAAATAAGTATAATAGAATATATATTTATGAAAACCAAATAATGATAAGCATTTAATTTGAATGCATCTAAGCATGTCTCTATAAATTATCGTACTACTTATATTGATAACTTAGGTTTTAATTTATTTTTAAATATCTAAATACTCTATGTCAGTTTTTTTAAGTACACGTTCATTGCTACATAGTTGAATGACGCTATCGTTTTTTTATGTTACCTGTGATTTCGTTCATGTGCAATTAGTATACCCGTTATTATGTTTTGTTGATAAAACTGGCCTAGTCGAATATCACCTAACCGCTGATAAAGGGCTTAACAGGGTTTGAGTGACAATCGAATCGTATTTTATCAAAAATAGTTCATGCTTTAAAAACATATTTACTTACATACGTATTTAGAAGTATAAATTATAACTTATATCGATATATAGCTCAGTGGGGAGATCAACAGACTGCAATGCAGAGGGTGTCGGTTTCGAACCCATGTCGCGCACCTCTGACTTTCGGAAGTTATATTATTATGACTTTTCGATGTTATGTGCGTATTGATTGACAATTATTATCGCCTGCTTCGTGCCTCGGAGAGTACGTTAAGCCGTCGGTCCCGGCTGCCATGAACATCTATGGCAGTCGTTATTGGGAAGTCAATGCCCTCTAATATCCTGACACTGGTCTAGCCTTAGGGTATCGTTAGCCTTCGGGTTGCGGAGGTCAGGTGGCAGCCGCTTCATGTAAAAACTGATATACAGTCAAATCCGGTTAGACTAGAAAGCCGACCCCAAGTGACTTGGGAATAATAAAGGCTAGGGAGAAGAAGATATCGATAACTAGTAGTTAGTAGGTAGATCGAAATAATACATTTCAAACTTGTTAGGTATCGATAAACATCTTTATATACACGTTTTCAGAGGTACAGAACAGGACGTAGGATGCTTTTCACCCAGAAAAAACTACTATTCCCGGGGATAGCCAGGCAAAAATATGTATGTTACATGTATTAAATCGATACATGAAAAGTAATAATTTAATCACATTATCGCATTGTGTGTAAACCTGTTATAATAGTGTAAGATAGTATCTATATATTAATACGTGATGCGAAAACTTAGGATCCCTTTTTACGAAAATTGGGCGGACGGAGGAGTATGAAATTTCGCACACTTATAGTTTATACAGAGAAGAAGTGACGAAAGCTAATATTTTTTTAAAATATGCGTTAGACATCCATTAAATTAATGAAAAAACACTACACGCACATAACCATGCATTTGACACACGCAGTCGAAGCGCGTAACTATGGTTACATATATCAATATATAATGACATAATGTGTCAGCAATGTCTTACAGGCAAAATTTGGTCGAATTTCGAGCACTAGGCGACCGCTAGTATAAATAAATAAATAAAAAGCTTGCAGCTTATTTCTTCATAAATATAAGCATAATAAATACTCGCAACAAAACTTTCTACTAATTATAATGATAAATTGAAAGTGTAACAGGAAACGTGTATTGCACGAAATATTGCAACAAAAATAAAAGTGTTACATAAAAACGCACTGCTCTAGTAAATCATGATCATAAATTTTACTAGTGTTATCGTGTCACAGAATTTTATTTTCAAAAAATATTCTTACTAATACACTCATTTATGCTGGTGACTTCGTCTGCGTACAACCATACGTCCAGTATGGTTTCACCAATTTGTAAGAAGACCATTTAAAAATACTAGCGGTCGCCTAGTGGTCAAAATTCGACCATAATTGATTTCAATTTTAAGTTTGATCCTTATTAAGGTTTTATTGTCTATAACTTTACCCTTATAATCACATTTCATTTAGATTCCGTCAAGGCTATACAGGTTAATTTACCTACCTTTTTCGAACAAATTATTATTTACTTAACTATACTCTTTTACTGACGATATTTCTAAGCTTGCTACTTTGTTTTATTTTTTTCTTTATTACATATAAATTAGCAGCGATAGCCTAGTGGGAAACCGTTGGACTGCCACGCAGAGGTCTCGAGTTCGAACCCAAGGCGCGCATCTCTGACTTTTCGAAGTTATATGCGTTTTAAATAATTAATTATCGCTTGCTTTAACGGTGAAGGAAAACATTGTTAGGAAACCTGCATGTTTGAGAGTTCTCCATAATTTTCTCGAAGATATGTGAAGTCTGCCAACCCGCACTAGGCCAGCATGGTGGATTATGGCCTAACCCTTTTCACACTGAGAAGAGGCCCGTGCCCAGCAGTGGGACAGTTTAATACAGGGCTGATATTATTTTATACACATATAAATAAGGTAAGTATATGTAAAAAATGCCGAAATATTACGAACGCGATTCGACTGCGTGTGTGCATAGTTGTGTGCGTGTAGTATTTTTTCATTAATTTAATGTATTTCTAATGCATATTTTATAAAAACATATTTGAATTCACTACTCCTCCTCCATATAATCTGTAACTGTCTCAAATTTTATACTCCTCCCTCCCGCAATTTTCGTAAAAAGGGGTACAGGGTTTTTGTTTCACGTATTAATATGTAGATTGACCTGTTTACTAACCAAGTTCAACCTTTACGGAATCTTGCTGCTAATAATATGGTTAGTGTGAAGATACTAGCTGGTATCCCTGTATAAACCATAAAAAATATAGCGTACATTTTGATAAATCATGATATCTCACTGAAATGAAAGCATCTCAGTTGGGTAAGTTACATCCTTTTTACATGAACATAAACATTACATAAGTTTCAATGTTTTTAACCCTTACCAAAATATAAAACACACTTAGAACGGGTTATTTAAGTTTTTCATTAAGTTTTACATTGATTCACATTTATTTCTTTTGTTAAGTTAATTCCTAACGTGTAGCTTATTTTAATTAATTAATTTTAAATTTTTCTATTTTATGCTTTGTTGTTATATGTATGTGCATGCTGTGGTCTCCTATAAGTAAAGGAGTACACTATACAAAACTAATGCCCATTTGTCTGTGCAATTTTGTATATATTCTTTGTTGGAGATCCTTAATAAATAAATAATACTTAATAATACATTAAGTAATATAAAAACATTGACCCTTATAAATTGTAGTATATGCCATATTTCGTTATATTTATAATGATAATATGACAAAAAGGCGAAAGTCGGAAAATCGCCCGTCGTAGTACAAATTGGAAGAATTCTAGTTTCAATGAAGAGTTAACCCTTTTCTGATTTACTGATTGCATGTTATCTTAGTGCTTCAGTTCTTACCCTAGTGGCTTTTAACTTAAAGAGAATTGCACATACTGGCTGAAACTATTGGTATTATTGCCTAGTTTAAGAGACAGGGCTCAAAATTAAATAGTGGACCTACTAAAATTGTACATAGTTACGCTTTTATAATAATTAAATTGTGTACTGTACCTATCAGTTAATTTTTGGTGATAAATAAACTTATTATTATTATAAAAAAAAAAAAAAACTACATGCGTGAGTTAAATACATCACGTAAACGCCTGACAGAACCCGCAAGTAAATAACTGGCGCATGTAACCCGCGGCAGCTACTACTACACGCTATGCACTTATACATTATTTTCCCACATATTACAGTGGGATTACCCACTGTTTAAAAAATAGAAAAGTGATCGTGCTTGTATAAATTTGTTGTCATGTTTACATGTCACGATTTCGCAGAGTTTCTCTCTAGAATAATTAGTTCAGAGGGCGGAGTGCCAACTGTGGTAAGAGATAATTATTATAACATTCTTATAAACAAATAAGTTGTTATATAACCGAATCGAATGTTAAACTAGAGGGTTATTTTTAGTGAAGCGATTTTGAGGAACATAAACGTGTTTGTAGTTTCAATACATTTTTTTTTAATAGTGTTGGCATGTAGACTGCATGTAGAAATACCTACACTCTAAAAAAACCGAAAGTCGGATAACCTTGCGTTATCTTTCTGTGGTGGACAAAAATTTCTAAGGTTCTTAAGGACCTTTTCCGGTTAAGCAGTAATCTTTTTCCCTCGAATCTTATCAACTACTAATTTTTGGTTTCAGTTAAAATCGAAAAATAGGAGAAGCATCCGTTTCTCTATAAAATATACTAGCTTTCGCTTGAATCACGTGGTTTATCAATAAAACATAAACTATAACATATCAACAAAAGATTATAAACATCGGTTTCTGAGTTGCATAGGTTGCTTACATACAAAAAACATATCTACATACTTTGCAGACAAATTCCTAAAGAAAAGTTAGTATAAACTTCAAAAGAAAATATTTTATTCAATCACATTTTGCTGCTCCGGGACTACTAACCGAAACTAAATTCTAACCACAGAATCAGCAGTAAAAATACTCAACAGTTACATTTGCGACCACTAATCCGTTAAATCAACGAAACAGTTACAAGTATAAACATTCGGGTTATAAAGCAACAAAACTATGTTTAGGTATTTTAATTGACATC
Organism: Catocala sponsa; assembly: GCA_963564715.1. Classification (NCBI taxonomy): domain Eukaryota; kingdom Metazoa; phylum Arthropoda; class Insecta; order Lepidoptera; family Erebidae; genus Catocala; species Catocala sponsa. The sequence goes on from OY751334.1 coordinate 7,665,382, forward strand.
AACTGGGAGTATTTTTAACATTTAACAGTTAATGTCAATTAAAAATATATTTAAAACTTAACGGAACATAAATACAATTTTAAGGCAATAAAAAGAACATCTCAATATATGTTTAAGAAATATAAGCTTACTGAAATGTATCAACAAATATTCGGAATTAATTACTGCCTGTGAATGAAAATGCTTGCGGGGACACGGAGCCACAAAATAGCAATGGTTGACTATCAATCAAAAATTCAAATTATTCAAATATAAAACAAATTATCAAATTCAAACAAATCAAATAATTCGAAAGTTTAAACGAATATTCGCAGGCAATAATTTTTGCATATTAATTGATTAATTACTTATTACGTATAGGGCCAATACGTATGTGATACCGCTGTTCTATGTTAAATTTTTTGAAGATTCAGGTATTTGTGATTCTTCCTTTTTACCCTACTTATTTTTAGGTAACTTGTAAAAACATTTTGAAGATTTTCCGTTTCAATAAACAGAGAAATTCAAATATTCGGAAATTTTATGACCGTTATCCGAATGCTGATTAATTTATTGACGTTAATTATAATTCGAATCGTAATCGAATATTCTAAACGTTATTTATCGATTGATTGATTATCGTTTCTCTACGCTGTCACACTGCATGACGATAAACAGCGGAGTTAATTTATTGTAATAACTGAAATTAGATAAGATCATATTTAATTTATTTTAAGCTTTGGTAGCAAGTCAATATAAAAATAATTTCGATATTTTGCCCAAGGTACCTTAAGTCCCCTGTGCGCGATATTTTTTATCGCCGACTCCAATTTTGCCGGTAAATTGCAATCCGATAGGCAGGTTGCGAGGGGGAGGCAATTAGGATACCCTTACATCTGTGCTTATTTATATCAACCGTGGTGTGGGAGATGCGTAGGAAGATATAGATAACATGGTTTCAGTTCAATAAAGATTTGGTTGATAAAAATAACGTAATAAGTGATTGGTTTAGCGGGTTAGTATTTAGAAATTTTTTTTTATTTACAAACTTTTTGTTATGTTATAAACTGGTTGGTTGCATACGTTTGCGTTTTAGCTTACAGCTCTAATTTATTTATTTATGATCAACTGCTTACTTCACTTACAGTGTTAACCAACTATTTAAACAATTAATATATTTTATTAAAAAATCGTATTTTTCGTAAAGGCTTGGGATCGATTCCTAGGTTCCGCAAAGTTTTATTGAGATATTATTTTATTAATTTTTCTAGAAGAGTACGGAATATAGAAGCGTGACGAGTAGGCAAAAATTAGCTCGATGTTGATGGTCCTATCTACCAATGTCTGGGCTATTGTTAGATAGGAACTAAAATTAAAACTAGTGAGTGACACTTGCATGTTAGATACACCTCCTCATATACAGCGTGACTAAGTAAGTAAACATATTTTTATAAACGTTTTTAATCTTTCGCGATTTGTATACACTGTATTACTGACATATCCTTCCTATTATAAGAAACCATACGCAACAAGATACGATTACAAGTAGCCAATTAGGCCTGCATCACGTGGGCTTTTTTTAAATTTTAAGTATAGAGATTCGAAAATCAGTTTAGCATCAGATGTAATGCAATATCAGTTTTAAGTATAAAATAATAAAAAACCTTTGATTTTAATAAATACAAATTTGTATATATCCCACTTTGAGTCTTAACTTGTAGAGCTGGAACGGTCTGCAAGCGACCAGACACAATAGTTTTTTAAATTATGTCTGTTATTCTATCTGGAATTAGAGTCGTAGAACCTCGCTGATTTCAGCATGATTGGCCTGGCTCGACTGGGGAAGGACTACCGTCTCACAGAATATCGACGTGAAATAGCAGTATTCCTACTGTTGTGTTTCGTTTGGTGAGTGAGAGTGCCGGAGGCCCAAGCACCCTATTTCTCCCTTCCCACTCCTTCTCCTTCCCACTTCATTTCCTAAAGGGTCGGCAACGCGCAAGTGATGCCTCTGGTGTTGCAGGCGTCCATAGGCTACGGTGACCATTTACCATCAGGTGAGCCGTATGCTTGTTTGCCAACTTTGTAGTACAAAAAAAAACTGACAGATTAAAACCAATTCGCACAGTATGACGTTGTTTATTATGTAGTATTACGCCATCTTTTTTATCTGACGTTAATTAAATCGTAGATTACAACGCCATGTATAATGTCACACGAGTGATCTGTAATGCGGTATTTGAATAAGACAGAATTGGTGCCAAATCATTCTACAGCAATGATGGGATGGCAGCTACGTATAATGAATTGGTTTCATTACGTAGGTATAGGAAAGTAATTCTTGTCAAATGCGATGTTAATTACCATGTCAATATAAATAATGCAAATATAAACGCCTTCCTGTACGTACACACACACACACTCTCAAATATACACTACCAAGTTTTATGTCATGATTCGCAGGGAACTTTATAAACATTTAAACAACGGATACAAAATACGTGCGCACTCAGACCAATTATTTGAGGATCATACAAATTGTTTACCCTTATCGAGGATCGAAAGCACTTCATTTACCATGGCATACTAGCAAAGCGCTACCTTTAACCGTGGTTTAAATAATACTATCCCTCCATGCAGTCCAATTTCCATTCCCGACTGTGATACCGTCGGCCACGGTTTCCGTTATCACCGTTATAATTGGCTCGCCCCTGTTACCATAAAGTTAGTTAACAAATATGACTATAATAAGCCTCGGTGTGCGCAGGTACACAATTCAATAAGTGTAAAAAAATGTGTTGTTTCTATTCCATACACAAGATTGCATCGTATCCGTAAACCTATGTATAATATAACCTATGTGTGCCTTAGCCTTAGGTTAGTATCACATCATTGCAGTCACTATCCTTCCTAACTAATATTATAAAAGCGAAAATGAGTTTGTTTGTTACATTTTCACGCCTAAACCACTGAAGCGATCATCCTGAAATTCTGCATATACGTTGTCAGGTGTACAGAAACGTACATAGACTACCTTTCATCCCGAAAAAAGTTACTGTTTCCGAGGAAAACAGCAACAACGTTCTTATGATAATAGATGGCGCCACGTGTCTTTAGAATCATGATTGAATTATATTATTATCATCATCATGTCCACCTCACCGTGTCCGGTGACGGCGACTCCTTAAATTTAGTCTGGATTGTTGTTGCGGTGGGCGCGTATGTGGCTTGCAAAACCGAACTTTGTTTTGAAAGTTCGATCACAAGGCCCACAATAGAGCTGGCCCGCCGAATTGTATGTGTAGTTGTAATGTGGTTTGGGTCGGGTCTTACGTAATTGGCGCACGGTATCAAGGTTTTGGAGTCGTTCTTCTTCATATCTATTGGGGTTTTTATGGATGGTACGCCGCCATTCCGATCTGAGACGTGCACGCTTCTCCCAGCTGTCTGCAGGTATATCGCACGCTACAAGGTTACGTTTCAGGTTATCTTTGTAACGAAGATATTGTCCACCCTATTTACGTTTCCCACAAGAGAGCTCGGAATAGAAAACTGCCTTTGGAAGCCTCTTGTCATCCATACGTGAAACGTGGCCGCTCCATCTCAGTTGCTGTTTTATGATGAGCGTTTCTATTCCAGGTACAGCAGCACGTCTCAATACCTCAGTGTTTGGAACCCGGTCCTGCCATTTAATCCGCAGAATATACCTCAGACACTTGAGGTGGAAAGTATCTAATTGTTTGATATCTGCTTTATAGCAGCACCAAGTTTCTGAGGCATACAATAATGTGGGCAAGACAATGGATCTGTACACCATAATTTTGGTTGTCAATTTAAGATCGTGTGAGTTCCAAACGCGTGTTCTTAGTTTGCCAAAAGCTGCTGCTGCACTTGCTATTCGGGTGGGTATTTCCGCTGCCAAGGTGTTGTCATTTTTTATTCGACTACCCAGGTACTTGAAGTGAGAGACTTCATCTAACATTGCGGATTCTAAGATGATATTATAGGAATCTCTCTGGCATCCTCTGACAGGTTGCTGTAAGACTTGAGTCTTGCTCGTATTTATGACTAGACCAAATCTGCGGCACGATGTGTGTAGAGATTCCACGTACGCCTGCAAAGACTCCATAGAATCGGCCATAATACAAACGTTATCTGCATACAAGACTTCCAAGACTGAAAGTTTCGAAACATATTGTTTAGCTCTAAAGCGGGAAATATCGAAAACGCTCTTATCAGTTCTTGAATTTATTTGTATAGATCCGGTACAAGTCTTCGCCGCATCTTGCATTACAGAAGCGAAATATTATTACAAGCAGAGTACAACCCGAATTCATTCTCAAATTCTAAATTAACGCGAGCGAAGCCGCGGGCAAAAGCTAGTATAAAATATTTCACTTCATAATAGATACTCCGAAAATACATATACCCTGTCCCTTTGATACCGTTTCCAGAAATATTAAACTATTCACAATATATTAAACGTGTTGAAAACCGCAACAAGCAACTAAACTATACGATATTATAGAGTGGAAACTAACCAAATTCCCAATAAAAACGTCGTAACCTTATTATACCTGCATAACCTGACCCTAATTCAAAGAATAAGCTATTCAACAAAAATTTATAGGCAATATTAATGTGGACTCTCGGCCACAATTCTTTAGAGAAAAGACAATATGTCCAAAAGGTGCCAAGTCTAAAATTGTAAAGCATTTTCACGCCAAGGTATTCTGTCAGAGACACCTTTCAATGAGATGTCTCTTGTTTAGTCGCTTTGGCAAATGGCGCCTACCAACAGACTAGTGATGTAGCGGGTATTTTTGTCGATAGTTATGACGGCGTTTTGTTACGAAGATTTTGTTTATATTATGTTGATTTTCATTATGGTATAGACAAACGAACTAGTTGTTATTATACATACAGAAATGAGAGCTTATTTTCCGGAGAGGTAGGCAGAAGCTACGCGTTTTCACTTGTTACATTGCGTGTATTTAAATTCTTAGGAACGCTCTTATATTTTGATATAGTTCAATAAAATCAACATTTATCTCGCTGTTCTAGTCCTATATGTTAGTATATGACATACATCTACGACAACAATAAATATATTTTGCAATACCGATTTTGTCTGCATGTTACGCTATGTTACCTCAAATTGATAAAATTGTTTATTTATCTATGACAGTCGGGCAATAAATATTATCATCATAAAGTAACTTATTTTAGCAAAATAAATACGTATAACGTCTCAATTAGATTAAAGTTCCATTCATGTTGCGCATTTTAGAAATTAAACTATCGATGAGACTCACATACTGGTCCATTGCTAAACGGACTTATACTTCCTATGGATATATCAAACTATGTAGATACTACACAGATAGATGTTACACGTTATCTACGCACGGCATACGTATGAAGTCCAACTGCAATCTTATCGACAATTCAGAACTCAAGCAATCACATCACTATCTACTAATAAGCATCGCTCGGCATCCAGGTGAGACGTCCACACATCATTACACGTCGTTATACACCGGATTTCCGCCACGCTACATTTCAAACACCGTGTAATGTGCCGCCAGATACATGCTGAAAACACACGCACACAAACATAAAAACATACACACAAACAAAAACAAATATAGAATAGACCATACCCACACATGTAAAGCTCAGATATAGTCTGTTCAAAACTCCGTGCAATATAATATAATCTATAATATATCAACATCCTGCCGTTAATGCAAATAAACGTAAACGCACATTCGCAGGCAACGCAGCGCCGCTCTCTGATCGGAATCGCTGAAGACGTCTGACACAGATCCTCATAATATAATCAAATCTCAGTGTAAAGTCAAATATTGATAAGAATAGACAAAATAACTACACCTAGTAGAAATGTAGGCATGTATCGCTTTAAATATATTATGTAAAATCTGCTAAAATTATTTGATTACCATTTTTTAAACATGTAAAAGTTTAAGATAAGCAATGTTTAAATTGATCATGGCAATAAGTAGAAGAACCTTATTTAGACAGCTTAACATAACTTTCGTAAATTCATGGTAGCCTTTGTTGGACCCATAAAGGTTCTTATACTTTTGAGGCCACGAATTTGTAAACAAATACAAGCATACGACACAATTCAATGCGAGTGCCACAATGCTGGCATATCCAATAGAAGCAATAGAACAGGATTTAAATGTATTGTATGTTTCAAGAATTAGCTAGGCAAGCTGTTGCTTTAAATCGATGATATGTGTGTGTTTATTCTTATTCGAGTTCAGCGAATGAGCCGGCTCGTTTGGAATTTCGGAAATATCAACTTCTTGCAAGCAACTGGCGTAAAAATAAAAGTTTCTTTATTTTATCTGGTAATTAGGGGTTCACAGCTTCGATCAATGTTCACAGGTTAATTTCGCCTTAGTTTAGCTACACACAAAAGAACCCTGTGCACTGCAAGCGATCATAGGGTTATTTGCAAACTTATATGCAAAATCTTCTTTTTTGAATATTTCTTCGAAACTCTTATCAAAAGAATCTACTCAACAGATTTTATTTAGTTTTTGCTTATTTGCTGTGTTCTTGATTTTAATTATCCTCAGTCTTCAACCACACTATCGCTTTCGTATTTTAGCTTTAACCTGGTAAACACATAGGTATTGGAAGACGCAGATATAGTTGCTAAATACATCCTGGCGTGTGTGTGTGCGTGTATTTGCGTTGGATATTTCGTTGGCAAGATTTTCAAATACATATGTTTTAATGAGGTAAATGTATTAACTATTTCCAAATTGGCTTGGAGGCAGAAACTGGAGCGCCAGTTGTTTGTGATTCGGCGTAATTTGTAAACTGAGCGAAGTAGAACATTGGACACAGGTAGCAGTTTATATTTAACACTAACGAGTTTATTTCAAAATATATTAGTCTGCGATTTCTTGTATACCCACCATTTATACAAATCTACGAATATAAGTAAATACTTTCATACGAAAAGCATGCTTTAGCGATTTGCAAATTGTATTAAAAATTTACACAGTGATTAGTTTGTTTCTCGGCAGACTACGGTCCAGGCATATCCTACTTACTTTGCTTACTCTTATACATTATATACTAGATTTTGCCCGTGGCTTCGCTTGATCGGGAATAGTACTTTTTCTGGGTCAAAAATACCCTATGTCCTTTTCTCACAACGTGTATGTAAATTTTATGATAATCAGTCGACTAGTCAAGGATTGAAATCGTAACAAACAAACACATATTCCCATTTATAATATGTATTCGTTAGGATTATTTTAGGTGTCCTTAATCACGCTAGTCGCCGTCGCCTTCGGTTAAGGGTACTTTTCACTTAGTTTTTCTCCAAAAAGACAACAATAGTTACTTAAGAAAATTTGATGTTATTTGAAAATACTTTCACTGAAATACGGTTGCTTATATGTAGGTACCTACGCATTACATATATGTATTGGTTTCCCAAAAATACTCAATTCATAAAAAAAAAATGAAATAAACATAATTATTATTATTTATCTTGTCTAGTTACGACTATTATTTCATTAAACCAAAAAATAAAAAACGCCCTGTGGAATAGAATTACTTTTCTATAAAACATATTTTTTAAATATTTCATATTAGACCATTTTGACCAACAAAATTATCTATAGGTACCACGTATTCACAGCTTTACACACAAAATTATAGCCATTGTACAACTACTTTATTGTAATGTTTTTATCCCTTTCTACCTTCATTCTTTACAAAAACGAAAGCTTACACCTACTCAGGTGTAACTCCGCCTCACGATCGATCGTACAGGTGTACTCGCCGCTGATTGGTTGAGAGGCTTCCTGAGACAGGTGTCTTAGCTATCAGCCAATCAGAAGCGGTAGATTCACAGGTAGAGATACTGGAGGTTCTACCTGTTTTATAAGGTATGAGGCCTAGCATCACAAGCTGTCATTGGTCGAAGCGTTACTGGTCATCTCTTTGTTGATACTGTTGAGTATGGGTGGAACTCTGTTCGACAAGTTAAATGATTGAAGTCATTAAATTTGTTTTTTTTTTATAGTTGACTGATGTTTTATTTGTAACATTTTATATGATATTACTAACTGTAGCTTAGATGACACTATAGAATAAGATAATTTTAATTGTCTTAAATTATAATTTTAATTATATATAATATTAGGAAAATATGAATATATAGTACAAAGCAGAGGTCGCAAAATATGGTCTTATTGTTGCTTTTATAACATTTCTACGCCTTTTAAGGTTTTCTTTAAGGAAGAGAATGATACAAAAAAAATAGTCGCGAAATTGAAAATATAAAACAAACATATCAATGTTTATTTTCTACTTCGAAACTTACCTTGAATTTACCCAATTTAAAAAAAAATTGCCAAAATACATAAAATATTTTATATCGAATATTGTATATTAGTTTTGCCCGCGGCTTCGCTAAACAGTACTTTTTCTGAAAAAAGTTGAAATAAAATGAAAGATTGTTGGGCAGCAGCTGAAAAGGTACATAATAGCCTTTTCTGCTGCCCTGACAACGTATGAGTGTATGCTAATTTTCATGATGATTGGTAGAGTAGTTTAGGTGTGAAGGTAACAAATAAACAAACACACATTTGCATTTATAATATTAGTTAGGATTAGGATTTTTAATAATAATAATAACGTCTTTCTAGCATATTTTCTGACAGGTCTAGAGATGGTACGCAATTCACTTTGGATTAGGTACTAGGTACGCATAAAATTTTTAGATACTCTTCATACCTATCCGTTTTTCAGCGATAACACTTTTTTGTTTATGTGTACTTTTTAGGTTTATGAAGGTTTAAGAACATGTTTTATTTAAAGTTTTCTAGTGCTCTGCACCTGTAATTTTGTTTCAAAAAGCAGTATTTTGTAAACCTTGCTTTTAAGATACTAAAGCTCTATTATTTGCATGCGTGCCTAACCATTCGTTCCATACCTTGCGATGTAACCTTGCTTTATAACTTACACTGGTAACATTAATCTTGTCATCCGATAGCCCAAAACGAATTAGATCGTACTGAAACCATTAAAGTTTCGCACCATTTAATACATCACTCGCTATGAAAACTAAAACATGAATTAATTACACTCATGTCAGTAGATATCAACAGATTTATTGCTAAAGGTAAATGTTATTAAATAATAAAAGGTTAAATTAAGTGTGAGGTGGTGAAATTATATGCATTTTGTGGTTTTGATACTTGTGTCACTGCTAACCTGGATCTATTGTGATATCGGATGAATGAGGCTATTATTTTAATCAAATGTGTAAATGTTCATGACGGGGTCAACGACATTGCTCTTCAAGGCACATGCTAACTTCTAGACTCCGTGTTGCTATTAAAAAATCTAAATTAAAAAGTTATACAATTTGTTTATGTACATAATTGTTTATTGAAACAGAACCATATGGTTCATGCATATGTCTGATAGTAAACAGCGTAGCTTGATCGCTTGCGTAATGCAAGGATGTCATTTAAACATTGCCGCTTCTAAAAAAACAATTAAAATATGGGTTGAAGGGAAAGGAATAAGAAAAGTAAACATAAAAGCCTTCAGAACTCTAACTTAGGGGCTGAAACGCAGTATAGTAACTTTATACTGGTTGCCTGTAAAAGGATAGAAATGTGTGAGGCATAGTGTCACATAATTATTGACAATTGCGGACTCTTACATTCAAATCGATATTATACATTACTAGCTGACCCGGCAAACGTGCTTCTCCATATAAATTAGTTCTTAGCGGTATGAAATACGTTAAAACCTATTCTTATACCCACCAAATACGTATAAGTAAGTACATAAAAAATTTATAAAAGTTGGTCAAGCCGTTTCGGAGGAGTGCGACTACAAACACTGTGACACGAGATTTTTATATACATATATAGATTATAACAATATGTAATAAAAACTGTACAGTCGATTACTAGAATTCTACATTCAGAATTTGCTCAGGCACACATAAGGCACTTGCATAAAAGGCTATCATAAACAACAGCACGAAACTCATATTCTTTACACTTAAAACACAATATATATGCACATATATTTTGTATTTTTAATTGCAGCTAATAATTTTAAAAAGACATTATACGTCTCACGTAAAATTTCTTTTTAACACGCTTTTATTAGCTTGTTATGTATATATCTTTTGTTTTATTTTATGGATTAGGGGGCAAACGAGCAGACGGATCGCCTGATGGTAAGCGATTACCGCTACCCATGGACACCTGCAACACCAGAGGAGTTACAAGTGCGTTGCCGGCCTTTTAAAAAGAAGTACGCTCTTTTCTTGAAGTGTTGAAGGTCGTATTGGTCCGGAAATACCACAGGCAACAGCTCATTCCATAATTTTGTTGTGCGAGGCAGATAATTCCTCGAGAAACGCACAGTTGTGGACTGCCAACCATCTAAATGATGGGAATTAAAATGCTGTCGCGTAGGACGAGTGCGAAAAGAGGCGGCAGGGATCAGCCCAAACAATTCCTCGAAGCACTCCCCATAGTACAAGCGCTAGAAGATGCATAGTGAGGCCATATCTCTACGCAGCGTCAAGGGGTCTAGCCGATTTGAAATATCCTGGCAGTCGACGATTCGAGTCGCTCTCCATTGAATGCGGTCCAGAGGGAGAAGCTGGTACTGGGGTGCCCCTGCCCAAAGATGAGAACAGTATTCCATGTAAGGCTGAACCTGCACCTTATAAAGTAGTAGGCGGTGGGGCGGCGTGAAATACTGTCTCGATCTGTTGAGCACGCCAAGCTTTCTAGTTATGTCTCTATGTATCTATGAATCTATGTAACGGAATCTTTGAACGTGATTTTCACCCTTTTCAAACCGACGAATGGATTTGAAACTTTGTACAGCTATTAAAAAAAAAAAAAAAAAAAAAAAAAAAAATAATAGTTTAAAAAAACTAAAAAACACGTTTTATTAAAAAAAAAACTAAAAGGTAGAAAATAATTTAATAATTTTAATGTAAAAAAGCGTGGGGTTATCAAAATATCTTAGACAGCAACCCACGCTTTCTTACATTAAAATTATTTAATTATTTTCTACCTTTAATTAATAAAACGTGTTTATTAGTTTTTTTAAACTATTATTTATTTTTATTTTTTAAAGTATCAATTTTAATAGCTGTACAAAGTTTCAAATCCATCCGTCGGTTTGAAAGGGGTGAAAATGAATGAAAATAAATATAAATAATTGTGATTATGAAATGGTGTTTATAATATTAAAAGATTTAGATTAAAATTAATTAAAGATTAATTAAAATGACAGAAAATAAAAACAAAAATATGGTTTGTACCCCTGGTGGGACTCGAACCCACAATCCCCGGCTTAGGAGGCCGATGCCTTATCCATTAGGCCACAGGGGCTGTACGTATTGGCTTCGAATTTAAGCACTGTTTTCTAAAAAAATATTTTATACTTTGAATGTATTGTCATTATTATGCACCATTTATTTTGGTATCTAATATTTATGCATGACGTACCTATGTGTTAAGAAACTAACTTCTAAATATTATATTGTACCTAAATATAGTTAGAGCTGAATTAGACTCTTGTTTGGCACGTACCTATGTTTGTGGCTCATTATAAATTCATAGGTTAATTTTTCGAGTCAAGCAGTGTTATTGGAAAACGCCGTCTACTGAGATGATAATATGTTCACACCCTTATTACGTGGACCCGAAAACTCCAGTGAAGTATGGGTAACAAAACTCTATTTTCTACTTTGGCATAATAATATATGTCGAATAACATCTGTGATTATGAAGACATGTATTAAAACACAAAAGCCGGCAGCAATTTCAATAGGCATGACTGTTACACGCCGAAAAATACTGATGGCTATTAAACCTAAGCAAAAATCTTAAAAATACAACCTAATTAATTTGATATCAAACTAAACAGAATATATCTCGTACCTACAAATCGACAATCGTTTAAAAATTCCAAAAGAAAAAGGGAGCTGAAGCTCATTTAATTTGGTTATAATACGCAGACAATTGGATTCACCCCTACAAGGTGAACACGTGTCAATCAGGGTGGGTGCCACCCTACAGACGCACATTTAACAGCCAAGCAATTGAGTTCTTATTCACCAGGAGCTCGAATTTATATGGTAATAGCAGGACTCTCTAGGGGGCTGGATGCTTTCTACTACGGAATGTTTTTCAAGATATTGCCAACGAATATTGGTTAAAAAGTAAAAATAATGGTTAATCATTATTACATAATATAGCCAGTTCATACAAAGCTCTTTTATGTTCTTCTATTACATACTACTTACGCCTATTTTCCAGAAAGGTATTAAGAATTGTCACTTGCGTTACGATCCTGGCATATCAATCTTTCTCTATTCGCTCTTATTATACTCTTTATACACGCTCGTTGGTTTGGCTAAGACTAATCTGGTCATTCATTTATCCATAAAGCCTCCGATATATCTGATATATCGGATAACTATAGTCAGAGAATATTGCCTAGGGCTTGCCTATCAAATAGTATAATGTTAATTGATTTGTTGAAGAATTTTAAATGTTAGACATCACAGTCCATTTACAGTATTATTTTATTATACAACTAAAAAAAGATACATTTTTGGCTCTTTATCCATAATAATTATAATTGAGAATTTAATATGTGTTTATATAATATATATTTATTTAATAAATATATTATCATCAATGTTAATGAATACTAGTTATGTTGTTTATTTTCTGCAGCATTACCCCAGCTATTACTAAAAGCAAAATATTTTAAGAAAATGTCATAACATAAAGTCCAAAATTGAAAAATATTAAATCCATCGTGATGGAGGGTGTACCCATAATACAAACATGGTCTTCAAAGAAATAATAAGTGCGTACAAACAGCCTACAATAATAATATTATATATCATACCAAAATCTTAAATATGAATAATATTTTTTAAGCAACGGTAAAATATCTGTGAAATAATAAATCGTTGTTGGTGTTAATAAACAAATCTGTTGTCACAAACATTAGAAGGAAACCCAACCCCAGAATGGTTTTCTAGAAATAAGAAATTGTATGAATGAAAGTATTTACACACAAGCAATAATTTACACAATTTCTGTAAACAGAATAGACTCTGGACAGATTTAATTCTTAAATAGTTTATTTGGGTTACGTTAATATAAATTTTATCTGTCCGCCAAATTAATGCTGAGAAAATTAAAACCGTGATTATTTCGTTCCGAAAACATGTCAATCTTTGAAACGTTATTGACGACCTGAATAGATGAAATCCCTGTGCTAAACCTGTCAATTTAGAAGGTACGTCATTTTTTAACTAATAATACTAGTATGCCCTGCCCCTAATGCCATAATTATTTAACAAATAATGAGTTATATCTCCAAAAATAAGTTTAATTTTTTGATACATTTTCACTCTGTGGACTAGAAATCGTATAAAAAACGTCTCATAAAAAATTGTAAACAGTATGATGAAAACGCTGTTAGCAATTTTGATCTGGAACGTTGATCGGAGCAAGAGGTGGTTAGCATTGTATACGTTGGCACAGTAAATAAAAGTATACATCAAACTAGATAAGTGCAGCTTGTTTCTTCTTTTTAATTGTTTATTAAATCTAGACATAACACGTCAAATAACAACATACATAAATTCGAAACTATTTCATAGAAATGATAATATTTGCTCCACGATTTAGGCCAATGTATCACTTTTTTTTGTGTCTGCAGCCGACGACAACTAATTAATATAGTTTTCTTTGTTAGAGAAAGCAGGTCGATATTATTTTTACTGAGCACATAATGTTTCGTGATTTGACACGGCCAATCAAAATGATGGGCGCGTTCTTTGAAAATAATTACTCTAGCACAGAGAAAGTAGCAAGTTTATTTTAAAACTTTTATAAAAGTCCGATGCGAAACATCAAAGAACGTACAAAACTATAGTAGGTTATCCAAATGATTGTCAAACAGTTCCTACACGTGCTGGTGTTTTGAACTTTGTTCTACAGAATATAATATGAACAAGAGGCACGCTTAGCGATGCTCCCGCTTAATACTGGGATTTCACTTAAATTGTAGCTGAATTATAACAGAAGTACATTCGCACTACAGACGATTACAGCCAAATAACGTTGTGTTATTAGAACAGACCAAAATCATATTTACTTCTAACTCTTAACGCATAGGGTTTTTTTAAGAGTAAGCAATGCGTCATGTCTCATCTGGTGTTGCAAGTAAATATTGTTTGTTTAATTTTGATTGAAGACTTAAGGCCGCTAATTTTATACAGCATATAACAAAACCTAAACTAACGCTTATACCAAAATTAGCATAGGTAGGTACAAATTAAAACATGTGATGACCCTTATTAGTATCTGAGCCACTTCTGCATATTTTCTACTTTAATTTAACATATTATTTCTTAATGTAACGTTAAATAAACGGACAATTAAAAAACATCAAGTACAATTTTTAATCCCTACTCTATATAAAGTCAATAATTGCTGCACTTAGAAACATTTATTAATTACTTAAGTAACTTCTTAATAAACATTTTTTTTACCAGGATATTACCTAAGTAATCTTTAAATGGCTTTGAATAAACCAGTAAGACTTCAATAAACTAACGTTATATTCTATGAAAATGAATTATTACAATAATTGATACGTCCATAATACCTAATTCAGATGATTATTTGGTCATCAACTTAGTTTCAAACTAAGTCCAAGAAATCACGTAATGAATTCAAGAAATTAAATAATTATAGGTAACCTATACCTAATAACTATTATTAATTCAAATAACTGCACACGTAAATCATAACAGAACCAAAATACTCAAGTACGATACATCATCACCGCAAGTACAAAATTTTCCAAGAACAACACCTGTAAATTATTCATTTATATGGAGCACGTCTTATTAATTCTAGCGGCAGAGTGAATTATAATTAACCAAGTTTTCCTTATACCATTGTCTACGCTTATTTTTAGATGAGACACATATGTTCGTCTATGACGGTCAACAATAAGGTTTAGGTACACTACAACGTATTGTAAAAATAAATCTTGACAGTAATTGACATTTTGTCCTGACAGTATAAACTTTTAAAGGTATAGCTGTGTTTGTAAGATTAATCGTATATTAAAGTACTTTATATATGAATGAATAAATTAATGACCTCTGGGAAACAGGCGTGAATTTATGTATGTATATATAAATGGAAAAATCTTTATTTCATAAAATTAGGATACAGTAAACCAGGTTAAAGTAGTATTTAGTTTTACAATAATGTATGTATGTACTTAAACTACAGTTACAATAATATATGTAACATAACAAAATTAGAAAATAAATAAGTTTACATAAATTATAGTCGTTTTGTTTTTGTATTTAATTCTACTATAAACGTAGGAGTCGAGTCTATAGGCGTCTATTCACTATTTCTGGCCATTAGAAAATAAAATATCGCTAGTAAATGCATTTTACAGTTGATAGACTTGTTGAGAATATTAAGTTAAGTAATTGTACGTTGCACTAATTATTAATGGACTGTCATTTTTGGAACAGAATATTCGTATCACAAAAATAACAATCCGTGCCTGTTTTCTTGGTACTCTCATATGTCTATTGACAGTGATGCAGAGAAGATGCGACGATTTGATATTCTATTTTTAATGTTTGTGTGTTAATAATTAAATTGGCCATAACTATTGATGTCTTCAATTTTCAATTAATAACGAATTGTATCACCAATATCGTGTTGTGTTATTGTTTTCCTTTATTATGCCCAATTTCAAACGAAGTTGACCCTAATATTTATATTGGTTTATAGTAGAATTAAATACCACTAAACATCAGTTGTCCATCGTACGACGATACTACTACGTTAGAAAACTACTTAGAATATTTGGACATTAACGCCGTATATCAACTATCATATAATTTGTTTATAAATAACTTCTATACTCTTATTAATGACATAATATCAGATTCTCAGAAAAAGCCATAAAGTCAACTAAAGATTCATAAAAGCATTATCGTGTGAAAATATTTTAGAAGTAAGAGTAAATGGCATAACGCCTAATGTTCATAACATTCCAATCCAAAAACAATTCTTAAATTAAATCCACAAGTGTTACACTCTAGTGTATTCACACCATATCTCCGTATCTATTTCTGAGTTGATTTATACTAGCACTTGTATTCAACGAGCGCCTCCAGCCGCGAATTAATTGTTTATCCTTTTTTTAATCTACAGATGTTATTTCCATTATTAAACATTACTTTTATGATGGTAATAAACTGAATTACGTAAATAGACAATGCCCTGAACAATATTTAGTAAAGGGAAAATATTTATTTATTTTATTTATTTATTTATTATTCCAATTGCAAATACAGGTACATGGGTTGTTAAGTACTTAATAGTTAGGCAACAATGTATTTTGCCTTGCGGCATGCAATTACACATAATACTTAAAACTAATTTATCTAATAATAACAAACAGACTGTAGGTACTTTATTAAATAGCCTATTGTAAATTATAATTATAGTTTATCACATAAATATTCACCTACAGTGTAATAACATTTTTCTAGTAATACCTTTTTTAACTTATTTTTAAATATTTTAACATTGTGTTCATTTAGTATTAGTTTTGGTAAATGGTTATATATTCTGGGTGCCATACAAAACACACTTTCATTAAAATACGTTGTTGTATGGGATGGCACACTAATTTTTAAATTGTTTCTTCTACTTTTCAAATTCTCAAACATATGTAAATTCTTTTTTACAAATAAAGCAGTTTCCAAAATATATGTACATGGTAGACTCAGAATATTTAAAGTGATAAAGAAGGGTCTACAACTATCTGTTGTTTTTTTTTTACATATAGCCCTTAGACATTTCTTTTGGGCCTTAAATACATCATCTACGTCTGTGGAGTTGCCCCAGAAAATGACACCATATTTTATAGTAGGAGCTACATATCCATGATAGGCAGTCAAAACAGTAGATGTATTTGCTATTTTAGTAAGCATATAAAGAGCATATGAGTACTGATTTATTTTTGAGCACAACTCTTCAATGTGGCTTTTCCAATTTAGGCTGCAATCAATATTAATACCTAAAAATGTTGTAGTCTGGACCTGATTAATATTTATGTTATCATATTATATTTCTAAATTAGCTAACTTATTCATACAAGAATAATTTACATATATGTAAATAAATGTATATTCAATTAATACTTAACAAGGTAATTTCTATTATCCAACAATGTGGTATACCTGCCTAATTTAAAATATTTTTCAAGCTTGTTTCCTCTAATTAAACATTTTATTTACCAATTATTTGGGGTAAATGGTAGTATTTATTAACCTGGTTATATTTTTTCCTATTTAATAATTGGTATTAGTTGACTATATAGGTATATATAATTTATAGATTTATTAGCATTGTTTACGGTAAAACTATGTATTCTTTCAATGTGTATTTTAAAGGCTATTATTACAACTATTGATGAAGATAATTCAATTCTGCTTTATCCTCGATAAAAATGTATATGTTTGTAATGTGTAAATATATTTGGATGTTTGTTACTTTATCAAGCATAAACCAATGAATGGATTTAGTTACTACTTGTCACACATATAGACAACGTACTGGAATGACAAACAGGATACACTCAGCGGCTCACGTGAGCGATATCCCGGGCAGAAATTAATAATTTGATATTGATAAAATGCAGAAAATATTGAACTTTTTAGAACCATCAATACTTTGTGTCATCTGATCACCTTATCAGTCATCTGTTTATGTACATTAACAGACAGTAACGCAGCAAAAATAAATTATTTTATATTGCCATCATATTACACAAACCATACAATAGAATTACCATCTATTAAAGTAGTAGTTGTATATCAATAGGTATAGACTGCGATAGACAGTAGCCCAGCAGTAGTAATTGTGACTATTGTGCATGATGTTCCGGATTCAAATCTCTGGTCTTGCAAAGTGTCATTGAGTCTTTGTCAAGAGTTTCTGGATGGTGGATGGCAAAATGCTCGCCCCCAGTTACGTGAGATCTTACCATAGATGGCGAAAGTGGATGTAATACAAAAGAATATCACCGAAGAGGTGTATTATACGCCTAAATAAGCGTCAGGCTTTGTAAGTATAAAGATACCCTAATCGAACTGAAATTCAAATACGTAAACCCCTAGCAATGCTAGAACAAAATAAGTTCAGTCAGAACCACTAACCTATATCCATATTTTAAACGAATATATAATTAATGTAAAGGTGACGAGAGAAGACCTAAAACAGGACAACTAAAAAGTTTATAATTTATTTAGTACGGTCGCTCTGTCTATTGGCAAATACGTAGGATGTCAATCAATATACGTCTGGCACTTAAAGATCGCTCGTCTTTGTATGTGGCGTTGGCGCCATGTATTACTATTGAAAGTACACAAATGTTATATGTTTATTACCAGTTGTTACTTTATGCGACATTTTTAAACTTATGAGTTTATATTGACTGTATAAATGGCGTAGTGTTTAAGTGCTCGCTTCGCCATTGCCTATGCGCCGATCGTTGTGGATTCGATCCTCACACGGTACAAATATTTGTGTTTTCCTCAAACAGACGTGTCGAGTCTGGCTGTTTTTTCCGTCTGTTGTTTGAAAGTTTGTGAATTCGCCCGGGACACGGGAATTCTACCTAGTGCGGGGTTCACTTTTTTAATATGATAATTATTTATGGAGGTATTTATTATTTACACAATCCAATAGTAGATTATCCTAACTTAATTATATGCGAATCTGAGTTTGTTTGTTACGCTTTAACGCATTAACTTCTTGACCATTCATCATTGAATTTCGCATACACGTTCTCACACATCCAAAAAAGTACTTTCTCGAGCGAAGCAGCGGGCAAAAGCTTGACTTTTATAAGTATTTTGATATTTATAGAACTAGTTACGTTTGATTATGAATAAACGTACGTGTTGACTTAATTTAGGTTTACGATTTTATTTTGAAATGATGACACTTTTTTTTTATTAGTATTCTAATTATCTAAAACTATTGTTCTTTATGCCATCACACCGTTAGTATTGTTATAACTCTAATAAAAGATGCGTGGGCTCAAATCTTAGATCAGAACGTTCGTAATTTTTGAGCCCCAGTATTTGAGTTTTACATTTATTATTTACGATTATTTTGTCATGTTGACCGACGACTATTACTGCTATATATCCTAAAGTGACTGTTGGCTAGCTAACAGCACCCGTTATTAGCAAATAAAAAGCATTATTCAGTCAGGTGTGGATTATTTCTGTAATATAATGTTAGTTATTACGTTGTTTCTGTCGAGGTGGCTTGTTAAAATGAAATTATGGAATTTTGATGATGTCTTTTACGTGTAACTTGCTAGTTAGATGTTTAGAGAAAGCTATATTTTGTGTAGTTTGTATTTATTTATATATTCACAGTAACAATCTTACTAATAAACAATGTGTTGTTGTGGATTAGTTCCGTATTATTTTTACATTTTAACCTCCTTTTATAAATTCAACAATATAACAGTAAAAATATGTTAAGAACTATAAAAAATAATGTATATAATTATATAATACTAAATATTATTCACAAATCAAAAATAATGTTCTATCACATACACACAACACCATCTAGCCCAAACTAAGCAGAGCTTGTACTATGACAATGGATAAACATAGGTACAAATATACTTTTTCTTTTGTAAATACATACATATTATACATAGAAATACCCAGACCAAGACAAACATCCATGTTCATGCACACAAATGTTTGACTTGTGCGGGAATCGAACCCGCGACCTCAGGCGTGGCAGTCGGTTACACTAACCACTACGCCATCGAGGCCGACATAGTAATTCATATTTCACTGGTGCTAATCTCAGGAAGTACTGGTCCGAATTGAAAAATCTTGTACGGAAAACCGCGGGCACATTTACATACCTAATAATATTATAATACATAGATGTGCCCGCGGTTTCACCCGCGTTTATCGTTACTGCGCCGCCCCCGTGGGTCCTAGCGTGATGTTATATGGCCTATAGCCTTCCTCGATAAATAGGCTAACCAACACTAAAATAATTTTTCAATTCGGAACAGTACTTCCTGAGATTAGCGCGTTCAAACAAACAAACAAGCAAACAAACTCTTCAGCTTTATAATATTAGTATAAATAAATAAAGTATCACCAGGCATCATGACACATGGTTAGTGTTCCGCACTGACATTTTACCTCAAGGAATGTTCGTGAAGTCACGGTCACATACCTCGACTAGCAATATTAATGAAATAAACTATCATATGTCCGCCAGGTGTATTTTGAAGATGCAAATCGTTGGAAGAATTTTCAGGTACGTTTACTGATGATATTTCACTCGAAACTAGAGATAAAGAAGTGGGATAATTACCCACAGTTAGGCCGGCGGCCAAGTCATTACGGATTACAATATATTCTTTTTATTTTAGTGGCTTAGTGATAGTTAGCCATGGGTTATGTTATTGGATATTGAGTGGCGAAAAACTTATAGCATTCTACCTACTTATGTCTGTTGAGTGTGGTGACAAAAGGGAAATTGTAATAGAATCATTCTGATCTGGTCCCTTGTTGATATAAGTTGTAAAATACTGAAATTATATTTAATTGGCGGTTTTAATGAGTAGCCGTGAGCTTTTTTGCAGGTATCTTCTCATAGGCCTACAGCTAGCAACTAACCTAAATGTGGCTTCAGAAACTTGTTTCGTTTATAACCTAAATGAATAAATAATTTTTGACTTTGACTGATGCTGCTGAACTGTTTTCCTTAAATTGCCTTATAAAGCACTGACAGTATTAATAAAAATTGCAATACACACACATTAAATAATTAATAATGGACATAAAGAACATATTTAATTTATGTCTTTTCTTTCTTTAACTAGTCGGTTAAAAGTGATGAACATCTATTTGTTTTCTTTGTTAGTGATTCAGATTCAAGAGAGAGACAAAGAAAAGATAGGGAGAGGGAGACAAAGGGATATTGAGAAAGAGGGAGATATATAGATATAGAGAGAGACAGAAGGAGACTAATATATATAGATAGATAGCGGGAGGCAGAGGTAGAACGGGTTGGGAGCCTTCTGCGCTCACCCACAGTCCGCGTAAAGTTGTAAAGGCCATCTGAGGCCAACAACTAGCAAACACAAAAAAAGCAGAGGTAGAGATCTAAAAAGATAGACACAGAGAGAGTGTGGGAGAAAGAAAGAGAGACACAACATACTGCTTATTTGCCTATAATTAAATTTGTGATATCGGTGGAATCTTTATTACAATGACCAACATGAGTAACTACATCATCAGCGGGTCTATATGTTTATATTGCAAGATACGAATTTTGTATAAGTCTGCTTTAAAATTGGAAATTACCCTTATTTATCTACCTTTTAGCATACGCGCTGTATGTTCTTCCTAATTATGAACAATTAATTAAATAAAAAGCCACAACTATCTTAATTTGTCTGACACCTGTTCAACTCAAACGCTATGGTCGTCTAGAAGCACTAAACAAAAAGAAATGCCCTATCTAAAAAACAAATAGCAATGTCGTGTAAAACTCTCAACGATATAATTCACGCGTGAACAATGTCAAACATTTCTAAAGAAAAAGTGTAAAAAATAACGCGATACGAAAATCACCTGCGCTAAATCAGCCGCCGTGACAAGGACACGTCGTCAGTCACTTGTACTATGTACTTCAACCTGACGTTCGATAAGTTAGTGAGCGTATTCGCAAACCCGTTTCTGAAAGAATGGAATTTGTAAGAACGTTATTTGATTTCCAAATTGCTTATTTAATTTGATTAGAATTGCAGCTTGATTGATAGAATGAAAGCTCTTGGATCAGCTGTTAGTCGCTTGTTCAGATGTTTATAACCTAAGCGTGCGATTAATCAGTGCATACGAAATCGCGTGATTGTTATTTAGAATTTAAACCTAGAAATCTAGAAAAATATTACTGCAGAATAAATTGTAGAATAAAAAATAAACATGTTTCTTGTTAACAAATAAATAAATGGGTTTGAAACATAAGTGCACCTTTTTCAAAGGAGCTGTTGTCTTAACACTTTTCCTTATAAATTTTAACACAAACGTATTTTTATGAGTCGATATTTTACAAACAAACAGGTTATTTTAAGACCGGAAAAACCGGTGTTAATTTTTTCTTAACGTACAAAAGTTGTTCAGTATATTACTGCTTTCAATATTCGCACGAAAGATATGTGAGGTGACGACATCTGTGTGAACTGTATTCTTATTTTCAAAGATGACCTGCTTACACCAATGTTTACGCATAGTTAGGATCATTCCGTCTTTGTCTTGAAATCTACTAATCTTGCAACAACTGGACAGCTTCTTAGTAGACTCGTAAAAAATATTTACTAATATTGTATGTGCAAAATTTTGTTAGTTTGTTTCTGTCACGAAAAGCATAGAAGTAAATTTATATTTTTACTCAAAAAAACTTATAAGACAGTATATTGGACGTGGTTCTTAATAAATCACGTGGGCTAAGGCATGGACGAGTATAAGTAATAAAATCAACTAGAATCCTTCCAACTATCTAATTTGAATCTGGACTGCAAAGGATTGCAACAAAAACCGGATAATCTTGAAATGGATACACAGACACAGTGACTCTCCCGGTAATGATATTTATTAGCTTAAAAAACTTCAAATACCTACTAACTTTAATTATAATAAAAGAAAAATAGAGGCGAAACAGTCCTCTATCATTATGCCATTATACAAATAAGTCAGAAGCCGCCGAGTGTTATGAATTCGTTATATTCCGCGTCAAAAACAAAATATAATAATTATGTTTCGAACACGTGTTTAACCCCAGACCGACGCATCTGTAGGACTGCGACTGAGTGTATCTATCTACATCATAGACTTAGAATTTTTTTGCTACATGATCTACATAGTTTTATTATCTTCCGTTGACTGACCATTTAAAGCAATGAATACTTCAATCGCCTGTCTTTTCTATGATCTGACAGTTCAATAATTATCAGAAATTGACATGGCACTTCTAAATTTCGTTCTCCTTCAAAATTATATTAAAAACACTTACCCGCATTTCAGCGCAGAAATAATCCATTTACTACTCAACATATCTATCTAGATCTCAGATCGGTACATTCGCGTGTAACATAATGTTCTCCGAAACGATGTTATGTGACAAGCAACGCATGCAACTGTAGATATACAACACATCACAGATTAAATTTAAATTTACTGCCAGTGTGTGGGTAAGAAATGTTTTGTTTTCAATTTTATTTTAGAACATTTTTGACCGGTCATTCTGTAAATATTCCTAGGTGTATTAGAAGCACTTGAGTTGTATCATTTCTATGCATTTTTTGTGGGAGTTGCATTAGTGTGTGATGTCTGCCGTATCGAGGACACGACAGACTAGATGATCATTTATATGAGATTTTCTGTATCATTAGACTGCATTATAATCCGATAGTCGTCATTTGCTGTAGATATCTATAGCGATATCCAACGTATTTATATCGTTTTATTTCATTAGAATTTAGAAATAATTATTTTATTACAGACGGTATTACTGACATAAGATATTTACGATGCTTATTCTTGCTTAATATTAATAACGTTAAAAAATTACGTTAAATTATTCCAATTTGGTACATAGGTAGACAGATTGAGTATCCTCTGTACTTAAGAGCAGCGATAGCTCAGTGGGGAGACCAACAGACTGCAATGCATGCAGTCTCAGGTTCGAACCCACATCGCGCACCTCTGACTTTCGGAAGTTATATGACTTTCCGAAATCATGTGTGTATTGATTGACAATTATCGCCTGCTCCGTGCCTCGGCGAGCACGTTAAGCCGTTGGTCCTGGCTGCCATGAATATCTATGGCAGTCGTTATTGGGAGAGTGTCGACACAAAAGATCCCAATGGGTCGAAGTGTCGCCGATCTGCACTGACTGGCCCCCACATAAGATAAGATCCTCTGTACTTTGCACTTCGCATACATACAGTATTTCGCCTATATCCCTACAAGGGGTTGACAGACCCACATCACGACAACAATGGGTTTAGATTTCTTATATTAGAGTAATTTATAAACGTAAGCTGCTTTATACATAACTAGATGTTCCCGCGGTTTCACCCGCGTTTATCGTTACTGCGCCGCCCCCGTGGGTCGTGGCGTGATGTTATATAGCCTCAGTAATTAGGCTATCCAACACTAAGAGAATTTTCGTGTTTCGCGTTCAAACAAACTCTACAGCTTTATAATATTAGTATAGATTGGCATTATTTAAAATAGAGTAAGAAAAGATCTTCGTTTCCCCTCTAATTAACAGCAGAAGAGTATACTCAATATTCTTATTAAAGTCATCGAAAGAGCATTATATATGAGTGTCGTTTTTAATAAAATATATAAATTTAAAAGGGATTAAATATAATGACCACCAAAAATAGTAATAGCGCAGCAAAATATGCTTAATAATAATAATAATAATCATTTATTTGCCTTAAGTGTTGTGTACATTGTAGGTCTTAATAAATAAATATAAGCTCTAACACTTAGTCAGTAATTTGACATGCAAATATTTTACACATATACAATAAAATTATGTAATTTAAATAACACAAATAAATTAAATTAAAACAGTGCACATAAATTAAATTAAAATAAAACAATTAAATTAGAACTGGGCACATAAATGAAATTAAAATAGAACAATTAAATTACAACATACATAAAACCAATAACATGTAATATATAATTGGTCATATCATTTACACAAACATATCTATTAAATTTCACGGTTATAATATCAATTAAATTATGTAAGGTCAATTACGAGTCAATTATAATAGGGTATTTTCAAAAAAAAAATCTTTAAGGCAGTAGAAATTGTTCTGCATGAGCCACCAACGTAATTTTGCAGTAAATTTATTTAGCGGTAATATTTTTATATGAATTGGGATTTTATTATATATTTTTATACACATGGCGTATGAGTTATTTTGCAGCCGACTGCTTCTCGGTATCGTGTTTAGCACAAGCCGGTCTGGATTTCTTATGTTATCACGTCGAGTAACATCTTTTGCCCGTTTGAATACATAAGGGTTTGGTTTAATAAATTTCCCTACTTCTAATATATAAAGACAGGCCAAGGGGAGTATTTTTAGTTCCTTAAAATAAGGACGACATGATACATCTGGTGCAATATCACATATTGATCTTATGCATCTCTTCTGTGCAATAAAAACTTTATGTACCTCTGAGCTATTGCCCCAAATCAACAATCCGTACCGAAGGACAGACTCAACATATGCAAAATAAGCCGTGCATGCTGTGTTTTGATTTGCCACTTTTGCTAGCTTAAAAAGAGCAAATGAAAATCCGTTTACCTTGTTGCTCACTTTTTCAATTTGTTCTTTCCAATTGAATTTAGAATTAATTATTAGTCCAAGAAATGTCACATAATTTGTATTCAATAATGTATGTCCGTCGTGATTAATGTCAATATCAATATTTTTAAAATTATTAAAATTCATTATATTTGTTTTAGATATATTTACTTTAAGATTATTGTTATTTAACCAATTAATAACTAATGTCAGTGTATTGTGAATGTCGGTTTTGTGAATGTGAGTTTTGTAATTGTCATGTTTTTATCGGTAGTCACTATAATAGATACATCATCTGCGAACAGTATCATTTTATGATCTGTAACTTTAGGAAAATCATTGATATAGACCAGAAACAGTAGCGGCCCTAGCACGCTCCCTTGAGGCACCCCGTATTTATTTCTTTTGTATTCCGATCTAAAAGTTTCTACATTATTGTTTGAGTTCAGTTGAGATATGTCAACACACTGAAATCTATCTTCAAGGTAACTTTGTAACCAATTTAATGCGGGTCCTCTGATCCCATAATATTCTAGTTTTGTCAAAAGCTGTTCATGTGACACAAAATCGAAGGCTTTAGACATATCCAAAAACACTACAGTAGTATGTACATATGTTATCGTTTACATTTTTTAAAATATCATTTACAAGGAAAAATGTCGCATCTCTAGTAGATTTATTTCGTTGAAACCCAAACTGATTTTTATCAATAATATTATCCCTATCTAAAAAAGATGTCAATTTATCATGCATAACTTTTTCAAATAGCTTAGAAAAGATAGGTAGGAGAGTAATGGGCCTATAATTACTTACCTCTGTTTTGTTACCTTTCTTGTATAATGGCTTAACAACTGAATATTTAAGCTTATCTGGAAACATACCCGTTTGTAATGAAAGATTTATAAGAGATGTGATTATGGGTGTTAATTGAATACTATATGTTTTTACGATTTCAGTACAAATAGAGTCATAGCCTTCCGATTTGGTATTTGCAAGGGACATTATCATTTTATGTATATAGGACTCATCTACGGGTGACAAAAAAATTGAGTTTGATTGTTTATTTGTAGTTGTATTACGAATTTCATGATTTATTCTGTTTGTACTGGTAATGAAATATTCATTGAATGTGTTTGCTATCGCTAGTGGATTAGTAACTATTTTGTTATTATTAGTTAACTTAGTAACATAGTTATAAGTTTTTATACTGCTAGTTTCACTCTTGATAACTGACCATGTAGCTTTACATATATTCTTACTATTTATTACATATTTTGAATTGCTGTATTTATCTTTATCGTAGTTAAGGTAGTTATGCTTATCTTTTTTACATTTAGTTGAGTAGTATTTGAAGCGTAGTTTTCTTTTATAGACACAACTCTTTCGTAAACCCTTCGTCAACCAATTATTTTTTTTTTGATTAATTAATATTTGTTCTATTTATTGGAAAACAAAGATAATATAAAAGACAAAAGAAATCATAAAATTCATTAAATGATGTATTTAAATCATTTGTGTTATACCAATTCAAATATTGTAAGCTAGGTAGGTATTGTTTAAATTTCTTAATATTTTCATTTGTATACCATCTTCTAAAGTTGTAGATAAATTTAGGTATTTTTTGTTTATGCATTACTGGCCAAGTTAGGATTTGGGCAGTGTTGTGGTCAGATAAAAATAATGGTATAAGTCAGCCAGACGCATACATAACGTTACTAATAATTAAGTCAATGCATGACTTACCTCTAGTTGGTTCAGATATCATCATCATCATCATCATCATCAGGCTATAATAGTCCACTGCTGGACATAGCCCTCACCCAAAGAGCGCCATAGCGCCCTGTCTTCAGCTTGCCGCATTCAGATATGTGCAGAGTCAAATTATATTTAGTTAAGATATCTATCAAAAACTTACTAAAATATATTATAACGAGCACCTATATGCCTCAAATCACTGCATTCCGTCTCGGAAGGGTTAGTTTATGTTAGGTTCCTTTTTAAACCCACCCAAAAATAGGAGCCCCCTCAAAGCGGGGCTCCGTCGACTTATTTTGATCTCTTTAAATATAATATTTTGCTGTGCAATTTGGTGATCATTTACTATTTTTGACTGTTATATTTTTCTATATAAGTTAAACAAGCCAATTTAAAATATTGCAATACCTACTTCTAAGGCGGCTAACAAGCTTACCGTTCGTTTGATGATAAGCAAATTCAATATTCAAAAGACGCTTGCAAGACTAGAAATGCCAATCGGAAGATGGATATTACGCCACCTGACAAAAGGTATTGCTGCGCAGGCAGACAATGATGACTAATACGTACCCCGGTACCAGTGCCTACTGCACTAAATATAACATTTTTACTCGTCTATACATTGGACTGTCTCTACTATTTAATAAACAATTTTATTACAATGTAAACTTTATCATACAACATGATTCACATAATTTAATTTGCGTAAGTCTACTTCTACGCGAGTGAATCCACTAACAAAAGTTATTTTAGAAAATAAATTCACAATCTTTTTGTTCGTTTAACACTGTATAAATCCTCGTCTAATAAAATTACACATTTACGAAACCAAAGCCGAGATTAACCCGTAATATACCGTAACCGTAAAAATATAGGTTACAAGATCCGCGCACCAAACTGCCACTTTAACTGAAAGTTACGACTCGGGAAGCGAACCTGGGCCATCGAGCACGCGCTCTTCGTAAACAAGATGGCTGATCCAACGTTTTTCTAATCCTCTTTACTTTATTATGTTTGGAAACTTACTATAAAATTGATGCTATAGATTCTTTGGGATACAAAATGTTAGAGTATTAAATAATATATTATTTACGAACAGATTATCATTATTTAGACATACAGTCATGCTCCATTTTGTAATATTATCTTTAAGCAATATATTTTGATGTGGATGGCGGAATTGGATCGTAATTTGTTACATGGTTTAAGAGAATTTAATTAGTTGTGAAGTGGATGCGTTATGAATTATGACGTTAGTTGTAAATGAGTTTCACAGTCATTAGAGGTGTATTTTTACTATCTAGTTTTAAACTGCAGTGTGGGTATATATTCAAAATTGAATAATTATTATATTAGTTTAGTGGTTAGTTAAAAAGTGAACCCGGTTTGTAAACTTTGATACAATTGAGTCTGCCTGCTCTTGTAGATTAGCAGACTTCTAAAAATATAGCACTCGGATTTTGTGTAACTGTGAAATTCACCAGTAACTGTAATTTAGGCAGACACGAAGCGTACACTATAAAGAAACTGAACTCTTCTGATTCAGGAATAAAAGAATAACGATTCACTGCTGAGATTTTTCTAGTAAATTATAATTTTAGTTTACTTATTCATACTTGTACCTGGCGTTGTTTTCAAACTCGCTTGACATTCGTCAAGTGAGTCTAGTGTCTGGATATGCTCCATGCACTAGAATCACTTGACGAATGCTGTTTTTACACACTTGTTTCAGTACACTACAGTGATATTTTTTTATGAATAAATTTCTAAAGGCTTAGTTCTAAAATCAGTAGTAGGCGTCCTTCTGACACAATGAAATAGGTCCCCGTAAGGCACCGAACGTGATACACGCACCTCTATAGGGTTTGATATTAGTTTATTTTTTATTTATACACTATCGACTCGCGGCTTCACACGGATAGTACAAAACCTTAACAAATTATACACCTAAACCTCATGAATCACTCTATATATTGGTGAAAACCGCGTGAAAATCCGTTCAGTAGTTTTTGAGTTTATCGCGAACAGACAGACAGATGCGTCGGGGGACTATCACTTTATTTAGGTAGTATCTTGTGAGTGACCATATTATTTCTTTATTTTCTTTATTTTATTGAAGGACATCCATTTACACTTGCTTCTTTTCAAGGTATACCTTGAAAAACACAGCAGGTATGACAGCTTATACGACTATAGTCGTATAAGCTGTCATACCTGCTGTGTTTTTCTTGAACGCTAACATATCTTATGGAAAGGGCGTTTCAGCGAGTTCCGCACAAATACAAACAAAAATACGCAATCCTACAGTAATAGGGATACTTTACTCAAAGCGACATCTATCACTCAGCCAAGTAGGTTTATCATATTGTAAATCATACGACGTTCTTATAAATAAGCAATTTATACCCTACACCGTATTTATTCAAATATCACACTTATATTAACAAATGTAAGGTTCAATCGAACTGCAAATTTAGTTTGGTATTAGGATACTCAGAAACTTCAAAGGGTCGATTATGACATCTGTTTTTAGTAGTATCCGCCTGTTCACACAAGGTGACCTATTATAAATATTTTATAGTAAAGTGTAATGTCTTTAACGTTTCATTGGGATGTTTCGGATTCTTGTGAGTGGAAGACTAGGAGCTGCTGAAATACAAGATATTTCTGTGTACTGAACACGTTGTTTGTTTATGCGAATAAATGTATCGTTGTTGGATTGTGGAGAGGATTGTAGCAGTCAGATGTGTCGTTCCGAAATTACGCAGGTTGGAATGGAGGATTCTTAGTTAAATATCAATTAAGGAAAAGTACTTTTTAAAATTTGAATTAATAGCTGTTCTGTGTATTCTATCAGGTAACATAAAAGCATTAAAGGAAAATATTGGCCTAAAGCAACGAGAGCAAACTTAGGATCAAAAAGTATTCATCTGTGTAGGAATCTGTACAGACTATTTATAAAATATATATATATAATGTATGTCGAATTTTCATAATTGATACATAGACTAACGCCTCGCTAGTAGAATACTTAATAAGGGCAGTACTTATCTACCGACACTAGATCTAATAAAACAACCATTATTACCTTTTACTCGATCCAACATACAACCTAATAGTCAGCGGTATGTGCCAGCCTCAATGATGCGAACGAAAATTAAATCTTACTTAACAGGCGTAGCAAAAAAGACACTTAGTGCCACTTGCACGACTACTCACAAAATACGATTAGCACTAAATAGATTTAAAACATAGTGGCATCTCAGTCACCTTCACACGGATGACTGCGACAGCACGATGTTTTAAATCTATTTAGTGCTAAAAGTATTTTGTGAGTTGTCGTGCAAGTAGCCTTTAATGTCATATATTTACTATGTGTTAACCATCTGGAGCGGTAGACTCACTTGGATGAACAAAATAAAAAAATAACATCCTGGAAAACAAAACATTACAAAGAGCATAAACACCCTAATCTGAATATATTGCATACGCACTCAATATCTATCACCTTTCTTTAAAACCATAACCCAATTCTCCCAGCGAAGAAATTAAAATGTATAGCGACATTATTTTTTATACCACCCCCAAATCGCCACAAAAATAACTAAAACAGTATATCAAGTGTGATAACTATTTTCACACTCATAAGTGCATATCACGGCCCTTAATCAAGACGGCAATAAGCATTCATTACCTCCCAAAAATACTGAAAGAATTTACTATGTTGATAGTATTTGTATATAAAAATAACGCACGCATGGTCCGTGTCAACCTATTTGTCACTATGATGAACAGCTTCCTAGATGTCACGACGTATACGGTGACCGGTACTTGATTTACTGACTAGCGCGTGCACTGTGGCGCTAAATCATTGTGTGATTCTTTCTGATATTTTTTTATGTGTTTTGTATTATAACTTATTTTGTGAATATTATTTGGATGGTTTCGACTAATTAATAGGATCGTTATAAGTTTTTAAAGGTGTCGTTAGACGATCAAAGTTAGAATGAGGACGTTATGATGTTTGTTACAAATTATTATTATGGTGAGATTCCATTAAATTCTATAGTGTTGTAAGAGGCGATTTGTGAGATTGGGAAACTGTCATAAAGTTTGCAATTATGTAACTATGTCTAATTAAAAGAGATTCGTTGGCTCTCGTCGGTTAGTAAATATAAATTATTGCTTGCTATTTAACTGTCCACGAGTTCTCCTGTAAATTGCATATAAATACACTAATTGATTTCAT
The DNA here is from genome assembly GCA_963564715.1 of Catocala sponsa. Classification (NCBI taxonomy): domain Eukaryota; kingdom Metazoa; phylum Arthropoda; class Insecta; order Lepidoptera; family Erebidae; genus Catocala; species Catocala sponsa. The sequence continues at coordinate 7,696,922 of OY751334.1, forward strand.
CATGAACAATCTTTACTCGATCCTTATTATCCTCGAGATCTACTAATCTATCTAATTCTAAGACTGAAAATCAGATCAGACCATTGAATAAAAAGTTATATAATAAGAAGTTATATAGAGTTTATTACCGAATGAACGCTGTATTTCGGCGTGTTTAGTTTGTCTGAACTTCAGAAACTTCTTTCGGTGACAAAACGTTTGAGTCGTGTTTGTGTGTATGTGTGTCGAATACTGAATCCCCGTATCGACTGCGATACATCCAGTCCAGCCCTGATGGTTTTAAAAACTTGCCGAGGCGTAGGTTTTTACCTCTCCCCTCTGTACCTCGAAATCATTGAATGATCGACATTTATAAGCTTCACAATGCCACGGTTGATTACCCTGACGGTTCGAATTATGTTCAAGTCTATCGACAATACTGTATATTAACTTCGCAAAGTAATCACTGTATTGCGCATAATAACATTTGAATATCATTTGAACACTATTCTGCTCAGCACTAATCCTTACTGCACTAAGGGCTTCTCGTGTGATTTGAGGCAATAATTAGCACTTTATATTGCTTACTTAAATTAAAATTTACAATAAAAAATCTTTATACCACAATATTATACTCGAAATTTATACCAATCATTTGTTGGCAATATCATATAGGTTCATTTAAATGCTACAACAGTAGCAATCAAGGCTTAAGTTTTCAAATCAATATAGGTCCGACCAAGTTCAAGTTCTTAAAACCTTCAGGGCTGGACTGGATGTATCACAGTCGATACGGGGATTCAGTATTCCACACACACACAAACACGGCTCAAACGTTTTGTCACCGAAAAAAGTTTCTGAAGTGCAGACAAACTAAACACGCCGAAATACAGCGTTCATTCGGTAATGAACTCTATATAACTTCTTATTAGATAACTTCTTATTATATAATAGATTAGTAGCTCTCGAGGATAATAAGGATCGAATAAAGATTGTTCTAAAACACCAAACTGTGGTCAAGCCATACTGCGCAAAATTAATATGAGGCGTGGTGATAAAAAAGATGTGTTTGAAAGTTATCGCAAAACAGGCATTGTAATATCATATACATCATAACCAAAATAACGCAATCCCAATCAAAATCGTCTACAAAAAATAATTAGGTCACACCAAGACGCCTTTTTCTATAAAATTCAAATTTCCGCATCCACTAACTTTGCACCGTTGGCCTTTTAAGATCAAAATATAATATCTAGCGGAACACCGACACTACCACAGACAATTTGTCATCTGTCAACCTGTGCTTTAATTACGTCCATCCCGCCCTCCTGTCTCCCCGCACCCCGCTCGCCTCGCCCCTCACCCCTGGGCACCTTGATTAAACTCTGCTATATATAAACTACGGGGAACTGGTCATACTTGTCATTTTTGGATTGACGTCCGCTCCGAGGTGTGTTATTAATCGGGTTTATGGGTTGAAGCAAAATTAATATTAGATAGAAGACTATAATATATCTCCAGCTTATTAAAAATATACAAACTGTTCTTTGTGACTTAGTAAAGATGGTATAAGAATAAAACAAATCTATGTTGATGATTCCATTTAATTGAAATAGGTTATACCCGGCAAAGAAATATTATGCGTCTCTGATTTAACTGTCAAAGGGCAAGGTTTGTAAGCTATACATAGCGTAACAATGTAAGTCATTTGTAATGTTTCTTCAAGCATCTTCCACATTATACGTTATTTTGAGGATATGAAGATAGTATCTATATACCCAAAATAACGTATAAACAATTAATGGTATTTATAATTAAGTTATAATATTATTACTAGTGAGAAACTTTTTTTAAAATGCTGTCTCCTTTTAAAAAGATATAAAATATTCTTTATCATTGCTACTACAAAATATTTAAATGACTGATATAAAAACTAATTGTTTGATTAATTTTCGAAGCTACGTTCTGAAAACAAACATTTTTATGATGCCTACACTAAACCAATCGAACTGTCCGCCCAAACAAAAGCAGTTGATATTCTGTTTTTAAAACAAAAGCGCGGGTAACAAATCGTGGCATCACTCATGCAAAGTTACAAATGTCGCTATTGGCCGGCCGAAGCGTCTGACAGCTACTATGGACGACACTATTGTCATCAGAAATAACATTCGTTGTATCACTTTGTTACTTTTATATAGGTATCAAATTCTTTTTATCATTTATTGGGAGAATGAAAGTATGACTTTGATAATTTATTAGAAATTTTCAATCTGACTAGTCTTAATATACCAGCCATATACAAAAAGATATGGTGTCTAGCCGCCTGTGTACCGCTGCGGCTCAATAGGTTAATACAAATCTAACGTGTTTTAAGTTCTACCTCACCTGTTATTAAGCGATGGTGTGATTGACAATAGAGTCTCTTGCTCAGCAAAATTCTAATAGTTTCGGCCTCTCCGAAGACACTCCAAAAACGTTCTCGATTTATGTAAGAGATGATTAATTTTAAAAGACAACGCACACAACAAGATTTATAAAAAACATGTCTGCGTTCTTTAATTTCAGTACGTTTTTATTGTTTGTTTGTAAGTATAGCGACTCATTCACATTATATAACTTGTTAAATCAGGACATAGGAATAATTTCTTACATCACATCCATCTTTAAATTTATATAATATAACTAAGCTTGATGCGTGCTTTATTACAAGAATATATAAACACTAGAGTAACCTTATTCTCTTAAGCTGTTGTTAGTATCTTCGTTGAAAATATTTTGCCAGAGTGTGGACTTTTTTAACAACTAAGCAATCAAATTACGTATTTGCTTGTTTATAATATTTTAGTGTAGTAAATATTAGATATCATAAAGTGTAAATCTCATTATAATTTTGTTTTAAATCTCAGTCTGGCAAGGGATTCAATCAAACAGAATATGTATGTTGTACGTTAGTGGAACTAACGTGAGTGCTCACTTAAATGTAATAGCGGTGATACGGGTTCGATTACTGTAACGCGCAAAGCCACAAGATTTTTGTTACTTTACAAAAAGCAATTTCACCAGTATTGACTATTCACGAAGATTACCTAGATTAGATTTCAAAATCAGAATCATGATATTTACCAATATCAAAAAATTACTACTGATTGTGAATTTCATATGGGTTACTGACATTTTGTAAGAGGTAGGAGTTCCGCTTAAGGTTTAAGTTTTAGACAAACTAGTATTTAATTTAGAAAGCACATAAATCGTACAGAAGATCGCAGCTAAATAAATATGTTTGGTTTCTGAGCTAAGTAAAGTTTACAAGCATTTTTAGGTGGGGCGGGAGAGAAACACTGAGCTTTTCGTATATAAATAAGTAATCTACATTATTCAACGTTAATTCATAATTTATAAAATTACTAGATGTATCTAATTAGTAAATATATTTTCTTTGTTAAAATTATCAAATGTCAAGTGATCTTCAAGATTCTCCGGATTTTTAAACATGCGATCGAATAGGACAACCTTACGGCATATATTTTTACGGTGTATACGTTGTGAATACCAAATAAACGCTTGTGTTGGGACAAAGTCTAGCAACATATTACAGATGACATCAACGAACAATAAATACAAAATATCTACCTATGTATATTAATTAAATTCAAATATAGAACGTTTATTTCGACTACCGCTTTTACTGTCGCATTCGTAAATCAAATGCCTTGTCGACGTGTGACATGACAACAAAGTTGCGCACACACACAATCTTACGTATGAACACAAAGTCGTACAAACACACATGCATTTACGAACACGAATGATTTACTCACCGTAGCCAGGTTAATTGACGTCCTGTGAAATAAATTTAGCAGAGTGTACAGTGTATTTAGCTATAACGTCAAATGGCATTTAGAAAATAATTAGTCTTGCGTAGACGCAATGTGAGAAACTGCAGCGCTAATAGATTCTATCTATGTGTGGAAAATGAATGATTTCCTTAGCTTTTACTGTTGTTACATGCTTGTGTTAGATGGTTATTAAGAAAATTATTTCGCCGTTGATATAATTATTACTTATACCATCGAAAATTCAAATATTTTCTGACTCATAATACAAGTCGCTTTTCTGTTTTCCCTTTGGGTTGAAATCTACTCGAATATGGACTCCTTTGACCACGAAGACTGATTTGGTCTGGCGAGTCGCGACTGGGCCATTAGTGTCGAGAAGTTGTATATCTTGTAATCGCCGTCCAAAATTAATAGCGCGGATCAAGATCTGTCATTAATGTCAGTGTTAGTTGTGCCACTGCACGCTGTGTTGGAAGTGTCTTCGTTGTGTGTGCCCACACCCACACATATGAACAAATCAGCGTTTTAGATACCTGTCATCAGCAAACGCAATTTGCATCGATGAACATTATAATATTTTAATTGTTTTATATAATTATTAATATTTGCATGCCTAATATAGGCAGAATATAGCCTGATTGACACTGTTAAATCTGGTACCACCTGTATTCTGTGTACATAAATGTTTCTTTCTTTCTTTAAGAAATCCAATAGTCAGCTATTCTGGCAAAATGTATTTGAAGATTAATTTCAGAGGTAATTGAAACCTACACTTTCTCTCTCGGCAAAGAATTATGCGTATTGTTAGTAAGCTCATGACCATAGTTGACTGAATACAACTAAAATGTAGAGAAACATAGAATAAAAATAAAAAAATTGCATTGTGGATGGATAAAGCAGGAAAATACTCTTAGATTTTTATGACTTGCTTACTGTATAAAATGAATTTATGTATAAAAACAAAGTGTCTTAAATTTTATACCAGTTTGTTATTTTTTTTTAACATGGTCATTACTGGCAAAAATATCCATATTTAAATTAATATCTGAATTCGTTTTTTACATAATATGTATAATTCACGTAGTGCCTTAATATGATTCAGTAGATAACAGCTATTCTTTTGATTTAACTTGCGACATTCATTTTTGAGTCTGACGAATCAATAAATGATTTCTGATCGACTATAAGAAAGCACTAAACAATATTTAAATATGACCACGTATTTTGTAATGCTGCAACGTTTCTGGATTACGGCACATAATTACCGCAAGTCCAGAATTAACCAAGTATTTTGTATGCGACATTTAGCGGTTGTCGTTGATATGACGTTTACGACTTGGACCAAATCACAATGTTACATATTCACCTATGAGCAGCAATATTGCGACATTTTAATTTAATATCCAGCAACATTTTGTATGTTGTTCCAAATCGATGTACGTCATCATATATACCAAATATACCTGATTCGAACAATACCTTTTACATTCGCTTTAAGCGCTGTATAATTTACAGCGCTCATAAACCTATGTCTCCTTTTAAGTCTTCATGAGATAGTGTAGTTTTGACATCGAGCGCTGCAGCGGCCATCATTCAGCGAACACATCAAAGGACCTGTTCATTGCCGGCGAGATTGTTTATTTTGTATTCTTTGTTGCGTTGAGAGAGCAATGGAGTTGAAATGAGTCGAGATGGTTTTTAGCGGCTGTTGACGGCAGAAAAATGAGTAATGCTTTTAGTTTCATGGTGTTTAGAGTTATCTATAAATCATATTTCTGATATTCTTGTACTACTGTCGCTGTTTTGTATTTCACATTCCAAAGCTTTGAATATTTATTATAAAGTTCACTTGGTACTTGTGGTCAATTAGTTTTACCTAAGTACTCTAATTATGTATGTCGATTTTGGTCTATATCACGAATATAATTCTGTGCCTCCTGTGACAAATGATACAAGTCAAAAATCAACACTTTACAGGAAAACAAAAACAAGATTTTTAAAAATCTAGTTCGTGTTCTAAGTGGGCTAGGATTAACTAAGTACTTATTTTTGTAGATAAAAACATTCACTTTCACTATTCATTTACATTTTTGTGGTCAATATTATAGATTTAAAGTAATTGTTTAAAAACCTATAACTTGTATCTTTTTTATTTCTAATACATCCTCCTCTATAATGTGATAAATGATACAACTACAGTTAAATTATATTGCACTTATAAGTTGTCTTTGTGTAAGATGAAAAGTTAAATGTGCAAATAAATATATATCACACTTATATCATGAAACACAAAAAATAATGTGTGGAGCATTTCCTTATAAAGGTTACAACTTGAAATATATCTATATTCACGATATTTTTGCAAAAATCCAGCCAGTTATATCACTTTGCACAAAATTATCTCCGAAACTATGGTAGATAGAAGAACGTGAGTTAGATCAAAAAAATCCTAATTTTTTTCTGATCATTTCTATGTAAAAATCACAAAAAGGGTACAACTCAACTTATATCACTCATCACAGGAGACACAGAATTACAAAATTCACATTGCTTCATTATTTCTAAACATTTTTTCCTTTTACTACATATTCTTATTCTGCAATTTTTTCATTTATCTGTATTTATAGTCTTGCAATTTATTGACTATTAATACATACCACGCTGCATTATACAATATTTAAGCCCATGCAAGATTCTACCCTATTTATTTTCCTTTTTCTTCTTTGCCTGCTGCCACATCGTTCTTCTTCACTTTCGTCTTTTCACTTCATAATATTCTATGTTTCACATTTGCATACCCTGAAAAGCAAACTTCTTCTTCTTAGCATTTCAGTGGCAATCATTGCTCAATATTATATGGTTGCAGCCCAGAACGCAGCAAACTACAGATTTTTAAAATTTTATAATTAACGCCATATTCAAAATAATTTAATTTAATTTTTTTATGTGGCATATGGCGCCATTTTCTTATTTATTTTCTACAAAATGTATGTTATAACAAAAATGAGAAATGCATCTCACCTTATTTTTTTATAAAATTAATTCATTCATACATTCCTATTTCAGTCGCTTGCAATTGTCTTGCATTTGTCACCTTTACATACCAACATTCCATACAATACCTGACAGATGCTAGCCTCTTTTCCGGAAAAATCCGGTCCAGTCTTATTCTAAACTTGTCGCTACTCCAGTTACGTATTACACCAACTCATAGTAATCTTAGTCACCTGGCCTCTTAAACAAGACTTATACGTTGACAGATACCTAAAACTAACACTTCAGAGTGTCATACACCTGGCAAGCATGTTACTTGCAACATAAATCTAGTGATAAATAGTATTTGGATTGAACTTTTAATAGGATTACGTAGTATTTTGTGGTTCTTGGAATGGATGAAAGACCTGATGAATGATAGCTGGAAAATTATATCGCTGTTGCACTCGTAGTTTGTTGCAGTAAATACAAGTTTAATTCATTACTTGCTGAGCCTACATGCACATGCTTCTCAATATAGCTTTATTGGATTTAGCCTAATATCGCTATTGTTAATAGACGACATTAACACATAATTTTTTTTCACTTTTCACAAGTTGCGTTGTGAGTTCCTAGATTTCTGGTTGGTTAACCAGAATACTAGAAATTTGCAACGTAATTTGAATTTATGAACGTTTTACATATAGGATAGCTTGTGAGGTCTCATGAGCTATTCTAGATGCATGTATGTATTAGGAATGCATTTACATTCTATCATATACACATAACACCATCTAACCCAAACTAAGCAGAGCTTGTACTATGGGTATTAGACAATGGATAAACATACATATATACTTTTTTTTTGTAAATACATACATATTATACATAGAAACACCCAGATCAAGACAGACATCAATGTTCATGTACACAAATGTTTGATTTGTGTGGGAATCAAATCCGCGACCTCAGGCGTGGCAGTCGGTTACAATAACCACTACATCATCGAGGACGACATTGGTAGTGTAATGGAAAGGCATCAAAACCACTCGCAATCTGGCCTCTGCCTAATTCATTGGGCAAAGCTTTAGTTATTTATTTTGTCCTATTTTACCTACTGTATTTTTTTTTTTTTGCTCGAGGGCATGAAGTACATTAAAAAATAAAAGAAAAGTTTAAATCAATTAATATATTATTATATTTATATGTATGTGCGTTCTTATAACCCTTCATATTCAGAATTGTGACGAATTTAACAGAGAGGTGATTTTGTAACTCAAAAGAATTCCTGAACCAACGTCAACGAGTATTTTTCAAATTGTTGAATGCTATCAACTTAAAAGGCAATAAAATATATATTCCTGTTTATTTATCATTGCCATTCTAGTATACAATTCCTATCACAATATATTAAATGTCCGTGTTATGTAATATCATATCTACGTAACTATTACTAACTTTTTGTTCGTCATATAATTCATAAATGTGCAAATTTGGAAATATCTTTAGAGGTTTAGATGTTTGTAAATCTATTGCTCGTGAAACATTAAACACATTTAAATGACATTGACTACGAGTTTGATTAAACACCATGACCTAGAATATCAAATAGCATCCTTTTAACCCGGTATGCATCCCGGTGATGCGGGCAGACACTAGAAGTTTTAACTAATATTATAAATTGTTCGCTTGTTTCGCTTTCAAGCCTTAACTACTTGACTGATCTTCATGAAACTCACATTCACATACCCGTTGTCATAGGTACAATATCAATTAAAATAATAATATTAATTAGTTAGGCCCTTTTTAATAACTGCAACAGTAAAATGAATCGCCCAATATCTTGTATTTAATTCACTACAGTTTACGTGATCCACAACTAAAACCACACTTGTCTTACACAGTCTACCTAGATGACCTAAATAAAATTCTTCACTACTACATACCTTTTAGTATTTCCATTACTTCCACTTCACGCCTTCAAAATAAAAAGCACTACAATTGTTTCGTCCATTCAGCCCGTCGGAATTACTCCAAACACCCGGCTTAAACCTCACCCAGTGTCTGGCACACGGCACGAGGTTTCAGGGGAGGCTGTATGACGCAGATTGTCAGAATAACAATGGAACAGGACAATACGCCGGTGGGCGAAACAACCGGACTCTTTGTGGCGAAAATATGAACATAGAGTATTATATTACATAGATGCGATATTCGGAATGTTTCATATTTTATGATTATTTATTACTAGTTTTCACCCGCGGCTTCGCTCGCGTAAATGTAGGTTAGGTTAGGTTAGGTTTGCAACAGTTTTGGAGGGGTCCGCATCGGGGTGGAATCGAGCATGAAATACTTGGGGCTCCACCTCGACGGCCGCTGGAACTTTCGCGTCCATTTTAGTCGCTTGGCCCCCCGGCTGATGTCGGCGGCGGGAGCGCTTAGCTCTCTGCTGCCGAATATCGGGGGGCCCAGTGTTGTCTGCCGCCGCCTCTATTTGGGGGTGGTGCGGTCCATGGCCCTTTATGGGGCGCCCATTTGGGCCGACGCCCTTGATCGCCGAAACGTCGCCCTCCTCAGGAGACCTCAGAGGGCGATGGTATTCAGGGTGTCACGGGCGTACCGCACCGTCTCCTTTGAGGCGGCCTGCGTTTTGGCGGCATCGCCGCCCTGGGATTTGGAGGCGGAGGTCCAAACGTCAGTGTATTACTGGCGCGCTGACCTCCGGCTCCAGGGTGAAGAACCCACGCACAGGGAGGTGGAAACGCGAAGGTCCCAGGCTCGACTGGTCCTCAAGGCAAAGTAGGAAGTTAGACTGGCCCAGCCCCGCTACGGGGTGAGGACCGTCGAGGCTGTCCGTCCGGTACTAAAACAGTGGAGGGACAGACGGCGCGGACCGCTCACCTACCGGCTTACTCAGGTGCTCTCTGGACACGGCTGTTTCGGAGAGTACCTCTGCAAGATAGCCGGTAGGGAGCCTACAACCAGGTGTCACCATTGTGAGGGGTGTGACCGGGACACGGCGCAGCACACGCTGGAGGAGTGCCCGGCGTGGGCCGCGGAGCGCTGTGCCCTGGTCGCTACGATTGGCCCCGACCTCTCGTTGCCGACCGTCGTATCCAAGATGGTCGGCGACGACAGGTGCTGGGGCGCAATGAGGTCCTTCTGCGAATCTGTCATCTCGCAGAAGGAGGCGGCGGAGCGGGGGCGTGAGGAAGATCCTTACGCCCCGGAAGTCCGCCGCGAGAGGAGGGGGCGCAGGAGACGCGCTTATGTCGCTCTCTTGCCCCCCACGTAAGGGTTCCGGGTGGCAAGGCTCAGGGGGGCCTGCCACCCACAAATTAAGAACCCCGAGAGGGCGCGCGCGGTGTTCCCGCGCGCCTTCCAATGTCGAAAGGGGAGAGCGGTGAGGCTCTCCCCTGGGGACGAGAGGTGGTCGGGTCCGTTTGACCCGGCCCGCACCCACGCGCGGGGGCCTGCTATGGATGACTCAAATCTTTTAAGAGCTCCCAACAGGCCCCTCCATTGGGTGAGAGAGGGAACACCCCAGGTTTTTTAGTGGTACCAAAAAAAAAAAAACAAAAAAAAAAAGAACAGGTTTGCAACAGTTATTTTTCTGGATGAAAGCTGACAACGTGTATGCAAAATTTCATGTTGATCGGTTGAGTAATTAAGGCGTGAAAGCATAACAAATAAACAAACAAACAAACTCACTTTCGCATTTATAATATTAGTTAGGATTAACGTAATAGAGTTCTAGTCTATTATCGTCTAGTAAGCACGTTTTGAATCACTTTGCTACTAATGTGAATATTGTAAAATATATATCCAATAACTTGGACTTCCAAATCTCTCTGTTGGTAGATATACCTGCCTGTTGGAGGCTTTTGTCCAGCAGTGTGAGATATCAACAAGCTAATGAAAAAACAAAGACATATATTTTTTGAACGGTGACTCTCGGCCAATCAATCATTCTAGGTAACACTGTAATGTTTTGTTGTTTGAAAACATTCAAACAACGGATACAAAGAATACTTAGACTCTGAAAAACTATTTGCGGATCACACAGACTTTCGACCCTTGCGAGGATTGAATCCACAACACTTTTTTATTTTTTTTAGGAACATTTATACAATAATGTACATATAAGTCCCATTGTGTTCTTTATATAATAAAACAGAAAGAGTCTCAAGCAATACATTGACTGGCAAACACAAATCCACAATACTTAGTGTAGTGGCAGTGGCAAGGTGACTACAACAAACTTCTTTAAGTCCGTTGTTTCAATTGTTACTTTTACCACTACGGCCACCTGTGAAGTCAAATTTGTTATTAGTTTCTTCAAGTATCAGATATTGATGATTTAAGTTATGAGAATATACCTTATTGAGAATAAACAAGAAAATACATTTTTATTTGTATTATTTTAGTTCAGGTTTTACAATTCCGCTTGGAGGTTATTAAATTGTAGGCACAAAACTTCCTTTTATAACACTGACGATCTAAATACGTAATCCTTCATGTTTAGACGGGCATAGTTGAAAGGTGGTGGCATACCTTCACAGACACAATACAAACGGTTTAATATGACGATTTAGCCCTCCGTTCTATTGTTGTGCTAAATGTTATTCTTAAATTAATACAAGTAAAGCATTCTCGGTGTTAGAGTTTATGTAATAGAGCATAGTTTCGTGTGAGAGTAGCAATGATGTTATGTTCGAGATTTGGCCTTGTGTGCTGTAAGATTTAACACTAAGTCTACGTCTTGGGGTGTGTGGTATGCAATATTTTCTATCGCAGTATCAAGTCCAGATTTTATACATATATATATACTGTGCTCTCGTCATTGGTCGTATATCTATACTAATATTATAAAGAGGAAAGATTTGATTTTTTGTTTGTTTGTAACGATTTAACGCAAAACAGAATCAACCGATTTAAAAAATTCGTTCACCATTAGAAAGATGTATTATCATTGAGTAACATAGACTATATTTTATTTTAAAAGGTACTGTTACTAACATAACATAACCTATCCTACTTTTACACAAGCGAAGCTGCGTACAAAAGCTAGTCGATAATATAACACAAAACTTATTATAATATCTAAGAGTGCAATGAATAAACTTTGAAAATGATGGGTTTTCATAGTAGTCAATAGTATTAAATCAAATAAACGAAACAATGTAATTACGACATGTGCCATGTACGAATCATGATATGCCAATTAAGAAATCCAGTAAAGATAAAATAAAGAAGATATATCTTCCACACCGTGTTCTGAGGATCTTTATCCTCGAAACACACGATTTATACCTAGTGCAGGACACAAATAACACCCAAAAGTAAATTATTTTTTGGATAGACTTACCTGTATAAGTCAACCAACTTAATGAATTCAGTAGTAACTGAATGCATCAATTTGATTTGACGAAGAGAAGTTGCTCTTTAAAACAGTCACACGGATCGCCGATTAAGTTTATATTCACGCTATTAAACTTAGGAACTAGTTATTTATAGAGGTGTATTAAATATTGAATGTTTACAACAAATAAACGTAAAGGTTCCAATGGCGGTGCCGTGGCATAAATATTTTTATTGCAACGTTCACTTTGATTTATTGATGAGGTGGTATCTATATTAGAGATCCGTAGTAAAAATAGGTTGGTATTATTACTTTTTTATAAGTATCGTGTACTCTATCCGTTGGGACTCCGTTTAATTGCTGTTCGGATTTATTACTAAAATATTCATTCGCTACGACTACATTTAATGACTGCTTGGGACAGTTTTTGTCATTGTTGCTGTATATTCGCTAAAATACAGAATAATAAGTTCGCTCTACATACTGATACTAAGAGATTTTGCTAATGGCACGTCAAGCAAAAGTCGGTCATTCAATGTTAATCTGTACTATTAGAAAACTATAAAGAGGCCCAGTATAGAATTGACTATTAAGACGCATGTGATAGGAAAATAATTTTACTATAATTGTTAGTCTGTTTGGTTCAGTTTTACGGAAACCACATCAAAATCTAGACGCCAGAATACTGCTACCGAGAAGTTTTTCACGCTGTGCTATTGAGGCAGTTCAAAAATATTTTGAATTTAATACAGAACCCGTTCCAAAATTAATACGTGGTTGCCGCATAAATGGCTCGCATAATTCGACGCTACACCAACAAACAGAGCAGCGCCGGCGCACTATTTGTTTTCTTAACATTTTTTTATTCGCCACACGTGTGTTCGCGACTCAAACGAAATAAGATATTCATGGATATTTCGCGAATGAGTTCGAGTGATGAAATACTCACATGATGACGTTATATTAGTTTTGTAGGAAAATGTATTGGCAATAGATTTATGTTGCTCCTTTCTTTTGATTTTTCTTCTTGGTGTTTTTGGTCTTGTTCTTTTATGAATAGGTGGTCAATTCTCACTAGACTTAGTGTAATACCTTTCTAAAGGCTGGTAGGGCGCAGAGAGAGTCAGATAGGTGTAGACAAGATTTTAGGATTATTTAAGAGTACTCTCGACTCTATCTATTAGCTTGTGATGTCAAAATCACCACGTGATTTTGACAACACAAACTAATAGATGGCGTTGAACTCTGCTTACAGAATCCGTACCTTTTACTGAGAATGACGTGCCTGAAAATATTGTATAAAAAACATGTAACATCCTAGACGTCGATTTATAATCAAGGTGATCGAACTTTGAAAGTAGCAAAGAATATGTCTCCTGGTACTTGTAATTTTTATCCTCCCTATCAATAAAATACCCATTAGAATTTTCTAGATGAAAATATTTATGCACTTTTGTCATTGCTAGTACCGGTGAGAAGTGAAAGTATATTAGGACGAGCGCGGGGATCAAGAGACGCGGAGGGGGGGTCCCGCCAATTGTGCTGATTGCCGTCAATTGCTACCAATAGAGCGCTGAGCAGAGGTAGCGCGAGTCACACCATGACCTGCCTTATTGATAGAGTATGTTCTGTGAATAGGTAATGTTGGTATGTTTAGTACTCTGTAAATATGTAAAAAAGCGATAGGTAACATGGTAAATTTGATTGTGAAACTCCCAGGTTGTAGTCGTTGTAAATTGGCAGGTTAACCATATCGCATTGTACATATTGAATAACATAGCCTTCATTTGGCACTTTTATAAACACTACCCGAAATCATAATCACAGTGATAGTAAATACTATCTGACAGATTTTTGCTCTAATCGGAAAACTGCGATAAACTATTTCGCTCTAAAGAAACACTTTTTATAAAACATCTATACTTTGCACAGATTAGTGATTTTATTATCGTTTCGGGTGATCATAGAGGATTGCGCGTCAATAAGTATTAGTTGACAAATTGTGACCATTATACTTCACAAATATAGGTAGAACCATGTAAATTTTTATATAACATCTATTACCGACATGATTAAAGTATTTATACAGTCAATTGTTTACTGTTTGATTCGTCTTATATATCATAAAAGGCTCTCTATCATTAATAGCATATTATTATAATTATAGCCTGAAATATACATAATATAATAGTAGTAGCATTCAAGGAGTAAAATTTAATATATAATTAGGTGTAATTTAACGCCAGCAGTACTGTGTTACAGTCAGTGTTATCCCAAAACAATAATTATTCGATTCTATCAGTTAAACACATGTCTAATACATAACAAGAGTAAATAACCCGACCTCGACACAGCACACACCTTTATGCGCCGGCGCAGGGGTCATTAACCGCGCAGGATATGCCCAATTGCGGCGCAATAAAGGTGCGTTTGCCTCGTGACCCGCCTTGAACTTCGATGGTACCTTGATCCCAGTACAGAGTACAATTTTCAGTATAAAATCGTATTTGCTGTTTAAATGATGATATACATATGTCATAAAGCATTTATAATCAAACTTAGATCAACTGTTATAAGGTAAAAATGCACTTTCTTACTTTTTTGAGTATACTGAAAATATTGTTTGCATTGATGTTTTAGTTTTAAAATGTTTACAGTTGTATTATGTAGATTGTAGATAAAAACGTACACAATTTTGACGAAAACACAAATCATATTATGTATTAATTAATTGCCACAACTGACATTGTGTTATAGTAATGTTACTCTTTATTAAGATGAATTTATCTTTTACCTGAAAATAAACTATATCGATTGATATCCATTAATATCAGATATGAGTCCCTTTCACCACTGGCTTTTAATGGATCCAATCATAAATCGAAACCACAAATTATTAATTTTCTCTTTTTATTAAAAAAAACGTCAACAGTTTAATGGTTTTGGCGCCGCAAATGTCATGTATCATTTCACCAGACTGAAGACATTCTGAAGCACGTAGGACAACTGAAGAAAACAGAGCTATATGCCAGGATTGTAGCAAGTGGAATCCTACTCAGGTAGTCTAGTGATTTAAGTGGCCACCAGAAAACCTCGCCACTGCGACTGCTGAGAGTGTTTTCTGTTCGATTATCACAGGTGACAAAATTTGTGTAATTCACAAATAGTAGTAGTTAGTTCCAAGTATGCTTTGTGTGCGCACTTTGAATGTTTGTTTAGTCCTAGAAGATATTCCTAGAGCGGGCGTTTTCTTTTTAAAAGAAGAAATGGAAAGAAACTCATTGTATCTGCCTCTTTGGGAAACAGCCGTAAATCTATCATGAAAGGCACTCATAACAAAACATCAAACTTTTGAGCAAAAAGTTACAATAATAAATAGAAAGCCCTGAGCCCTCGACTGTACTGATCAATGAGTCAGGTCTACCACCTTTTATTGTCGCTTTCATATCGCGGTGTCCGGTTGCCATCCGCGGCCACAATTGAACTGATAGACAGAAACTTTTGACTATCAACAAGCTAAATAACACTGTATTTTCATCAGGCCAGAGATCCCTTTTGAGTGGACTATAGTGTTAAACTTATAATCTAGAGAATTTATATGTGGTGAGGACATACCTTTGTTTTGTATTGAAGTTGATGACTGTGGCTGCTCGTGAAGGCGAAAAAATACGAATATTTTGTAGTAAATACCATTTCAGCTTGCATGTTTAAACGATTTATCGAATTTTTTATTCAGTTGCAAGGTTTGGTACTTTTATGATCTGAATTTTCACTTTATTAATTATACACGAGTATTCAATTAATTAAATACGTCCATCCATTTCATACTTCAATTCTCAGTTACTTTAGTATTAATTCTAATTATTATAATTTATTATAATTTCATTTTCATTGTAATCAACATTTATTATTAAAACTAATTTATATGACTGTAAGTCAAGTTAAATTTACAGGATTAGGATCTCATTAATAATTATAAATTGAATAATAGCCTAAACTTTATATATATATATATATATATATTTCTTCTTTATGAATTTTTGTGTTTTCTTTCTCTCTCTCTCTTCCTTTGTCGTCTTATCATGATAATATCTAGAATAATTCATGCTGAATTCACCCATAATTGGGTACACAATTATTTAAGACTCAAAAAAGATCTCATACGTGGATGTGATATTGTAGTCATGTTGGATGCTTAATAAACAAATACTAAGCTCTAAAATTTAGTTTAGAATTGATCGAATAATTTGATCCTATGTATTCAAAGGATCCGGATCAAAACCCATTCTATTAATTTGTTAATTGAGACTAATTAGCCTATCATTATGTACCTACGGAATAACCTTTCAAATTAGTATTGATAAATATGATGTGGTCACTAGGCGATAAATTGTTGTTAAATAATTATCAGAAACGGGAATCCATTTCATTATAATATATCAGATATTGCTTGCCTTCTAAGTCGATCATTGGGCCACCATATTATTAATATGATCAAAGACAAAGGAATTTGGTTCAGACAATATTTTTCTGCTACATAAGTTAGTATCAATATGTCTTGCTTATGTGGTAAATTAAATTTTAGGTATTTCAATACAGTACACTAACTTCTTAGTACTTGTCCAAAAAAATTGTGATACTCAGATAACCTTCAGATAACAAGATCACCTACAGAACATTCAATAACACCGTTGGAACTGCAAAAAGTAAAGTCATATTTATTACAAAGAGCCAAATAACTCAAACCGACGACCACTCTAACGTAATACAACAACTTTGCCGAATCACGTAAAATAACCATAAAGACACGACGTATTATATCCGTTTATCATTCATTACCGCACTGAAGTTAACTCTTTTAACATTTTCATGAACAAGAACAGCAATGGCTAGTAAATTTGCGATGTAGCTGTTTGAGAGATAAGTCGGAGTAAAAGGCAGCGGTCCTGTAATTGTCCAAGTTAGTTTTTCATAGGCCCACTAATGTTTAGTTTTGATGTACGATGGGAATGACCACACTTAGAGGAAATTTATATGAAATTTTGTTGGCCACTCGAAAGCAAAGTTTTCTTACAACTGCGAAAGTGTTTTATTGGGGCTACCAATTATTTTAGCTTCATTTAGAAGTTATTCGTAATTATCTTTTTTCTGTCTGGGACTTAGAATAATGTCCCTCTTTTGTTTTGTTTGTCTGATGTCTATACCAGCTATATTAGATGTAGAATATATACAAATAAACTGTTGATACATTTTTAATTAGTTGACAGCTTGTAGAAAGTAGATTTGAGACATGGTTTGGCATTAGTGCTGAATGCTTGACGACAGTTTACAACACTTACTATGAAACTTACCACAGCGAAAAGATATATAATTAATTAACTTTATATGTACCAGGGATGTTGCGAATATTCGCATCCGCAACCGCAATTGCGGAGCTTCCGCATCGATTTGGACATCGGCATCCGCATCCGCATCCGCAATAATCAACGCGGATGTTAATGCGGATCCAGATATAGCGTAGGTTACGATAAGAAATAAATCAGTTGTTCAGTAGTACGTGTTTAATTTATGAACCTTTGCAAAACAGGCTTGAACCTGCGATGGCGGTGATATTAGATACTTTTTAATCAATAAGATGAACAATTTTCTTCAAATGCGGATGTCCAAATCCGCATCGATTTGTACATCCGCATCCGTATGTAAATATTCAAATATCCGTATTCGCATTCACATCCGCGGATGTCAAATATCTCTTTCCGCAACATCCGTGATATGTAGGTACTGTCACAATATTATAAATATTTTTGTTTTATTTCATATCATAATGCTAGCAGGTTATCATAAATAAAGTACTAAACACAATTTAAGGTTTTTGTTTGTCAAATCTACAAGTAACTACTAATATTGATAAACAGCTGAATTGTAAGATTTATTCGAGCTATTACTATATACTTGAGATGATTTTTCAATTCAACTTATTTATGTTTGTAGAACAGGCCGAAAATACAAGCTATAAATAAAATTACAACACATAAAAACTATTTAAAAATCTAAACGACGTATTTTAAATGACATAGTGTGAACACAATTAGTATTACAAAAGAAGGCGGTGATGGATTAATAGAAAATGTTTCTAATAAAACAAAAGGTAGAAAATATGCAAACAAAAGAAAATAGCAGCGTTTAGATAAATTATAGATAGTTGTAAATACTTCTTCATTCTTGTTTCTTTGCAAAGATATTAACCGAATTTCAGCCAGCATCGTTATGTGGTTTTTTTAAGGTAAGTAATCGAAATTTATATACTGTAGGACTACCATAAAACGTATATGCCGAAGTTTCGGGCCGACAGTTTGTACTGTAAAGCACATTTCTTTCGTTATTCTAACTTAATTTTGATGCAAAACCACTTGGTTGTCCTAAGCTTCCATAAAGCAGTCCGAAAAATGGAGTAATGATATTATGAAAGAAAGAAATCCGAAGAATTTTCTCTGTAAGTTCTTTTCGTTCGGGTCGAAGTTTCTACTATCTAATGAGATTCGCGATCGGGTTAACGTATTAGATCAAATCAGTTTTACCTGCTGTCAGTACGATACTGCAACAGTATTAGTTGTAAGTCTGGTGTAGGTAGTGAATGTGACTGTTGACTATGAGGTCTCTACTTCTCTCCCGAGAGTCCTGGGTTGCAGAAAGTGTTTTAGGTCTTCTGTCAAGAAGTTCTTAGACGCAGCACAATGTATGGACCTATGCCCAGTAAACGGCAATAGGTCCTCCTTATGTGAAGGACCTAAAACCGTACTTGCTGAATATCGGAATAATATACCTTCTTCTACCCTTTCTGGGGTATAGATAAGAGACCATGTAGTATGTATCTTTAAATCACACATATTTATTTTGTTGCAGATAGAAATTGTAATAAAGAAATGGTTTCTCACGTGCCAGTTTATAATTAGTATTGGGTGGTACATCTATGAAGTAAATGCTTACATAATTATGTTACCGCGATCCTAACGATACAGTAAAAATAAATAATCTCTACCAGTAAGTTTTTATTTGCAGTACTCAGTGCATAGTACAATGATACTAATACCATTTCTCAGAAGTGATGCTACTGCCATTTCTTCTGTAAATGCTATATTTATATATAGGTACTCTAAGATTTTTGCATTATAAGAAAGTTTTACTTATTCATTGGATCTGAAAGTACAAATTGATCTTAGCTCAAAAAAGTTCAACCTTTTTTTATCTTTACGCACTCCTTCATATACCTACATAATATAATTATCATTCTCCTCCAATACCAATATACACCCTCACCGTGAAATCCAAGATATTTATTCTAAAAACATCCCTCACCAAACAAACACATTCTTATCACAAGATTTATGATAATGATTATTCATCTGACCAGTCTTCTGCCGTGGGCGCAAGGTGATGTCCGACCGGAAACGGAAGGGCGCCGTCCGCCCGCCCCCGTGTCTTAATTTCCGGTCACATCGCATCACAGATCTTCTTACGATTATACTCATTCTTATCCCCGGGTGTGATGCCCTTATTTTGGTAAGATGTACATATGTATATGATTTTACGTATCATTAAACTTTACGTTAGCTAAGGTAACGTTTGTGTGTTTGATATTTGTTGGTTAGCTTAACCGATGTTGTCCTGATTATCCATTTTTAAATATTAATTTCTACAGCCATTAATATAAAAGTCGTGTCAAAGAGTATACCTACCTTTAGCAATATTTGTCACCCACAAGGTGAATTTTCAATATACGTACCTATATAATTATTATAATTTAAAATCGTGTTTTACGCATACCTAGCTTACATTTATAGAATTAATAAAATTGTTTCAATTAAAAGATTTTATGAATTATAATTAATAAAATCTTTTAATTGAGACAATTTGACGTATGAAATCAGTATGAAGTAAGAAACTTAAACTTAAAAACTTAAGATTACATAATTTGCCAAACTATCGTAAAACAGTCAAGATGATTAACCCATATCACGCGGGTAATCTACCCTATAGCAATCTAGTTTGTTATATACAGATTGTCATCATATTTGTTCTGAACGGCCATTGTTGTACTATAAGACATTTCAAGCTGATCCATTAATTACCGGACACCCTGTATACATAGGCCTGGCCATGCCCAAATAATGTATGTGCCTGGGAATGAGGCAGATTATAATCAAAAGTCATATTATTTGCTATTATTGGCTATTTATGTTAAAATCTTGCATACCAAGATGCTTTTCATACCCGAAAATCCTTAAAATATGATTCAATTCACCCCACAAATGACATTCACAATCCCCAATACAAAATTCAAACTTCTAACCTCTGAAAGAAACACATATAATTTGGCGAACCTTAAACCCTTCGCATAAGCGGGCATGTTGCGGCGATCACCTTATATTTGCGGTATCGCCCGACGGGAGGGGGATATTGGAATATTTTTCATACAAACACGTATCTACGTGGACACTTCTACTTGATACAATATTGCTAAGTAAAGTCGGCTTACATGGATGAAAATGGATAAATGTGTTTTTGATTTGAATAAACACATTTTTTTGGTACAGAAAAGGTTCTATGTTATAGAGTGAATAATATAATAGTAACATATAACTATAATGGAATTAAAAACAATCGCGTAAACGATAGATAACTGTATACACAGATGTGCACATATATTATTATTCCATTGACGATTGTAAAGAGAGTGGGTTTCGTGCATGTTTCTTCTCATGATACTCTACACCTTGTACTGGCTTCTTATCCAATATTCAATTATTTCATGTTTGGTTTCATTTTTTTGGATGAGACCATATAATTCTCGAAATTGTTTTATAGAAATAACCTATTTGAATTTGACGGTTTTACAAATTTGTTTTTGTGATGAGTATGAATACCTACACAGTAAATTCAAATGACTACTTTTTAATAAACTTAACATGCTTTCTTAAGGATGCAGCATATTGTAGCAAGAGACTCTACTATCTGCCTACTCTGTCGATATCTTGACTATTTTATATTTATTAAAATAAAACTATATAACTACCACTAATAGGTTCTCTCTATTTACTCACATATCACTTATAAACAAATCAGATAGACTACAGCGAATGTATGTATGCATAAGTCAACTCTGAAGTTTAGTCTAGGTTATGTACTACTTTTTAATAACTTTATGTTCCCAAATAGCTTCTTAAGAATGCATTGTGCTTTCAATCAGGTGACAAAAACTGATAAGAAATTATCTCACCAATTTTCTTTTCGCAGTCACACTGGGTTAGTCTCGTATAATGCTTATAAAATAAAGGGGTATCTCTTGCACCTATTGAAACAGCTTACCTCGTTGTGTAACATCTTCGTATGCTGCTTGTAGGTATGCTAATTAAAAAGCTACAATTCAACAATTTGTTATATCTGGCGACGGTACCTATTATTGACTCACTCCTACAAAACGAGAGACTTATCTTGTCACTGACATTGCCAAAACTTTGTAGTAATACTAATTAATTAGAACCAATAGATAAATATGATTTTAATCGGCTAAACACCTGTTCCTGAATGGATTATTAATCTTTAATAGCTATTAAACGAGTATTTATATTGGCGCGTGCGTGTATTTAGATGGCTATAGCTTACAATCAAAGGTGGATTTAAATTGTAGTTTGTTGAAAATAATAAATAGCCTAGTGGAAAACCGTTGGACTGCCACGCAGAGATCTCGAGTTCAATCCCAAGACACGCATCTCTGACTTTTAGAAGTTATGTGCGTATTAAATAGTTAATTATCGCTAGCTTTAACGGTGAAGAAAAAGATCGCGAGGAAACCTGCATGTCTGAGCGTTCTAAATAATGTTCTCAGAGATGGTGGTGAACTATGGCCTAACCCTTCTCACACTGAGGCCCGTACCTAGCAGTGGGACAGTTTAATACAGGGCTGATATTATACTGTTAAAATATATTTCTAGTAAATAATCAATTATTATGAAATATTTTAGTCGAGTAATTACATTATGACCTATTGATTGTTAACTATTTCATACTACCTATCCCCCGTGGTTTCATCCACGTTTATGATTAATTCTACGCTCCCATAGCTCGTAGCGTGATGTTATATAGCCTGTGTTAGTTCTGGATAAATTAACTTGTCAATGGTGAAAGAATTTAAAAAATCGGTTCATTGATATTGATTTTACTAATCACAATCATACATATAAATCTTGCTTCTTTACAGACATGTTTTGTTTAGTCAATACCCTAAGTATGTGTCTCGTTCGTTTTCTTTACGCATTCAATTTTCCTATTTTATTTCGTTTAGACATCAACCCGTTGAGTGTCCGGAAAAAAAAGTGAACGTAAAAAAAAAGTAAGTCCTTGGCGCTTATGAACACCAGGTGTGGAAAAACACACGAGAGATTAACAAAATACTTTTCTTAGGATAGAAAGTGATACAAATAAAAATTATTCCTATACAATCTAAATCAAACACAAGAAAAAATAAATAAAATCAAGTATTTTTCATAGAAAATGTAGCACTTGGTGACATGTAACCCCTCCTCAACCCGTAGGTGGTCGCGTCACTGTCCAGCGGCGGTCAAACTTTATATATTTTATGTTTCGGCACACCGCCGCGCCCGCCGCTCCCCGCGCGCTACCCGCCCGCATTTATTACACGACTTGTTACTGGACACGAGCCGCGAACAAAATATTGGTCTATTGCTTTAGTGTGGGTAGAATATTGGTATGTTATTACATAAAACTTTAAATGAAATTACTTGTATTTCAAAGAAAGATTACCATTTTATCAACATAGCCGTTTTTCTGTTGTATGACTTTTGTTGAAGTATATAGTATTTATAACGTAAATTAGTAATTAGGAAATGTTGAGACTACTAACAATTAATGTTGAAAGCTTCACGTGCTTGATACGATTATTCTGTTTCTTACAGATGCCACGTAGGAATTTATTACCAAAATATCCCATAATAATTGCCATGACATAACCATTTTCATGCATCATTATTCATTTCATACTAAGATTGACAAACTTCGACATATTGCTAATTCTTCAATGCAAATTTAGACAAATTAATACAAATAGAAAATACATCAAGTACACTAAAATGATTAATTTTATTTCGAATACCATTAAATCTATAAAAGATACAATAAAATTCCATCATAAATGAGACACAAGTATACTAAGAATTAGTGAATAGATATGTTTTGTCAGACAACAACAACAAACTGTGACATTACGCATTATTTAAAATTTAATCAAAAGTCTGAATAAGAACTAAATGTCCTTCTGTTCCTATTCAAGGTTTCTTATATGCCTAATATTGCTAGTGATATGCCTAAAGTATTGGACGACATCAGGACCTGTCATAATAACGAGAAGTCGTCCAATGCAGGTCGTTTTACGAGGGATCCCTAATCTTACGGAACCCACCTTGATGTCCTTAATAAAGACGTCACGTGGACAGACATCGTAAAAATCATCTGACGCGATATCTGGACCGTAGGTGGACACGGGGCAGGGTGATATTTCTTTATTACAGCTGAGGTAATGGCAGAGGAACTTAACTTTTAGTGCAGCAAAAATTTTACGTAGAAGGACAGTAATATTAATAGTTGAAATCACGAAGAGAATTTAAACTGTCAAGATAGTCTTATTTTAATTTATTATTTAATAATATAATTAAAATAAGCGTTGATAAATGCTTAGAAACTCTTTTCTTGTTTTAAACTGCGAGCGTTATTGACGCGTAGAATAAAAAAAAATATCAATCTCTAATTTATATATTTTTGATTCTAAACCTTTTGTTAATTTGTTGTAAGCCAGATAACAGCCACTTAATCATAGTGTAACGTTTACACTTTATTTATAATTTTATTTACAGTTAACCAAAACATAATTAGTACGAAGATATTATACAAGTAAAATGCATATCTTTCATTTTTTTTTGTTTAATTGGTTGAAACTATATACTATAACCATATTTACGTACATTTGTATACCTAGTCCAATTAAACGAATTTTAAAGCAGTTCAAAACTCGTTGTTTTCAAACAAAAAAAGGAAAAATTGTCGACGAAATAGTGGCGTACAGCATAACTTCCACCGAATTTGCCAATTTCCTTCGAACATAGCAAACACAGCTTGGAATAAATACGCAATCAAATCAGAGAGGAAGGTGGGTGAGTATGGACAACAAAAATAAAAGTAATAAAACGCAGACGGACGAACGCGATGACCGTCCCGGGCGACATGTGGCCGGCCACTTGCATTTTTTAAAAATAAAATTTGCATACGTTTAGGGTCCCTCACGATTTCCATGCTCGGCTTAGAGACATTTTTAAACAATATTACGAAGGCTAAGGAGTTTATAAAACGTTTTATACTGCGGTAAGTTTCGGGATCGTCTAATGAAATTGTTTTTGGCTATACTGTACGCTGTAAAGTTTTATTGAAATGAAATTCTGTTTCGGTTGAAACGCTTTTTGGTGATCAGAATTTTTTAAAGAAATATAATCCGTAAATCGTATGAATACTGTACTCTTATTTGATTAGAAATAAAAGTAAACAGAAATGTGTGCAGTGTAGTATATAAAGTAAGAATATCTAATATAGCCAAATTCTTTTACGAATTTACTGCTCAATGTGTAGATCTCATATTACGATATTCTTTCATTGGTTTTCTTTTTACTGTTAATAAGATTTTTCGTTTTAATATATAGATATGTTATAGACATGTTTTTACAACTATAAATTAAAACTAATTAGATTAGGTTTCTTTAATTATAATTTCTTATTTTACTTTATTTAAAAAGTTGACTCTAGCATTTGAAATAATTCATATGTTGCAATAATGCGTACAACGGACAAAAAGAAAAACTAAGTTTGGTGTAAGTATTTATGGACCATACAATGTTTTGTCCGTTTAAGGTATTAGCTCGGAATGCTCAGCATCCTGGCAGAGACGAGGTGAACTTTTAAACCACAGCACCATCCATTGCAATAAATAAATACGGGCTTTTTAAACCTAACCGATCCACTCCAAAACTGATGCTAATTCGATAGTAAGCTAGGCTGTCGTTTTTTATTATATTCACGACATTGATGACATAGTACATACTTGATATATCTATGATGTTTTAGAGGGTTTGTAAAGTTTGTCACTTGGCTAGCGTCGTAGACTATGGCTTGGCTCATCTCATTGTGAGTAAAGGTCTAAACTAGAACAGTTTACTTGCTTCGCTTCATAGGTATAATTTATATAATATATTAAAAGCATAGTTCCCTTAAGTAAAACACACTTATCCTATAATCTTCTTAATTTCCTTGCTTCACACATTAAGTCTTCAGCAACGGTCATTTGTATCTCACAATTCCTTGTCATCAATAGCCCTTCCATTAAGCCCATTCGAAACTACTTAACAACTTATTTTCAGAGAGCTCCCCATTTAATTACCGAATTAAAAGTCGTCGCCTGTGAAAGTTCTACCATACAGTTCTCACGTCTGTCAGTCGGTATCGTTAAAACAAAACCACCTCAATCCGACACAGGGAAGCCATTAATTTGCTGTTTCATTTTGAGCCTTATGTAGACGACTTAAGGTGGTAGTTGTGAGGTGTAACAACGTGTAATGTGTCTCCCACGGTGTGAATCTATTTACGTATATGTTTTGGTGTTCAGTTGAGATTGTCGCGTGAGTTTAATGTCTTGATATGATGATTACATTATATGCTATCATATTACCCATATGTTGAACATACACTATAATTTAAATTCCATTAATCTAATTTGTTCTTCCTAGGTCTTCCTTTCCTGATTATTCTTAACAACATTGAACTATATACAGATAGACTCATTATAATCATGAAGATAGAATATTGTTACTAGTAATTCGCGAGCTTTATGTTTATCAACAAGTTATTGCCGTAGAGAGACGACATTTCCAAACTTCGTGCCGCTACTGAAGTATTTCTTACAGGCGAATCCAATGAGACTTAACTTAACCTAGAAATCGAACCCGGGCATCGAACATGGCCATATGGCAACATAGCTTAAACTATCATGCGGCACACAAATGTTTAAATATGCATCTCATAAGCCATTTAGACTGGTTAGACCAGCCGCTAAAATATTTTAGGGTACTGACGCTTAATGTACCATGTGTCTGAGTGCCAATGCTTATGAAAGACGGGACCAACATTATTACTTAGGAATGGAAGAAACATAGTTTTTTGTATATGACCATGGCAGCATTCCTGAGTCCCCTATGCTCTCTGCTTCATAGGCCTCTCGTAAATATAATAATCGTATAGGAAAATGTTAATTAATAAATTCTTCAGGAACAAACTTGTCGTTTCTATACTCATTAAAAACTGAAAACCAACTTTCATTCACGCATCCTCTTGAATATCACTACAAGTATCATTAAGCTTTATCAATCAACAGTCTCGCTCGCACGTCCGTTCACCTCTCTCATTCGTACGTTCATTGCCTTTTTTCCTTCAATTATATTTTTATTTCAATTTTGCGGGCGGTCCACATGTGGCGCCTTCACCCTTTCGATAACGTTGCAGTTACTTTAGACCTTATTCAGTCGGCTTAAGGTTGATTTTATGTATATAGAGTGTAAGTATAAGTTTGTATGTGTGAGCGTTAAATGAACACAAGTGAAGCGAAGACACGTTTATGGTAGAAATGTTAAGAACACCTGGATCGGTTCTTGTAACATATTTATACGATTTCTCAGAACATACGTTTGTTTTGGCGGTACCGTTGTTATTAAATTTATTATTAATTGCGCGATGAGAAAACGTTTGGGTAAGTTGGTGAAACCAATGGTGCGTTTTGTGCTTAATTATGTGGATGGCGGATGTAATAGAAAGGTGTGTTCATATAGGGATGATACAATGTATTATAATAACATCTTGTTTTTTCTTAAAAATACAACTTTCACGGAAGGAATAATTCCTGTTTCGCGGGGGACTTTACAAACAATCTAACAACGGACACAAGAAACATCCATACTCGGAACAACCATTTGTGGATCACACAAATTTTTGTCCCGTGTGGGATCCGAACCCACAACATTCGGCGCAGTGGCAGTGGCGAGGCGACCACTTAAACCACTACGCCATCCATGCAGTCAATAATAATTTAACCTGTCAATTCCTGAAAAGTGAGACAACATTGAAACCTATTATGTCTAGTCACCAGCGGACCGCTGCCGCTCAAGAAGTGAAAAGTGAGGGTGAATCAAAATTCTTCTGCCTCAAAACAGAGACATGACATCGCAGCACTAGTCAGCTTGTGACCACGGCCGGTGTGACCTGGTCGAAACGTCAAGCCTATAAAAGGTAAACATTATGCATGATCGCGTTAATACCCGTTACATATTATATATATCTATTATGTTCATTTTAGCTATAATTTTAGATAATCCTATCGTAATATATAAATAAATAGTTTATGTTAGAGATTATCATTTCAAATGTACTGGCACGCCAACTATTTGACGGGATAGTCTGAGGTGTATTACACTCACATATCATCAGTTATTTTTCAGCTTTAACAAAACAAGCCTATGTCCAATACACACCGGAGACAGTTCTTGGTAACAACCCTATTGCTGTATGTATGGCATCATTATAGACTTCATGCTATCACCAAAAAATGTCTTAACAGAAAACCACAATAATTCTTTGCCCAACCTGCAAAGTGAATCCTCATGATCGGTCGTAACCTTAAGCGTAAATCTGCTACTGCCAGAACTTAAAATGCCACGGGGCAAAAATAGATTCAGAGAAAAAAAATACAAGTTATTAAATTTCATACCAATTAAAATTAACACAAATAATAATAATTATCTACTTCGCAATTATACACACAGTGATTTTGTCTGTCACCACACGATCTCATACGGCAATTAATCAAGCGGTGTCGCACGATGACAACCGGCTAATGACGTTAACAGGCGGAGTCGGCTGAGAAAACATAGCTAGACAACGTCTGTTTTTGTACTTGAGTAATGTTGATGGCGTTTGATGAGTTTGACACCAGATTTGGTGTTCGAAGGTCGAGGGATTGACGTGAGCTTACGTGATCCTGTGGGCCGATATTTTACATACATACGTACATAGACAGTTTTAGGCAGATGTTCCTTAAAGCAAGAAATATATGAAACCTACATTTAGCCAGCTTTGATTTTAGGTTCCATGTAGTAGGATTTAGCGTATGCATACTTCTGTTAAGAGTTCCAGACTCCGTGTTGCTATTGAAAACTTTTGGATAGGAAAACCCAAAAACACTTTGCCCGACCAGAATCGAATCCGAGACCTCAACCTCATGCACAGCAGCCGCATTCATACTGTATCACCGTTATTCCGTAGCATAATAGGGATATTTTAGCCACAATACACTACGTATTGTAGCTAATTGTCGTTAAAAGGCGCGTTAGTAAGCAAACTAATGTAGATATAGTCTGCCTCATTGTAAGTGGTTAACATAGCCTATGGACGCATGTGTAATCCATATAGCGAATACCACATGCGTGTTACCAATCATGCGGCAATCTTTAGCTTTTTTGAAGAACCTCATGGTATCCATCTCATGTCATGTAGCGAAATAGCTTTACCTAAGCGTTCTTTGAAGATACCCACTGATTGGTATAGTACTATTTTGGCTAAAGCTGTTAAGGTGTACCCTGCCAGTGTGACGGTACGATGACACTCAGATGATATTATACTGATTGATACAGTGTACGTATCAAATGATGGGACGTTAGAGTAGGTCAAATTGTCACTTCTTAATTATAAATACGTTAGTGTTCGTTCTCCACATGATATATTATAACACGTGTCATCGTTTCATATTAGTCCATGCATATTGGTGGCAGCCAAAACCCATGAAGGGTCAAAGAACACAGGTCTTTAGTATTATAAAAAAAACCTATTGTACAATAATTGACAAAGCCAGGTAGAGTAGTAGGTACATCTATCAAAGAATTTATTACAATTTATGAATCAAATAAAGCCTCATTTAATTTATATTATAATAGATATTTACCTTTGTATATCCCCGACAAAAATAGGCAGATTTATTTTACACCCATATTTTGCCAGCTATGTATATTTCAGTAGGAGGCTATATTACCAAAAACCAAAAATTTGTTAACAGGAAAGTCAAAAAACAATCTTCCCGACCTTCTTTCCTTCTTGAACGCGAGTCTTCACGATCAGCTATAGCTAGGGATCAATGAGGCAGAATAAAGTGATTGTTTTTCTTATTTTGTAATGTGTTATCATAATCAACCTATCCGTACAATTCTGGACATATTTACACTCGTAAAGCATGCCACTAAACTTAGTCTCTTATACCCGATAACCCTTTTCCCGGTAACGTCTCAAAATGTTATGATCAGTTTCCAGTCTAACTAATGTTATTTAAATCCCTCTTACACCCGTACTACACCTTCACAGTTTATTTTAGTGCCACGATCTGGTAGAGTGCTCACAAAATATTTACCGAACAAGAGGATTCCGTTGAATGTTGAACTAATCCAAATACGTGTGGCCACAAAAATGCGCTTCACCTTTATTTTGGGAAAACACGACTATTCCGGTAGGCAGACGCGACAGGTGTCGCACCAGTAGGGTTCACACCCGAGGATTACGTTTTGCCGACGACATTTTCGAGTTAAGATTTTCTATTTGAAAGTTTTCGTAGACAGATGACATGTTGATATTGTCTTTAATTTTTCTTACATCTACATATTTATGTAGTACCAAACGTTAGAGTTAGGTATTAATAAGTATGTAAATATCCCTGTTATGTCGTATTAAAAACTGTTATTACGATTATTGAAAGTATCGTACGTCATTCGGTCTATTGAAATTAAACTACTGTATACGGATTTTATCGCGTTGTTTATTAGACACTTTATAACAAAATTTTGAATTCTCCCCGTGACTATGGCTGCTGAAAAGCAACCGAAACGTCGGGGAAAGTGTAAACACAAATATAAATAGTATAATAGTATAGTAATATTTTTAATAGTTTCAATAATTTAATTAGCTTAAAATTAGTAAAGTTTAGTAGTAATAGTAGTGTAACAGTTTTCAAAATTTTGTAATAAAGTGTCAAATAAACAACGCAATAAAATCCGTATATAGTAGTTTAATTTCAATGAATAACATTCACGTAAACAGAAGACAACATCATTCAGTCTATTTTGTATCGATGATGTCGATCTAGGTATGGTATAACTGCTATCAGATATTCTAACACCAGCACTGTTTACAAAACTCTAGGAGAGATTTGTAAAGAATTTTGTAATTTTGTCCAATAATGTACATGCCGCTTCTCAGTATAAGAAGGTCTAGATTATAGTTCTTTACAATGACTCAGTGTGTATTCACGGATACATATCTTAGAGAATATTATGTAAAACTAATATGATGGTTCTGATGTAAGCTTGAGAAGTAAATAAGTATAAAAGACAGAATAGTAGACAGTGCAACTCTTCAGTATCTACAGACAAATAGATTTGAGAAACAGACGTCAGTCTATGTGTGTTTACATCATGATAAAATCAACGATTAGAAATTGTGATATTTCCTGAAATAATATTGCCAGCCCTAGCTTAAGCGCAGGCGCAGGCGCCCGTGTCGTTTCGCTCTCAACATCCGTCATTGTCGTACAAACTGGAAATGTCCCGCTTTTTCCACCGCATTAATGATTTTTTTAATAGCGTAGGTCGCACGTAGGCGTCCATACGAATACCTGGCGGAGCTTTCATAAATCCACATATATCAAGCCACATTAACCTTAAGACATGAGTAATTTATAGTTTTGACAGTACTTCACTAGACGGCGTCTTAATAAGAAAACATATATCATAATGTACGTGTTTATCAGTTTCTTATATTTATGCGGTGAGAGAATTATGTACCGGATGTGGTCGAAATGTCCGCCTTCTTTGCGTGTTTAAAACCTAATTTCTTAAAGTTTTCGTCTCCGACCGAAGACGCTAGAACACCGTCAATCATGCACTTTGTGTTGTGTTTAACCCACTTGTGTAGGTACTGTATCTTATAAACTGCGCTCTAGATACAGATCAAATAATTTCTTTTGATTGTTTTCGTAGCGTCAGTTATTAAAAGTGGCCGGGCGGGTCAAAGCAACAGCGTTGCTGGCCGAGCGCCAGCCCGTGCAGCCATTAATCATATGAACTGAGAATCACTCAAAAATCGCTTCGAGCAGCCGACAGACGTATCGATAAGTTTGACGATCTTGTAAACACTGTTTTTTACTGATGTGTGTAGGATGGCTAGGAGTATAGAGAATTACTGGTCTTGTAGTTCAGTTGCTTTCTTCGAAAATTAGTCGCGGCTTCTACTTGTAAAGAAGGTATGGTTAGCATTGTTTCAGTTCATGTGAATATCTTTACCTGATTAATTTATGTGAGTGCTACTATTGGATTTTCAAGGATTATGAATGTTTATAAATTATTTTTCTAATTAGAACTATCTAATTATAATTGTCTAGTGCTAGGCGAAAATTTAAAATATTTGTCAAAACATGGTACAATTACCGAATAAACTGCTTTCCGAAGTCTCGCCTGTATCCTGAAAGGACAGATAGAGCTTGGAGATTTTCATCCACTATGATCCTGATTTATCTCTCTTGCTTCATACACCTTATTTATTTAAGCTCATTGGTTTAGGATTATTTTAATCTTTCTTTTTTTATTTAAGCCTTTTTCCAGAATATAGAGTGCAGTACGTAGTAACAGTTAGTATTTAATAGACCAATTAGAAAATATTATATTTAATTTTATTAATAAAAATATACAAAATTATATAAAAATTTATGAAGATAATACAAAAAGAATTGTTGGAATTCAAACATTAAATACACAAGAATTTTTGTTTACTTGCGACATAGATAAATCAAAATATTGCAAATCAAATATAATCTGAATCTTTCATTACTCTGCGTTCAAGGTAAATACAGGGCGTGTCCACACTGGCCGTCAGCACTCCGCATTAGCCCGTCAACGCCCGTGTGAACCGGCTTTATCAACCATCAACGATATTCGTCTATGATCTCACGACCGCATACATCTGTGATCTCATTGGAAAAAATAACGCATTGAGAAATGGTTTCCGCAAACATTGGTTAAGATCGGACAAGTATTATTTTAATATAATTAGTTATAACTGTCTCTTTAAAGTGGACTAAGAGCGAGATCTAGTTTTGCAATCGGTATAAATTTAATGCAGTCACTTTACCAAGATTTCAGGATATTGCAGTAGCAACACAATACTGTTTACCGTTTCATCTATCTATCTTTGTAATTATGTTTGACATTCCAATATATCCATATATGATCGCACAGATGATGTACTTAGTGGTTCAATTGATAATCTTACCAAATAACGAGCCGAAGAAGTAAATAGAAATAATAATAAAAATAAATTTCTATGGAGTCCCATATAATGTAATCAAACCCACTTCCCCAGTGCGGTATCTGTCTTTATTGCTTATATACCTATCCTTTCGTGCCTGGTAATCATTTTTAAAGAGTCATAAATATATTTCTATATATACCTACTTCTTCTTCTTCTCGAGTCCATGGTACCAAATAAGTCCTGCCCAATGTGGAGCCACGGCAATCGCATCGGCAATTCCGTCCATCAAGTTCTTGATACTAAGGTATACCCTATTGTGAAAAGAGTCTTATAAAAAAATATATTAATATACTAAAAAACAAAAATATGGGTACTTCGTTGTAAAAATATAAAAATCTAGCCGGTTGAAACAGTAAAGCGTAATTTGTGTGACTAAAATGAATCTAATATTACATCATAAATATAAAAAATAATGAAAAATATGACCGCTTTACAATATAATTTACATAAAGTAAAATAATAAATTGGATCTTATACTCGTGCGGGTTTTAAATAGCCACGATTTACCGGTAATAAGTTTGTATGAAATCTTCAAGATGCTATCTTATTATAGCACCTCGTGCGAAAGAATATTCTGAGAAACTCACAAAATTCATACGAGAAATTATTGTCAATTGTATCGTGTCATAATAATTTAATTTTGACAATAAATTATTTACGTTCCTTTGCCGCATGTACCAAACTTTCAACGCGCAAAGATTATTATCTTTCAGATAATTTATCCGAAATGACATTTACGCTGCAACAAAGCATTTTCACTGAAATATTATTCAATTCTCGTATTTGTATTAAAAAAGTTTCTCAATATACGTTGTTATAAAAAGAATCCCCCAATCTTTAAAAGTGCAACTAAAGTTCAGGGTAATCTTTCTTGAAGTTGGCGCCTAATTTGGTTCTTTTATCCCCTATTTAATAAGCGTGAGCGAGTGATTATTCTAATATCTTTAATAGATATATATACAACATTATGTTGTATTAACTTTGTTTCTAAATAATTAATTTATACATACTACCGCGGTATGTAACGGTGAAGGAAAACATCGTGAGGAAATTGCATGTCTGAGAGTTCTCCATAATGTTCTCGAAGATATGTGAAGTCTGCCAACCCATTGGGCCAGCGTGGTGGACTATAGCCTAACTTTTCTCACACTGAGAAGAGGCCCGTGCTCAGCAGTGGGAAAGTTTAATACAGGGCTGATATTATTATACATACCACCGCTAGGAATCTAAAAACTAGATAGCCATTACAAGAACTTACAGGGGTACGTTTTTGTGTATGATAACTAGCAATGTAGGTATGTTATTCTAGCATGCGATTCTAGTATAAGTATTTTAAGCCTTTTTGAACTACATTTATAATGGTCATAAGATAAACAGACTAATGTTGAAAGTCACGAATCATAATATGGGGTCTTGGCTGGCTGGCTGGCCTTAAAAACTTAGGCCAGTAGTCAAAATGTGCTAAGTCAAAATAAAGATATTTGTTTTATTCTACTGAAGTAACTTTCAAGTAGACTTAAACTTTAAATTACATACTACTCCTACGTTGTCTACCCTGCAAACTATGCAACTTTTTTCTACCCGCGCAATGCACCTTAGATCACCCATATTAGAAGCATAGCAGCGCCTGGGATCTTCAAAAAAAGGTTGGCGAAATACGGCAGTATCACCTCTCCAACCAATTTTCGTGCCGATGATATACGTTCGTACAAATATTAAAAAACTATTACCCGGAAATCGCGGCTAGGACCAAACAATTACATTTTTGTTAATATTTTCACAAATAACGAAACACTGAAATCATTCACAGAGGCAATGTATACTTGATTTTTCTATATAGACGTTGAGAGAAAACCGTTTGTTGTTTTACCAATTCACCTATACGACAGGCCTTTGTTATTTCTCAATCGATCAAAAAAACATCACTATAAATAAAAAGTATTGTAAAACATACTGACACGTATATTTTAGTTATGAAGTCGATGGTGAAAACAATGTGTGCTGCAAATTAACCGAACGCTACAGAAAGCTATATTTTACAATAATAAATGTATGCCTCCGGCGTACGATATATGTATTTTTACACGCCTCTCATTGCTGCCACAATGTAAAGTAATAAGAAGAGCCATCGTGAAGACTCCAACAAAATACATGTACCGACCCAAATTATAAGAAACCTGCCTAGTTATAAATTAGGGAGTTAAAAGTTTGCATTCAACTAATCCGACAAACAGAATGAATGCCAATTAATTGATTAAGATGAAAAAGCAATTATTAAAAATAATCTAATCAGGTTTTAAGTCTCATCATAATTCAGCTTTTAAAAAACGAATCTAATATAGCTCCATCTTTAGATAGCAATTGAAACAAGTTCGCAATATAGGGTCTCCTATAACGTTGGTTATGACTTTTAAGATAATAGTCACTAGTCATCAATATTGACTGCAATAATGGCGTAGCCATTTAAGTGGTCGTCTCACCATTTCCATTACGCGAAGTGTTGTGGGTTCGATCCCTTTAAGGGACAAACATTTGTGTAATCCCAAATAGTTGCTCCAAGTCTGGGTATTCGTTGCGTCCGTTGTTTAAATGCTTGTATAATCCCCGACGACACAGGCTTTATTCCTAAAGCGGGAGATATCATTCAAAAGAAAAAAGAAATACTCTCCACAAATAAACAATTTGAAACACTTCCTGAATCTAACCCACTGTTCAACCCTACACTGTGTAGTGTACCGAGCGCTAAAAAGATTTATATATCCTTAGCGTTTATTAGCTGATATATTTATCACAAATACTCTGAGATATTGCCTCAGTTACCCTCTCAGATGGAGTGTGCACAAAAAATTGTCTAAATATCGTAAATCATATGTAGGTGGCTAGTACGCAATTTAGCTAATAGGCTGATGAGAATATGTTGCTAAGATATAATGCTATATATCTTTATTGGACGTACTACTGATTATTGTTCAAGGAAATCTATGTGTTAAGATGAATATCAGATACATTATGTACTAATACATTATATTGCTCGTAAGAGATTTTGTTTAACTGCTCAGAGCACAGAATACGGAACTGTGGCCAAAACTTAGCGTGTACAGAACAAGAGTTCTATGGTGGGCATAAACGTGCAGAAATAGGTGTAATTCTCTTAGTTTTAAAGACGTTACCTAACGAATAAAACCACTTAATTCTCCTATAGTATAATTTGTGTAAAAATTCAGTGCAAATAAAAGCTTATGAAGTATGTAGGTATTGAGTACTTTTAAGGTTTATTAAGGTATACCTATATATAACACTTTTAAATATATAATAAGATACTTTTAATGTTATAGTCTTAAAAGATTCCGAAAGTTTTATATAGACCACGTATTGGAATGCAAGTTACCGAGGCATTAGATGTTTGTAATTCCATAGGCATCAACAACTAACACAAAATCCACAGTAACCACAGCGCTTCCTGTTGCTTAAAACAATCGTACGCCGTTGGTATACAACTATATGCCTTGGCCCATGATTTTCACCAACGGTCTTCTATCAGGTTGTTTCAATTGTGAGCGTTAAGATTGTATGTATGTGGAGAATTTATTGTTTGCCAACCTTCATTAGTCGATCAGACATATCAAGAAGAAGGATGTTGTCATCAAGATGAGTTCTCAGGACAAACTATAATCTACATTGCTTAATCTTAGCCAAAATGCTTTTTGATCAACCACAAACCGGGTTCGAACCCGAGACCCTCTGCATTGCAGTCTGTTGGTCTCCCCACTGAGCTATCGCTACTCTTACCATATTAAGACATAATGATAAAACTTTGTAACTGGACATCTCTCCTCATGTCATCTGGTATCCGGACCATGGTTAACCCGCTAGTAAGCCATGTGTTTGTCAAATAAATTAATGTCGTACGAAATATAAACCAAAACATGACATCTGTTTAAAGAACATCAAATTTAACATATGATTAATTATTTATCATAAACTCTTCATAAACAAACAGCGTACAAGATTGATTGCGATGATTGTTAAAACTATGACTAGTTCCACTAACCATGAACTACAAAAGAATTCGCTTTGAATTAAGACACAAAAAACGTAATGTCAAAACAAATTATTATTACAACAAATTCCCGCAATTATCCTACTATTTAGATATTAATGTAATTTTTCATACAATTTCTTTTGACATATATTCAGTACATCAAAATAAAATTACGAACAATATTTTCATATATTAATTATGCAATATACTTCAAACGTAGCTCAAAGTCTAAAGCAATATCGCGTAGCCGACATTCTGGCCATAAAATTATAAAAATATTCAATAAAATACATTACAAACTTATGATTGAATTAACTAGACACAGTGCGTCTTTGGATGATCTTGAATAATATTGTAAAACCAACAAGTTTTCTGTTAGTTTGTAATTTTTTTATACTAAAATAACGGCACGGGTTTCAAATGTCTCCTGTAATATAATGTTTCAAACGTATCTGACTTACCTGCCAGATTACTTTTGATTTCAAATAACGCAACCGTTATATGGCAAATGCCGTACGAAATACAGATACCTTCAGAGGAAAGGGGGACTTCTGAATGTATCAATATTCGTTCACTCGTTTTGAATGGAGCCATGAAGCTAATGGAGCCAAGTCTAGCACCACATCTTTCTTTAGTAATCGACCACGGCTACCTAAATAGTATTAGATATATACATCTGTCAACTACATTTTAATCAATTACAAGGCTATATAAACAACTAAATACTTACATACAATAGCCAAGCAAATAGTATCACTCAGCAACCTATAATTATTTATTAAGGTAATAATAATTTACATTACACTATTCAAATAAACTAAAGAGCATAACATATCAGATCTAACAGTTGACGCTAGAGATAATTTTAATTTCTCAATAAAATAATGCACCAATACTCATAATATTCGTAACGACCCAAATATTCAAAGGAGCAAACCCGCAGTCAAACAGAAGTAAGTAATAATTCACAGCAAAAATGTGTCGCCCATGCCAACTGCAATGTCATCGTAATGAAAATATTTGTTTCACGTAATAGTAAACAGACATAACATAGATGCTATTAAAAGCTTAGCACAAACGATGGTATGTGGCTATAAGGTGTTTTGTACGTAAAACTTTAAAAATGTCTGGTTTTGAAATTAAACAACTTTATACGGATTTTATTACTTTTGTTGCTTTTCAGCCCCGTGAACATGGCTGCTGAAAAGCAACCGAAACGTCGTGGAAAGTGTAAAATTAAATCTAAAAAGTTGTTATAATTTAAATAGCTTATATATAAGTAAACAATAACTAGTACAAGTGTTTAACAATGTAGTTTGAAGTTTTAAAATTATGTTATAATAGTGATTTATAAAAAAAATATAAATAACCAACGCAATAAAATCCATATAAAGTTGTTAAATTTCAATATATAACTTTCGCGTAAATGTAAGAGAATGTAATGTCTGGTTTGTTAATGTGTTAGGATTACAACAAAGACGATTGATACTAGTAGATCAATCAATTGTTGTGAAGGCCCTTTTTTCTTCTATTGATGTAATTTTTCCTTCTTTCTTTAGTACCTACATATTTCTTAATTTTCTTGTTCTGTCTTTCACCCTTTCTTTAGCTTTCTTTCTATTTGACATTCTAGTATACATACATTACATATATAATTTCAACTTTGGTTTTGGCCAGTCGCTGGCTGTTCTATAACAAAATTTATGTGTGCCATAATTTTTCACATCCTCGTACAAATTGGGTGGAAAATGCTGATATCCACACGACAATTTAAAGTGTCTTGATATCATTATTTACCTGCCACAAGATCGGTCAATTTGTACTTGATATATTACGAACCCTTAAAAATTATGTTCTATATAATAGGCATAGTGATAAATTGTTACAAATGAAAGAGATTTTTTTGCAATGATCTGGTTCATATACTTTAGTATATATGTTTTAATCAATCAGTTATTTCTGCGTAACCCCACGCTTTTCTCTGTCTAAATATTGCATGATAAGATCACCTAATTATGGTGATTTGACATTGAATTATGTTATTATACTGTAAAATATGTGTGGTCTATTTCAATATTTAGCATTGAAATGTATAACATAATATTAAAAGTAAACATTTTGATAAAAAGACCGCTATGTCACCTAATCGGAATCAAAACAATATTATTCACATTATGAAGCTTACTAGCAACTGCACCTGTCATCTCTAGTATTAGAAATTTAGTTCAGAATTCAAAATAAATATTCGTCATATTTTCCTTATTCTTTGAGATTCGGAATGGAAGCGTTCTTGCTAACAAAGTCAGGGTCACCTGCTTCGGATACCGCAATGTACGACGACGACTTTATTAGGAAGTTTAATTCAAATACCTAACTTATATAAAGCGTAGTAGAAGAAAAATAAAGAACAAAGTGGACTTATTTTAGGGTCGTAAGTGCAGCACGTAGGTATTTATTGCTCTTAATGGCAGTCAAGCTTGTAGCCCACGTAATGGTGACGT
Organism: Catocala sponsa; assembly: GCA_963564715.1. Classification (NCBI taxonomy): domain Eukaryota; kingdom Metazoa; phylum Arthropoda; class Insecta; order Lepidoptera; family Erebidae; genus Catocala; species Catocala sponsa. The sequence continues at coordinate 7,736,126 of OY751334.1, forward strand.
CACTCATACACATGTCTGTGCCTCGATTGTGAAACAAATGCCAAGGACATTAGATCAGATTACCCCCACAATTATAACCAAGCCGCAGCCTGTCGTAAAGCAAGGAAAACGGCTATTCCGCCTTTAAGTCGCAAAACAAATTTGAATGACGACTTACTTACATATCGTGTCGATGGCAACACATTTTATATAATTATGGACGAGTTTTCGGCAACGCGGATTGCATTTGGTTTAGCCTGGTACAGGTCATCCAGTGTGCATGATTCTGGGCTCACGGGGCACGACAACAGATGACCCATTGTCTGTAGTAATACCTACGCCGCAGTCACATGCATTCGCACTTGTGTCTATATGACGACTGAATATTAATAGTAACATAGCCTTGTATAAAAGCTGTCATAATGCTGAGTACGACCCTATTTTTAGTAAGAAAAAGGTAAGGCCATAGTCCACCACGCTGGCCCATTGCGGGTGGACTAATGATAATATCATCCCGCTAAGGCCAAACATCTATTAAAAATGCCCAATAATTAGGACAAAATATGTCACATCTATCTATACTTACTGCATATAGCAACCGGACAGGATAGCTTTATATATTGGTATTGTACATAATAATATATAATATAAAGCACGAGGTAAATCACGAAAATGAAGCTACGGATAGCTGTTTTACAATACCAATTCTAAACAGACAAAAAGCTCCTCTGTAATGCAACAATAATAAAGAAAATCCCACATTCTTGTCGTACAAAATAAAATTGGCAACGTGAAGCAGGTATAATAAATTATTAGTCGATGTTTACCTTTGGGGACCACCTATTTTAGCACTGTAGTGTAACGCCGCATTCCGACACGGCTAGCTGGTCACTTTGTTCAAGAAATTATAAATAAGAACTTTAGAATATAGCGTTATGAAATGGTGTGAGAAGTTTATGATTGAGGCTACCACGTGTGCTGTTAGGCTTTTTCACAATAATTGGCATAGGTTTCCGATCAGAATGTGAAGGATTAGGCTTAGTCCATCACACTGATCCGTAGTGGACTGATAGATTTCAAAGTTCTCAAGGACATTATAAAAAATCTCTCAGATATACATATTTCCTTACGTTATTGTCTTTCGCCATTTAAGCAAGCGATAATGCATAATGTGAACTACCTACATGCGATAGAAAAACTCATAGTTACCCCGATTTTATAGCGTTGGTCCTCAATACAGTTGCTGATGATCGGGAAAACTCCAATAACAAACAAAATAAATATCACATTACAAGGAAACCTACTCACACAAAACTCATTACGTAATTGTAAAGTTTAACGTTTCAACTACCAAAAAACATGATTAATTCACATCAGCACAACCATATGCATGTAATGCAGCACTCAGGTCGCGATGAGCGCGATTATCAAAATTATAATGTACAGGATGCATTTGTTCCTTTCATTATATTATAAGTATTAGTGAGCATTAGGCAAGAGTTTACGAAATGCAGCTGTAAAATTTCTAAGGAACCTATAAGTATACTATGAATTAATGTAAATGATAAATTTTCGGCTCTATTGTTAGTACTGTTAGTACCATGAAATACAAGAAGTAACGCTTTGATTATCCTAAGCCCTACAGTGAAGTAATCTGAATAACAGAGTAATGTTGCACTGTATGCATTATTGCCCAACCGTGCATACATATCATAACAATAGAAAATCTGAAAGAAACATTAGCTTGCGAATGTTCCTTTCAGATTTTGTCTTACAAAAATATATCCTACGACAGCACCCCATAGTCATGAATAAGGGAAAATAATGAACCAGCGTTCAAGGTGCGGTATATAAACCTAGATCGCTGGTGTCACAGAATAGAGAAGCTGGTGTAATTGATTAAACGAATCCACACGCTAGTAATGTTTCCTTAAACCAATAGCGCAGACACCTATCAAAAAAAGGATTCAAATTTTTATGATAGGTTTATAAGTAAGACTGGATATGTTTAGAAATAAAAAAATCTGCTATGATGGCAAACAGACACGAATGGAACGCACATATTGATTATGTTGACTCCAAATAATTTACAACTAGATTAGGGAATCGCAGCACCAGTCAGCTTGTGACCACGGCCGGTGTAACCTGGTCGAAACGTCAAGCCTATAAAAGGTAAACATTATGCATGATCGCGTTAATACCCGTTATCTATTATATATATATCATGCAACGCGAAAGTTTAAAAGTTATTATAAGTTAGGGAAATTACGGATATTCCCATAGATTCGTTTCACTAATCGCAACCTTAGTAATTTAAGCATAAACTATTGCCGGATTAAGCTTCGCTGAAAAACCATCACATCCAAAAATAAATCGATTTCTATTAATTCCATAGACTAAAATATCTCAGTTTTAAGAATAAAAGCACCTCATAGAGCTGTATAAATGTAGTAGCATTAGTTCTCGCGTCTATAACCATTAGTTATGTTACACGCGGCCATTTTATCATCCATACTTCATCTTCACGCTATTAAAAATAAACTAGATGAAAAATTATGAGGAGTTTGTTTGTAAAAGTTGATAGGAAAGATTTTTGTAGAGGCTCAGGACTATGTAAGTAAATACAGTTATAGTTTGATTAAGAGAACAGGTGAGTGTACTTGTTTTCTTAATCAAATGTTAATAGCTTAATCTTCGCTTCACCCTAACCCGGCGCTACCAAACCTTATGTTGCTTATAAACACCAGTATTTCAAAAACTTTTTAGAAAAGAGATGACGACTGTGCAGTCAGAAGTGGAACGAGCAGTCGTTGTCTTTTTTAATTCTGCAAAAAATATGTGAAAATTTACAACGTGCGAGGTAATACTTCAAACATTGCTACGGAAACTGTTTAGTTTTAGAAAGTAGGTAGTCAGTAGGTAGAGTACAAGCATAAAACATATTATGACAAGAATATACTCGGATCGGAATCGGAACTCGCTATCGGAATTACTCAAGCAAAACTTGACGGTCAGTAAATAATGCCATCAGCTCTATAACATATTGATGCTTCCAGCCCAAGCGCATGCCTCGCGCTCTGCTAACTCTCGAAAACAGAAGTTTCTGTGCCTCCACTGCAAAGATCTATTAATACTACCTATTGGTTAAGCCAACGTCTTTACGGTTAAGTACAAGATTTTGTAGCTGTGAGGTTTTATGCGGTGGCAGAACTTTGCCAGTCAGACTACGCCAGTTTCAGCGCAATCACATATTTAAACATAGAACACATTATATGTTTAAATATGTGATTTTCACTGCTCTACCCTTTAAAATGTAGTGTATTTTTATTCGAAGACACCCTGTAACAGTTCCATCGCTCACCTCAAAAAGCGAATTAGCAACATCGCGCACTACAGAGGTTCTTTCATGCGCGTCCGGTGGTGTGGGACGGACGGATGCGCGCATCCTGACACCGACACCCCGACTTGTATTACGTTCACCTACAACGTTAATCTTTGGATATTAGATGGTTATTTTTGGGTTGCTATAACGTCGGTATGAATAATCAAAAGACATATGTGTTTCATCTTGTATGTTTCAAACAAATAAAATACGGTTAACCTAATTCTTATTATTACTGAGAGGCTAAGATTGTTGTTTCTTTCATCATAAGAAAAAACCACCGCGACCTTTCAGTAATAATTAGAATTAGATAATGCTTGTTTGCCCTTATAATGGATATTGTATGGATTATAAAAGACCTTTTAACTTAAAAAATGCATATTTAAAAACATATCTCGATCATAAGTACCTATTGCTAGCAATAAACTAGAAAGAGAGGCCATTTAAAAAAATACGTTTATTCATATAGATCACAAATAAAATTTAAGAATGTCAAAGTTGTATTTGAAAAGCGGCGGTAGCCCAATGGATCAGGTATTGGACTTGCGATCGAGAGGTCGCGGGTTCGAATCCCACCGGTTGCACTACTGACGTGCAACAAGCATTCTTATTTAGTTGGAGGGGTTAACAAGAATTCTAGTAATTTCAAACCCAAATTGCTAGTAATCTTTATATAAAAAAACGAAAGTTACTAATGTCAATTACTTGTCGCCGTGTTCAGCAAAGTAAGATTGTAGAACCTATAAGAAGAAGAGGTGAGAAATATACGATCACTTTTTTTGATCGCCAAGTTTACGATATTATTTATTTTACAAATCGGATCTGTAACGAGTTGCCCCACTTCCAAAACATAATATATTCAAGCAGCAAAATAAAATATGCAATTAGTCTTTAATAGTTGTGCATAGAATGTTGAGATAGTAGCAACCGTATACACAGAATAATAATGACACGCGACCACATTGCAGTCTAAGGTGCAAACTAGACTGATATGATTTGTAACAAATTATTTGCCTGAAATCAAGACACCCGAGTTTGGTTTTGTGTTGATCCAGTCACTACAAGTAGCTGATAGCTGGCTGGCCCATACGTCGTATTCGTGAACGAGTTTGCAAATACGATGTATGGGCCAGTTATCGGCCCCTTCGCCATATAAAATGTGGGTACCTATAAACGGCCGAAAAATAAACAGAAACACATGGTTACATTTAAAATACTACTAATCTTTTACCTGTATCTTCCGTACCAACATTTATTAATGTGAATAACACATTTAATGTTGTTCTACAAAACGCATTACATTTTCTAATAATATATTGTAACTAGTTTAAAATTGAATGTGCACAGCCCCACACAATACCTAGATATCTTGTTTATTTACGCCTCTGTTCTCTTTTGCGACTGCGCGTATTCTTAAGCCTTAGTCGTGCGATTAAAGCAGCCAATTTAACAACTTTTGTCGGCCTCGATGGCGTAGTGGTTAGTATAACCGACTGCCACGCCTGAGGTCGCGGGTTCGATTCCCGCACAAGTCAAACATTTGTGTGCATGAACATGGGTGTTTGTCTTGGTCTGGGTGTTTCTATGTATAATATGTATGTATTTACAAAAAAAACAGTATATATGTATATTTATCCATTGTCTAGTACCCATAGTATGTACAAGCTCTGCTTAGTTTGGGTTAGATGGTGTTATGTGTATGTGATAGAATATTATTATTATTATTATTATATTTTCTTTTACCACTTTTCATAATTAATTAATATAAAAATTCAAATATTTAAATTAGCTGCTAACACACGACTAAGGCTTGCATGTCTTAGCATAAATAAGTCATAGGTAAAAGGTTATTAGTATTTTTTAATAATACCCTGCATATTGATATATACTTACTACAGTTAATATGTTAATATCCAGCGAGAGTCCTGGTACCCAAAACTCAAGTTAACTCTTACCTTGGGTACAAGTATTTCAATAAATGTAACATATTGAACATTGTACCCATATTCGCAAATAAATGATGATTTGATTTGATTTGATTTTTATTAATATTTCATTCAATTAATATTGACCACGCTTAATATTAAGTGTAAACGATCTTAAATAGTAATAATCATTTAATCTTTCCGTTAATACATACAATGGTTTAAGTATTAATGTAATATGGCTGTAAAGTAGTACGCCTCTGCTTACCCTTCGGAGATCTAGATCCCCCAACAGCAGCGGGAGCCTAGTGGAAGACCGTCTGACTGCCACGCAGAGGTCTCGAGTTCAATCCCAAGGCAAGCATCCTTGACTATTCATTTAGTGCGTATTAAATAGTTAATTTTCGCTCGCTTTAAAGGTGAAGGTGAGGAAATCTGAATGTCTGGGAGTTCTCCATAACTTTTTCAAGGATGTGTAGTCGGCCAACCCGCACTGGTGCAACTTGATGGACTATGGCCTAATCTCATACTGAGAAGAAGCCAGTCGCCAACAGTGGGACAGTATATATGCAGGTCTGATATTATTATAAGCGATATCAAAGATTTGGGTGATAGGTATGCATAGTTTTACGCCTTCCCGTAAAACTATGTATGTTGTTCTTGTAATAAACATCATCATTTATAACAAAACGTATAAATACATAGTACAAACGATGAGTCAGTCGGATGTCGAACCGAATACGGCGCAAATAGCTGATAGCTAATATTAACTGTGGACACCTCACTATCCCCACGTGTACGTGCACCGGATAGACTAGTCAGTGTAAATAATGTTTTATTGACGACATACATATGTATAGTTATTATGTCAATGAATTACCAAAGGTAGGAAGACATGTACCACACCTCCCATGATGGCATGCAGTTATTGTAGCTATTAGGTACGACTAATACATACGACTACGACTAACACATCTACTAAGATGTATTAGTCGCACATTGTCAACAGAAGAAAGAACTGCTATCACGGTAGACAGCTGTTTGGTTGTGTGTACCCTTGCCATTCCCGACATCCATGAGCGGCGGTTGACACTTACCATCAGGGGAGCCGCTAGTTCGTCTGCCACTATGTGCAATAAAACAATTGGGAAAAGGAATTCAAGGTGAGATAAAATGAAAGAAATAGGCAGATGAGATAAGCCTCCGTATCTCGTGCTCAATACGTTTATAAAGACCCACTCGTAAAATTATTTAGAAATCAAACATTTGCAATCAATGTGAGAATCGAACCCAAAATTCTAGTCAGAGTCAGTAAAAATTGTAAAAGGTTGCGTGCAATCCTAATATTATAAATGCTAATGTGAGTTTGTTTGCTACGTGTTAAACACCTTAGCCACTAGACTAACCATCATGTAATTTCGCATACACCTTGTCAGGAGTACAGAATACGTGATAGGGTACTCCAGGCAAAGAAATTTATAGACATCTAGATTAACGCGAGCGAAGTTGAGTGCAAAATCTAGTTTAATATAAAAACACACTTCACATACACGAATACAATAAAACGAAATACAACTACCTACATATTTTTATAAGTAAATACCACCTATCTTACTCATGTGCATAACTATTAAAGAGCAAAGAAAACGCAGCGATATATTTTCTCTCTCCACCTGAACATTGGCAGTATCACCGGTTAGTGATGAAGCTATTCTGAAAGCCGAGGTATAGTTAGCAACAATACAATATTGACGTAGATAGTTAAGCTGACGAGTGGACAGGCGAGGTGCAGAAATGAGTGCACGTCATTCACAGCGAGCGGAACTAATCGTATCGACGCGTCCTAGTTATTGTACATACGAGTTTTATCACGGCATGGACTGTTTTACTCTGCCGACATTCAACCTCGATCGAGTTCCATCGTTCACTTAATTTCATAAAGAAGTAAGAAAGAAAGAAGCATATTTTATATTTTACTGGCTTTTGCCCGCGGCTTCGCTCGCGTTAATTTAGAATTTCACAATCAATTCGGGTCGTACTCTGCTTGTAATAATATAATTCAATCATGATTCAAAAGACACGTGGCGCCATCTATTATCATAAGAACGTTATTGTTATTTTCCTCGGGAACAGTAATTTTTTTCGGGATGAAAGGTAGCCTATGTCCGTTTCTGTACATCTGACAACGTATATGCAAAATTTCAGGATGATCGGTTCAGTGGTTTAGGCGTGAAAAGGTAACAAACAAACAAACAAACTCATTTTCGCTTTTATAATATTAGTTAGGATTACGATTAGGATTAGGAAGTTAGGATTAGGATTAACCACAAAACCATAGGAAGTCTATTATATACCTACCATATGTGTCTAATTAGACATAGGATTAGTTAATTTACTAGTTAATGCCTAGCGGGCCTCTTTTTATTGTTCGGTTGTCTTTTGTCAATGACGTTTGCAGGCTTGCGTACCTACCTACTATGACTTCCTAAAGTTTAATTGCAATATACGGTATAGGTATAGTTATGTTATCAATAATCGGAGGCTTATATTTGTATTTGAATATAGTTAGCTTATAATCCTAATCCTAACTAATATTATAAATGCGAAAATGAGTTTGTTTGTTTGTTTGTTACGCTTTCACGCCTTAACTACTCAACTGATCAACATGAAATTTTGCATATATATTGTCAGGGGTACGGAATAGGACATAGGGTACCTTTCATCCAGAAAAAATAACTGTTGCAAACCCAACCTAACCTAACCTACATTTACGCGAGCGAAGCCGCGGGTGAAAACTAGTAATTGTATATTAACAAATACAATTATTATATTATTATATTACAAAAATATTTATATATTTAACTTTAGGTACCTTTGGAATTTTACGCAGTCGTGGCACTGCATAGGTACGTAAAACGTGTTTAGCCACTGATATAACCTATCATCTTTTCGAGTTTAATTTTGCTTTACTACTAACTTTTGTAAACACAGCATAATATATACAGGTTTATAATCATATAATAATATAATTATATAACTAGGAATGCGTATATGTATTGGCATACATATGTAATATAAGTAGCATAACATAGCTCTACCTAACTGCAGATCGACATAGTTCAAATACCTTTTACATCCTTTTATGAACGAAGTATAAATATCTAGAATTTTTACTTACTTAGCGAAACGCTGAAGGTTTGTTACAACGGGTACTTTTACACCGGTTTTCTATATAAGGAAGTACTATTTATTTATTTTAAGATATATCAACAATATACAGAATCGGTTTATATTAGAAAATAAAAAGTTATATAGGTATGTACCTATATCCATTTTAGATGTATACAACATTTTCTGTGCGGAATTAAAAAGAGTAAAATCTATACATAAATATACTTAATGCAAATAACGACGGCATTACTGAAAGACTCAAGAATATTACTCTCTAGCTGTCCCCCGTGGTTTCACTCATGTTTATCATAACTGCTCCGCTCTCGTTGCTCGTAGCGTGAAGTCGGCCTATGTAACTAAATAAAGTAGAATCAGATTTCTAACGATGAAAGAATTTTAAAATCGGTCTTGTAGTTTTTGAGTTTATTAATTATAAACAAAAATACAAATCGTCTCTTTTTATAATATTAGTGTAATTCTTTTTCACAAAGTTTTACTTGCCGCTGAATAACGAGCCATAATTACTATTCAAAGTTAAAAGTATACCTACACCTGTTATTTCTATTATGGTTATCCACCATACATTTCCAATAAACATTTAAAAATTCTCTCTTACTAATGACTGCACTCACCCACAAATAAAACCACATAATGATACGCCTGTTCAACGTTCTCTGTATAACCCCGATCTCTTATAAGACTTTAAAAGAATAAAGTTTCATTCTTAACTCAGAAAAAATCTAACAAGAAAAATCTACTTGGCACCGGTTCAAAACCTGCAGGTGAAATTTCACGCTTTTAACAGTGAGGCGTTGAATTTAAAATTGTCCCTAAAGAGAAGATTATGATATTATATTTAGACTAACAACGAGGCCACTAGAAATATAGTTAAAGTCATAAATATCAATATAAAGATATTTGATTTAGATTACGTACCTATTTATTGTAGGCTAATCATTCAATAAAAACTATTTAATAATTAATATAAATTCATAAGCCAAACATTAATAATTATAATTAATATGTTTAAATAAATAACAAAACTGTAAACAAAGCAGATTGAAAAATAAAACAAGCTTTTTACACGTGTTACCGCAAGGTTCGAGTTTAGTCATTCTACTTGACGCTAGATGGCGTTAGCAGTACTTTCAGTTTGCAAAATGTAAATAGGTAACCTACTCTTTTGTGAATCGATCTTTGACTTGGAAAATATTATTAATTGCTATATACACTCAATATACTGTATACAAGTATTGTTTACACCGGTCTTACACAACATTGTGGCATTTCTAAGGATTGACATTCAAGTACCTACCTATTAGAAAAGGCCATACGTGTTGGTACATTGTTTTAAATGTAATATTGCAACTGATGTTAAATTACGCGGAAAGTACGGTTGATAGCACCGGTACATTAGCCTAGTCTGATTCATATCCGCGTTGATGATAAGCTTTGTGTAGGTACTTTGTTACTACTGAATTATAATGAATCATCGTTGTTTAGTTTAATAGGTGGCGGTAGGAACTTTGTAGATAGTCTCTCTTTTTTGAGGCACGTCTTTGTGAGGAGACTTGACACCATTGAAACGATTCAGCAATTCTACTTGCCATATTATACATTATAAAAGGTCGATTCTAATAATTTTGTTTTGCATTGCACTACCAAGCAGAGCTTGACAAGATCCTAAGAAATTACTATTATGAGCAAAGAGACCACCTTTCATGTTGTCTTTTATATGTTTTATTTATCTTGTAATCACCAAATTTTCTATGACGCACGTCAAATAACGTGAAAGTGTAACAAACAAACATAAAAAATCACATTCGGATTTTTAATATTAATTAAGATTATTTAATTAAATAAATAATTAAATAATTAAGTAAGTATGTTCTGTGTGTCACTTATGCAATCGAACGATTGAGCCTGTATAATTATGAGTGATATATTATGATTATGAGTTCGAGACACATTTACTTGAAAGGCTAAGTACCTAGTCTTAGCATGAACAATTTTCAATAGGTAAAATATAATGTATTTCTTGAGTCCTAGTGTACTGCCGGACAATATTAGTCATAACTATTTAATAATAATAATTTTATGTAAAGTATTACCTAAACCTGTTTATATCTATATTAGATAAAGCCAGTGTTACTGAGCTATGACGTAATAGTTTGTAATTTCGTAGTATTGGCCGTAGTTTTCTACTCAGTACTATATATAGGTATAATGACAGCACATGCGCTTTTAGCCAAGCAAAAATAAATATGTGAAAATTGATAGAACTACGTACAGTGCATCAACAACGGCATGGTTAAAAATTAAAGTACAGCTTCAACCATGTGCATATATAAGTATATAGTCTCAAGCCTTTTCCCGGCGGGTAGGCAGAGATCACAGTCTCCGACTTGATGATCCTGACAAATCTCTCTTGCTTGATTCATTATCTTCATGCACGCTTATTCGTTAAGGGTTCTCTTAACCCGACCTTTCTCTTGGCATCACATCATTACGTACGTATAGTTGGATTAAATAGCCCAACTTTAATTAAACACTTACCAAAACCACGATAGTTCAACTGTCAATTATCATACTTGCGATTAAATTATAGTGGATTAGAATGCCACAAATGTAATTTTATCCTATTAGAAAAGTCATTAAAGATTTATTGAAATTAAACTACTATATACGGATTTTATCACGTTGTTTATTTGACACTTACATAATTTAGAAACTGTTACATTACTATTACTATTAAACTTTACTAATTATTAAGCTAATTAAATTATTGAAACTATTAAAACTATATAAATATATAGTAGTTTAATTTCAATTAATAACATTATGCGTAAACAGAAGACAATATCATCAAAGATTTGTTAATAGGTATATGTAGGTCGTCATAATCGGTAGGCAGGCTACCGATTGTACAATACTATAATAAATATTGTGCGATACAGCGCAGAAACAACAAAGCTAAAATATAAAAAAAAGGATCTTACACATCTACATATTATAATATCTACACATATTTTGTAGGCAGAAGTACCTACCTATAATAATTACACATTTTACCAATTTCGCTGCATTATTTTTTTATAAATTGCTCCCGCCCTATAAATTCTGTGTCGCAGGATACTTTACAAAAGTCAAAACATCGGACACAAAGCACACCCTAACTCGGAACCACTTGTGACTCACACAATTTTTTGTCCCGTGTGGGGATCGAACCCACAACACTTGGCACAGTGGCAACGGCGAGGCGACCACATAAATCACTACGCCATACGTGCCATCGATATTATGCCTTCATATTTGATGACGACTGAGAATTGCCAATTACATAACACCAATAACACTGCTAGACCTAAGTATTCAAAGTGAGACCTCTCTTTTATACGTAAGCATACATAAGTACTTATACTACAGGTCCAACAAATCTATTAATATACAACTATTTGATTGTATAGCGAAATAATGAATGAATAATACCCAGAATTTAATGTGAACACTCATATCATGCAACATAAGACGCAGAAAACAATAACTAAAATTATTATTTGAAGTATTTCTACATAAAATTCCCTGTTATAAGGTAAACTTGTAGATAATACCCAAGATTCTGAGAACACCCACATCATACCTTCTCAATCGGTAATTATTCCCTTCTTAGAAACACAACACATGTGCCTGAACAAAGGTCGCTTTTTATAAGCTTTTTGTGTTCACCTACACAAGCTTTCAACGAAATATCAACCTTATTTCCACCATATTAAGTCAAATTTGAAACGACTCTACAAGAAATTATCATAACAAAATTTGACACAATATTGAACCTTATGCCATAGTCTTAAGAGATTTGTCGAAAGGTAAAGGTTTGAGTTATTACCTGAGCAAGGTGGGGCCACATGTGGGCGGTTGTTCGGCGGTCCCTTTTGACCTGGAATTGTAAAAAAATATCGTATTTGATAACATTTTGGGATCTTAAAAGCCGAGTCGAGGTCGGCAGACGTGTAAAATGATACGTTCATAATTAAATAAATGTGGGAAAATAACTTTGTGTTTCTGCATGACTAATGTAGCGCCGTCATTTCTTTGATATTATTCATATATACATATATTTTAACAGTAATTTCTCAGTACGATAGCAGTGAATTAGACTTCACTAGGCACAATCCAGAGAAACCTTGTTTGATACGTTCACTTCAGTATGTCTGTACGCTCGATGCTTTACACTACTCGTAACTTGGCCTTTATTAAGAACTAGCTTTTATGCCTGGCTCTGCTCGCTCGAGAACAGTACTTTTATCTAAATGAAAGGTACCCTGTCTTTTTTAGTACCTCTCACGACGTGTATGTGAAATTTCATAATGATCGTTTGAGTAGTTAAGGCGTGAAAGCGTAACAAACAAACAATCGCACAATTGTATTTATAATATTAAGTTTATTCTTTTTATTTGATTAGAATATTTCGACAAAGAGTAATTTACTTGTTCTATGTATACTTTTTATAACTAAGGTTGTAAGCATACTGTCCAATACTGATCTGCACCAAACTAGTACTTAATCAACATTAAACACTAAATATGGCGAAGGCAATGCTGACTCTATAATAAAAGTAGTCATATTCTAATCGTCAAGAACCAGCGATAGCCCTGCTTAAGGCCTGGAAATCCAATGTATTGAAGAAATACAATACAGGAATATTGCCTGCAATTGAAAAGAATTGCATCGATAGTCTTATTAAGAGAACGTTGAGCTGCCATGCAGAGGTCTCGATCTTGAGCTCCCAGCGCGTCCCTTTTGGAAGCTTAGTGAACATTCTATACTTCGCTTTTTCATAATGTTCTCGCTAGTAAGTGTAAAGTGTGTCAACTCTTTACATATTTTCGGGAGCACCAGGCTAGCGTGTAGTAGCTAGCACTAGTGAACTATGGTCTACTGTACTGGAAAAATGAAAGAACTTGTTTGCTGGTATAAAAAACTTCATTTTTAATAGATAAATCTGGTCACAACCAATCAACTTAACCTATCCTTAGTAAATATATTTTTTTATATTGAGATAGCTAGCAAAGCATCTTTGACAGTAATTTGACTTTACGGATGGCGTAGTGGTTTAAGTTATCGCCTCGTCACTGCTTCTGCGCCGAGTGTTGGGGTTCGGATCTTACACGGAGCAAAACTTTTGTATGATCCACAAATGGTTGTTCTGATGTTCTGGTCTGAATGTTCTTTGTGAAGTGTGTCAAAAAAGAAAAAGAAAAGAAAACGTAATCATTCAAATAAATAAGTTTTTTTTTGTATTTATTTCTTTTTTTATTATAACTACACCTTTCATACACGCCTAACTTGGCTTAGCTGAAGGCATTAATAAGAATAATATAAATAATATGCAATCATAATTACTAGTAACTTCTCAATAAACATGTTGTTAGTTTTCTTGAGGTCGAACGCAGTCATGTATTCATTTAATTTTATTATTACAAAACTTTATTAGTTGTGAAAAACATTTAGTAGCTCTAGATATATAAATTATCTTCATTATATTCATAACATACGTAACAAACACCAATTATAATCCGTAGATGTGCATCAGTGCGAGGTAGAGTCGACGCTACATCTGATAAGAGCTGACCCTAGACCCCACTTCCTTGGAACTGAGCCTTATCTGTAGGTAACGCTACTCGTGGACACTAGATGTGCGCAGTAGGAAATATCTCAACAGATGTGTTTGTTTATTGGCCGACATATTTTTTGGAGAAATAGCAATTTATGACGACGTATACTGTGACAATTCAAAACTTAATTGTGATGATATTATTGTTACTATTCGACTGTCTTGTCAATACATGTGGAATGTTTGTATTTGAATATTATTATTTAACAATGCAATGGTTCTAATGGTCATCTATTTATTGGTAACTAACCGAGTGTTTTGGATTTGGCTATTACATTCATACATTCTGTAAAACATTGTTGGTGTAGATAGGTATACCTCCCACAAATCGCTTTACTTTTAAGGTTCTTCGTTGTTTTAGATTTGTAAAGATCTACAAGGTTGTATGATGGTACCTATATAGACAAATAAAAACGTGCTAAAAATGAGGGTGGATGAAGTTTCTTCAGCCTTACCATTGGAGCCATCGCCGAACCAGTCCGGTTGTGACTATGGCCGGTGTAACCAGTATGCCAAGCACCCAAAGGTAATCAATATGGATAACCGCGTCAAATCTTTTAAAGGTTCGAACACATTTAATAGCTAATATTTTCTTTATATTATTATTGATGGAGGCCAGACACAGAGCCGCAGTACAAACTAGTATGTATAATATGTGCACGTTAGATATTACGATAACGTTAATTACGCATTACTCAGATTTAATGTTAAGTACTTATAATACTGCGCGTGTAGGTACTATTATCTATATTAATGCGTATTCAGGTTGAACACAAACAATATGTTGTTTGAATACCTATTTCAATGACTTCAATAATAAGATGTGGAAAATACATTCAGTTTCTGGGAAAATACAGCGTAAGAATTTGGAAGTATGATATTATATGTATTTCTTGTAGCGTTCTTGTCATAGGTGTATCGTTATTTAGTATATGTTAGAGAAACATTCGAGTCATTCAAATGTTTCAGAGCTGATTCGAATAATTTCGTATCGATAAAAGAGAAGACCATGTTAAAGTATTTTTTATTGAGTCGATTCTCTCTTCATTCATCAGCTGAATTTCTGCTCGATATTGGTACATATAGACTGCACATAATATGGTATAGTGATCCAAGTGGTCATCTTGCCATTGCTACTACAATGTGTTTCGTGGGTTTGGATTTCACACAAGACATAAATTTGTGTGATTATTTTGAATCACACAAAGGAGACCAAACACCTTGTATGGGACCCTGGCCTGGGCGTGAACAATATTATATTGTAATAATAATATCAATTTTGAGTAGCCTAAACTAAGTAGAAAACATTATTCTTTGAAGTTTAGTATCAAGTTCGTTATAATAAAATAAAACACATTTTTTTAAATAAATATTTATTTTCATGTGTCATCATCACCTTCATAAGTTATTAAAATATTTTCCAAAAACTGGGCTGGTGGAGTGACATTTTCATATCTTGTCCAGCTTAGGTACCATATTACAGACATTATGTGAGCACAGCAACCAACATTACTTCGGCCGACTATGCAGGTGCAGTAATACTGCCTTATTGCTTCCAGGCTGTGTGCTTTATTTTGATATAATATATAAATAAAATACGTCAATTTCATACTACTGGATGGTAACCAATATTTTTTATATATTGAAACAAAACTTTTAATATTTTACTTTGTTTATAAAACGATTGTCCACGTGCAAGCCGAATATGGACGGTCTCCTTTATGTCTTGAATCAAATCGTTGTTCTGAATCTGTGTGTCTTTGTGTCCGTTGATTGTAAAGGCCCTTGCGATACAGAAACTCTATCCAATGCAGGAGGCTTTTCTAAAATAAACAAATTTTTCCTTTAAAGTAGCGCTTCCCTTCAGTGTCGAAGCTAAAATATTACATCCATGTCACCATCCACGTTTCTGTTTCTGACGTAGGTGTATTAAAAATCCAATAAGTAAGCAGTAGGTAGGGCAGTAAGTCGGTTAACCTACAAAGGAAGTAGAGCGTCATCGGTGAAACTGGAGCAATAAAATAGGTTATCTAAGGACACGTTAAACTAAGCGTTTGTTTGCGTACACTGTTCCTACCGATACGAATGTATGTTTAGTTTTCCTTTACATTTTATTATTATATTTTGTTCAGTAGCTTGATTTCGCATTTACAGAGCAATAGCCGGTCTAGGTATAATTCTTGTGCCGGTACAAACATTCAAATAACGGACACAATGAACACTCGGAATCAGACTCGGAATAACCGTTTGTGGATCACACAAGTTTTTGTCCCGTGTGGGGAACAAGCCTACAACACTCGGCGCAGCGGTAGTAGCGAGGCAACCACACAATCCACTACGTCATCCGTGCCTTCATGCAATTGGTAATACTCACGACCGACCTCGGCTCGACCGGGGAAGGACTACCCTCTCACAGAATATCGACGTGAAATACCAGTATTCCTACTGTTGTATTTCGTTCGGTGAGTGAGAATGCCGGAGGCCCAATCACCCCGTTTCCCCCATCCCGCTCCTTCTCCTGCCCACTTCCTTTTCTAAAGGGTCGGCAACGCGCAAGTGATGCGTCTGAAGTCGCAGGCGTCCGTAGGCTACGGTAACCACTTACCATCAGGTGGGCCGTATGCTTGTTTGCCACTTTAGTTGTATAAAAAAAAATAAGGACTAAACACAATAACGCGTAGGTCGTAATAAAAATGTATTAATTTGAAAGAGCACCGGTGGTGCAGCGGCAATGAATGCTCTGCTCGTGCACACCAGACGCTTCGGATCTTCTCTCCGTTCTGGCAGTGTTGGATTTTCTGTGAAAGAATTCTCAGTAACAGAACGGCGTCTAATTCCAATAGACGTCAATAAGCTTGGCCACTATTACGTGGCACTTAGAAAACTTAATGAAATGTGAGTGTAATACACCCCTTCGGAAATATGGACATATGACATGACATATGACATGTACTATGTATGTAATTAGAAAACTTCTTGCAGCTATTGTTAAGACTGCGCCAAGCATAAGACAGATAATGATAGAGCTCGTGCGGCGCATATTCAAATCAGCGCGCGGCCGCCTCCGGCTTACTGGAACATATTGATATATTTTACATCGGTACATAGTTCATTAGCTGGAAAAAAAGTTCTCCAATGATAAATCTAGAACTATGGCAGGCATTGGACTATATAACTTACTAGCTTTTGCTTGCGGTTTCGCTCGCGTAAAAGTAGGTTAGGTTATACTAGTAACCATACTTTTTATAAAATAAGGTATAGCCTATGTTACTCGGAGATAATAAAGCTTTCTAATGAAGAAATAATTTTTTAAATCAGTTGATTAGCTTTTGAGTTAAATCCCTACAAACAGCCATACAAAAACTCAAATCTTTCCTTTTTATAATGTTAGTATAGATGACAAATCTTGACTAAAATAAAAATTAGTTAAACTGTTGTTTAACTAATTTTACTAATACCTGCTATTCATGTCCTAATGTATTCATTTCTACAAACGGCGATGGAAATCATCCGTTCCTGTAAATTAAACAATAATTAATAAGACATACTTTTTTGTATCCATGATATTTTCCTCAGCTATATCTCAAAACGAGACCAGAATCAATAAAGGTGTTTTATCATATCCTCGGCCCGCACTATCTGGGGTCAGGCCGTCACTAAAACTGTACTGAGTAGAGCTACGATAAAGAAACTAGTGACGTAAACGTTATCTTAAAATTGATAGAATGGTGAGTGACCTCGCTGTGATTCATCATCATCATCTCATCCTTATTACGTTAACTGCTGGACATACCTACCTACCTATCCCTTTAAGGTCCACGCTTGGATATCGGCCTCCGTCCCTTATACGAGTAATACTGGTGTGGAACTTAAATACTGGCCATTGGTTTCTGGAATAAAATAGTAATGTTGTTTTTTTTAAATATTTTTCCTTGTAAGCTGCCGTTTATCGTAGTTTAGTAAGGTGCTTAATGTACTTACATTTAATAATTTGACGTCTCAAATATATGTACCTCAATATGATCTCAAATATTCATATGTAGAGGCTATAGTTGTCAAAGACAACTTAAAAAAATTATTCATTTAGATCACAAAGTTATTAACGTATAAGTTTAAGAGTTAATGAGTTTAATAAAATTACTAAATTCATATACATAGGTATATGAATTTAGTATAGAGTAACCTATAGAGGTAGCCGTTAATTTCTTGCAGGTATTTTTCTCACGGCCACTCTTGTAAATCGTTATTCAATTATAATTTTAGTGTTTTATAACTCATATATGCAAGGTGTGTCAGTCATTATACAATTTATTACTGGATATAAATAGATAAAATAAAAAAAAAATATAGTAAAACTTGAAAATGTCTTAATTTCTAACTAAACTTCCTGGGATTAGTGCAATTTGTATATATAGAAAACGTCAGGATTTACTCCGTAAGAAAAGGACATTATGGACGGTATCATACTAATGGAAAACCCACTTGGCAAAACTTAGTGTTTAAAGTAAATCACTCACAAGTTGACAAATATAATTGATAACAAATCGAGTATAGTTTCAGAATTTCTTGACTCCGTGGCGTTCCAACTCTGACTCTTCGCGGCTCAAAAGAAACGTGCCAAACTTTTGTTCTGTAAAAACAGTCACCAGATTGCGCATTTGTGATATTTTGTTTATGTCCGTAGTAATGATTCGATCCGGCTAAAAGTATGTTTAGGTACTTAGGTACTTGGCGGACACCAAAATTCGAGTTCATTCTCTTATATAAGTACTCCAAAAGACAATAGCTATATAGTTAAAGTTCAAAATCACTATCCATTCATCGGAAGCCCCGTCGTCGCGGAACTCTCCATCAAAGGTATTTTCCAATAATTGATTGGTTGAAACCGTACGATCTAATCGCCTTGTTCTCAAGTTTAGTAAGGTATCTTTCATTTAATGGCGGTTCAATTGAGTATACCATTAGACCATCACGTGATCAAGCAATAAAATTACGAAAGCATTCACATTTTAACTACATAAATGTATTATCGATGGCGTAGATGTCGTAGTGGTTAGTGTAACCGACTGCCACGCCTGAGGTCGCGGGTTCGATTTCCGCACAAGTCAAACATTTGTGTGCATAGACATGGATGTTTGTCTTGTTCTGGGTGTTTCTATGCATAATATATGTACCTATTTATTTTCGAAAAAAAAAGTATATATGTATGTTTATCCATTGTCTAGTAGTACAAGCTTTGCTTAGTTTGAGCTAGATGGTGTTTTGTGTATGTGATAGAATATTATAATATTATTATTGTTTATGTGATGCATATCTATCGCATTTCAAACGACAAATGGAGTCAAAATTACATCACAATGTATCTTTCATGATGGCCGCTAACGTCGCAGCAGACTTAGGCGAAGATGATGAGACTCCTTAAAAAACAATTGTCTTTGGCAGCATTGGAGACAGAGAGATATTCCATCTCTAAAGCAGCCATGAGAATTAAACATTTGTTTGAACAGACTTTTAAAAACAAAAAATACTAAGCTGGCAATGCTTATGGTCCTATTATATGATTGACACGTGTGCTGTAGCTTCTGGATGCTTACAATATCAATCATTGATACCAATGAATTAATACCAACCAATACGAAATTACTTGCGTTTTGCGTCTTCGAAGGGTTCCAAGAAGAAGATATTGTTCTGCCAGTGCAAGATACCTCCTCTCTACTGCTGGCAGCTTCTGCACAAGGAGCCTGGAACGAACAGAACAATACTGTACTGTACTGTACATTATTATGTACGGTTGTTAAGTATCGTTCTGTAGGTATACCAGACCGAGCCTATCACAGACTACCGACTCAGTTTCAAACTCTGTACTATAAAGTAAAGTAGTCGTGACACACTTTATAATTTCAGTGCTTGGCACACGGAGCGGTTACTTTGTATCCGACCCTCCTTATCAGGCCGTATCTCGAAACCATTTCAATTTAACGAGGTATTAACAGCTGAGAACAACGGTTACTTTGTCGTCAAATAGTTCACTTTTAATTACCTTCAGCTAAGATTTTAAAACCAACAGTTTACGAGGGTAGAAATAAATTATGTAAGGCTATAAAGTTGAGAGAGAACTTAGAAAAAATACTTAGTTGTAGTAATAGTTAGACGAATGATGTAAAAAAATATTATTTATTTTATTTTGAAGAGGGATCCACATTGCATTATGAAAACATAATAAGAGAACTGACTGCAGGGATGATTAAGTGGTCGCCTCACCAATGCGACTAACTACGTCGAGTGTTGTGGGTTCGATCCTCACACGGGGTAAATATTTGTGTGATCCACAAATGGTCGTTTCAAGTCTGCGTTTCTTTGTGTTGATTGCATAAATTCATTGTCAGCCTCGATGGTGTAGTGGTTAGTATAACCGACTGCCATGCCTGAGGTCGCGGGTTCTATTCCCGCACAAGTCAAACATTTGTGTGCATGAACATGGATGTTTGTCTTGGTCTGGGTGTTTCTATATATAATATGTATGTACTTACAAAAAAAAAGATGTATGTATGTTTATCCATTGTCTAGTATCCATAGTACAAGCTCTGCTTAGTTTGGGCTAGATGGTGTTGTGTGTATGTGGTAGAATATTATTATTATTTAATATGAATGTTTGTTAAGTCTCCCGCGACACAAGTGTCATTGCTCGGGCGGTAGTTACATTTAAAAAAATTTTTTTTTTTATTACCATGAGGAAATTTATAGTGGGTATGCTACTATTTACAATAATACTCAATTTAATGTTTAATTAACATCAACATGTAGTCTGATTTTATCATTTCGACGCATTGTTATCTGCCCAGAATAGTGGCACGTGTATGCTCTTTCTGACCTCTTCTTCATTTTTAATCAATATTCTACCATCACGCACCACACTCGCGGCTTACCAACTCCAATGAAAGGAATAAAATGAGTGCGTCGTATTGATGTTAGTCAATCATGTCATAAACCTGTAGGTTATTTTTCTCTTTCACAGTCACGCAATTGGCTTAACTCAGTTCAATGATTTGAATATCCAAGTAACAGATACTACTAAATTTAATGATCATTCTCTTTTTCGTCTGCCATATATATTTCGTAAAATGCTTATGCTCTTAATTGCAATTTTCTTCTTTCCATTTTAAAGGTATATATGTGAATTTGATTCGTTTTTAATTGATATGTGTAATGCTTGCAGCAATGCAAGTGCCACAGCATTATGCTGAACGCATCACCTTTATTTTTGTCGTCAGGTGGGGACGTGCATCTTCACATAAACAGCTTTTTAATTATTTTTAAAGTTTCTTTGTATTTTTTATTTAATTACTATTTATTGTACCTACGTTTTAATAATAATTGATAATGCATATCATGATGGTGCAAAAATATTTTTCTTTTCATTTTTCATAAAGACCAAAAACGTGTCTATTTAAAAAAAAAATTGTATATATTTTTTTAAACCGAGACGTTCCCTATTCTTAATGTAGATAAACAGATCATAAAAGTTCGAATAAATAAAGCCATGCCTTTGTTGACTGTAAATATATGGGTAATAATAAGGTAGTCTATTCTAGCCTAATAGCGCCATATGTTATTTAGTTATTATTCCCTCGATATTCTAGACCAACAGAATTCTAACACATGTGTAACAAGAAAACTAAACCGAACATTACGCGGTACTCACAATAATCTATCTACTGAAACACACACAATAAACAAGAGATTATATTGCACACACGCACACAGCAAATAATGTTCGAAATAATAACACGTACTTACATGACATCTATGTACACACGTTTGTATGTGTGCAACGATGACGTCACCCGACAACCTGTCGCCCGCGCCGTGTAATTAAACCCGTCCAAGGGTGCTAGGGATGTGAAACTGCCGTTTCGATAATTGTCGATTAATAATCCAAATAATCGATATTAGTTCAGTATTTTGGAGGAGATACTTATGTAAGGATAATAAAATAGAAGATCTATTTTCAATATACGTAGCAAAAATAAACAGGAAAGCAATAATACTGAAGCTTATTTAGTCGATTGGAAACATATGAGATTATAAATGTTTGATTAGAATAGTATTATCCTAATATATTTCTCATAAAACATGGCTCTTGACCGGAATCTAAGGTCAGCAATAAATACAGACGTTTTACCAAATAGTTAGATAAAAGTATATATATATATATAGTATAGATTTTTATACGCCAATGTGCTTCAGCAAATCGAAATGAAGTAGACCAACCGTATTAAGAGCGATTTGTGTATTGGTTTTATACGTACCGTCCATTTATACATAATAAAATCTTTCCCCTTATAATTTTACGTTAAATATTCTAACAATGTCTTTCTTATTATTTGCTCAATAGTAACTAATATCTATATAAATTATGGTAATGGTGCTTATTCACAATGCAAGTATATGCACAAGCTACTTACGCCGGTAGCTCAGCTGTTTTCACCCGCATGGATAGGAGCCACTAGTATTAAAGTTACTTATAGAGTAACTCACTGACTGCTTCCCACGACCTGGCTTATACTAATAAAATAGAAATAAAATAGAGAAGTTTTCAGATAATTTAATATGTAATAAAAGGGATTAAATATAATGATCAGCAAAAATACTAATTGTTCAGCAAATATTGCACAGCATAACGAGCATCTATACGCCTCAAATCACTGCATTCCGTCTCGGAAGTGTTAGGTTATGTTAGGTTCCTTTTTTTAAACCCACCCAAAATCAGGAGCCCCGCGAAGCGGGTCTCCGTCGACTTAGTTTGATATCTTTAAAGTTTGCTGACCATGAGTTGCTGATCAATTAGCTTTTTTTGCTGCGCAATTAGTATTTTTTTGCTTTGCAGTTAAATACTACCCGTAATAAAATACGTTCAATAATTTTGCCGTAAAAAGGTAACAGACGGATACCTAATTAATTTTAAATTTATAATATGAACAAAATTGCTACAAATCGTGTGCTACCGATCATAGACAAGTGACCTAAGGGCCGACTAGTCTAGCGGTTAGCTGATACATGTCTCAGCGCAGCAGCACTCACACTTTCGTGTAACATAATTTCGAACAGGGCATAAAGAACAATTTATTATACTGGATGTAAGGGACGGCGTTCCGAAAACTTTATCAAGACGTCTTTCTATAAGTACTTATCATCACGCAAACTTCAATTAATAAAAAACGCAAGATTTAAATGTAATGTAGATTAACATTATTACGCGGTACGCAATGGATTGCTACCAATACATCGCACTCGACGAATGAACTCTGCGTTCCGCGCGCATAAAAACAGCTGATCTATTTAAATGACGACCATTTAATTACATTGCTGTATTGTAGAAAAATGTGACAGTCAGAAAAATTAAAAATTACAGAAAAGGAATTGTGATTGTTGAAAAAAATTTCAACGATTTTTAACTCAGAATAATGGTCTGAATCTACTATTTCAGTTTTCGGTACACCGTCCCTTACACCCAGTATAGATTATGATATTTAGTATATATGTGCTGAAAACATTGCACTTCACTGATGTATCATTGTTTAATTACTATCATAATGATAAGAGCATATATTAAGTGTATTGATTCAGCTCACGAGACCGCTCGTAGAGCACGGATTCATTAATCATTGTAGTTATAAGCGATATATTCAGTTCTACTGATTCGGAATACGGCAAGCGTTATGTAATGGTCTAGTATTATCTATCTCTTTCTCATTCATATTTAATATTATAAAATTGTAAAGATGCTTTGTTTTAAATGCCACTGGTTTCATTACATATTGACACTGGTATCATTTCAATGTTAGTTAAAGCTCAATTAAAATTTGAATGTCTGAAATACAATCCTAATCCTAACTAATATTATAAAAGCGAAAATGAGTTTTTTTGTTTGTTACCTTTTCACACCTAAACCACTGAACCGATCATCCTGAAATTTAGCATATACGTTGACAGGTGTACAGAAATGGACATAGGTTACCTTTCATCTCGAAAATAATTACTGTTCCCGAGGAAAACAATAATAACGTTCTTAGGATAATACATGGCGCCACGTGTCTTTCGAATCATGATTGAATTATATTATTACAAGCAAAGTGCAACCCGAATTGATTGTCTAATTCTAAATTAACGCGAGTGAAGCCGCGTGCAAAAGCTAGTATAAAATATGATAACAGTTATTTATTCATACACAAGAACTGTCTTACTGAATAGTATCTTCCAAATTTGTAATTTGTACCTTTATAGGTTAATTCTTTAATTTACACATAACTTTCTTTACAATATAATTAATAATTTCTTGATAACAGACACGAACATGGGCCATCATAGAGCAGTCACCAACAGGAGCAACGAGAACATTGAACGGATCACTGGACCAATGCTTTGACGACCTCAAATTGACGGGATCGCTCTATATGTGAGTTTGTTTGTTTAACAAACTCACATTCACATTCGTAATTCAAACTCACACTACTGGTCCGATTATCATGGAATTCCGTATCAGGAGTAAAGAAAAGGACACAGTGTACCTTTTATCCAGATTAAAGAACTGTTCTCAAGCAAAGCCGCGGGCAAAAGTAAGCAAATAAATATCGCTGAAGTATCATTGCGTCATTACATCCAAAAATGGTACATTCTTGGACTAAAGTCCTCTTGTGAGCTTAAATCATTTAGGAGCATTATTACTGAGTAGCACACAATAAGACCCAAAAAGAGCCACAGTAAGTACCTAAGTGTAATAAATAAGAATTTCATCGTGCGGTGAGCATCCCTACGTCGACCCCCGCGGCACGTCGTTTTATTAAGGCGCGTTTTTTGTGCGGACACACGTGCTCACCATACCTCGCACCGTCTTGTCCGACACGATATTGTGTCGTACTTATTAGTTGTACCTATGTACGTGTTCTCAACTTGTTATTATTTTGTATATAGATTGTGTGTTTGGTAATTGCTTGTAAAGTCAAGGAAGTTCTTACTAACTAATGTGTTGTGTTTACTTTGTTATAGTAGGTAATTACGGTGTATGATAAGCTCACTCTGATACACGTACTGTACAAATATGTATACTATTTCTAGTTTTTTTTTTTATTCCATGCTAAATGTATTATAAAAGTATCATCTTTATGATTTTGCAAAAATACTTTAAATCAGTTCCTATAGCGTAAAATAACACTGCATTTACCTATACGGTTTCACGAATTGATGTGCTGATACGGGTTTCAGTCGTGTACGAAAACTTACACGAGTATGCATTTACCATCATACGTAAAAACAGAATGTATGCTTAAAATCGTATAATTATGAAGTTGCGTGATTTTTATAAACGAACAGAAAAAAGATACGACACCTAGTGACTTTCCGCTCAAGTATAGAGTGTTTCGAATAGAAAGTACCTATCGCCACCCTGTAGCGTATCGTAGTCATATTATTATCTCTTATATTGATGGTATATACGGTGTTAGAAAATTTTCCCTGCACTCGAATGTCCGTGGACATATCGAGAACGTTCTTAACCTATCAAAAGTCACTTCAACAATCGTTACGGTAGGTATTTTCTACGAGCAATAAACCTACGCGTTGATATTAAAATATTCCAGCTCCGAATACTTATTCAATATTCTTCAAGACTTCAACAATGTTTACGACACCAAACTCACAAACTACCGCGTTGTAACAGAGTTATTCTATTTTCTACGGTAAGATTGCAGTGTGCAGTAAAATAGTTAGAAAATAATATGACAGTGTTCCCCAGGCCAGTAGGAGATTGGAAAACTTGGAGCAACTATCCGTTTATGGCTTTCAAAGTTTGTGGACGTTCGTTTGTCGCCTTACCTCCTGATCGTGGGTAATGACCATAATGTCACAAGTTTTGTGTCGGCTGACATGTTATCGGTGACCAGGTTTTACTTTTTTAATAATGTCTACCTTCATTTAGAAGCTGGTAGGCTAGTATTTCTAAACCATGGATCGTGTGTATGAAGTTATTATATAATAATAGGAGACTAACAGCTTAATCTTATTTGATATTCAATTACTATTGAAACGGTGAGCCGATTACTGGTCTATTGTTATACGACTCCAAAAATAACAATAATTTAATTATTCACAAGAATATGCAAT
Organism: Catocala sponsa; assembly: GCA_963564715.1. Taxonomy (NCBI): domain Eukaryota; kingdom Metazoa; phylum Arthropoda; class Insecta; order Lepidoptera; family Erebidae; genus Catocala; species Catocala sponsa. The sequence goes on from OY751334.1 coordinate 7,762,416, forward strand.
TATTTATTAACTTTTTAGTGCATTTTAAGTTTTAGAATATTCTTATTTGACGTCGGTTTTCTTTTATGTTAAAATTTTGTTTTTACAAATACTGATCATTCTAAAATGTATAAACATGGAAGCGTTAATAATTTTTGAGTCTTGAAAACAGGGATGCAGCTATCAGTTACTTTTAATGCAAACATTGCTCGAAGGCATCGTTTTTGAGCTTTGATAATGCTTTCTTTTTGCCTACAATTACCCCAAAATATTAAACCGAATCTTAAAATTGATTCAACAAGACCATGGTATGCAATAAGAAGAGTTCCTGAGTTAACCTTTTTTGACAAGCTATATAACGCATAGGCGGATGTACTCATTATTTTACATATATTTTCTACTTGCGCTTTCCAATTTAGTTGGCTATCTATTAAGATTCCAAGGAAATTTGTAACTTTTTCGCTATGTATAATTTGGTCATTATAATTTATATTCATATCTATGGGGTAAATACGTTGGTAGAAGTGCATAATTTTTGTTTAATGAAGATTTATAGTTAGATTATTATTAGTAAGCCAGTTTACAACTAAGAGTTTGTTTGATTGTTTGTTTGGTTGAACGCACTAATCTCAGGAACTCTTTTAGTGTTGGATAGCCCGTTTATCGAGGAAGGCTACATAACATCACGCTACAACCAATAGAAGCAGAGAATCAATGGAAAATGTTGCAAAAACGGGGAAAATTCTCTTATGTGACGCAGACGAAGTTGCACGGGTCAGCTATAAATAATAATATGAATACTCTTTTTAACCCGCTTTGTGTTCCCGTTAGATTTATGCGTAGCTGAAGCTAAAATAATTATAATATATAAGCAACGGTAGTCTGTCCGACTTGATAGTACCTTAGCATGTGTAGATCTTGTAGTGTCTGGTCTGATTATGGTGTCGGCCAGGATCTCTGAAGTAGCAGGATATCTAGAAATGTACCCGATGGATGGCAATAGGCTCGCTGGCACTATGTGGCTGGCGAAATGTGATATACATATATGTGACGTTCCACGGGAAAAGGGACCTTACGGTCATACTAGTAAGGTCCCTTTACCCGTGGAACGTCACATATTATAAGCGTCTGCTTGTCCCTTAGGAGACATACAGTGGGTATGTGTTAATCTGTATATTTGTAAGTATGTTACTAAAATGAATAATTATGCAATAATAGAGGCAATGAATATATAAGACAGTTACACAAGTTTTTCAACAACGTAAATAATATATTCAATAATATTTGGTATCACATCACATAACAAATATCTGGTGGGTAGGTATATTTTTCTTTCAGTCATAAGAACATCTTAGTACCTCCATTTTGTTAAAAAATAAATTTGTTCTTCCGTGAAGTCTAGAAAACTCCAGAATAGAGGCGAGTACACACCACTGACACACTGATCCGTCTAATTTGATTAAGTGTATGAGCTACGAGTTGTGTTAGCATAGGAATGTGCCTACTAGTGTAGCTCAGTGTTGTGAATTTTGTTGGACGTTTCAAATTCTTGTCGGTAAGCCCAAATTATATGGAGCTTTTGCCCGCGGCTTCAGCCAGAAGCAGAATTTTTTTTTTAGATCAATGATACCCCATTTTTTTTCCGTACCAACGTGAATAAGACATGATCATCGGTCGAGCAATTAAGGCATGAAAGCGTAACGAACATTTCAACAACTCACATTCGCTTTTATAATACATTAGTTTTCACCCGCGGCTTCGCTCGCGTAAATGTAGGTTAGGTTAGGTTAGGTTTGTAACAGTTATTTTTTCTGGATGACAGGTACCCTATGTCCTATTCTGTACCCCTGTCAACGTGTATGCAAAATTTCATGTTGATCGGTTGAGTACTTAAGGCGTGAAAGCGTAACAAACAAACAAACTCATTTTCGCATTTATAATATTAGTTAGGATATTAGTTAGGTATAATATTTTTTGATTGACTTCTATCAATCGATCTAATATGTATGTATTTACAAATATATATATATATATATATGTATGTTTATCCATTGTCTAGTACCCATAGTACAAGCTCTGCTTAGTTTGAGCTAGATGGTATTATGTGTATATGATAGAATATTATTATATAATATATTAATTAGAAAATTAAATCCTAAGAACAAAAACGTTGTAACTCTTTTGAATTACTACGTTTTTGTTCTTTGTTCAGCTAGAAAATATAGATCAGTTTTATCTAGACAAGCGAAAACATCTTTATTTTAATTGCAAACTAGCAACTGGCCACAACCACTGTGGCGGTTTTCAGGTGCTGCTTTTTCCTGCTGCTGGTGTCTAGTGATCGCAACAAGTCATCAGTGCCTGTCAACAATTATAACATTATGTCTGCAATGCACTCTCACAATGGAAGTCGAGATGACACTACGTTTTTTTTTTTGATACATCTAAGATGGCAAACAAGCATACGGCCCACCTGATGGTAAGAGGTCACCGTAGCCTATAGACGCCTGCAACACCAGAGGCATCACTTGCGCGATGCCGTACCTTTAGGAAAGGACGTGGGAAGGAAAGGGAGCGGGATGGGGGAAAGGGGGTGATTGGGCCTCCGGTACTCTCACTCACCGAACGAAACACAACAGTAGGACTACTGCTATTTCACGTCGATATTCTGGGAGAGGGTAGTTCTTCCCCGGTCGAGCCGGCCCATTCATGCTGAAACCAGCGAGGCTCTACTACTCACATGATAACGTGTAGTGGGTAAGATGCGTAGCGGGTAACTGCAGTGAGAGTGAGACGGGAACGGTACGGCGAGCCAGCTTCGTGTGTGGATGTCTTGTGAATCGTAGAAGACACTATAGTAGCGAGAGACCACCACCGAGAATACGTGCGCAGTGCCGATATGCTGCATACTGGCCTGAGTAATACCAGGTTAAACTCGACCAAATATTTTTATATTTTTAAAAGACGTTCCGCCCTCGTTTTATTCCTGCCGGATTTTTGAAAGCTAGACACTGGGTGCCTTTCAAAAAAGAGATATTTATCCTGATGAACTCTTCAGATATGGTGTCAGCAATGGTTACCTAGTTGATTTAGCCATAGTAGCGCGCAGTGTTGTTTGTGCTTAGGCGTCGCGGCGACGTTATATTTGCATAAAACAATTTGCTAAGTGATCATGCGTGAAACCGTGCAAGTACAAAATAAAATTTAATGATCTGTTTTTTAGGTTAGAATATTGTGTTGCTCTACCATACGTGGCTATCGTAATAAAACTTAAAATATTGTAAACAGGTATATCCCACACAAGGTTTACCTATAACACAACACATATTAGTCTTTCTTGAAACAAAAAATTGTAGTCAATACATTTAGCTTTTATTTTAAGAGAGTTAGGGTCCAGTAGTCGTTTATACAAATGACTGTTGCGCAAGATGTCTCAGCGTTGATTTTCGGGTCATATAAAGTGTTACTCGCCGTTTCTGTTAAGAAATCTTCGGTAGCTTCGGTCTAGAACTGTACCCCGTCGAAGGCAATACGCTCGTCCTTTATTACGTGGGAACTTAAGTAGCTGGCGTAATTAATTTAATTAAAACACTACCCTTTTGGGGACAAAAGCGTGAGACCTGGGATTCCGACCAAAGTGGAGCCAACTAGCTTAGGATAAGCAGATCACTAACTAAACCAAAGGTGTGAAGAAACAAAACATAACCTTTCTATGTATAATAATTATGTATGTATTTATAAAAAAAAGTATATATGTGTTTATCCATTGTCTAGTACTCATAGTAGAAGCTCTGCTTAGTTTGGGCTTGATGGTGTTGTGTGTATGTGATAGAATATTATTATTATAACCAAACCAAATGTGTGGTGTTTCTGCAGTAAGTGGGTGTTCCAGGCTTCTCGAATTGACGGTGTAATGTCAGCAGGTGGGCCAAAGTGATCTTCTGACTGACTTTATATTATAAAAAATTTCACGCCAATATTCTCGAAGAGGAGCTGAGGTGAATAATTGGTACCACATTCCGCAGACTATGATTTTAGATTCCATATAATTTCGGGTGAGTCTACAGCCTCCTACCGAGTCTAGTCTTTCTTCACAGTTCCATACTCTGTACTAAGAATTTTGTTACAGAAAAACCGAAGAACACTGCTCGAACGGGCATCAAACCCTCTAACCTCTTGTATAGCAAAGAACCTTTAACTGTTACTGTCGACGATGTAAGGTTATATAGTTGCGTTCACCTGAAGGACAGGACACATCCCCAGATAGGTTGTCCCATCATGATTAATATATCTGAGTCTTAATTGAGCCTTAGATACTTAATCTCTGCACTGCTCATTCAATTATTTAGCAGTAACAGCTAGTTTGCAAATCTCACCTAATGTTTTAAGAGCATACCTAAACGGACATCACAAACCACATAATCCTTCAAAACCACTAAATAATGCACGCCATCTGTCGGCATGTAGCGTCAGTCGTCACGGCCTGTTACGTCACAAGCCACGTCATTAGGCACGCTTTGATGACGTCACGCCGCGTTAGGCTAGCACAAAGCACGCCCCACTTAGGCTTTATTTAGACAACGTTAAGTGGGTCAAGTTGGCCTTCTACTGTGGCTTGTTTACAGTGTAAAGATGGGGAAGGTACTCATGTTAGCTATCTTATAATACCTACATCAAGTGAATTATCGTAAGATACTCAAACACGTAGATACATACATGTTTGAGTGCACAGATGGCGTAGCGGTTTAAGTTGTCGCTCGCCGCTGCCACAGCGTGTAGCGGGTTCGATCTGTTAGACAACTTTGTGCGTCAACCGATTTGCTTATTTTATTTTGGGTGTATCATCTATTGACGAGCTTTAGTTTGTGTTTTTTTTAATTTTTATAAATATCCAAAAAAGAATTCAATATCTTATACGAATGTAAAAGTGAAGAGAAAGTATAATTTCCTCAAATTTTCAATAATGATTAAGATTGAATTATAACACAGGGCGAACACTAGTACATTTAATTACAAAACTCAGCTGCGAATTACTTAAGAGAAAACATACACTCGTATCTAAATAACTGAGAAGCCGGCCTTATACCTTTGGGAATGACAAGGCTGAAAATAAAATAAGAAACACGAAGAAAAATTTCCATTTAAACAAAAACACCTTCACATAAATCTACAATAAGCAGCTAGAACCCACACATGCACACATATGTAGTTTACTATTATACGTTCACAGTGCACCGAGTAGTCCCGTGGGTTGAGAACAATCTACGCGGGCAGAACCGGAAAATTAGACATAGCGGCCATGTTTTAATAAGCTGGTTCGTTGCGCTTCTTTGTACTGAATATACTGCAATTAAATGCAATGTGTATTAAAGTTTTTTGAGGTGGGAAAATGTAACGTAATGATATAGATTTTCCTAGAAATAAAAAGTGAAATGGCGCCGTAGCCTCATGAGATAAAGCTTTTAGGAGTCGAGGTTTTGAGGTGTTGGAGTAAAATGGTTGAAACTGAATGACGTCATATATTAACTGCTGTTAGAAGGTTAGCTACGTCAGTTTATCCTAGGTGGTTGTACTGTTCTAGGGGTTGTTTGATAAAGAAGGAGGAGTATCATATTGAACCACTAATTTAATGTAAAGTGTTAGTTGCGAAATCAGAGTGAACATTTCTGTTTATCAGATTATTCTGTTATATAATAAAAGAGTGTTATATAGAGAAGCTAGTGGTTAAAGAATTCTAATTTTAATTCATGGTAAACTTATACCTAGAAGATATATTTATACTATTAATATAAAGAGGATGCAGTTTTGTATATTTATTTGAAATAAGTAAAATAAAACTCCCAGACGTAGAAATAAAAAAGAAAGCTATTTTATCCAGAAGTAACATAGACTATATATCTTCACACTACGAGCCACGGTAGCGGAGCAGTAATCATTAACGTAGATGAAACCGCACGAAACGGCTAGTTAAGAATATAAAATTCGAATTCAAAAATGGGAGTATAATACAGCGATGCTCTTTAAAAATGTAGACATAGGCGACATTTTTTTCATTTCATTTTAGTATATATTTATCTTTTGTTTAAAATCTATACTAATATTATAAAGCTGAAGTTTGTTTGTTTGTTTGAACGCGCTAATCTTAGGAACTACTGGTCCGAATTGAAAAATTCTTTTAGTGTTGGATAACTCATTTATCGAGGAAGGCTATAGGCTATATAACATCACGCTACGGCCCATGGGTGCGGCGCAGTAACCATAAACTGTATTTCTTTATATCTTTCGAGATGAATAATAATAATAATATTCTACCACGTACACACAACACCATCTAGCCCAAACTAAGCAGAGCTTGTACTATGGGTTCTAGACAATGGATAAACATACATATATACATTTTTTTTTGTAAATACATACATATTATACATAGAAACACCCAGACCAAGACAAACATCCATGTTCATGCACACAAATGTTTGACTTGTGCGGGAATCGAACCCGCGACCTCAGGCGTGGCAGTCGGTCACACTAACCACTACGCCATCTAGGCCGGTGGAAACCTACTTTTTTCAAGCTATGTTTTAGTTTATCCTTTCATATCGAATCGAATTTTATACGAACCTACCTACATTATCCTGTCTACTACCCCACGTAAGTCGGTACCGGGCCGTGTAACAAACTCTACTTTTTACCACCGAGCGCCGCCTGCGTGAATTCATTTCAACTTGGTCTAAAAACTGGACCACGTTTTTTCTGCACCCAACTGAATATGAAACGAACACGAGAAAGTTATGGAAAAATACAAGGTTCGTACCGCACTGTAAGGAATATGTAGAGAGAGGATCCGTGGGTATTTTGATGTCTTTATGTGTACTCAGCTTTTTCTCAAGGGATGTGAATGCTTGTACCCTATGTAGATAAAATATGTGTTTGTTCCCCAATATTACGGAGATACCTATTGCATATTGATAGTACCTATTATTTTAGATAAGCCGCCAATTTCAAGTAAATTAATTTCTTGTAGTAAGTGCACTATCGCTATAGCCAGAAATAATAAAAACAAATTATAGCCTTTGTAAAATTCACACAACATAAAAATCGCGAATAAAATTTAATATTAGGTGAGATTCGGAAAAGTTATTTTTAATAAGAAAGTAAATAAGCTATACTTATGTATTGTTTTAAGGCAGGAGGCAGCAGACTTGTAATGACACTTGGTGATGGTCGTTAAAAGACTAAACTATACTATTCACCTATTGAGTCGCAGGGGCACACCGGCGACCACACACAACAGATTTTCAAATATGGCATTCTATCAATTGACAGGTTATTAACATTATATATAACATTGACGTTATTAAATATAAGTAAAACCGTAAAGTACAGCTAGTTAATAAATATAATCCTTACAGGCCTAGAATCTATATCTATAGGTACCTACTAATAGGTATTATAAGGCTGAAGAGTTTTTTTTTTTTGTTTGTTTGAAAGCGCTAATCTCAGGAACTACTGATCCGAATTGAAAAATTCTTTTAGTTTTGGATAGCTCATTTATCGAGGAACGCTATAGGCTATATAACATCACGCTACGACCCACAGGAGCGGCGCAGTAATCATAAACGCGGGTGAAACCGCGGGCACATCTAGTTATTAAATCAAATTAAACTATATTTCAGTTCCACCACTATCCGACTAGAAGCTCTATCTATCTATTTGACATTGTAGCCGGTATATAAAAATACGTGAGTAGGTAGCTAAACAAATCAGTGCCAACAGAAAGTGTAGGAAGTAGAACTTATAACGAGCAGTGCAAAACTTGTGTAGAGCAACGTTGGCTAACTTCACTTATTTCCCTGTAATTTTGCCTACAACTTTGAGGTAATACATATTTAAATATAAGTGCTAAACATTTTTAGCTACCTTTTCCACAGTAAAAATGCACGCGTTTTTATTCAAACATACATGCAATAATCAATAGTAATTTACAACTCGTTCATACACTTCAATATCCCTACTAATATTATAAATGCGAAAGTAACTCTGTCTGTCTGTCTGTTATGCTTTCACGCAAACTGTCTTTTGTTGTGAAAAAGGGCACGAAGGGGTTGAAATAAGGGATGAAAGTATGTATGGGAACTCTTTATTATCGAATATAAATCTATGAGACTTTGTATTTAGGCACTTGATTAGAAGTAAATATACATTTGTTCCAGCGTTTTTGAAATTTCGACCTAAGCCATATTTATGCTTATTTACTTCATAAATAGTAAGCAGAATAAAATGAATCACATAAAATTTATTTATAAGTATAACCACGAATTCATTTTATCATATAAAAATCACTTAAAAGCATGTGCACTTATTTTACAAACACTCTTTTTACCACAAGTATGTGAAAATATATTACGTTACTAAGTAATGACGTCATCTAGTATGGCAGCTTTGACAACAGCCCGCAAATAAACAGTATTCAGTTACATGTATAAAAGGTATATTGATGAGAGTCTAATATACACAAACAGTCTTAATATCTAAATATTATACCTATACTTTTTATTTTGTTCTGAACGCTCGTACAAGAATCTCGGAATTGCGAATAACTTTATACTCAATAAAACAATCGACACAAAGAATATCTACATTCAAATCAAATATACATCGATCAAACTTTGGTGGCCCAAAACTTTAGGAAACGGACATGTATTTAAGAAGTTATTTGATCGATCCCTACCTATGACACTACCAACATGAGCCTGTTTCTAAAACAAGCATTTAGCCTGGCTTAATCGACTTAAGACTCTTCTTCAATCTTCTTAAAAAAACAAAGATGATCATCTTTACGAGCGTGTGGTTATCGAACTTGCAATGCTTAGCGTACCGGTTAAGGTCAAGGTGAAGAAAGCTGACCATTTAAAAAGAAACATCCTATAGCAGCAACAGCATGACTCGTTAGGGACTTCGCACATGAGACATAGCAGAATCCTATCGTATAAGGATGAATTTCAATTTATAAAAGCGAGTTATTTTAGATACGGGCAGTTAAATTTTGACATATTTTTTCATAGAATGTTTGTCAGAAACTTAACTAACTTATTGCTAAAACAATTTGTTTTTTGGATATAGAATCTGGCTGATTGGCTCTGATTATTGAATATTTCGCTTATTTGACACCGCGTCGTGTGCGAACATCGTGTTCAGATATGTAGGTATGTATGTGCTCGTAACGTTTTCTTACAGCGCACGGAATACGTGACGTATACCTACAATACGTTTATAATAATAATATGCTTCATGTGCGAAGTTCTTTAAACTACTACTCTCTAAAGTAGATAGTTATTAAGGTCAATATGGAGAAACTTCATTGCTAGTGCTGATACGAATGTTATCCTTAAACATGGTTACTAAAATTTTACTAGTATAGGTGACAGTTAATGTACATTGATAGAAATTAGAAACGTCAAAAAATAAAAAGACTTTTTTCTTGTAGAGAAATAATAAAAAAATAACTGTCGCTTTATACTGCTACCTGCTTAAAGTAATCACTATGTAACGAATACAAAAATGCTTTACTCAAAATTATAAAAATGTTTGTCACATATAAAGGGTTCGAACCCACAAATCTGCCACAGTTTTGCAGTGGTAACTTCATTTTTATTACACGTATCCTGTACATAACTACACGAAACCCAATCATTAAAGTCCATACATCTCTCTCGTGCATCATTCTGTTTGAATACATTCCATTATGACTTATGACTGACTTCACAAAGATTCAAACAACGGACACCTAGACTCGGAATAACTATTTGTATATCACACAAATATTTGTCCCGTGTGAGATCGCACCCACAACACTTGGCACTGGGGCAATGCCGAAGCAACCAACCGGTATCGCGGATGGCTATACGTGATATAAAACATGAAATATCAAAAATATAGTCAGCATTAGCAAACAAGTCATGTACGTGACGAGTATCACTCTAGTTTCCTCTCAACTAAGAGTATAGGCACACATCAGCAACAAGCAATACCGATATTCCAGCCTCAATAAAGGTCACGGTATTTCCACTTAAAAAATCTCCATTATTTATATTTAAAGCTTGTCGGCGTAGGACGTCGGTGGCGCAATTTTTCCATCCCCCCTTCCCCCTCCCGCTACACAATTTGTCTTGAAACTTGCTCGACCTGGGAGTGCCACCCCCTCCCCGTGTAATCAGGCTTCCACCCCCTATGTGCCGCTTTAGGTGCCGAGTTTAAGGTGTACGTTGTACCTAGATTTATGGCTGTGTGTTTTCTTTTGTTTTAATATATATGTATGTAATTTAGAATGGAAAAAGCTTCAGAGTAAATTCACAGACTATTCAAATTAAATAGGTTACTTTTAAATTAAAACTGTAACCGCTGCGTATGAAAAAAGGCTTTAGGTATGAGACGAACAAAGAGATGTAAAGCTTAATATGCAATAGAATGTAGACTAATTCATAATATGAACAATCTTCATATTGATAATTATATCTAAAATAAACACAATTAACTAGCTTTGTAGCCTTGACAATTATAAATTTCAGTATAGGTTAGTTACAATGTCATTTGAACACTAAACAAGAATAATAACCATCCATTTAAATTCCATTTGCTTATCGATCTTGAAGTCACCTTTACTCAACTACGTCATACAAGTAAATACTCATTGTATATTCCACATACAACAAAGAATAGAACAACAAAGACAATTTCAGTTTAAAACAGCGGCAGTATGAAACATACGGCGTACATAAAGCGGGGTACATAGAGTCATCGCTCTCCGTGACCCAGTTCCGCGACCTACATAGGGCGACCAATACCTGGAGGCTTACCTGTACGTACCTCTCAGGTAAGAGGCAACAGCAGCCTATTGGAAGGCAAACGACCAACCCGCAGAGCCCCGCACCTGTGCAGTAACACCGCAGGTGCGCACAGGTGCGCTTCGCCGCCTCCGCACAAGCCACGCCCCTTTTTATCGAGCTGCGCAGGTAAGCTGCGCGCTGATTGGTCGCGGCAAGGTGCGGCCAGGTGTACCTGCCAACACAGGTGTATTCCCCGTAACTCTGCTTCGCAAGTCGGTTGTGCGGTCGTTACCGGTGCGCTGCGGTAATTTCGTGAAGTTTGGTTGTGATAAAAGTTTGAAAAATTGTGCGCATGTGTTGGTGCGATTGATGTTTCCTTGAGGTGTGCTAAATTTAGTACTTAGGTGGGCGAGGCGCGTCCTTGGCAAAGGTCATCCCGAGGTTACGAGCCACGGTATGTACTTACTTGAAAGCGTTACTGTGTTATAACTATTAGACCTCGGTTTAGTTTAAATGAGTTTGTTCAGCTTGTGTATAAATAAGACTAAGTTCTTTTATATTGTACTGACATTATTTAGTATTAAATTTTATAGCGACTCTCACAAAAGTGCTTAAAATTGCTTACAATGTGTTTATAGAGTACTTTGATAATAACAACCCAAAGTATTAAAATGATTACACTAGAAATAGGAATTCTCAGTATCATAATTTTAATCAAGTATACTTATAGACATTTAAGTGTACACAAGTTATTCGTAGATAACTATTATGACGTAATTAGGTAACTGATTGTCCATAGTATGTACTTGAAACAATATAATGTAAAAATAACATTTTGCATTGAGTTTTACTTAGGTAATTTAACCACACACCGATAACCTACTTAACAAAAGTGGTATTAAAACTTAGTAAATGAGTAACTAAAAAGCATTTCATGAGTCAGTTTGATAGGATATATTGTAATAGACAATACACTGCGTCAGTCTTTTAAATTAAATATATAAGCCAGGTAATTCAACATTCTTAAAAAAAAAGATACTTAGGCAATCGTTCCCTAACTATCACATACAATATGGAGAAAGTCCAGCCTAAGAAAGCCTAAGAAAACCCTATATTAATGAGCGTGCATGAAGAATGTGATGAGAATGAATGTCGCAAGAAAGATGCCAGAATTGTAGCAAGTAAAAAAACGTAATGTAGGTACCTCCCTGGGCTACAGGCGTGAGGCTGTGTATAGCTTCATAGACCAATATTAGAATTACCGAATACTGCGTTGTAGAGTAAAACCTACGTTTCACTAACTCAACGCAATATTAAGTCTCACTATTAAAACTATAAAAGAAATAAACTTTCATCTCTCAAAGCAGATGTTCAGCAGTGAACTATTATTATACATTATATTAGATAGATATCACAAGACTTGCGCTTAAATTCCAAGACTATCACATAAAAAATTACAGTACTCTCCCACCCTCCCCTTAGGTGGTTCTAACGAGAGCGTAGTAAACCTACGCGCAGATAGGTAATGAGGCAGGGAGAGGGGGGAAACTAGAGTAGGAGGGGTGGGAGAACGTTGAGGTAAAAGCCACTTTAATTATGAAAGAAGATTGAGCTGTAGGTAATATGATGCGAGAGAATGGGGGGTGTTTTAGTAAGGTTTTCGAGGCCATATGCTTTGTTCAGACGAAGTTAAATTGTAATTCTATTAGTAGTGGGTGTTAATAGAATCTGTTTTGAAGTATCAGCTGAAGCGTTTTTAGAGAGAATTAGAACGTCTAATGCCTAAATAGTATGCCTTTATAAGGCGAATACATATGTACACTGTCTGATTAAGAAAATGTATTCTTAATTTTAAAGCCAGTTATAGGATCAACCAAAATTTCGGTAACTTTATAAATAAGTAGGTAGCTCATTAACCATTAATGTTTAATAAGTTTAAGATCCTAATGATTAGTTTTCATTTGACGTTGTTCGATAGCAGCCAAATTTATTATTAAACAGCTATTCTTGAGCTTGGGAACTCATTTTGATTTCGAAGAATTTCGAAACACTCCTTATTTTCATAAAGGCTTTGCAAGCCAAGCCTCTGTAGCTTATTAATTAACAAAGCTATCAAATATTGGTTCGCTTTTTTGAATATCATATTTTGTGACGATTTTTTCTGCATACACTGTTCTATTATTTTGCCAGTCCTTCGTAAATGCTTCTGACTTAACGTGCCAATGTGGTCTCGGTTTCCTTCTAATACCTACAGGGATCCACTAAGTTGCTGTGCTTGGCCGCTGACGAGACTGAGGGTATATGTAATTAATAACACATTATTCGATATATCATTAGTAATCCTGAACTAATGCATGACCAGGGACCACTGCTACCATTCTGTGTAGAAGAACAGTGTGGCCTATACCGTGCAATTAGATAATAATACAAACTGAAATAACAATATATAATCTACGTCAATAATTAATACACATTCCGATAGCTCAATGTCAGGATAGTTTTCTATAGTTATTTTGACAATATATGACAAACTGTACTTGATTTAAACTCTAACTATACACTCAGATTCCAATTTATCAATAATGAATCATACGTAAACACAATGATTTATTATGAATCTTTAAGAGTTTGAGTAAGTATTACGTAATAATTTACTTAGAGACCACTGACAAACAGGTGACTAACAGAATAACTATAGTCTAAGCATTAGTATAAATACGAATTCCTTAATATTTGTGAAAGTTGATATTCAATCCTTATCTTAATCTTTTTTTCAAGAGTTTGTTATTTTCCCAGGCCAGCTATCTTATTCGTAGCGTCTCCCTAGTAATTGGCAACAGCGACCTCTTCGATTTGCAATTAATGGTTTTGAGCAATCGTGTATTTTATACTATTAGCAGTCGCCTAGTGCTCGAAATTTGACCAAAGTTTGCCTGTAAGATATTGCTGATGTATATGTCATTATATATTGATATATGTAACCATAGTTACGCGCTTCGACTGCGTGTGTCAAATGCTTGGTTGTGTGCGTGTAGTATTTTTTCATTAATTTAATTTATTTCTAATGCATATTTTATATAAATATTAGGATTCGTCACTTCTTCTGTGTGTAAACTATAAGTGTGCGAAATTTCATACTCTTCCGTCCGCCCAATTTTCGTAAAAAGGGATCCAAAGTTTTCGCTTCACGTATTAATATATACATAGATAACGAACGAATTAACTTTGCTTCTGGTAATACGGAAGGCTACCATCTCAAAGATAATAATAGACTTATTACCTGATTTGGTTAATATTGGATATTTCTCTGGAATGCGATTTTGCCATTATTATTTGATAGTTTGGTTAGTATTTACGAATGCTATTAAATTGACACCGGAAAACAATCATATTAAGAACTTTAGCGCCTGTAGCGACTCATCACACCTCTTGAGGAAACGAAACTTGAGGCCTAATGCATTTTTTATTGTGTCTCGTTTTTAGCTTATTGATGAGTTAAATCTAGGATTTCAATCAAATCAGAGCAATAGGTATAACGGGCTAAGAATCTTCACTTTATTTATATGCAGTAGAGGTACTTTACCAGCGAGAGTTTTAACTGCAGCACGATTTTGGTTTGTGTTTCTCTTAGTAGTCCTTTAGGCAATGTTGTGCATATGCATAGCGACTTCTTTTAGAAACGGCAACCTTTAACTGATCCATCTGCAGCTTCTAGCATCAACAAGTTAAAGAATACCGAAAATTTCTTCACAAACATTATAAATATTATAGTACATAATAATATAACATGTTGAGTTACCAACATTAACTTGGATGATACCTCTATAATATTTTCCATTTGGCGTGTTGCCGTAGACGCAGACGTTAATGCTGACAGAGGCAATACGACAGGCACCTAAGCCGTAACGATAACTCATGTGCATCGTACGTACATGCAGTAACAGTCGTAAAACTGCTTTGGGTTGAGACATGCTGATAGGCGGAGCGAGAAGCGGATACTAATTTTAATTATATATGCTTAAATTTGAACCTTATATCCACTAAGAAGCAGGTAGAAGAATATTTCACTAGTCTTTTTGGGTCTTATGTTACACGAGATAAGCCAATTGCTGTCTATTGGTACATTTCCAGATATCTGATTATTATTAGGTAGGTATTGGTAATGTTCCTAAGAAAGATTCGTTAATAGTTTAGCCAACTGGGAATGGAAGCCGATTCTAAGGGCATCTACGAAGATAACGGCAAAAATATGCTAGATGACGAATAAGGCACTTCTTATATTATTTATTATAGTCTACAATATTTTGCTTTCAGTCAGATTTTTATACTACTAAGATAGAATATAAGCCTGCTTATATGCCACACCAGAGATATCGAGGCTCGAGCATTGCCGGCCACCCAAAAAAGTTGTAGTTGTGGTGGTGCTATCACAAGGGACACAGACTACTAATCCTTTTGTTGATAGAACAGTACTGCTTCAAGGAACCCTAGAAAACTGCTTTCTGATCACAGTACAAGTTTTGGTTGCGGTTTTCTGTAGGAGAACCGTTCCAAGTTTGAGTAGAGTGCATAAATGCAAATAAATCTGAGCGCTTCTGTTACCCGTTGTCGCTTATGAACATATTGACAGCCCAGTCAACGTCAGCGGCTCCAACTCTCTAACTCATTTTATCCAGTGAATACTGTCCAATTTGGAACACGCACATTCTGGAAATATAATGTGATTTTATCTGCACTATACTAAGAAACTAAGTAGAATGATATAGGTGCCCCATATTATGATAATATTGGCAAGGAACTTTAATACGTGTAATATATAATACGTACTGTGGCAGGTGGTTTTTATGTCTAGCTTTTAGTATGTAATCATTTCATTTATTTAACGTGCTAAGCGGCTTTGCGTTTGACCGCTATGTCACTTGAAGTACAGTGACGATTTGGTCTCCTTTAGAACATGCTTGCCTAACAAAATGCTATTCACTTAAACCTTGCTGACCACCAGTTGTATAGATATTATACCTATTGGGCAAAAGAGATAGTGATTAGAAAATTCTATTTTGGCCAGTTTTGGCTAGTGAGTAAACCAGCTAAAATCAAATTCGTATATAAATAAAATTGCAAGACAAGCGTCTTGATACTAATTGGTAAGCCCTGCTCATGGTCTTCAGCAATGTCAAAAGTCCATACTGCCGACCTTCTGATGACTGTATTGCTCTCTCTTAGTTTCATTTAAAGAATTCAAGTGATATATTGAGGTTTTGCAGGTTTGCACTGGCTACAGGGACTTAAGTTCTTTTCATTTTTAGAAAATCATATTTGGATACGCCACATGTTCTTAACTGTAGCGTATACTGAATTCTAGACTGCACAGAAGCAACTGAATGTCAATCAATAGTTATCACTAGATAATTGCTATCGAAACTAAACAATGTAAAAGTGATATGTGTCCCAGATTGTCCTACCTTATATTTATTCACTCATACCTTACATCTGTAATTTTATTATAAAAATGTTCGCCCATCAATACCTCATCGCAACGATAATCCTTAACTGCGGTGATTTATTGAAGTCAAACTACTTTATGCGAAATTTATCGCAAATATTCGTTGATCTGCAAATTATTTTTGACTGCATGGGTGACGTAGTGTTATAAGTGGTCGCCTCGCCGTTGCCCATTTGACGAATATGGTTGGTTCGATTAACACACGGGATAAATATTTGTGTGATCTAGTCCGTAGTAATAATTGTTCCGAGTTAGGTTGTTCTTGGTGTCTGTCGTTTGTATATTTGTAGTCTCCCACGATACCGAAATTATTATTAGCGCCGGATAGACACATATAGGTGGCAAAATATGGGCGCAACATAGCTCTAGAAAGAACATGCCCGATCAATGCAACTTCATGAAAAAGAAGCATTTGCGCTGCCAGCGCAAGCTATATAATTAAGTCTTGTTGCTTAATGCAAACGTACAATCTTCTGTTATGAAGAGATACTGTATAAATCGGGCTAAATAAAACTTCTATTAATTCTTAAGTCGAAGATCGAACGCCTGCGTTCAGATGCAATGCTGTTTTATTTTGTCTAGATATGGTTATATTGACTCATTAAATAAATATACATATGAAAGCCTTCTCATTAAATAAATATACATATGCAAGACTAAGTTTAGCTGGCGGTGGACGACCCGCTTTTTATAGCATTAGTCGTAGTACCTATATTAAACTCAGACACACATAATGTTCCTGTACCTCTACAAGCGAGTGTGGTACCCCAGAGCATCGGTCACCCCTGTTTGTTCAGTTAAAATGTTTGCGCCCAAGAGTGCACTCGATGACCTACAAAATATACCTGACGATTAATGCGGACGATTATTGGATTATCAGATTTAGGAGACCAATGGTGCCGCGTGTTATCACATAATTTTAATTCTAGGTCTGCATACATCTATAAGTCGACGTAGAATACTTGTATCTACGTTTTGTAACCTTTTTGCTTTTCAAGTATCTATAATACTTGAAAACGCTTAACTAATATTTAAAGATGGGAAAGTATAGGTACTTGGGAATAGCAAAGTTAAGAAAAACGAACAAGAAATGTAAAATGTTGTATTTTGTTTTTAAAATAGGTTATTTTGTTAAAACTATGATTAATAGGTGCCATTGTTACGTATATACTTATATAATAATATATGAAGAGAAAACTTTTTAAGCATATTATACGCACGGAGACATAAGTGATTTTATAAACTTAAAATAATATAAAAAAATGAAGAAAGAGTACAGAAATGAAAATTTAAAAAATAATACTGTTGAATTTCGATCACTGGGCGACCACTAGTGTGTGTATAAATATTTTCTTTATACTAATCCTTAGCAAGAAATCTATCTCTACACTTAATTAATGTACCCTCATATCTTAAAGTAATTCTGATTACCAAAGCGAGATGGCCGTCACGTTACAACTTATGACATGTTTACAAAAACTAAACAAAACAATTGTCCATTTGAGAGTACTTATGGTGTGTGGTAACAGTGATAGCGATACAAATATTTATCAAATTAAGACTACTTATTTCTTGGCTATAGTTTGACTAATATAAAAAAATAGGAGATAGCTTACTATCTCCGTTGACTGTAATTCTGTGACTCGCGATTTTAATTTAAGACAACTCTCGCTTTAAGAATATAATCTTTGTGTCGCAGGGGACTTACAAACATTTCAACAACAAACACAAAAGACACCCAGACGTCTAAGCCTATGGGAATCGAACCCATAGTACTCGAAGGAATGGCAGTGGTAAAGCGACCATTTCAACTACTACACTATCTTGCAGTCTTTGAAGTCAGGTCTTTCTGCATGAAGTTCATAAATATCCCTGTTCAATATTTTATTGTAGTCAAAGTAGCTTTTATTTAAAATAAAAAGCCCGTCACGGAAATCGCTTACTTTCAAAATAGATTACATATGTATACGTTGCAGTGAAATAGCAATATATTTTTATTTTTTTATACAACTATGGTGGCAAACAAGCATACGGCCCACCTGATGGTAAGTGGTTCCCGTAGCCTATGAAAGCCTGCAACACCAGAGGCATCGTTTCGCGTTGCCGACCCTTTAGAAAGGAAAGTGGGAAGGAGGAAAAGGGTGGTTGGGCCTCCGGCACTCTCACTCACCGAACGAAACACAACAGTAGGAATACTGCTAATTCACGTCGATATTCTCTGAGAGAGTAGTCCTTCCCCAGTCAAGCCGGCCCATTCATGCAGAAATCAGCGAGGCTCTACTACTCTAAATATATAAATATATAATATATAGGTACTTATTATATAATATATATTTTTATTGGCTAAGATATTTAACCGCTAAAACAGGCACCCCACAGAAATGTTAATGCACTACACATTAGCGGTCTGTTGTCGGAAAAACTCTGCGATTATAGCTTTATTATACGCTACAATTAGTGTAATCGTCGCTGCTCAGTACACTGACTGATTGGCCTTGCTTGTAGGTCCTGAGCTGAGACGATGATCGATGGGCCTTTACGTTTAGATGTAGTGGACAGAACTTCACTTTACTGCTTAGACATAAAATCAGAGGCAGTTGTCGTTGATTTTATTTACTACTTTTGCCGCGGCTTCAGTTGCTCGGTAATAGTATTTCTATTCTGGATGAAAGATACCCTATGTCCTTTCCTATATTGCTGATAACGTGTATGCGTAATTTAATGATGATCGGTCGAGTAGTTTAGGCATGAAAGCGTAACAACCAAACAAACAAACTCACATTCGCATTGATATAATATACATACATACATACATACATAGATTCACGCCTGTTTCCCAGAGGGGTAGGCAGAAACTACGGATTTCCATTTGCTTCGATCCTGACACACTTCTCTGGCTTCATTCACTTTCATCACGTTCCTCATACACGCCCGTCGGTTCAAGGAGCTCTTAACCTGGCCTTTGTTCAGAACGCATCCGATCTGATCGAGAAACGTTTGCCTAGGTTTTCCTCTTGCGACTGTTCCATTCACACTAGCCTTATAAACTTTCTTAGTCAGTCTTTCCTCGTCCATTCTTTCTACATGTCCAAACCAGCTTAACATACCCTTTTCTATTCTTGTAACTATATCCACTTTCATGCCGCATCTCTCTCTAATCACACTATTTCTTATTCTATCTTGATAATATTAGTTACGATAATTAGGATAATATACTTGTCGGTCAAAAGCCTTAGTAGTAGGGCCTTTATCACCATCTTATAAAGCATTATCATTATATATAACCGAGAACAAGTAAGCGCGTTACAGAGTATATACCTTTGTCAGAGTACCGAGTGAGTGAGTCTTTATTGAAAATGAAGTATAATTTTATTACTGAACAACTACGAATTTTCTTTCAACATATTATTCGCCTTGTGCTAGAATGCACAACCCATATCTACGGTCCAGACTAATTTTCAAAATATTTGACGGTCATACATTATATACCACCCACAGGAGCTGTCATATATAATTTGTTTACTACATAGAACGATACGTACTCGAAGCTGTGCAATGAAATTATTATACTTACAATTATTATTATGTGATTTTCATCTCTGTATTGCATTGTAATACAAATATGTACCATATTTTTCTTACCTATATTAGATATTTATTTTTTCCTATTTCCACAGCTACAAACTTACTTTACAAATATCAAAGGCAAGTAGAATGCACATCTATATTTGATGTCTACACTAATATCATAAAAGAGAAGATTGTTTTTTTTTGTTTGTAATGAATTAGCTCCAAAACTACCGTTCCGATTATAATGTTTTAACCTGTAGAAAACTAAGGAAGTAACATAGGCTATAACATCACACTACGAACGACAGAAGCGGATCAGCTATCATAAACGTAGGTGATACCGCTATACTAAATAACATTTCAGCAATAAATTAAATAAATGAAATAAGTAGGTAGGTTTTACTTATGAGATTAAGTAACCATTAGGTATACCAATAGGAGGCTTCATCTTTTAAAGGAATGATCTGTTGACTGTACAATTTATAGCCAGATTCCACTTAACAGTTATTTTGGAGTCTTGATGCAAAACTGATATTGGTGAATACAACGACCAGTGTGAATCTGTACCTACATACATATGTTTGAAATAACTTAATTAAAAACAGACGCATTGTTACCTATTTTACCAAACACCTCATTCCACTTGGATCCAATGATCACAAATATTCGTTCCATGATCATGTAGCCGAGTGGACGACAGTTACCGTGGCCCTAAAAACGAGTTATTACTGTCCTGCACATTACGGTGCTCGCAAAAACGGCCCACATATTGAGAGCTCGGAATGTAATAAAGGGTGCCTGGGGCACGAGACGGGGGATACGCTTTTTATGCTCCAAGGTATGACTAGAGTAGTCTTGATTTGATAACTGAGTTCTAGCTTTATATTTTGGTATTTCTGAACGGTTGATAGCGTGGTTGGGTAAATTTGAAGTTAGGTGGATATGATGGATGGATTATTTGCATAATAAATTTCTTACAAAAATTTGAGTAGATGGATAACTATAATGTTTATTTATTTGCAAAAAGGTTTTACAATTAACACTTTGATTACACTGTATCCTTAAATAATAAAGACAATAATTGTATTAACTAATAAATGTTATGTTGAATTCTGGTACCCATTGTAAGATTTAACTTGTGTTATGGTTACCAGAGCTACTGTATTCTGGCCTATAAAATCTTCAGACTCCAGACAGAAAGAAGTTGATCGTCAGACTCCAAATTACGTAGAAGTCATATTTATAAATAACGTTAAATTAGAATTTACATATTAGAACATTATATTTTTATACCACTAGACACGCGTGCTGCGGCAAAAATTAGATAGTGAACTGTCAGTTTAAAGAACCGAGACTAGGGTTCTTTGCTGATAGTATAGAGCGTCCATAAAACATTCCAAAAAACACACCTATTTAATTATAGCTCATTACATAGATTTGTTTGATTGCATTCATCTATAGAATTACTCTCGTAAGCTTAAGTCGAGAGTCTACTATAACTCTCCTCCACTCCAGTCAATCTTTTTTTTTTAAACGGTGCTTTAATTGGAAACTTTTGGCGTGACAGCCAGTACTGTCATAATAGCTACAATGGATGCTCGTAAATTCGAATATTGAATTCTCTGGTAGTAACAGAATAAAACACAAATAAATTCACAAAAACAACATTCCTTAGCGAGGTTAGTGCTGGTATTCATAACGTGTTTCCGTTTAATATGTCTACGTATCAGTTTATAATAGTTTGTTTGCACGCGGCTTCGGTCACTAAGAATACATGAGTATAATAATATTCTCTAGACCAAATTTCAGTCACGGCGGGCTATCTTAACGTAAACTGGTCAACTGCATAGAGACATTATAGTGGACAATGTGTGCGCTAATACAAGTACACCGTCTATTCCCTAATTCATCCGATCTAATGTGAGGGCAATCCGTCACGACCGAAGAGAGATCAGGCGCAGGACCAACGTCTTTACATGCTTTCTGACGCACAGGTGTGTAGGACCAACGGCTTTACGTGCTTTCCAAGGCACAGGTGTGTAATCCTCTCAACTTCCTAACGCCAGGCGGCTATTGAAATTTCTTAACAGAAAAACCCAACCACTTTTTTGGCCTGACCAGGTTCAAACCTAAGACGTCAAGCACAGCAGTCGTATACATCACCGCTGCGCCACGGATACAGTGTGACACAAGAAGGCGATGACTGATAATATATTTGTTTAAATTACCTACTTTAACATGGTATTCGTTATAGCTGCATGACAAAATCTATTGAATATAAAAGACGTAATTATGATTTGCTTACGTCAATGTAATAAATAAACAGAGATTAAAGGAAATTTACTTTAATTATCGCAATTTATGTTATTAACTGATTATAAAAACTGAAAGAACCAGAATCGTCACAAAAATTGTTGATAAATAGATGCAAACGCAATAAAGTAATGTATTTTTAAAGTATTCGGTGTCATTATGGGTATGCCTATTGCCGTATTTCAGACACATTTCTAGACTAATTACTGCTACTGAGGTTTGTTTTACAGACAAACACAATAACACTATACCTATCCCAAGAATCAAATTCAGGATCTCACTATTGGCCGGAATAATCGCCACTTAAGATGACTCTTTGATTCCGATGATAGCACAGGCTAAATATAACTAACATGTTTTCTCATTTGTACTCCAGGAAATTGTGCTGCATCAGTTTTTAAAATAGATGGACCATATTAAAATATGTCATTTAACAATTACCACCATCTCTAACACTATATTGCTTCATCAAGAAAACAAATCAAGGTGATAACCATTGTTATTGACAAAATTCAATATCATACACTTCATAGAGGTGAGGCACATTTTAATCAGAGGTGTAATTTTTTTATATAAGACGCATTCCTTCCAATTTTGCCAATATGTTTTTTCGACTAAATCTATATAACGTTATATATAGCATCAAAACACAACCATAATTTTTCTATACAAGCTTATTATGCACTCAAATTCTTAAACGAATAAATAATTTTATTCGAAATGGACTGTAAAATTTTCAAGTAAATAGTTCGCTAAAAGCCGCTTGAAAAACTACTCGAAAATTTGCGTACAAACAGTCAAACGTTAGAACGTTATAAGTACATCAATATAAAATACGATATAGGTAAGAGACATAAATATGAAGCGGTGGGTTTTGCCATGACTGTCCGACGCGACACGTAAAATATAATATCCGTTACTTTGATGCGGAGTGCTAATTGTGAATATTTTGATATGTAGCTCTAATATAATGTTTACGAAGAAATATATTATAATCATTATAAAGACGTATTATAATATATTTGTTTTGCCACTGAGAATGTTGATTGCACGGAAGGCGTCGTTGGTGTGGTCACACTTACTTGCCACATCCTGAGTGTTGTGAGTTCGATCCCCGCACCCAGCAATAAATTGTGTTATCTACAAATTGTTATGCCGAGATGGATGTTATTTGTATCCGTTGGTTGAATGTTTGTAAAGTTCTTCTGGATGTGTTGAGAGGAATAATCCTCTCAACACATCGAGAAGAACTTTAAGAATAATCTTAGTAGAGAAGTAGTATTTTTAAATAAACACGACATTATACATGGGCCTTTTACTGAATAATCTTTTTTCTTGAGGTACAGATCCTTATTGTCTTCTTGTTCTTTTTGAGAAACCTGTTCAATTGGTAATGTTTTGCAGCTAGTTATATTTGGTTTTATCCTTGGTAAGCGAAAATCGGATTCCTCGTCCATTTTTTAATGATTAGCAGCCAAAACTTTGGTTTTAATATTAGTTGTCAGAACTCGTTTCTGTCTTACTTGAATTGATGTTCTAGAAATGACATTGAATCATGTCTTTTGCCGTTCTTATAGTGTCAAGGTAGCAAAGAAGTATACAGACCGCCGATGATAAGACAAGTGATTTTGATGTAGTAGAGCCTTGCTGATTTCAGCATGAATGGGCCGGCTCGACCGGGGAAGGACTACCCTCTCACAGAATATCGACGTGAAATAGCAGTATTCCTACTGTTCTGTTTCGTTCGGTAAGTGAGAGTGCCGGAGGCCCAATCACCCCCTTTCCCCCATCCCGCTCCTTCTCCTTCCCACTTCCTTTCCTAAAGGGTCGGCAACGCGCAAGTGATGCCTCTGGTGTCGCAGGCGTCCATTGGCTACGGTGACCACTTACCATCAGGTGGGCTGTATGCTTGTTTGCCACCTTAGTTGTAAAAAAAAAATGTGATTATCGTAGATAACAAAAACATTTGTGTGGTTCACAAAATATTGTTTCGAGTCTAGGTGTTCTTTATGTCCGTTGTATTGGTCCCCTATTATCTTTCTGGATGGAGCTGAGGCGGTATGAGTAACCGAACAATATTTCGCGTCGGTTACTTACGCACAATGGCCCAATTGTGGAGCTAAGTGCGGATAACATGTAGATATTGCGGCGATTCGTCCTAGCACCTTTAAATGTGATATCATGAAGCTCCTAATATAGTTCTTATAGTTTTTATCATATTTGTTTAACGCTTAAAATATTGCAACATGTAAGCTGTGGTAAACGGTGTTGGTGATACAATTGTCAGCACCTTGTAAAAATGACTCCTTGTTTATATGTATTGCTGTCACTGTTTGTTTACTCAAATAAAGAGAAAAGAAAAACACACGTCCAACTATCTAACTAACTAACATGTCCGTTGTATGTTTGTAAGTAACCCCGCGATACAGGAATTATACCCAGTGCGAGAGTTGTCTTTTAAAAAAAGATATGGAAATGGGAAAGACTGTGATGGAATGGAAGAGGGGTTAACTCTCAACAAAACGGTAACTACTCTTACAGTAGTTTCCTTTAGGAGTAGTATCCCTATAGTAATAAGAAAATAGGAAGCAATAAGTTTATGCTGTCTATTTTGCACCAAACTTATTTATATCCAGTTTACCCCAAGCGACACAATTCAGCTCACCTAATATTATTTACGAGTGAGCATCACCGCTAATTTGCTTATAATATAAAACTACAGGACGTCGTTTTTGTCAAATTGAACATTACTATGAATTATGATCACATTTTATTGGCGCGCCAGTTAAAATCCATCAAAACATATGGGTTAAATATATCAAAATTAGATTTAAAAAATTGCATGTCTATTTCACTAAACTCCTATACTCCTATATTTTATGTCCAATAAACTGTCATACATATGTTGAGTTCAGTAAACACGCACAAAATGCAAATATTTAGAACAAAATCTATGTACATGTGGGTACATTTAGGTAGATTTTGTTCTAAATATTTGCATTTTGTGCGGGTTTACTGAACTCAACATATGTATGACAGTTTATTGGACATAAAATATAGGAGTTTTAAATTACCAACCCTTACTACGTAATAATGGAAAATATTTTTTTAGGTTATACATAGCAGATATTTTACTAATTATATTTCAAAACTAGCTGTTACCTGCGACTTCGTCCGCATAGATTTTTTAACTATAAAGTGTTGGTCTCCGCGGAACCCTATTTTTTTTTTCTAAAATCGAAGTATGTAACATAGGCTATGTTACTTCTTATAACATCAGCTATCTGCCAGTGAAAGTCCCGTCAAAATCGGTTCAGCCGTTTCGGAGATTAGCCAGAACCAACAGACAGACAGACAGACAAAATTTTTAAAAATAGATGTTTTTGTATAGGTACATTATACTGTCATATGCATTACATAAAAAGCTGTTATTTTGGCATTACAAACAGACACTTCAATTTTATTTATTTGTATAGATAATATAATAATATCAGCCCTGCATTATACTGTTCCACTGCTGGGCACAGGTCTCTTCTCAGTGGGAGAAGTCTTAGGCCATAGTCCACCATGCTGGTCTATTGCGTGTTGACAGACTTCACATATCTGCGAGAACATTATTGAAAACTCTTAGATATGAGGTTTCCTTACAATGTTTTAACCATTAAAGCGAGCGATAATTAGCTATTTAATATGCACATAACTAAGAAAAGTCAGATATGCGCTCTTAGGAATCAAACTCGAGACCTTTGCGTGGCAGTCAAACGGTGGCCCACTAGGCTATTGCTGCTTATACATTATTGAAAATAATCATATATTATAATAAGCTTTTATAGCATGATTTATGTATCTACAAATTGATAATCATTACAGTTCTTTTTTATGTTTTTTATAACTTTTTTTTCCTAATTAGATAAATGTGGTAATATATTTTCGCTATTATCAATAGGGTAGTATTTAACAGCACAGCAAAAAAATACTAATTGCGTAACAAAAAAAGCTAATTGATCAGCAACTCATGGCCAGCAAACTTTAAAGAGATCAAAATAAGTCGACGGAGCCCCAAAAAAGGAACCTAACATAACCTAACACTTCCGAGACGGAATGCAGTGATTTGAGGCGTATAAATGCTCGTTATGCTGTGCAATATTTGCTGACCAATTAGTATTTTTGCTGATCATTATATTTAATCCCTTATCAATATATTCAATTATATTTTGCCGACCCTTATAATTAATCCATTTGCATATAAAACGACATAGACAAGTAAAAGACGAGTTTCTTCCTAAGTTTATATGGTTACTAGATTTTTCCTGCGGCTTCGCTCGCGTAAATCTAAGTTAGGTTAGGTTAGCAACTGTACTTTTTCCTGGATAAAAGGTACCCTATGTCTTATTCTGTACCTTTGCAAACATGTATGCGAAATTTCATAAGATTCAGAGGTCGAGTAATGAAGACGCGAAAGCGTAACAAACAAACTTACTTCCGCATTTATAATATTAAGTTAGGATTAATGAACCTATAAAAGAATTCGAAAGTACCCTAACATCATAGGTCATAAAAATATCAAAATTTTAGTAATTACAACTAGGATTTCAGCCAAGTTGAGTATAGTTGGCAAGTATTTACATAAAAGTTATTTATTTACTGTAATCCTAATCCTAATCCTAACTTCCTAACTAATATTATAAAAGCGAAAATGAATTTGTTTGTTTGTTACCTTTTCACGCCTAAACCACTGAACCGATCATCCTTAAATTTTGCATATACGTTGTCAGGTGTACAGAAACGGACATAAGCTACCTTTCATCCCGAAAAAAATTACTGTTCCCGAGGAAAACAATAATAACGTTCTTATGATAATAGATGGCGCCACGTGTCTTTCGAACAGAGTATAACCGGAGTATATTTTTACAAGCAGAGTATAACCCGAATTGATTGTCAAATTCTAAATTAACGCGAGCGAAGCCGCGGGCAAAAGCTAGTAGAGTATAACCCAATGATTTGGTTACAATTTTAGATTAAAAACAGTACGTATATCTATATGAACTCCTACTATTTGAAATCTGATTCGATGACTTTGCGATGTATACGAGAGTAATTGATACATTTTATGTTTCTTTCGTTTGAAGTATATTTATTGAAACTGTCTTTACAAATTAATTTGCTGATCTACATCATAAACGTATTGAATTTCATAATTAATCTTTTTATGTACTAATGAAACCTTTTTGAATATGCCTTTACATTTTTAAACGGTGACAAAAATGGTGACCGTTATTATAATAGACTTTAAATATTCATACAGAATTACCATTATTTCTAAAGTAATATTTACTTAGTACTAAGATAACTGTGACAAGAGATAGATGCTTTGGTTTATTTTCTTCCGAGGCTAGCCACCGCATTATTATGAAAAAGAAGACGTTATTGAATCTTTTTTTATGTTGCACATTATATTCATAATTAATGATATGAAATTTACGGTTCCCTATCCATTAGCATAAAATTTTAAGACCTAATATAACTTAGCATAATTTTGTTTGGCTTAATTATATTTTCGCATAATATAATTACGCATAACAGCTTACGCATAATTTTTTAAGCATAATTTCTCTAACCATAATAATGATTAAGCATAATATTCTAAAGCATAAATTTATTAAGCATAAAGTTTTAAACCATAACTTTTTAAAGCAAGCATGCAGCAGGAAGAGTATCTGTCACGGCTCCGGCGCTGCGGGCCTACGGCGGCCCCACGCGTGCTAATCGTCGCAGACGGCTTTCGCTCACCACCGCAGCTTCGGCTTGTTGGCCGGCTTCGCCGGCCTGCCTCAGCCGCCTGCTCCTCAGCCCGCGGGCCGCCTCGCCCCTACGCTTCTACACGATTTTAAATTACACTCTAGGGGTAGGACAAACAAGACTACGTAGAGTCGGTTTTGCAGCAATTCGGTTCTGTCACTAACTTTTGTTGCACAGCATATTAAATTTTTAACCAACAATATTATTTAATTGTTACAGAAACTATAGCAAATAACGTTATGCTAATAGTCATTAGGCCTACTAACGTTATGCGAATCAAATTTATGCCAAAACAAATTAAGATGACTATGCCAACATAAAATGTATGCCTAAAAAAATTACGCCGAAGTATTATTATGCCAAAACAAATTGTGCCAAAATCGTTATGCCGAAGTATATTAGGACAAAGAACATTGTGCGAAAAGAAGGAATCCCGAAATTTACATCCATCTCTAACTACCTCATATTGAATAACAACTTACCAATGTCCTCCTTCATCCAAAGCCTTTTATTTCCTCTCAAAACTAACACAAGGAAGCACGTATTCATAAAGAAACTGGGGATAAAATAATCCCTCGCATAATATAAGCGTTGTGAGATAATCTGTGGAGCGCCGCGGCCCGCATGATTAGCGTTCACTGCGTTTTAAAAGCCTTAAAAGGTGCTAATGTACTGGGTCTTTGATAGATTACAAAATAGTTACAGGTGGGCATTTGGGCATTTCTATTTCATATTCTACCTAACACCAGTTTTGTTGCAAAGCTTCTGTTGTAAGATTTTATTGAATTATATTAAAGGTTGTGCGAGCTTACCTTGAATAAATTTAAAACATAAGAAAATACACAGACTCGCACTAAAAGGTAAATTTGCTACATAGAGCTTTCGATATTTGTCAAATATAAAATAACTGGAGATATTATCTTAGGCATAAAAGTTTTGGTAATATATCTGCATTATTATTTGATCTATGTCGGGTGTGGGACTCGGCTCATTACTGGCACTAATGAATGCTTGCGCACGACGCTTTGTGCAACCTGTGTGTTTCATACGTAATAAGTACTTGTAACTTATATGGAATGAATAAATGAAAGAAAAACTGATGTAGAACATAAATTATGAATTAGACATTTCATATTTCTCGTTAGTGAGCTTTTTACATAATTAAAATGAAATATTACTACTTTTGTAAAAAAATATGTAATACTATTAATGGACCAATTGTCGGCAAAATAGGGTCAATATCAATAATTGGCATAAGCGTGCATTGATGTTTAAGGTCGATCGTGAGGTTTTCAGTTTATTTCCAAAATCGTGCAAAGTAATGATGCATATTTTTCTGTTTTAGAATGATAACTGGCGCACTAGTTATAAACCTATTGACGCGTGATTCTTACAAACGTTGATATTATTTTTATTCGATTTAGTCAATGGCAGTCCGAAGACAGAAAATGTGTACAATAGATAGCTTTGGGCTTGCTCTGTATCACGTTAGACTTAAAACAATGTTGGCGAAATGTAGATAGCATACATATCTGCCTAACCCACTTTAGATGGATAGGCGTGAGGCTATATGTGTAGTATAACTTGATTTAACGCTATGCGTGTAATGACACAGTGGTTTAAGAGGTCGCCTCGCCACTGCCAGTGCGCCGAGTGTTGCGGGTTCAATCCCCACACGATACAAAAATTACGTGATGACCAAATAGTTGTTACATGTCTAGATGTTCTTTTGTATCGGTATGTATTGACACAGAAATTAGTTCTAGTGTGCACGTTGTCTTATAAAATTAAAAAAATGTACATGTTATAATATGCATATCATGCAGGATCACTTGGAGAACCCTGGCCCCCAACGCTACTTTAGGTCCTCATGGATGAGGATCCATGAGGATACAGCAGAGAAGAATATATATCACATCAGCGAGCAGAGCACTATCAATGTTGTTGTACTGAGGTATTATAATGTACTTACATACCAAAGAAGGTAATCTTAACAAACATTTTAAATACCATCAAATTGTACCCACATAAAACTTGGATGAAAGCT
This sequence comes from Catocala sponsa, assembly GCA_963564715.1. Taxonomy (NCBI): domain Eukaryota; kingdom Metazoa; phylum Arthropoda; class Insecta; order Lepidoptera; family Erebidae; genus Catocala; species Catocala sponsa. The sequence continues at coordinate 7,792,453 of OY751334.1, forward strand.
GGTACATAAGACATACGTCACAGGGATTACGTCACTAATTCACCTACCGCAGGATCCCATAAAACCGGTTATAATTACAAAATATAAAATCTTTTGATCATGATGTCGGACCTCCGTCAGGAGTGATAAGATCTTTATTGAAATGGCGGCCGTCAATTAACTGAGCCTCCCTGGGCTTGTATTACTGTATAATGTTGAGGGTTTGGTTGTCTGTATTAAAAAGAGGCAGGCTTTGGGAAATTCAAAAAATTCAAGAAGTCGCTAGTATTGTTTGTTTTTCAGATCTAAGAGAGCTATAGCTTTTCTAATTTGTGGAAAACTAGCAATTTACATTGTAGTATGACGTTTCATACCCTCGACATTGAGCCTAGTCTAAGGAGTATCAAACATATATTATAATATGAATATTATGCAATACAGCACACTAGTAATCATACAGGTAGGTATTATTGTCATAGTATACTACAAATATTATAGATAACGAATTTCATCTTTCTTGGATAGAAATCTCTCTATATTTAAAAACTTTATTCTCGAACTATCATATCAAATATCAATATAAGTAGCTCAATACTTAACGTTATTTTCATAATTTAACTCAATATAATTAAATATATCTAGATTCACGAGCTACTCGTATGTTTAGATTTGATAGCAAGTAAAAATATTTAAATTGTAGATGTACCCTCACCGTATATAAATACTACACTAAGAACTGTGAGCTCATACGTTACATTTACATGACAGAAAACGATAATTAACAATTTTTAATATGAGTGAGCGTGGCAATACTATATTTGCAGGTCACATGTAATTTTGGCAATTTGTGATTATGATTACTCTCTATGATTTATATCCTTGATCATAATTATCAGAAAGAATAAATATCCAAGCAACACCACGCGCAAAAACTAGCTCTTAATAAAGAGCCACGTTTAGGGTTTTCATTACACCGTGTATAATGGCGCGTACAAATATTTTTAATCCGCTGCCTCATACATCTTCCGCAGTTCATTTTGCTGGACGCCCGCACGCTAACGACATTCCGTCTAAGCCAATTTCCACCTTATTACATGGAAAATCGAATTCAGTTTCGTAGAACTACCAATCTGTGGCATCTAGGTAATTTTCACCGAGCAAAATTGAACTTTATATTCAATATTTAAAGCTGAAAATTGTCCGTAGATCTGTTATATCAGAATACTGAATAGGTGGACGGGCGTACGTTTTTTTTTAATGTGTGGATATTGCATCGACGTGTCCGCTGTATTTATGGACAGGTAAATATTTTGTTAGCGAATATAAAGGTTATAGCCATAGATTGTATATCAGCAATATTCGGGATATTGTTTGGATAGAAAATGTGCGCTGTCAGCATCGAACGGAGTTTTAGAAACGTCAATTTTGGATAGTGGATAGAAATTTTAAGGTTTATATAGTAAGCAACATTAAAACTATAACTCGATTGATCATTCGTTAAAAATAATATGAATGGTAAACTATAGCTAGAACTCTGTTTAAATTTAAAGCAGCTAGGCTGGTTAACTTAAAAAATATCGCAACCAAATAACGCTGTATTGAGTTTCTGTAATGGGTTCCAAATCTCTTTAAGTAGGTACTATGCTGTGATCCATTGGTTTTTATCGCTTGTGCAGGTAGCATTGTCTATTTTTTCCAAAAAGCATAGGTTGCGATAACCGCTTACCATACTAGTCACATACTTTTTTGCCAACTTATGAGAGTAAATGTATGATACAAAAAGAAATTACATTGAAGAAGGAGAAGAAGACATTGACTGCAAGAAGTAGCTTTTTTGCGATTGATAATAAAAGTTTCTTAAAACTTTTATTTATCAATCGTTATTGTATCTCTGCCTAAGTGGTGATGAAAGCAATTGCTAAGAATCATTTTCTCGGATTTGATACCCGGGTAAGGCGACCCTTATTACAATTTTTTTATCAGAAAATTAGTATTAGTTATGGCACGTAACCTAGTACTATCCGAGGACGGCAATATGCTCTTCCACTATTACGTGTGCCGTTATAACATAACTGGTGAAAAGTGCATGTAATACAGATATAATAATACATGCACTTTTCGCAGTTTAGCCTATATTTCAAAATGCAGAGATCTGCCTACGTCTTCGAAAATATAGGCACCAAACTATGCATGTAATTGTAGCTGGAAACATTGTTTCATAATAAACATTTATCTCTCCATATACAATGACCATACTTTACATGTCAAAACCATTAAAGCTATAATCGTACAAATTGCCACGGATATCCGCAGTGTATGCCACGCATGGTCTATTGCAAATCTCTTACGAAAACTATTATCTGACAAAATGCATGGAGGTAATTTAGACCCTCGAAGCCACGTGGCGATTGATAGTCGCAATTAGACACGGCATTCACGGGAAGTGATGGGAAGTCGCCTGCGAGAAAGCCGGCCGCGGGAAGGTCGCGTGAGGGAATGGGGAAGCCGCGTGCGAGAACAGTTGCTAGCTCGCCGCTCGAGTAGGAATGAATTGAACTATTAATTGTTAAGGTTTATTGTTGAGCGTTGGTTCAGTTGAATTTTGAGTGTCTCTTGTAAATCTGCTATTCATTGTAATTAATGTTCTGTTGTAAAATTTTGTACACACTTTTTGTATTATAGTTACAAACGAATTGAGCAAGTCTCGTTATTGCGGACCACATTCTAATGCATTTTACCATAAAATCTATCTATTCTAGATCTAGATGGAGTACTCCCATTGTCACCGGTACTTTACAAGCCGAAAAGAGGTCTATGCCAGTCAGTGGGATATTTGATATAGAAGGTTGATATTGTTATCATTATATAAATTTATTTAATTTTATACAATACATACATATCTACATACATAGATTCACGCCTGTTTCCCAGAAGGGTAGGCAGAGACTACGGATTTCCATTTGCTACGATCCTTTCACACTTCTCTGGCTTCATTCACTTTCATGACATTCCTCATACACGCCCGTCGGTTCAAGGAGCTCTTAACCTGGCCTTTGTCCAGAACGCCTCCGATCTGATCGAGAAACGTCCGCCTAGGTTTTCCTCTTGCGACTGTTCCATTCACACTAGCCTTATAAATTTTATACAATATATTTTTATATTCCTAAATATAATTAACCAAATAATAAAATACACAATTATTATTACTAGCGGTCGCCTAGTGCTCGAAATTCGACCAAAGTTTGCCTGTAAGATATTGCTGACATATTATGTCATTATATATTGATATATGTAACCATAGTTACGCGCTTCGACTGCGTGTGTCAAATGCATGGTTGTGTGCGAGTAGTGGTTTTTCATTAATTTAATGTATTTCTAATGCATATTTTAAAAAAATATTAGCATTCGTCACTTCTTCTCTGTATAAACTATAAGTGTGCGAAATTTAATACTCCTCCGTCCGCCCAATTTTCGTAAAAAGGGATCCAAAGTTTTCGCTTCACGTAGGTATTAAGCTGGCCGCGTACATACGTTTTCCGAATTCGATTTCCTAACACGTAATCTCGATTCGGAATTCCGTGAGATTAGCGCACACGTTAGTTTTTTTACATTCGGAATGTATACTGTCAGTACGAATAGTGATAGCGTAGTGAACGCACGTCGATGGACGACGATAATTTATTAGCGATTGCATTTCAATAGTAAACAATTATAACAACATTTAACAGTTATCCTAAATAATAGTTAATTAAAAAAGTATTTTATCAAACAATAATGAAATTGCAGCACATTTAATAAGAGCTAGTCTACCTAAAATTCACAAACCCAAAAAATACTATAAACCAATCAATCAATCGAAATACTTTATTTTACTTTTGGGTTATTGTATATATTCTAAATTATACACGAATATTCCTGTAACCAGAAAAATATTCCAGCTATCAAAACCCACGTTTCGTAAACATACAACACAAACAACTAGTACACAGTATTTTACCAAATAAAAACAAAAACAAGTTGTCAACCCTTTATCTTGGAGCAATTGATTGAAAAAAATATCTAAGTTACATTATAATATATCTATAGGAAGGTAATGAGGCGAGATAGCTATGAATCTATACGTAATGCTGCTAAATTATTGTATGTATGTCTGTGTGTGTGCCATGTTAGGGGATCTGGATGTATGGAGGCATAATCATAAATATTCATCAGGTTTTGTGTTGTGCCTATAAAAACATATGGGGGTGGGTTTGCAAATGGCTCGGTCGGACGATTAAAGATTTTTGTACGATAGGTACTGTTTTAGTAAAAGAAGTGCAAAGTGCAGGTACAAGTATGTAATAAATAGCTCATTGGTACAGTAGCGTCATTGTTGTCTCTTGTTTATAGTTAGTAATATGATTAAAGATAGAACTGTGGTTAGAAGACAGTGATACTTACAACCTTAGTACGAATAATCAATCACTTCATCTTATAATATTGAGATGTGTATATAATATACCACCGTTTATATATTTAGATATAAATAAAAGTATTCAGAATGACCTACAGTTTTTTTTATTATCTTTATTTTGTTCGTCAAAATGACCACACTCCACCTGATGGTAAGCAGTCGTGTGGTCTAAGAGCAGTGGCCTCCACACCACCCTCATAGCAGCCGAGGCGATGTTGAGGTCTCTACTTTGACGGCCTGAGAAGGTACTTTTTCACGCCCCGCTTAAAGGACCCAGGATTAAAGGAAGAAGGAAACACGTGCCTTGGCAGAGAATTCCATGCCTTGGTCGTTCGGCAGAGTTATGAGGTATGAGGTACTTTGTCTGACCATATTATGTACCTACATACATTCTGGTAGGACGTGATACCAGTGAATAAAGGTAAAAGGTCGGAGATATGCCAGGTACAAAGTATGCCAAAGCAAGTGGAGACCCATTGTCTCTGACTTGCCATACGAGAAACAGGTGTAAGACAATATATGTATTTATATTTCGTGTAACGCGATGTATGGCACACTTTATGTGCCATTATTGAGTTTTCCTACGAAATTTCAATAGCAACCGGAAGTTAGGAAGTAAGCGATGTTGCACACTTCAATGTCACGGAAAGTATGTAAGCTGTTGGTCCTTCGCCTGATCACTGGCCATGTTGGATTGCCGTCCCAACAAATTATTAAAGCGAGAGAATAGACAGTGCACTTGTGTTTGAGCACAAACTTGAACACTATAAACCACCATGGCTAAAATTCGAAGGACATTATTACACGTAAGATAATGAGATAAGTATAAATATAATAATTTAACCTCATTTGGAACTCCAAATACATCCAAGTTTTACAGTTGCATAGAAACAATATAGATAAAACGCAATTTAAAATTTCAACACAAACATTTACCGTAATGGTAATCATAAATATGCATAGTTTCATGCCTATATCTCTTATAAAGCATTATCTCTTAAAATATATTAACCCAAATAAGTTTCAAACAAAAGGTATTTATACAACACAGAAGTATAGTCCTGAAAAGTAAGGCCAGATGCACATCGACGTGTATGAATGTGCACCGTTATCCCACAACACATGACACGACCACTAAGTGAATTCGTGTGTCCGCGCCACCTCCAATTTAGTGCCGCGAACCAATCATCATTACCGAAGGGTCCGTCGCGATCAAAATAAACACCAAGCTAAACGCACCTTTATTTAGAAAGAGATGAAAATACACAAAGTAAACAAGTAAGAAAAGGACGCACCGATAAGTCGGCCAGAGGTCATAAACAATTGTGCAAATGAAAGATTATGTTTATAGAGTGAAGGTGTATCGTGTAATAAAATTACGTGTTTATATCCCGGGTAGGAGATAAGTTCTGATTTTCTTATATTGTCCCCGTTTTCATTACGTTCTCGAACATATTTTGGGAGGAAATGTTTTTTCTCAGTAGTTGTTTTTATGTTAGGTTTATATTCAGTTGTATAAATGTAAGATGAAAAAGACATACGGTATTTTCATGTTTATGTTTATTTCAAGAAATATCAGAAAAATAAATGTATGGGAAGAATTAGGTAAGTGTGCCTCCGTATTGACATTCTGTGTTCCATGCCAACTTATAGGCAATGTCTTCATGTGCGTTGTACTATTTTTCAATAAATTAACGAAATATCACGACTGTGTCCCACTCAATATCACTAAAATACTATTATGCACAAATCTATAAATAAATAGGTAAACACAAAATGGTGCGGTACCTATTTCTTCTGTTTGTTAACAGATTTTCTTTATTTTTTGTTTTGTTTAGAAACTATCGAAGAGCTTTAAGGTTATAAATAAAAAAAATTAAGATGGATAATTATTTTTTTAAATGTAGGTAGGTACTTTCATAGTAATATAAAATTTCTCAAATTTTTAATAATGTTCGAACTTCAACCACTTGTCTAACAGTATTGAACCATAGATACATATACGGTATTTACATTCCCATCTCAGGAATCAATTATATTTGGTAGCAAAATAAAATGAAAGAGGTTTGTGTTAATTCTACTTTTCTGAGCAGCGCGGGGTCTGGATATACATATACGGAAAGCTCTGCGCTGATTGCTTCTGGGAGAGTCGTACTTTGACGGACGAATTTAATGATTTCGTGACAGCAAGCCCAGAAACATAGCTCTTCCTCCAAACAGTCGGTGAAAATATGAGTATACAGGCCACTACATAGTTCACAGATGTACTAGAATATTTGAGAGAAATCATATGATTTTATTCATATGATTTCTCTCAAATATTCTTGATAATAAATTATCACAAATTCGTAACTTGCATATCTTAATACATATACATAATATGTAGGTCATAAACTCATAGACTGCCGCCGACATTAAAGGTATAGGTATGGACATTATTTTGATATGTCAGAAGTGTGTGCTATTACACAAGACCTACTACAAAACAAAATTTTAGCTAGGTTACAATATGAGAATCTATAATCAACGTCACCATTAAATTAATTAGCTGGTGAACATCATGGATAACAAGCAAAGGCAAAACGAATCTCATCTAGTACAAAGTGAAGTAAATAAATAGGTACAACTTTGTGTTTGCTCGTGAAATCCACCGAGATAATCCAACTCATGGCGCTTTCTTTCATTTTATAAATTTAATTCGTTCGTCACGGGAAGAGTGACCTTTTACCACGTGAGACTGCACACCATAATACATAACGCCTTATTTCCTACATTGCCTCAATATAAAATGAACTTTAGACAGTTTATATAAAGTATACTTTTGAATAGTTGAGCTGACGCGTCTTATTCCAGAATGATTTACGTGAGAAGACAATGCAATCTATTCTACAAGGCAGCACTGCGATGGAAAACGACTTCTATGTTTAGCTAGACAAGGTTGAATTTCATATGAAAATGTAATGGAAAAACTAAAGGAGCTCTCACATTTCACTGAAAAATGGGTAAGAAGTAAGGCAGGGAAAGCCGCAGGATCCGTTATAAAGACATATTATTCTTTTGAACGCGACGGTTGTCGAGTCGCAATAAGTCGCAGTAATCCTCGCAAGGTATAGTGCGATTCAATTGTCATTGTTTGGTGCGCTCCTAATGAAAAATATTTCGTTGTGTTCCTTTTTTAAGTGTTTGTATTCTTTGCGTCTGTTGTGAACAGAATGATTTGGGGTTCTTCACAAGTTTGGTTCTAGAACTTTGTGGGAAACATAGGTCTTGTAGTTTCATTACTCAGAGGTAAAGAAAAATAAGTAAGTAAGTAAAATTATTGTGAGTATCAATTGTATCTCTTGTTTTGATTTAATTATAATAAGTAATTATATACAGAGTGAGTTAATACCGCTTATACAATATAATCAAGTTGGCTTACTTTACTAGTAGGTACTAGACATTTAAGCAATTCATGTCTGTCTCCAACAGAACTAGGCCAACTTTATTTAGGATTTCATCTGCCTAACCCTTTAGAGATGTACTGGCATGAAATGGTAAAATAAACTTGCTTTGTTGATCGTGAGGTGCCGGGTTCGATTTTTAGGTCAGGCAAAGTGTGTTTAAGTGTCCTTTTAAGATAGAGACAAAAATGTATACCTTTAAAGCAAATCAAATTAATTATTTATTAGGTGCCGTCTAAATATATAGCTGGTGAAATGTTGGTGTAATACACCTCGAGAGACCAGCCTTTAATATGTCAATACTTGGAATACCAAACATAATTGAAAATCTATTGAGTTTAGCCGCTGGTGTGCCGCTGCAACTCAATAGGTCTTGGATATACGGGAATAAATGTTTTTATGTACTAGTATGTAGATTGTTTTTCTAAACCATACAACACCATATATCACAATACATATTGACGAAAAAACGTAACCTATTTCTGATAGAATAAAGACCCACACAAGCAAAACTTTTTGGATTTGAACATACTGTTGTATCTGCAAGTTATTCGAAATTTTCCAACTCCGTCGAGTTCGATTGGAAAAAAGCACGAACAGATTTCCTGAAACTGTCGAAAGCATTTTGGCGCGGACACAGTGGCCCAAACAAATTCAAAACAACCATAAATCAGGAAGGCACAAATAAAAAACTAAGGTAAGCGCTCCTGTTGTCGGCCGCGGCCGAACCGGGCCACTTCCGTTCGGCGGCGGAAGTGACTCTATTGGCGTAAAAAAGCTGTGAGTCAACTGGCCAGTTTGTTAGGTTTATTGAAAAGCGAACATTGATAAAAGTGTTCGACGCATCGGCGCTCTGTCCATGTTTGAATGTCGCACTTTTGTGTAAACGTTAGAATTTACCGACTTTTTTCTCGCGTGGCAAAGATTTTTTGGACGTAGTTTTTGTACCGAAAATGTTTTTTATTTACTGTCTCAGTTCACGCCTCCATAAACTTTTCAGTACGTAATGAAATAATATACAATAACTTAGGTAATCGCCTATATAACTGAAAACCATATAAAATTGCTAGCTGACGGGACTGCGAGTGATCTGTCTTCTTATTTCTGCAGTGCATTCATAAATGGAACAATTGCAGAATAGGCGTACTATCCTTATAACTACAAGATTAAGCAAAAATAAATACTAACAAAATTAATATTTGCTACTTGAATAAAGAGTTGCACAAATCTATCAATACTTTTTCTTTTGGCGCTTTCTATACTTCCTACTTTATCTTTTAAACATTGAATATTTTAAACAAGGTAAACCAACAAAACAAACCGTATTTTAATTCCCACACACGAGAACAGAAACCCCTGCGTCACCGCGCAGCGCACGCGTCTCCATTCGTTACGCACGTGTAGCGCAAATTAAAAACGTTTCTGCCGCGCGATTATTAATTACCGATAACTCAAGCGCTCACCCTACCCCGTGAGACACAATTAACGTACTTTGTTGGACCATCTTAGTCTTTTTAGTTTAATTTGAATGTGTTTTATAAATGGTTTTGTTTAGCTAAATGATTAAAATTAATATTTTAATTCGCGTAACCGCCCAATCGTAAAACAATATTATCTATTTTCTTACGCGAATGTTATACGATGCGAAATTAAACTACCTTACACTTTAAACTTAAATCTTAATAGTTCAAATTTAAATAGCTTAAATAATAATAAAATTTAACAATAGTAGTTTAATAGTTTTAAAATTATGTTATAATAGTATTCTAAACTAAACAACGCGGTGTAATTTCAATGTTATTAAAATGGGTTAAAATTATATAAAAGGTTAAATTATGTTCGTCACGTCACGTAGTCTACGTGGACTGCAGTTCACAAGCATCATAATTCACGCAAAGCATACTATGCACCATAGGTCTAGTTTTGAAAGTGACAACGCATTACAGACTGTATAACTTTATCTCGTTCTTGCGCATGCAATAACAATATTATAAACATTATAGTACGGGCCTCTGATTACCTGATGCACTTCAGGACAAATATATTTAGTCGCAATTTTTTGTAGGTTTCAGAAGCCAGTCCAAGTTTCTGTTAATAGGCTCAACCCTTTGCGTGAACCTAACAACTAACATAAATGTAGCTTTAGTAACATATTAAACTCAATAACCTATAATTATACATTCTGGAATTTCCTTGTGTCCGTTGTTTGAATGTTTGTAAAGTCTCCCGTGATACAGGAATTATTAGTGCGGGAGTTGTTTTAATTGAAAACGAAAAAAAAATTGGTTTTTCATAAGTGTAACTTTGTAACCTAAATGACCTACCTACTGCTCCAATTTGGAGTGGCCATTCCACTATGTTCTTACGCAAACTATTTGTTAATTTAAAACCCTTAATATCCTTACAATCGCACGTTAACAAGCTCGTGCACTAAGCATCCCTTTCAAATAATCCCGTACAACTAAGTACTGTTCCATCACACACGAGAATGCTGTCCACGTGGCGTTTTTAAGATCTGTCTGATGATAACCTTAATGAAAAGATCTCTAACCCTGATAAAAGACCCACGGGCTTATAAATCAAAATAAAGAGCACATGCAGAAGGTTAAGTTTGTAATTTTTTTGAAAATGTTGTGTATAATATCAAAGCAATATAAGATTGAATTGTAGTAATTATAGGTAGACTAATCAATGTCTATATGACACTCATAGACTCGGGTCTGTAAGTCGAATTAATTCAATGGTACATACTCAATGATATTCGAATATCATTGGATTGAATAAACTCTTAAGGGGTTATGTTCTACACGTTACTGGAAAGGTTTAAAAGTAATTTAATAAATAGGTTGTAGTTTAGACGGTTTAATAGAAACAAATAACAATATTGGCTTAATTAAGAGACATTTAATTATATTGTTACGGAACTGTAGATAAGGACAAATAGTCACGGAAATATCTTTATTTTAAGCCAATAATACTGCCATACTACAACAATATTTGCACCAATACAAGATACTAGCATGTGTTATTGGTACAAATATTGGCCGCCAATGTACTATCGGCTCCAGCGACGGATGACCATTTCAGAAAATTTTCGCTTGCACATGTTGACCAGTTGAGTTTGTATCGCCTTAGAATCGGTAAACAAATGTAAAGTGTAAAAAAACTCAAACAAAGAAAGGGGCGTGTCACGGGTACGGGTACCAAGTGTTGGCCTGCTATGCGATTTTAACCTTAGGAGTGGTCATCCGTCGCTGGAGTCGATAGTACCTACTGGTCAAGATGTTAGTACTACTGATATACATGGATGATGATGAGGCTACTGCACTGTACTACGGTGAAGGCTAACACATGACAGGTACCCAATGCGACTGACAGATGTACACTGATTGTGCTATAATTGCTACTAGATTACTTTTAGATAAGTTTCTCGTTAATGTCCGTTCTATTTGACGTATCCTATTACAAAATTTACAAAGATATAATTTGCCGCCAAAAATATAGATGCTTTGTTAGTCTTGTGGAATAATATCGTGTATTTTGTTAAAAGACTCTTTGAAATTAAACTACTATTCGGTTTTTTGCAGTTAACTTTAAAACACTATTTCGAGATATTTGTAGAACAATGTAAGGTAAACTATTTAAATTAAGTATATGTATTTATTGTAGCTTCATTTCCATGTATGAGATACGAGTAAACGTAAGGCAATAGAAAGTTCTTTGTAAAGCAGCACAGGTTTTGGAAATCTTTTTTTAAGACAAACCTCTATGACAATAGACATTAAAGAAAGCCGGCGAAAGTGTAAGAAACCTACAGCTTTGGAGATATAAGTGTGAGTTTATGTAATGGGTATTTGAAATAACTCCTAATTAAACTTAGTATTGCGATCTTGAACAACTGCTTTATAATATATTACGTTCAAAACTTTGATTGACTTATAATTGTCTTAACGAACCCTTTGTAATCTAATTAATATCTGTATTCTATAGTTAATAATCTGTATTCTGTAGTATATCTGGAAGGAATTGATAAATATTAAATTTGCTTTTGCGTATTTACGCCTTTGCAAAAGATTTTAAATTTGATAACTTATAAAGCCAGTTTATATAATTTGTTTGGTAATAAATTCATTCTAATTTTAGAAGAAATTCAAATATGTACATATAATCACAATTCATTAAAAATAACTTATACCTAAAATATTATAAAACAGAAAGGAAAAGAAAACTACAACTAAATTTGTTTTAGTTTTATTTTATTTATGTTTTTGTAACGTATATATATATTTTTTTTCACATACACACAACACCATCTAGCCCAAACTAAGCAGAGCTTGTACTATGAGTATTAGACAATGGATAAACATACTAAAATACTTTTTCTTTGTAAATACATGCATATTATACATAGAAACACCCAGACCAAGACAAACATCCATGTCCATGCACACAAATATTTGACTTATGCGGGAATCGAACCCGCGACCTTTGCAGTTGGTTACACTAACCACTATGCCATCGAGGCCGTCAAAGAAATAATGGATAAGTAGGTATTAGTTTAGTGCAAGGCTCCGGCGGTAATTATCAATAGTACCTACCGATTAATTTTACAATAAGTATATTAATTTAGTAAGGAAGTGATCCATTAAAATTGCATACTTCTTTTTGTATTAAATAAGATTAGGAAGCCACTAATAAAATTATAAATGACAACTCTATAATAGACATAAACATCAGCAGTTGTGATTTTGATTCGGAGCGATTAAACTGACACTACAAACTTTAGCTTCCAAAAAGCTTGTTACAATTTTATGCACCATATTCATAAGCCGCATCAACTGTACCTAAATAAACCAGTATGATGCTTTACACTAAAATATGTAGGTACATTCTGCATTTGAAATAATGTTCTCAGATTACTTTATAATACCTTAGCCAAACATTGCTTGCACAAACGTATTTAAAACTTACTGACTCTTTTTATTCGCCAGCCATGTGAAAAAGCAACAGCGCGCTTTATTAATAAAAGCGTGCACACTGCGATTGTGCGCAGATGAAAAGGCGATTAGTCGCGGCACGTCCCCTCCCTCACCTATTGTTTGTCGCGCTGAGTGGACGATACCTACGCACTATTTATACTTATTTAAATCTCTATAGATTGGGTGGAAATAGCTGTCGTGTAAAAGGTCCTATGTTACACTTTAGTGTAGAGGATTTGTCAGTAATTGACTTTTTAACTGAAGAATAAAAATTACCTTTCCAGTTTTCTTAAATTGTAAATATTATGTAATATATAGATTTGGTAATACATCTGGGTATTCGGTTTTCTATCACGAATTATAAGTTTAACCGGACTTATAATACAAGTATATTGATAAATGAATATGGACACCTTACTTCGTATTAAGTAAATCGCTGATATTAAATGTTTTAAGGCTAACCAATGGGTATAAAAGACTTTGAATGCTGTCACGCCAAGGATTGGTTTTGATCCTAGACATATTAGATCAAGTACATACGTACAAGTACTAAGAACAGTAAAGATTATCTTTGATCAAGTTTAATATTTTCTTCGCCTTCCATAAACATAGGTTTTATTATGTCTGGTGTTATTAACATTAACACAATAATTTTAAACGCAAATCTTTTAAATGCAATTTTGTTAAATTAGACTATTAGACTCACTTCTCAATTCATAAGTAAACATTGCAGTATTTATTTAGTTGTTATAGTAATGATAATAATAGATTATTACAGACACTACTATCCAAGTCGCATTTGATTTAAAGTGATGACTTATAATTTAAATAATATTGGCTTGGCATTTCTGACTTATCGATAGAACAGCAATTATTTAATCCTTTTTTGTTTGATTTATATTTTCGCTTCTTGATACTATTCTTCTTCTTCTTCTCTGCCTACCCCTCTGGGAAACAGGCGTGAATCTATGTATGTATGTATGATACAACACAACGCCGACTCTTAAAGTTTGACATGCTAAGAAAGCCCTCAGTACACAACGCTAAATTAAAACGATATTTCGCCCCACCTGAAACGCTTACGTCGTTTAGTTCCTACGCCGCGCCGCCGTCCCATTGATACTAAATCCCGGTCTACACACGCCGCACTGTCGCGAACTGCTCGTGCGTGCGAATGCCCGTCACTCGCTATTGTCGACTAATGCGAGGGTACGCTTAAGCCGAAGGATGAACGATTAAAAAACGTTTGTTTTCAGCGAGCGATCGAGACAGGATTGGGTCTGAATTTGATTTAAGCGTAGCAAGGGAATGGTGTTTAGTTTTGGAAAAGTTTCAATTAAACTCAAATGGTGGCTCACTGTTTATGTGATAAGTTTATGTTTTACTAAATACATTTTAGAATTTTAGTTTTCTGAAGCCAAAATAAATAAAATATCCATGTTCCTCTGAACACAAACAGGTAAAAATATTAGAATTATAAAGAATAAACAGAAATACAATAATCGACTTATACTATTAACAGTAATAATTGTTACTTTGATAACTCTTTTATTTTTTTAGCGTTCTGGGCAGTAAGGTTTACGTATTACCTTTTATTCAAAAGCCGAATTCACTAGGAATATAATATCATTATCAAGGATCAGTTCGATCTTTGCATCTACAAATTTCTTTTTGTACTTTCTTTGCTTTATTTTACATAAGTAAAATAAAGTAAAGAACTTGTTGCTTGAGCATAAGTTCAAGTAACAAGTCACCCATAAAATATAAAATGTAACTTTTTGTATTGCACAAAAAATATAACAAACTATATAATAAGTAAAAAAAAAGAAACCGTTACATTTAATTTAGGTACCTAGCAATAAAAGCCCTCGTAACGGCACACGTACATAATTAACATAAAAATAAATTCATAATCACATGAAATATTGCAGTCGTAACAACAATAAGTGCAATTTTCCATGCGATAAATCTTATAATAATAATATTTAATGTGTGTGCGACGCGAGGGCGACGCGCGACACAATAGTAGGAGATTTGACGCGCGCGATCGGTCTCACAGTGTGCACCTTGCCTTTGTTATCCACCCTGGATTTTTGATGCGGTGTGGCGAGGTGTGGGTTGTATTGTATGAATCGAATTTTGATCAGCAATGGTCATAGTTTTGTTATCACGGATCATTTGTTCGCCGTGGTTAAATAGCTTTATGTGATATGACGTATAGATGTGATAATGCGTTAACTTTTAAATTATGAACTATGTGTGGTTAGCTACCGTAAAATGTTATCACTTCATTTGATTCAGGATGAAGAGTTAACGTTTTGGCAATAACGAATATTTTCAAAAATGGGATCTAACTGCCCTCATAGCAACGGTGAGGCTTTCTTATTTTCAGATAACTTTAATTATACAAACAATCTGTTGCTGGATTAGAAGTTATTTAAAATGTTTACTCTTGTCTGTCAAATTGACTCCAACTTGTTTGATGAAAAGCCGTTACTGAAGTCCTATATAAATTATGAGAGCCACCATTACAATTCGTGATCCTAAAAATCTTTATTGAAAGGCCTCGTAAAAATAAAATAGGTTCAACTAAAATTTGTCCGCTTACTTCAGCCATTTTTCTGTTTTATACCTACCATGGTTTTGAATGCATGACTATACTATTTTTGTACTTCTTGACGAAGGGTGTAAGTGACGGTTCACCGAAAACTGAAATACTAGCTTCGGACCATCATTCTGAGTTGGAAAACGTAGGAATTTTCCACCGGAAAATTATCGAATTTTCTTTCAAAATTTCACATTTTTCTAACTGATAATGATTACATAATGAGTAAACGACCCATTATACTAGATAATATCAATAAAAACTACATAATACCGAAAAACAGCTATGTAATCCAAACATACAAAATAAACACAGTTGAACCAATCAGCTGATCTTGCGCGGACAAGGCAATCACCAACGCAAAAAACTTTTTTTACACACCGGCAATAGTGTGCTGTGTAAAAACCCGCCTGCATCGTACCTACTACCACTGAACTAGGGAAGATCTATGATCAATGATCGATATCGAAAAAAGTGTATTAAACAAAGCGGGATAGGTTAATAAATAAAATAGTTGTTTTCCTTTTAAAAGTAAAGGTTACATGAACGTGTTAGCACTATTTATTATTAAATTAGTCACGTAGATTGAAAAGATTGTAATGATTAAAGTAGCCTGTAATTAAATGTTATACTACTATCACTTTACAATACCCATTTGCATTTTAAATGTTAAAAATATTAATTGTTTTGATATTTCGTATCGTAAATGTACATGTATGAGTTTATTTAATCACTTTTAATAATAATTAATGTAAAAGACCATCTAATTGTTTTAAAACAAAGCTTTTTGTACACAGCGATTCATACAATGTAATGTAATCTAGTAAATCTTTACTTAACTGTTAAAATACAAAACTGTAACAAAAATTTGTTAATAGAATTAGCCATAAACAGTTTATTACTATGTATAAGTATAAAATTAATCGATAGCCGATAACTCTCATAAAAATATTTTATGAGAGTTATCGACTATGGATTTATTTAATTAGATAGATGTATCTCATCCCTATCTAATATGACTACAACTGCAAAAGAAATTTGTTTTTGAATTCTTTAGTTCGGTCGCGCTACTGTCAGGAATCGGAAGTACTTGACGTAATCTCTCGTATTCGCGAGTGTTTACTATTTTCGTTGCATTTTGTTAAGTTTTTATTTTGTTTATAACTATTTTGTGTACTAAATTGTGTTTATTTACTGTGTTCATAACATTTTGTTAACGTTTTTGTTTTGTTTATAACTTTTTTGTGTAACTACAAAGTTGTGTTTGTACCTAATAAATAATGCGTCAGCCATTTAGTGCACGTGAATATGGACAAATGCTCATGGCATACGGGGAGGCACGAGGCAATGCTTCGTTGGCGCTTCGCATTTACATCCAGCGGTATCCTGACGCTCGTCACCCTGTGGACAGTCGTGTGATTTCTCGTACGTATCAACGAGTACTGGATAATTTACCCATAGTACCGCATCAGGAGGGTTCCAGCAGGCCGATTAGAGTTTCCACTGAGCGGAGAATTCTCGATGCCGTTCACTATAATCCACACCTTGGTACGCGAACCACCGCTAAACTTCTGCGCCGTAACTACGGAACTCGCGTATCGCACTGGACTGTGCATAAAATTTTACGCAGAGATCGACAACGGCCGTACCGTATTCATAAAGTGCAAGCTCTCGTGCCTGGCGATCAAGTTCGGCGTATTGCATACTGCAGGTGGTTGATGAATCAGCAGCGGCAACATCCAAATTTTGTATCCCACATAATCAGGACTGACGAATCCACGTTTACTCGGAATGGCATTTGGAATCCACGTAACTCGCACATTTGGGCGCGAAGTAATCCACATGCATCCCAACAAACGGGTCACCAAACGCGTTGGTCAGTAAACGTATTGTATGGTAACTATAACAACAAAATTTTAGGGCCTTACTTTTTACCGGAGCGCTTGAACGGACCCCGATACTTGGATTTTCTACAGCAAGACCTGACAACTGTCCTGGATGAGTTACGTTCCGACCTTGCCGCAGAATGGGATCAAATGGAAGATTTGCCGCTTGCTCAGTTACCTCAAATTTGGTTTCAACACGACAGTGCTCAGAGTGCGCCAATATCTTGACGACACATTTCCTCGGAGATATCCATCTCCGAGGAAATGTGTCGTCAAGATATTGGCGATTCGGGCCTCACTCGTGGCCAGCCCGCTCACCGGATTTAACACCGCTGGTTTTTTTTTGTGGAGCTATATCAAGGAAAAAGTGTTCGTCAGTGAGTGCACTACTGCGGACGAAATGCGGAATCGTATAACGGCAGCATTTGTAAAGTTAGAAGCTGACATTATCGCAGACCCCTCCATGATGCCTCGCCTTCACGCCGAAACAATCAATCGTGCGCAAGTTTGTGAACAAGTTGGAGGCAGCCATTTTGAACCATATCTTATAAGGCCCGCGAGATCTTAAGGTAAGGTTTAATTACTTTTACAATTTACTGTTAATTCAAAGAATTTATCGTAAATCACCCTACCTTTTTATTTTATAAACACATTTGGCTTTCTGTTTTTACCTACACAAACATTAACGAAATGTGCGTATAAGATTAATTTTATAAGACGTTATTCAATTTATTCAAATTTTTTGTAAGTACAATAATAAAATTGTACAATCCGATTATTAGTCACAACGTTTAAATTATTATTGTAATAGATCACTAAAATAGGTGATCCGGGCTCCGTCAGATAACGTGAGCGCGCGTAGCGTTGGTGCGCGGGAAGCGCGATACGATAGCGCGGACGGACACATTGCATTAGTAGCGATACATTGCGTAGTGTAAATTACAATGTACTAGCAGAAAACTTTAATCGTACGTTTCATTTTTGAATTGACATTTCCATTCAGTTGTGTACTTATGGACAAACGATTGTGCAACGTTTTCGGTACACCGTCCCTTACACCCTGTATATACAGTACTAGGAAATAAAGCTACACTGATAGGCTAATGAAAGTTCTTAATTATCAAAATCACATAAGATTCTCTGATTTGTTTTCACCTTTCTTCCTTACTTTATTTTTTTCCCTTCTTAAAAAGACAACTTCCGCACTAGGTATAAATCCTGTGTCGCGGGAGACTTTATAAACATACAAACAACGGACACAAAGAACTTCCAGCCACGGGACAACCATTTATAGATCAGACAAATTTTTGTTACGTGTGGGATTCGAACCCATAACACTTGCGTGGTGAATGACTACGCGATCACATAAACCACTACGCCGCACTACTGAGCAGTCAAGACTTTTCAACATACTATGACGTTAACAAATATATTCGTAGCTAGAGACACTACATCCAGAGATCCATTTCGACGTATTATCTTTTTTGTCATCTTTGTAACTTTTTATGACTTTGTTATTACCATATGAGACATTAATAAAAATAATCAATGCTTAGCCCACGTTAAATAATAAGACCGTTAAAGTAGTTAAATAAAAATAGAAAAATAAATCAAATCCCATCAAAAATCCACGCTAACCTACATACCGTTCATTCAGTGAGTCGCACCCTCCTGTCCGTTACTCGTGTCCGAGGGTGCAGAGCTACGGTGAAGGGTGCAACCGTCCGCTGCACTACTGATTATGAATGCACGTATCGATCCGTGTTTGGAATGAATTTTGGCAATATCTGGCAGGTTTATAAACGAGTCTTTCATTCGATTTTATAACAACAAACGAGTTTTAAGTCAACCATACAAAAATATGTAATACGGTAATTCATTATTAGTTTGCTTTGTGTGACCTAAACTAATTTTTTTCATTCTTATTTTTATAATATTTTGTCTCCGAGAGACTATAGCTTTCAACAGTCGTCAGCCACTAATTACTAAATCAAAATCTGTTAATTTAGACAAAGTTTGAGTTTACCTGTAGGTGTAGTCGAATTTAGATGACTTACGAAGATAATTACACATTATGTTTGTGCACTTATAAAAGATTACTCTAAATGTATTTTCAATATTACATCTCTGGAAACCACTACCTGGAAAACAGTACAAAATATATCTGATTTTATCGAACTAACTTCAGTCAAGTGGTTTGACTAATTTATTATTAGACAGAGGTCGAATATTTATCCAGGACCTTATTTATGCAAGTTTAAAGCAGCACTATAACTATTTTTTTATTAATATTTTGCTCGTCAAAATGACCACACTCCACCTGATGGTAAGCAGTCGTGTGGTCTAAGAGCAGTGGCCTCCACACTGCCCTCATAGCAGTCGAGGCAATGTTGAGGTCTCTACTTTGACGGCCTGAGAAGATGAGAAGATGCTTTTTCACGCCCCGCTTAAAGGACCCAGGATTGAAGGAAGAAGGAAACACGTGCCTTGGCAGAGAATGCCATGCCTTGTATCCTATAAATAAAAATATTTGCGATCATAATATGGAGTCATATACGGCCACTTGACTGCAAAGATTTAAAAATGGTTTTAAATAATTTCAAACTAGTCAATCTGTTCCTTTGTACATACCAAAAAAAATACCAGATCTAATTTATACAATAGTAAATCTCTTTATTGCGCGGTTTGATGTATCAATGGTGTACTAGTGTTATTGTTATGTTTTGCAAATAATAAAAGTAATACGAAGGAGTAATCATAACATTTCAAACCAAAAATACATAACTGCTAACTAAAAATTCTTTGTAGGTACTATTGTTAAAGGTATAAATTGTTGATTTTAAACTACTTTATACGGATTTTATCAAGTTGTTTATTAGCAGTAGTGTTAGAAAATAACGCGATAAAATCCGTATAATGCAGTTTAATTTCAATGTATAACATTCGCGTAAACCTAAGATAATATTATATATTATTTATATTTTGAGTTTACATAGCTAATATAGTATAACGACTACATACTATTAAAAACACTTACAAAATTTATTTAATGCATTCGAAACCACTACCTTACCCTTGGAACTAAATATGATGTGAATATTTTTATTACAATCGGATCCAACGACGCGAGAAGTCATTTTCACTTTCTATAAAATCCACCATTACTAAAGTACCCCTTCGCCAATATTAAATTAACATAAACCCTAGTGCACGGCGGCGAATCAAAACGAGAATATCGCGGATATCGTTAATTTGCACTTGCACCCCTTCCCCCGAGGGAGAAGTAATCATGTTAGTGGCTGAATGGATCTTAAGTGTGTTAGCCTTTTCGTAAGAAATGATCAATTTGTTCTGCTTTGGACACCATTCACCTTGCTTTTGAGTAGCTGTTTTATCCTATTATATTATATAATGTAAAGGTTTAAGTATTTGTTTCTGGTAAGTGTTGATTGTTGAATGGATTTTAATGAAGTTTGGGTCTTTTTCAAATAATATTAATAAAAATGTGCTATCGTTATTAATTTTTTATTTAAAATGACCAAATTTACCACATACATATTACATACATTTACGCATAGGTGCTTGTTTACCAGATGAGTTAAATACCACGGTGCCTACGATACCTACGGTACTAGGATATATCCTTCATTCCCTTTCATCAAATCGTTCATACGTCTGAACTTTCTTTTAAATGTCTCCAAACTATTCAAAAACTTTTGAGACATCTTAAATCTTGCATCGCATTGATTCTTGTTCCGATTATTCACATGTAACTTAAATATTTACTTAATCAATATTCGTTTGTCTGTTATTTCTTGAGTAATTGAAAATTGGACAACATGCGACAGTTCACACCTCTCTCGCCAGACATGGACGTACCAAAAATTTTTGTAATATTTAAATAGATCAACATGATGATACAACTAAAATATTCTTAACTATGGGAGATTCTAAGCGAAATAAAACCTTTTATTAATCTTTTACTATCTCAGGAGAACAAAATCCTTTCGTTCCACACCCCACACACCATAAACCACAAATTAATTTCCCACTTTTATTCATTAATAAAAAATTCATACACCCATCAAAGTTGTATGACTGGATGTAAACATCTATAAAATGATCAAAATGGTTGTTTGTTATATAATAAAGTGTCGTTTTATCTCCTACGTAATGATTTCAAGGTGTTTTATGGTACCCATGGCTATAATAATGATTGGGCTTTATTAGAGGTGCGTTCAAAATTTACTGTCATGGCCTTTTTGATTTGATGTTGTTTGTATGGTATCATTACCAGAGATCTATGTTTAAAGTGTTTAAGCCAATTAACGGTTCGTAATGAAGACTGAAGGGCTTTGAATCACCTACAATTATTTTATTTGTTTGATTATTTTCGTAGTAATAATTCGCGGTTTCAGTACCGTGAGGAAGGACAATTTTGATCAGAGTACTTGTTTGAACATTCTACTGCAAATATATTTTCCTTTTACCGCAGTTAGACAAAGTTTTCTTCTAACCAAAACTCTTTATGCTCGCGTTATTTTTCTGTGTTCGTATGGAATTAAACAGAAAATAGACAAGCAATTGCTCATTCGTCGGATTTCGTTTAGTGAATAAAAGACCAAATAAAAGACCAAACAAACTGATACTAATTACTAGCTCTATAGAGGCGTTTTTATTTATTGCATGTTAGAATGTGGTCAAAACTAATAGGTGGATATGTGACTTCAAAAGCTATAAAAATACACGCTCACTCTGTGGATGAGTTAAATATATAAATATATATATATATATATATATATATATATATATATATATATATATATATATATATATATATATATATATGTCGGAGAGTAGGACGGCCGACTCGCTTTTGACATGATGAAGCAACAAAATATAGGCGTGGTATTATACTTCGTACGTATACTAATGATAGGCAAATACCAGAGAAATAAAACAACTTAGGTTGACTGTGATTATCTCTGATTTGATCCGTACCGCAGCGAGCTAGTCACCCAAATGTGTCCGCGCACGAGTCTTCGGTGCTTATATAACGTCAATATGACACTGACAGTTATAACTGTCACTCCAACTGACACATTGGCTCTATGGCGACCTCACTCAAGCTTACGCTTGACGTTCCGAAACAAACCAATAGATGGCGCTTTATTCAACTCCAATTACAGAAATAAATTACATTCCAATAATTATTTTCTTAACGCTCCGACATATAATATATATATATCTCAACTTCTTCATGAGGTAGAACTTGTTCATGTTCAATTTTCTTCTAGGTATCTAACTTATTGAAAACTTTTTACATTTATTGCATACTAAGTATTGTATACAGGTGTTACACATTATTTTGTTCTTGCAACTTATCCAGGTCCTTATAATATTTTGATCTCCGCTTCGATATTTCGTTATCTTATATCTTATTACTAATTATTCGTTCTGGTATAACTTCATTGTTTCATGTATTTGTTTCATTATTATGCCTACCACTTCATCGTTCATTAGTTCAATTCAACATAATATTAATAGATATTAGTAGCTTTTGAAATATAATACTTAAATATAAGGAACATTACATACAAAAGTAATTGACATGATTGCCATACTTTTCTAAATAATATATACCTACCAAATATATTCTTAAGTAAATCAAAATATGTATATATGACACATTGTATCACCTATTATTGCCATTTCACCTTTCACAACCCCTCATCTCGACTGCAATATACAAAATAGTCAAATCGATCTTTATTGACGAAATAAAAGTGCATATAAATTTTATGAAGTATAAACGGGACATTTCTTGAAGTTTATGGGGCGAACACTTGTGGGGACTAAGTACCTAAACCTAAGTCATCGTGCCATGACATGGGGGCAAATAATACGTTAATTTCAACTAGTGTCATATACATTACTACTTCTGTTTAAAGTGGCAACTCTAGCGCATGTTACGACACGGCAATGTATACAAAACTATAAAATGTTCTTATTGTAGGGTTGAGTGATTCATAGTGCGAGAGTTACGGTGACCATAAATTCAAGTTAAATTGGAGACATATCTTTTAATGTGCGTTTATTGAAGTGTTTATGTGGAGGTCTTCAAAGTCGCGCCTCGATTCTATTTAATGGACATCGAGATGAATTTGCGTCTTAGTCTCACAATGTAATGGAAACTTAGTCACTTTAGTGAACTTTCTAATGTTTTTACATATTAATATTAAAAGTAATTGTTTTATATTGATGGCTCTTGAGCCCTTTGAGGTATCTTTTGAGGGATTTCTATTAATTGGTTTAGTTGTAAGTGCTTTTGTTGAATACTTTAGGAAAATATCAGTTTTCTATTAAACATCTCATGGATATTCTTGTCGGCAAAATTGACGAAATATAAATTAAGCTGAAATTAAAAGCAGTAATAATGGTGAAAACAATTCGTTATGTGACGACTTGTTTTCACCATTATTTCTGCTTTTAATTTCAGCTTAATTTATATTTCGTCAATTTGGTGAGCATTTTAATAAACATATTTCCCAAACATTAAAAATATAAAAGCGCTTATACTTACAACTGAAGGATGATGATGGCTAAGGATAAAGTAATCTTGCAAGAAAGATTTCTGATACAAAGCCAAAGTTAAAAAGTTACATCAATTGTGCACACGGTACATAGACTGTGTGCACAATTATTGACGTAAATTTTTAACACTTATTATACTGTGACCAAGATTGCTATAATATTTATAATTAATCAACTAGTTTCTCCTAATTTGCGCTATAAACTGGGCATTCTATGATCTATTGCGTTTGGCATCAGAAATATATTAATAATAATAATTTTATTACCAAAGCTTACATATAAATATAACAGTTACTTTATTCAGATCTTCGGTCCACCTAACCTGGGGTCCTTCGCTCTACCTGTACCGCGTTACAGCACATTATATAAATTTTATGTAAGTAGGTATAACATGCGATAAAAAACAACTGGTTTAAGGTATGCCATTTCTTAGTACAAACTCCTTTAAGTTCACTAAATACATCTCAACGTCTCAACCAGTAATGATTTATATAGCCCGGTCCGTCAGTTCGGGTGGCGTGTTGCCGACGTGCATTAGTGTGACAAACGACGATTGTATGCAAAACTAGTGGCGGCAGTGCCACACACACGCCATCTACCGGTGAGGGAGGTGCGGCATTCGATAAACACGACACTATTGACGTTTTTTTACTAATAAAAATAAATAATTAAAATTATCCCATTAAATTTTATTTTAATTTAAACAAGTTTACTTACAAAACAAGAATATTTATCAATTATTGGTAAGAAATTTAGACGGTTAAGATCAAAATAATTTTTATGTAAATTGTAATATTTGTATATAATATAGAATCAAAATACAAACCTTCCTACTGTTGTGTTTCGTTCGGTGAGTGAGAGTACCGGAGGCCCAATTACTCCCTTACCCCCTCCCGCTCCTTCTCCTTCCCACTTCCTTTCCTAAACGGTCGGCAACGCGCTAGTGATGCCTCTAGTGTTGCATTGCAGGCGTCCAGAGGCTACGATGACCACTTAAGATCAGGTCAAATCATGCTTGTTTGCCAACTTAGTAGTATAAAAGAAAAAAAATACCGTATTGTTTTTCATTCAATAAATTCACTATTAAGTAAGTTGTTCCTATACTATGATACTTAGTTAACTAAGTAATATGATAATAGACTAATGATTCTTTTTAATTTTACTTTATTATTAACAGCTTTTTGCAAAGAATTGACCTCTTGAATCTGCTGTATCAAATTGAATATGCAAGAAATGTTGTTGAATACGATATAACACATATACATACCCACCTAAATCCCCAAACGGCTAAGCAGAAGGGCATGACACCCACATTTCACTAGCCATAATTTTAGATTCCACCTAAGTGAGAGCCTATTGTTTAGTTCCAGACATCGTGCTTGACATAGCTTGCCATCTATTTTGGTCTATATTTTGGTTACAAGTTTATTAAAATATCGATAATAATTCGTTGCAATGCCCATCACTGCTAATATTCAAATGATTACCTAGTTTACTGGTTCATTAACGTTACGGAATTCAAAAGACCTTCCATTTAGTTTAGATATCTATTTAAAATTCAGCTGGGGACGTATTTCCATCCCAATAAAGATCATAGCGAAACAAGCATGTGGTGGATTGCTTCGGTGAGTTACTACCCACCAAACAGCTAGAAAGCCTAAAAATCCTTTTCGAGGCTCTCTTATATATATACCGCCGCCGCAAGCACCAGATGCGCTGAGCTATCTGTAGGGTTGTAATTGTTTTGTCAATTGCCCTGGCAGCGCAGTAGCTTCTTCTTGAAAGATCGGCAAATCAGAAGTAATGCCTCTGACATTGTAAATGTCCATAGCTTATCGTTTGCTATCAGGCGGGTAGAATGCTTGTTTATTACCTTGGTACCTACTACAGTAATTCACTTATATGCTTACTTATTCAGTAGCTTTAATTACTTATGAATATTATATAATAAGAAATTAGGTAACTAGGAATCCGTTTATCCTAACTCATATTATAAAAGCGAAAATGAGTTTGTTTGTTTGTTACCTTTTCACGCCTAAACCACTGAACCGATCATTCTGAAATTTTGCATATACGTTGTCAGGTGTACAGAAACGGACATAGGCTACCTTTCATCCCGAAAAAAATTACTGTTCCCGAGGAAAACAACAATAACTTTCTTATGATAATAGATGGCGCCACGTTTATTTCGAATCATGATTGAATTATATTATTACAAGCACAGTACAACCCGAATTGATTGTCAAATTCTAAATTAACGCGAGCGAAGCCGCGGGCAAAAGCTTGTACATAATATTTAAATTACTTTTCAAGTTATAATCCTTATTAATATTATAAATGGAAATGCATTAGAAATGCAATCATTATGAATTTTGGCATACACGTTTTCAGAGGCACACATAATGACATAGGGTATATTATATTATCTAATGTTTGTAAATAGAAAGACCTTTTATAAAACAACTAGCTGACCCGCGCAACTTCGTCTGCTTAATATAAGGGAATTTTGCCCGTTTTTGCAACATTTTTCATTGCTGCTCCGCTCCTATTGGTTGTAGCGTGATGTTATACAGCCTATAGCCTTCCTCGATAAATGGGCTATCCAACACTAAAATATTTTTTAACTCAAACAAGTAGTTAGATTAGCGCGTTCAAACAAACAAACTTTTCAACTTTATGATATTAGTATAGACGTATGGCATTGCATTCAAATACTGCTAAACATGTTTAAAAGTGTCTGTTCTTGATCTTGTTCTCATGTAGTCGGTGTCACGATTAGCATAATTGTAATTCAAGCGCAATTAATTCTTTAAATTACAGTATAAATTGCTAAAATTAGAAAACGTTTTGTAGGTCACTATATAAATAAATAGCCTAGGATCAATATAGAGTCAAACCTACTACCTAAGTACGTCTACATATTATTATTTGATTATATAAATTATCAGTTAATTTTAAATCCCTTGGAAATACTTAGTGGTTTCCAACAAAGATCCTCTTATCACCCCTTATTTTCTCATGGGAAGCCCACCAGTTAGCAGAGGAACAATTCCCTATAGAGTGTAAACAACGTAGCTGTGAGTAAATCCGCATATCTACATATGTCATAAACGTATGTCAACATTTTAGGAATAATGAGTAATTCCTTATACTGTCGAGTCTAAAGGGCTATGTCCACCTTCCATACAAACTTCGGCCTAAAGTGAACATTCCTGCAATATACATAAAATCATAGTCTACTAAAGCACCAATTTAATAGACGTACCAAAGGTTTAAAAAAAGTTAGGGATTTTAAGATATTTTTATTTTATTTTTATGTAAAATACATTAATTGTCCTCATGGCTATCCATGTCATAAACAATTAATACATGATCTAAAAATATAGCAGGTGCACATATGTTGCTTTGGTGTCTAGCCCAACCTAATTATCATAAAATGGTCATGACATGGGAGCAACAACCCACTGTCCGCCGACCAGCAATGCAATTACAGCAATAGCTTTCTATTACATTGCGTCCTGTTTCTTTATTATTTATCACTAGCAACCTGCCCGGCTTCGCACGGGTTCTTTACAGAAAATATAAAATAGCCTATGTTAACTCTGAGGTGATGATATTATAGCTTTCGGTAAAATTGGTTGAGTAGTTTTTGAGTTAAATCGTTACAAATAATCGATTTAATAATTGAGTATTTGATTATTTAGCGGCAACCCTGTTCTTATATTCCCTTGTTATAAATGGCAGCACGGTTGTCAAAAATAATAAAACTTCTTAGTATTCATTCTCATTACTCCGAACTTCATATAGGTAGTTCAACATTGATATCAAAATTCCTATTGAAATCAAAGAAGAATTTTAATATTAATGAACATCTTGTCTAATGCTGAGCCGCCGATGGACATAAAAAATCAACGGGTTGCACTCCGGCAGAAGTGAAAACTTGAATATTAACGTTGTGCATTTTTGATATTTTGGAATGGTTAGGGAATAATTTTGCACGACTTGCTTTAATTATCAGTATAAAAGTACTATCATTTATGTGGTAAAATACAATATTCATTTATTGCGCTATCGTACACAAACATGACAATTCTCCCTCCGTCTTACGAGTTTTCGATCAGGTCACGTGTCCTGACGCGAGTTTAACACTTTTACCCATCACAAAAAAGTGCACAACGCCACTAAAGAAGTTTTCACTTCAATAAAAATCTATTGTATCTGGCGGCCGGTGTGCTGCTGTTAATTGTTTAATTAGACATTATGAAAAACTAAAAATACCCCGTATAGATTAATAATTAAAAAAGGAAGGAGGAAGTTCGAATGAGGAAAAGCAGAATCCACTAAGTAGGACTTGAATCTGCGACCTCAGCCCTCAACAAACTTCTGTCACTTTGCTTACCAAGCAATAATAATTTATTTGCCCTTCATCAAGGATTGAAATTTGCCTCTGTATTTCAAATCTAAGAGGCTATGCATTATCTAACCTAACCGTAGCATGAGAAGTTTTTAATAATAGATCAGGACATAGGAAATCTATCAGATCAGTTTCAATATGTTACTGTAATCTTTGTTAGATTTTGTCTTTTATTTTTTAATGTAAAATAACATTGACATTTTCTGACAAAATCTAACATTTCATCGACATCTTCAGGCTCTCTTTGGTGACTTTTTCTTATGGCAGTTTTCGTTTCCAAAAGTATATTTAAGATAAGGGCAATATTTCTATTACTGTTTTTCATAAGTCACAAAAAGCTATACAAAACAATGTGAATACCTATGTTAGAGGCTAAACCCTGGTAATTACCAGAAGAATCTAGACATTTCAGGTGATTAGCAGGGTTTAGAATTGATACCAATCTACTTATATTCTATGTATCTCAAATTAGCTAGAACACAGCTAAAGTAACTGATACATTGAAGACATTTCTATCAGATCTCTATTAAAGTCAATATTATCACGATCGTGTGTATACCCTTAGTCTCCGGCCACACCGCGCCTCGCCTGGCGCCCGTTTGCACCTCATAAACGCGAATCCAGCTTTATTGATAGTTCAGCTCATTTTATATTGAGTTTATATCGGCAGACGCACCTTGCAATGAATATTTATCGACATTTTACCTCCGAGTTGACGATAGCTTTATTGAATTCGCGTAGAATTGGATGTGAAGACGAAGTAGTCTAACTTCATGGAAACCAGTTTAAAATCGATATGCAATGTACGGTGCATATTTGTAGCTGCAGTAGTATTTGGTAGACTTCTTATAAATGATATTTAGAGTGCACTACTTTCAGAACATTTCCAAAAGTGAAGTAGAACAATCTTATTTTTACAAATTGCTTAAGTACTGGTTTTACACTCTCCCAGACTTGGAAAACTAACCACTTTTTAGTAGGAGAAAACACAATATGTGCATGCAAAATGTTTGTTTCTCTAAGGCATAAGTAAACAGTGTTTACCACGAAGTTAATGACAAAAACACGCATTGCAATAGTAATTGGATTACATTTTCAATTTTATAAAACTGGGCGTCAAGTGTCATGAGTACGGCCATAATATTAATCAGTGTAGGGTAACTAGATTTGCAGCGCATAATCGGACGGTCTCAGCGGGGAGCGGGACACTTTATTAGATTGTCACCCCAACCTGCCAACTCGACGGACAATCGCGTATGAGAGTAGGTCCGCTGCCAAATGTGCCACGGATATCATGGGGTTTTAAATAATGTTTTTTGTTATTATGTATTTTCTTTTTTGCTTCTAACTTAATATTACATGCGACTTCCTTGGCGTTTTGTAGCCTATATCTTGCTCCAGGTTTCAAATTAAGTATGTTATCACTTTTGGTTTAGCTGTGCATCCGTTAAATGTTAACAATTTGCTTTATCACTTATAAATATTAATATGAATTCAAAATGCTTACATGCACACTTTTAAAGGTTACTAGCAATGTGAGTTATAAATTATTACATTGGAAATATTTAATTGACCTTGTAGGCAAAAGAGTAACTGCTAACCGTGAAAATTCAAAAGAGACCAGTAGAGTTCTATTAGATTTTTTTATAAGGAAAATAGTCAGTGTGCTGTTAGGTTATGATTACTAAAGATCTTTTCTACTAAGTGCTGTTATCCTACCTTCAGGGGAAGGAATTCTTCTAAAACAATTATTTCTTCTTATTAAAATACCAATATAGACAATAGCTAGATTTGGAACGATTATTAGTAGACGTTTAGCACGTGTAGAGATCGAATACACAGCAGTAGTAGTTGCAGTAGCGGTGCTGAGCTGCCTATGTATACGCCATTCGTGCAGCTTAGACGTGTTATGAAGAATATTGATTGTGATGCTTTAGTGTACTTATTTAAAACTAGCTGTGCCCGCGGTCTCACCCGTGTCAGTGGTATATATGGTTACAGCGCCGCTCCCGTAAGCCGTAGCGTGATGTTATATAGTCTATGTCCTTTCCAGGGTCTCAGGCTATCTCCATTCCAAATTTCATCTAAATCGGTTCAGCGGATTGAGCGTGAAAAGGTAACAGACAGACAGACAGACAGACAGAAAGACAGAGTTACTTTCGCATTTATAATATTAGTAAGGAAGTGAGGATAATAATATAACGATTGATTTTTGTGTATATTTATCATAGATTTTACCTGCTTGGATATACCATACATCGTAATCGCCACCAAGCTGCTTAGCTTCTATATTTGACATACATTGACATTTCATCTACACAATCACGAGTGACGTCATCCGCGTCACCCGAAACAATCACATGATGCATGACGTGCACACGTAGGGTGACAAAGCCGCTGATTTTAACCGGGATCCGACCGTTACACAATAGTTCACAAAAAGTCGCCCTCACCTTGCCCCGCGTCCCTCCCTCACCCTTCACCTACAATAAATTACTCTCCCAATGATTTTTAGTCCGTGCGACACATTTGTATGATTTATAACGCGTGCGAACAATGCTAACCGGTTACCGAATAAATCCCAGCATTGAGGGTGTTATTGTGAAAAGCTTGTTGTTTCCAATGTATGATAGTAATTCCAATGTACGAATAGTAATTATTGTTTGAACATATGGGAGCTATATATTTTGTTTTTGTAAAATAGAGTTGAATTTAAAATTACTGTCATTATATCGTCCAACGGTAAATATTTCTACAGTGTAATATTATTACTTTAAGCTTAATAAAAAATTGTTTATACTAGTAAACATCTGTCTCTGGTTACAATATGTATATTGTAATGTTTACCTTAACGTATAAGTTATATTATAGTCTTATACATAGACCTACTCTTGTTTCCCACAGAGGAAAGCAGAGATATATCGCTTGCTTCATTTAGTTTTATTATATTACTAGCTTTTGCCCGCGGCTTCGCTCGCGTTAATTTAGAATTTAACAATCAATTCAGGTCGTACTCTGCTTGTAATAATATAATTCAGTCATGATTTGAAAGACACGTGGCGTTATTTATTATCATAAGAACGTTATTGTTGTTTTCCTCGGGAACAGTATTTTTTTTCGGGTGAAAGGTAGCCTATGACCGTTACTGTACACCTGACAACGTATATGCAAACTTTCAGGATGATCGGCTCAGTGGTTTAGACGTGAAAATTAACAAACAAACAAATTAATTTTCGCTTTTATAATATTAGTTAGGATTTTAGGATTGTTCAGGGTTCTCTTAAACAAGCTTTTTGAAGAATGTCTTTCTTTGGTTACGTGAAATTAAAACCTTGATGATAAGTTTAGAATGTAACACGTATCTATCTAATCATAAAATCAAATCAAATCAATAATATTTATTCGTATTATACTATATTAGATATGATTCTTTCTAGCGGCGGCGGCGAGGGAAAACAAGCTAAGGCAAAACATTCGAACCTCTTTATATTTACCTAAACAGATAATAGTATATAATATATAAGGTAACAGTGTCATGAACGTCATATGAGGAAATAAAACGTTACACTATTCGCTAAAAGAAATCAAACAAAGGCGCAATT
Organism: Catocala sponsa; assembly: GCA_963564715.1. Classification (NCBI taxonomy): domain Eukaryota; kingdom Metazoa; phylum Arthropoda; class Insecta; order Lepidoptera; family Erebidae; genus Catocala; species Catocala sponsa. Next base: position 7,824,408 of record OY751334.1, read on the forward strand.
TCTGTTTTCTCAATCATAAACATTCTGATATATGATCCTTAAACACTTCGAAAACAGAGACATTGATATTTACATTCGAAAAACAAGTATAGCGATTGAAAACAAGAACATTTTTTTCCTCAACAGATAAGAAATCATCATTACCGTCAAATGGCAGGGGATTCCGAAATCCATTCCCGTCATTACTCTCGCGACATTGACTGCTCAGCACGCATCGTCAATAAAAACACGTCGAGACCTCCTGCTAGCATGTTTATTTTGTCACCGATCGACGCACCCCTTGCCAAGGTATTATAATTAAGCTCATTTGTTATTTTTGCTGTGCGCTATACAATGCGCGGTACGCGCAGGCGCGATAAGCCCGGCTTGTATAGGTGCGTCATTAAAGCCAGTTTTTTGATGCGCACGCGACTCGCCCGCATTATCTTTTTATCGTTGCACCCCAAGTGTAGGGATTAACGTGCGTAGCAGAGGTATTGAACATTGGATGCAGCAAATTATTTACTTTTAGTTATTTATTTTGACGATATATGAAGTAATTGTAAAATTGCGAAGTAAATTCTAATATTTAATTAACAAGACAGGGCTCATGACGGACAAGTACGTATAACATTTGACGTGTTTATATTATAATTTTATCCCAAGTTGCGTAATTAGTTTTTAGCTTATCATTAATTGTGATTTCCATTATTTTTATAAATAAGAATACAAATTCTACTAAATGCTTATTGTATTTATCTCATTTATGAGTATTAGTAATGGAACCATGAGTACCGGCAACATTAGATTAAGCTCTCGGATTTCTTTCTATCTGACATAACTTAGTCTTCTGTTGACAATTTTTTGGCGATACATATCAAAAACTTTACTTGCAATAAACAAGAATAATTAAATAATTATAAAAGGGTTCAAAAATTATACATCGGTGCGTTACCTCTGGCTATAGGTGCACAATGCATAGTGCGCGTGTCACCCGTGTGTCCCCGAACAAATATTGCATTACTCTCGTCCCCCTCCCTCCCCTCCGCTTCCCTCATGCCACGTACAGCGCGGCACGCGCCTAGGTCACGTGAGAGTCTATTGTTCTGTCCCCAAATGCTCGCGGCGTAGACACCCTACTCGCTAATCCCACAGAAATTGCTATGTAAGTGGCACTGCTTTTTTTCTAAGGTGACCGTTGGGAATATTTTTGGGAAAATATTTATCTAAAGTATTATTTATGACTACTACGTTATCTAGTCTACACAACCAAGTTACTAAATTGCTGGTACCGAGGCTATTATTATAGGAAACTTAATTACTTATTGATGGCCCGACCCGGAACACTTGCCCCAAGACCATAATTTATACATCTAAGATGCTAGAAATGAAACAAGTACTTGGCCCGTTAAATGGCAGGGCCACTGTAAGCTACTGAAAGAGAGCCAGCAGAGTACGTCTTTTACGGTACACGATCCAAATAGCTGGCGCCATCTGTGTGCGCAGGATACATGCATGTCTTAAGAGGAAACACAAGGGCTGTTTTTTCATACAAACGTAGTCCCCTGTTTCCTCCCTGGATAATGCCAGTAGAGCAATATTTTTTCCAAAAAATGTATGGCCTCCATTGGCATGTCCTTATGTTTTCCTTTTTCTCATAAATTAATTATTAAAACAGACACGAAGCCTTTAAATTCCTCAAAAATTGGCCAGATTTTCCGCTGTGTTCAAACATCCAGAAAACAAATTTGACTAGATTATATAAAAAAAAGAAAACATAGGAACACGGCCAAAGCCTTTCTTTAATTTTTAATGAAAAATGTTGTTAAATCGGTCAAGTTTCGGAGGAGGAATCAGGGTCTACGAAACGTTGATTTTAAGTACTTTTAATAGGTATTTTTGGTCCAGCTGCAATTGTCTCTATCGCGCTCTGCGAGCACTGCGTGACAGCAATAGATTTTACAAATACCTATTTTCAATTCTCTTGCCCTTAGTGTTTCCTCTTAACTCAATGGATTAACTGTTATTGACCGTTCTCGCAGAACAGTCTTTTACACAATGCATGTAACCTATACTAAAATCTCAACCTGCGCATGTTAACCGCGTTGTATACAGAAACCAAAAACTCTTCTATAGGTAAACTTACCGCTAAGAACACATTTTATGAGTATGACGACGACTGTATGTATTGTATTTAAAAAAAGTTCTTTTTTTTTTTTCGATCCATGCAAATCCTTTATGGATGTGAGACTCTCCGCCCTTAACCTAACCTACTATCACTCAAGCGAAGCCGCGGGTAAAAGATTATATTTTGACGATTATTTCTAAAGCTAAGACAAGCTGAATAGTAAACGATTACCGTAGTCTATGTTATTGAGTTGCTAACCCGTGAGAAAAGAAAATAAACCTGGGATGAAAGGAAAGAAATTCGAGAAACAGGTACTTGAGCAACAGGAACGTTTCCTCACCAGACGAATCGCTGTAACATTGCTACTGATCTAAGGCTGGTTTCCTTACTGTATGAGTCAAGTCACTGGTTCCACCACCAAGTATTTGACAACGTGATGCTACTAATAATTTCCTAACAGAATATCTCCACATACACGATCCGAGGTTCAAACCAGAGACCTCAAACGACAACGTGTATACTTATGCCACGTGAACAAAGAAGCGGCAAACGTTAAAATAAAAACATTAAAACCACAAAAATTCACACAGCGCAAGAGAAACAAAAATTCCGGCGGTCAAGCGAAAATAAGTTTCAATTACAAAACAAAAGGTCCAAGGGTGGCTATCTCACAATCGTGCCCACTGCATGCGGGCAAGGAAATTATTAATTTGGACCTATTAACGGTACCTACCGGCAATTGAGGACAAAAAGGTCCCCTTCTGTACCTTTGAATACCTTTTTAATAATGGGTAGTGTGGGTTATGTCTTTGACAATGAATGATGAGGTTTGAGGTTATGTAGAGTAAAACTATGGAAGGTTTAGCTGCCTATTTGCATATGGTTGTGAGTGGGAGGAAATTTGATAAAGCTTTTCTTTAGGGGAACGGAGTAGACCTTTCTGTTAGTTGAGTTATACAGCGCTAACGAGTATTTGTATATAAGCATGTACTGTATATTATTATAATCTAACGTCTGCCTACAGCGACAAGTAATAAAACCTATTTCAAACAAGGCTCACACAGGACTGTCAATCAAAGTAAATAAAGCACTGAAGTTTAGCCTCAAAAGATTACCAGTAAATCTACTCAACCTAAAATTGACTTATGCATAGGCACAGTGGTATAAGCAACTTGCCAGTAGCATAGTGTAGTTTAGTTTCCCATACGAGAAAAATTGTGTGATTAAAACTCATTTGTTCTTTGATGTTTATTCCTTGTTTACGTCATTTCTCTTTTGCGACCAAATAATTATCGAAAAACTGGTTTTCTTAAAATAATCTAGTTGTAATTAAATGTTCGGTACCTCAACATCTAGTAAGGAATATAATTAAACTAGGTTTCGCCCGCGGCTTCACTCGCGTTAATTTAGAATTTGATAATCAATTCGGGTTGTAATCTGCTTGTAATAATATAATTCAATCATGATTCGAAAGACACGTGGCGCCATCTATTATCATAGGAACGTTATTATTGCTTTCCTAGGGAACAGTAATTTTTTCGGGATGAAAGGTAGCCTATGTCCGTTTCTGTACACCTGTCAACGTATATGCAAAATTTCAGTATGATCGGTTCAGTGGTTTAGGCGTGAAAAGGTAACAAACAAACAAACAAACTCATTTTCGTCTTAATAATATTAAGTTAGGATTAGGATAGGATTAGGATAACATGTGACCTTAAACATACCTATCAAAATGTAGATATACTATATTCCTGCCTTATAACTCGTACAAACACGTCTCGTTAATTCAATCACCAAGTAATTAACAGCCACCACAATTCTGTACAAGCTCATGCTATAAAATAAAATACCTTCAACTTTCTCTATAAAGTACACTTCATAAGGGTCCAATTGTTACCTTTTGATGTGCACTAAAAACGTTTAAAACTATCATGTTGGAGGGTTCTGTATGCGGGTACTCTATGTGCTCGACTGCGGGCGACACCTTTGCGAAGTGCTTTTATTTAATTTCTACACGTTTTAAGTTACAATCCACAAAGGATTTTAAGGGATAACTAGTTTAGTTGTGAGGTTGACGACAAGGGTTTTATAGATGCAGAGATTTGTTCGTCATTAGCCGCTCTCATAGTGAAATATGTATTTGGAAGGTCGATGTGTAATGTATACTGGATTTGAAGAAACATATAAATTGACTTGTCTGTTTTGGTAACCCAGCAGTAGTAAAATAAGTGCGATTTACTATGTATGTCATTATATTTTATATTTTCTATAGTTAAGATAAAAAGAACAACTTTACCAAATTGTTTTGTGTCTGTGAACCTTGATGTAGTACAAAACAAAATAATCGTTAAGAATAATTTAAAATGAAATTGTAAAATATAAACTGCATGGATGGCGCCAGTGGTTTAAGTGGTCTTATCAGAGATTTGCTGTTTTAACCCTGATACAACTTTATGTGAACACACATTGTTTTTTGTGATCTCGAATGCTCCAAATCTACATCCATTGTGTTAACGTTAATTATAAAGTCCTTAATGCACGAGCATAAGCTTCTTCCTAATACGCAAGCAACATTTACGGGGAAAAATAAAAATATTCAGATTACGAAACTACCTGTGGAAACTACCATCACAATTGGAGGTTCTTAAACCTATTGCGTAAGATTTACAGAAACAATTGGGCCGTCAATCTTCTAAACGCAGATAATAGAGACTGTGGTAGAGTGCGTCCTGTCAGCTGACAGATGTAATAGAGTTCGTTACTTCGTATCCGATGGCACCTACACCGTACCTGGCGGCACCTAAATTCTCTCAATTGGTTCAGATGTGGGTCACTAAGACATAATGTGGGGTAGAGTCGACAGTAATTATGACAAATATTCTGTGTACTTTACACAGAACAACAAGGAGGCACTTTTTATATTTGAAGTTCTTTTTATCTTTGTTTCTAGTTAAAATCTAATAGGTATATGAAGTGAAATATCTTGAATACGTAACCTTCGATGTATTTTAATTGATTACTTCATACTTGCTAAAGCATTGACGCAAATCAATGCTTCATAATATGAAAAAATCTATCTAATGTAAAATGCGGAATTGGTTTTTACATTTTTGTTGATATAATTCCAAATCAATTTTGGATGTATTGATAATAATTTGAAAGTTGATATATCTAATTTTAATACTGTAAAGAATTCTTACGAAATCGAAATATTTTACTTGTAAACTTTGTGCTAAATATTTAAACCCCATTGTGTGAATTTTTAATTCACTTACATAATTTGATTACGACGAGTTGAATTACAACACTATAAAAAATCTTCACAACAAATTGAACTACACGGATGTCATAGTGGCCACCTCGTCACTGCGACTACAGCGAGTAGTGGAGAGGTTCGACCTCCATTTTTTGAAACTGAATGTTTGTGAAGTAGATCAAGGCAGGCGACGTCTTTAAAAAAAAGCACCGTTTAACAAACCAAATTAATATTCGTCAAACCACGCTTATGACGACACAAAATATTTAGCACCAATGCATCTCCACACCTCATCATGTTCTCATGTGAATCCTATTAACTAAATTGTCGTTGAGTCACAGGCCACCTGGCGGGCGATCACCTTAAATATCTCTCAATTGGGCTTCATCTACTATATACGTAATATAAGAGGGAATGTACGTTTGTATGTGTATGAGTATATTTGTAGATCATTCTATTGGTATGATGAGAAGATTGAGATTGATGAACTACATACATACTTGTTGTTTGCTGGACTGTTAAGGTACTTTAAACAAAGGTGTATCGTTAAAAATGGTCTATTTGTTGTACATACAAGTACTCTAATCCTAATCGTAATCCTAACTAATATTATAAAAGTGAAAATGAGTTTGTTTGTTTGTTACCTTTTCACGCCTAAACCACTGAACCGATTATCCTGAAAATTTGCATATATGTTGTCAGGTGTACAGAAACGGACATAGGCTACCTTTCATCCCGAAAAAAATTACTGTTTCCGAGGAAAACAACAATAATGTTCTTATGATAATATATGGCGCCATGTGTCTTTCGAATCATGATTGAATTATATTATTACAAGCAGAGTACAACCCGAATTGATTGTCAAATCCTAAATTAACGCGAGCGAAGCCGCGGGCAAAAGCTAGTTAATATTATAAATGCGAATGTGAGTTTGTTTATTTGTTTGTTACGCTTTCACGCCTTAACTACTTGACCGATCATCACGAAATTTCCTATACTCTTTATCAGTGGTAAATAAAAGGACAAAGTGTACTTCACATGCAGAAAAAAGTACTATTCCCGAGGTAGTGAAATTTATTGACAAAATCTACATTGACGCGAGCAAAGTCGCAGGCAAAATCATTATTTTGCTTATTTGTTAAATTTAACATTACACTAGTTTCGGTCATCGTCTTTAACTGCCCTGTTGAAACCAAAAATAACCTTGTAATGACTTTAACTTTACTTGTAACGCATTCAACTAATCTGTCAAATGCTCTTCAACGAAGTCTTCTAGCAATTCCCAGGCAACATTAATGCCTAACAGTAACTAAAAACTTATCTATACCAAGAAATCTAGAATTAAGCATTATTTTCCTCTTTACCTTAGCGAATAAATAATTTTAAAGACACCGGTTTACCTGTAAAGAGATCTTATTACAATTGATCTGAGATGAGAGACTAGACTGCCCATCTATTACGTAGCATATGGAACATAGCTAGCAAAATATAGTAATAATTCAACTCTACATCTTCGCCTATATATCAGCGTAACTCTAACTCTGTATACATTTTTACCAATAGTCAAAATCATAAAACACATCCTAATATTAACATTTAAAAGAAATAATTTTGCACAGCAATTAAAAGCTCTAGTTTATCGCTTCATCTCGGTGTCGGCCAGACTAAGGGTTCTGCGAAGCCCGCATCGACCAGACTCTGACAATTGGTGGCAATGAGGGCCGCAGACGGTAATAACACAGAAATTATAACTGCTGTGTTGTTATATTATTATGTAACAGGATAGGTCAAGATAAGGAAAAATGTATTAGTATAGTCACGCAACGTAGTAAACTGGGTTTTCCATCGTGACTATGTGTAACATCCTATTTTAATCCTATAAATCCTCCGTGGCGTTGTGGCAGTGATTACAACTGCTATGCATGACGTCATTGGTATAATTCGAGCACCTGGCGAAGTTTTATTGCTCACTTAATACGCTCGCATCTTATTACCTAAAATAGTTGGTGAAATATGGGTGCGTTACACTTACGCCTGTCCGTTCGGAAACATAATTATATATAATATGTAATATTACATTTACACAGTCAAACCAAATAGAGCGACATTTAGATACAATTTTAAATTAAAAATGCACTGTTTAAGTCTTGGGTATTAAGTTAGTACCCAATATATTTATCAAGCAACGGTCTTACTGAAATGAAGTCATGTAGATAAGGACCACACGTAAAATCAAACGGAATTTCATGGATGACAAGCAAGAACAGCTAACCTTAATTAACCGGACTTTTCTGTCAGCTATCAGCTTCGGTGACAGGGTATATTTGCTTTCCTAATATTGGTACCAACTTTAGCAAGACTTTACAAATACTATAAATAGGACATTGGTGCCAATTATGTTGTCATAAAATTCTCTAAGCTTAACTAAAAATCACTAAAATTTAGTTTAGTCCTCTCAAAAGACATTTCGTATTCTGAAATCGATAAAAGTGACAGGACTAAAAAAAAATTTAGTGATTTTTAGTTAAGTTCAGAGAATTTTGTGACAACAGAATTGGCACCAGTGTCTTCTATTCTTAGCTTAACTTATGGAAAAAACAAATAAATAAATTATGGCTTTGTATGAAATAATGTAAGGCAACATACTTACTATTTTTAGCAAAGGAAATTATGTACCAAAAATACGGGTTAAATAGGAATAGTTGAAAGGAATTTTTAAGACCAGATGATGCTATGTGTCTGGTAAATCTCATGATTAATATAAAAATGAAACTGAATCGTCCATGTGTAATCATATCTAGACTCACTCCGCCTCTAAAGATACCACATCCAGACTAACTTATTACCATATTCATGAAATTTCTGCATACCAACATTCTATACTACCTATACACTAGAACACAGACTCCTGCCTTAATTGAACCAGCTTTCAAAAGCCATAATAACATATTAACACGTGGGGGTTATCGATCCTCCACTACGTAACTCAATACTCGTTACGGGACAATGGGGTCTCCAGGTGTTCAACCCTGCCGCCGCGATGGCCGCGTCTCTTATAATAATATAGGGGTACCGTTGACTCCCGATTGAAATGCTAATATTATTATAGGACGAAAAAATTGAAAGTGAATGTGCAAGGGTTCATCGTTTTGTTATATTAAAAACTGACATACCCGATGTGGAAAATATTTAAAGTTTACAAAATAATGAGGCTGATTGTAGCAGTTATTGACCTATCTTTTCGTTGCTTATGTAAAAGATATAAAATCTATCTTGGTCGATAGCACGCATTATTAAGTCTAGTCTGTTTAATCATAATTTAGAGGCAGTATCACTGAGTTTCTTGTGACTGGCTACAATAAGCACAATAACATACAAATGTAGCACAACTCGAAAAATATATTTTCTCAAAAATGTAGCCGTGTTTTTCCTTCAAGGTGTACAAATATATACGGCATTTTGTTTGTTTACCACGATGTTGAATGATTTATTGTATCTCTGTCTTCATAGCAAACTATAGATAAATAGACTACCTACATGAAAAGTAAAAATAAAATGTTTTACATATGTAGGAGGTTTTCGTTGAGTATTCTATCGCTTTTAATAACAAATATGTTCACCTAATATCATCTCTTCAAAGCATTTAATTACTCTCTTCAAACCATAATCGACAAACATAATCCGTTGACCCGTTGTTGGAACTCAAACACACGAATTTATTAATCGGGGGTCTTCCTGGCCCCGTACAAACATCGCAGGGTTGCGCTTAAGTAATTAACGTGAGCCGTGTTTTCATAATGGTATCGACACTCGATTGTTTAGTGCGGTAATTTAGGGTTACGTTATTACATGGTGTAAATTATCATTCTACTGTACATTGTTTTGAAAGAGCCTTATATTCTTCTCTTCTAAATTTAAAATATAAACATTTGTACTGTTCTCAACTTTACAATATAAGATTTCAATATTAAAATGAGTGCTACAGAACTCCTATGTTTTCTGATTTGTATCTGTGAGGACTACCAAAAATACTGACTCTTCGTAGTCCTCACAGATTTGATTTTTACATGACATCTTGAAATACTAATTTCAAAAATTCTCCCTTTGCAGTCTAAGGGAGAATTTTTGAGTACATCTGGCCTGTTCACAGTCCAGCACTGTTGCTTATACTCACTTATATTGAGAGCAACCACGGGGCCAGCGCTGGGACAGCTTATAAAACCGCGAATATAATAATATTAACTAGTATTTCAAGATGACATAACTTTAATATGATTGCTTCTCATACTTTGCAGGCAGTATACATTTTCTCAGTATAATCAATGAGAATGAAACATAAATGTACAACGAATGCAGTAAGTTGCTTTTCTTTTATCTCAAGACCATTATCATTAAATGCAGTTGTGATTTCTTCGAATGACGGTTTGGCTTCATGATTTTGATTCGCCATTTATATCTTCCTGTGATTACTTTTATTAACACAGGTAATAAAATAGACGTTTAGAAGACTGCATTTTAGACCATATAGTTGGCGCATATTTCAGCGACAAAGTGTTATATGTTGTTTTGTTTGGAAATTTTTAGTAGTAGCACGGAGTTAAAAAAATATAGGTACCCAAATGATCTTTAATAATTAATTTATTAATTATCTGGGTATTTAAGGAAATAAAAGGCGATCCAATTGCTATCGAGGCAGCATTTTCTAGATTAATAGCAATAGAGATTTTTCTAACAGAAACTCCCGATTACAATCTGCCCGAATCGGAAATTGAACCCGAGACCTGATGCATAACAATTTTAGAGAAAAGCTCTATAACACTGCTCAAACCTGAAATCAATCCCGAGACAATAACTAGCGTTATTCATACAAAATATGTTTAAAATATTAGGGTCACGATATGATCCAAACAAAAACGCTACGAGGTACATCCCTTTCACTTTGATTGAAACATTTCAATAATAGGTAATATATCTACTTGCCTATATAGAGGTTTTAATTACATTCATACATTGTTATACATATGTTTGAAGTGATGCGAGGGTTCATGGCAATCTCGAGGTATTGTTTGACGCGCAAACAAGGTGGATATGTCTTGCCCCTCAGGTGAAACTAATAACTTTTAGTAACCACCCTCCAGTGTAAACATAGCAGATCATATTTTGTGTACTTAGTTACGTATGTGTGCGTTACTTTGACTATTGTAGTATGTGATGCTGATGAGTTACGAACTGCAGGGATGAATTCAGAGTCTATATTATAGGAACAGGCTTATGGGCACAAATCGAGTGCAGTTCTAGACCCCGTTTTGTTACTGTTTAAACCCTCACTGATTTCAGCATGAATGGGCCGGCTCGACCAGGGAAGGACTACCCTCTCACAGAATATCGCCGTGAAATAGCAGTATTCCTACTGTTGTGTTTCGTTCGGTGAGTGAGAGTGCCGGATGTCCAATCACTCCTTTCTCCTTTCCCGCTCCTTCTCCTTCCCACTTCCTTTCCTAAAGGGTCGGCAACGCGCAAGTGTTGCCTCTGGTGTTGCAGGCGTTTATAGGCTACGGTGACCACTTACCATCAGGCGGGCCGTATGCTTGTTTGCCACTCTAGATGCATAAAAATAGAAATAAAATAGAATATAAATTTAATTTAAATAAAATAGAGATACTGGAAGTTGTGGGTCGAATCCTGCACGGATCAAAACTTTGAGTGACCTACCAATTGTGATTCGGAGTCTGGGTTTGTTTCGTGTCCATTGTATGAATATTTGTCAAATCCCCCGGGATAAGATAAGGTATTATTCCTAGTGCAGGATGTCACTTTCCATAAAAAAAAATACACGGTAGTTTGGCTGCGATCTTCTGCAGGAAAGAGGCACTTGCCCAGTCGGTATCTTAAAGTTTAAAATTAAACTCGTTTCACCTACGATGTGTACTGTTTGTATGTGGTATTTTAATTAAAGGAAGCACCCAATTATTTTAATAGACGGTGTGCTCTCTTGATTATTTGGGCAAACATTTGATTTCCTTCACTTGATATAACAATTGAAACAAGCATAAAGGTATACACGTATAAACAATCTTTTATTCTTCGTCTGTCTCTTTAGTCCCGAGGCATAAGTTTAGGCTAATGTTTTCGTACGATGATGTCGTCCCTGTTTCGTTTCCCGGGTCAAACAGGACTATAGGGAATTAAATTGTTTGTATTACTTAAACTTGTGCTAGACGCCACTTGCCATAATTTTATGGGCTTTTCCAGGAACAGCTAAACTGCGTTACTGAGATATGCATAACAATAACTAAATGACATTTGTTCAACCCATGACTTGAACTCGAGACCTTATTAGTTTGTGTAAGACTTAAAGACTTATCGATGGATTCAGGTCGAATTTATGAGCATATTCGATCCATTATGAAATATTTGAATCAATTGGATTTGATTAATGCTTTATATAATATACCTTTACTAAGGTACTAAAAACGGTGACGACATCACAGGCAAAAACTAGTAACTTTATAATTACGAACATTGACAACTCAATAACAATTCAAGGTAACCTTTATTCAAAGGTTGTAACATATGTAAGCGAAGAATTATTCATTAGTCTACATTTATAGCTTGAGGGGAGAGCAACATATACTTTATACCTATTACTGCACAATATTATTACATTATATTCTAAGTAACAAGTCGTGGATGAGTTGACGTGGCTATTATAATTGGCTGGAATATATTATTGTCTATCTGCGAAAAGATTTTTATAGATTTCAGGCTTAAAGGAAAAATCTGGTGGTATGTAATTAATTGCTCAGAAACAAAATAAGGCAATATCTCGTCTGTATATTTCTGAAAAGATAGGCAAGGTTATATCTTCATTAGTTAACCAACGTTCCTATGTAGCTACGTAACAATTTACAAGAAGTAGCATGTCTCTATACCTCGATGAGCATATTAAGTTCTCATCGTCAGCTGAATGTCAGTATCCTCAAATTTGTAGCTACTGTCCTATCGTCGAGTGCAGTGGGTTCTATCTATACGAGACAAACATTCTGTAAATTAGTGTTTTTAAAAACCGACGTGATACAGGATCTAAATAGTACAAGAGTGGTTCATAAAAAAATCGGACTTCTGGTCAAATCTTAAAATATTGTCATCCCTTTTGAACCTAACAGTCCAAGAATCTCTGAGTCTCTGAGAGAGCTCTGTGCTAACTGATATTCTGTTAAATTACACACAAAATATTATAAAAGCCACCCTAATACACAGGAAAACCATAAAGCTACGATGACTAGCATTATTATAAATTTAAACTTAGAACTAACATAATACAATATAGTTCGTAGCAAAGAGGTGAGTCGCTCCTAAATTCAATCAACCTGCTTATTGTAAGAGCTATCGGTATTGTAACTTACGATACCGCCTGCGTTGTACAAGGTTATTAATTCAGGTACGAACATTGTATTGCGATAATTAAATCTATAAATGGGAGGTAGTTTATATTGTAACTAAATCTACCCCAATGCAATGGAAGCTTATTACGAAGTTTAGTGACTACAAACGTAGTTATTAGGGTTAGAGTCAATGATACACACCTATGATAGCTCAATGTTTTTATGTTTTACGTGTTTTAGTGACTTTGATGGTGCAAAATTATGAAGTGAAAAGCTACAAACATAAGCATCAATAGAATTTGACCCCGGCTGTAAATATATAACCGACTACAATCTTAGGTCGATTAATTACCCTAGATGGCCTTTGACTACATACATAGCTGTTGTATATACTACGGCTCCAAAATTAAAATTAATAAATTAATAATAAACTATAATAGATAAATAACATGTGAGTAATTAAATAAATATTTACCAAGCTCTAAAATTTATTTCAATATGATATAAGATAATAGAATGTTCGTTCTTCTCTCCTAATTTTGCCATGCCCGACGGGGTCCATAATTGTTCTCTCTACATTTATAAGACCTGTATATACATTATGGAGTGCAATAAACGAATTGAATTTAATTGAAAACAAGGGTTGACAAAACAATATAGGTATTTGTCATATTCTTGTTTTTAAAGCTTATATTCATATAAAATCGGAGCCTGGTAATGTACTCGACAGATGGCTCACTTATAAGAAACTTTAAACATAAAATTTGCTAATGTAAATAGGTAAGTGTCGGTAACAGGTTATCTTAAAAATAAAAGTTTTGAAATATATGAGCAGTTTCACATCCGTCTAACTCGATTCCACTACTTCTCGATCGTAAGTCCAATATATTATTCACAGAGCTAGCTCTGCCTACATATTATTTAGAATTATGTAGGCATGCGTCTATGTATGTATCTTTATAATATCATACATTAGACACAATAGTCTACTGCGTACTGCGTACCTAGTTATAAGGCTATCTGTATAATATCAATAATATTACATTTTGTCGGTAGAAGGATGCTACTCCACGGGGAACGAAGTCGCGTCCACTCACGTAGCGACGACACTATTCTGATCAAACCTTTCGACCTAGTTTCTGTCTACTTGCAATGTAGCTATACATGGTTTATAAAGTAAACATCTGTTTCTATAAATTCATACTATTAATTTGATTTTGTACATAGACAGGGTTAGAAGAAAACTTTGGCTTACTAGATTGTTTTATCTTCTGATATTTTGTGCCAACAGCGATGGTCGTAGTGTGTCAAGACTATGCTGTAACTATAATACGCTGTAATGACGATTAAACTTATAATGATGAATCCAATGCCTTATCTATTGGGCAGCTCGATAGCCCAATGGGTAAGGTATTGGCCTTACGATTGAAAGGTCGCCGGTTGGAATCCCATCCATTGGACTACTGAGGTGAACCCACTTCTAACAGAAATATTCTAGCTTAGCTGGAGTGGCTAACAAACATACTAGTAATTTGAAACCCATATTGCTAGAAATCTTCTAAAAATTAAAAATAAAATAATGACAAGACTAATCTAATAGCTGGAAATTTTATATGGTTAGATAAATTTATTATGGTTAGATATGCACTCTTCATATTGTAATAGGTTAAAGCCGTCGCGAGCTTATGTGGACAACGGCAACATATACGTGTGTATGTAATTAGTGGATACCAAACGCACACATATGCGTATAAGTCATTAATTGTCGGACACATCACGCACACAGCCACATATAACTTAAATTATATATTGGATTCCAGTTGATAAGTTATTAGATATAATTATGGTTAGATAAAAGTATTTTATTGCTACTCTTCTTCTTCTCCCTAGCTTTTATTATACCCAAGTCACTTGGGATCGGCTTTCTAGTCTAACCGAATTTGACTGGATATCAGTTTTTACACGGAGCGACTGCCATCTCACCTCCGTAACCCGAAGGCTAACGATACCATAAAGCTAGGTTCATCGTTCCGGTAATCAGAATTTGTAAAATTTAACAACGCGCTATTGATTTCTTATTAATAGGGACTGAAGTAGTAAAATGGCAATTCTGCCACTGTACTACTTCAGTAATTCAGTAATTCAGTAACCAAAGAATTTCACTCAATATCTAGAGCCAGTCAAACAATCCTATCTCAGAATACAACCATCCTCATATGCAAGGGCTCAACCCTTTGCTGCATTCAATTATCTGACACGAAGCAGCGATTGATGGGAAAAATCACACCATAATAGAAAACAATACACCGTGGTACACAACGACAGACAAATTGTATTAACATCTTGTTATTAGATACAGAACGTTTACCGTAAGGGAAAAGGGGTGAAAACACATGTATCTGTGATGAAGGTTTGGTACTAAACACATGTGAAGTCATACTTATGAGTCATGATTATGACTCATAAGTATGTGCAAAGGTTTTTGTCGGCTACTTGGAAAGGTGCGCTGAGATTATAGTGTTGAATGTGAATTTTCAAACCAAGAACAAGAGCCAATGTCCTGTCTATGTATGAACATAATACATTTATACTGCCGAAGGCTACATTTGCGAGTTAATCATCATGGATTCTTGCGTGGTTAGCTCGCATCAGTCGTCTACACAATGTCACGCGCAAGGGCCTCATACTTGCATAGGACGCATACATTTTACTCTTACACGGTAGAGATTAGAACGTGTACCTAGAAGTTTGGCTCTCCTTATCTTTGCCAAAACTTAGAATTCTCTGTCGGAGCACGTGTTTCCTTCTTTTTATGATCCTGCGTGAAAAAGCAACTCCTTACGCCGTCAAAGATCTCGGTACCGCTTCAAGTGAGGATTTGGTGTAAAGGGCTCTGCTTTTGGACTACACGATTGTTTACCTTCAGGCGCAGTGTAGTCACTTTGGCAGGCAATGATAAAAAAATCAACGTATTAGCCGCGACGTGAACGTATAAGATAGTATTTTGAATAAAGTCCAAAGACCAAAGAAAATCTGAAAGAGGCTTGTGATAGACAAGCCTCTTTCAGATTTTCTTTGGTCTTTGGAGCCTTACTTTAACTTCTTTGGTACTCAATAAACCGTTACAACCCAGGGAACATACCAAAGTCAAGTAATTACTATGTTGCGTGGGTAAAAATATAACTTTAACAGAGTAAATTCACTTAACTCATAGAATGAACAAACCTCATGAACCATGTGGTATGTCCAGGGTAAGAACTCGTGACGTAAGCGTCTTTATTTGTTACAGTATACGCCGCCGAACCCTTCCCGCCATTCGAATACCTTGACTGAACTTAATATCGGATGAAGGCCTACGTATAAAGCCATTAAATACGCGTGTTTATACTTATATAAAATGTCTATTTTAAAAATGTCTACGTATATTTACTTAGTTATTATTAATGCGAGAGTAACTCTGTCTGGTTGTTATATTTTGTGGGTAAACTGCTAAACCAATATTTAATTTTAAAATGGCGCTTCGGAACTGACTTTCTTGTCCAGCATTCATTTTTTATAAAAATACGAGAATTTCGCGGGACAAAGTTAGTTAAAGATAAAATATTTGGAGATACATACCAAATAAAAATACATGATAAAATTACCTTAACTACGTGATTAATACTTTCAGTAATTAAAATAATTATTAACGCTCTTAAAAAAAGAAATTCGTTATTTCATATAGTCCTTAATTACTCGTATTTATAACGTTAATTAATAAACATTATTAGAAATTTTGCTATTATGACAGCACCTTGTAATTTTTTCGGAAAATGCCGTAATATTTTACATACATCATTACAATGAGTAGATATATAGGTGATTCAAATGATACCGCTGAATTCATAGCCGTAACTCCAAAATCGTGAGTTGGCATAGTTGTAGAAATGTTTAATTGTTAGCTCAAAGTCCGGCAACCTCGATTTATGAGCTCGAGGTGCGACGCCCGCGTTCACGAGTTTTACATTCTCATTCACATCCTACTTGGGTCCATTTCTTCGGCTACATATTTGGAACGACAAGATTAGAAAGCAGTATCTTATCTTATCTTATGTGGGGGCCAGTCAGTGCAGACCGGCGACACTTCGAACCAGTGGGATCTTTTGAGCTCGCCCAATGACGACTGCCATGTTCTGTTCATGGCAGCCGGGACCAACGGCTTAACGTGTTTTCCGAGGCACGGGGCAGGCGATAATTGTCAATCAATACGCACATAATTTCGAAAAGTCGTATAACTTCCGAAAATCAGAGGTGCGCGACGTGGGTTCGAACCCGACACCCTCTGCATTGCAGTCTGTTGGTCTCCCCAATGAGCTATCGCTGCTCTTGGAAAGCAGTAAGTATTTACCTACTAAGCTGCAAGGAAGTGTCGAATAAAAAAGTGAAAGCAATTCGCACTATGTTATTTCATGAAAGGCTAATTTTACTAAAGAAGTAATTATTAATTAATTTTAAAAATACAACTCCTGTAAAATGAATAATTTCTGTGTCGCGGGGGACTTTACAAACATTCAAATAACGGAAACATAGAACACCCAGACTCAGAACAGCAATTGTGGATCACGCAACTTGTTATCCCGTGTGGGATTTGAACCCACAACACTCAGCGCTATAACAGCGGCGGGGCGACCACTTAAACCACTACGCCATACGTGCAGTCATAACTGCTATACCTAAAACAAATAATAATAAACTTTTTACAAAAATATAATCTAACAATACGTAACGTTTACTATGCCACGCTATTGACTCGGAGGTAAATGTTTTACAATATAAATAAAATTTCATCAAACACACTTCAAAGAAATTTCTTGCTTCGATGGCGTACTGGTTAGTGTAACCGATTGCCACGCCTGAGGTTGCGGGTTCTATTACCGCACAAGTCAAACATTTGTGTGCATGGACATTGATGTTTGTCTTGATCTGGGTGTTTCTATGTATAATATGTATGTATTTACAAAAAAAAGTATATATGTATGTTTATCCATTGTCTAGTATAAGCTCTGCTTAGTTTGGGCTAGATGTCGTTGTGTGTATGTGGTAAAATATTATATTATTATTATTATTACTTTGCCGTAATTATAATACAATGTGTATAATGGGTCAATTCTAGGTTCAGCTAAGCTACAATTTTTTTGGGAATTGTACGTAAATCTCAATCAAACATTTGTGTGCATGAACATGAATGTTTGTCTTGGTCTGGGTGTTTCTATGTATAATATGTATGTATTTACAAAAAAAAAGTATACAAGTATGTTTATCCATTGTCTAGTACCCATAGTACAAGCTCTGCTTAGTTTGGGCTAGATGGTGTTGTGTGTATGTGGTAGAATATTATTATTATTATATTATAATCTGCATCATCATAACATTCTCGCGAGTAATAGTTTTCATATAATTCAATCTTAACAAATATATATATAGGTATAAATGCGAATGTATATTCGTTGATTTATTCCGTTGCTGACTAATTATGATTTTTTGGACCCAAAAGCAACATAGGCTATCCAGAAAAATAACCATGGTTCTTATGTGAAAGATCTTCAAAACAGAAGATATGACGCTGCGAGTAAAAAAAACAACGGGTTGCACTCCGGGAGTGCCGGCAGAAGTGAAAACTTGAATATTAACGTTGTGCATTTTTGATATTTTGGAATGGTTAGGGAATAATTTTGCACGAATTGTTTTAATTTATCAGTATAAAAGTACTATAATTTATGTGGTAAAATACAATATTCATTTATTGCGATATCGTACACAAACATCACAAAAAAAGTGCACAACGTCGCTAAAGAAGTTTTCACTTCAAAAACTTATACTTTAAATACTAAAGTCTAAATGGAAACAGACAACAGAAAAAGCTCATCCAAAATACAAACTACTTATTCCTCTGGTTTCTGTAAATAACATTTCATCTTCTATCGACTAATTACTAATTGACGAGTATCTTCAAAGCTACCCTCAGTTATTTATACCTTCAAGGTGTAGTTTCCAGACGCGACACTCGTGCAACATGTTCGCGACAGTCGCCACCGCAACACGCTTGAACCTACCTCGCACCGAGTCTCTGAGCTACCTCATTAAACAAACTTCTTCAATCTCCGCATGCGGTATTAGGATACGGCGCGCGGAAATTTATACGTGTTTGAGGTAAACGGCTGATAGTAGTTATTTTGGAAGAGGGTTTGCGTATAAAGGTTTTCTCGGTACGTTTGGAAAAGTGTGTCGTAATGCGTTGATGAATTGAAGTGATTGAATTGATATTGAAAATTTAATTGAAGTTGATGAATAGAATGATTTTCATTCACAATAAAATTCATACTAAAATTTACATAAAACCCTAATAAGAACTGTCTTATTTACGAATCCCCTTACGGTATGTGTGATGGAAAGCATTTAGCATTAACTAGCTAGCTTAAGGTAACACTAAGAAACTCGTTCAAAAAGTCATCGCCTTGGACGCTAGGAAACTTCAGAAAAAATGTCACCTTTTGACAGTACAGCGCGATCTAAAGGACTTAAGAAACTCTGGATAAAGATTACTTTGCAGCGTTTTTGTAAAGTGCAGAATCTACCTTAACCGATACATCGATAGCTTTAGGTATATGCCATTTATTTATATCCGTCATATCACGAATTAGGTTCAAGAAATGTCAATAATTACCAGAATGCGTAAAGCACATTTTACTTGTTAACACCTCAAACTAAGCTAAAACGAGTTCTCGTCACGTCCAAGCCATAATTTCAAATATTCTCTTTAAGTTCTACTTATATCTGACAAGTTAATAAGTCTCCGGCGACAGTAGCGTGACGCCGTGAGCCCGTGACGAGGTGGCTGGAGCGTGTCACACAATAAACACGTCGGTGCCATCATCAATCAACATCTCGCTCACCTTAAACGGTAGACTGCACGTGAAGGAGTCTAAGTTAAACCAAGTTTAGTGCTTTGTGGAGTCATTACTGCTTTTGGTCGTTTTTGGTTTTGGACTAGCTGCTTGATGTGGTTCCGCCTGCGTAGTAAAATAAATATTTTATATAAAAAAAAATTGTTTATTTGCACCTGGATTTACGCCTGTTTACCAAACCAGTAAAGAAGTTCAACGAGCTACAATTCTCGCTGTTTTTCTTTCCCCCTTGCTTCATTTTCTCGACAGTTTGCGATACTCTTGAATTGGCCTTGCTCAGGATTGTCATTAATCTAGTCAAATAACGATTGATTCATATATATAAATGGTTAGTTTTTCAATCATTGTGTTTTATTTTAAGCCATCCATGGTTTTATTATTATTTGAAACATTTTTGAAACCTATCGCAATGATCATACACCTAATGAATAAATATAAAGTCTGTGTTATCACTTATAGTTTATAGCAGGAATTCACTTAGCTGGTAACAGTTACACAAATCTAAAATGTGTTAGTTACTGCCCTTTTCCTCATTGTCCAAATTACATCCTTTTGTTGCTACACTTTGCTAAAACGACACAGCAACTAAACTGAAACTAAACTAAAAAAAGATCCCTTTCTAATATTAATAAGTGAATTATCGTAAAAACGTCAGCAACTAGTAAATCTTCTTAATTTTAGTATCTCATTAGCCCACGTAGTCTAATATTCTTTTTTCGAAAATGTTATGTTGGATATTATTTATGTCTCTTAACTTTTCAGGCTTATTATTGCGATAAGTAGTTAAGAGTTCATATAAAAATAACATTTAACAATACACTAGGGTCATCTAAATTATGAAACAGACCTTTAATTAAGAACAAGTATCGATTGTACGAATAAGGCAAGTTCAAGAGTTTATCTAAGTCTAACGTACCAAGTGTACACGTAACAATAAAAAGATATTACTGATATTTGGTCCAGGCCAAGATGAAATGTGCCTTTTTTATTAACAAGTCCCACAACAGAAATAATGTTTTTTTTATGTTTCTTTACAAACATTGGATTATAAAGTATAATATCCTCCAGACCGAATGTCGGTCACGGCGGTCGGTCTTACCGGAGACTGGCCATCTGCGCAGGAGATATTATAGTGCACAAGTGTGTGCGCAAACACAAGTGCACTCTCTGTTCCCTCACTCTCATGATCCGTTGGGACGGTAATTCGACACGACCGGAGAGAGACCAGGCGCAGGACCAACGGCTTTACGTGCTTTCCGAGGCACGGGGGTGTCTATTACCGCCAACTTCCTAACTCCGAGCTGCTATTGAGCTTTCTTAACAGAAAAACCCAATAACTTTTTGTTGGCCCGACCCGGGATTCGAACACGAGACCTCATGCACAGCAGTCGCATTCACTACCGCTACGCACCCAGATTGAAAAACATAACTATTTGTAAATTTTGTCACATGCTGCGATTGAACCCTCCACGGTTCTGTATAGTAACCACTAAAGTTATCACACCAGGAGCAAAGGTAATTTTTAGTTTTACTGTCATAACAAATATCCTTTTTGGCGATGTTTTTTTTAAACTTTTGTATACGCCTAACCTTAACTACCGTTAGACTTTATGTGCCATCGGTTTCCCAAAAACAATAGAATCACCTTGACACAACACGGTTACTTGAGGGGGCACTGTGGGTGCCATGACCTCCCGTCCCCGCCTCGAAGAGGGGGGTAGGTACATAATTAATTACTTTAACCGTGGCAGGTGCACAATGACTCCCTCTGGTGACGAAGCAGGTTTTTTATCTTTGGCTCTGACGTCAGTCACTGGAGCGTAAGTTCTGATGTTTCCTTTATGAAGTAAATAGAAACTTTTATCTATCCTACTAATAAATGTGAAAGTTAGTAGAGATGTTTGGATGTTTAATATTCAATCACAAGTAAGTCATTGAACGGATTAGGATGAAATTTTGTGCAATGACAGTTCTGTGCCCGACCACAGGACTGTCATTGCGCAAAATTTCATCCTAATCCGTTGTCTGTCCGACATGTGTATGTCCGAACATAGGATACTAACCGCGTACGGAAATAAGTGGAACATAAAAGGTAAACTAAATTTGCTTTGTTAAATTAAAACGAAGTTATTATATGTATTTTCTACGTATTAAAATATGTACAATATATTTTTTATAATTATACCTATGATATTTCTTCATATTATGTACCGTATCTATATAATATATTAATGAACGCTATAGAAATACTAGCATGAGTAGTGTAAGACCCGTCGCCCACACGAGCTTGAGTTTAGGTGACGTCGCGCGTCGAAGCGCGGGCGCACCAGCGCACCAAGGAAAATAAAGGTCTGTTTCTGATTAAAAATCAATAACTTTTTTATTTCTGAATATTATGTTCTAACATTTTGCACAAATATAGAATAGTATATTATATGGCTTCAAATGGAATGTAATTTATTATGATTGAATTTAAAACCATTCATTAAAAAATAAAACAACTTCAAAATTATCAAAAATGTTCAATATTTATTTTTTAACAATGAATACTATTATTTTAATGTTTACAAAAACCAAAAATCATATAGTACATCAAAATACAAATCAATTTAAATAATAAAAACATTTTTCTTTTGAAAAAAAAAAAGTGATTAAAATCGAGCACAGATTAATTAATTAATTGTAATATTATGTTATTGGAACGAAGTTCCTTACGGCAGGCTTGGAGGGGATAGGGAATTGCTGCGCGACCGAACTGAAATAAATATGATAGTAAAACCGTAAGAAAAAATCCGTGGAAAAAAGTGCGTGGAATAAAACCGTTAAATGAGACGTGCGCAGGCGCGACAGTCGCATACACAAGCGAGTAGTGTATAATACCTTTCTCTTTCTCCCTCTTTCTTTTCGTTCTCTCATCCATTCTCGAAATATATATATATAAATTAAATTAATTTAAGTAAATTTAAGTTATTTTTTTAAATTTTAAGTTAAAAAATTCTCCCTTCAATTCCAAACATTTAAATATATATATATATATAAAAACTAATCAGCAAAATTTAAGAGAAAAATCAAGAAAACCTACATAAAATTGAGCACGATTTGTTTTGCAATTTGTGTCGATTCTACATTAGCCGAAGAAACTTCGTTCCTACCTGGTGTCCCACGACACCACATAATTTTATATATATATATATATATATATATATATATATATATATATATGCTTAATGTTATGTTATTTATACTTGATGAACTTCGGGATCTAAAATTAAATCGTTCACTTTCAAAAGATTCCTTCACGTTTTTAGTATACGGTTTTCTAATGCTGGTTATGTAAGGATCTGAAGTATAAAGAAGAGTATGAAATACATCCTCGTTTGTAGCGGATCTTGAGCATTTTCTAGCATGATGTACACGAAATTTTTTATAATCCTTATTACGAGATTCTTGTGCATCTTCCGAAAGTTGACCAATAGGAAGTGCTGCAAAATGCTTTATGACACTTTCTCCATGAATCAAAATTTTGTAAACTGAAGATGGCATGTAGTACCATTCATAATTGCTCACATAGATCCTGGCAGTCTCCATAGCGTAACTGCCAAATCTTTCAGCATTTATCATTACACCCGATGAAAGAGCTTGCAGAATTATGTAAAACCGTTTAATCAAATTTATATCCACTCCTGTAATTTCAGCAGCGCAGCTTGCATTGTGAAAAAATCTTCTGGCAGTATTACCGTCATTAGAATTACCACTTACTTGTCTTGGTTTGTCGATGTCGATTTTTATAATAGGTGTGGCAGGAAGCTTAATCTTACTTTAAATTACAAGGACCAGGAATTAACTGAGGCTTCAGACATTGTTTTTTTGGGTATAACTTTGGATGATAAATGTGATTGGAAACTACACGTAGATAAAATGTGTAATCGTATAAATAGATTTGCTTATGCTTTATGGAGACTCACCAAAATTACAAATAAACAGACTGCATTAAAAGCTTATCATGGTTTTGTTGTCGCTAATCTGAGATATGCTATTGTTCTTTGGGGCAATTCTGTAAATATTAACAGGGTATTTATAGCCCAAAAGCAATGTGTCAGAGGTATATGCAATAAGGCTCCATGGGAAAGCTGTAAACCTTTGTTTCGTGAACTGTCTTTGTTAACCGTCGCAAGTCTCTATATATTCGAAATGTGTGTATTTGTTAAGTCTAACTGTAACCTGTTTTCATTAAAAAAGGATAATTACCACTTCAACACCCGCTATCCAAATAGACTAATGCTTCCTCCCATAAGAACTGATGTATGTAATCGGAATAGCTACACAATGGCGGTGCGCATCTACAATCACTTGCCACAGGGTGTTTATGAGTGGCGTATAAATAAATTCAAAGCAGAATTATTTCGATGGCTCTGCAATAAATGTTTCTACACACTACAGGAATATTTTGCATGTAAGATACAGTGTGATAGTCTACATTTATTAAGTTAGAATTTAAATTAATTTAGTTATAAGTTTTTGTTTTTATTTTTGTGTATTTTATATCTGTATGTCATGAATATATGACTAATGTTGGAACTCTGTAAACTAAACCAAACATCTGTATACACCACATTAATACAAATAAAGATTGATTTGATTTGAATTGATTTGATTTGATGATCAATCCTAGCTCTTCACGGAAACGCCTTTGTACCAGGGTTTTCTTCTCTTGCTTTAGTCGTTTCTTTTCTTCGCTTGTGGCTGACCATGTTTGGAAAGGCAGATTGTAGGAAATATGTAAAATCATTTCCATACAACGAATCCAGGCGTGCAAAGTAGGCAGTCCGTATTGATAAGAATCTTCATTTTCAGGCCTAGCAGTCACTTTAGTCAAATCGTTCATTTGGCGTGGAGTAGCTCCACATATTGTACATGTGGAACCCGAAGACGTATCTGTTAATACCTGAGCTACTTTGCCATCTATCATTATAAGAAAGTGATCATGCTTCACTTGCACTCTCTCACCTTCATTGTTAATTAATGATGGACCCAAAGAATTTATTTGACCTTTTATTTCATCCACAACAGCTTTAGTTTTCTCGGGAGTTTCTTTGCAAAATTCTATTAATATAGGTCGGCAAAAACGAACAGATGAAGGTACCAGATTTTGTGAGACAACATCACCTGTTAGCTCGTTAATTAACTTAATAGGCACCAAAGAAGTGATAAATAAATTTGCATCAGAAATTAGTTCAGACTCTTCTGGCAGTTTCTGTTTGTACTGGCTGTGACCGGATGAGCCATCACAGCCCCATTTACTGTATAAAAGTAAGTTATTCAATCCATTCCTATACACTGAATCTATTGTCAATATTCTAGCTGCAGTGTGATATAAATCTTGAAGTCTTATTAGTTTTGCACTTGTGTCTGTAATTTCTATAGCTGAAGATGGTGGATAGCAAGTAGTTTTAACTTCTTGCACTTTGTAATATGGTGGAAACGCAAAACATTTTCGTTCGTTCGTTAAATTTCTCAAGTACAAATATTGTGCTTTCGTTAAATCCAAGTCAATAAATACGCTCAATGCTTCTTCACCGTTAACATTTTTGTCTGCCTTGCGTCTTTTATAAGACTCTAGAATAAGGTCTTATTTTCACTGTCAGCAAACCTTAATGTTTCCACAAGTTTAGCTTCTGTTCCTTCTCCTCGAACGTAACCCTTGAAGATATGCATTATCTGTTCAAATCCATATTCATTAAGTAACATTATATTTTTTCTTCTTTTACTGGATTATGACAAGTCTGGATAAGATACGCACGGTCTCTCACGTTTTCCAGAAGAAGTAGATGGTGTGGAGACGGTTGTAACGTCTTCAGAGTTCAGTAAAGTTACTGAATATTCTGATTCCAACCAATTACTGTTTTTCATTAAAAATATATCCTTTTTCCGTGAAGCTTCTATCCATCGTTTATTAAAAGCGGGAATAATATGTCTTTGAAAATCACTGAGGATGAAACATAAGTTGTCTACAGATACATGATAATTTTCTTTTAAAACTGTTGATAATGCCTCCAATGATTTTCCTCCTTAGATATACGAAAGTATTATTTCAGTAAGTAGACATTTTGAAGAGTCAACAAAACACGTAGTTATATTGTATTCGTAACAATTACACTTCTGTTAATTCACCACTATTTTGTTATTTACAATGAAATGAAACAACTGTTTATATACTATATGAAATATGAGGGTAGTGTGCATCTTGTTGATTAATATTTTCACACGCAACATCAGTGCCAAAAGATAAACGCCCTAATATCAATGATAAATTACAAAGCTTACCGCAAACTATTGATGTAAACAGCAACATTTCAAACCGCAATAGATAGCGAGCGGATTTCCGTTTTCTGACTTTTATCACATTTTTACTAATTACTCCGAAAACCGCAAATATCCGCAGTTTTTTTTTATTTGATTATGTTTATGGATAGCTAGGCTACAAATCAACATTAAATGTAAAGCAGGGGTAAACGTGGGCAACTGTCAAAAGTCTCGATGAACTTTAAAAAACTTTTTTTCACCATATTTTATTTTGCAATTATTTTAAGATAAACGTTAACATAATATTAAATACATATTAGTTGTTTCATATTCTTCAAAAGATGAGGTTTCCAGAAATATATAATACATTATACCTTTTGCTGTAACGTATAACAATAAAATCAATTTGAAAGTGATGAAGTGAACGGGCTTAACATGGACGTCCGTCAAAACTATAAAGTTTGTGGTATTGTAAAAAAATCATTTCATATAATATGTATAATTTTTTGATATTATAGTCTAGTTTGATCCTTAAACTATTGAGTAAAATAAAAAAAGCATGCCAGTAGCGACATTGACAAAAACCATTTTTAATCAGTAGTTGTTCTACGATTTTCCATAGTGCAGCGGCGCGGCGCGTTCTATGTTTCCTTCAGGAATAAATGGCAGTGCGCTCACACATTAAGAGTGGCGTCACAGGCGAGGTGGAGTCGAGGCGGAGGCGCGGCGTCGGCGCAGCGGGGGTGGTGTGCCCGACCGCGCCGCGACTCCACCACCATTTTGTCATTTTGTTTCTCTTAAGTTTAAGTAAAATATTCTCCTATCTCTCTCCGCCCTCGCCTCGACTCTACATACACGCCACGCCTCGACCGTGCCGCGACGCCACCGCGACTGTGCCTCGACTTACCAGTGGGTGACGCGCCTAATATGTGACTATACTTAACATTTAAATGCCGACGTGTGGT
Organism: Catocala sponsa; assembly: GCA_963564715.1. Lineage (NCBI taxonomy): Eukaryota > Metazoa > Arthropoda > Insecta > Lepidoptera > Erebidae > Catocala > Catocala sponsa. Next base: position 7,851,368 of record OY751334.1, read on the forward strand.
CTGACAGACACTTTGAGAGTTCGAAAACTCTAGTTATATACTCGTATGTTAGCGAAGATGTATCCTCCTGCGCATCTCTCTACCCCACGGGCAGCCACCCAGCAGCGTTCCTAGAGCATGGCTGAGTCAGCGCGTGCGATTCCGGTAAGTATTGATATATTATAAGATCGCGAGTGGTCCAACAGACCAGTCGTCTGTATTTACGTAACTTTTTTGAGCATGCCTTTTTTCAAATGAATATCGTCTTTCTCTTTTATATTTAGACAATTACAGAAATGGATAAGCCAGGCACATTGGGCATGAAATGGGCAGCCACCTCAAAATAAATACCAGGAAAACATTTTAGTGCAATGGCTAAATAAGAACTCAATGTCCGACGCTGACCATATGGACCTGATTTTCGTTGCCTTGGAGAGTAACCATGGTTCGGCATCTGATCAGAAAGAGTCAAACAGAGAAGCAATGCAGCAAACCTGTGTGCCAAGAGTGTTTGTAATCTTTTCAAGTACTTAAATACAATTTGATGCCTCGTGATTTTCAAAAAATCTGTTGACATTTCTTGTTATTTTCATTTTTTACACTCATACAGTTTCTCTTTAAAAAAATTTGTCAAAAAAAGCTGTATGTAATTGATAAAAATGTTAATATTAAAATAAATGTTAAATTTTCTCCAAAGATTTTGAGACTGCCATGTTAATGTTTACAATTAGTAATAAATGTGAAAAATTCTATATTTTGTTTCATTTATATAATAACTAGGTAGACTGACAATATATAGATGTATATAATATTTAAAGTTAATTTAAGGATTTTAGAAAACCTAAAAGTTTTTGTTAGTAAAGCTACGGTGGTAGCAGACCTCACGTCGGTAATTATGTAACTAACATAGCGCGTCGGTACTCAATGGTTAATAGAATCCATTTAAAAACCAGAGCCAGAGTGGTCTAGTAAATAGGTACTATTAGATAAATGACCAGTTTACGCATTTTGTAATGAAATCTTAATATTACCCGAGAGAACCGATTCAGGTTCCCTCGGGTAAAACAGGATGTGTGTGTAAATAAATAAAAAGAACCCACAAAAGAGCGCCATTTTTATTGTGCGAGGTGACCACTTCACTTTTCGTGAAATCATCCAAATATAACATCCAAGAATTGAACTAATATTACCATGCATTTACGGCAGTAAATCAACAACTGGCGAACACATGTGTATCAAAATTGGCAAACAAATTATTACAAGCGAACATTTATGTAAAGTATAATTGGATTGCCAAACAAAACCCTGGAATCTCAATACGCGTACTAAAATAATACGAATCGATGTTACAGTGAGCAATTTAAAGCACCGACAATAACGGTGCGAAACAATGGCTCTACATCCGTACATCCACATCCGGAGCGGCTACAATCTGCCGGCGTTACCTGAAAATCCGTATTAATTCATACTGCGAAGCGAAAACAATGCGGCCAGCGGAAACCTGTCCGCGGTTACACTGGCGGATTTTACACGCGGATGTACACCTCTATAAAATCAAACCTACTGTAAAACCAACTGTAATCTGTACACTATAAAGTCGATTTCACTTTGTACTACCATCCTGAATATGTTTGCTTGAACACGTTCAATAATCAACTTAAACACCTAAGTAATAAAGTTAAAAACAGCTTGTTAAGCAATCACTGCCCAACAGGATGATCTCTCGACCGTTTTGAAAATGGAATATCAATTCTTGTCACCTGCGATTGTCTGCATTCGATATACAAGCTTAATTCGACATGTCTATGTTCTGTTTTGCTTTGATACATAGCTGTGAAGTGGTGATTGAAAGCTAATACCTTTGTGCAAGCAAATTTCAACCATATTTCGCTTGCTTTAAGGTGTACTTTGGAGCAGCTTATGATTGAGTGGACACTGACAGGTGCAACAGTGTGGAAGGCTCAACAAACGGCTGATTTCGCATACAATATGGCGGTCCATCCGTTTCCTGTAGCGATTATGACGAAGGGTGTGAATCATGTGAAGATAAGGAGAGGATTAATTGATGGTTAAGCACAATGCTATTTAATAGGTACAGGTAAGTAACATTTAATGTCGGTAATTTTAGGTATAAGTTAAATGTTGTTGGCTGGCTAAGGGCGACAATAGAGCACATAATATTTTCATAATTCCAAAACTAAAATATTTTTTGTTACTGGCAGCACATTTCAAGATTCTATGCTGTCACTGAGAATTTCCTAACAGATAATCTCAAAATGTTTGCCCGATCTGGGAATAGAGTACTTTACAATTACATGCAAGCTTATGTTTCGCGACCAATAAAATAGTAATTGTAATAGTTATGTTAAAACAGCCCCTAAATTGCAGAATGTTATTTCTTGGTGCAGGACTTTTGAGTTACCAAGATGCCGCCGCTGTCAAGACGGTTATAAGGGCTCAATTTTGACTACCTGCGTAACAAAGGACGTGCGTAGGGACATCTTTGAGTAACAATAACTCTACCGTTAGTGAACTTACATACATATTTTGTGATTCTTGTACTGGGGTGTAGAGCAACTCAAAAACCTAATAAAAATAAATTTTTGCCTTAAATGATTTTGTATTATTTTAGAAAATATTAAAATAATATATGAAATTGTGCTTGAAATTTCTCTATTATGACTCATAACAAAAGTAACTTGCATTACGTATGACTGCTAAGGTTATTTTTTGATTGTGTATGCTGTAAACTTTTGGAAAACATCAAAGTATGTGTCTGTGCGTCTAGGTCTAATGTTATGATCGTTAGATCACTTAAAGGTCTAAAATACGTAAGTCAAATATTAAAATTGCTCCATCTTTAAAGTTTTGGAGTTAGCCCTGAGAATGGGATGTCTTTACCGATAAATTTACTTGTATTTACCGCCCCTAAAGTTTTATTATTACATGCGCGGACACATTGTATATTATAGCTCTTGTATGTGACGGGTAACATGCGAAAGCTTCGGCACTTGGGTGATTTGTATAGCAAGTGTGGTTTCGGTCTACTGAAATATATGTATGTCGGAGCATCAAGAAAATAATCATTGCAATGTAATTTATTTCTGTAATTGGAGTTGAATAAAGCGCCATCTATTGGTTTGTTTCGGAACGTCAAACGTAAGCTTGAGTGAGGTCGCCATCGATGTCTCAGTTGAAGTGACAGTTATAACTGTCAGTGTCATATTGACGTTATATAAGCGCCGGATACTCGTGCGCGGGCACATTCGGTTGACGAACTCGCTGCGTTACGGATTAAATCAGAGATAATCACAGTAAACCTTTATTGTTTTATTTCTCTTGAATTTGCCAATCATTAGTATACGTACGAAGTATAATACCACGTCTATATTTTGTTGCTACATCATGTCAAAAGCGAGTGTTGCCGTCCTTACTCTCCGACATGTATATAAAATAATGAGCGATGATCGAATGAAAACAGTCTTACTAATCTACCTTAAGATAACGCTAAGGTTATAAAATCTACACTAGACTTATATAAAACTCCACAAACAACAGTGAGTTAGATTCCCCCTTTATTAAACCTTTTATACGGTGCAAGGTGTAATTATATCTTCAATCTTCATAGTAGATATCAACATGCCTTAAGACTCGATCGTATTCTGGCATATAGTTTGTAACTCACTATATGTAAGTCATGCAGTCACTTAATAGAGTTGGTGTGAAGAAGCTTTCTCATTTTTATTAGAGAAAAAAATAACCAACACTTCAACAGTATTTTACACCCGCATTTCAACAGTTATGGCCTTAGGTCCACGTAATTGGTGGTAAGCATATTGTTGTTTACCGGTTTCAGGATCGTTGCAGCTAATAGGAATATAATATTATCCGGAAAAACCCAATAAATAAGCAGCTTCTGAATGAAAATCTTAATTTAATTTAATTAATATTATTTATATTTAACAATGTGTTATATGGTTGGTTGAACAATCTTTAGGTTCACGTGGCTCATCAAAATATCTCTGAGACCAACTCCAAGTTCGTCTGAAAGTCTACCTGAAGCGATGGTCAAGAGTCAGTGCTTTTAGTGACTACACTAGTCACTTTGTGCAAAAATAAACTCAATATTTTTATATTGAGTTTGTAAAAATGGAAGCATAGATGGTGATTTTTCACCATCTATGCTTCCATTTTTACAAAGGTGTCAACAAATATACGGCTTACTTTATTAATAATAATATAGATAAATATAATAATATATTCTATCACATACACACAACACCATCTAGCCCAAACTAAGCAGAGCTTGTAGTATGGGCACTAGACAATGGATAAACATAGGTACATATACACTTTTTTTTTGTAAATACATACGTATTATATATAAAAACACCCAGACCAAAACAAACATCCATGTCCATGTACACAAATATTTAACTTGTGCGGGAATCGAACCCGCGACCACAGGTGTGGCAGTCGGTTACACTAACCACTACGCCATCATCCACGCCGCCGATATATTGGAAGAGGTAACCTATACTAGCACCACCAGTAGTATCACGAACGGGTCGTTGATATCAAGAAAAATGATTGAAAAAGGTCGGTGTGTGATCTTCTATAACTGCCCTCATAACGTAATGTTTATTCTGCTTATGCCTATTACAAAGTACTGCTCTTAAACACTACTAAACCTTCAGTATTGAAGCTAACTGTTCACCACAAATCGTTAGCCTTATACAACCATATCCTAAAGACCGTTGTTCCAGGGATCCGGTTCAATTGCCGACGTCTCCAGTTAATCCCCGCTACGTGCAATTAAATGATTTGTGGCTCGCCGACGAATTGAAGCGGTTAACTGATATCAAGCTATGTGAGAGACTTGTAGTGTACTATATAATAAAACATGCTCCTCCGCCCATTTTACAATACATTGAAAGACTAAACTGGTTAAATTGGAATTTATTATTTTACTAGCGTGGGTTTGCTCCCATGGTTCTAAAAAACGTAACTATATACAGGCTGATTGGTAAAAGACTGGACATATTGAAGGAGGGTATTCAGTACTCTATTCTGGAACCGAAAATCTAAAAAAATAGGTACTTAAAATTTTACCTAGTTATCCAATAAAAACTTAATGTGCGGGCACTCTTGCGCATATACCAAAGCTAAACAAAACCTCCACCCCCGCCCCCAGCTACCGCACCCCGCACTCTACCGAATTTGCACCCCCGCCCGTCCTTTTTTATCGAAGGTCATTAGCCTCGACAGCTGTGTGCGCATGTGCGCGTGTCCACATTTTATGGATATTTCATACAAATTTTCATAAAGGTTTTCTTTGCAGGTTATACAGATTTAATTTTTATTTCTTTTTTATACGTTACGTCTGACCATAAATTATCATGTCCTTAAATATGTACAATATTTAAACAGTCGCACTGTATATAGGAACAATGCTCCTTAGCAATTACTCCTTAGTAAGTGGCAGCTTTTGTCACTGACTGTTCTATAAACTAATATTTTATGCAAAAGCTATCATCGATGGGTTGCTACGTTCCAGCGTAAAATAAGAACAAACCAACAAGCATAATATTTTTATAACATTACTATAGATTACTGAAGTGTGTTTAGTAATTATGTTATTTTTGTTGGATTGATCTATTTCTTCTTATTTTTTGTGTCATTGCGCGGGGAAGTTAGAGGCTGACCTGATAGTAATCCGTTACGGCCACATGCAATAGGTACCTCTCGTGCGTGGCAGATTCAGGGAAAAGGAGCGGCTCCGCTTTTAGTGTCAACGCCTTCAGTTAAATAATTGTCTGAGGAGTTCATTTAGATCTTAAGCGTAATAGGTGGGGATCGAACCCATTTAACCATGAGACTACTGCCACTATTTCTTCTTAAAACTATTGCATATTCTGATAAATACAGCACCCAGTCCATAGTTTGTATAATTATTCTCATTATTCATCTCAACCACATCTGACCAACTTATCTGGTAAAAAGACGAAGCATCGTGCGTCTATTCGCGGAGGGCTCACTTGATTTAGTGAGCACACGCGCCGCTTCCACGGAAATGCAACGCTAATCACGGACATGAGGACGATAGGTATTTGTAGGAGGTGCTTATTTGGATGAAAGGCCGTAAATTATAAAGGTAAGAAATATTTCATACCAGCTGATGTCCGGAACTGTGTCTATGTTTTTTTTTATCTTGTAGTGTGGTATATGGTGAAATAGTTGCTGCTGTAAGTGTACCTGGTAAAAGGCAAGACGTAAATGCAATGTGGGTATATATACCTACCTTATGAGGATACACAGGCCTGAATCTATGTATGTGTGAGTGTAGTTGCAGCTTTCAGCTACGTGTTTTATAAAGCACGAAATAGCCTTTGGAAACACAAATTTCTTAGGCAGTTTGCTTCTCGTACACAGATTGCGAAAGTAACAAATACTTATTAAAAACAAAATTGGTTGTCTGTAAAGTCGGTTTACGGATGATAGTTTAACGTGACAATGTCATAACAAAACATCCAAACGCTCAAGCCGATCGTACCTTTCGCTCGCTCGTGTAGCGCTCTCGCTCCGATCATAACGTTACAATAAGCGTAACGGGACAAGGAGCGTAACGGGACAATGAGTCATCGTTTTTCTTGCGTGCAGCCGGCGTTCATCGATTTATTAGACGTCGTCACGTCAAGAAACTTGACCGTTAATGAAACTACGTACTTTTGCCAATCCTGCCCATTATTATACGTATTGCATCATTGTATCATCATTTTGTTGACGTCAATGTTTCTACTGCTGGCTAATATACTCGTAGGTACCTAACATTTAAACAAATTGTATAATCCGTAATATTAAAATTCTGTAACAGCATTTACCATTATATAATATAGCCTGTAGCTGAAGTTACAGGCTATTATATAATAGCTATTTCAATATTCGCCTAATAGTATAACTGATTCAGACATGCCTTCCTTCTAGCTAGCTACAGGACATACAAACCGCAGTATCCTATCTTTAAGAAATAGTGTTTAAACGTATAACGTAATTACATAGCACATTGCACAGTAAAAAACGATGCAACAAACAGAACCGACATTTATAAAAGTTTTTCAAATAATTACGACTGAAACGTTTTATTTCTAAACTATTGGCGCCAACATTGCTAAGGACATGAACAGGTGTACCCGCACGAGTCACCGCAATTACTCTGATAGACAGACCTTTGGTCAATAGTGAAATATTAATAGCATGTCACGTTCGTAATATATGATAATAGATTGCGCAAATAATCGGCTCTCGGCGTGTCGAGGTGAAAGAACCATAAATCTGCGCCGGCGCTTCCTGATTATACGACAGGCAGCGTAACTGAAATATGTTCGCACCAATTAAACGGTAGTTTTAATTCTAGAGTTTGTTTATAAATCATACAGAGAGCAGTTGCCAATGATCTGTAAACAGGTACATTTAGTACTAGTATGTTCGATAGTGCGTTTGCTTTTGTTCCTTTTAACACGACAGTGAACATCTTAAAAGGAACAAAAGCAAACGCAACGTGAATTGTATAATGGTTGATACGTTCCATTATCTAAGGAAGAGATGAAATGAATTCTGTATTGTAGATATTGTTCCATTAGGCTGTAACGTCCATACTTGACTAATATCCATGTCGATGGCATAGTGGTTTAAGTGATAGCCTTGTTTGTGCAACAAGTGTGACGGGATTGATTCCCACACGTAAAAAAAAAATTAAATATAAATTTGCAACTAGTTGTTCTGATTCTGGGTATTCTTGGTATCTACTGTTTAAACACCTACATAGTTCCCTGTGATACACAACTTTATCCTAGTGCAGCCGTTATCTTCAATAACAAGAACAAAAAATCACACAGCCACGACTAAAAGAATTTTGAAGAAAATTTGGTAAGAGGTAAAACAGATAAACTGTGAGGTAAAACATATTATTATACTAATTAAAAAACACTAGTATATGCTACTAAGCAGTAACCTGTCAGCTTAACCACATAGAGCCATAATGATAAAATCATTGTCTCTACACATCGGTGTACGTTCGCAGAAAGAAGAATTATAAATGGCAAACATAAAAAAAATTCTCAGGCAAGCTTGTTTTAAAATTACTATCGCAGTACATTAATTATTATGTATACTATACAACTACTACAACAAAGTATCAGTTCAGTTACATAAACTTTTTGACTGTACTAATAAATGCCTACAAACTGAAGAAAATTGAGAGAAACAAAACTGTAGCTAATGGTCCATTACGCAGGCACATCAGCCACTCGTCACATACATTACAAATGCCGCTATTGTCATACATAATTATGGTTTATGAGTGAGATAGATATAAATCAAAACAGTGCCCTGTATAATTATCATGTTTTTAGCATGATCTATTTGTTCGCATGAGGTTGGCAGACACTGCGAACATGACGTGACAGGAATTGACAAAAGTATATCTTAGTGGTTCGGTTTCGAAGAGTGACAGGACACTTACACACTAACTAAGAGTCCCGCAACCGAATAGATCAATTTGTTGTCACTGAATCGATTCATTTTTAATAAAAAGATCTGCTTGCATTCGCTTATTTTTTTCATAATCGATTTTGATTGTAGTAGGTTCTCGGCACTGTGTCGTACGAAAGTCTTTCTTTTAATGAATCTATTAACCTTTGTCCTGCATTCGTATTTTCGTATGGCCAATACGTAATCAAATATATAATCAAATAATAAAATTTAAAGGTTAATGCATTCGAATGTTTCTCAAAGTCTATTATATCATTCGAAGTTTTAATTGATAATCGCCCATCTAATACATACAATATTACCCTTTGTGTTTACAAATTTATTAAACAAATTTGCTTTTGGTTTCCATAATATACGTAGGTATTTTTAAATTAATTTGTAAAATCGTCTCAATTTATTTTAAGTTAAAAACTAAACGTGATCATAATTAGTATCAAGTTTTGCACATCGTTATTTCGACGCATCAGCACTAAGTTTCAAATATATTAGGTACAGAATCACCCGAATCAACATTTTCCCTACTAACAAAACCGAGCACCTAGACTTACCAATAAAAAGGCGACTTCACCGGCGCAGCGGGTCACCGGAAGGAAGCACGCATAAGTCACTCAGAGCGCGCTCTTCCGGGGGACGATGTGCCTCAACAGCTGAACACGTGACCCTGGCAATTACACGTACAGGGGTAAGCAGAGGGAGTGCTTGTTGAATGGCTAATCGTTCTATCGCTTATTTACGTTCTCATATGTAACATGTCAGAATAAAATATGTTATATATTTATGTAACAGAAAAGGGGTATTAATGAGACTGTGCTGGGCAGGTTGCTTTGGTCGTGCTCACAAGCGTCTGCTAGTTGCTGACGCGGCGATGTCAGGTTTAATTTGTGAGATAGATGTTTCTAAATCCAACTTTACAGTTGTTTTTCCGTTTACTACCATATACTACGCTAATTGTATCCGTATTATAAGACTTAGCCGACTGTAGATAATTGAAATATTGTGTTATTGTAATCAATTGATGCCACGTCACAGATTAGTTGAAGCTCATTTTCGAATTAAGAATATTGCTTACGTGGCATTAACCTAACGTCAGGTGTTACAAAAAGTATATATTTAAACATCGAATATAATCGTGTTAATTTCCTTATTCTGTTACATAATTATGAATGTATAGAAACTATGTTATTTGTTGTTAAAATATGTGTATATTATTATCCGTATCATTGGAGATCCAGAGGTCACGTGTTCACTGGAACCTCTGCAACTCCACAGTAACATTGCCTCATTGGCATGTTTCTACAGAATATACCACGAGCACTGAAGTGTTATTCCACCTTATCCCGCCCTCCCCTCTCCTATCGAGAACAACGCGTGTTGGGCTCAGATGCCATCCTTACACGGTAGAGTCGAATAGAGCGCGCACCAAAAAGTTTGGGTCCTCATAGCTCTGCCAAGGCACGTGTTTCCTTCTTACTTTAATCCTGGGTCCTTTAAGCGGGGCGTAAAAAAGCACCTTCTCAGGCCGTCAAAATAGAGACCTCAAAACCGCCTCAGCTGCTATGAGGACGGTGTGGAGGCCACTGCTCTTAGACCACATGACTGCGTACCATCAGGAGGAGTGACGTCATTTTGAAGAGCAACATAAAAAAAAGTTGGTTTCATTTTGTAACCAGTATATAATACAACCGATAGTAAGAAAAACTAGAGTATAGGAAGAACTATAAAATAATAATAATAATAAAGTTTATTGAGATTAAAAGATACAGTCATTTGAACACATAAAAAGTATACAAATAATTTTACAGTCCACTTGTTACACACTGGTACCCAAGCTAAGATTGAACTTGTGGTAACATAAAATATACCTATATTTTATAGATTTTACTCTTTAGTTGTGATATTAAAAAAATAATGTTGCATCGGGTGCCTGCAACAGTGGTAGTATCACTCACATGCTACTGGACTTAAAAATAATTGAGTCGCTGTTTTGACGACGGGTCAGCACAGGGGAAGGGATTAGTATCCCTTCCCTTGTGCTGTGGTCAGTATTTTCTTTAAGAGCCTGGACACACTGCTAATCGCGGGAACACAGCTCTCATTATGATCTCCTATACAGTTGAGTTACTTCGACCCTCAAGACTCTCCCGTTTATGCAAAATCCTATGCCAAGGATAGCGCTGTGCCCTACCGTTTTCTTTATTCTAATTGCGTAATATTAATAATTGTAAGATCGAGTTGCCTAATCGTAAATTTTCTATGATATAATAGCACTAAAAATTTTCATCATATTGACTTGTTAACAGCATAAGACTACGTATACCTAATATTCGTTAACTATCTGGGGATAACGCTGTGTTGTTTTGATATCAAACTCACAATGTATAGATTATTACCGTGGCGAACTCTTGCCTAATGTACCAAACTGCCACTCCCACGACATGAATACGACTTCTTTACACATTCGATTAGATCAATTGTCAAATTTACGACTAACGCGAATCACTGAGCGTAAAGAATATTTTACACCCCAGGACATACACGTCCGATTTCATTCCTTATGTGACAATGACGGTGCATTTTGTAATACGTTAAGGGTAGTAGCTTCTATTATAAATGTATTTAGGATAATATTGGCTTGAGTTCTAAGGCCTGACATTGAATGTTCTTTTTGATGAGAAAAGCATTGATGAATATGCGGCATTACGTGTATGAATATAGCATATCAATGAAATTGTTGTTTTTAATTAAATGTTCCTTTCAAAGTTGCTGGATGGCTGGATGACATTTACCGTCAGTTAAACTAAATGCCTTTGTTAGGAGTGTGTTCATAGCAGTAGAACAATAGGTAAGGATCGAACTTACGCCGTCTGATCGCATGTCCGATGAATAGCTGCTAAAGGTTTAAGTCTCAGTCAGCAAACAAAGTTAAGAGAGCTCATAAAATTAATAAATACAATACAGTCAGACATAGACAAATTTTTCTCGCATTGTTAATAAAAAGGATTTTGAAGATCATATTAATTTAGGAGTAAGAAACAAAGAAATAACGAGATGATGATTTTGTCTCTTATACTTGTTATAGGTAAAATCAATCCGAACTATTTTTATCTCTAGCGCTCATTGACATTTCGTTCCTACCAAGCGCGACAGCAGTAGACCTGTTTTAAAAAAATTCTTTCAATGTTTTAATTTCTACATTTCCAGTCAACATTACAAACTAACGTAGATAGAAAAGGTATTGTCATCAAAGCCCAGTTAATCTCTATGACGTCACGATACTTAATACGTCACGTCATTCGCCGACGATCGCGTGTGTCGGACGCAGCGAGACGCGTGCCGTTTCCGACTCAACCGTCACGTTTAATTGATACAACGGTAGGGGTCGCTACTGTGATATGACAACCATGTAACGTGACGATCAATAGGCTACTGCAGAATCTAAAAGGTTAAAAAATAAAAACGTCATCCGATTAAGGGGTTAAACTGGACAGACTCTTCCCATTTTAAAAGGTCACTAGCAGTTAGGATTAGAAATTACTAGTATAGTTAACCCTTGCAGCTAAACTAGAATGCTAGAGTAAGCGTGGGTTTTTTTAAAGAGCAGCGATAGCTCAGTGGGGAGACCGACAGACTGCAATGCAGAGGGTCTCGAGTTCGAACCCACGTCGCGCACCTCTGACTTTCGGAAGTTATATGACTTTTCGAAATTATGTGCGTATTGATTGACAATTATCGCCTGCTCCGTGCCTCGGAGAGCACGTTAAGCCGTCGGTCCCGGCTGCCATGAACATCTATGGCAGTCGTTATTGGGAGAGTGTCGACACAAAAGATCCCACTGGGTGAAGTGTCGCCGGTCTGCACTGACTGGCCCACACATAAGATAAGATAAGATAAGCGTGGGTTTACGTCGGTAGAGCAATAAGTGGATTGGAATCCACGATCTTTCCTTCGCAATCCTCACACGTTATGCATTAGAACTAAATAATTATTTGTATAGTGCCAATAACTTTCTAAATTATTAATGTAAGGCCTAAGCTGGAAGAAAGAAGTAGCGTTAATAATTTTTTTTATTTTTTATTAGTTATTAGATTTGCAAAACGTTGAATCCTGTTCTTAATAATCATAGGTGGCTCACATAGGTTTCTACAGTGAGACAAGGTATCGGTTTAATTACCTGAAATAAAATCAATATTTCGTCAACTCTGAAAACGTCACTATATAAAAATACTGCACTGCCAATAAATTTGGATGCTGCGATTTTGAGTTACTATTTTTATCGTGGGTAGAGCATGCAACTTACGAGAAATAGTAACTAAATCATGCAAGCAAACTGCTTTGACCAATGTGGTGAATCGAATTTCTACTGTCTATACCTTCTTGTAAAAGCTAGTTAGCAAAGGTCTGTGCGTCACTAATACACCTTACAATTGTTGAATGGTAGTTATTAAAATCTTAATGATGTGAACGAAGAATGAGCGCGGCCAGTTGAAGCGAAGTGCATCGGGTGTCGGCGACAGCGCGACAGTTTCCAGTCGGAGAGTCGCGCTGTCGGCCACACGCGCTGTGACCGCCCGACACTATACCAAGACTGCATAAAGTTTAGAACTGGCGATAAATGTAGCGAATTGTTGTTGGTCTTGGTTATGTATGCAAAGACGTCTCAGTATTTAGACGTTTGTAAGGTTGCTGTCGCTGATTAGTTTTGAGAGTTGGGTTTTTGTGCTTTCATAGCACAGCAGTATAAATTTCTACTCGTAGCTTTAAAACTTTGTTTTTTGTGCTACAGCTTGGTTTTTCTACAGCTCTTTACGAAGACTCTCAATATAAACTCTCTAACAAATTTTTTTTTGTCCACGTTGAGACATATAACACTATAAGAATAATAACAAAAAAATTTAAAAATTGCATTACGAGTTTAAATAAAAGCACACAAACCGCAGGGCAGCTTGTGGCGAGCTGAATGTGAGTGGCGACACTGCAGTGCTGAATGCCTCAGAGAGTCGGTTAGAGCCTCGTACCCGGCTTGCCGTTACTGGTTGGCTAGAGTGCCCGTCGGACTCTCCTTGGTCGGCCGGTCAGAGCAAGGCCGCTACAGCTATATATATGCTTAGGGGTGAAAGTATCATTTTCAAGGGCATAACTACGGGGCAACCCGCTCCGGGTCTCCGTTGTCACGAGACTCGTGATGGTGAAACCGGCGCCACACAGCTCAACACACCTAGCCGCTCACATCGGTGTTGCCTTCTGCTGCTGGCTTGTATGCTGCCTATGCTATTCAGGAGGCTCATCTAGTGAGTTGACGAGTCACTGTTTGCCCATTCAACTTGATACTATAAAAGTATTCAGGGCAGACGCCGTTTTTTATCCATAGTTGCCATTATACCGGTCCATTAAACTCCCATCCCCATAGCCCATTATATATTAGGATCCATACGTAGCAATAGTCCTACGCCTGCTGCGACTAGTGCCGCTGTAGATATTTCATCCCACCTTAAAATATTAAAACTCTCGAAGGGCCTCTCCACGTTGGACCTATGCCTCCGTATAAGCCTCCCAAAGGGCCAGATATTTTCTTAATACAATGTGTTAAGAGAAACATAATAAATTAATAAATAATAATATTCTATCACATACAACACCATCTACCCCAAACTAAGCAGTACTGTATTATGGGTACTAGACAATGGATAAAAATACATATATACTTTCTTTTTTGTAAATACATACGTATTATACATTAAAACATCCAGACCAAGACAAACATCCATGTCCATGTTTGACTTGTGCGGGAATTGAACCCGAACTAGTAAAAAATATTGCATAATTTCAAAACTACTCGTACTAAGGCTATGCAGGGGCTTCATAAGTTACAATAGCTACATTTTAAATTTTAGAACATATCATTTACTAATCTTTTTTGTCAGAAATCTCTTTCATATAATTTTTATTATTATTAACAAAATAAAATTAACAAGCTTCTCTACGACTGTATTGGTCTGTGTGAATGATTAGACATAGGTCGAGCGCCAGTGGTCTGTGAATCAGATCTGCGCGTGACGTCACTCCGAATGTTAGCCTCCATGCACTCCGCTTGTTAACAGTTTAGTCGCTTGTCAATCATACACATTGTTTTTAACTAACCCTCCAATATGGTAAAGCGTTTGCCTGTCAAGGAAACATTTTGAAGCTCTGCGGTAGCTTTGACGCATAAACTTGGCACTTGGTAAAGCAATAATGTTATCGGTATCGTGAGAGATCATGTGCATCGCAAATATTTGCGCCAAATATCTGTTTCCAAGCCTTTTCCTTAAACTAAAACAGTCTATACATAATACACGTCGGAGTAAATTAAAAAGTTGTATTCAGTTTTATTTTTATCAATTTCCAATGCTAACAACAAAATATAATCAAAATATTTTCGTACCAATATAAATAATAATTCCTGCTCAAAATTGAACATACTACGTAAAAGTCCAGTAAATCTGTTTGGTTTATCCATGCCTATAGATACATATTAACAATAGTAGGTCACAAGGTTTCACCGAACCAATTTATATTATCCCCCTCAACATTTCCTTCGCGCACTCCAAGGCATTACAATCTTAAACCACATAAAAAATCCGTGAGACTTCCTCATGGCATCTGCTGGGGCCAATCTTGTTCCCCTCCCGGGGCACTTGCATACAATTACTTAATTCGCCACTTTATACCGAGAGACTCTCACATCTAAGGTGAAGCCGCCGTATAGAGCCATTGAGATAATGCTCCAAAGGTTTCGCAATCAT
Organism: Catocala sponsa; assembly: GCA_963564715.1. Lineage (NCBI taxonomy): Eukaryota > Metazoa > Arthropoda > Insecta > Lepidoptera > Erebidae > Catocala > Catocala sponsa. Next base: position 7,866,679 of record OY751334.1, read on the forward strand.
TTTATTTTAACAAGGACACTTTGTAATGAAAATAGAAAAGTTAGAAAAATATTTTAGATTGTGATTTTCATGAAGTATTATATTTTACATTATAAAAATATTATTAATAAGTTATGATTTCTATAACTGTTTTTCGAGACATCCAGGTTGCAGAAAAAGTTCATGGCTGAGAATGTACGTATGGATAAAAATAATCAAATATAAGCTTTATTTACAAACTACTTTTGATGTATACATGCCAAACGACTGAGTTAGTTTGCCCTTTTGTATTATAGGTATAGAACTATACTACTGTACATTGTACTGTACATTGTAATCATTTTAATTACACATTAGCTAAACCTATAACCAATGGTACTTACTGGTATCATAGCTCACGAAATATTTTCTCTACCCTACCACAAAAATGTGTTATGACAAAGAATCCAAGTGGAACAAACGAGCTTCTCTACATTACTAGGAGTTTCGTAAGGCCAATTTTGATTAGCTACGCGCTAAGCTAAAACTTTACTGCTATACGTCTTATATTCAAAGTATATGGTGTCACTCGTCGTGATTACCACACTGCACAGTTATGGTGTCGGGTATTTATGGGGTATTTATATAATTTGGAGGCGGCACCGTTGAGTCGGAGTGGAGCGAACGTGAGCGGCCTACTACAGGCCTCTTTACCAACCAAGGACTTCTTTACGGGACGGACTGTACTACAGAATATAACAAAAAGTCGTTTATTTATTGGGCTGTTTTCATTTTATTTATTTCGTCATGGTAATGTGCAGAAAGAATGTATTGGCAGATTATTTTCATCAGTACAAATGGGCTGTCTTGATGAGAAGCCTCTTGGAATTATTATAGGAATATTCTGAAGTCTGCTTTTATAAATTACTGCTGTTTTCTGTTCTTGAGAGAGTTTATTATATTTTCTATGAGTACACTAATTTATATTTTGATATGATATATTGGCAATAAACAAGATGGTCGACATATTAAATTGTTTGCCAAGCAAATTATATTTTTTATAAAATATGCATTAGATCGATACAGTTAATTATTAATAGCAGCCGCTTTCACCTTGCTCACATGGTATGTATTAAAACGTAGCCTATTGCTAAGGTACAATTTTGCTTTCTATCAACGGAAATATTTTTAGAATAGAATATAATATTATTAGTCAAACAACGTAATTTCTCGTAGTTTATAATCGAAGTTGTTACTTTCTATTATCAACATTGTTTTCGCCAAGTGCGTGCCTGTTGTCAGCACCTCGGCTCTTTCATTTTATTCCATTCATTCCGGCGGATAAACCGTAATGAATATCATCGGATTCAGCGATACAATGCGCTGTGTCTTCACGGAGCCCCAAGATCTGGGCCCCCTGTGTAATTGTGACCCCGTTACGACTCCATGAAAATGAACTTGAAACACACTTGGTTGATTAAAATGTTAGGTGTGTTTTTTTTCTACATAATTATATTTTTCTTTGCTAAATTTCGCAAATAATTATATTTGAGAATTATGTATTATAACACAAAACTGAGAATATAACGAGGTATTAAATTAAATCTTATGTAATCGTTGTTTATTAATTTTAAAAGAGTTAATTTAAAAATTTAGGGACATGACGTTTTCCTGGTACAGTCCGATTGTTTTTAAATTTAGTTACCCTTGTCCCACTTCGACAAAACAGTTCTTCTTCTTAGTTGATGGGTAATATAAATTCACTTTGTCAAACCTCGCTTGATTATATCGCTCACAGGATATATTAGATATACAGGGTGCCGATTACATCACCTGCAAGACTTCAGTATGTTTTAGTACAAGTTTATATAGTATATAGAAATTTATTTCACAATTGAATGGCAACAAAAATACGAGGATATTATAATCAGCATTCACCCCAAACGAACGCAGATAAAATGTGCTCGTCTAGATGCATCGTAGGTACCTCTGCCCCTGGACCGTAGGCGAGCTATCGTGTGATCAGCGCGGGTCATCATCCACAAATTATCGGGTTTGACTACATATTGGAAAATTTATATATATTTTGTTATATCTTTGTTTTTCTGATATAGGTAGTACAACAAGGTCTGATTTACTTCTTTTAATATTGACTATTAAATCAAGGTCCCGTATAGAAATGCTATAATGCATGAGCGCAAATATATAAAGCCATCATTTAATCAAACAGAACAATCCACAAGTTTGCTTTAGTGTCTAAAGGTTTCAGGTTTGACCTATTTCACTTAAAGTAAGTTTTAAAACAAATTGGCAACGTGCCCAAAAACTTTTGAACACCTGCAAAACTTCTATTATTGCTTCCGATATCTTTAAACTGATCGAAAAAGTACACCAATGTTCAACTTAGTGAACCAATAACATAAATATAGATAAGAGCTTAGTCACTTCGCGAGCACCCTTTTAATACTTGAAAAATCTTGGAGCATATCCAAAAATATCCACCTGCACCCTCTACGGCTATGATTATTCAAATCCTTTTAGATTTGTACGCAAACATCTATATGCAAATAGTGACAAACAGCCGAACGCGTTTACAAACGCACAATATACTTTTATGGTCCAGGAAAAGCCGAATTTCGTCAAACTTAACCTTACATTTTGAACATGGAATAATAAGCTCTATCACTGTATGATACAGGTTTTTGTGACGTAATATGTAGATTGGTGTGGTACGGTGCGTTCAAGATATTGTTTCACGTGTTTTATGAGGTGGGCCGAGATTTCACGGCGTTTTTGTCAGGGGCATTTTTGAGTGCTCGCTTTAAGATATTTATTTGTAGGGGGGTTAAGTCCGATTGAGTGTAATTCATGTCTAGTGTTAGTATTTAGGCGGCAAATGAACTGTAACGGATCCGGTGTGAGATACCCTAATGACAAATCCGGAGTGCGTCATTCTTTTGAATCAGGATGATCATTATGTAAAATAAGATTATATTTTGAGAAATATCACAATTTTGAGCCAAGTTTTACCATGTAATAAAACACAGATATGGTGGCTTATTGCTGCTGCAAAATTCTTAATAAACGTTTAACAAAAATGCAGTAATAAAAACACACAAGATACTTCAATGGTACATACATAATATGAAATTGGTAAGTAAGATAAAACATAGCAAGGTATTCGGTCTGTAAAGGACAAACACCGTACAGAAAATTGCCACCAGAAAATATTATGTTATAGGTATTCTAACAATTGGCAGCACTTACTGTCAGCACGAGAACTAATGGTCTTCGCCCATTACGTTAGCAGCGCAGTGACTCCTTATTTGAAGGGTCAGCAACGCCTGAAACACGCATTTGGATGCAAGCGTCCATAGGCTACGGTAATCCTAGTCATCGAGTGCGTTTACTTTGCCATATTGGAACTCTGTTAACACTCTTAACATAATATGAGCTTTAAGTTTCCATTAATTCATTTTGCATCCTAAATCTAAGTTCTCAGAATAATGAAAAAATACTTTATGACTAAATATGACCGTGTATGTAAATTTTATTTTAATTACTTTTGTTATGTGATTTCACTTGACAAGAGGCTCGTGGGATAGCTTTATCAAACAAAAGCCGAGTTGAATGTTTCGTGAAACATACAAAGCAATAAATACAATGCAAAAAGACTTAAGTCCTTTTAGCAAGCGACCCCGATAAAGGGGTGGAAAAATACTTTGAAATCACAACAAAATAAATGCAGGACGAACCCTGATGTGTTTACCTTGCGTGGACAACAGTTATGACAACCTTATGTAATCACTGGTATGTGGTTTTTTCCCTCGTGTTTTCTGAAACAACATCCATTAGAGTGGTGTTCGACAAACGGACGGAGGACGGACGTCGGGCGCTGGTGGGCGTCGTGAGGCACACACAAAGCGGCCAATTTCTTCAAAATGTTATTAACGTATGGTTGTCAAAGTTTCGTCATTACTTGCCCCTTTTTTATTTGATTTTTCTTACTATAGAAGAAATTCTAGTTATTTAAAAAGATTAAAATGATGAACATTGAGTATATTTATGGCATAATTATTTGTGAACCACGCAATTTCAGCGTATTTAAACCATGTTACGTACATGGTTTGAACGCACAATGCTTAAGCAAATCAAGTGAGAACCGAAACCTTACGTGGTTTCGTTGAGTGGTCGTGCATTTCCACGTCCAGCAGTGTTTTTGATGATTTCTAACAAAAAAAAATCGGTAGCAGTACAGAGTCCGGCAATATGCCGGCTTAGGGTCAGCAGTGTGTTATTATATTTTGTAGAATCGTTAATTTGGCTAAATTTGCGTGTACTGATATTAACCCTGCAACATTCGGCTATGATTTTCCGAGGCAACCGTAGTTTACAAGTGAAAATGAATAAAAATATCTAGAAACTTTGAGCATCCCGCTCTAACTCCTTGGTCCATCGCAAATTTCCCTGGCAAGGCATAACGCAAAATAAACAAAGTGTTATTGTAGCTTATTTTCATAAGTTAACAGTCGCCCGAACGATAACACTGGACGTACATACGGACAGACGGACGACGCGCCTTTTGTTTATGCCAATATATGCACAAGGGGTAGAAGCCTGATTTACGGGGAATGTTGTCTTTATTGCTTGCTACGTTATTGTAATCAATTTAAGAGAATTTGCTTAAGATATTTTTGTGAATATCTTAAGATACAATGTCTTTAACTTAGACTTATAAGCCCAACTACTGTTATCCCTAGTTTGTTCCATATTTTATTTCTAGTTCTACATAGTTATAGTCATTTAATCGATTATTGGTTTATCGGTAAAGCTTAATAAACCCTTCATCCGATGCAGAAATTATATCGTGATCATTAACTGTATTTCCACTAAAACTTATATAATCAAATTGACTACGAGGATGGCATATTGCTTTATATGACAGCCTCGACGCTGCCGCTGAGAGTTATGGGTTCGATCCACCGGGACAGCAATTTTTGTGTTCCAAAAATGGTGGTTCTCTGTCTGAGTGTGTCCTTTGTGTCCATTATTTGAATGTTTGTAAAATCCCGCATGACACATGAATTAAACATAGCGCGGGTGTCGTGTTTCCTATAAAATAAAAAACATACAAAGCTGTTAAAAGGCATAATTGCTCAATGTTTCAGCAACACAATTGACGTTATTACATTTGTCATAAAAATTTGGTTAAAAGCCTAATTGGACACGAATTTCGAGAAAGGATAAAGCTAGTAAAGATCGTAACGATGTTGGTATAAAATACTTACTAGTGTGCCAGTGCCCTAGTGTGGGGCAAATTCGGTGTTGATGACATCACAAGGCACGCAAAGTGTGAAGTTACTGTATATGTACCTAAATCTAAGCCTTTATGTACTTGATGTAAGTGTTCCCGCAATTCTTTTTATGGACTATGGTAATTTTTATTAGCGATTGGATTGTGATTGTGTAAATCAGCTATGAGAGACTGAACTCACTGCAGTTGATCATCCTACTTTAGCATAAAAGAAGTACCTAGTTTCACAAATAAGTACATATTATGAGTGCTGCCTATATTGCTAATTATTAAAATTTGTGAAATTTAATTAGTATTTTTTTTTTATATTGCTTGATGTATGATATCGTTCCTTTAAATAACACGACATTTTTTTAAGCTCTTCCTGCCTGTAGTGCACGTTATTTCCAGTTATATTACATCCTTTAGTTAGGATAATTGTATTTGCTATGACAATTTTGCGGACCGATCAGGACTGATGACTTTACATTTCGTCTAAGGTAGCCAAATGTTATAGACTATTATAAAATAGTATTTAATAAATATACTTCTTTACAAGAATTTAGATATTTTGTATCGCAAATCGGCGTCCAAAAGTGTATTAGCACTCAGGTCAGTGCAAAATGCTCAAATCATCAATCCAACACAAGTAAACGAACCAATGACTTAATTAGCCAAGTCTCATTATTATCATTGAAAATATAAGGGTTTAGAAAGCAAACGTAGATATCTGACCTTCAAATATACATATGTACTATAAAACTTCAAGAATTAATGATCAGTTATGTTATTTAGTAGCCTATAATTACGCAATTATACCAATAATATGACGCTTCTATACTATAAGAAGTATGATATACATAGATATCAGGTAAGTGAGCAAGGAGTTACAGTTACTACCACCAGTCCAGTGAAAATTCCTGAAATTTATGATGCCACTTCAAATTACAACAGTAAACCCAAATGAATAGTCAACACGACTCCGAAAAAAGTACACAGCAGATATTTTTATTGAGGCCTTTAAGGTGGATGAATATAAAGTGGATTTATACGGATTATGTGGGGGGTGGTCTCCAGTGGGGGGACGTCGTTCGGGAGAGGGGAAACACAGCCTTAATCTTTGCGAACGCCGTGAGCCTCGGAATTGAATTGGTTCTTATATGTAAATTGTCGCGTACGAGTAAATAAATAAACGGATACGTGATTTAAAAGTATTTCGGTGAGGATCAGGGGATACGTGGAGGTTTTTTGCTGAATATCTTTAAAACTATTTCGAGTAGATTGGTTGGATGCTGATTGCCTGGATTAGAGTATAAGCTGAGTTTATTTCTGTGCTGTGGAGCTTGTGTGAGAGACTGTTTTGACAGTTTAGAAGACCATATAGAGTCATATGTAATGCTTTCAATCTTGGAGTCTTCAAGTGATACATAAAAACGTGTATCCTTAGTATTTCAAAGTGAGCACAGCAATCTCACTCTTGCAACGAACCATAAGCTTTCTTACTTGACACGACTAATAAAATATATTTTTTAATGTATATTTTTTTGTACCATATCGTAAGGTATAAAGCCACATGCGATGCGTGTAATAAGTATGGCTAGTTACTATTTGAATAATAAACAATATTATCGACACTATGTTAGGATTTGTTCATCTTCATGCACAACGTCAAGTTTAAAAAAGTTATCAACAACTGTTAAATTTTAATTTTTTACTAAATAATATACCACTGTGAAAGGATTTCTTTAACGCCAAATATTGTTTGTGAGAGGCGATTCCACCCTTGCGATAAATCTTATAATTATGATAAATTATGTATAATAAGTTTTAGGCTGTAATGACTATTTAACATGGTGGCTTGAATATTAGCCCCCTCAATATCACATGGTTGATATACCATCATTGTCTTATTTAAATACAATCAAGTAACAGAGATATATACATAAGAAATAGATATACACAACCGAAACAAAATAAACCTCTCCACATTTGTAATATACAAAATAAATAACATCGATAGCAATAAATATAACATTGGAAGTAATAACAAGTACGGCATGAATAGCTAATAGGCGTTATAATGTGCTATTAAAGGCCGGCGTACACTGCGCGGCTACATTACTGACGAGTAAACGATTCTCGATGCCCGAAGTTATTTACGAGCACACTTTTACGCAACGATACGCACGGTTTTATTGACTTTTTTAATATATCGACTTTAAATCATATTTCCGTGGGACCTCGTTATCGGTACTTTATGTTGAAGGTTGAGTTCCTAACCTGAAAACACTTTTTAGGCATGCTCAAAAAAATTTGCATGGATCTTGCGTTATACGGTTAAGTGGTATCCTTTTTATGTAGTAAGCTAACGATTATCTGATGCGTATACTAGCTATCAGGGTATTTCAAAGACATCGATGAATACCTACTTAATTATAATACATACATGTGAAGGTCGAATGATTTAACGATGTAAAATGTCTAAATTTATTAAGTCAAAATCAAACTTGTATTAATAATTTGAATAGTTGTTGCTAATTTAGTTAGCCAATCACTGCGGTTGACTTACGCTTGATGTTCTGTAAACGGTGACTTTAATGTTGATCAACCATTTCGAAACCGGGTATTAATCTAGTACAGTCCATGACATCGAGATTTTACTGAAAGTGGTATCTGTAAAATGTGACAATGAAGAATGTTAAGTTTCTTTTTTAAGTTTTAACTCTTTGGACAGTTAATTTTGACACATATTCTATGAATATATGTGCAAAATTGAACTGTCAGTAGTTAAAACGACTCGTTTCTTGATATAGAAACTGAACTTAAATTTATACGAAAACAACTGTCGTCATCATCATCTCAGCCGAAAGACGTCCACTGCTGGACATAGGCCTCCCCCAAGGTCTTTTACACAGACCGGTCTTGGGCCACTTGCATCCAACCGCTTCCCGAAAACAATCGTGGTTTGTGATAATCTAAATTCAACTGAATATTATGGGACATTTCTTACATAAAATTCATTGTGGCAGCTCGACAGCATGGAGTACACTGAATATTTAAAATCCACCTCAGGTCTAATACAGCTTTTGGATGATATATGGAGCTATTGAATGCCTATTCAATAGCCGAAAAATATTTTGTCTACTGAAGATGTCAATATGGTAATTTAGGGGACAGCGACAGGTCTTAAAACTATGAAAAAAGGTTCAATCAATTCCTATATAATATCACCCCTGTTTATAAATAATTGTCCTACTGCTGAGTACAGATATTTTCTAACTATGTGAAGGGCTAAACCATAATCCACGCTGACCCTGCACAATTAGTAAATTTTACATAATATATCTGTGTCAACATTATGAGGAACTCAGGAGCTATACGATATTTTTACACAATAAGAACGATGATAATAATTATTATTTAACACACAGATCTCTTTGTTCTTCAAACAGTCGTAAAGGCATGCTGTAGAAACAAATTCGAAACATCGGCGTGACATATCAGTTCGTCGCTAAACAAAATGTTTATTTATTACTCCGTATTCTTTTTTGTCTTTTAGTAAATATGCATCCCATCTTTCAACAAATACCAACGTGAGTTACTCACGTCAATATCACCAACAAATGGACCCAAAATAAGCATTAACTTACCCTAATCTCTTAACCAAACGTTCACCTTACGAGGCTATAACTCGGCAATAATAATTTTTCAATTTATTTCACAGTATTTTTATTGTAGCGTAAACTGCGTCTGGTCGCGACTGTGCCGTATATCGGCTTAGTGCGCGACTCTGCTTACCGTATAATATAAGGCTACTGGTCGTCATAAGAAATGGGGCTTATAGAGGAAATGGTTTGCTAAACCTGGGAAGTGATTTGGTGGCACGCGGTATGAGTATATTACCTCTATTCGATGTCACAATATGCGCTGTTGCTGTAATAAAAAAGATAAACATGGACTTAAGGACAGGATTGTTTAATAAACAATTGGTAACTGAAAGAGTTGACTTGATTTCCTGGTCAGATTATTTTCTGACTGATTTCTTTTAATAGTCGTTCCTGTCTTTTAATATTGTTTAATATTGTTGCTATAGCATAAACAGTACAAATTTTACTATGATGATAAATATGATTACTTGTGTTTTTTGGCTCTAGCAAAAAGTATCGGATTTTAATTGACAGTACAATCATTGAAACAAAAGACACAAAGAAAACCCAGACACGATATCACTCTTTGCTAATTACAGCACATTCTTGACTGTATGGGAATCGCTCAACATACCACGCACTGATCGGTTTCCACTTTAAATTTTACATCGCCTGAGTAGTAACTAACATATTCGGGTTGTATAGAATATAACAACCAGGTAATGGCTGGTCTCCAGTAGGAAGCTCATATTATGTTCGGTGCTATATCAAATTGACAATGAAGAAATACATCGTACCAATATTTAAAGTGTTTGGTATTTAGTTACCTAACCGTTATGAAGTGTTTTTCCTGTAAATATAATTAATTAATCGATGAATACAACTGATAGCTACGCTTATCTGTCGTGTCCGTCAACGTCAATGATCCAGGTTAAACCTTTTATTTATGGCCTTTGATAAGAAATCGAAGGAAATATTTCAATTTACTGTTTACACAAAGACTTGATACCTATATTAAAAAATAGCACGTACCTAGTAATTATATTACCTAAATTGTTTTATTGAGTTTGTAAATAAAAATAATAGGCTGTCTGTTACACTACAATTATTAAAATATTTTTTCGTCAACTGGTAGACGTACAAATTTTCATGCCGTTTCATAAATAAGAATTATTTTCACTTTAAAATAGGAAAGGGGAATGTCTATTCTCCATAGCGTCTCAGGCCAAAGATGGACATCAAAATTTACTATAAAAATTGAGTGTTTTAAGATCTTAACAGTATTGCATATATAAAAATATATTCAAATCGACACCACTATTTTAGAAATACCTATAAAAAATGTATTAAGGTTATTTTTCTATACGAAAATGTGTCTGGCTGTGAGATAATTTAAAAACATTTCTTTTCTCAATGCTCTATTAGTTAATTGTTATAGGAGGTGTGTTTGTAATATATTTTTATCCAGTTATAATTAATAGGGTATGGAAAAAACACATTTGCTATATTAAACGTCTATATTCTCTTCATTGTCATATATTATTAACAAATCGTCTAGAAAAGGCACAGGAGGGCATATATTGAACTCATATCTTGCCCAATAGACTTACTCTTTTTAACTATTTTTTGTAATATTTTTTTACGACAAAATCAAATGGAAAGTATTTTTCTCTAGCCCCTTGTCCACTCGTGTCCTCAGATGGGCATTTCCCTTTAATTGGTGATTGTAAAATGTTGTTTTGTTATAAAATGGACTGCGTCGATTATAAAGTTTAGATGGTATAAATATGTGCATTGCCTTAAAGGCGTATTGGTGAAAATGTTACGCCTAAATTGGCTGAATCGTTTTAAAAGGGTATTAGTAGAAATCTTGTTGTTTAAAGCGGCTGAAAACTAACATGATCCTAAAATCGGTGAATCAATTGCATATGCTCTTTATTCCTTACTGCTTATATACTTAAAGATTTATTTATTTTTATAGTTTTTGCAACTAGTATATCACATACAACATATGGACTTGACTATTTATTTTTGAGTGCCCTGCTCTACCTCTTCAAATTCCACATCACCACCACGAACATAAAGCTAGCTCCAAGCAGGACCTCTGTAAAAAATTTACAGCCACCATAACTTGGTCCATTACCGTAATGAATTATGTGTTCAGTCGTTAATCTGAGATATCACTCCTCATCTAAGCAATTAGAGCTAATTGAATATTGAGATGATTGCTTATAAAAGTAGGATCGGTATAAAACGGTCGGTTGGTGTGAAGGCGGCTTAAGATTTCATGGTTCAGGGGTGGTCAATTTAATGCGCAAATATCTTGATTGAGCGTTGATGGTTTTATTTTATCGCTGTTAGCTGTAAAGGATAACTTTGTATGGAAGAGTGCACGCCCTAAAACTTTTTTTTTACATAAAAAGTTTTTTATACCAACCAGTTTTCAAGCAAATTCAGGAATAGGAATGATGCGTGATTATTAAAAGAGCAGCGTCATTTTTGTTTTTTTAAACTTACTAGCATCTTATATTAAATAGTAATGAGTAACAAAAAAGGCTCTATCAGCCTGCGCCATATGTGCCGATAGAGCCTATTTTCTTTTTCTTCCTCCAACTAATATTAAAACACAACCAACATGTAGGTAAGTATGTTATGAAAATTAATCCAATTTACAAGGTTGCCAAAATTGTGGCAAATGAATTACTGTGGTTTCACTATATACCTTCAGGAGACAGGCGATTCCTACTTTAACGTTAATATATCGCCGTTTTCACTCTAAGACTAACCTACATAGCAATTTTAGAAAAAAAATGGTGTGCTGTGCTACTTAACTTGATTAAAAGATATGTTTCCGCCCGGGATCGAACCGGGGGCCTTCTGCGTGTTAGGCAGATGTGATAACCGCTACACCACGGAAACCGATGACGAGTGTCCGAAGTAAGCCAACTTAATAACACTAGGAAAACGTCATAGAAATAACATAAATTAATATAAAACAATGTTTCCGCCCGGGATCGAACCGGGGGCCTTCTGCGTGTTAGGCAGATGTGATAACCGCTACACCACGGAAACTATGATATCTTATTATCAATTTCAGCTTTAGTTGATATTAACCTCCAATTTTATTAAATAAGCTATAAACGGCAGATAATTAGTCGGTATCTTTTTATTGCAGCTGTATAAAGGATCGACTCTTTGGTAGTTTTATCATAAATCAATAATAATTACTTCGAAACAAGTAATCGAATAAATAAATAGGGTCAAGCAACGACTTCACATGAAAATAACAGTAGAAATATACATGCCAAAAAAATAAGAATAGTTATTTAGGCTAGAATAGCTGGCAGCATCGGTAGAGTCAAGAGGATATTCTTTAATAACCTATGTTGCATTTGAATCAGGTAGTGTTTAATACTGTTATGGTATCAAAACTGACACAACGAGAATTACTAAATGAAAGCTACTATTCGATATCTCTGTCGACTTAATTGGCTAAAACTATTAACTGCTCAATTTAGGCTCTTTGTTTCTGAAATAAATGCAGCTAAATATTTGCAAGCGTTTCTCTCTTATACTAACTAGTCCATTTCTCCACTAGGAAGCCGCTCAATCCACGTATGATCCATCTAATCGAGGATGCCCATCGCAACGTTTCTTCACCATCGGTTTTTGACAACCGATGGACTATAGAATTATCTTAAAAAAGAAACTAATATACTAAGCATTTATATGTCAAAGCGTGTCTCGACATCCCAAAGGAGTAGTCAATAACCTGCTAGAAGAATATAAAGCAATAAAGATAAACTAGAGTTGTACCAAGTGCAAATCCGTAGTCACTACTAAGCCCTCTAAGAAACAGATGTGTTTGATATATCTATGATTCAACCAATATGTTTACTTACACACCCATCAAACGGATACAACACGTGCTGTAATTACCACTCAGTAGCAAGGTACGAGCGGATAATACCGCCACAGTGCAGAGAGGATTACACATGATTACAATGTGCGCATTAATTAACGCATATTAGTTAGACCTCGCTCGAGGACAAGTGGCTCTAAAGTTAATCTATTGACTATTCAGAAGGGTTATGCATAAAGCAAATACTGCCATTTGGTAAATATCACGATCTGTATTGATATAGCTGCTATAGTTGTAGAAGTGGTGACGCCGTTGGACTTTCTTGCGAAGGACCTGCGTTCGATCAAATGCATGCGCCATAGACTTTTTGAAGTTATGTGTGCATTAACTACTTAATTATATTTTTACGTTGCAGGCAAACACCATAAGCAAACATCCATGTCGAAGAAATCTGCCTCATGCTTAAACAGCCTGCACGGGGCACATGATGGACTTTGGACTAACCCTTTTCATACTAACAAGTAGGTAGTGCTCAGCTGTGGAACGACTCATAAACAAGGCTGATATTATAATAATAATATAATAATATTCTATCACATACACACAACACCATCTAGCCCAAACTAAGCAGAGCTTGTACTATGGGTACTAGACAATGGATACACATACATATATACTTCTTTTTTTAAATACATACATGTTATACATAGAAACACCCAGACCAAGACAAACATCCATGTTCATGCACGCAAATGTTTGACTTGTGCGGGAATTGAACCCGCGACCTCATGTGTGCAGTCGGTTACACTAACCACTATCTAACTAAATTTTGCAGTTTTGTTATTAAAGTGTATACACGCATACTGAAAGTCATAGTGTCATAAGGATTTTAGTGCGGAGACTTACAGTAACATCATCTCTGTCATATCTAATAAGGTCACAGTAGTGTTATGGCGCCCTCAATAGCGTAGTGGTTAGTGTAACTGACTGCCACGCCTGAGGTCGCGGGTTCGATTCCCGCACAAGTCAAACATTTGTGTGCATGAACATTGATGTTTGTCTTGGTCTGGGTGTTTCTATGTATAATATGTATGTATTTACAAAAAATAGTATATATGTATGTTTATCCATGGTCTAGTACCCATAGTACAAGCTCTGCTTAGTTTGGGCTAGATGGTGTTGTGTGTATGTGGTAGAATATATTATATTATATTATTATATATTATATTCCTGTAAAGAGATTTGAACTGAGAGTGCAGAACTTAAAATCCATGCTGAAACATCCACAAATCAAAAATATTAATATCAATAGTATTAATAAAATTCTAAACCAAGCTCTGACCACGTCTAATTGGGATTCACAATTGACAAAGTTGTCGTGTAGCTACACAGGTTGCGGACCGTAAATTTCCAGTAAAATAAACCTTAGTCAAGTTTATGACATTAGAATCTTATCCTGTAATCCTGGAACAAGGTACTGCTTAAGGATTATTAGTTTATAGTACTTATGACAGTTCAAAGATCTGGTTCTGGAATGTCATGGCAGGTCTATCTGATATTAGTAATTGTGTTTAATAGCCTAGTGGGAGACCGTTAGACTGCCACGCAGAGGTCTCGAGTTCGATCCCAATTAGTTAATTATCGCTTGCTTATAAACGATGAAGGAAAACATCGTAAGGAAATCTGCATATCTGAGAGTTCTCCAAATTGTTCTCGAAGTTATGTGAAGTCTGCCAACCCGCACTGGGTCAGCGTGGTGGACTATGGCCTAACACTTCTCACACTGAGAAGAGGCCCGTGCTCAGCAGTGGCACAGTTTAATACAGGGCTGATATTATTGTTATTAATATAGACATGAACGATAAACTTACCGTCGATCAGATATAGTTTAATTGTCCATCGCTTTATGCTTATACTGGAAAGTTCGTTGCTGAAAACAATCTAGTCACAATTTGTTCCAACTAGAAATAATTAAACACAAGACATACATTTATCTAGCTATGGCTTTGGTCCCACATAAAAGGTTTTACTAATAATAAATTTTCCACATAGAGTGTTATACCGTCTATCGAGCACATTTCCAGACTCTGTGCTGCTATGACATTTTATATCATATTTGACATGAAAACGCAATAACACTTTGCTTGTTCCGGGAATCAGAGAAAACACGAGACCTCATGCACAACAGTCATCATGCATTCATTACCGTTGTTCCACAAAGATCGAAGCAGGAGTACTCTTTAAAAAAATGTAAGAGCCTAACTTTTGTGAAGGCTTTATTAGGTATTCACTTGAGTGGCCTCTAGTCAGTCTTAATATGTTTAGACATAATGAGATCAAAAGAACGCTGGCACACAAAGCAATCAAAATACCGGTCGAACAACACGGGCGCTCTAATTTCAGATAATGTCCAGATGAACATAATGTGGTATGGAATGCGACTGCTGTCCACGGAGTCTCGATTTTGAGAACCACTAAAATGCAAAATGTTATTGAGATTTTCTGTCAAGATGTTTTTAGTGGTAACACAGAGTTTGCAACGATGTTCGATAGACGGCAAAAATAATAATAAATAAAATAGGCGCGCCTTATATTACGTTGGACCTAAAACCATAACTAGGTGCAAAGCAACCACCATACGTGGGTAAAGTACACCTTTGCCTATCCTTTCGAGGAAATAGGGTTAACTATCAAGAAATTTACAATAGCAGCACGGACTCTACAACTGTAGACCCCATGCTGCTTCTGACAATTTCTTGACTTACTACGCCACCAATACGCTCGCGTTCTGTTAAATGACTCCTAAAAACATAGCTGCCAAAGATGGCAAGCTGCCATCTTACAATATTTACGTACATTTATCAATATTACCATCTTTACCTACCATCTATAACTCGATTACGAACTCATAAACATCAATCCATCATACGAAAGTCAACCTCAAAGTTACCTAACTCGATCACACCGGTATCGATACACGTAGGTATCGAGACTCGATATGGTCTTAGACTAACCTCGTTAGCCGGCCCGAGTTAAACCTATCGAGTTATAGCCCGTGATGCTTGTAAACAATCGAATTATCTGTTCCTTGGGACTTTGCGTGTGGTGCTGTATAAACTTTGGTGTTTGGCTTTTAGACGAATATATGTTTATACATAGGTACAGCCCTATTGATTTTACAACTCTCCTAGTAGCACGCAGTGATAGTTGTTTGGCGTAGGTAAGTATATTCAATATGTCTTATGTATGGATGGGTAACTGCTTAATAATACTAAGAAAACTATAGCTAAGTTAAACTGTATGAATTTCTCATTGGTTTAAGTTGTCAATCATTAGACGCACTTTTGTGCCGTGTTGTCTTTTGTCCCGAGTAGTATTCGAACCCATAACACTCGGCTTCGTGGCAGTGACGAGGTGACCACATAAACCACCACATCATCCATGCACTCAATGACAGCCAAGTGTCATTCAAATCCGTTAAACAGTTTGATCGATTAACAAACAGTCGAACATTTTCACATACAAAAATTTACAGTATTAGTGGTATGAATTCAATGAGTACAAAAGTATCAAACTACAATTGGTATCGTGAAAGCCAAAGCATTCAGTTTCTTCAACATTACCAAACAACATTTCCCTTCAAGCATACGCTGTAAAACTATTTTTCCATAAAAACAGCACGAAACTTCATAACAATATCCTACAGTACGGAACATAAACATAAATACAGAGACCTGCGGCGAACAAAGATAACGATGTTTTGAATGCCACTCAACTCATTACGTGCCGATATCTTTCCTCGGGAAGAGAACCCACCTAGACATCACTGAGGACCTAACTCATCCAACAAATAAAAGGGAAAACCGTCCTTAACACAAACGCATACGATTCAAATTTGACTGAATCTGAACCACAATCGCACTAAGTACCTAATGAGCGTACAGCAGCCACGGTGAATAGGAAACGTCTTAATATAAACTTCTGCAATGCAATCGCAACTTTAGCTGCATTCAAGTAAGGTTGGGATTAGATAGAACCATAGATCGGTCCAGTAATACCAGTGGTATAGTGTAAAGGAGGGATTGTACAAGCGTAATTAGTCATTAGCGCGACAGCGGGCAGGAAGAGGCCGCGATTGATCGGACGTGAGCTTACGTGAGCTATGTGCTGAGCTAATACGGGTTTATGTTGAGGTATTGGAACATTTGTGAGGCTATTTACCTTGATGTTCGTTTTAGTCGCTATTTCTTTGTTTGAAATCTTCTTATAAAAAGACCACTCCTGCACTAGGAATAATTCCTGTGTCGCGGAGGACAAAGAACATCTAGAATCTGGGACACAACCATTTCGTTCCATATAGGATTCGAACCCACAACACTCGGCGCAAAAGCAATGGCAAGGTGACTAACCTAAACCACTATGCCATCCATGCAGTCATCTGTCTTGATACAAGCTTTTACTTTATTGAAGAGATTGCAAATAGGCCTTACTAACTTGAATAACCAAAGAATACCAGTAGCTCTCTCCTGCAGTTCATATCATTTGCTAGAAGCCTTATTCGCTTAACTTTCTACATAAGAATAGTTTATGACAACTCATTTTTCGTTCAATCTTTTTATAATATTGTAAATCCTGCTCATGATGTCTTTTAGGCATATTTTATGAATGAAATACTTAAAAGCTCTAATATTTAAATTAAAAATACAAAGAAACACAAAGAAAAATGTTCAGACGCCGCGCAAACGAAAAGAATGACGATCAGCATTGGGGCACAGACAATGCATATAATACTTACGTTTAGTTTTAGCTCTAAAACTGCGTTCAGTTGCCGAGTGACGCCAAGAAGCTGCATGGTAAACATAATCGAGAACGAAGCATGCAGTATAATGTCAGAGTTATTGATAAATTTTTAAACTGTTGGTCACCGGTTTTCTCTTAGAATTAGACCGTAGTGTATCACGTCAGCCTACTATGGATAAGCAAACTTATCAAATATTTGAAAATATTATAAATAATTCTCTGACATACAGGTTATCTCACGATATTTTTCGGCACCATCAGAGCACGCGACAATTAATTACATTAAAAAGTCGTAGAATCAGTCACTTCTGTATGATATGTTCCTTGAAAATTACCACTAGGCTATCGCTTTTGTAATGAATATAATTAGGATACTTCTTATTTAAGGGGACTGGTTGCGAGCTTTACTTCAGTTGATACCGCGTGTCACAAACTTATCGTCCCATCATACAAAAATACGCTACATTATTGTTTCATTTACTTTACAAAGTTCTTATTTCCGTTCCTAGATTTCTAGGATGGTTTTGACAACTTACTATAATTAAGATTTGCACGTGCTTTGGTTAATATGAAGATTTATTACTACTCCTTTACAACGATATTTGACAATTGCTTAGTAATTGATAATTATTAACTAGACTAATTCGTTAAAATAAAACATAAAATTACAATTTAATTATTCGAGATGAAAATATAAAATCAAACTTTACTAATAAGGCTAATAAAGCAATATATCTATCAATTAACAATTATTATTCTCTAGAGAATTTGAGTTCGACCCATAAAATAATTTTAACATCCTAATAATCTCAAACCAATCCAATTATATTCAAAGTGGACACAAAGAGATAAATGATTAATTAGTTCGTAAAATGGCGGTCATTAACGTAATCATATTGGGGCGAGGGGTGGAATATGGCGAATGGCGAATAAAAAGTTCACTTTATTGATATGAGTCACTCCGACAAATTGATACTTCAGCCATGTGCCGAAAGTGGACGTGCTGAATCGACTATTTTATAGTTGACTAGTAATTTTGGAAGAGTCGGCAGCTGGCCTGATGGTGAACAAATAAGGCTTAGTGCATTTTTAGGAAGGCTGATTTTATAAACATTCTGCTGTATATATTATTGTATATCTGTGTATTTATTCATATGGAAGGTGACTTAGTTACTATCTGTTACCCACCATAATATGGTGATAGATTTTTGTAAATATGTCACGAAACGAAATATTGCGTTGTGCTTATTATCGTTAGAGCAAACAAACAATTTCTTTATTTGCGTTAGTAAAAATATTTTTTTAAATAAATGTCCAATTCAAAGGAGCAGTAATAAAAAAAAAATTGTAAAAAGAAATTAAATATATTAAAATATGTGAAAAATTTATGTCTACTTGATAATTTCCAATACACTGAGTTGTTAATATGAACACTGAAATATTACAAATAACAACAACAACTATACATATACCTACACGATACAATATTAAAAATATCTAAATAAATATCACTACTGAAAATAATAATATTATATCACATACACACAACACCATCTAGCCCAAACTAAGCAGAGCTTGTACTATGGGTACTAGACAATGGATAAACATACATATATACTTTTTTTTTGTATTTACATACATATTATACATAGAAACACCCAGACCAAGACAAACATCCATGTTCATGCACACAAATGTTTGACTTGTGCGGAAATCGAACCCGCGATCTCAGGCGTGGCAGTCGGTTTTACTAACCACTACGCCATCGAGGCCGACAAATATACATATCTGCAAAAGCTACATAAATGAGAAAAACTATTTGGTTGGTAAATATTACATCTTGAAATGGACAAACAAAGTATCAATAAAACTATAGGTGTAAACACTCCATAAAAGAAACTTAACCAATCTACTCCCATAACTAGCACACGTAAATGGAACATTTAGGAAGAAAACAGCAACTACCCTCAGTCAAACATCACTTGGGAAGTTGTCATAAACGTGAATATCCATAAAAGTAAATCAATCTGTAGTATTGCCGGCCGTTACCTCCACCTTTCGAAGATATCGTCACGCCGGCGACGAAGGGGGACAGCAGTGTCATAAATGAGACAATTAAGGAATAGTCGTAAATGACCAAGTTTGATGTTAATGTTTCCGTTGCATAGCTTATATCATAAGAGAAAGATCTTCATAAAATTATGATTTCGAATATACAAGACTATAATAACTTAACAACAATTGGCAAGATGAATAGCAATTATGGCTTAGAATTGTCTTTTACGGTTACTATGTTACCCGTTGAAATTAAACTGGTTTGTATTTTTCCAATTTTTTTCACGTCACACGTCCCTTGTCAACACGGGGGCTTTTCAGCAGCTAAAGTCCGCCATAGATGCGATGAATTCCGTACTAAGTAAGCAATGACATCTAATAACTTATGAAAAATACTCCAATTTTATTTTTAGGAATTTGGTACACACGGTAATGAAGATGTAATTTAGTTTTTGTAGACAAAGAATAGCAATATTCATACAATTGCTAATAAATTTGTCCTACAAAATATTTTCCCTTATCGAAACAAAGAGTATTGATATCAAAAATACACAAATAATATCGAATTGGCAGAAATACATGTAGATATTTAAAACACTTAAACGAGATGCGTCATTAAACCTCCCAAATGTTGAACAAATACATTTTTATTTTTATACCTATTGGTATCACCTACAGAGTAAACTGTCCAAGGAGGACATCGGCCATCAATATGCCGCGTCACGTTCTGTCTCGTTTTTTGTGCCCCCTGTAGCTTGGACAGGGCTACTACCTAGCCACGTATGATTTCGATAGATACGCGATTGAAATTATTTCAATTCTCAGTAATATAAGCATGTTTTACTTTGTTTTTTGTGTCAGGAATATAATCCTAATCTCAAAATATCGGAGGTGCTACGTGCGTCATGCACCGTCTGCCGATAACATGCTCAGTGGCCCAGTTTAGAATAAAAAATCAAAGTTGAAAAGCCCGGTAAAATCCGAAACGGCAATTGAACTCAGAATCCATGATAGGCAATATTACATTGACTGGTCATATGGCGCAGTGGTCAGTCGCCATTAGCAGAGCGTCATGATCTCGACCCCACACGGAACAGAAGTCTGTGTGAACCACAAATACTTGTACCAAGTCTGGGCGTTTATATTATATGTTGTTTGAATGTCTGCAAAATTACTCTTAGTGTTGGAGATCAAGAGGCAGCTCACCGTATATTAATTATTCTGTATAAAACAAAAAAACTTATATAAAGTAAACTGCCTTATTGCATTAAACTACGATCAATATTGGAAATATCTTTAGTACATTCTTTAATCATTTGGTTTGTTCAAAATTGTTTTGATTAGGAATTTAGTAACTGAAGTTGAACTATAAAAGGTTTATTTAATAATTGAAATATTTCTAGTAGATTTTTTCTTTTTTATTTTGTAGTTTACCTTAGTTTTAACAGCCCTGTGCTAGGTGTACTACACAGGGTGTACAGATAATCCGTATTGATAACTATCGCGTGTCGTTTGTCTGTATGTGTGTCAGTTTCCGTTGCACGGCGGGGGATTAGGGGAAAGTGCTCATAGATTCTTTAGGAGACATTTTTTTTGTTTTTATGTGATGAAATATTTGATAAATATATATTGTGAAGGTATGAGGAAGTAAAAGATTTTCCTTGAGGGTCAGTCTTTATAGGAGATATTGTTTAGACTTGTAGTATAATTTCATCGCAGGATCATGATAGAAACCATTCCTTCATTGTACATTTTCGGTTTAATGGTTCGTTATATTTTTGAGTATGAATCTATTATTAAACCATTTTGGAAAGGAAGGATGGAACCTCGTATGAGAAGTACCAAAAAGCCTCATATTCTTTGGCTGTAGGATTACCTGAAACTTTCTGACTAGTGTTGTCCTATCAGCAGAACCATCGGTGGTCGTTGTCTCTTACCTTGACAGAATAGCCACGCATTTTTTTTAGGATTAAGAACGCTCTAGGAATATTTTAAGCAGCAATCGCCTAGTGGCACTTGAAATGTCACGCAGAGATCCCAGACATGCACCTCCAACTTTTCCAAGTTATGTGCGTATTAAAATTAATTAAATATCGTTTTTTTTTATCAGTGAAGTTTCATTGTGAGGAAACCTTCATGTCTGAAAGTTCTCCATTATATTTTCGAAGATGTGTAAAGTCTGCCAACCCACACTAGGCCAGCGTGGTAGACTATAGCCTAACTCTTCTCACACCAAGAAAAGGCCCGTGCCAAGCAGTGGGACTGTTTACATACAAGAGTAATATATATTACTCTACTATTATTGATATTTTATTGCTACTCTTCTTCTTCTCCTAGCCTTTATTATTCCCAAGTCACTTGGGGTCGGCTTTATAGTCTAACCGGATTTGACTGGATATCAGTTTTTAAACGGAGCAACTGCCATCTGACCTCAGCAACCCGAACGCTAACCATACCCTAAGGCTAGACCAGTGCCAGGATATTACAGGGCACTGACTTCCCAATAACGACTGCCATAGATGTTCATGGCAGCCGGGACCGACTGCTTAACGTGCTCTCCGAGGCACGGAGCATGCGATAATTGTCGATAAATACGCACATCATTTCGAAAAGTCATATAACTTCCGAAAGTCAGATGTGCACGACGTGGGTTCGAACCCGAGACCCTCTGCATTGCAGTCTGTTGGTCTCCCCATTGAGCTATCGCTGCTATTTTATTGCTACTCTATCTCTAACAATGATTTTGTGCAATACAATGTGGTACAACACTTACTTTCGTAAGCAACCTCTTTATGGTATTCAAAATTTCTGTATCAGATTAGACGTAACTAAAATGTAAGTACTCAACTAGTATTCTCCCGCGAGCCGTTTCAGTTTCTTAGCGCGGTAACTCAACTATACGGACAGGTCGCTACGATATATGTGCGTTTTGGTTTAGCATGTGCGAGTCATAGGCGACGGCGAGAGAGATTCTGCCTTCTTAATAGATTAGTTGACGCACATTATTATTATTTAAGTCAAATAGTTTCATTCAAATCTAAACTACAAATATTTTTTTGAAATCTACTACTAAATAAGATAAAAGTGTTTAAATTATGGTAGTTGGCATAATTTCTAAATGACAGAAAAAGGATGCATGACATACTGTGACGTAACCGTTATTTAAATGCAGCTTTCCGAGGGAGATAGAGATTATTATATCCCCACACACACCATTTTTTATATCCGAATTTAAAATATTTATTGCCTCCTTATTAAGCAACGGAGTTTGATACTGTTTGCACAAAATTAACATTCAAAGATTTATTTTAATTACTATTTGCTCTTCTGTGTAAAATAAATGTTTAAAATCGAATATAGGCAATTACCCAATTATCGTAAGTTGTAAAGTACGAGTTACTAGTTATAAATTAGTATCTGTATATATATGATATGATTTCAGTGAATTGCAGCATATTAATAATATAATAATATTCTACCACATACACACGGTGTTGTGTGTATGTAGAGTGCACATAGAGTGTTATACCGTCTATCGAGCACATTTCCAGACTCTGTGCTGCTGCTGACATTTTATATCATAGTTTGACATAATCATCATAATATAATAATATTCTACCACATACAACACCATCTAACCCAAACTAAGCAGAGCTTGTACTATGGGTACTAGACAATGGATAAACATACATGTATATTTTTTTTTGTAAATATATACATATTATAAATAGAAACACCCAGACCAAGACAAACATCCATGTTCATACATACAAATGTTTGACTTGTGCATAAATCGAACCCGCGACCTCAGGCGTCGGTTACACTAACCACTATGCCATCGAGGCATAACCTGTTAAATTAAAAACCAACTTGTATACAGAAACACATTCAGTCAAAGTAAAACATGATGCATTCGATTTAGATTAATTCAAGTTATTGTAATAAATAATAAGCCATAATCTTTATACTAGGCCTAGACAAATGACGCAGAATGATTTTTACGTAAAGTTCGTACGTAGTTCATATGCTACCTATGTAGAGCTCTGATGTAAATATAAATGAAATAGTACGTCACCAGCGTGAGAAATAATTTCCACTTGTGGTTTATATAATTAGTTCCTACGTCATAAGGCGTCAGGGTTTCCTTGTTATAATGGCTTCAAAAGATTGTAAGTAAATATTAAGTGTATATTTTATACTGCAAAACCTTTTTATGTAATTGTACTATTACATAAAAAGGACGAGGGCTGTTTATGTACCTAATTGTACTGTTCTTTCTATACTTATTTTTGTTTATCATTGATAAAATTGTTCTGTTCTCTCAACAGTAATAATGTTGATAGAGAAATAGAGAGACTTATAGCCAGTTCTCTTGAAAATTTAAATTTAAACGTTTATCACTTATGTTTCCCGCCTTTATATCTGATAAGGCTATCACTTATGTATACATACAAACGTCTATATCCTCGAAGGGTAGGTAAAGGTGTAGGTATTATAACCATATTTCGCCAGACACTGGTTTAGGTCCCTTGTAAGGACGTGGGCTTAAAACCCGAGCGCTTCTATAGCCGTTTCGTAGAGCAAAGTTCTAGAATCCGTACTGCTGAGGAGAATTTCTTGATAGAAAAATTCAACAACACTTTTTTCGACCACACACGCACAACAGTCCCATACACAACCGTTGGACCACATTACATAAAATATAATAAGCATAGCATGCTTATTCTTGCCACAAAATATAATCCGCGCACAGAAGACTGGCAGCATTACCACGTTAAATAGCAAATCAGCGTCACAATGCTCCATTCTTCTGGGCACACTACCGGTTGACTGTGATGCGGCATTTTTAGGGTTTTACATTTACATTTAAACTTTTTTTAAATCCTTAATTTATTTCTGTTATATAATATTTTAGATATATTTTAGTAAGATATATTATTATTAGTATACACTTATTTTTATGCTGTACATACATCATTTGCGAGAATTACGAATCATTAAAAAACATACCTACACGTCTTTTTTATTTTTTTTATTTTGCTCGTCAAAATGACCACACTCCACCTGATAGTAAGCAGTCGTGTGGTCTAAGAGCAGTGGCCTCCACATCGCCTCCACAGTAGCCAAGGCGATGTTGAGGTCTCTACTTTGACGGCCTGAGAAGATGCTTTTTCACGCCCCGCTTAAAGAACCCAGGATTGAAGGAAGAAGGAAACACGTGCCTTGGCAGAGAACTACTACTACTCTACTACTGGATGTAACCGAATATCGGTGTATCATGCAATCGTATTCCGCTCGCGTCTTGTGCCATCGCATCGTCCTCAGGCCTGCGGTCGGCATAATTCATAGCTTCGCACCTCTCACGCGGTGAACTCACAAACTTTGATATATTACTTGAAGCTCCACCTGAAACATGACCCAGCTTCACACGTCTCGGGTCGACCAACTTATATTTAATTTTTTAATTTTTTATTTTGCTCGTCAAAATGATCACACTCCATTTGAATATTATTGTTGTTATTTATGTTAAACTAGCTGTTACCTACGACTTTGTTCGCGTAGATTTTAATTAAAAAGTGTTTGTCTCCGCGGAACCTTATTTTTTTCTAAAATCGTAATCGCCTAAGTTACTCCTTATAACATCAGCTATCTGCCAGTGAAAGTCCCGTCAAAATCGGTTCAGCCGTTTCGGAGATTAGCCGGAACAAACAGACAAACAGACAGACAGACAAAAATTTTTGAAATATTGTTTTCGTATAGGTACCTTATATACTTATTTTTTATTATTTTTTATTCATTAGATAAAAAGCTGTTATTTTGACATTACAAACAGACACTTCAATTTTATTTATTTGTATAGATATGGCAAGTATTTCGATCAATGATCGTTTAAAGATCATATTTTTACGTGCTGTTTCCCAGTTTAAACAAAATATTTTTACACACTGGCTATTTCCCAAAATTCCTATCGCATTTCATGCCTTCTTAAAATTATCTGTCACATGTTAAAGAATTAATAATTGAGAAGAGCCTCAGTCTGAAAAGGGTGTCCCACACTTTAATACACACAGTTCAATACAGTACTGGTATTATATTTTTATTATTACATCAAACGCTTTGGCCATAAGTATCTACATAATAATGTATACTTTACGTACATAGTGTCTTGATTATATCGCAAGGCAAAAGGAAGAGGTGTATTACACTAACATTTCGAGATATTTTCTATGGCTTGTAGATGTCACGCCATAGCGAGCGCAATTCCAGACACCCAGCTGCTGCTGAAAATTTTTTGATCACAGAACCTATTAATTTTCCCGAACCAGGCCGCACGCACAATGCTCACATTGCCTACCACCACGACGTAGGTCGCTGGTACTGGTGTAGCATAGCGTTATAATGACAGTTTACTTAGCTAAGAATCAAGCCCAGAATCTAACTAGAGAAATGACAAATGTCACAGAAATAACAAGCAATTTATGTGGTCGCTTTTAAAACCATGTATTAAATATTGCATAAAACTTATATGAGATATCTGATTGATAAAATTTATTTAATCTATTAGTTTATTGCCATATTCTTTTTATTTATATTTAAATTGATGGCTGTAAATCATTAGATAAATAACAACTAATGGTATATCTAGTTCAATTTCAGGTAATTTTATCATTGATTTCGATATATATGTCTTCATATCCAATTAAAATTTTGATCACGTAGCATCACAGTTTCCGTGGTGTAGCGGTTATCACATCTGCCTAACACGCAGAAGGCCCCCGGTTCGATCCCGGGCGGAAACATATCTTTTGCTAATACATTATTCATTCGGAATATATTTTATTCATATTAACCATTCAATGATTCTGTATATCAAAGTAATCTTTAGTCAATATATTTTTTTATGTAACAGGTAATAATAATAATAATAATAATAATAATAATAATAAGCCCCCTAAATCCCAACCATACGTCCGAGTCGAACACCTGACACACGTGGGGGGCGGACACACGAACATTTTTACTGGCGTGGCTAACATGGCAATGGTAACCCATTCAATATGGAGACCCGTTCTAAACAGAAACTGAGAGGACCGCTGCCCGGGGGCGATCGCCGGGGCACACCTGGAGCTGACGCTGGGTGTTTCAGCATGCGAACCGTCAGCGGTGAGGGGCTGAACAGGCGGGCTCCCACCGATAAAGATGCTACAGCCGAACCCGCAGACAATATTGACAGACTGACAGACAGGACAAGTTCCCCAATTGAACCATATAGCCCAAGTACCATTTCTTATACACCATCAGTCCCAACATCACCTTCAATCACTAGTAATTATAACGAACAGAATAATTTAGATCCACTTATTAGTAACAATAATAGAGTCGTAACCCCAACTGAGGATGTTTCGCAGGAGGCATCAGCCATCTGTCCTGCGACCACCAAAGCTGGCAAACCCAGAGTGCGTATGCAATGGAATGATGAAATCAATACTTTTATCATGCGCACTTACTTTTATATTACTAAATTAGAGACAGATAGAACTATGTACTGCAAAAAACTTCACGACCAATTTGTTTTAAAATATCCACACTTACAAATATCAGCACAACGAATTGCAGATCAAAGAAGGGTGATAATTAGAAATAAAAGGTTGTCTGACGATGTTATTAGTAAGTTAAAATATGAAGTATCAGAACAACTCAGGACAGAAGAATTAGAAAGTACACTGCATTTAGCATCAGATTCAGTATTACCACCCGTACCAACTCCTCCAGAATATATTTTACAACCTACATCAATCACATCATCCAACATCTCACTTACACAAATACCCTCTACTACGATAACAAATTCGCAGATGACATCACTTACTCAGGCGCATGTTTCTACTCAGACGGGATCTGATCCAGTCACACAACTAACAGAATATACACAGTCACATCAAATTATACAAATAGACACAACAGTACAAGAATTAATAAATCAAGTAGAGACCGCACTTATACAATACAATGGGACCGACCCAACAGTCCGTCCTATACTACCAAAACTTAGAGAATGCAGAAATCTTTATGCATATATAGATATTTTTAACAAGCAAATATTAAGCAGATTTTTCTCAATTGATTCCGATTTAAATCATATTCACACTTTGATGTACTGTAGCGCACTTATAATTTCCGAAAACCTAGGATATAAAATTCGAGCCCTTAACGCTAATACTCCGCATAAAACCTATAAATCTCTAAAGCCCGCATGGCAATTACGGATAGAAAATGACATTAAAAATTTAAGAGCAGATATAGGCAGGTTATCCCAGTACATTAATAATAATAAAAGTAGAAAAGTAGTTGCAGCAGTCGAGGTAATTTTCAGAAAAACAAAGGTACACACAATTCACGAACGTAATAACATAAGACCAGAGGAATATTTAGACACATTAAAACAAAAACTTACAGTAAAATCACAACGGTTAGCCAGATATATGAAAGCATTGCGAAGAAAGGAAGACAACAAATTGTTTATTACAAATGAAAAAAGATTTTACAGAACATTTAGAAAGGATAACATACAACGTGCACAAGAACTGCCCAACTCAGAAGACCTAAAAAACTACTGGACCGATCTCTGGAAGAAACGGCATGATCATAATGACTCAGCAGGATGGATAAAAGATGAAGAATGTAGAATGATGAATGCGGAAGATATGGAATTTTGTGATGTTACGGTAGATGATGTAGAGATAGCTACGAGAAAAATAAAAAACTGGAAGGCAGCAGGAACAGACAGGCTACATAATTTTTGGTATAAGAAATTCCATACTTTACATAATATTTTGGCAAAGAACATTACAGAAATCATCAAAGGTGAACAAGTACTACCCAAATTCGTTACAATGGGCATCACTTATATGTTACCCAAAAGTAGTGACACTGTAAACCCATCACAATATCGTCCCATTACATGTTTACCAACTATTTATAAACTTATTACATCATTAATTACACATAAAATTAACAAACACTTAGAATGCAATAACATTATGTCTGAAGAGCAGAAAGGCTGTAGGCAAGGACATAGAGGATGTAAGGAACAACTAGTTATAGACTCCACTATTCTAAAACACGCCCATAGTCACAAAAGGGACCTGCATATCTCATTTATAGATTATAAAAAAGCCTTTGACAGTGTACCTCATTCGTGGTTAATTCGAGTCCTTCACATCTACAAAATCAACCCTGTGATAATTAGCTTTCTGAAAAATGCCATGTATGACTGGAGAACAACATTACACCTTACTAATGGTACAGATACAATCACTACAGATGAAATCAGCATCGGAAATGGTATTTTCCAGGGAGACTCTCTTAGTCCACTATGGTTCTGCCTTGCATTAAATCCTCTGTCAAACCTCCTCAACAGCACCACTAGTGGATATAAATTAAACTCTGAAACATTCATTACACATCTAATGTATATGGATGATATTAAACTGTTTGCTAGAACTCACAAATGCCTTGATAATCTCATAAAAAATACAACCCAATTTAGCAAAGATATATATATGTCATTTGGATTAGATAAATGTCGTACACTACATATACAACAGGGAAAAATAGTAAAGTATCAAAACAACGCTACTGATACTAACATATTTATATCAATGCAACCATCAGATACATATAAATATTTAGGAATATACCAGTCTAATATCATTAACCATACACAAATCAAGGAACAGCTTCTATCAGAATATACTAAGAGACTAAACTTAATATGTAAAAAACAGTTACATTCGAAAAATCTATTTAAAGCAATAAACACATTTGCCATACCCATATTAACGTATTCATTTGGATTAATTAAATGGACACGCACTGACTTAAATAGATTAGAGATTAAGACTAGAACCACACTAACTAAACACAACTACGCACATCCAAAAGCAGCAATAGAGAGAATTACAGTAAGTAGGCAAAAGGGCGGTAGAGGACTGATTGACTTGACCATGCTGTGGGAAGGACAGATTCGAAAGCTTAGAGACTTTTTCTATGATAAAGCCAAAAATAGTAAAATTCACTCAGCAATTACAGAAATAGATAATAATTTTACTCCTTTAAATCTATACAACAGAGATACTATTTTTAAAAGTTTAGATGACCACAGGCATGAAAAAATATGTAGATGGCGAGGTAAGGAATTACACGGCAGACATATACACGATTTAGAACAACCGTATGTAGATTCAGACAGCTCAAACAAGTGGCTAAAATTGGGCTCACTCTTCCCTGAAACGGAAGGATTTATGCTAGCAATACAAGATCAGGTTGTAAATACAAAAAATTATAGTAAATTTATTATTAAAGACCCTAATACACAAAATGACAAATGTAGAAAGTGTCATCACGCATCTGAAACCATCCAACATATTACAGGAGCCTGCTCATCTCTAGCTCAAACAGATTACACCCACAGACACAACCAAATTGCTAATATCGTTCACCAAAAACTAGCCGTAAAATATAACCTAATACCAAAAACTGTTCCCTACTACCAATATACCCCCAAACCAGTGCTGGAGAATAGCAGCCACAAAATATACTTTGATAGAGCAATACTTACAGATAAAACTATACACAACAATAGGCCTGACATAACTATGATAGATAAATTAAATAAACATACATATTTAATAGACATAGCGGTACCCAATACACACAATTTACAGAAAACCATAACAGAAAAAATACATAAATATACAGAATTAAAAGAAGAAATAAGTAGAATATGGAAAATGAACAAAGTATACATTGTGCCCCTGGTGCTCTCCAGCACAGGCGTCATACCCAAACACCTTCTTCACTATTTACGACAGATAGAGCTACCCACCAATCTTTACATCACTATGCAGAAGGCCGCTATACTCAATACTTGCCGTATAGTTCGTAAGTTTTTGCAGGACGAGCCCCTTTTAATAAATAATGCCCCAAATGAACCCCACTTGGCCTAGACCCGTGGTTTTCATTAAATACCGAATTTTATTTCGAGAAAAAACAAGTTAAACCAACCAAAATAAGAATAATAATAATATTCTATCACATACACACAACACCATCTAGCCCAAACTAAGCAGAGCTTGTACTATGGGTACTAGACAATGGATAAACATACATATATACTTTTTTTTTGTAAATACATACATATTATACATAGAAACACCCAGACCAAGACAAACATCCATGTTCATGCACACAAATGTTTGACTTGTGCGGGAATCGAACCCGCGACCTCAGGCGTGGCAGTCGGTTACACTAACCACTACGCCATCGAGGCCGACAGGTGTTACTAAGTTCAATCTGCTTTTTATTACTTGTAAAATTGATGTTTTTAGCTTTTGCACTGTTAGAATTGGATCAATAATAAGCAATTAAAGTTAATAAGTAATAAAAACAACTGTATGTACTCGTACCTTGTGAGAGAAATAAAATAAATAAATTGAATTGAAATTGAAAATTCTAACTTAATATTGTCTTATGTTTACGCGATTGTTATATAATGATGGATATATGGATGGATAAGTATCCGAGAAACACTAGGCATCCTAATAGGTTAGTTCTAGAGTCCATTCCAAGAACTACAATGTATAAAAATAATTGTTACTGTATGTGCATAACTATATATAACAAAGTTCCGGAATGTTTTAAAGACTTACCACTTTATCGATTTAAGAAACACCTTAAGGCATGGCTACTAGAAAAGTCATACTATTCCCTTAAGGAGTTTCTACGTTAAACAATTTATGATAATATATTACAAATTTATTTTTAAATAACAATGTCACTAATTTAATTTAATTGTCATACCTATACAATAATTAGAATTATTTTAAATATGTAAATCACTTCGCATGCCACATTGTGACTAAATGGAAGAGCTAAATGTATTAATTATACCACAACACCCTTAAATGTACTCCATTTTCTGTGAAATAAATATCATTTATCATATACATTGGAAAAGTGTTTCAAAATAAACAACTCGACAAAATCCGTACAAAGTAGTTTAATTTTCAATTCTAACTTCTTATATTGCCTTACGTAGGACTGGCTTTTGCTAGTCTTACGTAATCAGCAAGTCCTAAGAAGAGTGAGAGGAGTGGAGGAGTGTGAGTGGAATACATGTACGTATTCATGTAAGCAGCGATAGCCACTAAGGCTCTCCCACAAAGGAGACCGTTGGACTGCCACGCAGAATTCTCAATTTCGATCACAATTCACACATCTCTAACTTTTTAAAGCTATGTGCGTATTATTATTATTAGTTAATGATCGCTTGCTTTAACGGTAAAGAAAAACATCGTGAGGGAACCTGCATGTCTCCATAATGTTCTGTAAGATTTGAAGTCTGCCAACCCGCACTAGGCCAGCGTGGTAGACTATGGCCGACCCCTTTTCACACTAAGAAGAGGCCTGTGCCCAACAGTGGGACAGTTTATACATAGGGCTGATGTTATTATATATACTTATTAAAAAAGACAACTCCCCTTACAAAGATTCAAACAACGGTCACAGAACACCCAGACTACGACCAACTATTTGTTGATCACACAAATTTTTACACTATATAATTATAATATACTCCTATACACTATCCATGCAGTCAATGCATGACCACTAAAAGTATGCATGTAAGTTAATGTAGGCACAAAATTGCAATTAATCTAACCTTTTTCTTTTGTCAATGATAATTGACTAAAGAACGTAATAGCATATAACTAGCATGTTAAATTACGTTAAAGTGACCTCAAATTACGCCAATAATAATCTCAAATACCACAATACTATACACAGCGCTTACTTATATCCCTATGTCGTCAACCGCTAAAAGGTATCGGTAGGTGCTAGTTTCAATAAACATATTTTAAATGTGACGTAGACAGTGCGTCATAAACGCGTCTTGTGGCGGCTGTAATGTGGTTTTAAATAGTCAATTGTTCATTAGTCAACATTATATAATCTTAATTCATATTAATAATATTATGAACGCGAATATACATATTTGTTACATTCTCAAGCTATACTGCTTTATCAATTTTGAAGAAATATGATACAGACTTAGCTTGAATCTTGTGGAAAAATATAGGTAAGTAACAATATACTTTTATACTGCTAAGTTAGAAACAACAACTAAGCAAGGTTGGGATAATTTAGATGCTGTAAATGGTGACTGGCTGAAAATAACTAAGAACCACGTGATTAAGTATCTAAGAACTTTTGCCAGCAGATGGACACACCAAAATATTAAAATAATGGCAATAAACTATACTATCAGCGTATACTAAGCAAGTAACACGTTGGCGCAAACCAAGGCTGTCCGTAAAGTATTTCTGACCCCACACACAAGCTCGCTCAGCAACGTACCTTCAATAACCGGTACCTGTCTTAACACTAGAATGTTTCTATAAAGCGCCATGGAAGTGCAGGTGTAAAAAGGGTTCTATGAGACCAGAACACTAGGTTATTTTTCTGCGATCTTTTATAGAAGACGGAGATCATTCTTTTTACAGATGCTTCGAAATCGAGTGGAGATTCCCCTACGCCCTACTTCTCAATTATACCAGTCTCCTTCTTTGACCTACTTAAGGAAACACTTATTCGTGGGTTCGAACCCGAGAGGGTCTCGGGTTCGAACCCACGTCGCGCACCTCTGACTTTCGGAAGTTATATAACTTTTCGAAGTTATGTGCGTATTGATCGACAATTATCGCCTGCTCCGTGCCTCGGAAAGTACGTTAAGCCGTTGGTCCCGGCTGCCATGAACATCTATGGCAGTCGTTATTGGGAGAATGTCGACACAAAAGATCCCACTGGGTCGAAGTGTCGCCGGTCTGCACTGACTGGCTCCCACATAAGATAAGATAAGATATTCGGGATAGGGCCATATGGGATAGTACTTCCACCCTATAGAAAATCGCAGCCATACAACCTTGTTTTGCGTTTCTGCAATAAGTAGGGTTTCCAATATCTTTAAAAGATCACATTGCGCAAGTGATACCTCTGGTGTCGCAAGCGTTCAAAGACTTTGGCAACCGTTAGCCATCAGCCGTATGTATGTAGGTACAATGTGTCAAATGTTTCTTAGGCTTCGTTGTAGAAAGAACTCACATTCGCATAACATTCGCTTGAAGATCATTGACCTCTAAATTATTGGCAGGCAGGACATAATTGAAAATCTTTTGTGTCTGCCGCTGTCCTTCAATAGGTTAATTAGCATTACGATCAAATTTATACAATAACTATCACGCTGTAAGAATATGATCCCTTAGGTTATTTAATTCTTACTAGCGGTCGCCTAGTGCTCGAAATTCGACCAAAGTTGAGTCTGTAAGATATTGCTGATATATGTCATTATACATGTAACCATAGTTACGCGCTTCGACTGCGTGTGTCAAATGCATGGTGTTCAGTGTCAGTGTTTTTTTCATTAATTTAATGTATTTTTACGCATAATTTTAAAAAAAATATTAGCATTCGTCACTTCTTCTCTGTATAAACTATAAGTGTGCGAAATTTCATACTCCTCCGTCCGCCCAATTTTCGTAAAAAGGGATCCAAAGTTTTCGCTTCATATTATATATCACTATAGATTATGGATATTTTTCTACAAAGATATAAATTTATTACATGATAATTTCGAACGCCTTGCCACTTTAGTAAAATACCTGAAGTTTAGTTTGCTGTTTGTATAATATAGTTTCCGTGGTGTAGCGGTTATCACATCTGCCTAACACGCAGAAGGCCCCCGGTTCGATCCCGGGCGGAAACAATGTTTTTGTCATTTCCATCTGAGATCAGTGACTAAAATTTTAACTAACTAAAAATAATTTAGGTTTGAGTACGATTTTGTCAAAAATAAAGCGATATTGCTAAAAACGTATAAACGTCATAGTTACAATATAATAGGCGCTTATCCCTGAGATCGATATTAATATAAAAATATTAAAAACACACATTCTAAACAACTTACTGTTGATTACACATTATTTCTCTGTGGGGATCTGATCTAACGCGTCCAGACTCTTTAATGGCGTGCGTACATGGTTACCACGTCATCCATACATACGTATGTGTCCATAACCTCGGTTACATAAGCTTTTTTAAAGCTATTGTTTTACAGGCACTATATTATGTGTATTGTGGGGAATTTAGAAACAGTCGATTAATAGACGCAAAGAATACGTCACTCGACAAAACTACTTGTAGAACACAAATGTTCCTTTAACAAGGTATCGAGCCCGCAACACTTGGTGCAATGTTGGTAGATGGCAAGTTATTTTCTTTTAATTATTTATATTCATTTCAAATATTTATTGCCAGTCTACTTGCTATTTGTTTATGTAATTTTAATGCTTATAAGGGCATGACACGGCGACTAAAATTATTGCGCGAGTTAGCGTTTAAAACTAAATATTATGACGTAAAATGACGTCTAAAATTATAACTACTAAAATTGTAAACAAGTTTATGGTCAGATTGATGGTAATCGATTACCACAATCTATTGACACTGTACGCACGGTAATATGACGCTGTTACCATACATCTGTGGTACAGTCAGCAACATTAATCACTGACACATTTGAGGAATTTTGAAATTTTCTCTCTTACAAAATATGCATCGTTCTCATGTTTTTACAACAGTAATAATAAAAGAAAAAAAAAACAAAGAAAGAAAAAACATTTATTCACCAGATAAAGAAATACATATTCTCACATGTTAATTATTAATATAACTAGGTAAGGAATATAATGTAAATAAAGGATAAGAAAATATAAAGGATAGTTATTGTATTATTGATAATAATAAATAAGTTTAAATATCTAAAAGCAATGAAAACATATAATCTATGACCGAATCCATACAACATAGTAAGAGTTTACTTAAAACTATGTAAGCAACGAAAAAGTGAGAATATATTTTTTTTAGTTTGTTAGTTAACTCCTATATGGTGTAAGAGTCAACCTCCTTTGTATTCTTCCTATACTTCGCCCTATTCTTGACGTCTTCTTCAGAAGCACTGCATGCCTTCATGTCTCTGCGCAACACATCTGAACTGTCCATTCCGGAATGAAGAGCTAGTTGCATGTTTCTACAACAAGCTCTTCATTCCTGAATGGACAGTTCTATATGTGGTTGCCAATGCATGCAAGTGGTCATCTTCTTACAAGTTTATACCACCTTATCCTGCCATCCTGCAGCTTCTCTGCTATATAGCAGACTCCAAATTTTCCTCGCACGCAGTCTTGCCGGATCTTATCCAGCCTGGTTAAACCGCGTTTTAATTCATAAATTCTACTATTATTAAGATTAATTCAATATTAGGAATTTATGTCGCTGACTGTACAACATTTTTCCTCAAGTTCTAATTACTGCCAATCGCTCAATATACCTACTTATGTACTTATTGTTTTTAATAAATATATTTGCAATATTACGTTTGTATAACGTCATTTTGTGTGTTTTATGGTGTTTGTAGGTAAGCAGCACTGCGGTTTTACGTACATATTCCATTGTTAATGTTAAATAATAATTATATTATGACGATAATTAATAATATAATATAATATTTGACCTGGTTTTTTATAAACCTTTCCATATACTTATGTGTATTGATTCAAATAATATAAAGGCCAGGTTAAGTGGTTGGTAACCGGCGAGTGTGTATGAGGAATGTGATGAAAGGGAATGAAGCCAGAGAAGTGTGTCAGGATCGTAGCAAATGGAAATCCGTAGTCTCTGCCTACCCCTCTGGGAAACAGACGTGAATCTATGTATGTTACATACATACATAGATTCACGCCTTGTATGATAATTAATAATATAATATTCGAACTGATTTTTTATAAGTACTGTATACTTATAAAAAAATCAGTTACTAAAAACGGTCTTTTCTGACAAATTTATATTAATCTACAGTATAGTTCACCATGAAGGAGATTGGCATAATATAATCAATAATAGGCTAGTTTCCTATCATTTCGTCCTTTTTGACGAAACAGCATCAAAACTGGTTGAAAAATGATAAAGCAGTTAATATTTTAAATTTCGGTATGTGAAAAAGTGGAGGGTATTGTGAAGATATCTCGCTTTGTTTCTTGCATGTCTTTATTCAATTTAATAATATAATATTTAAGTCATACGACCTATTTTTTAAAATTCATCGTCTTTTGGCCATTCCCTCCTAGGAAAGGCTTAGGTATATAGATATAAGTTGATATCCAAAATCTAAAATAAGGAGATATTTTGCAATCCACTCAATTATACATTAGAATGTATGATTGAGTGCATTGTAAAACATATCTTTGTTTAGATTGTGGATACCATAACTTAATGAATAAAAAAAAACAACGGGTTGCACTCCGGGAGTGACGGCAGAAGTGAAAACTTGAATATTAACGTAGTGCATTTTTGATATTTTGGAATGGTTAGGGAATAATTTTGCACGAATTGCTTTAATTTTCAGTATAAAAGTACTATCATTTATGTGGTAAAATACAATATTCATTTATTGCGATATCGTACACAAACATGACAATTCTCCCTCCGTCTTACGAATTTTCGATCAGGTCATGTGTCCTGACGCGAGTTTAACATTTTATTACCCATCACAAAAAAGTGCACAACGGCGCTAAAGAAGTTTTTACTTTTAAAAAAACGTACATAGATAGCCTCATACCTATATCCCTATATCCCCTATATCCCCGAAAGCGTAAGCAGAGATCTACACACGCACATTTCACCAACTATGATTTTAGATCCTACGTTATAGAGGACAAGCCTATTGCCTTTAGTTGGGAATAGTTTTTTTTTATTGCCATTGACGGCAGACGAGCAAGCGGCCCACCTGATGGAAAGTGGTAACCACTGCTCATGGACTTCAGCAATGTCAGGACACAGCAAAGCCGCTGCCTACCGTGAAAAAAAACTCTCTGTAAACCTCGTTTGAAGAATATCATAGCGTTCGGGAAACACCTAAGCAGGCAGTTCATTCCAGAGCATGCTCGTACGTGGAAGAAATGATTAAAGCACCACAGAAGAATCCAATAAAACTTTGCCCGATCCAGGAACCTAAAACCGCACAGCAGTCGCATTCAATACCGCTGCGAAACAAAGGCGTTCAAATTTATAAAAAAAAAATTAATGAATGGGTGTGTTACAATCTAAGTTTATATTCTATCTAACATTATGACAGACTTGCTCTACCCTCCCGAAGG
Source organism: Catocala sponsa (assembly GCA_963564715.1). Taxonomy (NCBI): domain Eukaryota; kingdom Metazoa; phylum Arthropoda; class Insecta; order Lepidoptera; family Erebidae; genus Catocala; species Catocala sponsa. The sequence goes on from OY751334.1 coordinate 7,904,566, forward strand.
CTTGCTGCAACGAATACTGATTTTATAAGTAGCTTGACCTAGATCTACATAATTATCAAATAATACGTCTCAGTCTATAGCGTAACAAACAAAACCGGTTACAAAATTATGTATTACAATTCGATTACATGATATATTGTTGTCTTACAACTGGTGTAAACTATATATTTCGTTCCTTCGTCATCGGTTTCCGTGGTGTAGCGGTTATCACATCTGCCTAACACGCAGAAGGCCCCCGGTTCGATCCCGGGTGGAAACATATCTTTTTACACACATCAGTATTTTTTTATTGTAATTTTCTTGAACTATGTGTGGTACGTTTTTATCGCCTCTGGTAATAAGATCCTCAAGACCGAATTGCCAATCAAAAAGCCAATCTTACCGTAGATTAGCCGTATTTCCGCAGTAGATAATATAGTGCACAACTGAGTGCGCAAATACAAATGCACTCTCTATTGCTTAACTCTCATAGTCCAATATAACAGCAATTCGATAAGACCGGAGAACGATCAGATGCAGAAACAACAACTTAACGTGAATTTTAGGTATGGGGTTTTGCAGTACCTACTGCAATTTTACTAAGTTTGGACTGCTGTTGATAATTTTTTGTCACAAAACCTACTAAGTATATGATTACAGAGATGAAGTACAATTCGACCTGGAAATCTAACTCGTAACCTCATCCACAATGCAATCACAGCTGTCAGCTCTTTAAGGATGTAGTAACTTTGTAGGTATAAAAAAACATTGTTTCCGCCCGGGATCGAACCGGGGGCCTTCTGAGTGTTAGGCAGATGTGATAACCGCTACACCACGGAAACTGATGACGAGTCTCCGAAGTAAGCGAACTTAATATTTTCTTAAACAAAATGTCCTAAGATTAAGATAAGTATATTGGATAGAAAAAGATATGTTTCCGCCCGGGATCGAACCGGGGGCCTTCTGCGTGTTAGGCAGATGTGATAACCGCTACACCACGGAAACTGATGACGAGTCTCCGAAGTAAGCGAACTTAATATTTTCTTAAACAAAATGTCCTAAGATTAAGATAAGTATATTGGATAGAAAAAGATATGTTTCCGCCCGGGATCGAACCGGGGGCCTTCTGCGTGTTAGGCAGATGTGATAACCGCTACACCACGGAAACTGATGACTGGTGACTGATAAATGCAGCTCTAATGATAAAAGAAAGTGGTCGCGATCGTTGTCATATTAGTAGGTTGCGAAATATTATTAAGGTTGCAACATACTACCTACCAAACAATTTTGTTATATATTACTTTAGCAAGTATATAAGTTACCCATTTTTAATTTTGTTTTTATTATTGCTTTTAAATCCTTCAACCAATCTGGCCAGTTATAAATGGTCGTAAAAAAGTCACATATAAAATTGAGGTTGTATTGCAAGATTTAGCAATTGTTCATCCGCTATAATGTGAATAATATACATATATCAAAATTAAAGGTTATAAACAAATGGATATAAAAAACATTGTTTCCGCCCGGGATCGAACCGGGGGCCTTCTGCGTGTTAGGCAGATGTGATAACCGCTACACCACGGAAACCGATGACAGACTATTAAAGAACGCAGTTCTATTGATAAAAGAAAGTTGTCGTTGTCATATAACCGGGATGCGAAACAATATTAAGGTTGCAACATACTACGTATGAAACAATTTTGTTATAACAATAATTTTTGATACGGATGACAAGTCATCCAAGTTAAAGTAGTAATATAGTATTTATAGTGTACTAGTTTTCACCCGCGGCTTCGCTCGCGTAAATATAGGTTAAGTTAGGTTAGGTTTGCAACAGTTCTTTTTTCTGGATGAAATGTACCCTATGTCCTATTCTGTACCCTTGACAACGTGTATGCAAAATTTCATGTTGATCGGTTGAGTAGTTAAGGCGTGAAAGCGTAACAAACAAACAAACTCATTTTCGCATTTATAATATTAAGTAAGGATAAATTACGTCTTTTTGTTTTGCTTTTATTAAAACTTTTAAATCTTTTCAATCTGGCCAGTTATAAATAGTTCTAAATAAGTCATACATAAAGTTCAGGTTATTGTGAGCTCAAGCAGTTGTTAGATGTTTTAATATACCTACAGCAAACCTTGCTCCTCTTTGAATGTCAGGTCAGTCAAGCTACCAGGTTTGGGACGACTGACAGTCAGGCTATGTCATATTCATTTAAGCCTTTCCTGGACAGATGGCAGTACACCAGCTAGCTAGGCAGATGGTTAGTAGCTATGTTAGGTTATGTCTTTGTTTTCTCACCCAGCAAAGATCAAGGGCAAGGGCATCGAGATGCTCAGTGCAATTAATCTGGACTACCCATGATCTCTCCTTGTGGTTACACAAAGGCAGTAATTTTATTAATAAAACCCCACACCTGCCAAATTCTCAGAAAAAGTTTTCTTGCTATAAAGTGAACAGAATACATCTCAAAGAAAATGTTATATACAAATTGATATAAAAGATATGTTTCCGCCCGGGATCGAACCGGGGGCCTTCTGCGTGTTAGGCAGATGTGATAACCGCTACACCACGGAAACCGTGTTGGAAGGTGACCAAATAACTTGTTACTTTCTATTCTTTATCATGACCTATACTTAGCCACGCACGTCACGCGAGAGAAAGTGACCAAGACCGGATTAACTCGCTATCTTAATACGTTTACAACCATAGTACTACTTCAGATAACTGTTATTAAACGTAAATAATAATAACCTCTGTTTGATAAAATTAAAGTAAATATAGTATTTTTATCAAGGTATATAAAACCAAAAAACAATGTCGATAATAAACGCTGCCGTATTAATTACTATTATAAAAATATACCTACTTGTATAAAATGTATAATTTTGTTTATAGCACCTTAAGATATTAAGACACACGTCTTCCTACCAGGATTACTGAAAACAACCTAAAACGTCGATGATATTAAAAGTTACACTCGTTAATAAAATAAATTGTATCAAAATGCGTATTAAGTACCTAGTTTAGTCTCAATTGTTAAAAAATCTAAGTCAGAGCTGATAATCATGAACACAATAAATATGTTAAATTTCTTTTTATAACTGATTGATTTTTCCGCACAGCAGTTTAAGTCGTATGGACTATTTCAATTGCTGTACCTATAAGGCCGTACCTATAAGGCCGAGCATATTGCCGATCCGTACCGGCGTAGTTCCAGGCTGTGTTGGTACTAGGAATTACTTGATAGAAAAACTCAATAAGTCTTCGCCCGACCCCGAATTATATACAAAACTGCGCGACTTCCACTTTAAAAATTTCTTTTTTCCACATTCTCTCGCAAGACTTTGCCTAATCCTTACTAATATTATAAATGAGAATGTGAGTGTGTGGCTGCTGAAAAGCAACCGAAATGTCGGGGAAAGTGTGAACATAAATATAAATAGTATAATAGTATAGTAATAGTATAAATAGTTTTAATAGTTTCAATAATTTTAATTAAATTAAAAATTAGTAAAGTTTAATAGTAATAGTATTGTAACAGTTTTCAAAATTTTATAATAAAGTGTCAAATAAACAACGCGATAAAATCCGTATATAGTAGTTTATATTTAAATGAATAACATTCGCGTAAACAGAAGTCAATATTATATGAGTTTGTTTGCTTATTTGTTTGTTTCACTTTCACGCCCTAACTACCTGATCGATCATCATAAAATTTTGCAAAAACTACATATATATAAATTTTAAATATGGACCATGGAATATGGATTCTGTCTGAATAAGTAAATACATATATTATTATTATTTGTTTCTCTTTCACTGGTATTTTACGTTAGGAAAATACTCGGCCCTTTGGGAGGTTTATACGGGAACATGGGTCCAACATGCAGAGGCCCTTCGAGAGTTTTAGTTTAAAGTGAGATGGGACACTTACCGAGACACTAGCCGTGGCAGGTGTAGGACACTATTGCTACTTATGTAATCTAATTATTCTGGGGTACGGGGATGGGTGTTTAGTGGTTTGATTAAATTCAAACTATAGTTAAAAAACGGCATCTGCCAGATATACTGTCTCAGTACAAAGTCAGAATGGCAGACGGTGACTCGCCGACTCACTAGATGGCCCCCCTGAATAGTCGCCATAGACCTAGAGGCCTTAAAAGCAGCAGGAGCAACATCGATGTGAGCGGCTAGGGGTGTCGAGCGGTGCGACGCTGGTTTCACCATCACGGGGAACCGTGTGAAAACGGAGACCCAGAGCGGGCTTCCCCGTAGTTATGCCCTTGAAAATGACACTTCCACCCCCAAGCACATAGCTCTAGCGGCCTCCTTCTGACCGGCCGACCAAGGTAAACCAGAGTTGAGAGTCCTATGGGCGCTGTTAAAGTTCCACCTCAGCCAACCAGTTAAGGCAATCCGGAGACGAGGCCCTAACCGACTCTCTGAGGCATTCAGGATCGGAGTGTCGCCACTAACATTCAGCTCGCCATAAGCTGCCCTGCAGCTTGTACGCTTGAAGTTAACCTGGTGATACGTTTTTTGTTTATATTACAAGATGAAGGTGATATTTTATAAGCTAAAGTACTATGCCCTCCGAGATCACGTTAGTCTCATGATGAAATAACGACTACCCCAAAGGGCATTATTATTATTACAAACGTTGTCAGGGGTACAGAAAAGAACATTGAGCACTTTTGATCCAGAAAAGAGTACTGTTCCTGAGGTATACAAATTTACTCACAAACTCTGCATTAACGCGAGTGAAATACATACTATTATCAAATATTTTACATACACCTCTAGCTCACCATATCCTAAGCTGAATATATCTCCAAAATACTTGTAGCCAAGCAACACAAACTGACATAAATCTTCTACCTCGCACTGACAAACAATTCACAACTATCTCCAACTTGGTAAGGTGTAACAGGGGCTCGGGGTATCTAATGATGCTTTATGCGCTGATATATTATCATATTAACGGTAAGGGACTCGGGGACGCAGTTACAGGAGTATTGGGTACTTAAGATATGGATACGATTATCTTATTGTTATTCTAATGAAGGTGTTTTCGTTGAGTTTTATCTTTTCTGGTGAATGCGATTCTCTTCTTTGGTATTTAATGTGATAAAATAATGTTATACTGTATATGGTAGAAAAAAGTTAAATGAGTATATATCACTGATAAAATTGCAAAACGACCTGCGACACCTGGTGGTTTTGTCCGTGTCTGCCCACGTGCAATCATGTATTCTCTGTGTCTGTCTATGACAATTAATCCAAACCCTTTTAGCAGTTTGATCACAAATAACCAAATATTTGCAGAATTTTTCATATCTATAACATTTTTGCATTATGAATAAAAGAAGACTTACATCTCTATCTAAAGACTTATCTATTTCACCCCTTTCTCCATATTAATATAGTATTCAAAGTAACATTACAACCTTTGAAGACTCCATTCTGCTGCTGGATTTTTCTAAATGAGAAACACCTAACATTTTGCCAGACACAGATATCGAACCCAAAACCTGTCACCTGCCGATAGCACAAGTGCTTACATAAAGCGACTTAATTATCATATTACATTAAAAATTCAGATTAGAAATAGCATATGATACATAATTATACATATTTATAGACTTACATAGCCAGTTACGAATAATTATATTAAGCAACTTGCTTGAATGACAGACATTGCGTCAATTTCATATACATATATAATTTCTCTTATCATTAGGATTGCGTTTTGCGATTACCTGTCATCGGTTTCCGTGGTGTAGCGGTTATCACATCTGCCTAACACGCAGAAGGCCCCCGGTTCGATCCCGGGCGGAAACAATAGTTTTTGGCATTAATTTCTCTTACGGCATAAGACTAGTGCGTAAGTGAATGTAGAGCAAGAAGCTGGCTTATAGCGTATAAGTAGATATTAATTTTGTCTAAATGCCTCTTACTTAAATTTTAGGGTTTTCAATGGTCTCTGCAAAATCTGGTTTTACAATAGTACAGGCGTTATAGTGCAGAAAGAGTAAGTGGGCTATGTCCGTCTGCTGGCAAGGGCCTCTTCTCAGTATGAAAACGGTTAGATCATAGTCTACCACGCTGACCTAGTACTGGTCAGTTGACTTCACACATCTTTGAGAAGATTATGGAGAACTCAGACATGCAGGTTTTCTCGCGATGTTTTCCTTCACCGCTAAAAAAAGTGATGATAAAATGGGCTTTAAAAATTGCTGTACATAAAGTACAGTCGCAGAAAAAGCGAAATTAATTATAAAATTACAGTACCTTACCGTTGTTCTTTATTTTATTTTATAAAAATAAAATAAAGTATGACAAATACTTGTACGACCTACTTGAAGACAAGCGTTTACCTTGGCATGCCAATCCTGCTTACACAATGCCGATCTCTAATGTAAGTAATGTTTGTAAAGGAAAGTAATTAAAAATGGAATGTAAGTAATAGGCGACTTAGGTATGTGAACCAATAGTCTTACTTCCATTGAATGAAATGTAATAATTAAATAGTGATAGTATTCTTAAGTCAGTTTCCTGTAAGAATATGTGAGTGTTCGTGTATGCGAGCCCGCTCATTTGCGGTGTCGTCAACTGCTGCAAGAACTTATGCTCAAATTGATATTAAATTATCCAACCGTTTCTAAAGAACAAGAGTACACTAACAAAAAGATAGACAATAACTTTCTACAGAGGTGCCTTTATTGAATCTTATTAACGAAATATTAGATGAAATGTAACGAAAAGAACTCAATAGGCCTACCATGAAACGTAAATCTCGAAGTTTCGGGCCGATTAATCGTACTGTGTAATGCATTAATATCGCAATGCCTCCCGAACTTCGGTACGTAACTCTTTGACTGATCTATACTTTTGTATGAAGTAGTCCGAACAACAGAGTAATGTAATCCTTGAAAGAAAGAAAACCGAAGAAACGTCATAGTAAGTTTTTTTTGTTCAGCCCAAAGTATCGCTTATAAATTTTTATAGGAAGACTACTGTTTATTTGTTACATTTTTACATCTAAATTTCTAAACGGATTATGATGAAACTTGATAGAGATAGTTTGAATTTTAAAAGTTCATATATACTTTAAAATGTAATATATTTATGAAGTAAAGGGCGTCACACGGCGAAGATACTTTAATATTTTATGTTAAGATAAAATATCGCTCACTATACAGTTTGTATGAACTATCACAAACGACTAAAATATTATAGTATCTTCGCCGTGTGTGATGCGCTTTAGAGTTTGCAGCCAATAGAGCATATAAACAAATGTTGTTTTATCTCCCTTATCGATCAAGTATGTTGCCTGCATACCTATAACAATAATAATTATGTACACATTTCCGTTTTCGTTCACAAATGCGCTATAATTAGCACTGCCCCACTTATTAGTATCAGTTTTTGTTTTGATACGATAGCTTATTGTAGTAATGTACTACTGCCCGAGTTTGTATGGTATAATGACGTCATAGACATAATTATCAACGATTATTTTGTCAACGATATATAATAGTGGACTGCATATCAATGCCTATACTGTGTATGGATTATTTTTATGATTTGTTTAATCCATACGTACCTACAAATCATATAAACTAATATACGTCTATAGTTGTATTTATTCAATATATTATTAAATTCTTTTTATTACGTCTGTTGTAATAAACATATTTGTCAACTAAATTATATATTGTGTAAACATGTGAATATGTATTTATGTTTATATAAGTGTTAATTGTGTTTATGCAAATAAATAAATTATTATTATTATTTGTTTCTCTTTCACGGGTATTTCCCTAATATGTTAGGAAAATACCCGGCCCTTTGGGACGCTTACACGGGAACATGGGTCCAACATGCAGAGGCCCTTCGAGAGTTTTAGTTTAAAGTGAGATGGGATACTTACCGAGACACTAGCCGCGGCAAGCGTAAGAGACTATTGCTACATATGGAATCTAATTATTCTGGTCTATAAGGATGGGTGTTTGATGGTTTGGTAAAATGCAAACTATAGTTAAAAAACGGCGTCTGCCTGATATACTGTATTATTATTATTATTATTAATTTCCGACTTATGGCAACTTTACGGTGAAAACGAGGAGATATTTATGTAGAAAGCTATCCATAAGTCGTGATCTATTCAGAAGCCATATAATCAGAGTACCTTCATATATTATATCCAAAAGGCCAGCTTGCCTTGTATAATATATATTGAATAATATTGAATTTAGTACTAGCCTTCAGTTTTTAACTTTGGTGAGCTCCTCCACTACAAGTTAAATGAGGAATAAAGAAGGAACGTAAAAGAATTGACTTTGTTTTCTGTTCATAACCATTTTGAGCTTGCCTTATTAGTTATTTTGAAACTTCGGATTTGTTATAATAATATGGATAACACCGCTAAATACTTCCAATATTGTGATTAATTGTTGATGTGATATCTGTTACTCAATTACGCCCAAATCAAACATATCAACAAATATATAGTTAATCACAGTTTTAACTATGTAGCGCAAGAATTAGAGGATTCTGAGCAATTGCTATATTTTCTTTATGTCAATGAATAAATGGTTATGTTTTACGTTTAATATAATTATATGCCATGTAATATGTTTCACTAGTATTTAAGAGATATGTAAATTATAGTATGTATTCTTGGCTAAATAAACTAGATTATTCTATTCTAATCGCTTAATTGCTTTTTAATGTGTATTGTTATTAAAGTTTTAGTTAATATTTTGTTAAAGTATATTATTATTCTTCTTGTAAACTGTGCTTAATAATATAATATCTAGCATTTTTCAACACAAAAGAAACAAATGTCGTATCAACAATAATAAACACCTAAATCCTTAACTCGAAAGTGTAACAAAATCAATTTTAAAAGCGTTTGTTCGGGCCCTCGGCTGTACAAAATTAAAAATAAATGACTCAGAAAAATACACTACACAGTCCATGATTTGATTAAATTATGAGGAAAATACCTCTGCGTTCCACCGACGCACAAAATACTCACAAATACAAAGGTTTTTACTTTTTTTGTTATTATTAAAAGCTTTTTTTGTTGAGTTGAAGGACTTCATTTTGCAAATACGTCGATTTACATAAATTTACTTGGTTTGCTCCCGCTTGGCCTCGCTTCAATGAAGTTCGCTAATATTTGAATAATGGCTGACAAGTACTAGGTTGTTTTGATGTCTAATACTATATTAGATGTTTTGTTATAAATGTATTCAACGAAATTAGGTAATTGAAAGTTCTACATAGGTATAAAGTATTCTTGGGGTAATAAATAGCAATTCAAGGGAGGGGTACAAAGATACAGTCAAATGACTGTTTTAAACGATAGGCGTATGTGTCGTATATGTAATACGCAACACATACGCTTGAAATTGACATACAGATACTGGTAATATTATAATTATTATAACACTGTAGTGTAAGTACGGGAGAATCCCGTGGCGTGATGTAAACCTATTAAAAATAACGTACACTATTTAACTTTTAGGAACAGACCTAAATCACTTATTTCCATAGCAAACATAATGCTTGGCCGGGTGGTAAATTACTATAGAGCCTATGATCACTTACAATACCAGACATACTTCTCACTCATTCATGACCCTAGGAAAAAGGATTAAAGGTAGTATGAAAGGATAGGAATTAAATTTTATATGTGTACTAAAAGCTAAAGGTACATGCACATGGATTCTGTAATTTCTTTTGCTCTTAATTAATGTAAATTAATTGTCTGTGTAGAAAATACAACATTTTATACAAGGTGGTAATTTTACTCCTTAAATGTGTTTTCTTTACTAAATTGATGAGTATGTAATAAATTAATAATTAATTTTCAAAACTGTGCCGTGAACGAAAAAAGAAGAAAATTTATTATTATATTTATAAATAAAAATTGATATAATTAAAATACCTGTTCATTTTATAACAACAATCGTATATTAAATACCATAACATAACTAGAATAAACACATTTGTAACACAAACAAGCAACACTCAATTTCAACGTCACAGCGTACAACCCAAAACAATAATTCTTACGCAACACCGAAACTACAATATGGCGGACAATTTAAACTTAAATCGCGATAACCCGAAACTGCCGGCCACCAATAAAACTTACCAAACGAGTAATTAGAGAGTGTCCGATACATGCACGATTTATAACACAATTTGAGACAAGATGGTCACACTATCGGATCGGATGACTGATAAAGTGTGGTCACCCTCGCCTGAGGCTTACTATTGTCCCCAAGAGGACACTTTCTTGGACACAATCGAGTTAATAAAGCAATGGAGACGTTGCTTTGTTGTTGTTGTTATAATTAGTGTTCGGATTACCATGTACTTTCTATAGCATTATTAAAAAGATGTTACTCTTTGGTTGTTTAATTCTTAAGAAAATTAAAAGTCCTATACTATTTTGTGATAAAATATTTATTTATAGAAACATATATTGACTTGTAATAAAAGGTGCAGACGTTTCGCAGTTCATGCCCTCCTAAGAATGATTGTGGACTTGACCCACAAACTCTAGCTACTTTCTTAAATACAAAGATGCTTATCAACCAGTGGATACCATGATTGAAGTACTATTACATGCATGCTATGTGTTTCAAAAACGTTATATTGTAAATGATATTATACATAGTTGTACGATAATACTTGGACAACTTACAGTGTGATGGGACAAAAGATTCGTGAGCCTCTAACCCTAAAAGACTTTGAAGCTGTCTATGTATTATAAAAAGCAATTGTTTTTGTTGCACTATCAAATTATTGTTATGAGTATAACCAGCGTTACAACGCGCCGTAGTTGTTGTTCAAACAAATAATTAATTGAAGTATCTTGAGAAATCACAAGCCGTTTAAGACTACTCAGTAATTTGCTTACCAAAATCACTCAATTATTCAAGCTTCATACCGTCTCCAACCATTCCCTATTCACTGATTAGGAAACATGTACTAGAGTTCGGTATCGGATGGCATTGGAAGTATAAAGTATGAATCGTGATCGTGATCAAATGGCCCCTACATGGGAATCGAACACGACGCTCCGAGAGACCACAGCCTGCGGGTATACGGTTAAGTTTGAGAGACGGCTCTTTGGAAATTAGCGACATTAACGTTCTTAATTTAAAAGTTGTAGGTACCTTACCGATATTCCTTACTCTATTGTTTTGTTTTTCTTTTGGATTTTGCAATCGGTCATCAAATCGAATAAATCGCCATACAGAACTACATACTTAAATAGTAATTGTGATATCTAGTTTAAAAAATGTTTTATTTCATGATAATGTGATCGTTAGACATCGATATCTTCTATAGAACAAAATACTTATATGAACAACAACAAAATACATATTGATGCTAATAAGGTTACTCATTTAAGTATTTTACCTATTATATTTAATGACTAATTGAATCAACAGCATAGTCTATACAATGTTTATGCATAATAAAAGTTACCTACGTAGATGAACACTAGATATCTTTTAACGACTAGTCTTCTTACATAATATTATAACCTAAGAATCAATACGAGATATTGTCTTACTACTGCTAGCATACCTGAATTCAGTTAAACTCGCAACTTTTTTGGTGAGTTGTCATAAGGTGGTCTTAATTTTTAAATATGGCCAAAGACTCAATAGCAGCCAGTGTATATCTGTCATCCTGTTGCTTTTTCAAATAATTATGATCATCAAACGTAGAAGGGCCGCCCGCGGTGCATACAACTGCCAACCGCCCTGACACTCGATACTTAATACACTTGTAAAATTTTATTGCTCTATTAAACTACGACGTGCATTCTTACTCATAGCATAACAAAAAATCAACCTTAATACCAGAACATAAAGTGCATGTTCGAGTGTCAGAGGGTTACATCCTCAATGTACTAAGTAAACTAATGATCGAGCCGTTAATCAGGTCAAACGCACAAAATTGGAAAGCTGTAAACTTTCAAAAGTTTTAGTACTTTTTATGGTCTTACTTTTATTTTGGATACCGAGATACGATTCAGAATCCTTGAGATAATGCTTAATTTAATATAGTTCAACACGTGAAATTATTATAATGTCGAACGTTTTATCATTTTAGCATTCGCTATTTGAAACTTCTTTTCCTTTAAGAGAGACTGCACAGATAGCGAGTTCGAGTGACTGACTAAGCTCTGATCACCTGCATGTATGTTATTACCTTTGTTTTAACGTTTGTTTTGCTCCGATACATGTATAGCGATAGAAGATTAACCAAAATAAAAAAGAAAGATATAAATAAAATAACGTTAGGTATATTTGCAAATTAAATTTAAAGATGATATCATAAAACTATAAATCCTAGGTAGATAACTCGTTTTCAATATTCTGTAAATATACAGAATTTACAAATAGGTATTGAGATTTATGTGAATTTAACAAGGTATACTTACTGATTTTGTGTTTTGAGATTCATTTTGCTTTATTTTATACTAAACTTTCTCGATACATCCTTGAGAGCATGCCATCTATTGGTTCAATGGTTTGTATCATATCATGATATTTTTTGAGAATCTTATTGGGTAATTTTATACTGAACCTTCTCCATTCATTACTGAGAGGTTCGCATCCACTGCTTCAATGGTTTGTGTCATATCACGAGTGTTTTCTGTCCGTCACATTGATTTACAGCTGAGGTATAAAATTTTTACACAGCACTTAATTGCTTCCGCACCGATGATCGTAAAATTTATAAAATGGCCGACTCTGTGCACTTTTTATCTAACTAACATGGGATAACATAGTTTAACATTTTATGTTGTTCGGTGTTTATACACTTGTAACAAATATTGTTTTGGGAGCATTGCTTCACAAAAAATAACAGTTTTTTTGCGGCTACATATCAAATCCATCGATATATGTACATACATAGTCACACACTTCAAACTCCGAAAGTAGGGAGAGGTGTTATAAATCTAGATTTCGCCAACTGTTATTTTAGGTTCCACGTTATAGGAGCTAGCCAACCTACCTACTGTTGTACCAGGATTGTATCAGACACCGTAGGTACGGCTAATACAAACATGCATACTCACAATACAACTTTTTCCATCCCAGGAGTCAAGCCGGGTATCTTATCGCTCAATAGTCGCATTCAGCTCCCGATGAGATCATATCAATAAATATTTAATTAAACGTTAATTGCTAAATGCGGTTCAAAAACCAAAATTGACAACTCAACAAAGAAATAATTCCTGATGCTTACATCAAGATATAATCTAACTATAATTTATATTAACGAGGTGCCTAAGGGCTTGAGGGCAATTAGACCCTTAAGATCTGCCCCTTGAGCGGCCGATAACACACAGCCAACCTTAATGGTACGAATATGGCTTCCATTATGACTATTTAGGAAATTAGCGCATAAATGATAACGACATTGAATCTAAGAGGATGAGTTTCAGATATAAGTACTGCCTATTTACTTAAGTTGACGATGCTTGACTAGTAAGATATCGCATACAAGCTCGTATCGTAAAAGACAAATATGATGCTAAATAATATAATTGTGTAACGGTTTATATTAGCTTAGTAATAAACCGTTGAATTGCTATGTTATGCAGAAGTCTCGAGTTCAATCCAACGGCTGTCCCTCTGGACATTTCGAAGTTACGGTTGTATTAAATCATTAATTATATTATCACTATCATTAACGATGAACTGCATGTCTAAATGTTCTCCATAACGGACTGCAAAAGCGCATTGGGCCAGCGTGGTTGTCTATAGCCTAACTACTAACTACTAGCCTTTCTGGCTGATATTACTACTATTATTATGAACCGCTGATGTGCCTTTCAGATGTATCTAGTTCGAACCCAAGACAAGTCAATTGTTGAACTGTCAGACACAATTCAAAACCTATAGTATACGTCTGCTGGAGTGCTAACGTAAAAATTGTGGGTAAAATTATATGGTGGCTGTTCTTTGCTCTGCCATTTTAACATCTGTGAACTCCTCTGCAACACAGGGAAAATACCGAGCGCAAAAAACGTCTTTAAAAAAGAACACACAGTATTAATTATGTATGATGTATCTGTCATCACATGTAAGTTATAACATTGGTATTATAAGCGTTCATAAACTGCATTAAAAGCTAAAACATAGTTTGGTTGGATTAAAGACGCATACCGTATTCCCCATACGACATATGATCTGATTGTAGTAATAAAATAATAAAGCTACATACATAGTTACAGGCTTTTTATCCCCGAAAGAGAAGGTGGAGGTGTATTATACCCAGAAACCACATTTCACCAGGTTCGCCTTTGATTTTACGTGCCACATAATAGGAGTTTACTAAAGTCTACCGGGCACATTTCTAGATGATGCGTTGCTAGTGGAAACATTCTAACAAAAAATCACAATTTCCGACGCGAAAATCAAATCCGGAACCTCAAAATCCTACGCAAAAAAGAAAGCCTTCTTATACCATGGGAAGCACAAAGTAGTCAGTACAGGATATTATAAATACATTAATGTTAATTACCATTATATCCTCTCTCACTACACCAAAGCATACTTTGCTGGCACATTCAGCAAAGACTCATGCACCGGGAACACAAACGTAACATCGTTGAACCGCCCCAAGTTTTTAATCTTTTAAGCAATCGCCTCAGCCGACGCGAACCACTTAGGGGAGGATTATTTCACTACATTTAACTTAACACCGGTATTTTATTCAAAGATTTTTGTGACGTAGGTGGGGAAGGTAATTTGTGCAGATGCACGTTCATTTCTACGTGGTTTTGTATAATGGAGGAATTTAAGGTGCTGAATAATAATCGGGCTCTTTCGTACTGATTGTTAGCTCACGTAAGTGTATAAAAGATGCAATGTCTAGCAGTAATTAGCTGTTTCCAACTACAAAAAAAAAACAACAACATTATTAATAACTGATTTTCAAAAAAGAACTTGCATTACTGCCAATGAGCTTTGGAATAAGAAATTGCATAATGTTCCAGTTTATATATTTTCTAGAAATGTTAACAAACTAAATATTAACTATTCAAAGATTATTTCTGATCTAGAAAAATCAGTTCTAACTCTTATCTATAATAGTCAAAATGTAGATACTGCACTAAAACTTCTCATCGATATTATTACAAAAGCAATAAATAACAACACTACACTTAAAACAGTAAAACATCGCGACAAAATTTTAAACCCTGGATCACGCCCGGCTTACTACGCTGTATTAGACATAGGAATAAATTACATCTTAAAACAAAGAAAAAGTAAACAACATAGAAACTAAATTAATATACATGCGATACATAAATTTTTGCAAAAACATTATCCACAAAGTTAAGTGTGCATATGAGAACATGGAATTAAAAAAGCTAGTAACAACTTAAAAAAGACCTGGAGCGTAATAAAAACTATAGCATCGTTAAATAAAAAGAAAGAGGAAAACGAGGCTCTTTTAGAAATATCTTCATGTCCGCAAGATTAAATTAATACCGTTAATAACTTCTTCTTGACTGTTCGTCAAAAACTTGCCGAAAATATTAAATCAAATAAGAGTACTCAAAACTAAAACCTACTACATCGACTCAAAAATTCATTCATCCTATTAGACACTGATAATATTAAAGTCTCGATCATATTGAATCTTAAAGATGACAGCGCCGTTGGTCAAAACGGTATCTGAAATAGATTATTAAAATCGGCACTTCATGTTCTTACCTCTGCTATTACATACATCTGCTATCTTGTTTTCAGTCAGGTATATTTGCTAAACATTTTAAAACAGTTCTCATCCATCCCATATTTAAATTAGGCAATAGAGACAGTGTCAATAACTATAGGCCAATATCAGTTCTTCCAGCAATGTTCAAAATACTTGAAAACTTTTGAACAAAAGATTAACAAATTATTTAGCCACTTCTAATCTTATTTCTAGCAATCAATATGGTTTTATAGCAGGTAAATCCACTGAAGGTGTTTTGAGAATACTAACCGAAAATATAGTAAAAAATATTAATAACAAGCAAAAAAGTGTCGGCGTTTTCTTGGATCTTGATAAAGCATTTAACAATGTCTCTATTCCTGCACTTCTTGAAAAAATGGAGAACATCGGAATAAGGAGTAAGCAATTCGACATTTTTAAGAGATACCTGAATGAAAGAACACAACGCGTAAAAATTGGCACTTAAATATAAGTGCCAATTTTATCCTGACCAATAGGTCAAGATGCTCACGTCTCTTACGGCGTTCCGCAAGGAAGTATACTTGGGCCTACTCTATTCTTGATATACATCAATAAACTATGCAATATAAAACTACAAAATGCTAAAATCGTAACATTTGCTGACGACACAGCAGTTGTTTTTCATGGCAAAAACTGGGATGAAGTAAGCAAATAACTAAAAATGGTCTAATATAAATAATGTACTGGCTCAATATAAACAAACATACAATTAACCTCATTAAAACTAAATATCTAACATTTTCCATTTTAAAACAGAGACTTCCAGACACCAAAAAAATAAAACTAAAGCGCACACGTGCCATAACAATAACAACAGCATCTGTCAATGTTTGATATTAGAAAGAGTCCAACATATCAAATATCTAGGAGTCTGGGTCGACTAAAATCTCAATTGACACATTAAGTCACTTACGAACAAAACAAGAAAAATCATACCTATTTTTAAAAAATTACGCCATATTGAAGACGAAAGTACATTAAAAGTCATCTTCTACGCTCAGTATCAAGCGATTTTAGGTTACTGCGTATCAGTTTGGTGGGCACCCATAAGTCAACTTTAATAAGACTTGAAAGAGCACAGAGGGCGGCACTTAAAGAACATCTAAACCTAGATTGTACTCAACTTCAAATCTATACCAAGAAATTGGAGTTCTAACTATACGTCAGCTGTTTATTTTACGTAACATAATTTATGCTCACACCCAGCTACCTAACAGGAATTCTGAAGCCACTAAAAAAAGAAGAAAGGACATAATGTTTAAAACCATATCCCATAATACAACTTTAGCTAAAAACACCCATATATTGCAGCTTCTTATATTTATAATAAAATTAACAAAAAAATTACACTAAATGAACTATCTCAATTGAAACTTAAAGATGTTGTAAAATCCTATCTAAGCGAACTAAGTTATTCTGAGACTGAAGATATATTATGTGCCCAGTAATAAATAAAATAAATAATAACTTCATAAATCAACATTATTCCTCACGCACATACACCCACACATACAGAAACTCGCGCGCCTGTAAACAAACACACACACACACACATTCACACACACACACACACACACACACACACACCACACACACACACATCACACACATACACACACCACACACACACACACACACACACACACACACACACACACACCACACACACACACACACACACACACACACACACACACACCACACACACACACACATTTTACACAATCCTGTACAAATCGATGTAATGCAACTTATGCCAAATACAAATGTAACTGTTACTTTAAGTGACAGTGTTCATGATTGTAAATCGAAATATGGTTATTCAAATAAACGTTTACATTATTATTTTTAAATTTTAATGGGTCACTTAACATTGACATGTTTAATTTTTTAAATGAGTCTCCGTGCAGATAGGTAGTTATAAAAAAGTATGCATTTATTATTGTTGTACATACAGTATGCAGAGAGCTGGATTGCGACACGCAGAAAATATTACTGTATCCACAAATATTTATTCCGGGTCTTCTCGTCTGTAAAGCGCCTTCAGGTAATATTTTAAGGTTATAATATGATACATTTCATGTTCATGCAGTTCATGATCAGACTGTTAGTTAAAATAACAGCATAATTATAATAGCAACATTTTTAATTAGAAATAGTTGTTCAGAAATTGCCGTATATAAATAAGATAAATTCAATATTTTGTCTTACATATAATATGATTAAAAATATCAAGGCAGAAATTTCTAATGTAATTATCATTAGAAAATAAAGAAATCAAATGTTGTATTCAAATAGTACATTTCCACCCTTTACCTATAACTCGTACAGATAACATAAATTGAAGCAAATATACTCGGCGGTCGCAATATCGGTCGCTCAAAAAACTCAGCGATGGCCAAAAGCACCAACTTAAATGAACTCGAAGAACAATTCAGAGATCAGTGGTTGGATTATCTGCCTCCGCCTTGACTTAATTAAACATGAAATTCAATTAATAGAGGACGCAGCGAGTTATCGCGTAAGGAATAAAGGGATCCCTTCCTCCTAATTAAAATGTATTGCCTTATTTAACTCATTTTCCACTTACAATGACATCGCGCGACCGACTCGAACTTTTTAATCTGGCCTGCGTCTTCCTTCGCCTTAAGTAATACCACCTACTCACCGAAAAAGTTGTCCTAAGTCTCGTGTGTTAAAGTTGAAATTCTAATGTACCATGGCTCATGAAGAAAATTCCGTGTAGCCAGGTCTCTGCGCTCGCGGGCGTCGGTATCGTTCGGAGTCACAAAGAGGTATTTGCGGCGGACTTAAGGCTGAACATTAGTTTTTAAGGGTCTTATTTTGTTGTGTGCTATTAAAGCGGCACAGAGTCTTTGATAGAATTAGCCGAGCCAATAAAATTAATCGGTTCCCCCTTAGAAACAAAAGCGGGCAACGAAACGATGAATATTTTGCTCAGTATATAAGCTTTGTGGATTTTATAGAGTAAATAAAAAGATTGAACTCAGAAATCCAATTACGGTGCTTCTCCTTTATTAGTTTGATAAAGTTTTTGAAGAAATGCTACTGGAATATGAAAATTTTTGAACTGAAATTGGAATTTGACTGGCGTAGTGGAATTATAGACACAGATGTACTGAGCAGCTAGACTGAAGTAGTACGAATTAAAATAATTCTAAATTTTTATGTAACAATGAACAGACGAGATAGAATTGTATAAACTAGCGGTCGCCTAGTAAACAAAATTCAACCATAATTGATATATATGATATTTTAAGTTTGATCGTTATTAAGGTTTTATTGTCTATGACTTTACCCTTATAATTACATTTTATTTAGATTTCGTTAAGGCAAGGCTATACAGGTTAATTTATCTATCTTTTTCAAACAAATTATTATTTACTTAGGTAACTATACTCTTACATTGATAATATTTTTAAGCTTGTTACTTTGTTTTCTTTTTTCTTTATTACATATAAATAAGGTATATATATGTAACCATAGTTACGAAGAATTGTACGACGTCAGATGAAAGATGCCGAAATACTACGAACGCAATTCGACTGCGTGTGTCAAATGTATGGTTGTGTGCGTGTAGTGTTTTTTGATTAATTTAATGTATATCTAATGCATATTTAATAAAAATATTAGGATTGCCCACTCCTTCTCTATAAACTTTAACTGTGCCAAATTTAATACTCCTCCGACCGCGCAATTTTTGTAAAAAGGGGTACAAAGTTTTTGCTTCACGTATTAATATATATTATGTAGATACATGGGTGTGGAGGAATATAAATTAAGTGTATGTAGTAAAATTACTACATACCTTTTTTGCTCCAGTTTTGACCGTCTAATATGTGCCTATTTCTGGACTCAAAAATTAGGTTTGTTTTTTAAATGTTTAGTATAATAATAACATTTTCTGCTAGCGAGGGAAGATTTCTCAATATTTTATTGTTTTTAATGGTTGAAAGACTAATGGGTGCATGATATCCCTTGACTAACATATCTTCTTTGAGTATTGCTTTTGCAATACTAAGAAAATACAACCTAACCTCTACTTACCGTAATTTAAGATTACGGACGGTTCCTCTGCTCTTAATAGATCTCTTAATAGAGCTCATTTTATCCGCTAAAGAAAACAATGTGATAAACCCTGCATGTACGAGAGTTGTCCACGTGTTTTCTAAGATATATGAAGTCCGCCAATCTGCACTGGACAAGCGTAGCAGACTATGAAATGGCAATGAATTACTCGGTCAGCAGTGAAACAGTCAAACAAGGCTAATATTGAGTTTTCAATAAAAACTGTTATGTTATAGGTAATTATTTTCTAAAATAAATATCTGCGAAAATAAATAATAAAAGTATGAAAACATAAATATAAAAATACAGACAACGATAAGAATTGAAATACAAAACTGAATGCTGTTTTCTTTTGGATGATATTCCTTCTATCTTACGATGGCGGAAGTAGCTACACAATAAAAATGTTCATAATTTTCTTATAAGTGCTCTACGCCGCTATTTCAACACTACAACCTAAACTCCTGCTGTGAGAGTATGTCTTTGGAAAACGGACTACACGGAGTAATTTTATTCTTTATACTTTTTAGTATATATATATAGCTGCGTGTATGTATAGCTTGAAATCTTGTTAAGATTCAAGGGTTAATAGTTGACATGGATTGTCCAGAAATTGAAACGTTTGATAACTGGTATGCCGTTTTTATAGCTTTTCAAATTTGTACAAAACCTAATTTGTAACCGTGCTAAGGTTGCTTCATCTAGTCTCAAAACCTAGTCGAAGCGTAACATCTTCTACCTGAAGGTTATGAATTTATGATATACTAGTTTTCACCCGCGGCTTCGCTCGCGTAAATGTAGGTTAGGTTAGATTAGGTTTGCAACAGTTATTTTTTCTGGATGAAAAGTACCCTATGTCCTATTCTGTACTGTCTGTCTGTCCTATTCCCTGACAACGTGTATGCAAAATTTCATGTTGATCGGTTGAGTAGTTAAGGCGTGAAAGCGTAACAAACAAACAAACTCATTTTCGCATTTATCATATTAGTTAGGATTAGGATTAGGATTTACTTCATCATATCAGATATTTAAATATTTTACGCACATGTGATTTCTAGACTATGGTTTAAATAACACAAAGTCATGGCTAAGAACGTTTACTATATGCTATACTTACCCTTATGTTTTCCCTTCGCAATCATGTAGGCCTCGGTCTAGGTACTTAAGTACGAAATACTTAAAAAAATAACATAAGTTGCGTCATACAACCTAACATAATAGAGGTCGTACCAATAGTCACTCTGAAAGAGAACTAAATAGCCCGTGCCGACCTCCTGGCTACTCTTGAGAGCTTACCCTTGGCCACATCACCACCAGCATAACTTGACCCTTAATATTTCATACAAGCCCTTTAATAAACTTGCGGAATGTTGAACAGGAGCGGGGGCGGGTGGATCAAGTTATGGTGGTAGATGCGACGACAATTATAAATAAGTAGGTTGGAGCAATAACGGGCGGCGACGTGCATTATATCAAGCAAACTGCCTGCGATGCACCGCCACCTAAGAGACACTTCATATAGACTAGCTAGTGTGCAGACGCGATATTTATAATAATTTAATTATTAGGGGTAAGTAAATAGCACAAGAGAATACTCAACTGAATGTAGCCATTCTGTTTAATCTTTTATTAGATTATTATCAAAGAACACATAGTACACTATAAAAATCTTATCACACAGGTCTTTTGATGACTGATATGCAAATAATCAGTATCGGAGCAAGACCTATACATAAATAAATTGGGGCAGTCTTTGGGGACTGTCGATAGAAGTGAAAACTTTAATCCTTGGTCATAAAAACTCCTTAATACAAATAATAAAAACTAAAAGTGGCGGTACGGATTCCTGATACTCTTTTAGCGGTTATTAAGGTAGTCAAAATTTCGTTATTTTTTGCGTAGGACGCACCATTTCTGAGATATTGTTAATATTCTAAAATAATTCAAAAATGGAAGACGTGGAAGCGTAATGATGACGCGAGTTCTATGATTTTTGTTTATTTTTTTTTATTTTTTTTCTTTAAGGATCTCCAACAAAGGCTGTACACATCTTATTCACAAAAGAAAAACAATTCAAGACGTTTTTGGTCTGTGTACTCCTTCAATTACAGGAGACCACATCATGCGTTAAATACAGCGTCTAAATGTGAAAGTATATTATAAAAATGCCTAATTTAAAAAATAATAAGATAAACATACAAGTACATGCATCAAAAAAAGGATAAAATAAAGTTACAATTATAATTTTAGGTTTAAAAAGAAATCAAATTTAAATAGATACATACTCACATGCGAAACAATATTTAAAAAAGAGAATAACAAAAAACCACAGGCTATTAAAAGCACAAAACATTTAAGACTCAAATATTAACATAGCATGTCTTCTATACATTCGTAAGGTATCGCTAATGTCTGCTACACTCGTTTTAGTAAGCATATTGTGTTGCCTACAAAGTCTTGGCATAGCAGCGTAGTAACCCAGGTTTGTTCTAGAATAGGGTACACTGAATAAATTATATGTGTTGCTTCTGGGGATACGAGTTGGGATATTAATAGTTAATGAACTCAATAAATCGCAACAATCAACATTGCCATTACACAGTTTATGAAAAAAAATTGCATCTGTTATCTTTCTGCGGCTTGATAGTGCATTCATATGATAATGTTTTAGCCTTTCCGCATAACTGTAAGACTCTTTAGCTATGTGATCGCTGTAACAAAGATGATAGAGGAAGCGTTTTTGGACGCTCTCTAAGTGCTTGCTATAAATATCATAGTGTGGATTCCAAATGACAGAATTGTATTCAAGAATTGGTCTAACTAAGACATTAAATAGTTTGATTTTGGTTGAAGATTTTTTAAACTCCTTAGTATTGCGCAGTATGAAACCAAGTGTTTTAAATCCCTTTGATGTGATATTTAAAATGTGAGCATCAAATTTCAACTGAGTGTCTATCAATATCCCTAGGTCCCGAATTTTATTCACATTATTGATTTCGATCCCGCCAAAGTAATATTTATTTAGGTGTGTAATCTTTTTACGGGTAAAGTGAATATGGTGACATTTTTTAATATTTAATTGCATATCATTTGTTTGACACCAGTAAAACAGTCTTTCCAAATCGGCTTGTAGCTTTACTGCATCTAAGGAATTGTGTATTGGCATAGTTAATTTAAGGTCATCTGCGAAAAGATAAAATTTTGAATGATGGAAACAATTACATATGTCATTTATAAAGACATTAAAGAGCACAGGGCCTAATTGGGAGCCTTGTGGCACCCCAGATGTCGCTTCATATGTGTTAGATAGGTATCCGTTGATCGCAAACCTCGAACCTCTATTTTTTAAATAAGATTCAAACCATTCAAGAAGTCTGCCACAAATACCAACTTGATACAATTTATTTATTAGCAGGTCGTGATTGACTTTATCAAACGCTTTTCTAAAGTCTGTATATATTGCGTCAACTGGAATGCTTTTGTCAAGATGTTCAGCTATTGTAGATGTGTAAAACATTAAATTGGTTGTCGTAGATCTGAGCTTAATAAATCCGTGTTGATTATTGTTAATGTGTTGTTTTAAATGCCTGGTCATGCGTTCAGTTACAAGTTTTTCTAATATTTTTCCGAAGGTTATTAATATTGATATAGGTCGGTAATTGACAACAAAGTGTTTCTCTTCTGATTTATGAATTGGGACAATAATTGCTTCTTTCCAGAGATCCGGATAGGTGCCCTCTGATAAAGATTTATTAAATATTAAGGTGAGAGGAGGGATAAGTGTTTTCGCGCATCGTTTAACAAAAATTGGTGGAATGCCGTCTATACCAGCTCCTTTGCCCTCATGTATTTGTTTTAGTGCGCGATAGATGTCAGTATCACTAAACACTAATAAACGTAGGTTAGATGAGTGAGTAATAGATTCAACAGTGTTGCTATTTAGGTTTAGTGCCAAAGGAGCATTGAATGTCTGAGAAAAATTCTCAGCAAATAAGTTACAAATTTCCTGTCCATTAGATGCAGTTTTATTATTATATAGCATTTTAGCTGGATACGCACCACCTCCTTTTTTTTCTTTTTAATGTATGACCAAAACGTTTTAGGATTTTTAGTAATTTCGTTTTCAATATTACTGAGATATTTGTTGTAACATATTGTTTGAAGTTCGTTACATCTAGTGCGTAGACTTTTAAATGTTAGAACATCTAGGGGATTCTTATATTTTCTAATTTTGACGTGATATTTGTATTTTTGTTTAAGCAAACATTTTAATTAACGAGAGTACCAGGGCGGATATTTGGTATTGGATATATTTTTTAAGGGTATTGATGTGACGATAATATTATTCAACCTTTCGTAGAATAGACTCACCATGTCGTTTACCGAAAGACAATTTTGAAATTCCTCTTCCCAGACGATAGATGTCAGACATTTTGATATAATGTCGTAATTAGCTTTAAAAAAAGTTAGGTTTAAGGACTGAGTTTGTCTTTAGATTTGAGTCAGCTAGAACGGGTAGATAAAACTCTAACGGAGGATGTAAAAGATCTTCTGACGACAAACTGGTATTACTACGCTGGACATCATTGACAGCTATGTTACTCAATATTAAGTCAAGGGATTTATGTTTATTATTTAAGATATTATTGAACTGGGTGAGATTATTCAAAGTTATAAAATCGATGAAGTTAGTATTAACTTGCGAGTTAGCATATTTAGGTTGTAATGTGTCGTCTTTAGTTGACCAACAGATACTATGGAGGTTGAAATCACCTATTATTAAAGTACTTGTACAGTTATTAATGCTCCTTTGAGCGCCTTCGAGGTAATGATCTAGTGTTTCATGTTGTAATGGTGGCGGTAAGTAAACAGCGCCTAGGTGTAACTTCGTGGTAGTGCGCTTTAAGGATTTTATATCAATACTTATCCAAAGATCTTCGATTTCACTCTCAAACTGTGATAGTCTACAGGATACAAGATGATTCGCCACAGCAATTAAGACTCCGCCACCATCTTTACGAGTACTATATTTGGTGGATTCCCTGTCTCGTCTATAAACTACGTATCTACTATCAAACAATTCTGAATCGTATACACCACTGTTAAGCCAAGTCTCTGTAAGCACCACTATATCATAATTTTGAAGCAACATGTTATTATAAAATACATTAGTCTTGGTCTTCAAGCCTCTAACATTTTGGTAGTATATGTGAAGTGATTGATTGAATGTTAACAGGTATTGTCAAAGATATCAAATTAATAAAGTGAAACTATATAAATGTTACAATTACTATGTAATTATGCTAAAGATTTTAAGGTATCTAAACTATTTACCACGACGCTATCAGAGGCGTCGGTTTTTTTTATAATAATCCTACCGTTACGGACCCATACAAATTTGAAACCCAGTTCTTTGCCACGAGCTCTTGCGGCCGCATGGAGCGCTTTGTTGTCACCAGAAAGATGTTCTACAACGTAAATGGGCTTAGGTTTATCTGTAGCAATACCAATATGACTTGTATTCAATTTTTCCTCAGGGTTGCTTCTGTTGAACTTTATGACAGCTGCCAGGAAAGTGTCACGGAGTCGCGGTCTGATAAATTTGACAAGAATCGAACGAGGTCTTTCAGTTTAGTGGTCTTTCTTGGCTATTCTTGTACAGTGCAAAATGTCATTTTCCGAAATATTGCAATTAATAACCTTACCAAGTTGTAATATGGTAGGAATCAAATTCTCTGACCTATTTTCTGGTACACATTGCAACTCGATGTTGCTCGATCTAGCGTGCTGTTCTAACAAATTTATTCGGTTCGTAAGCTGTTTGACAAAATCCTGTAGCGTGCAATTGACTTTTTCTAGGTGGTGTATTTTGGCAGTATTTTGTTCTTGAGTAACTTTCATGTCTTCGTATTGTGAGTTGTAAAATTCCAGTGAATTTTTGAATTCCGTAATAACATTGTTGATTTGCTTAAATTGTTCAGCCACGTGATTCTTCAGGGCACCTTCTATTTCCTGCTTAATAATTTCCCGTAAAGCGCCTTTAGTCATCTCCACAATACTAGAATCTTCAAATTGATCTGGTTTCTCTCTTTGTGTAGCCCGCGTAGTAATGTTAATGTCCGTTGGAGAAGGTGAACGGCGGTTGTTCACCCAAGAAGTGCTCAACGCGCCTAAAGAAGTCTTTATTTCAATAATATTGTTAACTGGATACACTCACAAATGTTTTAGAGCATATCTTAAATATATGTACAAAGAACGCGTATATTAAGTACAACATTTGTAATTAATAATACCTAGTTTATTTTAAATGCAAATGCAGCTACATATCTTAATAAAGCTTTCATAATATTAAGCTTTGTAAAACAGAGTAGGACACTAATCCGATTTGCATGTAGTATCAAATATAGAGCTAAACAAAATACGCATTAAGGTAAAAACGACGACTCTAGAAACTAAAGCTAATAAACGTTGTATCGCATCTGCATTAATAACGCACTGGTGATCTTTGCAGCGCGCGTTGGAGCGCTCATAGGCCATTCATAACCGACGGCGCATCCCGTACACCAGACGTTTTTATTTGCGACGACGACACTAACATAAAAACAACACTCAAATATCAAATAAACATCGCTTTAAAGCGCACTTTTGTAGCTTAAGCCCGTATTAGGTAGTTAAATTTACATTTTACATTTGATATTTTCAGCCGTGAAAGTTATTTCTTGTTTGTTTGTGCAGCAGATTTATTGTCCCGATCCCGTCGGGCTCTTCCAACGACATCTCTTTGTTGCGAATCGTTTACGTGTATTTATGGGGTAATTTAAGCGATCCGAAATACAACGATACTTTAGTGCGATTTACTAAAATACAATGCAGTGATTATAAAAGGATTTATTGTTGTATTTATGTGGTGTAACATTGTTGTACCTTGCCAAAACTTATGTCTTTGCTGTTTTATGGGCTTCGAGTGCAGGAAGGTGAATTTTGGGGAATTGGCTTCTAGCGACCCAATTTCCGTTGTTGGCTCTTGGAAATTGCAATTTTCTTGTCCACAGCTCTGTATAAGTTTAGCCTAACGGTTTAAGATTCTTTGGTGAGTGATATTTATTTTTGTGTCATATTTTACGTAACTATCGTTAGAATGACTGGACTAATGGAGAAAATCGATCAATTAATCACGCCGTTCGTAATCAAATTCTGGACATAACCCCTAAACAAATCCCCGTCCAACACTCGCCCTTCCACCTTACATATTATTTAGACTATCTCTGACACCTTTGAGCCGCACATTCACCTTAAAGCTAGCATTAAAATAATATGCGTGACCAAATGCGAATAATTTCAATCAATACCTAACGTTTATAAACGCACATGTTATTAAATCCCTCGATGCCACACAGACAATCCGAGCATATGCTACTGCATACATATAAAAGTACACCTCTACATAATAAGTATATCTACTAGACAATCCAACTACAGTAAATTGTATTTTAATGCACTTGTATCCTAGCGGTAACAAGTAGAACGTTCGCCACTAAACCTACAATGTAAGATTTGCCTAACAAAATTCCATGAAACATCTCCGCAGCGGAATATAAAACGGTTGTAAACAGAGTGCGTTTGCAATTCAATTGTTACCTGCCACGTCTGTCTCGGAACGAGATATGCTGGCGAATAAAAATATAGTCTGCAGTGGGGTTTAAAAAGTAACCTATTTATGTCAATGCTAGCTAGCTGTTACTCGGTGATTTTCTGGTGTTTATAAAGTAGCTTAGGTATCTTCTGAGTTCAAAGTGTATCGACTACAAAGCAATCAAAATTGATTGAACAGCAGTGCAAAATTTTAAAACCAGGCAATGTTACTTAAGCTGTTATATTCTGTTTTTGAAGTGAAAACTTATTTAGCGACGTTGTGCACTTTTTCTGATGGGTAAAAAATGTTAAACTCGCGTCAGTACACGTGACCTGATCGAAAATTCGTAAGATGGAGGGAGAATGGTCATGTTTGTGTACGACAGCGCAATAAATGAATATGGTATTTTACCACATAAATGATAGTACTTTTATACTGATAATTAATTAAAGCAATTCATGCAAAACTATTCCCTAACCATTCCAAAATATCAAAAATGCACAACGTTAATATTCAAGTTTTCACTTCTGCCGGCACTCCCGGAGTGCAACCCGTTGTTTTTTTTTCATACAGTTAAACTGTTGAGTCGCAGAAATAGGCTTTTAGTCATTTCAAGACTTAAAAGATAGCAATCAAATATGCTGCCTGCAAGTGAGTGGCGGAGTCTATGTACACTGGTAACGCCAGCAGTACCACTAGCATCTTGTTAACCCTTTGCTGTGCTTTACCATTTCCTACAGACTCACGCCTTATCTGTGCTCACTATAGCAAGAAATGCCGTAGCCATCAACGGCGATGTAACAACCAACAAGCGCTGCAACAAATGTTTACAATAGGTGTTGTGCCCAATGATGATGATGGTTCAATAAGATACTTTAAAAGAGGTCCGTGTAATGAACTGGCAAAGACAACATAAGCCGCTACTCCCTCCCGAACTTTAATCTCTTTTTCTTTTCGTGTGGTTAGTGGTCAACCTGTTATCAAGAGTTGTTCAAGCCGCCCGTAGGCCTCTGACATGGCTTAACGACTGCTATCAATTTGACAACAACCGGGACCGACTTTTTACGTGCCCTCCGAAGCACGGAGAAGCTCAGATGAAATATCACTAAGCGGTCACCCATCTATAGACTGGCCGCACCCAACGTTGCTTAACCTCGCTAATCGCTTACCGATCAGTGAGTGCAACTGGCTATGAGCCGAACTTTAATGCGTTATATCTTAGGATATTTTTATGATTTGTTAAAAACAAAAAAAATATGTCCTATATTTCTTGCTAATCTAAAAGATGGACTAATTAATTATAATCACTTATTTTTAATCCCGTCATCATGCATATTATGTATTATCATACATTCCATTTTTTAAATATACTTCATAAAACATAGGTTCTAATAGACGAAAAATAAGTCCTAAATATTCAGAGTTTTAAAGGACAACATTAGGGCGAGTGGTTGTGAGTGAGCTCTAAATGAACCGATTTGTATTCAGCTTCTATATGTTAATATGTTTTATCATCGCTATATTATTCATGGCAGACGCTACTTTTATTTTCTAGAGGTATTTTAATATACGATGTTTACCTAAGTTATTAAAATAGTAGTAGAAGCGCGCGACTTCTTCAGACTGAAGATAATATTATTTTCTCTAAAATAATATAATAGGTAAACTAAAAGAGGTTTTCTCATAGTTGATCCTAAAAGCTTGCATATGTACGACGTAGAAGATAGCTTGCTTGTACATAACTCATAGGTCTCGCTGTTGCCAATTATTTGGTGTCGAAACAATGTTTCTGTGTTGCGCCCGGTAAATAGTTCTAAGGCACATGTTCTTATTTCTCTCATTAATTTCTTTCATCCCATGTTTAAGTCTTTGCTCGTTGGTCGACCACGCGTAAGTGATACGCCTGGTAAGCCATCATAGGCTGCAATAACTGCTTATCATTAGGCGAGCCGTGTAATGGAATCGTGTAATAATATAATAATAATAATAATCGTTTATTTCAGGTATAACATATAGAATTTAACTTACTTGCTAACAAAATCAAATTAAATTGGATGAAATTGATAATTTGGATAATAAAATTATTAATGTCCATGATAGAAAAATATTGCATAGATACTTCATTTATAATATTATTCGATGTTTGAAATATACACATTTTACAAATATGAGAGAGACAGAAGACTTTTTATTTACTATACTTTAAATAGTTCAACATTGACAGACTCATGATATCACAGATTTTACCTAATACGTATCGACCTACGGGCCTACACATACGCGATACGTATTTTGGAATATAGCTTTGATATTTACCAATTTACATAGACAAACTATGTGTCTTTTATATGTACGTGTTTTAGATATAATCTTTATGATATATTTGTTTAGGGATTAAGGTGACATAGACACATACATAAGGGTTATGAGAAAATATTAAAATATACTTGATTGAAACAAAATGTAATACATGTTTACTGATAAGCAACTGCATCCAAAAAGTAAGAATTGTATCTGTTTCAGTTATAATCTTTACGATATACTAGATTTTACCCGCGACCTCGCTCGCGTAAATGTATGTTACGTCAATTTTCATTGCTCGGGAACGATATTTTTCTGGATGGAACATAGCGTACTTATGTCCTTTTCTGGACCCCTGACAACGTGTATGCGAAATTGCATGATGATCGAGTAGTCGAAACATGAAAGCGTAACAAACAAACAAACTCACATTTGCATTTATTATATTAGTTCGGAAGTTAGGATTGGGATTTGTTAAATCTGTCCATTTTTTGAATACCAGACTTAACTGAAAATTGTCTCTGGTCGGTGTGCCGTTGCAACTTAGTAGGCTATTTAACGAGCAATATGACAAAGATAACAATCATAAGTGTTGATATTAGTACAAACTTTTATGATGCTTAATGAGAAATAACCATATCAAAAAAGCAAGAAAATGTCATAAATTTCGTCTCGAGATCTTAATCCCTTAAACTTTAAGGAATTACCAACAATACTAAAAAAGGGCGTCCATCCACGAACCGTGAAAAACTCGCCGCAAGACAATACAAGAGATTAAAAGTGAAAGATGATACGTCATCGTAGCGTCGACAAACAAAACAGGCCTAATTGCTTTTTCTTTTATTGTCGCCGCATGAATTATTGTCGCGGCCTTTGTCGCCGATATCGCTTCTTGAAAAATCGTCACCACCCTTGTTGTGCTAATCTTTTCGCCAAAGGATTAGTGGTGAAAAATTCGCGCTCGCAAACAAAATAAAAATAGACGATAAAATAGATTGAAATATTGTCTGACACTTTTACAAAGGTACCTACTAAGATTTTAATAAGAAAAGATTGATGTTAATTTATGTAATTTACTAAGTATATTACAAAGTATTTAAATCGTTAATTATCGTTCGCTTTAACGGTGAAAGAAAACATCGTGAGAAAACCTGAGAGCTCTCCATAATGTACTCGAAGACATGTAAAGTCTGCCAAAACTTTCTGGGCCATTGCGTTGGACTATGGGTACCTTCTTACTTTGAGAAGAAACCGGTGCTCAGCAGTGGAACAATTCAATACAGAGCCAATATGGAGTATCGTGAAATGGCCCACCATAAAAGTGACGAGCTATTAGGGCAAGAAACGAGTAAATTCTAGTGCAAGTGGATTTAATAGAATATATCTTGCCTGATTTGCGCAAACACAAGTGGGCTCACTCTTATAGTCCAATGGGATTTCAATGTGAGATGACCAGAGAGAGGTTAAGCGTAGGAGCAGTGGTTTATCTACTTTCCGAGGCACGGGGTTGATATACTACCATCATCCCGACTCAAGGACAAACTTTATATCACTTTTTGTTATTCAGGAAACATACCGAGACTTTACTATCGCATTCACTGTTCTGATAAATACTAACGCAGTTTTAAAAGTATTCGTTATGTTCACCTCATTAACCTTAAAACACGTAAACACAAATATAGTAGACAAGTTTACTGAAATAGTTATAAGACTTATAATGATAGTATACGGTAGAGTTGTAACCGGAAGTAGAGCGGAGGGGGGTGTATCCTGCGTGTGCCGGAAACGCGTTACGGTACCCAAGCGGGACGCTTCGGACTCTAGCTAACGTCTTGACATAGAGCTATAAACGTGTAGAGGTTGTAGAGTTGATGAGGCTCATGGTTTATTTATTTGTAGATTATAAAGCTATGGTTTCCTAGCTCCGACGGAATAAGGGATAGTCATTTACATGTTGGAAACGTTTTAATTGACGTGTCTCAATAAAAAGTCTTAAAACACCTCGAACCGGCAACTGAAACTTACTTTGCTTACACCAATATATCTATTAAGGCTGTGCATATTGAAACCAAGGTTAAAATACAACCAGACATAATTATATTGGATTTATTGCTATTATATTTTATTTATTTATTAAGTTTTACCAACAATATTATTTACATTAGATCTTAGGAGTAATACATTTGTTATAATCTGTTAACAATGTAACAATTACTTAAAGATACACCGCATAATAATATTTAATACAAGAATAATTACCTAATTATAAATGCAAGAATCGCATTGGAATAAGCAGTGAAAATCAAAATCAAAATCAAAAATAAATTTATTCAAGTTAGGTTACAAGGTAACACTTATGAATGTCAAAGTTACACTAAATTTTTTCTGTGAATTTACATTTACTGCCACGTTCAGCAAAGCAAGGGTGTAGGGCTCATGAAAAGAACGGGCAAGAAACTCATGGCCACTCTTTTTAATCGCCAAGTTTACAATAAAATTCTGTTTACAAATCATAACAGTAAGGTGCTGCAACCATTTCTCCATGAATTACTACTGAACATACTCAAGCATTTAATAAAGTTTGATGGTAGCCTCTAAAGCAGCAGTATGGTAAACAGGACTTAGCTACTTAATATCATGTATTATAATTTTGAAAAACTTAAATTAATCGAATGTTTGCGGTATTTAACTAAAGAATTTATGGATAAATGCTTGCACTAACTGTATTCTATTATCAAAAGTTAAGATATTTTTTATACATCAGAGGTGGCTCACAAACGCAAAGCCGATGTTGATAAACATTTGGTGCACCTATGATCGCATGCAATACGAAAAAATAAATTATATTCCTATGGTATGAAATGAAAGGAATAACATAGGTAGGTATTTGAGCCTCCAGAACTCTCACTTATCCAGCGTAAAGCCATAGGTAATAGTGTTATCACACTTATGCGGGTTTCCTGTAAAAGTATAGTACTTTCTTAAGCGAGCCGTTTTGTTTGTGACGTCACGACGTGCTCGACCACTACCAAACCTGTCTACTCTAAGACTTTATACAGACACAAGCGAAGCCCAAAACTTACCCACCTTCACTATAAATATCACTTAACTACAGTTAACAGTCGATCGCGACTCGCTTACCGCCGCCGGTAACGACTCAACTTAAGCACAAGTTAGACAATAACGGGCGAGATTAGACCCGCTACACGCGAGGTGAACAATGCGACGCAATTGAATATTACGACTGTGAGGATATATGTATAGTTGAGAAGCTACTAGTATAATAACTATTGCGTACGTCAATTGGTAGGTGAGGTTACCAGCTGAATCTAAAACGCGGCAACATTCCATGTAAAATGTTTATACCTATGTTTCACAAATAAATTGATTTGATTTGATTTGATTCCTTATGTTGCCGCGTTTTAAATTCTGATTCGTGGGTGACCATCTATGAGAGTACTTTCTATAGTAAATTAGGTTATGCTATGGTATCGCAGTAATTTTATAAGTGACCACCCAATTAAGTTTTGAACTTAATTGGGTGGTCACTTATACAATTACACACCTCTTGATGAAGGGAAAATTAAAGCGTCAATAAGAAAGCCATCAGATATTTTATTTATTCATAAAGATCACGCTTTTGATTGATATAATAATAACAATTCTTTATTTGTAACAGCAATTTGATTACAAACATTATACAGCCCTGATTCCCAAACTAGCGTGAGCTGTATGTTGGGAGTCAGTTCCTTCCCAAAGACAATTTAAATCTAAATAGTTACAAGCTGATTAGTAGATACAATTTATTTTTCTTTTAGTAAGATATAATTGATGGAATTACATCTTCTTAGTTCTGTGTATCAATAAAGTTGTTGGTACTCTTGTAAGAGCGCCAATACACAGCTTGATTCTCTCTTAAGCCTGAGATTTCCCATATACTCCAGTATATACAATATCTCAGACTTAAGCGCTGTTCCAACAGCACTACTGAGGAAATACTTTCACTTCCTTCTACCAAACAATCTTAGTTGTGCTCTTGCGAAGAATAGGAATTTCCAAGTCCTTAAGAAAGTACTGTACTTGCTAGGATTGCTAGTTGCCTTGCTAGTTAAAACTTAGGAGCTGCAAACATTCATAGGCTACGGCAACTACTTGTCATCAGGCGGGCCTAATAAATAGCAACAACGGCTAAAGACATTTATTTTCTTAAAAGATTTATAATCACTCACTGAGAAAATACAATAAAGAATAACACATGTAATTACTAAAATTTACAGGCCGATCATCGTATTTTTAGTAATAAAAAATATGTTAGTATTCTGTATATTAGAAAAGTGTTCATTTTAGCGCGACCGCGCATCAGGACTCAGGTAAACGTTTGCTTGTACAATACAGCTCATGTTTATTAAGGCCTATGACATTTTTTTAAGGCCACACTTAGTTAGAAGACCAGGATGATAATAACGCGACGTCCTTTTAATATATTGTCATACAAAATATATGCCAATAACGCACTACCAAACATACAGAGAAGAAGGCGCGGGCTCGTCGATTCGTGTCCAGTTTTATGGAGCGCGACATTCTAGACTTACAACGCTTCCAAATGACCTGTATACAAGGCTAAAAGTATTTTGTTTTAGGCGCAGGCTACCGATAAATGTACTTAGACTAGGAGGTAGAACAAGCAAGCATGTTTAGTCCTTATTTAAAGTTTTACAAGCATACATAAACATAAACCTGTTTTTAGAAGTACTTGCTGCGACCCCAACGTAGTAGTATTGCTTTGATTCTCGTTGCCTTTTAATTCACAGCCAACGAATAAGGATACCTTAGCCTTAGATATAAGCCCAACAACACTAATTTCATTGGTAGCATCTAACTTCCTTTTACAAGAATTAAAATTTTGCAGTTAATCCTAACTTATATTATAAATGCGAATGTGAGATTGTTTTTTACGCTTTCATGCCTTAACTAGTTGACCGATTATCATGACATTTCGAGTATACCTTGTCAGAGGTACAGAAAAGGACATAGGCCACCATTTATTAAAATAAGTACTGTTTCCTAGGGATAGAAATTTATTGACAAAGCTACCTTAACGCGAGCAAAGCCGCCGGTAAAATTTAGTCTTTATATAAAAGTTCAACTTCCGTACGTTACGAAACTCGAAAAATAGTCGATCTACATACTTATAGAATTTTGCATATTGACTTGATTTCTTTCTATTACTATATTATATACTTTTTATAAAGTAACGTAGTGTAGGACGCCCTCTGACCAGGTGGGATGACGATCTGCGAAAGACTGCAGGCAGATGCTGGATGCGGCAAGCTGAAGACAGGGCGCTATGGCGCTCTTTGGGGGAGGGCTATGTCCAGCAGTGGACTATTATAGCCTGATGATGATGATGATGATGATGATACTTTTTATTCTGAATTGTATTACAGGACGAAAAATTAAATGTCAGACTGAACTATAAGGAAGCATAGCCCGATTCAGCTTTTTTATAAAATGATTTGTCTTTGTTCCACCTCAACATAAATATAATGCGTACGATGTCTACAATAAATACATAAACAATAAAAAGCTACCCCACAAGTGGTTCATCATTATGACTCGTAGTTTTCACCCCTGCCTTGTTCACTTTCTAACGAATTTATTACCCCCCTTGGTCCCTGTCTACAGCGCAATTGATATACTGATGCAAAAAAAAAATTCCTTATGATATTTTCTGCAAGGCAAATCGGTGTTATATTTGGAGATTCTTGAATAATAAAGGTATTTGCACATGATGCTGTTCGGGCTATATGAATGCTTGCTTGTTTTGTAAAGGTGTTTGTACATGATATAATTAAAACTCAAGGATCGTGCGCAAATGCTCACAAGGGATCTATAATAGGACAGAGTGTGCTAAATTGTTTAATTCATAACGTATGGAAAGCTTTCATAAGTTTCATAAAACTATTATTAGGTAAATATGTATGGCGAAGTAGTACCTAGTACTTCGGTTATCGGTCAAGCGGTTATTAGGTTTTGCTGTCAAAATATTCTCAGTAACAAGAGCAGCTCGAGTCTAAAACTAAGTTCGGTAAACGCCCTAAACGGCAATAGGCTGGCCCTGTATTGCATAGGTTCTAAAACCATACCCGGTAAAAAGTGAGACTATGTATGTTTTACTTTAGTCCTTTAGAAAATAAAACTTATAGCAATCTAGCTCAGAAAATATGAAGAACTACAAAGCGTTCACATTACATATTACATACATTTCGTACTGGCCGTTTTAATTGCCGCTAGCAAGTATTTTTCTAATATATGCTTCAGTAGGTAACACGGTTACCGCCTTCATAGCAAGCTTGTTTATAGTTCTAATGACAATAATTCACTAATAAGTAATTGTTATTTTTAAGCCATTATTTATCCAGGAACAGTCAAACATCCTGACTACTATCAATTTAATATCTAATGGATATATGAATCAACAAATCTAACAAATCTACTATCAATCTAATGGATATATGAATCAACAAAAAACATATTCACTCTAAATATATACGTCAGTTCCTGAAATGTATCTCATATTCAATTAAGACGCAACTAAAGTAATGTACTGAACTGTCCTTTAAAACCAAAGTCATGTAGGAATCCCTTACTGTAGATAGCGTCGCCCGCGGCGGTGGCCACGCTGCCCTGTACTTAGCCGAAGTTGGCCGAACTTAGCCGAAGTTAACCGACGACGAGTACACTCGACGTAAACTTAGCGCTAACTGGCGACTAAGTGCGTTATTTAAAGAGCAAGTCCTTGTACATAATAAGTTTGTATAGTAGACTAGTTTCTTTCCACAGCTTCGTCATGTATCGCGTGGACTACATACCCACGGGAACGCATACCGTAATAGAAACTATGCTATATATGAATCCTGAATATGGTCTTTCTGTACGGTAAATTTTATCCAAACCTGGTCACCGATTTACGCGTGATTGAATAGCACACATATCAACAAAATTTCTCCTTTTTAATATTAGTAGTGGTTAAATTGCCAATTCAGAGTTATGTAGTTTGAAATACTTTTAACTTACGAAGTTGTGCTTACATATTATATAGTTTCACGTCTATATTTTAGGCAACCCACATTTTGCCTTCCTTTATTTTAGGTCCAAATTAATAGGTAGCAAGCTAATTTCTGTCTACTAGGCAAAGTTCTAGGCTGTCTTGTCTTATTGAATATACCTTAACAGATAATTCCTATACTGCCTCCGTGGCGCAGTGGTAGTGAATGCGACTGCTGTGTATGAGGTCTCGTGTTCGAATCCTGAGTCGGGCCAACAAAATAATATTGGGTTTTTCTGTTTAGAAATCTCAATACGAGCCCAAAGTTAGAAAGTTGGCGGTGTTAGATAACTCCGTGCCTCGGAAAGCACGTAAAGCCGTTGGTCCTGCGCCTGATCCGATCCTGTCGGATTACCGTATGATTACATACTTCATATCCCCTGCGCAGATGGCCAGTCTCCGTTAAGATTGGCCGCCGTGGCCGAAATTCGGTCTGGAGGACATTATTAACAGAAAAATTCTATAATAATTTACTAGATCGGGAATCGAGCCAAAGAATTATGCACAGCAGTCACACTAAATGAGGAGTATAGTTTCAAAACCCGCCAAAACGATATCAGAACAACAATAATGTTCCGATTGAATATGAAGCTCCTTCGTTGCTTCTATCGCATTGCACTGATAGTTTTCAGCAAAACCCACTGAAATTTTATTAAATCAGCTCACAAAAGTAGCAGTTTGTTGCAAACACCGCTAAAATAGTCCACTTATGTTATGTGTTAAATGGTTTTTTGAGATTTACCATTATTTGGTGAAAAATATTTTAGAGGATTTTGAAACTAAACTACTCAAATATCGTTGCGCTACCGACACAGTCAGATTTGAAAGATACCTATGTGTCTTACTATAAGTAGCTCGGAGCTGTCTTTCGCTGGACATAAATGTCAAAAAAGGTAGAGACCGCATAGATGCCATGATGTCGATGCCTTGGCGACATAAGAAGGATTAGGCCTACCTAATCCTTCTTATGCCTATGTCCTGCAGTGGACTGTGGTGGGCTGATTGATTGATTGATTGAATCCTTCTTATATGCAGGAGACACCTAGACCTAGCCCGAAGTGGAACAGTTTATAAACAGAGTTGGTATTATTAAATCGGTAACACACAAAAAACCAGTTATACATGTACGTAAGAAAAACATATCTATATTAACTCATCTATTATTGGAATGACCAACATAATTAAAAAGCTATTGTTTTGGGCCGCCGGTGTACTGTGGCGGCTCAATTCTAACTTCTTAACTAATATTATAAAAGTGAATGTGAGTTTATTTGTTACGCGTTCAAGCCTAAAGATCATCAAGAAATTTTGCATACACGTTGTCAGGCAAACAGAAAAGTACATAAGGTATCCTTCAACCAGAAAAAAGTTCTGTTACTAATCTAACCTAATTTACATATACGCGAGCGAAGCCGCGGGTAATATATAATAGGTTATATAACCAAAGACCCTGACAAAAACATTGTATTTGAGCCTCGTGGTCTGGAAACTGAACAGAACAGAATATATTCTGTAATATAAATATCCATGAGAAATACCGAGTAGGGTATTTACCGATATGAAACAATTGAAATACAAACAGTGACACACTGAGCGCTATTATAACCTGTTTACTGTTATCTGCAGCGGTGCGCGGACGTCCGGCCGATATCAACGGCACAGTTCGCTCGTTGTGTCACTTACCTTAATCATTATATTGTTTTGTCATATTTATCATATATGGAGGTGTCCGGCTTGCTGCTCTGTGGTCTTAGATACGAATTTGTGTCGGTGTTTCCTGTAGTGTTTTTGGCGCAGCGGTTGTGGATGCGACTACTGCGTGTTTGATTCCTAATTCAGTTGATTAATATTGGAAGTTTCTGTTAAGAAAATCTCAGTATGGCAGCCTTGAACTATGACCGGTAAAAGGCAGTATGTTTGCTACCCATAACGTGAGACCTAACAATTGTCGCCAATCGCTTCCCTTCCCTATTCTTCCGTATATATTGTACTAGCTGACCCGCGCAACTTCGTCTGCTTCATATAAGATAATTTTCCCCGTTTTTGCAACATTTTTCATTGCTGCTCCGCTCTTATTAGTTGCAGAGTGATGTTATATAGCCTATAGCCTTCGTTGATAAATGGGCTATCCAACACCAAAAGAATTTTTCAATTCGAACCAGTAGTAGTAGTAATGTCAGGACGATTAGCGCGTTCAACCAAACAAACAAACAAACTGTTCAGCTTTATAATATTAGTATACTCGTAGATGTAGTTTGGTCAAAATTAACTTCTCTGTTAAGAACTTTTAGTAAAAGCGTGTAGTCAAAAGAACGAGGAAAGAGATTTACAATAGGAACTTAAAATATTGGTAGAATAAAATGAAGTACCGTTTTTTTTTAAATGCCAAGTTAACAGTACCATATGCCGTCGAGCATGCATGAAGAATATAATAAAAGTGAA
This sequence comes from Catocala sponsa, assembly GCA_963564715.1. Lineage (NCBI taxonomy): Eukaryota > Metazoa > Arthropoda > Insecta > Lepidoptera > Erebidae > Catocala > Catocala sponsa. The sequence goes on from OY751334.1 coordinate 7,943,917, forward strand.
TGAAGCAAGAGTGGCATGCAAGGATCGTAGTGGAAATCTATAGTCTCTGCTTACTTCTTCGGAAAACAGGTGAAAGTATATTTATGTGTTATAAAAAATCTATGAAATTTATCAAACATCAAAAAGGACATTCATATAATGAATATTTTCGAGGTTTACGATACACGTCCACTTATGAACATCACATAATATGTACCAATCATGTGTGCAATCGCTAGGTACATACGCTATAAGGTCCAACCGCACAAACTTAGCGAAACTTAAAACGTGGCCACTCAGTACCAGACAAGTTGGCACTTTTTTATTTGTCTTCTCTGACGACACAACATTGCCATTTAACTGGCAAACCGCGGCTCGCGCTGACACCGCATGCGACGCGACGATGAACGTACCTTTTAATAGAAAACAATAAATAGATAATAGTATATAACAATCAGTTTTTTGAAGTGAAAACTTTTTTAGGCGGGTTGAGCACTTTTTGGGTGAACAAAAATCATGAAACTCGCGTCATCGTCACCGAACGCTTTCCATTTTTGGATTATTTTTGTTTTATAAAGAAGTGTTTATGATCAAGGCTTAAAGTTTTTATTTCTATCGGCAGTCCCCAAAGACTGTCTCAAATTTTTTATCAAAGAACATTCGTAGTTTATTTTTAGTTTTAAAAAGACAACGACTGCACTAGAAATAATTCCTATGTGCGCAGTAAAGTCCTCCTTAGAAACATTTAAACAACGGAGACAGAGAACAACCAGACTTGAAACAAACATTTGTGGATCGCACGAAATTTTGACCCGTGTGGTATTCGAACCCACAACAATCGGCGCAGTGGCAGCGGCGAGGCAACCACTTAAACCATTACGCCATCCGTGCAGTCAACATTTAATTTGTAGTATTAGAAATGAAGGACTGCATCGGTGGCCTGGTGGCTGTGTGCGATGGCCTGGTTAACTAAAGTGCTTTTGTGTTTTAGTCATACAATTCTCAATTGCAATACGGAGGCGCCGTCTATACCAGGAATACGATAATATGCTCACTTCCTATAAAGAGGCTATGACATAATGTTTAACGAAACAGGCGTGAGACTAATGCATGTACAATGTTAATTGTAAATGTCTTTGCGGCGGTTAATACAATAATTGTGGGGCGTATTACACTTGGAACTTAAAATATTGATAGAATATGATGAAATACCACTATTATATATCTCAAGCTACCATTTTGGGGATATACAAGTATCAATCTAAATTGCTATACAAAAGAAAATAATAGTTCTCTTGTAAAAAATATGGGTCATATTACCGTGTGGCACGTTTGGTGGTTACTGCACTACTTCATTCAGAAATAGGTCAGATATATGTATTTCTTTCTTCAATTCGTACTTTTATGATTAGTTTTGGATGCAGGCCGGGTAACGGACCACATGGTGGTAACCTCACGGACATCGCTAAACTAGGCTATAACAATGACAAAGTTACATATTTAGGTGACAAAAAAGCAAACACATATGTATCTATCGTATTAGATATATTTGTAATGCCTGCCAATATATAGCTGAATACACCACCGCTATATATATCTAAAAGCCAAAACATTCAACAGTAAAAGTGCCCAAAACAATCATCATCATTACCATAATTATTATTTAACATTTGTAAATACATATAAGTTATAAGATAAAACTATTTTTTATAAAAATACACACGACTACGCACTGCGACATATAGGTATTAAACACCTGGACCAAGCTATCGGTAGTTAGGACCCCAGTGATAGGAACCACTCTACAATACGTGCCGTTTCGAGCAATACCGTCTTTTGCATCAAGGGTTCGACCTAATCTTCCAAAACAAGCGATGATCGAGACTCTTGGCGATCAATCCATTGATCGAAATGACTATCGGAACAATGATCACTGAATCTACATACTACATATCCATAATCTCGAGAGCCAAGTCTCAATATTAAACTTGTTTTATTTTTCAACTTTCACGATACTCATTATCATTATCTGGCGATATCAATCCATTGCTGAACATAAGCCTCTAAAGTCAGCCAGTAAGCCTGGTTTTCTGCTACCCGAAACACGAAACACTGCACAAACTACGAATAAAGAACATCTTCTAAATATAAACTCTTGCTAAACTATCTATCTGTACATACGTAGGATTTATACTGGTATTTAAATACCCACATAAATATAGTATACAAGGTAGGTACTGGTATTAACGTCGGTATCGAAATAGCAAAGTTATACCTGAGGGGCTGGGCGCCTAATAAATCAATATCTTCGGCTTGTTAAGTAAGTTTATCCCGAGATGCTCCGGTATCGTATGCACATCGGCTAACGCACAGTGGGCTTGTGCTTTGAAATTCTTGGACAAAATATATTTAATTTCGTAAAGCTGTAAAATGTTATTGATTGACAACATCGTTACTATGTTACGTTTATAGGACGTTAAATATTGAGTTATACATGTAATGTAAGTTCTCAATAGCAGCCAGGTATCAGAAAATGTGCACTAGAGAGCAATAGGCTCATTTCTTGTTGGGTGCAACAAAAAATGTTGCTGCCAAAGTCTGGATATAATGCCAAGTTCTTCAGAGGATATATAGGTGTGAGTCTGTGTATGAGTGATATAGTAAGTAGTAGTAATATATAGGAGTGCGTAATATAAAACAATACAGGTAAAATGACATGAAATGTAAAATGAACTGAAACTGTTAATAAATTGAACATTACTGAATTAAAATTGATTATTACGGTAGAGGTAATCAAGATTTTCCCAACATATAAACTTTGACAAAACTTGTTTGTCCGAAACCGTGACGCGGACTTGTATTAATTAATAGGTAGTAAAGATAAGATTTTCCATAAAAAAATTCTCTAAATATTTATGCATAAATCTTATATATACTTATATAGAATATTAATTTATTATTAAAGAAGCAAATAATAGAAAACGATTCTTGAACTATAACTATAAAGTTATTGCATAAAACAAAGTTTATATTTTTTTCCGTAATGAGATAACGTTGGCACAGTGTGCGACTCGCGTATATCCGGCCGGGCGCCCGGGGCTCGTGCCTCAACCTAATTTGTATTGATTAAAAATATTCAGCATAGTTGGAAGCAGCGGAATGCGTGGCCGTCCGCCTAAGTCGGATCATACGGATTATTGCTGCCCCTACAATGCTGGGATGATTTTCTTAGAAAAATATTTAGTTAAACTATAACGTTTATGTTATTATGAGTTTGCATGTAGGCGAATTGAGAAATTCTCTTTTTGAATTTGCCAAATTAGTAGAGTCCTCTCCTTTTATGAATGTAGAAAAAATGTCTAGTTATTTTTCTGAAAGTTGGATTACATTCAATAATTTGGAGTTTGTACCTAATAGCTAATAATTTAACAATTTTATTTTAAGTACTTTATGTAAAGTAGATTTGAAGTATTGAATAAACTGTATCGTAGGTAATAATAAATTACGCTATTATGTCAATAAACTTGTACAAAAATTATACATGCAAGTAAATGATTCCTTTCACAACACTAGCATTAAAATTCTGATAACTTTTTCTTACATCTAACATTTATATCACGTATCTATATCTAAATTATATTGGTTATATAATTTAGATATAGATACGTGAAAATAATTGACTAGCATATTAGTTTAGCGATGTGTGCAATATCAAACGAATTGTATTTAAATAGATTATACATTAGTACGTGCACTACGTTCTACCCTATGCAAAGCGGATATCGTGTTGTGCCCAGCACTATAATTATTCAAATATCATTCTCATAAAATTATGCCCAATATTATATTTGTTAACTGAAGCTAAAATTTTACAATACTTAAACTATTACGTTTAATTTGGAAGATGTAATATAATTTGCACTAGAAATTATTTCCACACTTTTAAAAAAGGAACCCCTATGCAGATCATCTACGATTTCATCGCATGTGAACGCATACCTGCGCTCGAAATATTATCACCCAATACAAATGCCATCTACAAATACCCTCACTATGTACAATCCAGTAGAAATATGAATAATGCGGGGACCGATACATTTTTATTTGGTAGTGAGGTAAACACGGTGTTTTGTTGTCCCCTCAACGATTATTATTTATGTAACGACTGTTGTTCTGTTGTGGACTAAGACTTAGAGTAGATGGAAGCGGTTTATGAACAGACTGCTGAGTAACTACTGTCTGTTCCAATATAAAAAATCTTTAAAGGTACCTACTTTACTTACTTTACTTAAATGTTATACAAGGTAATATTATAGAGAAGATGGTTGGAATGTACCACCAGCTTGGGATCCAGTAATTCAAATAGTCAAACCCAAGAAGAAGCAAACCATAGCTAGACTTCATGATACTTTGAGCTCATTCTGCGTAAATAGAAACACCCATGATTAAATGATGTTCGGGTACTTTGAAATAACTACACTGGAACATTGAGACAACTACCATCTTAGTCTCCTCGTGACCATGGCTGCTGAAAAGCAACCGAAATGTCGGGGAAAGTGTAAACATAAATATAAATAGTTTAATAGTATAGTAATAGTATAAATAGTTTTAATAGTTTCAATAATTTAATTAGCTTAAAAATTAGTAAAGTTTAATAGTATTATAGTAGTGTAACAGTTTTTCAAAATTTGTAATAAAGTGTCAAATAAACAACGCGATAAAATCCGTATATAGTAGTTTAATTTCAATGTTATACAAGGATTATAAAAACGAATCAGGTTTGTATGTACAAGCAAGTCAGCTTTAAGTGTATACGAATTACTGCACCAGGCAGACGGTAGCCTAGCTGCTGACGCCGCGTTGAGTGTTGTGGGTTTAAATCCCACAAGGAACTATAATTTATGCTATACACAATAATTTGAGTATTTTAACCCACTTAATTGTGTTACTGTTAAGTCCGTCGCGAGACTAGGTTTGGACACTATTATGTATTAGAGTAGTAGAGCCTCGCTGATTTCAGCATGAATGGGCCGGCTTGACCGGGGAAGGACTACCCTCTCACAGAATATCGACGTGAAATACCAGTATTACTACTGTTGTGTTTCGTCCGGTGAGTGAGATTGCCGGAGGCCCAATCACCCTCTTTCGCTCTTCCCGCTCCTTGTCCTTCCCACTTCCTTTCCTAAAGGGTCGGCAACGCGCATGTGATAACTCTGGTGTTGCAGGCGTTCAAAGGCTACAGTGACCACTTACCATCAGGTGAGCCGTATGCTTGTTTGCCAACTTAGCCGTATAAAAAAAAACATGGAACGTGTCTATATAAAAGAAAAAGTAACTGTATATTGAGTTTCTGCAATGAGCAACGTTTCCGACAGGCACTATAGAGTCAGCAAGGAACCAGTTTGATCTCTGTCCTTTCAATTGACAATACCTTTACTCATTTTGAAGCGGTCAACGAAAGGCGAGTTACAATACTGGCAATCGATCACAGATTACGACTGTGAGCAACGGACTAGTTATTATCCGGGTATGAGAAAGCGATCTTAGGCTAAATGAATCGCTTACGGCCAGGCATTTACCACCGAAGTGATCAATCTTTTATTGAGTACTCTGAATGAAAAAATTTAGAATACGTACACATTCCAACAGCACGTATCTCTGTGTTCAGGTAACTCACCACTTATGCTAAGTGAGTTCTAGCATCACAAGGAAAACAGCGCGAAGTAACTATGCAACATGATATAGGTAAGTACTGTCCTGACAGCCATCAGTTTATGGCACCGAAGCACTTTTGTTTTTCATACACTTGTTTTTAGTTTCGATACAAGGCCCTACTTACTGTTTTGTTGTTGTGTCTTGATACTTGATTCCGTTCTGTTTATATTTTTGTGCTATAGGTAAGATTTCAGATATATAAATACGTAATCGAAATAATTTTTATTTCTGTTGAAGAAAAGGAGTTCTTTTTTTAAACCAGGTTAGATGCTAGCTTTAAATTTTCGCATTACATGATGAGAGCAAGTGATCGGCTGGCACATGACCAGGTTAATAATAAACTGTATATTATGAACACTCACAATATTAGCGGTATGAACGCTCAATCATTGAGCCTGCGAAAAAGAAATCACTGCACTGTTAGTATAAGAAACAGATTCCTTTTGATATCACAGTACTTTCTTAGGATTGCTTTTTTTACAAATATTAAAATATTGAACGCACACATTCATCCAAGAATACGTTGATCTGGCATCCACAAAAATGAGTTCAATACTGCTTTCATGTGGGGATCGCACTCCCAACATTTGAGTGGGCGAGGTGACCATTTTAATTACCATGGTGTTGGTTTACCAGTAATGGCTCTCCACTTGCTACGACCTTGGCTTATCTTTCTTAGTTATGTTCTTAATGAATGCTCTTCGATTCAGAGCACACTTTAAATCTCAATCAGACCTCAAAATTTAAAACATACAAAATACCATTCATTACATTAATGATTATAAAGCTTTTAAGTTAAATCACTGTTATGCAAGGGGTTCTAAAAACAAAGGATGCATCCAATAACTTTTAATCAAGAGCTCACAGTACCTATCAAAGTCACCCCCATTAATAATTCAAATTATAAATTGAACCAGGCATCACGGAAATTAATACTTGCGTGTTCAGCACCCATGTATAAGTGTTCCAAACGTGCTCACCCTACTGCACTTGTATAGTGTCCACCCAATACACGGCGCAAGGGACAGCGCCGGGAAGGGACAACACTAACAAAATTCCGGATTAATCTTAGGCCGGCTTGTGGACCAAGACAAATATGGCCGCTCTTTAACTAAATGCTTGGAAATTATTAAATTAAGGAGACATATGCGTTAAGGTTTAAACTTAAGGGACGCGAATTAGTGTTGTGTAAGTATGGGCGGATAACTAGTGGGATCTAGTGGAGTATGTCAACTGCATAATACATGATACTTGGGTATCTGTACCCTATGTACAATACCACAGATACCCAAGTATCATGTATATTATGGTATAGACCTATAACGATAAATATCTATCTATACTTTTATAAAACTATTAAGATGATATGTCTGTACATGGAAGATGATTGTAGTAACCTATTTGGAATGAACTACTTGGTGAGTTCTAAACCCAGAATAATAGGCATTTCTTCTGCCTGTCTGTTTATATCAAAACCATCGCTACTTAAAAGCTTAGAGTAGAACTTGAAATCTAATTCTCGTTCTAATTTAGTTTAGTAGGACCGGGGATGAGGAAGATAATTATACCTCTTTGTCAAGAGGCAAATATGTATCCTGCTACAGGCGAATATGTATATAATTATGTATATTGTATATAAGTATTTATGAATCTTAAAACTTGGTGTGAAGTGGTCCTCGTTAGCCGGACAAACCACTTTATGATTACCAGTTCACCTTTTCATTGAGAGCTTATTTGGTCTAGTCGCCATGCATCGGTCTTTTTCAATATTTCAAACCATAACATCCTGTAGATTTAAGATGCCAAAATTTGCAAAGTGCAAAGCTTAGTCCAACGGAGCAAAATTGAGTACTATACTGTACTACTGTACAATCAAATAAATAATTATTTGTAGTTCGTGCATTCAATGGGTTATAGCAGAATACGCAGCGGTACAATAAAACATTATTATCATACTTAACAAATATAGCCAACACTTTCACCAACAAAGTTTCTAACATCTTTGATACAAATGAGTACATAAAACTTATTAAACTTGTAAGTCTGTCTTGTGACTTTAAGTTCAGAACTAAGCTCATTTGCTATGCATTTTCTACTGCGATTAAAACCTTAAGAAGTACAAAAGGTCCCTAGTAACTATAAGTGTTGCTAAGGTTTATTACCTTTGAACGACATATTACAGACATGTTTGTTTAATTATTACATAATTATACTAGATTTTGGTTTGTGAAGTGTACATTAGGTTAGTAACAGTACTTTTTCTGGATGAAAGAAAGAAAGAAAGAAAGAAATATTTTATTTTAATGTAACATTGCAACACACAATCAAAACTATTTTATAACAAAACTAGATGTTACCGCGGTTTCACCCGCGTTTATCGTTACTGCGCCGCCCCCGTGGGTCGTAGCGTGATGTTATATCGCCTATAACCTTCCTCGATAAATAGGCTATCCAACACTAAAAGAATTTTTCAAATCGAACCAGTAGTAATCACGCAGAATAAACCAGGAGAAACATCGTTTGTACTATGTCTGTAATGGGTAATTATTTTGCTGCGATGTTATTTTAAAACTGCTATATATCCTAAGATATTCATTGAAATCGAATGATGTAAAGGGCAATTTTGTTTTAAATTAAATACTTGTGATGAATAACGTATTTATTTGGATACAGATTAATATCATGTTTATAAAAATACCTTCGCAAATAATGCATTATTTTAGAACAAATTTCGTTAGCATAAAAATGGTTATAGTGAGCCAACCTTAAAAGATAGACATATGCTGTCGCGGACTTTTTTTAGAACTTTTAAAGGGGAACAATTCTGTCATACATGATTTTTGCGAAACTTTAACTGTTTACGCAGCGCACGCAGCGGAAGCTCTCAAAAGGAAAAAATACTCTCCGATTTTGAAACATTCTTCATTGGTGCTCCGCTGCTATTGATTTTAGCGTGATGATATATAGCTTATAGCCTTCCTCGATAAATGGGCTATCTAACACTAAAATAATTTTTCAAATCGGGCCAGTATTTCCTTAGATTAGCGCGTTCAAGTAAACAAACAAACAAACAAACTCTTCAGCTTTATAATATTAGTATAGATTAATGTGTAACAGTAATAGAAAAATTAAAAAAAAATTATAATTTAAAATAAAAAATAAAACTTATATACCAACATTATTATAAATAATATAGAATACACATAATAAATATATGGAGTCCTTTAGTTAGGTACCCTGTCCTTTTCTGTACCCCTGACAACGTGTATGCTAAATTTCATGATGGTCGTATGTAGAGTACTTAAGACGTGAAGCGTAACAAACAAACAAACAAACCCTCATTCGTATCAGCTATAGTATTAGTTAAGATTAGGATTTGTATTCTTGTCTCTGAATAAGTTAATTTCTTTCTTTCTAAGTGCTAATGAAGCGAGATATATTCTTCTGTTATATTTAGCGCATAGGTGGTAAAGGAAAACATAATATCAATCACACATGACACAATACTCGAGAGCCGTTTCACCATGGCTAACGCGTGGCAAATGGTGGCTGGCTTGATTCCTTTAATATAAATATGTTTATTTTGAACTGACTTGATTTGATGTACCTACTTTGTTTCAATGTTTGGAATACGAATATTATTTACAGAACGTATATATAAAATGTAATTTAGATTACTATCAGAGTAATTTAATGAAATAGTTCAAATAATTTAAGACCATGCAAGAAACTCAACCCTCTCTAAGAATCATGCAAGCGTTGGTTAACTTGCTACCTTTCTTGAACCGGTGACATTAAAATTCACACGTCCCGAACTCAAGACAAAGGCGAGAAACAACAGCAGAGGTACCTAACAATAAATACAAAACAATTCACGAAACTGTTGGACTTTTAAACAAACATCAAACGGAGGGTCCGAGACGTTTCGGACGATTTACATGTTGTAATTTTAATTAGGATTCCGTGGACCACAGGGCAAGACGGTCGCTTCCAGGGCGGCCGGCCTACAATGGGGCCTGCCCTCGAATAGTTCCACCTAATGTTAATTTAATCTAAGACGGCGCAATCCGGCTCACTTGGTGAAAAGTTGTGACTTCGTCGCCTTGTGTTGTTGTTCGCCGTGTTCACATTATGAGATTGAAAGTAACAAAAGAGTCGCTACTTTTTTTAGTAAAAAGTTTTCAAAGGGTTCATAGTGAAGTCAATTTATCCTTTCCGAAGGTGCTTTTATTTACTTATCTGATAAGAAACAAGAGTCGACAACAAACAGGCGATACACCCACTATCACTAGCGATGACCAGCTACAAGTTATTTGTTTGCCACTCACCTGAAGATGCCTTGTGCGGAGGCAAAACACTTGTCCAAGCATATTTTGTGTTTAAAACGGAAGTCTGCTCATTGATATACATATATTCGTTCTATGAAATCCTGGTGGTCCAGGGATAGTAGCAAGATGCGAATGTCTACCATGAGAGGAGTATTGTAAAGCAAAATTTTATATGCTTTAATTAATGTAGACACTCCGACCTGCGTTTTTCATTCCTCTATTCGCAATTATAATTTCACAAGCTTGGGTAACATCGATGTATCAGTGTGGTTGTTTGCTCATAATCATGTAATTACTAAAACTGGCATGTGTCAATAAAAAAGTAGACTGCATGATAGTACTGCACAAAAGTACAAAACAAAAACAAACATTAGAATAAAATTCGATAAAAGAAACGTTAGACGAATTGTAGTCTTAAGCGGTTGAGAGTGAGGTTTCGGTTTGCATAAAACCGCCAAATAAAGTTAATTGACATAATATATTTTAGCTTCAACAGGTTTTTGACATTATCATCACAAAGCAACGTTTCCAAAAAACAAAACCGACACAACAAATCGAAATCTAGTTACTTAGTAGCCAAGTCCAAGCATCGTAGTCCGGCCACGTGTTAAGTCGGTGCTGTATAATTACGGCGAATAATTCACGGAGCCCACTTAACCGGACCTCTGACCTCTGGGAGGGGGCATCTTAACCTGTCGCCACCTCTCACCACCTCCCTCTCCATTCGACTTCTAGACCTTGCAGGCTAAAACTGTACGAGCTGAGAAATTACTTAACCGTTTTAATATGTGAGTGTTGTGTTGTTATTTTCGTCTAACGTTGTACAAGTTTTGTTAGTTGGCTTCGGCATAATAATAGTTGTTTAGGATAGACTTTAATTTAAGATGGACTTTGATTAAAGTCGCCTTTGTTTGTTGCATTTAAGTCAAAGTGAGTACAGTGCGATTGATCATATTATTATGTGTTGTTTGTGCTGGAATTCACATGATGGCGTAGTGCGTGAACTGTAAATTTTAGGTACAATTCCCATACAGGACAACTGTTTGTGTGATTGATAAATAGTTGTGTTGAGTCTATTATTTTTAATACATGTAGTTTCCTGCGACAAAGAAGTTATTCATTGAGTGTGAGCTACCGTTGTCTTATAAAAACGAAACATAGGAATCTCCTCATTAGTTCATTATTACATAGGACCGAAACCCATTATATGGTGATATGTGAGTACGATATACCTCTGGTATAATTTAGAAGACAGGCGTCAGGCTGTGAATATATATAATACATACATAGATATATATTAATTATAATACTAGACAGTCTGACTTTAGAGTCAGACTATCTATGTATGTATTACATACATTAATTTCTATCTTTAATTTCTTATTTTCACGGTACCACAAAATTTCGAAAGCCAAGGTATCTGACATATTTACTAAAACAGTTAGATAATTTATCGCTCTCGCACACGTGCTAACAAAATATTTTACGAAAATAATCGTGTAGATCGACGACGCGGCGACATCACGTGAGGGATTGCCAAAAAATGGTGGTGCGTTATAACGTAAGCAATTTTAAAAAAGAGAGGACACACGAAATATGTTTATAAGGAGCAGCGTGCTTTGATTTATAACGATCCGTGGATATAACGCGCGGTAGAGGCGACGCGGTTCATGAGCGTCAGCGACTTATGTCATTTACTAACTTACAGTTTAAGTAGGAATAAAAAATAACAGGCATGTACAGTTGGACATGCCTGTTATCTTTTGATATTTTAAATTGTTTGCTGGGTTTTATCGCGCTCGGTAGATGCACGTACGATACTTCACGATTTCAACGATTTTCAACCGTCAAAAGAACTTTTATAAAAATTATATATTTTGAGCTGGCAGTACTCGAATTTACATAAATATAAATACTATTGCTGAGCATTGGACTCTTTGTTCTGAAAAGAGTTAACTCATAGTCCTCCACGCTGACCCAGTGCGAGTTTGCAAACTTTACACATCTTCAAGAACATTTTGGAATACTCTTGAACATGCAGGTTACCTAACGATATTTTCCTTCACGTTAAAACAAGTGATAACTCAGTATTTAATACACTTATAACTTCGAAAAGTCAGAGATGCGTGCTTTAAGATCAAATTGGAGATCTCTACGTGACATTTCAACTAGGCTAATTTAGAATTAGAATATTATTATAGACAGTACAATTGATTTTCTGCCACAACACCTATTCAGATTACTCAATTCTTCTCATTCTCATAGTACAAGTATTTTGCCCAACCTATTCGATATACACCATGCCGCTATTCGTATATACTTAGAGCATACTCGATGTGTTCGGAGCACAAAACTGCAAGATTTATTCGGGCGCGCGGCTTCGAACTCATTAGCGGCGACAACTCGCGGGATCACAACAAAAGCCCACTTTTTCCTTCAGATTATGATATATACTTTCGCAAGGAGACAAGATAAATGCTAAACAGTGAAACAAAGTGGTGGAGATGAGGTATAGGTAGATTTTAAATATATTTATATAGTAATATGGTCTAGTGATATAAATTCACTATTATGTTTACTATCGATGTGGAGTCAGTTATTTTCTTTGGTTAAATAAACTGTCTATATCTCAACAATAACAAAGACCAGGCATGTTCTCAAATGTAATCTTAACATTTACCGTACCTCACGTATTTAAGATTTCAATAACGAACCCGACCAAATACTACTTGTCAAAATATCCAGCTGATGCAAACTGTTCAGGAAAGTTCACTAAAGAACAAAAGTAGAGCTGACCTTTCCAAGTATAAGCAATGAGTTTATGCGCATATTTAATGACAGCCACATAATCAATTCATTTCCATTTAGATCTAAGAGAAAAAGTCAGAACGTGCAGTACATTAAAAACTATTTTTGAAGCAACATATACAGGAGAAAACTTTTGTTTATTGTATAGGAGCAGAGGGTAGGCTAGTACGATAGTCTTAGATAAAGTAATGTGAGCGTTCTATGACACTACATATTATATGTTCTTCCTATAAATAAAGTTTCCATCGTAAGAGTAAATGAGTGAATATCGCACCCATGACCTCTGGATTATAAAATCTTATAATTAGGAATCGCCAAAATTTGTAATTTCTATCTTATTTCTGTTTCACACAAATATCCTAACTATGTATGTTTGTTTGTGCCGCTTTCACGCCTACTTGACCGATCATCATGAAACTTTCCTTAGACGTTGTCAGAGGTACATAAAATGTCAGGGGGTACCTTTCATCCAGTACTGTTCACGAGGTATAGAAAATTATTTGACAAAACCTACATAAACGCGTGCGAAGCCGCGGGCAAAATCTAGTTGTACAATATTTTACTATGGGGTAAATAACCCTTATGTAGAATACCTCAAGTGAAAACTTATGACCAGTACCACAGCTATCAAGTAAAAGTTATCGAAAATATAAATCGTATGCTTTTTCACTCTTGTTAGGTTAAAGATGAGAGATGGCGAGACTTTTAACTTATAGATAAAAGCTATCTGAAGCTTGTGGAACACCTTAATCTGGTAAAAACCTTGTCTCACCGCACCATAAGTCACGGAGTGCAAGCTACACCTTGCCATAAATTTATGAGCGGCTGGTGGCGACATGAACCGCATACATTCGCTGCGGTAAGGGGTGGGAAACATGAAAATGAGGTGTTACAAAAATACACGATAATTGGATGGATTTCAGGAGAGATTTATTACAATATACTTTCTTTATTCGTTAGTCCTATCAGTGTTCTCTGTTATTATATACCTTTGTATATTATATGATGTAACAATTGCAATAGTTTTTGTAGTGTTTAAAGATACACTTTTTTTTTTAGAATGTTGTTGTTATCTACTAGTTACTACTACTGGCCCCTTCACAGACACAAGAAACACTTGCCCAGCAGTGGGCTAGTTTAGAAACAGAGTTGATATTATTTTGCAGTCACAGTGAGACATTAGATATTCGATATATTTTATGTGAATGCTTTCAAATATACCTAATAAATATTGTGTATAAAAATGCACAATATTTTTATTGCATTTTAGGTATTATAACAATGCATATGCAATGCAATTGCAGTAAATATCATAGTAAAATTAATTATGTGAGTATTTGCTCAAAAGAATAGTATCTACGGTGGCTATCTACCGTGTACTTGCGACGTTGGGCGGTGGCCGCTTGACCTATTAAGCCATCTGATAGTCTAAAGCATAGACTAAAGATGGGAACATTTCTATAAAATGGGGACTATGATGTCAGATTTCGCTTTAGTCATATTTTCTTCTGTAATCACTTGCTTGTTACATCTTCTCTATAGGATATTGGATCTAAACTTTTTTAATTATAAAGCTAGTTGACATATAAAAGCTTGTCACACGAAGAATATCGCTAAAATGACATCGATGTATTACCAACGCATGAGCTAATTACATCGCATCTTAAAGAACTTTAAGATCCCTTATTTACATATCTGTTGTCATAAGGAAAAAGACGTATCTACCAAAAAAAAAATTGTATAAATATATTGGCAGATGCGTTTTTTACTGATTACAAATACGTATAAAATTCAATTTCGAAAAATATGTTAGATTCGTCTTTTTTCCTTATGACCGCAGAGCAAGAGCTCAATACAAAGTTAATCGATATAATTATACATACGATGGGGTACTACTTCAAGTGCAAGCCGCGGAATACTTTAACAGTTACCTGTAACGTGCTATGTCTCGATCTCTATCCATGATGGAACTGTTAGTCTCATCGCGTTGTGGAGATACATCCTAGTTTATCTTTAAGCCAATATCACAAATCCTCCGTCGTAGGTTGAGGGTAAAAATGGAAGGTATGGACTCTAGATGTAATAGCTCGTTTGAGTTAAAAAATATTCCTGCCTTAACCCCAGCATTTTCATAAAACCTAATTCTCTCCACGTGTTCCCCAAACGATCGGTCCACTTAATAGTTTAAAGTATGTCCCTTTTAAATCACACTCAAAGTAATGTATTCTTTAATAACTATAATAAAAGCATTAAGCCGGCCACCCCCTCCCGTAATATTTTTTTAACAGCACTTTTATGAAGAGCCGTCCCATGCAAATGTACCACCGCTACTGCTTATACTACTATTAAACATTATTTGTTGCTAAAATTAAAACATTAAAAGAGAAATAAAAAGGTTTCTCGTTCAGAGACAATTGTGATGCAAAATAGGAGGTGCTTACAGTGCGAGCCAAAAAAACTGGCGCGCGAAAAATGTGCGCTTTCTTACGTCTTCACTAGTAATAAAAATGTAATGGGTGCTTTGTATTTTTTTGTTGTTATTAAAATTCTGGCTTCCTTTTACCACTGCGCTGGTGTGAGGCTGACAGCTTTCTTGCAGTTGTTTCTTTTAATGTGTTTGAATTATAACGGTTAGGTTAGTTAGGTCTTTTTTAAATAGAAAATAAACATTTTAAAGTTATTTTACATGTGTATGTTTTTGGTTTATAGTGATGTTATGAAGGCATCGACGGTCTTTTTTGGATAATTATATGTTTATGCTTCATATTGTCCAAGTAATGCTGTTATAGTGTAATCAGAACATTACCGTTTTTTGGTATATATTTGTTGTAATTATTTTGTGTATAATATTGTAGAGGGAGTTTACGATAAATAACTTAATATAAACTATTTTTCTGCTAAACCAACGTTGCGTCGGTATGATTAGGGTTTAACCTGGACTTTGATCTAAGCCTTCTCGTACATACTGTCGCCTAGTACATATGTCACACCACAACAAAGTGTCGTATACTACACATCCTCGTGATGAACTCTTAAAAATGCAAATATCTACAGTATCTTACCTTTTACTATTCACTGCACTTCTACGCACATAACTTCGAAAACTCAAAGGGAAAAAAATAAAATCTTATAACACTGATCTTGATGCTTACTAAACAAATACCTGAAATAAAATATAGAAAATCCTTTTTCGATAATATTAAAATTAACCACCCCAAAACAATAAACGGCAAGCATCGCCACGGCACATAATCCGAGTTTTATAAAACACTTTTTTATTTGGAGTTAAGTGTTGTGCGGCTATAAAGGGCAGGGCAAATGACGCAATATCGAGGCGAGAGGGGGCGCTACCGACGACGTTAGTCGACGTTATTATTTATGTTAATTCCGAACGCTAAATGACGTCTTACGTGTTGAAACTACCTTCTCACCCCGAGCACAGGGCTGCCTGCTGCATACCAATAAAATAAAATTTATTGTTGCTGGGAACATTTTTTTGGTGCCAAGTGTAAGTTCAATATTTGTCTCGCGTGTTCTTGGGGCTGTGTGATATCAGGTGCTAACGTGTCATCTTCACCATTAGTATAATACACCTATGTTCATAATATATGATTTATACCTATTTTATACAATTGCTTTTTTGTTTAAATTTTACTAATTTATTATTTTTTGCCTAGTAGCCGCCAAACTCGAATAAAGAATGTGACGTAAGTGAATGATATAACAGAAATATGTTTAGATAGCACAGTTGAAATCATATCTCGCCAAATATAGTTAGAACCTAGGGGACGAGCCTATTGCCTAGTATAATTTTAGTTTTCACGTACCAATGGACGAGTTGTTTATTGGGCACAGTTCCAGACTCCAAACTGTTACTGAGAATTTATTGATAGAAAAACCTAATAATACTATGCTCAATCCGGGAATCAAACCAGAGAGCTAATGCACAGCAGTAATTTGGTAATTGAGTAATTATAATACTACTGTGCCATCGAGGCACTCTTGACGTATAATATCAGACACGCATGTTATCGAAGAGTTGGGTAGATCACACTCATAAAACGCTAGGTAGGTTTTTTGATTTTATTAATAAGGTGGTAAGCCTATTGGCGTCTAGTACCTACGCATATTTCCAGACTCCATCTACTACAAAGAGTTTTCTTACACAACAAGAATTTTCTTGCACAATTCTTCTGCAACGAAATTGTCACTAAAGTTGAGTGAGTAATAGACTTACCTATGTTTAATTTGTCGAAAGCGGTAGGCATATGGTATTTGTTTAGTTTTCCCTTCGTTTATCAAACAACAGAAGCTAATTATGCAGTACACAATTATTAAACCGATACCAAATAACAATTTACTATGCTTATCTTTTAGAATACAACGCAAAAATCACTTCTTAAAAGAAGATAGTTCGTACTTGCAATAAAAAAATTCAACGTAAGACTTTAAACTAAACATAGCAATCCAACTTACAAAGACAAACAGAATACCGAACGACCTCAAAAAATTTATTGCACTGAAGGTGACGTATTTTAATTAGGTCACATGCATGTGTGTGTGGCTGGCACCCCTGAAGTGGTCGCAAAGCTCTCTCGAAAGCAGCCAACACAACTTTTTCACAAGTCACGGCGGTAATTGTGCCACTTTACATAATGTCTATTTTAGTACCGGGAGCATTTTTCAAAACGCGAGCCCCTAATGATTCGTGAAGCGCCCTGATGTCCCGTAATGCATCGGGCACCTCTCTCATTTACCGAACGCTTGAAGAAATACCTCTACTAAGATCTGACGTAGTTAAAAATATCTAACGTTTGTAGTTAAGAATTTACTTCAGTGTCTGTTTGTTAGTTTAGATCAAAGATCATGTTGTCCATCAATTGAATAGTCACATTAATTGATTTGGATAAACAGCTAAACCTAAAGAATACTATCTCAGACGTATACGTACGTATATACGTAGAAATATATTTGAAATAAGTCGACTGATTATTACTTTTTAGTAACAATCAGTCGATTTCAAAACGGAACACTATAATTATAATTGTGTCAACTGTGTGACTTCTATATAGACATATTCTGGTCGCATTTTTCAGCATATAATAACGTAATTCTAGCACAAATCAAGAACATGCTGTCTAATACTATTAATACCAAAACAAAAGCACTTCCTCTGATTCTTTACATTTCAAACTACAACTATCTTATCTTATCTTAAGTGGGGGCCAGTCAGTGCAGACCGGCGACACTTCGACCCAGTGGGATCTTTTGTGCCGACACTCTCCCAATAATGACTGCCATAGATGTTCATGGCAGCCGGGACCGACGGCTTAACGTGCTCTCCGAGGCACGGAGCACGCGATAATTGTCAATCAATACGCACATAATTTCGAAAGGTCATATAACTTTTCGAAAGTCAGAGGTGCGCGACGTGGGTTCGAGCCCGAGAGCCTCTGCATTGCAGTCTGTTGGTCTCCCCAATGAGCTATCGCTGCTCTTAAAAAAAAACTACAACTATAACAGTAATAGTTAAATTATAAGAACTCGTAGTAACCCTAAATTTCCACGGTACAAGATTTATTGCAAACTCTAAGTGAAGTCGATCGTCTTTCGACTAACAGCCGTGTGTTTGAATATTAGAGGGTTCAAATGGCTGTACATTTAATTTCTGCGTTGAGAATTCGTTGCAAATGCTTGTCATAAAGATTGCCATTTTTCTTGTGGCGCGTTAAAAGGTTTTTTGTACTCACGTGCGAGGGTTGAATTCAGCTAACAAATTGATTCACTATGATCATTACCTTCTTATAAGAATTCTTCCACCTCTCCTATTTTTACTTTACAGACTTTCTTTTGAGTTTAGTTTAATGCTGAATTTGTTTTAATTAGGACTCTTATATAACAATACATTAATTTAATTACACAAAAAATTTACATCACCCAAAAAATCATTTTACCGTTCTACAATGGTAGATAAAGAGTACAGTATTGACTGATAAAAGAGGGTTTTGGCAATATGCATGACTTAAAATTTATTATATGTTAACCTTTTCTTCCAGGCTAGACCGAAAGGCTTTTGTATCTTAGGAGAAAATTATCAAAATAGTCACTCGACTATTTTGATAATTGTAGAATTACTGTGTCGATTTATTGTTTCCTCTAAGAGTTAAGATAGAGACCCCAAGCATAGTAAAACTGTGATTAAACCTAGTATATTCATTCAAATGTGTAGCTATATTGCTAAGAAAAGCCCAGCAATAAGTTAACACGAAAATCCAAAACACTTTAGTGAAACTAAGCCAATTTCCGCTCGGCACCACTACAGCCTCGACAAAGACGCTAACCCCACTTTAAGGTACTCCAAGTTCAACAACATGTATTTATAATTTGGTCGCGAAGAGGTGCGTTTCGACCATAAATATCAGTTTAGCGTAGTCCGGTGGCTTAGGCCTTCACAAGCGGCGTATGATACGAATTGTAAATGCGCAATTTGCGCAACTTTGTAGTTACTGAGACGATTTATGTGCGACGTCGAGACGGATTTCAAAGACACCTCGTTTTATCCTGGATACGCCGATAAGCTACTTCGTTATGAGTTTTTAGGGATTTTTGTTTTTAAATGTAGAAGGAACTTGGCAGTTTTCACGGACATTATGTACGGTGGACGAAATATTTTTGTGATAGTACGGTACCCATCGAGGATGGTTTTATTTTTGTCTCCTCAGAGGCTTTTTCGCCAAAAAGTGTATAAGACACGCAGTCTATACATTATGTTACGATTATTTCTTGCGAGAAGCAAACTTCCTTTGATGAAATATAAGGTAAATACCAAAATTGTTATATTTAGGTTGGTACCTAAATATAATAATTCATTTCCTTAAAATATTTTTCATAGTTTTGTCAATATTTGAATCGAATTTACTTACAGTTTGGCATCATTATATTATATACTTTGTATGTATAATCTGCATAGATTCTCCAATTTATGGAATTAATAAATTTAAACGATTTATATTTATTAGGTTATTCCTTATAAGTGCACACTAGTCTCATATAAATTTGATTGATATGCTATGAAAACTTTGTTCCGGGAATATTAAACTCCTCAACGTACGACTGCAAATTAATCGCTTTTGATACACATAAACAACAAAATTTCGAAGTAAATATGATCCTTACAAAACATTAATTATTGTTTTTAATGTGATATATAAATATACTAGATTTTGTCCACGGCTACGCTCGCGTTAATCTATATTTTGTCAATAAATTTCTAAACCTACTAAAAACAAAAGTACTTTTTCTGAATGCCGCCGACAACCTGTATACAAAATTTCTTGATGATCGGTTCAGTAGTTAAGGCGTAACAAACAGACTCACATTCGCATTTATCAAATTAAGTTAGGAATGCACCCATTAACTATGAGTCCCATATTATTATTTATGTCAAACAGTTTAAACCTGCATTTGTTATTACATGCCCCACTTTTTCTTAACCCTTAAAAATGCATTGCTATTGTAACCGTGCCCTTGCATCCTGAAGGTGTGTTGTGTTAACCGTTCGGCCGCTCGTAAAGCTCGCATAAACACCCGGTTCCGCCTGCCGCGTCCACCTGTTCTTTACAAAGGAGTGTTTGTGCAAGGTGAGGATTCAACCCGTTTGTTACTCGTCGGGAGATGTAAACACTCGCTGTGAGAACTTAAGCGTTTTAGTAGAATCTAGTGTAGTAGCGGTGGGTGACTAATGTCTTTATTTAGTACTAGCTAACAAATATGACAGTGTCCATATGATAGTGCCCATTGTCTCGCTCAAGATTTTAAGGCGGTTCATTTATGACGAAGAAGTAATTGATCGCTTAATTAACATATTGTTAGTATAAAAAAATTACAATGAGTACTGAAAATACCACTAATTACTAATAATTAGTGGTATTTTCAGTACTCATTGTAATTTTTTTTATACTACTTAGGTGAAAAACAAGCATTCAGCCTACCTGATGGTAAGTGGTCACCGTAGCCTATGGACGTCTGCAACACCAGAGGCATCACTTGCGCTTTGCCGACCCTTTAGGAAAGGAAGTTTTTTTTTTTTTTTTTTTTACTCGTCAAAATGACCACACTCCACCTGAAGGTAAGCAGTCGTGTGGTCTAAGAGCAGTGGCCTCCACATCGCCCCCACAGTAGCCGAGGCGATGTTGAGGTCTCTACTTTGACGGCCTGAGAAGATGCTTTTTCACGCCCCGCTTAAAGAACCCAGGATTAAAGGAAGAAGGAAACACGTGCCTTGGCAGAGAATTCCATGCCTTGGTCGTTCGGCAGAGATATGAGGACCCAAACTTTTTGGTACGCGCTCTAATCGACTCTACCGTGTAAGGATGGCATCTGAGCTCAGCACGCGTTGTTCTGGATAGGAAAGGGGAGGGCGGGATAAGGTGGAATAACTCTTCAGAGCACTCCCCGTGGTATATTCTGTAGAAACATGCCAATGAGGCAATGTCTCTACGGAGTTGCAGAGGTTTCAGTGAACTCGTGACCTCTGGATCTCCGATGATACGGACAGCCCGCCGCTGTAACCGGTCGAGAGCGTCCAGCAAGTACTGCGCGGAGCCATCCCAAAGATGAGAACAGTACTCCACGCAAGGGCGCACTTGTGCCTTATACAATAGGCACAGTTGCCCAGGCGTGAAGAACCGCCTCACCCTGTTCAGAACTCCGAGTTTTCGCGAAGCTTGCTTAATGACGCTCTCGATATAGGTTTTCTGATTAAGGGAGCGGCAAAGATCCATACCTAAGATGGAAAGACTGTCACGTATCACCAGTGGAGTGTTCTTCAGAGAAGGGAGGGGAAGGAACGGAGACTTTTTTGTAGAGAACGCGCATGCCTGGGTCTTCTTGGCGTTGAACTCGACCAAGTTCTTGGCACCCCATTCATAGAAGCAGTCCAAGGTCCGGTCAAGTTCAACGACAAGATTCTGCCTTTTCCCCTCAACCTCAGCCTGTTTGGCCCCAGGAT
The DNA here is from genome assembly GCA_963564715.1 of Catocala sponsa. Classification (NCBI taxonomy): domain Eukaryota; kingdom Metazoa; phylum Arthropoda; class Insecta; order Lepidoptera; family Erebidae; genus Catocala; species Catocala sponsa. Next base: position 7,965,757 of record OY751334.1, read on the forward strand.
GTCCGAGATATCGCCCATGCACGGTACTGTCGTCCGCATAACAATGTATGTTGCCGAGATTCAACATATCATTGATATGCAGAAGAAAGAGCGTAGGGGATAAGACAGAACCCTGAGGCACTCCTGCATTGACCTGCATAAATTTGGAAGCGCGACCGTCGCAAAGGACCCGAATACGACGCTTCTGCAGGAAACTTGCAATCCAGATGCACAGTTGAGGGGGCAAGCCATAGGCCGGAAGCTTGGAAAGAAGAGACCGGTGCCAGACTCTGTCGAAAGCTTTGGCTATGTCAAGGCTGATAGCCAAAGACTCGCCGTGCTTGTCCATAGCCTCACCCCAGAGGTGCGTGACGAACGCTAGAAGATCACCCGTTGATCGTTTAGACCGAAAGCCGTATTGGCGATCATTGATCAACGATTGATCCTCCAGGTAGCGGACAATTTGGGTGTTTATAATCCGCTCGAACACCTTGGAAAGCACCGAGATGATAGCTATGGGTCGATAGTTGCTTGGCTCGGAACGGTCCCCCTTTTTGGGAATCGGTTGAACGTTCGCTTCCTTCCAAGCCTCAGGCACAATGCCTGCGACGTAAGACGTCCGGTATAGGCGCGTAAGTGTGGGAGACAACTCCGCTGCACATTTTTTAAGAACCACAGCTGGGATGCCGTCAGGTCCACTGGATTTCCGAACATCGAGAGACTGCAGTATCGCACGAACGGTTCGTTGCCTGATACATATATCAGGCATGGTGTAGCCGCAGTTGGCAATGTTAGGCGGCTGCGAACCGCAGTCATCGATTCTCGATCTGCTTTCTCCTGCGGCCCATGAGCCAGTGATCCATTCGGATACCTCAGAGGGGGCAGCATGGTCTGGCAGAAATTGGACTGCACGGCTTTGGCCAGGCGCCAATAGCTACGACTGCCCGTAGGATGCGCCATTAGTTCCTGGCCGAACCGTGCGACGCGCTGGGCATCCGCTCTTAAGTATGCCCTCTTGCAGACCTTTGTGGCTTGGTTGAACGCTGCCTTCAGGTGATCCACGTTAGGGTCGTGGAGAGTGCGAGCCCTGGTCCAAGCGCGATACGCCGTCTGTTTGCGTTCAACAGCATCGGCGCATTCACGCCCGAACCAGGGCCTTTTCCTGCCGCCGCTCGTGACATCACTGTATGGAATATAATATTCCATACCCAGGATGATTTCACCAGCGACAGCAGTAGCGCTCTCTGATGGATCCCTGTTCTCAAAGCAGCGTTGAGCCCAAGGGATGGATGCGAAGTATTCCCGCATTCCATCCCAGTCTGCTGACGAGTAGTGCCACAGTCGTCGTCTTGCCTCCTCGGGTCGTGGGGGCGTAACAACAACAGCTGTGGCACAAACCAGACAGTGGTCTGAGGTGCCCAAAGGAGCACGAATCGACATACTGTACCGGTTCGGGTTACTCGTCAGCAGCAGATCGAGCAGAGAGGGCGCCTGACCTGCAATATCTGGTATCCGGGTGGGCTGGAGTACCAGTGGAGACAGGTCATGCGTGAGAGCGAACGCATGGGCAGTTCGTCCCGCGTGGTCTGTTTTGGGAGAACCCAACCAGGTCTCATGGTGGGCATTGAAATCTCCCAAGAACACCAACTCAGCGTTCGGAAACCGCTCCTGCGCGTCGTCTGCCGCCTGACTCAGGTAATTGAAGAGTCGAGTTGTCTCAGCGTCTCCTGAATGGGATCGGTAGAGGCACATGTAGATTTGGCTGAAAGAGCCATGATCTACGTGTACCCAAAGGACAGAGAAGGAAGGGTCCTCTAGGCATTGTAGACGGCGACAGCAAATATCCGCCCTAACAAACAAGCATACCCCGGCTTTCGCGAGGAAACACTCCTCTAGCACGTAGCCGGGATATTGCAGGTAGTTCGTGTCTGCAGGACGGCGTATTTGTGTCTCCGTTAGAAAAAGCATTGGCGGCCGAGCCGTCTCCAGGTGGTGATGGACGGCATTAAGGTTAGCGTGGAGTCCTCTGATGTTAATAAACTCCACGACACAGGAAGCAGCAGTGGGGTTACGGCGATTGGCTGCTGTTGAACGACAATGCTTTGTTCGTACTGCCATAGAGTGAAAGGAAGGGGAAGCGTGAAAAAAAAGAGGCGGCTATTCTCGCAGCAAAGTGGGGCAAGGCGTTGAGCAAGTTTTGTCATATAACTGTATGGTATGGCGATAAGGAACGGGAAGGGGGAAAGAGGGTGATTGGGCCTCCGGTTCTCTCACTCAACAAAAGAAACACAACAGTAGGAATACTGCTATTTTACGTCGATATTCTGTGACAGAGTAGTCCTTCCCCGGTCGAGCCGGCCCATTTATGGTGAAATCAGCAAGGCTCTATTATATATATACATACATACATACATAGATTCACGCCTGTTTCCCAGAGGGGTAGGCAGAGACTACGGATTTCCATTTGCTACGATCCTGACACACTTCTCTGGCTTCATTCACTTTCATCACATTCCTCATACACGCCCGTCGGTTCAAGGAGCTCTTAACCTGGCCTTTGTCCAGAACGCCTCCGATCTGATCGAGAAACGTTCGCCTAGGTTTTCCTCTTGCGACTGTTCCATTCCACTAGCCTTATAAACTTTCTTAGTCAGTCTTTCCTCGTCCATTCTTTCTACATGTCCAAACCAGCTTAACATACCCTTTTCTATTCTTGTAACTATATCCACGTTCATGCCCCATCTCTCTCTAATCGCACTATTTCTTATTCTATCTTTCAGAGTCACACCACATATGCTTCTCAACGCTCTCATTTCTACAGCATTTATTCTGCTCGCATGCTTCTTTTGCCATACCCAACTTTCACTTCCATACATAAGTGTGGGCACTAATAATATATTATATATTTATTATATATATATTTATGTTAATTACATAAAGATATTATTATTGTGGCTTAAACTCCATCGCGAGATTTTCGCAACATTGTTTATGTTTACTTAATTTGTTTGACAAAAGATTGACATTTATTTATTTATTCAATGTACACCAACGACATTTTTACAAAATAATTAATATTACACATTTATTAAATGGGATGCAGAGTAAACTTCAACAACTAACATCACTTAAAAGTGTGCACACCATTCACAGTTTTCAATACATGATTTCTAACGCAAAAATTAAAATATAACATTACAATTAAAATGACATTAAATGAAATTAATTAAAAATTAAAATTACAAACAAAAAACTTAAAATTAAGTACATTAAATGAAATTAATTAAAAATTACACTACTTCGATAATCTATATCGTAAAAGGCAGTTTGTTACCACAATTAAAGTACGCGTCGTAGCTGTAGCCCGCAACTTTGTTCGCGTTTTTAAATGTAGCTGATGTACTTCCCAGTTTCTAAATTACCTCTGAACTCAAATTAAAGAAAACAATTTAAAAATAATCCTAATCCTAACTAATATTATAAAAGCGAAAATAAGTTTGTTTGTTTGTTACCTTTTCACGCCTAAACCACCGAACCGATCATTCTGAAATTTTGCAAATACGTTGTCAGGCATACAAAAACGGACATAGGCTACTTTTCATCCCGAAAAAAATTACTATTCCCGAGGAAAACAACAATAACGTTCTCATGTTAATAGATGGCGCGACGTGTCTTTCGAATCATGATTGAATTATATTATTACAAGCAGAGTACAACCCGAATTGATTGTCAAATTCTAAATTAACGCGAGCGAAGCCGCGGGCAAAGGCTAGTTACCGATAATTTAACAACAGACGGTAACATTTGCATTTATAAGTTTAGTTCAGGCTAGTATGCATGATGATATCATTGTGTATTAGTGGCTTATAATAAATGCAAATCGTTATTGATCACATCAAAATCAACATCACACAACTACAGCTGACAGCAGACGCTTTGATTTTAATCATTTGCTTGTGTTAAAACATATGTTTGTGGCATTTTTGGGAGGACTACACTTTTTTGTAGATCTAGATAGCATTAATGTTTTTTTTTGTATTACTATTTTAACGACTGTGCCTATAATGTATAATACATATACTGGATATGTAAGTTGAGGTCGTTTTAATATTACTAGCGGTCGCCTAGTGCTCGAAATTCGACCAGTTTGCCTGTAAGATATTGCTGATATATGTCATTATATATTGATATATGTAACCATCGTTACAAAGAATAGTACTACATCAGCCAAACAATGCCGAAATACTACGAACGTAACCATAGTTACGCGCTTCGACTGCGTGTGTCAAATGCATGGTTGTGTGCGTGTAGTGCTTTTTTCATTAATTTAATGTATTGCTAATGCATATTTTATAAAAATATTAGTATTCGTCACTTCTTCTCTATAGAAACTATAAGTGTGCGAAATTTCATACTCCTCCGTCCGCCCAATTTTCGTAAAAAGGGATCCAAAGTTTTGGCTTCACGTATTAATATATAGATAAATGCAACTAACACCTTGTTAATCTGAATTGTAAAATACTGAAATTATATTTAATTGGCGATTTAAAAGAGTGGCCGTGAGTTTCTTGCAGGTTTCTTCTCATAGGCTCAACCCTTTGCGTAAACCTATCAACTAACCTAAATGTAGCTTCAGTAACTTAGTAAACTCACTAACCTATATACTTTGACATTAATAAGTGTTACTTTATGACCTAAATGAATAAATGATTTTTGACTTTGACTTTGAACTGTGAGTTTCTTAGTTTGTTACCCTTTCACGCCTTAACTACTCGACCGATAATAATAATAGTTTGCATACACGTTGCCAAGGTACAAAAAAGGACATAGGGTATCTGTCATCATGAATAAAAGTACTGTTCGCCAGGGATAGCTACTAAAGGTTATTTATATTATATTGACAAAGTACCGGTTGCTCAAGCGATTCGTTAATAGTAGGTTGTATTTATTTCGGACATCTTGGTTTGAAAGCCGCCGCGTTATTACTTGACTGCCATTAATTGTAGTATGGGTTAGCTAGGGATTAAATGAAATACCAGGATTTTCCATCAGTAGTTAGGCAAAACACTTTTTTAATTTGAAACAAATGTTTTGCAGTGCAATGTTTCGATCCAAAAATACAGACGAAGTACGATGTTTTTCTTTTCTTACATCCATTTTGTCACCATATGGACAGTTATAAACAAGAGTGTTTCGTTTTCACCGGTGGCGGTGTTCCAAGGGGTCCCGTACAAATAAACAGAGTCAAGGTGACAGTTCCCTCCAAACTCCAATGTCGTTCAAGTGTTTGTGTAGCAAGTGTTTGCGTATTTGAAAAACTCACATTTGGTCTTACGTAAATATTGTCACATTTTTGGATATGATATTTTTTGTATATGTTTATAAATAGTAACGTTTTGTTAGACATATTTCAATCAATATATAAAATCAAATAAAACCAATTTATAAAACAATAATATAATATTCATAACATTTTGGCACCACATTTTAGGCGAATATGGTCGTAATCTACCAGCCAGTCAAGAGCTGGTTAGTCAATTTTACAAGAATAACTAGTAGACATGCAAGTTTCCTCAAGATGTTTACCTTTATTATTAATATACGCGACGTAACCATTCGAATTGAATGTTAAAAAGGCGTGTGTCGTGAATTAGAACCTGATACTAAATGATCTAATACAATACGTTTATCTACCTTTAAAACATATCAAGCCACGACCACAGTCACCCAATAAAAAAGGAAACAGAAATATGAACAATACTGTACTAGACGAGAAAAATAAAAGCAGACATTATTTAAATGACGGGCGGTACCGCACGATAAAGGTAGTGCATTATTCATGGCTATGGTGCCTTACAAAGTGATACAACCCCAGGTTAATAGAAATATTGTAATGGTGTTTATGTTTCATAAAAAGCTTGTTGGTTTAGGTAATATGTGTTACGTATAGAGCGAACAGGGGGTCCTTCAAGGAGATAGTCTGGGGCCTTTGTTTTATTAGACGCTTGTACTACAATTATTAAAGGCTATAAAACAGTAGGAGCAGACATTTAAATCATAAAAGAACATTGTTTTGTTAGTAGATACCTACAATGTTGATAAACCTAATAATTTACAGAAACTGAATCTAATTGCCTAACCTTTTATAGTCTATACAAAAAATTGAATTATTTTGTACTATCTATGTATTGTTATACTTTTACCATATGTCAATAACCTTGGTATTTTCTGCTATATCTTTAGCAACCTCTCCGTTAGTAAGTTAGTTTAATAGTATTGAAGGTATTCCTTTAATACTAAACTAAGCTAAACAGTTTCTTTCGTGTTCCTTTCATTCAGTGGCACATAACAAGTATGAACGAATATTATTCTTAGGATCCTTCGTGTGTATGGGCTTTTCATGGCATTAACATCGCAGAGTCATCATTATTTACATAACATATTGTGTGGAGGCCGAGAACATGCCCTCTGAACGAATCTCTTGTTCAGTGGATAAATCAGCTATCAGTATAGTGCGAGGCGTGAACCGTGGCTAGTGTGTTAGAAAAAATCATTGTAACATAAATGTTAACTACCGAAACATCTATATAATTTACGTTATTTATTGCAACATGCCAATATCTACATAATTAATTTCAGAATGCGTCCGTCGAATAGTTTGATGATAAACTAAAATGTGTCATATATTTCGATCAAATATTTACTGTAGATTTAAAAATATTTTAACATCATTAGTTTTTGTTTTACTGTAGGTACATATGGATTTTTTCGAAGTCTAATAATAAGAAATAAAGCAAAAGTTATTTATTTAAAAATTTTCTATCGGGACATAAACAATGAATTCTTTGTCTCATTCTATTTTTACTTGGATGCGGAGAAATATTATTACACTATTTAATATTTGTAAATTTTTGTCTGAAAATCTGTTATTATTATTTACAAAAACCACCCCGATTGCCACAGTTCATCGTCGGCCTTATATTTATGAATAGTAAATTGCAGTATCAGATACACGTATGGTGTTATTGATGGCGTTTATTTCGCTCTTGTGTTCAATCAAACTTTCTTATAGCAAGGTGAAGCTATTGTTTACACATACTTACTTAAGTTTAGTAATGGATAGATACCCTCTATTGACATGAGTACATTTGATAGTACAGTACACGATACAACTGTTAGAATAGCATAGAATATAGTTTATTTGCAAAAATAATACGTAGTAGTTGTTAAAAATACAGTTATATGAATCCTTGTACATTTTGCCATTAAGGCAAGCATACCTATCTTAATCAGTGATAAAATACAAAAAAAAAATATTAGTATGTTACATCAAAATAGTTATTGAGATCTACATAATATATTGCTTAATAATACTCAAAGAGAATTATCATTTAAAAGTTAGGTAGAAGTATCTATAGCAGCAGACTATAGTATTATGCTACCTTATTCAACTAAACAATTCTTGGACTTCCAGACATTATCAAAAACCTCTTGTGTCGCTTTGGCTGCCAGTGTCTCGCTACGATTCAATAGATTCACAGTAATTATAAAAAAGAAAATGAAAGAAAATAATGACTGAATAAAAACGCAAATGGCTATTTGACTGGTGTTTAAGATGTTCACGATAACACGGCCAATCTGTCGCTTCTTGTGGCTAAAATTCCATAACCGCACTAAACATTCGAGACAAAGTGGTCACCAAAATATGGCCAAAGTACCGAGTGTTGTGGCTAGTTCTAACTAATATTATAAAATTAAATGAATGAAAGTTTGTTTGTTTCTTTGTTACACTTTCACGCCTCAACTACTCGATCGGTCATTATGAAATTTCGTATACACGTTGTCAGGGGCACAAAAAAGGAAATAGGGTACATTCATCCAGAAAAGAGTACCTACTGTTTCTGAGCAAGCGAAGGCGTAGGCAAAAGCTAGTAAATTGATGTACAAATATTTGTATAGTAGGTACTTGTTTAAAAAATATCTCCTAGGTTTTCTTTGTGTTGTTTCAATATTTGCGAAGTTTCCCGCACAGGCTTTCACTGGTAGATACGAAAATAAAAAAGCGATCGAATGTTGCGGTTGCATTGTTGTCGTTTTGTATTTTTAATACATATAAAACTTCTAGACAATGTGTTACTTAAACGTTTTGATCCATTACGTGACTTGCCATCCTTACTTATTACTTCCTAGGCATTAAAATGCGAATATGAGTTCGTTTGTTTATTTGTCTGTGTGTTACGCTTTCACACCTTAATTACTCGACCGATCATCATGAAATTTGGCATACACGTTATCAAGGGTACAAAATCTCAGGCTACCTTTCATCCAAAACACGAGAGATAGACAAAATCTAGATGACGAAGCGAAGCCGCGGCCAACATCTATTCTATAGTACAAAATTATCAAACTTCACGTTGAAAGTAAAACTACGTGGTAGTTACTCCATAATTAAAAATATTCGAAAATGTCCACCACTGCACGAATGTGAACAGGCATTTTATCACAAGCTCGCAATTATACAAGTGATATCTGTACAAATTTTATGTAAAAATGTTTGAAGTTGGACGTAAAGTTTGCGACGCCAAGCGCAGCCCCGACTTAGTTGTCCCCGCACGACTAACTCTCAATTAAAATTATTTCATCCTGTCTGAAAAGAGTAGGCAAGTACTCGACAGTACTGGAGAGAGTAGAGAGACAAAAAATCATCAACTTTTTGTCTGACTTTGGCCTTTCAAGCTGTCATGATGTCTATTAGCCCTAAAATTGCGCTTTGTGGCAGAGAAACTAGGTATATTATTAATTAATCTGTAAATTCTTCAAATACCTGACTTAATGAAAAATCTATCGTGTCTGCCCACCGGTGTGCCGCTGCGATTCAATAGGTTAAAAGAAAAACAATATCTATTTATTTTATTTTTTATTATTATTATAAAAAACAGCTCCAACACGATCATGAACAATTAATATATTAGTGAATCACACAAATAATTTTCTTCTTTGGGACTCAAATCATACCATAGAGGCGATAGCATGCTGGCTACACTATTCGTGTCTACACTATTCGTGTCGTGCCTGTTTATTAACCCAATAAAATATCAAATACTTGGCTATTTGAAAGTACATGTAAGCCAAATTTAAAAATCTTGAAAATTATACAGGGAAAAATAGTAGCATGAGATAATAGGGACCATGTAATAATAACTCTATCTATCCGTTTACCATATTTTTACAACGATAAACAGGATAAACTGTATCCGAATTTCATGAAAATGTATTAGTAATTTGAACCTTAAGGTAAAACATAAATGATAAATGATAAATGATATTTATTTCACAGAAAATGGAGTACATTTAAGGGTGTTGTGGTATAATTAATACATTTAGCTCTTCCATTTAGTCACAATGTGGCATGCGAAATGATTTACATTTTTTTAAATAATTCTAATTATTGTATAGGTATGACAATTCAATTAAATTAGTGACATTGTTATTTAAAAATAAATTTATAATTATCATCAAATATTAATATATTATCATCAATTGTTTAACATAGAAACTCCTTAAGGGAATAGTATGACTTTTCTAGTAGCCATGCCTTAAGGTGTTTCTTAAATCGATAAAGTGGTAAGTCTTTAAAACATTCCGGAACTTTGTTATATATAGTTATGCACATACAGTAACAATTATTTTTATACATTGTAGTTCTCGGAATGGACTCTAGAACTAACCTATTAGGATGCCTAGTGTTTCTCGGATACTTATCCATGGCCTTGGTGAAAAGGTGTGGATAGGTTTTAACAAAAACAGAAATCTCTAGAATATACATACAGGTCAGAGGAAGTATGCCTAATGTTTTAAAATGTGGTTTGCAGGATTCGTCTGGAGCAATACCGACAATGGCTCTTATACATCTCTCTTGGCCAATAAAACATCTATTAGCTTCAGTGGAATTTCCCCACAGTATAAGGCTATATCTTAGGACTGAGCTTACATAGCCATGGTAAGCTAACAGAGTAGTCTGTATTGTTGAGGTTTTCCTAAGTCTGCTCAAGACATATACAAATTTATTAATTTTATTACAAGTGGCACTAATATGCGATTTCCAGTCAATATGTTTGCCTAATGTTATTCCTAAGAAAGTTACGTCATCTTTTTCATTAATTTTAATTTTGCTCCAAATCATTCTGTTTTCAGTACAGGCAGATCGTTTACTTTGCAATTTGATAAAATTAGTTTTCTGCAAGTTAATTGTCAAGTTATTTGATTCTAGCCATTGTGTCACCAAAAGGGTCGTCCTATTTACTTCGTCATGAATGTCAGTTAAATTATTGCATGTCAATATAATGGAAATGTCATCTGCAAATAAAATACATTTATGTTTCGTTATATCAGGTAGGTCATTAATATATAGCAGAAATAACAATGGCCCAAGAATACTGCCTTGGGGTACCCCAAAGCTGTTTACTCTGTACGGTGAGCTACTAGTTGTTAATGTTAGATTATTATCTACGTGTGATATGTCTACTCTTTGCAGTCGATCCGTAAGATATGATTCAAACCATGATAAAGCAAGTCCTCGGATTCCATATTGCTCTAATTTATGCAACAAGATTTTGTGCGATACAAAGTCAAATGCCCTCGTCATGTCAAAAAATACGACTATTGTGTGTAATTTCTTGTCTATATTCGTTAAGACATTATGCACTAGGGTATATGCTGCTAATGTAGTTGATTTTCCTTTTTGGAAGCATAATACCAAATATTATATAATTTCATAACAATATCACCGAGATAATTTTAAAAGATGGTTAATTATGAATATAGTTATTTGTATGACTATCAAAAACCGCTAAAAGTCATTCACAACTAATTAAATGTTTAAAACAAACTCATAATCTCTCAAGCGCCAACTTAGCTCCACAGCGGTCGGTCAAGCCAATTAGCTAGGTAACTGAAGAGGCTGTTTGATCTACTGCCTTTGCCTACCGACGCGTGACAACGACTCTTTACCTGGTGACGTCACCGATGACTAATTAACCCTGTTAACGAACGAGAATCAAAGGCGGTGACCACTTTATAATGAGAGCTCTGTAAATGTGATGGGAGATAGGAGATCAAGTGATAATATTTAATAAAGCTTTGCTTTGAATTATTTCTGGAAGTAAAATAGATTTATAAGCACTTTGTTTTAGTATTAAAACACAGCATAATGATTTTTTAAAATATTTATATCAGTTCAGTTTTAATTAGTTGGGTGTTGTTTTGTTTTGAAAAGTCATTCGTCGTTTGAGATGTATTCCTATTATATAATTCTGTCTTGTATTTATGGTGCTGGCAATGGCTTTAAATTTTTGTCCCCGTTGCTGAAACGCTGTCGATTTTGTATGCCTGCACTAGCGCGAACTTAACTCAGAGTGACGAGATGATAAGGGACATCAATGTAACTAAAGTTTTGCACGTTGCAGTTTGTCAAGTCTTAGAAAACCAGACATAATTAAACTGGTGTGCCACTGCGACTTTATAGGTTTAAAACCCTGCCTATGAAATCTACGTCCATATAAAAATATGAGAGCTTTTCAGATCACCCGAGATATAGGTATTATACCACGTGAAAATACAGTTGATGTTAAAAATAAAAGGCTCATTAACAGAATAATTAAAACAAATACTGTTACTTAAGACGATTGCGTGTACGACGTATGTAAACAAACCCGGGGTGTAACGGTGCCTTAAGTGAGCAACCCTCCAGCGTCGTGGCGGGCCTTTCCGTCCAAAGACATCGTTCGTGACACAGAACGGAAGTGCGCACGCCGCGCGGTCAGCTTCCGCCCCTTTGACCTGTCTTTTGTACCCGCTCGCTCTAATTACAACATTACTACAAACCTACCACATAGGTTTAAATAAAAAACAACTTTAGTTCATGCTGATAAGGTACATGTTTCTTTGTTGCAGGTTCGACGAAGAGATTTGCCTGGAGCAACGTGACCCTCGCGTTATTCGCAGGAAATCGCCTAAGACGGGCTAGTTTAGGTGACATCAACATCATGAGGCTCTAGGTATGTTGATTTTACACTTATAATAATCATAACCTATCTTGCTTTGATGATGATGATCGGTAATACGTGCCCAGTTTAGGGACAGTATAATTACCAGACATTGGCCTATTAGCAAAAAGACTGGGATGATTCTACTACAATAGCATATTAATCAAAGGATAGTTCTTACTATATATTCAATGAAAATTTTGAAGGATAAGTTTATTCAATTTCTTCAAGTTATCTGCGTTAGAAGTTACGACAGGTGATACTAAAATAGAACATCAGTTGTTAGTCATTAGACCTTATACTACTGCTAATACTAACTTAGGTGATTTAACAATAGAGTTGCTGCTGCTAATATCGAAATTAAAGAAAGCCTTGCACATGAGATTATATGGCCTAAATAAAACCAAGCTTCAGACTACCCAGTTCTCCATTTCCTCTTGTTCTTTTAATAAAGAGGCCTTGATTTTGAATCTTAAAAGAATCTATTTACTTATTTACAAATGTTATATTGTATTACAAACTGCTCCTGTACTAAGCCACTGCATTATACTGACCAAATGTGGATATGCAGAATTCATACCTTTCCGATAATAATAAAATAATACTATATTGGCTTAGCATTCTTGCATTTTGTCTCTAATAGTCTATATAGTGTAGTTTTTAAAGCATATACATTTGAGATTGACATTTTTCAAATCCACTTAAATTATGCAGTGGTTTAGGCCTGATCACCAACGTATTATTAACATGGTAAAATTCTTCACATTCTTAAATACATATATTGTGAACAATAGTAATTGAATCTAATTTAATTTGTTCGTACTTTGCTTAGTTTTGCGGTCAACCATATTAGAAGTTACTGATAATTATTATATTTATAGCATTTAATTATTTAAGTTAATAACTCTTCATTCTATGTTATAGCAATAACAAGAATTATAACATTTACTATAATTATTGCTAAAACAACTAAAATAATAGAACGTAAGTTCTTTTTTCTTTCAGAAAGACCTTGGAAAACAAACAGTACGTATCGCGTGTCTACAGGCAGTGGGCAGCCGGAAGTGACGTGCGAGCAGGTCCCACAGACCACTTCCGGCCCTTTGACAAACAGCGACCAAGGTCGGTGATGGAGGGTTAAAAGGGCACCAACAATAGGACATTTTGTGCGGAAGATTTTGAAAACCTGATGGTTCTTTGTTACCTTTTCGACTCCATTTTAATAAAAATATGCATCTTTAAGTGTGTTTAATTTTTAGAAATAAAGCAGTATGCATATAGTACATAAGGTAAGCCAGAACAGTATCGTTTTAGCTTTCCTATACGAAATATTCAGATATTTAAGCAAGCCGAGTGGGTACGTCATGCTTAATCCTGTCGTTAATATATTTGAAGAAATTGGCACACATTTTCCGTCCTATCTAACTATCTTCACACGCTTTTCAAGGCGCGAAAAATCCGTCTCACAACATTGATGTTTTACTTGACGTCAAAAATATAAAATTTACTTTACGTCAAGTAAAACCAACAAACTAACCGGATTCTTTTATTTGAAAACAAATCGAAACTAAGATAACAGCCAGAACAGTGTTACCCTGCATATTATCACACTTCTAACAGGACGTGGTTCTGGGACGTACCTCTTTTTCCATTGTATGTCTTTTTAGAAAGACCACTAGACCACCCACATTAGGAATAATTCCTGTGTAGCCATACAACATCTCATACAAAGAATGTCAAAACTCATAACTGTTTGTGAATTACACAATATTTTGTCTCGTGTGAAGGTCAAACCCAAACACTCGATGAAGTGACAGCGGCAAGACGTCCTCTTAAACTACTACATCAGTCAGTATGCAGTTATCATTATCACAACCATAATAATAGTTTTTTAACCGAACATGGCTCCTAAACTTATGCTCATATTCAACTTCATTGTTCTGGAAACCTTCACCGGGGTTTGTAAGCTTACTACGATTACACCGCTAGATGAACACGACAATTAATATTCGAGATTTTATACCATAAAAACTAGATTTCAAGTCCATTATTTAAACAAGCGGTTAGTCTCCACACTAACGAAGCTCATAAATGCTAGGAGCCAACCATCTACATCTATCTCCCTCACCACTTAGTTTGACTTCACTCGCTCAACTTGCACTAATTGCAATCTAAGACGTTGCGCATTAAAACTACTTCAATAGCCCTTAACCCTCCACCGCTCACGTAATCGTAACACAAACATTGGGCAGTGTAAATTTGACACTAATTCGCGAAACACTGCCCAGTGCCCAACGACTTATGGCCTGTTAAGGAATTGTTCTCACTTGGACCTCTTTGGGTAGCGGACGGGGGGGGGTTAAGGCGGTTATTTGCGTAAAGTTTTGAGCGCCGTGTGTGCCACCCCTAGGGATTGCTGAATTATATACAGCGTGTTTTGAAGTTTGGTTTGTATGGACTGCAACATAGATTTATTTATCAGATTGATTGTTTCAATTTAATAGAGGTGAGCCTTTTGCAGTCTACCGGCTACATTACCAGTAGCCGTGTAGCTACTGATAAAATTAAGTAAAATAAAAACACTGCCCGACTCGACAATCCAAACCGCCACTAGCCAAAGCGTAGTCAGAAAGATAAAGAAACCATAAACTTTATCGCTACTATGATATTCCTACAGATAAAATATCTGTAGTTATTGGCACAAACATATATAAATATTACTTGTTGGGGCAAACTGTTTCTCTTTAACACAGACTATTCCGTAGTCTAGCTAGGAGAACAGCGCTGTAAATTATCTTGTAACATATTGTATTGCTCCTGTGTTTCTGCTATTCAAGGTTGATTAAACAGTGAGGCTTTAATTCTATCTACATATAGTATGTACCACGTACAAGCTCTACAACTAATTTCAGTTCAATAGGAGCAGTAGTTTAGTCACAGGATAGATTTTAGGTTTTTGCTAAATTGCAACGGGTTTTATCTTTTTTTTTTTTTGCTCGTCGATATGACCACACTCCACCTGATGGTAAGCAGTCGTGTCGTGTAATCTACCCTAACAGCTGACCGAGAGTCTAAGCATAGGTATCTAAAGTAATGTACCATAAAGCGACAAAAAAAGTAGGAGACCTGGCCCTCTGATACGTAGTATACATTATTACAGTAGCCAACAATCAGGCCAAAGTGAGTCTTAATCTTAGCGCAATAAGAACGAAAAAACAAGCATAACATTAGTTTGTAACACAAACAAGGATGCAATAAATTAAACCCGTGACAACAATGAAACAATGAAAGTCAACAGATGTTTATAAAGTATGGTGTTTGCGTACATATTAAATTGATTTAATTTGTTTGAAAAAAGTGATTTTCTATTGTTATCTTTATCGAGTTTTTAACCATTTCGAATTAACACTGAGCCCATATGGGCTCTGTCCATTTTAATATCCATGGATCATAGCAACCTTGTATCTATATATTAATACGTGAAGCAAAAACTTTGTACCCCTTTTTAAAAAACCCTTTTTTACAAAAATTGCGCGGTCGGAGGAGTATGAAATTTGGCACAGTTAAAGTTTATATAGAGAAGGAGGGGGAATCCTAATATTTTTATAAAATATGCATTAGAAATACATTAAATTAATGAAAAAACACTACACGCACACAACCATGCATTTGACACACGCAGTCGAATCGCGTTCGTAGTATTTCGACATTGACCGTCTGACGTCCTACAATTCTTTGTAACTATGGTTACCTATACCTTATTAATATGTATCTAATAGAGAAAAACAGAAAACAAAGTAACATGCTTAGGAATTTTGGTCGAATTTTGACCACCAGGCGACCGCTAGTATTATATAATTTGTGCAACATACTAATGTAAATTTGTTGGATTAATAAAATAAATAAAAATAAAATATATTTTAGAATAACTAAATGCTTGTCATGTATAAAAGTACGTCGTATATGCAACAAATATTTCCTTTTCTCTTTAATTACTTAATCGCCTTAGAACTTGGAGCCACCTATATATACGTTATGCAGGATTTGCAGTAACACTGATAAGTCAGGGCCGAGGTGTTTAAACTCGCGGCGGCTTCTTAGGTAAGAGAGTGGACACGGCCCGCACCCGCCGGGGGCAACACCCCCACTTACTGACAGTAATCAACAAATCCCAAGCCAAATATTGTACGAGTCGCGTTTGAGTGAGAACTTTTGAGGGTAGCTTTGTAAAAAAATAGGAGTTTTGGGTGAGGTTAACTGCAGCAGTGTTAGAAGTCATGCAGGTTAGGTTAAATTAGTAATAGTACTTTGTCTGGATGAAAGGTACCATAATAATATGTTATTTTCTGTTCTCCTGACAACGTGTATGTGAAATTACTTGATGATTGATCGAGTAGTTAGGGCGTGATAGCGTAACAAACAAACAAACTCACATTCGCATTTATAATATTAGCTAGTTATAAAACAGCGACTAAACTCGAAATTTGGTAGTTAGGTAATTTGAACTCCAATAGTGTGTCTAAGATTATTCTAATATTATAATTTTGTATTAAGGAATTGTAACAGAGTTTAAATATGTTTAATCCGAAATACTATATTGTAGTCATTGTATATTATATTACGTATGTATATTATTTTTATAATATTTGTATAATTTCATGCTAGACATATAAGAGACGGTATATAATACGTCTGTATATGCCTGAAGTGGGAGGGAGATGTATAATAAACACATTCGCTTACTATGGTTTTAGTCTCATCTAATAGCAAGAATCCAAAGTTATAAAGGTAGTAAGCTGTAGAAAGATAGTAGGTATATAGTTACACTTACACGAAGTCATGTGAAACAATAGAATATTGGATGAATTTGCCAGACTTGCTCCGAAACCCAACATACATTTATATGAAACAGTTTAAGGAATTTATTCAAGAAATTGATGTAGGTACGTACGTAGGTACTTGTAGGTATTTAAATAATAAATATTTGTTCAGGTTTAAAGTCATTTTAACTCTCTTTCGAATTCGGTGCGTTCCGTCCACACAGGAGTGGAAAAACAGACAAACCAAAAATATATTGGAGAAATTAATCGGCAATCAAGCAAAGCAAAGCATCTGCATCTTTGCTATCCAATGACAATTAATATAATATTTATTCGGCAACTTACTCACAAATCAAGGTTTTGGATTTGGTATCACTCGGATATAAAATTCAATTTGATGTCAAAATAGGTAACGCACGAAATTACTTTATCAATCTGCTAAACTAACAATCTAAATGCAGGAACGGTTGGTACTGTATAGAACAAATCCACAGTTGAGTAAGCATCCACGTATTCCCGACTAGGATTAGCGTCGGACGCAAATAGAAGCAGTTGAACCAAGTTCTGCAAGTGGTTGTGGTAAGTCTCCGCTGTGTTTGCCCTTTGACCGACATACGCACTGATACGCATATACGCTGCGTTTTGAAACTAAAGATATCGAAGAAAATATCCTTTAAACATTAACCACCAGATTTTGCCCACGACTTCGCTAGCATAAATGGACGTACTTTCTGAAAAACGTTCCAACCCACAAAGTTAACATTTTGAGATAATCGTGATTGAAGTTCAATCCCGTATTTCTTCTTCATACATGTAGGTTGGGCCACTAAGTCATTATTTCATATTTAGAGTGATAGTAGAGCTACCAAATTTTTCCAGCTAGTAAATAGTAACCCCGTGACTAATTTGCTAATAATAACTCGATTTTGACCCGAGTGTGGGTTGGAACGTTTTTCAGAAAGAACGGACAAATGGAGGTTAGACTTACTTAACCTAAGTTAGTAACAGTACCTACTGTTACCAAATCAGGTTAATAAGAGTACGTACTTTTCTGGATGATATGTACCCTATGTCCATTTTTGTTGCCCTGACAACGTATATGCGAAATTGCATGATGATCGGTCAAGTAGTTAAGGCGTGAAACCTTAGCAAACAAACAAACAAACTCACTTTCGCATTTATAATATTAGTCAGAATTATTATCGCTTAAAGCTATAGTTTCATGTTATTAAAGTGAAATAATTATAGAATAGCCTAGTTATTTGACTATTTCTCAATGCAAACAACTACAAAACTTTATATAATCCAATAAATATATGCTTATTTTAGGGACCTACGCCGTTTTATATGAATTAAAAAACACTAGGTTTGTTTTGTTTAAGAAACACCATCATGCTAACAGTTTGACTATACCTATATAGATAAAAATCAATAAATGTGGTTTAATCTGAGTAGATCTCAATACTTAGATTTAACCATATTTGATTACTTTTTTTTTGCATAATACGAAGTTAATTTAAACAACAAAATAATTTGTAGGTAGGTAGGTAATTTTTGTACGTAGGTAATTTGATGTAAACAATCCATGATGATTATAAAAATGACGGCAACTAATTAATAATAATTCACAATCTTTGGAAATACCTAAGTAACAAACAATACTATTAAGTAAATCCGGGATTATCCCATTAGTTTAAATTACGTAAACGTGTAATAAACGCAAACCACAAAATTTCCTGTAACGTGACCCGTACCAACTGGATAGATTACATTCATAAAATAGGTAGGTACTTGCTACACCAATTAACCATTGTCTCTTTATAACTACAACACAAATTCAATATATTGCTTTTACCAACCAGAATCATAGACCGATTGCTTGTAACTAGTAAAATACAACAGTTAAACTCCGGTCCGGTAAGGTCCATGTTGCGCTTGTGTTGATTAAAAATAATTAGTTATTTTTATTCATTTAATGTAAATTAAATTTAACCCGTCAACTGTCGAGCGGTCATACGTGTCCGCAAAAAATGAGCCATTAAAAAAACAACGGGTTGCACTCCGGGAATGCCGGCAGAACTGAAAACTTGAATATTAACGTTGTGCATTTTTGATATTTTGGAATAATTAGGGAATAATTTTGCACAAATTGCTTTAATTATCAGTATAAATGTACTATCATTTATGTGGTAAAATACAATATTCATTTATTGCTCTATCGTACACAAACATGACAATTCTCCCTCCGTCTTACGAATTTTCGACCAGGTCACGTGTCCTGACACGAGTTTAACAGTTTTTACCCATCACAAAAAGTGCACAATGCCGCTAAAGAAGTTTTCACTTCAAAAAACAGACAAACGTATGTTCGCTCGACACTTGACTCATTAACTAGTCGAGTGTATTGTTTGCACAATGAATTTTTTTTTGCCGTATTTCTCCTTGACGCTCAAGAAGTTAAACCTATTATCTAATAGTTTAACCTACTAGAACTATCAATTTATAGTAATAATAGTACTGTGTGCTAAAACCTTCACTACCATACTTGTTATCTGTGTCTCTACATTGATTGTATTAAAGTTGGCAAGATGATTTTTTTCAAAAAGATATATATGTACATTGTATATTTAGTCAATAAAGATCTAATTTATTGTCGCACTACCAATAATTCGCGTATTGTAAAAGACTAGAAGCAATACGCACAGTGCACCCAGATATAAAACATCTGTATTTGAATCACATGAATTTATCCCGTATGCCAAATACAATAAGCGGCGAAAGCGCACAGCGAGATGACAACTGATACTGAAGTAGTTGGATTGGTCATCAAAGCAAGCCGTGCAAGCATTTTTCGAATGTCGATTTATTCGTTGTTTATTCGATTAACTATCGAATATTCGAATCATGACTTGACACATAAGTGAGAACGTGGTACCTTCTGTATTCTGTTCCTTTGACAACATGTATGCGCAATTTCATGATGATGACTCGAGTAGTTAATCCGTGAAAGCATAACAAACTAGCGACTCACATTCCCATTTATAATATTAGTTAGGATTTACCTACAACGAGTATGATGACAGCTTAAAATACCATTCTTAGACCAAGCTTAGTATGCAGAATTCCGTAAGAGAACTGATATCCTTAGTTCGTAGCAACTGCTGACCAGACATAAGATATTTTATCTTCGGATTCTTAAATATGATCTTTTATTTTATTATCATTTAATATTAAAATTACTTAATCAAAATTTATTTTACCCAATTATTGATGTAAAGAAAATGCGCGTTTATTATTCCAGTGCGTTTTAAGTAAAATAACTAATGTGTAAGTACCGTTTCTATTCCAAGTAGGTATCGGTTAGACGGTGCGGGCAAGCTAAAGCTGTAGGAATAAACTAATCGTATCCAAAAAGATACAGCGATTTAGAAACCAACTATCATAATGGAATAATCAATTATTAGAGGTATGAAATTGTTGACTGATTGCAGAGATAGCGAAATGGTTTATTTGGCCCTGGGTTCGATCCTCTGACGGGATTATAATGGATGTGATCCACAAATTGCCGTCCCGAAATTTGCTGTTTTTCGTGGCCGTTGTTTTAATAGTAATATATTTATTAATTTAAAATAAATAGGTTGACATTGTGTGTAATTTTTAATGTTTATAAACCCCACTAGTAGCGGAGTTACCCCTGTGATAAAAGTTTACTGAGATATAAACCTAATCCTAATCCTAACTAATATTCTAAAAGCGAAAATGAGTTTGTTTGTTTGTTACCTTTTCACGCCTAGACCACTTAACCGATCATCCTGAAATTTTGCATATACGTTGTCAGGTGTACAGAAACGGACATAGGGTACCTTTTATCGCGAAAAAAATTACTGTTCCCGAGGAATACAACAAAAACGTTCTTATGATAATAGATGGCGCCGCGTTTCTTTCGAATCATGATTGAATTATATTATTACAAGCAGAGTACAACCCGAATTGATTGTCAAATTCTAAATTAACGCGAGCAAAGCCACCGGCAAAAGCTAGTAAAAAATAAATTGGGTCTCGCCACTTCAGAGTTCTTTACCGGTAAGATTATAGGTATTAATTTGGTAAACAATAGAGTAGGTAAATAGTTAATTTACCCATTACATTTTACGGGAAAATACCCACTATTATACAAACGGGATTTTCGAATATTGAACCAAGTGCTTGTCATGACTTAGTAATAATTTCATGCGAAAATAATTTTGACAAAACCATATATATAATTATATTTTTACGTTTAAAATTTTAAATTATTCTTGATGTGAAACACCTGGGCAAACAGACTGTTATGATTAGACAAAGATACATTTTAGAGTGAGTTTGATATATTTTTGGGATTAGTCCCATCCACACTATTATCTCACTTTAGCAAAACACCGAGTATTTTTACACGTACAAAACAAATCTATAGTGATCTAGCCCGCAATGAATTAAATCAGTAGTAATATTCCAACTCCATATTATTCCAAAACCTAATATGAAATATCGGAGGAAATTAAGAACTTTCTGTATACTATATGATTTCTAACAGTAGATAATAAATAATCACGCTGTTTTCCAGTCATATAATATTCGAAGATATACAAGAATAAACAGGGCGCCATTCAAAGTGATTCAAACTTAGCTCAGGTTAAGATGGCGATGCATCCAAGTGTGGGGGTAGAATTTAATTAATCCGCGGCGTTACGGCCCAGCGGTCACAAAGTCCACCTCACTACGTCCGTATTAGAGGTGCTTTGAGAACATTACCCGAA
This sequence comes from Catocala sponsa, assembly GCA_963564715.1. Lineage (NCBI taxonomy): Eukaryota > Metazoa > Arthropoda > Insecta > Lepidoptera > Erebidae > Catocala > Catocala sponsa. Next base: position 7,987,396 of record OY751334.1, read on the forward strand.
TTATATTGTGTTTTGTATTAGATGTGAGGTATCAACGACTATGTTTTGTTGGCGTTTATTTGTAAGGTACATCTACCTTACAAATAAACCACCAAGATACAACCATATACCATCGTATATGGTTGTATCTTGGTGGTTTATTGGACTTAGAATTGTTTTACTGGGTAACCTTACAAGAATAGTGCTCGTATCAATTGATTGTTATTATTTTATTAGCTAGCTACAGCCTAGGATATTGAAATTGTCGTTGATGACATAGAAAGAGGCAGCAAGCTAGACATATATGTTTCCTCTGATACCTTATAATTATTTACCGTTTTGGTTATACTTCAATCAACGATGCTGTATTGTCTTGATTTTTATATTCCTTGGCTTTAATTATGACCGATGTTTCCGGAAACTAATCTTAAGCAATGAAATACAAATAATATTATAAATTAATATACATTTTAATATTACCTATTGATAGCAGTACTTTTTTCTGGATGAAAGATACAGGTACAGGTGATAAGATAGAGGTACAGAAAAGGACATAGTCCTTTTACTTTCGCATACACTTTGTCAGAGGTACAGAAAAGGACATAGTCCTTTTACTTTCGCATACACTTTGTCAGAGGTACAGAAAAGGACATAGTCCTTTTCTGTACCTCTGACAACGTGTATGCGAAATTTCATAATGATTGATCGATTAATAAGGGCGTGAAAGTGAAACATAAAAGCAAACTTACATTACTAGGTACTATTAGTTTGGATTACCTTTTCACTGTACTTTGTATATACATATTACCTAGCTTTCTGCTTATATCAAGTTGGCACTTTGGTTGTTTGCATACATCTGTCTATCAACTGGTCCATTCACCCGAAACCGCGTGTTGAGTCTCTACTCTACGATTGATTAGTAGACAAACTTTGATTGGACGTATTCATGCCAGTTACTAGTTGCAAGTTGTGAGTGAGGCTAAGAGGCTGAGTAGACAGGTTCGGCTAACTTTGGGAATAGATTAATTTAATACCTTTATGTTCTAAGCAATGATTACTTTGTAGTATCATGTCGGTTTACTAAAAGCACTTAATGTATAACCATGTTTTTAATTTGTTCATCGGCGTACGGACGCTGGCGTCCAAATATAGTGCTGTTTGCATTATAGTTTTCTTTTTTTTGACATATCTCTTTCTATGAATATTTAGCTTTACAAATATTCAAATTAATTCGAACAAAGAAAATCCAAATTCGCAACAACTATTTTTGGATCACACAATTTTTTGTCCAATGTGAGGATTGAATACTCAACATTCGACGCTGTGACAAAGGCGTATGCGACCGCTCCAAGCAGCGCTTTTCGCCACCTCGGACTTTTCGAAATTATGAATATGTTTTTAGTTACTTGAGCATCGCTTACTTAAAAGGCCAAGGTAAACATTTTGGATAAATTCTCTGACTGAGAGTTCCTTATAGTTTTCTTTTCATTATTTAGCACCACCCAGATGACAAGGTTATATGAGTTTACTGTGTGTGTAATTTGGTGTACAGGTCGTTAAATCTATGCGTATTAACACTTGTACTAGACGGAAACTGCCGTCATGATCAATCTAGCACCTTGTGCACTATATTTGTTACAACAGCTTGAGTCCTACTCGTTATCCAATTGATGGCAACATGTATTACATGATTTCGCCTCGTGCTGAATAATGCATTCTTGATTCCTGTACGGACACAGCATTATAGATTATTTTCGCCATATCCTATATACATATTACTGCCTTTGCAACGGTAACAAATGAGAGTTCTGCACACGCAGTTTTGGTTTATCCAGGTCGAGCTAAGTGTTAGTAAGTTTTCTGTCAAGAAATTGTCAGTAACATTACAGTGGCTGGAACTGTTTTTTTTTTGTACAACGAAGGTGGCAAGCGAGTATACGACCCATCTGATGGTAAGTGGCTACCGTAGCCAATGGATGCCTGCAACACCAGAGGCATCACTTGTGCGTTGCCGACCCTTTAGGAAAGGAAGAAGAGAAAAAGGAATTGGGAAGGAGAAGGAGCGGGAAGGGGGAATGAGGGTGATTGGGCCTCCGGCACTCTCACTCATCGAACGAAACACAACAGTAGGAATTTCACGTCGATATTATGTTAGAAGGTAGTCTTTCCCCGATCGAGCCGGTCCATTCATGCTTAAAATAAAAGAGCTTGCTTAAAATAAAAGAGGCTCTACTACTCATAAATAAATGTACCCAAAAGTAGATTATTACCTACTTTTGGGTACAGTTATTTATTACAGTTATTTATTTATTTTAAACTGTGCCTGGCGAAATGGAAATATCCCTTGTTCCCCATTTCGCCAGGCACATTTTCTGGTCCCACGTAATTAACTGGACCTAAGAACACGCCTAGAGAAATGTGGCTGTATAAAACATCTGTCTTTTCCTTCGGCGCTATAGTCAAGAGACCGTGTATGTTTATTATTACACATTCGACAGAACGATTCAGTCAAATTTTATAATTGTAAAGGATAAACAGCGCCGAATTTTAGGGTGATCAGTCAAACATCTTAACAAAGTTTTACGTTTATAATATTAGTAGAATTAGTTGTAAATATTGAAGTACATATTCACTTTGACGCATCATTGAGGATAATACTAATTAGATATTTGTTCAAAAGCAACAAGATGTTGTTTGGATCGGAGTAAACGTACCAATGCGATAATATGGGTATTACACAATTTCTAATGTTACTTACAGTGTCATGTTATTGTGTATAAATTAAATAACATTTCATATATATTCGTATAACTTAATAATTGTTAATTATACAACAGAAATAGATTTGTTTTTGTTATTCATATTATTTGCCCAAAGATTAGCGAGTAAAAGGAAGTATATGCTTGACCTCTAAGATGAATTTAATTGTATAATTATCATATATTTTATTAGTATTTAACGACTTTCAATATAATTTAATAAAACAAATATATTTTACAAGTATAAAATATATGGAGATTGACTCATAGTTGAACCGGGGCTTATAATATTATTATATTGACTCACGTTTACGCGAATGTGACATATTGAAATTAAACTACTTTATAATAATAATAATAATATAATATATTCTACCACATACACACAACACCATCTAGCCCAAACTAAGCAGAGCTTGTACTATGGGTACTAGACAATGGATAAACATACATATAAACTTTTTTTTGTAAATACATACATATTATACATAGAAACACCCAGACCAAGACAAACACCCATGTTCATGCACACAAATGTTTGACTTGTGCGGGAATCGAACCCGCAACCTCGGGCGTGGCAGTCGGTTACACCAACCACTACGCCATCGAGGCCGACAACTTAAACAGCTTTTATTTATTTTAATTGCAAGTTTTATATTATTTTAGCTAATTATATCTGCATTTACATCGACATTTCTATTGCTTTCCACCAGCCCCGCGGTGACAATGGGTTAAAAAATTTTGATCAGAATACAATGTGATAAAAGCCGTATAAAGTAGGTAGTTTAATTTCAACAGGGGTCATGATGCAGATGATGCGTCCTGTTGAGGACTGCATTAAACTGCAGTCAACATTTTATCGCAATTCTTAGCTATTGAGGCCGTTCTTATTTATTAAATATTTTATAAGGCAACGCTATTATTCCTCTATAGCGAGGGATTATAATATGTATAAGCAAAAACGAACCTAAAACGCATCCAGACTTGGCAATTTGTGTAACAAACTAAGCTAGATGTAGATAGAATTCTCAACACTCGGCATACAGCCTCATAATTATTACCCGCTTACAATACACCATCAAAATTAATACATGTGACAGAAAATATCATCACAATTTACAACATTTTACATATTGTCATCAAGAATGGAGACATGGCGATTCAAAAGCTTTAAAAGCAACCAGTAGTCTTATCATTTGCGCTGGCAACGAAACTACTCATTTTATAGTAAAGCTGACTAGACAAAAGGTACGATGATTTAGATTAGCTTGATAATAAGTTTGCTTGTTACTTTAGTTGATTTTTTCACTTTTTTATTTCACGCCACACCACAGTCAGTGTGGTAGATCCTAACACGGGCCACAAATGAATGTGGTCTACAAATAGAGCTCTTGTTTAGTTGTTCTTTGAGTCCGTAGTAAACATTTTGTAAAGTCCCTTGCGATATGGGGCTTGATCTTATTGCAGGTGTGGTTCAGACATTTTAGCTATATTGAATCAGTAAAAGAAGCAAGCATACAACTAAAAGCCTAGTCTGTGATTCCACAGATGCAGATATTTTAGGATTAGCATTCACTATTACACTTTGTCATGCTATAAACGCACTAAATAAACTCCTGTGTCACCAATCCTCCTTAGCAACCGGTACAAATGACAAAACCATATAACAACAAAATGATCTAACCACATTTGGGTGTCATGGCGCGACGGTAACCGTCGCACGCGCAGACGCCAGTGAATCAACAGACGCTCTTTGTACAACTTTGAGTGTGATGTGATGACACATGTTACAGTGTTCTTGATTTAAAACGTTACAAATCTGTACTCTAATCAAAGACTCCTTGCCATTTGGAGACATAAAAAGACAAACAATCAATGACTTTAAGTGGCAAGATCTGCTTCGTTTGCACTTACGTTAGCTTGCGATCGTGAAGGGTTTCTTCAGGCAAGGAGTTTTGGATTTCTGATCGACTTTAATAATTATTGTCTAGTTCGCGGCCTCGGTGGCTAACTATTGATGAAGTACTTCAAACGTCCACCTAGCTACTGCCAATGCATCATGTGTTGTAAATTTTATTCACGCGAGACAGTAACTTAGAGGATCGATTTATAAATAGTACTGTCAAATCTAGGTACACTTAAGAGGATTACAAACGTAACAAATAAAAGATTAACCGTATTTTAACCCCGGTCACACTGGGATTAATTCTAGTTCAAGAATTTTTCATCTTTTCCCACAGGTTTATCTAGGTATGAATTCTATATTGCGCGGAAAATTTACAAACATTGAGATAACGGATTAAAACAATACCCAGACTCCGAAGAACTATTTATGTCTCATCAAATTTTTTGTTACGAATGGGTATTATACATTTAGATTATTTGGCGCACTAACAGGGACAATGCTGTCACCAAAACCTAAGTGTTATATAGTAAGTGATAAAGTAATGGACATTATATAGATATACATGAGTTTATAATGTATTTAAGAAGAAGACCAGTGACCACAGGATTCAAAACGAAGTTTCTAATCCTTTATAGTGTGAAAATGTATGTAAAAAGACATACACATATTTTACAAAAATAGCACATAAATCGCTGCCCACATGTAAAAAGACACATACTGCTGACAACCTCAGTGACGCAGCGGCAGTGAATCTGACTGCTGTGCATGAGGTCTCGGCTTCAATTTCCGGCTCGTGTTTTGTGTTACTTGGTTTTTCTGTTAAGGAATGTGTCCGGTGGACGTCAATAAGCTAACTATGGTTTTAAGTCACAAGCAACACTCTATTACGTTTGACTTAAACAATAGTTGGCGAAGTAAGAGTGTTCTCTGCGTAAGAAGTCTTTGGGGACAGAGCCCTGAGACTATATATGTATATGTCGAAGCGTCAAGAAAATAATCATTGGAATGCAATTTATTTCTGTAATTGGAGTTGAATAAAGCGCTATCTATTGGCTTGTTTCGGAATGTCAAGCGTAAGCCTGAGCGAGGTCGCCACAGAGCCAATGTGTCAGTTGGAGTGACAGTAATAACTGTCAGTGTCATATTGACGTTATATAAGCGCCAAAGACGCGTGCGCAGACACATTTGGTGTGACAAACTCGCTGCGTTACCGATCAAATCAGTGATAATCGAAGTCAACCTGTATTGTTTCATTTCTCTTGTATTTGCCTATCATTAGTATATGTACGAAGTATAATACCACGCCTATATTTTGTTGCTGTCGGAGAGTTGGACGGCAATTCGCTTTTGACATGATGTCAAAAGTGAGTTGCCGTCCAACTCTCCGCCGTAATTATTACTAGATGTTCCTGCGGTTTCACCCGCGTTTATCGTTACTGCGCCGCCCCCGTGGGTCGTATCGTAATGTTATATAGCCTATAGCCTTCCTTGATAAATAGGCTATCCAAACAAAAATAATTTTCCATCGAGCCTGTAGTTCCTGAGATTAGCGCGTTCAAACAAACAAACTCTTCAGCTTTATAATATTAGTATAGATTCATAACCATTGGACGTTGAGACCGATAGCGCTTAAGTCACCTATTATGACCCCGATGACTGACTAGGTACTAGATCTATTTTTAGAAAGCACTATAAGCCTTGTTTACTGTGTTACTCACCTATTATTTATAAGTACTATAGTATTTAAATGCCAATCAATAGTTGTATAAACTATTGCTCATGTTTAATCCATCTGCACCTAGCCGTTTCAGCGGTAAACCGCGATAACGGCATTATTTTAATTGTTTCTAGAACTGTATATGTATGTTCCAAGGAGTTTGTTGTTGCAATTTATGATTCATATACATAGACATTTTCGTGTAGTGAGATTTGTTCGTAATTAGCAACTAAAAAAGGAATCAGATCTAATCAACTAGCGGCCATTGTTATTGGTACAAGGTAATATTGGCATGAATTAAAATTGCTTCGAATTGTAGACAATAACGGTTACTTTTATCACCATGTCAGCCAAAAGACGTCCACTGCTGGACATAGTTACTTTTATACTGATATTTTAATGCAAAAGTAAGTTTATCTGTTTGTTACATTTCACAGTTACTCTACTGAACAAATTCTGATGCAGTACAGATGCAGCATTTAAAAAGTACGCTATATATTTTTAGATAGACTTCATGAAGAAACACAACATACCTTTTAAATTACTCATTTAGAAATTAATAACTGAAAATATTACTTTGTACCCATATACTACGCGCAAGGAGCAAAGCGATCACTAATCAAATAATCGTATCAAATTCTAATACTACTTTACGCCAGTATTTTTATGAGTTTGTTTATTTTCAGGCATCTCAACAACATTTTAAGACAACTTCCGCACTAAGAATAATTCCTGTGTTGCGGCGGACTTTACCAACATTTGGAAAAAAATAATGAACAATAATTTGTGGTACGCATAAATTTTTGTCCCGTGCGGGATCCGAACCCACAACACTCGGCGTAGTGGCATTAGCGAGGCGACCACATGATCCACTGGCCATCTGCGCAGTTATACGTAATGTTACAAATTGTCGTCAAAATAAGAACGGCAACTTAGCTTTTCAGACCTGATAAAAATACTTAATAACACCGATATTAGATACAACACTGTCTCTTCACATTTATCGCATCACCCGCCGCCATATTGTCGCAAGGTGCGCGTGCGGTCGTTGTCGTCTAATTGATCCTCAAGTGGGTGTCTCTGCGCACTCCATACAACACTTAAGCGCTTGCGCGTGTAGCTGACCCCTTTATTGCTTAGCATCCAACGCCTGTGTTTGGGTCGTTAATCCTCAATGTGTGCGTAGGTTAAGTGTCAATAGACTATGTGGATGATGAATGGTAACAAAAATTTGGGACATCGTTGACGTTGATTGAGGCTGATAGAAACAGTGTTAGGTAAGCCATATTTATTTTGTGGCACCTGCTTTAATATAAAGAGATAAATATTATTTTTTGAGTAGTAAAATATTAATTATTGGTTTTTAGGTTTGGTTGTTTGATGCTAAAAATTATAAAATAAGGTGCGTTTAATAAAGTAACCGCTTCGTTTTTGCAACCAGACAGCTAGAAATATCTCTTACAGGAATCTCTTCAATAAAAGTAATAATATACGATCTAAATTATTGAATATTTTAGGTCCTTAACAGTTGCGTATAGGAATAGAGGTGTCGCGATGCTGTTTTGTGGTAATTTGCATTCAAATAAAGAAATATAAGGTAAGGCAAAAAAAAACTTTAAACCTCTGGGAGCGTAGTATCTTGCTATCGTAGACAACTGAGAGCATTGTACTAGGCTAGTTAAACATGTGATTCTTTACACATATTTACATTATATCAGCAGATTATATTGATATGTATATTCCATATTGTATTAATATGTTAGTTGCAGATGTGCGGTACCTATTACTAATGAGCGAGGTGCGATGTGATTCACAGGCGTCGACGCATGTGCGACCTCGATATACACCGACGAATATACACTACGATATTGGCGTAGATGTGAATCTCCTTTGGGTGGTGTACCTTTTTATACCTACACTCAAAATTATTGATGAATGTTACATTTTGAATATCCTTGGCGTTGTGATACCTATTCAAAATCTAACAAAAAATATCTTAAGAATTTGCGTATTCTGACTTCTTTTAATAGTTATTGATTTGTAAGTCCTATTTTTTTATATATTACGTATTTGTTTGGTCTTAATACTATTAGCACAGTCTAGCTAAATTTTCATGCAGTCTACTAACTAACGCCTTGCTTTATTGTGCGGAGAGGTGGCGGTGCAGGAATGTACAGTCTACACGACTTAAATTCGGCTAAGTGCTTTTTGAACTCATTAACAAGCTGTATGATTTAGTTCAAGCATTATACATTATGAAATAGTGACGACTTACCTATTGATTCTTATAATAATATATAATAAACTAAAATGCTGACTAGTTTCTTATATTTTTCTTTTAACAAATCTTAAAACAATAATGTGGAGAACCTGTAAATGTACTAGCCATAACATCTGCAAATGTGTACCCATATTCGCATACGATTAAATGAATTATGAATTTGCTGACGACATCAGTAGCAGTCTTCATCAGAATACAGGTAAAAAACAGACCTGTGTCCTATCTGCACCAATCAACAATTACTTGATCTCTGCACGACTCACGTTCGTGAGAACGGCTCGCATGTGTCGGGTCCACACTCTTATTGGCGCACATACTTTTTAATTACCTCGTACATTATATAGGTAGTGTCCTGTGTATGTGTGCGTGCTAGTGAACCAACACGAAAATGTGTTGCCATGCATTATGTGTTAGATATGAGTGTATTCATTTTGAATAGTTGACCAACTAATTTTCATCGGATTGGTTTTATTTTAAAACTAGTGCCATAGTACCAAAAGTTTGTAGGATCCACAAATAGTTGCTCCGAATGTTTTTTGTGCCCTTTGTTTAAATATTTGTATAGCTCCCCGCGATACAGGATTTATTCGTGGAGCGGGAGATTTCTATGAAAAAAAAACAAAAAATAATACATATGGACTTTTCTCGTAATTTATAAACCAATAACTAGTTGATAACTTTATAAATATGTAATTATTAAACCAATGTGTGGTTGTGACTTAATAAAATATGTCAGGTAAGAATTTATTTAAACAAACTAAAAATATCGAGATTTTCTTTTATAGAGTGCATAATTGTGTTTTATACAAGCCACAGATAATTGAAAACACAACACACAACAGCAGCAGTGAACTATCTGCTGTTATGACACCCGAGCACTATAACATTTCCTTTTTTTGAAGAGCCTTGAAGAGTTGTCAATTATCGCTTGCTCCGTGCCTCGGAGAGCACGTTAATCCGTCGGTCTGGCTGTCATGAACACCTATGGCAGTCGTTATTGGGAAGTCAGTGCCCTCTAATATCCTGACACTGATCTAGCCTTAGGGTATCGTTAGCCTTCGGGTTGCGGAGGTCAAATGGCAGTCGCTCCGTGTAAAAACTGATATCCAGTCAAATCCGGTTAGACTAGAAAGCCGACCCCAAATGACTTGGGAATAATAAAGGCTAGGGAGAACAAGAAGACTTGAAGAATTGTCCAATTGTCTTTTTTTATGCTTTTGTTTTTCTTAAACAGCAATACCACCTACACAATTAGGTATGTCCGTCACCAAATAGAAATAAAAAAGTTACTACAACCACTGGCATATGCGCCATTGCAAGAAACATCGTATGTATGTATATTCTACCACATTCTACCACATACACACAACACCATCTACCCCAAACTAAGCAGAGCTTGTATTATGGGTACTAGATAATGGATAAACATACATATACACTTTTTTTTTATAAATACATACATATTATACATAGAAACACCTAGACCAAAACAAACATCAATGTTCATGCACTGACTTGACTTGACTTGTGCGGGAATCGAACCCGCGACCTCTGGCGCGGCAGTCGGTTACACCAACCACTACGCCATCGAGGCCGACAATGTATCGTGTATATTCATGAGATTTCGTTGAACCCAAAGTATTTGGACTAGGGAAGAACATATAACAGCTCACAGAAGAACGCTGCGAGCTATCATCTTGCCTTCCTGTAATGATTAGGTTTTCCAGGTTTCTTGAGGAGATGGTGTCAGCAGATTGTGGTGATGTACAGCGTTATGCTATGTATGGCAACATGAGTGGAACACCTCCTGGTATTACAAGTAAGCGCTTACCATCAAGCGGATCATACACTTATTAGCCACATCTATACTAATATTATAAAGCTGAAGAGTTTGTTTGTTTGAACGCGCTAATCTCAGGAACTACTGGCTCGATTTGAAAAATTATTTTAGTGTTGGATAACGTATTTATCGAGGAAGGCTATAGGCTATATAATACAAAAAATACGCGGGTGAAACCACGGGAACATCTAGTTGCTAATAAAACACTACTTCAATCAAACGCAAAATATAAGCTGTACTAAAACTATTAAGGAATATAGCACCTGCTGCCTAAACAATTAATCTACACGCCGAAGGCATTTAAACACGCCTGGGAACGAAGTCCGAATGTCCAGTGATATTGAATTAACACGCACACCACTAATCAACTAAACTGTGTCTCATAACAATGAGTCATGGGCCTTAATCTTCTTTGACTATACTAAAATTAATATGTAGGCATATGGTACACGACAGGCCATAGTACAGGCAAAATTATATATGTATATTCGAAAAATGTTGACTAATGAACATTTTGCTTAAACAGCTAATTAATTAAATAAAACAGTTACCCACTGGGATTACATTGCACGACTCTGCACACTACTTTTTACATAATATGTTTTTTGTTTGTATTCATTACTACATTGTGATCGTATTATTAGACGACAACACCATTCTGTATTGCTAGCATATATTTTTTACTTATAAGTGGAAGCTTGTAATTAGCAATATGTATATATATTTTTCCCCTAACTATCTTTGTATTAGTCTGTAAGCTTTCTTAAAACTAAATAAATAAAAACAGTTTATCTCACTAATAACCACGTGATTTTAATCGTCAGGTCAAATTGATTTTAATTATAAGTAGTAGTGAAATGTGTTTCCCCACTACACCTATATATATTAGTGAAGCAAAAACTTTGTGGAGAAGTATGAAATTTGGCACAATTAAAGTTTATATGGAGAAGGAGGGGCCAATCCTAATATTTTTATAAAATACGCATTAGAAATACATTAAATTAATGAAAAAAAACTACGCGCACACAACCATGCATTTGACACACGCAGTCTAATCGCGTTCGTAGTATTTTGACATTGTTCGTCTGACGTCGTACAGCTCTTTGTAACTATGGTTACGTAGACTTTATTTATATGTAATAGAGAAAAACAGAAAACAAAGTAGTTAGTTTACGAATTTTGGTCGAATTTTGATCACTAGGCGACCGCTAGTATATACAAATATAACAAGTGTAATTCTTGTGTTATGTACTATTTACATTCATTTTATAATTTTTTTATTTGTCACTTTTTATTTTTTATTGTTCCTCATTATCATTCATAATTTTATCGTCGTAAGATTATTTATAATACTATTTGTCAAAAGACAGTGTCTAATTTTATTATTTTTTTTTTGTATACCTAAGTTAATTTTTATCTTAGCATTATGTGTGAAGCTTATGTTCTTGTACATTCCTTTTAAATTTCTAATTCTTGTATATGTTAATACTATTACATACTTTCTTTCACCTAATTGTTTGTACTTTCTCTTTTGGCATGTTGTGATCTCTTGTAATTGAGAAAACATGAGACCTTATTTTAATTATCAAGATTTATTGATTGAGGAATTGTATTTCTTGTAAGAGATCCTTAATAAATAACTAAACATGTATCTAACTGCAGAGCTAGGGTAGTGCTTTAATTCCTTCTCGCGCAGCGTGATGATTCTATGGGTTAAATCGTCCTACGAGCTTCGATCAATAATACACTAGATGTCCGGTAAGCGCTTCAAAAACGAGCCGAAAAATAAGAGCACAAATACGGTTGTGCTCTTATTTCAAATTAGTATGATCCAATCATAGCCAACATTAAGACGTCAAAATGCCGCAATGTGCGTTTAAAAATTGTGCATATAACCACCGTAACACCGAGATTTTGGAAGGAATATATTTTTTTCGGCAAGTTTATATCATTAAGTATTTTTCATAAAGTAAAAACCTAATTAAATAGTAAATATGAATCAATTACCAAATATTATGATTGTTTGACCAACGTTTGCGAGAACGCGCCAACTATTGTAAATTGTTATTACTATTTTTGGCACTTTATAATTTAGACTTTAAAACATGCGTATAAGATTAAAATTGTTTTGATATGATTTGAGCAGCGAACATAAGTCGTAAAAATTAATTGCTTTTTGTACATAGCTTTGTGAATGCAACTTTAAGTATTGGATTTAAGGTTGAATTTGCATTAATGTATATTTATTTCAACTAGAATTCTTAGAATTACCTACATTCACAATTGGCGACAGTTTTAAAAAGGACTTTTGTATGGGATTGTGTATCTAGTCTATTATTGATCGAAGCCTACGAGACAAAAATATTTGTAACTAGATAATCCCGCGGTTTCACCCACGTTTATCGTTACTGCGCCGCCCCCGTGGGTCGTAGCGTGATGTTATATAGTCTATAGCCTTCCTCGATCAATAGGCTATCCAACATCAAAATATTTTTTCTAATCGAACCAGTAGTTCCTGAGATTAGCGCGTTCAAACAAACAAACAAACAAACTCTTCAGCTTTATGATATTAGTATACCTAGATATAGTTCTCAGTCGGAATATCAAAATTTGATTAGTAAAGATATCTTAAAAATTAACAAGTGATATTCTCAAATTGTTTTTTGTTTTAATGTTACTAAAAATCTTCCGCAACACAGGCATGGTTGACATTACCGTAGTAGAGTTAGAGGTTAACTACAACAGGCAGTTTGATAGGGACTTGAAATGTACAAATTAGATCGTAGTAGAAAATAAATCACGCGTTGGTATTAAGCAGAAGTACCTTTTTACATATTTAACCATGAATTCTGCGTTCTATGAACGACATTCAGAATAAAGCCAAGGTTTCAACGTCAGTTATATCACTTGGTTTCATTCGCTAAGTGTAATAATAAAAATAATTAAACTTTAAAGATAATAATGATAATAATAATATTCTATCACACACACAAGAGTATCTAGCCGAAACTAAGCAGAGCTTGTACTATGGGTACCTACTAGACATACATATATACATTTTTTTTGTAAATACATACATATTATATATAGAAACACCCATGCCAAGACAAACATCCATGTTCATGCCCACAAATGTTTGACTTGTGTGGGAATCGAAACCGCAACCTCACCACGCTGTAATCTTTAAAATATTTCTTGAATATATTGCACTAGTAACTCTTGACAAACATACTAACATAACTATAAGGAAATGTTATGTTAAGGATAAATAGGTACTAATTAAATTAGAAATTGTTTATTTATTATATAATGTATTTGGTTGAAATATCCTTATTTAATTATGTTTAACAAATACATTGTTCTCTTTCAAATTATCTGGACTGCGGCTTTACTGTCACTGAAAGTCTTTGAAAACAACTATTCTTGTTCTATTGTGATCATGTATTGTTATTGTCAGGTTTCCCTGCATTATTCTCTAATTATCACATACCGCAAAGCTTAAAATAACTAAAATACATACATATATAAATGTAGGCTATTATAGCTTTATAAGTTGGAACAATTATTGCCTGTGGATCAATATGCCATGGTTGTTAAGCGTGTATTGGATTTGGTACCTAAGTAGATGTACACACATCAACTCAAACCGCAGCAAGACATTTACTTTAAGTAGGTATAAACAATCGATGTTGATGTGTAATTAATGTAAGAGTTGCCAACACTGATTATTAATAATTGGAATTTATAAGATTTTTCAATTCGAATTAAAATTCATAGTTTTATAAGAATAAATGAAGTTTTTTTATCATCGTACTTTTCTACGGCTATTAAAATAACTTACATTTTTATTTAAAACAAAAAATATCATGAAATGTTTTTTGTTTTTATTAAGACCTTAAAATAACCTATCATTCTTTCATTTACTACATCAGAAAATTCTTTATAGATTTTTAGATATTTGATGAAATATAAAATATCTCTACATTCTGTTGACGTGTGTATACATAAAATTATGCTTCCTTAAAAGAGTTGGCAGGTATGGTACACTTCTGACCACTGACTTTCTGTCAACTATATTTTAAGATGTCAGTCTGCCATAGCCGTTTACCAGTTATGTTTATATTGCCATATACCGTGCTGTTTCTGAAATAATACTAATAAACAATATAAATAGCACGTTGGAAGTAGTAGAATTTCTAATAACGTGTAAATATCAGATAATATTAATATATTATGATTTATCGTAAACTAAATCTTTTGTAAAATGATTTTTATTTCAGACTCAGTGTCATAAATATCACAAATGGTATATTCCTAAATTAAAATGAACGACAAACGTCAATGTATCGCATTCCTCTCCATATTGATTGACGTTTATTATACTAGATCGGAAATGTATTCTGAACATATTTTATTGCGAAATTTGGCGTTTTAATTTAGCTAACTACTATTAGTAAGCTCATTTCAAAACTGCTAATTAATATAGATCTGTTCGTAACTCTATTTACAGTAACCTACTATTTTCTGAAGATAAAGATTACTAGTAAATTGAAAATCAATTTACTAAGGTACCTATGAGTCTTTCCAGTTACACGTAGTACACGTTTTACAAGTGCAATCTGTGAGTGTGAATAAGGAACAGGCTAACAAGTAGGTATTCAAATTAGATAGAAAGAAGAAGGTGAAACAAAAAGGAAGGAAAGTTAATAATTTACTGTCGCGAACATTAATAAAATATACCATAATAAATTAAGAAACATACTAAATCAAAAACAAATTCCCAATACCGATTGTCGTAAGAATCGCAAAGCTACATCAGTCATACTGTTGACAAATAATCCGAATAAACTACGACCATAACATTACTTACTAGATTTTGCCCGTGGCTTCGCTCGCATAAATGTAGTAGATGTCAACCTCGGGAACAGTACTTTTTTACGGTACGAAAGTTACCCTATGTAATTTTCTGTACCCCGACAACGTGTATGCGAAATTTTATGTTTATTGGTCGAATAGTTAAGGCGCTAAATCGTAACAAACAAACCCACACATTTATATTAGTTAGAATTTATTCCCCGAGGTTTCACCTAAATTTATGATTACTACTCCGCTCCCGTTGTTTATAGCGTGATGTTAATTATTCTATATCCTTCCAAAATAAATGGACTACTTAACATAAACAAGGAATTTTCTACTCGGACTGGTAGTTTTTGATACTACCGCGTTTAAACAAAGACACAATCTCTTTAGCCTTATAATATTAGTATATTATAAATCCTAGCTTATAATAATATCCACATTTCACTAGCTATCATTTATAGTCCCAAAACCCACATATCAATAGCCATTAATCAAGGTCCCACGTAATAGCAAGCGAGTCTATTACCGTTTACCGGGTTCCAGACCCAGTGCTACTACTAAGAATTTATCTACTTCTTTCTTCAGTAAAACTTTCTTCAGAGTAGTAGAGCCTTGCTGATTTCAGCATGAATCGGCTCGACCGGGGAAGGACTACTCTCTCATAGAATATAATCGACGCAAAAAAGCAGTATTCCTACTGTTGTGTTTCGTTCGGTGAGTGAGAGTGCCGGAGGCCCAATCACCCCCTTTCCCCCTTCCTGCTCCTTCTCCTTCCCACTTCCTTTCCTAAAGGGTCGACAACGCGCTAGTGATGCCTCTGGTGTTGCAGGAGTCCATAGGCTACGATGACCACTTACTATCAGGTAGGCCGTATGCTTTTTTGCCACCTTAGATGTATAAAAAAAATACATAAATCAACTACCCAGCTAACAACCCTAAGACGACATGCAAATCAGTCGTTTAAACTACAATCCATCTAAAGACAGTTCTTCAACTAGATTAAACTACGTTCAGGCTTAAGAAGCATAACAAGGCTAGTCACTAATTAAACTACAAAGAAAGACGTAATTTAAGACGTGAACATTCCAAGCTATTCAAACAAAGATGAGTCCCAATATAAGATCGTGTCACACGCACAGTCGTTAGGTGAAGTACAACTAAGAGGTGAAGGGTCAACAGCGCCGGCGTCGCATACCGGTCAATTTGACAGTGTGGCGTCGTGAGAACTCTCTGACTCACCTACTACTCATTACTTCTGGTATTTATAGCTATATTTGTTTCAACCGCGTATTGGCTCGTTAAAATCTTTTTGAAGTCCAAATCTAAAATCATTATTTCTATAAAACTGTCACACGTCAATTTATTTATTTAATTTTAATTTATCAATTTATTTTGTCAGGATCGTAGCAAATGGAAATCCGTAGTCTCTGCCAATCCCTCTGGGAAACAGGTGTGAATCTATATATGTATGTATGTACGTCAATTTCAATTATTATGTATAATAAATTAAAAGTTACATACACATTCAGCACTGGAAAAACCCGGCCGAGAGTATAGCTCACATGAAAATGATGAATAATAATAATAATAACAATATTCTACCACATACACACAACACCATCTAGCCCAAACTAAGCAGAGCTTGTACTATGGGTACTAGACAATGGATAAACATACTTATATACTTTTTTTTTGTAAATACATACATATTATACATAGAAACACCCAGACCAAGACAAACATCCATGTTCATGCACACAAATGTTAGACATGTGCGGGAATCGAACCCGACAAATCGAATGAATAATGAAGCTGGCACCAAAATTTATTTACAGATATAGATACATAAATTAATTTCTATGCAGCAGAATACTTTACCAAAATACATCATAGAACACCTACAAGCTGAACAATTATTTGCGAAGCATACAAACTTTTTTCCTATGTGAAGATCCGATCCCTAACACTCGGTACGATGTAATGGCGAGGTGACTACTTAATTAAACTATTTCGCTACACATGCAGTCATACTCGTATCAATGTTGTTATTAGTTAGTCGGCCTCGATGGCGTAGTGGTTAGTGTAACCGACTGCCACGCATGAGGTCGCGGGTTCGATTCTCGCACAAGTCAAACATTTGTGTGCATGAACATGGATGTTTGTCTTGGTCTGGGTGTTTCTATGTATAATATGTATGTATTTACAAAAAGAAAGTATATATATGTATGTGTAGTCATTGTCTAGTACCCATAGTACAAGCTCTGCTTAGTTTGGGTTAGATGGTGTTGTGTGTATGTGATAGAATATTATTATTATTATTAACTTTTGGTAAATCTGCTTGTATAAAGTACCGGTAAATTTAATCAGTAATAACAACCAACCTCCATAATCAACGTGTGTATTTAACTGCAAACATTGAGAAAATATTTATAAATGATCACCAATCATAAAGCCTCACCATAGCAAGGCAACTTCACTTTGTCAACTGACTTAGGGGGTTTACTCATCGTCATATGACTTTGTCTCATATGAGAGCAGTTGAGTCACCTATTTCATTGTAGTTACATTTATAACAATTATTATAATTTAAATAATGCGCAATTATGATATGGGTATAAACTTTGTTATATATATTTATGTGCCTTTTGTCTCATTATTTATGTCGTTTACTATAGGTAGTATTCAGTTTATTGTGTATACTTCTAGGTATGTATAAAGATAACCACAATAACTGTGGCAATTGTACCTTTGACACCATGGTTTTCTTTGTTTGATATTGTTTTGTACATATATATGTGACCTTTAGCGCTCAGTTGAGTCGTGCTTCCAAATAGCAACAAAATAGCCGACAAATAACAAAAGTAGCACAAAATATTAGTAAGTGCTGGTTATCGAACCGCACAAGTCAAACATTTGTGTGCATGAATATGGATGTTTGTCTTGGTCTGGGTGTTTGTATGTATAATATGTATGTATGTATGTATATCCATTGTCTAGTACCAATAGTACAAGCTCTGCTTAGTTTGGGCTAAATGGTGTTGTGTGTATATGATAGAATATTATTATATTATTTCGTTGTTGTGTCACACTTATTAGTTCAATGTATTACATATTTACTGTTGGCAAACCAAATAAAATAAATTTTATTGAAGTATATTTTCCTTCCTGCATTTCACATATACATTAACTATGCGAAATATCACATGCCTCCGCGCGCGCAGAAGTGGGTACAAAGTTTTCTTTTAAGGTTTTAATATATCCTTTCCACTAAATCTTAAAACCTCCCTCGACGTATCTATTACAAAATGTAACAAATATTAAAAACACCGGCTTTTTTCATTCTACAGAAGCATTTGTTAAAAATATAGCAATTCGCTTGAATTAATCCCATCCAAACATATCTCCACAAATAAAGGCCGAAACAAAATGAGGACCCCTCTGGAAAAATTCAAACAAATCGCCGTCGTCACAATCCTCAGCAATCAGCCAGGTATTTCCTACAAATTGGCTTTAATAAAATACTCCTCTAATTAACGAGCCTCCGTCTTCCCTCCTTGTCCTTCCTGCGGCCCTCTCGGAGGACAAGGCTAGGGGAAAAATAACAAGAATCGCCTCCTTAGATGGAAAGTGATCTGGGCTTAATTGTGCCGCGACTCCCGAGACGTAATGTCATACTTTTTGTGAATCGCGTGGGATCATGCTGTTGAACTGAGATTGAATTTTAAAAGATTTGTAGCTATTTTCTTAGACTCCAACAGTCGTAGCTCTTATTTGATAAAATAATTATGATTATTTATTTGGTAAATTGCAATCAAAACACCAGCTTTCCAGCAGTCAAATATTGAATCAAATAAAACCAACTCAAAACATGTATGACCGTCTACCACTGATACCTAGTGGAAATTTTGATCTGGTTTTCTGTTAGATAGAAAGTTATCTTGGATTCATCGGTACCACTGGTAGTGCAAGCAGCCCGCCACTAGCCCAACACCATCAAGTAACTGATACGTTTAATCGCCACATTGTATATATTATAATTTTCGACACAGAAAATTTATTATTTCTTCTGATATTTTTTTTTACCGTATACCATTAAACAGCTATACTACATAAACTAACCACTAACAAGCATTTATTATAATTAAACTAGATTTTTGCCGCGACTTCACTCGCGTAATTGCGGGTTTTATCATTTTTTGTATCCCTCGGGAACAGTATTTTTCTGGAAGGTTAAGGTTAAGGCGTGAAAGCGTAATAGACAAACAAACAAACTCACATACGCATATATTAGTTAGGATAAAAACTAAGAGTCATTAACAATAATTGTTTGTAAATACAGTGCATAACATGCGTTTACAGATGATTATCAGGAGCGGTGTCCGGCGCTGTCCGCCGCCCCTCGCCACGACATACATCACACTGCCTGACTGATAACTGTTCTTAGTTGGGCCGAGGCGCAATGTACGAGCAAGGCGGGTGGCGGAGTCCATAGTAGAATCATACACCTGATATTAGCCAACAAATTTTATTTTTATTTTAAAGATTACTAGTAACGTAAATGTGTGTCTTTCAAGCAAAAAGTAAGTGTTACAAACTACTAATATTATTTTAACCTCTCCAGCTAAGTTAATAAGCTGCGATTAGAATAAACGACTGCTCGATCGATCGAAGTCCGGTGTATTACTGCGAATTAATTATTTATTTCCCGTGGGTATATAAAGTGATCGAGTAAACAAAACCTACTAGACATAGACACTTCCTGAAAGTAAACATCCTTAAACTTAACATGAATATTAAAAAGGTATAATGAAATATTCTTAATAACACTAGATACACAGGCAATCATAAATAAAATGATCCGTTTTTTTTCCTTGCCCCATCTATTGTGAACCTTTACCAATATTGTTTTTCTAGTGAGAAGAAACCACTATTCATAACAATGTCAGGGATACACACAGCCACTAATAAGGTGCCATTCTATATCGGAAAATGTAAGTATAAAGCAAGGTTTATTCCAATACCGCAATTCCCTTGTATCTTACACCATCCAACTTTTCGGCCTAAGGGTCGCCGAAAAAGTCCCTCTTTACCTTCTACTAAAACTAGTAAATAGTGGGATTAACTGATCGCATAAATCAAGCGGCGCTTGATACGCATCTTGTATATTGAACCTGAACATTCACCACCGCGGCTGTTCATCGAGACGATATCTGATTCAAAGTTTTCTTATTACTAGTTATTTAGTTGTTTAAATGTTTGTGCAGTGTTTTGGTGGTAGAGTGGGATGCAGTCATATATAGTTTATGTTTTCATATTACATATTGAAAACTTCCTTTACATATAGGTTCACTGATTCCTAATAAAAATATAAAGGGAATATAGCTAATGTTATACCCGTTAGAAATGTTCCTGGCTGTATATTTCCGTAAACAGAAAACATACTATTTTAGTTAGGGTCTATGTTTTAAGTATTTTGAATGTAACCACGACGGCATAATCTGTAACTAATATTGATAATGGAAGTTAGGTATGTCCAAAATCAAGTAACAGAAAACTGCAACACAAGCTAGTCTGTGATCTCCGTAGTATTACACAGAGGCGTTAATAAAGTTACATTGCGACAGCACATTTCATATGATATCAATGTGCCAGCTCATCCAAAAAGGTATCAACCTCTTAGAGGAAACCGACGTAAGGAGCTCCACACATCGAACGCGGTGCGATGCGGCGCGGCGACCGCGGCTGTCGAATTTTGTATGCGTGTAGGTGTATGGAGTACCACACACCGAACACGGCGTGGTGCGGTTGAAAGGCGCGGCGTGGCACGGTGAGAGGCGGAGTGGTTGCCACCCGCACCGCGCCCAATAGATTTTCTTGCTGCATTTAGAGGATGCACCCACAATCTTTATTTATTGTTTTTTTTAATATCTATTATATAAATAAATACAGCAAGCTACTTCTTCTACGTCCATCGCGTATAATGCTTGAAGTAGTACTAACGTTAACACGAAGCGCCAGTAAGCATTGCCGATAAATCGCGCCGCACCGCGTCTCTGCTGGGCAATGCACACCGGACGCGGCGCAGCGCGGTTGCTAACCGCACCGCGCCGCGCCGCACCGCGTTCGGTAAGTGGAACTCCTAAGAGTAACATAAACAGCGCTTTCACATAGTGAGTAACAGTTCAGGAGAGTCATAATAATATACCAAAAACCTCTACCATTCCTTTCTATTTATCTCATCTTTATTTCTTTTTCCTGGGTACAACAACTCACAAGTTGTACCTCTAATATTATAAAATACCATAACGACTTATCACTAGGCGAGCTGTATGCTAGTTTAACTTTACTGAAGAATAATGCTACGTTTTAGGTCCCATGAATTAATTTGTGCAATTAATTTGATAATAATTACACTGGCTTATACTCGTAGATCGGGCACAATTCCAAACTCTTTTCTGAACTACTGGCAATTTTCTAACAGTAAAACTAAACATTAACGGTAAAGCTAAGCACGTCAATTACATTTAAGAATCAAACCCTGCAGCTCAGCAGACGTTGCACACATAAGCACAAACCTTTCCTTATCTTGAAAAATGCTTGACACCATAGCCTGAATGTCTACGCCGGTGTGAGTGACCCATAAATAAAACGCATTCGTATGCAAGACGGCCGGTGAATATCTCTTTATTTGATCCACTTCACGGAGGGGACTCATTGAGACGGTTATAGGTGACAGCTCATCAACCCATAATGTTTTAATGAAGACTACATGGTATTATTTCTAAGGCAACTTGACTAAAAAGTTCTCAATCTCTTACAAGTCGGGTGATAATAATAGATAATTTGTTAACAATCCTGCAGAAGTAATCGTTTGTATGACAGCATAAGGTACAACTACTGATCTCACTTAGTAAAAATACCTGATTTATATTTTTGTACATGTAAGGTGATTATTATAGTTATCGGTTACCAGTACTGCAATAAGGAGATAACCACTATTATCTCTAAAAAGACGCCGTGCTTACAGTATCTCGGGCCTCCTTAATTTGCTCTAGAATCCCTATTCACCAATTTATTTAACTGCTACCTACCTGTATTTTCGAGGGAATATAATCAATTTACTCTTAATGATTGAAACTCATTTGCTGCGTTTTGGTTTCTAGACTTTACAATAAACGTGGGGTCTTTACTTAGATGCGTATGTTTCTAGTTTAATTTCAATGGATAAATTATGGATATATCAATTTTGTTTGAATTTTGAGAACAAACCTTTGAGAATTTTCGTCCCTTATAAAACACGCTCAGTCTGTATAATTATATTATACGTTTTCATTTTATGACGTTTTAGTAAGGTTGGGGCCTTACTAATACGTAGAACATACAAGTATCTCCAGACAAAGTCCACAAACTACAAAAACTTCAAGTATATATTCATACATAAAATATACACACAGTGTGTGTATATTTATTTATACTAATATTTACTCACTAATATTTATCTTCGGTGTGTGACACACACCTAAGATAAATATTAGTGAGTTTGCACTAAATAGTTAGCCCACACATACATCTGGTCCTCGCACTATATTACGATGAGCGACGTAAACGCGCGCCGGCGAGTTGTCGCCTCACGAACGCTGAATAACGAGCACAGTCCGTAGGTGATCATTCTATCTGCATACCCTCCAGTTTATTTGAATTCCTTGAAATATTACGTAGAGTCTTCAGTCCAGTTTCTGTTTGGAGGTGTATTTAAATTGTTAGGACGTTCGGTTGCCTTTAATTTGTACTCTAATATAAATAACGAAGTAAAACACTTTTTTTTATTTTACGTTCTATAAAAAATACAAGTTAATATCTTATTTTTATTCGTATTAAACTAACGCATACAATGCAGAATAGCATAGCCGTAGCGCTTTTCAAAATAAACGTGATTAAATCCATATAAAGCTTTTTAATTTCAATGTTTAACATACGACTAAACGTATGATAACTTTATGAAATAATGTAGGCTCATCATTTTTATCACCAACACATATCTGTTGGTTATTTATCACTAAGTATTCATAAAAAGCGATCTAGGTAAACACATGTATGTTTTAATGTTTTCAAGATTACTAGCACAAAAGCAAGACAGATCTTCTCTTAAAAGCCATATTTTAAAAGAATTTATATCTAAAGCTTAACTTTGTAAGCTTTAAAGATTTCCAAAGAAAAATTTTATAATATCGTTTCATTCACTTAGCCCTGAAAACGTAGCAAATACTTCAACTTTAGCATTTATATAGTATATATAGCATCAAATTCTTCAAACATGCACTTTAAATTGGATCAATAATATATCCAAATTTTAGGAATCTAACATCACTAAAAATAAACAAGCAATAAACACAATTTGAAACCATAACCAAGCCTTTCTCACCGCGTGTCGATTGATACGCCATAAAGACACCATTTACGTGTCCATGTTTTACAACGACTCCAAATATATCCGAGTTATAGGAAAATCGCAAGGTTTGTAATAAAAGCGTCAAGTTGGCGGTGTCCGTACCTCGTCATGTGCGGCCATGGCCGTCATGTGCGCTCATGTGCGCGACCAGCTCATATGTCCGAGCGAGATATAAATCACTCGCCGACTTGAGTATTGCGAAAGATATGAGAACGTGGAGCCAATCGTTTGGGGCACACTGGGAGCGAATACACCTTGGATTAAAGTTGATTTTATATACGGCTAGCTTTTTGCCAGCGGCATCGCTCACGTAAAAGTAGGTTCGGTTAGATTATGTTAGTAACAGTATTTTTTTTTAATAAAATATAGCCAATGTTACTGGGTGATAATTAAGCCTTCTAATAGAGAAAGAATTAAAAAAATCTGTTCAATAGTTTTTAAGTTAAATCCTCACAAACAAACATACAAACTAAAACTCAAATCTGTCCTCTTTTTATTATTAGTATAGGTAATAAACTTCAGAGCTAGTATTTTGTTTATATAACTGCAGTCCTTAAACTTTATATAAAAACATTTGGTTTTCTTTAATTAATCAAAAATATAATATCCACAAAGATATCGAATCGATTATTATATCAACCTCCAAATTATATCATAATTGTAATGCAAAACAAATATATTATTTTTTATTAGATAATATTTTATTTATTAACGATAGAAGCAACCAGAAACAAATCATGTTGCACTTGTAGCAGGCACTGTAGTCCGTTATACTGACGCCGCGACGATGGCCTAAGGGAAACCATTAACTATTAAAATTGTACCAGCAACTCGAAAATAAAGAACAAGTTACTTTGTTTATAGTTAGATCACAAGCGCAACGTTTACCCCGTACAGGAAAATGCATTCAAATACTAATATTAACCTATCTGTGAAAGAAGTAACGTAGATAATTTGACTTCGAATAATAGGGTAGTTGCCTATGTTTGATTTTGCTCATTATTTTCAAACAAGAGCAAACTAACAATCAAAAGAAATCTATTTGTATAAACAGTATCATAATTGGTTTTAAAATAAAGGAGTAATTTTAATATTTTAAATTTGAATTTAAGAAAAAGAGAACTAATGGAAATATCACTGTCTTTTTCGCACTAAAACTTAATGGACATGTCATTTAAATAGCCCTTACGTCACAGTTTTGTATCGTGCATCCCTTTTCTGTAATTTTTTTAAATACATACTTTTATCTTATTTAAATTTTAGTAGATTTAAAAAATTATTTGTATTTTAGAATATGGGCCACGTAACCAGTTTGATTTACATAATAAAAAAAATTGAGCCAACCACTCTATTGTAAAAAATAAATACTTATGGTAAATAAGTTTTTATTTTTGACAATAGAGTAGTTGACTCACGATTTTTTGTCAGTTGTTGGAACGCCAGACTTTGAAATAATTGATTTCAACTATGCTCCCTCCCGTTGTCCCTCCATCCGAAAGCAGTTATCAGTAGTGTGCGATTTTACTGCGGTTTGATTGCGTGCGCGCGGCCGCTTGCGCTCGCACTCGCCAGTTCGGCACATCCATTCTTTATATTAAGCCATTTCATACCGGCTGCTAGTGCAACTCTATTACGGTACACTTCGAACTCAGCGTTTAGGTCAGCCACTTAGCGAGATTTCAAGATGGTTTCTACGTATTAGTGCTATTCAGAATTGATTTGTTGAACCGCGGTATTGCAGATATAGTTTTGTTTTTCGTACAGCAATTGAAAATACAACATAAGGTTGTTGTTCAGTGGACTATTCACCAGGCGAGTCTTGAAACCTACTTACATATATAGTCTCACACCTGTATCCCTAATAGGCTAGGCAGAGATCAGTTACACTTAGATTTTACCAGTTATAGTTTTATGTTCTATGGTTTTATGTACAGAGCCTATTGTTGTCTAATGGGCACAGTTCAAACCTCCCTGCTACTATGAAGAATTAATTGACAGAAAAACGTATAACAGTGTTGGTCAGCCTAGCAATCGAATCGAATCGGGTCCTAATTCACAACAGTTGCATGCACAACTGCTAAGCCACCGAGACGGTCTTTTATACCCAATAACTATATATATTTATAGATATATATATAAGCCTGCCAATCCGCACTAGGCCAGCGTGGAGGACGGTAGCCTAACCCTTGTCACACTGAGAAGAGGTCCGTGCCCAGCAGTGGGACAGTAATATAATAAGTATAATATATTATATATATTTTTATAACTTATTTCTCTTTGTATTTAAAACTAAAAGCGAAGCTTTTCGTTTAATTTTCTAATGTAATAGTATACTGTTCCCGTGTTAAGCATCTAGAGAAACGCTTGCAGTATCGTTTGAATACGTACTTTGGTCACCGTAATATGTTTCATTGAATGTATATTCCATATATAATATGCATGAAGGCGTTTCATTTGCACTCTTTATACGACGATTTTTTATTAGACTTAAGTCTATTATGGATTTTACATAATCATAATGTGTAATAATAAAAAGAAAATATTAAATACAGCCTTTTAGAACTTGATCCTTAATGCGGGACTATAATTTATTTTATCAGATTTTACCAGAGTTTACGTCTTTACGTGCTTTTAGAATATGATAGCATAGAAAGTCCCAACACAGCTAATTATACACGTATATTATCTTCAAGGATCACCCCTTATGTATTGTCATAAAAAAATATGACACATTTACTATTCTAAACAAAAAGCAGCGCTTTAAAAAAAATATATAAATGAAAATTGAAGGTTTGTTCATATAACTGTAGTGGTTAATAGTGTTTGTGCCTAAAACGATGTGCTATTATCAACCCCTAACTTCAACCGAAGCAAAGCTGAAACCTAGCTCAATATAATTTAATATAAGCACGTTCATGGTCTCATCTAACGTTAGAGAATTCGACAAACGACGAACAGATCCATTCGACGATACACAAGCAATAATCCGTTTACTTTTATCTCTCAACCCCTTGTGCAATTGACAAACTAATCTGTGCACTTCATATTTTCTTTATGTTTTAAAGGGTAGAGTTGAAATTCGCGTGGCGTAGATACTTCTTAGCTTGGCGGGGAGTGTCCGTCAAAGAGGTTATTACCTGAAGGACATAAAGCGAGCTGGTCCGAAGCAAGGAGGTCGGAGGAGGGCCCCGGGCGAATAAAATGCAAATATTGTGTAGTGTAGAGCTCCTTGTACGGAGACAGACGGCGACGCTGGGTAGAGACGGGACTTGTGTGTGTCGATACGTAATAAGGTGACTGTTTGTGTTGCTGCAGTTAGTAAATGTATATATTTGAATTAGTATTAGGTCTGAAACAACCCGTGATATAATATATTGGGTTCAATATGTAGTAAGTAATGCTATAATGTATGGTACTACAGTGAGCGCTGTTTAATACTAAGAAGATATCAATTTAGGTGCCAATGTAGTGACCACAAAGATTTTTCAATAAAAAGCTTTTATGTAGCTCCAGTCACAAATTACCTTAAACAACAATGTATGTTCTTTTATGTCTGCTATTTAGTATTCAAGGTGTAGAAAGGTAGTGCTGCTGGTATATTGGGCACTGATTGTGTAGCGATTCTTTTTTTTTACTGTGGAAATCTATGTTCCTTCAGATTTGAACACTCACGAGCTGTAAGCTGGTTTACTAGTATACAAATACTTACAACGCAGATACAGGTAGAATCCAATATAAGATTATAGGTTCAATTAAACGCGATCTAAGAGCACTGATTGATTAAAATAATGACTATGCAATTCTTGATACCATTATCGTACAAATAACGTAATTTAAATCGGCTTATGTTTAACTTATCACCTGATATAGTAAAATATAACAGTCAAAAATAGTAAATGATCACCAAATTGTACAGCAAAATATATTTAAAGAAATCAAAATAAGTCGACGGAGCCTCCTATTTTTAGGTGGGTTTAAGAAGAAACTTAACGTAACTTAACCCTGCCGAGACGGAATGCAGTGGTTTGAGGCGTATAGGTGCTCGTTATGATATATTTTAGTAAGCATATTTTGCTGCGCATTTACTATTTTTGGTAGTCATTATATTTAATCCCAATTAAATTTGCACGTACCAATCCGGTAAACAGGCGTATTTTTATGCTACCGTAGATGTTGGTACATATTTTTGTTCCATGCGAGCATAGAATTGCACATCGGACATTGGATAACCAAATCAGCGATCTCTCAATTATAACACAAATGTCAAATCTAGAGAAACAGCTCGATTAAAATCAGGTCCCATCACTAAGAGCAAACCGCTGATTCGGTGCGTCGTGTCGCCGCGTTTACGAGGGTAGCTGTAAAGTGTAAAAAGCGCAAAGTGTTTGTTTATGCCGCGACCGCAGCCCGCCGCCCGCCGCCGCCGGCCGCCGCTGCCAGCGAAGCTGCCCACATAAACAGGCCTGCACATTTACTGCCAAACAATCGTTTTTTCATTTAAAACGGTACGGTTTTATGGGTTTACTTGATTTTAGAAACAACGGGAATTGTCAATAGGTTTGTCGGTTTTAATGCGAACTTAAAGTGAATATCGTAAGATGTTTTCCGTACTTCAAATGTTGCACACCACCACATTGTCAAAGTATATACGATGTGTACGAGAACTTTTAAAATTTAAGTGAAGTAGCATGAGTGGCGTCGTGTTCTAAGTGTCGCCTTGACACTGCCACTGCGCCGAGTGTTATGGGTTCGATTAGAGTAAGTTGTTCCGAGTCTGACAGTCCTTTCTCCAATACTTTCATATTAACTTTGATACATACTAAATGTGGGCTTTTTTTATTTTTATTAAACTGCAATTGCCAAAAGACCGACGAGCCCAGTCGAACAGGCTTAATAACCTTAAAACACAAATTTTTTACAAATTAGCAACCACTACCAGCCTTTTTAATCTTTTCGTAAAACTGTCGTAATGTTATAAGGAAGCAGTTAAAATTTTATGATCGGGATATTAATGAATACTACGTCTAAGACACTATACTATAAAACGTGTGTTAGCAAATGAATGTTAGTTGAGAGCGTGCAGGGAGCGATAAGTGCAGATGTACTCGAGTGTGACGCGTTACGATGCTGTTTATCACCACTGTATGCAAATAGACGTATTCACCTTGTGGATGAAACAGAATGAGCTATACAGGGTTGCTACTGGTGAATTCATTACTGGGCAATATAATATGTATAGGTGTAAGCGATATAATCTATACATACTCTATACAAATAAATAAAATTGAAGTGTCTGTTTGTAATGTCAAAATAACAGCTTTTTATCTAATGCATATGAAAGTATATAAGGTACCTAAATGAAAACATATATTTTTTAAATTTTTGTCTGTCTGTCTGTTTGTTCCGGGTAATCTCCGAAACGGCTGAACAGATTTTGACGGGACTTTCACTGGCAGATAGCTGATGTTATAAGGAGTAACATAGGGTACTTTGATTTTAGAAAAAAAATAGGTTTCCGCGGAGATAAACACTTTTTAGTTAAAATCTACGCGGGCGAAGTCGCAGGTAACAGCTAGTATATAATAAACTAATGAGAATACTGTATCACTGCAGAGGCAGCGAAATTTAAATCGCAGTATGCATCTATTATGTTATTATGAAATGCTTATCTTATGAAAACAGTCATATTATTTTGAAATATTTATATTATAAAGTCGAACGATCTGTAGCTATTCAATACATGACATTATGCATTTTTTTCGTAATACGTACGTTTTTACCATATTACATAAGATAACAATAATTATTATTAAGTATTTTTTAGGTTAGCACATAAGACTACAAGTTTAAGATATCAAAAGTTTCCTAGGGATGCAAATGCACCTACAGTTTCCTTTTCAAATAATCAGAAAGTAAGTACATATGGGTTACTTGCACACATTTCTAAAATTTAACCAAGTTATGTTTTTTGTACAAGCAAGATCAAACTGATATTCTATTCGTATCATTCCTTCCATCATACAGAACTGAATAATAAACAAATATTCATTGTCATTCCACACAATAAGGCAATCGAATAAAAACTTTCAGACAATCTGTTACTCTACACCAACATTTTTCACCTGCCAAGAAAGCGTGTCTGTGATTCCATCAAATTCAATTACGGTTACCCACGAGCAAACGTAGATAATAGGTTTCATCTCCATGACAAAACGTGGCACCCCTGACTATAAGAGGCACGTTTGAAGAAAGCAATTATCACCTCCCCACTCTAGGTATGTAGTATATACCCACAGTGGGTATTACCGGTAGTACCTTGTTAGTTAACTGCCTTTGTGGGGAGGCTGTGCGCTTATTTGTAAGACACTCGTTTTGTTGTTAGCTGCGAGATAATTGTGCTGTAACATAGTTCTGTGCGATGTTAATTTTTAGATGGGTTGTTAGTCCGTAGAATTTGGCGCGTTTGATACAAATTTTTCGTACATTCATGTATATTTAATATGTATATACTCATACGAATCCTAAAGATGAATGTAGTTACACCCACAGTTCGTCTATGATAAATAATATATTATATTAATATCTGTTTTATGATTAAAAAGCAGGTTTATAGTCATTCTCATACTCGTGCGGTAACGATCAGAAAGGCCAACGTTCATTAAAGTTTTTAACATCATGGTGTTACCAACCCTTTGACAAAAGGAATCGCAGTAAAAACAAGTACTGATCTCCTGATCCGTCTCTTCTGGGAGCTTATAAACCTTTCTCTGTCGTACCTTTTTGTAGTTAGCATTTTACAGGATTGTGTAGTTAATAAAAGCAAGAGTTCTGTTATATACCACGTCTCAAAAATTTAATATTTATCATCCTAATGCGAATATAACATATTGAAATTAAACTACTTAATACGGCCTTCATGGTATTATTTAAAAAGAAACAATGTTTATAATATTTTATTTTATTATCAATAGGAAACTAAGATGGTTGTTGTGTCAATCTATATACATAAAACTCTTCCGTTACTGAGTGACTGACAGACAACGCACAGCCGAAACTACTGAACGCAAAAAGCTGAAATTTGGCATGTATATTCCTTGGGTACTGTAGGGGTGCAAGAAGAAGGGATTTTTCGAAATTCCCACGGGATTGGGCAGAAATGGATAAACAAAAAATCATGTGCTGGCGTAGCTGCGGGCATCCTCTAGTGTTTTATAAAACAGTTATTTTAAATTATAATATCAGCCCTGTATTAAACTGTCCCAGTGCTAGTCACGGACCTCTTCTCAGTCTGAGAAAAGTAAGACCATAGTTCATATTTTAAATAATCTGACCATTATTATTTATTTGGATATTACAATAAACACAATTCTTTATAACTAACTTATACCTAAAATATTATAAAACGGAAATAAAAAAGAAAAATAAAACTAAAATCCTCTAATAGGCGTCATAGAATTCCTCCGCATCACAGTCGACTGGTAGTGTGCCCAGAAGACTGGCAGCATTGCCACGTTGAATGGCAATGCTTATTCTTTCCGCGAAATAAAGGCCACCCTTCTAGTCACGGGAAGCCTCGATTAACCTTTTTGCTATTTCTCTATAAAGAGCACGAGCACTGGGACCCCATAACCCTAGCATTTCGACCCAAACATTATTTAGATATTGTGTTACTACTATATTTAAGAAGACTTTTTACTAATTTCAAATTCAATGGACTGAAATGTAATATAATTCAAATAGAATTAGCGCATAGGTGCTGACGTGGTTGTCGTTGAGCGTTGTCGGTGTATGACAAATGAATGGCGGTCATAATTAGAGATTAGGCATAAATCGAACTGCATGCGGCACCGACCGCTTGTGCCGTGAAATATCTGTGCCGCGGATGTTGGAGCGATGGATGGGACCTGGACTTATATTAGGGTATACAAAATCACAAGCTAATAGAGGCTAATAGTTAAGACTGATTTTATTTCCATTACTCCACAACATATTGTTTCCCATGTAAACTAGGATAGAGTGTATATATTTTCTCTTAATCCAGGCGAATTTAAAATTTGCAGAGATTAATATAATGTATATCAGCTTTGGACGCGTCACTAAACGTCGATAGATTTCATTGTGATAAGAATGTATTGATTATTTATAAAATTCTTATTTCTTTGAAGAGAGCACTCTTGCACTGTGTCTCGTCCTAGGTATAATTCTTGCAACTCACGAAGGCGAGCGGGCTTTACTTGTAGTTGAACGTGTACATGCACAATGCGGTAGTGTGCGTGTTTGACAGAGCGGTCCGTTGCTAGCGACACTTACACACACACACATACATATATGGGTTTACCACAAATAAAGCCCGCTCGCCTTCGTGAGTTGCAAGAACTATACCTTATAAACATTAGAACAACGGACACAAAGAACACCCAGACTCGAAACAACCATTTGTGAATCACACAATTTTTATCCCATGTGGGGATAGTAGGTACCTACACACTTAAACCACAACGCCATATAATATCAATCAATCAATCAATCAGCCCACCGCAGTCCACTGCTGGACATAGGCCTCTCCCATTTTACGCCACAACATCCGGTCTTCCGCCTTCCGCATTCAGTCTGACCCAGCTACCTTTAAATAATAATAATACCATATTGTTTGCCCACAATTCACACATCACCACTCTATTATACAGGAAACTAAAATCTTTACATGACTTTTAATCATCACAATCATTAATCGGAACTACTTAAATGCGCTTCATATAATACAGGAGCATCAACCGCTTATAATTTAAATTGATATTTAGATAGGCCTGGCCCAATCACTCTTCCAGGCTTCTAGTAACGTTAAGTCCACGGGCGGGTCTCGTTGATTACGCGCTGCGTGACAAAGATCCGCCGACAACAATCCACGTCAATTTGTGAGCTGACAAGGTGCGGTCGCGAGCGCACTGCATCGCACGCACAGCAGCTACTGTGAAGTCGCCATACGTAGTGTTGTTTTATTGATACCTTTATAAACAATGGGTTTATTCAATCAGGAGCAAATTTAATTTGATTTTCTCGTAACAAACGTACGCTTTTTAAATCACAAAATCATTTTTGCGCCGTTTTAATTAATACCTTACAATTTGATCAGTTGTAAAGATTGTTTGGAGGTACTGAGACACTCCTTGCAATTGCAACGTAATTGTTATGACATCTGATCACGATAGATATCCTAGAGACCTGTAGACTTTTTAAAGAAATTCAGGTATTAGTTAGTTTAACCAACCACAGCAGCAGTCAGCATCGATGTCATCACTGACAAAACCACTTATTTTAATACCTATGCTACGGTTGAACGTATTGCCAAAATGACCAATAACTGTAAACTAGCACGTTGAAAATGTTTCGAACAATTAGTATTTGCACTTGCACTTCATTTACTACGTTCAAATCATGAGAAAATGGTAAGCTGCAGATCAAGATACTACGGATTCGATACTTATTCATTGCACTATGGTCGAACGCTCACTTCTTGCACATGTACATGTTATGTAGTTTTGTCTCAAGCAGTAACGATACTAAGAAAATAGTGGCAATTTAAAAACCATACGTAATATTTTTATTGTCACAATAAAGTCTCTACGGGTTCTTGTCCGCGCAGTATAGTCAGGTTGTCGCGTCACTAGTTTTGCGCCTGGCGCAGTAGTGCAGCACTAGAGTACTCTACTCGCACTGAGTGTTCACCGCACGCTCGTAGAGAGCATTTTACATCCAGTTGGTTGTTGATTCACCGTGCATTTAGACCGGGTTAAGCATATTTACGATTTAGATTCAAAATACACCTAAAGTGTTTCATTTTACTTCTACTACAAGTATTCGAATCGCAAGCAAAAGTATTTCTAGTTTATAGAAACCCATTATTTGACAGTAAGGATGGCGCCGTGATTCTCGCACACGCTACTTGCCACTTTTATTGGGCCGAATGTTATGAATTCGATACCACCACTACACTGATATCGGTTATAGAAATTTTCATTCAGAATAACTTGACATTGAATGTAATAATCCAAAAAGGTGGAAACGTATTTTTATATTATACCGGAAAACATATTGCAGTCTATGAAATCCAATTTTAATCAAAGTATCTTCTTTTATTCTACCGATGATATTCCTATCTAAGTTCACAACAATAATAGTAGTCTCCAAATTCGATCGTTACACATTTACATGGAAGTACCGACTCAAACTCATAAGGTAGAGCAATCATCCATTGGATCAACAGAATATTATCTGTGGCCACGTACTGGAGGCACGTACGATGTGTTTGCTGCTAATGAGCCGTAATGACTAGCGGGATTGTTCGCTGATAATTAAGTGTTATAACTACTGATGAATGCCTCGTTGCTTCTGTGGTATAAGTTTGTACTTCAGCTTATGAACTATCGTAGGAACTAGGGTTCGATTCTGAGACAGTTACATAGACGTGATTTTACGTATGCGTGTGCTTCTTTCATTGTGGACTTTATTGTTACCGAATCTAATAGGTTTTAGATATAGTCCATAGTTTTTTGGGTTGACTCAATGGCCTTACTGATCGCCAGATTAATCGGAGATTTTAAATCTATGACCAGAGCATAGACATACAGGACAAAGTCAAAGTTAAGAGAACCATAAATCGACGAACGTGCATGAAGAATCAAAAGTAACAAAAATATGTCAGTGGAACTTGTACTCTTTGCCTACCCCTCCGAGAAACACTCGTGACTCTTTGTATGTATGTACTGAATCTCTACATCAACCGTCATCAGTGTTTATGAGAACTGGAACCAATAGCTTAAATTTTTGTTGAGAATTGATAACATTATTATTAGTCATAACGTACAACGTCAAATATGATAATCGCATATCTTGCACACTTCAGTAAATAAAAGGAACATATTGGTAAAACCCTCGTTATGTATATTTATGTGTGTATCACGAATAACTACTCTGTCCATGCGTTACTGTTCTCCATATGAGTATATACTTATCTATAATTATGGAGAACAGTAACGGATCTGCATCAGTCATCTTTGAATTGGAGATTCAGCTTTGCATCCTCCATTCCACCTTTAATTTTAACGAATAAAAGTATATTTATTTAATCTATACATATATATCTATACATCTATATCTATACAAATAAATAAAATTGAAATGTTTGTTTTGTAATGTCAAAATAACAGCTTTTTACCTAATGCATATGAAAGTTACAAGGTACCTATACCAAAACATCTATTTTTGAAGTGAAATCTTCTTTAGCGGCGTTGTGCACTTTTTTGTGATGGGTAAAAAAATTTAAACACGCGTCAGGACACGTGACCTGGTCGAAAATTCGTAAGACGTAGGGAGAATTGTCATGTTTATGTACGATAGCACAGTAAATGAATATTGTATTTTACCACATAAATGATAGTACTTTTATACTGATAATTAAAGCAATTCGTGCAAAATTATTTCCTAACCATTCCAAAATATTAAAAATGCACAACGTTAATATTCAAGTTTTCACTTCTGCCGGCACTCCCGGAGTGCAACCCGTTGTTTTTTTATAATTTTCATCTGTCTGTCTGTTTGTTTTGGCTAATCACCGAAACGGCTGAACCGATTTTGACGGGACTTTCACTGGCAGATAACTCATTTTCTAAGGAGTAACTTAGGCTACTTTTATTTTTGAAAAAGTCCGCGGCGAAAAATCAAAGCTTATGAAATAGTGAAGTTTCGATACAAATAGGGAAATGTATATTAAATAATAATAATTATGTAATTTAAATATATGTATATACATCCAATATAAAAAAAATCGAGACAAAGTAGAAGAGTTACATTAGTTTTAGCATAGGTATTTCTATACGCGGAATGCAGAAATATGAAGTAATCGTAAACTTTGCGAACTGAACAAACACTTTTTAGTTAAAATCTACGCGGATGAAGTCGCTGGTAACAGCTAGTAATTTAATAAGACTGCTCAAAAAACTTACAACTTACGCCAAAACTTTACGGAAAAACTTACGCCACCTAGTGGGTATAATAACAGGCCACTGCTCACTCAACAGGCACCTATTCAACATCGGCATCACTGACAGTCCCTTATGTAGAGGCTGCATGGAGACCGAGGAGACACCGGCTCACGTGCTCCTACATTGTAAAAGCGTGAGCAACCAACGGGCGAAATTTCTAAACAGTCCAGAAACAATGAAGGAGGTACTGCGCAACATCGGTCTCCTATTGTCTTTCTGGATGGAGCTGGGGTGGTATGAGTAGCCGAACAATATTTCGCGTCGGTTACTTACGCACAATGGCCCAATTGTGGGGCTAAGTGCGGATAACACACGTCCAACTAACTAACTAACTAAGACTGCTCAAATATATTACTGTAACATTATCGATCCAACCATTACGTTTCGCAACGAGTGTGATTTTATTTCATATGTCAGCAGAATGAAAATAGATCACAATTATAGTCCTCTAGACAGAATCAGATATAACAAAATAGATTTACTCTAAAATACCTTAAAGAACAAAGTTTCTAGGGTATTTTAGAGTAAGTAATACTCACCATAGCTATAAAGTACACTTACAAGTATTTGCCCAAATCAAGTTATGCCCGTGTTTCTATCGAGTAAGTACTGACATACAATTATCAGTTTAATAAATTTACATTATAATACCTAATCCTTAATCCATAACTATATAGCGAAAACATAATTTTATAATATAAACGTCGGTCTGTAACGATAGAACAGGTGATAAAGTACTATACTATTTGTTTAACAGCAGAAATAGCTAATTAAACTTATTACTAAAAGTACTAGGAAAAAAAATCTCTCATATGTCTCTATCATGTTGGTTTCCTTCGCTCAGTTTTGACTTCTATTATTGGAATACTCAAATTAAAATTGTGAATTGGTATCAGAACAACAATTCACTACAATGATTATAACATCCCTATTCATCCAAAAGTAATGGCATATCATCAAAAATTACATTTTCCATTAGAGAATCCCAACGGCAACATCGAATAATGTAATTCATAAACAGCCATTGTCTACCAACAATCCGCGGTGATTACTCCTCAAATCCGCACCATGTAATCCTCGAGTTAAAACTTAAGTGTCATTAGACTCCCCGACGGCATATTTTTATGGCTACCTACCCCTACCTACCAAAGCACTGCCTACATTTAATGTGTAAAGTTTTAATTGAAATTTGATCTGGCTCACTTTTAACGAATTGTTCTTATAATTAGCTATGTGATGGAATTAAAATTATGTGTCGCCTTGTGGGTTTTGAGTATTGTAACAGCTGTGTGGTTTATATGAAACGACACGTGTAACAAAACTGTATTTTTAATCGTCGTATTACTCAGCTTTAGTCTGTATTTCCACATGTCTTAGACCTCCGCCATCGTAAGCAATAAATAATTCACTAATTCATATTGCTCGAATATCCACAACGCTGTCATTTAGTGCAATACTCATAGCTAGAACTATTAAACCGGACACATTAATTCAAAATTCATCGCTGCACACATTTAAATTGCTTTGCACCAATAATCCGACCGTTACGATTCGAACGCGTGATGTAATCCACACAAAAATGGCCGCCGCGACGCGAGCGCACAATCGAACACATGCTGCACTGTACCTCACATTAACATAATTGAATATTCTATTGTACGTGTCTAATGCTGTTACCTGATACTACAGCACTTACATCGCTTGATAACGACACTGTTTCATATTCCCGCTATTTTGTTCAGCGCTTTACGCTTGCTTGTTCAATTGCGAGTATAAAGTTACCTGTAGAGGGTGGCTGGAGCGCGCCATCTGTCGTCGAACGGGACAATGCAGAGATTTATTGTTTCGAAATGCGCTTATGGGGGTTTACCGGGATTCGGTTTTTTGCACGCTATCAAGTTTCCATTAGCTAATTTAGTATCGATTCGCACGGCAAAGTTTAGCGGTACGATTCACAATTGATGGATCGTTTTTATTCATCCCAAAACGAGAATGCTCCAAGTTTACAAACTCAATTTTTATGGACAGAAGCGGCGTTTTGTGATAATTCAATTTGAAGTCTGTTGCGGCAACGAGAGAGGTTTTATGTTATTGTTTTGGTTTTAATCTTCAGTGTTTTCGTTGGTACATTAAAGTATATTACCAGATGCTTTTATTAAAAAGCTATTGGTATCCAGGCGAGTGCTTATGTATATAAATGACTTCTGTAATATCTCATCTCGATGTCAGCACATTAGACTGCGCCATAAGCAAGGTAATGTATTACATTTATATTAATCGAGGCCGTCACTGGAAATTGCTTCTGTCATCAATGAGAAGCCCTTCGTAGGGGCACCTTCGTCCCTCAAAACATCTGCATTATCTTACCTACGTCCCTCGCGAAATCAGTTACTGCACGGGCATTCACTAAAGTGCATTTGCCATCCCACCCGTCAAACCTTGCAATTATCTCGTAATGTTTAAACCAAACTCAACCTTGTACTATCGTAATAGAATTGAAACTGTAATGTAGTGTTCAAACACGCGTGTCTAAACGATGATAACTTGTATTTCTCTTTGATCAAACAAAAAAGGACGTAAATACATTTACATAAGTTTGAAATTTGTAAGTTGAATATTGAATGGTTAGAGAATACGGATCGTTTAAGCTAAGAGGGTAGTTCACATGTTGACGGTGCGATTTATCAAATTTTATACGTTGTTGGGGCCGCGACATGTGCGCGGTGGACAATCGCGGTGTGACGTAGCAGGGAGGGTTTACAATTAAATATGGGCCGAGGTAGCTAATGGATTAGTGTAGATGAGGCCGGCACCTTATGGCGTGCAATCAGAATGTGCAGATGCGCCTAGATTGGATCCGTGTGCAACGTAATACATTTACCGATAGATTGAAACGAGTGTGAAGTTTTTTAGTTTAGTAAGGATGTAGGCACACGCTCGCGTAGATTTTCATTAGATTAGAAGTATTAAAATATAGCCGTGAAGAAACTTATATGTTTCTCCCTGTTGTTGCATGTTTATTTGAACCAACTAGGGTAAGGGTTTGAGATATGTATACTGATGACATAACTGCGTAAAAATGATCAAAGACTTTGAATTGCTAATTTTTGTGCTTTCGAAGGTTAAAATCGTAGCTATATACCTGTATACTAAACTTTTTGACCCTAAGATAAATATTGCCATTAAATGTGGCAATGCTATCTTCAGTCTTCTGGACACGTTTCCAGTCAGCAGCCGTGCTGAAAAATTTTGCTGTGGCTACACCAGCCCTTAATTACAATTCTTTGCTTTTTGTGTTTGCATTTTTTATTTTGTAAGTAACGAATACCTTACTTCTACTTTTAGAATGATTAATCAAAATATAAATAAAAGGAATTAAACAAAACTGAAATATACATCTAATTATTATAAATAAATAGTATCTCGTAATGGAAATATGTACGATTGCAAGTGAAATGAATTACAAAAAGGGCTCTTATACACGCTTACCCTGTCAGTTGTTGGAATGCCAGGCATAATTAGAAACCTATTTTGCCTGGTCCCTGGTGTGCCGCTGCGACTTAATAGGTTATTTTTTTAAATAAGTTTGCTGTATTGCATCGATTTTCTAGTCACCGTTCACGACGCTCACATGACAGTTGGCTCATTTTGACTGAGACTATACATCGTAATATTTGTGTATACTTTCGTAGTAGGTATGATATGATCGATGACGTCACGTGGCCGCGCGGTATAATTGCACGCGTCTGTCCTGCGTCATGCTGGCACCGCACCGCTCAGGTACAGTCTGCAATAAAACACTGACACATAACCCACTTATACTTACTGTATGTACATTAATATTGAAGCCAGTAAGCCTAGATACCGAACTCTATAAGACTATACAATATGAGCCTGCATGTTTATAATATTTATAGGAGTAAGAAGTATTCCACTCACATGTCGTCAGCTATGTTTCAGAATCTATGTACCTAATAGGGCAAGCCTAATACCATCTAACAGACACATTGCTACTTCATAGGATTTCCGTACAAAAGAATCCAATAATATTTATCCTAGACATCGCGAAATCTCGCGGCAGCCTCAAGTTTTCGCGATCAGGGTAAAATAAGCTGATTGCCACGGGATTCAACAAAGCAACCATAGATACATAGTGCTTTTTGTTAGAATATTATATTGTATAAGTAAACAGTATTTAAATTAAGATCATTATGGTACTCATTATCGCCACTAGATGGCGGTCTATCAGGTAAAGTAGGTAAAACGCAATCTAGTTGGATGATTTAGTATGAAGATTATATATAATAAACAAAAACGACAAAAGACATATTCTATCTTTTTTGTTAATAACTTAACCATTTCTAGTGACAACTACCTACATATATACTAAGAATTTATATGAATCCCTGTTCATAACGCCACTCCTTACAATCCTTCCATATGTCTTAAATAAGATGCCAGAATAATATAAATACAGCATACGTATTAGAGATGTTTGCTGTCGGTACTCGGCTCACCTATTCACGTGGGTGATGGATTGCGGCGTCGATTAGGGCCGGCGCTGACCTCTTCTTTCATATCTCGCTAATGGCCGGTCCGCACCTACGTGTACCTATGTACACCTCAACCACACAAGTCTCATGAAGTGATGCGCTGGATGTGGCCTGCCATAGCTGCCATATTTTTTCAGATGCAATATGTTTATTCTAATTTGTGTTAATCAGGATTATTAATATATAATGATTTTCTTTTCATTTTGGGCAAACCGGGGACTTTTCAGTGTCTTGTTTAATCTATATCAGCTTTTTTTAATAAAGCAAAGCAAGAAATTTGTTTATTTTGGCATACAAACGGCAAATCTGCAGGCCCGATAAACATAATAGGGAACAAAAATATATTTGCGTAATGCCAGAAATGCGTACAATGCCAAAAACATACTGCGACATTGACCCGTTGGCTGATATTCTAATAGCACAAGGAAAGTACATGAGTTTCTAGAGTCTATAATAAATCGTAATAAATTTCGCACCTATAAAAAGCTGAGTGACAAACTAAGGCTGAAACAGGTACATTAAATTTAAATTATGACCACATCAGACATCCATCTACGGTTGCGTAGACAAAAGGTTGCATGTCTACGCGAATCAATAGCCTACGAAACTGCTACGAATCACGAGCTACTCATTGAAACGAGCCGCTATTCAAAAATTACCTTCCGTCAATAAACTTTCGTAGCTCTTCTAGTAGCACTGTAACCGTTCCTGTACCTGTCAGCGTGTGCTGTCAAATGTACAAGGGTCATTACTTAGAGCATCGCGGTAATTAATACAACGTGGCGAATTGTGGCGCTTGCCTTTTTGCCGTATCGGGGGCGTTTGAGGCCGCCGGACACCGGTATCGAGTAATTGATTTTGGTTACGACGATTACAAGTTCATTTTAGATTACGATAGTAAAATTGATTAGATTATATAAAATGCTCTGTTTAAAGCATTTTAGATAATATTATACATTTGACCTGTAAAAACGTCTAGTTATATTAATTAGATTATCTAAAATGCTTTAAACATTTAAATTTTTAACGCTTTTCTTTTTTACTTGGCTTCCAATATAATAAAACTAACATGAAAACGATGTTATCAAAACATAGTGCAGATCCAAACTACTAAAGTCTAAAGCACCAAACTTAGCCTTAATTCTTAGCCATTTATCAAAAAAGCTTATTATAAACCAGTTACGATGTCGTTCATCTGCAGCACTAAATTTAAAGCTGAGCTGACCCTGCTTTATCTCTGGACTAAATCACAAAAGTCAAATTCTCTTGTAAAATATTATCATTAATTTATTTGTATGCCCGATTATTTAAGACTAAACCTGGTTCTATCATTAAAAATCAATCATTCAATTAATGCAACTTTGTATCTACTTTTATGTTCTTTTCGATATTATAAACGAATGCATGAAAATATAGAACGGATTTTCGAAAATACTTTTTGTATATTTAAAGATAACAAATTCAAAATCAAACTCTAGTTTCCATTATCGAATATATGTGTATTTTCCAAAATCGTAAAGTAACAATCGCACATCACTAGTCTCGCCATACATCCTGTGGTTCAAACACCGACACATGAGAAACACCAGTTGACGTATGGACACAGCAAATCCTAAATTACAAATGCTAGCACGATCCCCTCCATCAGTGTCTAATCACAGTACCTGTCGAGTATCAGCCACAGTCAGCTCTGCGCAGTAAATCAGCGCTTCGGAGGCACCTGGCCGGACAGTAATTAATCTCGAGCCTTGCGCCCTCTCTCCCCTCGGTCCGTGGCAGAGACAGGCCAGTGAGGGCACGACGCAGCGACGCCACGGCGCCGCCGACGCTCAGGTGACAGATCAAGTACCGTCGGAATGTGAAGGGTGATTGTCCTTAATGTAATAGGGAA
The DNA here is from genome assembly GCA_963564715.1 of Catocala sponsa. Classification (NCBI taxonomy): domain Eukaryota; kingdom Metazoa; phylum Arthropoda; class Insecta; order Lepidoptera; family Erebidae; genus Catocala; species Catocala sponsa. The sequence goes on from OY751334.1 coordinate 8,029,672, forward strand.
ATTGGTTTTTAGGTGAGCTCAATTATATAGAAAATTGAATTTGGGTGAGTTTAACAGACAATAACTTTAATTTAATGAAAATATTAAAGGTGTGATTCTATTTTAGCGTTGTGTGGTGGTGGTTAAAATAAATATTTTAAAATAAGAAAGTAGCTAAGTATACATTTTAAGACACTTAAAAACTAGAAATTTAGGTCAACGTTATATATGGATATATTTATTGAACTTGATGACAATATGTATCTTATAATTATATTGCCTAACCCCTTACTATACAGTATTTTGTAGAGATAGTTTTATATACACTGATCTGTAAAATTCATAAAACACTTTGTATTTTGTATTATTAATAACATTATATAATCACAAATACGAACAATTACAAAGAAGTCAAATACTATTCTCGTATTTTAAGAATTGCCTTATGTAATGAGGTTGAAGGAAAATGTTGAATGTGTTTTTTAGTTTGACTACCAGCTTAGTTGTATATTGTGCATATGATTCTCACCGTAAATCAACAAATAAGGTGATTTTTAAAGTTTTGCACAGGTAATGATGGTTGTATTCACTATATCAAAACTGATCAGAGTCAATAGATGATTCGAAATCAGCATTTTTAATTTTTTTATTAGTATTGCCGGACCTATGGTTGAGTCCTACGTCGGCCCTATGTCGCGGGGGACCTCAATCAACATTCACAAAGTCCACCCACATAATAATTGATGGATTATACAAATTAATTGCAATGCAACCGCTTGTCGGCTATTAAATTGTTTATATATTGTTCCATATTTGAATGTTTTTTTCAGTGCAGCTTAGTTAAGTCTAGCCCAGGCTTTCATGCTTTACTGCATTTATACTTACAAAAATCTCAATATTATTTAATTTTCTGGCAGTACTCACAACGATAGGTAATATGCAAATAGTAGCACATTATAAGGCGACCCCGTCGGTCTCGATTGCTCAGTAATTAATCTCACCGCCTTCATTCACCCCTCACCCCTCGCACCGCTCACCCCTCGAGCGATGTTAACATCGTGTAGTATATTGATAGCTCTCAATTGGAAAATTTATATTGAAATAAAATTTTATTGGATTTTTTATAGTTACATTTCGGTTCTCTAAATGATATCGATATAATATGTGATATGAATCATTAAGAGAAATTAAATGAAACGCTAATGAATGCGATTGCTGTACATGGTCATGAGTTCGATTACCGAATCAAGATAAGTGTTTTGGTAATAATAAAATAATAATTTACAATGAGCGATATCAATTCGATGAACTGTCAATATTTTCGAATTTAAGTTCACGACACGCGATTCTGTCCTTTCAAAAATATGTGTACTAATTAATATTTCTTTTAAATGTCGTATGGAAATTTATATCCTTGAAGAAACCTTTACAATTTTCTAAAAATTACGTAATATTTGTCGTATCGCACTGAGCCTGTACCTAGCAGGACTACAGTTTCGAAATAGAAAATTAAAAAAAAAACTACTAAGAAATTTTAAATAAAGAAATCAATGTATTTTCACAGATAGGCTCCAAGAATATGCTCTGAAAAACGGCGCACTTGATTAAAACAAATATAAATGTAGAGATAAGCGCGATGGCCATCAAGCGAGTTATGATGGAGCTATAAACAGCGTAACAACTACTACAGGCTTGTAGTATCCATCGTAGTGTCAATACATCGTTATGGGTAGTGATGTGACACTCGGGATTTTCCTACAGTCCGCGTAACACAATACAGTGATCGTGGAGGAGATTGCGGGACAAGGTAGGGAGATAATACTGGCTATCTGGTTGATTAATCATGTCCCTTCAAAAGATAGTTGACAGATTATGTATTATTTTATATAGTCTGTGATTATACTGTCTCCCGAGGAAACAAAATAATACTTGATATGTATTTTGTTTCTTCGTAACTATTTACATTATCTTAATCAATGATCATTGTACGTGAAGCAATATTAAGCCATTGTAATATTATAAATGCTAAGGTAGATCGGTTTTTTATGTTTCTACGGCTGAGATGGTGAAAGCTGAAAAAAGAAATACGATGCTTTCTTAAGACAACAGACATCACGCGTAACTGCTAGTAAGTTAGGAAAGTTTATAAAAGAATATTACTTTCGATTTCTTAGTTTTAGGTATTAGTCTCTTGTAAACTACCAAGTATAAGGAATGTGCGTTGCTATGTGACAAACTGCTAACAGTCTATCGTTATTTTAGTAAAAATCACATGTACTTCTATTAACTGCATAAACTGCCGATATTTTATTTTATTATTTATTAATTTTTGTGTCAATATCTTTTGATATAAAAATTTAAACCATCCTATCAAAACAAAACACAAGAATATCAAATTCTATAATCCCGTGAAAGTCCGCATCCCGCAGTCACAGAGTAAGTGATAACACAACACTATTGACGCGCAAATATTGTATTGTTTTACGGTGGTTTTATGTTATTGGCATAATGGGGACAGTTGAGAGTCACCGCATACGAATGACACAGATTGGTACAAACTTATTACTTTGTTTCTTTCAAGTAAAAAACTGTAATGACTCAATCTGCATATATCTACTTATTCTTTGTATAAAACTCTTATCTTGATTGACATATTTTTGGTTATTTGTGTGATCATTGTACAAATAATAACGTTAGATTTACTCGAAGCACATTTTATTTATTGTTTAGAAGTTTTCCTAAAACATATATCTAGTGGTTTCGATTGTTTGGGTAGCTATTATTTTGTCTTTTAATACAAGTACTGTGCTATAATTTAGAGTGGACCAAAATAAAAATAAACTTCTCACATATTTATATACTCTTGGGAATCAAAAATGCTACTTTTTAATCCCAAGAATATAATAATTCTAAATATAGTATTCGGTTATATTTCTAAATGCTAAAAGTAAAATGTTATATATTTATATCAGCTTAAGTATTAGAATATTATTTATAAGAATACGTAACATTTAATCTGTATGTAACAATACTATGCAAATGATATAAAACGTTTTTGTTTATTACATATATGTATATACATAAGCATTGTACATTCGATAAGTGAGTAAACCGCGTAGCGCAACGCTCACCATCACAAAATTGGATCGCGACCGCACTCTTATTCAAATTGTTTCGCCCTTTTTAATGCCAACACTTCTATCCCTATGTTCATAATAACAGACTCGCGAAAACCACAGCCTAACAAAATTAAAAAGAACGTCATTGTTCTACGATTAAGTAAGTTAGAAGCTATGTAAACGGTTTTTTATGCTGTGATGTTGAATGAGATTTGGTAGTTGGTGAATGTAAACGCTGTTACATTTTACGATCGTCCAAAACTGACGTTTACTCGTGTTTTGATTTATGAAAGCTACAGTGGATCTCTTTGTTGATTATTCGATGGGATTGTATCGAAATACCGCTTTTTTATTCCCTTCACAATATTTTATCTGGCCGTCGGCGAAATGAATTTTCTTTATGTTTTGTAAAGTAATGGTTTCGGACAATAAAATCGTAAAAGTTCGCGTCTAATTCACGTCTAGACACGTAATTGGATTTAATATTGTTTTACGTCGTAAATTGTACACTGCGGGGAGATAAACCTGTTTAATTTACACTGGAATTTGACTTCACGAAAAAGTTATTTAATTTATGTACGTGAGCTAACATTGTGCTCGTTAACGTGAGCTAACGTTACGTTCATGAGATATATTGTATTAGTATTACGTAGTATAGACCTACAATACCATTTTTTGAAAGGGTCAAATGGTTGAAAATTTGCTAAAGACCAATGTACACTGTTTACAAAAAGAAATCCCTATCGTTTGACCCTTTTTAAAAATGGAAGCTATTATTAAGCAGGGCAAAGTGACTTATAAAGAATTTAACTAAAAAGTAGACAGTTTTCTTCAAGATCTACAAGCATTGAAAGAATCAGTTACTTCAACAAGTTTAAATAACGAATGCCCGTTAAGAATAGTCTGTATAGTTTACGTTTACCAAAATTATACTAAGGATTATTTGCCATATAATTTAGACGAAGATTGATTATGATACCGGCTAACTGAGCTAACATTTTTTTAAATTTAAATATCGAAATTGGAACTGCATTGAACATCATCATCAAATTTTAACGACATTCTTAACATTGTTCGATTTTTAAATAATACCTTAGGTTCCAACCCGCTACTGCCATATAAATTGCACAACAAATAATGAAAAGAGATATGTACTTACGCATACATATAAATTATCGGTAAATTATCTTAACGTGTCAAACTAGATACGTTTAATTGTGTCGGTTGTCCTCAAGTGTGTGTGCAGCTGCTTCGAGAATCGCGTGACATCGCTGATTTATTGTAATCGAAGATATATAGCACAGATACTACAACGATGTTCTGTAATCGAAGATGGATAGTGCTGATATACAAGCGGTATCGGGTGCGGTTACTATACAATGACAATTAAAGATAGAATAATTGAGATTGGGTAGTTAACTGTTTTGATTTAGAAAGTAAACACGTGAACTTGCTGCTATTATATCATTGTACTTGTATCATTCAGTGCTAAGACCTGCTAGGAAATTGTTTGCGCAGTGGAATGGCTATCTTCTAGCCCGATCTAGCAACAACAGTGAATGTCACGAGTGAGCCACGATACATGGTGTGTGATTAATAATATTATGTGATTAGAATAAAGACTCACTTTAAAAATTTTAGATTAGAATACTGACCTTACAATGTGCTTCAGTCGCCGGGCTGTAAGCAAGTTGGGTTAGCACAATTGAACAATAAAGCGGATCCGAATTAAAGTCAATAAGCTTACCCCAACCGAGAACAGCGTCTTCGCAAGCAGGTCAGCGGCTCAGCACGCCGGCACACGTGACACGTGTTCACTAGTCCACAATATTCAATAATTGTTTGTAATGCACCCAAGAGACACGGCAATTACGTGAAGTGATTATAAACCAAGCCAACAATAACCAATTTCAAAAGATTTACAAAAAGAGGCGTGATTATCCAAAAAGCATCGTGTGAGCAAGTTCAGTCCAACCAATTTTCAAGTTCAAGTTCAAGTGGCATTTCTACGTTTCGTTATTACTGTCAAGTTATTTTGACATTTTGTTTTACTATGTGGCAAAATTACGTCTGGGACGGAAATAGGGCTAGGTATAAGAATTTAAAAAATACGATAGTATTTGGTTTTTAGCTTCTATATGACTGTTTTAGTAACGCAACAGTAATGTTTGCGAGTTATTTGTATGATGAGTTGAGTTTGATTTCCGGGTCGGATAAGGAGTTATTGGGTTTATTGTAAAGAAATTCTCATTAGTCGGAGCCTGGTACTTAAATAGGCTAGCTTTCTATTACGTGGGACCTAAAAATTAAGTAAGCAAAACGTTAGTGTAATACGTCTCCTCCTACCATTTCCTGGAAAAGGCATGAGTCTATGTAGGTATGCAAGTTAATATTTTACTTCGCTGGTGTAGCAACAGAAAGGACTGTATGCAGACGAGAACATATGTCAGAACATACATTTTAAGGTGTTTAACGCAAGCCGAACTTCGTGCCAGTTACAGTTAAGTGACCACCCATCTTTAAATTGACGGCTACCAAGAATCCTTGATGTAACTGAGTACTACTTATAATATTGGCCACTTAATTACTTTCATAGAAAAGAAGCCACTTTATGGCATCGATATGTAAAAATTGTCCCTAAAACCACAATTTATTATCCGAGCATACTTTATTTTGCCCTTTATAGGTCAATGAAAAGGGAGGAATAAAAATTTTATTTGTGTATTTTAGTTACGTCGGCGTATGGTATCGGCTAGTAAATCATACACAAGTACCATACAAAGTATGAAATAGAGATATTAGCAATTATAAGGACCGACTTAACAGTACTTTTAAAGAGAGTAAGTAGGTACTAAGTGGAGTCCCTGCTTTAGTTTAGTATTTCGGTCTTGTGTCTTAACAAATGCTGCCTGGTCGCATAAGTGCCTCCATCTTGCAGAAAATCGTAGCCAACTTTATATTATTTCATATGATAAGAAGGTTTTTTAGGCTCCCTAACACAATGAACGCCATGCCGGTCATAAATGACCGCAAACAATACATTTTCTATTGTGTCTGCTACATGGCAGTCAATATGTTCAGGAAGATCTTTGGTGGGTCGCTGACTAGTTTTATCTTTGCCAGTAACAGTAGCAGGACTACGAGGCCGTTGAAGGGTCAGTGACGTGCGTGGGGTTTCCCTTGTGCTGCAGGATACGGTAACTTCTTTTCAGGATTGCCGTATGCTTGTTAGCCACTTTGATTCTAGGAAAAGTTACAAAGGAATGCTGTCACATTCTGAAAAATAAGTAACGATAAAAATTTTAAACTACATATTAGCTATTTTCACTTTCAGGTCAAATACTGTGATAAGTTATTATTTCTATTAAAATATGGGTTATCTGTTGTCTTTAGTAATACACTTATTGTAAAAGCCAAGTAAGTTTATTGATTAAAATTATGAATTGGAATGGTCGCTCAAACAACGCTGGTATAATGTCGTGAGGGTTAACATGATGGTCAATAGTCTTACCTTTGACAACGCAAAAGATCAGCTAAACACTTAACCTAAGACACTTGCAAAGATGTCAGATCTCGCTAATTTATTCATTCCAGCAAGAATAAGAGGTATGTGCTCCTTATTCTTTTCATTTTTGTAAAGACAACTTCCGCACTAGGTATGAAGCCTGTATCGCGAGGGACTTTACAAACATTCAAACATCGAACAACCAGAATCGGAACAACCATTTGTGGATCACACAAATTGAAATCTATTTCACTATAAGAAGTACGGTAGCGACCAGTAGTATATGTACTCGTATGTGGCTAATTGGAGTGCGATCAGATCGGTTCAGGAGAGATACCGCGCGGGGACACGCTGTCACTCGCGTTCGTATACCATGAGCCTATGGCTGTACATAATGGATACGGTAACTATTTTTTAAAGTTATAAAACTGCTGTTTTGTATTGCCTGTTCATAAGGTTAAGGACAAAGTTAAAGTTAGTATTGGGCGTTATAAGAAGTAATACGCTATAATTTTTAAATAGTGTTGAAAGTATTTTAAGAAACTTGATTGTATTTTGTATTTTCTTGTATTTCGCTTTAAATGATACATTTAAAGCAAAATACGTACTTAAACTAAATCTAAAAATATAAACTAAATTACTTTTATATTCTAATATGCCTATGTTCTAGACGGCTTCCCCTCCTGGCAATCGCAACTTTATTCGCATAATAGTCTATTATACATTTTAAATTCATAAAGCATTTATTTCTAAAACATATTCAAATATTGTATGAAGAAAGAGATGAGAGCCTGTATCCTCTAGGCTAGCACTAGAACTTACCCGAGATTAACCAATTCAACCAGTGCATGCATATTAAAAAGAACCATATCCTATTAATTTCTTGATTCGTACATCTCAGTCACGTATCGCCAAGTCAGCTCCCATAAATAACGCATCTTGCTAATCCGATACGCGGTGATTTGTTGGCCTATTTACTTATTTGCTTAACCCACTTGAGATACATACTACATGTACGTAGCCATGCTCAGCTTATTGCTTGTATCAATTTGCTACAGATATCCGTTATCTCGAACAATTTGGCTCTGTCTGTTTCAATAAAGTGACATAACTATTGCGGAATACCGAGGTACCACAGCCGGTTGTGCTGAAAGCAGCCTTAATGTTTTATATATTATCGGACATATTATAATATAGAAGAATATACTATTGATATCACTTAGTTTCAACGTGTGAAGAGAGTTAGGTCAAACTTTCAAGGCCGTTCTTTTCAATCATGAATAAAGTCAATATTTTAAAGGGCACGGATGGAATTAATACGAGTACAAACTACAAACAAGACACAAGGCTTATACTTAGGATTGTGGATTTTTCATTAATGGGTTATAATAGCAAACCCCAATTGTCTAGGCCTCTAGGTCAGGCTAAACATCAAGAATCTATATTTACTACGACGACGACTCCGAAAGATAGAATAAGGAATAGTGTGATAGAGAGAAAATGGATTTAGTGACAAGAATAGAAAAGGGAATGTTAAGCTGGTTTGGACATGTAGAGAGAATGGACGAGAAAAGACAGACTCAGAAAGGTTATAGTGTGAATGGAAAAGTCGCAAGGGGAAGACCTAGGCGAACGTTTCTTGATCAGATCAGAGACGTTCTGGACAAAGTGCCAATTTAAGAGCACCTTAAACCGGCGAGCGTGTATGTGGAATGTGATGAAAGTGAATGAAGTCAGAGAACTGTGTCAGGATCGTAGCAAATGGAAATCCGTAGTCTCTGCCTACCCCTCTGGGAAACAGGCGTGGCGTATGTATGCATGTATATTTACTATTATTGTTATCTATTCAACGGTATTTCTATAACATTAAGGCTATTTGACCTGAAAGTACATTTAAAAAATATCTGTAATCACAAATCTCAAGTGTGTGTGTGATATTTTTTACATACCTATATTATATTCGATTCGAATATCGAGAAGTTGAATGTGCTATTCATAGTTATAGTTTAGAATTAAACAGATGATTCGCCATTATAATGACTAAATAACTATTTCATAAAATCTGTACTGGGATGCCTAGATGTATTACTAGAGGTATCGTACAAAAAATGCACTAACACCTTTTTCGGAGTAATCATTTCATCAGTACCCTGGATATCTTTTGGATATACACTATTAACTTTGTTAATGGCAATGATTTGCAATATGATGTTTATACCTAATAGTAGATACTGTATTCACGTACCTATATTATGCTATAGGGAGTTCAGTTTGATTACAGTATGAAAGCCCAAGTTATGGACTCGTTGAGTGTCCTACATACCAAAAATTCCGCTGCACATGGCTCTATCGCCCATCTCTTTTTAACGCCGATAAACAGCACACATAAATTTCTTATTTATAATATAATAAAATTTATAACCGCCATAATCCGGCGGCAAAGCTCACAGTAAGACAATCTCTTATTAACAATTCCCTAACAGCACGTCTCGACTTCGTGTTTTTTCGTCAAGCTACCTTAAGTAACCCGAAATACTTCATGCCAATATAGCCAGTACTTAGTATGTAAATAAGAATGAATTTCGTTTAACTTTTTGACGGTGAAAGTAAATAGTAATGCTCAATAACCATCGGCATAAATAGTATTAACAACAATTGATTTACATACAAATTGCTTTAGACAATATTGCTGACAGAATGGCGCGCGTGACGCGTACCACACATTCTGTTGGGCCACTAAACTCGCGAGCAGCGGGGGATTACACTCAGTACAACCACCAGTAACTTACGTTAGTAACACTTACAATTTTTTAAGGCAGTTTCGTTAAATATATGTCTAAAAATACAGAAGATGTCGCGCCAAGTTTACACCATTGCCCTTAGCCGGTGCCAAAAGCAATTGCGGCCCAACAGGACTATCCACTTAAAATAAGTAATAACCACTTCTACAAAAAAATACTCGACGACACGGACCAAACTATAAAGATAAATATTGCTAGAAACATTTACACGATGCACCGAGTTCAGTGTGAAGGTACTTTAAACTGTGCTTATTTTATAACTCGATTTCTTAAGTACCAAAACTAAATATTTTAGTTGAAATGCCTTTATTCTCCATTAAATATTTATAATGGACATCTAGGTAGACAGTAATTTTGTTTAACCTTAACTTATTTCGGCTCTGCGTATAGCTAAATCCCACTCTATATGTGTATCTTAGATCTATAGTACTGTACAGTTTTGTTCTGTGAATCTAAAAATTATTAGTACCCTAAAAAGCTTGAAGTTCTGTAAACATGTACCTATGACATTTTTGACAGATATACCTTTTGTATACCAACAAATCGAGAAATATTCCATGTATCTTCGTTTATAATCATTGAAATTATAAAAGACTCAGAACAGCTATAGAGCATTGGCAACGCGGAGGTAACCTCTCTTTTCTCTAAGTCTCCTTTTACTTACCTCAAACATCGCTGTTACTATTCGCTGTTTTGGTGGCGTGATCACAAAGAGCGCAGTAACTCTGAGAGGGTGTCTCGCGTGAAGCATTCATACACATACATACATATACACATACACACATATGTATGACAGTGTATGAGAATAAGAGCACCTGATTGCGAGTCTGATTGAGACGCTCAACTGTTTATTTTTATTGCAATAGTGCCTCGAGAATTACCTTCATACAATTTTGTATGGGGGGAACGTATGCTTGATATGCTTCAATTTGCTTAAGTAATGTATTGGAAAATACGCGATATGTATGTTGCTTGGGTGTAGACTCAATTTATTAAGTTTTCATTTCAACGTCTGAGTACTCTGCACTAATCCTGTCTATAGATGGCTTAGCTAGATAAGATTTGAACTTGCAAATGACTTTTTGGCTTTAAGAAACATTCAAAATATTTGAAGTGTAATTTATGTATTTTTTTATTGTTGTTGTCGCCGTTGACCGTTAATAGCATTTGTGAATGATTAACTTAGAAATGGGTCGGGTGGTGAAATATAATTAATTATATTAGGTTTATCTAGATGCAAACTACTCTTTAATCAAGTGAAATGAATAGGCTCTTACGCATATTACTAATTGTCGATGCCACATTGGATTATCAGAATTAATAAAAGTAACAGCTTGGCTCACTTAATCATAATATTTCTATCACGTGGATCCAAAAACATAGGGCAGCTAACAAAATGAAGGCTCTCTTCTTGCTAAGTACTTTATACTTTCTATAAATTGCTGGTCATTCGTACCTATATCTTGTAGTGGCCTTGCTAGCTCATAATCCTAACTAATATTATAAAAGCGAAAATGAGTTTGTTTCTTTGTTTGTTTGTTACCTTTTCACGTCTAAACCACTGAACCGATTATCCTGAAATTTTGCATATACGTTGTCAGATGTACAGAAACGGACATAGGTTACCTTTCATCCCGAAAAAAATTACTGTTCCCGAGGAAAACAACAATAACGTTCTTATGATAATAGATGGCGCCACGTGTCTTTCGAATCATGATTGAATTATATTATTACAAGCAGAGTACAACCCGAATTGATTGTCAAATTCTAAATTAACGTGAACGAAGCCGCGGGCGAAAGCTAGTAACCTATAAAATGAATCAACATACGATTGTGACAGTTGAAATATAATTGAAATTTTAAATCATGTAAATTAAGCATCGAAAATCAAGAAAAGTATATGCAGTGGTATTGCAAGTATCTATAAGATACAGGAAAAGCATACATACCATCGAGCAGGTTCAATTTAGGTTAATACTAATTAACTAATTTCGTGAATACTATATTCACGTTGAGGCGATGCGCGCCACGGTGAGATCTCAATATGCCAGCTGGGCTATTAAGTTGCCCATGTTACCAATATTATTCTCTAGCGTCATAGAACAAAGTCTATTCGCAAATAGATCATCCCGTGGATCATCCAATAACTGAACGAATAATACGAAACTAAACTACCACAATCGCATGTGAGCGACTTTTGATACATACATTGACAAGCATGTCACCATAACGATGGAATTTATGAAGATTCTAGTTCGCCAAGACATTGCTTACTTAAGCGTATAAAATTAACTGGTTGTGGACAAATAGTACGATAAATATGAGGCGGCCATGCCTCGGCCTCTCTCTATGCAAATATTATAGGCTTTATCTGCGCTTTCATTTCGAATAGGTACGATACGATACGCGGAGACCGCGACGCGAGCCCTGTACCGACAGCACAACAAAAGATGTCCAGTTTATATAAAATGTATATTGTTGTCTTACTTTAAGAAAATATGTAGTTCGATAGTCGGTTTTATCATGATTGCAACCTGTTCGATTGCAATGCAAAACACTCACGGATGGGACGCCAATCATATGATTTACTTGATTGCTTTAAGTGCCACACTCATTGTCTTCATTCACGATATTCGTTGCCTCACAGACTATATCTGCGATATTAGTGCTCTAATAGAATGTTGAAGCTCCTTTCCAGTCTAGTCCATTTAGTCGTTCGTTAACATCTAAGCTCCCCTTACACTATATGATATTTTGAGCATTCAGCTTATAGGCCACTTATGACACGTGCAATCCTCAGTTTAAAAAAAGGATTTAGTAATGATAATCAGCAATAATATAAATAAATTAAAATATAGATTCATCCATACAATCTCAAAAATATATAAAAGTAAATTAAATAAAAAGTCTAATTTTCCTTCCTTTTCCTAAACTTTACCTTTTACTGTTTGCGAATGAAGCTATTTTGCACTAGATCTCTCTAAGTAATTGCATTACAGCTTTACAGTACTATTCTATAAATAATCTAAATCAATTGCAAACACGCACTGAAGGCTATCTGGTATACTGTAAGTTGAGTTAAATATCTACAATAGCGCTACTAAATATTTGATGTAATCAAACCTCAAAATTAAATACTCCTTTCGAAACATGCTCAAATTTTTGAGTAGTAGCATAATTTACTAAATTGAAGTAACTGTTGAAGTGCGATTTGAGTACAAGATAAAACCTTTTAGAGATTGGTACAGCGATTATTTTAATCTTATTAAACATACATTTCCTAACAAAAAAAAGTATATATTTTTATTCATACCTACATAAAAATCGTAAAATGTCCAGCAGAATCTGCTGACACTACAGGCTATCTTGCCCAAAAAATATGAACATTCATTTTTTCATACATATTACGTCTGGGCAACAGTACAGCGACATGGGCTGTAGGTATGGTTAATAAAAACTTACGACAATACGACAGTACGACAAATAATACATATGACACACGACTATTGCGGCTTAGTCAAATTCGGCTAATCAACAATATCTTGCGTCTAATTGTCTATATGTTATGTTCAGATCGGTATCATATGGAAATATAGGGTATCGCGACAATCATACGCTAGTTAGATCCACATAAATAATACGCTTATTAGGCCCGCATATTGAGCTCCGAATTTCATAACAGTTGTATTAAAACTGTTTCTATTGCAGTTGTTTATTGATATGACTGTCTGTGGTTGAATTTTTTGGGCCAAGGCAAATTTTTTAACTGTTTTAGAGAATATAGTAGACAGGTTGTATTAGTCAATTAAGATTCTATGCGAGATACATTACAGCGTCCGTAGTTAAACCTAGGAGTAGCTGTTCAAAATGGAACAGGCTAACTTAAAAAATACCTCCAACTTACAAAAGCTTTCAGCTAAATAACCATCCTACAGTAAATAGGGTTGCCAGAAATACTAATATTGGACTATGCTGGTAGCGGGTGTACCAATAGTAAGTACTTGTCATTACTTCTAGCAGTGCTGAGCCTTATTCTATAAAGATCGGTAACGCGGATCAGATCTGATGTTATAAGTATCCAGAAGCCTCGTCAGCTGAAAAGTGGTAACTTTTAGTGTCTTATTTAGTAGTATTGCACCGGTCGTTTTAGTATATGTGTGTGTAGTGTTTGATCCTAACCTATTTTAATACTAGGAACGCTTAAAAAAAAATAATATTGTAGGGGAAAAAGCATGTCTCATTATGTCTTCTTAATTATGTATTTGAAAGAGTCTGAAGTATATCAGCAATTAACCAACGTAATGACTAATGAGTGAAGTACGACTTAAAAGCAAAAAATATATAAATTATGTAATACTTCTTTAAATCATTAATTGTCAAATGTGATACTCATTATAGAAATAATGACAATTCTTTATTGGAGATACTTTTGTCTTTATTCGTTTTTTTAATATACATCACCTTAGTTTAATTTATTCATCGAAATAATACTAAATATTTGCTATGAATTGCTTACTATAAACCGATAGAAAAATATCTTTGATACACACTACAATTTAACCCATTCGCTGTCCCGTGATGGACACAATAGAAAATCTATTGTTATGTATCATATGTGATTCATCGGACAGGGAACCTGTTAAGACATCTAGTAATTAGAAAACTATTGAAAAGTGTTAGGCGTAATGTTCCTCTATCGATATTTTATATCGTTTCTTGTGTCGTTCAATAGGGGCAGAATACACATATTCAATGACTTTACAACATCGTAAACAGTATTTATAATATAAACATGTATCTAATTAGGTATGAAGAAGGCAATATCTTCCTTCAGATAGGTAGGCTCGTAAAAAACAAAGCTTTTTCTCATCCCTCCCTCCCACGCCGCTGTCCCCTCTCGTCTTAGAGTTTTTCTCGTCACAAATCAAGCGGATCGCATTTATTTAATACTTCCCCCAATTAATTTGCATAATCCTTGTCAAGCACAGGTCTCGACGCCACTCCGTGAATGACAACTTCTTCACGGTGGCTTTTTTCAACTACTTATAATGGAAATCTTGACGACACTTAGTATGAAAATAAATATTTATTTATTAGCAAAATAAGAACAAACATAATTTCATTTCATCTATATCATAATTTCATTCAGACTCCACTAACATACGGATTGACAAGTAATACATGTTTAAACTGCTTTCCAAGTAGGTAGGCATAGCAAACACAATCAACAACACATTCAGGCCTATTTGTTGTAATTTATTCGAAAATACACTGAAATATTACTAATATAAAATTTTGAAAGAAACTATTTAGGTAATCGGTGTCTGTTTAAGGCATATTTGTTAAATTTGGACAGCATGTTTAGAGGTTCTCAATGTGTTGAAGAAAAAATCGATTCAAAATGATACCTCGTTCCTTCACGCCAATGATACGCAACATCAGTTATGATCACAACTTTATGAGAATCCAATCCTCAAAACGTTTTGCACCAAAAATATAATAAAATAAATATTCGCGCCAATCCGAATACATATTAATCGTTGAACAAAGGACTAACAACAGGTATAAGCATGGACTGAACAAAACGGACTTTTGTTCTCGTCATGAATATTAACTGAACCAACGGTGTGTGAACTGTACCACCCCATTTCACCTCCTTTCGCCACCACTTTTTCACCCCTCCAAAGTAAATCTACATAATTCACTTTTTATCGATGCCATCGAGATATTATCGACGTGGATAGGTATTCAAATTACAGTTTTGATTTATTCATAAAAATATTATTGTTTCAAGGTGGCTCCACAACATTTATTCTGTTGATGGGTACAGTGAGGTGCACAAATGTCATGACGTTTCAATTCAGTTAAGAATTTAATTCAAGTACCTACACATTGCGTATTCTATTAAGGAAAATATATGTACATCAAATTGAGTCGAGACATGTAATTATGTTACCAAAAATTGTCTAAAATATTTTTATTTTTATTTAAAAAAAGATCACTCCCGCTCTAGGAATAATTCCTGTATCGCGAGGGACTTTACAAACATACAAACAACGGACACAAAGAACAGACTAGGAACAACCACTTGTGGATCACACAAATTTTTGTCCCGTGTAGGATTCGAACCCACAACACACGGCGCAGTGGCAGTGGCGAGGTGAATAACCGTACGGTGAGTAAAGATTACAAAACTCCGTAGAGTCAAAGTCGCAGTCAAAACCTATATTTTTTATAAAATATGTAAGCTTTTCGCAGATTATTGAAGAACTAGCTGTTTAACTAAAAAGTGTTCGTCTCCGCGGAACCCTATTTTTTTTCTAAAATCAAAGTAGCCTAAGTTACTCCTTATAACATCGGCTATCTGCCAGTGAAAGTCCCGTCAAAATCGGTTCAGCCGTCTCGGAGATTAGCCGGAACAAACAGACAGACAGACAGACAAAAATTTTAAAAATAGATGTTTACGTATAGTATCTTATATACTTTCATATGCATTAGATAAAAGGCTGTTATTTTGACATTGCAAACAGACACTTCAATTTTATTTATTTGTATAGATGATATATGTGTAATATAATATAATGGAAATGAAATTTAGCGTGGAAAAAGGCTCTTCGCGAAGTAAAAGAACATTGTCTTATCAGCAGAGGGACTAGTAGATTCTGGAAAGAAGTACATGGTTCCTTACAGAGTCTTCTTTAATGATACAAGCATTCATGGGGCACGGTAGTTGCTTACTTCATGGTTAAGATTACCTATACAAAATTACCATAGGTATAGTTATCTGTTTATTTCAAACTATTATGAAACATTACATACCTAACTATACTTTGAGTTAATCGTAATTACACGTAATTTTGTATTTAACGTATTGTTTGTGCCGTTTAGCGCTGCGTCACTTGACCTCGCAACCTATCAAGTTTGCGGTTTCACAAATACCATTTTAAGAATTTCCTGATACCATATTCTTTGTACTAAATGTGGTTTAGAATACTACATATAGCTTTGTGAGTTAAGTAAATACGTAGGTAATACATGTTATTACCATTTCAAATATCTTTTTAATAAAACGTGCGTATATCTAAGTTAATGAAACGACATTAAACTCAGAATAAGTGTTTCCATTAATCGTTCCGCGTAGTCGGACTATAAATTAGTGTGGAGCCATAAATTCCGCGTGGCGGTGACGCGCGGCCGCTGTCCGCCCACCGCTCCGCTCACCGCTCGACGCGAGCTACTATACGCTTTTGTGTGTGACTGTACGCCAGTGCTCACTGGTAGAACGCTGTAGCACGCCACATTAATTCATTACGCCTTGTTTTGGAAGCAACTACGTTTTGCGGTAAGAATGTTTTATGTGAATATATTTTGCGTTATTAATGAACTTGGGTTTTAACTGTAAGGTTTTTTACAATAAAATTTGTGGTGTACTTTTATACGCCAGAGAGGCGCCTATGCGCTAGTGCGTTGATGGAGGATAAAATTGGAAATTTGTCAGGCAATTCTCGATAGCAGTACGGCGTCTGAGAAGGTGCCTCGTTTGACAAAAGATTAACTTTCTATCACGTGGGATACATCCCACGCATGTCTACAGAACACAGCTTATCCCATCTGCTTTTGCATCATTGTAACACCTTTGATCAACAGTGTTGACCATGGAAATTACTAGGTTTGACTGTCGTGAAGTCTTAAGAAAAATAAACTGTTCAAAAACTCGCATCGAATTTAATCAAAATATACAAATAATACATTACAGAAGTTCTTACTGCGTCTTTTGTGGCAACCTTCTGTATCATCCTTTCGGGAATATACAACTGTTGGAAATATATCGAATCTATGTATGTAAGTCGGAAAACACTCCGGTCATTGAAATACCGTCACACATGTCTGGCAATATTATTTACTGATATGTCATTAGATATGTGAGTCACAGCACGTTTATTTACATACATATAGTCATACATATTGTGACGAATTGGCTGATTCATTACCGATACCGCTAATATATAGAAGGTATATAAATGTATTTATGTACTAAAGGTAGTCATAACTAATACACTAAAGATAGAATTCATAAATACTGTAAGCTGTGCAAAGATCATAGTGAGAAACGGCGTAGCATTATCATAGGTTTCTAAGCATCTTTATATAAGCAACGAAACTTCAAGAAGTTCATTCTTCGAAAATAAAATATTAAGAATAAATAATACAAACTTATTCGCCTATATAGAGGTAATGCGCCTATTGTCGTCTATCGAACACAGTTTCAGTTTCAGACTTCGTGTTGCTACCTACCGAGAATTTCGTGATTGGACAATCCAGTAACACTATCCTACCCGGCGAACAAACTAGAGATCATGCATAGCACTCATGTTCACTATCACTGCGATATAATACAAAAAATGCAAGCATTAGTAAAGCCATGATGATTGGCAATGCTAATCATTTGAGGCCAGAATATTTGTTTTTTAGTTATAAAATAATATTATAAATTTTTTATTGTATCACTACCACTCTAATTCTTAACACAAAAAAACAGAAATGCGTTCAATTCAAATACCAAGTTGTTTTCCAGTGCAACGTCTTAGAAGGTTTCAATATTAATTGTTGGTCTTAGCCAAGTCGGAGCGTTCGCCTCGAATAAAACTCTAGCTTCCTGTCAATTTACCTAAATCAAACTAGAAAGTAAAGCATTGCCGTCGTAGAACAAAACGGAACTTTTTCTAGAACGTTCGAGTTATTTTTTTGTATCGAGAAGGCTCTTGGCTCGGTTTACACCAAACCACTAAATCTATGTAAGGTTTATTTAGAGTACTACTTAGTTAATTTATTGGTTTTAGCATTCTGATGTTATTTAGTGAACAGTTCCCGTTTTTTGAAGTCTCCTTGACCACGATTTAAAAAAGTAGACTTTTAAAATGGATATTATTACATAGACATGTAATAATATCCATATCAAAAGTCTACTTTCAGATGCATGGATTACATACTGGTTTAAGTAATAGCGTTGCCACTATCATTGCGCTAAGTGTCGTGGGGTCGATCCTTAAGGAACGAGCTTGTGTAATCCACAAATAGTTGCACCAAGTCTGGAAGCTCTTTATGTTTGTTGTTTCTATACTTGTAAGGTCCTCCGTGACACAGAAACTATTCCTATTACAGGAGAAGAAAGAGAGGCCTCATTTATAAAAACTAAAAAAATATTACCAGGTAGTTTCTATCCCACTAGACGGTGGTAGCCAGCCTGCTATTTCGTGGCACCTAAAAACATAGCTGGTGTACTGTGGGTACTATACACTTACGTACTGCTTCAATCAGGGACAGATGTATTTATATTATATATATTATTATATTCCCCTTAAGGTAGTTATTTCTGCATATGGCGATGTTTAAGTCCTCGTTACATATGTGACAAAACATACCGATATAACGAAATACGTTCATGTTAGTCATCAGTCTACTCACAGAAAAACGTCCGTCATTATTGTTACACTGAACTTGTGGTAACAACATATCTATTGACGAACATACCAATGTACACATTATTTAACATAACGTTTATGTACTGTAAAACTTCCTCTAAATCTATGCGACGCAACTTCCGCAAGTCAGAGGAAATTGCATAATTATTTCGCATTGTAAAAAAAAATACGCGTGTCCAGCCAGTGGGAAATCGTTAGACTGCGATGTAGAGGTTTCGAGTTCGAGTCCCAAGGCATCACAGGCGCGTCTCTGATGTTTCGGAGTTATGTGCTTATTAAATAGTTAATTAATTATCGCTGTCTTTAACGCTGAAGGAAAACATCATGAGGAAACCAGCATGTCTGAGAGTTCTCTATAAGGTTTTCAGATACGTGAAGTCTGCCAACCCGTACTGGGACAACGTGGTGGACTATGGCCTTACCCTTCTTGCAATAGGAAGAGACCCGTGCCCAGCAGTGGCGCAAGTTAATACAGAGTTGACATTATTAACTAAAGAATGATAAAGAAAATAAAGTGCCTTTCCAGCTAAACTAGAATACTATTAGCATTATATTTATGTTACACACATTTAGGCAGCTATTTTAGTTTCACGTAATGGGAACGACCCTATAGTCATCGACTTGGCAAATTGCTTGATTCCATTTTGCTTTTGAGAATTTCCTAATACAAGAATACAATAGCCCTTCACCGGATCTGATCATACGCATACCTCTTAATCAATTGCAAACATATTAATAATAATAATAAATTTATTTCCAATAAGTACATAATATACAAGTTCTTATAATAAGTGACAGCTTATCAAAAATTAATATTATATATTATTATGCGCAAGCTACTACACCACGAACCAGGCAGTTATTATTAGATAGAAGTAAAAACAGATTAAGTATGTACCTATATAATAACAAGCATGTATATAGTGTACCTAAACTCTACTGACGTCATTGGCCGCAGACATTACGACGTTATACTATACGTCTCGCTGCACCTGTTTGTGTAAACATATTATGCTTTTTCCTTTTTATTCTGTTATTTTCCCGCGGCTTTACTCGCGTAAATGTTGGTTAGGTTATGTTAGGTTAGTAAAAGTACTTTTTTCTGGATGCAAGGTACTCTATGTCCTTTTCTGTTCACCTGACAACGTATTTGTGTAATTTAATGGTGATCAGTCGAGTAGGAGAGGCGCGAAAGCGTAACAAACAATCAAACTCACATTCACATTTATAATATTAGTTAGGATTATTTATAAGTACTTTCTGACTGTTTTTAGCGTTCCTTAATCAATAGCTACCCACGGGACTCTATTACTAAGCTTACGCTGTCTGTTCGTTTTATGCAAGCTCGGTGACAAACAAGCACGCAGCCCAGTTAATAGTATTCTGTTATCGTAGTTCATTAATCTATCAATTATTGGAATGCCAGACATAATTCAAAACCTGTTGTGTATAGCCGCCGGTGTGCCACTACCAATTAATAGATTAAAGATTGAGTATTGCAAGCTAACCTTTCCAAAACAAACAGCTTGCTACTATCGTAAAATATCATTACTACTACTATTAGTACAACTTGTTATATATTCTCGAAATACTACAAGTGGTAAGACAACACAAGGTTGTTTCGCTGCCTTCCTTATAATGGAGGAACTTTCGTAGTCATCGCTACCTACTCTCACAAATCTCCACTTTCCGTGATGCTAAAACCGAATTAAACAGAGCTCAAAATTGACCGTAAACAATCAAAGAATTATGCCACGTTATCAAAGAGCACAATGGGCCGCACGTTAGGCAGAAAATATCTTTAGATAATAGTAAGCGGAAAACCCCAAGTAGAAGAATATTCCATTACCTAATTCTCTCTCCTAGTACAAACAGTAAAGTAACAGAATAAACTCTGTGATTTTGCTACTGTATTTATCGTATATATATATATAAATTTAAACTTGTTTATTTTCGAAGAAGTACGGTAACCACACCTTTCCCTAAATGATAAGTTTTTAATTTCCCATAAGAAACCAACTACAAAGACAGATAGAGATATTGAGAAAACGAAATGGAAATACTAGCAATATTTTAATCACACGAGGACCTACATTTCTAATGCAAAATAGAAAAGTTACAGAGGATATGCAGTATAAAATGTGTGTAAACTAGCTGGTATTGCTAGGAGAATATTTTAATAACTACAGGAAATCATTTTTTAGTATTTTCAGCCCTGTATTAAACTGTCCCACTACTGGCTACGGCCTCGGTCTACTACGGTCCATGACGCTGGCCCAGTGCAGGTCGGCAGACTTCACATATTGTCGAAAACATTATGAAGAACTTCAGACAAGCAGGTTCCTCACGATGTTTTCCTTCACCTATAAAATGAGCAATAAAAAACTATTTGATAAGCACATAACTTTTAAAAGTCAGAGTGGCGTGCCCTAGGATCGATCTCGAGACCTCTGCGTGGCAGTCTAACGGTATGGCTGGCTGGTACGCAATACCTGTTTTTTTTTTCTAGTACAGAATTAAAAATTTCCCAAGCAGTAGGAATAGGTAGGTACCTATTCCTACCGCTTCTTATGACTGACTTTTTATTCAAATTAGTATTAAAATGAGCTTAATACAAAAAGAAAAAAGAAAGGGACATACCAGCTAAGAGAATATTTTAATCACTACAGGACCCACTTTTCTATTGTAAAATAGAAAAGTAACAGAGGGTACGCAGTATAAAATGTGTGTGTGCTGGTGACCCGATACACATTGGCTAGCCGCGTGCACTATATAAATTACACGAAACACAACTAAAGCAATGCGCACTCACTGTGGACCTTACTGCCTACATAAACTGTGAACTAAAAAATAAATATGAAATTAATCCCATTTTTTTATAAGAATTTTGTTCCTTTATTGAGTGTAACTACTTATCATCATGCGACCCAATTACCTCAATCATCAACGACGCATTCAAATTTTGCAACCTGGCGTAGGTTGCAAAATTTCTAGTACATTTTTATACCACGAGTACATATGCATCAAATTTGCCTTGAAAATTATTGTGTCATTGTTTTAACTCATTAATAAATATGTCTTTTTGCCTAAAACAAAGTGGTGTGAAACATGTCTCATAGATACTATTTAAAATAGGGTATGAAGATTACATTTGCCTCATATGTAATCTTCATGTTTTGATATCATCATCCTCTACGGTGATGATACGTCACAATTTTAGCTAAGTTACAGCCACGTATTTAAAAGACGCATTTTTTTAAATTACACCTTTTACGGTTTGGTTTAGGTGCAAAGGTAAGTATATCACATACAGAATAACTTGTGAACGACTGCAATTTTTGACTATTTTAAATAGTGAATTTTAGACGGATGCATAGATACATTAATAACTCAATAAAAGCTTACAATCGTAATGCTGTTTAACTTTTTCTTCCGAGGTACATTATTACACCTTCCAACACGACAGTTGCAAAAATTATTTTTATAAAAGTGAAAAGTGTACTGGTGAAACTAATAATACAAAAATATAATAATATACTTGGTCTTCAGTTCAAAGATTCTGTAGTCGCGGTGAAGAGGTCCACCGAAGCCGAAATAACCCGATGTGAAAATTAAAACAGCTCTGTGCAGTCTTTGTTATTCGTACGTAGCGATATTATACTCGTAGCGCTATGTTCGTAGCACTTCGTAGAACCGCTTGCACTCGCTACACATTCCGGCTTATTTAGAGGTGCTTTATACATATTTGATAGTGTTCTGGACCACGATTAGGTTAGCTCTGCTTTAAATATATAATACTTTATGCTTCAGTTTTGTAAACCTTATCTAAATATTTTGTATGGCAATATGCGTTTGTTTGATCTTTGACTTAATTTGACTGCGTTGGTTCTTCGTGGTCCGATTGGCATAAGATTTCGATTAAGTATTCAGCCAATCGTACGCCTGGTTTGATTATTATATAGTAGCAGCAATAGGTTCGTCCTCTAACATGACGGCCTGAAAACATATTTGTTTGTAATCTTTACTCGCCACTTTGCTTTAAATATACAGGCACGCGTCTATGTATATTTGTTCGATCACGACGTCACCGTGTAGTAATAAAATACGTTTGTAACAAAGCTCGCAATCTCTTGTGTGTTTTATGCACATACGGGTGTTCATAAGCGCCAAGGACTTTCTTACCACTTTATATTGGCGGACACTCGACGGGCTTTCAAAAAATTCCAAAAAACAAAAGAAATGATGATATATTTCCATCCTATTTTGATACGAGCGAGTCGCAGTATGTAGTCTTACAAATTTTAATTCTTATGATATATGTACCAATTTTTCCACAATCTGTTGGTGTGGTTTCCTTGGAAATTAGTAAGACTATAACATAGTCCATATAAAGGGAGACTATACAAACATTGAAATAGAACAAGTATTAATTTTAACACATTTTTGATAAATAAGAACCTAGATATATGTATAAAACTTCTTGTATTAGTAGCCCTGTGACTAGTTAGCTCGTAATCAATCACATAACACATGAAACACTTCTTATAATTAATCTCAGCAGAGCAGTACTAAACCAAACATCCATCGAGATTCCATTGTAAATCTAATGTGCTTCAATCGGTCTACGTAGTTTTGTTGCATTGTCTACACCCCACCGTTCTCGCTGCTACGAGTGCTACGTCACGATGCTGCGCGAAGCGCTGCGGTCCGATGCGGTGTGGACCGTCGCGCTACTTAATTTATTTGCTGCGATCGTCGCTCTTACTTCCACCGCGCTGATTCGGTACCAAATCTTACTGCTGTTATTCAAAGTGAAATAGTTTCTATTACTCTTTTCTATTTCACTTACATTTTTGTCATGCTAGTTTAAAGATTTTTTTATAAATAGCCATTCGTAATAGTTAATGGAAGTATTGTACGCGTAATTGCAATTATGAGGTACTTTTATCTATCATATTTAGCATAGTCTCATTCAGCCTGCACGAAGAATGATCCCTATACTGCGACCTGTTACAAATACTTATACTTAAATAAAATATTCTTTTTCGTGGTTTAAAACTTGGCAGACATGCTAAGTCATCCAAATCAATTTAGTCAAGTACGGTGATTTATACTAATTCTAAGATACGCAGTGAAGTCAAATCAGCTTAAGGACTCTTTTAATGTAAAAGACAACATTTTATGTCGTGTGGCACTTCCCAAACGTTCAAACAACGGACCCAAAGGAACAACTATTATATTAAGGGTAGTATTTAACTGCACAGCAAAAAAATACTAATTGATTAGCAACTTGACGACTCGATGGCGTAGTGGTTAGTGTAACCGACTGCCACGCCTGAGGTCGCGTGTTCGATTCCCGCACAAGTCAAATATTTGTGTGCATGAACATGGGTGTTTGTCTTGGTCTGGGTGTTTCTATGTATGTATAATATGTATGTATTTACAAAAAATAAGTATATATATGTATGTTTATCCATTGTCTAGTACCCATAGTACAAGCTCTGCTTAGTTTGGGCTAGATGGTGTTGTGTGTATGTGGTATGTGGTAGAACTCATGGCCAGCAAACTTTAAAGAGATCAAACTAAGTCGACGGAGCCCCTCTGCGCGGGGCTCCTATTTTTGAGTGGGTTTAAAAAAAGGAATCTAACATAACCTTACACTTCCGAGACGGAATGCAGTGATTTGAGGCGTATAGATGCTCGTTATGCTGTGCAATATTTGCTAAACCAATTAGTATTTGTGCTGATCATTATATTTAATCCCTTATATGTATTAATAACTATGTGTCGATGATGCTTGTTATCCCGTTATCTTACGTTATCAAATCCACAACACTCAGCGCAGCGGTAGCGTGTGACCACTTAAACCACTACGCCATCCATGCAGAAGATTTATTACTTATGCTTACAATAAATTTGTGAACACCAAAAATCATCAATCATGTCTTTCAGGCCTTTCAAACTAATTTTCAAAGATAAAATGTACTTAATTAAATGTAATGCCAAAAGCCTTGTTAATGACTTCATGTTGCCCTTCTGCATATCAACATCTAAAACCCTTGCGTCAACATTCTTAAGATAATTTACCGAACCAATTAATGATCAGGTAGGGACCGGACATTGGTCCTTAATTCTAATATATGCAAGAGACAACCAAGCTGGGGTGAGTACCGAATCAAAGACTGTCCCGATCCTGTTCAAACAACTCAACTAACTGCTAAGACAATTTGACTAATTGTCGACCGACTAACAACTCTAAGAAAGTTGCTGACTTAGGATTGAGGTACAATGGGATAGTCTGAAGATCGTTACATATGTATATATCTAACTCACAATTTCACTTACTTTTTAACCAACTGCAAATAAGGAGATTATCAATTTGACACGTATGTATGTACTTCAAGTATGAGCTGGCACCGACAAGAAAAAATTGTTCCGAACCTACTTTTGATTTCGTTTGTGTTAATCAATTATGTGTATAATTATAAAAAACATATTATTTTATAATTTCGAGTTAATTTCTGTTTGTAGTTGACTAACCTTATTTTTTTAATTACCATCTTTAAGAAATATTATATACTCGTAGATATATTACGATTTGACAGAATACGCAGTCTCTGAGAGCATAAAGAATCTTTGAGGATATTACAGACGAAGATTGGTAAAACGGCAGTGCAAGATATATACCTACGTCTAACGCCGCGCCGCTAGACTACTATAGGCTTCTTCGTTCTGTAACAGCAATTTAAGCTCATAGTACAACAAACTTTTAACAACCTTTGCCAATCTATCGCTAAAAGATATATAATTTAACAATACGCTTGTTAAATTACGAATATATTTCCGTCTAATCTCTGATAGAAAATCGCACGTAATATTAAAGTAACATTTGACCCGGATTTTCACCCTGTGTGCCTCCACCAGAGGCCGCACGGTGAGTGAGCAAGTCGCGAGTAGCGAGCACAATTAGTGGCCAAGTACCGAGGGTCCGAGCGTCCACCAAGTCTAACCACTCGCCCCACGTATTTGCATACGTGGCGACTGTTAACTTATGTCACACAAGACATTATATAGTTTGAGCTTACTGGAACTACGCGCATAATTACTGGTTTAATTCCAATAGTTTTTAAATAAAGAATTTTTAGTAGCAGCACGTCGTCTAGAACTATAATTGTAATTACCACCAACCGGTAACCTCCTATTACGTGGGACCTGAAAATATCGGTGCCGAAGTTTAGGTACTTATATCCTCGAAAGGTATATCACTTGAGGCGTAAGATCCGTATATATGTGTATGGACTAAGTATGTATAACAGGAAATTGTATCACATACATACATACATAGATTCACGTCTGTTTCCCAGAGGGGTAGGCAGAGACTACGGATTTCCATTTGCTACGATCCTGACACACTTCTCTGGCTTCATTCACTTTCATCACATTCCTCATACACGCCCGTCGGTTCAAGGAGCTCTTAACCTGGCCTTTGTCCAGAACGCCTCCGAACAATTGTATCACACTATATAATAAATCCTTTGTCACGTTAAACTCAATAGACAATAAAATAAGAAAGATTTTAATGTACCTACTTATTCTTTGTCGGACCAGCTATTTGTTTCTCACATTAATATTTATTATTATTATTTGTTTCTCTTTTCCGGGTATTTCCCTAATACGTTAGGAAAATACCCGGCCCTTTGGGAGTTACCCTTTTATTATTATAATAATACTAGATTTGGTCGCATAATGATCGATCTTACCAACACACTTCAATTGTAAGATAGTATATAGATAATTTGATATATGTATATATACAAAACTACAGCGGTTGATAATCCTACACAATCATGATTGCCTATGTAGGTTCTTGATTCTTAATTCATTACTAAAGGACATATTATGGTTAGCGGTTATCTTTAGTAAATGATAGCAGTCTGTCTCTGTCAATAAATTTAATGGAAAACGTAAACTATACAAAAATTATACACAGAATACCTATATACTAAACATTTGTGGACCTAGCAGCAGTAATCAGAGAAGCAATCAAACTTAGCTCATACATATGTATCGGTGGACATGTGCACTTCAACACCAAATGTACCGCACGAACTGACAGCTACACAGTAACTCCGACCTGGCAAGCTTGTCCACGTGACTAATATTTACTAAATATTCATATAACAATTAATATACATAGGTTCACGCTTGTATTGCCGGAGAGACAGGCAGATAATGTTACACCTAGATTTCGGCAGCTATGTTTAAAGACCAGTAAGGTGAATGTCCTGACTCAGTGATGAAGATTGTGTGAATTGAAACACAGTAATTAATCTCTCTTTCTCCGTCTCGTTATGATAGTTGATAGTAAATACTGAACACTTAACAGCAGCGATAGCCTAGTGGGAGATCCCTGGATTGCCACGCAGAGGTCTCGAGTTCGATCCCAAGGCGCGCATCTCTAACTTTTCGAAGTTATATGCGTATTAAATAATTAATTATGACTAGCTTTGACGGTGAAGGAAAACGTCGTGGGGAAAACTGCACGTTTGAGAGTTCTCCATAATGTTCTCGAAGATAAGTGACGTCTGACAACCCGCACTGGGCCAGCGTGGTCGATTATGACCTAACCCTTCTCACACTTAGAAGAGGCCCGTGCCCAGCCGCTGCTGGGCAACAGGGCAGCTTAATAAAGGCCTGATATTATTATATACATTTCAGCAGATATGTTTAAAATTTATTAAGGTGAATGTCCTGAATCAGAGATAACGAATGTGTGAATTAAAGCACAATTACTATTGTTGTGTGCATCTCCCTTTCTTGATTTCATAATAATAATTTGTAGTAAATACTTTTTACTCTTTTCCATGATTAATACTAAAAAATGATACTGTCTCAGATATTATTTTAAACCTAAAACCTTAGTAGGAAACCAACATCAGTACTTTAAGCGCACTGCAGAACAAACTCTAAGCAAAATTGAAAATATTTTGCGACTGAAAAATATCCATAAGTTTCTTATGGAAGTTCTTTTTAAAGGAATTTAATACATTTGGTTATGTTTATTTTAAATTCAGACAGTTACAAACAATATTTAAGAAAGTATTTTATAGTTTAAAATTAAACTAAATGTTTGAACACAGGATTTTGTAGACAAAAAACACAAACATTGCTGGTGCACGTAAGTCGATATACTTATACGAAACACCAGTTGTTTATTTTCAAACGTTAATGTGTGCGTTCACAGTACAACTTAATCCAAACCAACATGTATCTCGACGAGTGCTTGCCTCGTGTTGACACGGAGGGTGCAATCTCCACAAGTTACGATGGGGCAGTTTTTAATCCGTCCTCCTCGCGGGACACTCGGTTAGCAACTTTTTAATTTAGTCGCTCTGTTCGTAATGTGCTCACAATACAATTAAAATGGAACAGGTATGTTCTAATTTCAAAGCAGAATTAGAAGTCATTTAAAGGACTGGCTGGTAGCATTTCGACAGATAAACTACAGTTATTTCAAATTTCAAACAAGTGTCGTGCCATACTCTGGCTTTGTTTTTGTGATTGATATTATTGTCAGTCTTTTTAAGTATATGTTTGGATACAATATTATCCTGATAGTGTATGTTTTATATGTATACCAAAGTTAGGCAAACTATGTTTTCATAAATAGGTGATAACCCTACTTCCAACAAAAGGCACATTGCCAGACTCCATGCTGACAATTTCTATATAAAACTCAATACCTACTCTGCCTGATAATCGAAGCTGAGACCACGCAGTCGTGCAAGCGGAAATATACTTATACTACAGTACGAAAAAGGCGGCTCAAATATAACGGGTAATCAAAGTTTACAAAACTACACTTAGGTAGACTTGTATAGTAAATAAATATAATTTAAATTGCACCGCGAAACAACCCAACTTTGATCGTTCCAGACTTTTCCTCGAGGAACCATTTTACATCGCGAAAGAAAATTAAAAAGGTCCGATTACTTGTTTACCAAGAGCGCGTTAGTATTTTACAACGAGAGGGAGAACAAATCAAGCGTTTGTATCACAAAACAAGGATATAATGGAGGCTGTAAACCGGTCATAAAAATGCGAGGACAACGCGTCAAACAAGAAACCAACTTTAGCCGCTAACAACTTGGAAACTTCTCGGATTCACCAAACGTGGAAGCGACGCCAACGATTTCTCAACTGTAACTACTGAACCGATTGCAAGCAGACACAACTAAGCAACCAGCTATAGTTACCTTGTTAGTACGGTAAATATTATGTTATTCTCAATAAGATTAAAAAATCGTCTATGTAGATCAGTACCTAGACGATTTCTACTAAGAATATGTCTATTTCGACTAAACGCTCATGACTTAGTATTAGCGAACGTACAGTCGTATGATTCCGGTGACTGACTCGTATCATGAATTATTCTATGATTAGTAGGTCACAATGCTCAGCATACTTTTTTTTACACACTTAATTCAATAGCTATCTTAAATATATCATGAAACATCACAGCTGACTATTAACCTATTGAGTCGCAGCGGTACACCGACGACCAAATACAATACATTTTTAATGATGTCTGGCATTCTAAGACTTGACTGATTAAAATACCATGACACACCTCTGCACACATTTCTTATCCATCATTCATCTACTCCAAACCCGTTTTAGTAAATAAAGAGTGTAGAGAAAGAAAATTGAAGGGGGTTATTGCAGTATCAAAGTGTGCAATAATAAAAATATTAACACATGTAAGTGTGTGTGTTTTAGTGGTCGTTACGAAAGCGACAAGACATGGATCGTAAAGTATTCGTATCGCGACTCTCTCATACATATACATTGGTTAATTTCGTCATACGTCACTATGGACGAGGAGGTATTTGTCACGTCCAACATATGTGCCGTGAAAGGGTTACCGTGTTGAACACTAGTACGTACTGAAAGTGAAGAAAATATATTTTCTTACATAGAAAATGGTACTTGCTAATTTGGACTCTATAATCTAGAGATAAGGTTCATTATAGCCTGCGTTTGTAAAGTTCTTTTACATGACGCTCGTTCACGAGTTATCCAGTTTAATGAGCGCTTCAGTAATCTATTCAACTAATAATGAGAGATAATTATTACATGGTTGTACGTCATACTAATTATACCTACATAGACATAATTATTTGTGTTGGTCATCTATATTATTCACGTACATTGCACTTTATTACGGGAACAAAGTGCAATTTAATATACTGGCTTTAATTACGTAAACGCTTATCATATTAGTAAATCTATCGGCCTCGATGGCGTAGTGGTTAGTGTAACCGACTGCCACGCATGAGGTCGCGGGTTCGATTCCCGAACAAGTGTGCATGCACATTTGTGTGCATGAACATGGATGTTTGTCTTGGTCTGGGTGTTTCTATGTATAATATGTATGTATTTACAAAAAAAAAATGTATATATGTATGTTTACCCATTGTCTAGTACCCATAGTACAAGCTCTGCTTAGTTTGGGCTAGATGGTGTTGTGTGTATGTGGTAGAATATACTATCTCTATATATTATTTTGTTTTTTCCGACTACTGCAATAGGAATATTATGTCCTGTGTCGCGGGATACTTTACAAACATTCAAACTAAGAATACCCAGACTTGGAACAACTATTTGCGGCTTACAAGACTTTTGTCATGTGCGGGGATCAAACCCACAACTAACGGTGCAGTAGTAATAACGAGGTGACCACCAAAACCACAATACTACCCATGCCGTTATAAAAAAGTCGAATAATAAAACTTAAATATTGAAAATGTGAAAATTATTTGTGATAGACTTTTTAAAGGTTTGAACACAGTATTAAATTTCCTACATACATACACAGTATTACGTCTATATCTCGAAAATGATAAGCCCACATTAAAAGTAGTTAGTCATATATACAAAGCTTCATAGTCGGCCTTGATGACGTAGTGGTCAGTGTAACCGACTGCCATGCCTGAGGTCACGGGTTCGATTCCCGCATAAGTCAAATATTTGTGTGCATGAACATGGATGTTTGTCTTGGTCTGGGTGTTTCTATGTATAATATGTATGCATTTACAAAAAAAAAGTATATAATATGTATGTTTATCCATTGTCTAGTACCCATAGTACAAGCTCTGCTTAGTTTGGGCTAGATCGTATTGTGTGTATGTGATAGAATATTATTATTATTACCTTTGAACGCTAAAGAAAATAAAATCCTCTCCTTTATATATAAGGCAAACATTCAAACGTTTGCCGTAGCAATCATCAAACAAACAGAAACGTAATTTGATTGTAAAACATAAAGAAGGAATTGATCTCATCACGGCACGGTAAGAAAGTACGGCGCCAGGGGCAAGGTACGGCACGTGAAGCAAGTACGGCGCTGCGGGAGGGTGAGACGAAATGGGGCAAATATTTGACGCGAGTAATAAAATCATATCGGATACCTGCCAGCGGAGATTGAGACGCGTACACAGTGCAAACATAAGCGGAGCGATTACGGAATAAATAATTAAGGAAAGTTGCAATTCTATTATGTACACAAAGGCGTTCCGTTGTAAGACAGCGGCTGATCAGACAATATGACCGAGATTATAGAACATATAGAATCATATTCAATAATGCAAACGAAGATCGAAAACACAAAGTCTGTTGGTGCCCAACTGAGTCCGTGTTTAAACGTGTACGACAACGAACAAAGCTGAACGTTTCTATCCATTGAAAAAAATTCCATCGGCTGTAGAACGTCTAACTATCTTTAACCAAAAGCAGTTGCTATAGACTATAGGCATATGTAACACTATGGTTTTCACTTGCGCCTTACCAACCCTTTATTTAAAGCACAAGGGGTAATAATACCACACTGGAGAACATCATCTTTGCCGACCACAAGAAGATAAGGTTGCTTATGTGCAACTTTCTGTATGATTGGGGCGATTTCCAGTAAAATGCCGCATTTTAAGCAAAATTTTACATGCTGTTGAAGATGCCATAGCTCTTCTTATATAAGCAATCTGAGACCCTTGAATAACCACAGTCGTTTCAACCGCCTGATTTTGACAATATGTAAAGGTTCCACTTCACAAATCGAAAAAATCCGTTAATAGTAGACTAAGCTTAAACGATCGATTTTGAATAACTAGGTAGACCTTACCTGATGAATAAAATAAATTAGCCATTTTCATAGCTTTTCTTAGATAAGATTGAAACATCGACTTCTACCTAAATGAAATATCCTTATCTACACAACCATAATAAACTTTAAATTGAATAGTATTACACTGATATCTATTCGTGATACAAACCCGCTCTTCACCAGTGTATCCGTGGCGTATATTAAATGTATATTAAACAACAAAGTGTATCCGTGAGTTGATTGCGCCTCATCGTGCCTCGCCGGAACCTGCCCTCCGTCTCGCGCTATTTATGTTTGTTTGTCTTGAGGTGTGCGCCGCTTCTTACTACCCTACGTGTACATTATAATACTAGACAGAAGGTTAACTTTACTGTGTCCTCCAAATATATCTATCAAAAGCATGATTAAATGAAAAAAAAGGTTATAGGACTCCATTTAAAAAAAAATCCTCGATTTAAGTATGTAATGTTTTGTTAATATCATAAGTTATCATAACCTACATGAATCTTCTTATAACTTCATTAGAACTATATATGTATATATATATACGAAAGCGTGAACAAAATAGCCATTGCACTCCAAAATCCATGCATTTTCACGACTAAGCTAACCTAAGCTAAAACTGTTTGTGGAGGACGCTTAAATTTTCATTTAGGCTTTATTCTAATTTTGCGGCTGTTTTGACAGTGTAAGGACGGGACTTATGTAAATAAAAGAGAGATGTGCACTGATTCAAGATAGGTTTATTACTGTCACTCATTTATAGTATACATACATTTATATTAGTTCAATCACTACATCACAACAGTGCAACACACCTCTCGGTATGTTGCACTGTCAAAACAGCCGCGTTTTTATATAATTAACCACGTGCAAATAATATCCTTGGTGATGCAAACGCCTTTTAATAGCAGCAACTGCTTACCGCCAGAAAGGTGGTAAAGACATACGCCTTCATTGCCACCTTATAATTAATAATACATTCGTTTGCATAAACGGTGTGAAAAAATATTACGGCATAATAGTTGATACATGATTTGCTAATACATATAGAAAAACAAAAAGCTAGACCTTCCATTCCGTGTTAATATTGATAATTGTTTCGAACTAATAAATAAGGTGGAGTTGTTCTACTGACGTGTCAGGCGGTATGTCTTCGGGGGGCTACCGGTACGTTGTTCGAAATTACTTAATTTACACTTCAATCCAGGTTCGTGGCTGGCGGCCATTTTTGTGCGCACAATCACTCGCTCCGTCTGATTGAAATACTAACAAAGTGATGCATTACATTTGGTCGTGTTTGCATAGCACAATACCAGGGAATATTTTTATAATAATAAAATATATTTGCTGTAGTTAAAAATAAACTTTTTAACTACCTTGCACTCGCAATTATTTACTACTGAGATAATCTACAAAGTGAGGGACGTCATAAAAAAACAATACGGGTTTCTCATTGAAAAGTAAGCTCACACAATTTACCGTACGACCTAAATGTAGCTATCTAAATTAGGGTATCACACATTTGCCTATGACTTCGGCGAAATGTATGAACGATACGATGAAGCGGCGAACACTCAATGGTTAACGCACTACAGACGGCATCACAAATCTTACACACAAGCATTCTAGTTAAGCTGGAGGGGTTAACAAAAATACTAGTAATTTGCAACCCAAATTGCTAGTAAGGTTTAAGAAACAAAATCCGTGTATTTATGAAACAATATTGAATAATGATTATAAGGAAATGATCAGCAAATGATCTATACAATTGTGATGCTTTTAACGTAAATTTATACATGGTCGGCAAAACCACATTGGAGCTTAAAATTTACAATTTCTTTCAGCAAAAAAATATTAGAAATGCTAATTAAAATTCATTAGTACTGAAATTAGCTCATTTGCCATTAAAAATATAGTATAATGATATTATCCCAGAAGACATTTTCAATAAATAAACCCTTTCGCAACGACATGCCAACCAAACAGACAACTTTAATGGGTAGTTTATACCTTTCTAACGAAATAACCCTTAAATGCTCAATGGTCGTGACGGCTCATCTCCCGCGCACCTGGTCTCATTAAAATTTCAATTACATCGCCACTCGGGAATAGTCGGCAATAGTCGGGTGCGCTCGGGATTACTAGGTAAACACACTCAGCGATGCGTTTACTTGTGTATGTATAGCGGTGTTTGCTTTATATCGATGCTTAACTGATGTATACTCCCGTGTGACGTACGATTATCAAAGTAGTGGATATTTATCTTCGTTTGGTTGTAGGTATTCCTTAAGTGAATGGTGTAGTTCGTTAATATTTTGAAAATGGATACCTACATTCTATTATCGATATGATTTTCGGTTTTCGTTATAGTCCCTTTTACTAAATATTTATTACTATTTGACTACTAGGTATTTTTTTAATATATCGTGAAGATTTCCTCTATGTTTACTCCTGCTCAATGGGCCCATAATAATTATTTGTAAGTGTGTGTGTATGACCGGGTAGGAACTGATATTGGAGCATCACTATAGTCTGAGGGTATCTCCATAAAGAATGTCGTGATTATTCAATGACTTACCGTTCTAAGCAAGGTACGAAAGAAGATAATCGCTACTTCTAGCGCGCGACTATTTATAATAATAATAATAATA
This sequence comes from Catocala sponsa, assembly GCA_963564715.1. NCBI lineage: Eukaryota > Metazoa > Arthropoda > Insecta > Lepidoptera > Erebidae > Catocala > Catocala sponsa. The sequence continues at coordinate 8,064,371 of OY751334.1, forward strand.
ATAATAATTTATTTCAGACCAAAGATTTATATGATTGCCTTACAGATAATTTTCACAAGCTGATCTCCAAACGCAGAATCTTACACACATCGACCGAACATCATACAATTTCGCATACACGTTATCAGGTGTACTGAAAAGGACATAGGGTACCTTTAATTAAAAACAAAGTACTGTATCTGAGCGAGCGAAGCCGCGGGCAAAAGCTAATAACATATAACAGATACATATCATTCTCTTAAATCAATTATAATCGTATGGCTTACTCAAAGACATCTAGTATGTTTTGATTTATAATTATACATATACAGAACCGCCTCACACCCCATATTTGTTCGCATTACCGATAAAACACGTCACTTAGACGTACACGAACGAACGAACACTCATCACCGTCGTTCGTCTACAAACAGTCAGACTATTACACGTCGATTTGATACCACAATATGGTCGTGTTTGTTAACCCCCCTGCGCGCTGTGGGACGATGACGTCCCGATCAAAGACGTGTCTGTGTATTCAGGTGGTTTGTGACTAATGTCTAACCTGTGTTGTAACTGGAGCTTTAGAAATTGATTGTTTTTACTGTTTATTGGTAGGAATAGTTTCTATTGGTAGTTCAATCAATTTGTTTTTGGAATTAATGACTTTGGAAATAATTATGAACATGAGTTCTTGTATATATGAAGAAATGAAGATAACTTTATCAAGAATTAAAACATATTTTATAGAAACCAATACAGTGCGTCTTCAACTATTTTATAATAAACCACCACTGACAAGAAGGAATAAAAAGAAACTAGAATGAGGTTACGTTCAACTATATCTTAACAGTATAGAACGCGACTCTACAAATGTAGCGCAGAATACTCTCTAACTAGATGAATAAATAAGAAAAGATTAACGCCTTTAAACCCTGAAAGGGTTTGACCTACAGTTAACCAGTTATATATACCTCCTAGGTAACAGGGAAGGAATCTATTGACGTTTACTGGATACTTTGGTAAGTACTAAAAGTTAGTGCCACTACTAAAAATTGTCTCAAAGACAAATCTAGTAACATTACCCAGCCAATCCCGATCATTCGTCATGCCAGAATTAAGTCCAAAACTTCGATATTAAACCCAAATGCAAAGTAGCTAAACGTAATGACAGTAAATAATAATAATTAAAATATTCTACCACACACACAACACCATCTAGCCCAAACTAAGCAGAGCTTGTACTGTAGGTACTAGACAATGGATGAACATACATATATATATATACTTTTTTTGTAAATACATACATATTATACATAGAAACACCCAGACCAAGACAAACATCTATGTCCATGCTCACAAATGTTTGACTTATGCGGGAATCAAACCCGCGACCTCAGGTGTGGTAGTTGGGTACAGGTACACTAACCACTATGCCATCGAGGCTGCCAAATATTAAGTATATGTGAATAGTTTGATTTCACAATTATGGTTTACTCGTTGAACGAATTTAGGTGAAACATGGCAAACAGATAGATCATGTCCTGAATTAACACATAGGATCCTTCATAACCCGGTTTGTTTCCATTGAATTAACGCGAACGATGTCGCGGGCTAAAGCTAATGCTTCCGACACTTCTTATTCTGATATCTAAGTGTGGCGTGCGCTTTATTCAACTGATCTTGATCTTTCGATCTTCGCGACAATTCAAATGTATCTATTTATGCAAGACCAATACAATTGTGGGGGGTTGGTTTGAAACAAAAAGTGTATGTGTAAATTATGCAAAGTAGTGTTGGGACACCGTCCGAAGTCGGATTTTCGTGTTGTATAGAAAAAGTGCGAGCGACACTAACGAAACCTCGACCAAGGTGCCGTTCTGTTTCGATACATTTTTGTTTACGACGAAAGTGAAAGACAGAAAATAGCTTTATTCATATACCACATATACCTTAGTTTTTATTTTGCGCTTATGCTTACAACCAACTGTAAGGTGGTGTCATGCTCGAACGGGGGTTACGGTTCTCGTTCGAGTCTGATAAAACGTTTTTGAATCATTCCTTAAGTTAAGTTTCTATAATGATACGGTCTGGAACTGTCATGTGTGTGCCAATCTCAGTTAGTTGTAGCCTTTACTTATTATGTTATTACTCATTAGACAATAGGATATTAGTCAATTGCGTTGATCATTAATTAAACGTAATAAATAACTATTTATTACCCGATGTTTCGACAGACTTGCATTGACTGGGGTTAACTGGTATTAACTCTGCGGCGCCTTCGTAAAGTGTCGATTTCGGAAACTACCCTCACTTGGTCTTTTTTGGTGTCTAAAATTATATAAATTTTTTTAAACTGCTATTTTGCTTATAAATCTAAATATTCGAGCAACAACCACCAATCTTTTAAATAATGATAATTCATCTCAGTCATTCTTTCTGAAAATATGCTACTTCAGCTTACTATACCCAAATTTCCTTCTACCTAATGACTAAATTACTAAATAAAAAACTTAGTAGAAACTTACAAAAAACGTGAAGTAATTTACGAATAACTGTAAAGATACTTTGCCTCCTAGTCAACCAATAAAACATAAATACATGCGAATTGTTCTTAAAAAGTATTTGTAAGTAACCACAACCAACGTTTATAAAACAAGTAACAGGCCGAGTAACCACAGGGCGAGGCAGAGGTCAACCCTTCAACGGCGCGTGCCTAAGACGGCACCTCCTTTTCCGTGTCGCTCGCCCGCCGCGCGCCGCCGCACGGTTAAGTGCGCAAAAAATTTATGCGATACGAAGGTGACACTGCCCGCGCGGTCGCAGGGTTGAGTGCCTGAGACAAATGTGCTTATGTGTGTATGTACTAACATACTTTTATATAAGAATTTGCTTTCTGGTTAAGTTTTTTGATTAGGGGGACAAATCGACCCTCAACGCATACGCTTTGTAGTAATAATATAATAATAATAATATTCCATCACATACACACATGATAGATGGTGTGTTTAGCCCAAACTAAGCAGAGCTTGTACTATGGGTAGTGGGTACTAGACAATGGATACACATACATATATACCTTTTTTTTTGTAAATACATACACATTATAGTTACTAGCTTAGCTATCCATGTTCATGCACACAAATTTTTGACTTGTGCGGGAATCTAACCCGTGACCTCAGGCGTGGCAGTTGGTTACACTAACCACTACGCCATTGAGGCTGACATATAATACGTGAGATAATTTGTAAAGAGACAACTTCTGCACTGCATATTTCCTTTGTCGAAGGTGAGCTTACAAACATGCAAAGAACAGATTCAAAAATCACCCTGACTCGAAAGAGCAATGTATGGATAACACGAATGAGCGCGTACCAAAAAGTTTGGGTCCTCATATCTCTGCCGAACGACCAAGGCATGGAATTCTCTGCCAAGCACGTGTTTCCTTCTTCCTTCAATCCTGGGTTCTTTAAGCGGGGCGTGAAAAAGCATCTTCTCAGGCCGTCAAAGTAGAGACCTCAACATCGCCTCGGCTACTGTGGGGGCGATGTGGAGGCCACTGCTCTTAGACCACACGACTGCTTACCATCAGGTGGAGTGTGGTCATTTTGACGAGCAAAAAAAAAAAAAAAAAATGTTTGTCCCGTGTTGGGAACCCCAACACTCGACGCAATTGCAGGGGCGTGGCGGCTATTTAAACCACTACGCCATCCGTGCAGTGTTCTGAACACAGTGCCAAGATGCCTTACTCGCACAATAAAATAACTGCAATAGCCTTAGGCCTCGTATCCACTAGGCAACAATTAACGCTCAACACGTGACGCTCAACAAGATCGGCAACGTTGCACAACAACGCGCGACGTTGCAAGCTGGTGCACAACATGACGCGCGGCTTGTTCTTTGTTTCCGTGTCACATGCAGTTGAGCATCAAATGTTGTCAAGAGGAGACGTGAAAAAGACGTTGAAATCAATACTAGTTCTCCTGGCGACATGTTGCCTATGACTGGTCATGCGTGGACAAGCAACGTTGATAAACAAAGTTCCGGGTTGCCGTGAGCAACAATGTTGTGCAGCACATCGCACGTCAAATGTTGCCAAGTGGACACGAGGCTTTATGCACAACACAGGCAGATTTAGCAAGCTACTAGATATACACCAAAACTAATATGATTTCACATATGTAGGTATAATATGTTTGTATTTATAAAACAATAAAAAAAAAGTATATATGTAATGTTTATCCATTGTCTAGTACCCATAGTACAAGCTCTGCTTAGTTTGGGCTAGATGGTGTTGTATGTATTATAAAATTATATAATATGTAAATTTAGGTTAAGGTATTTATCTATGGGCCTATGCAGCCCGAAATAAATAAAAATAAAAAAACATTACCAAAACGCAGTATCGTTCAGCTATACTGTATATGTATTTAAAATCACTAAAAAAGATTATCTGCCAGTATATTTATAATCTTTTTGTCGGATACTTCTTTTTCCTTATAACGGCAGTATAGAAGTATACAAACTGTACTTCAACATTATTTTGCAAGCAGGAAATCGTACGCCATACCAAATCCTATAAAGAACGAATCCAACAATACCCAAATACTCTGGCTCGGTCACTAATGGAGAATCACAACAAAGCGCGACGATTAAAGCGCAAAATACCTCAAGACCTAATCCAATCACAGTAAATATAACTACTGTTTAAACAATGAGGATGTGACACAGGTCACATGCTGAGCGAGCCAGCGATAGCACCAACCCACATACTTCTGAATGTCCCACGAAGGAGACAGATTGTAGAGTACATAAAAGCAAATTAAAAAAAAAAAAATACCTTATTTTATATACCTTGCCCGGTGCATAAGCGCTAAGGCCTTCCTTATTATATGGTATATTCACCTTATTATATGTGCATTTATATAGCGAAATTTATAAACGATACCCTTCTACTTTTTACATATACTTATATATGTATATATTTATATTTGGCGCTTGTGCACCGCATAGGTGCATAAGTCATGCAACGGGTTAAAACTTCTGGTTCGCGAACTTTACAATCATTCATACAAACATAGAGACTCGGGACAACCATTTGTGGATCACAGAAATTTTTGGTTGGCTTCGGACCCAACATTCGGCTTAATAGTAGTGACGAGGCGACAAATTAAACCATTACGCCATCCGTGCAACACAGTCTTATTGGATACAGACAACAGTCTAGAATTAGGTCAACAGTAGGTACGTAATAAAGATTGCAAACACACACATCATAAAGAAACACATTACAGAGATAAATGTAAACTCCTACATACTTCTGTACGCATTTCATACATCTCTACGTAGAGTCGGTGGTTTATAAAAAGATTTTACGTTTCAAATCAGCACAGAGGTGTATCATTCAGCTGTACATAGAGTCAGGCAGACAATGCTGATAGTATTCTAGGTACGTAACCATTTGAGAGCGATGCTGACGAATTAAACAACACCTAAACCAGTACTGTAAATTTTTATTATTGTATATATAAATAAGCTTAGTCAGTGTAGTAATTATGAATCATTTATCATACTCAAAATAAAGGTAAAATCTGAATATAAAACCCTATAGATCTACACAACATAAAACTCGCTTACGTTCATACGCGTTTCATACATAGAGCCAGTAGATTTTACGTACCGTGGCATAAAGTCTTTAGACAACATAGGTAATCACCATACGTAGATAAAGCTTAACTCTACAAAAATTCACTTCATCTACTTAAACGCACATAAATATACCTTATCCGCAGACAGGTGTAGCGAATAACTCTATATAGATTCATGATACGTAACGTCACTACATACGCTCAACACAAAGCTGATCTCTACATAAGCGACTCTATCAACACATAAAGGCACGCACGCAGGTGTTATATGCAACTCTACATAGGTAGAGTCGAGTTTCGTCGCACGGCACAGGTGCTTGTCAGGTGGGTTGACGCGGTGGGCGGCGCGGGGCGGCACCTGCGCGCCACGCCCATCTCACCTGCACAACAGGTGACGCGCAGGTAGATACAGGTAAATAATGTTTATGTAACATTGCGGCTTATGTGATCGAGAATGAGGTTAACGTTGTCTGTATACGTGTGTATCTATACATATGTGTGTGTTTGTAAGGTTGTGTGAACCATCTGGAGAACAGGTGACGATAACGCGCAGGTAGATACAGGTACATAATTTTTATGTAATATTGTGGCTTATGTGATCGAGAGTGAGGTTAACATTGTCTATAGATGTGTGTGTATGTGTGTATGTGTGTGCTTCTAAGGTTGTGTGCATCTTGTGTAGAACAGATGATGATAACGCGCAGGTAGACACAGGTAAATACTCTTTATGTGATATTGTGTGTGTTATTTGCATGTGTGTGATCGAGACTGCGGTAATCGGTTCCTATAGATGTGAATGAATATGTGTGTGCGTGTGTATGTGTAAGGTTGTATCTATAGCACAGGTGACGATACAACGCACAGGTCACAACACAAAAAAGTACATTTTGTGTGTCAAAAGGGCAGTGAATATAATGTGTACTTTATAGAATAAAGAGATAACTCAGTGTACAGGAAATAGAAATGAATTATCTTTATGAATTTCGTGTGGATTTGTCTAAATGCATACGAAACTCATTATGTGTGTGTATTGTGTGTATGAGAGCATGAATGTGTCTGTGTACGCACTTGTGACTGTTACTGTCATGTTAGAAGTTACAAGTAAATTATTACATATTTAAAATATGCATAAGTACAATGCATATATGATTGATAAGTTATATCTTAAATTTCAGAACTATACTTTCCTTGCCCTACTTATCTTTTACGCTAAATGGATGGATGAATGGATAACGAATAAAGCATTGACTAGTAGCAAATTGAAATCCTTAGTCACTGCTAACTCTCCATGAAGCAGTCATGAGTAACGTATAACGAATTTCTGAATATACTGGAATGTTTGCAGCTAATTCTGGTGCTCTTCATACTTTTGCCTTACCCGATTCTTAACAAATTACGTATATTAATTAGACTATGTTTATGACAAAGCCACGTGCTAAGATTTCTTATACATCAAGACTTCGTAACATGAACAAACATTTCCATACAAAATTTAACAATACATGTCCCCTAATATCGAAAAAGCAATAGAATGAGGTAACAAACAATCCCGGAAATAACTATAGTAGGTACGATAAACAAAGCTCTCACACGACTTAGAGTAGGTGTTATAATCAGCGGAGTAGGCGAGTAGGCGGTAGGCGCCTACTAGGCACTCACGTTAATTAGGCGAGCCGAACAAACAAGTTTTATAAACAGGGCGAATTGGATTATGTTGGCACCTAATTACCTTAATGGCGACGGTAGGTACAGAGCTATGGTATCGCTTGCTCTTGGTCGTTTGGATAACAATGTAGGAAGTAGGCGTTTTTATATATTATTATAAAAATATGGGTATATAGCTTGAGTAGAAGTATATTAGATTCATATTGCGATTATATGTTTAGATTTTTAAATTAATGGCGGCGGCTTTAATTGCCGTGGTAAGTAAGGAGCTATGGTATCGCTTGTCTTATCTTATCTTGGTCTTTGGATAACAATGCTTGCACACGCATACTTTTGTAATACTTTAACTGTTTTGCTGTCCCGTAATATACATAATAGAAAATGTATTGTTATGCTCATATACATCGGAGAGGAAACCTGTTAAAAAGCCTACTGCTTTTTTTAAAGTATGACAAAAGTATGCGTGTATAGTTTATATAGAAGTAAATTAGACATATTGCGATTATACTGACTGCATGGATGGTGTTGTGGTTTAAGTAGTCGCCTTACCACTATCATGGTACCAAGTGTTGAGAGTTCGATCCCCACACGGGACAAAAATTTGTGTGATCTGTAAATGGTTGTCCGAATCTGGATGTTATTTGTGCCTGTTATTTGAATGTTTGTTGTTTAAAGTCCCCACGACATAGGAAATATTAATAGGGCAGGAGCAAACTTTAAAAAAAAAAGAATAAGCTGCTAACATAAATGTATATTTTGCTACAAGAACTATTGGGTGGGTGATTCGAACAGTTTAGCCATAGTGACATAAACACACATATATATACAACTCCAAAAAAAACACCTTTCGAAAAATTTGTACTTAGTAGTAGGTAATTATTAGAAAAGACATTACCTATCAGAGAATGCTGTTGAATAAAGGAACAGTTCGTAACCACCTGCTAAACCAAAATAAGACGATTGAAAAATTAATTAAAGTAAAACAAATTCTTATGAAAACTGAAGGGGTAAATCTTACCCCAAGCATAAACAAAAAATCAAGCACCGCACCTCCGCCATAACGAGCCGCGCCATCTGGCGGACACACCTTCAACCCTTCCGATATTATATAATAATAAAACGACTAATTAAGCAAAAACTTCTGCCAATAAAGACAAGGCGGCCTCAGAGAAAAATAATAAAATTAATTAATTAAAAACAACCACCTAACAAACGCTCACAATTCACACCAACTATGAAATTCATTTCTCACTCGCTCAATTGGTAATTGTTATGAGTGTGAACGAGACTTCCTATGGTTTTAAACTTTTGGGCCTCGAATAATCTTTATATCGCGTGGCGACAATCGCGAACTCTCAATAAATATTAGCAAAAGATTTTCGTCTTCCTCTCGATATAATTAGTTGAAAACGAGAAAAGTTTTTCAATTTGCACACAATAAGAGTCGAGTCGAGACGGACGCAGGATTAGTTAACATCTTAATTAAATAATCTTTGAAATTCATAAAACAAATCGCGAAATCATAAAACAATCAGACTCAGTACCTACAAAATATATTGAATTTATCATGAAATTGTATTCACATTTACCGGCCGGCTTTCTAACAATAACCAAAAGCCACAACTGCATGACCTAAATATATCAGTTATCACTATACCGTCAGAACATAATAAACCAACGTAACAACATTTCAAATAAAAAACAATAAAATACTATCGGTCTGATACCAGTCATTCAAAACAAACAATGGTCAAGTTAATACAACAAAGTGCATACAGCATACATGTAGCATGCTTTAAGCTCAAAATGCGTAATTAATAATGTTAAAGTTTTTATAACATCACACACAAAACATTCAAATAAAGAAAACTTTAGTATACTTATGACTATGACCACATTTCTAAATCTATATCTATATAATTCTAAATCTCGCCAAGTCTAGGTGCTGCGATCGAATACTTTACAATTTTATTTTCTGCGATCTGATGCGACTGGTTCTGCAATCGAATACTTTAAAATTTTATTTCCATTATAATACACTGGTAATTACAAAACTATACGTTATTTTTCGCACTCGATAAATAAATACTACCACCACAATAAACCTTATTGAAATACAAGTATAACAAACAAAAACAGCTTTGAATATCCCACCGTTATCGTCAGGCCGATAATTTCGAAAGGGTGGCCAAAATAATTTGATTAAAAAGAAATCGCGGGGAGAGAAGATAATCCCAATTGTAAATGCAACATCTTAAACAATAACCGGATTACGGGAGTTTATACAACATTAGCATGAAAGAATTGGTCGGATAATGGGCGCGCCCACCACAGTCTCAGACACGTAAGGCTGCATAGCTTTGTATAAGGGGCGAGTTATTTGTATTCATTTATCACCTGATGCGTCGACACTGGTATGTAACCACAATACTGGAACGCAAGATACTGTATTTTTTCTACATTAAATTAGTAACGCTTGAATCCTATTTGTATCCTGTTAGTAGTGGGTATATACTTTTGAACAACTTAATTTCAGATAAAACAATTTTGAAAACTAAAATTTCAATTATTTAAGATGTCGATAAATAAAAATTGCAGATGATGGAAAGCTAGCAAACGTATGTGAGAGATGGACTTTACCTTATAGGTATATTTTCATAATAATGTCTTATGTTTACGCGAATGTTATACATTGAAATTAAACAAACGTTATACGGATACGCGCTGTTTATCTGTATATATAAAACTCTTCCGATACTGAATGACTGACAGACAACGCACAGCCGAAACTATTGGGCGCAAGAAGCTGAAATTTGACATGTATGTTCTTTGGGTTCTGTAGGGGTGCACTAAGAAGGAATTTCCCTTCTTGGAAGAAATGGATAAATAAAAAAACATGTACGGGCGAAGCTGCGGGCATCCTCTAGTTTTTTATAAAACACTATTATTAAATAATTTTGAAACTTTAAACTACTATTGTTTAACACTAGTATTTAACAATAATAGTTTAGGTATATTTTCTTCGAGAAAACCATATGTAACCTCATCGCTAATGGACGGCTTATGAATAATGAGGATAAATCATTTTGGCAACTATATCAGACATATGGATTTTTCATACAAGGAAAGAGCCTTAAATCGTATATGAGGAATAAAATAAAATATTGACTGAGACTGACTGTGTAAGTTTTGAATCAGTTTCGATCGGGCCAAGAAATAATAAATTTAAAATAAGTTCAGTACGTAGCAATCGTATCGATACAAATCTTTCTTCTTATATAAAAGTTGTAGTATGAAACCCGCACACCACTTAATATTGTATCAGTGTCAGATCGCGGCGAGTCGTCGCTGCACCGTCTGCACTTTGTAGTTTTTTCACAAAGACCCTTTGTCTAAGGTGCCTCATTCTTATACTCTTGTTAACTTGCCTTTTGTCTCGCCACCTTATATCTACCTCCATCTATCTGTCTAGATAAACAGACATTTTTTTATACGAACAATTCATTGCGACGCTATTGTTCTAATTATAAATAATTCGTTAAACTTCACTTGAATTATTTTATTCGAAACAATATAACAAGACAAGTTCAAGCCTTTCGTCTTCACTCAACTGTTCAATTAAAAACAAAAATCGTTTAACAATCCCCTCTGAAGACATACAAAAACTTTGCTCAAGATCAATAATCTGGAATAGAATGAGCAACCTGGCTGTAAAGGCAATTAACGGACTTATCTTGCGAAATAACGCGATCAAACGGGCTGAAGCAAAGGCTGAGGGGGGCGTGAGGTGAGGTGAGGAGAGGGGAGGGGCAGTTGAGAAGAACTTGTAGTGAGTCCAACGAGAAAGAGAAATCAATCTTTGAACCGAACCTGCCGGACGGGAAGGGCGCCACACACCTTACGATACGATCTTAACACAAATATTATTGTATGCTGATCAAATTTGAATTTGACCTTTGATTAATGTCATAGGCGTAAGCATATAAGATACGATTTACCTCGAGATGGAATTTCTGGTTTTAATAATTGCCGATATTGAGCGACACTACAATAAAATTGACCTATTATTAATATTCAACAGCAACACGATGTTTGGAACTGAAACGAAATGTGAGTAGAAAGCGTATCTGCTCTGACTTTCGAGGACATAGATACGTGATGCATTATTTATAAATTATAGAAAATATTAATTTCAGAAATATAAAATTAATATTAATTAATATTATATTAGTAAATGGAAATCCGTAGACTCTGCCTACCCCTCTGGGAAACAGGCGTGAATCTATGTATGTATGTATTAATATCAGATATGGCGTGTAAAATAAAGGTACATTTGTAGGTGTAAACATCGAGCATTATTAATATTTATATTTAAATTTTGTTCATTTGTTTATGAATGAACCTGTGCCTATATTCTTCAAATAACTTACCTTATTATCTTACCCTACTATTTTGCTAGCAAACATCTCGAACTCGATTGTCATCTTGCAAATAACCATAGTAACCTACTGTTATTACCATGGTTACTGTAATAACTTAAATTACAACAGCCGGCTCGGATGTGAGTTTGGCAGTGAGATGTCACAGAATTGCACAGCTGTGCCACTGGTTTCACGTGAATAGCAGGTTAAAAAAATTTGCACTCCGGGAGTGCCGGCAGAAGTGAAAACTTGAATATTAACGTTGTGCATTTTTGATATTTTGGAATGGTTAGGGAATAATTTTGCACGAATTGCTTTAATTATCAGTATAAAAGTAAAAGTAAAACACAATATTCATTTATTGCGCTATCGTACACAAACATGACAATTCTCCCTCCGTCTTACGAATTTTCGATCAGGTCACGTGTCCTGACGCGAGTTTGATAATTCGCCCTCCGTCTTACGAATTTTCGATCAGGTCACGTGTCCTGACGAGAGTTTAACATTTTTTACCCATCACAAAAAGTGCACAACGCCGCTAAAGAAGTTTTCACTTCAAAAATCGCGATATGTAAATGTCTCCCGCGATTGCCGACAGCGGGACTAATTTAAATATCAAAACTAATTTGTGGAGAGTGGCGGCAGTTTGGTTGTGAGCTGAATTACGTGAACTACCCACCGGTGCCACTGCTAGCACTGCCGCGATAAACCCACTGATAGAAGGGTAATCGAGTAAAAACGAGGGATAACTGATAAGCAAAAGATCTTTGGCTTGGTTTTTATTGATGGTCTGAAGATTTGTCAATAGAAGTCCTGAGTATAGCATCACGATAGGTGATGCACACATTCTAAATAATAAATAAACTTTTTGTGACATCCAAATCCTAACTGATATCATGAATTCGAATGTGAGCTTGCTTTTTATGTTATGCTTTCATGCCTTAACTACTCAACCGATCATCATAAAATTTTGCATACACCTCGGGGTACAGAAAAACATACATTACCTTTCGTCTAGAAAAAAGTACTGTTCCAGAGACATAGAAATTTATACATACATTAAGATTAAGGTTAAGAGCACCTTAAACCGGCGAGCGTGTATGAAGAATGTGACGAAAGTGAATGAAGCCAGAGCAGTGTGTCAGGATCGTAGCAAATGGAAATCCGTAGTCTCTGCCTACCCCTCTGGGAAACAGGCGTAAATCTATGTTTTGATAAGCGGAGGGCTTTACAAGTAGCGTAACAACGTACAGCGGACAGGACATATTAACTACTCCGAGTCAGTGCAACGAATTATGCATTACACACTTTTTAGTTCTGTGTTAGGATGAACTCCGCATTTCTTAAGGTGGTGAACACTTAAACCACTATGCCTTGCAGTCACTATTTATTTACTCTCAAACAATAAAACAAAAAAAAATATGAAGTGCAAGTGTTATGGGTGTAACGTATTTCAGAATAAAATAATGTGAACTGATGTTACTATTATGAGATGACTTACCGGATAATATTTTTTATTTTCTTTATATTTTTTTTAAACTTGATAAGTATATTGACACCAACTTATAACAAAGATATGATAAAATGACTCATTGTTAACAATCGGTCGTGCGGGTTTTCCCAAATTCTCAATTGACCTCTACAGACCCTGAGTTTTTAGAACGTTTTAATCCTAACTAATATTATAATTGCGAACGTGAGTTTGTTTGTTACATCATGCCATAACTACTTGACCGATCATCACGAAATTTCTCATACACGTTGTCAGGAGTACAAAAAGGACATAGGGTACCTTTCATACAGAAAAAAGGATTGTTACTAATCTAACCTAGCCTACATTTACGTGAGTGAAGCTGCGGGCAAATTTAGTTGTATTATAGGTAGGTGCTTCTAGCCGCGGTTTTGCTTCAACTGTATGTCATTGAAACAGCCTGTTTCACTTAGGGATAATATAATTCTTATTTAGTATACTTCTTATTTTTAGAATCAGTTCGGTAGTGCATAAAACTAAAAAAAAATGTCTTTATTATATAAATATGAATAAATATAAGTACAAACATATATCGTTGCACTCTATATAAGCGAAGGGCTAGGCAGAGCTGTATTTCACTCACATTAAGCTAGCATTTGTTTTAGGTTTCACTAGGTGTGCTTAGAATTTTATGTCAGAAAATCCCGTTATGACATTGGTCCATCCAGACATCGAACCTGAGTTCATATATAGCAGACGCATTAACTACAGCTACTAAACAAATTAAAAATAAAAACATTTTGGGGTACATGTAATTATAATTATACTCAGAAATAATAAATTTAATTATATTACTTAATAGTAATCATTTTAGATACTTATGAATAAATAGATATTATTTAATTTTAGCATGTGACTTTACAAAACGGCTATCACACTAAGATTAAATTAAAGGAAAACTAACTATCTGAAAATATATCATCAATTAATCACCAATCACCTGACAGGAACAGGTAATTGATTAATAGTTGAGGGAAGCTACCATGGTAATAACAAGATAAAAGTATATTACTGTATAATGTAAATATTTTAATATTTAGTATATGTTTAGTATATATACATGTATGTTTCAAGCTACTGTATACACCTACTTCTTTTTATCTCTACATTACCCTATGGTTGACTGGTAGATAATACCCTTGACATTAAGTCCACCGATGTACTATTTTGTGTATAATATTTTATAATAAATAAAAAATATAAGTACATCCGCTTGAGATCACGGCCACAATTAACACGTTTATATATATATTTACACTAGGATGCAAGTGTATATTTGCTAAATAAGATATTTATTACTGTATGTAGTTTAGACTTTATACCTATTCATATTAAACATTGTCGGATAGCAATAACAAATGTTGCCATTTGATATTATTACTAGAAGTGTTCGTTATATTAAATAGCTGATAAAATAACCTAATATTTATTAAAAATTATACAGCCTATTATTTATTACAACTGGCAAGCGTTATTTATGTTGAGCGATTATTTTTCAACCATCAACCGCTAGCTACGACATCACATGCACAATGCGAAACGGACCGGAACGGCCTATCCAAGGTCAATTTCACTTTGCCGTATAATATTTTTTCACCTGCCAAATTATGCTCTAAGATGACTGCATAAGAACTATATTCAAATAAATGTCCAGTAATGAATAGTAGACATAATAGGCAAACTAAACTAATATATTATATTCGGCTAATACAAATACATTACACGTTAGATTATTTATTGTTTGAATATATTAAGATAAAATCAGTGCGGTTCACTTGCTTGACCTTGTATGACGTAGTGAGTATCGTGCGTTTGTGAGTGTTGTGAGTGATGTTTAATTGATTGCTATTAAATAAAAGTTAGTTTTATAATAGTTAGTCTATATTTAATATAATAGTTGTAAATAAATTTAAGTGAAGTGTTTTCTGTTAATATCTGTATTCCTTAAATAATAAATAATCGATATATTTTATCGAAATTTCAGTCAGACAGTCCTAAGCCTGTAAAAAAGTACTAAGGAAAGTTCAATGAATTTATTTAATTAAGTAATTAAAATGTAATTAAAACGCTCACACAGCAGTAATTTATTAAGTGTTAAGTGTCCATATGCATATTATTAAATAACATTTAACAGCGCACGGCGTGCTCTACAACGATAATTATAATCAAAACGCGTCATTCTACGAAGCGAACTAATATATTATAGCGTAAAAAATAATAGGCGTTTTATAAATAACGTATCGTTGTAACGCGTTGTCAATATATAGCCGTTGCGAACACCTCTAATTATTACCACATATAACATAATTATGTTATTAAAAAATATAAGTAATTATTTTACCTGATTTCTAAAAATTGTTTAATTGGTGAAACTTTAATTTTTGGCGTCTGATTTTTAGATAGAATTGGAATCTACTCGTTTTTAAAAAGGATATACATATAAACTTTTTATAATAATTTGATAATTATGTTATGATGACATTAAAGTGAGAATGTTGTCCAGGTCTACGAACCATAAGTTCAGCAGATTTTGCACTAATTCACTTATTATTAAAGCTTACGGCGAATATAAATGGTTCTTACGCCTTACACAAGTACATTTAAAAATAAAATAAAATCGCGGATTGAAATGCCCTGATTATCCTTTTCAATTAAAGAAAAACTTTTTTCTGACACCAGCGTTCCCCTCATTATAATCACTCAAAAGTAATGACTCTAATTTACCGTAATTATAAAGATTGGCTATAAAACGTTCATAATAATAAAAGCATTAAGTGATCATTCGCCACCGGAAGAGACCGGTGTACCCCAACCCCTTTAATTAGTAAAAATCGCACGACATTTCATACTAGCTGTCAAACTTCGGCAAACGTCGCCCTTATACAAATGGCTGCCGAATGCCGACGTAGTCTACGACTAATTTGTTTTCGCAGTAATGATGGCGATAAAAGGTGGGTAATGATGTGCAGTATTACACAGATGTTGTATTCGGAAGGGAGTTACTCTAGTGAGATAAGGAATCACATTGAGTATCATTAAAGTAATATTGGAAGATTTGGCCTTCTGCCTTATCCAATTGGCATCTATTAATATATCTAAACTAAAAGTAGGGTACTTCATACCTTACTCATATATTTGTGAATGTGTCATGACACCATAACTTAATTGTCGATTAAACATAATACGTCACTAAAATATAACCACATTATTGTTTTATAGGTTACCGAGATGAGAAACAGTTATGTGATACCGTTACCTACTTTCTATGAAGTAGCGTAAATCCATCGCACTACGAGCTTGCCCGAGGGATATTCCAAAAATAACGTGGAGCGATCGAGTTAGTGGTCACCAGGCTTAATTGTCACTTGCACTCGTATTAAGGTAAAATGTTAGCTATAAATATATCTTACAATTAGGTCACTGAATATCATGTCATGACGTCATCAACCCGATTGCATTAGTTACCTAGTACAATAGTAGTAGTAAAAATAACGAGATGTGTGTAAAAACCCAGGTGAATCCTCTTCGTCTTAAATGTACATCATGTGACCTTGTGACCGCTATATCTCAGGGTTCTTTAGACCCACAGGGCCAATATTCAAACTCGACCGAGGTATGAGCCCAAGGTGTCTGCACACCAAGTTACAAATCAATCGGTCTAGTGGTTCCGGAGTTATGCCTGTCACTAACATCAATCTGTCACTAACAGACAGACCGTCACAAATTGTTTTCATTAACCTCTTCGAAGAAGACTTAGAGGTTAATAATATAGGTAGTTATTTTTGTACCAAATTCAGATATCAACATCTGGGTATAACCATATAAATATATTTAATGGACAGAGAAACAAAACTATTAATTAAATTAGATGTATTGCTAGTATGCAACGTAAAAAAAATTTAAATATTTATTTATTCTCGTAAAAAGATTGTAATGTCCGTCACAACATCTGTAATCGGTGACACATATCTAACAAGTTTTGTATAATATTTAAGATGCTTTCGGCACCCACGATTGAATACATAATTATATAATAATAATTTAATGTGCAACATTCGCGTAAATGAAAAACAACAGCTTATTTCTAAATTATACTTGATATGTCACGCACTACGATCTAAACATTCAGTGCACATCTACACGTGTAGTAATATAATGTACACTTAAAATATTGCACCATTCGTTCAGTCACCGATTTCAAAACAAAACTTCCCTCTTTAAAATATTACTATAAAATAAGCAAAATATAACTTTATTGTCCGAAGTCTGAACCGTAATGAAAATTAAGGTGTTTATAAAGTGCGGGCCTATGGCGAAAGTCGTTTTAATTTGTGAAAATGTACGAATTTAGTTAATCGTTATTAAGTTATTGGATTTATAGCGGGCGATCGTTCGGCTCGCCGGGCCCACGTACTTTATGGCCCGCCCCTAACAAAGCAACAGTAACTACTTTCGCTCTCTAATAATTGATTGAACTTCGACAAACTTGTACAGTTTTAACTTATATTCGGAACTTGTTTAGAATGATTAGCTTTGTTTCCTTCTGTTTACGTTTCAATTTTAAAATATGTGAGCTAGAGGAATATTGTTCGATATTTAAGTTTGTAAATTCATAATCAGTTGACCTGGGAAAACGTACAATAGAAAACCAGCAAATCGAAAACTTTATTAAGAGGAAACACAAGGGCTGCTTTTCCATACAAACGTAGTCCCCTGTTTCTTCCTTGGATAATGCCAGTAGAGAAATAATTTTTCCAAAAATTGTATGGGCTCTATTGGAATGTCCCTATGTTTTCCTTTTTTTCATAAATCAATTATTAAAAGAGACATGAGCCTTCAGAATCCTCAAAAATTGACCAGATTTTCCGATGTGTCCAGAAAACAAATTTGACTAGATTATATAAAAAAAGGAAAAAATAGGAACACAGCCAAAGTCTTTCTTTAATTTTTAATGAAAAAGTAGTTAAATCGGTCAAGTTTTGGAGAAGGAATCAGGGGACTACGAAACTTTGATTTTGTGTACTTTTAATAGGTATTTTCTGTCCAAACTGCAGTTGTCTCTATCGCGCTTATGATACTATATATGGCACTGCGCGACAGCAATAGATTTTACAAATACCTAGTTTTCAATTCTCTCGCCCTTAGTGTTTCCTCTTGACCACTAGCTTTTGCTCGCGGCTACGCTCGCGTAATAGTAGGTTAAGTTATGTTAATAACATATTAAATATATTATTTATATAATTTAATATATTAAAAATAAAATATAGCCTATGTTACTCGGTGAGCTATATCAGCTTCCTAACGGTTAATAAATTTTTAAAATCAGTTGCATTGTTTTTGAGTTAAACACTTACAAACAAACAAAAAACCTTTAGATTTTTTAAATCGGGTGGGTAGTTTCAGGGATTACTTCCTTCATCCAAAATTACAAACTTTACCACTTTATAATTTTAGTGTAGATTTTATAACAGATCACACAGTTTGCTAGTTGGGTTAAATCTTGTTAACCTTGAAGAAACAAGGTGATCACTTGAAACAGTTATCAATTAATATCCAACACAAGTGCTACTTGTAATCATACGCCCTAAAGCCTTCAAGCCAGTACGTCGGTTAGCCTTCAGTACAAACGATGGAGAAGGTCCACCATTAGCCTTGAGTACAAACGATGGAGAAGATCCTCAGTACAGAACAAACGCTGAAGAGCTCAGACAAACAGAATAATTCATCCGTCCGCGTTGATTCAATGAAATCTGTTTCACCCTTCAAACTGAATCTTAAGACTGCTACACCGAGATTTTTCCTGGACGTCTTCGTATGCCGTAAGTCTTAAACAGTTGCGATTCACTAAATGATTTAGTCTTTCTGCTATATATAGAATATTGTACCCTGTTAAGGATGGCAAAGATTTCATTTCTATTAGAAACCGTTAGGTAAAACTTGATTATATTAAAAGTAATTATAGTAAACCTAACCTAAATAATTAATTTAAAAACATACGAATTTTTTAAATACAATTATTTTTCATTAAATACTAATTCAATTATTTTAGTTTGCTTCTTATCTTCGTATATTGAAATCCTATAAAACATACAGTTATAGATAAAATAGTTGCAGGCCAAAAAATATGCCTTATATTAATAATGTAGAGTAAAAATAAAATTGACCTAACAAATTGTATGAGATGTTTAATTATACCTAATTTAAGAAAAAACTGATACAAAACGTCTGTCAAATTTATTTTAAAAGGCATTTAAATCTTGGTATAATATATATACTGAAAATTGATTGGTTAAGACTATTGACTTGCTTTATGTTTCGCTTGATTCGTCAACTACTTATTATGTGAAAACTGCGTGATTTGATTGTGAGATTGTGTAACTGCAGGCAGCTTAAGAATCTCCAACCGCTCACAACTTGTACGGCTCTCTGATTTATATTTGAAACGGTGGAACGGCAATTACCCGCCGAACTGGAATCATTGCCTCTGCCCTTCACTAATTAATTCCGCCCCTCTTTTAATGTTCAAAAATCGTGGCGTCTAATTAGGTTTTAATTCGTTTTATTGGCCAAAGTAATGAAATAATGGCCGGCCCGCGCGCAGTTACCGCGTCACTCGACTTCGTCCGCCATCGCCCGCTACGCACAGCACTGTTTTATTACTCAGAAACCTTTTAAAAGTTTACTTTGTAATAGATTCGAGTTGCTCAGGCAAAATAATAATTTATGGATAAAATTTTGGCGGAAATAATCGTAGCAATCAATGATTATCTACTTCAGTGTTAATCCGAGACTTATCCTTTCACTTTTCATAGGTAAGGATGCATACAAAGATTCACAAACCAAGTAATGTGGTATCGTCTTTCTACCAATTATAATAAGGCACAGGATTCATCCAAGAACGTCAAGGATGAAGTCCTTTAAAAGCGTAGCTGTACTGTCCTTAGGACATTGTTAAATTAACACATACAATGTAATGTAATGTAAGTAACGTAGTCGAAACATCCATAATAAAATTATGCCACGATCGTTGACTATCGTCAGCTGCACCGCAGGTTTTCTTCCAGCCTGCCATTAGAAAACTGCCTATCCACTTTTTAATATTACGGATAAATTTTCGTTATTGTAAGGCAATAATAAAATTGATCCTTTATATTAAAAAGTGGATAGGCGGTTTTCTTGGAAATACGCATTTCCAGTACGAAAGTCAAACCAAAGCATACACATAATTATAATTATATTGTTTACAGTTTTATTCTGTATATTTAAACATGGCTGAATACACAATTTTATGGTAACTAGTTTTATTCTGTATATTTAAACATGGCTGAATACACAATTCTTTACAAACAAAACTTCTATCACATTCCAAATTGAAACCCGAAACAATTGAAAATCTGCCGCAGATACAATTTGTCGAAGAGAACTCAAAAAGCCGTCGACAATGATAGTCATAAAAAGCATCATCGGCGTTGGTTCATCAACGATTACCCACAAGAAATCGCCGCGTTGACCTCTTCACCTGCGCCTGCCCCGCTGGTATTTGCTTCTAACGACATTTTTCACGCCATTACCCGCGCCGATAAAAAACAAAGCGCTCCTAATGACTTCGCCGATTACCAATCACTGAGAAAAAATCCACTATCCCTCGCCAAACACTAACCCAACTCGACCAGCCAAGAAATGAAGTGCTTTTTGAAACACGATATTTGGGATATTAGTGTGAACTCGCACACTTTTTAGGTTAATCTGCTAAGAAAGAAATCTTTAAAATTAACTTCATTGTCAACAAACTTTATGATCAAATTGGTTTTGTTGCTGACATTTGAGTAAAGTATAACTTACTAAAACACGATAAAGTTATCCTATCACGCATTCTATTTATCTTAATCAAAAGATCACTCCGGTATTTATTTATTCTTTTGACAAACTTTAAATCAGATAAACTGGCCAGAGTGTGCACAAACTGCAAACGAATCTCTTCCAAAAACAACAGCGTTAATTAACGTTCAACACGCTACGATATCTATCGCCCCCTGAAGCCACAACGCGCAAATTAAATATTATTTTTTCGTCGGCAACGTTTTAAAGTAGCGCGAGTCCGAGGTTAACTAGTTAGTTATACAGGCTCCGCTCGCCGCACACCGACCACTTTAATATTCGCCACTGGACGTCTACAATTAACGCTTGAACTATTTCATAACTCGCGTCCGCCTTTGAGCGCTTGCAAACTCCGCGAAAAAATAAAAAATATATATCAGGTCGTGACGCAAAGGAAATAAACAAACGAGCGACGGCCGGCGAGGAGCGGCTGCCCCCGCACAAAGAGACGTAGAGCCGCCCGTAATTAGATTAGTGGAGCCGAGATCTCGATTGAATCGCGAATACTCTTATCGAACTTCTTTATAATCTGTTGTGGATCCCTTTTGACAACTAAGGTCCAATTTATTATTATTTCGTTCATTACCGAGAGTTTTTTGTTGAGTTTTCCCGATTAGTCCCATTCATTTCCATATTTGGCAATCAACCGAGTTGCCAATTTCGTTATTGTTCGGCGACTTACTTTTCTTTATGAATTTTCTTTTATTGGGCGATCCTTTAATATAGAAATTTAATTAAGGACTTTAAAGATTTCAAAGTGATAAAATCTTGAGAATAAATTCTTTAATTTGATAATTTTTTTTTCTTCTACATAATAAACAACCATACGATGAACATAATGGTAAATGTCTAGGTATACATAAACGCTAGTAGCACCATAGACATAAATAGCGAGTTGCCTGTTTTTCAAAATAGGAAGTGCTATACTGCTATCGTAACGGCTAATGAATACTCTCCTTGGAACGCGCTGCTCTTTCAGCAGTAACCCTACGCACCGCAAGAACATAACACAATGTTTTTGACAACGGTATTCTATAAGCTTAATATACTAGCTCAAGTTACAGCAGCTCAATTCAGGGAAAACCAAGTTCCTAATCGAGCTGTTGCACTTTAAGCATATATACTAAGTTTAGCAGAGGACACCATTATATAAGGGAGATTTTTCTGAATGGAGGGCTCCCTTTAGAGAAATCGCTTATAAAATGAATAACACAATTCTTAGTTCTATTTTAAATAATTTTAGTCTAATCCTAAGTATATAATCTCACTTCCCACAAAACCGAATTATTAATTTAATATTGAAAGCAAAGATTTCATTTGAAATAAAATATTTTAGATTACTCGACACGTAGCAATCATGCTAGGTGAACATATAAAAACTTATAGCCTCATCAAATTTAAGTGTAAAATCTATCAAAAAAAACGTCTTCGTGTCAGGGCATTGCGATCAACAGATAGAATCGGTCGTCAACCCTCGAGTAATCCCAGCGGACGCCTACTCAGTCCCGCAAAAGTCCCGTGATGGTCCCGGCCCCGGGCGCCGCCCTATCGTACCGCATCTACCAAGCCACACGTCAACATATCACAGTTAAATGCGCACCAATTTCCAAACATCTAGATTGCAGCAAGCAATCAAGCCGTGAATACTTTATAACTCATTTTCGTCGATACCCAATATGTTTATATTGTTTGTATTCATAGCGTCGGATCGTGAGACGGTGGGTGCCGCGCCCGTCGAATATGTCGAAGATAAGATTGAGTTTTTGTGTTCTACCTCGCGGCGACCGTTCGACTCCCGCGTTTTATGTGTTCGCCGGGGGCTAGCCGGAGATTCGAAATTTCGCTGTCACCGGTTTTTTTCCAGATTGCCACTCCGGGTAATCTTCAAATCTAACTGGCCGTAAAGACAAAATAAGTTTTTGAAGGACAATATTATTTTATGCTGGGTATAAAGGTGTCAATGCACTGCTCTCGTCTAATATTGAAGTCTAGCATTATATGGAGTACAATTTCAGCAATTCGCATGCATTCACTTATGGAATTATAGTAACGTATTTCTCTCAACAACGTTAATATGTTGATCACTTGTTTTTGTTTATTAAATGGCTGATTCCGCGCTAGGAATAATTTCTGTATCGCAGGGGATTTGACTTTGAAAGAGCAAACGTAACAGAGACCACAGTCTTTTTAACTTAGGATTCTAATTCAGAACATTTTTAGCCCATTAGAATATAGTTCAAACTGGTATATTTATCTTATACTTTTACCTTTGGTATAAAAATTATTAAATTTGAAATTTATTCACCTAAAATAGTATGTAAGCACTTTCTCTCTCGAAAGACATGTTTCATGTTTTGATTTGATTTAATCTAGTTCAGAAAAATATCTATAAATGTCCATTATAGATATTATGACATGACAAGATTATCATAATATCAATATTATGTTATACTAGCTGTCCCGAAAGACGATGTTCAGAAAACACGAAAGAAAAATTATAAAAATCCAAATCTAAACCATTCTCGAATCCACTGGAATACACACAAAAAATTTCATCAAAATCGGTCCAGCCGTTTAGGAGGAGTTTAATTACAAACACACGCACAGAAGATTTATATATAGGTATAAAGATGTATATATGTACGATGAATGATAAATAAAAAAAATGTTAAGATGTACCTAATTGTAAAAGTAAGGATTTGTCATTAAATAAGTAAATTATTATTATAACAGCGAGTGGCTAGTCTAGGACACCGTTGGACTGTCAGAGGTCTTGAATTTGATCCCGAGTAAATAGTTAATTATCGCTTGTTTTAATGGCGAAGGAAAACATTGTAAGGAAACCTGCGTATCTAAGAGTTCTTCCCTTCTCACGCTGAGAAAATTCTCGTGCCCAACAGTTTACATTCAGTGCTGATGTTATTATTATTACTAGCGGTCGCAATTCGAAAGTTTAAATCAATTATGATCGAAATTCGACCATTATTGATTTAAATTTTAAGTTCGATCGTTATTAAGGTTTTATTATCTATAACTTTACCCTTGTAATCACATTTCATTTACATTTCGCCAAGGCTATACAGGTTAATTTACCTATATTTTTCAAACAATTGATTATTTACTTAACTATCCTCTTTTATTAACGATATTCTTAAACTTGCTACTTTGTTTTCTTTTTCTTTATTACATAATAAGGTATGTAACCATAGTTACGCAGAATTGTACGACGTCAGTCGAACAATGCCTAAATACAACGAACGCGATTCGACTGAGTGTGTCAAATGTCATGTGCGTGTAGTGTTTTTTCATTAATTTAAAGTATTTCTAATGCATATTTTATAAAATATTAGGATTCACCACTCCTTCTCCATATAAACTTTAACTGTGCCAAATTTCATACTCTTTCGTCGGCGCAATTTTCGTAAAAAGGGGTACAAAGTTTTTGCTTCACGTATTAATATATAGATAGTAGTCTGTCAAGTCTTAGAATACCAGACATAATTTTATCGTGTCTAGCCACCGGGGTGCCGTCACGATTTGAAAGGTTATTATTTATAATGTGTACCACTATAACCACTACGCAATATGTGTCAACACTACAATAGGACGACAAGAACACAGATGTATCCAGTATTGGGCAGTGTATCACATTTGACAGGTTCTCTTAGATCTGGGAAGTTGTTACAAGGACCGGGTATATTGGTTGTTATCTGCATGTGATGTATGGAGGTCCCTAAGGAAACGTACCTCTGGCGATTTATCTTGAGACGTCTGACCACAAACACTTCTGTTCAATGTCTTTGCAATAAACGATTGCTTTTGAATCACAGTACCTACGAAGTAATGACAAACCGACACGGCTTTACGATAAGCATAATTTGAAGTACTATTAGTGTTTCTATTCGGATTTATCTTATTTAGTCATGTCATGCCGTCATGTACGTATGTAAGCTAAGTTGGTAGGTACCCAAATTTCGCCAACTCCGTTGTAGGTCCCACGTCATACGGGGCCAAGCCTATTACCGGTTGCCAGGCACAGTTTTAAACTCCGTGCTGCTACTAATTTCTTGATAGATAAACTAAATAACACTTTGCCAAACCTGGTAATCGTAACCAGGTTTGCTTTGGTGGCGTATCAGTAATAAATGCGACTACTGGACTCAGGTTCGATTTTCCCTGCCTATCCTAGGATATCGGCATAAGATTATGTATGTATATTGATGATATACACGGTCATATATATGGAGGTGTAGGCATAAACCACTTATCTCAGCAATATGCCATAAAAAGTTTAATAGTTAATTTATTCGTTGGGTATTATAATCATAAACGACGAGAAACTTTAACTTTTTAGTATATTTAAAGTGTATAAGTATGGAGAAAGACTGCAGGCAGCTGAAAACTATAATTACAAATAAAGTCATATTTAATTAATTAAGAACAAATGCCAACAACGAGGAAACAGCTATGTCAACAACGCGCTGCCCCAAGTAGTTTCACCCACATTTATGGTTACTGCCAAGATCCAGCTACTCGTCGCGTGATGTCATATAGCCTATGTTACTTCTGAATTAAGTAGCTTTCTAATTGTAAAAGACTTTAAATCGGCTCAATAGTTTCAGAGTTTATCAACAACAAACAAAATATTTTTTCTCCTCTTTGTTATATTTATTGTGGATCATTCAGTCTACTGCCCACGTTATCGTTATCTCTGACTTGTCAACGTGTGTCACTCGTCACTATGCAAAGCGTACTGTGGGGGTAAATGAAAGTTCTTGTTGTGGAGTCCAAATAAAATACTTCTTGATAGATATGGTTATATATTTACTGGTACCAGATATAAATACTATAAATACATATTGGACTACGAGCTAAGTGAGTGGTTGCGGGGAGACGACTGCCGCGCGGCGCTACTGTATACTTGCGCCTGACTACACAAAACTAATGCGTCAGCAGTGTCGCTACAATATTCCCCCCTTTAACAAAAAAAGAAATAGTCCAAAAATCCATTAAAACTCAAACATTTCTAAACCAAATATTTCAACTTTATATTTATTACAAACAGCACTATAATCGATTTCAAGCTAACACAGCGTATTTCTTCACACTAACATACTTGATACATGATACTGCAAACACGATATAAACTCAAGTTACTTCTTCCAGCGAATCTAAACAATGACATAATTTTAACATATTGCTATGATTCGGAGCGGGGTAAACATTTTAAAACAACACAATTATATATGAATCTGACCATAAAAACACCTGTTATATTACACGTTATTACATTACATTTCTCTAGATTAAAATACTGCACTATATAATTTATCAAAACACATAAAACAACAAGACTTTACGTAATTAGCACTCCGTATGAGGCTTATCGTAGAAGCTTTTCGTACGAAGATGCATTGCCATAATCACATACTGCCAGCGACTTACACCAATACACAACGTTTAAGCTATGGTCCATGTGAAGACTGGCAGGTTGCGCCATCCAACACCGGCGCGGTATCTTGCCTCGCCCCAGGTGCGATGCGCGAGTGCGACGCGTGCACTGTACCGTCGAGTGCCACCGCCGTGTCCCGTGCCATCTATCACCGCACGTCGAGTATGCTGCAGTCCTCTTCTTGGTGCGGAATATGACCTCGCACCCAAGTTTGGATCGCCTTACGCCTCGTCACGGAAATCCCATGTCGCTCCTCCTCACTCTGCGGTAGTCTGCTTTGGTCGCTTCTTCAATTCAGCTTAACAATGCAGCCATGATGAGTGTGTTCGGTATCTCAGGTGGTCGCTCCAGTCGGCAGATGTTCCATTTGTCATTGTTACTGGTTCAAGCAAGTCGTCGTAGCCCAAGCCTTGTTGGTCTTCGCAAACAGGGCGAGTCGTCTCCCAATATGATGCATCTTCGCCAAACCTCCATGCGCGTGTTCGGCTGCCACGTGTAACATATGCGGATCCCACATGACTGTGGGATCCGCATGATTTGCTGACGCAAATCATGCGCGCGTGCTTCACTGCCATGTTTTCTCCGAAGGCTGCGTCTTCATCACGTCGGTGGTCACCAATGTGGGGGTAAATGAAAATTCTTGTTGTGGAGTCCAAATAAAATACTTCTTGATAGATATGGTTATATATTTACTGGTACCAGATATAAATACTATAAATACATATTGGACTACGAGCTAAGTGAGTGGTTGCGGGGAGACGACTGCCGCGCGGCGCTACTGTATACTTGCGCCTGACTACACAAAACTAATGCGTCAGCAGTGTCGCTACACGTACCTAATTATCTATTCAATAATAACACGTAATATAATGTCATCAATTCATAATTGGTCAACTGCAAAGCATTTTGCGGTTACCTTCCATACACAGATTCCAGTTTTAAATATTTTCCTCTTTATAATTACTTTGCTACATAAAAAGATATTGCGCTACATTATGTTTGAATGATTATATCTGAGCCATGGACATAGATAAGACACTATTGACCATGGTAGTGCATCGCGTCATCACGGTAAAAGTCACAGTCATACAGGTTACGTCCAAGTCAAAAATAATTTATTCATTTAGATCAGACAGTAACAATTATGAACGGCACTTATGAACTTACGTCATTAGTGTGTTTACTAAACATCGGACTTAAATAACTTTGACGTTCATACGTATTATTTTGAGACCTAAATGAATAAATTATTTAAAGACCAATGTCTATTAGTTAGGAAGGTTACTAAATAACTATAAACGGAACAAAAATCTTATAATTGTAGATACAGCCAGTACTATAATCAGCTTAATATTTCAAAATATATTTCTTTATATTTATTCACACTTATGGCGCACTTTAATGTCGGAGGCCAAGATCCACTTTGGATCGCTGAGCCAACGAAGTAAGTAAGTAAGTATATTTATTCAAATTCCTTGACTTGTTTTTTTAAATTTCACTTGAAACATGAACTTTTAATAACACCACAGTAACAGAGGTTTCAGCAAAAATAAATAATTGTAATGTGAATTTAAATTTCCTAATCCTAGTGAAAACTTCTTTAGCGGCGTTGTGCACGTTTTTTGTGATGGGTAAAAAATGTAAAACTCGCGTCAGGACACGTGACCTGATCGAAAATTCGTAAGACGGAGGGAGAATTGTCAAACTCGCGTCAGGACACGTGACCTGATCGTAAATTCGTAAGACGGAGGGAGAATTGTCATGTTTGTGTACGATAGTGCAATAAATGAATATTGTATTTTACCACATAAATGATAGCACTTTTATACTGATAATTAAAGCAATTCGTGCAAAATTATTCCCTAACCATTCCAAAATATCAAATATGCGCAACGTTAATATTCAAGTTTTCACTTCTGCCGGCACTCCCGGAGTGCAACCCGTTGACTTTTTTGTTGTGATTATATCAACTATATTTTAACCATCTGCTATAAAAAATTAGCACTCGTTTTCTTTTGAAAGATAGTGCTTCTATCTTTCAAAGATCGAAATCAATAAAGTGTGTATCGACTTATGTTGCTTGTACATAAACGTGAATTACAGATTTTCGTTGTCTAACATTGTGATCTCTAACATAAACAGAATCATATCCACGACAACATCAATAATAGTATTATAATATTAACTACCTGTGCCCGCGGTTTCACCCGCGTTTATGGTTACTGCGCCGCCCCCGTGGGTCGTGATGTTATATAGCCTATAGCCTTCCTCGATAAATAGGCTATCCAACACTAAAAGATTTTTTTAATTCGGACCAGTAGTTCCTTAGATTAGCGCATTCTACCAAACTAACAAACAAACTCTTCAGCTTTAAATATTAGTATAGATTTAATGATACTATTATAAACATGTTTACGCCGTTGACCTCTCGTGTCGTATCGCCGTCGTGCGTCGCATGATCCTTGCATAAAGTGTACTATCAGCGATAACAGTGTTTGTCATTCATATTTACCTAGAACAGAACAGAATAGAATAGAATAGAATAGAATATACTTTATTTGTAAACATAGGTAAATATGACAATGTGAGAGATGTTACAGAGCTTTCTTAGTAGCACTATGTTTTGCCTGGCGGCGTACAAATGTAGTTTATGTAGATAATTATACAACAATTGTGACACTTTTGCACTTTTATTAATTTAAGTTCAACATTTTCACTACGAAAATTGTCAATAAAAAACTGATATATATATTTTTTATTTTTTCAACGTGGTGCTATTCTGAAGCCTTTCGAGAATAGCTCCAAGAACCTAGTGCCAGATAATTACGCAGGCAATACTTACTATGTGTTATATGATGTTATTAGTAAACATGACGATTGTGGTGATAGTTGAGTTTATAGTTTGCTAGTTTCTGTTTGCGATTTTGCCAGCTATAATCCTATGGAACAGGAACATCTATGTTTATGCCCAAGTTGCATGAAAATCTGTTCATAGGTTTTAGGTTTTAGTTACAAGCATCCGAATATCTGAACAATCTTTCAAATTAACACAACAATTGAATAGTTTCTAAAAAATTTAGGTAGGCAACCCAGGATGCTTACCTATTAAAGTCCTACTCACACTCGACCACACAAAGTAAGTGCTACCGTCCGTTTACGTAAATAGTGCGTGTTGTGACACCTTATAAAGTTGTGCATTCATTGCTTAATACCTAACGTTAAGTATTTACATATTTTTGCTTATTAAATACACTATTAATATATTAATAAGAATTAATGTAACTCCTACTATATGTGCAAATGAATAAATAAATATACAAAGTTTACTAACTTTTTTATAAAAAATATTGGCAAGACGCTAATAAAATATATATTAAAACGCTATAAAAACTAGAAGAAAAATAATACATACATAGATTCACGCCTGTTTCCCAGAGGGGTAGGCAGAGACTACGGATTTCCATTTGCTACGATCCTGACACACTTCTCTGGCTTCATTCACTTTCATCACATTCCTCATACACGCCCGTCGGTTCAAGGAGCTTTTAACCTGGCCTTTGTCCAGAACGCCTCCGATCTTATCGAGGAACGTTCGCCTAGGTTTTCCTCTTGCGACTATTAAAAATAAATTTTCAAGTAATAATAATATGAAATTCTGCAACCTAAATATGAGATTTCATTTCTCTTAAATGTTTCTCAAAAATTAGACAGAACTATTCCTTTCATTTTCCGTGGCTTATCCTTTAAGTAAACTGCATCTGGTATATTGGTACCGGCTATCTGCAGGGCTCGTAAGAGGCTCGCCTATCGGACGGTTTACGTCCAGTGGCTCACCTCCCGACGCGAATAAAACTTATCGTGTGCCTTACCTACCTAGATGATACAACACCAACTTACACACCGAAATAAAAACCCCTTTCTTAAGTTGTAGTAAGAGCGATTTTCCCGTAGCTGAGATGTTAGGTTAAGTTTGTCTAGTGGAAAATGAGAGGACAGCTAAGATGATCTAAATAGGCGGATTCGGTTTTATGACGGCTGATTGTGTGAAATTTCTTTTAGTTTGTAGAATGACGCGCCTCAGGACATTATGACACCTAAGGGACGCCTTTTATAGTGCAGCCGTACCTTTTGCGGGGATAGATCGGTTGTCCAAGATTAGATATTGCATGATTTTTTCAAGTGATGTTCCTTACACATCTATTGTTAGTATAATAGTGAATTAGATTTTCTATGGCAATTGCTTGTGTAAATTATATGTTTTACATATTATAGTCTCAGCAGTGTGGTGGGGATAGTGTAGAGACAGGAATTCAATTCCTAGGAATGGGAAATGTATTGATCTTTATTTCGGCAATCAGTCAATTACTCTCACTTCATTACGATTTGACGAAAGTCCTACAGAAGTGTGAGTAAATTTTATCTGGGGCAGTGTTTGAATAAAGCAAAGCTGATTATTTTTTCTAAAGTATAGAAGCAAGATGGATTTTTTTTTATATTTTTCACTTTAGGAGGCTAACAACTACGTGTATCTGCCTAATGTAAATAGCTAAAAATGACCCAGTAATGATTAATACTACAACAGAAGGACGGACGGACAAAGCAGTTGTATAAGAGTTTTTTCGAACTCTAAAAAGCATAATGTTCGGCATTTCTTTACTACTCATTCCTTTCGCTTTTCTAATGAAAATAAAATGTGCCTTTTATAATATGTGATATATAATATAATTATGACAAAAAGGAAAAGTAATTCCCATATCATAATCATCATATCAAAAATAATATCTTAAATCAGAACGTTTATTCATACATACATATTGCTCCTTATCGTCAAAAGAAGCAATGAATCCCTACCCCCCAAGTGTAACTAAACCCCCACAGCCATAAAGAATCAATTTCTCACTAATGTTTCCCTTCGCAATTATCCCAATACCCTGTACTTCCCTTGACCACGTGCGTATCTATGAGATATGGCGGGCTGCACACCTGCGACAAGCCGCACCGCTCCGTTCCGCACCGCTCCGCTCCACACCGCTGCGGACGCATTTATCTTGCGCCTGCAAGAACACGCGGTGCGATGCCCACTCATATATCTAACGTGACTAAATGACTTCGGTAAGTGGATTTTCATTTAGATAAGTAATGTGTATTCATTTGACAATTTTAGTTATAAATGGTGTGTTTTGATGACTTTTTGGTTTCTTATCTTTACTAATAGACTAATATATCTTGAATGTTATGAATTCTCATAGCATTTTAGAGTTTATTAAAAAAGGCAATAAAATATCTGCTCAATGTGTGGTAATCTCAACTCTGTTACTGATGAGAGATTCCACAACTTAGGCATAGAATAACACAGCAGTCCCAGCATAGGAAGGATCTAACAAACTTGCCTATATCGTTACAATAATTTAAAGTAAAAATCCAACAAATGTATTAACATTAAACGCCAACACTCGAAATCTGAAGATAAACATTTTAATTTTCAGCTCGCAATAACTCATACACCGTAGAAAATACACCGTACATTTTCCGTGTGTAAACACCGAAAAATTCCATTAATAAATAAGAGCAATAAATTCGCAACACGTGTCCTTGTCCGACACGCACCGCGACATCCCATCGCGACAACTTTGTCGCACAACTTCAAATGTCGCCCTCTGTCGTCCGCGATAATTGTTGTTCATAATTTGTTGGTACCTCGCGCCGCACGCAAGGTGATATTTTAACCTACCCACATTTAAATGCAAATGTGTAAACTTCCGACTTTTGACGGCTACCTACGCACATAATTTTCGTTTGTCCAAGTTATAAATTACTCGCCCTCGTGGCCCCATGTGATTTGAATATGATTACATCTAAATTTGGAGTGTCTTCCTGTTATGAAAATTCTAATTGAAACCTACTTTTAGAAAGTTTGTTTTAATGTTAGGTGAATTTATATATAAAATAGGGAATTTATTATTGCTGAGAATTTACCGTTTCGTAAACAGCACTACGAATATTAAGCTTAAATAATCTCTTTTCATCGCGAAGTTCCATACAAAGTTGGAAACTTGTGTACTCGTTTCCAAACTAGGCCATACACATGTAGTTAGTTGTTTAGCTCATTCAGTATTGGAGGTAGGGTCCTTAATAGCCATTGAAACTGAACAGAAACGTGAGTGGACAAATTGGTCGAGCCCGGGTCACGATAAGGGCTGGCCAAGGAAAGGGAAACGTCCATAAACAACAGGCGACTCGGTCCCAATTAATAAAGCAGCCAACACTGAAGTAGTGCAATTAATTCTGTGCCTTCGGAGATTTTAATAGTTCACATAAATCAGACCGAGTGGCCGGTGGGTTAATCGTCGTTTAATATGCGACCGTCCTATCGTCCTGTCTCATAACAAATGTATTGCACACTATCAACCGATAGAGCACGATACGTGACGAACTTTACGTGTTGTTTCTTTTTGCGACGTTATTTTTTGTTCAGGCCGCACGTTGGGCGCCAATACGAAATTCTCTCGCCCTAACAAAGACGCCTTGTTCTTTTGTATAATTAGAGTCAGCCTGAATAATCTATCTGTAAAGTTTCATATTATTCTCTCGATTCTTGCAGCTGTCCCGTAGTTTACAGCAACAACAAACCATTTATATAGGTAAAGCTCTCTAAAATCACCTATCTACATATTTTAGAGCATGGCGGAGAGTTCGGAAATTCAATTCGAGCCAGACTTCACTTCTCGTTAAGTGGTTATATCCCCTTTAACAGTGGACAGAGGACAGCTAGTGGACACTAAACACAAGGTGCACGGGTGTGCGAGGGTGTCTAAGGGGCGCGGGGCGGAGGAGAGGGCGGTAGATACGACGACACCTCTGGATATTGAATTTGCGGCGGCGAGCGACTCTCAATTGTTATCTGCCGCTGCAAGGTCGCCCCCAATAGCCCCTGCCAGGTACTACAGCCCTTTCTTTTAGTCTAGGGCTGTCACTGAAAGCCCTCATATAATAATAATATCAGCCCTATTTATGAATCACTTATAAGACGAATTACGATATAGTCAAA
Organism: Catocala sponsa; assembly: GCA_963564715.1. Classification (NCBI taxonomy): domain Eukaryota; kingdom Metazoa; phylum Arthropoda; class Insecta; order Lepidoptera; family Erebidae; genus Catocala; species Catocala sponsa. The sequence goes on from OY751334.1 coordinate 8,097,993, forward strand.
CACGATAGCTATTACGTGTTAGAAAACTTTACACATCTTCAAGAATGCTTTCTTCTTTTTCTTCTATTCCGAAAAGACATGCTGGTGGTAAAAAATATTTTTTTTAAATGTTTAAATGTTATTTTGTTTAAATGTTATATAACTTCGATAAGTCATCCTTCCAGGTCCGTCCAACGATCTCCTTACCAGAATATCGTTGTTCATAGGCTTAATTACGTCACTAAATAATTTGATGATATGATTGCTAAAAATATAACCCTTAAGTTGTTCATAAACCAGTTCATCCAAAATGAACACGACTCATACAGGGAAATACATTACAAGTCAAGTAAGGTAAACAATATCTAGACAATAAATACACACGAATGAATAATACAAGTATGTATCATAAATCAATCTTCGACGGCTACATTCGATACTTACACAACTTCGCTGTGAATAGGCATGTAATCATTTATTTCTCATACATATCAAACAATGAAAATGTCTGCCCCAGATTGAGTACAATAGAGTTGGAGAGGAACTGAAATAATTTAAATAAAAATGTTCTCGTGTGATTAACTTTTATATAGATATTGTAATGAGAGAAGGGTATTAATGGTCGCTGTTATTGACGTGATATAAGGAATATTATTTAGTCATGACGCTTATACACCTACGGATGAAAAGATATTGTTGTGGCAAAGTACGTCTGTTTTCTTATTGCTTCAATAAATCTACACATTAATGCGTAAAGAATATAAAGCCTTTTTAAGCATATTGGGCGCATGCAGAGTAGAGTGAGAGTTGGACTTTATATGGAGAGAGCGCAAACCATATAGAATTTCGACCACCGTGCGACCACTAATAAATAGACTCATATTTACCGACAAAGTTGGCTTTCCACTTGCTAGAATCGCAACATGATCTCTTTTGCTTCAGACACTGTCAATGCATTCTATATGCATACCCATAACTCTAGGATACTCTTAGCCTTGAAAGTTAGCGACGGTTAAAGATTGTATATTTATCTTATTATTATTAAGTAGATAAGACGTTGTAATAGTCGGATCTCCTTAACATGGACCGTAAGTAAAACATTAAAATATAAAGAGTGTGGCAGCCCTATCTCTTCGGCGGCTCGCAACAGCGGTCATTGGTCAATTTATTTCTTGCGCCTGCCGGGGACCGCAGTTATCATGATTGAATTAAGTAACTCGCTCCGAATTGCACCCGCACCTCCCGGTCCGAACCCGCCGTGATTTAGGGACAAGCCCATTGTGCCCAACACACCTCCCACGGAAATTGCCGGCAAAAAGGGAATTTGGAATTTTAATCGTGGGAAATGTACGGCTGCGGAACCGAACCGAACTGACTCGAGCAGTTTATTTAAGGTTAATTTCGACGAGTTGATTTGAGCGGTCAGCTTTAGTTTACGACCGATCGGGGTCAACCTTTCCGTTAGCAGCAGTTTGATTTGAAAACACTGATTCCGGTTTGATTTGTTTGAACTTCCTGTTATGATATCGTGCGAAACTTTATCTTTTAGCTTGTATTATTAGTTTGAATGGTTCATTGATTATAACATCTAAGACATATTTATTTTATGTTAAAATTATCAGATTTATTCCTTTTAGGTCAATTTTATAACTATCAGTAAGCCTTTGCCATACAAAAATATACTATCAAATTTTCAGTAATGATAAAGCTCAGGATGAAAGCGTGCTCTAGATATTATTGACAAGCTTTAGAAGACCAAGCTCAGAGTCTATGTACATTATAAACACCCTGGTTTACAGTTCTCTAACTACAGCCGGATATACCGTAATGGCCTAAAATCGAGATGAATAGGTTGCGAGTAAAATAAAAAAGTAAATTATAGTGATTATAAGGGTGGTAATTTTGAATATACCTCAAACATAGTAGTTTTTAGACTACGAGGCAAAATACATTTACGTAAATCTTAATATTATTTCTGGCAAGATATTTAAAAATATTTCGATCACAATAACAACATTATTACAAGGACATTGTTTTAAATTAAATTCTACAACACTATGTCAACATTACGTCGAATATCAAAATAAAAGTGTAAACCGCTATACATAAATTATTAACTTAATGAACTCAAAGAATATCTCCTAAAACCCCATTTTCCGGACACTTAGAGGTAAATCGTAGCAGTGTATTTCCCGATCACGTAGCAAGTACCGTAGCGGCTCACCGTCGTAACTCGTGGCGCGTAGCTAAGCACCGTAACAACTTCGTAGCAGTCACGTGCTACGGAGGCTGTTAATTGAATCGCACCGGCCGATGAGAGGTGGCTTAACTTAGTAATGCTTTAGTTACAAACTTTTCACTTAAATAACTTTGATGCAAGTTGCTGGACCCACGGTAATTTTATTATAAAACTACCCTCAATGTACTATGATGCATAGTTACAAGATGTTAATTTGACATCACTTAACTATATTAATTTTAATACATATATTGGTATAATCACTTCTTAACATCCTTGAGAAAGTTCCACGTTTATTTCGATAAGTTACTCTAAGACTGTTAGCATTTTATAAAGGTTGTTAATAAACAGCAATATGAAGTTTCGGCAAGCGTTATACTGTCAGTATAGGAACAGCTATCGCTAGTAACCCTGCAATACTCTATTTGAAGGACCGGTATCACATGGGTAGTGTTGCAATGGCATACGCTATATTGGAAATAAACATCAGACAAATGGCCTGCTTGCTTCCCAACAAAAACGCCAAAAATAATAGACAATTACTTCATGAACAAAATTTTTACGAACATACATTAATACAGTTGGTTTTCACGAAGCATGTTGGGCTATATGACAATAAATTATATATTTTAGATGACACAATACATAGTGAAGCGGCTGAACTTAATTATGGCAATACAAGCTACACTTAAGTATCTGTTTAGTAAGCTCCCAAAGCCATATACTTTGACGTGCAATAATATTATAATTTATTGACCACGTAAAACTGTAACGAAATGCCTGATACAGTAACAGTAAACACACATACGTGTGAATGTGTGCGAATAAGTAATAGTGTGTATGTGTTATTTTGAATATGAGAGAATGTGCGTGAGATTGTATGCCTGTGTGTGTGCGATTTTGAACATGATACCTCCTGTATGTGAGATTGTGCTCGTGTGTATGTGTGTGTGTGTGTCTTTGTGTGTACGGGTGTGTGAATGCCTATAGATCGAAGGTTGTTAATACAAGTAGTTGTTAAGATTCAAGAGCACAAGCCATATTTACAGCTTACACTAAGCACCTATAAATAAGAACACGATTTATGGTTGTATTACACTGTGCTTTGGTAAATCACTAGTAACAGCCAAATATGGCCGCTAGAAGCAAGGCAGTAATATAGTAATATCGAATCTTAATAAAGTCGCAAGTTAATAATGTAAGAAAAATATCCATAAATAATAAATATACCATAAATAATGAACTTTTAATATCTACGTAAGGATTGAAGTCAGAATATAACTGATTATATTTTAATTATATTATGATAGGAATAATATTTGAATAGCTGTCACGTTTTTCTAATAAAATTTCTGTTCACGCTTGCGCAAATGTCAATATTGTAGTCAGTCAGTTCAGCCCAATCATAAGTTGATTGAAGTTTATACAGCTAGGTATCTGAAAGCCTACATGGCAGACAGCACTAGACTTATCCTCTATTACGAAGAACTTAAACAAAACTCACGAAAGGGACTACAATACTACCAATTCTTTCAGTGTTACACAATTGCAGTTTCATAAGTAGTATTTCTTACATAAAAAAACTAATGATTACGTGCAATTACATAATATCTTTGATCCGATTTGGCTTCCAGTTTCGTATAGCAGCTATTGTTGTCTCTCATGTGAAAGTGTCTAACAGAGATAAACAGAATTTAAAATTTTATCAAACGGATGTCAGATATCAGCTATTTAAATTAAAATCTAATGAATTATTTAAAAGGAGATTTAATAAATAATATCTAATATAATACGAATAAAAATCGCGTAAAATGTTGTTTTTAGATTTATTTGATTGGCTCTTTGCGCCCAACTGTCGTATTTTTAATTATCGTCAAGTTTATTATGATGAGAAAGATATGACTAAGTCGGACACAAAGGTAAAGCCAGAACCTTTAAACTTAAAACAAACAATTTTACGATTTGAACGCACTTGGCTTTGCTAAGTTATCATTTAAATCAAGAATTATCCACGACCAAATAAACAATATATACATACGTGAAACATGAAGCAGGATACGAGTCATCGCTTAACCAACTAGTTATCAACTTATTAGTTAATTAATTAACAAGGACTCGTAAACAAAACCAACATAATGTAGCCCGAATGCCTCTAATAATATCAGCCCTGTTGTTTCTAATAATATAAGCTGTCCCACTGCTGGGCACGGGCCTCTTCTCAGTGCGAGAAGAGTTTTAGGCCATAGCCACCACGCTGGCCCAGTGCGGGTTGGCAGACTTCACATATCTTTCAGAACATTATGAAGAACTCTCAGACATGCAGGTTTCCTCACGATGTTTTCCTTCACCGTTAAAGCAATCGATAATTAACTATTTAATACGCACATAACTTCGAAAAGTCAGAGATGCGCCCCTTAGGATCGAATTCGACACCTCTGCGTGGCAGACCAACGGTTTTCCACTAGGCTATCGCCTCAGTGCTCAAAAACCTTATGTCTGAATAGTTTCTTGAGAAACAATCAAAATCAAGACTATTTCATGCTGTTATTAGGTTATACATATGTATATATCTTTACTTTCACAAATTGCTACTTAACTAACATCTTTTACAGTTAGGCACTGGAGTGGAATCACACTTAAACGGAACAACTAAAATTTGAAATTAGTTGGTGAGTTACTTCTCAAAAAATGCTGTTCTGCCGATGACGGTGATCATTCTCGTACATGCTACTGTCAAAATTGCAGATCCATGTACCAGGCGAGCATAAAAGTGAAGGATCTAATCGGCCCACGTCAATGGCAGCGTTACATCAAATTATTCCATTCCATTTTAGACGAAATGTATACAGAGCAAACATGAAAAGAGAACAAAATTAAGCATTAGGGCGGGACGTGAGCCATGAGCGGCAGCGACGAGTGAAGTGTTTCTTCACTATCAATAATAATATAATAAGAATAACAATTCTACCTATCTTAAGAGACTATAGCAGAACCACATTGTGGCACACCCAGTATGATCCACCTTACTGGGTGTGCCACAATCCATTATAGGCTTACATTTTCACACTGCGAAAATCCCGTACAGCAAACCAACTGCGGAACAGGGCTCATATTATTATTTCAAAAATGAACCGAAGTAAATGTAAACTTTGGTTCATTTTATTCAAAAAAGTCCTTTTTTACATAGGTTTGTATACTATCGGCACAGAATAATTAAACAAGTCCAATGCAATTACACTGATTTATTACGTAGTTTATCAAATCGGCAAAAGCCTGATGATCACGGACTAACAATCAAGAGTACATGGTACTGAGAAGGAACTCCTAACAAATTGATTCAGTTAAACTGGAAGGGCTAAGAAGCATAATAATTGTTTCCTTCGAATTATCCGTAAAGTATGAATCTTTTAACAATAGCACAAGAGAATCTCTGTCTCTTATGCGTGCAACACACATCGTGATCGGGCGGCGCGGCGGCAATACCGCGAAGGCTCGTCGGTGAGGGGCGGCGTGCGGGGGGCGCGACATCAATAATCCTCCTTGTTATTCTTATGCAAATGCCCACGGTACGATAATAAGTAGAACGCGAATCACCAGACGTTATACAGATTGGAAGAATTCGCTGACAGCCGGCCCCGAACACACTACGCGAGTTTTTATCGCGCATCCGAATATTCTTTTATTAAAAGATTTTTGTGAAGTCGATTACTTTTATTTTAGAGTTCCTTGCTTTAAAATTCATATACCTTAAAAACAATTATGTTTTCCTTTTAAAGTCAATGAAATATAAGAAACTATGAATTATACGAAATATAGACTCGCCACACGGGTTGCCACATATATTTAATATTTAAATCCTATGATAATATACGGTACCTGACCATGTTCCTAAAATATCTAAATTAAAACTCAAACAGAAAACAAATTAAGTCATTTTCGTACGTAATAAATATCTCAAAAAAAAGGGAAAATCAGCATGTGAAAACTACGGAGCACATTCTCTGAACAGATCAAAGAGGTTCTGGTGAAAGACCTAATTAAGTGTACCCTAAATATTCTTATCTTGCATTATGCCTGGGCAAAGGGTAAACAAAACAAGAAAAATATACCTCTGCCTATACATCGTTAAAATAGACTTAATTCTCTGTATCGACCAATAAATGAGAATTTCGGAGACTCACATACCTGCCTTCCATATTTGTTTTCTTATATCCTATCTATATCTATACTTCTATACTAATATGTATTATAAAGCTGAAGAGTTTATTTGTTTGTTTGTTTACTTGAACGCGCTAATCTCAGGAACTACTGGTCCGATTTGAAAAATTCTTTCAGTGTTAGATAGCCTATTTATCGAGGAAGGCTATATATCATCACGCTAAGATCAATAGGAGCGGAGCACCAATGAAGAATGTTTCAAAATCGGAGAGTATTTTTCTTTTTGAGAGCTTCCGCTGCGTGCGCTGCGTAAACAGTTAAAGTTTCGCAAAAATCATGTAAGACAGAATTGTTCCCCTTTAAAAGTTCTAAAAAAAAGTCTGCGACAGCATATGTCTATCTTTTAAGGTTGGCTCACTATAACCATTTTTATGCTAACCAAATTTGTTCTAAAATAATGCATTATTTGCGAAGGTATTTTTATAAACATGATATTAATCCTTATCCAAATAAATACGTTATTCATCACAAGTATTTAATTTAAAACAAAATTGCCCTTTACATCATTCGATTACAATGAATATCTTAGGAGATATCGCAGTTTTAAAATAACATCGCAGCAAAATAATTACCCATTACAGACATAGTACAAACGATGTTTCTCCTGGTTTATTCTGCGTGATTACTACTGGTTCGATTTGAAAAATTATTTTAGTGTTGGATAGCATATTTATCGAGGAAGGCTATAGGCTATATAACATCACGCTACGACCCACGGGGGTGGCGCAGTAACGATAAACGCGGGTGAAACCGCGGGAACATCTAGTTTTTAATAAATTTTCCCTGTAAAGTAACTTTGATATCAAGCAATCATAACCGGTAGCTGCTTATTTATAAGACGGGCCATACGACATCGCATACAATAATGTCTCTCAGCCTGTGTCCCTTAGAATCTCATTCGAATTTTTTTTAAAACAATTGGTTGTCTGTAAAGTCGGTTTACGGACGATAATTTAACGTGACAACGTCATAACAAAATTTCTTTCCCGTAACGTTATAATGAGCGTAACGGGACAATGAGCGTAACGGGCCAATGAGCGTAACGGGACAATGAGCGTAACGGGACAATGAGCGTAACGGGACAATGAGCGTAACGGGACAATGAGTCATCCTTTTTCGTGCGTGCAGCCGGCGTTCATCGATTTATTAGACGTTGTCACGTCAAAAGTCAAATCCTGCATGGAATATTTCCTGTACTCCACAGTTACAAGGATTCATACGACGAACACAAACACCCAAACTAGGAGCAACTTTTTTCGATTTGATGACAGATTTCGAATTTTTCGAATAACACAAATAATTATCCGTGTGGGCACAGAACACAAAACACTTGGCTTATTGTTTGAGACCACTTAACAGACTACGCTACATACTTACAGTATACTTACTGTTTTAAAACAATACCAACTAATTAAGCGTATATTTTTTGATAAATAATTATATTTATCAATTTTGATGAATAATTGTATGTAGGTATGAATTCTGATAAATAATCATATCTATCAATTTTGATAAATAAATAATTTATATTAGGCAATTTTTACTTGAGTTTAGAAAAAGGTCCCCGTGTTCACCCGTGGGTGCGTGCGTGCGTACATCGTGCAGCCCGTAGGTAACGTACAGCTACTTACTCGTTTAATCAGCGACGTCACGCACTAGCGTAACGTGCGCATATATCTTATTCGATACATTCGAAACCTATCGACCGAACGACGCATTTGTAACCTATGGACCGAATGTTAATACCTCGTGCTGCGATTGGCTGCTAATAAGCCGTCAATAAGCAATGAGTATACGCATTCTTGAATTATGTGAAGGTTCTCGATTGCAAGAAAAACATTTCGAGTTGTTTACTATTGGGGCGCATGCCGTCAATATTGATGCCTTAACAGAAATTACCATGATCACTAATAACAACAGTATTTTCTAAAGATTTAATAGAAGGTAATCAAGCACACGGCTTGCTTGATAGTAATCGTTTACTATAGTCTTAAACATATGTACAGTTACACATATACGTACATTGTTTGTGTGTATACATAAACAACATTACGAGATAACTATAGTATTCAAGACCGTTAAAAAAGAAATCAATCAATCTTGCAATAACGATTTTATCGATTTTCTGCATTTAATTCGAATTGGAAATCAACGTTCCAGTACGAACCAACATGTCTGTGAAGGACTCTGAGAACATTGGCTTTCCCAAGGTGTTCTCGTTAATATCAACACCACAAAACGGAACGAACATAATAATATTAATAACAAACACAATCCTCGATAGCGCAACGGTCGAGTAAGTGACTGCTGTACATGATGTCTTAGGTTCGGCTCCCGTGTCAGGCAAAGAGTAATTGAGGTTTTCTGTCAAGAAATTCTTAGTAACAGAAAAGAATGTATAACTGTACTCGGTAAACGGTAATAGGCAATATTACGTGGGACCTAGAACTTAGCTGCTAATTGCCTAAGTGAGGATCTAACACACAACTGCCTACCCTATCCCGATATAAACTTGAAACTATCTCGTGGCGGCCCCGATGATGTAATGGTTAGTGTACCTGACTGCCACGCCTGAGGTCGTGGATTCGATTCCCGCGCAAGACAAACATTTGTGTGCATGAATATAGATGTTTGTCTTGGTCTGGGTTGTTCTATGTATAATATGTATGTATTTACAAAAAAAAACAGTATAGTACCCATAGTACAAGCTCTGCTTAGTTTGGGCTAGATGGTATTGTGTGTATGTGACAGTATATAAAAAGAAAACTATTTATATATTAACAAACCAATAACATTTTTCCTGTTTATAGAATTAGAGATAATTTTAATAAATCTACCTATACTATAATAACGAAATAGCAACTCCTATTCATTTAAGGGAATCCCCGGATCGCTGCAATATTATTTACTTTAGCTTAGTACCTTTAGTTACATACACCAGACTATGCCTACTAATTAGGATTTCCCAATTAATGCTTCAATAATATTTCTTTACCTCGTTTGTCTCGAGTGATAACTTTAACTGTTCGAGTGGTCCTAAATTCGAAGTCCAAATCCAGTACTTACTTACTTACTTACTTACTTACAGTATTATTTAGATTTACCTGTAAAGTAATTTTGAGTAGCAGCACGTGATCGAAATTGACTCGGTAGAAATCATAGTAACAGATTTCGCTTTCTGCTATAAAGTTCATAAATGGTAAAATGTGAGTGTAATCCATCGCTGTCTAGCCTTTCGTTTATATAAATGTTATATTTGATCAAAATTTATAAATATCGCAATCAATTAACAAACATTCTTATAAAATTATAAATAGCTGCACTATACGCGTGGCATACTCACACACGCTCACGATGCTCATGCACACACACTCACGTACGTGCACACACAAGCTGCGCTTGCGCGTTATCGGCGCACGATACGCGCGGTCAGAGGCCAGGGGCGAACTGTAACCATGAGTTTGAGTTCATCCCTCACCTCACAGTAAATACTGGAATGTTTTAAACGCGTGGAACATTAAAAAAATATTGTAATGATAAATATTATGTTATTATAAGACAACGCTTTGGTTTTACGATGATTTGTTTTGATGGACACGTAAAGATCTCTAGGTTTATTTATATGCTTTCGATCGAAATAGACATTATCGAAAGTGCGTGCGAGGCTTTTATGAATAAATTATTACATTAAGTACTTAGACTAAACTAGATGTTTATTTATTAGATTAAACTACTTATCAGTCTTGAATGATTAAGTAGTATTATTTAAGTAGTAATATTATAAAACTATTTGTTTTATAGACACCTCCCGCACCTGGAATAAATCCTGTGTCGCGTGGCCTTTACAAATATTTAAATAGGCCATCCGTGCAGTCAATATTATTAAATTATTATGCGATCATTCTTATTATTTTATTATAATACAAAAACCTACGGTATGACCGTCTACAGAGTTACCACACCTGTATATCTTATATGCATCTCTAATAATTGATTAAAATTATGTTTGCATTTTGCTCTGGAAAATACACGTGAACAGGGTCCAACGTACAAAAAATTTTTAATCTAAAGTGAGATAGGATACAACGCGGTACAATTATCGCGGCACGTATAGAACTATTCCTGAATATGGAATTATTTTTATTGTTATAATAATTATAATAAAAAAGAATATATATATTATATATATATATATAATATCGTAATGTATTGTGTGTAACTAGGAATTATTTCTAGAAATAGCTTTTAGTGTTAAAACTGTTCATGATCAGTATACTATTGATTAAATTGTACAATATAATAGCCTTGTTGGTAAACTGCCTCACTACTGGGCACGGGCTATTTTATCAGTGTGGGATGGCATAAGTCTACCATGCTGGCCCAATGAAGATAAGCAGACTTTGCATCTCTTCGAGAATATTATGAAGAACTCTCAAACATACATGTCTCCTTACGATGTTTTTCTTCACCGTTAAAGTGAGTGATAATTAACTATTTAGTTTAAATATAACATCAATTTAACTAGAAAAGCAGTGCGTGGAAATCAATGAGTTGTGAAGCTCATCAACTTGCTTCTGGATAATATAGTGAGGCATTCAAAAAAGAGTCTCATAATATTATGCACTGGCGTGTATTATAAACAGGGCATTTTATTAAACTAGTATCGGACCAAGGATTCGCGATCTGTGTGTTTAACAAACAAATTTCTTATTATACTAACGTATAAGTAATAAAAGATCTTACAAGACCTATCAGACATCTTACAATACCAATAATAAGATAATCCAAAAACTATATGAAATTGTATTCCTATCTATGAATGGTCGAGGGACACGTACGCAAGTACACGAATGCTTTATATAATTATATGAATGAGTGCAACAGATAACACACACACACACACATACACACGCATATACACGAATACTGTTACACACCCGCGCATCTCTCACACACCCAAACTCACGATGGATGGACGTTGGACGTTATCACAAGTGACGGGAATTTTACCTTATTGAGTATGATAATTAATTGTAGCACATCTGTGATTGGTGGACAGCTGATAACGTTTATGTGGAATAGAATATAGGTAACTAGATAAAACTCGTTGCGTATTAATCTTGTTACAACGAATAATAGCTATAGATACATAATTAGTGAGTGAGTGTGTGTAATTACAATCTGAGATCATTCCAGAATATTCTGATAGACAAAAAGCGTTTTACAATCATAAAGAGACTTAAAAAAAAAGAAATTGTATACAAACAGCTGATAGATGTATATTATATATAACATACATATATTTATTCCTGTATATTGCCAAAATAGCAGAAGAGATGAGTAATATACAAAGATTTCGAAAGCTATGTGCCTTTTTCATACAGTCTCTCTTCTTCTCAGTTCTCTTCTCATACAGTCAACACTTTGCCTTCTTTATGTAAACTTACTAACCACTATACTTTGACGTTCAAGTGATTTTGACTTAAATGAATAAACGATTTGAACTTTGACTTAAAGTCTAAATACCCCGTAATAGGTGAGGAGTGTATTGCCGTTTATAGGTACATTTCCAAACAGAAAACCTAATATGTAACTCTTTCTCCAAACCTAAAATCGAACCGCGTCACGGTCAACCTAATTCGAAACCAAATCTTGGAATTAACAAGGCAGCCGTTATATAATATTATTAATAATATATTGTTATTATAAACACGGGAATAATGTTTTGTCCTAATTACTTCTATATAGTGAGAAGTTAATTCATAAATTGTCTAAAGTATTTCCGAGTAGGTACTAAATATACAACGGGTAAAACGCGTAATTAGTGACCGTGAATTTTCAGGTTTTACATGACGAATGTATCATCAATTAAGGCACTTACGTGTGCTTTCATCCGCGGGAATTCCAGAGGATTATATGTGTGTCAATCCAGGGTATAGTCTACCTGTGTGCCGAATCTTCTCCAAATCTGTTCAACAGTTTACGCGTAATGGAATAATAAACATACACTTATTTTATAAATGTAAAAGTTTGTGAATATTTTATTCACGTTTATAAAATAAGTAAGAATTGGAATTTGATAACTCTATACGTCATTCATGCAATCTCCAATACAATTAATTCTATCTTTGTATTTCTTTTGGTCACTGGCCAGTTACAAAACAAGAAACATAATGAAGACTAATAACTGTCAAAAAAAAGAATATGCCGGTATCGTTCTTCTGTGCATAATTATACCACAAATATTATAATACCTCCGTGTAAAGCACCTGTTTCAGTAAATTTGTCCAAAAATACAAAACATTAACGTAAATAGCTTTTTATACTACATAGTTGAATGTGTTGAATAAACCTGTCGACATGACGAGTTTATAAGACGATGTCACTGCGCAGCGCAGGGCTGGATTTAGATCGCAATCCGTTTCAACTGACACAACAATCATTACCGTTTGACAGCACCACTGTTGATATCTTATTAGTGTAGATACTTTTACTGTTCTTATAATATTTTTACACACATTAACTTTCTATCCAGCATTGTCGTTAAAGGCTAATTCTTACAAATAACTTTAGTGTCCAGTAAATAAGAGATTTTATCTATCAAAATAGAAATAATATATTTAATTATCCTTTAAATATACATATATGAAATACCTGATATATTATATTCCAACGTTTACAAACAAATATAATAATTATGATAATCTTAACAAAAAAAATTAAGATTAATCAGTGTGCCACGTCCGTAATAATCAATATTCTAATTGTAATTCGAATAGTATCTATATTCGAATTTAAATTCGAATTGTATATCAATTAGTAAGTACATGGATATTCATAGGCGCACGGAGAACCGCGAAGCGCTGCGTGGCGCAATGCAGGTTATAGCGCGGGGAAAGCTTGCGGTACTCAATAATACAAGCTGTTTAGGTGCCACCTGTTAATTAGAAAGATGGCCCGCAGTTTGCATGCTTCCTTTTTTAAATATCACTTAGTTGGCCAACGTACGTATTTGATAAAGTAAAATTTTAATGTACTTTTTAGCTACGGCAACTTTGTTACCAAGTGTACATTTACAGACACGAAACAACCAACAATCAAATTTATTAGATCCTTCGAATCACCGATCGTATAAAGTCGAACCATGATCGTATAAGCATGGCATGGCATAGAGGTATGGAGGTTAATGCTAATAATTAAACAAAGAAAGATAACATATTTTTATCTGTTAGTAGGCACAACTTTGTTAAAGAAAAATCGCAACTTATTAAGAGTTGCACAATATTGTAATGTAATGTCAACAGGTACTGACCGTTTTATTAATACCTAAAGATAAAAGGAGACTGTTTCTTTTTCAACATTAAACTCGCTTCGCGCTGTTCACGAGGTAAATATGGCGGACGATACAATAATTCGCACGGCGCGTCACTTGTCACATCAATAACGAGCTTGTTGCACAACACACGCTACATTGCGCGTAATCTATGCGCTTCACCTACACAGCACCACTTTAAAGCGCACATGCAATTATATTAATTAGGTAAAGCCGCATATTCAATAGGTAAATCGTATTATTTATTTTCTGACGATCTCCTATTATCCTGATTGTAGCCTATTACAATATATACAAGTGACTTGGGTATCAGACTCTGGCTTCTCGAACCATCGATACAGCATACCCCACCTCTCTTCTCTAGCGCCAGAATCCCCTATACTCAACATAATGCTCAATCAGATCACATTCTACATTTTGCAGTCCCTAAAAATATTTACGTTGAGATTAAAGCAGAATAGACTCTCATGATACCTAATCTTAAAAATTAGAAACAGTTTATCGGTATATGTCAATAAAAATTTCAACTAGAACAGCCTTCAATGATGGTCGAGTCCATGATATAAAAAGCTTTTTTGTTTGCTTTTAGTAGCAGATAAGCTAGAAACCTATCAGATGGTAGGTAATATCCGACGCTCAAGGACTTCTGTAATACAATCAAACCACTATCTACCATACTTTACTAACGTAAAATATAATGAAATATATAATATTCCAAAGGTATCAGGCGGTAACCGTTATCTAAACGAACGACTCATTTAAATAGTTATGGGTATATTTACGAATGTTTTATCGTTTTGTTTAGAGGAACCAAAGTGGAATAATATACGATACGAGGTGACATAGATAGCGTTTGACGCAGTTAGCAGTCGTCCGTTTGGATAAAACGCTCAGTGAATAGGTATCTTTACACGCCCACTGTGCGGTGAAGTAGGGCCATTGTTTGATAACTTATTAAACTGGTACATGAATTTAACAAATTTATGATAATAATGAACATAACACATAAGTTCCATTACGTAACTGTAACAATTTGTTTGGTGAAATAGGTGTGCGGTAAAATTCTTGAAAAGTTGGTCTATGTCCTGCCGTTAATATATCCTTGTGAAACCTCCGTGAAGAGATTTTGTTGTATATACGTTATGACAACATTACACACAATCAACATAATTTGCAATGTAAAAATAAATCTTTTTAATCGTACGAAGCGGTGGTGTGGGACCCATGTTATAACCAAATAGGCATATTCTTTTTTTTTTAAGTATCATGCAATAATAGAACTTCTTTATTTAAAGTCTCCGTATAATTCCAAGTCCGGGCCCGTGCTATTGTACGTTTCTATTTGATTAGTAGAAGAGGTGTTCAACGTAAATATTTAGAAATTTAGAAAACATTACAGGAATAGTTTTGGTCAACAATGGTAATAAAGTATAAGATGGAAAGCTTAAACAGTCTAGGTAAGTTGAGAGTTCGTCTGTGCTGAAAGTCAACGTGAAAATGTAGGAATTCTCATGTAATAATTTCAACAATTTATTTACTGTGTCTATTCTCCTAAATTATGCCTGTGATTTCATTCGCGTAGATCTGACAACGTCTATGCGAAGGTTCATGGCCATACAAATAAAACACCAAATAAACTCACATTCTATTTTATAATAATACTAGATGATCCCGCGGTTTCACCCGCGTTTATCGTTACTGCACCGCCCCCGTGGGTCGTAGCGTGATTTTACATAGCCTATAGCCTTCCTCGATAAATAGGCTATCCAACACTAAAATAATTTTTCACATTAAATCAGTAGTTATTGAAATTAGCGCTTTCAACCAAATAAACATCAAACTCTTCAGCTTTATAATATTAGTATTGATTAATATAGACCGGGTAAAAACACGGACTTCATTACACGTGCCGTACAGCCGCGTGTTGACTGTTGTTTATTTTATTTTTACTCTGAAACTATCTCTTTCGTTTGTTAAACACACAAACACGAGGCAAGGTAAAATAAGGAAATAATTACACGAAGAACGATCATCGGCTAAGGCTCACCTGTAAGCGGATCATACGGCTCCGCCAAAATTCTTTAAAAAACAAATTTGGGGCAGTCCTTGGGGACTGCCGATAGAAGTGAAAACTTTAATCCTTGATCATAAACACTTCTTTGTAAACAAAATTTCGTTATTTGCGTAGGACGCATGAGATATTGTTAATATTCTAAAATAATTCAAAAATGGAAAGCCTGGAAGCGTGACGATGACGAAGCGTGACGATGACGCGAGTTCTATGATTTTTGCTCACCCAAGAAGTGCTTGCTCAATGCGCCTAAAGAAGTTTTCACATCAAAAATGTGCAGTTTTCATTGCATCAAGGCTAAGTAGTCTAAGTAAGTAATGCGTCTAACATAATCATCATACGATGCACTAATGATTTCGTTGTCAGTACGTCATACCGGTGGGGAAATACGTATTAGCGCAAAACATGTTATTCTTTGATAATATCGTAATGACCTACCTATTTACACTACTGAAAATAATAATTATTAATGAGGTAATTTATTGAAATTAAACTACTATATACGGATTTTATCGCGTTGTTTATTTGATTCTTTATTACAAAATTTTGCAATGGGGTCCCTAGTATCGCCTGTTGTTGCCGACATATATATGGAGGACTTTGAGGCTCGAGCCTTGCAGACTGCCCCCATCACACCCAGGATTTATAAGAGGTTTGTAGATGATACTTTTACAATATTACCAACAGATAGTGTAAGTGTATTCCTAGAACATCTTAGTTCCATTAATAACAACATACAATTTACTATGGAATTAGAAGCAAATAATTCATTAGCTTTCTTAGATGTAATTGTCATCAGGAATCTTGATCATACTTTGAGGCACACTGTATATAGGAAAAAGACCCATACAAATAGGTACTTAAACGGTGAATTTCACCACCATCCTAAACAGTTAGCTACCGTGGGAATGTCTTTGTTTCAGAGAGCCCACGGAATCTGTAATAAGAAACACCTGGACGCCGAGCTTCAACATGTCAAGCAAGTACTGCAAGACAACAAGCTCCAACAGCCGCGCTGCCGCTGTCACAGATCCCGAGAAAAGCCAGCCACAGTCGAGCGCCTGCCTGCTATACTACCTTATGTAAAGGGTGTCACTGACAAGATTGGCTACATCTTGAAGCGAGCTTCAATCAACACATACTTCAAGCCGCCAACGAAGATAAGTCAATTTTTACCATCCGTCAAGTGCCAACTATCCTTACAAGATGCAGGGGTCTATAAAATAGATTGTGACTGCGGACTCTCATACATTGGTCAAACCAAGAGAAGCATAGGCACCCGCATGAAAGAACACATAGCTGATGTAAAACACAAACGCTCGTTGAAGTCTGCTGTGTGTGAACATGTGCAACAGTGGACCAACCACTACCTGAGATTTGACAAACCACAGATGCTCGCCAAAAATCACCGATTCCTGCCAAAGATTCTTCGCGAGACTATTGAAATCAAGAAACATCCTAATTTCAATAGAGAAGATGGTTGGAATGTACCACCAGCTTGGGATCCAGTAATTCAAATAGTCAAACCCAAGAAGAAGCAAACCACAGCTAGACTTCATAATACTTTGAGCTCATTCTGCGTAAATAGAAACACCCATGATTAAATTATGTTCGGGTACTTTGAAATAACTACACTGCAACATTGGGACAACTACCATCTTAGTCTCCCCGTGACCATGGCTGCTGAAAAGCAACCGAAACGTCGGGGAAAGTGTGAACATAAATATAAATAGTATAATAGTATAGTAATAGTATAAATAGTTTTAATAGTTTCAATAATTTAATTAGCTTAAAAATTAGTAAAGTTTAATAGTAATAAGAGGATTCCGGCGACTGAGACCGCAATTAACTCGGACCGCGCTCCCACTTGCCGGATCCATTTAATTTTAATAATTTTCATCCGGCAACTGGGACCACCCATAAATAAATACAAAAATCTATTGTTCAAGCCAAAAACAGTACATTCAAACGAAGAAATGTTTAAAGTAATGCTTAAAGAAAAACTCCTATGTCTAGGATAAGTAAATTATAAAATGATATTTTTGAATCAAGGAATTTTTTCTTTAATTATTACTTTAAACATTTCTTCGTTTGACTGTACTGTTTTTGGCTTGAACAATAGATTTTTGTATTTATTTATGGGTGGTCCCAGTTGCCGGAAGAAAAATATTAAAATTAAATGGATCCGGCAACTGGGGCCGCAGTCCGCGTTAATTGCGGTCTCAGTCGCCGGAATCGTCAAATAAACAACGCGATAAAATCCGTATATAGTAGTTTAATTTCAATGAATAACATTCGCGTAAACAGAAGACAATATGAGGTAATTTATTATATGTTTTTTTATTAACGATAATGTGTATGTTTATTTTCCAGGAATAACTGTCTGGTTGTGTGTATACTAAATTTATGGGTGATCATAAAGTCCTAGATTCGATTCCAGGGTAGAGTGTCATAGTACTATGACACAAAAGATCCCACTGGATCGAAGTGTCGCCGGTCTGTACTGACTGGCCCCCACACACAAGATAAGATCATAGTACTAGGGCATGGTACAATATTTACTGTATTATAATTAAACATTTGTATTACAACTCAAATCTAAAGGCAACTCGATCGGTTCATCAGTCAGTCACGCATGCGCTCGCGCTTAACGCGTCTGTCGCCAAGAATCAGATTCAAAATAAAATTAAAAATTTCCGTCATTATTGTTATTTATTAAACACAAATAAATAGCATCACAGTATAAACCAAACGAATTGTAGTTCAAACTTATATCTACTTATATGCTACATTACCTACCATTTCTACAAAAAACAAATCATAAATATAAATCCCTTAAGTTTCATAACCTAAAAAATTAACGAAACATCCATCATCTCACAAAATCTCAAACAACTACGTCACACGTCCATCCATCCCGATGCAAACAGATCACACTCCGAATCTGATGTCAGGAGCATGTTTAGCATACTCATGGCCAGTCCTAACTAACTAGTAAAAGTTATTGGAAAGATAAATCAAATGCTGTCTCACTCTTATTAGGTTAAAGAAGAGAGATGGAGAGACTTTTATCTTATAGATAAATGCTATTTCTAAATAGCATTAAGGCTTTTAGGATTGCAACACTGAGGGCTTGGTGTTCTAACGAGAGGACAGCTGGCATCCGCTACGATACGTGCATACGGCACAGCTAATAACTGTTCTCAAGACGAATATTTTCATAGGAAAATATTCGTCTTTTGAGTCGCAGTGGGTCACCGATGGTCAAACACAATAGATTTTTAATTCAGTCTGGTATTCTAAGACTTGACAGATTAGCAAAGTACTTCCAAGAATTAATGCCTAGATTGCGTAGGCAATCCATGCAGATGTGTGTATAATAGCACATAAACCTAGGGTTCGCTTTCCACGTACCGTGTGGGTTCGACTCCCACACGGAGCAAACATTTGTGTAGTCCACAAATAGTTTTCCGAATCTAAGGGCTTATCCTCCCACCTTCAAATAGTATTTATCTATAAGATAAAAGTCTTGCCATCTCTCTTCTTTAACCTAACAAGAGTGAGACAGCATGCGATTTATCTTTCGGATAACTTTTACTTGTTAGTTGTGGAACTGGCGATTATTGTTCTTTGTGCTGTTCGCTTGTAAAGACAGTCACGATACAGGCTTTTCTTATAATATGACAAGTAACTAGACAGAAACAGACACAATACAAGTCAATTATTAATTACTACATTTTTAAAGGTTTAGGCTTAGGCTATTAGGTTAGTAACAGTGCTTTTTCTGGATGAAAGGTACCCTATGTCCTTTTTTGTACTGACATAGTGGATATGAAATTTCATGATGATCGCTTAACAAACAAACAAATTCATTTTCGCATTTATTTATAATATTAGCCAGGTTTAGGAGAATAATAATATACAATTAAACTAGCTTTTGCCCGCGGCTTAGCTCACGTTAATTTAGAATTTGACAATCAATTCGGGTTGTACCTACTCTGCTTGTAATAATATAATTCAATCATGATTCGAAAGACACGTGGCGCCATCTATTATCATAAGAACGTTATTGTTGTTTTCCTCGGGAACAGTAATTTTTTTCGGGATGAAAGGTAGCCTATGTCCGTTTCTGTACATCTGTCAACGTATATGCAAAATTTCAGGATGATCGGTTCAGTGGTTTAGGCGTCAAAAGGTAACAAACAAACAAACTCATTTTCGCTTTTATAATATTAGTTAGGATTATGTCATGCGTTGTGCAACAATGCCCAAGGAAATGTAACACAAATTACGATTAATTACTCAATTTTATTGTCTATGCTAATAATATTTGTAATAATGTAGCTACTGTTGGTAAAATGCACAGATAAACATATTATATTAAATAATAATTACTTTATGCTAAGCACAGTGTAGCATCATAAATCATCATTTATTTTTATAAAGCAAAAGCATTATCAGCGGTGTGCTTTTATGGGTCACCTTATTAAATAATAGGTAAAACTGTTTTAATATTTGTTTTGATTTTAACTTACTAATTAGTAGTAGTAAGGAAAATCAGAACGTCAATTCTCATAATAGATAGTTCCAAATAGGATTTCAATCTAGTCTGATAAACGAAATGTGAAATTTGTGCACTTAAATACAAGTTATTATATTATGAATTTAGTAGAATACCATTGGTGATAATGATACTGAGACTAGTACGGAACCTTATTTTAAATAGATTTTATTACTAGAATTGGTTTACTGATATTCAGCCGTGTGTGATGATTAGATAATAATAATTGTATCACCCGGCCTCTATTCAAAATAAGAAATTATTCTAATGCTATATTTTGACCGCAGCTTCGCTCTCGGTAATGATAGATGCGGTCAATAAATGTCTACCCCTAGGGAACAGTATTTCTTTTCTGGATCAATGGTGCCCTATTTGGGGACACGGCAGTGCCCCCGCCAAGTCGAGCAAAAAAGCGGCATGGCCGTACCATCCTTTTCTCGTAACAGTTCAGACCATTTTCGACCCCCCTATAACTTCGTTGTGGATTCCTGCTTGGTTACTGAAAATTTAGGCTTCTGCCTAACCAAGTAATCAAGCAGGAATTGTATAAACACGGTATATTTCAAATTTCATTCAATTTGTAGTTTAAGAATTATAACTAGTCAAAGTTTCTTAATTTTGTCCCTCACTGATTGACCGATCATCAAAATTCTAAGGCACTTCTAGTAGACATAGAAGCTTTAAATTTAGAATACAATTAGTGTTTAGTGTTTAAACCAAGGAAAAATTAAATATTTTGCAAATTCTGACCAGTTTTCTATATACACCAACTGCATAAATAACTTTATAATCCCATATAAATATATAGGATAACAAAGTTACATTTGCAGTGAATGAATCAGTGTACCTGTATATGTATAATATAATATAATGGAATAATAGGTGTAGATAGGTACGGTATTCAAGAAGTACAAAGTACCTGAAAGGGAAAAAGTAGGACTATCTACAAAAAGAAATGAGATGCCATCAAAAACATAGTCTTGTAAAAAATACCAAATCTGGCAACTCAGTTCTTCTACAGTAAAAAGTTGTGAGATCCATGTAATACCAAGTTAATTTATTCAGTCCCTACTTAAGGGACCTTCTGTCTTAAGTTATTACGTAACTAGCTAATCTAACAACATCTTATAGTGACCATATCAATATTAAAAATCTTTTATGTTTTAAATAAATAGATTGACTTGGCAATCGCACTAAACAATCTACATTCATACATAGATTCACGCCTGTTTCCCAGAGGGGTAGGCAGAGACTACGGATTTCCATTTGCTACGATCCTGCCACACTTCTCTGGCTTCATTCACTTTCATCACATTCCTCATACACGCCCGTCGGTTCAAGGAGCTCTTAACCTGGCCTTTGTCCAGAACGCCTCCGATCTGATCGAGAAACAATCTAATTTAATATAATATTATATATTACTTGTGAGATACATTGTGTTTTCATGCGATGGCAAAGTCAGTCTATGGTTCTATTCTGACCTCCCTGGTGACGGGAGGATGAGGTACCTTTTGGAGAGGCCTCCTCAAGGCGATAGTCTTCGCGGTCCATCACTACGGACTGGTCATTGTGTTCTGCCGCTCTCGAGGCTGGAGAGCCGGTTGAATCTCCATAGGAAGAGGCCCAAGCAGTGCACCATCTCAATTAACATAAAATCTTATATTATTCAGTATTGGCACAAGTAGTACCTGACGTTTAAGCATCCATTGGCAAAATTAACCAGTTACAATCAGGAATGCAGTGTCCTTTTTTCCTTCGAAAGAAAAATAGAAGAAATACAGCTCCCGCAGTAAGGTTAATTACTGTGTCGACTGACTTTACAGACGTCCAAACTACGGACACAAAGAGCGAAAAAATTTGAATGTTCCACTTATAGTTGTTTTGAGTCTAGGTACTCTGAACCACTATTTGTGAAACATTAAAATTTTTATCCCCTGTGGGACTCGAACTATAGCACTCGGCACAGTGGCAGCGGCGAGGCAATCAGTTAAGCGACTACGCTATCCGTGCAGTGCTTCTTTACAATGTTAGTAGTATATAAAAGACGGATTAGACTAGGTTAGTACCTTTAGGTAAATAGCATTGCATATAGATGTTTGTTTGTAGGAGATTTGGGAAAACCGGACTTTCTCACTGGGATTTGGTATGTATTTTAAGTACTGTGCGTCATCATTTTCGAATACCTAGTAGGTCACCAATACTACTCGTTTATTGATACAAATATAAATTTTAAAAATTACAGTATTTATATTTACTAATAATTTGTATTTTATTAAATAGATTTAGATAGGACTGATGTCGAAACATTTATGTTATTATATTGTATCCTTTATTTGTATAAAACGTTTTTCTTTCATTAGCTTGTTGGTATATCCCACTGCTCTCCAAAAAAGACTCTCCCTTTGACTCCCAAATCACTCTGTTCGTTTCTATAAAATAAGAAACAATATTATAGATAGACATTTGTTTTAGTCTAATTGGCAACCTTAATCGTAGCACTCCTCCATTGGATAAAGCTAATCAACTGGCGAGAAAAGATTGGATGTAGACAGCACAGTTTCTATCGCTAAGGATTGTTTAAAGGTCTGCGTTCTGCATTGATCGTCAAATGGCTAAATTCATGAAATGTACCTTATTATTTCTAGATCCTAACTATAATATGACTGCACAAATGGCGCGGCATATAGACTATTTTTTTACTTGTCTTGTTTAGTAAACAAATATGGTGTACTGGTAGCTAAAGCCAATTTTTTTTTTTATTGCCATTGGTGGCAGACGAGCAAGTGGCCCACCTGATGGAAAGTGGTAACAACTGCTCATGGACTTCAGCAATGTCAGGACACAGCAAAGCCGCTGCCTACCGTGAAAGAAGAACTCTCTTTAAACCTCGTTTGAAGAAGGACATATCATAGCGCTCGGGAAACACCGAAGCTGGCAGTTTATTCCAGAGCTTGCACGTACGTAGGAGAAATGATCGCTGAAAGCGTAACGTCTTAGAATTGAACGCTTCCAGGTGATATAAATGAACCCTGCTTCGGTGTCGAGTGGTACGGTGATAGAAAGGGGCCGCTGGTACCAAATCAAACAGTTCCTCAGAGCACTCCCCGTGGAAGAGTCGGTAGAACACGCAGAGAGACCCAAAGTCTCTTCGTTGCTCCAACGACTCCAGTCTATCCGTGAGATTGGGATCATCGACGATTCGAACTGCCCGTCTTTGTAGGGAGTCAAGTGGGTCGAGCTGGTATTTGGGGGCCCCTGCCCAGAGATGTGAGCAGTACTCCACGTGCGGCCGGACCTGTGCTATGTAAAGCACAAGACGTTGACCTGGTGTGAAGTACCGCCTGGCTCTGTTCAGTACACCCACCTTTTTACTCGCTAATTTAGCTTTGTCCTCCAAGTGACTCCCAAACTGGACTTTATTTGAGATTTCGACGCCGAGGATCCCAATACTTTCGGAGATACGGAGAGTAACTCCTTGGAACTGTGGCGCCATGATAAAAAGGTCCTTCTTGGCAGTAAACGCGCACACTTGTGTCTTCGAGGGGTTGAATCGAACTAAGTTCTGTTCACCCCATTCGGAGGCCCGCCCAAGAGAGTCCTCGACTTCAGACACAAGTTGTGTTCGTCTTTCCTGTATTATGCTCCGAGGGACATTCTGATAGCTGGTATAACGCGCATCACCCGTGCTGTCATCCGCATAGCAATGTATGTTCTCGATTGACAACAAGTCATTGATATGCAGGATGAACAGCGTTGGGGAGAGCACCGAGCTTTGAGGAACACCAGCGTTAATGGTTTTGGTTTCGGAGCTGCAACCATCAACGACGACTGTAATGCTCCGACCATCCAGAAAGCTGGCTATCCATTTGCAGAGTCCCTCGGGGATTCCATAAGATGGTAGCTTCGATAGAAGGGCTCTATACCAGACCCTGTCAAATGCCTTAGCGATATCGAGGCTAACGGCCAGAGCCTCTCCCCTTCCCTCCAAAGCTTCCGCCTAGCGGTGTGTGAGGTACACTAGAAGTAATCGCTATCGGCCTATAGTTTGAAGGATCCGACCGGTCACCCCTTTTCGGGATCGGGTGAACATGAGCAACCTTCCACAAAGATGGAACCCTGTTGGAATTGTAGGAAAGACGGTATAGGCGCGTTAAAACAGGGGTCAACTCAGGGGCGCACGTCTTAAGTACCACTGCAGGGATGCCGTCAGGCCCACTCGACTTATGGATGTCCAGGAGTTCGAACTCACGCCTAACCGCACGCTGGTTGATGCGGATTTCAGGCAAAGAGCTCTCACACCTTGGGATGGTAGGTGGTATGACTCCCTCATCATCCAAAGTCGAGTTTGAGGCAAAGAATTCTACCAAAAGATTGGCCTTCTCTTTTGCACTATGGGCCAGACTGGCATCAGACTTACGCAGTGGTGGGAGACTGATCTAGCCAAAATTTCCTTGCGCAGCCTTGGCGAGCGCCCAAAAAGCACGACTCCCTGAAGGATGTCTTCCAAGGCGCTCGCCAATTCTAGCAACGTGTTCCGCCTTAGCCTTGGCAATAGCCTTCTTGCTGGATCTAGAAGCGGCAATAAATTCTCGCTTTCTCTCCTTCACATCAGGATCCCGACATTTCCTAGCCCTATTCCAGGCTAAGTATGCCAACTGCTTCTGGTGTGCAGCATCTCTGCTAGCGTTATTGAACCAGGGGCGGCTGCGGCCGCCCACAGGTATTTTGGCAGAAGGGATGAATAATTCCATCCCTTGGTGGAGCACATCTGTGATGCAGTCAGCACAAGTGCCAGGTTCCCCGGATGAGAAGCAAAGCCGCTTCCATGGGTAGGATGCAAAAAATTCTCGAAGTCCATCCCAATCTGCTGACTTGTATCGCCAGACTCTACGGTAACCAGTCACTGAAGAGCGATCTGGTCGCGTAACAGGGGCTGCACTGCGGATAAGGCAATGATCCGATGATCCCAGCGGAGCATCGACCTCCACCCTGTATCCTAGTGGATGTGTAGTCAGCAGAAGATCCAGCAAAGAAGGTTCATGGCTCTCGTTGTCTGGGATACGGGTGGGATGTAACACCAGTTGTGAGAAGCCATAGGCCGAGGCCATATTGAAGAGAGCCCGACCCACGGAATCGGTAGTCCCAGATCCCAGCCGCTCTTTGTGGTGAGCGTTAAAATCGCCAAGGACCACCAGCTCCGCGGATGCGTACCCCTCCAATATTTGATCAGTCCCCTCTTGAACGTTCTCAAGTAGCTGAGTTGACTCCGACTCACTGGCATGGGACCTGTAAAGGCATGCGTAAACTCGGGTACGACCCCCATGGTCTACGCGTAGCCATAAAATTGACAGGTCCCGATGCTCGAGGCCCCGAAGGCGGCGGCAACAGATATCGCCCCTGACGAACACGCACACCCCGGCTTTACGACGGAAAGAATGCTCCAACTCGTAGCCCGGGTATTTTAAGTGCGAAATGTCGTTCGGGGCGCATATCTGCGTCTCCATTAAAAAGAGCAGGGCAGGCCGCACCGTCTTGAGATGGTGGTGGACGGCATCGAGGTTACTGTGTAGACCCCTGACATTGCAGAAATCCACTAGAAATGTGGAAGGGGTGTCCGCCGTAGAAAATTTGCTCTTTTTCTTACCTTTCATGGTTTTTATAATTTATCAGAGTGGGGATATGGATTGATGCATGGTTCGAGGTAGAGGCGGTGCCCAAAGAAAGAGCATAGTCATAGTGCGAGGCAGGCTCACGAGTTATGCAAGAAGCCGATAGGAATCACGGAAGGGCCCCCGGTGCCCCCCCGCACATAGCCGCCGGGTCCACTCCGGTCTCCCAATCCCGCACGACGACTACGAGACGGGATTTTCGCCGGTTGGCGGGACAGCCTCCCGAGCAGGATGTTCCCAGGTTCGGGTCCCCTACTAACCAGCAGGTGGCCGACGGAAACCATTCCCACCGGGTCTCCCTGTACCCCGCACCGGCCCCCCACGCCCTTCGGACCTACCAGGCATCACACTTCGCTAGCCTCAAGCCCCGCACCGACCCCGAACCACAGGAAGAAGAGATAAAGGAAGTGGGAAGGGGGAAAGAGGGTTTTTGGGCCTCCGACACTCACACTCACCAAACGAAACACAACAGTGGGAATACTGGTATTTCACGTCGATATTTTGTGACAGGGTAGTTCTTCCCCGGTCGAGCCGGCCCATTCATGCTGAAATCAGCGAGGCTCTACTAGACAACCAATATAAAGAGACCGATCAGCTATATGTATTGTCGATCTTATTTGGTCTTCTTTATTTATTAGAAGACGAATATAGTCGATAGCAGAGAGAAAAGACAATTAGAAAGGAAATATAAATAAAAGTGTTCGATCTAAGGGATGTGATCCTTAAATTAAATATTTTGTTTCGAGATCCGAGTATTTTTTGTGTCTATTATTTCAATATTTGTAAAATTATCGCTACACAGATATTATCTATACAGCGGGTGTAGCCTTATTGTAAAACAATACCTCATCTTCACCCAAAAATAGTGTCGATGTAAACATTGAATGACGACAGCGCGGTCCATTTCCTGGCAGTGAAGCCTGACCTGTGACGATAGCGTTCGAAAACACTGATATTATATTATTTGATTATAATAACAACAGAAGTAAGGTTAACGCCTCTTACTGCGTCGCAAATTCTACGACCTAAATGGAATCGTTTTAACAACGCGCAAAAATACTTACACCCAAATTTAGAGTTATAGATATGAATCTATTCAAATTTTGATATTGCATGTAGGTTAGCGATTACCGATTTACAATTCTAATCATTCGATTGTTTAAGTAATTCAAATGTATTCGAATTATTATCGTTATTCGATTCATTTACAAAAACACAAACGTCATCGGCAATAAACATTAACAAATCAGATTCGAATTGTTGATAGTAATCAGTGACACCATAAACATCGATATGCAGAATCATATAATTTACTAATAATGCAACATATTTTCTGTTCCATCACTAGGTGGTCATATAAAAAATTAATATGTTCACATCAGGTATAAATAAGAAACTAGGAGATTTCAAGGTGTCACATATAATTTAATCATATTTTTGACGATGTCTAAAATCTACCTATCAACATGTCAAGCGTGGTAGACTACGACTTCATAAGTTGCCTCTCAATTTAAGAGGAGCCCTTATCCAATAGTGTTCGAGTGAGGTAGGTATTTTATTAGGACTTAAATTAATACTATGTAGTTTACGAAAGCATGAGCAACTTATAAAACAAATTTTTAACAGTATATGTAATAATAAATACCCTTATCTAGATATTAGTATATGTTTAGGCCTCACGCATTATAATGCAATACAGTGCTAATACTATAATTCCTTCAGACTTTCAGAGAGAAATAACCAATAATATCTATCCTGACCCGAAATCGCTGATGCCATAAACAAAACACTCATGACTCTTGGACACGAGTTATAAGTGTAACACTTGCAAGTTTAAGCACCAGCGTGCATCAGATCCATCGTGTATAGTAAACGGTCGACGCGAGCCACCTGTCATCGCAATTCATTCGCAAGCAGGCATCTTGCGTATGTAACTCGTAGGTAAAAATGTAGCTTTCGCATGTAGCCTGCACGAGTAGTTAACTCATGCATGTAGCAGACGGGCCCCTTGTGTACAAGCACTATTACTTCCAATCGTTGACAGAACCAGTTCTAAATAATACCCAACTGAGTCGTTGACAATAATAACTCGTTAAAAGGAGGCCTACGATATAATAGAGAGCGTATATCGGCCGGCGAGGTGTAAACGAAGCGCGTTTATGATAGCAGAGTCAGAGTTCACCGATATCGTGGTTACCTCGGCGCGGTGTTGTGAGTTTGTGACGTCAATCGGTAGCCTATTTGCGCGCATATCGAAGTCAGAGGTGAAGGATCAAGTACGCAACGTTCACGTGTCGCGCATCATTCGCTTCTAGGAAGATGAGATAACTTGATTGATCGCTCTTTGTTTGACGACTATGAGTAAGGGATCGGAGAACAAGTCAGTGTATAGCCAGTAAGCTTACTGAGATCTGTTCTGGGAACAAATGCTAGTAACTAAATTGCTTAAGAATACTGCACGGTTGGAACTGTAGTACGGCGCAGAATATATGAGTTCAATTCCCACACGTTTAAAAAAATTGTGTGATTCACAAATATTTATTCTACTTCTAGATATCATTTATGTAGGTTATTTAGATGTTAGTCTCTAGAGCCAGAATTGTCTTTTGAAAAACAGCAATCAATCTCCAATAGCAGGAATTTTCTTTTAAAACTGCAATTAGAATCAAATTCCAGACCTATTAGAAGTGCTACTGAGAATTTCTTGATAGAAAAACCCAACAATCCTCTGCCGAAAATTAAGCCCTTGAAGTCACATCACCAGAGAAGTCGAATGAGTATAACACCCACGTTTCGTCAACTATCTCTCGTAATAAGCCGAGAGACAAGAGCCTATCCCATCTTCCGGCCGAACAATACTGCATCCAATCCGGTAATCAAAGCCAAGGACGCAGCAAATATAATCTAAACCTTATACCACGACCCAACGACGCAGTCAATTTACATTAACTGTAAAAAGCATTTATTTTTCAGCTTGCTTTTGCCCGCGGCTTCGCACGCGTTAATTTAGAATTTGACAATCAATTCGGGTTGTACTATGCTTGTAATAATATAATTCAATCATGATTCTAAAGTCACGAGGCGCCATCTATTATCATAAGAACGTTATTATTGTTTTCCTCGAGAAAAGTAATTTTTTTCGGGATGAAAGGTAGCCTATGTCCGTTTCTGTACACCTGTCAACGTACATGCAAAATTTCAGGATGATCGGTTCTGTGGTTTAGGCGTGAAAAGGTAACAAACAAACAAACTCATTTTCACTTTTATAATATTAGTTAGGAAGTTAGGATTAAGACTACATGTATGATTTTTACAGACCTCACCACCTTGTTATTATCAAGATAATAATCTGGTTTGTAATCTAGTGATGATCAGACTAGTGTCTGCTTAGAGAACGAAACACTTAGGCCTTCTACATGAGCCGTTCCGCTTATCATATACTATAATATATACCATCTAAGAGTGTCAGTGACAACTGCACATACGTTACAACTATGGCATTTACATATATTGTCGAACTAAAGGCACTGTCTGCGCTAGGCGCCATTCGTCACTTGACGCGAATATTATTGACACTTTCAACTCTAGTAGTAGGCACTAGTGATATTCCGGATATCCGTATCCGTATCCATGGATATCCGCGGGAGAAAAAAGATCCGAATCCGTTACATTTTTGACGGATCTTTTACCTTATTAATTTTTAATACATAGATCCAATTCTATATGTAGGTAATTAGGTAGCAATAAAATACTATTACATTTCAATCAAACTACTTTTTATTTCTAAAAATAAAATATTTGGCATCAACATATTTTATCGTAGTGAATTAACATACGATACAATGCTGTACGTAAGTTACTTAAAGGAATTAAATCAACTATCTAATATATGTTTAAACACTTAAGTACTATAGTATAGGAAGTTATCATAAAATATTAATTAAAATATCTTTATAATGAGATCAATTGAGTTTAAATCTTTGTAACATTTATTATAGAAAGTTATAAGATCACTTTTATAACAAAACTTAAATCTTAAGATCACGCGCACCGACACCGATTGAGTAAGAAAATTAAGATCCGTATCCGTATCCGCGGATCTTGACGCCAATGATCCGTATCCGTATCTGCGGCTCTACATTTTTAATTATCCGGCACATCACTAGTAGGTACCTACTACGGCACACATTATTGCATGCTCTGTAGGTACTCTATAGTCTTTACTTAATGAAATATTAAGCAAATTAAATATTCTCAAGCCACAGAACACGGAACCAACTGATACTCGCTATTCAGTATTAAAGATTCGGGTGCTGTGTAGTTACTACTACCCTACTTAACGAAATACAAAATTAAAAACTTGCAGACTATAGAGCACCAAATCATGCCCTCTTTGCGGCGCATAGACATGTGCCCCCGGAGTTATGGGTCTTGGTCGTCTGCTGACTTCAGCAAACAACTTCGGTATGACGAAGGCTAGGTAGAGTGGTTGCTAAAACAGAGATCATTGCAATCTTCGGCTTGCCTTGAAATTGGTCGACTTCGGCTGCGAACTGCGTCGTGATACGGTTAGGCGTTTATACTGTATGGCGTTTGTGAATGTCGACTAACCATCAACGTAGTCTAAGCGAGCCATAAGTACATTGCTCTTTGTTGGAAATATTCAACAAATCATATACTTAATAAGGAAAACAATTTTAACAACGTTTGTTTATTTGTTTGTTTGTTACGCTTTCACGCCTTAACGACTCAACCGATCAACATGAAATTTTGCATACACGTTGTCAGGGGTACAGAATAGGACATAGGGTACCTTTCATCCCGAAAAAAAGTACTGTTCCCGAAGAAAACAATAATAACGTTCTTATGATAATAGATGGCGCCACGTGTCTTTCGAATCATGATTGAATTATATTATTACAAGCAGAGTACAACCCGAATTTATTGTCAAATTCTAAATTAACGCGAGCGAAGCCGCGGGCAAAAGCTATACAAATATTCCACACAAAACGACTATCAAAACAAAGTTAAATACTATTTTCACTAAAACAATTAAATTATATTAATACTTCATACAAAATTATCCTTATAGTTGCAATATATTGCTTCAGTGAATATACTTAATATATCTGCGGTAGGTACCTACAGGAAAGAGAGTTTGTTATTACGTACGCTGATAATTATTGCCTTAATATAGATTAAACATACATATATTTAATTAACAGTGCAGTGTAAGAACATATAAGCAACGTGAGATTCTTTATTAAAACTTAAGCAGTCCAATAAAGGAAATCCTACAGGATACCACAACCAAATAATATTATGGTTTATGCCTTCGATTGGACTGGTCTTTGCATGGTATGCTCAGCTTAAAAGTTTCGTAACCTATGTGCCTTTGATTCCAATTTTGAAGGCAACGTCCATGGTAACGGCTGATGGTAATCGATTACCACTAAACAGATATCCGTCCAGTTCGCTACCGCAATAGAAGAAAAAGGTGAAATACATTTCAATTCAGTCGCCATTATATGCCGCTCTCGCTATTATTTTTAAAACTGTAATGAATATGTGCGATAGATATATTTTTTTAAATCGAATTGATGTCGATTATCTAGAATAGTCTCAAACACAACGGTTTCAATATTTTATGTTCGTCTGTTTGTGTCAACATTACACAATAATCTCAGAGCGGTGTTTGATATGGTTTTAACAGTTCATAAGCTTAGTAGCTTAAAAGTAATGCACAAACTAAATCATACCATTAGTTATTACGATCCCAGTGTGACTAGTCACCTACTTAACGATATTTGTTTTTATATCTGAGGTCTATCGCATTAAAAATTATAGAAATATTTTCTTTATAATTACTTATCAAAAATATATTTCTATTATTATTAACTTATTAATTAATACTTATTCTTAAATGATAATAATTATGTATTATAAAACCGCATGACCAAATTATCTATGAGGTACTCATTAGAATTCCAATAGGTATATTAATTAGACATGGAAATTTCATGGTTAACCCCATAACTATAGAAATAGAACAATAGATTGTTTCTATTACTAGTTATATGACCAATAAACCGCGGTTTATGTAGAAGTTTTATCATTATTTATGCGGTTTAATTTAATTAAAAAGATCAATGTAATTATAATCTATACATATAATAAAATCGTAGGAAAGTCAAAACTGTACATTAAATATTTTTTTAAAAGAATACTTGGTGCGTGATCTACAATCGATATCAAAGCCAAAAATATAGTTTTTATAATTTTTGTCTGTTTGTCTTTTTGTCTGTTTGTCTGTATGTATGTCGGGCTAAACTCAAAAAGTACTGCATGGATTTACTTCAAATTTTGCATGAATATTACTAACAGGTCGGGTCAACATATAGGCTACATATTATCACGCTATCACCTACGGGAGAGGAGCTGTGAATCTTTATTTTTCTTACGCATTCTGTGACAGCGTGTAATCTAACGACGCATATTTAAATGTTTTTTTTGAGTAAGCCATGCTATTATCTAGCTTTACACTATAAAAACTACGCCATTTAAGTAACTTGGGCAGAGAAATATAGTTGGGTTCCGCGGCGACAAACACTTTTTAGTTAAAATCTACGCAGACGAAGTCGCAGGTAACAGCTAGTATAATATAATATTCTATCACATAGGTACACACAACACCATCTAGCCCCAACTAAGCAGAGCTCATACTATGGGTACTAGACAATGAATAAACATACATAATTATATACTTTTTTTTTGTAAATACGTACATATTATAGGTACATAGAAACACCCAGACCAAGACAAACATCCATATTCATGCACACAAATGTTTGACTTCTGCGGGAATCGAACGACTTCAGGCGTGGCAGTCAGTTACACTAACCACTACTTCATCGAGGCCGATCCGAATTAAATGCATAATTTATATAAACCCAGAACGTTTTAATAGAAAATTCCAGAGCCTAACACGAGATGAACTAGGCAATAATTTGTGGACTACACATTTTTTTGTGCGCTTATGATCGAATCCATAGAACTCTCGCAGTCAAGCGGCGACCGCCAAACCATTCGTCATAATAATTTGGATGCCCGAATAATGTAGTAGTTTATGTAGCCGCCTGCCTGTTTTATTTGTCCATTGTTTGAATGTTTGTAAAGTCGCCAGACACAGGAATAATTGGGGTAGTAATAAAATAGTAAAAAGATGATCTGAAAATCGATTATGCGACACCACGACAAAATCAACTACATTTGCCTGTATAAAACTAAATGAATTCACCTTTCAAATGAACCTAATCTTCAAAGTTAGACTTACAACAAAACTGCAACAACATCTGTACCAATTTCATTCTTCCGTATGTTCCAAAGACAACGGAACTCTAGTACGAACTAAACTTTTGGCCATACATCAAGGTGTCATGCAATCTCCACCTTTGACACAATTGGCTTCTAGCCAGCGACTCGAGCGCACCTCGACTCACAACATACTCACCTACATAACTCACTATTAAACATTAGTACCCCTTTACGTGATCGTGAACACCTATACGAATTTATAGTTAAACGATCTGACACGAATTTTATTAATATTTTATTTTATTATGTCGCTAAGTCGTAAACGTGAATGTAAATGGACGAAGTCGTCGAATGATGGCTTTATTATGTAACTGATATAGATAGTGGAGTTTAAATTGCTTAGTAACGCAACTAACAATTTAGTTTGTTACTTGTATGATTTTACCTTGTGATTATAAATTAATTTCATGTAATTTTTTTGGCCGAAATGTTATCAAGGTAAAACCAAATGACATGCAGCCTGAATAATTTTAACTGTTGTATTGTCTGGTAAATAATTACTCGATTGACACAATAACGAATTGTTTTGTAAAATGGCCTCCATAAAATTACAGTACAGTACGCTAAGCGTGTCGTATTATTGCTCATTCAAATATTACTAAAGATTGTATTTTAAACTGTTTAAAAAAGTTATAAAATAATGAATGCTCATTTTGTATTAGTCCATATGTAACTTTTTTTTTTTTTGTTAACTAACAATTTAAGTTGTACACTACTAATATTTTTGATAACCCCTCCTGCTAAGCTAAAATGCTAAGCATTGGATTCAAATATGTTGTGGAATGGGTGGTATTCGAACCCAACCTATCAATCGCAAGTACAGTGCCTAATTCGTTGAACTACCACCGCTAAAGTAATATTAAGGGAACAGTCATCTCGTTAAAGGTAAAATAAAAATATCTTTGCCTTTAGCCAGTACATTCAGACACCAGTCCAATCCCTAAAGAGGTAAGCAGATATGTGATAATTTCAATCACATTTCGTCAGCAAAATTTTAGATGCCTCCTAAGCTTGCTTCTGAGAACTTTATACCAGAACACACAATAATACTAAATCCAACCCTGAAATTGAAACTAAGCACAACCTGTCCTAACATTACAACCGGCCTAAAGCATATTGTATGCGCATTTCACTAAACCTTTTTACAGAGAACATCTCCGTCAAGTTTTAAGGCTGCATGCAAATTTATAGTGTCAAAATAATAGGGCGTATCGTCACATTGGCTTTGGTAATGACTGCAGGCGACAAGTGCGGTGGCTCACCGGAAACCTGTCGCAATAAAGGTTCGCATCGGCGCGTTGTTTTTATGTGCAACGGAAGCAATGTCGCGCCAGCGTCGCCGAACCGCGGCAACGTGCGCCTACTGTGTAAACTACGACTAGCAACCAGTTGCAACGTAGAAGTATAGGACGTAGAATGTAAAAACCAAATCCAAAAGGATTCAAAGAAAATAATTATAAGGCTTGAATATAATACTACAAAAAATACAGTAATTCGATGATATTTTTAATATATCTACAAAAATATGTAACAAAAATTTGAGGAGATACCACAATCAAATTGAAAAAAATATTACGTTACGCAAACTATATGATTTAGTTTGTGGAAGTAAAATAGATTTTACTCTATCAAATTAAAATAAAATAGCAGTACAATTCAAATATTTTATTGCAACATGCACAAAAGAACGAGCTCATGTCGTTATACTCGTATGAGCTCGCTCTTTGAGCTCGTTATATGAGCTCGACGATGGTTCAACAACAATCGCTAACATGTATTCAATTATAACGGCTCACGGTTAAAGTATCGCGTTCCTTGTAATTGCACACGGCGTTGGTACTCTGAAGACGAGCCTGAAACTGGCAGTAATGCATGGATGCGCACGCGCCGCCCCGCCACTTCCCAATGACATGTCCACGTGCCAACAGCTTACTGTAAACTTTATGAGTGCTAAGTTATGGTTTAAGATATTTGTTGCATACTAGGCTTATCACAGCGCGTGTAACAGTAAATTGTGGTCATGTTATGGCTAGCATATTTTGGCCAATTAGCCTGATTTATTTATTACAAGAAGGCACACTAAGTTTGTTGAAATTAATGTAGAAAAATTAAATTAGTACCTTATATACTTATTTTAATAATTTTTATTTGTTTTGGTTGTAAACTAGCCAGTGACTTACGGTACTTACTAAAGTTTAAGGACCGCTCATGAACTATTGGACATGGCTGTGTTTACTTCACTACTAAAAACCATAAAAAGGTCAGAAATGTCATACCTAAGTAAAATAAACGCCAATATTATACCTAACTAATGATCATATAGTTTTTTAAGCAAACGTATTGTTTTAAAGGCTTACTTTAATCATTCAATTAATCAGCCAGTTTTTAGTTCACTGCTGACCAATCCGGTCTTCCTTCAATCTAGCTTACCCTAAATAAAACCCTTATTACCCTACATTTAGGTAGAGTTAAAGAAAGCATTTAAACAAAGCGTTTATGTTTTAGGGCTCAAACATACCTCAATAACATAACCAATATTCATTCTTAGTATACTCTTCCATATTTATGTTTTAGTGGTTCTTCCCCATTCGTCCTACTTCAGATTTTAAGCGGGAATTTCGCTGTCCTCTTAATAACAGAACGACATAAAAACAAATAGCAGTAGGTGGTATTCCCGTCACTATCTAAGCTATAAACAGGGCCATTGAGTAATACTACTAGAGGTACCCGTGACAATAATATTGTTGACTAACAGTACGTATCAACGACGTTGCCGACAACGTTGGGAAATCCAGAATAATTATAAAATATTCGTAATAATTATGTATGTAGGTAAGTCAACCGCAAGTCAAAGTAAACAAACATTTACATTAATTTACAATAAATATATTTTTTGTGGTATATAATAATACCTTGATGATTGACTCGACGACGTAGTGGTTGTGTAACCAAGTGCTATGTATGAGTTACCGAGTTTGACTCCCGGATCGGGAATAAATTATATTTTAATAAAGGAATTTTCCTTTTATTAACATTTCGAACTATATAATTAATTATTTTAAAATTAATTAATTATTAGGAAGTTTATTGTGTTAAAAATCTTCAAGCTTCGAACGAACTTCATAGCTCAAAAACATATAAACTTTGAGTAATAATATATAATCTTTTGAGACTATAACCTGGTACAGCATTTTCACTAAAGAAACCTTAAAATCTGTTTTGAAGCCGTAAGGCATTGTCATACCGGCGTTGAGGTGGCATACCTTAATGAGTTTAAATATAATTTATACATATTAAGTTTTTCTGTCAACAAACTCTTAGTAGCAGCACGTAGTCTGGGACTATGCTCAGTAAACGAAAATAGGCTCGCCTCCTAACATAATGATTAGATAATATTGTAATAATTTAATTAGCTTAAAAATTTGTAAAGTTTAATAGTGATTATAGTAGTGTAACAGTTTTTCAAAAAATTTTGTAACAGTGTCAAATAAACAACGCGATAAAATCCGTATATAGTAGTTTAATTTCAATAATGGTTAGAGCTAAAACTATATCGCGTGAGTCTTTATAAACATTCAAACAACGGTCACAAAGTACCTACCTAGACTTGCTTTTAAACTACAAATCAAATCAAATAAATTTGTATCTGATAGATGTATTGTAGATGATAGATAGATACTTTAATTCTAGGAGGAGACCAGTGCTAAATAATGTCGTAGATAAGCTTTATAAGTTAGTTGTAATGTTGGTTAACGTCAAAAACCGATAATCATTTATTAAAAATCACTTATATAGATTATCGAGGTAAACCACCAACAGTAGGTAATCATTACAAAGGCTCCAATATTTTTACATATGGACTACTTATTCAGAAAAATAATCTGATAGCTTTGTACTACACGTCACGTGAGTTTTAATTGCCATAATATATTTTCTGTAAACAGGAAATAAATAAAATGGTCATTCTATTTAGGCAGGACATAATAAGCTGAGACCACAGTACTGCTAATTAAAGTGTTTCATTTTTTAAATATCGACCTCCGGTCAGCTCAGGCACGGATCACGCATCACACATCCCGGATAGTGCATGCAATGATGTCTTGCGATAAAGGATATAATCCTACTGCTTACCTCACCTATTTACCGAAGGAATAGGTAAAGACTATAGATTGCTATTTACTTCGTTTCTAACATATTATTAACTCTTTTACTTCATTCACGCTCTAACATTCTTCATAGAATTCTTAATTTGAGATCCAAAAGACATGATTATGATGTTGAAATTAAACTACTTCACATAAATTTAATCACGGTTTTCAATACGCTATGCAACCAAGTTCTCCTCTTTACCCTGACTGCTGAAACGTCGGAAGACATGTCAATTTAAATAATTTTAATAATAGACCAGCATTTTTTTAAATATCCCAGAAAAAGTCTATATAAACAAATTTAATTTCTGTGTGTAAGATTCGCGTCAACGTGACAATATTTATGCGATACTAATACAATCAGACAATCCAAGCAGTTGACATGCATTTGAATGTCTGTCTACAAAGTTTTGTGTTGATCTGTCTTTCATATACTACTCACCAGACGAAACAACGAGGAGCTTGGCTCTTAGTACGTATGATATACCCAGAAAGTGAAAGAGAAAAGTCGTTAATTGAACATCTTTACATAGAGAATTTATTAAAAAGCGAGAAGGAAGGCACGGCTAACAGTTAACCATACCAAGAGCAGCGATAGCTGAGTGGGGAGACCAACAGACTGCAATGTAGAGGGTCTCGGGTTCGAACCCACGTCGCGCACCTCTGACTTTCGGAAGTTATATGACTTTTCGAAATTATGTGCGTATTGATTGACAATTATCGCCTGCTCCGTGCCTCGGAAAGCACGTTAAGCCGTTGGTCCCGGCTGCCAATAAACATCTATGGCAGTCGTTATTGGGAGAGTGTCGACACAAAAGATCCCACTGGGTCGAAGTGTCGCCGGTCTGCACTGACTGGCCACCACATAAGGATAACCATACCAATCCTACAAATGTGAAGATAAAAGATATTCCGTTAGTTGAATGTTTGCAACTCAATAACGCGTTAACTGTTGAACGGATTTGGAGGAAACTACGCACGCAGGTCGATCATGCTCTCTTAATCATATAGGACTTTATTCTATATGTTTTCATGGAATTCACGCGGAAACTACTAGCGACTAGTAATTAATAAAATGTTTTATTCCTATGTATACTACAGAATCACCTGGAGGAAAATGTTATCAATATAGGTAGCTAGCTCTTCCGCTATTACGTTATATTATGTGTATAGGTGTATGTTTCAGTTTCCTTCCTCGTATGTATAATAAATAACACTTTTATAATTGGTGGTTACCAGTTCGTTGAGTTTTAATAATCATAATTATTATTAGTTGCCACAGAGGTAAATGTTGTGCTAATTGAGTTTTATTGAGAATAATATTTAGGCAAGAAGTTTAGAACAATAGTAATATTAATCATTGACGTATATAAAGAAGGCCAGCCATTCCAGAATGGTTTTTGTATTCAAAATATAAATTACACAATTTTGTCCTGTCTGTGGATCGAACTTACTACACCCGACGCACAACTGCACCACCCGTGCAGGTATTTAGCCAAATCTGGTGCCCACCCCAGAATGTTACAACTCAAAACGTTAGGTTTGTATGTAGGTCATCGCTAATTTGCCATAGCCGTCGTAGTTTTACAGTCGACTGGTAGAGTGCTCAAAAGACTGGAAGCATTGCCATTTCGAGTAAGAGAGTAAAAATAATTTAAGGGGCTTGTGCGGGCAATATACTGGTCAAATATGACAATAACAGCTTATTATGAAGTACCTACAAGCAATTATTTTGCATACGGCTATACAAACAATTATGTTTGAAATGTGCGAAACAAATTTAAAGCATTTGCTAGCTGGCCGAGCTAGAGATGAAAACATTGCTACCACATATTTTAGGAACATATTGCCTGCCTAACAAGCAAAAATAATCCTTTTTGACTTGTATGATAAGTGAAAGATATTGTGCACGTTTAAATTCAGTATACAAGTATATTCTTATTTGCCTCCACCAATCCTTATAGATACATAAGTCATCCGTAGTTATATTAATAAGTTTATATATAAGGTGTGCGGTGATAATTTGAGCCTCGTCACGCCGAGGGTGGCCGCCAAGCACTTTATAATTAATTAACAAATAATAACAATAGTGTAGGGGACTGTTTTTACGAGTTCACCGCTGAACAATAGACGCATAAAGTTTGTTATTGTGCCTTGATGTGAGAATAATGTTATATTGAGCAAAAATACTGCGCAGTTCGTAGGGGATTAATGCCTTATGTGAAACAATGAGAGATTGTAAATGTCATTTTACATAAATATAAGTAGGTACCTATACATACTCACGCCTGTAAAGAGAGTAGACAAACATAGCCAGAGATATAGACACATATAGCGATGGGCGATTAATCAATCAATCAAGGATTAATGCATTCGAATATTCGTCAACGTTTCGGATATTTAAATATTTTGATAATTCAAACAATTTTATTTTCATAGATAATCGTCACTTTTGTTGTCATTATTTCTAAATTGAATGTTATTTTTGCACTATTTACCTTGTAAACGTAGCCTATGTACCTATATAAACTACACTACATATCATATAACTCTCTATTATTATTGGACCTATTTTACTTGTTTATTCTTATCAATCTTGTCCTCTGGCTGCTATTTAATAAAATTTTAAAAGCAAATAATTATACTTTAATATCT
Organism: Catocala sponsa; assembly: GCA_963564715.1. Classification (NCBI taxonomy): domain Eukaryota; kingdom Metazoa; phylum Arthropoda; class Insecta; order Lepidoptera; family Erebidae; genus Catocala; species Catocala sponsa. Next base: position 8,138,240 of record OY751334.1, read on the forward strand.
ATTAACTGATTCAGAAAAATGATCTTTTAATTCTTTAAAATTACAATGAAATTAAATTTTAAAGAATTTGACGACTTAGACTTCATTCCTATATGATTGAGGGCCGATTTTCAATCGTAAGATAACTTTTACCTGAAAACAAAATTTGGCGGTTTGACAATATATTATTTCCTATATAAAAGCTGTAAAAGCGACAAACATATTCGCCCGTTTAATATTTTTTAAATCTCATTTAATACACCTCGCCAACTATTTAGTGCACCGCTTACAAGAGGTTAGTTTCCCGCTCAAAAAATTTCATAAAGCACGACTTCTTCTCAATAAAATAAAGTTTCTGTACCCAGTTGTGTTCTACGTATAGTTATTTGCCAACGATTCAAATTTATGAAATCGTTTTCATCTTTTCAAAACATTATATCACATTCGCATTAGAAGAACTAAAAAGACAGCTATAAACAACAGGTTGAAGTGCGATGAAATTAAAATAGCATAAATATACGCATGCACTTTTTATCATCTTCAAATGTATTACGGAGTTTCAGTCTAACAGCTAACTACATTTTCTAATATATTCCCACAAAGATTTATGTTGTATCAACACTATTAAATCCTAACTAATATCATAAATGTGAATGTTAGTTTGTTTGCTACACTTTCACGCCTTAACTACTCGACCGATCATTATGACATTTCGCATAATCATTGTCAAAGGTAAAGAAAAGGATATAGGGTACCATTCATCCAGAAAAAAGTACTTTTACTATCCTACATTTACGCGAGCAAAGCTGCGAGCAAATTCTAGTCCTAGCTTATATTAGAAATGCAAGTATGAAATTCTTTGTTTGTTTATAACGCTTTCATGCCTTAACTATACGACCTGTAGGGTTGAGCCCGGTAGAGATAAATAAAATCCGTAAGAACGAAATATATGTATATTTATCACTTTTACATTTAAATATTATAATTTACGAACGTACATAATGACATATGTTTCCATATACAGTTTTTACCGGACTGGTGAAAACGTCGCGGTTGACACCTTTTCACATACATAGACATGTAGCTACGTATAACGTACGTGGTTATGTATGTGTGTAACTGTGTCCCCACACGACCGATCATCATGAAATTTCGCATACGCTTTGTGAGGGATACAGAAAAGGACATATATGGTACCTTTCATTTAGAAAATAAGCTAACATACATTTACACGAGCAAAGCCGTGGAAAAAATATAGTATAGTGATAAAAAATTACAGTTGAAAAGTTGATATGGAATTATTTCAATGAATACCGGTGGTAAGGTGAGGAGGCGAGAATGACCGCGCGACGCTTGACTCGGTGCCAAGCGCGAGCCGGCCGCTCCGCACTGACAACGCTCGTTCACACGCACTATATTTACTGGCCATTCCGTTATCATTATAATGACAGTGTTATTTTTAATAACGATTTAGATATTTAAATATATACATTGATATAATACTTTTGAGAGATAATGGAAATCTATTAATTTCTTAGGTAATTTAGAAAACTTATTGGTCGTCTTTTCTTATATCTAGATAAAGTACTTTCTTTTAATTTACTGAAATATTTATTATTCAATTATGTCAGCAAACTGTGTTTAATTCTATTAAATACAGCTAATTCTATTAAACACACCTATATTAACAACGCGATAAAATCCATATAAAATTATTTAATTTTAATGTATAACATTCGCGTAAACTTAATACAATATTATGATGAATAATTTAATTTTAGTGGTGGTACCTTTATATAAACTTTCTAAAAGCCTGTTTTGGTTTATTAAACACTAGCTTTTGCGCGCGGCTCCGCCCGCGTGGTACCTACATCAATAAAAAGTAGCCTATGTCATTCCCTAGGTTTTAAACTATATCTATCTGTACCAAATTTCATTTAAATCGGTTGAGTGGTTTAGCCGTGAAAAAGTAACAGACAGACAGACAGATAGACAAACAGAGTTACTTTCGAATTTATAATATTAGTAAGGATTTACTAATTAATATTATATTCAAAATAGCACTCACACGCTTTCAGTGGTACTTAGGAAAGCTAGTCCATGGCAAGCAATTGAAACTGAAGCATAAAAATATCACATAATATACAGCTAATTTTTTAAACTACCTACATAATTATATTGAATACCTACACTCTTCAATTTGACTAGAAACGAATTAACTATTCCCAACACATTTAATACGTACTCGTACGTCATTTTGTATCCAACAACTACTAATTTATTTAAATACTATATTCCTTCTATCAAATTCCTAGCTAATTTCATTTTAAAACCAATATTCGCTGTGTATACGTTTTTAATCGCATTTTACTTATTTCCCGCATACGATTAAGCATTCAAGTAACTCTCTCGCTGTGAACCAGCCTTTACTATCTCTGGTATCAACTCCATACATCACCAACTACTTGTTAATGTAGAAATGCTTTATTTATCCGCGATATCCGCTCATTACGTTTACACGTTTTGGCTTCAAAATCAAAGAAAGTGATAAATTCGAGCGAGTAGGGACTCCACAAATCGTTGGACACGACATCACCTATCAACACCGAGTATATTGCTAACGACGTGAATTTCCTTTTAGTGATTGTAAATCTATTAAATTGGCTACAGTGATTTAAATCATGGTGAAAGTAATGTTTTCAAAAATTCGTGATGAATGGACAAAACATTCTAATATCTATGTTTTGGCATCGTAAACAGATTATATCACCAGTCGTTAGTATTGTGTACCTCATAATAAATCCCATTACCAATCCTGTTTTTGTGGACGCCACGTGTCAATAATACGCTTATCTCATTATGATCCGTGTGTTTTTTCAAAATTACTTCCAAACAAGAGATTTGTCGTCTCATTATCTCTCAAGTACAAAAGCTATTACTTTGACACTTCTAACAAAACAGGACGCATCCTGTCAGACCATCTGGCGACGTCTTGCTAAACGCCAACTTTTTAGCAATGCTCGAAATCTAAAATCGACCTTATTGCTAAGAGGACAAAGGTGTTTTTAACGGTAATGTTAAGTTTGTTATTGTTTAGGACAAAGCAGGCAATAGTTGTAACAATTAGCGTTTGTTATAGGTCCGAGACGTGACCGGCGCAGGTCGGTCTGGCTGCCATATGGCACCGCAATACAAAGGACAAAGAGACAAAGGACAAAGTTTTACACGTGAAGGACCAATATAATTGCCACATTTGCCTTCTACCCGATATACTTGACTGCATGAATGATGCAGAAGTCGCCGCAAGTGCAGTGGATTCGAGAAACTCGCGAAAAAAATTTGTGTGTTCCACCAATAGTTGTTCTGAGTTTGAATGTACGATAAGTCATTTAAAACAAAAACTATCATATCTACGTCTGCCAAGTTAGCCTAACTTGAAAACACAGGCTTAACTCCCAATTCAAGCAGTATCGATGTGCTTCGCTCGTTATGGAATATCAGTGGTAGCACAGAATCTGGCAATATGCTCGGTAGAACGAAATAGGCTCGCCATTTCAGGAACACACAGGCTTAAAATTGTAGGTACCTTCATTTGATATTCACAAAGACATTATTATCTCTAATAATATCTTTGATAATCCTAATCCTAACTATCCTAATCCTAACTAATATTATAAAAGTGAAAATGAGTTTATTTGTTTGTTACCTTTTCATGCCTAAACCACTGAACCGATTATCCTGAAATTTTGCATATACGTTATCAAGTGTAAAGAAACGGACATAGGCTACCTTTCATCACGAAAAAAATTACTGTTCCCAAGGAAAACAACAATAACGTTCTTATGATAATAGATGACGCCACGTGTCTTTCGAATCAAGATTGAATTATATTATTACAAGCAGAGTACAACCAGAATTGATTGTCAAATTCTGCATTAACGCGAGCGAAGCCGCGGGCAAAAGCTAGTACATAATATATATGAAAATTCATACCTGTTCTCTGGAGGTAGCAAGGGCAGCAAAAACGATTTTCTCTTGCTAAGATCCTAGCATATCTACCTTGCTTCATTACAATCTTAATTAATGCTCTTTAGTTCAGGTTGTCTGACGTTTTCTATGTATGTGTACACGATAGATAACTAGTTATACGAGTCTGAACGATTAATCAAACGAATCAGGTCATTGTGATTCACGACGTCTGTTAGATCAACTGCATTATCATGAACAATAAAAAATCTGATTGAGAGTTTAATTGGAGACACGGATGGCGCGGTGAGCAAGCGGTCGCCTTGACGCGAGTGTGGAGGATGCGAATCCCATACGAACAGTTACTTGTGTAATCCACAAATTATTTGTTCTTGAATGTAGTTTGTGTCCGTTATTTGAATGTTTGCGAAAGTCCTTAGTGCGTAAGTCCTTAGTCAACGAAAGATGGCAACCTAATGATCTAGTATTATGTTTCCATGATAAAAAGGGAAACAACTGTTCTTTGGTCTTGAGTTGGATTCTTTGGTCGGAACAATTAGATGTGTTAGTGTCATTAGGTTTTCCTGTCAAGAAAATCAAATTACTTGACTGTACCTAGTATAAGGCAATAGTCCCTCTATTGAAAGGGCCCTTAAACTAAATGTTTACGCCTGCCTACGTAGATATCCGTGTATAGTAAAAAATATAAAAAAGATAGACCTGTTTTGACCTCGTTTGCATAAAAGCAGACTCCTCTAAAGCAGTAAAGTATTAACTACATTAATAATGATAGAATCTTATCTCTCATCACAATATTTTAGAGACCTAAACAATATTATCTATACAGTTTTATCCTTTCCATATGTCACAAGTTTTTTCACGTCGTCGGTTAGCGGTTGCTTTCCGATAACCTAAGCCCGTGGGTTGATTACATTTTGTTTTTATAATGTAGTGTTGTTGTTTATCGCTTCTCAATGTTGATAGTTTTAAAGGGATGTAATGTAACAGATAAATTTTGATTGACGTATGGAACTCTTCCAGATTTTGTGGTTTAATCTTGTTGGGTTTGTTTATATGGATTGTTGTTACTATCGTACTATGGTGATGTTTATATGTAAATTGAGGCAGTTTAAATATTATTTTTTTATAAAGAGTATTCTGTTGCTTTGTTGAATGTTGTGAAAAATGACAGCAGTGTGATCTTACCGAAGAATCATCTTCGGTAAGATCGCACTGCTGTCATTTTTCACACACTGGACATCAGTCCAGCATAGGGCAAAGTGGAAAAGGAGCAGGAAAGCGGACCCTGGCGCAAGACGGGGGCGGCGGGGCAAACGCTAGGAACAAAAAATCCCGGATTCCTTTACAAACGTACAAACCGCCGAAGAATATTGTGGGTGCGAATCCCTCACGAGATAATTATTTATATGGTCAACAAATAATTGTCCCAAGTCTAGGTGTGCTTTGTCTCCGTTCATGACGACATCACGCAAGCTGCATGCTAGTCTGTTACTGTTGTTGCGTATTAAAAAATACGAATGCATACAATCAATCGAACAAGGCCAACATAGCCGTACTCTTATGCTAGGGCTACGGTGAATATTCGTGTTAACGCGATGAGTGTGGCCGGCTAGATCTTTGCAACGTGTTGTATTCGGTTGAAGACGATGTATCATCGGGACACTGTCGGTAAACTAGCGTGCATCAAAGGGATATGGCGCGCCAATATTCACTTGGGTGGCCACACCTACGTTACTTCAGTGTCGTCCAGATTTTGAAGCGGGACAAACGTGCTTGTGGTTTGTTTTACATTATGGAGTGGGGTAACGAAAAACTGTTGGTGTTCATTCAATTTTATGAAACTGAGATTATTATATGGAATTCTGATATGACATAATGCAACGCCACTGCCTTCATTTTGAATTACCACCGACGTCTCGGCCGCACAACAAGTCGAACAACACGATGTATCGCGTCAACACGACACGAATCTTCTCCCGCTTAATGTAGACAAGAACATCGCGTACACGACGTTTTTAGCGCGCCTACGCGACGCGAATCTTCGCCCGCTAATGTAACCCCAGCATTAACGGTTATTATACTTCGTATTCTTTAAACGATAATACCGAACCCGCAGTTCAACCAACAAAGGTATCAATTACGTTTTATTATCGATAATAAAACGCAGCCAATACACTAAACATACAATTAATGTATAACTTTCTAATCGATGTTACCGATCACTCGAATAAGTCGACCCACGATTTATGTCGAACAATGTGCTGCTACGTTTCCCACAAACGAAAACAGGAGTCCCACAGCATCATAGAATACCGTTGCGTCACAATACGGACACTAATAAAGAAACTAATAATAGGTGAGCGTATATGCGGGCGCGGAAACGTAGCGCGTTCGTTATCGGCTCATTACCGTCTCGTATCGACACTATCGTCGCAGTATCGCACAACACTAGCAATTTTGGGCACAGCACTAGTATCGCAGCTGTTGCCCGTACAGCAACGACTTCACTATTTTGCTATATTATTTAAATTGTGTTCTTAAATTAGACTTGAATAGTTGTATACTTACGTTTTTATGAGAAACTATGTGGTCTTTGTCTTTTGAATTTAAGCTTTATAGGACATAGACTACATAGTATAAGTATGTATTGTTGTTTCATAGTAATACATATAAAGAATTACAACTGTATATTCTCAATGGGACAAGCAGAGGTACATATATAAAAATCTACGTTTCGAATAAGATGCAAGACATATCCGATTGTAATAAGGCTTTGTCGTATGCCGAAAACATTTTCAGACTCCGTGTTGCACTGATCTGAGCTAAGATTTTTCATAATACATAGACAAACCTTATAACACTTTACCCAACCCGGGTATCGAAGTAAGGCCCGCAAATATAAACGCAACGTATTTTCTTAATAAACAAGAATGAATATATTTTTGGAGCCGTGACACAAGGCAAGTTTTATAATACAAATTAGTTTTAAAAACATTATAAGGATAAATAAACATTAAATAATTTAAATTTGGGACTTAGGTACAACTTTTATTTAAAAAAGGTTTTTAGGTCTTTTGTATATTATTGATTGTAATATTTATGACAAACAAATTTAGGGCATATTGTATTAAGGGATTTCAATTTTATGTGATATTATGTAGGTAACATTAAATTCGGGCAAGTTATCATTCGGACAAATGATGATAAGGACAATAAAAATTGTGGCACTTTAGATTATTGATAAAAAAGTTAGGTAACACAATAGAGAACCAGTTTTTGTGTATAGAACTTTGTCAAATAGTCAAGTTTACACCTATTGTAATCCTAATCCTAACTTCCTAACTAATATTATAAAAGAGAAAACGAGTTTGTTTGTTTGTTACCTTTTCACGCCTAAACCACTGAACCGATCATTCTGAAATTTTGCATATACATTGTCAGGTGTACAGAAACGGACATAGGCTACCTATCATCCCGAAAAAAATTACTGTTCCTGAGGAAAACAACAATAACGTTCTTATGATAATAATAGATGGCGCTACGTGTCTTTCGAATCATGATTGAATTATATTATTACAAGCACAGTACAACCCGAATTGATTGTCAAATTCTAAATTAACGCGAGCGAAGCCGCTGGCAAAAGGTAGTAATTAAATACAATAGTGACTTACTCCTAATTTGTATGCTTTAAAAGACTTAGCTTATAATATTTTATTAACACCATATACCACCTATGTTATACAAATAAATATTTTTGATTTGATTTAAAACTATCCGGAACGAATATTACTGTAGAATACATTGTTTAATATTTATCGAACAATCTGACAGCCGATATTGGATGTGACTTGCAGATAGATAAAACGAAATTATGCGAGCATGTCTGGTGACAAAAAATTTGAAATCGAAATCGAACCCAGCATGTAAATTTGTGCCACAAGACAGACATTGTATAAGAATTAATAATTTTTCGTCCACTACCACACACTCATATTTATACGTTCACTAAAAGACTAACGTTTTCCCGCGATCTCTGACGATTACTCGGTAAATAATGACTGCCATAGGTGAGAACGTATAAAGCCCAATCGTCGCTATAAACTATGATATTATTGTCATATGGGTTCAATTCACTATCAATATGTTTACAACTTGCAAATATATACGACAACAGCTTTTGCGCAAATATAAAATAATTTCAAGGCACCTGTATCTTATAGTACAGAATATTCTGCAGAATTTTAAAAGTTGATAAAATATTTAGTGTTGTCTTTGATCGCCTCATTTTCATCTTATAGCCGGTAGGGCAACATTGAAAAATATATACAGTGTAGCGATGGGTCATTGACAGTTTTTTCGTTAACGTAACTTAACCGTTAATTTTCGTTCATCGTCTAGATAATTAACAAGTTAACATGACAGCTAATGTCAACTAGCATTACCATACGTTCAACTCATTAAACATTTTCTTTTTAACCGACTTCAAAAAAGGAGGAGGTTCTCAATTCGACTGTATCTATGTTTTTTTTTTATTTGTGTTATCTCAGAACGTTTTCCTAGGTGAACCGATTTTGATGATTATCTTCACGAACAGTTACCGAATCTGCGTACGAGACGTACCACGTTACATTTGTAAATTTTTACAAATTGATAAAACCGTATAAATATATACATAATTCCATAATTAATCTCTGAGCTGTATACCCCCAAGGGCAAAAGTGTATAAATTGACCCCATGTGATAAGAGACGATACCTACTATTGTTAAACACATTTCAGAAGGCCAAGCTGCTAAGAATTTCTACATAGGAAAACCCGATTTACTCGATTTGGGATTTGAATCCAAGACCTCACGATTAGCCTTAAATATACACACAAACTTATCACGAGACCAACAAGGCTATCTAATAATAAAAATATCCTGTTTGGTTATTACCAAACAAGCGAAACATTTTAATGGTATGTGTTTTTATAAAGTTATGACCTTTTACAGTTAATGCCCGTTTAGCGTTTAGCGATATGTTATCCAAATATAGCTCACGTAATAGGGATCATAATTGTCAACACTGCCTCGGTGGCGCAGCGGAAGTAAATACGGTTGTTGTGCACAAGGCCATGAGTTCGATTACTGGGTCGGGCAAAATATTAGGTACTAATGGATTGAACGAGCAGCGATAGCTCAGTGGGGAGACCAACAGACTGCAATGTAGAGGGTCTCGGGTTCGAACCCACGTCGCGCACCTCTGACTTTCGGAAGTTATATGACTTTTCGAAATTATGTGCGTATTGATTGACAATTATAGCCTGCTCCGTGCCCCGGAGAGCTGCGACTGCCATGAACATCTATGGCAGTCGTTATTGGGAGAGTGTTGACACAAAAGACCCCACTGTGTCGAAGTGTCGCCGGTCTGCACTGACTGGCCCCCACATAAGATAAGATAGGTACTAATGGATTATTCTTCGAGATTTTTTTAGAAACAGCACGTATCCTGAATATCCCTTCCCTATGTTACGTAGGACCTAAAATAATAGCAGGTTAAATGTGGGTGTAATACAGAAATGGAGTTGGAATGGGTAAGGAATTGGAATCGGTCAGGATATCGTTTGTACTACCGACGTTAACTTCCTGCAAGATCATTTGTAGATAGCAGAACTAGCTGATCAGAATATCAGTCGGTCCTTATCAGAATATCTTATAGGGACTTATAAGGTAGGATAGACGAGGAAAGCCTCGTCGAGCCAAAGCGCGAGTATACGTATTTATAATTACTAGCGGTCGCCAAGCGGTCGAAATGCGACCATAATTGATTTAAATTTTAAGTTTGATCGTTATTAAGGTTTTATTGTCTATAACTATACCCTTATAATCACATTTCATTTAAGTCACCTACTCCACATGCATAGTATGTAACCATAGTTACGAAGAATTCTACGACATCAGGCGAACAATACCGAAATACTACGAACGCGATTCAACTGCTTGTGTCAAATGAATGGTTGTGTGCGTGTAGTGTTTTTTCATTAATTTAATGTATTTCTAATGAATATTTTATAAGAATATTAGGATTCACCCCTCCTTCTCCATATAAACTTTAACTATGCCAATTCTATGCTCCTCCGTCCGCGCAATTTTTGTAAAAATGGCTACAAAGTTTTTGCTTCACGTATTAATAATATATAGATTTATAATTATTCTTTAAAACCTTAGGGTGAAACACAGTATGTTAGATATTGTATTTCTTGCAGAAAACCGACATAGGTGTTGATTCTCTTACACCGGTTTCTGAAAGAGGGTCGTACCGGAGACCTGGCTAACCATCTAATTGGCAACGCCGACTTTTTACCCAAATTGCTAAGAGCATAACTCACTCACAATACTTTAACCAACTGATAAAGTAAAACTAGGACCTTAGTACTATAGTAACTATGCAACTGTCTATGTATATCTATTGTTCACTTATATTAGATCGATGACTATTCTATTTTAAAATGAATTGTCTTATATCTATTACGAGTTCAAAATGATTCCTTTTCCGTTTTTACACTGAATTATATTATTTTGTAGGTAAACAAGGTAACATATTATTAGCTATATTAGCTGTTCCTTGCCACGTAAGTTAAATTTCTGTATTGCTGTCGGTCTTGTAACAAATGAATTGAAAAAAATGTTAATTTCTATACATACATTTTTAAGCAATAATTTGCTCGTATTACAGAGTCCTTTGACATTAGCATTTGTAAGTGAATAAGTGTTTAATTTTATAAAGAACTTTTAACACTAGACAGGTCAGTCTTATTAGTAACAAATATTAAAACCTACACATGATAAGACTTGCACGTATCAGACATATCATGTTTGGTTATCTTTGAAAAAGAAGGGGATTCCATATAATAACCACCAAAAATACTAATTGCACACCAAAATATGCTTACTAAAATACATCATAACGAGCACCTATTCGCCTCAAATCGCTGCATTCCGTCTCGAAAGGGTTAGATTATATTAGGTTCCTTCTTAAACCCACCCAAAAATAGGAGCCCCGCAAAGCGGGGCTCCGTCGACTTAGTTTGATCTCTTTAAATATATTTTGGTGTGCAATTAGTATTTTTTTGCTGTGCAGTTAAGAAGTAGCCAAAATGCTACCTACCTAGATCAGGTTTGCTTATGTTAAAAAGCTCTACTAATGGGTTAATTTAATTATACTTCGGGTAAAAACATCGGTATATTATTTTCTTTTTTGTCTTGTTGTCCTGAATGTGTAGTGCGTGTGTGAGGTAACGCCGAGGTACAAAGGTGTCTGTCAATGAGCACCGATGCACGTGTGACGTCCCTGGGGGGTCTCGCCGTGTGGTCGTACTTGTCTACCGTCCTCTTGTTTATGAATACATCATGGTGTATTCAATGATATCGCGTCATTATAGTTTAGATAATCAGGTGTTTTTTTACGTTTAACTTTTTTAACTAGATTTTGCCCGGGGCGTCGGTCGCGTTAATGTAGATTTTGTCAATAAATTGCCTCGGGAACAGCTTTTTTCTGTATCAAAGATATTCTAAGTCCTTTTCTGTATGATGGTGATGATCTGCCGAGTAGTTGCGTGTAAGCATAAAAAAAACTAACATTCGCATTTTTAATAGGTATTAGTTAGGGTGCTTAAGTGTGTTCAGTAGTTGGTAAATGTAATGATTTCAGCAGCAGCAAGATATTATATGTAAGGAACAGATATAATTTGTAAAGTAATCTTGCATTGTGTCCGGTGAGTAACTTAAATCAAAAGTCGAAATAGTTTATTGCCATAAAATTGTGTTTGCATTTCTTACCTAATAATTATTATACAATAAAAAGAAAGTAGAATGTTGCATTTAACAAAGGTAGTTCGAGGAGTAGAGTTCTCATGACAATAAGCAGTCTAGAAACTCACGGCCACTCTTTTTAATCGCTATTTGTGTACCATAATATGATTCTTAACAATACGAAACTATTTATTTGTTTCTTTTGCTTAACCGCACACAGCAGTAGATATACCTACTGCTGTCTGTGGTTATCAAATTAGTAAAGTAATAGTTCCGGCGGCTCATATACCCACCACTCCCATTTTTTTCTTTTCCATCTTTAATCATTAATGCCTTTTCCTTAGATGTGCATTGACTTTAACGGGTCAGTGACTCCTGGCATAAAAAGCAACCATTAGCTACAGTCTTTTGCTTATCTAGGAGAGGCCTGGGTCATAAGCATGGCCTACGCACAACCCTAGAATTCTAAGTCGAAATCTAACTTTCTGGGAAGAAGACTAACTTTTTCTACTAGACAGTTCTAACATGTTTTAGGCCTACCTGGCTCCTACTTCGCTACAGTAACCGTACACGACAGACTTTAAACAAACAGTCTATACGCTAGCTTGTCACCTTATTTCTATAAAAAGAATATACTTTTAAAATATAAACATAATAATTACCTAGCGATAGTAATCGAGTGTTCTCACGTTATAAGCCGTGGGCGGCGCGGGCGCACATTATATTCTTGGTCCTGGGAGAAACGCGCACATCTGGCGACCACCGGCCCGACGTCACAGGTAACTTTATCGTTTTACTGCCTAACCGGTAAACTGTGACAATATTTTACTACCCATTATTGTTGGAAAATAACTATTATGTAATTATTTAACGTTCGACTTCTATTCGGCGTCCTAACTAATATTATAAATGCGAATGTGAGTTTGTTTGTTTGTTACGCCTTCACACCTTGTATTCTTTGTAAGCGTTTTTTAATAAATAAATAAATAAAGACAACTTTCGCACTGCCAATAATTCCCGTGTCGCGGGAGACTTTACAAACATAAAAACACTCATACAATGCATACAAAGAAAATCCAGACACGGACCAAAAAAAAAAGTTATAATAAATTAATAATAAACTATAATAGATAAAAAATACGTGAGTAATTAAATAAATATCTACTAAGCTCTAAAATTTATTTCAATATGATATAAGATAATAGAATGTTCGTTCTTGTCTCCTAATTTTGCCGTGCCCGACGGGGTCCATAATTGTTCTCTCTACATTTATAAGATCTGTATATACATTATGGAGTGCAATAAACGAATTAAATTAAATTGAATTGAACAACTATTTGTAGACCATCAAAATGTTGGTCACGTGTGGTGATCAAACTCCACTAAAAGCATTAGGTAGGTACACCACCCGTGCAGACAATTTTCAAATCAAAAATAATTATTATAGGAAAATAATTATTTTGTAGTTATTTATCGTTCAACTGTCGGCCTCGATGGCGTAGTGGTTAGTGTAACCGACTGCCACGCCTGAGGTCGCGGGTTCGATTCCCGCACAAGTCAAACATTTGTGTGCACGAACATTGATGTTTGTCTTGGTCTGGGTGTTTCTATGTATAATATGTATGTATTTACAAAAAAAAAAAGTATATAAGTATGTTTATCCATTGTCTAGTACCCATAGTACAAGCTCTGCTTAGTTTGGGCTAGATAGTGTTGTGTGTATGTGGTAGAATATTATTATTATTATAACTTGCATTTACCTATTGTATAGCATACTATAAATTAAACTAATTCATATAGTCTGCTAATATTTGACTCGGCACAATCTTATAGGGACTTGTAAAATAGGACATACGAGGCTTTTCCTCGTCTTTAAGCTTTACTTTATCAGTTGGTTAAAGTGTTGTTGTGAGTGAGTTATGCTCTTAGTAATTTGGGTGAAAATCCGCCGTTGCCAAAATGCCGTAGATGGTAAGCCAGGTCTCCGATACGATCCTCTTTCAGAAAACCGGCATAAAATAATCGAAACCCATGCCAGTTTTCTACAAGAAACACTATACCTAACGTACCTACTGTGTTCCGCCCTAAATTTTTGGAGAGTAATTATAAATACATAAACTCGCGCTTTGTTCCTGAAGCTTGTTCCTACCGAGGCAATACTACAATATCCCTCTTGCTGCATTCACTCCTAATATTCTTCATCCCTTCTACGTCGTTGTGTATGCTCTTAGCTTTTTTCAGTCTGTCTTTGATCTAGTCAGAAAACGTTCCCTTTGGTCTTCACCCACCGATTGTCTCATTCACATTCGCCTTACATACTTATTTTGACAATCTTTTGGCGTCAATTCCTTCCACGAGTAATATATTTTTTTTATTAATAATACATGATTTAATACAAGGACTTGCGCAGTTAACCTCCTATTGAAGAACAAACAAGAAAGTTGACAGCAATCCGCAAGTTTACAGCCTCCATAAAACAAACCTTTAAACAATGCACACCTCAGCATTGTTTCGAACGCACACGTGCGACACACGTGAAACACAAGGTGCTATTGTCTTACAACACTATAGCATTTACTACTCATATAAACGACACATTACACCCAATTTTCAACCTTATTATGTTCTTGTTTTGGTTGAATTTCGTTTGAAGATAATATCGAGGTAAAATTATGATGGTAGTGTTAGTTTACCAGTACTCAATGGTCTTTGTTTATAATTGTGACAGAATTCTGCTATGGACTCGTAAATTATTCGCTAGTTGGAACCATTGTTGGTACATCGTCGTAAATACTTAATGGCTGCACACATGTTTTTAGGATGTCAAATTTGAAAGGTCTCAATATTTATTACGCAATTCGTGTTTTACTGGTAAAGAGGTAAACGATCATACGGCGCGGTAGCGTTAAATACTAAGGTATTTACTGATCTCGCCTATTCATCACTCCAAGAAAGAAAATCAAACATGAAAAAGGGTCATAAACCTGTAACTATCTTGAAACTAAAACCACTTTATACGGATTTTGTCGCGTTGTTATTATTGAACTCTATTACAATTTAAGCTATTTAAATTAATTAAAACTATTTAAATTTAAGTATTATAGCAGCCATGGTCACGGGGAGACTAAGATGGTAGTTGTCTCAATGTTCTGAAAAGTATTTATTTCAAAGTACCCGAACATAATTTAATTATTTGTGTTTCTATTTACGCAGAATGAGCTCAAAGTATCATGAAGTCTAGCTGTGTTTTGCTTCTTGGGTTTGACTATTTAAATTACTGTATCCCAAGCTGATGGTACATTCCAACCATCTTCACTATTAAAATTAGGATGGTTTTTATTTTAATAGCCTCGCGAAGCATCCTATTCTTGAAGAAACATCTGTAATCATCTGCTAATGTACCAGCGTTTCCTCAAGAACCTCTATCAATCTTACTCACTGGAACACAAGACAATATTATGTAGCTGCATACAATATCTACATCTCAAAAACAGTTGGTGCAGTTCCACTATATTCCAAGTTTCTTGCAATAATATCTATATTCGCCTTTGCAAATAGGAATGTAGGCAATTATGTTTGAAAATATCAGTAAAACTTACAGCTTACGCGGTGTTGATGTCACGTAGCGCCATCTAGTGAAAATAGTTAGGCAACCTAATCATCTTTTCAATGTTAAATTCAATGTTGATATTGGATTTAACATTGAAATGAACTCCTAACAATTCATATTACATTTTTAATTGAGTTTTTAACGGCATCTTTCCAGCTAGTAGTAGGTAACAATGCCTGGCTAACTTAGCAAACATTGACAAGTAGCATTGAACCCGCAATAGCTTATTGAAAGCGGCGAAGTTACTATTCAGACAATTGCATTATTCGCACAAGCCAATACTAATACTTAGTTGATTTATTATTGCTGAGTAAAATACCATGGCTTTATATATTTAGGTCACAAAGTAACAGTTTTGAACGTCAAGGTAACATGTATAAATTTATATTATACTTCAGTTAGGGACTTCTAGAAATTTAAACTGTTACTATTATTATAAAAGTGATAGTTTGCGAAGATGTTTACATGTTTGAAAGTTTGAAAGTTTATTACCTACTAATCGGATTTGATGACACTTGGTACACAGAATTTCTGTGTACCAAGTGTCATCAAATCCGTATAGTAGCTAATAAACTTTCAAACATGTAAACATCTTCGCAAACTATCACTTTTATAATAATAGTAAGAGTTTGACAGAAAGACTACTACCTACTACTGAAATAACACCTGTGTTATAGAATACTCTCTATCCCTTTATACGTACCTATCGGTGGCATTCATATGATACATTTGATATACTAATTACAATACATACATACACGCATTTCAACCCCTGATCATAAATACTCAAACATTAAAGCGCTCTTGATAATATGAAACTTATACTAAAAGTAAATATAATAATAGCGATAAACAATGATAGCCTAGTGGGAAACCGTCTGCCGACTGCCACGCAGAGGTCTCGAGTTCGATCCCAAGGCGCGCATTTCTGACTTTTCGAAGTTATGAGCGTATTAAATAGTTAGGTAATTATCGCTCGCATCAACGGTGAAAGAAAACCTCGTAAGGAAATCTGCATGTCTGAGAGTTCTACATAATGTTCTCGAAGATATGTGAAGTATGCCAATCCGCACTAGGCCAGCGTGGTGGACTATGGCCTAACCCTAAGAAGCCCGCCGTGCCGAGCAGTGGGACAGTTAAATACAGGACTGATATTATTATAAATATATTAATGACTGAGCAAGACAAAAACATAAGATACAGAACGACAGATGGCTAAAGTAAAACATGTGTAAATGCACCATTAATACGAAATTAAGATTATAATTATCAACACTGACTCGGTAGCGCAGCGTTAGTGAATACGAGTGATTCATACGATCTAGGGTAGGTACGATTCCCATTTCCTCTCAAGAAATTTTTAGGAGTAGCGTTCTATAATGGGACCAAAATCCATAACAGAATGTGGATGTAATACATCTCTGCCTCGCCTACCTCTTCTTGTGGGACTAATTATACATATGTACCTATGTACGTACCTAACGGTGGTCTTCATTGAAGTAAGTAAGTAACCATTTATTCGTCGGAATATGGGTATACATAGATCTTAAAGTTTTACATAGTTTCGAACCATATTCTACCATTATCTGGCATGCAAATATTGATATAATTATGGTTTATTTACAAAAAATATTATTTTAATTATATCATAGCATGCATTAGTATGTCACAAATTATTGTATTCTAAGAGTTTTTTAAAAGTATAAAAACATTTATTCAATAAAATTTCCCTTAAAATATTAAAACTCAATTTTCTTGAAGCTATTTGACGGCTTATAATAATAATAATAATAATAATATAATATATTCTACCACATACACACAACACCATCTAGCCCAAACTAAGCAGAGCTTGTACTATGGGTACTAGACAATGGATAAACATACGTATATACTTTTTTTTTGTAAATACATACATATTATACATAGAAACACCCTGACCAAGACAAACACCCATGTTCATGCACACAAATGTTTGACTTGTGCGGGAATCGAACCCGCGACCTCGGGCGTGGCAGTCGGTTACACCAACCACTACGCCATCGAGGCCGACAAAAGACTATATACTATATAGACTAGCTTTTGCGCGCGGCTCCGCCCGCGTGGTACCTACATCAGTAAAAAGTAGCCTATGTCCCTCCCCAGGTTTTAAACTATGTCTGTATCAAATTTCATCTAAATTGGTTGAGTGGTTTAGACCTGAAAAGGTAACAGACAGACAGACAGACAGAGTTACTTTCGAATTTATAATATTAGTAAGGATATGTATCGGCATACAGTATACCTTTACAAAACACATTTATTCTTTGCTTGGGTATGAGTAGTTTGTGAGTGTGTCTCCCTGCTCTTGTGACGGCATCATTGTGTTTACAAAACAAATGTGGCTGTTTAAAAATCAGCGTTGCGATATCACGTCAGTATTATCGCAACATCAATGCTGAATTGAGACCATGTGTTGCCACAATAACTAAATTTATTTATTTGCTACTTATTTAATTGTGTCTTTAATTATATTGTTCTAATTTAGAAGGAAATTATGTAATAATTATTAAGTCTTTGTGGCAATAAAAAATGTTTTTTATCTATGTGTAAATACTTATTCTTTTTAGTTACTTAACGAAAATCTTTTGTTGCAAACGGTAGGTATCATTAGGGATTAGCTATGTCAGATGCAGTAAAGTATAAGGTAGGTATATGCGTAGACTGTTACCTACGTAATAAAAACTTAAACTGCTATATAGTTATGGTCGCTCACTATGGGCCTTATCAGAAGGCTCAAGGTCACGCAAAGGGCGATGGAGAGAGCTATGCTCGGGGTTTCCCTGTGGGATCGAATCAGAAATGAAGAGATCCGCAGGAAAACTAAAGTTGCCGACATAGCTTTCCGGATAACCAAGATGAAGTGATAGCACGCAGAACCGATGGCCGTTGGGGCAAAAAGGTTCTAGAGTGGCGGCCACGCACCGGAACACGCAGCAGGGGTAGGCCTCCCACAAGGTGGACCGACGACCTGATAAAGGTCGCGGGAAGCGGTTGGATGCGGGTGGCCCAAGACCGGTCTGTGTGGAAAACCTTGGGGGAGGCCTATGTCCAGCAGTGGACGTCTTTTGGCTGACATGATGATAGTTATTTATAAACTATACGACAGTTCTTCTTCTTTTCGTGTGGTTAATGGCCAACCTGTTGTCAAGAGTTGTTCAAGCCGCCCGTAAGCCTCTGACATGGCTTAACGACCGCTGTCAATTTGACAACAACCGGGACCGACTTTTTACGTGCCCTCCGAAGCACGGAGACGCTCAGATGAAATACCACTAAGCGGTCACCCATCTATAGACTGACCTCATCCAACGTTGCTTAACCTCGTTAATCGTTTACCGATCAGTGAGTGGATCATAGGACAGTTTAGACTTTAGGAGTTCCCTTTAAAAATGAGAGATACAAAAATATGCTAGGTACTCAGGCTAAGTGTAGGTTAAAATACTTCCACAAAGTCTCAAACTAACAGGTATCGTAACGATGTTTGTCTTCATAATTAGAGCGAGCGATAATGAACTAGTTAATATATACATAGCATCTAATTATACCAAATTATCGAAGGTCAGATACTCGAAAGTTCTGACTTATCAATTCTCCCCTCCCCTTAGACTTCTATATCCATTTATATTTTTTTAAAGACAGCTCTTGGACTAGGAATAATAGTTGTGTCGCGCGGGACTTCACGAACATTTTAAAAACGGACACATAGAACACCTATACTCGGCACAATCAATCGTTCCGTATGGGATTCCAAACCCACAACACTCATGTATTTGTAAATGGCATAGATGTATTGGGGAGGCCACTAAACCACAACGCTATACGTGCAGGCAGCTATTTAATAATAAATTCTAACTAATAAACGCGAGTGTGAATTGTGAGTTCATTTGTTTGTTACACTTTCACGCCTTAACTACTCGACCGATCATCATGAAATCTTGCATACCTACACGTTGTCAGGGGTACAACAACAGATACCTTTCATTACTGTTATTACTGTTAGTGCCTTTTCACATGTGCCGGTTGCCGGGTACCCAGCACCGGCTACCCGGCAACCGGCACATGTGAATAGGCACTTACAAACCTAAGCTAAACTAAACTTCATTTACGCGAGCGCAGCCTCGGGTAATATTTAGTACCTACTTAAGAGCAGCGATGGCTCAGTGGGGAGACCAACAGACTGCAATGCAGAGGGTCTCGGGTTCGAACCCACGTCGCGCACCTCTGACTTTTGGAAAGTTATATGACTTTTCGAAATTATGTGCGTATTGATTGACAATTATCGCCTGCTCCTCGGAGAGCACGTTAAGCCGTCGGTCCCGGCTGCCATGAACATCTATGGCCAGTCGTTATTGGGAGAGTGTCGACACAAAAGATCCCACTGGGTCGAAGTGTCGCCGGTCTGCACTGACTGGCCCCCACATAAGATAAGATAAGATAGTACCAGTACCTACTTTATAAATCAAATTTAACTACGCTTGTCTGCCATTATTATCAATTTTATTATTATAATCACATTGAGTTATTAAATATAACGTACTAGAGGAATCACCTCAAGTGGATTATTTGTACCACAAGTTTGAGTCCATGCTCTCTAACTCACTTAGCCGATTATGGCAACGACACGTTTGGCTGCAAAATCTTAATATTTAAAACATGTCAATATGTGTATTACGCTACAGCTTAATGAATATTGCACTCAAACGTCTCGATCCGGTAATCACCTGGCTCATACTGAGTAAGTTAGAGAGCATGCATAATCTTTACTAATTTTTAAGCTAATTAAATTATTGAAACTATTAATAGTAATAGTAGTGTAACAGTTTCTAAATTATGTAATAAAGTGTCAAATAAATAACGAGATAAAATCCGTATATCGTAGTATAATTTCAATGAATAACATTCGCGTAAACAGAAGACAATATTACCTATGTATGTTTATCCATTGTCTAGTACCCATAGTACAAGCTCTGTTTAGTTTGGGCTAGATGGTGTTGTGTGTATGTGATAGAATATTATTATAATTCTCGTCAGAATAATCATCCAAATCATTTAAAATGTATCGACCATTTAGGTAGACAGAAAACATACGCATCCGTCGAATTGGGAACTTACTACGGTGTTCCTCGCAGGGATCACTCGTGCATTCATCAATTCCTTTTTTAAGTTGGTTATAGATTAGCACCGTTTAAAAAGTAAAGATAGCCCACCACTAAACGCAAATAAGATCAAAAAACTATGTTGATTACCACCGAATCTAATTTTAGTAAAGAAAACAAAATGATCCTTCCACATGTTGTTTCTAAAAACAAATCATTAGGAGTACGCCTATTAGTAACAATAACAAAACGAACGTCAGCGTATCGTCTCGACTATTAAATTATAGCCTTAATCTATTTATAATTAGTGAAAATACTTTTGTTAGTATGAATAAAAGTCCGTACATTATTTAAATAGCAAAATAAAGTACCTAGCTTAAAAAAGTGTCAGGTCCAAATGTTTCGTTCACCAATGAAATAATTACTTCATTACTACCTACAGTTAGTTATATTACACTTCACTTGAAATAACTAACATTGTTGCGGTTTTAAAACGTTTGACTTACTTATTCTGATAGGTTTATTCCCGCGGAGTTTCGCGTTCAGTGAGCTACGAAAGCTCGGCGCAACCCGTAACGCCATCTAGTAGCCGAAAGCGTTACTAAAAGTGCAACGGTGAACTTAACACACCTATGCGTCCGTACTATATCTAGTCTAGAAGCTGACTATTCGCTTTTGGATTTTTTTATACCAATATTTTATTCTATACAAATAAATTCCCTTTATTTGCTTTTATTTAAAACATGCATTTTATGCATTTCTTTTAAAATATTAAATTTACCGATATCGTGTACTCACCTATCAGAGAATCAAAAAACATGGATTCTAAGGCCGTACAAATATATATATAGTACGTATATACTCAAGAACTTATAAATGCAAAGTAGTAAGCTCGTTAGATAGAGACAGGTAGATTACCAGCGAGAAGGTGGAGCGTAGAGCATGTAAATAAACAATTATAAGGTAGTGCCGTGCCCAATGTGTCTGCGGTTTGTAAAAAGACGAAGAGTGTCATAGTGCGAAGGTGTTATAATATCAGCGGTGTATCGTTATTAGAGTCGGTGGTGAGACACGGCTCGGCAGTCGCAGTCGGCAGTCGGCTCTACTAATTAAGTATAGGTGGGGGGAGGTCGCGGGCGGGCGGAGGCGCGGGGCGCCGTACTGGGCGCGGGTCGCGGGGGCGCAAGGCGGGGCGAGAGGCGGGCCGGGCGCGGGGTGCCGCCGGCGCTTCATTCCGCCGCGCGCCGCGCCGCATAGAGCACGTCAGTCCGCGCGCGCGGGCCATGGTCGCGAGAACCGATGAGAGCATGTTCGGGTGCTATGGTGACAGCTACTCGTACCGCCTGTGGAGCCTGGCCAACGTTTGGGGCGCCTGCCGATGTGAGTAGCGCGCCGCCGACGGCCCGCACACCACGTGCCTCCCCCACAAACGAAACTAGGACTTTTACCGCTGACGTCAGCGGAGGCTGTGAAATCTCGGTGTAGTACGACGTAGATGCGATTCCGCCGCGGCCGCGAAGTGCTTTTCGCGATATTAGATAGTCCGTTGCGGTCAGTGAGGTGTGAGAACAGAGGTGTCGCTCGATGAAAGTGCAGAGCTCGCTTATGGGAGTTGGCGGTTGGTACGAAAGCTTAGCGGCCGGTTGGCTTGCGGACATGAGGAGTAAGCAGGTCCCCACGTCTACCACCTCGGCCAGGCGGCTCGCGGCCCTAAGTAAGCTTCCTTTCTTTTTGTTTTTATTTGCATTTTATATCCACATATATTTCGCTTCCATTATATATTTTCACTCTCTCTTATTATTTTTATCAACAGTAAACATATACCTAATATTACTTTATTACAATTTTACTTGCATCCCTGAACTCGATCCGAAAAGTTCACAAAGTTCTTAAAACAAGTCCAACCAAGGTGTAAACTTTAAAAAGAAAAGTTAAAATCCCCCAGTAAATATTTTCCCAATGTTACTGAATGAACGCAGGTGAAAATGATATCACCTCAGAGGTATTAAAAATAAAACTCGAGCACGTCTTCATTAGAAATAACCTCGGTGTTCGGTAATCTCCCCTAGTCTCCCTCGGGATATAATTCATCCACTTGAAAATCGGGAACAGGTACACACAGACTTGAAAGAAAGTTTCGTTTGTCGAGGGGAACCCCGCTCGCTTTCAACGTCTTAAATCGTAAATGATTATGTTGTTTTAATTCATTTGCTTTTTTCTGTCTTACTTTTTATTTTATTCTTCCTCTTTGAGTGCCGCCTGTCTGGAGTGGATAAAATAATAGGGACGTTTGATACATTGGGACGAGCCACAATGCGTAATATTTTAGATGCGAGTTTGTGGAACGCGGATGAATAAATTAGTAAAAGTTGGTTTTATTGCTGTTCTCCGGCGAACAGACGCTTCACTGTGACGTTCGTGTTTTTAATCTCATTATAATAAACTGTGCACTGCATCCGACAAGATCCGAGATCAAAACGAACCCGCGTGCCTAGATCATGTCTAGGTACGCTTTAAAATTTAATAAATAGCACGCCTCAAAGGAACTGGTATAATTTGATTTACCTGTAATTTGACAACAACGCGTTTGATGTGTATGTATCTTTAGGATTTGGCGGCTGAATTTAATATTTTTTGTAAACACACATTTGACAAGTGAAGCAGATTGCGAAATTATAAAACTTATTCAAAGTGATACAGAGTATTTAAAATTTAACTATATTTACCAATTTTTGTTGATTCCATTAGTGATTCTATTAGAGTTTTAGGATTAAATATTGTCTTTGTTATTGTTTGGATCGTTAAGGAAAAAAGGACATTAGACATTTAAGAAAACTGTAGAGATTACTAATGCGCTTTTGTAAACAAATCATTAGAATAACCCGATGCTTAAACAAACTGTACCTAGTTAGTTACCGAATAGGTACTGCATCGCTAATTACTTGTTTGATGGAGACAAAATTAACGGCTCTGCTAACAGCCGAACTTCGTTAATCGCTTGTCAAACATTATTTGTCTGAGATACAGCTCCACTTCGGCTGATTCAATGACTCACGGCCGTGAATCACTCCGGTATGATTTTTGTTCTGTTTGTCCATTTCACCTCTCCAGTCTCTGAATCAGACTGGTACCTATAGATTACACCCAATGACATGAGTCTCGTTACTATAGTTAGCAAATGTGTCTGGTTAAGTACAAACATATTCATATTCGTAATAATAAGTGTGTTTACTGTTTTAACCATAACTCTGAGTTTGGTATTCTCCGAAGTGACTCATAATATTATATACCTGTGTATTAAATTGGGTCACTATTGAAATTAAGTGTGGTCGTGAATCTGAAAAGTGACGGTATATTTATTAATACATTTTACATATTAATAACAACAATAGATTAATAAAGAAAATAAGTATCGTCATGAAAGTTTACATTTATTAAAGAATATTCTGCATAAATATAACCTACAGAAAGTAGGTAGAATTTAGTATAATTAAATCGTAAAAGAAATCTTAATAAATATCCCTACAGGTAAATGCGAACCACTTGTAACAAATGCGAACTTATTCAATCTGATTTAGAATTATCAAATAACTATAATTTTAATTAGAACGAGGATTAGGTTTAATATTGACTATAAACAAATTAGAATTCAAGTTATGAAATGATCATGATCACTATTAATATTCAGTCGTAATCGGAACGTTTGCGGTTTCCTCGGTAGGTTTACCTACACAGAAAAGAAAATGTACTGTTTAATAAAATACTACATAACTAACCGCAGTATGAAGTATTGTTTATTTATACACTGTAATTGCAGTAATTATGAATATCTGTCATAGCATTGATTTAAATGTCGAAATAGGTCTTCTATAGCTTGTATTTGATTCAACCTCTCTCAGGTAGGATGGTACCTACCTACGTCTTAATACTATTTACTTGATTAGCTATATGTGTAAATTATATATTTATTTTGAAAACATATTGTTGATAACATAATATAAGCGTAAAACGGTTATGTTTTACTCCGCGTTATTTTAGCAGAAATCGTCCACCTATTTGTATTTATTGTATTGTGTGCAGATGTTCTGCATAGCTAATTTAAACTAATATTTAATAAATCGCATTACTTACAAAGTGAAGATAGTTTTATAAATATTTACATGTGAATAAATAACGACAGTACGAATAATGTCGACTTGAACTCAAAACAGTATGAACATACATTAATCACAAACAGTTGGGTGTTAGAAAATATGTTGAAGTCGTTAGTTAATAGCCGAGTACCTATGCCAATAAGACGTCGCACATACGGCGTGTGTACAATGCGATACAATAACCGAACAAATAGCTAGCGTCTAAACACTTCAATAATAATTCTCTCAACGCGCAATTACAATTGCGGGCGAGACGTTACAACATGGTGTCTGCAGTCGGACAGGCGGAGTTTTTCTTCGGGCTGTGCAAACACCGCGCCCCGCAGCGCACAGGTGCGACCAATCACCACTCGCTCGCTTGTGTGCTACGATCAACAATCAAGCTCTTATCTCCTGGACTATACGCCGCGTCGGTACTCGAGCGCCGCTTTGTGTGAGTGTGTGCGATAATTGTTATTTGTTGTTCAGCGCAATAGGAAGCGAGGTGTGCTTGTGTGCATGTATGTAGGTTTTTTATCAGCGGTTAACGGACGCACTCTGCCCGTACGCACAGATTACTGCTGGTGCGATAGCGCCGCGTGTGTAGGTGTACCGTCCGCTCCACCTAATTAACGATACGCAATCATATTTACACTACTAGTTGTACCTACCAATGATAGTTCGTTGCCACCTTGGAGCCTCATTACGCTATTTTCTACCTACCACTATGAATAATAAGGTTAATCAGCACACGCTAGTAATTGAATGACACCTAGCAATGTACCGTCGTCAGTAGATAGAATATTCCAACTTAATCATTTGTAAGCAAATGATAACAAAATCGTCACATTATACTACTTTAAAACAGATACACATCTTGTTTATGAATAATATCGCGCATGAATGGGGGACTCGTGAAAATGAATGATCGCGACTGCTAGCGCCATCTAGCGTCAAGTAGCGGGACTATAAATTTAGTTTTATACGACCGTTTTGCTACGGCACAGCTGCTGATATAGAACATGGTTTATATGTTATTTAGTCTTACTTATTTAATTGTATATTACAATTTTGAGAAATAACATACAATGTAGTTAGATATGTAGGTACTCGTATTAATAAGTAGGTAATAATAAATTGTAAATAGTACTGCGCACTTTTCACGGTTTACGACTAAAAATAGAATCAGTAGTCAGTAAGTATGTAACATAATTATACAAATAAGCAATAAATTATAAACATCATATTTTGCGGTGAAGCGACCTCATAGGTACTTTAACCATAATTTTATTTAATTGTGATGACATTTCAAAACCTACACGAGACGATATTTTAACGCAACTCTAACACTAAGGTATCCCTTAGTGTTAGAGTTGCGTTAAAATATCGTCTATATATCGCTCCATATCATAGGGGACTTAACTAATATTGAAATTTTCGAGCGCTATAATATGTCCTTCTTCAAACGAGGTTTAAACAGAGTTCTTCTTTTGCGGTAAGCAGCGGCTTTGCTGTGTCCTGACATAGCTGAAGTCCATGAGCAGCGGTTACAACTTTCCATCAGGTGGGCCACTTGCTCGTCTGCCACCAAAGGCAATAAAAAAATATATAACAGACAAAGAAAACAACAATCTTGTACGACTGATCACACAAAATTTAGTTTTGACTGGTGATTGAATGCCTAACACACTAGGTATTATTTTATATATACGAAAGCCTGTTTGCGGAGGGACTTCTCAAACTTCCAAACAACGGACACAAAGAATATTTAGACTCAATACAACCGTTAGCGGATAACACATATTTTTGAATTTACCACACTCGGCGTAACGGCGAGACGCCGCTTTACCACTTAGACATGTATACTTATTTATTATTTATTTATTATTCCAATTGCAAATACAGGTACCTACCTACAATTTTAATTATGGTCCCTCTTATCACAGATATTTTCTTACATATTATCTGAGGAAAATACCTGGACCTTTGGGAGGCTAATTATGGTTCTTAATATGATTACAATTTATAATTTTATTACCTACTACAACTGTATTCAAAATTGTGTAAGATAACTTAAGCAAGTTATAGCGACTCACGGCAGAATTGTAGTGAGAATATTGAATTACCGAATTAGACATCTCGACTTTTGACTGATGATGCGTAAAATATTATCACTAGCTGCATTTCTCTTCTCTTCTCATTCTCAATGTGAGAAGGGTTGGATGTAGTCTATCACGCAGACCCAGTGCGTGTTGGCAGAATTCACATGTCTTCGAAAACTTTATGGAGAACTCTCAGACATGCAGGCTTCCTCACGTTTTCCTTCACCATAATAGCGAGCCTTCCTTACTAATATTATGAATTCGAAAGTAACTCTGTCTGTCTGTCTGTTACCTACCTATTGACGACTAAACCACTCCACCGATTGAGATGAAGTTTGATACAGAGGTAGTTTAAAACCTGAGAAAGGACATAGGCTATTTTTTATTGATGTACGTACCAAGCGGGCGGAGCCGCGCGCAAAAGCTACTTTATCTATAACGGAAAGTCAGAGTTGGCAGTCCGACGGTGTCTAGGCTATCGATGCTAATGCGTATAGTAAATATTTAATATATTTTAAGTTAAAAAAGATTAGATATTATGAAAAAGCCCGTAAGCTTGAGATGTAGCTGCCAAGTGTGGATTAGCAATCTTTAAGCAAATCTCCATTTTTGAAGTGGTTTGTAACGTGGCGGGTAGCACGCACAATACATTATGATTATGATTTATGACAGATAATTAACCTCTTATGTCTTTGTTATTACAAGAAAAACCTTATTTAAATAGGACTAATGTTATTATAATTGTTCTTTATATATTTTTCTAACATACAATGTTTTAATATTTATTATAGCTAGCTAATTCTTTAGAGGTCTAACACGTATACCTATACTCCATTTGATTAGGTACTTAACTAAAGGTAAACAATCTTCATGTCTTTTTTATACTTTTATCTAAAAAATGCTCTTAAAGATCAATGTAAATACAATAATAATAATTACTAAATCAATTCAACCGTTAGTTTAAGCAGTAGTTTATTTGTTTAATATGTCTTAATGTAAAAAGTCACATCAAGATTGTTTACCTTAAGTTAAGTACCTAACCAAATGGAGTATATGCCTTTCATACACAAAGAAACACTTATGAACGTCATAGTTTATTTTTTAATAAGTTTACGATAGTTACATTTATGATGGTTACTAGGTTCTGAAAAATGTTGAGCCTTATCATCAACATGTCTTCGATAACAGATAGATAGTACCGCTATCTGTCATCGAGTAGAAAAACTATTTCTCAATAAGATTTTCTCTTCGTTATAATAACAGCTTGTGCACAATTAAATGCACACCAGCACAGTAAAAGTTAATCCATACTAATATTATAAAGCTGAAGAGTTTGTTTGTTTGCTTGAACGCGCTAATCTCAGGAACTACTGGTCCGATTTGAAAAATTCTTTTAGTGTTAGATAGCCCATTTATCGAGGAAGGCTATAGGCTATATATCATCACGCTAAGATCAATAGGAGCTGAGCACCAATGAAGAATGTTTCAAAATCGGCGGGTGTTTTTTCCTTTTGAGAGCTTCTGCTGCGTGCGCTGCGTAAATAGTTAAAGTTTCGCAAAAATCATGTATGACAGAATTGTTCCCCTTTAAAAGTTCTAAAAAAAAGTCCGCAACAGCATATGTCTATCTTTTAAGGTTGGCTCACTATAACCATTTTTATGCTAACCAAATTTGTTCTAAAATAATGCATTTTTTGCGAAGGTATTATTATAAACATGATATTAATCCTTATCCAAATGAATACGTTATTCATCACAAGTATTTAATTTAAAACAAAATTGCCCTTTACATCATTCCATTTCAATGAATATCTTAGGAGATATCGCAGTTTTAAAATAACATTGCAGCAAAATAATTATCCATTACAGACATAGTACAAACGATGTTTCTCCTGATTTATTCTGCGTGATTACTACTGGTTCGATTTAAAAATTCTTTTAATGTTGGATAGCCTATTTATCGAGAAAGGCTATATAACATCACGCTACGACCCACGGGGGCGGCGCAGTAACGATAAACGCGGGTGAAACCGCGGGAACATCTAGTTAGATATACGCATATAAAAGAACGTATCTAAATTCAAAGGAACCTACCTAGTCTTCTCAAAATAAACGTGTCTACCTTTCTAATAAGAACGGATACTCTAATAAGCTGGAAAGTATAATTTATTATCATCTATAAACGTTTATTCAAATGAAAATAACGATAACTATTAGTTTTGCCGACGTCATCTAATACGATCATTTGAAAATCCGCCAACAAACGCTTAATTAGATACCTACATAGCACGCAGATACACCGACTGATGAAATTTTCATTTAAACCTGTGTCTGGATAGATGGGGAGCGTGGTCGTATTTCTAAAATTCAATACCGGTGTCCCGATAGCGTATTACATGCAGCAACGAGGACACACGGCACAAAGTACCAACACACGACGCATAGCACGGCCGCACTAATTAATACGTCGCGCGTTGTTTTGCTCTTTATTATATTTGATTTACGACGCGCCCGCCCCGCACGCTTTTAAAAACGATATTACGCTGGAATACGCCCGTATTACCGAAATAACCGACTCCAAATTGAATTGTTGCTGCCATATTTGTTTTTATAAAGCGTACCAAGCCGTAAAGGTGTCCGCGATCATTTTAATCGCCAACAACACGGATAATTGTTTTATTTCCAATTGGGGTTTACGATGCTCGTACCGCAGGAAGTCGGGGTGCTTTTTTAATGACGCAAATACAGACTGCGTTCATTTGTTAGGTTGATTTTATTGTATTCTGAAAAAAAGAGTCGCATCTTCACGTACTACACCGAGACCGTTTTGAATTTTTGACTTGATGACGCGCGTTTTTTTACGGATTTGCCTCGTATCATACATATCGACTATTTACAGATATGAGGAGACCACGTAGTTGTGTGCCCGCGTCATTAAGATGTTTATAGTGTAAAAGGAATTTAGTAATAGGTAATATCGCTCATTTCCGATAACAATGTCACATCGCCAAAGATCTGATTTAAAGAGACGCATTTTCTAAACCAATTAAAAGTATATAGTGATATCAAGCAATAATTTATTCTCTTTCATTATAGTCTTCACCTATGACGTCAGAAACATGTATTGCAAGTTTGAAAATATAACTGCGATAAATATTTCTGCAATATCATTAGATGAAAATCGAATTTATGGAGATGGCATATTGGTCGCAAGTCGCAAACGAGTGATCTTATAGTATAGTGTAGGGTATTCTATATTGACTAAAGCTAAATATAAGTGTGTTTTATCCACAGTCCGTCCGTTGGCGGGCGGCGGGTCGGAGGGCAAGCCGTCTGAGGAAGAGGAAGACCGAGGAGGCTCTCCTCTCGGTCCCGGTGGCCCCTTCACCTGCAGTCAGTGCCGTGGCGCGTACCCCACGCGTGAGCAGCTTGAACGCCACGAGACCCTGCACGCGCCCAACACACAGGTGGATACCGTCAAATATGTCAGTGCCCATTGTATTACGTAACAGAGAAACATGCTATACACGTTCAGTTATTCTAAAATATTAGTCAAAGATCAATTGCCCAGTTTAATCTTTAAAGTCAATTGTCATTAGTCACATTACAAATAAAAGAAAAATGACAAGGCACTTAGATTTATTTAATACTAACTTTATGAAAAACTGAGAACATTTTTTATTTTGTCAACAGTCATGCAAGATCTGCCACAAGAGCTTCGCGAACGTGTATCGACTGCAGCGGCACATGATTAGCCACGACGAGAGCGCGCTACTACGCAAGTTCAAGTGCAACGACTGCGATAAAGCATTTAAATTCAAACATCATCTTAAAGAGCACTTGCGAATACACAGCGGCGAGAAACCTTTCGAATGTGCCAACTGCGGCAAAAAATTCTCCCACTCCGGCTCTTATTCGAGCCACATGACCTCCAAGAAGTGTCTTGTCATGAACCTCAAGATGGGACGAATTAAACCAAACAATCCTGCCCTTAATCCAGAGAGAAGTCCATCACGAAAACGAACCAATGCTATGGTTGCTTCCCAGTTAAATAATAACATCGCACCAAATGGAAATTCCTTCCTTCCTATTTTACCCAAGTATACTGATGCCGCCGCTTTCTTTGCGTCGATGTCGTCACCAGAAAACAATTTCCATCGTCCCCCTTTGGGACAGCCTGGTATCAATCCCTTTTATATGCCTCCTGGTATGCCTTTGAGTCCAGCTAGTGGAATAGCTCCTTACAGTATACCAGCATCGCTAAGCCAGTTTTTCGAGACTTTGGCTTCATCACAGTATCAACCGAGGAAAATAGAAAATCCTGCAAGTCCGAAGCAACTTAGCCCAGCTCCAGCAGACCCTGAAGATTTAATCGAGGAAGTCACGGAGGAAGATGATAAGCGATCGGAAGGAAGCGCCGAGCTCGTGATGGACATAGAAGATGATGAAGCTATTACCATAAAAAAGGAGCATGAGGAACGTGACAATGATTTAAGGTCACCATCACGCAACTTCGATTCCGTCCCTTTAAACAACAACGGCCACAAGGCCGAGAATCATTCAGGTTTTAATTCTATATTAGAATCTGTAAGTGCATCTGTAACGAAACACTTCTTTAGAGCGAATATGGAGAAACTCTCGCCTGTCTCAGGAAACATCTGTCCCAGTATAGAGTCGCCGCCCACTCCTCACATCATAGTTAAGGAGGAACCGGAGGATACGCATAGATGTATGAAATGTAATGTGACCTTCAGTAATAAGAGCGATTTATTAGACCACGAGAAAGAGGTCTGTGGAAACCTATTTAGAAAACACGAAAGTCTGGCAGCTCAAGTGGCAGAAACGGTAGCTCTTAATAGATATGAAGCCGAAATACGCGCCTCCATTCAAAGCGGAGTGAGCGCTAGTGAAGATGAAGATTATACTAGAGAAGAGCGCGATGATAAGATATCCATACATGACAACGATAGAAAGATCCGGGTGCGAACAAATCTAACTGAGGAACAACAAACGGTGTTGAAAGAACACTACGCCTTGAATCCTCGTCCTAACCGCGAGGAATTCAAAAGAATAGCTCAGCAGATTGGCCTCGACAATCGAGTAGTACAAGTATGGTTTCAAAATAACAGAGCCAGAGAACGGCGCATGACAATCACTGCGTCAGACCAGCCGTTGGACTTGTCTACGAAGAAATCGAACCCATCAGTAACATCGAGTCCTTCGCCGTCACCGCCATGCAGCATTTCTGTGACACATTCCGACTCTGAGGAGGCCGTCAACCTAAGCCAGAAATCGTCGCGTAGCACGACACCTCATCGCACCAACTATTTGAATACTTATCCACATTCCAATTGTTCTTCATCTTCCTTTACCGATTTTCGATTGTCTCCCTCGCCCGGAGAGCCAATAAACGGACAGAAACGATTACTACCGCAGAAATTACACGTGAATCCCCTAGTACCAATGGACAAACTCCTTCAGTACAACGATATGGCGAACGCACGGTCCCCTATTCTGAATATGCACCTGTCGTCAGACTTGAGTCGACACGGTTCAAGTCCGTCCTACGAACGACCCCCGTGGGGGGATGATATGCAGGTGCCTAACGAGATTGAAGACGATGCGACAGTACTTAAGAAAAATAAGCTGAAGCAGGGAGTTGAATTTAAAGAGGGCGAGGGACAATTTGTCTGCGACCAATGCGACAAAACGTTTGTGAAGCAGAGCTCCCTCGCAAGACATAAATACGAACATTCAGGTTAGCTATGTTTTATTTATACAGCCTGGTCTTAGTAAAAAGCCCGATTAAGACCAATGTCAGATCTTAATAGTTTTAAACCATATCAATTTTATTTATTAAAGTTTTTAATTATTACCACTTATCGTAACATTACCATAATATTTACGTACGCGTTTGTCCTATTATTCTAAGCAATGCCATTTTGTCGCACAGGTCAACGTCCCTACAAGTGCGTAGAGTGTCCGAAGGCGTTCAAGCACAAACATCATCTGACGGAACACAAGCGGTTGCACACCGGCGAGAAGCCCTTCCAGTGCTGCAAGTGCTTCAAGAAGTTCTCCCACTCTGGCTCTTACAGTCAGCACATGAACCATAGGTTCGCCATTTGCAAGCCTTACAGGGACTAGGCTGGACTGGCTTGATACAATATCGGTTGTTGAGCTACTTACTGTTTCTCTTCAATAAAAGAAATTGTGCACTCGTTAAATTTCCAAAAGCACCAAATACATGTTAATTGCTTTGAATTTTATTCGCGGTTTGTAAATAATGTCTACTTGAAATAAGTTTCTTTCGACAACCGATACTGCTTCACCCAGTTTCAAATACAACTGTAATGGTATAATACTTACCTCATCAAGTGTTGAACACACACATCACACCGCATAATTAATACTCATTATATTATAATAAAGTATTCATTGCCCGGTATTTTTGTTTCGAACTTAATTAAGGTCATTGCTCAACGTCATATTTTTATACCGTAGACCATAATTCGGATTCCCTATTTATAATGTATAGTGCCAAATATACCAAAACAACGTGCCATGTGACATGCCAAAAATTTATTGTTCTTATTTTTAAACATTTTAACGATTTCGATTGTATAGTTTTTATTATTTAATTAATTAAATACCAAAGGCCAGTACCTGTAGCATAATACTCCAATATAATAAATGTTATTTTATTTTTTATAATGTTACGGCCAAAGTATAAAATAAGGTAAAATGATGAACTGTCATCATGCGGTTAAGATTACTTTATATTATGTATATGTGCAACTACAATAGTTATTTTATTTACGCAAGGCTTAATATAAATCATAGATAAAACTCAGTTTCAAACTATTTACACAGTATTTTTGGATATTTAAATTTGTATAAGTCTGTTCTTCGATTTGGCCAACATTAGAAGCCTAACGTAAATAAAAGCAAATGAAATAAATGCGTCGGTTAAGTCGACAAGACCTGTGTGTCTATTGTGATGACAATATACTAGATTATATATAAATTACTGTTCTGAAATAAGTCATGTTCTACTACTATTGATACGTAATCATATACGTATTCCGGTACCTCACATCGAATCATATTATCTAAATTGCTCGTTCAAGGTAACGCTAAAGGATTTTAATTGAAACTATTTATTTTCGTACCAATAGCTGTTTATACTCCAAAGATAATTTAGTATATTCCAACAATTTGAAGGAAACGTGATAAGCATAATATTCTCATAGATCAAAGTTTACCTACTTATAAATCTTACACATTATCACCCTGCAATATTAGGTAAACACGTCTCAGAAGCAATAACCAGGTATTTAAACTAGCTTGTAGTCTTTAGTTGTACCAAATGGATCTGAAACGCCTATTGTAGATACCATGGTCACAATCAAATAACATTTTAAACTTCTGTTATCGAAAATTTTAAATTTAGTAACTTTAAGCTTCTCGTATTGTAATATTAAGTGTTAGATAGATTCAATCTTAATTAAGTTTAAAGCATTCCATAATACTCCTATGGGATCTCTGCTGTTTAAAAAACTCTTTTAATTAGTCGAAAGATTATCGTCTATTAAGTTGTAAATAATAATAATAGTGTACATAATAAGGGTTGATGTGTAAATATGATCGCTTTACTACTCAGTAACGGTACCTACGTAAGAGTTTAATCGTCAGTCTAACACAATGAATATGTGACAATAATAAACATCCGTTTATTAAATGCAATAGGATTAATAAATTTTAATAATAATAATCGTATTGATACTATTATATCTTATAGAACTTAACTTTCAATAGCAAGCAGATCTATGACAATCTGTCGAGCATTATTTTGTTTAGAAAATCTTTCTCGTAACCATTTGCGTCTCATTAAATCATGTCATCAAAGTACATTCACACATTGAGTTTCATGATCAGTGTACTTAATTTACATGAGTCATTACATGATTTGATGTTCGGTATTTCAAAGTTAAATCACAATACTACATTCATTATTCATCACAACAGTATATTAGAACAGAAAGTTCCTAAGCGAAAAAAAAATACATTTTAAGAGATACCTAATGATTATTTCTATATTTTATAAATGTAAGTAGATAAAATTAATTTTAAAGGTTTCTAAGCAACGAATTACATAAAGAATTACACTCAGTATATACTTTGTCATGTAGTGTGCATCGTAAAGCCTCCATACGAGCAGTATTCGACACATTGACATAATATTGTTAATCACTAGTTACTAGAGTAGTACCACCTGTCACTGTTCCATCTTATTAAGTATAACAGTATTCAGCGAATTACAGATTTTCTGGCAAAATTATACTTACACGTAAAATATAAAGATACTTATCTGAGTATGTTATGTACCTATCTTTAAATAATTGTAATCAGATTAAGCGATCCTGTTTGAACTATTTCATATTTTATTATAATTTGTATGTAAGCGATTCCAAATTGTTCGCGTTTCGCGGTGGGCTAGATAAACCAAAGATTACTTACGTCGATAAAATGATGTGGAACTCTGTAATATATAAATATCCCATCATATAGCTTTAGATTAGTTTTACTTGTGCCAAATAATAATTTTAAGGCTTCGAATATAAATTTTTATATGGAAATTTTATTTTTTACATGGTATGGCATAATGTACTATATTGAAGTTTGGTTACTCGTGCAATCAAATGCTGCACTAAAGTATTTTCTTCCTTTTGTGAGTATATGATATAGTGTTAAGTGTAACAGTTAGCCAATGTG
The DNA here is from genome assembly GCA_963564715.1 of Catocala sponsa. NCBI lineage: Eukaryota > Metazoa > Arthropoda > Insecta > Lepidoptera > Erebidae > Catocala > Catocala sponsa. Next base: position 8,173,752 of record OY751334.1, read on the forward strand.
AATTCCTATTGCCATATATATTATGTCTTTGTTGTATTTTGTATGAATTTGTGGGTATATGAGTGTGTGAGTGAGGCGAGTGTTCGATGAATAATTGTTAAAATAAGTAAACTCTAGATTGTTAAACTTACCTATAGATTAACATGTGTTAAAATATTGCCTATATAAATTATAGTAATTCATTTTACTTGATATTATAATGTATATTGAATTTATGAATATTAAAAATATATATATTGACAATTCAATGCAGAAATAGATATTTATTTTATTTTATCCTAAATGCCCTCCTAACAAAGGACGCGGAAAGTATGGAATATAATATACTATATAGATAGAAGTCACCGTTAATGTTGCTTATGAATGATTGCATGAAATGGAGTACCTCAAGGCACTATACTAGGTACATATTTGCCATGTAGTATTAAAATTTATGTTAAATATATTTTTAAAAGTAGGAGCTACAAAAGTTGCTCTAACATAACTTAAATAATTAAGATATAGAGTATGTTTTGCAAAGTTCTGAAGTAAACAAAGAAGATTACCTTGCTTTCTGGCTTTGAAGGAGGACTTATAAATTTGGCTACACATGAGAAAAATATCCCTAAGTCACCAGCAGACTCATTTAAAAGAGCTACGACTCCGCCAAATCTAAGAACAAACATAAACACGTGGCCAATTTTTATGCATATTCCTCTGAAAACCAGTTCAACCTAAACGATTTATCTCTGTAGTTACATATGAGAGAATATCGTCAACAGCAGTATGAGAGAAGATCGCCTTAAATGCATAATATTATGGATTGGCGTCAATGTTATGCATATTGATAAAAAAATTGTTTAAATGTAAATTCTGAAGAAGTACTAGATACGTTCAGCAGTTAATATTAAAGAAAACTATTGTTATGATTTATGTCGAATTGCTTGCTAAATCTTTATTATAAGTATTTTTCATAGTAATTATTCCTGCATAAGAAATCAGTACAGCCAGCGACAAAAAAGTTGATGAACATATTTTATAAAGTTTTGAATTCAAATATTCTAAGTAAACATGTATGTGGTGGTTAGATTACTAACCACTAAATTTTGGCTGTGATTACACATAGAAAACATAAAAGTAATAGTACTTTTATGTGAAATACATAAATATAGATATATGAGAATACATTGAGTAAAAAACATTATAGAAAAAACCTTACTGAACTGTTTTACAATTATTTTTATCAAACTCGCGAATAAAAGTGCTTTAGCGCAATATTCAATTCAACTCAAATGAACTGTCATTTATTTAATAATAATATACGATTGTTCGCATCTTGTTCAGCATGGTTCGAACTTTAATTTTACAGATTGTCCGTAGATGATTTTAAGTAAAAAATTTGCAAAGGGGTGGTTAGTGGCACTAACTACCAAGACTGAAAGACGTTAAACCAGTTGGCTATTCTAGGATAAAAAATAAGTTTTAATCTAGTATAGAGTACTTTTATTGAGTTATTTTTATATTGATTTGAGGTCCTGATATGTCTTGGCACTGGAGAAGTGAACCTGGTTACCTGTGTCGATTTTTGACACTGATCTGTTATTGTACGAGTTTATGAAGATCTTGAAGCAATGTATCAATTATAGACCCTGTCTGTGTTACCAAACAGCGTCTAATCTTCACTTGTCAGGGTCACTAGCATCGAAGAGTGAGAAAAACAGCACTAATTCTCAATACAATTCATAGAATATAGCAACGCACCACATTGTGCTTAGGTGAACGGCGCGGGCGAACGCAAGGAGTGTCGAGTTAGCTCATTCCGTAGCCCAGTGCTAGACAGGGTTAGCCAGGGTTGACACTCAATAGAAGTAAGAGTAGGGCTAGTAGCCCTACTCTTACTTCTATTGAGTGTCAACCTACAATGCAGGTATGGACTATTCAATATAGTTTCTTACAAACCTTTTATCGTTTACTTTGATATTGTTTATTTTCATTTTTCTCAAATTATGTCAAGTTAACATTGTCAAATAAGTGAATGACGTCAAGTTGACAGTTGACAGTGTTGACACCACCTTAGACGACATGAACGTTTCATAGACGCGTATGAATTTCGTTTGGAAACATCAGATCCTATTGAAATACATGTAGTATTTTTTTTATTTAATTAATTTATAGGAACAACGGATTTACACCTAACATTTAGTAGTGAAGGATACGCTACAGAAAACCAAAAAAAAATTTTTTTCGACTCTGCGTATATTGGACCTTTTATTTAATACAAAAGCATTTTGTAAAGCGTCAAACCTATTATTATACCTTATTATATTCGTTTGCCATTGAATCAATATATTTTTACTTACATTTCTATTTAAAGAGATTTCGTTCAGAATCAGGTAGCCCTATGTTTATTGATCAATCTGCCATCTATGATCTATCTGTCACTTTGGATCTGCTCAGCTGTCGTGAATTCATTGGCTATTGGCTACAGCCCTATGTATTACTTTACTCTTTGGCTACAGCCTACAGTGTAGTTACAGCTAATATTGGAAAAATAACTAAAATTTAATTATTTCTACCTTATTATGATATTGTGATTATTTTAGTAGTATTATAAATTCCAAAATGGGTGGCAAATCAAAGCAAAGGACGAAAAATAATGTCCGCGTAAGTGCCCGGAATATTATTGTTGCTCGTGTCACAATGTTTTGTATTGTAAAACTTAAATTTACATTGTGCAATTTATAAGATTGTGCCAGCAAAACAATAGTGTAGTGTCTATTTATTGAGACGTTGCAAGTTCATCATTTCATTAATATTATATTCAAGCGAATATTGTTATTTTTAGGTTGTTATCATAACAACTAAATATCATACAATTTAAATTTTCTATTCAAATCTTTTTTTCGCAGGTGTGATTTTAAAACTATATGACACCAAAAATAATATGCCTGCCTATATCACGAATAAATATTTGCATAACTTAATTTCAAATATGTTTAAATATAATAAAATTATTTACAATTATTGTGGAAGTATTTAAATAGAGTATTAAAGCTATAATATGCTTCAGTATCTAAAAATCTTATAATAAATAATATATTTCTTTTAGCCTTCAAGTAGCAGTCGAAGTGCTGATATTTTGAACAACTCAGTGAAACTGGATAGCGGTTTGATGTCAAATGGTGTACCAGCGCTGTTCCCCACGCTGGCTGCGGTTAACCTTGACAAAGGACTTAACCCTGAGATTCAGATGTGCATTAAGAAACTAAACAAGAAAGATCCCATTACAAGAGCTAAGGTTATACTTTAAGTTATTTAATTAATACATGTTAGTAATGCATTTGCTGATCTAGATCATATCATATAAGTTTTATTTTTGTTCAATTATAGTCAAGCTAATTAAGGCTGATGTTGCACTGATGGCATAGTGGTTTAATTGGTCGCCTCGTCACTGATACTGCACCACATGTTATGGATTTGATTCCCACATGAGACAAAAATTAGTGTAATCCACAAGTGGTTGTTCCAAATCTGGGTGTGCTTTGTGTCAGTTATTTGAATGCTTGTAAAGTTCTAAAGCACAGTGCATGCCATCCATATAATTTCTGCATCATTGGTAAATTAACAAACAAACAATGGGTACAATACCATAACATGGAAATTTTGAAACTTAAAGTTTCTTCTAAGTGGGGGTCAAACCCGCAGCTGTCTGTACAGCAGAGCACCAAAGTGACCGCTTAAAATATTGCACCATCAGAGCAGTCAGTCAAAGATTCCATGGATCATCTTTTATAATTATTGTAGTAAGTAAAGCACCTCTAATAGAACTGGAAAATGGAACTTGGCCCAGTTGATAGCAAAACACTATCAACCTCAGACATCAGACCTAACATAATACCTGATGAAAAGTGGCTGTAATATGGATCTGCCTCCCACTAGTAGTATATATGCGTGAGACTATATTTTTTATATTATAAGAAAAAAGTTGGTTATACATAGTTGTATTAAAGATAATATAACCTATTGTCGTAATTACCTAATATAATTACAAAGATAAGTACCTAGTTAACATTTCATAATAAATACAGATGATTATCATAAAGTATGTTTAACCCCCAAATACATTATACATTATTATAGCTCTCAGTTATTGTAATACCATAGAATTTCAAAATGTACCATTTACAGTACCTTGCCATTAAGTTACTTACTCTGTTGGTTTCTGAATCAACAGAATAAGTAAGTAACTGGTTCTGTGGAACCAAAGTGCTTCTTAGCCGCAGATATGAGAGAACCCTACTTTCTTTGGTCTTTGATTGGTTCTGCCTATTGTGGGTTTGCAGGTTCTGTAATATTAGCTCACCCAATATACATGAGTATGACCAACCTGATGTATATATCATCAAACCTCACTTTGAACTAGTAAAATATTATGTACCTATGTTTACAACCTGCAGGAACACTTCTTGCCAATGCCAAGTGCCAATGCACAAAACATTTGTTCATACTTTAAAGGCATTATAATCTTTATAGTAGGAAAAAAAAGATTTTATGGATGTTTGCAGTTAGATTTATACTTTAATTATATTCTTTATAGAATCATAATAGCGTGCTCTTGTGTGCAATATTTCAAGTCTCTAGGTCCACATAAGCAGTGTATAATACCTAAGTCAATCAAATTGTTTATTTTTATTTGGTATGCTTTTTGTTCATCTTCAGGCTTTACAAGAGTTATGTGACCTGGTAAATGCTGGCAATGTGGAGGATGTGGTGGCTGCACTGCCCAGTTGGGCACACTTCTACAAAGCTCTCACAGCAGACACTGACCGCAAAGTCAGAGAAGTTACACAGGTATGTATATTTTACTTTTTAAAGCAATTTACAATAGTCTTAGTGATCTTACTGATTATTATTTATTATACATAAGATAATAATAATCTTTATTATGCAGTCCAATTTACAATTTACATTAATATTGACACTGTGCAAAGCCTGTATCAAGTCTACTGAATGATCATTGTTATAATTCATTAAATTAAGAAGCCTATAGAAATTTTAAGAAAATATTCTATACTAGATGTTCCCGCGGTTTCACCCGCGTTTATCGTTACAGCGCCGCCACCGTGGGTCGTAGTGTGATGTTATATAGCCTGTAGAGAATTTTTCAAATCGAACCAGGAGTTCCTGAGATTAGCGCATTCAAGCAAACAAACAAACACACAAACTCTTCAGGATTATAATATTAGTATAGATTATGTTTTTATTGTTTTGAGTTAAATGATTGAATAGGATAGTAGATTATGTTTGGTTATTATAAATGTAAAATGGCAAGCATTCAAAAGCGACGTATTATTTTTAAAAATAGCATCTAAATTGGTAGCCCAAAAACCATTAATTAATATTTTAAATTGCATATCTCCCTCTCATGCATACAAAATAATAAAATTTTCTTTGTATTGACTGGGAAAAATATAGGCAGGGCTTATTATATATTTTACCATGATATCTTAAGTCATACCTAGAGATTTTGTAGAGCTAGGGATAAAACAAATTAGGCGACCTGAATAATTATAGCTAGAGAAATCGAGATCTCAGTTCTTTTGATTGCCAATTATTTATTTTGTAAACTTTTATCTAAACTTATTCTATTATAACGCAATATCCATCAGCAATTAACAAAAAGTATTTGCATATAGTATTTCTGTAATAATATTTAATTATATTATAATGTAAATGTTGCTTGTATTTGTCCTAGATATGTCACCACGCGATAATGCGTGTATGCGGACGTCGCGCGGCGCCACAACTGAAGGTGTTGCTCCCATCGTGGTTACAGGCACAGTATGATGAACATGCCCCAGCTCAGACTAACGCTCAACAATCTCTCAAAGTAAGTTGGTTCTTGGTAAAAGCTTTGCTAAAGGGTTACATTCCTAATATACCAAAGCTTTACTCATTTCTAATTAGTAATATGCTTTATATTACATATAAATATATCACTAGCTAATCAACCTATCAACTGTATAACTGAAGTTTTTTATCAATGCTAAACTGATCAATGGAATGTCATTGTTACTTACCTTGATGAAAGTCTTCCGGCCACCTATATTTCTGAAAGTGACTTATCCGAATCCACTTTATACGCGAACCCAATGCCTATGATTTACGAATTAGAATTGTTGATAGTTCATCACAAAGTAAAGTATTAATAAGTCTACATAATAATGCAGCGCTTTTTTTTTTAATTTTTTTTTATTGCTTTAAGCCCACTCACGCTATCAGAACATCAAGTATTCTAATATGAGTTGTCAGTTGGTCTGAATCGCGATATTCTTTGCAACCGTCATTGATATCTTGCAGGACAGAGACCATGCTATAACATAACATATTACATACATATTAAATAAGTACATCTATACTAATATTGAAAGAGGAAAAATTTGATTGCTGTTCGTTTGTTCGTAAGGATTTAACGTCAAAAGTTACTCAACCGTTTTTAAAAATTGTTTCTCCATGAGAACGCTATATTATCGCCGAGTAACATAAGCCATAGTTTATGTGTCAGTTCTCGCTTGATACTGATATATTGTCATCAGAACACGTTCCCGGACAGCAAGCTGCCTGAAGTAATATCATTCTGCAAGGCAGAGGTGATGGCGCATCTGGTAGAGAATCTCATAGGCAACACGGAGGCGATCATCAGTAAAAAGTATGAATAGTTTGTTTTAATTTTGAGCATAGTCAAACTATAGAATACTCTATGTTCTGTGGTTTGAATAAACAGATAATACAAAAAAAATAACCTTACAAATGTCTACCTCGGTGGCCTGAAGTCTTGGTTTCGAATCCGTTTATGCCTTATCACATTTGAACATTAAGAAATCATAGCTGATATTGAAATATTTTAGCTTAGGTCCCTAACCTATTTAAATTCTGTACTTGCATATAATATGGGCCAATTTAAAAAATACCCTACCGCTTATATTTTACATAACTATCAGTAACTACATAAAACCACTTACATGAAGTGGATTAAGTCAATTATATTTCAATGCAGTGTAGTTTTTCTTTTAACATTTATGACCAACCTTACAGGATTGAGAATCCGGAGGAGCGAGATCTCCAGATGTGTCGGATCATAACAAGCAGTCTCCGTGGCCTGGAATACTTTGTCCCGAACTTGCCGGAGCAGCACCATGACTGGCTGTGGGAACAACTCACGCCGCTTCTCGAAGCCAGCGCACACTGGAAGTTTGGCTCACATAACGCACATCAAGTTAGGTAACTGCCTTATATTATTTAGACAAAACTAAGGAACTAAATCATTTGTAATCGTAAGGATTTTTGCATAAGATTGCACCAATGTTCAATTTGTACTTATTTCATTCTCACCAATGATGACTGTTCATTTTAAATTCGTGTTATTCCCTCAATTTTTATTGTTATCATGATCATAAGGTATTTAGAGAACTTATTTTGTCGTCGCCTGGCCACTGCTACTACGCCGAGTGTTGTGGGTTCGAATTCCACACGGGACAAACATTTTGTGGTCCACAAATGTTTGTTCCAAGTCGGGATGTTCTTTGTGTCCGCTGTTTGAGTGTTTGTAAAGCCCCTGCGACACAGGACTTATTCCTAATGCGGGAATTATAATTTAAAAAAAGAAGATACACGGTACTTGTGCTGGTATTAGCTAAAAATTAATATTTACTAGCGGTCGCCTAGTGCTCGAAATTCGACCAAAGTTTGCCTGTAAGATATTGCTGATGTATGTCATTATATGTATATTGATACATGTAACCATAGTTACGCGCTTCGACTGCGTGTGTCAAATGCATGGATGTGTGCGTGTAGTGTTTTTTCATTAATTTAATGTATTTCTAATGCATATTTTATAGAAATATTAGGATTCGCCACTCCTTCTCCATATAAACTTTAACTGTGCCAAATTTCATACTCCTCCGTCCGCGCAATTTTCGTAAAAAGGGGTACAAAGTTTTTGCTTCACGTATTAATATATAGATAACATAGGGATCAAATCTTTTAATAAACATTGTGCATGTATTCAATTTATTTTGACTACTTTGGCATTTATTTTATGACTTGTACGTTGTGTTCAACTGATATTAATTATACAGTCGGTAATTAAGTTAAGGTAACATTGATAAACAAATATAAGGCCATGAGTTTTATAACATACTTTTTGTTTAGATTTAATAACTTGTGCTTTTGTACGTGTCTAGCATACACACGTGCAAAAGTAACGTATTAAATTCATCAGCGTTACGCATACGTATGTCGACTGTTAGTATAACCTGTTACGCTAACTCAATTATCGACAGTACTCAAATCAAGAATGGTGAATGCAGCAAGTTATTTCAGTCAATAAAGCAAAAGAAGTTTGTCAGGTCCGTAATAAGTGGTAATCCATAGAAATTTAGGTCATTACTGTCTAATAATAATATATTTTTTTTTTTTTTATAATAATATTTTATCACATACACACAACACCATCTAGCCCAAACTAAGCAGAGCTTGTACTATGGGTACTAGACAATGGATAAACATACATATATAATTATTTTTTTTTGTAAATACATAATACATATTATACATAGAAACACCCAGACCAAGACAAACATCCATGTTCATGCACACAAATGTTTGACTTGTGCGGGAAACGAACCCGCGACCTCATGCGTGGCAGTAGGTTACACTAACCACTACGCCATCGAGGCCGACGATCTAAAACAGACATAACCTGTAACATGCTTGTAATATATAGATTTTTAAACCAAGTGAAGATTATTAAACAGTGAAAACCATGTACCATTCACCACTTGTGTAAATCCTTACTTCCTTACTAATGTTATAAATTCGAAAGTGACTCTGTCTGTCTGTCTGTCTGTTACCTTTTCACGGCTAAACCACTCAACCGATTTAAATGAAATTTTGTACAGATATAGTTTAAAACCTGGGGAAGGACATAGACTGCTTTTTATTGATGTAGGTACCACGCGGGCAGAGCCGCGCGCAAAAGCTAGTATTAAGAGCCATTTCACATTTTTGGGCAAGAATCTAATATTCCAGTCGTTAAATTGACAACCTTAGATAATATATTGATGGCAGTGAACACGTGTTAATAATAGATCAACTCTTGATCTAGTGTATTGGTAGTTAATATTTACAAATACTAACTTGTATGTTTAGTATTTACCGATTTCCCGCTACTAGTTTTTACGAAAAACCGCGCAGAGCTAATTTTGAAGCCTGAAATCTATCACTAACTTTTATATATTTACTACAGAAATAATATTGAATGTCAGGGCTTATACCCTTCTTGCAACTGCATTAAGTAGAAAAGCCATTTCACTAGTAAGTTAATTGTAAAAAAAAGGTAATCTTGGAGCAATTTTAACGCTTTGTCCCAGTTTTACCACGTCGTTTTGGTTTTAATCAATTATAAATAATGTAATATTATATATACCAAAAGAAGCTCTGTTCATCTATGAATTTATTTCAATAGTTGTATTGACAATCCGTACGTTTAATTAGTCACAGTAAAATATTTACCAACCCTCTAAATTAGGATAAATTACTATGCGCGCGAGAGTATTCTTCAATACGGCGCGAGCGCCCATCGAAGTAGGACCTGTATCACTTTTTTGCGCATCCCGATTTACGTGCTTTCGAGCCGCGAACGCAATATTATACTACGACTGCAACGACTCGATCGATCTAATATATTGAAATAAACAACCTTAATTTTTCGGTGTAAAATCATTATAACTAGTAGTTTTACTATAACGTGCAGTGTGGTTTATTGATTTTTATTGTAATTAATTATTATGTTAATTAATAATTATTATTAAGTTGTAGTAATGGGGCGTTAAACTTCTGGTTACCAATACGTTAAAAAAAATAAACGTAATTTTGAAAATATGAGGAAGGCATTAAAAGCGTATTTTGGGTTTATTAATTTTAATTATACATAACGTATTAATGGTCATCAGACGCATTTCGGCTAACGTCAGTCCCTGACTCGCTGATTAAATAAAATTAGAAATAAAATTACACAAATAAACTCATAAATAATAAAAAACCGGTCAAGTGCATGTCGCACACGCACAATTTAGGGTTCCGTAGTACCCCTTACCCAGTGACCTAAGGATAAGGATAGAATGTACCACTAGCTTGGGATCCAGTAATTCAAATATTCAAACCCAAGAAGAAGCAAACCATAGCTAGACTTCATGATACTTTGAGTTCATTCTGCGTAAATAGAAACACCCATGATTAAATTATGTTCGGGTACTTTGAAATAACTACACTGGAACATTGAGACAACTACCATCTTAGTCTCCCCGTGACCATGGCTGCTGAAAAGCACCGAAACGTCGGGGAAAGTGTAAAAATAAATATAAATAGTATAATAGTATAAATAGTTTTAATAGTTTCAATAATTTAATTAGCTTAAAAATTAGTAAAGTTTAATAGTAATAGTCGTGTAACAGTTTTCAAAATTTTGTAATAAAGTGTCAAATAAACAACGCGATAAAATCCGTATAATATAGTAGTTTAATTTCAATGGAGAAGTAAGATTACTCGCTCAGAGGCTGTAATAAAATCGGTAACAGAAAATGTGAATTCATGTAAACGTAACAGTTTTATTGTACATCAGTCATAGTTCATTCAAATAATATAAAATTTATATAATTATTTGATTTAAATTTCATAGGCAGAGCGGCCACTTAAATTACACGCTAAGATAGTAAATTGTGACGAGGAGCAAAGTACTTCTGGATGCTACGCCGTGTTGAGTACATCTAATAAGCAATCAGATTCGGTAAAAGAAACTAAGCTATATTTTATTTCAAGAAGTCAAAAGTTATTTAATTTTAGTAAATGTACTTAGTACATGTTAATAATTTTTAATTTTATAGGAGACGGGATATGTTGTAGACACTGAAATGGGTGTATCAGAAATAGAACCCGTTACTTTAGCTACTGAAATTGAAAAACAAAAGAGTATTATACAAAGCAATATTTTCTTTAGTGCAAACTTTTTAGAGTGTCATGGTACTCGTTTTAGATTTATTCTTTTCTTAAACATTGCCGAAATCGCGCAGAAATATCAGCCGGTTTTTACATTTTCTCGAAGTCAAAGTTCAATTTTATATGGCACATATGACTTTTTTGCGCGTTTTCCGCAAGGTCTAAAAACTACCGAACGGATCTTTGTACGATTTTCACCAATAGATAGTATGATTCCTGAGGAAGGTTTAGATGTATAATTTAACGCGGGTGGAGCCGCGGGCCTCGTCTAGTTGTTTATAAAAATGAGTACAATCACCCGCTAAGATATTTTCACTAAACAAAAATAACGTTATAAACTTATATTTTCCTATACTATGTTTTATTATAAAAACTTTTTATTTATATTGACTGCACTGTTGGCGTAGTGGTTTAAGCGGCCGCCTCGACGCTTGACGCTGCGCCGAGTGTTGTGGGTTCGATCCCCACACGAGACAACACTTAGTGTGATTCATAAATTGTTGTTACGTGTCTGGGTGTTCATTGTGTCCGTTAGTTGTATGTTTGTAAAGTCCCCCGCGACACAGGATTTAATTCTAATGCGGGATTGTCTTTTTAAAAAAAATATTTATCTATGATTAATACAAATACGTTATTTGTTTTGAAAACTTACATAATGCAAAAGTATGTTTAACACAATTCAAGCAATAGGTACCAAGATAAGTATCAAAACGTAAGTGTAGACACGGTCGCACTATACCACGACGCTCCTAGACGCATCGTACTGTCTCGGTCGCTCGGCGAGTCGGAATTTACCTAAACTTCACTTGCGTAATTTTGTGAAATGGCTCTTAAATAATTTGAACAGTATGCTTGCTTTAAAGAGACTATATTGATTTGTTAATTATGATTTCTATAGATATAGTTGACATTGTAACTTATTAAGTAATGAAATGTGCTTAAAACATATCAACAACGCGATTTTTATTTTAACGGTTTCTAGTATCATATATACACTCGGCGCTGGCTAGCCAGTTCCTTTGCTTCAACTTGGCTTGACACGCTGCCGCGTGTCTAGATTTCTTAGTAGTTATTCAAGTCGTTAGAGCTCTTGGGTCTAATTAAATCCTATTGATTAGGTGTTGGACCTTCATTAATGATAAATAGGTACTTGTATTAGGCACCAATACATAGCTATACCATTAATTGTACTTTTGTATCTATACTAATATTATAAAGCTGAAGAGTTTGTTTGTTTGCTTGAACGCGCTAATCTCAGGAACTACTGGTCCGATTTGAAAAATTCTTTCAGTGTTAGATAGCCCATTTATCGAGGAAGGCTATATATCATCACGCTAAGATCAATAGGAGCGGAGCACCAATGAAAAATGTTTCATAATCGGATAGCTTTTCCCTTTAGAGAGCTTCCGCTGCGTGCGCTGCGTAAACAGTTAAAGTTTCGCAAAAATCATGTATGACACAATTGTTCCCCTTTAAAAGTTCTAAAAAAAAGTCCGCGACAGCATATGTCTATCTTTTAAGGTTGGCTCACTATAACCTTTTTTATGCTAATCAAATTTGTTCTAAACTAATGCATTATTTGCGAAGGTGTTTTTATAAACATGATATTAATCCTTATCCAAATAAATACGTTATTCATCACAAGTATTTAATTTAAAACAAAATTGCCCTTTACATCATTCGATTTCAATGAATATCTTAGGAGATATCACAGTTTTAAAATAACATACGCAGCAAAATAATGATCAAGTTTGTACTGCGCGCGCATTTATGATGTGCAAGGCCGGCCGAAAACTACGAGATACTATGCCATGCCGCCCGGCTCAGACGCGTGGTCATGGTCAGCTCCTTACGGAACGGTACACAGAACATCACGCTACGACCCACGGGGGCGGCGCAGTAACCATAAACGCGGATGAAACCGCGGGAACATCTAGTCCAATATATGAATAAAGAAGCCCTTAAAAAATAATTCAAAATATTTTTGCTGCGTCAGAATCGCGCGGTTATTTAAACGGGCTGCAAGCTTCAGTTCTATTTAGATTCATTTTAAGCATTTCCCAAGGGAAAACTTAAAATTAATTAGATTCTAGCGTAGCAAGAAATCCTAAATTACTGCGAGAAAAACGCAATCCATTAACATCACAGGCCTTAGACAGTGGTCCGATCCCCGCTGGCGATGAACGAGAAACGAGTAGAACTAGAAACTATAAACGAGTTGACGATCAGCGGGAAGCGAGTGTGTAGTTTCGATAGTTTTGTCGCCGGGCTATAAGCGAGTGTGCAAGTGCGACGAGCGATTACTCGCGCGCGGGACCACAAATTACCCATCCAAAATCGTCTTTTTTCCCCTCTCATTTTCTTCCCTTTTTCAGAGTTGCCGCTGCCACTACACAAACACTATCGTAAAATACATCATCGTCGTCGTCTGAACTAGACAACAATGAGAGTTGCTATGATTTGTTGATATCCATACGTCTACTTTCAAAGCCGCACTATTTAGAAATGATTATGAAAATAAATGATCAAGCGAGCGAGCATCGCTGAACGAGTATCGCTGAGCAAGTTTATTTTTGAAAGCTCTTGTCGCTCAGCGACAAAACTAGTAAAGCGAGTCGTCGCCGGCAGTGTGAACAGTCAGAGAGCAACTTTTAATATATGCATCTCTTTCGTTTACACGGAATGTATATTAATTGTGCGTTTCTTGAGAGAGAAAATCGCCGATAGTTAGTCGTTTTCTCGCCGGCGGTCGGACCACTGTCTTAAGCTGTCTATTTCTAAGTAGATATAGTCACTTTAGTCAGTAGAAATTCATACAGCAGATACATAAAATATACATACATACATAGATTCACGCTTGTTTCCCAGAGGGGTAGACAGAGACTACGGATTTCCATTTGCTACGATCCTGACATACTTCTCTGGCTTCATTCACCTTTATCACATTCCTCATACACGCCCGTCGGTTCAAGGAGCTGTTAACCTGGCCTTTGTCCAGAACGCCTCCGATCTGATCGAGAAACGTTCGCCTAGGTTTTCCTCTTGCGACTGTTCCATTCACACTAGCCTTATAAACTTTCTTAGTCAGTCTTTCCTCTTTTTCACAAAATATACAATGTAAAAAATGTTCTAGTATTTAGCTATATATTATAATAATCGTACAGGGCCGCATGGTACGGTGCTATGGGTCGCATCATGGAGCGCTTCAAGGGTCAGTTCGGCGAGAAATACGGACTGAAGAGTGTGCGGCTTATGCTAAACGACGCGAGGGACTCCAACCCGCAAGTCGCCGCGCAGATCTGGACGTGCTTGCTGCAATTTATGCACAACATTCAGGTAACATGGACGTACTTTCTGAAAAACGTTCGAACCCACACTCTGGTCAAAATCGAGTTATTATTAGCAAATTAGTCACAGGGTTACTATTCACTAGCTGGAAAAATTTGGTAGCTCTACTATCACTCTAAATATGTAATCATGACTTAGTAGCCCAACCCACATGTATGAAGAAGCACTACGGGATTGAACTTCAATCACGATTATTTCAAAATATTAACTTTGTGGGTTGGAACGTTTTTCAGAAATTACGTCCACATATCTTTTAGTATCTGCCTTCAGATGATATTGTCTTACATTTACGCGAATGTTATAGATACATTAAAATTGAACTACTTTATACGGATTTAATCGCGTTGTTTATTTAAAAACATTAGTATTACATAATTTTCAAATTATTAATCTTTCTTTTTACCTATTTAAATTTACAGTTTTACCGACGTTTCGGTTACTTTTCAGTAGCCATGGTCACGGGGAGACTAAGATGGTGGTTGTCTCAATGTCTTAAAGTATACTTGATTCAAAGTACCTAAACATAATTTAATTATTGGTGTTCATATTATGTGAACCTCTCCATTGCAAAGCTATGTCTAATTATTTGATGATCCAAAGAATAAAATTTTTCTCTGTGCCTAACGCTTTTGACTATCTAGTCATTTAATTGCATAATGCAATAATAGAATAGTAATCTTACTATACTATTATTGCATTATGCAATTAATCGAATGGTACATATATTGTTTTAGAACTGGCATCAATATTTAGAGAAGAAAGACTTGTTTGTGAAGCGAATACTGGATCTTCTAGAAACTGGTAAGTCCTGAAAGTGTAAAATGTGCATAATTTAAAATAATGTAAGTACGGTCCTCCAGACCGAAGTTTGGTCACGGCGGCTAATGTGAACGGAGATTGGCCACCTATGACATACTGGCCATATATTGTAGAACATAAGTATGTCCGCAAACATTAGTGCACTCTCTTTTTCCTTAACTGTCATAATCCGAAGGGACGACAATCTGACATGACCGGAGAGAGATCAGGTGCAGGACAAACGGCTTTACGTGCTTGCCGAGGTACGGGATGTAACCAACTACCTAACTCCGGGCTGCTACTGATAATAATTCTTGTCATAAAATGGCAATAACTTATAGTTGGTCCGATTCAGGATTTGAATCCAAGACCTCTTACATAGCAGTCGTACACACTGCTGCTGGGCCATCATCTATACTAATATTATAAAGATGAAAGATTTGATTTTTGGTTTATTTGTTTATAAGATTTAGACCAACCGATTTAAATTTTTTTACACCAGTATAAAGCGTTATTATCACGAGTAATATAGGCTATATTTTATTTTAAAAAAGAAGAATGTTAAGAATACTACTGTTACTAACATAACCTAACCTACTTTTACACGAGCGATGCCGAGAGAAAAAGCTAGTCTTATACATAAATTTTGTTGTGCAGGTGGTTGGGGTGACGCTAAACATTTGTCGACGATGTTGCTGCCGTTATTGGCTCATATGCCGCAAGATATACTGACCAAAGAATTCTATGAAACATTCTTCAAAGCTGTGTACAAAGGGTAAGTAAAATTATAGCGTATAATTTATTTTCATATTAGAATTCATGATATCTTTATCTTGGATTTGACATACTTATCTATAGACGAATTTAATGCATCATAAGTGTGCAAACATGATTTTGTAAAGTGTTTAGGGGATTTTCTTTTTATTACTTTATATTTGAAATTCTTTTAGGGTTATTTGTATAATATGTTTTTATTGAGATACCCAAAATATGAAGTAAGATAGTGCTATTGTTTTTAGTGCTTTTATGATTGTTATATACGTTGTTATTCGATTCATGTATATTACTATATTATACAATATAATATTTTTAATAAAATCTTTGTCGAGTAGACATAAATCTAAAAGTTTTGGTGAATTGCCCAACTATCAGAACTACTTAGGTAACCTAATTCTGACAACCTGTATCAAAAAAGATAAGCAACGACATTTCCAAATATAAATTATGTCAAGTGAAATGATTGGCTAATTTTTTTAACCAATCACAGCGGTTAATATGCGTTAGACCATCTGTTAACAAATCTTTGGATCGTTCTTGCCTTTTGGAAACCGTGTATGTCAATAATCAATCTGTTGCCTTCATAATTTAAAAATGTTTGTTCTTCATACAGACTGGACAACAAAAATGTACTAATGTCAAAAACCGAACAGCGAGCATGGGTCACAAGCTTAGCCGAGTGTTTACGGTATCTCTCTATACAAGAGAACGACTTCGTCATAGAGGTCGCCACAGGTGTTCACAGAGTATGGCTCGAGAAAGTATTAATCACACCACACGATGAACAAACGACAAATAATCTCATCAAATGTTCAGCCACCAATATGACATCAATAGCCAAATATTGGCTCAAACTATCGAAGGAAGGGAATGCCGATAAATACGACCAACTGCTTAGAAATTACTGGGAAAACATCGGCTCCACGTTATGGTCACAAATTGACAAATGTGGCACAGACTTGAGCGAGATTGATAAACTAATTGAAGGACATATTATATTGCTGCAAACTTTGAAGACTGCATTTGTGCAGGAGACGAAGAAACGGCAATGTATAAAGTTCCATGATGATGAGAAAACCGTTGAGGAGAAGAGTCCCGTGGCTACTCATCAAGTTGACTCGTCTATATTGGAACGGTACACTCATAATTTGGACCAGCTGGTGCACAAAGTTTGTGCACACTACTTCGAAATGGCTGAGAAGAAGCAAGTATCAAACGCGATCCTCACTCCTCTGATAACGTTACTAGTTGAGTATGATAGCAAGAATCTGATCGTCGCTTTAGCGAACCAGTTTAATATGGACAGCCCGTACAAATTCTACCACAAAGTGCTTTGGACGTGGCTCGCTGGCGATACAATGAGGTGTAAGGCGGTCGTGGATATTGTTTTCTTAATAACCAAATACTTGTCCGAGAAGGAACAGAATGCCTTGTTCGACTCTTTCAAGCAGGTAATTATTTGTTAATTAGTTTTATTATAGGACCGTTTTGTTGACCTCGTATATAAGGATGCGCTTTTGCTTAAAATCGTCAACAAAGTCTTACTGGAGTTTTGTGTAAAAAATTAGCAATTTGGAATTCGAATCATTACTAGGCAACAGAGTAGCTGCCTGATGTGTGATGTTGAACTTTGTTTTACACGTAAGGTAAGGGAAAATATAGCAGTATCAAAATTAGATGCAAAATAAGGATGTAACTAATATTTTTAATTTACGTATGTGATGGGATATTTCGTTATCTCTCTTGGACGGCTGCATTTAAATTTTAAATGCGGTTGTGAAAAATATGTATCGTGCATACTTTTTCTGTCATTTGACAACTACCACTGCTACCAAACTATAGTAAGGCTTGTATCTAATTTATCATTGAGTGGGTTTTGAAATTCTTTATATATTAGAATTTGGGTAGCGTAATTTCTTTTTTTTATTGGATCTAATTATTTGACATATAAAAATATCCTATTTAAGAAACTCTAGCAAGTTTAGCGACTTTTATTTTGTGAACCTCACCATTTTTATGGAGTCGATTTTTCCGATGCATTTAATGCAAATGAATTCTCAGTGGCTAAACAGTGCGTGTGTTATTCGACAGCTGACCCCAGCGGTAGTTGAGTGGTGCCTAGCCGTTTGCATGTCACACCCGTACGTGGAACAGAGCGCGTCGCGGCGCTGGGCGCAGTCGGCCGTAGCGAGCGACGCGGTAGCGAGGCTGGCACACCGCGCCGCCACACACAATGACGTCAGAGCCATCGCGCTCCTGTTCATGTGTCTCGCCGATGGGCCGGACGGAGGTACGTGACGTCACTAGCAGAATAAGGCTACGCTAATATATGTTTATTATGTTTGATTTTTATATTTAATTTCACTTGCGTGTACTCGGTGGGCTTACCAAAGTACACTATAAGAATGCGAGTACTAGATTAAATATTATGGATAATAGGTATACTGGGCGTAAGGGACATCGTACCGAAAAATTAAATAGTAGATTTAGACCGTTATTCTAAGTTAAAAATCGTTGGAATTTTCTCCAGCCCAAATCACATATTTTGTTCCTGCATTTTTCTTGTGAGACTGAATCATAACATAATGCATAAACCAACAATTTTATTAAAATAAAATCAAAGAATACCATATTTTACTAAAATACAGCAATGTAATTAAATCGTCGTGATTTAAACAAATCAGCTATTGTCGCGCGCGGAGCGCAGAGGTCATTCCCGTCGTTGTATTGGTAGCAATCCATTGCGAACCACGTATCAATGTTAATCAATATAAAATATTAATCTTGCGTTCTAATGATTATTAGAAGTTTGCGTCGAGATAATTTACCTATAGCAAGACATATTGCTAAAGTTTTCGGTACGCCGCGCGCCGTCCCTTACACCTAATTATTAATGACATCTCATAATATTATTAATTCTCGATGGAATTCCAGAGCAGTTAATAAGCGACGATGGCGTGTCAAAGGTGATGCGCACGGTGAGCGCGGCGGTGGAGGATTGCTCCAGCGCCACGCTGGAGGCGAGCGGGGCGCTGGCGGCGCGCTTGGCCACCACGCTGGCTGGCACCGAGCACGTCATCCGCGACACGCAGCACTTCGCCGCGCTCGTGCGCAACCTCTACAGGATCAACCTTGTTGTACCCGTGAGTACTATGATATACTAGCGACTTACGTTGTCCTGCCCGAACGTTGGCTCCAGCTTTCTTAAAATCCAACTCTTATCAAGTGATTTGATTGGCTGTTGCTAATTCAGTCAGGCAAACACAGCATTGGACATGCGCATTGACTGTCTGTTAATAAATTTTTGACTTTTAATAACAGCAAGTTACTATTATAAAAGAGCGAGATAACTAATAAATAATATAAATAATTACTAACAATAGGTTGTTGTTTCTTTGTAGCGTGGTCACCAGGCGCTGTCGCCGGACACTTGGTGCGAGATCCTATCGTCATGGCAGGACGGCGCCGCGTCACTGCCAGACGCTACGCGGAAAGACTTCCATGTTGAAGCTTGCAAGTTGATGCATATAGAACTATTCAATGAGTAAGTACAACTTATAGGTTTTATATACCTACCATATTCAGTCTTTCTCCAGTACTGTATACTATTACTCCATATTGATTTCGTGTGTGACGTATCAATGGCCGCACTACGCTGAGCGGTGTGGATACGAATTTTGTGGTACAATTATGTCGCTTTTGTTATCCACAAGTTTTTTTTTTTAAATATTGGTGTACTATTTTTTTCAACAGATACAATTACTTGGCCCATATTGTATGTTTCTAAAATGATCGCAATATTTGGACATACCCTTTTGAAAGACTTGATGTGTTGGCCAGGTAAATACCAAACATGATCAGGTTTACTGTTATATTTATATAATATGTTGCACGATCTATCATGCAACGCAAAAGTATAAGCGTACAGGTTATGTTTACCCGCGTGTTTTTTCGGTTTTTTCTGGATAAAAGATATCCTTTGTCCTTTTCTACATAGATTCACGCCTGTTTCCCAGAGGGGTAGGCAGAGACTACGGATTTCCATTTGCTACGAACCTGACACACTTCTCTGGCTTCATTCACTTTCATCACATTCCTCATACACGCCCGTCGGTTCAAGGAGCTCTTAACCTGGCCTTTGTTCAGAACGCCTCCGATCTGATCGAGAAACGTTCGCCTAGGTTTTCCTCTTGCGACTGTTCCATTCACACTAGCCTTATAAACTTTCTTAGTCAGTCTTTCCTCGTCCATTCTTTCTACATGTCCAAACCAGCTTAACATACCCTTTTCTATTCTTGTAACTATATCCACTTTCATGCCGCATCTCTCTCTAATCACACTATTTCTTATTCTATCTTTCAGAGTCACACCACATATGCTTCTCAACGCTCTCATTTCTAGAGAATTTATTCTGCTCTCATGCTTCTTTTGCCATACCCAACTTTCACTTCCATACATAAGTGTGGGCACTAATAGTCCTCTATGAACAGCCAAACGTGCCTTTTCGAATACATTTCGACTGTTCATAAAAGCGCGTAGAGCTCTATTCACTTTGTTGCCAGCAATCGTTCTCCTTTCAATATCTCCATCATGTTTACCATCCCTTGTAAATAAAGTACCTAAATATACAAACTTTTTCACTTGCTCCACTTTTTCTCCATCAATCATAATATTACACATCGTCACGCACTCTTCCTTTTCAAATACCATTACTTTCGTCTTGCTTACATTTATTTTCATTCCTTTACTCTCAAAAGCACCATGCATAATAGTTACCATCGCCTGCAAGTCTTCCGCCGATGACGCAAGTATTACTTGGTCATCGGCATAAAGAAGACATTTGACAAGTAACTCATTCATTCTTAATCCCCATTCGCAACCTTTTAAATCTTTCAAACAATTGTCCATGTATAGGTTAAACAGCCAAGATGACGCTACACATCCTTGTCTAACACCTTTATCGATGCTAAACCACTCTGTGTAGGTCCCATTTATCCTAACACAAGCTCTGGAATCATCACAAAGAGATTTCAGAGCTCACGTGAGGTTGCTATTCACTCCATACATGGACAATGCCGACCAAAGTTCATTCCTCACCACTTTATCATAAGCCTTTTCCAGATCCACGAATTCGCAATAGACCTTTTGACCTTTGGCCAACACTTTTTCGGCTATGCTCCGTAAGGAAAAGACCTGATTCGTACATCCCATACCCTTTCGAAATGCCGTTTGTGCATCCCATATTTTCTTGTCGGTTACGTTCACAATCCTTTCAATTAACACTTTTGCATACAATTTACCGACGACGCTGAGCAAGCTAATGCCTTTATAGCTTTTGCACTCTTGCTGTGAGCATTTTACCTTGTATAAAGGTACTATGACGGCCTTGCACCAATCACTTGGTACACGGCCGGTATTCCAGCACAAGTTAAAAAGGCGGCACAACTGAGTTGCTATAAGACCCTGTCCAGTTGTCAGCATTTCGACTGTAATCCTATCATACCCACCAGCCTTTCCTGATTTCATGCTTTTCAATGCTTTCATTATTTCATCCATACTAATAGGGCTTTCATCACTACTATCATTATCATTCATTTCGAAACTTTGCCCTTGCCATTCCTCTCTTTCAAATAAACTTTCAAAATATTCCTTCCATCTCTTCAGTACGCTCTTTTGTTCATTCAGTAAAGTTCCATTCTTATCTCTGATTGATTTCAGCTCTGTGGTTACGGTTTTACCTCGAACCGAGCGAATGGATTTCCAGAAGAACTTTGCGTTGGTCCGGAAATCTTCAGATAATCTTCTATCAAACTCGTCTTTCAATTCCTCTTTTTTCCTTTTAATTACATCTTTCACTACCTTATTCATTCTTATAAACTTATTCTTAGCTTCATTCACTTCCTCATTCGTTGCTTCTTGCATTCTTTCATTGGCTCTGACAGATAGCCAGTCCAACCATGCTTGCTTCTTCTCACGTACTACCCCTTGCACATCTTTATCCCACCACGCATTCTTCGATTTTATAACTTTCCTCTTCTTGCTCACACCGCATACTTCTGACGCTACAACAACCACTTCATGCTTAAACGACTGCCATAATTCTTCTATATCATCAGTGTCACAAAATCTTTCAAATCTTTTCCTCAATTGACTTTTATACTCGTCTTTCAATACTTCATCTTGCAAATTTTCTACTTTTATTCGTTCTTGGACACTTGTTCGGGTAGGTATACGGTGTCGCCATCCTTTGAAGAGGCCACGTATCCGGCTCATAATCAAAAAATGGTCGGTATGGACACCAATACCTCTATATACCCGAGTGTCTAGGACATTTTTTCTCAATCTTTCATCCACTACAACAAAGTCAATCATACTACTTCTTACATTCTTTGCTTCTCTTGTATACTGGTGGATTCTTTTGTGGGCAAACATAGTGTTTGTCACACAAAGATTCCACTCCAAACATAGCTCAAGCAACCTTTTTCCATTCTCATTCACGCTTTCGTCCCCATACTTGCCTAAAACCCTTTCGTATTCTTCACGCTTTACTCCCACCCAACCATTAAAATCCCCTAACATTATCAACCTCTCGTGTTCCTTGCATTTCCTCAAGACATCTTAAACACTCCCAAAAATCTTCTCTTTCTTCCCGTGCACTCTGAGACATACCCGTTGCTATGTTTACGGGTGCATAGACTCCTACCAAAAACACACGAGTAATCCCTACTTTCATTCTCATCCATAGTAACCTAGCATTCACATATTCGAATTCTTTTACACACTCATTCAGTCTAGCAGACAGAATAACACCAACTCCCTGACAGGCTCTGGTATTGCTAGGCATGCCAGACCAATACGCCGTGTAGGGTCCATGCCTAGTGGTGTTACAGCCTTTCCTTTTCGTCTCATTCACGCACAGAACATCAATCTTTCTCTCGTTCATCACCTGACATACTTCATTCAATTTTCCATCCATCCCTCCTCCAACATTCAATGTAGCAAAACGGCTTTCCGTAGGCCACTTTTCGCCCTCGCGAGAAACGAGACGTGATGGGTGGCGGACCGCGTCTTCGCCATGCGGATTATTAATGTACCCCTGAAAACGTGTATGCGAAATTTCATAATGATCTATCTAGTATTTAATGCATTTTAGTACAGAAAGGGCCATTGGGGAATTGACAAAGTTTTGACTAACTCGAGCGAAGCCGCGGGCAGAATCTAATTTATAATATTAGTTAGGATGACTACTACTTGACACATTATAAAGTTTTTTTTAATTATCTATTATTATGTACTCTATACATTACAGAATGAACACTACGGTAAATATATCGAAAATCGACCACATCGTATCGCTCAGTCCATACCTTTTCCACGGCTCTGTGGCCGAAAACTCCGACCAGCCAGCTGACTTTAAAGAAATACTCGCCTTCTCCAAACTACTCTTAGAACTAAAGGACAAAGAATCACTCGCAGTGGAAACGTGCGCATTACGTCATTTATGCGTTACGGGCCAAATTAATTGCCTATACGAAAATGGAAATATATCTGTTCAAGATATCATCATGGATTCGTCCCAGCAAAATCCACGAGAGCTAATGAATACAGAAATTATTCGATATCTTAATAGTCACTTGTTCCACGCGTGTTATTTCAAGACTCTGCTAATGCATAAGTTGGAGCCAGGGGCAGACCAGGAAAGTGAGGAACGGACATCTTGGTGTAATACGTTACTCAGTAACAACTATATACAAACTGAGTTTTGTAAGATGACGTACTTCTGCGTCGTTCTTGACGCTTTGCATGAGGGATATTCGTTTGTGAGTATTTATATTTTCTCTATTCTATAGTTTACGGGCCCTTGACTACTTGAATATGCAGTGTACTCATTAACAGAATGCAATCACTTAAACCCCTATTACAACATTAGATATTAAAAATAATCGGCTTAGAAAAATACGTATCAAAAATTCAATTATGATAAATAAATGTGTAATCGATACAACTATTTATAACTAGATGTGCCTGCGGTTTCACCCGCGTTTATCGTTACTGCGCCGTCCCTGTGGGTCGTAGCGTGATGTTATACAGCCTATAGCCTTCCTCAATAAATAGGCTATCCAATACTAAAATAATTTTTCAATTCAGCTTTATAATATTAGTATAGATATAAAACTATACTTACAATAATTATAACCAAAATTGTAGGCTAAGTGCTTAAAATAATTTGGAGCGCACTTTATTCAATTCAATTCATTTATTCGTATGCGAATATGGGTATACATTTGCAGATGTTATGGCTAGTACATTTACAGGTTCTCCACATTCCACCATTAGGCATGCAAGTTCGAGTACTTATTAGTTGAAGTTCACGTGAAACATAATCAAAACTTTATATTCCGGTTAACATTTTTATTGGATATTTTTGGTGTTTTTTAAAAAATAATCCATGTTTTTGTTGTTTTTTTTTTTGTATAACGTAGTACTCCACGGGTGGGCGTAGGTTATTATAGTCGCCTCATCCCGGCCACTACGCCAAGTATTGTGGGTTCGGTGACCCCACACGGGACCAAAATTTATGTGATCCATAAAAAGTTGTACCAAGTTCTTTGTGTCCGTTGTTTGTATATTTATAAAATGTCTCGCGACAAGGAAATTATAGGTAGAGAGGACGATGACTTTAAAAAGCATATATTAGCGATTAAAGAGAACGCCTTTCGTTAATCAACATACTGTAGCGACCAAGTACTAAATGACCTATTTCTAATTCCAGTGGCCCCATTACGAACATTTGGTCAGAGCAAAACAGAGAATGGACGCGCTGGTTAAAGACATCATTGAGGAGACTTCCCAGCCTGTCCGTGATATGATTATAAATGCACTCTGTGAGTTGGCAGCCGAGAAGGGCTACTTCTGGGCTTTCGCGCATCGGTTATACAAATACCATGCTTTATCGGAATGTAGGGATGTGAAAGAGTTCGGAGAGAACGATTTGAGGAATGCCATATCTGGGAATGGATACTTCCATATGATACAGGTGAGTTTATTGTTTTAAGAAATTGGTTTTATGCTATATACTATACAAACTGCTACCGAAGCTGCGAAAGTATGAGATACTTTATGCGATACATTCATGAAACCGTCGGTTCAACAGCCCGTTTACATCGTAATCATAAATCAAAATCACTAGAAAAAGCTGCTAATAATAGAGGCCGTAAGCTTTAAGATTGTTCACTGATTAGGTACATAGTTTACTTATGGAGACAATTTTATAGATACCTTGTATAAAAACTTTCAAACGCTTAATTACCTATTTCTTTCTCGGTTATAGATGGTAAGTGGTTACTGTAGTCTACTCATGATTGCTTGCATTAATTACTATTTTTGCTATGCGGTCTCTAGGAAAAAGGAAATTAAAGCAATAAAGCAATGAAAGGCTGTAGAATATCTAAGCCCTCCCACATACACATACACGCATGCACGCACACACATACGAATACACCCTGACACACACACGCAGACACACACTCAGATGCATACACGTAAACACACGCACGCAGACACACACACATTCACACACGCACGCACACACATTCACACACACATGCTTCTTAACAGTAAACGTAGTAAAATCTATCTTAACGTATTACTTTATTTGCAGGCAGCTGCTAAATGGTCCGCCGACGAAACACATATACTCTATGCCAATTATTTAGTAATGCTGCGCAGTTGGAACATTGCGTTTTCAGATCAGTCTCTGGATAAGGTGAATGTGGATAAATATGATTTTGACGTCATCATCAATGCGTATTACAGCCAAAACCAGAGTATGTTGTATGACAAGTAAGTATGTATATTTTTATTGGGGTGTAGTTTTAGGTTTCACGATGGGGCGAGTTTGGACTGCAAGGATAGCGCAGTGGTTTAACTGACTCCGCGGCGAATGTTGTGGGTTCGATCTCCACACGGAACAAAATATTGTGTGATCCACAAATAGTTGTTCCGAGTTCGGGTGTTCTGTGTCCGTTGTGTGGATGTTTACACCCCCCGATAGAGGAATTAAGTATTACTTGTGCGGAAATTGTCTTTATATTAGGAAGTTTTGTAACTCCGACCGAAACGGGACATGATATCGTGCTACAAATACCTATTGCGACATAATTATACTACGATGGTGGCGCGACTGCTGTGCATTCTCACTCTCCTCCTCGGTCCCAGAATTGAACCCTCTCGCGCGGGTTCAATTCCGGGACCGAGGAGGTTATAGGCTTTGTCTATTAATAAATTCTCAGTAACAGTACGTAGATTAGAAATTTGCCCAGTAACTTATCGCGAAGTTTCTTTCAAAGTGTCATTACTCCGTTGTTCGGAACACTTCACTGTAGAATTGAGGATGATTAAATTCCTTCATTATATTTCATGGTACTAATAATACCACTTCCACTTTCACGGCATGAAAGTGGATATAGTGACAAGAATAGAAAAGGGTATGTTAAGCTGGTTTGGACATGTAGAAAGAATGGACGAGGAAAGACTGACTAAGAAAGTTTATAAGGCTAGTGTGAATGGAACAGTCGCAAGAGGAAAACCTAGGCGAACGTTTCTCGATCAGATCGGAGGCGTTCTGAACAAAGGCCAGGTTAAGAGCACCTTGAACCGACGGGCGTGTATGAGGAATGTGATGAAAGTGAATGAAGCCAGAGAAGTATGTCAGGATCGTAGCAAATGGAAATCCGTAGTCTCTGCCTACCCCTCTGGGAAACAGGCGTGAATCTATGTATGTATGTACTATTAATACCAACAATAGGTATGAAACTTCGTCATTTACGTTTTAAAGTAGGCCTACGGTTTTAACATGCCATTCGAACCGGAATATAAGATTGCTTACGTTTACGGCTGATTGGGAGTCTCAGTTTTACGGTAGCAGCTCGGATGATAGAAATGGGCTCGGTAGACAGCAAGAGTTCCTTTTACTATCTCTCTACTTTTATATTATAATGTCCTTCAGATCGATTTTCGGTCACGGCGGCCAATCTTAACTGAGACTGGCCATCTGCACAGGAGATATTATAGCGCACAAGTGTGTTCGCAAACATAAGTGCACTCTCTGTTCTTTAACTCTCATGATCCGATGGGACGACAATCTGACACGACCGGAGAGAGATCAGGTGCACGACCAACGGTTTTACGTGCTGTCTGAGATACAGGGGTCTTTAACACCGCCCTTCCCAACTCCGGGCTGTTATTGAGATTCCATAACAAAAAAACCCAATAATTTGCCTGCAGGTCTTTTTCTATTTTGGTAACACATCATCATTCTGTATTTCGCCTAGATACCTATAGTGTAATCGACATTAATATTGGGTAACCAGTCGATGCCTTTGTACAGAATTCATGTCTCGCATTAATAAACAGCAGAATTTATTTTGGCATATTTTATTTAAGAGCCTAAAGTCAGAACCTAATACACATATACACGCATACACATTAGTGAGCTACTAAAGTTGACCCAACCCGGGATTCGAACCCGAGACCTCATGCACAGCAGTCGCATTCATAACCGCTGCGCCACGGATACTCTCTCTCTCTTCTTTTAATCATGTAGTCATGTAATTGTATTTTTTTGTTTACAGGGACATTTCGGATGCGCCATGGGCACAAGTTGTCAGTAACGCAACGGTTCTAGAGTCCCTAGCATTGATGGTGAAGCTCCAGGGATGGGATCTTGCGCCACACTTCTGGGATTTCGTTACCATCACACTTTGTTCCCTAATCTCGTCAGTAAGAAAATCACTGAAGAATTGGGGATGTACTAAGGTAAGATATTCTTTTTATACTGCCTTTTATTTGAAGTCTACTTCCGCACTTCCCGCGCTAAGTATAAAGTACCCTGGAAGACATCAGAAGCATTTAACAACGGGTGCAAGCAACACCCAGAATCAGAACAACTATTTATGGATTATACTAAATTTCTCATGTGGCGTTCGGACCTACAATACTCCACTAACTTTCCTTCTCCCTACCCTTTATTATTCCCAAGTCACTTGGAGTCGGCTTTCTAGTCTTACCGGACTTGACTGGATATCAGTTTTTACACGGAGCGACTGCCATCTGACCTCCGCAACCCGAAGGCTAACGATACCCTAAAGCTAGACCAGTGTCAGGATATTAGAGGGCACTGACTTCCCAATAACGACTGCCATAGATGTTCATGGCAGCCGGGACCGATGGCTTAACGTGCTCTTCAAGGCACCAACAATACGCACATCATTTCGAAAAGTCGTATAACTAGTCAATATAAATAATAGGCTCGTGAGTGATATAGTGTATTATGTCTTTTATATGCGTATATCTAATTAACTTTTTTTATATACTCAAGACAGAAAGTAATGGTGTAACATGAGCAGCGATAGCTCAGTGGTGAGACCAACAGACTGCAATGCAGAGGGTCTCGGGTTCGAACCGACGTCCCGCACCTCTGATTTTCGGAAGTTATAATATGACTTTTCGAAATTATGTGCGTATTGATTGACAATTATCGCCTGCTCTGTGCCTCGGAGAGCACGTTAAGCCGTCGGTCCCGGCTGCCATGAACATCTATGGCCAGTCGTTATTGGGAGAGTGTCGACACAAAAGATCCCACTGGGTCGAAGTGTCGCCGGTCTGCACTGACTGGCCCCCACATAAGATAAGATAACTGCACGGTTGGAGTAGTGGAACCCACAACACTAGGCGCAGTGGCAACCTGTGGCGCCCCTCACGAGACAAATATCTGTGTGATGATCGAGTAGTTGTTCTTAGTTTGGGTTTTCTTTGTTTGTATGTTTGGAAATTCCCCGCGACACAGGGATTATTTCAAATGCGAGAGTTGCCTGTTATAAAAAAAAAGACTTTCTTACTGCGTCTTCCGGTGTGTGGCCGGTTTTCTTTCTTTTTTTTTTATACACAACACCATCTAGCCTAAACTAAGCTGAGCTTGTGCTATGGGTACTAGGTAGACAATGGCTAAACATACATATACCTGTACTTTTTTTTGTAACTTCATGTCCATGCACACGAATGTTTGACTTGTGCGGGAATCGAACCCGCGACTTCAGGCGTGGCAGTAGGTTACACTAACCACTACGCCATCGAGGCCGCCTTTATAACCTTTCTGCTCCAACGCCCATCTTGAAATGGTTCCGCATCGGAAGACTACCGTTCCAGACTCGGAACAATCATTTGTCGATCACACAAAGTTTTGTCCCGTGTGAGATTCGAACCCACAAAACTCGAAGCAATAGCAGTGGCGCGGCGACCACTAACACAACTACACCATCGATGCAATCAAATATGTGGTATGTTAATGATAGGTGGCGATGGTAACTCGAGCAGTGATGCGCCTGTTCTACGAAGTGCGAACATTCGTCAAGAGCATACGCAAGGAGTGCGAGCGTCGCCAGCCGCAAGCACACGTCGTGCATCTCATGACAGAATGGCAGGACATCTTCGCGCCCGAGACGCAAGACAACATCTTTCATAGCATCATGGATGTGTTGAGTATGTTCAACTCAAATGTTAATAGATTTTGCCCGCGGCATCGCTCGCGCTAATGTTGATTTTCTCAATTCTCTATTCCTTGGAAACAGTACTTTTCTGGACGAGTTAATCTAGATTTTGTCAATAGGTTTATATCCCTCGGAACCAGTATTTTTCTGGATGACAGGTACCTTATGTCCTTTTCTGTACCCCTGACAACGTGTACGTGAAATTTCATGATATTCGGTCGAGTAGTTAAGGCATGAAAGCGTAACAAATAAACTCACATTTGCATTTATAATATTACTAGCTTTTGCGCGCGGCTCCGCCCGCGTGGTACCTACATCAATAAAAAATTGCGTATGTCCTTCCCCAGGTTTTACACTATATCTGTGCCAAATTTCATCTAAATCGGTTGAGTGGTTTAGCTGTGAAAACGTAACAGACAGACAGATAGACTCGAATTAATAATATTAGTAAGGATAAGTTAGGATTTCTGCGTATATCTTGAAGGAAACATTCATATAGTTATCGAAGACATTTTAAAGAAAGGTGTATAGAAAATAAGAATAACACAAAAATTTTCTTAAACGCGTATAATTGTTATTATCGTTATAAATTAAAGTTGTACAAATGAACCGACAATTTCGCAAAAGGCGCTTGCTCACTCTCTCGGCCTCCGGATAAGAATGTCCTTTTACCAAATTGCGCGCCCAACCACGATTCTGCGGTACATAACGTTGTCGCAACAACGTCACGGTATTCACTACAAATTTAAATTTAAACATTTTTGTAACCGTGTTTCTAGCAAATAAAGATTATTATTAGATATTATTATTGACAATTCCAATCTTTTTATTAATTTCAAATTGAACATTCATGCCGTTTTAAACAATTTCCACGACAATTTCAATAAAATATATTTGCTTTTAAAAATATTTAATTGCGATATCTTGTAACAAAACGATAAGAGTACCGTTCTGTTACCATACATCTAAACTTATTATAGAAATCTGTAGCGGCCTGTCACTCAAACCGGGCCTAAGGACTTCTGTTAATAAAACCACTATTCCAGGTTCGACCGAGTGCCTAACATACAGCAAGAGCCAGGTACTCTCAGTATGGCGGGAGACGGCGCCACTGCTAGAGTGGAGTTTGCTACCGCCGCAGAAGGCAGGCGCTCTGCCGTTAGAGGCGTTGGCACGCCGCGCCGCCGCTGCACTGCGAGTCAGCGCGCACCCCGCGCTTAAGTACCTCGCGTATAACCTCATAGTCGCACTGGCTAAGGACCTGGTCTTCGATGATGGTAACTTGCTTTTATTAATATTGTTGTGACGCGCCTCACTCATACCCCACCACCTCAAAGGACATCGAGTACCTAACGTACAGCAAGAGCTAGGTACTCTCAGTATGTCGTGAGTCGGCGCCGCTGTTAGAGTGGAGTTTGCTACCGCCACAGAAGGCAACGTGAATTTAATACTGACTCAGTACCATGTTTTCTTGTTACCAGCAAAAAAGCTTGAGTTCTGGAGTGAAGAGAGCTTAGGCGATGAAGAGAAGGCCCGTCCAAAATTTTCACTGGACTACTTCCACGACACATTTACGGTACTGCAAGATTTAGTTGAAACAGCAGTCAGCCATATTGTGTAAGTCTATATTAATGTTGATCTCTTGAGCAACAGCTGTTCGCCAGCAGCCAGGCACAATTGAATTTCAATTATACTAGTGTTCGCCTGGTGGTATTTCGATTGATAAAACGAAATCCGGTCAATAATTGCTATACAATCAAAAAATTTTTTAACAAAGAGAATAGGCCAGGAGTCCAGGGCTGGCAGACGTTACTTACCTACTTGACAATAAAATGTATGAGATCTATCCCATATACTTTGCTGACCTCTCTAGTAGTGTTAGTATGTACTTTTAACGTACGCATGGCTTGGGCCAACGGCCAATTTACAGGTGCTAAAAGTGCGGAAAAATTCAATTCAAAGTGTTGATTTTTATGTATGTTTTGCAGAATATTATTAATAATTAATTAATAATCAGTATTGCATTGAAAGTCGCAAAAAAATTACGTTATTATATGTAAATAACGTTGTTTTTATGTGAGCTTTAAGGTATCTGATTAAACTATTAGTCTGAGTCTTAATATTTATATAATTATAAAATAAACAAAACCAAACACTGTTACATTAATGTTTAGACTTACTGTTAATGCGTTACGGTTCAGTTTTGCTTGTGTTAGGGTCACTTCAACTAAAAAACGTATTGTCACTGCAAATGTTTATTATAGACTGATTTTTAAACGTCATAACAAATAGTTTTATAGTAATCGAACACTTACATTTCACATTACTATATTTAATACTATACAACATCTAGAATGCTAATTGACTTTTTTTAACATATAAGAATATGTTGTATATTCCCCAGTCCAGGCGAGGCGACGTGTGAATTAGTGCCGTTCTCGGACAGTCACAACATGGCGCTCGGTTGGCTACTGCTAGCGGACGCCATGGCCAAGATATGTCGACTGGCAAGGGGAGACCTCACGCAGTTTTACATACAAGTATACAGGTACGAAAACTAAGTTGAAGGTTAATTTTATTCATGTTTATTTTCACTACATAGTCAGCTATTCACGGATGGCGTAGTGGTTTAAGTGGCCGCCTCGCTACTATCATTGCATACGAGTGTTGTAAGTTCGATCTCCACACGGGACGAAAATTTGTGTGATCCACAACTGGTTGTTCCGAGTTCGGGTGTTCTTTGTGTCCGTTGTTTGAATATTTGTAAAGTCCCTCGCGACACAGGAATTATTCCAAGAGCTCTTTCTAGTTCTCTTATCTTTATTTAAAAAATTAAATGTTGTATAAATGGCTACCAATTAGGCGTTGGTCTAATGGTTCGAATGCTGCGTATGGATTTGACTTCCTCGATGGCGCAGTGTTAGTATATTATATAACGGCTTTGCATCAGATTTCGGGTTGGACTAACAGAAAGTTATTGGGTTTTACTAAGAAACGTTCTCGGTAGCAGCTCGGAGTTACGAAGTTGACGGTGATATACGTTCGTGTCTGAGAAAGCACGTAAAGCCCTTGGTCTTGAGCCTGATCTCTCTCCGGTCGTGTCGGATTGCCGTGCATCGGATTATGCATTATGGAATAGAGAGTGCACACAAGTGCATGTACGGAATAGAGAGTGCACACAATCGTGCACTATAATATATCCTGCGCAGATGGCTAGTATCCGTTAAGATTAACCGAAATTCGGATGACATAATAGATTTGGATTTATTAGATTTATTTTTGTGTAACATTACATTCTCTTAAAAAAAAAACAAAGTTTTAACTTGAAATTTGGAAGTTAGGCAATTTGAACTCTAATTTACACACTATTGGAATTTAAATTGCCTAATTTCCAATTTTCGAATTAAGTCTTTGTCTTGCTGTGTCTCTGATTTGTTGTTTGTTACCAGAGAGGGCAAGTATACCGCGCCGCAGCTAACAGTATGCCTGCGCCTCTTACCTGCCGAAGTGTTCGCGTTCGCGCAAGACAGCACCGGCCAAACACCCGCGCCTATTACATACAAACCCTGGTTCCTAGGGGTCCGGGATTACAACATGAGATGTGAGTATACCGCTTGTTACTCTCTGAATTACCATTGCGTTTTTTATACAGTTCTTGCAACTCACGAAGACGAGTGGGCTTTACGTGTACATGCACAGTGCGGTAGTATGCGTGTTTGACAGGGCGGTCAGTTGCGAGCGACACTTACACACACACACACATACATAGCCCGCTCGCCTTCATGAGTTGCAAGAACTATACAATAAAATTAAAAAGACTGTTAATGTCAGAAAGTTATATATATAATTTTACTCTTTTTCTTGCATAGATTTTAATAGCGCGATATAAAAAAGATTTAAAGCCCGGTCAAACGAGTCGTTATAGCTACTCACAGTTAAAATTGACATATTTTTCATCCCGTCATCGTGGGTAAAGCGACCCGTTTCTTAATATAGGAACCGGGCGTTAATGAATATAGCACATATTTTACGTTTAAAATTGGGAGTGCCAGTGGGACTACATATATTTTGTAGGTAAACTAAGTGTAGCCAGTTAGGTTAGGTTGCTTCTAATTTTAGCTGGCTAATCCTAGTTTTAAACGCAACACTTTGCCGGCTAAAACTAGGTGTAGCCGCACTTCGGGTTTTATACGTAACACATATAATATATAGTAGGTAAACTCACTGTGTAGAAAATCATAATAACAACCCTGCATAAGTACACACATCCCTTTGTTCACGCCTAAACGTGATAATAACTATTCAGTCATTATTGATAAACGCATGATTACACGCGCGCAAACGGGCGCACTATTGCGTGTATATATGCGTACGTGCACGTATGTGACGGCCGTGGCCGTATGAGTGTGTTTACGTGCGCGTGTGTGCACGTAGACACAAGTACACGTACGTCAGTGACGTCAGTGTGTGTGTGTGTGTGTGTGCAGCGATCTGCGGCGCGACGGACATCTCGGCCCTAGCGTGTCGTGGTTTGCTGACGGCGGTGTGCGGCGCGGGCTGCAGCGCAGCGCGCGGCTGGTGGGGCGCGGCGCGGCCGCCGGTGGCGCGCGCGCTCGAGCGCGTAGTCGTCGCATACGTGGCGCCGCAGGCCGTGCGCGAACAACTCACCAACCTCCAGGACAAGGCCAGCGAACTACCCGATACTGAGGTGACCAAACACTGTAATATTATTATATTTCCAATTATTATTGGGAAGAGAGGAACCCACATATCCTCGGAATGCCCATCCCAACTATGGTAATATGGAAAAAGGTTTACAATACCGAACTCCTTTAGATAGGGACAGCTGCGTCGTTGGATCCGGGTGTTTCCATAGTAGCTCACTATGTTTAACTCAACTACTTGGAGTTGCTCTACTTGTGTCGTAGTATTTTCTGTTATCGGTTCGCCCGCATTGGTAACTCCAGAGTCGACTCATTCTGATGAAAATATAGTAATCTATAGATACAGCAAAATAAATCACAAAAATGTATATTTAAATATCAAATGAATGAATCCCTATCCATTAGCATAAAATTTTAAGACCTAATATAACTTAGCATAATTTTGTTTGGCATAATTATATTATCGCATAATATAATTACGCATAACAGCTTACGCATAATTTTTTAAGCATAATTTCTCTAACCATAATAATGATTAAGCATAATATTCTAAAGCATAAAGTTATTAAGCATAAAGTTTCTGTCACGGCTTCGGCGCTGCGGGCCTCAGGCGGTCCCACGCGTGCTAATCGTCGCAGACGGCTTCCGCTCACCGCCGCGGCTGAGGCTGCCGGCTTCGCCGAAGCTGCCTCGCTCGCAGCCGCCTGCTCCTCAGCCCGCGGGCCGCCTCGCCCCTACGCTTCTACACGATTTTAAATTACACTCTAGGGGTAGGACAAACAAGACTACGTAGAGTCGGTTTTGCAGCAATTCGGTTCTGTCACTAACTTTTGTTGCACAGCATATTATGCTAATAGTCATTAGGCCTACTAACGTTATGCGAATCAAATTTATGGAAAAATAAATTAGTCTTTAAGATGACTATGCCAACATAAAATGTATGCCTAAAAAAATTATGCCGAAGTATTATTATGCCAAAACAAATTGTGCCAAAATCTTTATGCCGAAGTATATTAGGACAAAGAACATTATGCGAAAAGAAGGTATCCCCAAATGAATCTATAAATTTTATTGTTATCTAGAAACAGCTAAAACTGCTGTCAACGCTTTAACATTTACGCGAGCTTACAGTGAGTATTACGTCCAAGATCGTTCGCAGCACGTAGCGCCTTAACATAGTATACTTGTGTCAGATCCGCATCGCGTGGTCGTCGAAGGAGGTGGTGTGCGACTACAAAGTGGAGGAAAGCACGTTACAACTGCGCGTGTTGATGTCACCGGCTCACCCGCTAGTGCCGCCGCGTCTCACCGCGCCCGTCGTCACGGGCCCCGGCAACAACACGCAGTGGCTCACCCTGTACCTCGCCTATCAGGTACCGTACCGTACTGTCCTGTCCTAAATGTTATATAATATGTTTATCATATTGCAGTAATCACCTTTAGAATGAGAATTTACCTGATACACTTTGTCGATCAACACATATCATATTCTAAGACCCAACCCACACTATTATTAAATAATGTATTACTTATATTTCAGAACGGCACTATCCTGAACGCGTTAAAAATGTGGATGGAGGCAGTGAACGCACGCGTTGAGAAGTCTCCGCAGTGCTACATCTGCTACTGTCGTTTGCACCCCGGCACCGGTCGCCTACCACGAGTGCCCTGCCACCAGTGCAAGAATAAGTTCCACGAAACGTGTTTGGTGAGGCTTACACCATTATATACTAAGCTAGGCATAACCAATCTTTCCGTGAGATTGTTCGAGTATTACGTAAGCACCAATGGGAACTGGAGAGGTCTTTTTTACAGTAAAATATGGTCGCTCGTTGTTTTTGTTACCATATGTACATGTGGGTAATTCCTATTTTGCCAGGCCTGATGCTACAGACTAAGGTAAAAAAATTTTTTTTTAAATCCTTTAAATGGGTTCAATTCAGTTGTAGGTAAATATAATTAGTAAAATAAGCAGCATTGTAAAATTGATGATTAAAAACGTGATCGTGAACTTCTTGCCCGTTCTTCTTATTGGTTGTACGCCCTTACTTTGCTTAACCCATTTAATGCGGCGGACGCCGATCGGCGTCTTATTTTTCATACTCAGATTCGGAAGACGCCGATCGGCGTCATGTATAGTTGTTTTATATTTTACCCAAATTTAAAGATATTATATTAATAAAACAACAAATGTGTTTGGAATTTACTAATGAAATGCCTGATATGAGTAGTTTTTAGATATTTTGTTTGTTTTTATTTCATCAAGTGCGGCTGACGCCGATCGGCGTTTATGTTAAATATGAGCCGATTCTGGCTAGTGAAAGCAAAATTTGTTGCCGCATTGAATGGGTTAACGTGGCAGTGGTAAGTTAATAGTTTAGTTACTGTTACCACGACGTTCATAAATAAGTATTCCCTTGCGACTTAAATTAATAAAGATATATTGATTTTGCCATGCTTATTTTGGATAATATATTATGCTTACTTTTACAAGGGTGGAGAGGGTTAAGAATGACTAAAATCGTGCTAACGTCATACTTTAATGATCCCTGACTAGAAGGCAGATCAGTCAATATTGTAACTTATTGTTATCGCAATCGATAACGTTGTACTATGATGAATGCAGATGTGAGACTATTTCATTTTTTTTTTGTTCACAGCGCAAATGGTTTTCAACCAGCAACAAGTCCAACTGCCCTCTTTGCAGAGCCACCTTCTAAGCGATCTACACGGCGTTCCCCTGCGAGACTTCACATCTCCCATGTCCTTTCTGTTTTACTACCAACGATCTTTGTACCAGTATACCAAGGCGTTACGTTTAAATTTAGAAGAATTCAGTTTGTATGTCTTTTTTTGCTTTTTATTTCTAATTCAGAATTAAAATCTATAGTTCCAATGAATTGTACAATTTGTATAATTAGCGAAATTTATTTGAATTTGTTATCCAGAGATTTACTCTTGGAATAAAATCCGTTACCATGGACTGCAACAGAATAGGGCTTTACAAAAAAAAATACACAAATTAAAATCGATATCTGCGCCGAGCCCACTCAAAATTTAGCTGTATTGTTTTCCAAGCTAGAAACAAATAATGTTTCCTAAACTATGCTAGGTAACATCTTGCTGTGCCTCAAAAACGATGTTAACATTTAGCTAAACTACCTATTTCATCATTTCTGTATAAACAAATTAATGTACAACTATTTTTACCAATATGTATTTTATTAATACTACAATAGTAGGTAATTGTTGAAATTGATAATATATACAGTCCAATTACTATACAATCAAATGTAATATTTGAATCAATGTTAAATTATTGTTATAGTTCTAATTTATTTATGTATGTTACTAATGTTACACACTACAACAGTTTTCTTTGAATAGATATAGTAATGGATAACCTTGAAATGTCCTATAGTAGAACTGATGGCCATTCAGAACAAAAAATGAAAACCAAAAAATATTATTAAAAATTCCAATAGCTAGTCATACTTTTGACTGTCTATCTATAAGCATAATCAGTGTTTAATAATAAAACAACAAAAAACCGATGGAATGTATGTAATGGATGGTCGTAGTGTACAAGAAAGTTAAATACAGTAATTAGAAAGAAAATCATATCTCAGGTATAGTAGTTAGGATAGATTTTATTCTTATTTTTTTCTGAACGGCAATCACTTCTACTATAAGGACTTTCTTCATTTCAAGGTTATCCATTAATTACCGGACAACCTGTATATAGGCATAATCCTGTTATATGTATGTATATACTTGATGAAAATCGTTGTTTTGATATATATATAATACTAAATAAACACTTTGAATTAAAGCGTGTAGTTAGAATATGAATCTGTATATATTCTAGTAATACATAACATTTCTTTGAATACATTTCTACAGCAATAATACTTCTGTAAGTAGGTATGCATTTTAGTTATCCTAAAAAATATTATTCTTAAAATCCATGTCTACCTATTGTTATAGTATTAAAATATTTTCCTTGGGAATTTTATATAGAATTTATACCTATAAAATAAATTTAAATGAAAGAATAAAATAATGTAATATTTCTAATATTATATTCTTTATTCTAGGTAACCGTCTGCAATAATTATAACTAGTTATTTTGAATTCAACAATCAACATTAACCCATTCAATGCGCCGGACGCCGATCGGTGTCTTATTTTTTCATACTCAGATTCGGCGGACACCGATCGGCGTCATGTATAGTTGTTTTATATTTTACCCAAATTTAAAGATATTATATTAATAAAACAACAAATGTGTTTGGAATTTACTAATGAAATGCCTGATACGAATAGTTTTTAGATATTTTGGTTTTTTTTATTTCATCAAGTGCGGCTGACGCCGATCGGCGTTTACGTTAAATATGAGCCGATTCTGGCTAGTGAAAGCAAAATTTGTTGCCGCATTGAATGGGTTAACAATTGGACCTTGTTGTGCAGAAATTATCCAATCCACAAAAACATAAATAAAAGTTATGTTGATTTTAAACATAAGTTCATTTTTCTTGTGAATGTTATCCTACTCCATCATGTTATGCTATGCATAGTTTTAAGACTTGAATAAAGATTTTTGCATTACTTGATGTTTAATATAATTTATAGATAAATTAAAAAAGAACCCCTGGATCATTTCTGCATAACACGGTCCAATATAAAATTGAGCACCGTCGTAAATGATAATACACATTTACGTATTACTAAGAAAAAGAACATTCATGTGTTAAGCCTAATGCACATTATCCAATTTATTTTATCACTTCCTTGGTTTTTTTTCATAAAACTAATGTCTATTGCCATAACACCCATTGATATTTTAAGTTATATGATAGAAGTAGGTATATTTTCTATTGCAATATTATACCTATACCTACATTTAGTATACTGATATTATTAGAAAGAAAAGGATGCCGTGGTTATATTATTATATCGCGTGAACATATTATTATAAGACAGATAACTAATGAACAGATCCCAAGATAAGAATACTAAAGATCGGGCTAAGTAGAGAAGACTTTGTTTAGCGGTCCCTGGCATAGACAAGGACTAAAAGCCACCCTCAAGAAGTATACAGGTATTATTGAACTAATAAAGAAAATACGGGCGGCGCAAGGCGCAATATTGCCAAATATAAAATGGGTTTTTATAAATGTTTTTATCAAAATTTCATATTGATATCCTCTATGTTCGGATTAGTGTAAATAAATGTAATTTTAGCGACATTTGAGTTATTATTTTAGCAATAAAACCAACAGTTCTTACATAACAACTAGTATTCATTTTTTATTAGAAAAATAGTTAAAATACAATGATAGTTGTTAGTTATCCTTAGCTAAAAGTATTTAACACACATAAAGGGCAATTAAATGCATTTAATCTACTTAACAAGCAAGCTAAGGTATCTAATAAGCCCTTGCTTGAGAAAAACTAGAAATTCCATTGTTCAGTCCAATTCCATGTAGTACAATATAGTTCCATTAAATAGTTTTATTTAATGGGTTTGTAACTGCTGATTGATCCAGTCTATATCTTCATAGAAGCGGGGATCACTCACTCGGAGTGCAGCTCTCTTATAGAAGAAATAGTACCATGGAGACACTGAAAAGACAAAAAATATCGATTAGAGATTAGATTTATGCTAGTTAGGTACTTATTATATTTTGTTACTTTTACCATCTGTTCATATAAGGTTAATAGTTATTATAGTGGTAGGTCCTCCGGGAAAAAAATTGGAACCTCCCTGTATATTTATACGATGAGATGGCATTAAGTGTCCATTTGTCACCACTGTGTTATTTTCTGGTAATGCCTTTCTAAGACTAGGTTCACTAAATTCCTGTAAGACATCGTAGGTACTTACGGCATCTCTGCACCGTAAATAAGAATATCAGCATTGGAGTAGACACACTCTCAGGATTGGCCCATTTCTCTAGCAGCCAGACAGTGTGCAGAGCGACGCTGGCGGTCACATACGCCACGCATACCGCGCCAGCCGCTCGGAACTTACGTACCAGCACTTCCACTAGTCCTGCCTGCGAATATACACTTTAATTATTTTTGCGTACTAAACAACAATAAAATAAGGAGATACATGATTGCATGCTATGAGATTCAGTCTCTTTTTATTTACATTCAATTTTCAATATATCTACAATAAAGTTATTTCAGGATTTTTTATTGGATGCAGTTAATAACTCGAAGCTCACCAATTTATTAATAAGGAATAGCTGATAATAATGTGCTTACTTGGAATAAGTATGTGGAGAAAAACGTCATTAACATAGCCGTAATAGAGAGCACGAGAAATAAGTCTTGAAATCTAGAAAAAAATACATTTGTAAGTGCAGGGACATAATGGCGGTAATATTGATTTTTAAAATTGGATATTACTTACGTCAATATTAAACATAATATTTTTACGTTGTAGCTATGATAGCTAGATTTTATTAAACCGTATAAATAAATATAGTGACTTACATAAATAGCACAAGTAATCCATCGCGGCTTCGAGGAAATAAACTTACACAGTTAAATATTAGGTCACAAAAAATAAAAGTAAGCTGGAAAAATATACAAAACGTGTATCGAGGCGTAGATAGCTTCATCGTTTTATCTTTTAATTATTTTACTATTATATTTTAATTTGTTTACATATTAAATTCAATCAATACTGTGCTGCCATGGGCAGCTATAATAAAAACAATCGTTCCTTTATACCGTACTAGTCACATACTCAGTCACTTTATAATCAATTTATTTTATATACACATTTTTAATAACAATTTTTAGGTACAGTCTGTAAAGTGAACTAATCTTACAGCTAATTAATAATAACAAATACTTAGGAGCTTATAAATTAGACTGAAGAAACTAACGACTGCAGTTGACAGAACGGAACGTAGAAAAGTTATTGATTTCCCCGCAGTTTTCAAGAAAAGACAGATTTACTGGTGTAAATCATGGTCTGCGCCATAATCTATATACCTAATAATATGCATTGCACTAATAGGTACTAGGTTTGCATGAGAATAGAATCATATCATTGTTGTTCCAGTCATGGAATTAAGTACCTACTTATAATATTAGTACTGCTTGTACTTGTGACTACTCAATACTCATTAATTCCATACAAATATGTAGGAAAGCACCAAAAATTAAGTCCTGAATCATATGATAATTTACTTTCATGTGCTTTTCAAACTTTTCAGATTGCCTGGCTGGCACGGTGGTTTAAGTGGTTTCCTTGCTAATGCTAAAGCAACAAATCTTGCAAGGCAACCTGTGTTCTTCGAGTCCGTTATATCAATGTTTATAAGGTCCTACAGGGATTATTAAATAATCATACAAGAAATTTTCTT
This sequence comes from Catocala sponsa, assembly GCA_963564715.1. Lineage (NCBI taxonomy): Eukaryota > Metazoa > Arthropoda > Insecta > Lepidoptera > Erebidae > Catocala > Catocala sponsa. The sequence continues at coordinate 8,215,305 of OY751334.1, forward strand.
GTAGTCTAGTCTTGTGTTGCGTCTGTGTTTATCGCCCAGTCTTTTTAAAAGGAAAATAGTTTTCTCCGTCTACGGGAAAATCCTTTTCCTGACGGATCCTCTTTCCCTTGACTACAAAAGCGAATTTGAATTATTTGGCATTGGCAACATTACCTTGCAGCCTGCAGTCACTGCAGGTGACATATTTGATATTAGATGTCAATTGTGCGCTTGTCATATTATATTGTATTATTTTGTGTGCGTTGCAGGTTAAGTTTGTAAATATATGCGAATACCAATGCTATTTTGAGCTAAAAGTTAATAATTTCAGTGTAGTAATCCATAGTTTTCAAAGATTTAATTGAAAATAATAAACTATAAGATGATCACATAAAAGTTACAATCAAGAAGACCGTGTGTGTACAAAGCTGTAATTAGGATGGGTGGTGATAGCGATCGTAATCACCATCGCAGCCGTAGCAGAGACTGCCAAAAGAGTCGTGATAGGCGTGAACGCACACGCGATCGCAGTCGAGAGCGCAGCAAAGACCGTAGCAGAGACCACGGCGGCAGAGATGAGCGCGCGCGAACTAGACATCGCGATGATAGCAGGGACAGAGATAAGCCAGAAAGGTCACACAGGGATCGAGATAGAGGACGCAGCACGTATAAGGATGCAGGATATAATGGAGGAGGACTTGGCGGAGGTAATTATATACATGTAATTGTTTTATACATAAACAGTCATTTGACCAGTATAACACAGTCGTTAGCTTTACGTTTGATAAATGTATCTTTTGTTGTGATGATGATTTATATTCACCAAGCACATGCACATCCTTTGCTACATTGTGACCTAATTTGTCAGCATAGCCATATCACAATAAAGATAAAAGCATTGTGTCTAGATGCTGGTATGTATGCAGATGGATGAAATAATCTAGTCATGTGTAAGTAATGTATAATTCTTATGATCTTAATTTTTTATTAGATAAGATAAAAAAATTAAGATTATAAGAATCAATCTAAGATATCAATGACATCTTAATTTTGATTTTACATATTTTTTGTTGTTTTGGCATTAAAAATATATGTTTTATTCTGTGTGGTATTCTATAATCTTAATGTGATATTCAATTAAACAACTGGTTTTCATCAGTTATATCCAACAATAGGCATTAATTAGTAGTTAGTTATACCTAATCGTTACTGAAAGAAATATCAAATAATTTATTTGATAAGTTAGATTTTTTACCTAGACCAAAATTTACTTACATGGAAGTAAATTTTGGTAACTTTTGATATTTTGGTGCAATCGACATTGTTAAGAGAATCACAACTTTTTGTGGTGTGGTTGATTCTTCATTCACCCAACAACAGTCAACATAACTTCTTTGTGATTAAAGCTTTCTGATTATGCCATACTGGTCTAGCACAAGCAATTAAAACAAATATTTTTTGTAATATTTGTTTACAATATCAGCCCTGTATTTAACCTCTCAGCCAACACTAGGACGCTGGCATCCAAGCTTAACCAGACTATTATAAACATAAATTTTGTTATGATAGTCTTCTTTTGTTTGAATAGCTTTTTTGTGTATAATAATAATGATTTATTTCTGTAAGTAGGTTTGTAGAAACACTTTTACATGTCAATCATATTTTGAAAACTAGATGAGGCCGGCGTTTCGTATCTGACTACTCTGAGAAGAAAGGCCGAAACAAACTCAAGAGGTCACAGTCTCTTTTAAAGTCCAGACCATGCAGATTGGTGTCTGAAATGGTCTTTTGAGGAAAGAACCACACAGATTGAGTGGACTTGTCAAGTCAGTGCACTCATTTGTCAGTAATCGTGCAGCTCAACTCAGAACTTAAGGAGCTCAACGGTTCGACGGACAATGACGTGTTTTTGATAACTAGTTTGTTTGAGAGGTTAAACTGACCCACTGGTCACAAAAGCCTCTTCTCAGTGTGAAAAGGGTAAAGCCATAGTCTATCATCCTAGCAGACTTTACATGTTGTTAAGAATATTGTAAACAACTCTCAGACACACTGTTATCCTTCTCCATTAAAGTGAGCAATAACTATTTTAATACACACATAACTTCAAGAAGTCTGCGTTTAATGCCTTGGGACCAAACTCTGGGTCGATCTTCCACTAGGCTATCACTGCAAAAATATTGCATTATTATAATTAGTAAATGATAAATTATTCAATTTGCAGTTAATATCATTTTAATAACTTGAATTACTCAATAATCTAGATGGTTCCTATTGTTACAGTACTATACCTATATTTCAACATCAGTTGAAACTAGTATGTGGGCAGCTCTCCACATACTGGTATACAAGTCTATTGCCATCTACAAGGCATATTTCCTTTATTTTAATGGGAAAACGAGCATCTTCTATAAGCACAGTTTTATGCAATGGAACTATTGAGACTTATCTAGAGTTCTGTAACTGCAACATATTTACAATTTTATTACATAAATGACTAGCATTTGCCTGCGGCATCGCCTGCTTGGGAACAGTACTTTTTTCTGGATGAAAGGTACCCTACGTCCTCTTTTGTATGCTTGACAATGCGTATGCAAAATTTTATGATTTTATGATGATCGGCATGAAAGCAAACAAATTCACATTAGAATTTATAGTATTAGTTAGGATATTCTTTTACTAATTAATATAGCAGGTATGTAACCCTAAGAATAAAAACTTTTTTTGTTAATTTAACATTTCTAATATTAATTATTTCAGGTCTTGGTAGTGGCAGCAGTGGCCCACAAGCGCGAGGACGCTACAAACCTCAAGAAGAAGAATTCTTGGATGCCAGACGAGAGGAGCGAGAGAGAATTGGTCAAATAGGGGTGTCGTCAGTTTGGGGAAAGTCTCCACTAAGACCTGAGTGAGTTGGTAATAATTAATATTGAAAAAAATGCATGTCACATCATTTTATAATTGGCTGATCACCATAAGTCATAACAATCGTTACATATCCTTGGTTGTCTACTGTTGCTATTACACAAAAAAAAACTTATACATAAACTGTAGCAGACATCATTAATAATTATGTTTACAAAGAGCTGATACACAAGAGAAATTTATACTAACTAATTTAACTTAAGTTTCTTTAAAAGGTATGGGTACAAATAAAGGCCATCTGTTCCAGTTTAACAAAATAAATATCTAAAAACTTAATATTGTTGGATAGACCCAATGGAACATAATCATCTGTACTTATATTTCTTTAAATTATAGCTCTGAGGAAGAACCAGAACCTGAGAGTTCCAGCAACAGCAAAGAAAAGAAAAAGAGGAAAAAGTCTAAAGACAAAGATAAGGATACCAAACAGAAGCTGAAAAAGTTAAAGAAAAAGCTCAAGAAAGTTAAGAAGGCTCGCAAGAAAGCTAAGAAGAAAAAGTCTAAGAGCCAGTCCTGCAGTGACTCCAGTTCTAGCAGTGAGGAAGAAGAAATTTGGGTGGAGAAAGGAAGTAAGTTCATAACATTGTAACCTGTAGCCTACTAGACAAAACTTTGTGACAAAGAATCTTGAAATTGGTGTTCATTTTAATATATTGCTGTCCATTTTATTTTGTTTCATGGAATGAATCATGTCAACATTGTTTTCTTTACTGATCTGCATACTGGCACACAGTAATTATGAATATAAACCAAAAATCAGTACAAATTTTGGTAAAATTCTTAGTACATCTCTGTTTTTGATTTGAATGATACAGAAATGTTTGGATGAAATGTAAAATAGATCAAATTTTATACAATATTAGTACAGCTCATCATCATCTCACTTAAATATTTGTATGCCCTTATAGACTTAAAATTTTAATTGTATTATTTAATTTGCAGAAGAGCACGAAATAGAAACAACAAGTACAAAATCAAGCAAGAAGGATTCTGAACCTGGAGAGTTAGCATCAGAAACCTTTGGCCCTGTGCCACGTGTAGGGCCATCTCTGGGGCATAAAGACTTCGGCAGAGCCCTACTGCCCGGTGAAGGTGCTGCCATGGCCGCGTATGTTGCTGAGGGCAAGAGGATACCCCGGAGAGGAGAGATTGGGTTGACTTCAGATGAAATTGCTTCATATGAGTCCGTTGGATATGTCATGAGTGGTAGCAGGTATGTTTGTCTGAGTTTTGTATTTAATTTAATGTGAAGTTTAATTTTATATAATTTAGATTTTGCCCGCAGCCTTGCTCGAGTTAATCTCATTTTGTTGAACAGTAATTTTTGGTAGATGAATGTACTATTTGTCCTATTCCGTAGATATGACAACGTGTATGCGAAATTTCATGATAATCAGTGGAGTAGTTAAGGCATGACAGCGTATCAAACAAACAAACTCAAATTCACATATATATAATATTAGTTAGGATTTGATCCATTTGATGGTATGCGGTTATTATAGACTTTGGCTATTACAATACCTGGTGGAATTCAGGGCATCCCTGTATGATACTGCTCAAAGAATAATAACTATTGGTTGTTGTAGTGTCAGCACAACATCTCCTTTAAGTTAGGCGCACATTAGGCGACACGCGACAGCGACAGCTCGACGACTAGACGCGACGACAGGCTGCGACCGACAATTTTCATATATTTTGTTCAAAGCTCCGCACACTTGGCGTCAGAGTCGCGGAGTCCCGACGACAAGCTAGGGGAGTCGCGCGCGCTCGCTACTAGTCGCTCTGTGCACACGCACACACGACGACAGTCGCGCGACAGCGCAGCGAATACTCTACTGTTGAATACTCTACTACTAATGATCGCTTCCTTGCACGACGTCTGTCGTAACGACTATTCGCCGACGCAAGCGACAGCTCCGCGTCTAGTCGCAGCGACAAGACGCCAGATGCAAACAACAACGCCGCCTCTTGTCGCGGCGACAAGTCACCCAGTTTGCGATGGCCTTTAGGAGTTTTGGAACTCCATAACATACGAAAACTTTACAAGATTCAATTGGTGGCAAATACTTATCATAATTAATCATAAGAATATATTATACATAAAGAATCTAATTGTACTAACATGGACTTTATTATGTTTCAGACATCGTCGTATGGAGGCTGTACGTATCCGCAAAGAGAACCAGATTTATTCTGCCGACGAAAAACGTGCCTTGGCAGCTTTCAGTAAGGAGGAGCGTGCTAAGCGGGAGAATGCCATACTCTCGCAGTTTAGAGATGTACTTCAGGCCAGAAGTCAGAGAAGGGATAATACGTAGCTTCATAATTTTATTAAAGATGTTCGAAGTAATAGATTTGCACTTTTATGATCTGTTCCTGTTTTGCAAAAGCCAAGTAGTTTCAATGGACAGTTACAAGTGTTACAGCGCGATCATATTGTTACGGCTTCACGGATCGGTTTGTTTATACGTTTTATCCATATATGAAAATACAAAGGCGTTCTACATTCAATTTTTATTGCATGGAATGTGAGCGATTTAAGTAATCACCTCACTACTGGTCCACTGAGTTCTGTGACTTTGATCCGTATAATAAAATAAAATAGTGCATGCCACAAAAATGCTTGTGACTTGTTTGGGTGTTCTTTGTTTGAAACTCCCTAGTGATACAGTAATTATTCTTAATGCGCTGGTAGCCTAATTTTTATAGTACTGCATTGATTTTCGACGTGTAGTGTGAATCTTCACAGAGGAATACTGCATGTGTCTGGTGTTGCCAGCGCTCATAAGTTACGTTACCGTATATACGAGCGGGCCAATTGCTTATTTGACACATTGGTATAAAATATTACGACACTAGAATTAGTCAACCTATTCATGAACCCGTAACAATGGACGTGCTGCAAAACAATGCCGTTTTTATTTAAACCATATTATCAAGCAGATCAATTTTGTTCTGAATACTACTTGATTAAGTCTGATTACTTGATTACTTATCTGTCTTGGTATGTACAATGGATTGTTATATAGTCTTATTATATGCAGTAATATACTTATTCTGTTTGTGGGTGATGTTACTTAAAGTATATTGTGTTAAATTGTTTATACTGCTGTGACTTAAGCCAAGTCAGCCTGTAATACTAGGCTCTCAGTAAAGTGTAGAAGAAAGTGTATTTTTTATACCCAAATGGATCTTTGTGTGTTCGAAACATGTCCGTGTGTGGTTCGAGTTCCCATGAGTCTGGATTAGGATAAGATGATAATATAAATAAACACAAGATTTACAAAATTAAATCTTTATTTTCTTAAACATAATTTTTTACATTATATGGCTATCGTCGCATTTTTGACGTTAATTTACATTATTTACAGTTTTATTCGCATTTATAGCGGTGCTCGTGGCATTTCGTATGATGTATTGGTGCTAATGTTGGCGATGTTTGGCACAAATTAAATGTACTTAATGTTGGTGCTAAATACAGCCAATGTTTATATGTCAGAATATACGTCATATGAAATACTACCATAACTTACTATTTGTCTAGATTTGGGCGTCAAACGCGAGATTACTTATAGTAATCAATTTTATCATAATCGATTAGGGTACAGTCAAACACAATACCGAGAACTTTAATATACTAAACAATAGGGATAGAGTTCGATATGTTAATATAACACATGAATCGATGCCGGCACAATCATTGTACCACCGACCGATGCTCTCGTATAAAAGTAAAAAAGGAACCGTATTACTTGCGATGGTGAAGCGTCTATACAGTTTTAAATAGAAAATACTAATAACCTTTTATCCGTGTCCGTGTATCCGTTTAGTGCCCAGAAATCACTATGAGTCGAACATATCGTTCGTGTGGTCAGAACACGCATCCGACTCCTATCATGAGAGAGATGCAGATGCTAGGCATGGTGACGTGTCAACAACTATGTACAGACACGACTCGGATGTAAATGCTGGGTACTGAATGGGTTAATAACTTTTGTTCTAATACCTTTACAACAGTCAATACTAAAAAAATTGAAAAAATATATAAGTTTAAATTTTCCTCGCGTACAATGCCTTTGTTGTTTTGCGACTGCGTGTACTCTTGATGCGATTAGAGCGACTAATTTCAATATTTGTAGTTTTGTATGAAAAATTAAATAATTAATTTAAAAAAATCGTAAAAGAAAAGTTTAATATACTTTATTCAAGTCACAGCAAAAAGTAGAACGATATTAGTATTTTTCAATTAACCCTGTACATACTAGTTTTCTGCCGTGACATCTGGCGTAGCGTACGGCGAGGATACCGTGAGGATCTTCATGGTCCGTCATTCGTCATCCAACGAGAAGTAATTTTAGTACTTAGGTAGTACATAATTATATGATCAGGTTGAAGCTTGAGTCTTGACAAGCTGGGTAGGCGTGCGCTCTAGGCGCCGTGCAGCGCCTCGTACGTGGCAAGCTGTGCGCGTGCGGCGCGTAGTTCCGCGCGCAGCGCCGCCAGCGCGCGGTTGGAGGCGGCGAGCTGCGCGCGCAGTGCGCGTGCGCTGTGCGGGGACTCTTCCTCCTCCGCGCCCTCCTCCGCCTCCTGCGCCGGCGCCGACACCTCTACCGCTGCACTCGACATACTCGCCACCGTCTGAAGTTATACACATAGTTTGATATTATACACGTAAACGAGCGGTTCTCTATTGTGTTCCCTAACTTTTGATCCATAATCTAAAATGCCATATTTTTTTTGCCCTAATCATCATTTGTCGGAATGATAACTTGCCCGAAATTAAAGTCACATGATATCACATTAAAATTGAGATCCCTAAACACAATATGGCCTAAATAAATTTGTCATAAATATTACAATCAATATAATATACAAAAGACTTAAAACCGTTTTCAATAAAAGTTATAAGTCCTAAATTCAAATTATTTAATGTTTATTTATCCTTATAATGATTTTAAAATTAATTTGTATAACAAAGCTTGGGTTTTGTCACGGCTCCGGCGCTGCGGGTCTCCGGCGGCGCGGCGGTCCCACGCATGCTAATGGTCGCAGACGGCTTTCGCTCACCACCGCAGCTTCGGCTTGCTGCCTCAGCCACGGCGGCTCGCCCGCAGGCTCCTGCTCCTCAGCCCGCCTCGCCCCTACGCGCCTACGCGATTCTAAATTACACTCTAGGGGTAGGGCAGACAAGACTACGTAGAGTCGGATTCACAGCGATTCGTTTCTGTCACTACAACCTAATTTTTAGCAAAAGTTTTATGACTAACAATTTTATTATAAATGAACATTCGGAATAACACTTAGGACATATGACTTTATTTCATGTAAAATTAGAAGATTCAATTATTATAGTACTGTACGGGTCACGAGTTCATTACCGTACATTACCAACGGTGCCGACGCAGCACCTACCTCCAATACTAACATGCGTCATAAAGTATTTCGCAACACCTTTTATATTAATAAGCTATTAACCAAGTAATAACGAGTACATTATTAACTTATATCTACAACACACTATCAAGGAAAGATAAGCCACCGTTGTTTACATTGTAATAATTTTAAACTAACTTAAGTAATATACAGTGTCTAACTTTCGGCTTTCTTTCCTTTCGTACTCCATTACAACTCTACCAATACCATAAAGTGTAAAGTGTGAAGGCTAACTGGCCCGAACAAGTACCTACTCGATATTATGACAGGATAGTTTTAGAAGTAAAGATAATTATGTAAAACAAAAATTCGAATTTTTGAACATTATGGTTGCTTTAGTTTATAGCAAACGTGTGATGGATAATGATTTTCGGACAAACTATTTTAGGAGAAGAAAGAGAGAGTACCTAAACGAAAACCTGAAGGTTGCACCAGATTGCAGAGGCCTTTGAAACTTTTAATACCTACGTATTTTACGTTAAATACAAAAAAACATTACTATCTCAAAAAAAAAACAAAGATCAGGACAAAATTAAAATGTAATAATGTAACAAACAGACAAAATGATTTACAATTATAAAAAACATATACATAAAATGTATTATGGATAAGAAAAACTTTTCTCTTTATTCCTAAAATCTAAAATAAGTTAAAGAACCACTTGCACAGAAAATTTACTTCCAAGCTTTTATTTTAATTTTAAAATTTATCGTAAAACAGTAATAGGCCATCTATTTCATAATTTTTATCCTAATATAAAATTTTAGAACCTAACAAAATATTTAAAAAGTTATATAATAAGTTAATGGCACTATTCTCATAAACGTCAAAGTAAAACCATTTTATACTTCAAAGAAAAAAACGTGTTATTACCTCCTGAATATCTTCAGCACGTGAAGCATTGGCCATGAGCCTATTAAAGTTAGACTTGTTCATGATAATCTTGACAGCAGGTCGTTGACCGCCACTGGCGGCGGGCGACCGTGACGTCACTCCGGTCGCACGACGCACCGGCACGATCTTTGAGGGGGAGATTATCTTCGCATCGGGTGGTAACTGGACAAATTTCACCTATAGAGACAGTTTAATAGGAATAAGTAACATAGTATACACATTGTTTGAATTTTCAAGCGTCCTTGTTTTAATAGCCACAGGAAGCTTGTTCCAGTCTAACCAAAGCTAAGTTGTACCATTGGCAGAACGAAATATCTGCCTACCTGCATATCTTGAGGGTTAATAATCTTCTTGACTGGTATCTTATTCCCGTCCTTTGGTATGGCGAGCAGTTTATTGTTCAAGGTGAATATCTTCATGCCGGGCTTGGGTGGTGATTTAACCGGCGTGGCGGTGATCACCATGTTTTTGTTAGGCTGGCTCGCGGACGGTGATGATTTGCTCACAGGCGGCGCAGACTGGGGGGTTTCACCGCTTTCTTTCAGCATCAACTTGCCAGCATCTGTGAAATGTTGTAAATTTGTATTTTTGCTAGCTTTTGCCCGCGGCTTCGCTTGCTCGGGACCAGTACATTATTACTGAATGAAAGGTAGGTATCCTATGTTGGTTTGTGTATTATTAATTATAATATAATTATATTTAGATTAATAAAAATGTTTTCATGATGGTCGAGTAGTTGAGGAATGAAAGCGTAACAAACAAACAAACTCACATTCGCATTTATAACTAGCTGTTACCTGCGACTTCGTCCGCGTAGATGTTAACTAAAAAGTGTTTGTCGCCGCGGAACCCAACTAAATTTATCTGCCCAAGTTACTTAAATGGCGTAGTTTTTATAGTGTAAAGCTAGATAATAGCATGGCTTACTCAACAACAACATTTAAATATGCGTCGTTAGATTACACGCTGTCACAGAATGCGTAAGAAAAATAAAGATTCACAGCTCCTCCCCCGTAGGTGATAGCGTGATAATATGTAGTCTATATGTTGATCCGACCTGTTAGTAATATTCATGCAAAATTTGAAGTAAATCCATGCAGTACTTTTTGAGTTTAGCCCGGACATACATACAGACAAACAGACAAAAATTCAAAAAACTATATTTTTGGCTTCGATATCGATTGTAGATCACGCCCCAAGTATTCTTTTAAAAAAATATTCAATGTACAGTTTTGACTTTCCTACGATTTTATTATATGTATAGATATTAGATAATATCAAGGAAAGATTCGGAAAATATGTATTTATAAACCACTGCTGGTAGTTAAAACATTATTATTTATATGAAACTATGAACACGTTGAGCACGCTGCTGGAGTGGCAGGCGGGCAGCAGTGTGATGCCGACACAGCCTACACCAGTATGTTCCAACTAGAACATATAGAGTAGAGAGTGTGGTACCGGACAGCACGACGGTTCGGCCGCTGTGCAGCGCGTTGAGCACGGTGCTGGAGTGGTCGGCGGGCAGCAGCGTGATGCCGTGCTGCCGAAGCAATCGCGCTGCTGCCCCTGAACCCCGCCGAATATTCTGCAACCCAAAGACCCTTTTAATTGATGATCATTTTCATTATAATTGGCGCTAATAGAATGCTGAAATGATACCTACATGTCGAAGAGTTGCTAGACAAAAAACCGACGTGAATATATTTTTGAATACGAAAGTAAATAAAAAATGTCGGTGCATCGTAGTTGAACGCAATTGCACCCAAGCAATGCCAAGCATACACACGGATCATTAAAAGAAATAATGTCGATTAATTCGAATATTAATTCATTCGAAAGTCAATTTGTGCAAATGTCGAGTACCTAATTGGCCGTCGCGCGTCGATGTATTCGAGTGTCCATAAATTGAATATCAATTCCTTCAAAAGTTTCATTCAAATGTCGAATAATTTACCGGCGACGCATTCAAATGACGATGCATTCCGAACGTCGATGAATTCGAATATTAATTCATTCGAAAGTCGATGCATTCGAATATAAATTAATTCGAAAATTGGTGCACTCGAATATCAATTCATTCAAAAGTCGATGCATTTGAATGAAACAAAATAAATAAAAATTACAGCACAGGTGTCCTTACAATTATTAGAATAATAAAGTTGGTTTATAACTTAAAACATGTAGCGATGAAATAAAATAAAGTGCTACATACCTCAGTTTTTGTATCCGTTTTCACGACTTTTTCTGGCTGCTTTATTTTAGTAGGTTTTATATCTTGAATCCCTGTAAACAATACATACATTGTTATACAGAACTTTTCCTATTTCCTATTTGATTGAGGAGCAAGGACTTCCTCCAAAAATGATTTATTGTAAAATTATTATAATATAAATGTATATTTCTTAATGTTACAATTTTAAATACAAAATGCACGCGGCCACGAATATTTTTCTTGTGTGTGAAGTTGGTTGTAGTAGTGTTCAAATCCGCTATATTAAGATAGCAGGCCGTAGTCCGTAGACTAGAAACTATATTTTTATAGCGCGCTATTTTATACGCTATGTTGCGCGGGCACGCTAGTAGCGTCACAGAATATGGTAGCGTGGAGCCTTGGGGAGTATAATTTTGAAATGTGCTACTGTAACTGTGGGGCGTGTAAAAATATATAATCTAATAAGTAATAGGCAAAATAAATTCAATGAACTCTCCTTCATACTTTTGAGGCTTAGGACTGTCAATAATTGTTTGACTGTGATTACTGAATAATAATAATGATAGATTCTATAATAATAAAGTAATTATAGTCGTATTTAAAAGTTCATTAATACGTAACTCGCATGAGCCGGCCGGAATAGCATAGTAACGTAAACAAAGATAATACGTCATACAGCGAGCGGTAGCACGCGGCGACTGACTAGCGTATCTACTATCTATTTAGCGCGCTAGACGCAGCTCGCGCAGGCTTGTCATCGCGCAGCGCGATAGTCGCTATACCACGTTATGCAACAGACTAGGCATATGTAGCGCGACGATATTTCTAACGCCGTGATTGAAACGATGTAGCACGCGCTATGCGTTGTATAAATATAGCGTGCTGTGTTATGTCGCTATATATGCTATACTAGCCACCACTAGTTAGTTGTTGACGGTGCTGACCTGACCCCCCACACGAAACACCGCAGCTTGCACGATGTTCACGCGCTTAGAATGTTTACGCCATTCACGGCATTCACCATTTGATGGCGTTGTAGGTTTAAACAATTGTATATTCCTATCCAAGTCTTAATCCATTATAAACATGTTATATGTGCAAAGCTTACTCTGGACAGCGTCAAACGTTTGTAATTGAGGATCGGCTGCAGGCGTCTCTGCCATTTGTTCTAAAAACAATAATAATAACAATTTGTATATAATGTATAAAAATGTTAAAAATTTGCATTAGGTATCGGCTATATAAATTTCCTTACATTTGTTAACTAATTAGAAATACATCACGACTATAAACACCCTTTTTTTTAAGTTTTCAACGGCATGTCAATATCAGACTCATGTCGAATGATGCCATGTTGGTAATTCAGACAGTCAATCAGAATAGTTGACATGCATTTCATTGAATACTCATAGAATTGCAAACATCATTAAAGTTCATTATAATTATGTCCTCAAAGTGTCCTTAAAATCATTTAACTGTCCGTTAACAAATGGTGTTAATTTACCTTTCAGAAACCTGACAAAATGTATCGAGCGTTGCTTGCGTTTTTGCTTGCGTCTAGGAATCGTGGCACAGCTAAATAAATACTGACCAGTGACCAAATGATGGACAGATCTGGCAGCCTCTCTCTCCCTGACGGCGTCATCGATGAGGCGCACCAGGTCGTCCCTTCGCAGCTCGACGGCTAGCGAGCGAGGGGTCTTGTGGAATTTCGACATAGCGGTTGGGTCGGCGCCATGTGCTAGCAACTCCGCTACCGTCGCCGTGTGGCCGCGCTGATAATAAATATTATATTCATTAGTATAGTGATTCCTAAACTGGTTTCCGTAGTAAAGTCACCAGGGCTCCGCGAAATTTTTGGCTGTTTAATACCACAGCTAAGTACAATTAATATTATTTTGAAATACCGCAATGTATGTGATGAGAAGTAAGTATTTTTTTCTTATTTAAGTTACAGTGTTTTTGTTTTGTACCTAATCATTTGATATGGGGTTCCATAAAATAAAAGGTATTTTGTGAGTGTTACGTTATCTTAAATGTTTTAGGAACCCCTGCATTATATAGACTCACATATTCTTAAGGGGCAAGTACACTTTGCCAAAAATAGCTTGTGTTGCGACACCGCACAGACGAAGAGCTTTCGATGACAGATGGCGCTGTACATAATAGGCGCTTATAATATCTCGCCATACAATCCTGAATCACGCAAGTGAAGTTTACACAACGACTATGTATAGATACAAATGCCCGACGTCAACAGTCTGGCGGCGACCCGCCAGGCACGATCACCTAGCCTGGCTGGCGAATTCTCCCTTTGTGTTGGAGGGCCATCGCATCTTGTTCCTTCACACTGGCAAAGAGTAATAACCAGGGGTCGGAATAGGTAGAGTTTTGAAGTACCAAATGACGTTAAATATGCTACTACTACCTTTTCTCTGCAAGAGTACAAAACTGGGAGACTAACGATATCGAGGACTTGTGGGTATCAATTGAGGTTCCTACAAATCACAGTATGAAAAAATTTGCTATTTGTGCAGTTTACTTGCCACCACCGGTAAAATTAAATCAACTATTAACAATATTAAATTCCATTGATAATGTAATGAGCAATAACAGCAGTAACGACGTCGTCATTACTGGGGACTTCAATCTAGGTTTTATTGATTGGCGCGCGGATAGTAATTATACACACCTAACCCCATTTAATTATAATGTAAATTTAGGATACTCTCTCATAGATTTTATGTTGTCAAACAACTTAGCTCAATTTAATTGTATTAAGAATAGTGACGATCGTCTCTTGGATTTAGTTATTAGCAATATATCAAATACATATGTAACTAGGCCATTATGTTCCTTAAGTAAAAGTTACCAAATACATCCTAGTCTATTAGTAAATTTACCATATGATGGCAATATTAAGTATTTAGTTCCTAATCCTATGGATAGATACAACTTTTATGGGACTGATTATAAGATTGTTGTTAAAGATTTAAATAGGATTGACTGGCATAGTGTTTTCTATCAATGTAAAGACGTTAATGAAATGGTGAGCGAGTTTTACATAATTTTAAGACAAATTATTTCCACACATGTGCCACTCAAGAAGGCTAAGAAGGCGCGTTATCCTCCATGGTTTAGTAATGCACTGATCAAACTTTTAAACGAGAAGAATAAAGTTCGTAAAAAATTTAGAATATATGGTAATCCCCGAGATAAAATTGAATTCCACTTACTACGTAATCGCTGCCATAAACTGTATGATTCTTGTTACAATAATTATAAAAATACATTAGAGTCTAATATATCTTCAAACCCCAGAGCTTAGCTTTTTGGAGTTACATTAAAAGCAAGCGCGGTGGACATTCAACACTACCAGCTAAAATGTTTATGGACAATATAGTAACGCAGGACGGAAACGACATAGCTAATCTATTTGCGACTCATTTTCGTTCCGTGTACTCCAACATTTCTAACATTACCTCGTCAGATTCAGTAACTTCCTCCACTAACAAGCATATGTCGAAACTACAATTTACTGAAACCAATATTCAGTGTGCCATAAAAAGACTTGATGGCTTAAAAGGTGCAGGACCTGATATGATCCCTCCTATTTTCATTAAGCGGTGTGGACGATCACTTGCGTTACCCCTTATGTTAATTTATAATACTTCCTTATCAGAGGGAACATTTCCTAACGAGTGGAAAAAGGCACGTATTTTGCCCATCTTCAAGAAAGGGGACCATGCTAATGTTAAAAATTACCGGCCCATATCCATACTTTCGTGTTTTTCTAAACTATTTGAATCCATACTTTATCCTTCAATCGTGGCATTAGTCAATAATAGTCTCACTGAACATCAGCATGGGTTTAGAGGTGGTCGATCAGTTTTAACGAACTTAGTTGACTTTGTTTCCGATTTATCTCAGGAAGTTGATGCCGGATCTCAGATAGATGCAATATACACAGATTTTAGTAGTGCTTTTGATAGAGTGAATCACGAAATTTTATTAAAAAAATTAAATGCTCACGGTGTAGGCGGATCGTTACTCAGCTGGTTTAAATCCTATTTGCAAGATAGATCTCAAAAAGTAGCCATCAATGGATTTGAATCACAAGTTTACCTTGCTGTATCTGGCGTGCCTCAGGGATCTCATTTAGGACCAGTGCTGTTCCTTATATTTATTAACGATATAAGTTCTCGCATCAAACACTGCAAAATATCCCTATTCGCGGATGACCTAAAAATGTATCGTTCAATTAAAACAACCAGTGATTCCAAACTAGTCCAAGATGACCTGAATGAAATTCTGTGTTGGTGCAGCGCTAATTATATGACGCTTAACGTCAATAAATGTTTTTACATTAAATATACCCGCAAAAAAAACCACTTGCCTCAAAGTACCTGATTGGCGGCACTTATGTAAAAGAAGTCACTGAAATTCGTGATTTGGGCGTTATCATTGATACAAAGCTGACCTTTAAAACACATATTGACCAAACTGCCACAAAGGCTGCGCAAATGCTCGGCTTTCTGAGAAGAAATACAGTAGGCTTTAAGAAACTTGATACTAAATTGCTTCTGTATAACACACTAGTCCGCAGCAATCTTGAATACGCCAGTATTGTCTGGTCACCATACTATGCTTGTCGGGTGTAAATCCAACAAATTAAAAGAATGTAATTTATTAAAATTGGTAAAATGGTAGTGAGAGCACACGACGCGAATGGTGATTGTACGTGAACTGAACTTAATTAAAATAATATAAAGTAAGTAATGTAGGTCATGCTTAAGTGCTGACAGCGCGTACGGCGAGTCAATGAACTGTACTTCGTACAATGCTGTTAGTTCGCAACGGATTGAAAGCATTCAGAGAGCCTTCACCAGAAGTCTTGCATACTCTTGCAGTGGGTTTTCCCATAGAAACCCATACGATCAACGACTATGTAAATTTAATATGACCACTCTAAACAATCGTAGACGTATCATTGACCTTTGCTTCCTCCATAAATTGATCAATAATCATATACAGTGCAGCTTTCTATTAAATAAAGTGTCTTTAGCCATTCCTCACTCTTATCCCCGGCGAAAAATTTAAAAAAATTTTTCACACGTCTTTTTGTAGAACCAACTTGGGTCGGCAATCACCAATACATAGACTTCTTGATCAGTACAATAGTATACAAAGTCGCGACACCGAAATTGACATCTTCAACGATTCCTACAATAATTATAAGACTAAATTGTTAAAACTATTCTCCCTAGATTAATTCTCCACACATTTCGAATTTATTTGTTGTTATTTGAATGACTAGTAGATATAAGTTAGAAAATAAGTACCTAACTACCTTATTATAGCCAATGTTATGCATACCGTAACTGTCATATGTATCAGATGCAATACTATGTAATGTTTCCTATAAATGTATAAATACATATGATGTGGTTGTGCTAAATAAATAAATAAATACTACGATATCTTAATATGGATATGCCTTTTTTAATCCTGGGATTGATTTAGTATTTAATTCTTTAGTAAACGATGTGGGTTATGAACCTTTAGCTTCCACCAGTGTTTCTAATATAGTTGAAATAGATTCTGATTGATTTGTTGTTATTTCATTTCATTTCATTGATTTGTAGATAGGTACTGTTTAATAAAAAAATATATACTTAAGGTCAAGTTTGTTTCATTTTTCCATCTCTCTACTCTCTCTGCACATAAAATAGAAAATAATTAAACTTTATCAAGCCGCCAGGCGACGAGTACTAAAATTCCGTCAAGCGCCATTTGCCGGCGTGTTACGTGTAACGCTACTTAGTTTGTGTTTAACATAGGACATAGGACAAGAGAGTTTTATAAGACAATAGTATCAATCTCGGAAGTTTCCAATTTTTATTAATCCCCAATTCCGGGTTTAAAAGGCATATCCATGTTCAGATTTCGTAGGTAGTTTTACGTCATTTGGTACTTAAAAACTTATCTATTCCGACCCGTGGTAATAACACACTTCTACCTGCCCTAAAAGGATATATGAGTCTATGTATGTGCTAAGGTGGAGTATCGAGACATACGGCAGTGTGTACGCCAAGTTCGATAAGAAGCGGGCGTCGTACAGCCAGTGTGTATCTTTACACGAACCATTTCGAGCTACTTTTCACCCCCATAACTAAAAAACTAATAGGTATGCATTCATACTTGTAATTTCGCATGTATAACCAAACTTGACCCCCTTTTCCCCAGCTATGTTTTATATGGGACGTCTACCCGGCCCATTTTTATACACCAAGCTGTTTATTAACAGCAAAATAGTAATATCCGATCAAAAATCGGCTTGGGCTCTTACCAATGGCTGACGAGTTAATAAGTTCCACTTTGGTGCATATGGTTTGTTGTTACCTGCACGGCCCAGTGCAAAGGCGTCATGCGCAGCATGTCACGGCAGTCGACAGCGGCGCCGGCGCCTAGCAGCAGGCGCGCTACGGCGTGGTGGCCGCCGCACGCCGCCAGGTGTAGCGGGGTGCGCTCAACCTTCGTGCGCGCATCGCGAGATACGCCCGCTCGTAGCAGGACCGCGCATGTGTCTGCATGCGCGTTGCCGGCCGCTAGATGCAATGGCGATGTACCCAGCTGCAATTTTACCATACAATACTAACGTTGATGATGATGAAATTTTTTTAACCAATTGGCACGATGATTGATAAAAGACAACAGATTTTACAAACTCACAAGCCTCCACTCCCAACCTTTAATACGTTAGATATTAGTCAATTTTAATTGCTAATCTAAAAGATGGACTAATTAGAATTACTTATTTTTAACCCTGTCATCATGCCTATTCTCTAGCGTGTCATCAAGTGGTAAACGCATTTTAGCAGTAATTAATGTTACTTACCCAGTCAGTGGTGAAGGGAGCCCCTTTGGCCATAAGATCTAGAACTTGTGAGGTGTCGCCAGCGCGCGCTGCGAGCAGCAGGCGGCGGCCGAGCTCGACGGCAGCAGAGGACGCAGCCACCCGCGACCCTGCCGCGCCGCTACTAACCCCCACGCATGATGTCGCCGATACTATCGTCTCCGACTGACAAACAAAGTTCCTTAGTAACTAACTGTTACTGTGCACTGCTCTGGGCACGGGTCTTTTCTCAGTGTGAGAAGGGTTAAGTGATAGACCACCACGCTGGCCCAGTGCGGGCTGGCAGAATTCACATATCTTCGAAAACATTACGGACAACTCTCAGGCAAGCAGGTTTCCTCACGATGTTTTTGTTCACCGTTAAAATTATAGGTAGTCTTTAGCTGACTGTAGGTATAGATTGTCTTTAGTTTGTTTATCGCTATTCTATCAATGTAATGTAATATAAACAGTTTGGACATAGCAACATAGTTCAGTACTTTAAAATGCTATAATTACGGACGCGTGCACTTTACAGAAAAGTAAAAGTAGCAATTACAACCTTCTACTTAAAGCTTACTTGCTCAAAGGTTGTTTTGTAAAATTACAATAAAATAAATTAAGTAAGCAAAAGCGCAGTTGCTTATATTTTTACTATTTTATCAATACATTATGTTACCAAAGGTGATGAAAGTTGATATTGAAAGCCAAGATTTACTACAGTGCCATAAAAAAGACTACATAATTGTGGCGCATGTTTGAGGCTTAGTTAAAAATTAATAAGGTTACAAAAGTTGATACTTAAGCAAAGAGCTTGCAATGGTTTATTATTTATTGAAGGTTAAAAGCTAGATATGTTGAGAAACCATGAGTCCCTATTGCATTAATAGCAGCAGTATTTAAAAAAATAGTAAGTATAGGTACTTATGTCAAAAAAGATAATAATATTTTTTGATATATTATACATGTATAATAATTATTAAACATATAAAACATACAACAGATCAAATAATTGATTTTAGAACAATGAGTTATGACTCATTGTTCTCACTTTATGAAGTGCCTCTTTCGTCCTTGACTAAACAGTTTTTACTCAATATCAGAACAAAATGGCACTTGAGAAATATTTACACATAGCTAAATAAACTATGTAATTATATTACTCAATCATTAATTAAGAATTATAAGCTGTGAGACTACCATCAATAATTGGTACACAGATAAAGCGGACTCACTGATATGATTTGAGGTGTTGTGATGCGCACCACCACATCCTCCGTGCAAAGGTCTGATGTCATTGTGCTTCATCTGAAATGTTTTAAGAAATAGTTCTTACTATGGTTATAGTTTTCTAGGCAGGAACTAAAAATTCATAGTTTATGTATGTAATAAAGAAAATATTATAATTAAATGCAATTATTCCCTTATTAGTTCTCTTATTTATTATTATAACTTTAATAGTTCTAGTAAATTATACTAACACTTTATTTTGAAATGTGGGTAAGAAAGAATTAATTAAAGAATTGAGAAAGTCTTTATAACCAAAAGTAATGAAACTTTTTCTTGACAATAAATTATCAATAAATCTTTATAGGGTTCTGGCTACATAAAATTATCTTATAAAAGGCAGTGAATTCCACTGTTTTATAGAGTTCTAAAACCCAAATCAATCTTCATTTC
Source organism: Catocala sponsa (assembly GCA_963564715.1). NCBI lineage: Eukaryota > Metazoa > Arthropoda > Insecta > Lepidoptera > Erebidae > Catocala > Catocala sponsa. The sequence goes on from OY751334.1 coordinate 8,235,326, forward strand.
TCAGATTATATGTAAGTACCTACCTAATTATTTAATATTTTGTAAGGTACAAAGAAAAAACATAATACAATGTTATTAGTAAATATTAAATATATTTAATTAATATTAAGACAATTAGAAGCATTGTCACAAATATTATTCATGAAGACCACTTTTGTGAACAATAACAATACCAATAATATAACTACAATACATTTGTACTATTTAATGTTTATCTAAATAAGACATTTTCAGCAATTCATTGTTATGAGCCATTTATAGACTAGCATTTCTTGCTTTTCAGTTGTAACTAAGAAGGAAGATCGAACATTTCAATTCGCGGTTTTAACTCTCAATTCTATTGATCGCAATGTAACAGGATAAGGATGTCATGCTCATTGCTGAAACCATGCCTTCGTTCGACCGCCATAACACACACTTCCTTTTCCTGTCTTAACGGAAGTGAATAACTATCGCTTTACAAACAATAACACGAATCATTTAACAACACTTACCTATGTCGGGTCTACCAAATTTACTGTAGTAGCTTTATTTTATCCGTCCATTACCATTTTGGTATTAGAAATGTAAACGTCAACAGAATTCCATACGTTTCAATGAAAGACATAGCACTTGTCTACCGCGAAAATAAACGTCAATGAGTTTGATACCAAATGACATTGTTCTTAATAGCTGATATAAAACGTATTTATCATTTTTTATTAAAAGTAATACCCTAATTAATAACAATAACTAATTTTCTAATAGATTTTAGTTCTTTTTAGAGTTTAATTTCTAGGTTAGAATTAATTTTTTGTATGTTGGCCTCATTTGTTTGTTGTCTATGCTCTATCCATTAACTGTGCATAATGTGTTCCACGAACCAGATATTTATTACAGTATTATGAAAGACTCACGATAAATATAGTCATAAAATAATATAGATTTTTTAAACTCGTTATGATGTGATAAAATAATTGAAAACAGTGAAATCGATTCTGGAACTACACAAAAGTCATAAATATAATAATAATAATAATAATAATTTATTTAGCATAAAGGTATTTTACAATAGTTGACATTATACAGTTCCATTCATTACAGGTTTTTATAAATAGTTATGATTAGCAATTACCATAACTACCCGCACTAGGCTGAGCCTGTCCCGCGGGTAGTTCACAATTATTATGAAAGTTAACAATTTATTTTTGAATTTGCTATTAAATACTAAGGCAATGAACGAGCGGACGGTATAGGTATATATTAAATAATTAACTATATGTATTTATCTATCAAAATTATTACAATTATCAAATATAATTTATGGTATGTGTATTTTAAATTCTAGGTAAGAAGACAGAAAAACAAACATAATATTAAAGTAAACATCTGAACAGTTCAAAAAACATAAAAGTGTTGTAGAATAATTATAAACGTAATATATTATTATAACAATGTTTTCAAAAAGCCTTCCGTTTTATCGTAGTCCCAATTTAAAAGTTCCTTATTAATAATGGTCTTTACTTTGCGCAAGGGTAGAGTGTGTATGTTACATATTTTATTAATTTTATTATAAACAAATGGTTTTAGAAAACTGCAGAACCTTTTAGCGAATTCTGTTTTTACTGGGAAGGATGGGATATGAAAGACGCGTTTCTCGATCATTTCATCGTAGTAATCTGAGATGAGTACCTCTTTGTGGGTAAGGAGTGTGATTTTCTTTATGAATAGTCTCCTCACACTCAGAACTTGAGTGTCCTTGAATACATGTACCGTAGGATACCGATAGGGTTTATGCAGAATTGTTTTTAATACTGCGCGTTGAGCCCTTTCTAGGTTAATCAGGTGCGATTTTGCAGTGCCACCCCAAGCCAGAATACAGTACTCAAGCAGGGATTGACCCAGTGTTATATAAACCAGTCTCAGTAAGCACGTTGGAGCCACGTCGCGTAACTGTTTCATTGCGTATATGAGTTTCCTGATTCTTGCTGACGTGGCTACGACGTGCTCTCTGAAACTAAGTTTTTCATCAATAGTTATTCCTAGATATCTTACTTTAGTTACACGCTGGACAGTATTGCAGTAGCAGTTTGACAATGGTGCATTCCCGGAGGAACATGTGTGAATGACAAGTTTCAGATCAGAGGGAGGGGCTGACGCAGCCGTTTTGTGGAAACATAAATAATTGGTTTTAGAAGTATTTAGAGTTAAAAGGTTGCTTTCCAACCATTCCCATACTCGGGTAAGTCCCTCCTCTGCAATCGTTGTCAATTTTCTCCATGATCTCTCGTGGAAAAGCAAAACTGTATCATCTGCATAATTGATGATGTCAACGTTAGATACACAAATAGAAGAGGATAGCTCGTTTATGTATATATTTGGCGCCATATTTGATTATGGGATTAAATATAATGATAATCAAAAATACTAATTAGTCGGCAAATATTGCACAGCATAACGAGCATCTATACGCCTCAAATCACTACATTCCGTCTCGGAAGTGTTAGGTTATATTAGGTTCCTTTTTTTAAACCCACCCAAAAATAGGAGCCCCGCGAAGCAGGGCTCCGTCGACTTAGTTTGATCTCTTTAAAGTTTGCAGGCCATGAGTTGCTGATCAATTAGCTATTTCTGCTCACAGATTATATTTTTCTGCTCACAAAAATACCAATACTATGCTAACCATTTAATAACACCTTTGATTATACAGTGTACTTACTACTTACTGTCACAGATCTTCGTGAGGTCGATTGCTAAATTAACTAATTATTATTTAAAATATAAATTACTAGCTTTTGCCCGCGGCTTCGCTAGCGTTAAGTTAGAATTTGACAATCAATTCGGGTTGTACTGTGCTTGTAATAATATAATTCAATCATGATTCGAAAGACACGTGGCGCCATCTATTATCATTAGAACGTTATTGTTGTTTTCCTCGGGAACAGTAATTTTTTTCGGGATGAAAGGTGATGTGTGTCCTTTTCTGTACACCTGACAACATATACGCAAAAATTCAGGATGATCGGTTCAGTGGTTTAGGCGTGAAAAGGTAACAAATAAACAAACAAACAAACTCAGTTTCGCTTTTATAATATTAGTTAGGATTAGGTTTAGGATAGGATTAGGATTAGGATAAGATTTATGCATTGCGGTAAAAGACAGAAAATATGTCAATAGAAATGACGATAAACTTTATTGATATGGGTTCAATTAGTTATCGCTGAAAATACATTGCAAGATAGTACAATTAAGTAGGTTAACAAGCCGATCGATTTGAAGAATTTAATCATTTGTTTGGGGCATTGGGTTGAATGTAAGGTTAACAAGCCGATCGATTTGATGTATTTAATCATTAGTTTGGGGCATTGGGTTGAATGTACATATTTTAACTTCTTATTAATTATTTACTAATGTATTTTTAGATGGCACTATATAGAAAACTTAACTTATACTTATACTGTGCATGTTGCTTGTATACTGGTACCTACAGGTTAATATTACATATATATATATGGTCAAATGTACAGCATCATGGCACGTGTATGGCACATTTATGTCTTATCCTAATAGGCAATTCTTACAATACTGAAGATGCCTTTTTTGGCAAAATTTCCTTCCTTATTCAACGAGGCTGGTGGCTCGCTCATAAACTAGGTAGGTATCTTGTGTCTGTTGAATTTTGGGTAAAATATTTGAAGGATACTATTAATTAAATGCATTTATGCATGTAGTTGTTTACAATATGCTGTCCTTTTGTGAAACTCATCATATTTCATCATATTTGAGTGTCTCATCTAAAAAAAAACCTAGGTGCCTAATTAAAATATAACTTTTTTCTATATGCATGTAAAAATTCATTTATAAATAATGATTAAAGGCTTTAAGAAGAAATAATTAAAAGGAATCCCTATCCTCTAAAATTAAGTGAGTTTATTAAAAGGTTTTTAGAATAGCCGGACGACATCCCTATCGAGCCGTATGACAGCACCATTTCATTAGAAACTGTAATCCTAATCCTACCAAAGATATCTTGGATGTCAGCTTGTGCAAGAATAGAATGGGTTGCAATTAGAACAGGGTATCGACGACTGATGAAAATCCGGTAGGTATTAAAAGCTCTTGGTGCATCATAAGCTTGGTACTTATGTTATTTGTAAACGTATTGTTTAACATGGGATATTTTCTCGTCAAATGTGTGATTTAGCTGCTATCTATCACACACTCAGTGATAAAATATAAGTACTTATGTCGTATTGAGAGCACCATTAACACTATCGACAGACGTAATGCGGGCGTACAGTAGGGTGATTGAGTAAAGAGAAACACCAAATGCACACTAATCACTTTTAACTCTAACTTTACACATTTAATTACCACTACCGACTTGCAAACAAAACGAATAGGTAGTTCCTAGCGTGGAGGTCCGTACTCGACAACGGTTGAAGTGTCAGTGTCAGTGTCGGACATAGCGCACCCCTCCATTAAGTAGGCTCTGCCGTAGCACTAAGTTAGCCGCGTGTTGACGTCATTGCAACAGTGCTGCCAGATGGCAGCGGCACTTGAGTCAATAGATTTTGACTCAAGTGCCGCGTTTCGTTTAGCAACCGTACTCATGAGCGTCTCCGACTTCGATCAACAATAGCAATTAGATATCGGGTCACGTACAAAATCAAAGCTAAATGCTGTCCGCGTCACAATACGTATACAGCTACATTTGTTTACTAACAAACGGAGAGAAAAGTTTTGAAACAGTTTTAAGTTCAACCTAATTACAAGCATGGCACCTAGTAATAAAGTCACAAATCCTCAAAATATTACGATCATTCGTCACATAAAACGAGCAAAGCAAAAAATTACTCCTGTCACTTACAAATGAAAAAACATAAGTTAAACAAAATTTAGTGTGAAATCAACCTTAAGCGGCAACAAATAAAGTACTTTTTCCCGTTATTGTCTTGAGAGCTACATCGTTTTTGTTTGGTTTATTTTTGTTATAAAAGTTTGTGCGTGTGTTGGCGAGCCTTTGCCAAACATTTGTAGCGGTGGTTTAAAATCGGTAATTGTGTTCAAAATTTAATATTATTTGTTAGTTTAAAGTTTAAAATATAACTTATTCTTCATGTAATAACCGAAAGTAAGGCCGGCCGTTAAATTTCTTTTTCGGGCATAATTTTTGCTACTTTTGAATACTCACTGCGGCATTGTGAGACGTGTTTACATTGGCTGAGTTTAAAGCGAACTAAACAAAATAAGAGCTCATGTCTCAAGTGCGCTGTTATTTACCCGATATCTAGTTGCTATTGTTGATCGAAGGTCTCCGACAATATTAGTATTATAAAGTTGATATGAAGGTATCCATAAAATAAGCTTAATCAATCGAAACACCTCTAATTTTGCCAGCTTCTAGTGCAGAGGCGTCGTCGACTTAAATATAAAATAGGTATATTTTGGGTAAACATAATTTTCCATGGAATAGTAAACAAAAAATTCGAATATTAAGTCAATTTTTTATACAGTAAGTGTCTATTAAGATCATAGGTGAAATTATTGGCTATGACCCCCAAAGGCATGATCGGTAGATAATGCCAGGGGGGTCAGAGCCAATAATTTCGGGCACCCCAGGCCCTAAAGAGGCGGCGTTACTGTTTCGGTCAGAAAGTGGTACTAAGCCGGGCGAGCTGGCTCATTCATATCACCACCAGGTAATTGGCAACGGCCAACTAGTGCACAATCAGCCTTTTTTTTTTTTGTCGTGCTCGTCAATATGACCACACTCCACCTGATGGTAAGCAGTCGTGTGGTCTAAGAGCAGTGGCCTCCACACCGCCCTCATAGTAGCCGAGGCGATGTTGAGGTCTCTACTTTGACGGCCTGAGAAGGTGCTTTTTCACGCCCCGCTTAAAGGACCCAGGATTGAAGGAAGAAGGAAACACGTGCCTTGGCAGAGAATTCCATGCTTTGGTCGTTCGGCAGAGGTATGAGGACCCAAACTTTTTGGTACGCGCTCTAATCGACTCTACCGTGTAAGGATGGCATCTGAGCCCAGCACGCGTTGTTCTGGATAGGAAAGGGGAGGGCGGGATAAGGTGGAATAACTCTTCAGAGCACTCCCCGTGGTATATTCTGTAGAAACATGCCAATGAGGCAATGTCCCTACGGAGTTGCAGAGGTTCCAGTGAACTCGTGACCTCTGGATCTCCGATAATACGGACAGCCCGCCGCTGTAACCGGTCGAGAGCGTCCAGCAAGTACTGCGCGGAGCCATCCCAAAGATGAGAACAGTACTCCACGCAAGGGCGCACTTGTGCCTTATATAATAGGCATAGTTGCCCAGGCGCGAAGAACCGCCTCACCCTGTTCAGAACTCCGAGTTTTCGCGAAGCTTGCTTAATGACGCTCTCGATGTAGGTTTTGGGATTAAGGGAGCGGCAAAGATCCATACCTAAGATGGAGAGGCTGTCACGTATTACCAGTGGAGTGTTCTTCAGAGAAGGGAGGGGAAGGGAATCCTGATGATAAGCGGTGAACGTAGCGTATGAACACCAGAGTATCTCTCGCGCGTTTACTGACTTTGCAAAAACCTTTTTAAGCCCTTCTTAACAAACCCTAATAAGCTGTAGTCTCTAGGGAAAACCATGGTTGGGAGGAAATTCTACAACCTTCACGTTTATGGGAGAAAATTGCCTTGAAACTGCTTGTCGCGCAAACAATTTCGTTCTAACTTGTGTAATGTCTGAGGTTGAATACAAAACGATACCTATGTTATATTAAAATCTACTAGATTTTGCCTGCGGCTTTGCTCATGTAAGTGCAAATTTTGTCAATGAATTTTTATCCTTTGTGAACAGTAGGTACTTTTTACTGTATGAAATTATAAAAAACAATTCTGTATGTCTTTTCTGTATCTCTGAAAACGTGTATGCGAAATTTCATGACGATCGGTCAAGTAGTTATGCCGTGAAAGCGTAACAAACAAACTCACATTGTCATTTATAATGTTAGTTAGGATTAGACTATAATGCAGAATGTATTCTTATTTATCCCACACTGTGCGATCCATAGAGTAGAATTGAATGAAGTTTGAAGAAATTCAAACATATCTGTACCTATTACCTACGCTGAACTGTGGTTATAAGCTGTTTTCGAGAGTCATTATATCGTCTCGAGAGCCCGCACAAACTTAGATAGTTCCGAAAAAGCTTTATGTAATATCTATGTAATGTTATGAGTTTATCAGGGAACCGTTCTTTAGGAGTACCTACCTATGTAATAATAATTACATAAACTTTTTATTATATACTAGCTTATAGGTAGGTATCTACTCGATGTTGATTTGCGTTCTAATTATGCATATGCCATACCTATAACTATTAGGTGGTTTTCCTTTAGTAGTTCATGGCATGAGCCAGCAGTCCTATTTTTATTAAATACAGAAACGGTAGATTCTTTATTAGGTGTACCTACACAATATATTAGGTATCTTGTAACTTAGCCGCATCGTAGGTATTTACTTTTGATTTAGCTTCCAATATCTCCAATCTAAGACCGAAATCTATCATATTGCCTGTGAATGTTACTTATCCTTCAATGTTCCACGCTGACATCTGGTCAGTTTTGTTATCAATCATCTAAATTTATTCAACGAAGGGTGTCCTATACTAGCTCTATAATTTTATACTGTTTATTAAAAGATGCATTTCATCATTTGTAGAGAGGACTATTACTACTGTTCGTCATGGTGACGAACAGTAGTATGGTGTAAGACAAATAGAGAAATGATGATGTCATGCTATTCCTAGATTAAGACTATATAATTTATGTACCCATTAGAATTAGGAGAGTAATAAATCATACTTCATGTTAGCAAGTTGTGTTTATTAATTCACCCGAATCGAACCGAACCGAAGGATGATACTCGAAAAATATAAATACAAATATCTTATACAGAATAAATGGTAAATCAATACATAAGTGTCTTTTTCAATAAATAATGTTTCTTATATTCGATTTTCTATTACCACTTCACCGACAAAACCTACATTTATTAACCGCTAGCTTTTGCTCGCTCCGCTTGCACGTGAACAATACTTTTTTTTAATGCATGGTACCCTATGTACTTTTCTGTACCCCTAACAAGGTGTAAGTATACGAAATTTCATGATGATCGGAGTAACAATCAAATCATGTTTGCATTTATAATATTAGTTAGAATGCCATGTGCACATGTAATTGTACAATTTGTGTAGTAAAAGTTGTTTGCTAGGGTATAAATGTAATCTTGGATACTAATAAGTACTCTTACATAATATAAGTCGAACACCTCACCAACAGACTCTAAGGCTAATGTTAAACTCGTAAACTCTCAATACATTGATGCTAGCTGCATCAATATATTGAGGGCTTAGGAGTTTACCCTTAAGTCTTTAGTCTACGTAAAGTTGTCAAAGCCATAGATAAGCCATATATAGGTCAAAGCTGTCAGCGATAAACAACTATTATAAATCCTGATATATATAAATATCTTTAATAATACGAATAACTCGCTTTTTAAAGCTAAATTTCAATAAATTATGTTTTAAATTGATGTGTTCAAGAAATAATAAATCACTTTTATGACAATAAAGATTTTTGACTTTGACTTGATATCACAAAACAGATTCGTCCTGAACCAGGTTTACAGTGCATGCCGGTATTCATTCCAACAAATCAGTATAAAATTAAACGAAATACAAAGCTTGTAACATATGAAGTATGTACATTAAAACTAATTGAATGGGGTAAATGGTACGAAAGCACGCGACGCAATTGGTGAACACATTAATAAAATTAATGTTAAACAATGGGTACATAATGTACTTAAGTGGGTCATAATTAAAATAAATGAATTTTTGATATGAATTGTATTAAATGATGTCGTTTTGTGAGCGTATGCACTGTATTTCATACAACATATTTATCATCACCTGATTCATCATGTACTTTTTTAAGCGTGTAACACTCGCAGTTTTGGTTGGTAATTATTATTATAGGTACGTTGTTTGATTAGCTGGTATAGAGTTTGAGATAGCATTTCCGCTTTTGTCATTTATATGGCATTAACTATTTATTTTTGAAAGTACTTCATTAAAATCAAGATAGGCTTTTGTTATAATATTTTCTTCACAAGCAAAGTTAATAAAATAAGTACAGTCAGCAATATGAGTCGCTAAACATATTGAAGTTTACCGAATTTGAACAACTGAACATTGGTCCAGTAAGTTCAGGTATTATAATTATATATCTTTAAGTTTTAAAAGATTTTTATAAATTACAATTATTTGATAATTACGTTGTAGTTATAAATTGTGCTTAAGTAAAACTTTCATTATTTATAATTTCTATAAGATATTCTTAAATTTTTTGAGAATATCAGGATTTGTAACCTTATACGATCCAAAATCTCGCAAATATTTATCAACTTATGATATATAGAATGTATCAAAAATTACGTTTTTGTATCCCTAAATGTAGGTAAGTGGCGTGCAACCATAATTTGTTATGTCACAGATTGTACAAAAACGTACGTTTGTATTGAAGGAGTAGTTGTTGTACACCCATATATTTTCTCCAACAATAGAGTGCAACCCTATTCATTGCCGTTAACGTCAAAGGGGCACATCTCTAGACTCCTTGCTGCTACTCAAAATTTCCTAATAGAAAAATCCAATTACGTTTTAATAACTTCGATTAATTTATAACGCTCCTGCCTTTTTAACACGCTTTTATTTGCTTGGTATGTAATGTATGTATGTATTTATGTAACGGAATCTTTGAACGTGATTTTCACCCTTTTCAAACCGACGGATTGATTTGAAACATTGCATAAAAAAAATGGTTTGAAAACTAAAAAACACGCTTTAAAAAGTAGAAAAGAATTTAATAATTTTAATGTAAAAAGCGTGGGGTGGGGTTTATCAAAATATTTTAGAAAGCACCTAAAAGATGGACACGGGCCTCATCAAAATCGTAGGGAATGGTTGGATGCAATTACAATGCTACTTATAAATTCAAGAATAGTGCCGATGTTCAGTAGGGGCTGACTCGTAACTGGATGCGAATATGTAACTGTCAACGCACGACTGCCATTTTGAGAAAATTGTGATTGAAGGTTTAAGTTCATCTGATTAATGTTATAAACTACACTTTGTCCGCGGTTTCGCTCGCGTAGATTTAGTAACAGTACTTTTTCTGAGTAAAAGGTCATACCCTATGTTCTTTTCTGTTCCACTGATATGTTGCAAAATATTATGACGATCGATCGAGTAGTTATTGCGTGAAAGCGTAACAAACAAATTAACTCACATTTGCATTTATAATATTAGTTAGGATATGAAATTTTGTGTAGATGTTTGTTATACAATCACTCCTAAACTGTAAATCTGATTTAGATAAAACTTTACACACAGATAGATATACTAGTCTATCTGTGTGTTCTTTAAAACGTAAACTGGAATAATTAGTACACTACTAATTATTCCGATTAACGTTCGGATGCACGCGTGTGAAGTCACAGTGAGATACTAGCATCATTAGTACCTATCATATAAAATATACTTTGATATCTTAAGCAATAATATTGTTCAATCTATCGTGTAGCTCTACAAAATTATTTAATAACAAGCAAATACTACAGTTGGCGCATAAAAGCTTTATTAATGTAAATAAAGTAGATAATTTAATAATTTCATGCATGTTGATTCACAGCGATATAACTTAACATTTTATTTTAAAATAATGTTATATAGCAGTATTATTTATTAGTCAGTATGGTTTGTCGAGGTCGCGGTTTGAAGTTTTGTTTCATGGACCGTCTTTTCTCCCTTTTTGTATTATAAGCATTCTGAAACTGTGAAATTTTTAAAATTATTATCATACAGTCATAGATATCTACAATAATTATCACCAGGTCGTACAGATTACTTCTTCATACGAATTTAATTGGATTTTCTCGAGGGTTGTCAGATTATACCTTATTTTCCCCGAAATAAATTCTGTTACTGAATCAAAAAACATTAAGGCTTTGTTTCAGTAACAGAAAATTCTATATGTAAATAATATTATACTTTTGTATTTAAAGCTTATATATAATTTTGTAGGAGCTTATAGTATATATTTTTATAAATTATACGAACATAATATCCCAACAAATTTGACACGGGAATCCTGAAAATTCTCCAGAGTATCCAATATAATGCCCTGTTTCAGGTTCGCTGGGTTATAAAATAATTAAACCGATGACGAAACGGAAAATAAAACAAGTGAAGTGCGGTATTATTCTGTAACTCCCAGAGGAATTCACTTAGAGAGATAGTGTTAATTCTATTCCATTTCTATTCGCATCCCTGGTAATTCTATTCGTAAAACTTGCAATCTCGGAGGAGCAAAAAAAAACACAAATAAGTATATTTTCTACGATTTGCACTCTATCTCGGCTTCCATCGCTTTCAAAAGGTTCGGAACAGGAATGAATCTAAATCGCCAGTACCGGCGTGGTATGAATAAGTAAGGTTGGTACTACCCACGAGTAGTTCGCTTAGCTCCGACCTTATTTATGGACTTGTTTCTTTTAGGGTTGTGTATCCAACTAGTGGCTGTTACGTACCCACTTACTTGCCTATTGTTTCTTATACGATTACTAGCTTCTGCTTATGGCTTTCTTCATAAATCCCACGGCAACGTATACCGAGATAACAAGTATTTTATATCTTAACCTAAGACGTAGTCTATTTGCTGATAAGTTTCATCCAAATTCAAACAACTATTTACGCGTGAGTGAAGATGTTCTTCAGAATGTTTCTCATTAATTCTAGTTTCTGTTCGCGGTTTTGCACGCGTTAATCCTATGGGGGCTTACAAGCTTGAGTTAAAGCCTATGTCTTATTCTAAGACATCTCGACGTCTATCAGTCAAGTTTTATCCAAATCGGTTCAACAGTTTGTGCGTGATTAAGTATCAAACATCTTTTTACTTTGTCAATTATAATATTAGTAGGTAAAAGATTTACCTATTATATTACTTGTATTTTGGCTGGATAGTTAGCGCAATGGTTTTAAGTGGCCTCCTCGCATTCGATTGACTGGTCGCAGGGCATGTCTGCAGAATGCAGTTGCCGAACTGGTCTTACATCATATCGTGGTGGATACTGGACTCCGTTGTCGAATTAAGCCAAACACCGTGTGACGCCTTTCTGAATGCAAACTAAAGCTTGCTTTTTTATATCGACAACTCCGTCACTAGGAACAATTCCTGTACCGCGAGAGACTTTACAAACATTCTAACAGCGGACACAAAAAACATCCAAACTCAAAATAACAGTTTGTGGATCACATAATTTTTTGAACTCACTAACACTCGACGCACTGGCATTGGTGAGGCGACCATTTAAACAACTACGCCATCCGTGCCGTCAAGCTGGATGCAGAGACCTGTAGAAGTGTAGGGTAAACTTATACCCAATAAAATCGGAAAGTAAAGGTTAAAAGAAATAAGAAAAAGATAGTAAACTAGTTGGCCGATGTGTCACGTGAAGCAAAAAGATAGTGAACGATGCGAAATCGTTATGGAGGATAATATTTGGACGAATTCGACCCGGATGTATTTCGGTTAGTTAGTTTTTGTGTATTGGCTGATCGCACAAGATCTGGTAAATTGGACGTCTGTGTCTTTGAACCCATGTATTGATACAAGCTTGTTATTTTCTCAGCAACTAGGTATATCTAATGTATCATGTACTGCGTTCATATATATTTTCATTTTTCTATATATATTTACTATCATAGAAATACCTGGATTAAAGTTTATTGTTTTAATTTGGTAGCGGTAACCTAGAAGGCGATTGCTGGACTGCCTACGGTATAAAAAAGGGGCGGTACTGTCTCAATCGATCGTAAATCTGCTTGGCGACTGAAATATGCAGAAAGTTGGCAGTTAGTCGCTCCGTGCCAACATTTCGTGGAATTCCAATTAATTCAGAGCCCTGTCAGTAGTGACAGTGGAGGTAGTAGAATACCAACATTGCGGTAAAGAACAGTTTGTAAAGCATTAGTTCGAGAAGGGCGTATACCTCAGTCACAAGTACTGCAATTGGGGAGGTTCAATCAGGAAAACTATCTAACAATAAACTGTATTTCTGAACGTACTTATAGCTCTGTCTAATAGGAGTGCACGGATGGCAGAATAGTTAAGTGGTTGATTCGCCATTGCCAGTGCGCCGAGTGTTGTAGGTTCGATCCTCAACAGAAGAATACTTTGCGTGATATGAAGAGTTGTTTTCGAGAATGGACATTCTTTGCGTCCGTTGTTTGAATACTTAAAAAGTGTTCTATGACTCTTAAATAATTCTTAGTCTTGTCTTTTTAAATCGATTGAAAATAAAATGAGCTATATCGATCGACATTGCCCGTATTATCATCGTTAAGTCATATCAGTTGTTCTTCTATAATATATTCAAGAGAACAATCACAACAGCAAGAAATTTTAAAGTAAATAATATTAGTTTCTATACCATACGACATCATGTGACTTTACGACCTTTAAATATGCAAAGGTTTCAGTTACACACAGTAGCACCGCTGTGTAACAAAGACGTAAAGTTAAATCAAACTTTTTATTTGTTTATATGTTTTGAAATCGCGGCGGGCGTGTAATTGTTCTCCCAACAGCGTGTTGTAATGAAGCCGTGGATAAACACTGCGTGTACCGCCGCGCCCTCAACAGCGCTATTTGTACACTCATTCATTTCAAACATTGTGCTCATGCTTTGTTCCGTACCCTGGAACAAGTGCTGCTACAATGGCCAGCTAATGGAATGTACATACTCGTATAATATTAAACGCAGGACGCGTCGAGCGGCGGTCATTTAATTACAATATGATAGGTGCGCCATAACCATAATTCGTAACGCACGGTGTGAATTGAGCTCATTTTCAGATACTGCGTAATGAAATCAGTGCCGAGTCGGATTGAACTTAGGGTTGCTACTGTTCGCGATTGAATCCTTCTATAATAAACTCAATTTAAACGTTGTTCTTTTGGACTGTCCGTGAAAACTGCAATATATTTAATATTTACTGCTTTTTTGTTTTAATTTACATATTTGTTTATCATATTGACAAACTGCGCATTCACTGCCGTCGCTTCGAGGTTTCGAATCCCACAAGAGGAAAATGATTCGTGCGATCCAAAAGTGATTGTTCTGAGTCTGAGTGTCCATTAATTTTATGTATGTAATCTCCCCTGCGACACAGGGCACGATCAATAGTGCGGAAGTAGAATTATAAAAAGGCAATCTCTATACCAAACCACATCAATATCGGCGCAGTGGTTTACCCGTAAAACATAACAAACTGTCAGAGTTACATTCACATTTATAACATTAGTGTGGAAGCTTATATGTTCAGATTATAAGAACATAAAATATATTCCAAAAGCGAAAAAAGGATCGTTCCGGTTGATCCCATGAGATGAAGACAAACCGAGCACGATAAATATAAGGTGTGTCGTAAACTATTCCTCAGAGAATGCCATCTCAATATTGACGGTTTCATACAAAGTGAAAATATGAAAAATACGCATATGAATGTTGTCGTAAAAGTGTGAAATAAGACAGTTAGAGAAATAACTAGTAATATTAACATTGTCGCTTACGCGAATTTTATACATTGAAATAAAACTACTTTATAAGGTATAAAGTAAGTAGTTTAATTTAAAAATATATATACAAAAATATAAACTGATTTGCTACAAATTTTATTATTGCAGCCTTGAAGGTGGCAACTACGTTTATTTTTAATTTGAAATTAATTTGTTGTAGTGAAACATTGATAAATGAAGTACCTACGTTATGAATATTGCCAGTATCACTATTCGCCGCATAATGCGTACAAATTCGAATGGTTTACAAATAATTATGTTAAATTGAGCATTTCATAGAAATTTAAGTGTTTGGCATCATCAAGCACTTAATTTTCTTAAATATCACTATTTAAGAAAATTAGGTGCTTGATGATGATTTTAATTATAATTTACATTTATGTCACCATAAATATAAATTATAATTATTATAGGTTACTAAAATTTAAAATTAGCGTTACTAATGCTAATTAATATTATAAATGCGAATGTATGTTTGTTTGTTTGTTATTATTTCACGCCCTAACTTCTTAACTGGTACAGAAAAGAACATAGGGTATCTTTCATTTAGAAAAAAATACTGGTCCAGACGGATAAAGGTTTATTGACAATATCTAGATTAATGCGAGCGAAGGCGGAGGCAAAATCTAGTCACAAATATATCAAACTCTTGAAGTAAAGTTAAGGAATTTTCTTTCAAAAATTTCTTTATTGGAATAGTATGCCTTTCCAATTAAGCAGTTACGAAGTGAGATTTTATTTGTTGCTTGTCAAAAACATTACAAACTTTACGTTTGTACATAGATTCACCCTGTTTCCCAGACGGGTAGGCAGAGACTACGGATTTCCATTTGCTACGATCCTGACACACTTCTCTGGCTTCATTCACTTTCATCACATTCCTCATACACGCTCGTCGGTTTAAGGTGCTCTTAACCTGGCCTTTGTCCAGAATGCCTCCGATCTGATCGAGAAACGTTCGCCTAAGTATTCCTCTTGCGACTGTAAAGCTAGTAATAAAAACATATTTTAGTCTAAGATTCCAATTGAATCAGATCAATACAGAGTCGGTGCCAAGTAATTGAATTATCTTTGTTGGCTGTTTGTGTCGCACCGACTCCAAATTGATTAGATTCGATTGGGAGATTCCAAACTGGCTGAGAAATACCGGAGGAAAACGTACGGGTCGCATTGTAAAGGGTCTAGCAGTCTTTGGTTGCATGCGAATCAAATTAAGAAAAAACTAACCGTTGTACGCTTGTTCCTTGTATGTCATTTTTAATAATTACAGAACAAAAATATTGAGTATCGATTTAGGTCAATGCTATTGACTTTACTAGTGGTTTAAGTGGACGCCTTACCATCGCCACTGTGCCGAGTGTTGTGGGTGCAATCTCCACAGGGGACAAAATATGTATGCACCACAAATAGTTGTTCCAGAACAACTGTTGTTGTGTTGTTCAACAACAACAACACGCAGACCCAGGTCTGCGTGTTCTTTATGCCCGTTTCTACATATTCACAAAGGCCTCCGCGAAATCTACTGCAGGTTAGATGTTTAAAAAAATATTAAGCATTTCGCCACTATTCTTACATATTACTGTGAACCACTACACAGTCGTAAAATTCACTAGTTGCCTTTTAACCCGTATTTATATATTTAACAAAAATTCTTAGCAGTAAGTAAGTAGGGGACTTACAACTAAAGTATTGTTGTAAGCTGGTGGCTAGCAACTTAATATTTCTAATGATACGGGTTTTCCACTATGACTCTGTTTTATGAAGAAGGTTTAGGATAACGCCATCGCTTGGATTACGCTCGGCGCCGATTGGTTCTTAATGACCAATAAATTATAAGCGATTAGATAAATGCAGGCCCTGCGCAAAACGGATATAACGCTACCATCCCAATTTTGAAAATCCCGCCATTATTTCCACATCACCATTGCAGTAACGTTTCTATGCTAATGCGGATTGAATTCAAATATGTATTTGGTATTTATACTGGTTACTTTGGGTTCTTACTGATTTCAGTTTTTAACGGTAACTTATGCGTAGACCGCCTCGTTGCTTTTGTGGTATAAATTTGCGGATGATTGTGATATCTTGAGTACGACTCTCGGGTCGAGTAAGCTTATTAAATTTTCCTCTAAGTTAATTCTCAGTAGCCGCACGAAATCTAAGAATGTGCTCAATAGACGATAATAAAACATCTATCACACGGGACCTGAAATACATAGCTGGTGCAATATACCTAATACACTTCTGCTTATATACTACGAGATGCAGTCGTGAGTCTCGATATGTATGTATACAATAACCAGTGATCGGAATAGGTAGAGCTATTTAGGTTCACTGACCGCAAACATTGATATTAATATGGATATTCCACGGGATTCCGACTGATACTACGTAATTTTATTGAATTTCATTCTTTTTGTCAATATGTATAAAAATGGATTATGTAAGCCAATAAGCGCATGAGCGACGTTGTAAATTTTACGTCAACAGCACGCTATAAAATTACACGCTATAACATTGACATCCTCAGAGAATATGAAGGAAAATTATAGAAAAATAATGTGAATGACGAAATTTTGTCATATAAATTCGCTTCACTAACATCAACAGATGTCGAACGCTCGTTTTCCACGTATAAATGGGTGTTAGATGTAAAAAGAAATAGATTAAAATTAGATAATTTAGAAAAAATAATGGTGATTTATTTTAACTCTGGTCATACTCAGTCTTCTAGTGAAGCTGAAGACAAACCAGACCAATGACATTTTTTGTTTAAATAAGTGAATTATTGTTGAAGCGTATTGATTATTTTACTTAAGATTTTATTGTAAATATATATTGTTCTATTTGATAATGTTTTGATTTTCTGAGGAACAAATAATTTGTATGGTGATATGTTTTTGTACAACTTCAGAATAAAAATGTTTAAATGATTGTTGATTCTTGAATAAGAAATTGTTACGTAAAAAGATATAAGTGGTTTAATGAATCAAGTTTATCTATTTATTATACTATCCTTAATCCCGTCCTTTTAATATTTACCCGTCAGAAAGGAAGTGTAATCTTTCATTAGTCCCGAAGGCAAGTATAGTTTTTTAATAATTTTACTACATAAAAACCAAATCCCGGGACTCGGGGAATATCCATATTATTCTAACCTATGGCAAGTACATAAAACAGCTCTACCTATTCCGATCTCTGACAATAACATAACCTCAACGCAGTTTGTATGAATACAGTGCGCTCACAAGGTCAAGGTCACCGTCTCTTATCCTTATAAGGCTTTGGAAAAAAGCAAAGAGTAGCAACAAAAACCGCAAAAGTCCTACAGATTGCGGGTTGTGCGTGCAGATTGGCAACCCTAATTGCATTGTGCCATTTTATCAGATGACGTGATACAAGCCGACTGTTAACTGGAACGAATGGAGCGCAATCTTTACGTGCTACACCAAAGCACCAGCGTCGTAACGACCGCCCGTTTATTTGCTTATAAACTCGCTCACACCGCTTGTACTAAAGAAATCACCGTGTCGTAAAAGTTGAGTTATTTTCATTGATATTCAAAACAGAAGACGGTGATGGCAATGAACTTCTGTTGGGTGTAGTGTAGAGTATATGCACACATAATATACATACGAAGACTGAACTACGCTTTCTGATTACGATTGAATTCGAGGGAATATGGGGTACTGTTGTAGTTGCGCACAGACTTGCACATCATCGCATATGAAAGACGTCTACTACTGGACATAGGCCTCTTCTAAGGTTTTCCACACAGACCAGACTTGGGCTGCCCTCATCACATTTGTACATTATAACCAGTGTAGATCTGTTAACATTGATTGGCAGTTACCAAAAGACCAGATATTATAGTGTGCAAGTATACATATTTCTTGGCGAGCCGGCCGAGTGCCTGCAACCCAACGATTGACGCAAAGCGCCAAATACACAAAGAAAGAACCCTCCTACAACTAGTAGTAGCAAATTTAAGACAAAGATCGGTCTAGCAAGCCATATTAGGGCTGATAAAAGTAAAAGCCTTCGTCATCAAAATTGATGAGTTATTTATTTATTTTATTTATACTGTGACTAAAACTAAGTTAGACTTGTCACAGAAGCTAATAATATCCATATAAATATGATAATATAAATTTGCAGTGTGGACTAAACTAGCGGGCTACCCGTGCTAGTTACGCGTGCAAACTACTGCATACGGGAGTAATCATGTAACCTGTGTAGCCCATGTAAATAGTATGCGCTTGAAACCTGCGTGAATAGTTTGCGCTTGAAGCCCGCGCGAATAGTTTGCGCATTAGATTATTTTCATTAAATTGTGTAGTTAATATTTTCCAGTCTGCATATACATATAATCGACTCGCTGGTATTAAGACTTCTTCGACGTCAATAGAAATCTGACTTATAAGCTACCCTAGTTCAAAATAAAACTATCGGTGAATTTGCATCTGGGTTAAGATCTCTATACTTATAGTATTTGTAGAAACCGAGAAGGTATGGGGTTCGTGCCAAGAGTGGTGTGTTCGTGCCGTCACGTAACCATTCCGACGACTGCGGACGTGATAACCGCTACTGGAATATAAGTTGCGGCAGTTTATAGCGACAACATTAAGTTGCATCAATAGAATACTGCTACATTAAGGTGGTTATACGTCTCGTTTTGTAACGAAGCGGTAATGGATACGCGGCGAGGATGAGCTATCGTCGGAAGGTGCGGTGCGTGGTACCGGCGGGGGCGCGTCGAGTTATTTGTCTAGATCGTGCGGAATGCAGCCATGGACAGACACTGACTCCACACAAGCGCGCTGTGCCTGCGCTATAGCCTCCCCCGACATTACTCTGCTCGCACTTGCACACGATAACAACGTTCGATCTAATATATTGTGCAGGTGCGGATTTCTCAGGCGAATACCTGTTCTACATAACATGATTGTTTCTGATGGCGTCTATAGCACTTTTCAAAAGAGATTTGACCGGTTTGTACGAACTATGGTAATTTGGTTGGTTTCTTACCTAATCAAATTCTTTTATTCGGCAAAGTAAATTTGATGTTCTATTTGCGAATATAGGTAATATTACGTTTATTGTATGTGATATAAATATGAATAGTTTGAGCTTATGTATATGTGCGATCCACAGATCTTGGGTAGGGCAAAGTGAAATTGAGTTTTCCTTTGAGGATTTTCTCAGTAGCAGCTTAGACATGCGAGTTAGTCAGTGGAGACCGCGACTCGGCAAACGTAGTGTAGGACGCCCTCCAACCAGGTGGGATGACGATCTGCGAAAGACTGCAGGCAGATGCTGGATGCGGCAAGCTGAAGACAGAGCGCTATGGCGCTCTTTGGGGGAGGGCTATGTCCAGTAGTGGACTATTATAGCCTGATGATGATGATGACGATGAGCTTAGACATAAAAGCAAAGCTAGCAAAATAAAGGTGTTATATACCTTAGTTCTAAAATTTTTTTTAAAAGACTACTGTCGCTTTATGCCCATGTCCTGTGTCAAACAATGGACATAAAGAACACCCAGACTCGGAATAACTATTTGTGGATCACACAAATTTTGGTCTCGTGTTGGAATTAAAGCCACAACCTTTGGCGCTATGGCGGTGGCGAGGCGACTGCTTAAACCGTTACGCCATCCGTGCAGTCTGTCTCAGTGCAGTCTGTTTCACTTGTTTATTACTCGACTACGGCGAAGCCAAACGGAAGGGTTTGATTCTGGCAGTCTGGGTATGTATGTTTGTATGTTCCACCGTAGCGCCTAAACTACTGAACCGATTTTAATAAATGAGGTGTCAATAGATTTGTAATAGTGGCCCGGGTGACATAGGCTATATAAATTTTAAATTCGTCCTTTTTAGATCCATTTTTTACGTAGTCACGTTATAGTTTTTAAACTTTTTTTTTCATATTTTAACCCTATTCCTAGATTGATTCTGAGAATGCCCTCACAGGAAAATAAATAACACTTTACATCCGCTCCAAATTTAACTTCAGAAGCCAGGATCAACCGCGAACACAAACTTATGCTACGGGACCAATGCGCTACTCTTCCAGTGTAATTTATCAGTGCCTTCATATAAAAATACTGATCTAGTATCCTTAATATACTATACCTACGATTACAGGCCATTTGTACGATAGTTATGTAGATACTGGACCGAGTATTGCCAACCTTGCATATATTTACCAGCAAACCAAACAATAAGAGTGTACCTCCGTCAAATTAAGTAAGTGACATCAGATATCCGATTTTATCTGGCAATATAATAGGTATACATTACCTCCGGATAATCCTATCCCGGGAAATAAGTTGCAGATAACATCTCTCCTTTTCCTTAAAGTAGCGTAGCATCGAGAGAGGCAAGGTCGCGAGTCGTAAGCCGGTCCTTGTCAAGACTCTGTATTGACCAAGAATGTGCATAAATCGTTTGCATCTTAGATACTCGGCGCCGCTTTTGTATACACACATACGAGTTTTGGCTGCGTTTCAAGGCCGTGACCGGTTTAAATCTCACCCGGTTTTAACCTGCCCCAGTTACATAGGTGTAAGATGTTCGTATCGGCTGTAATGGCCCGTTGTGCCGATACTCCGCTAATAGTCTGTTTATGTGCCGTTACGGGCCTCTTGAAAGTTACTGTAATTACGTCGCTCGACTGTATCGCCGTAGAAGGTTGTTTTGAAAATTCAAACACGTTTCAGTACTTGTAAGATGCGGGCAAAGTTGGTGCGGACATCGGAGCTACTAAAGTTTCATTAATTTAGAAGGGGAAGTCATTAATTTGGAGCGATTTATAAGCGGGTACCATCTCCGCTATTGTAATGCCGTGTCGTGGAGACAATGGGCTTCTTCGATGATTAATATAGCCGAGGCGGGGAGTACGTACCTACTCGCAATGCCCACCTCGGGAAGTAGAGACGTGAGCTTCTCAGCTGTGGCGGCCCGGATATCAAACTATCGCTCACGATCTTTCACTTTGATAATACTAATGTTTGTGTTAAGTATAGTATATATACTGTGTATATAAAAGTTTCAAATCTGTTCTTGGAGCCATATTCGACTATCGTTTGATCGGCTTTAGCTAGGCTATGATATGGCAATAAATGTATTCCAATAATTGTCAGTTTTAGAGAAATCTATTTTATAAATATAAAATACCTACATAGTACATACATACATACATAGATTCACGCCTGTTTCCAAGAGGGGTAGACAGAGACTACGGATTTCTACGCTCCTGACACACTTCTCTGGCTTCATTCACTTTCATCACATTCCTCATACACGCGCGTCGGTTCAAGGAGCTCTTAAACCTGGCCTTTGTCCAGAACGCCTCCGATCTGATCGAGAAACGTTCGCCTAGGTTTTCCTCTTGCGACTGTTCCATTCACATTAGCCTTATAAACTTTCTTAGTCAGTCTTTCCTCGTCCATTCTTTCTACATGTCCAAACCAGCTTAACATACCCTTTTCTATTCTTGTAACTATATCCACTTTCATGCTGCATCTCTCACCTACATAGTATTCAAACTTAAAATTAATTTTATTGACTCAGGGCACAAAGTAACATACACTTAATGTTACTTTGTGTCCTGAATCAATAAAATTAATTTTTAATTGAAATTGCAGTTATAATTATAGTTTACAAACAAATTATTGCGAAGCTTTTGTATTATTTTCTAGCTTTTGCCTGCACTTTGCTCGGAAACAGTTACTTTTTCTGTATGAAAGGTATGTTCTTCTCTGCACCCCTTACAATATTTATGCTAATTTTCATGATGATAAATCAAGTAGTTAAGTCCTTAAAGCTTAACAAACAAACTCCCATTCGCATTTATAACATTAGTTACGATATAGTTTTTTACGATGTATGTATATCGCAAACGAATGCTGCCTATTTTCACAAGCGAACAAGAATTTACCTTTACTTACACTAAGTAAAGGCAATAATATTAAAACAAAGTACTAGGCTGTCAGCTTCTAAGAATAGGTATCTAAAAGCGAAGTCAAGGAACGCTATTGAATGTGACAAACGCGAGGCAGCAGTAGGTGTGTAGTGCAGGCGCGGCGAGTAAGACTCCGAGAGGTGTATTTTTACGGGGCCTTGACACGATCACGCGTCGCTTTCGTAGACTCGCGTCGCAGACGGGCCGACGCCGCGCCGCCGCAACACGCCGCGACGCGCGGCACACTTAAGTGGATTACTCGCCCTATCGCTAACTCTTCAAACAATTTAGCTGCAAATCAAACGTATCAAGTGTTTAATATTTCTCCTTGTTATTTTACAAAATTGCTTAGCAAGCTAATCTTTTAAATAAGACGTTTATCAAGTTTTACATATTTATTCAAATTGTGTACTTACAAGTAAAGAGCGAACAAGTTGTATATACATAGAATGGCAGCGTTTTGCCTAAACAATACTAACGATATAATAAATTGTAAGTACGTATAATTAACCCTTATACAAAGAACAGACGGCATATTTTAAAAGTTATGAATTCCAAACCCTCGCAGTACCTTAAATAACAGATAAAAGCGGTAGGTAACAACAGGGCGGGGTGTGCGGGGGTGAGGCGCGCGGGTGGCGCGACACAACTTGTTATCTCAATAAAACTTGATAATCTCATTTTTGTGTTGGGCTCGTGAACCGGAACCCTTGCACTAATTAGCCGGGACAATACTCTTCTCTAATTTCCCCTTTTATTCCATTATTGTTTATCTTGCCCGACAGGAAAAACTTTTCTAAACGTTGAATAGGTATCATCTACATTTACTCGAGCCTATCCTAAAACTTGGGCACGGTTAACATAATTATTCCTAAACTAGCGATCGTAACCGGCCCCGCCTGAGCCCTCCCCTATTCAATTTACTTTATCTACCGAACTGTGGCAACTTTTGTCAAAATCCATTCGGTGGTTTGAGCCGAGACTAACAAATATTGAATGGTTTTATTCTCCGTAAGATAAATTTTTGATACTTACTCCGTGTTTAAGTTGGTTCTTGACTCTTCGGCTTTCAAACATTAAGCCTCCGAAATCCATTTCGCAATTTTCTTGTGATGCTTGGTAAGTCTGGTAACAGATCGGCAAATGGACAAACAAAAGTTAAAGAAAATATCGTTGGGATCGAGATAATATCTGACAGGCGGTTATACCCATTATATCCATTCCTCTGACGGTAATGTTCAGAGACATCTTCTCTACAGTAATAATGGCAGTTTCTTAATGGTTCATCTTTGTTAACGGCACATAGAACCAACTTTGCGAAATGGAAATTATAGAGTTTTCACATTTATTAACCTCTTTAGGCGTTTCGGTTACAGAATTGACACTTTCATTTTCTGTTACATGTCATGTCAACGAAGTGAGATGTAGCATCCACTACCCGAATGTTGGAGGATGTTTGGTACATGCAATCATCGGACTATGTCGCACGACGCTACAACTGGTGGCTATCCAACGCCAAAATTGTTCTGCTCACATACATTTTACAGTGAATTTTTTAGAAAGTATTTTGCCGCGTAATTTCCTTTTTATTTTAGTTGAATGTTAAATGTGACTGCTGAGCATGTGGACTCGGATTAAATTTTCGGACCGAGCA
The DNA here is from genome assembly GCA_963564715.1 of Catocala sponsa. Taxonomy (NCBI): domain Eukaryota; kingdom Metazoa; phylum Arthropoda; class Insecta; order Lepidoptera; family Erebidae; genus Catocala; species Catocala sponsa. Next base: position 8,259,615 of record OY751334.1, read on the forward strand.
AAGTGTTATTTTAGTTTTATGTCAAGAAATTGTTAGGAACAGCACGGTATCTGGATCAGTATCCCGTGGACCATCGCGGTCCACGTTTTCTATTACGTAGCGTATCTATGTAACATACCGCTGTCGACTCCTTTGGGGATATGATTGTATGACTATGCATGTAATACAGTTAATGAATTGTTGAAATTCTGTTTCCTCTTATTCTTAGAATTGTTTCAAGAGTGTTTTTATGTAACGCGACATTACACAGAATGTGTTAACGTTATATGCAATGTCGCGAGAGAATTTAATTGTACCATTTCTGTAAACTTTATAATAAAGCAGCTCTTGTTTCTTTGTTCGTTTTGCAAATAACATGTTTAGATGAACGTTTGTCTATATAAATATAAACGCTTGTTTTTCATTGGAATGGAAATAAAAGAAAGAAAATGTATTTATTTTGCACATGCATGATGTATACAATCACAAAGGGAACAAAGAGAACAAGAAATAAATTACAACGTAATAAATAAAAGCTTGGAATAATATACAATTTTAAATATTTTTAAACAGACAACTAGATTACGAAGGTATGCGTCATACTTCACACCCGCGTAAAATGTCTATCGCTCAGATTATTGCTGTAGTACACTATGAAGTACTCCGTAGAAGGCAGACACTATAAATCTCACTTTTGTCGTGCCAAATACACCTTTATTTCTTTTACTCTGCTGGTTTGAGCATGAATGGATCGGCTTGACTGAGGAAGACTCGTCCCACAGAATATCGGCATAAAGTGGCTGTGTACGTGTATTGCTTACGTTTCTTTCCGTGAGTGAGAGCGCCAGAGAACCAATCACCTGCGCGGTCCTCTTCCATCTGCTACTCGTAGTTAGCGATTAAAATATATAATTCCACTACGCAATCACACCCGTGGTTGATTATACACTTTAAAATAGCAAAATGACATACCTCTTTAGAACAGAATACACACACACAATACACAGTATGTAGCAGATTTAGAACAGTAAAAAAATATACCACGTAGGAAGCCTTTTTATTCTAAATTGCCGGGCGCCATTGTAACCTTAAGGGTTTAGTTAGGATTACGACAGGCCACGCTGTAGGGGCGTGGTGTCTTGAGGTTACTTTAAGCAGAGATGATTCAAAGATAGTACAATAATTAACACTTTTAATAACAATGAGTATTATATAAAATACACTTTAAGCAAGCTACACAAACAAGACTCAGGGCGTGGTTCTTAAAGGCTTCCTACGTGGCTCTATAAGGAAGAACCACTTAACTTCGTCGTGCAGCTCAGCGGAAGGAAGGAGGACTCCACCAGGGCGCGATCGGTAGTATAGCAGGCTGGCGCTCGACTGTGGCTGGCGACGAATATTTAAAAATTTTGTAATAGTGTCAAATAAACAACGCGATAAAATCCGTATATAGTAGTTTAATTTCAATGAATAACATTCGCGTAAACAGAAGACAATATTACATTCCCAAGTTGAACTTAAAGGGTTTTATTACGATAATCAGCCTAAAGTAGTCGACTGTTGGACTGCCCACAAGTGTGCTTGATTTGCAGTTCTTCTTTTGACTATTGACAGCTACATTACGCATATAGTCAGTGTATTTAGCCGGAGGGCGTCGTGCTTTTCCTTTATCAAGTCACGGTCCCCACTTAAAATCTCATTTATTTTCATAATTGTTTATTTTATGACCAACCCACCGCGACTAGCTTTTAACAATTTAGCTTGATAATCCTTTGAGCTATGTTGATTACTTTGGTTCTTTATCGAATTACTACATTTCGGATTGCGTCCGTCGAGTTTTATCGTCTCTTCCAAATTTTTCGACCAGTTTAGAGCATTGTGGTAATTTATATATTAATATTACAATTATAAAGCGGCAATTTCTTTTTGTTTGGATATAGAGGTAAATCTTCTTTAACGAAGAAAATGTTTTAAATAATTTATATCAATGGAACTTTTAGAAATAATTGCTGTAACGCAGACGACTACAAAAACATTCAAACAATAATAATAATAATATTCTACCACATACACACAACACCATCTAGCCCAAATTAAGCAGAGCTTGTACTATGGGTACTAGACAATGGATAAACATACATATATACTTTTTTTTTTTTGTAAATTCATTCATATTATACATAGAAACACCCAGACCAAGACAAACATCCATGTTCATGCACATAAATGTTTGACTTGTGCGGGAATCGAACCCGCGACCTCAGGCGTGGCAGTCGGTTACACTAACCACAACGCCACCGAGGCCGACAATGAAACAATGGGTTCAGCCCCTTTTTTCTAATTGCAATTGGAACGATGCTAAAAATGACTTCACTAATAGCAAATCATACTATCCCGGAGTAACATAGAATAACTATGACTTTAAGAGCAAGACCACAATCGATTTAACCACTATTTAACAAAAAAAAAAAATAGGTAACTAATATGCCTTAAATATTAAGTACATAATGTCGTTTACCGATTCCTAAATACTTGGCGTTGGTCGCCCTTCTTAGAAATACATTATGACAAACTTTTCACTTAGGCGTGTTCTAAACGAACTCGTGACCTACTCACCTTTTGATCTCCTTGTGCCTTGTTTTTATTACATACATATATATCTAATACACATTAAATTTACCTGTAACACAAGTTTGAAGTTGGACTCCAAGAACCATTCTTGTAGTAAGATGTGTTAGTATTGGCGGTCCAGACTATCTGATATCGACTAATTTTTTGCACTGTAATTATATGTTGAGGTAGTTTTTTACCACCTACGCTACAATTATTTTAGTCAGTCTTCAGTAGTCCTACTGGCAAGTAGATATCCTACAAGAAACGTACATTTTTCCAGGATAAATAGTTACTATAGTCGTTCCATTGACCCGAGAGATCTAACTTTCATACTATAGTTTATAGACCCTAGTCCTATCAGATAAGGCTGAAAACATACTGATTTTTCGAAACAGGTGCCACATAAACTATAAGTCGCCATTTTCGATATTGTTATAAACAAGCAAATACTAACTAGAACAAGTTAGCGATACAAATACCATTTCTATTGGTTACTTCTTCAAGATATTATTCAAAACGCAGTTATTGTATAGCTGCGTTACATACGACGTCTTCGTTAAACTCGAAAGAAATATCAAAAGAACGATTTACTCAAGTAGCTGTTGATTTTAAATGAGTTTACCTAATATTTTATTTAATAAGTAAGAAGCTTGATGTTTTTACTTTCCTTTCTTCCCTTCTCAACTTGGAAGTCGTAGTTTGTTTCAAAGGGCCTTTATAAAATATAAATACTTTTAATTGAATTATTTCTTAGATTATTTTGTTCGTTCTTCGATGGTCCGCACTTCGAAACAAAAACAGGCCTTGTATAAGATTTGTTTATTCGTTTTCCGATGATAAGCATTTGCCCACTTATCACTTGTCAGAACGTTCGTTATCAGGGCTCGGATAGCGCGGGCGGCACTGAATCCTGCCTGGATTAACATACATGACAGTCAGATTTATGATGTCAGCGAGATATAATGTAGCCTTAAGCAACTATAAAGATGCTAGATACGTGTCTAGCATGTTATGTATACCGATTACTGGGCATATACTACTGGGGATGGCTAAGCGATAAACAACAGATCTAGTAAATAATTAAACATAGTCACCTCTACGTGACTTTTATTTTCTATGGCAGGCGTATTGGTAGAATAAGTGTTAGATTTTGCAAGTGTGGGGTCTTTTACCCAATAACAGTAATCGAAGTCTGAGATCGGGCAGAGTATTACGTTATGAATATTTCAAATAATTTCCAAATGCATTCCTTTGCTATAAAAGAAATCTAGCATACCACTGCGTATCGTATATAATTTTCTGTGATATATGTAGGAACTTTCGAAGTGCCAGATAATATATAAATGTTCTTTACAACAGAAATACTCTTTGTTTACAGTCAAATAAAATGTTCCGGCAGCTGCACATTGGAACATTTAAGTCAGCCTGTGACCACGGCTGGTGTAACCTGGTCGAAACGTCAAGCCTAAAAAAGGTAAACATTATGCATGATCGCGTTAATACCCGTTACATATTTTATTTTGTACGAATTTATTACAAAAATATATGAGGAATGTAATAAAATATAATTTTTGAAAAACCAAATGCCTCATTATACATTTTAAAGATCCTGCAGATACAGTTCAAAACTGTTATTTCTATTTCATACATTACTTTAATGTAAGCTTTTCTATATAACTTTGTGTGGCTGATAACCAGAATTTCAATACTAAATTGTTGGCACTAATACCCTTCTATACACAGCTAAGCGTGTTTCTCGACACGTTTTTGTTGATCATAAAGGCGTTATATTTAAGTAATATACGGCTCCTATTTGTACACTCCACTATAATATAAATTTTATCGCCATCTACGTATTGGTCGTAAAATATGTGTTACAGCGAGTCGCTCGTGTATTTTGGCAGGTATTATGTTTACAATTGTTTAATTTCGGCGTTATATTGTTTCTCTTATCTTGTAGTATTCTATCTCTGTATAATATATATCTAGTCATATACTAGATTTTAATAAACAAATAAACAAACAAACTCACATTCGCATTTATAATATTAGTTAGAATTAGGATGTATAATATTAGTTAGGATTAGGATTCTGGGTGCAAGACTTTGGAGTCTAATGTTAATTGGCATCTTATTATATACTGCTTGGGTGGTAAGCGATTACTGTAGGTGATGAATAGATTCAAATCAGCTGGTTCAGATATTCTGTAATGTGTTTCTCTGCTCGGATTGCTCTGGTTTTAAGTTGACTTATAGATTTTTTAACGTAACATTATTTCTTTAAATATTTTGGCATCTTGTATTATTTAATCATTTTTTTTAATGTATTCTCTACCTTGTTTTATTACGCTATATATTGAAGTTATTTTAAAGTATTACAAATATAGTCTATGCATCGATTTTTCAACTACAAGATAAACCGGGCATTTAGTTCTTCGTGCCGCTTTTTAATCTTTATAAAGCTTACCAGACGTATAAATTTGACAGAGTTCCTGTACAAGAAGTGGCAAAGCGCCAAATTTATTCCTCGCTTAAGATTGTCGGTTGAAATTCGTTCAACATTAATGATAAGAAAGATATCAGGCTATTGTAAAGATATTACGTTCAACCAATCACAAAATTGCGTTTTAAGACGTACAAAGAGAAATCATTGGCAATTAATGCAAACGAACAAGGAAAACCCAAAGGATAAATTGTGCTATTTTTCAGACACCATGGTAAATAATATTTAGAGTTAATACTCTAAATATTATCAAATCATGACACAACAAATCATGACACAACAAATCATGATTGAACACTTCTAATGAAGCGTTTTTTGTTTTTGTTTACCTCTTGTACTAAGCTTGAATGTTTGTGTTAGGTGCTGACATGGGTAGTGCAGCGGGTTGGAATCGAATTGGTGACCCTACGATTGCAAGTCCAACACCTTATGCAGTGGGCTACCACAGTTTTTAGACTAGGTTTCGTAACTGTCATCGGTCGCAGATTAGCATTCTAGCTCCAAAGCTAGGATGCTAATTACTTGCTAATTACCTATTGGTAGATTATGGATAATTAGGTTTTAATATCAGGTAATACTCAGTAACTGTATAGAGATTGGCACCTAAAAATTTAAACAATAGATGCGCTCTGGTGGTACTTTTTCTGAACGTTAAGTTTTCATTTGACACACAATACAAACATGGCATCTGAATTATGTGTCTCAGCTTACTCTTTTTAGAGTGAACATTTTTTCGTGCGATCTAAAAACGGTAGGGTCACATCTATGATTAAAATCTTTGTAGTTTGTAGGCAGTCGTAGATTGCCTTTTATTTTATATAAAAACTGTATCTTAGGTCCCGTTGTATAAATTAACGCTTTCACTAAATGTTGGCGATCAGCCTCGAGATTGTATCCCGTGTCTTCTTCTCTGTCGTTTCGCTCTTGACAGAGCGGTCGTGGTCACTTTGAGGCGTCTACGTCGATGGTAGACGCGAACACAGCTCTTCGCACGATCTCCCGCCATCTCACCCTGTTGACAGACTGTTTAGCGCAGTCTGATATGCGGTTTCCTACTGCGGACTTCACTTGGTCAGTCCAGCGCATAGGTGACCTGCCGCGCAATCTAGTTCCCTCGACTTTTCCTTGTACAACCAGTAACTTTTCCTTGTATCCTGTGTAGGTCATTGGATATTTCTGCTGGTAATCATGCATGCAATATCAGGATGGTGTCTCTAATTTATATCTAGCAAGTAGATGGCGAGAGGCTCGTCCTTATTACATAAGGCAAAAGGCAACCTCACCTTTCTTTACTCCTTCTGGGATACATGTACCAGTATACCCCAGGATCCTGCCATGATGCCAGTAATTGTGATAAAAGCGTTTAAAAGCAAATGCAATATTTTTCTCATGTGGAAATTTATTCTTAGCATCCTTACTAATATTTACAACTACACATGTGTGTTTGTTGCTTTCTACTTCTTTCACACAACGACAGAACAACAGATCGACATAATCTTCTTATCTCAGAAAAATAACAAGAGGTTGGTTACAGCGAAATTTCTACTTAAACCTAAGATTTCGCTTAAGGCGAAGGGGAAAGAGAATACACAAACACAATATGTTTTAATGCACGTTTATTGAGCAGCGATAGCTCAGTGGGGAGACCAACAGACTGCAATGCAGAGGGTCTCGGGTTCGAACCCACGTCGCGCACCTCTGACTTTCGGAAGTTATATGACTTTTCGAAATTATGTGCGTATTGGTTGACAATTATCGCCTGCTCCGTGCCTCGGCAAGCACGTTAAGCCGTTGATCCCGGCTGCCATGAACATCTATGGCAGTCGTTATTGGGAGAGTGTCGACACAAAAGATCCCACTGGGTCGAAGTGTCGCCGGTCTGCACTGACTGGCCCTCACATAAGATAAGATAAGATAATGCACGTTTCCTGGTTAAAATTAGTTAGTTAGTTTTAAAACTAATTTATTTTGTAACACGTATCTTGAACTAACGTCTATAGCTTTCAAATGGTTACTGCGAGTTATAGTTGGTACTTAAATCTATTTACAAATGTATAAAAAGTTTGAAATCTGCACAAGCAACGATAGCCTAGTGGGAGACTGATGGACTGCCACGCAGAGGTCTCGAGTTCAATCCTAAGGCATCTTCCTTTCGATGTGCGTACTAATTAATTATATATTGCTCGTTTTCACGGTTAAGAAAAGCATCGTGACAAAATCTGCAACATTAAAAGTTCTCCATTATATTCTCGAAGATGTTTGAAGTCTGCCAACCCTTTACTAGGCGAGCGTGGTAGACTGTAATCTAATACTTCTAAAAACAGTTAAGAGGCCCATCCGCAGCAGTGGGACAATTTATATTCAGAGCTGATAAAATTAAAATTAAACGACGATTAAAGAATTTTTTAACAGTACTTACCTTTCTTATGTTGCTCCATTTGTTCGGCACAGTAATAATAAATAAGGATTTTAAATGTAAAAACTATTTGCGCATAATAAAATGTAACTTTTCTACAGTTTTTCAGGACATATTTGGCAGCGTGCCATTGCATAGATGGTGGGCGAGTACGGACGCTAAATGCTTAAGACTTACTCTTCGCGGAAATAACGTCGGTCTATAGGAAATCGTAGCACAATAACCTTGTGTTAAGTTCCTGTTATAAGTGAGGTTTCCAGAGGATTTGAGAAGATGGTATGCTGTTTCACTAGTATGATCTTTACCCCTTACGTTGGCACCACAGCAATTGGTTTTTTAAGGGTGGTAACGCTGGAGTTAGTTATAGCCCTGGTGTTAATGCCCTACCTCAATACTATTAGGCAGTTGCCTATTAATACATTGAACCACTCCGGTGGCACAGGGGTGTTGAATGCGGCTTTAGATTGACTTGGTTTGATGGCACAGATGGCGTATTCCCATTCCCATCATTTGGATGGTTGGCAGTTCACAAGTGTGCGTTTCTCCAGGAATTTTCTGCCTCGCACAACAAAACTGTGGAATGAGCTATCGCCTGCGGTATTTCCGGACCAATACGACCTTCAACATTTCAAGAAAAGAGCGTACTCGTTTTTAAAAGGCCGGCAACGCACTTGTAACTCCTCTGGTGTTGCAGGTGTCCATGGGTGGCGGTAATCGCTTACCATCAGGCGATCCGTGTGCTCGTTTGCCCCATAATCCATAAAAAAGTGGCCTTGCCACTGCCACTACGCTGAGTGTTGCGGGGTCGAATCCCACACGGGGCAAATAGTGACCCATAAATGGTTGTTTAAATGTTTGCAAGGATTTACGTGGTACTAGAATAATTCTTGATGTGGAATTGGACTATTTTTTTTTATTAAAATTAAACTACTATATACATATTTTATCGCGTTGTTTATTTGACACTTTATTACAAAATTTTGAAAAACTGTTACACTACTATAATTACTATTAAACTTTACAAATTTTTAAGCTAATAGTGTTAATAGTTTACTTTCAATGAATAACATTCGCGTAAACAGAAGACAATATTATATTTTTTTTAACTAAACTTGTTCGAATAAACAAAATGTTGGTAGGATATTGTCTCAATTTTTTTTAAGAGCAGCCCAGATTTATAAACTTTTCTGTGTTGCATGCAACCGCGTCTCAGGAAGCACGTAAAGCTGTTAGACCTACGCCTGATCTTTCTCCGGATTGTTGTTTCATCAGGATATGAGAAATAGTGAATAGAGAGTGCACTTGTGTGCGCCCATGTTAACTATAATATCAGTCTCCATTATATTTGACTGCCGTGACCGAAATCGATCTGGAAGGCCTTTGTTTTATCATAAAATACTATTTTTACTGTAAGTAAAATCTAGCAAGCATAAAGCGAATTGAGTGTCAGCCGTCAGACAATAATGTTATTTGTGAGCCACCTATCCTCGTAGTGAGGTAGTTCAAGCGACGGTAAGGCCGGATATTAGCGGCTCGACCTACGCCTTTATATATTTCATTAGAGCCGCAGCTCCGAGCGCCGGGATCGCTATAAAATGGGCAATAACAAGGTACGCCCTCTACCAGCACTTGTGGAGCAGACACCGCGCTTTGAATATTTCCATCAACTTACCTTTCTTTATGTATGGACATAAAACGTAAATCCACTCGCATGTGGGTCGAGACCGCTGAGTGCGCTGGATACCGATTTCTTGAGGTAGGGATGTGATTAAATGAATAAAAATCGAATTTTAATAATTGATCGTTAAGCTTGTATTTTTTTATAAAAAGATAAATACGTTAGTATCAGATTGTGATCAATCTTTATAAAAAAATAGACTGAAACCGAAGAAAAACACAAATACAAAAAACAATATTTTTGAATCATGAAATGGCGAAACAGGTTTAATGAATCGAGTAAAGTGTTGCCAAGATGATTAACCGACATTTCTGACAATTCCTATCTTATATTCTTTTAAATAATGGCTGAATACCTTCAGACACTCTTTCATACACCGCTCTTATCAGTACTGCACCTAAATATCGTCAGCTATGTTTTAAGGTCCCACGTAATAAAGGGTGAGGTTATTGTCGTCTACCGATCAAATTGTCTAAATTGGTGTTGCTAATAATAATTTTCTAACAAAATACGCAATAACATTGGGTCAGCCGGGGTTAGTACCCGGAACGACACGATTGCACTAAAGAAGCACTCAAAATAATATCAAATAATCAATAAAAATGATCAAATGATAAAATATCGATAACTGCAATTGTACACATCACTATTTGTGAGCATGTTTAGAATCCTTTTATTAGATCTGCGCTGCTAAGTTATAATCGTATGCGACGACAATTAATTCCGTCTCTTTGACAAGTTGGCTCCGTTTGAGTGACGTCATGTGCTCGGAACATAAAAGTAAATGGTCGCTTTGCTACATATCTATGTGTGCGTGACACATAGATGTGTGCTGTCCCTGTAACTTATTAGATCGCGCCGTACTGCATCGCAACCTGACACCGCTACAGCAAACATTAAAACGATTTCATACTCGGCTAAACGCTCATGAATGTAAAATGCCTATTTTCTGGATAATATAAATGTAAATATGAAGTATTACACGAGCTCGCTGCGACTTATGTGTGTATGTTATGCGCTAATTATGTATGTGTGGAGGTGGGCAAACTACTTTCCTGCATGAGCGGGGTTTATTCAAATTACTGAAAGGCAAAAGCGTGTTGTGCGGTGAACGTTCACTAAACAAATGCCATTACGTAGTCGTCGCGCCGCCGTACGGGGCCCGTATCGTACCTCATGAGCCGTGCTAATATCGATTGTAATTCGCACCAAGTGTCGGTTAACTAATTTGAATATCGGAGAGAGTAGCAAGGGGAGTAGAACAATACAACTTAAAGATATGAATATTAAGCCGTTTCGTGCGGGGAATGGTCGCGAGGGGAGAAATCGGTGCGGGGAGAGAGGGGAGGATGTGCTGTGGGAAGAGCTCGGCGTCAAATCAAATGAGCGATCGGCAATGGAAACAGCGGGATAGCCCGGTGGAGATTACTTTATCGTGTACAGTAGTCAGCCTCTCTCTGTCCGAATCACAGTTGCGGTTTCACCACAGGATACGGAGTATTGCGCGACACGTGTACTAGAAATGAAAGTAATAATATTTGTGTCGAGTAACGGACGGCGCTGAGTATAGGCGGATAATATAAGTAACAGATAATTCGACAGTATTCTGCAGAAGGCGGCAAGCTTAGGCAACATCGTGATTTCGACTATATAAGTTTCAAATTTGGATTATTGTCTCTGATATGCTTGCTGTTTTATTTTAATAATTTAATTACAAATGATTGTATTAGGAGTGAGCTAACGTTAGTGTTCTGGGTGGATTGCTGATAAAGTCACGGTATCAGTGAACCGCCCATACAAAAAGCAGCGTATGACCGTCGCAAGAGTAGTAAGCATAAGGCCCTAAATAAAACAAAATATAGTTCAAGACCTTTCCCTACCATAACCGTCACTTCAAAATTTGACAAGTCGAACATTTTTAATACGAAGCTAGCGTGTTTCTTGTTCTGTGGCTTTCACTATAATCCATGCACAATTTTAACCCCATTGCTCACGATCCGGCTAATCTGACAATAATTCAGACGCACAAGAATACAGTGAGTCGAGAGTTAGAGGCGTAATAACTTTGTATGCGCACGCTCTGTGTAAGGAGCAAGCAAAGCGAATAGGCAGGTACCTGTCTAAGACTTATTGCAATTGCCAACCCTTCCGCAAAACAAAGTGATTATGGCAAATGCCCAAGAAGTAAAAGCAAGCTCCATGTTCTATTGACGTTTGCGCGCCGCTCGACAATTTGTGAGCGAGATATATATAAACACACGATTGTATATCAGAAAAGGGGTAGGCAAAGATTTATAACACACACATGGCATAGTGGCTTAAGCGGTCGCCTCACCGCTACTGCGCCGAGTGTTGTGGATTCGATCCTCAAACGGGATAGAAATTTTTGTGATCCACAAATAGTTATTCCGAATGTGAGTGTGTACAGTGTGTTCTTTGTGTCCGTTGTTCAAATGATTGTAAACATCGGGAAAATACAGAATTTATTTTTAGTGCGAGACTTGTCTTATATATATATAAAATAAAATAAAATCAGGCTTATGTCCAGCAGTGGACTGCAATAGGCTGAAATGACGATGATGATGATGAAAATAAAATCAATCATATTTTTCAACAACGTTTTTAGGTCCTACAATTCACACAAACGCATTGCCGTAATCCGTGTTGATGCTGACAAACTCCTTATAGAAAACCAAATAATATCAATCCTTGAAATCGAACCTAAGACCTTACGATCATACACAAACATAAACGCAAACACACACTAAGCCACTAACGAGTCTGTCTCGCAAGATATGTAAATGTTTTATTAACATTATAACTTTAGTAGTAGATCATAAACAGTATATTGATACAGCGGCATCTGGCAAACATTTGTGACGAATTATGAATAGTTAGAGATATGATAAACGAGAGTAAGGCTCTGACTAACAAACAGGATGTTTGTAAGTTTATTTATAATACGCTACGCGAACTCACAACACCAAATACGCTACGTTATTGTGTAAGCAATGCGGATGTCACCGAATGTTCTACATGCTTCGTACAACTCCAATAAATAATAAGAAGAAATAACCAACTGTAGGTAAGTAGCTGAACGTACGTTTGACTCGATCGATCTCGAAGCGAGTTCCTGTATGATAACAAGCCCCTGCGTAGGCCGAAATTTCGTCACATAAGTACACCGCTACGAGGCCACTACGGGCGCTACGAGTGCTACGAGAACACTTAGGCAGTGTACACACGCTTCACTTCTAAAATTCCAATGTCATTACTCGCGCGTGTTTGCTATGCGCTCATAAAAATGTGTCTACTTGAGCGGAGAGTCAACACTGAGCTACATTTAACTAGAACCCTCTTAAATATGTATCATTAAGTGTCGTGTGTGCGGATAAGTGGCGTACGGAGGAAGGAAGCAAGGCGAGGCGTAGTCCGCCTCGCGCTAATAGACGTCGTTATAACTTGGAACATTAAATGATGATGTAGTCAAGATGCGCCGATACGCGGCTGCTCCGCTCGAACGTGCTGCCGCGTCCTCTCTCCAGCTCGGCCATGTTTAGAATGCGAATGTGCTTTGTATGTGAATATTAAGTGTGTGTCCATCCGCATCGAGCCGCACCGTCGCGTCGGCCGAGCTCGCACGTTTACACACTCGCTCGCTACACATTTGTCGACATTGCTTCATTTACATACCTGCCTTAAAATAATACTGGCACCCACACCTGGGAGGTGTTTATACAGGCGCAGTGTTGCCGAGCGAAAAGTTCGCGAGAGTATGTGGTGACGTCAGCAGCCGGGTCGCGGCACGACACGACGCGGTGCGGTACAGCTGTGTTGCGGTCAGTCGCACTCGTGACGCTTTAATTTATTATTATTTTTGTGTCGACAATGTTTGCCACACATGTTACATTTGGTAACACATGTACTGCGTAGTCTCTGAACCAACATAACGTTAATAGCCCTAGTCTGTTGTACTTAGACGCAGCTCGTGGAACAGATGAAGCAATAAAGAAGACGGATTCTCGTCATAATTAACATTTCAAAACGTTTGGAGCAGGATTATACTCAATTACTGAGTAATATCTGGTTTTGAGGCGGCTCAAACAATCTGATTGTTTTGAAAGCGCGGCGAGAGGCGCTTTGTGCCTCGTCTTATGCTTCGCCTCGTTCACCTCGCCTTTGATGACGTCATGATCTATTGCCTCGTAGCTGTATGACTTAGGCGCTCCATCTGAGTTGTCGTTGTGTGTGTGTGTGCGTGAGATCACGCACTGCCACCGCCCGTTACATCACTCATTAAAGTACTTTAAAACTAACTTCCCAATCTGTATTCTGTGTATACACATCCCGCAGTCCCTTTTCCCAAAATAAAACATTTGAAGTAGGGGATCGGTCACGTTGGATCGTTCCCTATCTCTAATACAGGCTACCTGTCTACTTAATTAATATAAGAAGCAGGTGTAAGCCTGCGGTGTCAGAAAAATGCGGAATCCCTTAATCGGCATTTCGGTCTCTCGAAAATTTGTGGGAACGGGCGCAATTCGCACATTTGGAGTGGACCGGCGGCACAGTTCGGGAGTGTTTGTCGTCCGTGAGAGGTTCGTATTGATCTGCGAGCGGAGAGTGCGGAGTGCACTTCGCCGACCATCAACTTCGTTAGCATGTGTCCAAGTTTGGACGTGCGGGCGTCGAGGACCGCCAGGCCGAGCCCGGGGACTTCTCATTGTGCACCACTACAATTAATCTCCATGCTCTATACACCGTGTAACAAAAAAGTGTGGTCATATTCAAGTGTCACATTATATAGGCCTTTACAAAGAAAAACCGCGATAATTAAATCCCTAGACACTATTTTTACTAAGATATAGCATTTTTATTTTTATCGACTTGTTAATATCGTATAGTCTAGTCGATACTCTAACATCACTGACTTAGGTGATCTCCGAAAATGACCAGTGCAATTTTGATAGTGATGTAATGCGTTTGTTTTGATATTTTATTAATAAATAAACAAATAGTTTGAAATTGTGTTTTTTTCAAGTCGTCTTCTTCAACCCTAGGAATAATTCGTGTCGCGGAGGACTTTACAAACATGCCGACTACGGGCACAAAGAACATCCAGACTCAGAACAACAATTTGTGTATCACACAAAGTTTTAGCCCGTGTGGGAATCGAATCCACAACAATCGGCGCGGCGGCAGTGGCGAGGCGACCACCTAAACCACTATGCCATCCGTACAGTCATATTTTTTGTTTCGGTGGTAGAGATATTTATCAGATGAACATTACGGCTTTACAATATAACCACACCTATCTGATATTCGCTGTATTGTGTGTTGGCAAAAAGAGAACCTAATTATTTATCTTTGTCTTGCTAATTGTGTTGTTTATAGCAGACCTTTATGAATTAATGTCCCCAAGCTGTGTTTTCACAAGGGCTTTCCTGTATCACAAACTACACATAAAAGCTAAGTGACGTCACACACAGATAAGAACAACAGATATACATATAACAACAGATATACATATACATTGTAACCACACACACAATACACAAGGCACTCCTTATTTGAAATGTTATTATAATTAGGTAAGTTTAAGCAATGCTTACTTGGGATAACTTATTATTACAAAGATAAATGTTCGTGTATTAATAAGACGCCTGATGTCACCGGTGTCTAAGATGGAGGTTTAAGTTTGTGTCCTTCTCATTCATATCACGGCTCACATTACATAAGTTTAAACTAAGTAAACTTGTATCAAAGTTCGTTGATGAAATTTAATTGTTCGTGTTTAAGTTTCTCCGCAGCAAAGTCTTCCTTAGTGTGCTGTGCTATCATGTTAAACATATCTGTAGTATAACGCAGTGCCTTTGTACTGCAGAGTGCCTAGTACGAGTTGTTTTTATGTTAACGTGCTCGAAACGTTTAACGCGTTTGGCTCTCTGATTGGTTAAAAGCTTGGAGCGGACCAATCGGAGCGCCGAACGTAATAAACGTGTTGATGGCGTTAACGTAAAACAAACTCGCACTAGGCACTCAAGCAGTCTTGACGCAAGTAGCTGTCACAGTCTATGCAGCCCGCGATAGTATAACCTGTAAGATTGTTTCGCATAAATATTTACTGCTGCATAAGCAGCAATAGCCTAGCTAGAGACTGTTGGACTGACACGCAAAGGTTGCGGGTTCGATTCCCGCACAAGTCAAACATTTATGTGCATGAACATGGATGTTTGTATTGGTCTGGGTGTTTCTATGTATAATATGTATGTATTTACAAAAAAAGTATATATGTATGTTTATCCATTACCTAGTACCCATAGTACAAGGTTTGCTTAGTTTGGGCTAGATGGTGTTGTGTGTATGTGATAGAATATTATTATTATATCTGACTTTTCGAAGTTATATGCGATTTGATTAGTTAATTATCGCCTAGTTTGAGGATGAAGGATAATCGTGTGGAAATCAGCATGTCTGAGAGTTCTTCATGATGTTCTCAAAGATATGTGAAGTTAGCCAACCCAACTAAGGCTAGACCAGTGTCAGGATATTATATGGCACTGACTTCCCAATAACAACTGCCATAGATGTTCATGGCAGCCGAGACCGACGGCTTAACACGCTCTCCGAGGCACGGAGCAGGCGATAATTGTCAATCAATACGCACATAATTTCGAAATGTCATATATCTTCCGAAAGTCAGAGGTGCGCGACGTGACCCGAGACCCTCTGCATTGCAGTCTGTTGGTCTGCCCACTGAGCTATCGCTGCCTCAACCTAAAACCTGTCCCATATATACTCAATATAATACTCAATCAAGAATTAGGTGGTAATACAATATTTTGTTCATCACGTTATTCAAGTAAACAAAGCCAGAATAATATTATTACAAAGTTATAGCCACTATCCCCTCGAGTAATGAATCTAAATCAAATATTTAAACTTGTATTTCAGTGATTTGATCAAATAATTCTGTCGTCGGTCAATGTAATACCTTTGCGTCTGCTATGAAACTTTTTAATGATCTGCCAGTGTTAATAAAGCGACGTTGTTAGTTTTGTCAACGATTGAGGTATAGAGTTTAGCACTCACTTAAGTTTGGGATTTCGTTGAATTGAAGAAGGGAGAAGAAGACATTTTTTATCGAGAGCGCGTATGTTATCTCTGACATCATAGACTATGGGCGTTTTCGTAGCTAGAATTTTTTTAAGCAGTTATTCTAATAAGCACATAAATAATTCTAGAATTGTTTAATTTTTTAACACTTCATCGGGATATGCTCTTTATTAGAATAATAAAAAAGTACTTTTCTGTTGCTGATACCAGTAATCATCATAACTCATCTACTTCAAAGTATTCGATTTTTGAAGTTTAATTAGACACCTTATGCACTAGGAATAATTCCTGCATCGCGGGGCACTTTAGAAACGTTCAAAAAACGGTCACATAGAACACCATTCGGTACAACTATTTGATCACACAAACTTTTGTCCCGTGTAGAGATGGAACTCATAACACTCGGCACAGTACCGGTGGTGAGATGACTACTTAACCACTACACCAACATTAAATCGACATCCTGAATATACATTTTACGGTACTTTACGATTTTATTACAATTATATGTACATTAAGTTTCCAGCAAATTTCTTCTACATGAGTCTAAAACACAGAATTGTCGCTATGCAGCGCTCGTGCCATAACTTTGCAGTTCAAGCGATAGTGTTACAGGAGTAGCTCGCTTTACGAGAATTATTGTGGCTAATAAAATTGCGGTTTTCTCAGCCACTTTGGAGAATAGGAAATAATCGTGTGTGCTATATTTGATATCCGGAAGCGTTTCTCTTTATTTATTGATAGACACGAAATTCGTTGCCTTTTTGATCCAGTGGTATAACTGTGAGGCGCTTGCAGTAGTGCCAGATCATGAAGTCTCAAATTTGATAGCCAGGTTGTGCAAAGCTTTGTTCGATTTTTTAATTAGAAATACTTAGTAGTAACACGTAGTCTGTCTTCTTCCTTTTCTTATTTCTTTTCTTTTTTTTCTTTTTCGTGTGGTTAGTGGCTAACCTGTCGCCAAGAGTTGTTTAAGCCGCCCGTAGGCCTCTGACATGGCTTAACGACTGCTGTCAATTTGACAACAACCTAGACGTTACGTGCCCTTCGAAGCACGGAGACACTCAGATGAAATACCACTAAACGGTCACCCTTCTATAGACTGACTGCACCCAACGTTGCTTAACCTCGCTAATCGTTTACTGATCAGTGAGTGCAACTGGCTATAAGCGTTTGTAATAACACCTTTATACCTAACTCTTGTCATTATCGAATTTGGAACATTCGGTTCACTGGCTATGACGTAGTAATCATTTAAACTATTGCGCCATCTATACAGCTAGAGAGAAGAATTGTATCCTCTAAACACAAAATCCAAATTAAAAATGTTTAGTCATGTAGGTCACAAAGTAAGACTTATGTACGTTATAGTTTGTTTACCATGTCCAACAAAGCAAGGCCGTAGAATCAATGGGACGAACTGGCTATAAACTCACGGCCACTCTTTTTAATCGCCAAGTTTACAAAATTGTTTACTTTACAAATCTTTTCTGTAAGGAGCTGAAACCATTAAACCACTTACTACTCACGAATCACTCAAGCAATCCTAACTTGTCATCATGTTATAAATGCGAATGCGAGTTTGTTTGATATGCTTTCACGCATTAACTACACGACTGATCATCATTAAATTTCGCATAAACGTTGTCAGGGGAACAGAAAAGAACAAAGTGTACCTTTCTCCCAGAAAAGTACTGTCACTACATTTACGCGAGCGAAGCCGCGGGCAAAATCTAGCAACTAATATTTTAAAGTTTACTTATCGCAATGAAATCGATCTACTGATAGATCATGTATAAACAATACTCGTAGTCAGATAGCTTGTGTAAAATAATAATAGTGCAGTGCATAGTTATAATGTTCGTAGTGATGTGCTCAGCGCGACTGTCCCGCCCCTGACGTGCCCCCGGGGAATCGCTGCCAACGATTTGACATGTATTATGTATGTACACACGTGTTCCACTCTCGCTCTGACTTTGTCTCTAACAAAACGTATTGCTGTTATTTCTGTATGGAAATAATAATAGAGGACCTTTATATTCACAAATATTCCCTTTTTTCAGATGTGCTATATGGCTTCTTTTTGCCGTACAATTTGGGTTAGTGTTGTGTCCGTTTTTTATGATCGTACTATAGGCCGGGAATCGTAATTCGGATATCGATATAGGGATATTTGAAATCGGAATATGAAACTATTCGATTTTTACATATTTATGTGGTATGTTAACATTTAATGGTTTTGTAATGGATGTGTTGAAAGGTTTGTAATTATGTGATACGATTCGATACATAGATTGGATTCATTTCATACATCGAAAGTAATTAATTTGGTCATTATTCTTAAGTAATTGTTAGGTAACTAATGCTTTTTCATTACATATTGAAAACGGGTGACAATTTCAGGATTTGATTGGATTTATATTTTGTTAATGACATGCTTTTTATACCGGTACGTGACTTGCTGCAATACTGATATCAAAAACTCCTTTAGCAGATATGCGGCCTGCATGATACTGAATTATAATCGCTTGCAATACCGAAATTATCACCCGTACGCCGTCCACCCTAGCGTAAATGATTTAAAGATAGCGAAAGAAAAGGAATGGGAGTATCTATATGAGTAGCTGAAACTCTTACTCGGCGGGCGAAACGGAATAACGGTGTTACTACATAATTAATCTTACACTAGTTTTTCAGGTGAATGTTTATGCAGTCTAATCGACACCAAACATATGTTAATGTCCGTCAAATTTCATAACGTACTTGCTAAGCATACAAAGGACTGAAAATGATTTAAATTTCTAGTAATATTTTTCTGTTTACGATGACGATGATCGGCGTTGCAGTGGGTAATATTTTTATTCCTTATTTTGCAACGATATGAATTGATTATATTAGCAATATAAGTTTGTCATTTCGAATTATGCAAATTTGTGAAAAAACATTATGAATTATTCAATAAGTTGAGGGAAGCCGAAGGTAGTAGAACTAGACATAAGGACAGACTAAAGCTCCCCCAAATCAGATTAGAACTATATAGGAGAAATGTGTTCTGTATGACAATAAGAATTTTTAATCATTTACCTAAGGGCCTCAAGACATTGCCTACTTCGGTATTCCAACGCAGACTGTTTAATATATTAATAGGGAAACAATATTATTCTATAAACAAATATTTTGAGGACAAAATCACATTTGCAATGTAATTATAAAATATTTAATTTAAATTACTTAAATTCAATCATTATTTTTATTTAAATTTCTATTAATCTTATTTATTGCAATTATCGTGACACTTCTTATGTATGTAATATTAACAATAGGTACGACATTCTTATCTGGACCTATTTAATCTAAATGACATGTTTTATAATTATATAATTAGTACTATTTATTGGTATCAAATAAATTACATTTTCAAGGTACATATATGGGCATAAGCATGAAGCATTACTTGACATTTCCATGTATTGTTAATTTAATGGACCAGCTATTTTCTTTCTTTTTGTTTTTTAATATAATATTAGACATGTAATAATATAACAAACATTTATTGTATATGTATTTTGCACGCCACATGTGGCAGAACATGCGGTACATTTTTATAAAACGACCAACCTGTATACTTGACCATATTCTTGCAAATAAAGTTATGATTTATGATTGGTCCACAGGTTATTTCGTTACCTTTACAGAAAACACAACGATAACAAAGACCTGCAAGTATAGCGCGTGAATACACATGTACACATTCATATACATGCGTTTATGTGAGTGTTTGTGTGCCTTGCTATTACGCCAATAACCATTTGGGTACATACAATATTCTTAAAGATTGTACGGTTTCGTTACCGTACATACTTATTCTGTTGACGCAGCAATACTAAAATGGGCACACAAGATCGTTGCAATTTACCCCATATTGCTGTGATATATAATGATGTAATTCATAATAACATTAGAGTACATTTATAACTATAAAACTGCACTTGCCGAGAGAAAGATCACACTTATTAATTAACTTGTAAACATTTTACTTTAACTTTTAACAATATAACTTTTAAACGTAACTTGTGGTTCTTTCTGAGTACTCCAACAACTTACGTATAGCTTCGAATGTAGGAAAACTAACTGGCTCCTACAAAGATATTTAAAATGCAAAAGTGTGCGTAGTGTATGGGTCATATTTCACAAAGCAACAAAACAAGGAAATTGGAATGTCTTTTTTGCATAGACACTGTTTGAGTATCAGTGAGTGACATAAGCGTACATAGTGACGTTGTATCCAGGCAAAATGTACTAAGTACTCCAGTTGTATATATCCTTAAAAACCAGGAAGTGACGCCATGGCTATACGTTAGTAAATAATATATGAATACTTCTCAGTCAAAATGTATTTACTGGGGTTTACAACCCACACCTCCGCAATGACTTGCACCAGTAGAAAACCACAGCTAATACAGGAATAATACGTCCATCGCATCGTTAGAAATGAGCTCCTAAAACCGGGAACAGGATCGTAAAGCTTGCAATTGTCATTCGAAAGTTCTATGCAGTGTTTCCTCGATACGTGGTGTTCAATTTCGTAGCATTCTGCAAATCAATTTGCGAGGGATGGTAGACGCTGTAGGGTAGCAAGTGGCATGTCGAGGATGTCGTTAAGTAGTGGCCACCGCTCGCCAAATTGCCGTCGACAGAACAGTACACATAACGCTGCAGATATCTTTATTGAGACCATGCCTCTTCTTTATTAAGTTGAGATGGTAACTTAAGACGTTAACAGGATTCTATTTCTAAGCACATGTCTGATTGTGTGTGTTATAATAGGGGTGTAAATATGAAGTTGCCGCTTTGTATTAAAAAAAACGGTAATGTTATGGTTTTCATATAATTCATCAATGTTTTTAAATTTCCATTTCGCATTCTGTTTTTTCCATGTATAGTTGCTTGTATTTAGGCTACTATGGTTTGTCTTAAATTAACAAAAAACATCAACCATCATGTAATTATGGCAAATTGAAGCAACGAATACGGGCAGACATTAAGCAATATAACTTCAAACGTAAATTGCTTAAAAATGGATTGATAATTATTATTATCTATACTAATATTATAAAGCTAAAAAGTTTGTTTGTTTGTTTGAACGCGGTAATCTCAGGAACTACTGGTTCGATTTGAAAAATTATTGTAGTGTTCGATAGCCTACTTATTGAGGCTATAGGCTATATAACATCACGCTAAGACCCACGGGGGCAGTGTAGTAACGATAAACGCGGGTGAAACTGCAGAAACATCTAGTTATCACGTCACGAAATTAGATGGAGGACATAAATGGCAATTTTATAGGTAATGACCTAATATTTAACACATTGAACGCCCTGCCGGTTATAAATGACCGCGAATATTTTCTATTGTGTCTGCTACATAGCATTCAATGTGTTAGAGAATTTAATTTTAAAATTTAAATTATTTTAACAAGGCGGTAATGTTCATATAATAAGTATTACTCCATAGTAACACTTGAACTTTTAATTATTTCATATTTATGTGGACAACTACCATTAGTTGTCCACATAAATATGAAATAATTAAAAGTTCAAGTTCAAACACAAAAGCTGACGCAGGACCTTATTTGTTCTTATACATGGTTGTGTTTCCTGTTACCTTATAAGCGTGGAACAAATAAAATTATTCTTTCTTTCTTTCTTTAACACAAAAGATTTCAAAGACGTTTGCTTTTAGGGTCCAGTTGAAAACCAGCGTCAGGCTTTCGTCTGGCACAGTCGAAACTGGGGCCTATTTTTACACTGCTATGAGACACTAAAATTATAAGATTTTGGTTTTGGTTTCGTTGCGCTTAAGTTTATATTAT
Organism: Catocala sponsa; assembly: GCA_963564715.1. Lineage (NCBI taxonomy): Eukaryota > Metazoa > Arthropoda > Insecta > Lepidoptera > Erebidae > Catocala > Catocala sponsa. The sequence continues at coordinate 8,281,791 of OY751334.1, forward strand.
ATGTATATACCTTTTCCTTTTTATTTTATATTTGTCTATGTGTTTCGTTATGTGACAAATCACGTCTCTGTAAGTGCAATACAAAGTGGTGGATGACCTACAACACAGGTTTCCTAGCGTAGGCATTCACAATGTTCGATTGTACCAGAGGGCACATGTATTAGATTAATTCCAATAAATATTAAATTTAAAAAAATACATTTTCTTTCTTCCTTTATTCTTTGGTTAATGTTAACACCAGCATGTTTCGAATTTGGACTGACAATAGAGTTACTTCTAATTAAGGTCAAGTGCTATTGAACTTGTGGCATTGTGTTGGCATCGCCCACCGAGGACATTATACCACGAGGTTCTGTGAGCAAGGCCGACTCACACTTAACCGATTTTTATTAAATTACATTTTACGTTAACGTTGCTAGATATAATAGAAACTCGCAAAACGGCACAGTCAGGAAATTAATAATGTAATTACGTTTATACCAGTTCGATGATGGAAGTGCTTTATCTAATTTCACGGGCCCTAGCCGCCTTCTCTTTAAAATTTAATCGCAACTTCACGAGCTTGGGACGCGGACAATAACGATTTTCATAAATCCTTTCCAGCTTTTATCTATATCAATAGAAATTTAATTTGTGGAAATATTCATTTCAGTTTATATTATGAACGGACGCGTAGATGTGTATGAGAAGATTACCGCTGTGCCGCAGATATTCATCTATAAAATATACGGTGTACGTACACAGTACGCTGTGTGGTAGTGTGCGTGCAGAATAGTGGTGTGCGGCAGGTTGCAGATGTGATGTGACTTCCGCAAACAAACTGATCATGCCTAATGCAGTGGACGTGATTCGTAACCCGAGTAAGGCATATAAACCTCTTATAGACATAATGTCGCGAGCAGGACGCGGCGACGGTGCCGCCCGGCGCGAGGTGGCAGATCAATTTGGCCGCACTTGAGACCCGCGCCGCAAGAAAAAGCTTTTATCTCTCATTTATCATTCAGGATGGGTCGGCGAGCCGCCGTCATGCCGTCGGTCGCCGTCATGACCAGTGCCGCGTCACGCTTGGGAAGGTGTCACGACGTTTAGTGACGCGCTCCGACATCCTTTGTAGATTAAGTTCGTGACGACCTTACGTGCGCTAAGTGGCACACTCATCCTTTGTATTCATGCTAGTTATGTACTAAAGATGGCCGCTGGCTGACATTTTTAATATCCATTACCGTAAGATTAGAGAATCGATTTGTCGAGAGCTAATCTATATTTGTGATTAGCGCCAGCGGCGGAGAGCGGCGCTTCCTCTCTGCGATCGGACGAGATTAGCGCGAGATTTATTGTACCGACTCGTGCCCGAACCGCTCTAAAATGATAGCTTGTTAATTAATTTCGCATAATGAAAAAGCCCGATCGAGACCCGCCGGCTCCGAAGCTCAGAATCAATCATCAAAATCTATATTTAGTGGTGCGCTCGGAAGAATTATTCGGGACATATCTGAACGCGAATTAATAACACAAAGGGATTTAGAGCTTAATTACTCCACGGGTACTCATCTGTGTCCAATAATTTAGTTAGTGCGACAAACATTGAGCGCTCGCAAAATGCGCTCGTTTGAATATGAATAGCCGGTAGCGTTGGTGGAGCATGGCGCGTGGCGTGCCGTGTGTGGCCCGTGGCACGCGAGTGGTCGCAGCGCGCTATATCGATTGCAGCGCGGTTGGCGCGCGGCCCACACTTGTATCTCTTATTTTTGTTACTGTTCCGATAATCCCTTTAGTGATCCATCTCCACAATCGCTCGTATCTTTTCAACAAACGAGCTTCTCGATCCATCAGTATTGTGGGTACGGCAATCAGCGGTAGCAGGCGAGGCAAGCGGGACGGGTGCACCGCATCGACCAGTCACATGTGACGGCCGCGTCCCTCGTTGATCCAGATTATGCGAGGATTAGGAACACAACTAATAGATATAATGGACTTTTAGTACACCCCGTGGGATTATTAATGGCGGGGCGTCCACGCCGCTCATACATGATGTAGTCGCCGCGCGACGCGTGCTAATTGAATTGTAAATGTCACCAAGTCCGTAACGTGTGATTCCAGGAACCTGTTGCCAGCACTTGGTTGGATCAAATCATGATTGACTGTTCAAATGTTAATTTCTGCTTAAATTAAATAAACACGTGTCGTTTCCCACGCGCTTTGTTGATTTCTCGCGGGAAATACGGGGTGGTTGAATTTGCACATAAATATTACAAATCTTTGTATATCTTCGCTATCCCGTGAGGCGGGTCTTAAGCTCGGGTATTCTAAATAATGTCAGGTAATCACGGATGAAAAATTGCGCCGGATTTTCCCCTCAATTATTTACTTTTGATTCGATTTACTTCGTTGAGACATTTAGGACATACCTACAATTATATCTATACAATTATAGTAGTGACGCCCTTTGAGACCATAATTATATATAATGGCAGAAGCGAATTATCCTAAACTGTAATCCCAAACTGAGACTTGATATTGTGAACTGTGACTACCTAAATATCGCCGGCTTTGTACCGGGAGAATCTACGAGTATTTAATGAGTGATTTATTATGTTAATAATATAGTCATATCTGTCTGGGAATTCGAGGTAGGGACGCATGAGTCATTATTTGGGGTTAGTCCCGCTATGGTATGGTCCCGGTATGGCACCCTCTTAAAATACCTATCAAAAAGTCCCGCTATGGTACCCATCTTTTAGATCTACGTTAGACAATAGAAGGTACAACTGAAAAGAAAAGTGTATCTATAAATAAATACTTTTAGGAGTGTATCAATAAAACGTCTGTTTGCGATATTAAATCAGTCTTTTATTAATTCAAAATATTTATAAAAAAATATCAAACAGTAAAACGAAATATTAATTGCAATGTAATTTTTAAAATAATCAACAATATTAATTACCAATAATCAACAATAAAAAAAATATAAAAAATCCACATTTCAGAAAAGTATTACTGTAAATATTATAAACTACAAATAAAAACAACATCCAGACATAAATATTAGTTACAAATAATCAACATTGAGAAAAGGCAGTAATTGTAAATTTATATAAACTACAAAAATAATCAACAACCAACTAGACAAATATATTAATTACAAATAATCAACATGGAGAAAAAGGCGCAAATTGTAAACATAAACTACAAAAAATAATCAACATCGAGAAAAAGTATTAAACATTTTAATAGGCTAAAAACAAAATTAAAATAAACTATTTTTTTAAATGTTCTGATCGAAATATTGACTTTGATATGTTAATCAGAAAATCACCAATGGAGATAGCTTTATTTTCGTAACTTTTTGTTAGCTTTTGAATCTGGCGGTCGATTTCTATACTTGTTCTTTTTCTTGAATTTATAGGTGATCTTTTTAGTCGAAAGCTATAACAAAAATCATCAGTTATTTAAGTTAAGCTATATTTTTTTCAGTAACCGTCTGTAATAGAAGGCGACAACCAATAATATCTACCAAAATAAATAAAATCAAATCCATTTTCAAATTCTTCTATGTACTCGTATTATGTAAAAAAATATATATCTGCTTTTAAAAATATTATATCTGCTTAAAAATATTGTCTAAAAAATACAACTTACTTGGCTTGTTTTATATCAAAGTGACATGTGTCGTTGCCAATTGTTTGCAGAAACAATAATAAACTGGGATTTTTTCCAATAATTTTGTTGAATCTGCCATTCCATGATTCCGCCAAGTTAGTTGTTCTATGGCGTTCATTATGGCAACACCAAATGAGGTCTGGATATTCAAGCCACTGAGTGACAAAATAGTCATTGAATTTGGTCATAGCTTCATCGTCGAAACTGAAAAAAATACTTATTAAACGTTCGTACTTGTAAAGCAATGAAATTAACAGGTCCTTACTGATATTGTTGTTCTTTACTTTTTTGCCATATAATTAGAGTTAAGTACTCAAACATCATTTTGGAAAGTAACCAAGATATTATACCTATTTTCCATTATATGCAGCCAGCCGTCTTCAATATCTTGTTTTGGCAAAAACGCCAAGCCTATGCATTGCTTAACATGGTTCGAGGACTCTTCGTGTTCCATGAGATTTAAAGATTTCGCTTTTTTGATAACGTTCTTTTGAAAATGTACGTTACATCCATTTATTTTGATATCAGGAAAAATCTTCGCTGCTGCATTTATTACTCCTATTTCATAATCGAAGGTAAATTTCGATGGACGCCATTCAGGCAAAGTTTGTTTAATCAATTCGAAAACTTTTTCATAAGTTTTCCCTTCTTTGTTTTTTAACAGAATATAAAATAATGGTGCTACATTCGTGGATAACTCAGTGCTTCCCATGTCTCCATGAATGACATAAACTTGTTCGAATGGGTTTGGGCAGCCGTCGAAAGTGCCATCACCAAAGTAATGCGTTGCACATTTTATATGTTCCTTTACTTCTGTCGAGGAAAATATAATTATTCGATTACAGTCTTCATTACAATAATCAGCCAATACATACTTATTAAATTCTTCTGGTATTATAATTTCTTCCACATTCTTAAATTGTGTTTTTGGTACGTTCAACGACTTATTTCGGTGTCTGTATAATACTGTTTTTAATTTTTTATAGTCAGGAACATTTCCTGTAAGGTGTAACCCTTTGTCTTTTAAGTTACCCATGTGTTTTTCGAAAATTTTCTGTACTGATCCGTAATTTGAATTTACTTCTTTTTTGCACTCACTTATAGCCATTTGAACTTCATTGTCTTCAAAATGTGGCACGCACTGATCACTGTGTTTATAATCTTTAATTATTGTATTATTGGTATTCTCAATAGTTATATATCCACTACATTTAATACTATTTCTCCTATTTACACAATGCCAAGTACTTGAATTTTTATTTTCTCTGCGTTTAATATATTTATGTCCGGCACGTAATAAAGTTTTTCCACCGCGTCGACTGTCAATAATTATTAAATTTACACCACGTGAACTACTTGACCCAGACATTGCAATAGATAAACTAACAAGCTATCCTAATTACTCATATCGCAAAAGTACAGCTGCAAATAGCAAACTAAACCCGGAATAATACTGTCTCTCTCTATTTTCATAAAAACAAAAGGGAAGAGCTAGATACGAATTCGAGGAAGGGCTCGTCTCTATTGTTTTACGAAAAAACCGGTTGGTCAGGTAACTACCTGAAGTGAAACGACAATTACCGAGCGTGATTTGTTTAAAAAATAGTATTAATAAATATTATCTTGCTTAACTATAATAGTTAAGAAAAGATATTTTTGATTAATACTATTTTTTTCTTAACGCATTGTATAACTTTTCTTTACAACAGTACCAAAAACTGAAGGGTACCATAGCGGGACTTTTTGATAGGTATTTTAAGAGGGTGCCATACCGGGACCATACCATAGCGGGACTAACCGATTATTTGTAGAGCTCATTAGGTGCGGCTAGCGGGCGCCGCGTGTTATTATTCACGCGGTACCGGCGCTCCATTCAGAGGAGTAGTACCACACCTGACAGCTGCAAGTCTACCGCAATGTGCACCCGCCCTGGGGAACAAGCGGGGGATGGGGAAGTAAGGGGAGGGCAGGCAAAGGTAGGAAACAAATCGCTGCAAACAACCCAACAAGCATCTCACGCGATTTATAAATTCACCCGCCGCTTCAGTCGGCCCTAAGGACTATACAGTTTCCGTATATTTGATTAATGGCCAAACGGTGGTTTGTTGGTCGGAGATAACATTGTTCATGTCACTCTAGGACTAAATAAGTTACGAGTATCTTGTCATCTTGAAGTCCATCAACAGTTGTAGATGACACGGCGTGAGGACACTAGAGAGTCCTCTGTCAAGCGTGAGCACCGGTGTATTCGACATACCATTGTTTGGTACAGTTACTGTATGAGATATAATCTAGTCATGTTGGTTAATCAACCGACAAATGGGCCCCGGCGCGGGCGGTACGGCGCTTGTTCAACAATATTTGATAATCGCTGAACATAATTACCCGCCGTGTTGATCAACGCCGAAGCAGATTTAATTAGTTTATTTCTGTTTGCGCGCTTCCATTGCCCCGGTTATAACGTTACATGGTAAACAAAGTCGTGCGTTTTCTAATATTCTCTTATTTGTAGGAGAGGGGGCAATCATTTTGATACTTATGGCGATGGTGGACGCTTTTTAAAGTAAAAATACGAGAATTATGTGAGAGAAGGGGGAGATGCATGTCGTTTGGTTCGCGATATTTTATCATATGATTTTACATACAGACTCAAGCCCATAGCCTTAAGGGTACGCAGAGGTGTAAAATACCCAAATGCTTGGTATGGTTTTAGGTCCCACGCAACAGAGGGCAAGCCTATTGACGTATACCGGTTCAGTTCCAGACTTCGTACTGGTACTGAGAATAATTAATAATAACTACCGGTCGCCTAGTGCTCGAAATTCGAGCAAAGTTTGCCTGTATCCTGATATATGTCATTATATATTGACATATGTAACCATAGTTACGCGCTTCGACTGCGTGTGTCAAATATTAATAATAATAATATTCTACCACATACACACAACACCATCTAGCCGAAACTAAGCAGAGCTTGTACTGTGGATACTAGACGATGGATAAACATACATATATACTTTTTTTTTTGTAAATACATACATATTATACATAGAAATACCCAGACCAAGACAAACATCAATGTTCATGCACACAAATGTTTGACTTGTGCGGGAATCGAACCCCCGACCTTAGGCGTGGCAGTCGGCTACACTAACCACTACGCCATCGAGGCCGTCAAATGCATAGTTGTGTGCGTGTAGTGTTTTTTCATTAATTTAATGTATTTCTAATGCATATTTTATATAAATATTAGCATTCGTCACTTCTTCTCTGTATAAACTATAAGTGTGCGAAATTTCATACTCCTCTGTCCGCCCAATTTTCGTAAAAAGGGATCCAAAGTTTTCGCTTCATGTATTAATATATAGATATAATAATATTCTATCACTGTTGTATATAAATAAAGCACTTGATTATATTATAAACGGTTTTATTATAATATATTAACTTAAAATATGTATTAACAAATTGCTACGTGTTACTGAGCCGGTAAGAGAAAAAGCATTGACATTAGACAATAGATCATCGACAAGACAAAACTCATTGTAAGAAGGTGTGAACATAATGCGTTCATTCTAACAATCACATACACACAACACCATCTAGCCCAAACTAAGCAGAGCTTGTACTGTGGGTACTACACAATGGATAAACATACATATATACTTTTTTTTGTAAATTCATTCATATTATACATAGACACACCCAGACCAAGACAAATATCCATGTCTATGCACACAAATTTATGACTAGTGCGAGAATCGAATCGACCTCAGGCGTGGCAGTCGGTTACACTAACTACTACGCTATCGAGGCTGCCAAACTGAGAATTTCTTGTCAGAAAATCCAATAAAAATCGCCCGACTCGGGAATCGAATCCGAGACCCTGCACAGCAGTCACATATAATACTGCTGCGCCACTGAGCTCTATGATTTGAATATAAGTAGGTATTATCACGTGTAGGTACCGGCCTATGATCTAGCGCAGTTACAGTATGGGACGATGGTTTCATGTAATATCATTTGTGTCTGTATGTGTAATTAGAAGTGACATTTTTGTTAGACAAATAAAGTAAGTAGTTCTTGATACATATGTAGGAGTAATCAGTAGTGTTCTCTTGGATAGGCAAATAAAATAGTTCTTGATACATATTATATATTTACTGGTACCAGTTTTAAATACTATAAATACATATTGAGCTATGGGTTGTTCGTTGTTTTAAGACAAAAGTTTTATAGAATTTCGTTTCACATAAAATTTTTCTCATATTATAATTTCATAGAATAATCAATACACAAATACTTACTTTAAATAAATTCAACTCTATGATTTTTGTAATATTGTCTTACGTTTACGCAAATGTTAAACATTGAAATTAAACAAATTTATACGAATTTTATCCCGTTGTTTATTTTTTATAAAACACTATTATTACATAATTTTGAAACTTTAAACTACTATTGTTAAGTTAGCAGTTCTAACCTAACCTACTATTTTTATATGAAACATTTTCTGCGAAACGAAATTCTATTAAATTTTGTCTATTTTTACATTTTCACTGTAATTAATAGAATACCATGGAAAATACAAAGAACAAAACAATTCATTAAAAAATTCTACTGTTTGATTTGTGTTTCTGTGAAATATATATGTTTCATAGAAGTCAATAATATTCGAAATATAATAAGGACCAACTATTATATGAAACATTTTCTGCGGAACGAAATTCTATGAAATTTCTGTCTGCGAATGAAGGTAACACCTGAGCTACGACCTAAGTGCGTGGTTGCAGGAAGACGACTGCCATGCGGCCTACTTATATACTTGCGCCTGACTATATAAAACTAAAGCTTCAGCAGTGTCGCTACAGTGTCTGCTTCCAATCGTTTTCTCCTCTATTGGTACGAACTATAAGTCCATTTTCTATATTATATCCTGTATCGTTTAAACACCAATCTCTTGCAATTATTCACCGTCTACACATTCATATCCCAATTATCATATTGAAAATTAACATTAAAGAAATGTTAGCAATAATATTCCGTAAGGCTACTCTTGAAATAAATTCATAGGTTTTTATAAAAAGGTATACTTTGTAAAAGCCGGTGGGTATTTCGTTAGCGCTGAGCGATGCGGGCGAGCTGACTTTGATGTAGGTTTCTTATAGTTTCGGCGTTAGGCGAAAAATATCATTCTTTAATATCAGCTCTTAGTTTTTAGCTGGTGTGTTGGGGCTTTGTATAAAGAGTATATTTAGTTTTAGATACACTTGTGTCCGGCTCTCTGAGGATTCGTGAGTGACAATAGGGTATTATTTTACACACAAGAGCAAAAATAGCAATCAAAAGAAAATTGTTGTACAAACAGTATCAAAATTGGATGTAAAATAAGGAAGTTATTAATATTTTAATTTTGGATATAAAATAAGTAGTGGTATATTCCTTGCTATCTCCCGTACACAGCTGCGGTTAAATAGCGATAACGTCGCAGTTGGTATCTTCTTGCTTTTTTGTCATTTGATAATTACTCCTACTATTTTAAAATATGAGTTGACTTAAAAAAAAAAATTGTGTTTTGGAGTTTGGGTAATGTTATCAAGTACTCAATAGTCGCACACGGTTGTGACGTATTATATTGTTTTAATTATGTTATAATTGCATATTTACGTTTGATAATTTCTATAATTAACAATTATCATTGTTATTTGTTACTGTACTAATTATACATCTTAAAATATAATTATTCGACATTTAACTCTCCATTTGATACATTGATAAAAATATATAAATAAGGTAGGAGATTAACAAATATTCATTCTCGTTACAACTGTCTGTTACATCGTTACTCTGTTGAAATATATACTGGTTGTGTAAAAAATATCTCGGCATTTCATTGAGCAAGAACCACGACTGCGTAATAGTAATGTAACTAATTGACTAAAATAATAATACATAGTATATTTTAGAGATCGGGCAGTGTCGTGCTGTTACAAGGGTAATTATACTTTTTGATTATTAAATTTTAATACTTGTGTTTATTGGAAGCTATGTAGATAGAAGTAGTACCTTCTGTAATTTATAGTTCGTTAAGTTTTGTTAACTTTACGTTTTTTAACTGCAATGGTTCATATGGTCAGCTCTTCACTGCTCAGAGACTTTGCGGGTTCGAATCCAGGGATAGGACAATTGTGTGAATTTCACAAAAACATGCGACAGTCTTTTATAGACATGTCTTTAATAAATTAACATTGACTAACCGAATCAGACTATTGTATTTTAAGGTCGCTAACAATATCCAGTCCAAATCGACCAACGTTTTCAGATCATGAATCTACCTGAGCATAGGCTATCATACTCGTTGCCAATTCACAGCCTCTTCTCTCAGACTGATTTGTTTCAAAGACCATCAGTCCTTTGACAGATTCAGTTATTGTTAGCTTAGTTTACTTAGTCTATGCCGCTAACTTTAGTACTTTGAGTTAACCTGATTCCAGAGTTTATACCTCTAACTTAGTTGTCAAGGTTGCTGATAAACTTTCAATTTGTAGACCAGTATTACAATAATATTATAAACTAAAGATATAACAGGCCCAGACAAAATGGCTCGCGAAATTCAATTTCGGAACATAAAACTGTACGTTTTACTGATGAGATATACCTATGCTGTAAGAAATAAGACACAAGTATACAAGAGTAAAAGCATAACTGTCAATAAACTATTCCGTTTTAATTAATCTATGATAGTAGTATACATATGCAATCGTTGTCTTTGTCGTACTCGTGATAGAATATACATACTCGTATTTGTTCATCTCGTTCGACGTCTTGCTCAAGGCGAAATTATTGTTGACAATTGGGTAAATTCTGAATTTTACTTTTGGACGCACTTTAAATATGTGCTAATCTTCAGTTCAATTAATTTCAATTAGATTAAATGTAATTTTGGTTTCAAATTTAGCTAATAAGCTGTGAACACAGCATCAAAATCCATACAGCGGTTTTTGTGTGATGTCGGTACAAACAAACAGACAGATATAAAAGCCATTGTTTTGGATTCAGATCTCTCTAAATAACTAATCCTCATTAAACTCTTCACTGCAAAGGCTTGACACAGTATTATAGATATATTAGTATTGGTACATATCCTGTGTGGAGTTTGAACTCTCGACAGTCGCCATATTGGTATTGACAAGGATCAAATAAACCAACGACCATCGTGCATACGTGGTACAGGACACAAAATATATCACAGTATATTATGTAGTAGATGGTTTACTAATATGACAGTACTAGGTCGTGTATTTTGGTCGCTGAAGCGCAGTATCGCATCAACACAGTGCTGCGAACATCACATCACAACTTAGACTCATAAAAACAAATAAATACAATAACATATACACTTATTAATGCGTCTATTCGCGGCGAGGCAGTGGTGTATGATACCCATATTTTGTCAACTATACTTATGTAAAAATATCAGCCCTGTATTAAACTGTCCCACTGCTGGGCACGGGCCTCTTCTCACTGTGAGAAGGGTTAGGCCATAGTCCACCACGCTGGCCTAGTGCGGTTTGGCAGACTTATACTTTTATTTTATTTTATTAAGCACACCAACTATACAATTACAAATATTTCTTAAATATATAAAGTGCGTATTATAACATTATAACAGTAATCATACAAATGACAGATGCTAAATCCAAAAGTAGTTGTTACACAGATACACAATTACATATTGCAGATAAGTTATGCAAGTCGGTAATTATTTATGACACAGGTGCAATATAAACATAAAAAAACATATTAAAGGATTAAAAACACAAAACCCACCATAAATAGCAGCATTAAAACTTAAAAGAAACAGATTGAATATCGACGAGAATAAACACATAAATATTTTATTTGGCAGTCAGTAAGAAGCGTCTATATGACAAATGCATATCTTCGAGAACATTATGGAGAACTCTCAGACATGCAGGTTTCCTTACAATGTTTTCCTTCACCGTTAAATTAAGCGATAATTAACTATTTAATACGCATATAACTTCGAAAATTCGGAGATGATTTCTTGACCGAAGAACCCGGTTAGATTTTACTCGACTGTGGACAAAAAACCAATACGGCATGCACTGCAGAAGCATACATTACCGCTGCACCACCGCGGAACGCCAGTATAATATGTAGAAGATAGGTATATATTGGGAGCCATCAAGCATGAGGTATGGAATTGTGCCAGGTAGACGGAGACCTCGTGCATAGCCATTGCATTCGCTACCACTAAGCCAGCTCGCAGTCTAATTGTGATAACCTAGAAAAGACGCATTGAGCAATGGGGAGGAATCGAGTCTACGACCTCTTAATTGCAAGTCATTTGGTAAGGGTAGACCCATATTACGTTGTGTCTGAGCAGGTATAGATATAACCAGTCTATCTGTTTATGACCGCTCCTTCCTGAGCCAGCATATTTGCGTGCCAACTAAAAGACAAAATAGACATTTCTGTTTCTTTTCGGTAGACAGTAGCTTGGCTTTTTCTTTTTGTTGGACAGCAGCTTTGGTGAAGCAGCATCGCCATTTCCGTGACTGGTAGCTAGCCCCAACCAGAGCAGCAGCTGGTTTGTCTGTCAAAACAGGCGAATAAAAATCATCGCTTGGAAAATTTAGAGATATATACCATGAGTTTTAAGGCCTCTCTTCACAACAGCGCTACCAACACACAAACTATTATCATTATTTGATGGAGGGCTTCGTAAAGCTTCCAAATTTAAATAACAATGAGCTACCGAAGCGTACGGCTTCACAATGAAGTATCAAACGTCAGTGGACTGATACTAGCGTAACAATTGTTAATTGAACCTTCAATATCGGCTCGACGGACGACTGAGGGGGAGGGGGCGTGGTGCGTGGGGGAAGAGGGACGATTCACTCGCCGCCGACAAGAAAAGATTGATGACGATTAATCTTTCGGCAGATTTTAATCAATTCCATCGCGTTGTTCGTTCGTTCGCGGCAGGCTTACATTATTTTCGGGTGTTTACAGTCATGATTTGCATCACGAATGCGCAATTATCTAGACTAGTAACGAGTATATATAAATTCACCATGATTATTTAAAATGGGGTGGCAAAAGGTGTATAAAGCCCATATATAAAGACTAAGTATACATAGGTCCAATATCCGAATCTCGTGTTGCTAAAGAATTTTATAAATTTAGGTATATCTTACACTGAAGATAAAAGGAAAAGTCACCTTTTACTTATATCTTAAAAAAAATGGGATTAAAATGTGAATTTACATTGTAATCCCATTTTGCACTTATATTTAGGTGTTTGTAAAGGCCCAGTCTATTGCGTAGAGCATTCATCTCAAACTCAAAATAGAAAAATAAAACCCAATAATACTCCGATTTCTAAGAATCAAATCCTCATCACCAGCAGTAAAGAGAAACTCATGTTTAAACCAACTAGACAGTCTACTACTAGCTACAGTAATAAATGAGTAGCAACAAAGAAAGATAAGATCGTAAGGCCACAAAATACAACACTGGGTGCGGGTTGTCTAAAGTAGTTAGTTCGTAGAAGCGAGTTAAACAATGCGCCGTCTGAACTCAGCGAGCAACTTGTCTGCTGGCGACGGCCGATATTGTTGGCTGACATGCTCGCTTCCCGCCGTACGCCGCACACTGTTAGCACTCTCTCCGTACTTTTACATGACGTCACTCTCAAGCCCTCATTCATCAATTTCCTTTTGTTACTATCTGTCAATGGCTTTTTGTCGAACTTTGTGTGCTGAAGTATCATTGGAACTTCCCGTTTGCATTTTTAAAAGCAAATTTGCTTTACCTATATATGTTTTGTAAGATAATATTATTTGACATTCCTATTAGGGTTTGTCTAGATTCCATGATATGTGTAGTGCGTGTATTTCATATCATGTGGCTACCAAGTGCAGATACCAAGACGCTGTCACGCGTTTTCTTGAAGACGCACCATGTTATCTAAGTTATTTACATAATTATTTTAATTAATAATCATCGCTCGCTTTGATGATGAAAGAAAACATCGTGAAAACTTGCATATCTTAAAATTATTTCTATAATGATTTCGAAAACGCGAGGTACCAACGTGGTGACACTTTATAGGATCAGAGAATTACTTCTCATACTGAATTAAGATCCGTACCCCCGGTCCACCATGAAAATGTTTGGTAAACTTAACTAATAATAATAAGCCTGGTTTTAACTATCCCACTGCTGAACACGGGCTTCTACTCAGTATGAGAAGAGTTAGGTCATAATCCACCACGCTGGCCCAGTACGAATTGGCAGACTTAACACATCTTCGAGAACATTAAGTAGAACTCTTAATCATGTAGGATTCCTTACGATGTTTTCCATCGCGTTAAAGCGAGCGATCTTATCTTATCTTATGTGGGGGCCAGTCAGTGCAGACCGGCGACACTTCGACCCAGTGGGATCTTTTGTGTCGACACTCTCCCAATAACGATTGCCATAGATGTTCATGGCAACCGGGACCGACGGCTTAACGTGCTCTCCGATGCACAGAGCAGGCGATAATTGCCAATCAATACGCACATAATTTCGTACCATACTAAAACTAAAAATGTCCGGTAAGAAGCAATAGACGTAGCTGTGAGTCCAGTTATCCTATGATATAAAATAAGAAGGCTATTCCTAGTATAAATAATATTATATGTATCTTATGCAAGGACGCTCACGGACGGGGACTGATAACGTCGTGCATCATTTGTCAGACGGAGCCAACGTATAAGCGCAACTACTGTGGCCAAGCCTCTAATAGTAATACGTATATACATAGAACGATAACATGTTGGAATAGTCTTGGGGTAGCCATACACTTATACATAAAATATGCGTACATAAAGGTGCAGTTCATGTGTTTTTGCGTTCGTCAGCAAAAAAAACATCGAATGATTCAATAATTAAACGATATCAATTGAATTTTTGAACGAATAATCTATCGATCGAATTTTAAAAATCAATATTTCATGACTCATTAGTAAGATTTTTGTTACGTTATGGCTGATAATATTCATGATAAGTAGTTGCAATCCGAGTGACGTACCAAGCTTTTACAAATACTCAACAACAGACTCAAGTTATTTCTGGCAAGTAGTAATCCGTTGTGGAATTTTTATTCGAATTCTGACATTCAGCGTATTGATAGTTAGTGAAATTGAACATCATCTATGTATAGGCATAAATTTTAATCTTCGTGATATAAGGTAGACAGTTATAAGCACATCTATCATCAGGAAGATCAAAATTGTCAGCATATAGGTTACTAGCTTTTGCCCGCGGCTATGTTCGGGAGCAGTACTTTTTTCTGGATGAATAGTATGTCCTTTTTATACCCCTAATATGAAACATCAGTATGAAATTTTACTATATACGAAATTTCATGATAATCGATCGATTAGTTAAGTCGTGAAAGCGTAACAAACAAACAAACTCATATTCGCATTTATAATATTAAGAATTAGGATGTATGGTCAGCTTTTGACACACTGAGCAGGAAATATTGCATGCTTCGCTTTTACTAGAGACGAAGTGATAAAACCATTCGTACCAAGTGACGTCACGCAACACCGTCCGTTTGACAATATAAATGTCATACCTACATGTAACGCTTATGTAGTCGATACTGACAAGCTTGGGTTATATAGAAGCTAACGTGTTCTGTGCGCTGTGTGTGTTACTGTAACTTATTTCAGCCACTAGCAAATAGCAACTGCTCATCAGAATAGATCTTAAGCTTATACAGGATTATTACGTGTACGCACAAATTATGAAGTTGCAGATGGCCGTCTCGATACAACATGTGAAGAAAGACAAAAACACAAAATATAAAGGCCTGCAAAGGTTCATCGATATCGTTTTAAGTTGGCTGAATACAGACATTGATATTTGGCGAAATTGTGCCGAAATCGCTGTAAGAATACATCTTTGTTCGGACATAGATGTACTTGAATTCGATTTGACATAGGCTATCTACGTTTATTTGATTTACGACGTGAGGTCAAGTAAGAAGAATACAGTCATTGACATTCGGCCAACCTGATCCATATGGGATTAGGTCCAAAATGTCTCAGTTTTTACACACAGGCGTCTTTTAATTCAATTTGAGCCAGATCATATATTTTATTTAATTTGTAGCATGGGATCAAGTAGTAAGAATGCAGTCATTGGATGTACGGATGACGTAGTAGTTTAAGTGGTCGCCTAGTCACTGCCACCGCGCCGAGTGTTGTGGGTTCGATCCCCACACGGGACAAAAATTTGTGTGATTCACAAATGGTGTTCTGAGTCTGGGTGTTCTTTGTGTCCGTTGTTTGTAAAGTCCCCCGCGATGCAGGAATGGGCGGACGTTCATTTAATAAAAAGAAATGACATTTTGCTAACTTGATACCATATATATTACTGTTCGTACGCGTCGTTGTTAACACACATCTGTTTGTATTTAATTTGTATCGAGGGGTCATGTAAGGAGAATACAGTTATAACTATTCGGCTGAACTCATCCGAAACCGCTGTATGGACGTGTCTGGTTACACATAAAAGTATATTATCGTGAATCGATATTTGTATCAACTTGCGATAAAAGACGTCTGTCCATCTGTTTTTGTTTAATTTGTGACGTGAGGCTGAGTCAAAATGCAGTATTCATTTGTACCGCGTCGCATTCGCTGAATGCAATTATAGACACGATTAGAGCCGAATTCGCTGTACGTTCGCATCGGTGTTTTCACCACTGAACGTAATAAAACATGTGAGCTGTCTTTTCATACTAACCATAGCTTATTATTGACACCATAGCTGCTTACTAAACAGTACTACTCAAACGTAACTGTTTATAGGGTATAAGCTGTTCTGTTTTACAGTTTTGTAGTACTTAATGTCAATGTCAAGAACTTAAAGTCATTCATATAATTATACCTTACTACAGCGATCCGGCTTAGTTTTGTTAAGCTCCTTTATCTAGTCATGGTGCCATTTTTTAGCGGTAATATTACTTCCATATTTAATTTCCGTTTACTTGTTCTCACATATATGTGAGTTGACACATGCCATCAGGGTGCTTAGTGCGAATTGTTTTTACGTTAACGTAATCGAAACGTTTACCGCGTTCGGCTCTCTAATTGGTTAAGAGCTTGGAGCGGGCCAATCGGAGCGCCGAACGCGTTAATGTAAAACAAACTTGCACTAAGCACTCTATATATATTTAATTTGTGACGTAGAGCTAAGTCAAATCTGATATTCGTCGCAACCGCGTCGCGTATTTACAATGTCTATACAGCAAGTCATTACGTTCAGTGTGTATTGTATTTGCATAGACGTATTTGTCAAATATGTGTTTAATTGTGTAATTAATGCTTTAATATCTCTTACTTTTTGTTCTTGTCTCACTCGTTGATAGGCTATGGAGGGAAGAGCGAGAAAGAAAGTGTGTGTGGTTAGAGTTTTATCAGATTTTATACATACATATACATATGCATAGATTCTCTCCTGCAAATCCTTAAGGGTGGCACACTTGTGTCTTTCCTTGGAAATATGGGTATAATACGCTTGTATTACATACGTATAGTTCTAGCTATGTTTAGACTAACGCTGGCTATTACGTACTAAAGCACGAGCCTATTGTATACTATAATGCACATTGTCAATGACCGTGGGGACAATGAGAACATCTTAATAGGACAACCAATTATTGCTGTGAAGAAGTAAACTTAAACTATGCAACTGTCTTGCACTTAGAAGACCAATGAAGCCCATGCTATGAAGATCGACCTCGTGAAATACATAACGTATATTCCGACGGCGAAGTCGATCGTCGAGTGAACCTCGTCGCCCACTGAGTGCTCAGGGCCCTGATAACGGGCCTCATTGTTTAACTTTAACAGATAATGCACCAAACTTTGCTCTTTACAACTTGTTCCTACATCCAAAATATGTGCCTCAATTTCGCTTGTAACTTACTATACAAATCCGTTCAGTGCCCCCAACGTAGCGTTACAGCAATATATCACACTTAAAACTACATTGAGAAAAGAGCTACGTCAAACATAAATAGTTTATTTCCACGCAACGTAGCCCTTCGCTCTTCCATCACAATTCACTAGTGGAAACTACTCCTGGCTTAAAATATCGGTCATGCGTTATGAACGTTACGTTAGTGCGGAAAAAGTTGAAACATTCGACGTAAAAACGCGCAGTGGGCAAACTAGAATAAAAAGCATCAACCACTGAATATCGGGATTGTATTATTTTATACGTAGCAAAAAGTGCACCCGCCGTACCCGAGCTAAAACAAGCGCGTAGCTGCCGTAGTACCCGTAGCGCTCGTAGCGATGCGTCCAGATCGTAGACAAAAGCGTAGCCAACCAATACAGGGAAAGCTGAAAGCAGTTTGATATTTTATGGGAATTCTTGTTGTACAAGCAAAAATGTCGTTATGAAAAAATACCGATGTACTTGCGTGAGTACTCGTGATGGTACGACGTCGTTTGTTAGCGTATGGAATTAATCGAGTTTGCTTGTTAGCGTAGCCGTTTGAACAGATTATATCGTCGATGGTAATAGAATCAGAGAAGGACGTAACGTCGCGTTCGCTTAAAATACACATCATTAGAATCTCACAAAAAATCCTTCCACTGATCCGGGGTGCGATTCGTCTAAATTAGAGTGCTTTTTGTTGGATTATCCAAAAAGCCACGCGGGGCATTTCATATTTTATTCATGGCCATCGTTAAGAGTCATTACTTTATGTCTCCGAGGCCATTTTGTCTCTCCATTATCGACATAATTACATAATTTATTAACGGTTTTAGCGGAGGGCGAGCGCCGAGCGCAGAGGTCGCGGGTCGCCACTTCGGCGTGCGCTCGTAAAAGGGTTTCAAACTTGTATCGATGTCGTAAAAGTAACAGCTTTTTGCAATTTTTCCGTCACGTGGTGTCGTATTATATTACCATAACGCGTTACGAGCACAGCTTCGCCTTCGTGTGCGACAGCCGACCTTATGTAGCATATGTTGAGCTTAGATTTGGCGCACGTGTGTGTGTGTGTGCGCTTGTGTATGTGCATGTGCGCCGTGCAATGCTGATAGGTGACGGTCGGTTGTGTAGCGGATGTGTTCGCTAGACTGAAGGCACGCAGCGGTATCGCAACAGATTAATATGCCCAATTTACAATATCAATTTACGGGCGCAGTGAATAACAGCGCGATGTCCTCACTCCCCTGTACCCCGTCGCCCCGCATCACACCCCCCGCTGCCCAATCCGCTCACCCCGCCCCTCTTATATTCAATATCGTTTATGCGCCTTCAAATATTCAATAAGCGTCGAATTATCTCGTGCTAGAAATACGACGACTTTTATTATGTATAAGAATATTTTATGGTTAAATATCGGAATGAGACAGTTGCTTCGCTCGACGTATTGGATAACGTTAAAATTCTGGAATTTATAATGTCGTTTAGATGTTTTATGGACCGAGTAGTAACCGCAAATGTATAAATTTTATTTGAATCGAAACAAATGCATGAGTGGAGTCGCCTTACCAATATTTGCTATACTAATATTACTCTATACATTTTCAATACTAAAATTTATTTTACAGCATTGTCATTCAACGTGAACAATTGCTATTCAAAACAAATAACTTATATTTTTTTAAAAACGTTTATTTTGCAGTGGTAGTGATCGTGCCTACTGTGCATGAAGTCTCGGGTCAGGCACGGTTTTATTGAAGATTTTGTCAAGAAATTCTTAGCAGAAGCATATAGTCTGGTATTACGTCCGGTATAAGGCGATAGACTACTTAAGTGTGACTAATAATCATAGCTGCCGAAAATTGGGTGATAATGATATCTCTGCTTACATCATTTGTAGATATAGGCATTACATTATATGTGCGTATAAAGGTTCATCGTTATGCATTAATTTAATAAAAATAAATAGTTTAATTATTTTAGTAAGTAGCTTATGCTATTTCTCGAAGTTTAAGCCATTTCCTTACCAATTTTCATCAAAATCAATTTAGCAATTTACGCATGCAAACGTAAAAAGCAAACATTCGAGTTTGATTTTTATGTCACTGCAAAGAGAGTCAGCATAGTTATCGATAACAATAGTGAAAAATTAAATAATTTAAATTATATACTTTAATATCAAGAATATTTATATGAACAATCTATCACAAAAATAATTTAAACCCGTTGTAGCAGTTTACCCATGCGAATGTAAAGAACAGAAATTCGATATTCCTTTTTGTATCTATACAAAAAATAGTTAGTAGGTATTTGTATCAATAACATAATTAATTTTAAAGAAATTATACTGTTTTATATCGAGAATACATAATATTTGCGGATGCTATCACAACTAAGTTATATCACATAGCATATACCTGATTAGTGGCATATCAATAAAACACAGAATCGAGTAACTTTATCAATAAAAAATAGCTAACATTTCGTTTTGAATTTTATTTGTTTTTATATTACTCGTATTATTTTATAGGATTAAATATAATGACCACCAAAAATACTAATTGCACAGCTAAAATATGCTTACTAAAATATATCATAACGAGAACCTATACGCCTCAAACCACTGCATTCCGTCTCGGGAGGGTTAGGTTATGTTAGGTTCCTTCTCAAACCCACCCAAAAATAGTTCGTCGACTTAGTATATTTTAAAGAGATCAACTCTTTAAAATATTTTAGTAAGCATATTTTGGTGTGCAATTAGTACTTTTGGTGGAACATAGGCAAACAATTGAGAAACAGTTAAATACTACGCTTATTTTATTAGTTGCAATCTCAAACATAATTTTCATTGGTGTTTTGTTTTAATGCGCAGATTCCATCGCAATGTTTTTTTCAACAAACCAAATCGGCGCCAGCCCTGTCACTGAATATAGAGGGAGTAGATTTTGTCCGCGGCTTCGCTCGCGTAAATGTACGTTAAGCTAGGTTAGTACCAGTGTTTTCTTCTGGATAACAACGTGTATACGAAATTTCATGGTGATCGGTCGAGTAGTTGAGGCGTGAAAGCGTAACAAACGAAGTCACTTTCACATTTATATTATTAGTTTATTTTTCTGTTATATTCTATGACTTAGAGTTAGCACAATACTTACTAGTACTGATTTCCAAACTAGGATATAGCATGTATTTTGTGAGATTGCTCAGCTAAAACAATGCAACAATAGACACTAAAGTGAATTTTTACAATAGTTATTTAATTTTAAAGGTAGTAGTTATGTACATATACATGTTTATCTATCTGTTAATTAGTCAGGATTAGGTTTGCAAAATTTGATTCCTCCTTCCCCAGTTCCCCAGAGTGAATATTACTCATATCTTTATAAGCACGAAATGCTTTATTTCCACTTTTATAACGCGTTCTGCTAAAAGTCATTCACTCCGCTCACTCACTGATTACCTATGTTTGTATTTCCCGATGAGTACCATCTGGGCGTCTTTAAGCCGCAAGTGAATAGATACCTTATAGGCAAGCGTGCTCCGTCGTCAACCACATCGTCGCTTAACATCAGGTATCTTATCTTATCTTATTTGGGGGCCAGTCAGTGCAGACCGGCGACAGATCGACCCAGTGGGATCTTTTGTGTCGACCCTCTCCCAATAACGACTGCCATAGATGTTCATGGCAGCCGGGACCAACGGCTTAACGTGCTTTCCGAGGCACGGAGCAGGCGATAATTGTCAATCAATATGCACATAATTTCGAAAAGTCATATAACTTCCGAAAGTCAGAGGTGCGCGACGTGGGTTCGAACCCGAGACCCTCTGCATTGCAGTCTGTTGGTCTCCCCACTGAATTATCGCTGCTCATAACGTCAGGTAAGTCCGCGGTCAAATGCAAGCCTCCTCAGCAAAGAGTTTGTTCTAATAATACTGAATCTCTTCCTTCTTTTCTTAAAATTAAAGAACAACATCCGTACTAGTAATAATTCCTGTGTTGCAGAGGGCTTTTCAAACATTCAATACTACAATAACGGATATTAACGCGATCATGCATAATATTTATCTTATTGATGGTTATCTTGCTCGAAACGTCAAGCATAAATAAGGTAAACATTACGCATGATTGTGCTAATATTCATCACGAATTATATACATACTAGCTTTTGCCCGCGGCGTCGCTCGCGTTAATTTAGAATTTGACGATCAATTCGGGTTGTACTCTGCTTGTAATAATATAATTCAATCATGATTCGAAAAACATGTGGCGCCATCTATTATCATAAGAACGTTATTGTTGTTTTCCTCGGGAACAGTATTTTTTTTTCGGGATGAAAGGTAGCCTATGTCCGTTTTTGTACACCTGACAACGTCTATGCAAAATTTCACGATAATCGGTGCAGTGGTTTAGGCATGAAAAGGTAACAAATAAACAAACAAACAAACTCATTTTCGCTTTTATAATATTAGTTAGGATAGGATATATATAAAGAGTTTGTTCCATGTTAGTTTTATAAACATCGACATAACATTCTATTTGTATAATATTATGTCGATTTAAATAATTATTATTATTAATATTAATTATTATTCGATTTAATTTGTATATTATTATCATTTTAAATCAAACGTAACAATACACGTAACGAAAAATAGCAGCTTATTTCTACATAAGATATCCTAACAAATATTATAAATGGCAAAGTGAGTTTGTTTGTTACGCTTTCACACCTTAACTGCTCTACCGCTCATGATGAAATTTAGCATACACGTTGTCAGTGGTACTGGAAAGGACATAGGCTACTTTTAATCCAGAAAAAAGTACTGTTCTCAAATTATAGAAATCTATTGACATAACCAACATTAACGCGAGCGGATTTGCGGGCAAAATCTAGTCCTTACTTCCTTATCTTTACTAATATTAAAATGCGAAAGTGAGTTTGTTTATTTGTTTGTTGCGCTTTTACGCCTTAACTTCTTTACCGATCATCATTAAATTTCGCATACAGATTGTCAGGGGTACAAAATAGGACATAGGGTACCTTTCAACTAGAAAAAGGGGTTGTCACTCTAACCTACATTTACGCGAGTGAAGCCGCGGGCAAAATCTAGTAGCCTATAATAATATATGTAGAAAAATGCTATACTTCATTACATGTGATATTCGTAACTAGATTTTCAAGCAAGAATAGTATAAGTTTATCTCAGAAACCAAAACATGGAACTAGTTGTTTCGTCATTAAGTTCAAGTTGAGCTACGGCTCGAGGCGCACCGCTCCGGGGAAACTATTCACAATGAGCAATAACTCCAGCACTAACAGTGATTTTATAGGACGTTAAACTGGCTCAGCTACTGAGCTAGAAAGATTGAATGCACTTTAGGCGCACTGCCTACCACAAGCGGCGGTGACGGGCCGCGCTTTACAATTCTACAGCTTTCGAGCGTATACGATTTAAATTCAATGTTAATACTATTAGAAATATATCTGCCACAGTGGTGTAGCGGTAGAGAATACGACTGCTGTAGTGGAGGTCTCAGGTTCGATTTCATTTGTGCAACTTTGATTTTTTGTAAAGAATTTCTAAGCGGCAGCAAGGAGTCTAAACTGTACCTAGTAGACGATAATAAATAATTTTAATAAATAAAATTGACTGCACCGATGGCGTAGTGGTTTAAGTGGTCGCATCGACACTGCTGCCACGCCAAGTGTTGTGGGTTCGAATCCACTCACGCGAAAAAATATTGTGTGATCCACAAATAGTTATTCAGAACCTAGGTGTTCTTTCCGTTGTTTAAATGTTTGTAAAGTCCACCGCGATACAGGTATTATAAAGAGGGCAGAAACTGTCTTTTGAAAAAAAGTAAATTGAATCATCCTGTATTACGTGGGACGCACAAACTTCGGGTGTAATACATCTCTGCTTACCCATTCGGGGTATAGGCGTGATATTTTTATACATAATAATATGTTTTTAATACCATTAAAAATTACATATAATACAAAACAGGTTTCAAAAATCAAGAATTTGTTTACTATGTTCAAATGCAAACAATTTCTTGATTAAATCTGTCTTACAGGAAATTGTTGGATAAGGCCAATTCATCCAAAAGCAATTTTTACATAGAGCGGTTTTGAACTGAATACAAAATTATAATGTAGATAAAATTTGATTCTAATAGAACAATTATATAAAATAAAAAACGTATTGTGATAGATATAAACTAAACCAAAGTACAATTAAATTTCAACAGTAAAAAATGAATAACATCAAACAACATTCATAAGGTCCATAGGGCAATCATTATTAACTATATGTATAATACTATATGGTATATATTATATGAACGTATGTAAAAATACAACTCCCGCTCTATGTATCATCCATACATCGCGGGAGACTTTACACATATTGATACAACAGACATAAATCACACCTAAACTCAAACTAGGATGTATTTGCTTGGTTAAGTTTGGTCCGGTTCGGTGAGCAAACTTACAACACTCAGCGCATTAGGGATGGTCAGATCCGTGCTGTCTTATATCAGTCAAGATAGCTTCTGACCTATAAGACTCTTATGTCTTACTAGCTTTTGCCCGCGGCTTTGCTCGTTTAAGTAGTAGGTTAGGTTAGGTTGTTAGTAACAGTCTCGGGTGAGGGAACACCCCAGGTTTTTTAGTGGGTATACCAGTTTGGGGAGTCCCACACACCCCGCCGGTGCCGTCCCCTAGCCGGCGGATAGTGCATCAAGCATTTTTCCTGGGTACCAAAAAAATAAAATAAAAAAGGTTGTTAGTAACAGTACTTTCTTTTTAAAATTAAATATAGCCTTTGTTACTTGGTGATAATATAGCTTTTTACTGATGAAAGAATTTTTAAAATGGATTGGGTGGTTTCTAACTTAAATCCTTACAAATAAACAAACAAAATCCTTACTTAATTCTTCGAAAGTAACTCTGTCTGTCTATCTGTCTGTCTGTCTGTTACCTTTTTACGGGTAAACCACTCAATCGATTTAAAAGAAATTTGGTACAGATATAGTTTAAAACCTGAGGAAGGACAAAGGCTAGTTTTTATTCATGTAGGTACCACGCGGGCGGAGCCGCGCGTAAAAGCTAGTATCAAATATTTTCTCTTTATAATATTAGTGTAGATTATAGTATAGATAAAGATAAGAATAATAATATCAGCCCGATCTGAGGAGTTAGAATTCTTATTCATTGCTAGAATACAACGGGGAATAAATAAGATCTTTAACTTTTGTGGAACGTCTAAGGGGTGATTTTTCAATCGTTAGATAACTTTTATCTGGGGAATATGTTTGACATTTTGACAGCTTTTGTATAGAAAATATGTCAAACCGCCAAGTTTATTCCTTAGATAAAAATTATCTGACGATTGAAAAATCGGCCTAGGAGACTTCTTAGTTTAGATTTTAAAAGGCATTATTGAAGTGAAAACTTCTTTAGCGGCATTGTGCACTTTTTTGTGATGGGTAAAAAATGTTAAACTCGCGTCAGGACACGTGACCTGATCGAAAATTCGTAAGACGGAGGGAGAATTGTCATGTTTGTGTACGATAGCGCAATAAATGAATATTGTATTTTACCACATAAATGATAGTACTTTTATACTGATAATTAAAGCAATTCGTGCAAAATTATTCCCTAACCATTCCAAAATATGAAAAAATGCACAACGTTAATATTCAAGTTTTCACTTCTGCGGGTTGCACTCCCGGAGTGCAACCCGTTGATTTTTTTTTCATTTAGCTATCCATACAATTGTATTCGGAAAGACCGAAGCATTCAATTGTTTTTGAACTGACCGTACTATTGGTGAAAATATTACTGTCACATATCGTAGTAAAATATTGCCCGTTTAGAAGTTTAATGAACTTCATCAAAAACAAAGCAACATCAGAAAATAATATGTAGATACATCTTTATCTATACTAATATTATAAAGCGGAAATATTTGGTTTTTTGTTTGTTTGTTTGTAAGGGTTTAACTCAAAAACTACTCAACCGATTTAAAAATTATTTCTACAGAAAGCTCATCGAGTAAGATAGGCTATATTTAAAAAAGCTTTTACTAACGTAAAATCAGCTAACCTGCTTTTACGCGAGCGAATCCGCGAGCAAAGGGGCTAGTATATTATATTTTAATGCGTGCCATACAATTGCTGTATAAACGCTTTAATTCTATTGTTACATCTATATGTAAATAATATTGTGTTGAAATCAAGCTGAAATACCTACAAATTTCAAATTCCCAAAGCCCGTATAACAAATATTACTAGAGGTTGTTCGAAAATTGAATGTTTGTGCTGTGTATTTGAATATAAAATATATTTTGTTATTCTATGTTTCTGAATGTAACGCAGTGATGTCAGTGAATACGGGTGTTTGTGAGCAAACACTATGGCAGTGTTAACACGTATATTCTCGGGCAGTTATGCAGAAGTGTATAAGGCTTACTTTCGTCTGTCACGTTTAGGGCATGCCTCATCGGCATAATATTGCCGTTTATCATACACATATAATATAATACATATTCATTGGAGATTAAACTATTGAGAGGCAGCGGCACACCGGCGGTCAGACATAGTTGGTGTTTTATTATCTCTGGTATTCAAAGACTGGACAGAATACGGTGATTCATAATATGATTAATTATGGGTTGAGCCAGAAAATAAAATTTTCTTTGATAAAACGTTCAAAAAGCCTCGCTGATTTCAGCATGACCGGGGAAGGACGTGAAATAGCAATATTCCTACTGTTGTGTTTCGTTCGGTGAGTGAGAGTGCCGGAGGCCCAGTCACCCTTTTTCCCCCTTCCCGCTCCTTCTCCTTCCCACTTCCTTTTTCTCTTCTTCCTTTTCTAAAGGGTCGGCAACACGCAAGTGATGCCTCTGGTATTGCAGTCGTCCATAGGCTATGGAGACTACTTACCATCAGGTGGACCGTATGCTTGTTTGTCACCTTAGTTGTATCAAAAAAAAGTTTTCATTAGCAGCCCGGAGTTAGCAAGTATCTAGGCGATGTTTCTTTCCCGTGCCTCAGCTAGTATGTTAGGCTATTGGTTTATGTTGGTCCAATAAAAACTGAAATTATAAATCATCATCGCAAGAGTTAATTTCTGTTAAGACTGATTACCATCTCCACAAGTCGGTCTAGAGTTTATTCTTACTAAAAAAGTCCTTAACGGTTCCTCTCCTTTACGTATAAGTCGCGTAATATTCGTATAATAAAGAGATATGAAGAGATATATCAATGATTAATTCTCCGGCACGTCCCGCGTAAGTGTCTACTCGTGTCTTAAAACATTCATCTTGCGATAACAGCGGCTACATTATACACAATCCTAACTAATATTATAAATACGAATGTAATTCATTGAAATTAAACTACTATATACGGATTTTATCGCGTTGTTTATTTGACACTATTACAAAATGTTGAAAAACTGTTACACTACTATAATCACTATTAAACTTTACAAATTTTTAAGCTAATTGAATTATTGAAACTATTAAAACTATTTATACTATTACTATGCTATTATACTATTTAGATTTATTTTTACACTTTCCCCGACGTTTCGGTTGCTTTTCAGCAGCCATGGTCACGGGGAGACTATATAGTGTCAAATAAACAACGCGATAAAATCCGTATATAGTAGTTTAATTTCAATGAATAACATTCGCGTAAACAGAAGACAATATTACGTATGTAAGTTTGTTTGTTTCGCTTTCACGCCTTAACTACTCGACTGATCATCATGAAATTACGTATACACGTTGTTAGGGTAATAAAAAAGGACATAGGGTACATTTTTAATCCAGAAAAAAGTACTGTTCCTGTACACAATCCTAACTAATATTTTAAATGCGAATGCGAGTTTGTTTGTTTGTTACACTGTAACGCCTTAACTACTCGACTGATCACCATGAAATGTCGTATATTCGTTGTCAGGGGTACAGAAATGGACATAGGGTAGCTACATTTTATCCAGAAAAAAGTACTGTTTCCGATAGATAGAAATTTATTCAAATAATCTAGGTAAACGCGGGTGAAGCTGCGGGCAAAATCTAGTATATCATAAAAAATATACACCCAATAAATTCTGAAATTGTCCCCCGTTGTCGCCATGTAATGAAAAAGCTTTAATTACCTTCCAATTATCTACGAATAATTACCAAAATAGTTACTTTCGATGTAAATGAATGAATGAATGGAATGAATCCCATCTATGTATCGAATCAAAGAATATAATTACGAATCTTTTAATACATCGATTACCTTACATTCAGAAAAAAATTAATGTGGTGATTAAAATCAAATCATGTCACATCTGTTGAAATGTGGACGCAACTGCTGAAGCGATTGCCGTGGCTACACATTGGGCAGGATATATTAAAAAAAAAAAAAAATTTTCATTAAACAGATTTACATTTTTTTGTGTAGTGATCGAAGTCACCTAGTAAGCAAACAATGCCTGTGACAGGAGACTGTGCTCTTCCATAGCTAATAAAAACTAAAACATTAAAATTATAATTTGTACTTAAAACGTGAAGTTAATTCTTAAGTAGAGCAAACATATTTAATTACAGAATAATTCGGTATAGTAACTTAATTAACGTTTACAATCATTCTTACTATGTGTGTGTGCGTGCGTGCGTGTGTTTGTGTGTTTGTATGTACCATCGATAAAATGATTGTACCATCGACTCGAGAAGAAGAAGAAAATACGAGGGATATGAATTTATTGATAAAATCTATATTACCGCGAGCGAAACCGCGGGCAAAATCTTGTAGTATAATGTTGGCTGCGTCCACATTTCATTTGAACATATCTACTTATCTTATAATTCCTGGGAGGTGATGTTGTTATACCTGGCGCTGGTGAATAATCCTGGTATCAACCGGATTCGGGCAATAACTTACAAGTGCCGTAACTATCTAATCTTGAACTATGTGCCTGCGGCAGCTTGGAGTTTTAAAATGATTATAGATAGAGATTACGAATTTCTATTTGCTACAATCCTGGCAATAAGCAATAAGACTTGTTTCAAGTGTCCTTCTTCAAACGAGATTTAAAGAGAGTTCTTCTTTCACGGTAGGTAGCGGCTTTGCTGTGTCCTGACATTGCTGAAGTCCATGAGCAGCGGTTACCACTTTCCATCAGGTGGACCATTTGCTCGTCTGCCACCAAAGAAAAAAACAATCTAGCCTTTCTTCAGAATGTCGCCGCTGTCAATGAGCGTTCCCTAAGATCTTCTGACAGTTCTATTCATATTAGCTTATAGTTATAATCAACTGCACAGATGGCATAGTAGTTTAAATGGTCATTTCACTTTTAACTGCGGTGACCGTTTCAATCCCCAGACAAGATAGAAATTTGTGTAATTTACGTATATAGCTGAAGACAGGGCGCTATGGCGCTCTTTGGGGGAGGGCTATGTCCAGCAGTGGACTATCATAGCCTGATGATGATGATGATGATGATGACGTATATAGCTATTCCGGGTCTGCGTGTTCTTTGTGTCCGTTGTTAGAATGTTTCGAAAGTCCATCACGATACAGGAATTATTTCTTGTCCAAGAATTGTCTTTAAATTCGCTACACCCTTGCTTTGCTGAACGTGGCAGTAAATGTTAATTCACAGAAAAATTTTGTGTAACTTTGACATTCATAAGTGTTACCTTGTAACCTAACTTGAATAATTTATTTTTGAATTTGATTTTTGTTTCTATTAACGCTCGGAAAAAATGCGAGATAAAAATCATCCATAATCGGAAAAATATTTGTGGATAACATAAATTATTGCCCTTTCCCCATCAGTGCAGATAATTTGAGTACTACTTGAACGGAATGGTAATGAATTTTGGGTATGACAACAGAACCTATGAGTGTTGGTATAGCAATCAATAATTTAAGAACCTTGCACTTATCGGGGGAGCCTCTTCCATGGCTCCCTATTCTCCACTTTTACTTTGACTTCTTGGTACAATATGACCTTTACTTTTCCTTCAACTGAACTACATAATAATATGTAACTTCTGCTTGATCTACCCCTTCCTCTTCTTACTATTTTTCCTTTTAAGATAAAACTTTACAAATTTTACATGTCGTAGTAGATGTCACAACATATTTTCTCTTCGGTTCTACATGACTTCTAAAATACATATATTTTCATTTACTATAAGTACTAAGCGTATATAGCTGGATATGACAGAAGACATAAAAATTTAAGAAATCCAGCGGCAATGAGACCATTGAAAATAAAATGTGTGGTGTCTATTTAAAGGATAGTATGAGGATATGTGTGGATTACACATTTTTCATCCCATTTGTCCTCATCTTAGCGGCATAAAAATACTTATTTCCTAACAGAAACTAACGCGGGCGTTGAGTTGGTTAATCTAATTGTATGTATGTTAAAACTAATTATAACCATGTGTGTTCAGATAGTGAACCGTTTTTCGTTCATAACCAAATTAGCTTATAGTCGGCGGTACATGAGCCGCGCGGACGGGAGCTATCAAGTTTATTAAATCCGGCGCGCTTCTTGCTGTTATAGTTTATCATCCGCCACGATAATGAGTTTATCAAAATTGGGAGAATAACGTGCTTAATAGAGCAGCGACGGTCCACGACACAATGTATCACTTAGCGAGAGACAACACTCGACGTGAGTGTCCCACCGTACACAGAATGTGTGGCGGTACATTCACTATCGAGCATTATGGACTAGCTGTCCACCATCCTTTATTCATGTTTCAGCAAATTTTATCCTCGCTGTTTGCCTTACTTATACGTTCTATTGTGGAGCTCGGCAAGCTAAACACGGACAACCGTTTACATAACGATAATGGAACGCAAGGGGCAAAAGCGAACCAAAACCGAATTCATAAATGTATTTAGAACGCCTTTGTTTTCCCACGCACCGAAGTGTGACTGCCAGTGACTCGGCTTATTCTACAAATGATATGATATTAGGCAAAATTAACATCGATTACAATTCATTTCGTGGAATACACCACGTTCACATATTGGAGCGACTTAGCGTACAATAGCCACCTTATCTTGTCAACATTCGTACCGATTTATACGGTCTATTGAGCCGAGGTTTTAACTAGAAATAATAATATTACGTACGTTTTCGAGTGCAATGCACGCGTGGGGAACGCGTTTGATTCCATTAGTGAGTACGCCGGTAACCGCATTAGTGCCGCGCACCACACACGCTCGCACACAGCACCTCAAAGCGTAAGCACTGTACATGCGCTTTGCAGTTTAATTTCATTACTTTTAATTGTACGGTAGCAGCAGACATTTTATTTTTAAC
The DNA here is from genome assembly GCA_963564715.1 of Catocala sponsa. Taxonomy (NCBI): domain Eukaryota; kingdom Metazoa; phylum Arthropoda; class Insecta; order Lepidoptera; family Erebidae; genus Catocala; species Catocala sponsa. The sequence goes on from OY751334.1 coordinate 8,312,828, forward strand.
AGGACACTGACGTAATATTATTTTATACATTTAACGCGCTCGCTACAATCTACAGAGGTGTATTTCGCTAGTTTCATGCTGTTATTCGTGTACATATATTTGTTTGTGCTTGTAGCAACGCAAGCGTTTTGATGCGTTGCCAATTTTGTAAGGAGTAAAAGTGAGAACGACGAGTATATGACGTTGACACTCATAAAACCGACTACTATAGTAGATTGTACGCGCAAGGGAATTTGCCATGTTCGTAAAAGCTTTGTGCGGATTTTGTGACTTTTGGTCATTTCGGCATAAACAGACTAGTTAATAGTGAGCTGTTATAACGACGGATTTATCGGACAAGTTGGCGCGTACATTGCGCCACTTAATGCCAATCACAGAGGTAATTTGTCGTCACCCTCGAGCCAGGGCCGCGCCAAAGTCGAGCCTGTTCCGTGCGGCGCTCAGTATGCGACCCGCGGCGGGCTGCGGCTTATTTTGCGATATCTTGTTCAAAATCTAATCAACGTTTGACCCGCTCGTCATTTAAATGAGAATTACCCTCGACGGGACCTCCATCTACATTCAAATTGGGGATCAAACAAAAATTGTGTCCTTTACGGCACGGCAGCGTCGCGGGGTGAGGATCGGGCGAGCGAGGGGTGCGGTAGAGCGCGGGCGCGGGGCTACATTGGGCTGTCCCCTCGTGGCGATTTATCGCCCCGCGTCCACGACGCACGACGCAGTCTACAAGCTCGTCAAGTGCCGTACGAATTCAATTTTGTTTTTCTTTTGTTTCTAATGGTTGATACGTCCCTTGTAATGATTCCCTTTTCCTCGTGCAATATTTCCACTGTCTAAAATATGTACGAGGAAACATGCTAGTACATAATATTTATTCCGGAATTCCTTTTTCTCAGCCGGAAATTGCAAAAGAAATTTATATTTGTTTCAGCGGAACGCCATAAGCGCTATAAGACGCGACAAGTGTAATATTTTAGGGTATTACCAAGTTCACGGCGAAGTCTTCTTCCTGTGATCACACTTCGCCATTAGTGAGATCGTTCGTATAAAAATTCCGTCGTCGTTTGGTTGTGTAAATACAGGGCTCCGAAGGTAATCGAAGTAAAATACCACTTTGTATTAAGCCGCCCCAGAGCGGCGAGTGCCGTAGGGCTGCCGCCACGTCACGGTGCTATGCCATCATGATCACTACGTACTTTATGTAATACTGATTTATTACTAAGACTTTACTTTATGAAAAGAAGGGCATAATTGTGTCAGCCCTAAGTTGGCGTACCGGCTGGAAATGTATCTTCTGCCTTGCAGAAGATCGCAGTAAAACACCAACACAAAGATGTGTTGTGTTTCTGTTGTCTTCTTAAAAGATTTTAAGCTAAGTAGAGCCTCGCTGATTTCAGCATGAATGGGCTGGCTCGACCGGGGAAGGACTACTCTCTCACAAAATATCGAAGTGAAATAGCAGTATTCCTACTGTTGTGTTTCGTTCGGTGAGTGAGAGTGCCGGAGTTACCCCTTTTCCCCCATTCCGCTCCTTCTCCTTCCCAGTTCCTTTCCTAAAGAGTCGGCAACGCGCAAGTGATGCCTCTGGTGTCGCAGGCGTTCATAGGCTACGGTGACCACTTACCATCAGTTGGGCCGTATGCTTGTTTGCCACCTTAGTTGTATAATATTTCATTTTGAATTAGCTGGGATGGAATGATGCCTTGCCTCTAATAAAAAAATATACGCGTCGAATTATGAACCTTCTCCTCCTTTTACTTTTTCTAGATTATGCCCACGGCTTCTATTCTTTTCTATGCCTCGGGAACAGTATTTTTTCTGGATGAATGTCCCTATCCTCTTCTAAGCCCTTGAAAACGTGGATGCGTGAATTTCATGATAATCGGTCGAGAAGTAAAGGCGTGAATGCGTATCAAACAAACAAACTCTCGTTGGTATTTATAATATTAGTTAAGATTGACGTGTCCAAGAAGTATTGACACATATTTACGTCACTAAAGATTTTAGACTTTGACTTTGAATTAAAACTTAGTTTGTTACAAAAACTACGAGATAGTTCTTGTATCTAGCTACTATTGACACGTCTTGTTATCTGTTCGATAGTGATTTCTTCTTACGAGTGGTAGCCCTAAACGTGGACGTTTCGGCTCGTTAATCGTGCGACACCTCGTTACCGCTGATTGGCTCGCAATTCTTTACAGTGCTGCCTTAGAAGTTGCACTTGAGTCATCGGAAGAAAGGCGTATTCTCTTAGGCCTGCATGCTGCCGGCGCGAGTAATAGAGGCACTAAACGGTGCCTACACGCGCCGATACCACCGATTGCCCTCACTTTATTATGTTCCGCAGATTTGTCCGAATAAAGACCCACATTTATGATGATACACCGAGATGGGATAGCGGCCAGACGGGTGAACCGGTTAAATCGCGTGTACAATACAAGCGAAATATTCGTATACATCTGTTGTACGCGGTCGGGATCGTATCTAAATCTAATTTGAATATCAGATCGTGAAAAAAGCTCAGCGACTAGAGAACGTGATATTGAGTTGCGTATCTATAAAACATTATTCTGTGCATGGAAATGGACAAAGGAGGTGGCATGTATATGGTTTGTGCGTGCTGAAATGTTAGGCATATGAGCTACTTAAACGGATCTAACGCAATCGGCCTATATTTTTATAATATACTAGCTGTTACCTGCGACTTCATCCGCGTAGATTTTAACTAAAAAGTGTTTGTCTCCGCGGAACCCTATTTTTTTCTAAAATCAAAATAGCCTAAGTTACTCTTTATAACATCAGCTATCTGCCAGTGAAAGTCCCGGCAAAATCGGTTCAGCCGTTTCGGAGATAAGCCGGAACAAACAGACAGACAGAAAAAAATTACCTTATATACTTTCATATGCATTAGATAAAAAGCTGTTATTTTGACATTACAAACAGACACTTCAATTTTATTTATTTATATAGATTATTTAACAGTACTTAAATTAATTTGATTTGTAAATAACAACAAAAATATAGTGACCAGCTAGACTCCATCATTTGTTCTCATTTTCATGTCTAATTACATCTTTTCGATTCTCGACAATGTGTTATTGGATTTTTCTGCGAGTAAATACTTGGTGGCATTGCTAAGTCACAAAATGGGGCCTGTAGACGGATAGAATAATGCGAGGGAACTAAAGCATATATACATAAACGTAGGTGTAATACATCTCTGCATACACTTTTTGAGATATACCTACCAATCATATATTATTATGGTCAATGATATTATATACAAAAATTAAACAGATATGGTCCTAGCGCAGGCTTAGTGAAGACTCCAAGACGTCTTAATTGGGACATTTTACTATGTATTTTGGTCTGGGTTCAAAACTGGTTTGACAAAATCTTTTGCTATCGGTCGAATACTAATAATGTGTTATGTAATTCCATGCTTTCATGCTTTCAATCTTCTTTCATTAAAAAAAACAACATTCGCCGTAGAAATAATTCCTGTGTAGCGGGGGCTTTACGAATATTCAAGCAACGTGCACAAAGAACATCAAGACTATGAACAACCACCTGTGAATCACACAAATGTTTGCGCCGTGTGGGGATCGAACCCAAAATACCCGGATCGGGTCAACAAAAAGTTATTGAGTTTTTTTGTGTAGAAATCTCAATAGCAGCCCGGAGTTAGGAAGTTGGCGGTGTTAAACACCCCCGTGCCTCAGAAAGCATGTAAAGCCGTTGGTCCTGCGCCTGATCTCTCTCCGGTCATGTCGGATTACCGTCCCATCGGATCATGAGAGTGAGGGAACAGAGAGTGCACTTGTGTTTGCGCACACACTTGTGCACTATAATATCTCCTGCGCAGATGGCCAGTCTCCGTTAAGATTGGCCGCCGTGGCCGAAATTCGGTCTGGAGGACATTACTCGGCAGTGGCGAGGCGATCATATATACCACTACGCCATCCGTGCAGTCGAAGTGTCACCATGCATCCAGTTATTAAGAACTATATATTCTTGGCATCAAATATTTGATGTTCACTACTATGAATGTAACATTTCTGGTATATAGCTGTATATAGTAACATCAAATCAGGGATCGATTTTACAAAAAGACTTCATACCGTTTTTTAAAGTATAACAATCACATTTCATCATTCACGGTTTACCACAAACTCAATGAAGTTGTTCTCTATTCCGTTTCATATGAGTTACAGTGCACTGTTACTAATACATATTCTGTAGTACAAGTTCCCGAGTAAGTAATGAGGGTGTTCTTGTTAGTCGTTCGTAATTTGCTAGTGTCCGGGCTGCGACAGGCCCGCACTCGCTGGACAAAATAAAACAAGTGCACGTGGCACAATGCAGTGCGGTGCACTCCGCGACACTATGCAAATTACCCTCGTACAACCGCCCCTCCCACCCCCCTTGCTCTCTTCACTGCCCCCGGCGTCTTAATACAGCCTAATTGCAGAAACAAAACGTCTCGCAAATGGACTACAGATAGCAAAAATAAACATCTCCCGCCGCGGGTTGGAACGTGGAGTGCTTTTGCGTTATAAATATACGGGTGATTCTATTAGTTATTATTATATTAGCAGGGTACATTTATTTGAGTGTAGAGGTTACCTACTATATGATAGACTATGTGACGATATCGCTGTAATGATTATGTAGTTATAGGCTGGCCCCACAACACAGGGCATCCTAGTGTGTAGGGTCTAGTATTACTAGCCAAACGAATGCAAAACTGTTTTTCTTGAAACAATAAATATATTTTTTTATTTTATCGAGGGCCGGCTCCATCCGACGCGCAAAAATAATCGCTGTCACACATAGAAGCGTGTTAAGCGTACTTCGGTCGGTTGAATGACAATAAGTGTTTTTATTTCTTTGATCAAATATAGTCGGTCGATGATTCGCTCAGCAATGAACAGTGTCCGAAATTGCTGTACGTAAGGGTCTATTTATGAGTGCGATTTTTAGAATGGTGTTTTGGGCCGAGAATCTCTTTGGTTTTTCTAAGCCCTAAGTATTTTACAGCAGAGTTAATCCAGTAGATTCACTAAAAACCAATCTTTAGTGAAAGCGTCCAGCTCATCCCAGCCTCTTCCTTTTGGCATGCCATAATGTGGCTTATCATTTAATGAGCCAAACCGACGGCCTTATAGAGCCGTTAAACTATTGCACCATGAGTTTAGCCCATTAGTTGTTTGATCTGCAACTGACACGTCTAGTAAAGAATAATCAATGGCGTGTAATATAATAATATTTTAATCGTTTCTAGTAATTGCTAGCCATATAGGTTAACATACATATATAATTATGTTATAGATAAAATCCGATTACCACTAAGAATTCTATTTAACCTGAGCTCTACCCTTCTTAGAAGTGGCGGTAATTTCTTTTAATTACCAACCGTTGCCAAGCAATTAGGTGGAATTGTTTCGTGGAACATTATATTAAAACTTGATTCTGTGAAGTTTAATTAATTATATCAAAACGCGATCTCACTCTAAGTACGGTGGATAGGCAATGATAAAGGTTTCCATATAGATTTAATTATTTATACTAATATTGTCTAGAGGAATAATTTGTATTTTCGTTTTAGTGAAAAATCTCGAAAACTACAAGATCGATATTTTAATTCTTTCATAATTAGAACACTACTTTATTTAGAAGTAACATAGGCTATCTCTCGATAAAGTACCTTATATACTTATATTATAAAAATAAAGTTTTGTATTTTTCAGTGTTTGTAATTTACCTTTCAGTTCTTGGAATGCCAGTTATGTTTGAAAACCTATTGTGTCTGGTCGCTGGTGTGTTGCTGCGATGAATAAACACAAAATCAGACCGGTACCGATTTCAAAAATTCTTGAATTATTAGAAAGCTACTTTATTCAGTAGTAAGGAAGTAAGTAACATCACGCTAGCCATGGGAGCGGTGCAGTAATAAACGTGGATGAACCCACAAGGGACAGCTAGTTCTCATGACTGACTTAATGAAATCGCTGCATAAGTTTGCGTTTACGCTAGGTTTAAGACCGTGTATTCTTCCTATATAGGAATCTGTTGGCCAAATTGTTTATTGGATTTTACGGTTAGGAAGTTCTTTAAAGCTGCACGGAGTCTGGAAACGCGCCCGGTTGATGTCAATTGGCTCGTGAGATTTAGAAGTTAGTTATCTAAATAGGATATTGAATAGTGAGTATACAACTCTACCTACTCTTTCGTTGATTTACAGGTACATATGTATGTGTCTATATGAGTACATGAGTATTTGTTATATATTTTATTAGTAGTATATTGAAGAGTGTATAATATTGGCAATTATTAACAGATTATGATAATTTTGTATTTTTTTAATAGTCATTTAATTTATAATCAAAACTACCTTCTCCAATACATATATCTGCTCTAACTTATTTCAGGTTTTTTAGCGGTTATCAATATGGTGGGTATTTGGGAAATCATGAATTAAGGGTACCATACACCGACCACTATAGAAATTTTCGAAGACTTAGGTAGTTGGTGAGTAGAAGACTCTAAGAATATTTATACTGATAGTCAAGCCAATCTTTTCTTAGAAAATCAGCCCTTGCGCTAGTCATCCCTCTAGCATTATAAGTGCTCACGGGCTTTTATAATCGGTTACTATTATGCGTGGCGTGTATTTCTTTGAATATAAAAAACGGCTCCTTTAAAAATAAGGAAAAGTGGCAGAATCCACTGCAATGATTACGCACTGTCAGCAGGGGCAGTGGCCCAGCTGCTAGAGCGCAATCTCAAGGATTTTAAGGAGCCTAGAAACTAATAAACTTGTTGCCGACCACTGGAACAGAACACAAAATTGTTTGTTTGTGATCTTAGAAGGCGGGGCGATACTACGCCAGTTGTTGCCTCTATTTAATTGAAATTTCAAGTACCTAAACCTGGGATTTCAGAATAGTACTTTAAAAAATTGTTTCTCTGACTATATTGTACATTAATAAATAAAAATAAATTTATATAAAATGAAGTAATATGCTATTTATATCATACAAGTACGTGCAAAACAATAACAGCAGGCGATGCTGAAAGTGAAGGCACATAGCGTTTGTCCGTACATTTGCGACAAAGCGAGGACAAAGCGCGTCTGGCCGCAGAGCAGCACTCCTCGGTATAATAACATTACGGCGTTCCGTACAGTCACAACTCACAGGACAGGCCCGGGCAGATCGCGTGAACAATACGCGCGAAAGTTCAGTGTTCGTTTCGTTCTGAGCGACGACGGTCGCTCAGAATGATGTGAACACTGCACTTTCATGTCACATTCCGAGACTTTCATTTTGCTGCGTCTGATATTATGCTACTGTTCCAATTTTAAAACTAGGTTATATTTTTATTGTGCGCCGTTAGAGCTGCCAGATTTATTTTGGGTCAAGATCTGAAATATGATGGTCTTATGAATGTTTGGTGTGCAACGTGCTTCTGAAATACTGCAAAGTGGGCTAAAAGTATTTTTGTCGATATTTGAACGGAGAATTTCGCAGACGGTCTGCGAGATTAGACAGTCCTGGTATTCACAGCGCTGTCTTCCGCATCGCGGCTGTGTTCCGGTGGTCTGAGTGGAAAATTGCATTTTACTGTGTCAACGTTTTAGGTAGCGGCGCGGACAGAGCGCGGCCCGAGCGCGACGCCTCTGCGGACGCGTCCCGCGCTCCGCGCCCCGCCCCGGCCTGACCCACAGACCCAGTTTATAACGTCTTTGCATGGACCCGACATACATACCAATTACTTTTTATCTCCATACTTCACAAATTCGTGGCTTGTGTCGCTACAGATGGGGTGCCGCTCGCTCCCAACCTCCACATACTGCATTATCTCCATATGACGCACTTACTCGCAGCTTCCGAACAATACGTAGCACAATGCTATCTCTGGCGCAGATCTTGTCGTGTGTCGTTTTACTCTCACAAAGTAATATTTCCGCACATTCGCTCGCTGCGCTGCGTGGAGAACGCGCACCTGCCCGCCACGCCGCCTCCTGTTCAGTAAAACTATAGCAATGATACTTTGGTTGTTTTATTTTCCAGAGTAAAGTTCGCCGAGTCCCAAAACACTGGCAAACATCGAACAAGATGGAAGATTACGGAGGAAGTTGTCGGAAGTTGCGCACAATCCTGTTATGAGCGAGTATTTACTTATTGTTTGTTGTTTTTATTACGAGAGAGATCGTAGGCATCTGGAGTTTACGACTCATCCTCCGAGTCGCCGCTTTTATAAATTGGCCTTCACTCGTTCCACGGCGTCGTATACATGTTAAGCTTTACAATTTTTTGACAATAAATGTGGATTTTGTTGTTTATTTTACAAAGTAAATGTACGTGTACTTCATGTTCATTTTTATTTTATTCGCGTTTGTGTCGCGTGGGTCCCTCGAGGGGCATAAAATATTCAGATTAGAATGACGATAGGATGACGGTTATAATAAATGTAATGTGGTCGTATAATCAGTGCTGATACAGAGAGTGTCCGGCTGACGTGGATTAGTACCACCCCTCACTGATACGCGCGATTATGCTAATGCATTTCTGACTGCCATAACGATGAGCTACTTTGTAATTGTAGGATTGTTCATTCTCCCACGGCCTCACAGGATTACGAATCTATCGTTTCTTACTAAAATAATGCGCTTCTATATTTGGTAGCCATATTATAAAGGTTACAGAGAAAACATTGTGATTTATAATCGCATCGCTCGGTAAATCTCCATAAGTACACGAATTTCCGTCGGATCGGTGGCACGCTTACGGAATAATTTTGTGGACCTCTCTCATAAGTCTTACTGGCCAGCGACCAGTCGTAGCATTCCTGTAGCTGACTGTAGCTTTATCCGTAGCATTCTTGTAGCAAATAGGCTTTTCGTAGCATACCCGTATTAACTTGCGACGCTCAAATACACAGATTAACCACAATTCGTTCTTGGCCGAAATTGGTAGATTCGTGCGCTACCGAATTTGAAATACCTTATTCTCCTGTTACGTAAACATTCATTAGATAAAACCGATGCAGCCTTTACTGTGGTATAAATCGATAGATAGTGAGATAATACCTCTCGTGAGCCGCACACTACTCACGATGTGTCGATCATCTCTAAAAATAAGTGTGCTTGTCGATACTTTTATAGCACAACACATGAGAAATAGAGAGCAGTATACGTAAAGCTATATAATATTTGATATTTCTCACTTCTCACACAATGTTCATGTTATAGTTAGTTCAATATTTTCATCACGGTTTACGATCGTGGTATCATGAATTCGTTTTATGAGCAATTTTAACAGATTTTTTCACACAATAAAATTGTTCCGTAGCACCTTGTAGATGCTTTACGCTTTAATATATTTTAGTGTTCAATATAACGATGCGAGTCGAACGATCGCGCCCGCTCCATGGCGCCGGCTCACAATAAACAGTGGCAGTTACCGCTCGCCATCGTTCAAACGCGCAGTAATAAATGTCCGCAAAAAAATTAATGAATCAAACGGTTATTGTGCGCAAATTACATTGGCATTATTTGATGACGGCGGCGGGGTGTGAAGTGCCGCGGGGATGCGAGGAGTGGGGAGTGGCGGGGTGGTGCCGCTCGTCAATCAAACCCGCGGCCGATTACCGCCTGACCCTACTACATGCGCAGGAACCAATCTGCTGGATTGATGAGCACGCGCGAGGCCCATTACACAGTTTTTATGTAGTGATGAAAGTACATTAAGCGGCAAGTTGCGCTACGTGCTTCACATCACACGCCACGCGCCACACACCGCCGGGAATGCCGCTTTACTCGTTTATTGCTTTTCTTTTATTTCGGCTTGCGCTTCGCTGTAAATCAGATTGTGTGGTGTGACATTGTATGAGGGGGAGGTAAGACGGGTGCGGGGCGCGAGCGTTACACTGAGTGTGACACACCAGACACCTCTATATGTTGTGTAGTCAGAGCTGCACCGAGCACGTCCGCCTCGTCTCAATCGTAGATGGAAAGCGGCGACCTCGACGTTGAAGACGGGCCACTAGAACAGCGATGACACGTAGCTGTTTACTTTGATTATTCTAACATCAAATTAATTGTTTTAGTTACAGTACGATTTTATTCAAGTATTTTTTTATACAGAAAAGGTGGCATACAATCACGCAGCCTACCTTGCGAATATTACGTTAACCTTTGACTGTTTATAATAGTAAGTATATCATTTGCGCGTTTAACTATCTTTCATTATATTTCCATGGCATGTAAGGAAAATAATGAGAGATAGATATGACGTGGGCCTGTGTAACTTACCAACCGGAACATAATAACGGTGTTACTAGTCTTACGCTGGTGTCCAGTAAGAGGGCGGTACTTCCAATAGGGAATCGACTTATTCGTGCCGTAACCATATAATAGGCAACAGTCTTACAAGGATTGTACGTATTTCGAATTTCAAATGGTTAGTGGCGTCTATCGACCATGTTAACCGCTTATCATCAAGTCTGCTTAATTTCTACCTAATTCATATAATATACAGTGTTAGAATCTTACTAGTAATTATAGTTTTAATATCTTAAAGTGGGTCGAGCCGAAGGTGAGGGATCGGCTTGTAAAAATATTGGCAGACGAGAGCGTAATAACTTATCCGCTATTAGTTGGCAACGGGGAGCAGGTACCGAGTATTGGCCATGTATCTTGTGCATAACACGCGAACTTTAAGCTTTTGTATTTTTAATATAGCAGATAAGTAGTTTTGTTGGTAAGATACAGTGTAATAGGACAAGCATATAGAAACTTAAGAGATTTAATAAGTCGATTATATGAAATTGATTTGGGCCAGCCACAAAACTTTTTCATTGTGTCTGGACCCCCAGGTCAGACCGTTGGCTAAGAGACTATACAGTCACCTAGACACGGTTAGTATGCCGAATCACGTTCGATGATCATGGAAGAAAAAATTGTGTAATCCGTAAACAGCTGTTCAGCTGTCAGTAGCTGTTCTTTTTGTCAGTTATAATAATGTTTGTGAAGCCCCTCGCAATAGAGAGATTGTATCTAGTGACTTTAAAAAAGTAAAGACAGTGGTGTGGACCGGTATTTTAATCAAATATTGCTTATTCGCAGTCAGATTGACCGACTTAGTTGTAGTTAGTTTATTTCTATAAAGATAATGCAAAATACAATGTTACATTGACCGCAAATTGGACACCCTGTATCTTGGGAGCAAGTATAGAAGGTTTTATAATTAGAAAATAAACTCAACAGAGACGTCTGAGTTTGCCTTGCCAAGAAAAGACTATTTGCGGAAGGCGAAAGATGTAAAAGGTTTTAGTGGCGCAGGTTGGGCGATTTCCAGCTACAGTTGAACCGTATATAATGACGACAAGTTTTTTACTGTCTGCTGTTTGAAGTTTTCGTTAGCAACTCCCAGAGTTGTAGGTGGTGAGCGGCTTTATTACTCCGGTACCTATCTGGAGAAAAGGTAATGTCACTTGGGCACGAGGTAGCTCGCTTACGAGAACCGGTTCTCTGCGGTTAGGATGCAGAGTCGAGATTTGGGGACAAGACCTGTCTATAACTGGTCCTGGAAGGTGCTCTCGGACACGGGAAGATACAGCGGCTCCACCTAATATAACCTTTAAAGTTGGTGTAGGGGAACGCTATATCATAATCTGGACTAGTCGTAGAGAATGGGGATGTCTGCTGTGTATAGTTCCAGAATCCATACTACTACGAAATTTTTCCTATTAGATATAAATGACACAGACTGGATACCAGATAGTGCTAAGCAGTAACGTGGTAGACCAAGGTGTTGATGGCGGGACGAATAAAGAAGCTATAGTAGGCGAGACTGGTGCAAACTAGCGCATAACAAGGAGATAAAGAATAGCGAGAGAGCAGCCTTTGATTTGCAGTGGAACAATAGAGGCTGACATAAATAAATAATAATATATAATAATATTTATTTATTGACTCAAAAATTATTGAAAAGTAAGTTAAATTCTTACACTACATCATACATATTATATCAACAGTGTTAAAGCATATCTGCCTTAAATAATTTAAGCTTAAATTAAAATTAACTCTTAAACTATGTTAATTTATAGTGTATACAAAATAAATGAAGTTCAAAAGGTTATGTTTAAGCCTGCCTGAACTAGGATAAACCTGTGTTTCAGGACATCACTTGACAATTTTATTTTATACTAGCGCATAATTATACAAATATTTACAGTCTAAAATAAAAATATAAATGAGATATTTCTTTTACTTTCCAGTTACTTTCAAAATGATTTGAGATAGTTCTTTTGACTTGGTCATCGAAACAAGTTTCTTACGGCAATTCCGAGAGCGTTTATCCATACGTCACTGGACCGATGTTAAACATCTAATAAATAAAACATATTGTACGGATAATATGCATAAATAAGTGGCAGGCATACACACGGTTCGTGTATTAAATATAATAAATACAGATCACAGTTCGTCAGTTTCAACGTCAAATTAAGCTCATAAATAACAATATCAATTAATTGAATTGGAATGATCTCTATTAATTTATGATTGTTAATTTTATACAGCTATGAATATGTATGTGTGCAAGCGGTTTATATGGAGTGTGTTTAATAGTGTTACATAGTCTGCTTTGCTGGTCCGTGGCATAAGTTTGCGCTTAAGTGTGCGATGGTTCTTGCGTTCGATATTTATCTGGATATTTTTTTTATTGGGATGTTTAGAAAATTCTTCTCCTACCACCCCCACCTCTTGTCATATTTCGTCATAGTGCTTAAGTTTCAAGGGATTACGTCTTCGTGTCGTATTTTGAGTCTTCGAGAGGAAATTTTAAGCCGCGTCTAATTTGGGAGGTGAAGCAAAATTGGCGAAAAAAAGTGGATAAATCGGCTGACTGTTTGACATTTTCTCCGTTCTACCACTGTAACATACAACACTATAGTAGTATTAATACCTCTGAAATGAAAACTCAACCATCCAGTAGATGCACTAGTTTCGAATGAACTATCAGCCACAGTGTTTCTTAAGTACTATGATTAATCTTCTTTTAGGTTTTTGACCTGTAGCGACGCGTCGCTCGTCCAGACACTATTGTTTTTCAATTATGTCTGGCAACTCATCAATTGATATATATTAAATTAAGTGTAATATTCTATACATTATTGTCTCAGTATAAACAACGGCTTAAGTGAATTGAATGCCAAAGGGATCCAGCTTCTTAGGAGTTAAAGTGATACCTGATTTTGGTAATTCAATGGGATTGACAATAAACCACATATCATCAACAAAAGCGAAAAATGTGTCTGCCAAGTTAGCTTATATGAGCATCGAGTGACACAATGAAATAATAGAGACTTTTCGCTATGCTAGGAGCTCTACAAGCGAGTTACTTTAAATACAGGCTTGAGTAGCCGGCGACCGTCTCACGATTGATGAACGTTATCCACAACTAACTGGGCTGGGGAGCGAGCGGGGTGAAGGGGGCAACGTTGACAGTGATCCGTCACCCGACGAGTTTTATAATTAGGCCATGAACCACAGCCGCACTGGGCCGTACTACATCGCTTCTAATGAGATTATGCTTTCAAGAGACTATATTTGTTCGAGTCCCGAGAGACATCGCTGTCGCTGACACAACAGAAGAGCGGCAGGCGACATGGCACAGCGTCTCTACCGCATACATATTTGATTGTGTTTACTTAAAGCTTATTTTATAGTTACTTTTACTCTTATTTTGTTCCATTTAACTCGCTGACAACGTCGCCTCTTCTTGTAGAGTGAAGCTATCCACTTAATGTTTTATATCACAGAATGTGCAGCTGCTACCTTGGCTTAATATAAGCTACAATATGCTTGTCGTCGTGACAAAACGTGGCGGTGGTAATATTATTCATGAGAGTGGTCTGTCGCGGCTCTCCGGAGGGCTATTACGTTTTTTGTCCAAGGTAAAATGTTTTCACTTAAAGCTCAAGACGGGGCTTATAAATTGACTAATTCTGAGTCTCAACAAGTAGAACGTGATGGACGATTTGTCACTAGAGTGCCACTATCGTGAAATATAGATGGCTTTGCTATGGGAGGTGATGACAGGCAATGTTGTACCGGTAGGTATTGATAATCAGCTTTGAGTTAAACAATAAACAGCTTCCCTTTTGGATCTTACGTCTTTGGATTTTGTTCTACTTTGGTTTGTTTTGTGCAATTGATTTTGTCCACAAATTGTGTATACTTTCTTTCTCTTTTGTGTTAAAGTAACAAAGAAATAATCAAGATCTATCCTATTAAACAACATTACATTTCTTCTTGGAGTTCACCCTAACACTGACGATTTCGATAACCCGATAAACATCTGAAAATGTACCCGATACAATGACATGGTAACAGGTAAGTTTTTTATTACGTGCAACCTAACAATATAACAAAATTTGAATCAGAAATGCACGACCACCGTATAAAACGCTGTGCTATCAAAAGGAGATCAGTAATCTATGTGTATAGTGCTGGTAACCTTCCTAGTATGAAGGGTCAGCAAGCGCGAGTTCTGTCTATGACATGCATACCCATTTCAAAACTAAAATGGTGGGCATCTAACGGAAATCGATACAAGAACTGTTAAGTAGTTTATTTATATCGTAATAGATGGCGCTGCACTACTATAAAATAAAAATAAGTAAATTTCTTAATAACTCAATTTTGATAAATTTACTTTAAATTATTATTTAATCTCTATTGACAATAGTTAATTTAAAAAAAGAACACATTGCAGGGTAAAACAAGAAGCAAGGAATTACAAATGAATTTATAAATTTATAGTGAATGGTTTATTTAATAGATATTTTCGATGACTCGCTATTCTGTTCGTACGCAAACATCATTCTGTCCGTGTATCGAATACACGGACAGTGCCTTTTCGGTTGAGATTATAATTTCTTATAAATTTCACCTATTTGTTAAAATGACTTCGCGTTGCAATATTTATAAAACAACGCTATCTAGTTTATTCATATTCATTCTAATTCGAATGTGCATTGGATTTAGGACCTTAAGGTATCCATGCACTGACTGTACCTATGTACTACTAAACAATAACTTCGCACTTTATTTAATCAAAGATCTCTGGCGATGCAAGTGTCAATTTGTCGAAGCGTAGCTACGGTAACTATTTACCACCAGACGTATGTTTGTTGACCATCTTAGTTATATAAACATAGCCTCGATATGTCTGTAAATTGAACTATAGAAGCATAAGTGGTACTGCTACATAGCTTACGACAGTGTTCCACTAAAAGTTTATACATTACGCACAGCTATGTTCGCCTACAAAGACTATTCACACACTGATACTTCTAAACAATCTTTAGTACTAAATCCGTAGGCTACTTCATTGATTGTGTAGCATCACTTTCCGGCTGATCGTAAGGTGCTAGGTTCGATTCTCGAGTCAAGCAAATTATTATTGAATTTTTGATAAGCAACTCTTAGTACCAGCACGGAGGCTAGTAGTGAAGCTTAGAAACTTCCACATTACGTAGGCCTTTTTTATGTTCTTCAAAAAGACAACACATGTACAAGGATTAATTCCTGTGTTTCGTGGGACTTTATAATCTTTCAAACAACGGACACAAAGAACAACCAGACTCGAAAGAACCACTTGTGGATCACACAAAGTTTTGTCCCGTGTGGGCTTCGAACCCACAACACTCAGCACAGGGACAGTGTCACAATTATTTAAACCAATACGCCATCCAAACAGTCAACTATGCAGTCCATGCAGTGCTTTAAACCATAGTTAGCGAAATGTGGTCGCAATTCCTTTCTGTTTATTCCTCTGGGATATAGGAGATGAAGTCTAAGTATATTGTCTCTTTGTGCGGCTGTAATCAAGCATGGCCGCGCCCTAACTACCTGTATAAAGCTCCATACACTTACTCAGACCCATATATAAGAGTACTCATAAATACTTTATAAAGAACGTTCTTGTTTTCTTTGCCGTTATTACACACTAGTGGAATATTCACACACATTGTCTTTTTCTATTGTGAGGCAAGAACTGTGTTATTTGTTTCATGTATAAGCAAGTATGTGTTCTAGATGCTACAATAAAATGTATTAAATAGGCTACAGTGAGAAAAAGTATATAAACGATTTGCTTTGGCTTAGCTCACGTAAAAGTAAATTAGGTTATGTTAGTAACAGTGTCTGACCTGGGGGTGGCGAGCTTTGTGGGCCTGCCCGCCATCCGTTCAGCACCAGGTCCGAGAGGCGGCGTGCGTGTTCCCACGCGCGCCTCTGTGTTGTGTCCGTCTCCCCTCTAGGGGGGACAGTAGGGAATATTTAGAGGTGACCAGTGGGTAGGTCTTTTCGAGTAGTGGCCTGCCGTTTCATACGGCGGGCCGTAACCTCGGCGGGGTCGCGACCGCATGTGAAAGTGATTCGCGCGGCCCCGCCGATAGTGGTTTGTCGAGGAACACCGTGGTAGGTTTAGTCGGTATTCCGGGAGGTACATTTTTCTCATTCCATCTTTCTTTTACCCCGGTGAGTTCGACATAACCGCTCCGCCCGCCCCCACGGAGGGGTATGCAACAATGCATTCCCCTACGTTAAAAAAAAATATTAGTAACAGTACTAGTTTTTTTAAATAAGATATAGCCTATGTTACTCGGTAATATAGCGAATGGTGAAACAATTTTTTAAATCGGTTGACTAGTTTTTCATTTAAACCCTTACAAACAAAAATGAAATCTTGCCTCTTTATAATTTTACTAGCTTTTGCCCGCGGCTTCGCGCGCGTTAATTTAGAATTTGACAATCAATTTGGGTTGTACTCTGCTTGTAATAATATAATTCAATCATGATTCGAAAGAAACGTGGCGCCATCTACTATCATAAGAACGTTTTTGTTGTTTTCCTCGGCAACAGTAATTTTTTTCGGGATGAAAGGTAGCCTATGTCTCTTTCTGTACACCTGTCAACGTATATGCAAAATTTCAGGATTATCGGTTCAGTGGTTTAGGCGTGAAAAGGTAACAAACAAACAAACAAACTCATTTTCGCTTTTATAATATTATATATATATATATATATATATATATATATATATATATATATATATATATATATATATAATATATATAGTTAGGATAGTTAGGATTAGGATTAGGAAGGATAGTATAGAAGTATAAAAATAGAAATATCGTCGAGCTTTCAAAAGTTAAGGTTTTAAGAAGTGCGACCTCTTAAACTGAAACTTTCAAAAGCTTAACGAAATACAACATGGCATGCGAAATAAATGACGAATTTCGAAATTAAAAATGTGTCTTCGTACTGGTAGCACGAGCATATGCCCGAAATATCATCATTTACGTTTCATGGTAGGTTTTTTTATGCCTAATAGCGGTTTATATGTGTTCTATTACCGTTCTGGCTAGTAGGCATGTAATACTTGGCATAAATTGTAACTAGGCCGGGCAGTGGCGTAGCTAGGCGTGCACGCAGTGGGCCCTCGCCCACGGCCTCGCACTTAAAGGGGCCTCGCCAGGCCTCTTTAAATGCGAAGCCAACAGACTTAAAATAAAATCCTTACTAGAGGACTTCTGTAAAGCAAAAAGCCGAAGAACATTACTTTTGTAAAAAATTTAATCACTTAAGTTACAAAATAAAACCTTTTTCAAATCTATATGCTTTTCAATATTCTCCCATCATGCATTTATATTTTTTCACTATCATAAGTAGGTATGTCGTGTCAAAGCATGTTTAGTAAGATAGATTTATTGGGTAGATTTTGGGAACGAAAGAAAAGGGGCCTCACTGATGCGACTTTGCCCACGTCTATATTAGTCCACGCTACGCCACTGAGGCCGGGTATTTCTTATCAGATATTGGTAGAAGGTACTAAGAATTATTAATTAACTAAGAACCACTGGAGTTCATGAGTGCTCTGTGATTTATATGAATAAATGATTTTTGACTTTGACTAGATGTGGTTACCTGATTTACCAATCATTGTGGTTACTATTGTCGGGGTAGGTATTGCGGTATCATATGTATGTACTTCAAATGTTTAATACTTTAGAGGCTCTGGGTTATTGATTTTACAGTACCATATACAATATGACTGTCTTAGTGGCGTAGCGGTTGTGTATGTGACTGTGGCGCATGAGGTCGCGGGTTCGAATTCCGGCTCAGGCAAACTGTTATTGGGTTTTTTTGTCGCGAATTTTTCAGTAGCAGCAAGAAGCTTGGAACTATGCCTGGTAATAGCTAGCGCTTAAAATCACAGCCGAAGTAAAGTAGGTATAAAACATCATCGGTGAGACTTTGTGTGTATGTTTATTTGTTTTAAGATAGATTGATCAAGGCTTCGTAAGTAAATATTACGTAATTAACCCTCCAGTTATATATTATATACAGAATGTCCGGTAATTAATGGATAACCTTGCAATGTCTTATAGTAGAACTGAAGGCCGTCCAGAAAAAAAAAATTAAATTAAGAATTAAAAAGTGCAGTAGCTAGTCATACTTTTGACTCTATCTATTAGCATAATTAGTGTTTAATAATAAAACAATTAAAAAAAAATGGAATTCATTCATTTATGGTCGTAGTGTACAAGAAAGTTAAATATGGTAATTAAAAAAAACAATCATATCTCAGGTAGTTGTTAGGATAGATTTTTTTCATATTTTTTCTGAACGGCCTTCAGTTGTATTATACGACATTTCAAGGTTATCCATCAATTACTGGACACCTTATATATCAAGTTGCACCCTACAATCTTCTATTTTCAACGCACGACATTTTCTATCTACATTATTATTCTGTTGGACATATTTTATTCGCCGAAAGATCTGCTTTGTTTCTCGTGACATAAGTTTAATAATAAATATTTAGCTGGACGCAGCAGCCAGTTTGCTGAGAGCAAATGTGCCTTTTATCTCTACCGTTGCAGCACCGTACGATCGTGAGCTGGTGAATAAAACTCAACGTCTCAGCGATATTGCGCTCCACGATACATTACGGGCCGACCGTTTGTCTCAGTACAGAAGTGTCTATGTACATATGCTTCGTATTTATTATGGCAGCTGTTTGTCTTTTTTCGTTGAAGCAAAATCCCTGTAACTCTCTGGATAGAGCATTTTTAAAATGCATCTCGTCGGCAAATCCTTTCAAAATTAACTGAAATGAAAAAGTACTCTCTTTTGGAGAAGATGTACGCCAGCTACAATGTAGATATGAGTGTCTCAGTGGTGGTACAGTAGTGAATACAACTGCTTTGGATGAGGTCTTGGGTTTGATTTCCGAGTCTGGCAGTGTTATTGGGTTTTTCTATTAAGAAATTCTCAGTAATACCAAGGAGTCTGGAACTGTGACCTGTAGACTTCAAAGCATAATTGCGGCAATGTGAGTGTAAAATACCTCTGCCTACCCCTTAAGCGATAAAGGCATGAGACTCTGTATGTCATTGTATGTATGAGCCCATACAACATAAAAGTATACGATCGCCACAGTCGTTCAGTGCGGCGAAGTGCAACGAGTGTACCCAATGGATAATGCCACGATTAAAAAGAAACTTAACTGAGTTGAGCTTTTTAATTGTTTAATCCCAGTTTTATTGTAAGGGATACGCGCGGGTAACTACTTGTATCCATTTGTTTGTTTTCAATTGAGACGTGCATCGTACTGGAAAATTGTGTTCGCCGTTTTGAGTATAACATGCGGTATTACCACATACGTAGAGATATAAGTTCTTAATTCCGTGGGTTCTGGCGACCGTCCAACAAATAAAATCTTGATGCTGTTTGCAGCGCATTACTAGGCGCTCAGTGACAGCGAGAGGTGGCTCGATATGAGTGGAACGTTCGGCACGCCGAGCGTTTAGGACCGCCTTAATCGAGCTGCCCTTTAATAAGGACGCGCTAAATATTCGTGACGACGTGTCCGCCCATAAGCCTGCGATGAGATGGCTGTGGAAGAACGCTGCGTGTAATTGCTCGCACCGAGAGCGGGTCTCCAGCATTGCACCCGCTCTCTCACATTTGTTCCACTTTAAAAGCGCAGACAGCGTCATTTGTTCATAGCGACATTACAGCGCTAAGCTCTTTCTCACAGCGCGGCGTCGTTTTATCGTCGTACACATTTTAATTGACTTTTTGTGAAAACACAAATCTTCTCTCGTGTTCCGGTCTTCTCCCAAGACGGTACAGATGAAACTCCTTAAAATGATCTAATTTCCAGCGAGCGGCGGCAACGCGCCGCCAGCGAACAAATTAAAAAAATCCACTTCCTTATTTTTTTACGGACAATTTGATAGGGGCGGGATATAACTTTTTACCCTGCGGCAAAGGGAAAGGAGGAAAGTTATCTACTTATTGTATAGGCAAGTGTCGTTGTATTCAACAGAGAGGATTATACGGTTGCTGTAAATAACAGGTCGAGTATTGGAGTGACACAAGTCTGTCGGGGACGTGTTGGTGGAGCCGGTGAGAGTGGCCGGCGCGGCGGACGGTGAACCGAAACGTTCGGGTTTATTGTTCGACTTTTTGTCAGTACGAGTATCAAATCGTCGGCAGTGATATGCGGTTTCGTTCCATTTGGCTCATCGATTGCTCTATTTTAGAGTTAGATAGGGAGCGTTCGGCGCACAAAAGTAACGTTATCTGTGCGCGGGGGTGTGGGAGGCATGGAGGGACGGTATAACTCTGAGCCAGGGGCGGGGGTGACTCGCCAACTATTTACACAGAAACAAAAGGGATATCACTGAATGAGAATGTATTTAAGTAGCGCCATGTGCCGCGCCGCTACTTACACGACATAATTAAACGCGTTGCAAACTAAGCGCGTCTTCGCCTCCGCACTACATAGTAGGTATGTTTGAGCTCAAACATGGGCAAATACATCGTGTTTGGCACTGCATACGCGGCTTTGGGGCCATGGAATCTTTGTCCCTAACAATGCATATTAACAGGTTCCCTGTCCGATGTATCACATATGATACATCGGACAGGGAACCTGTTAAGATGTTCTATTGTGTCTATCACGGGACAGCGAATGGGTTAAAATTGATTTCGTTTGCATAAAGAATTCTGTTTTGTTAGACAAAGTCTAGCAAATATTTTTGTTAGACTTAGTCTAACAAAAATATTTGCGACATTGATAGCAACTGCATAATTAGTGCAGTGATTAAAGTAGTTAGTATACTGAGTACAGTTCAATACTCAGACGAGGCAAAAACATGTGTGGGCTTAAAACCGACCGTTGACTGTTGTTTAAAACTCAGTAAATAAATTTTTCTGAGGAAACAAAGCTTAAATTAAAATTAATTCTTAAACTATGTTAATTTATAGTGTATACAAAATAAATGAAGTTCAAAAGGTTATGTTTAAGCCTGCCTGAACTAGGATAAATCTGTGTTTCAGGACATCACTTGACAATTTTATTTTACACTAGCGCATTATTATTACAAATATTTACAGTCATCTACAGTCAGTACATCTACGATTAAAGGTGTTTAGGAAGTAATATACAACTTTAAATTTATTTTCAATATCATTTTAAGACTTTAGCAGTTTTTCTGTGTCTGCATAATTAAATTTTCCTAGATATTCCATTAACATGATACTAATTTTTTTATAACTAACACCTTAATATATAAAAATCTCGTGTCATGTTGTATGTTCGGGATAAACTCTAAAATTACTGAACTGATTTTGATCAAACTTCATAACTATCTGAAATTTGGTCAAACTTAAAAGATAGGATAGTTTTATCTTAATTTTTTTTTGTGTGTATAGGACAACCTCTATCGGGACAGCTAGTTATATATATTTAATATTTTAATGCTTGAATGAATGCTTGTGAATAGCGGCACTTTCGTCGTAAATGCAACTAATATAATATGCCGTGTGACTTCTGTGATGAACGTATATAGAAACCATAGTAACATGTATAAACGTGTTCCGGTGAGTCATGCTCATCTGTCACTCATATCCGCAAACTAATACCGATGCCTGTCGCTCCACTACACGTTCATAATACTTCAAAAAACCAATCCCATTAAGTCTCCGAACAAATCCCGTCTCAATTAGTCTGTATTGGCAAAACCGGAAATACCGGGCCTTTCTCCCAGAGCCGCGCCAGAAAAAACTTGTTATTTTCGTTCTCACTGCCTAACCTCATTTCCGGCACACGATCCTATAAAAATTACGTCCTGAAATATCGTCCAAATTGCTCAGCCTCCAAATGAGTGGAAACATACGAACCTCCAGAACATTTACATACATATTACTTCATCGAGATACTTACTCGCAAATGAAAATCTTTGTTGTATTATAAATTAGGTTGTTTGCATAAATATCAATTATCGCGGCGCAGGTGAGCCGAACGGCGAGTGCTTGAGTACTTAACCCTTTATGCAAAACAAATTGAGCAATGTTTTACATAATTCTGGTGTCGTGGTATGAACGCTGAGGCGTTAGTACTGAGTACAGGGCTGCGGCGACAGGCCAATGACACATTCGAAGAATCAATTCCGCAGTTAACAATGCAGTGTTTGCGCACAAGATAGACCAGTGCTATCATTTCGTTTGAAATTAATTTTGCTCGGTAACACCGGCCGAACCGTGACGGTGGCTCGCCCCATATCCAATTGCCGCGGGAATTGCGACGTCTGTATGTGCCCACATGTATATGTGAAAGCATGGCATTTGTAACGTTCTTTTTACTTCACTGTGTCATAAAGAAGGGTGCGTATACGTATGTATGTCTTATTAAAGGACTTCAAATAATGGAGAGATCATTTCGTCACGTATTTTATTTCATATTGCTCGCATCTCAACCACTTTGTAAGATTTATTTCTGAAGTGAAAACTTCTTTAGCGGCGTTGTGCACTTTTTGTGATGGGTAAAAAATGTTAAACTCGCGTCAGGACACGTGACCTGATCGAAAATTCGTAAGACCGAGGGAGAATTGTCATGTTTGTGTACGATAGCGCAATAAATGAATATTGTATTTTACCACATAAATTATAGTACTTTTATACTGATAATT
Organism: Catocala sponsa; assembly: GCA_963564715.1. Classification (NCBI taxonomy): domain Eukaryota; kingdom Metazoa; phylum Arthropoda; class Insecta; order Lepidoptera; family Erebidae; genus Catocala; species Catocala sponsa. Next base: position 8,335,892 of record OY751334.1, read on the forward strand.
AAAGCAATTCGTGCAAAATTATTCCCTAACCATTCCAAAATATCAAAAATGCACAACGTTAATATTCAAGTTTTCACTTCTGCCGGCACTCCAGGAGTGCAACCCGTTAATTTTTTATTTGAGAACATATATTTGATGTTCATTAACACCAAATCTCTTAGGTTTAATAGGAAGCTTACTTAAGACTTAAAATATAAATTTTATTTATTACTTTTTAGTGTATTCGAAGGTTATTTTTCCGTTTAAAGATTGATTATTCTCTGGCACGTCGTACCCTAAACAAATTGATGGATTTTAATAAATGAGGTGTCGTTTGTTTTATCTTAATAGTAGGCGTGATAAAGGGTATATTATTTCTCGACGTAATAAATATGGTCGCCATGTTTGATAATATTCTGCCATAGCAAAAAAATTATAAGCTTTACTACAGTTGGAGTTTCTGTGTCTTGTTAATAATTGCGTCTTGTTACTCTATATTGCCTACATCCCGATTCATTTAGATTCCGCTACGTCTCAGCAAGGGACGCGTTAAACAGAAATAATGACTCCGTATACAATGGACATACATAAATAACATCGAATCGATATAAAACAGATTAGCAGTTCGAGGCCTTGTGGCGTATTTGTTTTACACAGATTGTATTGTATCGTCCGTTGTTTGGTGAGAGCGCATGTTGTAACTATTTGCGCTTCAAACGCTGATATATGAGTTGGTATATTCTGTAACAAACAGTGGCAGTGAATACTATACAATAAATAGTGGTGTACAATTGTCACGACAGTAAAAAACGTGCGTCGAAAAACTAAACTTATATGATGCCGCATTCGAATTTAGATCATAATTTTGTTGATCATTTTGAATTTGAATAGTACTCGAATAATCGAAATACGTTATTCGATAATAGATGACATGTTCTCTTTTAGTTTACGATTTCTCTGTGGCAACCTTCTTTTCATCGTTATTTATTTAAGAGGAAACCACTTATTGATAATATTACCCTCATTGAAATTAAACTACTATATACGGATTTTATCGCGTTGTTTATTTGACAATGTTACAAAATTTTTTGAAAAACTGTTACACTACTATAATCACTATTAAACTTTACAAATTTTTAAGCTAATTAAATTATTGAAACTATTAAAACTATTTATACTATTACTATACTATTATACCATTTAGATTTATTTTTTTATTTTTACACTTTCCCCGACGTTTCGGTTGCTTTTCAGCAGCCACGGGGAGACCTCTCTCCCCGTGACCATGGCTGCTGAAAAAATAAATCTAAATAGTATAATAGTATAGTAATAGTATAAATAGTTTTAATAGTTTCAATAATTTAATTAGCTTAAAAATTTGTAAAGTTTAATAGTGATTATAGTAGTGTAACAGTTTTTCAAAAAATTTTGTAACAGTGTCAAATAAACAACGCGATAAAATCCGTATATAGTAGTTTAATTTCAATGAATAACATTCGCGTAAACAGAAGACAATATTACCCTCATAACAAAAACAAACAACAACTTAAACTATACAATAGGTAATATACTATATTATATTAACTTATATACTACATAATAATGTATTTATTAATTATGGTAGACAGCTGAGAACAATACCGAGAATCCCCACAAAAGATGTATGGATAACTTGCTATTGAGTTTCTTCGCGCCGTAATTTCATAGTTCGAGTTGATGTTACTGTGTGCTTTAGTATTTACCGTATCGCTAACACGTAACCACATAAACAATAAATATCAACGAGCCATGGATTAAAATGATTCGATTAACAAAAATACGAATTATTCGATATTTTTATCGATAAATGCACATCGCTAACTATAAGCTATACATCACACTGCATCGGAGCTCACACATACAAGAACTGTGTAGTCTATTGGACGAGGTGTAGCTATAAATCTGAAGGAACAATTCAGCTAAATGACCAGGCCTACGATTGTGTGAATTTGTAGTATATACACAATGTAGTACAGGGTACAAGATATATGCGCGGTTAGTTGACCTTGCGACACTTTGTGTATCTCAGTGTCAGTGGGACTAAGCCTGCAGTATAGGGGCGTATTACAAGGAGACGCTTGGAATTACATCTATCTAAATCAACGAGTGGTTCACCATTGCTTCAATAGTACTGGCCATCTACGTAAATAGTTATAAGACTTATTATTGCACAGAAGAAGGCTTCTATAAGGTCGTTGAACTTATATAGTTGGGCACGCGGTCGGTTATTAAATAATTGTTTAGAGTCTGGGTGTACTTTGCGTCCGCTAATTATATATTTGTAAAGTAGCCAGTTAGCCACAGGGGTTAAACCTAATGCAGGTGTTGACTTTTAAAATGGAAATCTACGTTTTTGGAATAAATTTACCAACATTTTCACTAAACCGGATCAGCTGTGATATGTAACAAAAATAAATAAAAGGAATATCTGAACAGTTTAGTTTTGAAAACGTAAGAAACAGCGTAACTTTTGCAGCTGTTTTGTACTGACACCGGAATCTATACTAATATTATAAAGCTGAAGAGTTTGTTTGTTTGCTTGAACGCGCTAATCTCAGGAACTATTGGTCCGATTTGAAAAATTCTTTCAGTGTTAGATAGCCCATTTATTGAGGAAGGCTATAGGCTATATATCATCACGCTAAGATCAATAAGAGCTGAGCACCAATGAAGAATGTTTCAAAATCGGAGGGTATTTTATCCTTTTGAGAGCTTCCGCTGCGTGCGCTGCGTAAACAGTTAAAGTTTCGCAAAAATCGTGTATAACAGAATAGTTCCCCTTTAAAAGTTCTAAAAAAAAGTCCGCGACAGCATATGTCTGTCTTTTAAGGTTGGCTCACTATAACCATTTTTATGCTAACCAAATTTGTTCTAAAATAATGCATTATTTGCGAAGGTATTATTATAAACATGATATTATTCCTTACCCAAATAAATACGTTATTCATCATAAGTATTTAATTTAAAACAAAATTGCCCTTTACATCATTCGATTTCAATGAATATCTTAGGAGATATCGCAGTTTTAAAATAACATCGCAGCAAAATAATTACCCATTACAGACATAGTACAAACGATTTTTCTCCTGGTTTATTCTGCGTGATTACTACTGATTCGATTTGAAAAATTCTTTTAGTTTTGGATAGCCTATTTATCGAGGAAGGCTATAGGCTATATAACATCACGCTGCGACCCACGGGGGCGGCGCAGTAACGATAAACGCGGGTGAAACCGCGGGAACATCTAGTAGCTATATAATAATAATATATTTTGCAGAAAATAATCAATATGCAGCATGACCACGGGGAAGAGGAGTGGATCTTTATGGTGCGCCAGCATTTATGATAATGCTATCGGAGCAATAGCAACGGTTTTGATCTCCGGCCATCTAGAAGGCGACTCATCAGCAGAGTCCCTCAGGGTTTAGATTTAATGGCAATTTAGAGGGGAAGGCGTTGTGCCGGTCCTCGTCCTCTAGAAATCCTTGGTAATATATAGACAGATGGCCAGCACCTTATACTCGCCATCTAAGTACCCACCACCCAAAACATAAACACATTAAAATAAAAGCCAGATGGGTTAAGGTTAGTTACCTTCCCTTTCTTTTGTGTTAAATAGCCATAAGGAATGTTGTAATGTTTCATACAAATAATTTTTTACATTTCTTAACAAGTGTTAAATTAAGAGTAGAATTGTTTACACAAATCGAGACAACACTGTTAGGATTTCTTTTCGGATTGGACATCTAGCCACGGAATTCTTAATACCACTCTATTGCTGCTCGGTTAAGTTTACAGTTTTAAATGGCTTTGCGTTCTTAGGAGATTAGGCCTGTATTGCACAGATACGGACGAAGAATCAACCAAAGAACTCTTCGCCTAAAAGGCTCTTTATTCACCACTTTCAAACAGAATGACAAATTACTTTGAATAAAAGCTTTAGTACAAAAAGCATAAAAAAGCATTTTGAAAAAATAAAATGGCATGAGTCATACAAATGTCCGCGTTGAAACATAAAACGCCATTTTAAGAATGTATACTAATAGGTGTGCCAGTCGCGTTTGTGCATTCTGTCTGTTGTCAGTAGTGGCACGCTATTATAAAGTATAACGGAGTCGCGGCGCGGGCGGAACTGGGCCGTGCTCGGCTCTGCGCCCACTGTACCTAGCGTTCAGTGCGGACTGCGCGCCTCGCTGAAGTAAAGCCGCGTCACACATCAATGCTGGGCGACGGCGAGTATGTCATACCCAGACGTCTTAAGGGAACGATGAAGAAAATGGGATATATAGGTATGTGAGTTGTTTGAAATACTACCAGGTGAAATGTAGTGTTACAGATATTTCGTCGGTTTTTGTAGGAGCCTGGTTCTGCCCCAAGGAAGAAGAACCATTCGTCATCAAATAATTGGTAGCGAAACGCTATAAACTTATTATTAATTTGGGGCTGAAATAAGAAGAAATATATTGATTTAACATATGTTTTCTTGATTGATAAACATGGTGCTTTGTAATATTGTCTTCTGTTTACGCGAATGTTATTCATTGAAATTAAACTACTATATACGGATTTTATCGCGTTGTTTATTTGACACTGTTACAAAATTTTGAAAATCTGTTACACTACTATAATCACTATTAAACTTTACAAATTTTTAAGCTAATTAAATTATTGAAACTATTAAAACTATTTATACTATTACTATACTATTATACTATTTAGATTTATTTTTACCCTTTCCCCGACGTTTCGGTTGCTTTTCAGCAGCCATGGTCACGGGGCAATAGTTTCAATAATTTAATTAGTTTAAAAATTTGTAAAGTTTAATAGTGATTATAGTAGTGTAACAGTTTTTCAAAATTTTGTAACAGTGTCAAATAAACAACGCGATAAAATCCGTATATAGTAGTTTAATTTCAATGGTGCTTTGTGTTCCTTATGTGATTAGACCTCTGTCTACTCTTATAGCAAGGCAACAGCAGAGATGTTAGCTTTTGCAGACTACGATAGCCATATGTCTTCAGGCTTGTCAGAATTAATATATTTTATAGCAGATGTTGAACAACATTCCCTATTACATTGCAAACAATCTTACGTTATGGTAAATAGGGTATCCAGACTTCTTTAAACGGCATTGTGTCGTTAGGCGCCTCTCACTTGTAGTAGAAGCACAGCATCTTCGTTTTTGAAGTATCGATAACATTTGATCTCTGGTCTATAGGCTCCGGTAACCGCTTGTCATCAGGTGGATCGTAAGCTTGTTCAACAAGCTAGTTGATTAAAAAAATAGCAATAGTTGTACACTTTTACCAGCTATATTATGTATAGTAAATCGCGTCGGTTAGCTTGCACATCGCAGCCCGCAGTTCCGTGTGGCGTCGTCCTAACGCCAGTGCTGTCTCGGAGTATCGCCGCGCGCCGCCGGCGACCGGCTACTTCCTCATTTACTCTATCGTATTTTTAACAACCAACTTTGATATTGCAAAGAATTTTCTTTTACTTTGTTATCGCTAAGGTTCTTATTTAATAAACGTTGTCTGAAACTGTTTTCTTTGAGGTAAGCTGTTTGGATTTATCTTAATCTACTTTGTAGTGAGATATAACTGGTGAAATTTATTATGGGTAGCTATAAAGTTAGGTGGATAACTAGCCTAAAGTTTGGCTGCAGAACAAACAGTGAACATAGGGGTAAAGCTTACGGTACTGCGGCAACAAAACAAGGTTTATAATTATAAAGGCCAACGCTTGTTTAAGCATTTCATAATGTAGTGTAAACTTAGTGGGCTCGACCATGCGAGTGTGAGTTATGGGGTCGCGCGAGTCGTCTTCACGCCGCGCCCGTGTGGTGCCGGGCCGACTCACCTAATTTATGGGCACCCATGGGCCTCGACCGCTACTGACTTATGACCCTCTGACAGACTACCAAACGGTTACCATATAAATTACGATTCCATAAATCTGTTATTGAATAGGTTAGGAACGTACGTAATAAACCACTGATCCAGTTTATTCAAAATAATGTATATCGATTTTAGTACCTCACACAAGGCACCCGGGTGTTGTACTAGTGTGATTTCTAGAAATGTCTGAGTTGTTCGAATTAGCGATAGTCGACTATCGATTAAAAAAATATTATTCTATTTAGATGCGGGCTCATACAAGTTTTGAATAGGGTCTTCGTCGTCTTGTTTTTATTTCAATTTTTAATTGCACATCGCTACTTTAAGCAGAAGTGTTGTCACCTTGTGTGTTCGTCAGTGTCACCTTGCAATCACAGGATTCGGCAACTGAGATTACCATAGTTTGAACATGGATGCTCGTAATTGATACGGTATTGGAATCATCAATCAGGCTGCACTTGTCTGCAAAGCAGCATAAGTAATAATCCTGAACTTCTGTCTATTGCTTTGCTAGTTATTAAAAGTGACAGTATTGTCAAAGTGTAAGAAAGCTCATTAAACTATTGAGTAGCAGCGACATACTAATGCCTAGACATGAGAGAGTTTTAATAATGTCTGGTATTCTAAGACTTGAAAGAAGTGCTATCCATACAATAAGACAAACGCGGTTAAATCTCTAAAAACCAACCTACGCAATAAAAATAATATTATCCGCATAGTTTATACACACTTAAACAAAACAAAGTCGCCACTGAGCCTTTAAAAGTACCCAGCTCAATACAGAATTATATTAAGACACATAAAAAAAGGTAAGAACGGTAGAATATCGCCGTAAACATTGACAGCGCTACATCGAGTGGACAACGAACCCTCCCGGGAGGGTTATTGCAATGATCATAGCACTCGGCCGGACTTGTATTGTGCGCGGGACGATTTATCCGCAACCCCACTAACGTTGAGCCTTAGTTTTACGATGGGCCTGCCAAGTGACGAGCTTTATTTAACACCGCGCCCCAAAAAATACCTTCACACGCCATAGCGCTTGTTATACGAAATTAACCCGTCTGTACCCCACTCAACCCTACACGTGATTCGTAATTACTGCGCCGTACATCCGGTCATTCATTATGCATCCAGGATATTAACTGCGCTTCTATTAAACATTTATATCGCATTAAATATTGCGCTCATTGGCATTACACGAGGCGAGAGGATTTGAAGATATACATTAAGAGTATGTACACAATGTAATATTGCTAGTCAGTGGTTGTATCCACGGCTTCGTAAGAATGCGATGAATGCAAATCCCCCGGCCGCTCATATTTCAGCCGCTCTGCATATCTCAGTGTAATGAATGAGATACCAACTATGTTCCGACAGATATGACAGTGCCACTTTAATAATTCCAACAAATGTCACGTACTATTTTTGATATCGTATTGCAAAATACTACCTGATAGTTGGACCTTGAACTGTAGTGTGTTTGATGTGTATTGGCTGCGTTTTATGTAGTCTGGTTCACTCGAGTGCTACTGTATGCTGTCGTCTCGCGAGCTAACTTACCGTGCCGACTGAACGAGTGAACGACTGGAGCGCGCGGCCACTTCTCAAAGGAATACTTTTAGATGGAATGATACTTTGCTGCTCAATTTATGTAAACGTAGTGTATTATGTGTTGCTTGACATCGTAATACATTTTTTCGGACCGATTGATAAATCGTGTGAGGGCATCAAGATTAGTATAATAAAATGTGTGTGGCCTTTGCTTTTTGGATAATATACTCGTACCACAATTAGGACATTGACGAACGTAATATTTAATCCGCTGTCAATTTATTACATGCAATTTCATTTTTAATGGTTTGCAATATCTTTGGTTTGCTCTTAAAAGTTGACATTAACATATAGTTGAGCACTTAAACATTGCTTAACTCTGTGAAAATGTCAACCAAAACCAAAAAGAAAATGATTTAATTTAATAAGGTTGTATATCATTTGATTGTGTCGCGAGTTACTATTGGATCAAAGTGAAAAACTATTTATTTATTTTCATAATAATAATAATATTCCATCACTTACACACATCACCATCTTGCTCAAACTAAGCAGAGCTTGTACTATGGGTACTAGACAATGGATAAACATACATGTATACTTTTTTTTTTGTAAATACATACATATTATACATAGAGACACCCAGACCAAGACAAACATCCATGTTCATGCACACAAATGTTTGACTTGTGCGGGAATCGAACCCGCGACCTCAGGCGTGGCAGTCGGTTACACTAACCACTACGCCATCGAGGCCGTCGTATATAAATAATGATTACTAATGCATTGTATTTTTTTAAAGTCTAACATTGTATCTGTTGACAAATGTAAATTTTGCTACAAATATATTTCAGAAGATTCATACGAAAGTATACTGCCGTCATATGGAAAAAGACGTATCTAACAATATTTTTCTAAATTAAGATTTTACAAATTTGAATCAAGACGCAAAAAAGACGCATCTGCAAGTATAACAAAAAAAGTATTTGTTTTTGGCTGATGCTTCGTTTTTCTTTATGATAGCGTTATAGCTAAGCTAACAGCGGGTGTAATAATGAAATTTTCTTAGTAATTTATAGATTATATATAGAGAAAGTGATGCTGGTCTGCAATAATATACATACCTATATACATTTTTTTTTTCATTTATTGAGGTAAACAAACAATGACACAATATATGGTTTTCAATCATTTGTATTAAATAAATATAGCATAACTGTGAAACCAGTGACATTTTATAATTAAATATAATACATTAATGGTGTACGAGCCAATAACGCTCATACAGCACAATTCGTATTTACCAAACAATTAATTAATTAGTCGTACCTAAACATTCGTCACGCGCTAATGTGTATCATATATCAGTGTTTATAATAATAACTTAGTATTACGTAAAGTGCGACTCAGATACCTAAACTTAGCCGTAGACATATGTTTTTATAGTGAAATAAACTATTTAACGTAAAGTGGTGCGTTGTGAATTATTTACTATACCTACAACTATACAAATAACTACCGGTTACCGTCAACGACGAGATAGCCCCAACAAATGGGTTACAATGAGGACCAGTAGGCATGTGCAATATTTAGTAAACATAAGTATTTAGAATTAAGAATATTCACTTATTTTTTGGTTTTGTTTTATCAATCAAATGAGATCATAGTAAAGATAAAGCATTAAGTAACAATTTTTTATATATGCTAGGGCGTGTGGCAAATAAATCAATGCTGTTGAAATTATTGTTAAAAGATTCAACTAGGCGATACATCGTTGTACGACAACGAGCAGTAGCAAAAAAATTACATATATTACGGCTATGAGTTCTAATAGGTATTCGGCTATGAGTTCTAATAGGTATTCGGCTATGAGTTCTAATACCTATATACATATATTGATGAATGCTTTACATCGGTTGCTATCTTCGCCGCATAAAATTAAACGACATACTTTGTTTTGTGACTCGCTATAAAGTTTCAGTGTTGCAAAATATAGAGCAATATTATAACATTTCTTAGAATCAAGTTATGAACTAGCATCAAAAAAATGTTTATTTACCTTATTTTTGTTTATAGGTGAAATTGAGGAATGAAAAATAAATATTAGTTCTATACGTATGTTTTCTTTTATTCATAAATAGATTTGAAATTTGTATCGAGATTTTGAAATAAATTTTATATTTAGGTAAATATTGAGTGTGGTATGCGCGTAAAAGGTGGTCTGTAAAATTATAAGGATAAAATTATAAAAAATCTAATGTTTGAACTGTGAAAATATAAAATGTTTTCAACTAAAAAATACTTCCAACACAATTTGTTTTCCAAAAATGATATATTTTCAGTTATTTATATTTATAGCCATGCAACCGCAGAAATAACTCTACTTTATATAGTGTCTTTAAGAATTCTATCAAATGTAATCTTATTTATGATACGTTATTGGCAGTAAAATATGCACGTAACACACTCACTTAATAAAATAAAAATGGAAGACAAATATTATAGCTATATAACCTAGAGTTTAATGGTAATTTGTGCGGATTTTCTCTAGCGTAGGAACAGAGATTAGACTAGAAGAATCCCGCTGACAGCACAGCGCTTTCTTAAGTAGCATGAAAACCTTACTTATCGCAGGAACAGTACAAAAGCATGTTTTGCTGCGGTTGTCGTTAGTACTTCCCTAGCCCGCGCACAACTTTAAATTAAATCTCCAGTTTAAATATAAGCATTGTCGTCTTCGTTGTTGGGCTATGAAAATCAACTACTGTATATAGACCTTTTATCTATTTTGTCAATACTTAAGATTTGTGGTAATTACATCCAGTGATATTCCTTCAACTTGATGACGTCATCGGACTATCAAGTTGATGAATTTGTCACTCCTCTTGTTGGCTCTCTGTGACTACCTTGGTACACCATTCGTTTTTCACCCCCAGGCCCCCGGTACCCTCACTCACTCGACAACGCAAGCGCTATTTCACGCTGATTTTCTGTGAGGCCGTGGTATCACTCCGGTCGAGCTGGCCCATTCGTGCCGAAGCGTGGCTCTCACGGTAAAAACTAAAACTATAGTGTATTTATTTTATTATGCTTACTATGCAACGCAGCGCTCGCGCGCCCGCTAGTTGCCATGACAGTAGCAACACCAGGCGAGGCACCCGTTAATAACCGCGATCCATCACAGCGCGCGCCCATCCGTCATTACACGACTCAGTGTAATTGTTCAAGCAAATTGCGCAAATACTCGCCAACTTTCAGAGCTTTACTTTATTTTAACTCAATTTAAGAACGTTTCCCTGGCAATTATCTGAATGGAGTTTGCTACGACTTTCACCCGAGCGAGCGCAAACGCCCCAAGGGTTGTGAGCGCTATATCCATTATATATTAGGCAAGTTTTTATGAATGAACTAGCTGTGACCGCGATTATGCGCGCAAACATGGCTATCAACTACCTATCCCGCTATTAAATGCTTATGACACTCTGATTTGTATTACGTATAATAGCTTTTTATTAATCTTGTTATAATACTTCTGCAATCCTAGTATCCTTTGCATTATATCGACGCCTATTACGTTTCACCATTATGCTACAATTTTCTTAATATTTTATCGCCACACTTTTTTTTTCCGTGTGAAAATGCCCCTACCCCCTCGCCACAAGGGGATGCGAGAGGGCACCTGCTTTATTCAGTATTGGTGCAATTTAATTCAATAATTCAAGATATTTTTTAGTTAGTTTTTATCATAATAATCATAATAAAAAATAACTAAAACAAAATTAAACTTTAACCTTTAGCCTCGTCCTGTAGGCCCTAGGGTATGAACCGTATGTAAGCTATATGCCAAGAATGGAGTTGACGGTTTCTTTTTACTATATGTAGATGTACCTACTATTAAAACGTTTATTAAAACATATTTCCAGCAATGGATACACATCTTAGAGCGAGTAGAGCTAGCCACCTTAAGATGTTTGCGTGTAATTCACATTGTGTTGGCACATATAGTAAATGTTTAATGAGCTAAATGTTTGTGCCCTACGTGACAAACTACCGGATTTACCTTAAGTGCTGCACCCAACTTTACACGAATGGAGGCACGGATATATGGGATTTGTAGTCTCATACGGCATCCCGTAGGGGCACCCCTAAATGGGGAGCCATAAGATATTGTATTAGAATGTTTCACCGCAGTCTTTTACACACTATTCCTTTCAACAGTGATATTCTGTAAGAGTTTAGTGAAAACTCTGGAATTACTATAGTATCTTTCGAAGTGGGATTTCAGTTCGAGGTGAATACTTGGGCAGAATTGCACGGTATTGTACCAAGGAAATGGTTTCGTTGCATTTGACGGAAGACAAGAAATGATCAACTATGGTTTACTAGTAGACTATTAGCGGTATAACTGTAGTTGGTATTATCATAGAACCACGCTTTTTTGCATTGCTTGAAAATGTTGCAAGGGAATAAACCGAGTTTAGGGTGAGGGATAACTGCTAAGATCAAATGTATGACAGCTTTAACAGTCTGAGCGTTTCAGTTCTTAGCGTAATTAGTGAAACCTAAGGTTGACCTTAACAAATGGTTTTTAAATAATCACACAAATAATCCTTACTAATATTATAAATGCGAATATGAGTTTGTTTGTTTTTTACGTTTTAACACCTTAACTACTTAACTGATCAACATGAAATTTTGCATAGACGTAGTTTGATTAAATCTATATTAAAGCGAGCAATGCCGCTGGCTGGCTAAATCTAGTGCAGTATAAATAATCAATAGTCACCTTAAAAGTATAATCACAATCATTTATTTGTAAAAATAATTTAGTTACAACAATTTGTAATGTAAGGTGTTAATATTTTGCATAAAGTATGTTCATGTTTTGCCATTTAATTTGCATATAGATATTATATTTTATTATATACACAAAATAAGGGTTTACGCCTATAACGTAGGATAAGGTAATAAATAAAGCAGAAAAAAGTAAAATAAAAAAAAGTTCAGGCTTACTAGTAATATAAGTTAACCCACGTTATACCTAATAGTAAACCTAAATTCTATTATAATACTATGGATGACTAATTTAGAACTTACCAAGACAAAAATGGCCTTGTTTTACTAGTGAGTATGCTTTCGTTGTTTACTTATTATATATATATATTGAGCCATTTACCAAAGAAATCTTAATCCTTTTACCTATTTCGATTCTTTTTAAATGATACCTTTGGACTTAGGTATGTATTTGTTCGTCAGTTAGGCCTGTTACGCTAACTCAATGAGCCTCCATATACGTCTAACGAAAAAATGAACAGTTCATTATTTAAAAGCAAACAACACGCAAATCCCGGGATGAAGAAGATATTTCCAATACGTTCGTGTGTGATATTAAATGACACCAGTGAGGCATTAATAGTGGGGCTTACGCGATCAGTGACGAGCCGTGCTAATTGTCAAAGCGCCTGAACGAGCCGGCAGCTCGAATCGTACTCGACACAGCATGCCGCCGCAGGTGCCTGGCTTAACGTAAACACACGCGTTTATATTCTAATATATTCATCCCATATTGGAAACTACTTACTTGTCGTTTTTAATATCAAGCAGCCTTGTTGAAGTAGATAAGCAATACATTTATGGGTCTTGTGCATGGTAAGGTTAATATGCGCAAGTTGAGGCACTTGCGTGGTGTATGCGTCGTGTAAATGATCCGACGCAAGCCAACCGCGCAAACACTACGCGTGTAACTTACGCTTGCTTGTGCAGGTAGCTCGCGTGAGTAGCTTGCGCTTGAACCGTCACCTCCTAGAAGTCTATGTCAAAATACGAGCATCTGTCGAGACGCATCTAGGAGGCGTCCGATCGATCCCTACAAGGCGTCTAAACAGATGCGCATATTTAGCATGTTTAAATTATGACTGATTTATCTAACCTTAACAAAAGGGTATGGCAAAGACAAAGGATGGCATAAAATCAGATGCTACGTATATTAAACAAATGAATATCTGTTCCTTGAAGTGACAGTTGCGCAAAGTTGCGGCCATACATTCGAGCGGTTAACGTCGAGTATAAAGATCACTTGGTATTTATTAGCTTACGATCCAACGCTAGCAACTAACCCACGCAAGTATGTATATCGCATGTAGCTTGCGCTTGTAACTCACTTCAACAACTAGTGTTATGTATAAGATTCACTCATTTCACTCAGAAATAAACTTATACACATAGTCTGTTAACGACTCTTAAAACAAATAATGGCTACGATATGTTACATTAGATGGGTTGAAACTAATAGCCAAAATAAAGGCTTTATCTAAATCGGCTATATGAATAATAATTAATATAATATTAACCACGGGACGTGGTCACGACCGATACAAAACTGTCAAGTGATTGGTATATAAATAAGGCATATGTAAACCGTTAAATACATACGCGATAAAGTCTAATATTGTATTGTATGTGCAAATCGCGACTGTCTTAGAATGGTTATAAATATTATACATTTATTTATATATTTAGAAAATATTGCTGAATGGAAATATATGTTGTGTGATTCAAACTATGGTTTTATTAAGTTTTTTCAAATTTGGTGCAGAACTTTAGTAGTGTATAGTAAAAATTGTTGGAGTTACGTCTGCTTTTACCATATGTCTAAAATCTGTTTCAGTGCTCGTCACGGGCCTCTTCTCAGTATAAAAAGTGTTGGGCCATAGTCCACCACGCTGGCCCAGTGCAGGCTGGCAGACTTTACGTACCTTCGAGAAAATTATGGAGAATTATCAGACATGCAGGTTTCCTTACGACGTTTTCCTTCACCGTTGAAGCGAGCGATAAAATGAACTATTCAATACGTACAAACTTTGAAAAGTCAAAAGTGTATACTTTGTGATCGAACTCGAGACCTCTGCGTGGCAGTCTAACAGAATCCCACTAGGCTATCGCTAATCTAGTCTACAATTTTTATAATTTGTGCCACGTACCTTATACAGATACAAAAATGAAATTGGCGATTGAAATAAATTTTGACAGAGTCCTTTTGAAACATGACGCACCCGTGACTTTTGTGTTAAACGTTTAATTCATGCCTGTCTTGTGTTATGACAATTAAAATTATGTCGGAGACAGACATTTGTAAATTTTTGCTTTTCCCTTATCAAGTGCCTGTCAGATATTTATAATGAATTTTGCATGTTAGCTGAGTTCTGAAGGGTTATATGCACATGTTCTGGTATCTAAGGACATGACCGAGGCATTGTTGCTTGACCTCGTCGATATATTGATCCGATCTCGCTACTGCGTGACGGGCCTCTGCCGTGACATGCATTCTTTTGAATGAATGGCGATTAACCTTCTACATCACGTACTAAGAAAGTTATAATCATTGACAATATGTATTATTATATCCCTAAGAGAACCCAAATATTTTGCGAATATAAAGATGGTATGGAAATCTATATGAGAATATATCTCTATATCGTAATATATAAAAATCTCGTGTCATATATATATATATATATATCTATGTAGGTCTCATGTTAGTAACAAATGAATCCGGTAGACGCCAACAAGGTAGTCATAACGTATAACGTGGGACCTAATTCATAACTATAACACAGCTCCATCTGTTCATTCAGGAATATAATTAAATACGTAGATGAATCTTTGTAAAAACCGAAATACATTTTGACAGATACGTTTATCGATTCCTAAATCTCACGATTGTCAGCTGCACAAGCACATAATAAGCTGCGGTAGCCCGATTGTTAAGGCATTGGACTTACGATCGAGAGGTCGTGGGTTCGAACCCACTTCCACCATAAGCATTTTAGATAAGATGGAAGGTGAAAACCAAATACGAGTAGCTATTAATCATTTGAAAGAAAAAAGAAAAATATTAGCGCTACTAATTCTTAGTTAGTTATTTCCTAACGATTGTTTTATCGGCAGGCAGAGGTATCGAGTTGCAGTTTATAATTACTTCCTTGATTATTTGGCGGCCGCAAAACCACCCGAGAACGGTCTACCAAAAGCTATTGACCAAACATTGATTGTCATAATCTATAAATATGATATTAAAGCACACACATATGTAGGTATATACATAATATGTTAGATATAATACGTGTATCAATAATGTTGAACCCATGTCTAGGGATCAAAAAGCCTCATTACCCGTCCGGATGTCGGTTCGATACAATAATAATTAATAAGTAAACCCCACCGGAAGTGTGGGAACGCTGACGTAAGGCTGTATATTCCGGGAACGAGCCGCTTTATCATGCGACTTGTCGCGTTCCGGAACTCATTGTCGCAATAATTGGAAGAGGGTGTCGCAAAGCTTCGGTGAACATTGCTGTTCTACCTGTCTCCGTACATATTTATAGTTATGACAGGTTTTTATTTCAATTCTGGGTGGAAATATTTTTAAGGCTCATCTACAACGTAAAATAATAAGGGTGTATTCCACCATTGTTATTTATTACATTACTGTCGCCTATGTCATTTCATCTACTACAGACGTGCACATTATTAAAAACTAATAATATAATATTGTCTTGCGTTTACGAGAATGTTATTCATTAAAATTACACCACTTTATATGGATTTTATCGCGTTGTTTATTTAACACTTTATTCCAACACGATAAAATTCGTATAAAGTAGTTTAATTTCAATATATAATAATATAAGATATGCTATTAAAAAAAATTGAGGATTAAGTATACAAAGACATTGCTATATAGAAAAATAGATAACAATAATAATTAACAGACATACATTATTAATAAAAAAATATAAACACGTTATATTAATACAATTATTCTTTTACATGTATAATTATATAATCCGTAACGGGTATTACCGGGACCATGCATATTATTTTCCTTTAGGTGCTATTAGCTATGTCTGCTAGCCAATGTGTCACATCGGTTATCATAAAAAATAGGAATACCGTGAGTGTTGTGTGTATAATTGTGTGGATAATTGAACATGTGAATCAAGTAAGGATAGATGGAGAAAGATTTTTCAGCCTCACAAACGGAGCCATTACATCGCTAAACCAGCCAGCTTATGACCCCGGCTGGTAAAACTTAGCTGAAACGTCAATCATATAAGTAAGAGTTATAATAATAATAATATTTTACCACATACACACAACACCATCTAGCCCATACTAAGCAGAGCTATACTATGGGTACTAGCCAATAGATAAACATACATATATACTTTCTTTTTTTTGTAAATTATAATTATGTAAAAATTATGTATCATGCAATAAATATTATAATTATGTATCATGCAACGCGAAAGTTAAAATTTATGAAAATTAATTTGGTAAGTGGTACTAAGTGTTAGTTCGTCCAAACTCTATTCTAGATTGGAAGGGACCACTGTTTCCAATTATCTGGTGGCAGTAGACCACTTGCATGTGGAAATACCACCCTCTTATAGGAAACCAGTTTAAGCTTAGTTACACTGTTACTGCGTTAGCTCAAAAGATCCCACTGGGTCGAAGTGTCGCCGGTCTGTATTGACTGGCCCCCACACATAAGATAAGATACTGCGTTAGGACATTGTGTCTGAACGCCAAGGTCCCAGCGTTACGTAAGATATTAATCAGTATATTAAAAAAATCATAATTAAGTTTCATTTCATGTAAATATTGTATCAAAGTAGTACATCAATTGCTTGTAGTAATTCCTCAGCCTAATTGAATTATTCCGAGGTTTGTTGGCCTTTCTATTATCATCAGATTTGGCTGAAGATTAGTTTATCTTCCAAATGAATGCATTCTGCCCTTCGCCACCTAAAAGACAAGTATATTCCGAAGTTACATTTAATATCAGAATGTTTGAACGACTTCCTTTATGACAGTCATAGATATTTACGATAACCGTGACTGCTCTTTTAGATATTTAAGAACATACCGTTTTATGGAGACCCATCTTGAAAATAATGACAATGATACTAGTTAAGCTCGCATATTGAAAGATCGTGCAACAAAGGGATTGTTGTGTGGGTTGATTGATATTTTAATGGATCCAAATCGCTTCATTACCAAACTATTTTAAGGTTAATATAATGCTAACGGGTCTTACTCGCGATAAAGTATTTAAAATGTAATAAATACTTATTGTTTGCGACGTTTCGACTGACTTGCAACGATATAATATATTAAGTATGTGTACAAATCGCGATAGTCTAAAAACTTTTATATTAAGGTTGTGTACCTGGGGTGAGTAGAGTGGCCACACTTCTTCAGAATACATTATTCCAGTCGCAAGGAGCCTCCGTGTTAATTTACGTTATGGCACTGATAAGTAGGTCTTGGCAACGACTAAAGCAGTTAGCGTAACAGCCTTACCATACAATCATTACAGCTGTATCGAACTCGGGCCATTAGGTCAATTAACTAGAACATTCTATTCCAAATTACCTAATAATAATAATAATGTGGTCCAGACCGAATTTCGGCCACGGCGGCCACTCTTAACGGAGACTGGCCATCTGCGCAGGAGACATTACAGTGCACAAGTATGTGCGCAAACACAAGTGCACTCTCTGTTCCCTAACTCTCATGATCCGATGGGACGGTAATCCGACACGACCGGAGAGAGATCGGGCGCAGAACCAACGGCTTTACGTGCTTTCCGAGGCACCGGGGTGTCTAACAATGCCAACTTTCTAACTCCGGGCTGCTATTGAGATTTCTTAACAGAAAAACCCAATAACTTTTTGTTGGCCCGACTCGGGATTCGAACCCGAGACCGCAATGAGGTCTCGGGTTCGAATGAACATGACATGCACAGCAGTCACATTCACTACCGCTGCGCCACGGAGGCAAATTACCTATATAAGTGATTTACCTATAGATAAAGTAAATTACAATATTCTTAAGAAACACATACAGGCAAGGCAAACAAACTTTGTTATAGAATAACTACGGTCAAAATAACTCCATATAATGGTCACGCTTTCGATTGAGCTATTTTTCTCTATATATTTTTCAAACAACAACAAGTATTGGTTGTTTTTACTAAACCACTGCAACCAAAATATTATATTTTAGAGTTAACACTGTCTATACTTTCAACATGAATCATTTTTATATTTCCTTTCGAAAGTTTACTAAGCATTTATTGTTTATTGTTTTTTTAAGTTTGTATTGTCTGTGATATAAGGTGCAATAGTTACAACACATTGCTCATTTATGAGTTGTAAATACCGATGTCGTAGCGACAGATTGGCTGTGAGCTTCATATAGGTGGGCTTATATTATTACCTTCTCGTGAGTCTAGCCCTTTGCCTGAATCTAGCAACTAACTCAAATGTAACTTAAGTAAAATACCTACCAACAAACTCATCATCATCATCAGGCTATAATAGTCCACTGCTGGACATAGCCCTCCCCCAAAGAGCGCCATAGCGCCCTGTCTTCAGCTTGCCGCATCCAGCATCTGCCTGCAGTCTTTCGCAGATCGTCATCCCACTTGGTCGGAGGGCGTCCTACACTACGTTTTCCGAGTCACGGTCTCCACTCAAGAACACGCTTACCCCAGCGGTTGTCGGTTCTTCGCACGATATGGCCAGCCCACTGCCACTTCAGCTTGCTAATTCTCTGACTCTAGCGTTCATAAATTGTACTTAGTGACCTAAATTCTGTATGTTTTTACATTATTTGTATGCATTAGTGCTAATCTTCACGTATCTTCTCACTGATTGAACCCTTTGTCTGGGTCTGGCAATATAAGATACCACGGATGGCGTAGTATTTTAAGTGGTCGCTTCGCCAATGCCAATGTTGTGGGCTCGAATCCCACACGGACTAAAGTTATTGTGATCCACAAATGGATGTTCCAAGTTTGTATGTTTTTGAAGTCCGTCGTCTATGTTAAGTCCCCTGCGATACAAAAATTATTCCTAGTGTGGCAGTTGCATTTTGTTAAAGTCGAAAAAGAAACTTTAAATGTAACTCTTACAAAATCGCTTACTCTAAATTCTATACCAGCTTATAATGCTTTCACATGTTTCGTATGCATCTATTATATAATACATAATATCTGAGGCTCGTATAGATACATAGCTTCGTCAATACGCTCGAGTCATGTCACTCGGCGGAGTTGGAACAAGGAATACATCTTTGTCGCGAACTTTAACGATACGCTCGAGTTCACACATTCTTTGTGCCGAAGAGAAATGTCGTTAACTGCGTAAGTACTTAACTTGAGCACCTAATCTACAACTTGCAACTAACTTATATTGAATTAATGAATTGATCTTCATCACTGAGTTACACTTTTGTACGTATGTAGTTTCTCGCCTGTTTTATCTCTGAAATTTTAGGTATTAGATTTTGCCTGTGGCTTCGCTCGCGTTAAAGTACGAGTATATAGGTTAAGTTAACAATAGTATCCTTTTTTCGGAATAAGCGGTACCTCATGTCCTACTCTGAGTGCCTAGTGCGAGTTTGTTTTACGTTAACGCGATCGACACGTTTATGACGTACAGCGCTCCGATTCGGGCTCTTAACCAATTAGAGAGCCAAACGCGGTAAATGTTTCAATCGCGTTAACGTAAAAACAACTCGCACTAAGCACCCTGTTATCCTGACAACATATATGCAAAATGATCGATCGAGTAGGTAAGGTGTAACAAACAAACAAACTCACATTCGCATTTATAATATTTTAGTTGTATAGGTACGCAAAGTTACAATCATAGATAAATTAAATTTGGACACCTTTCTGAACGTTAGAATGCCAACATGATATCTGAATTATAAATTTTGTATTATCACGCACATTTTATTGAGAAATTGTGAACTACCGTTCTACATCTAAGTGAGTTCACTCTTCTTAGTGTGGAACTTTTTCATCTGAGCTAAGTACAGCGAGGTGATGGTTTACGTCTTTGAATTTATTATCCCTTTTATGTCCTGGTAGGTAGAAGTTGCTACGCATTTTGTTCTCAGAATTGGTGGGAAGAGATGCACCTCTTCTTCTTCTTGCAATTTTAAAGAAAGATGGCAGCAATGTAGATAGGGTGCACTCTATCTACATTTCAGTCAGCTTCCTTTTAGGTCCCACGTAAGAATGAGTGTGCCATGTACCTACACGGTATATGGCCGAATTATGTGCTGCCAATGTTAATTTTCCTGTATGGAACTCCAATAATACTACGGTCGATTCGATCAGCGCAAACTTATGCCGCGAGATCAATGAGGCAATTACCCATATACACAGAAGAGGAGGGATACTGTTTTTACGAGAGAGAACATGCAAAATAATGACTGTACAAAAGGCGCAATGGATGATGTGTTTATTTGCCTGCTACGCCGCAACCGCTACGAAAAATTGTTTAATCCATAAATAGCTGTTTCAAGTGTTCTTTGTTTCAGTCGTTTCAATGTTAGCAAAGTCTACCACGACACAGCACTTATACCTAGTGCAGCAATTTATTATTCCTGAAAAATAAACTCACTTACTACAATCCTCATACTTTCGCATTGCTTCATTCAATCACTTTATATTTTTCAAACGCGCTCTCCGCTCGTATCTGATCAGTAGCCTGTTTAAAACTTTTAGATAAGTTATCGTGCGATACGATTGAATATCTTTCTCGTATTGGAATTATTTGTAACAATAGCAACATAAAAGAAGCGTACTGAATACATACTTATTGACAACCTTCGGTAGAGGTATTGTATGCGACTGCGGCTGAGGTCTCGGGTTCGATTTCCACGTAGGGTAAAGTGTTACTGGGATTTTCTGTCAGGAAATCGTAAGTAGCAGCAGTATGGGACTGTGTGTCATTTAGAAGCATAGCTTGCAAGATATGGGTGTAATTCACCTATCAGCCCTTTAGGGATATTATTACTACTATGTACATATGTTTGTATGTATTTTTCTATACCTTACTAAGGATCTAACGGTGTGATTGTACATTTTAAACACAATTCTAAAACAACATTCGCTGCACCCGTACGACCCTTTACGTACTAACAAGAGACTGAAACATAAAGTTTGCCCTTCTATAGAAAATCGGTGTTCCACAGCATTGGAAATTTTTCCCAAGAAGCCGAAAAATTTAGTACCTATGTACAATAAAGTAAATGAGAAACTACATATTTACTCGGTTACACAATATAATTGTAAAAAGACTATCTCTTGCTGACTAAAGTCCCTCAGCTATGACAAAACTGAAAATCTTTTGCATATCACCTTTTAGATAGATTTTTGAAGTATGCACACCCATACATACATATCCATCCAGCATCAATAACTGATCTGGTGGCTTTCCAGCAGATTCTGATCCCAAGATGATCTGTTCCCATTGACATGGGGTTAGCACCCACACATACCAATTGTCTAGTCAGGAGAGACTGGTAATCTGTCATACAAGTCTACTTAGTGCAGATACCAGATATAATTATTTCTGTGTGAGAGAGAAAAATAAATGATTATTATTATTATTATTAAATATAGAAAGTAAATAGAAGACCAAATATTTCTGAACTAAAAATGTACAAATAAATAAAATTGAAGTGTCTGTTTGTAATGTCAAAATAACAGCTTTTTATCTAATGCATATGAAAGTATATAAGGTACCTATACGAAAACATATATTTTTAAATTTTTTGTCTGTCTGTCTGTCTGTTTGCTCCGGCTAATCTCCAAAATGGCTGAACCGATTTTGACGGGACTTTCACTGGCAGATAGCTGATGTTATAAGGAGTAACATAGGCTACTTTGATTTCAGAAAAAATTAGGTTCCGCGGAGACAAACACTTTTTAATTAAAATCTACGCGGACGAAGTCGCAGGTAACAGCTAGTATTGTATAAAATTCATTGGAATGGATCTATGAGTAACATTATGGTCCTATAAATACTACTGGTCAGACAAAACTAACCAAATTGTTTTAAAACAATACTGTCTACTGTATTTCCATATCAATTAGACGAAAATAGCGAATGACTGTGCAGTTTTAAATGGCCAGTTTTGGCGTTAGTGAGGCGGGTTTGCGTGTGTGAAGAGTCAATGTCTTTATAAGCCCTATTATATAGAAATTCGCGGCGCAACACGACAAACGCATTAGTGGCGACGTGTTGGTATAGGGACCGTGCTTGTACCGCGTCGTGCCGCGCCGATGTCGCGTATTGGCGCTACGCACGACAGGATATTTTCACTTGCTGAGTAAATTTAGGCCGCTAATAGTTGTAATGTACTTTTTACACTGCCCAATACATCATTATTCCTTACGAATATTATAAATTCGAAAGTAACTCTGTGTGTCTGTCCGTCTGTCTGTCTGTTACCACTTCACGGCTAAACCACGCAATCGATTGGAATTAAATTTAGTACAAAGATAGTTTAAAACCTGGGGAAGGACATAGGCTACTTTTTATTAATGTAGGTACCACGCGGCTGGAGCTGCGCGCAAAAGCTAGTACTCTATAAATTACCTTCTACACTGACCAATCTTTTTTAAATATAGAAAATCAGGTTGTATTCAGATTAAAAATTTGTGTAGTAGTTTTTGCGTGATACGCGTATAAAAAATTAGACAGAACAGACTAGAAATCTAAAAATATTTTTGGTTTTTACAGCTTTTATAAAGAGCGTAACATTCCTTTTTCTTGAATATATCACATTGGAAATCAATATTTTTGACGTACCTATGACCTTCATTAGTGTACTGAATTATTATTCAATGTTTTTACTTAGTCATACATATATCTGTTTCTATGTGTATATGTGTATGCTCACATATGTTTAATATTGTTTTATAAATACTCTCTTGATGATTAAATAAAGAAGCACTCTGAACACGTAAGTGTAGTTTTCACTACAAAATCCTATGTTCAAACATCGACCAATTACAATTTTATTATATGTATAGATCTTATATACTTTTTATGCCCAAGTTCCTACGATATTAAGAATTATTTCCTTAATAATTAATATTACTGAGCCATGCCGAAGCGTAACCGGGTTTAGCCAGTTAAAATTTAATTATATTCAATAACCAGCCCCAATTTTAAAAAGACTTGTATATTTTACAACGTTTTTATTAATTAAGAAAAGCCCTACAAATTGAACCCTTCGTAAAGTTTTAACGATATGGTTATCCTTCATTATGAAAAGATTCTAATAAATTATGGTCGGCGTTAAATTTTAAAAGAAATTTATCCTACAGACAGATTTATTTTTATTAAATTACTATTTATAATACACCTTCGCCTATGCAAGGCCCTTCGGAAAAATGCAGACCTAACTTTACAACGTTTTTTAAGAAACCAAGCATATTAATACCTACAAACTGGGATTAACGAATAAGTTATGGCAGTCACCAACATATTAGCTGCACACTTAGAAGGAAAGAGAGAAAGAAAATTTGTTTATTTGACACATATGTACTATAAACACATAAAAATAAAAATCAATAAAAAAACAACTAGTTGCACTCCGGGAGTGCCGGCAGAAGTGAAAACTTGAATATTAACGTTGTGCATTTTTGATATTTTAGAATGTTAAGGGAATAATTTTGCACTAATTGCTTTAATTATCAGTATAAAAGTACTATCATTTATGTGGTAAAATACAATATTCATTTATTACGCTATCGTACACAAACATGACAATTCTCCCTCCGTCTTACGAATTTTCGATCAGGTCACGTGTCCTGACGCGAGTTTAACATTTTTTACCCCTCACAAAAAAGTGCACAACGCCGCTAAAGAAGTTTTCACTTCAAAAAACAAACTTATAAAGTGAGTGTCTAATAGTAGTGTCAAAATAGACATCATTTAACATATTAGTAAATATATTTTATTTAATTAAAATCTTAATTATGATTCTGTATTTTGAACTGTGATTATATCAACTATCTTTTTACTATTTACTGTTAAAACATTTGTTTAAATTTTGAAAGATAGAGTCAGTCGAAAATTTGCAAGTGTGTATCAAGTTATGTTGCTGTTTATATACATCTGTCACTTCTATGTGAGGCATTCCAGAGAACGCTATGTTCGAGATTTAATTATAGTATTCGTCTAGAACGATGGTAGCATATACGTATATTAAAAACTAGCTGTTACCTGCGATTTCGTCCGCGTAGATTTTAACTAAAAAGTGTTTGTCTCCGCGGAACCCTATTTTTTTTTCTAAAATCAAAGTAGCCTATGTTACTCCTTATAACATCAGCTATCTGCCAGTAAAAGGCCCGTCAAAATCGGTTCAGCCGTTTCGGAGATTAGCCGGAACAAACAGACAGACAGACAGACACAAATTTAAAAAATAATTGTTTTCGTATAGGTATCTTATATACTTTCATATGCATTAGATAAAAAGCTGTTATTTTGACATTACAAACAGACACTTCAATTTTATTTATATAGAGTATAGATGTATACATATGCTTAAAACAATCTCTGTATAGCTTCGCGAACATAATAACAATGTCCTCCAGACCGAATTTCAGTTACGGCGGCCAATGTTAACTGAGACTAGCTATCAACACAGGAGATATTATTGTGCACAAGCCTGTGCGCAAACACAAGTGCAATCTCTGTTCCCTAACGCTCATGATCCGATGGGACGGTAATCCGACACGAGGAGATCAGGCGCAAGACCAACGGCTTTACGTGCTTTCAGAAGCACGGGGATGTGTAACACTGCCAACTTCCTAACTCTGGGCTGCTATTGAGATTTCTCAACAGAAAACCCAATAACTTTTTGTTGGCCCGACCCGGGATTCGAACCTGAGACCTCATGCACAGCAGTCGCATTCACTACCACTGCGCCACGGAGGCAGTTCGGGAACAGCTGCGTATAAAGTACACGAATATGTGAAAGACAACTAAATATTTTAAGTTACACAAACAATAATTTTCTCTAAGTAGAAAACAGTGGCACTAAAAGGCTTTGTATACAACTGTTATATTATTACCCACATAATAGGGGACGCGTAGAAATGTGCCACAATGCGTCTGCGAGGGCGGAACCAACCCTTACTTACTTACTTCGTGTGGCAAATATGGTCCACATAATAAATGTATGTTTCTTGCCGTACTCAACCGACGGACAAAAATAACTAACAGCCTTCGTTGGCTACAAGACTTAATATTCAACAAGTATATAATTGGAGTAGTCAGGTTTTTCTGAGATGAGACTAGAAGCTTGTTCCTACGTCTCATCAGTCGCGCCGGCGGCCGGGAACCGGTTCCGCGGGCTACTACGTCACAGCGACCGAACCTCAGCCGGCCACCCGGCCCGCTCGCCGCTCGACTCGCTCGCCTATCCTTATACACGCCACGCGTCCGCAACGTGCATATTTTTTGTATTTATAGAATATCGTAATATAGCAGTCAATTGCAAGAAAATAGTTAATTTTAACGCACACAAACCCAGCCGAAGAACACCAGCCGCACAACTGGAACTAGGCATTCAAACAAGGTTGACTGCCTTAGTGGTGCAATAAATTCGACTACTGTGGATGAATTTTTGGGTTCGATTCGTGATACCGGCAAAGTGTTATTAGGTTTTTATGACAAGGAATTTGGAGCAGCAGCGAGTCTAGTACCGTGTTCGGTTGACGTCTATAAGCTAGGCTCACAGTACGTAAAACCATTGCTTACGAAATGTGGGTGTAACATATATACCAAATATCTTAATATCGGCAGTGTATGTATTCTGAAGGAAACTTTATAAAAAAGCGTATAAGTAATTTTTTTGTTCCATTAAAATATTTATATCTGATGAAATTAAAGTAGGCATCTATTAATTATCGTATAGATTGTATTGATTTAATTATTTTGCTTTTTAGGGGAGGAGGAAGGATGTAGAGATATTTTGAGGGATTGTGGTTACGTTAGCTGGTTCCTAACCACGCTAAAGCTATAGTCAACAGCGTGACAGCAAACATGGATGTATTTTTGTGCTAATTGATATATTTAATTTGGTAGCGAGGATATTAACCTGCGAAGTCACAGCTATTTAATTCTGTTGAAATATTAAACGAACGTACTTAATGAAATACATTTTAATTAATATATTTAAGTTAATGTTGGTGCCAATATTTTTAATACGAATAATGACAAGCAAAATAGTAGTAAAATTATGCATGTAAATTATAAAGATATTTTTATAAATCATGATTTTAAAAAATATCTATATATTTTACTACATTTGCTACGTCCAAAATAACGTCTACATCCGTAACAAAAATCACATCGGAACGCATACTAGAATAAAAAGTGGACATCCAAAATTTTTTCTTTTTTTTTTTCATTTACAAAGTCATCTCCTGCACTTAAAATAATTCCTGTGTTGCGGTTGACTTTACAAACATTCAAACAACGGACACAAAGAACACACAGACTTAGAACAACTATTTGTGGATCACACAATTTTATTTTTTGAAGTGAAAACTTCTTTAGCGGCGTTGTGCACTTTTTTTGTGATGGATAAAAAATGTTAAACTCGCGTCAGGACACGTGACCTGATCGAAAATTCGTAAGACGGAGGGAGAATTGTCATGTTTGTGTACGATATAATGAATATTGTATTTTACCACATAAATGATAGTACTTTTATACTGATAATTAAAGCAATTCGTACAAAATTATTCCCTAACCATTTCAAAATATAATAAAAAATGCACAACGTTAATATTCAAGTTTTCACTTCTGCCGGCACTCCCGGAGTGCAACCTGTTGTTTTTTATTATTATTCCTGCCTTCTTCCTTCTCGTAAGAGCTCCTCGAACGAGCTTTTTCAATGCTACATTTTTATTTTGCTTTTATTTATTTTTTATTACTATATCTTTATTAATATATTAATTAATTGACGTATTCAAGAACTGTCTATACATTTTTATTGAAACTTGTACTTCGACTATGGCTATAGATACGTAAATATGACCCACGCAAGTTCGTAAGCGTCACATAAGAGAATTTTCTCCACGATAGCCCCTTTAACTAAAACGGCCATTACGCATTACGTTATAACCAACTCGAGTTATGACCAACTAATTAACGTAATCGCACTAACGTATAGTGCAGGCGCGGGCCTCATACCGCAACTTATTACACAGACACGACTAACTGTGTGCCTAACATCGACTAAGTACTGTCCGAACTACTGCTAACAGGCTCAACTTGTACCTCGCACTACAGTTCTGTAGTGAATTAATAGGGACCTCTTCGAATGTCATTACGTATGTATACACAAGTGCAATAGGTATGTGTACCAAAATTATGTCTTAAATTGTGATCTGTATTAGAGAGACTGATTATGAAATACATATATGTACGTACATAGGCTACCTTGAGGGCACAGCGGATGTGAATGCGACTGCTTTGCATGAGGGCTCGATTTGAAATTGATTGCACAGATGGTGTAGTGGTTTAAGTGGTCTGTACTACCGCCGCGCCGAGCGTTGTGGGTTCGATCTCCACAAGGAACAAATATTGATGCGATCCACAAACAGTTGTTCTAAGTTAAAGAGTTCTTTGTGTTCATTGTTTAAATGTTTGTAAAGTCACCCGCAACACAGGAATTATTTCTAGTGCGGGAATTGTTTAAGATTATAAAAGAAAAGAAAAATAAGTATTAGATTACCAGAAATAATAAAAATCTATTGTGTCTGGCCAACGGTGTACCGCTGCGAATCAAAAGGTTATTTGTGATCTCTATTACAGACTCATTATGAAATACATACGTACATAGACCGCTCTGTGGAGTGTTAGTGAATTAGGCTGTTGTGCGTTAGAAATCGAGTTCAATTTCATCTCAGAAAAAGTGTATTGGACTTTTACTGAGCTGACGTTTCCAAGAAATTCTTCGTAGCAGCACGGAAACTGGCCAGTGGCCGGTGACTGTCAATAACTTCTATTACATGGTACCTAAAAATACTAGTTGGTGAAATGTGGGTGTTAAAATATCTCTGCCTACCTTTTCGATGATACAGGCATGAGACAATGTATATTGCTTTGACAAAACAGTGATTGACTAATTAGGATTCTCTTATCACAAGTATTTTTCTAACATATAAATAATAATAGGTACATTTGAAAAATACCTGGCCCTTTGAGACCTATGTCATGTAAGCACATGACATAGGTCCAACGTGAAGAGGCCCTTTGAGAGTTTCAATCTTAAGTGGGACGACCACCTATGGCGGCACTAGCCGCAGCAGGCGTAGGAATATTGCTACGTATGAACTCTAATATATCTGGACTATCGATATTTAATGGACTGGTAATTAATTATGGAATTGAAAACGGGTAAATAATTAGTATTGTTGTTAGAAAATGTTATTCTCCGTTTTATTGGAATTGATTTCTTAATATATCGAGACCAAAACTATTGATATTAGTTCAAAGGCGTATCTCTACCCTTTGAACTAATGTCAATATCATCAGTACAGTAATTATAGAATATCTTTGTTTTCTGTTTATCTTGTTACTTGTACGAGTTCGGGTTAATGTAACAGATACAGTTTCGTACTTACAAATATTGATATAAGTGGCTTGTATATATACATATATATAGCAATACGAGCAAGTGGCCCACCGTGAAAGAAGAACTCTCTTTAAACCTCGTTGGAAGAAGGACATATCATATTACAGTTTCCGTATGTTTGTGTCTGTTAATCCCAAAAATTACCAATGGATTGACTTGGACATTTTGATATAACGTTATATTTCTAAACTAGCTGTACCCGCGACTTCGTCCGCGTGAAAATTTGTATAAAATGTTATATGTTTTAGGACAGAACTTCTGTGTAAACGATGTTAGATGTGGAACCATTGGGGACGTACACATACAGATTTTGGGGATTGCTAACGCGAGACAAAGCGACATAGAGTTGGCCATGAGTAAAACAGCCCGTACTGAGATCTATACCTGCAACGTGTAATGTTTGACCTTGCGCTTTATTTATTGTCATTGCATAACATAAATTTACTGGGAATTGAACGCGCTTAAATCGGAACGGATAATTATTTGGTATGATGGAGATTCTCGAAATAAAAACTATTTCACCGGCGCCACATCCTGTTACGGCTTTAATTAAGTTACGTTGCAAGATTTTTACTTTAAGTCTAGTTCCGTTACAAAGCCTAGGTGGACTTAAATTTCTTAGCAACATTATGGGAACGCCCACCTTTAAAGAAATTTTATGGCCTGAAAGACCAGGTGCGCTTCAAGAATTAAGAAACTACTGGATAATTAGTAACGTGGTCTTCTTCTGTGACATTGTCAATAGACGTATATTCGATACTTTCACCGTTAATTTGCCTCAGCATCTCAGAATAAATAGCTGTTGCTTGGTCGTTTTGAGGCGCCAAAATTGCTCGTTGCAGCTTTTTTGTTTTTTACGTGGGGCAATGCATTGTCGCATACCCCTCCGCGCGGTCGGGTGGAGGGGTTATCTCGGACTTGCCGGGGTAAAAGACAAAGATGGAATAAGAATAATGTACCTCCCGGAATACCGACTAAACCTACCACGGTGTTCCTCGATAAAACCACTATCGGCGAGGTCGCGCGAATCATTTGTACATGCGGTCGCGACCCCGCCGGGGTTTTGGCCCAATGTATGAAACGGCAGGCCACTACACGAAAAGACCTACCCTAAGATCACCACCAAAAGAAATCCCTACTGTCCCCCCCGAGAGGGGAGACTGACACGACACATAGGCGCGCGTGGGAATATGCACGCCGCCTCTCGGACCTGGTGCTGAACGGATGGCGGGCAGGCCCACAAAGCCCGCCACCCCCAAGTCAGATCTCAGGGTGGCTGGAGGTCGTCTCGCGCCCTCCGGCGCCCTCCGGCGCCCGGCTCTGCGGTTGGGGAGAGGGTTTAAACGCTCCCTGTCCCGCTCCGCCGCCTCCTTGATGGAAAATCACTTCCTCACAGAAGGAGGCGACGGCATTCCACGACCTCTCGCTCCGGACCATAGACTGAACTACAGCCGAGAGTGAGAGGGTAATAAATCCGACTGCCGTGACAAACTCACGGCGCTGCGATGCTCAGGCGAGGCAAACCGCCAAAGTGTGCAGCGCCGTGTCCTCAACAACGTCGCGGCAGTCAGTGGTGACAACTGGGCGTCTCTTGCCGGCGTATACGACACAGGAACTGGCCAAAACAACCGTGGCCAGTCATTACCTGTGTCAGCCGGAAGGTGAGGGCGCCATGCCGCCTCTCCAGCCACTCCTCAAATACGGGACTTACCGCCACGATCGTGGCGTGCCCGATAGCCGTGCAGCTGTCTGATTTATTGTATCTCTAGGTGACCCATATACTATATGAAATTAAAATTTACAACCATACAACATAAATTATCTGATAAAATTACCTTATTTTCCGCTCGCTGCTCAGAAGTACCATCTCCTATTTTAGAGTAAACCGATTTTTATTAAATAAAGACTAAATGTCACCCGAGGATATTCTGTATAGTGTTCTTACTGAGTCTATCGTATTAACTTTATACTTTAGGCGTGATGAGGTAAGAAACAATCAGTCAGACAGATTTTTCTAAAATGATTGAAATGTCTTCAGTTGATTATTCTGAGTCCCTTTAATTCATTTACTTCGCAATATTCTAAAATGTACAGATACGTGAAATTTAGAGTTTTATATTTCTATTGCCCAAAAAATACCAAAATCGAAGCGATTATTATCTCCATATACCGACTCGGTTTTGTATTAATCAGTCAATAGTTGTAAATAATAAAAGTTATAATAAACGAATTTTAGAAAATCGGATTACAACATTTAATTACATTATATCTCTAGAACAAAGTTGTTGTTGAAAGCCAGCATGTCATACAACGGCGGCAAACCATAATATCGCGATTTAAAAAATGACGCCATTTGCACAGTGTCATCTATCGTGATATGTATAAATCATTACGTCGGGTCTAGTACTAAACACATATCACTAACAAATTAGTGATGTCGTTGTCAATTAGTAAACATTCAACATTGTCTTAGAATTGATTATTATTTATTATTATAACAAAAGTTAAGAAATTTACATTGTATCCGTATTACTGGCTTCCTATATACGATGCTGATCTGTAATCACAATCTATGAACTTAAATTTAAGCAAATCTCAACCTTATTTGTAAACCATTACGGCGGATCTAGTACAGTGCGATCACATCGCCTACATTAAACGTTCATTTGATTTCAAATGCTGATAACTTTTGATAGAGAAGACCGATTTTAATGAAATAAAGACTAAATGTTACTTGAGGATATTCTATAGTGTTCTTACTGAGTCTAACGTATTAACTTTGTACTTCAGGCGTGATGCGAGAACAAACAAACAGACAGACAGACAGACAGACATTTAAAAAAATGATTGTAATGTGTTTAGTTAATTCTTCTGAGCCCCCTAAATCATTTATTTCGCAAAATTCTAAAATGTACAGACACGTGATATTTATAGTTTTATTATATGTATAGATTATTATATGTATAGTTAAGCGTGTTTAGTATATCTCTTATTTAAAGATTCCTTTTGTCTAATAGTAGTAACTGAGGGTAAACTGCTGAAACCAGTTCGAATCGTATCAGGATAAAGAAAATAAAACGAGATTATGAAAAGAATAAAATGTTGACTGCACAGATGGCATAGTGGTTAAAATGGTCACTGCGTTACTGTGGCAGTGGCGAAGTGACCATCATACGTCATACTCATACGTCGAGTATTTCACCACTGTTGTTGCAAGTGTGAGTGTTATTTGTGTCCGTTGTTTGTATATTTAAAAATCCCCACAATACGGGAATTAATCCAAATGCGAGTGTTGTCCTTTTTAACAAAAAATAAAAATCTATCGTTTAAGAGAAACGATAGATTTATGATTATATCTTACGGTACAAAATCATATCTTCTAACTCAGTACTAAACTGCCCGCTTGTCATATCTGCAATCCAAGGAATATCAGCGACCAATACGGTAATGTTTACAAATATGATATTTAAACAGATATATGCAAAGTGGAGGCACATGGCACTATGACTTTCACTTATCTAGTAAAAGTGCGAGACACAGTGTTTCTTTCTCTGGGTTTCACACCTCATGATAACACAATTCGGTTTGACATGATTGTATAAAAACAAGCTTTCGGTTTTTATATAATGAACACTCACATATTATGTTTTCATATACAGCCTATGTCCAGCAGTGGACTGCGGTGGGCTGATTGATTTATTGATTGATACACCACTCCCAAACGTTTCAGGTAACCGTTTTGTAAAATGTGAATATAAACTACTAGCTTTTGCCCGCGGCTTCGCTCGCGTTAATTTAGAATTTGACAATCAATTCGGGTCGTACTCTGCTTGTAATAATATAATTCAATCATGATTCGAAAGACACGTGGCGACATCTATTATCATAAGAACGTTATTGTTGTTTTCCTCGGGAACAGTAATGTTTTTCGTGATGAAAGGTAGCCTATATCCGTTTCTGTACACTTGACAACGTATATGCAAAATTTCAGGATGGTCGGTTCAATGGTTTAGGCGTGAAAAGGTAACAAACAAACAAACTCATTTTCGCAAAAGATGAGTAATACAGTTATTAAAGGCAAACGAAATAATTTTGTATTTCAGGGCTGGATAAGGCCAGGACTCCACCAAAGCGGAGATGTGTGCGGTGTGCTGTGTGCTGTGCGCGAAGAGATGTTTTTCAGCTCGGGGGACTCCACCAAAGCGGAGATGTGTGCGGTGTGCTGTGTGCTGTGTGAGAAGAGATGTTCTTCAGCTCGGGTGCGAGGCGTTGAGTGACATCGCTCACTGCACGCCGCTCACATCTCCGCTTCCATCACGCCATACAAATATTACACATCTCCGCACAGGGAACTCCACTGAAGCTGAGCGGAGAGGAGATGTGTCAATAACAAAATTCTATTGGTTGTTTAAAAAACATCTCCTCTCCGCTCGTCTCGTCTCCGCTTTGGTGGAGTCCCGGCCTAATAGTGCCTTAACTTATCAACATCAAAATCTATTTAACATAAAGAATAATTGTTAAAATAATATAAATTGTTTAAGGCATTAACAAGACCATACTTGATATTACTACGTCTGCCAAAACGGCGATCCAGTAAGCATGTACCGCCATTGTCGTCAAGTAGGTCAATGATATCATAACATTACGGTATTATCTATTATAATATAATTCAACGGCGAAGTGCCAATAACACCTAATTGTCCTAAGTCCAAAATTTAAACAAACTAAAAAAAAACGTTTAATTTCTTGATAAGTTAAAAATGGGTCAATATATTCATTTATTTAGAGTAATAATAATATATGCTTTATATTTTATGCTTTATTAATGTATTTTATGATAGTGTAGTAGGTATTAGCTTAGATAGGAGATAGTAACATTGTACTTATTTTTTTATTGTGATAATGTTATGATATTTAGTAAGTAATGGAATTAACAAAATACCGATATTTTTAATCAGAATTAATGTGAATAATCAGAAAATAGACAAAATCAATGTTACGATAAAATTATTAGCTCATATAAAAATAAAATTGGACGTATGTAGCTACATACGTTCAATTTAATTTTTTTATTGCTTAGTTTAGTAATTAAAAAAGAAAAGATGTCATCAAAAATTAATTAAATTAAAGAGATGAACAGATTATTCGTGAGGTAAATTATCATAAAACGAGTGACAATCTCTTGGCAATATTTCCTTTAATTGTTGAAGGTGATTAAATTTGGTAGAAGATATAGCAATTGGTGCAACATGCAAAGTTGAGTAAGTGATAGAATTTAGTTTAGTTGTGAGGTATTTCCACATTTTAATTTTTTGCTGTTGCAACTGAAAATACACTTCGGAGATTTTACTAAAACATGTGAATAACGGCTTTAGATTCAAAACGATTAAAATGCGAATTCCTCGAAAAATGTCAGTTTGGAGGTATTGGTACTTCACCGTCGATACGTATGTGTGTACTAAAAACCAGATCGGCTAATCTCAGGTGAGTTCGAATCTATACTAATATTATAAAGAGAGAGAGAGAGAGTGCCATTTATTTAATCCAGAACCACGGCTTCAATTTGTAAAAATATTTTACTACTAGATTTTGTCCGCGGCTTCCTCGCGTAAATGTTGGTTAGGATAGGTTATATAAGTAACAGTACTTTTTGCTGGATAAAAGGTACCGTATGTCCTTTTTTGTTCGTCTTACAACGTGTATGCGAAATTTCATGATCATCGGCCGAGTAGTTGGAGCCCGAAAGTGTACCAAACAAACAAACTCACATTCGAATTTATAATATTGAGTAAGGAAAGATTTCTAAGGATTATATTATTCGATATGGACATAGGTCCTATGTTATGTGGAAACCAAGTGGAGTTACCGCTAGAATGATTGTAAGTTTTGATTATTAGACAGCTAAACTAAATAAAATGTTTGGTTTGAAAATGCGTCGTCAGAGCGCGTTTAACAAACAATAACGTGCACAAAAGCCGACGAAGTAGCTCACAATTGGACTTGTTCTTGACACAGACTTTTATTATGCGTCTGTACTTTTAGGGTTCCCTATTCAAATCGTGAACAGTACCCTATTAGTAAGTCTACGATATTCTTCTGTCTTGAAGGACTCTGTCTAATGAACCGTAATAAGCCGGTTGAGAATTTCACAGAATATGTATTATAGAAAATGAATCAAAGAAATAATAAAAAACTAAAGCTTTAAATGAGAGCCCAATATAAGAAAAAATTGTTTTTGTTCTGTCGTTAAAACTGCAATACAATCTGTATTCGGTATTGGATAGGTATTCGTGTGAACTTTTAATTAAAACGACAAAGATTTGTAATAATACTAAATCAAAGACTATTGTGACTCAGCGCGGCGTCGCGGCGTCGAGTCATACGGAACCTTGAAATCGCGAGTCAAACTTACACTTGATGGGTTTTTCTGGGTAAACTCAGCTCATGTTTAGCATAATTCTTACACAACCTAAAATCTGTTATAGTAGGCATTATAATTTTTCAGGCAACCTAATCGTTTGTAATTTCAAAGGTAATGTTACATATTTTCTTGAAAATGTTTTGAAATTTGCTTGAAATCTTAAGTAAAATACTTTTATATATTTATGTTATGTTAGTTACATATAAAAAGTAAGTGATAATTTTATTTGAAATAGGATTTGAGCAAATGCTTTAAAAATCGACTCTGCAAGGCTCTCGTTAATATTAATTAAAACTGATTTATATTTATCCTTGTTTTGAAAATGACAGCATGATCTTATTTAAATTAACAAAATAGTTTTAGGAAAGCGCCTTATAAATGGAACAAATTATTTTATCCTTGACTATAAAAGATTTAAATATTTGTTGGTTTTTTTTACAATTAATGTGGAAGATAGCTTACAACCCAACTTATGGTATATTGTCACCACAGCTTTTAATCACATGCAATATAAGGGACCGCATACCTAATTTGATAAAACGAAAGATATAGCAGAGCTTCCTCTTCCATATCTTCCTTTTATCGTGTATGTGAGCCTGTAAAACTCTTACCACAAACGCAGTAACTTTTCCTGGTAAGCCACTCATTTATATAGGTAATATATGAGCCCTATAAAGAAATAAAATGCCCCATTGCTCGGCACGGATGATTGGCTTCTCAATGTGAGAAGGTGAGGTGAGGTTAGGCCATATTCCACCTCGCTGGCCATGTGTGGATTGGCAGGCTTCACATACTCGTATCTTCGAGAACATTATGAAAAACTTTCAGTCATACAAATTTCCTCACAATAGTTTACGGCACAGTTAAAGCAAGCGATACTTAATTATTTAATACGAACATGACTGCAAAAAGTTAGAAGTGCGTAATTAAAATCGGTCTCGAGACCTCTGATGTGATAGTCCAAAGGGCTCCAACTAGGCTATCGCTGCTTATTCATTCATATCATCACTACTGTCTTTCTGTCTGTCCGTCTGTTCACGATAAACTCCAAAACTACGGAATGGATTTTCATACGGGTTTCATCAATCGATATAGTGATTCATGAGGAAGGTTCAGGTGTATAATTTGTTAAGGTTTTGTACTACCCATGCGAAGCCGGGGCAGGTCGCTAGTTAACAAATAATTGGTAATGGCAAGCTGTTCGAATAATACGTCTGAAGAAGGAACAAAGGGGTAACGTGTTACAGATAGTGTTGTACGATAATTGGGATGTCCCCTAAACGTTATCAAGTGTCACAATGGTGGCATGGTGTTTGATGGTTGTCGCGCCGCTCCGCTCCGCTCCGTTTAGCAATGACTAATTAATTCGCGGTAATGTCACTGACAGACGTTGAGCCGGCACTAATTGCGTCTCCGCCGGACATCGACCGGTTGTAGATAACCAATACTGATTCGTGTAAAGTGGGTCGTTCAGCCAGCAACATCAGTAGCGGAACATTTTACAAATATGAATAACTAGCTTTTGCCCGCGGCTTCGCACTCGTAGAAGTAGTGTAGGTTAGGTTAGTAACAGTATTTTTCGCGGTGATAGCTTTTCAGTGGAGAAATAATTTTTGAAATCGGTTAAGTAGTTTTTGAGTTAAATCCTTACAAACAAACATAAAATCAAATCTTTCCTCTTTATAATATTAGTATAGATTAGCCCAAAGTATTATATTGTATTTATTTTATTACATTTAAAACTGACAACTGCTGCACTAGGAATACATTCTGTATCACGGAGACTTTACAAACATTTAAACAACTAACATAAATAAATCCCCCAGACTTAGAACAATAATTTGTGGATCTTGGGTGGGATTCGTGAATGGAACAGTCGCAAGAGGAAAACCTAGGCGAACGTTTCTCGATCAGATCGGAGGCGTTCTGGACAAAGGCCAGGTTAAGAGCTCCTTGAACCGACGGGCGTGTATGAGGTATGTGATGAAAGTGAATGAAGCCAGAGAAGTGTGTCAGGATCGTAGCAAATGGAAAGCCGTAGTCTCTGTCTACCCCTCTGGGAAACAGGCGTGAATCTATATATGTATGTATGGGTGGGATTCGAGACTTTAAACTGTACTGCCAATTCTAACTACTACAACCTTCATGCAGTCGGGTGTTGAATTGTGATTGATGGTATTTTAATTATTACTGTTGTAAAAAACTTAATTTAACTATCCTATTGAAAGATAGATGTAATAAAAAATTCTGTAGTGTTTATCGACTTATTTTGTTGTTTGTACATTTCTAGTTTAGACTCATCTATTTTTTTACTGAATATTTATAAATATTTTACGTTAGAAGTATTCCTAACGCTAGCTATACCAATATTATAAAGAAGAAACATTTAATTTTTTGGTTGCTTGTAAGGATTTAACTCAAAAACTACTTAACCGAATTTAAGAATTCTTTCGTCATTAGAAAGTTATATTATCACCCAGTAACATAAGCTATATTACTGGGTTATGATATAATAAAAACAAATAATACATTAAAAAATAAATCTTTTACAAACATAACCTAACCTAGTTAAATCCGAGCGAAGCCGCGGGTAAAAGCTAGTTACTTATAATGATATAAATTACCACTGACTAAGAAAGTTTATACGGCTAGTGTGAATGGAACAATCGCAAGAGGCAGACTTAGGCGAACGTTTCTTGATCAGATAGGGGACGTTCTGGACAGAGGCCAGGTTAAGAGCACCTTAAACCGGAGAGCGCGTGTGAGGAATGTGATGAAAATGTATGAAGTCAGAGAAGTGTGTCAGGATCGTAGCAATGAAGTCTTGGTGGCGCTGCGGTAGTAAATGCGACTGCTGTGTTCTACAGAATTTTTTGATTTAAGATTATTTATAGAGAGAGTGTGTGTTATTAGGTTTCCCGACAAGAAATGGTCAGTAGCAGCATTTTATAATATTACTAGCTGACCCGGTGAACTTTGTTCTGCCTTAGAGGCAATAAATGAGCAGATTTTGGATTTTATTTTTATTAGGATAATAAATATGAATAAAAAAAATCAAGTATTTAAAATTTTATATTTGTATTAAAAAAAAGAATGGGCATTTAATTGTTTATTTATAACAAATTCAAATATGTACATATAACCACAATTCTTTAAAAATGACTTATACCTAAAATATTATAAAACAGAACGAAAAAGAAAACTAAAACCCTCTAATAGGCGTCATAAAATTCCTCCGCATCACAGTCGACCGGTAGTGTGCCCAGAAGACTGGCAGTATTCTAATGATTCTTTATTGGCATGTATTTTGGTGCATGGGTTGCACTCTTCAGTGAAGCACCTTGTGATAGACGACATTTTTCGTTTTATTATCAGGCGCAAGAACAAATAACGCAGATGGTCTTCCGACCCGTGAACATGCCACATATAATTGACCATGCGAAAAAGATGGATTTTCTAGATTCAGACCACAAATTTTCAAGGATTGGCTTTGTGATTTGTTAATGGTCATGGCGAATGCAAGACGGATAGGAAATTGAAGTCGTTTAAACTCAAACGGCATATCGGTTGGGATCATCGGGATCCTCGGAATGAAAAATTCCTCACCTTCGAATTTTCCTTTGAGTATCGTGGCGTAAATCACATTGTTCATCAATTCCGTCACGCAGCCCCGCTCCCGCACTCGCAGCTCCTCCCCGCTCTGCTGCGCGAATCGGAAGAACAGCTGATACCACGGTCACTGCGAGCGCCCCTGCTAAGCCCTTGCCTACAAAAGCAACGAACTGGGCTACCGAGGATGGTTTCGTGACGGTGCAACGGAGGAAGCGCCGGTCGCGAAACATTAAGAACGGATGTGGCAAGGCACCTGTGGACCACAAACTGAAGGTGCGTGCCGCGTCCCCGAACACGCCGGTGTACATCTCGCGCCTGCACTACACCACTGAGGCGGAGGACATCGCGAAGTACGTGTGCCAAAAGCTGAAGTATGTCCCCAGAGTGCAGCTGCTGGAGTCGCGCCGCAACGTCAACTTTAAAGCGTTCGTCGTGCGCGTACCCGACTGCTACCTGCACAAGATGTTGGATGAAAGCTTTTGGCCGCAAGATGTGGTATTCCGTCGCTTCCGCGAACAAGTACCAGCCGAGCGCACTAGTATTAAGTGTGCGAAGTGAAGTTTTACTAACATAGTATTAAGGTGTATGTACTAACATCAAATAGGCCTCGATGGCGTAGTGGTTAATGTAACCGACTGCCACGCCTGAGATCGCGGGTTCGATTCCCGCACAAGTCAAACATTTGTATGCATGAATATGGATGTTTGTTTTGGTCTGGGTGTTTCTATGTAGGTATAATATGTATGTATTTATAAAACAATAAAAAAGTATATATGTAATGTTTATCCATTGTCTAGTACCCATAGTACAAGCTCTGCTTAGTTTGGGCTAGATGGTGTTGTATGTATTATAAAATTATATAATATGTAAATTTAGGTTAAGGTATTTATCTATGGGCCTATGCAGCACGAAATAAAAAAAAATGAAAACTGATTTACTTACCACCAATCGCGTTTCGTTGCACAGTTTTGGTTGGTTTATGTTTCGAAGCATGATTACTACGGAGCCAACCTTTAGTCGTAAATTGTGCGGTGGTAAGCCAGGCACATCCAAGGAGTTTAAAAATTCAATTGGATAGTTGGTGGCTTCATCTTCATTTGTTACACAGTCAATAGATTTGAATGAATGCACTGTACCAATGATCTCATTCTGAATTATGTAGTTTAAGTCATCTACATCTTTATTCTTAGCCGCCAAAATTGCTCGCTCCCTCAACCATTCATTATTTTTGTGGTTAGTAATGATGTTTGGGAATACTTTGTTGATGAGTTCGTCTTTCGATGAGACAAAGTTACAGTAATTCGGAGGAAATGAAATCAATCCACTCGATTCGTCGACAGGTACTCGACCATTACCAATAGTCAGCAATTGCTCAGAGAAATCTTCAGCAGATGTATCATAAAAAGTATCCTATGTCCGTTTCCTGGTTCTAAGCTACCTCCCCACCAATTTTCAGCCAAATCGGTTCAGCCGTTCTTGAGTTATAAATAGTGTAACTAACACGACTTTCTTTTATATATATATATATATAGATTACGATAAAAATCGTTGCACTTCTAGATACGACTTTATACGAATACGAAAATTAAATAATGATTGATCACAATAACACACATATCAACGTGGGACAATGACAGTGTGAAAAGGTACATGTTGGTTCCATGTATTGCTGCTTATCTCATTAAATAGACGGCAATACATGGAACTAATACGGCATTCCGTGTTAATCTTTGTCCTGATATTGATAAGTACCTGTTCAAAGTATAAACCCATTTACACTTTGTAACAGCCAAGAAAAGAACATAGATGGTCTGTTACTACAACACTCTTAACATTTGCGCAAGTCCACACACTTTCACCACTGGTCGAACGAGATAGTGCCACGTAAATAGTGACACAATCTATCAACTCGTATACTTATATGGCGCAGTGATAGTGCGGCCCCAAAACTTTAACAAAGACGGTATTTTATCAAGTTACCCGCATCCGTAGCACCGTCGTAGATACGCTACGTCGTAGCACCGCTACATCAAACCTTTTTGTTGTTGCTTTTATAGACTCTTTGATCCTGTTTATAGTGTAACTTAGACACGATAAGCGCCGTCAAATATTAAATTAAAATTGATTTTCAATTTTACGAAGGTTCGAGCGCCCGGGACGTCAAGATACGAGAGTCGACGTCGTTTATTCTACACTTGTATGAAATACAAAGTTCGAAAGTTAGAGTTAAAATTTATCTGAATTGTCTGTCTCAGACAAATGAAATAATGTAAGTGTAATGAACTTTGTGCGATGACCTGGCACTCTCGCCCAGACGTAGCCTAGGAAGCTCGTAGCGGTTATCCGTAGGCATTGCGTAGAAGGTCGGATGTAGCTCGTCCGTAGCGTACCGATTTCTACAGTATGATGGATTACACGCCAAGTCAGAGTATACTAATGACTATTTAAAACTAAGCAATGTAATTTAAGTACGAGTAAAAACGCGTCAAGTAATGTTCTAGTTTACGTATATAAGTACGTCTAATAAATAAGTCGTAGGCTTTTTTTCTTAATGTCTTATTTAGTAAACAAATACTCAGTACGAAAATCACGAGATTCAGATCTTTGAAAAACTCATACAATATAAATTACACTAAAACGGCAATAATTTAAGGAAATGTGAACTTCCGAACTTTCGAGATGATATAATTATGTTATATGATATTATGACGTTCATAAATAATAAAAATATTTTTATTATTATGCGAAAGCCATAATTATAGTTAGTAGTAGCGAAATTTATTAGGACCAAATAAAATAAAAATACTTAAAATTTTCTAACTAATATTATATGCGAATGTGAGTTTGTTTGTTTGTTACGTTTTCACGCCTGAATTACTCGATAAACTAACATAAAATTTCGCATACACGTTGTCAAGCGTATATAAAAGGACATAGGGACAAACAAGACATACCATTTACCAGAAAAAAATACTGTTCCCTAGCGAGCGATCCCACGGGCAAAATATAGTTATAATGAACAAGAACATTTTATTAATCGTCGGAAGTACCATTCATCCCATGCAGTTTATTGCCTTGCTTAATGTGATAAGTTGTATGTCAGAGGTGTTATAAGTCAAAAACCGCAAACACCTTATCTTCTCGCGCCTTGATGAACGAATGAACAATAAACATATTACATTGGGAACAGTTTTAAAATGGCTTCACTTAGGAAGTTCATTAACAAATTTAGAAGGAAAATTTTACGGCGTCTTGGAGAAATTGTGTTGGACCCATCAAAAAAGAAGATAAGCATAGTGGAGCTGGATGAATTAATGATGTTACATCCGATGCATAGTATGTATATAATGAAACTTGGACTCAGTATTAATAAGCACCTTTGTTTTTTTATTTGTAACTTAATCGTGCGATGTTTTGAAGCAATGTGACAGCGCGGTGTGAGCGGGTAGCGGGCGGTGAGGTACGGCTCGCTCGTCATCTAGCCAGCAGCGACACGTAGCGTACATGTTAGAATCTGTTTACGCGGCAAAACAATGTAATGGTAAACCGAATAATTCGGCCGAATATCCGGTTCGGTAAAGGTTAAACCGAATAATATTCGGTATTCGGTTATTCGGTGAAACCACTATTCGGCGCATCTCTAATACATACCTACTTATATTTCAGAAGTGTCAAGTAATAATTAATCATACAGTATATTCACCGATTTTTAGCTAAATTCTTTAATCATTACTTACCATTATAAAAATGATTTAATTGTACTTTTATCCAGTCATTTATGAAATAATTGCCCATCTGGGTCTTTAGATTTTGGTTACCAATACGCCATATTTCTTTTATAAATAAGACTGTATATGCTATATTCCTTTGTTTTATATGCTTATAACTCCATGAACATATTCTTCGAAATTTCTTATAAGTGTCTGCCCACGGCTTCGGTTACCTTAGGTTGTAGGTTCCGTTAATAAACTATTATTCCTCGGGAACAGTACTTCTATTCTGGACGAAATTTACCCTATATCCTTTTCTGTACCCCTGATAACCTGTATGCGAATTTCTTGATGGTCGGTCGAGTAGTCAAGGCGTGAAAGCGTAACAAACAAACAAACTCACATTCGCATTTATAATTTTAGTTAGGATCCCTTTAGCTCATACAGACACCTGGATATCAACTACCATGGTCAGTCTGGAAGTCGCTAAATAGACTCCGAACCCAGGTCGGATGGTGCAAAGAAAACATGTTTAGGTGGAAGCTCTCAGACGGTACCGATCTGGCTTGCGCGTGCGGTGCAAGACAAACGATGTCCCACCTTACATTGTGCCCTGCATGCTCGACAACTGGCATGCAGGAGGATCTGATGGCTGCCTCTGACAACGCAGCTAGCGTAGCTGCTTTCTGGGTGGCAAATATATGATTTAAAAGTGTTTGCAAACGATACGCAAAGAAGACGAAGATACAGACATCGACTATTTCATAAATACGCCATCAAAGATTTATTCAGTGCACTTACATAAGGATCAAATGAGTAGGTGTAACATTTTAATAATAAAATTTTCTCGTATATAGAGAGCTAAATCAGCAAAAGACAAGATAACTGAATACCGGTACACGGGGGTGAGAAGGGAGCGGGAGCAGGGAATGGAGGGTGTATATTGTCGCAGACTCAGCAAATATTTCTGGCACGTAGGTGAACGAAACAATGGGCTTATTAGGTGCCAACTTGTAAAGTGAATTAGTGTCGATATGCACGACCACGGGGTGGGTGCGGGGACACGCGACCGGGGTGCGGGGGTGGTCCGACGTGATCAGTGACGTCAGGTCGTTTGCATGCGCCGCGCGGACACGATTCGTTAAGAAATCTCACTCACAATGAACATCGCCGACCAACTAATGAACCAATCAAAAATATCAAGAATTATTCTTTTAATTAAATTTGTGAGGTTTGTTCAGGAGTTAGACGCTGAGTAATGATGAGCCTAGTTCTCTTTACGGTTTATATACATATATATTCTTACACCTATAGCTTCAAAGAGGAAGCTGGCGATGTATTAAACAGCTATAGTTTTAGGTCCAACGTATTAGCCACCGAGGTAGTCTGGCAGCTTATGTACGGTCTATATAATAGTAGTATTACTCATACATACCAAGACGTAAATTGCTCTGAAGGGTTCATGCTTTTTTTTCTTTCCAAAGCTATACTAAAAGCGATATCAAAGTCAAACTCAAAGTCAAAAATCATTTATTCATTTAGGTCACAAAGTAACACTTATGAACGTCAAAGTATATAGGTTAGTGAGTTTACTAAGTTACTGAAGCTACACTTAGGTTAGTTGCTAGGTTCAGGCAAAGGGTAGAGCCTATAAGAAGAAACCTGCAAGAAACTCACGGCCACT
This sequence comes from Catocala sponsa, assembly GCA_963564715.1. Lineage (NCBI taxonomy): Eukaryota > Metazoa > Arthropoda > Insecta > Lepidoptera > Erebidae > Catocala > Catocala sponsa. Next base: position 8,380,313 of record OY751334.1, read on the forward strand.
CTTTTAAATCGTCAATTAAATATAATTTCAGTATTTTACAACTCAGATTAACAGCCATTATGCCATATATCGCAGACCGCATCAATATTTGGGAGGCATATTTTACTAACATCTTAAAGATGCTACTCCTGGGTACATGGATATGGTTTAACCTATCATATATCAAGAAATGATATAGGTTAAACCATAACCCATTCCTTTAGTAACATTATGAACGACTCTTAAGTATGCGAGTATCCTAGCGATGTTATCTTTTAGTGTTTAAGCATCTTCAATCAAGATTATACAGATGGTAGTAACTAACTAGCTTTATTTATTTGTTACTTACCAGTTTCCATCGCAAGTGCAATGTCTTATTCATTTCGGATACAGCCAATTTTTGGTACAATAGAGCCTCATATTACTAAGTTCGCAAACAAGTATACTTTCCACTTGATTACCATCAAGTCTATTACTGTAGTTTGTGTATGCTTTCAACACCAGATATATTCGTATTTTTTTGCGTTCTATCATTTAAAAAGGGATTGCTGTGCTGCCAGCATAAGGGATTGTATGGAAATCAGACGTTGGTTATGCTTTATCATAGCGGCTTTTAAAAGAACTCAGGAATCCCTACTTACCGTAAGACAGTGATACGATTTTCTATACTGAGGTATCTCACTCGGGTTTCCTTTAAGTAAAGCATTTGCTGCTACCGTTACATGAAGTATCGGTAAGTCACGCTTTCAATAAAAAAGAAGACGGTCAAATACTGTCATACATCACGAGGATATAATTATATAAAATGAGTAGATAAGTACGTAATGGCCATGTTGGCAGCTACTATTGTTGCTACATATAAAATACTCTCTCAATTTCTGGTATCGGCTTAATTAAGAATCGGTGTCTGGGAGAGCAGTAAGCGTTAGGCCGTAGAGTAATGCGATCTGCGAGTATGTTGCTATTAGTATTGTGTAGCTTACACATCAGCTGTAATAAACTGCCTCACGGACGTGCCATGAATATTGACCACGTGTGACGGACAAAAGGCGTGCCAGAACGTGAGGCGTAGGGCGCGAGGCAAACGCTTTCATGCCACTTCATCCGATGATAACGATAAAACCAACCTTTACGTCGCGCACTTTATGAAATATAAACTGTTAAAATATTTCTTATTTATTCACCGCTCCACGTTGCTCGTAAATTAATTAGAGCGCGGCGCGACGCGGCTCCGTGCGGCGCGGGGCGAAACGATGCGGAGCGGTGCGGTGCGATCCCGAGGCTTACTTATTTACGTAGTTGCGGCTCCACTCGCCGCTGTATTACCAAATTTTACAAGTGAGAGTTTACGGCGGTGATTTACAGCCCAATATCTGGGGACGCGAGGTGGGCCTCTCCTGCATGCATAAAAAGGTGCTTTATCGACGATATCGCCGCCCCCGATGCCCGCGCCCGTGGTCCTTCCTGCGCGCTAATTTTCTCTGTATACGTTACGCCTCGAATAGATTTATGCGTTTCGGTACGCGCTATGAGTACGCATCCGCTTGTCTCTAGTAATACATTCAGTAATAATGCTGGAGTACTACACCGACTACTAATATTCGTGCTGTGCTACAGGCACGGTGGGATGAGGGGGAGGGGGAGGGAGGCTCAACTGATTTAATTACGATAATGTCGTGCGTTATCGACGAGATTGCATTTCGACGGCCATTCATTAAACTCTATTATCTAAACTAATGCCCCTAACTCTTTTCGCGACATTTATTGCCACTTCTATACATCTATTTAATGCAGCGAATGTCGCTCGTTGTTTGTATTCCATTCTAATAAGTACTCGTTGTTGTTGGAATGAATTCTGTATTGTGTATATAAGGAAATAAAACAGTGATGCTAGTCGTTTGAATTGCAAATTGCTAGTATTCTTGTTAATCTTTATTATTAGATTGTGCTTTTGAAAAGGATTCATGTCGGTACAAACAGATAGGTTTTTAATACCTTTTCATAGTAAGTCTTGTATATGTTTTATCAATAATTTGCTATAAAAATAATTATTTATAAATATTTCTTGCCTCGGTAGCGCATCGATTAGATTTCCGGGTCTGGCAAAGTGTTATCCAGATCTCGATTAAGAAACTCTCAGTAACAGAATGGAGTCTGGCACTAAAGTAAATCGTGAGACTTAAAATGATTGCTAGCGAAATGTAAGTATAATGCATATCTTTTCAGGAATATAGGCAAGAGATATAGGTGTATAGAAACTCTGTTTTGCATACATGATAGTTGAAATCTCTTCATAAGCATAGACGGTTGAAAGACCTTATTTTGAAGACATTACAACAAGAATAGACTAAAATATAATTTTCAAAGTTTTGCTCGTTCGACTTTGCTCGCATAAATGTAGGCTAGGTTAGATTAGTAACAATATTGTTATTGGTTATTGGGTTCACCCGACTGCACATCGCTAAATACAACCATGAAAATGATATTATACAAAGAGTAAGAGGTCGTCGTTGGCTGCTATACTATCTAGTAAAAACCGTGTCACAGCAGCCAGCCTCTTCCACCCTGTATGACACAACATAATATCATTTAACGTAAAAGATTGTTAATCTTAATATAAATAAAAATTACTTCTAAAGAAATTTAAAATAAGTAAAACTTGCCTGTTTTAAAGCTGATATGATGTGAATGCGTGCGTGTGTGTGTGTGTGTGTGTGTGTGTGTCTGTTATCACTAAAGTGTAAGTATTAGAAGCGCTATGTCAAAACAAGCAGTTACATTTGTATATTGTTCAAGCATTTGAGTATAATGTGAATGCTGTGAGTGTTTGTGTCGGTATTCGCGCTCTGCTTTAATATTTAAGTATTACGTGTGTCGCGAGCGCCGAGGCACGAGCGCACGGGCGGTGGTGGAACGCAATATTGTATTGTACCGCGCTATGACACACTTTGGGCCGCTGCTTCATCTGAGACTATCTTCTGCGAACTTTTGGAATATAAAGTATGTATCATTTTATAATATGTGTTAAGATTGAAAGGAAAGACCTAATTTTGTAGGAAATGTTTACTGTGTTCCATACTGAGGGTTCTGGTTGCGTTTTCTTTGTAATCAGAGAGTTTTTAAAGTGAAAACTTCTTTAGGTGCGTTGAGCACTTTTTGGGTGAACAACAATCATAGAACTCGCGTCATCGTCACGCTTCATCATCGTTACATTTCCAAGCTTTCCATTTTTGAATTATTTTAGAATGTTAACAATATCTCAGAAGCACTATTTCTGAGATATTGTTAACATTCTAAAATAATTCCTACGCAAAAAATAACGAAAGTTTGACCCCCTTAATAATCCGTAAGAGAAGGAATCTGACCCGGCCAATATTTTTGTTTATAAAGAAGTGTTTATGATCAAGAATTAAAGTTTTCACTTCTATCGGCAGTCCCCAAAGACTGCCCCAAATTTTTTTTTTGTTGGTCATAATATTATGTCAAAATGAATGCAACGGATTTGTTAAACAGTAGACAATATCCTTCTATTATTATGAATGTGAAAGTTTTTGAATGTTTAAATATTTATTTCTCAATGAAACGAAAACTGTTAAATTAAATACGATGAAACTCGGCACACAGTTAGACCATCTATAGACAAATTTATCATTAAAAGTATATAGGTATACTTTAAGCATATATGCACTATTGTATGTATTTATGTTTTCTTTTATAATGTTCAACCTCCGCATCTTTTAGAAGTAATAAACAATTTTTACTTTTAACTAGGCGTGTGTGTCCGTGTGTAATTCAGGCACATGTTAGGGATTAGGTATGTATAAAACAAAAACAAAACACACTAATGTTAGAAATTATTAATTATATACAGCAGTATTTTATATTAAATCATTAACCTAATAATGTAATATTCTACCACACACACACACAACACCATCTAGCCCAAACTAAGCAGAGCTTGTACTATGGGTACTAGACAATGGATAAACTTACATACCTATTTACTTTTTTTTGTAAATACTTACATATTATACATAGAAACACCCAGACCAAGACAAACATCCATGTTCAAGCACACAAATGTTTCACTTGTGTGGGAATCGAACCCGCGACCTCAGGCGTTGCAGTCGGTTACGCTAACCACTACGCCATCGAGGCCGACGAAACTTTTATTAAGTTAATTAGTTTTATTGCAATCTTATCAAAAGCTATAAAACAGCAATTCTGTTTGTAGTACGTTTTTTATAGACAAACAAACTGGCTACTACCTAGTAACTGCAGCTCATAGACATCATTGTATTTTCTTGAGATCTAGGAAACACAACCAAGCCACCTACCGTGAACCATATAAATACTAAAAAAGAATACTGTCTGCCTAATAAGCAGCTACCATTGCCTATGTAGGAACGGGTGGAAGAAATTTGGAAAATAAAATAAATAAAGTTAACAACAAAAATGTTAGGATTCGGGAGTTGTTACTAATTTTAAGCAAGTACTAAAATATTAATTGATTACTGATGATACGATGAGACTATTTTAAAAATCTTATATTGAAAGAAAATTGCACAGGGATATCCCTGTACAATTTTCTTTCCTTATGAGATTTAAGAATATTCTAAGGCATTAAAGATCACGTGTCTTAAAAGAATAAACGCATTAAAATAACAAAGATATTCTTTGTTGGTATAGCGATACACGCAATAATTCGCACGTATAATACGCATATGGCTCTCACTCGTAAATCGTGTGCAAATCCCACTCACGTACCTACTCATATTTCAATCTATTTAAGCCACGCTGAGTATGCACTGTCTTGAATATACGAGAGCCCAGAAGAAGTGCTTTTACTTCACTGATAATAAGGTATATCTATACGATGGGATACTATCGTTTACGTAATCGAATAAAAGATAATGGTGCCAATTCTGTTGTCACAAAATTCTCTAAACTTATCTAAAAATCACTAAAATTTACTTTAATCCTGTCACTTTTAACGATTTCAGAATACGAAATGTCGTTTGACAAGACTAAACCAAATTTTAGTGATTTTTAGATAAGTTTAGAGAATTTTGTGACAACAGAATTGGCACCAATGTGTACCGAAACAACACCTAACTAAGTTTTATTATTGCGTGAGTTACAACGGTGTGCCGACATTGTACAACAATATATTGCCCGCAGTATTCTTTGTAATGTATGTCGAACATATTGGAAGATCGAAACTTTCTGTTCAGCTAGGTCGACTTAAGGTTATTTTTTTATTCATAATGTCCTTTCGATCGAATTTTGGTAATGGCGGCCTATCTTAACAGAGAGTAGTCTTCTGCGCAGGAGATATTATAGTGCACATGTTTGTGCGTAATCACAAGTCTACCCTCTAGTGCCTCCCCCTCACAGACTCATTGGACGGCATTCTGAGACGACCGAAGAGAGATCAGGTGCAGAACCAACTGCTATATATGCTTTCAAGCAAATGGTTGAGCCTATGAGAAGAGACCTACAAGAAATACATGGCTACTTTTTAATCGCCATTTAAATATAATTTTTAACTTATATATCACAGTCACAGCCGTCACAGTTAATATTATTTATATGTATAGCCGTTTTTTTAATTGTTCGATCAACTAGAGAACGAAAATTTAAAAAGCTATACAAACAATCAATAGTAACTTTATTAAAGCCGTTCCTTTAGTCAATTTCAGTACCTTTAACGTTTGTATAGCGTGTACAATATTCCTTGTATTTATATTCCACGATATGGTATATTATTTGTTGTGTTTGTATTCCACGCCACGTTAAAACTACTTTGTATTTTACTAAGCAGTTTTAACTGCAATCATATAATTCTCACACTAATATCGTAATTATATAAGTGAGTTTGTTTGTTGTTGTTCGGAGGTTCGTATAGAAGTTGGAGGATAATACGGCATATTATTGGGTTTAAAGTCCAGTCGTTTAAAGTTGCGTAACTATTAGCTACTAGTAACTATGTAGGTAGGTATAACAAATTGTTTACAATATTTAGTCACGTTTTACTCAAGTTGTGATAGCTTAATGGGAGACTGTTGGACTGCCATGGATAGTTTTTGAGTTAGATCTCAATGCACGCATCTTTCAAATTTCGAAGTTATGTGTGTATTAAATAGTTATTTGTCGCTCAATTTAAAGGTGAAGGAAAACATCGGTAGGAAACCTGCATGTCTGAAAATTCTCTATAATATTCTCAAAGATATTTATTATTTACTGGCTGACCTACATGGTTTTATCCACCCCGCTCTTAAGGGTCGTAGTGTGTTGTTACATAGCCTATAACCTTCTTCAATAAATAGGACACAAAATAAAATAAATATTATTTCAAATCTGAGAGGTTGTTCTAAAGATTAAGCGTGAGTAATTATATTAACAGTAGTAGCATAAAGCCAAGCTATGTGCCTAGTAGATGGGAGAGGGAGCGTTTAAACACTCTCCCTAACCGCAGAGCCGGGCGCCGGAGGGCGCTAGATGACCTCCAGCCACCCTGAGGTTTGATCTGTGGGTGGTGGGCTGTGTGGGCCTGCCCGCCATCCATTCAGCACCAGGTCTAGGAGGCGGCGTGCGTGTTCCCACGCGCGCCTCTGTGTCGTTTCCGTCTCTCCCTTCTAGGGAGGGACAGTAGGGAATTTTTCTTAGTGGTGACCACAGAATAGGTCTTGTCGTGTAGTGGCCTGCCGTTTCATACGGCGGGCCGAAACCTCGGCGGGGTCGCGACCGCATGTGCCAGTGATTCGCGCGGCCCCGCCGATAGCGGTTTTGTCGAGGAACACCGTGGTAGGTTTAGTCGATATTCCGGGAGATACATTATTCTTATTCCATCTCTCTCTTTTACCCCGGCGAGCCCGACATAACCCCTCCGCCCGCCCCTGCCAAGGGGTATGCGTCAATGCATTCCAACACGTATAAAAAAAAATGCCTAGTAGATACTAATAATATTACGTGTTACTATTGACATTTTCTTAATGGCATAATTATAACTTGGTACCGTATATCGAACGTGAGCAGCGATAGCTCAGCGGGAAGACCAACAGACTGCAATACAGAGGGTCTTGGGTTCGAACTCACGACGCGCACCTCTGACTTTCGGAAGTTATATGACTTTTCGAAATTATGTGCATATTGATTGATAATTATCGCCTGCTCCGTGCCTCGGAGAGCACGCGAAGCCGTCGGTCCCGGCTGCCATGAACATCTATGGCAGTCGTTATTGGGAAGTCAGTGCCCTCTAATATCCTGACACTGGTCTAGCCTTAGGGTATCGTTAGCCTTCGGGTTGCAGAGGTCAGGTGGCAGCCGCTCCGTGTAAAAACTGATATCCAGTCAAATCCGGTTAGACCAGAAAAGCCGACCCCAAGTGACTTGGGAATAATAAAGGCTAGGGAGAAGAAGAAGAAGAACCGTATATAACCGTACGTAACATCAAAAGATAACTGGTGTAATATGAATCTAATACATCTCTGCTAACTCCTTTTGGGATAACCGGCGTGTATCAGAAAGGTGGATATATATCAGCTTCGTAAAGTATTTATATAACTGCTTCAGCCTAAAGTAAAACTAACAGAGAATGCTTCAGGTATTAAAACGGTCTACGTCTAACTTCACACAATATAATATGTGGGTACATATTATATTGTGTGAAGCTTTAAAATAAGATACGCAGTCTGTCGCGTATATCTCCAAAGAGTTAAGCAAAGATGTATAATAATAATAATATAATATTCTACCACATACACACAACACCATCTAGCCCAAACTAAGCAGAGCTTGTACTATGGGTACTAAACAATGGATAAACATACATATTATATACTTTTTTTTTTGTAAATACATACATATTATACATAGAAACACCCAGACCAAGACAAACATCCATGTTCATACACACAAATGTTTGACTTGTGCGGGAATCGAACCCGCGACCTCAGGCGTGGCAGTCGGTTACACTAACCACTACGCCATCGAGGCCTACTTTTCGTCAGTTTACAGTTCTATGTACGGGGGACTCTAGTAGGTACCGTCTATTGGTCATAGGGCACACCAGACAAGGTTTCTGGAACAGAATATTTTGGCAGGAATTCGAAATATTAATTTACCTAGCACGGAAATCAAACCCCGGAACACAAAGAAACAAAGCGGTAGTGTATACGGCCCAGCAGTCGTATTTGTTACCGCTGCACCACCGAGAACAAGATGGATTGGATTATATTAATTTGAAGGTTATAGCAGTCTGTGGACGTTTTCCATCGTTCATTCAATATGACGTACAAGTCATTGACCGCCGGCTAGCAGTAAGCGTCGCAGTACGGATTTGTTTGCATCATACAAACATTTCGGAACGCGGTCGTCTGCGACCGATTTCACTGCGGTGCAGTCCGGACATCGGTGTCCGTACTTAGCCAGTCCGGATACAACTCCTATCCATACACAGACATACAAACAGAGATATACTCCGTACCTACGAACAGACTAGGTAGTTTAAATTAAAGATCTGAAACATGAACTGGACAATGCTTGCTTGCAAACTTATGTTGTTTGAAAGAGCAATTCCATTCTTGACGTGACAACGTCTAATAAATCGATGAACGCCAGCTGCACGCACGAAAAAGGATGACTCATTGTCCCGTTACGCTCCTTGTCCCGTTACGATCATTGTAACATTTTCATCAATGTTTTGTTATGACGTTGTCACGTTAAGCTATCGTCCGTAAACCGACTTTACAGACAACCAATTTTTTTTGTGTACCCTGACATAATAATTTTTTAGTTATATAATATCACTTACACAATAATGATTAAGTCGAAATATTGCCTGAAACTAAGGTTTAACCTAGTTCAGGTAAATAATTTATAATCTATAGAAAATATTGACGTGACAACGTCTAATAAATCGATGAACGCCGGCTGCACGCACGAAAAAGGATGACTCATTGTCCCGTTACGCTCCTTGTCCCGTTACGCTCCTTGTCCCGTTACGCTCCTTGTCCCGTTACGCTCCTTGTCCCGTTACGATCCTTGTCCCGTTACGCTCCTTGTCCCGTTACGCTCCTTGTCCCGTTACGCTCATTGTAACGTTACGGGAAAGAAATGTTGTTATGACGTTGTCACGTTAAACTATCGTCCGTAAACCGACTTTACAGACAACCAATTTTGACGTGACAATTTCTAATAAATCGATGAACGCCGGCTGCACGCACGAAAAAGGATGACTCATTGTCCCGTTACACTCATTGTCCCGTTACGCTCATTGTAACGTTTTCATCAATGTTTTGTTATGACGTTGTCACGTTAAACTATCGTCCGTAAACCGACTTTACAGACAACCAATTTTTTTTTATTAATATTTTATACCACCAAAAACATAAATGTAAAAAAGGAGAGCCAAGTTCAATACAAAAATTATGCTAGGCTGTTGGCTTCGCCGCAAAAAGAATGGAGATCTAAATGAGTGCCAAGTTCTATGCAAAATCCAAATATGTATTTATAGGAACAAACTAACATTATGAACAAGTATTAAACTCTATTTCTTTGCTTTATTGGATACCTATAACAATTGCTGTTATTTAAAAATGTGAGATCTTAAAGTAGGTTAGATTTGACTTGGCCAGTTTCCATTACATCAGTCATTTTAAAAGTTATTCAACATATATATATATATATATATATACATATATATATATATATATATATATATGCAACACATAAACATAGGCACCGCTTACGAATACCGATTTAGTTACTTTTTGTTTTATTTATTTATTTATTTATTATTCCAATTGCAAATACAGGTACATGGGTTGTTAATAGTTAGGCAACACTGTATTTTGCGTTGCGGCATGCAATTACACATAATACTTAAAACTAATTTATCCAATAATAACAAACAGACTGTAGGTACTTTATTAAATAGCCTATTGTAAATTATAATTATAGTTTATCACATAAATATTCACCTACAGTGTAATAACATTTTTCTAGTAATAGCTTTCTTAACTTATTTTTAAATATTTTAACATTGTGTTCATTTAGTATTAGTTTTGGTGAATGGTTATATATTCTGGGTGCCATACAAAACACACTTTTATTAAAATACGTTGTTGTATTGGATGGCACACTAATTTTTAAATTGTTTCTTCTATTTTTCAAATTCTCAAACATATGTAAATTCTTTTTTACAAATAAAGCAGTTTCCAAAATATATGTACATGGTAGACTAAGAATATTTAAAGTGATAAAGAAGGGTCTACAACTATCTGTTGTTTTTATTTTACATATAGCCCTTAGACATTTCTTTTGGGCCTTAAATACATCATCTACGTCTGTGGAATTGCCCCAGAAAATGACACCATATTTTATAGTAGGAGCTACATATCCATGATAGGCAGTCAAAACCGTAGATGTATTTGCTATTTTAGTAAGCATATAAAGAGCATATGAGTACCGATTTATTTTTGAGCACAACTCTTCAATGTGACTTTTCCAATTTAGGCTGCAATCAATATTAATACCTAAAAATGTTGTAGTCTGGACCTATTTAATATTTATGTTATCATATTGTATTTCTAAATTAGCTAACTTATTCACTCTATTTCTAAATGTCATGATACTTGTTTTTTTAAAGTTTATTTTAAATTATTTACAGTTAACCAACTTATGCTATTACACAAAGTATCAACTATTTCCTGTTCCACCTCTTGTTTATTATAACCTTTAAATATTATGGTGCTATCATCTGCAAAAAGAATAGTTTCATGACGTACTACTTTAGGCAGGTCATTGATATAAATTATAAACAACAGTTGTCCTAGTACACTACCCTGCGGGACGCCAGACACAACATTTTGCTGTTCTGAGGAGTAACTGATTGCCTTTTTCTCAGTGGTGCATAACCTAGTTATTTGCGTGAACTGTTTTCTATCACTGTGGTAAGATTTTATTAAGTCCAGTATGTTTCCTCTAACTCCATAAGTGTACAGTTTACTTAGTAACATTATATTTATGTTCATCCTGCTTCTTTCTCAACGATGAATTAAATTATTGTCATACTATAACCACAAACGTTCTTCGTGCCTAAACCAGTAACAGTATAAAAGTGAAGTACATACATGAGATTCAATGAATAAATAAATACTTTATACAACCCGTTCGCTATAAGTTTGCCGCTGTCAACCGTCACGCATTTAGCGTTGTCTCACTTAGTCAGTTCTAGTTCCAGTGAGATTAAATCTCAATACTTGCCTAGTTTTCTTTACAAAAAGTAATGATATCCTACCAAAAACAGAAATGTAAAAAAGGAGAGTCAAGTACAACACAAAAATTATGCTTGGCTGTGGGCTTCGCCGCAAAAAGAATGGAGATCTAAATGAGTGAGTTTTTGACTTAACTTTATTTTTATATTTCTGTTATATAGCAAATATAATAATACATATATTGGGATAGTTTCAAATACCTGATTGTAATGGTTCCAACGCTACAATTAAATTTTTATTTTTGTATGGCGACCCTCCTATTTTTTTACTTTTTTTTATTTTTAGATTTTTTCCTACGCTTACACACAATTACCGAGCTGGATTCCAAATTTCATCCTTCTAGGTCATCTGGAAGTAGGTTAGATTTAGGTACTATATGTCAGTCAGTCAGTCAGTGCTAAAATTTACGACTTTTTGACCTTCATATGTTTATAACCGTTTGAGCTAGCTTCATGAAATTTGGGCTTCTAGATGTCCTTATGGATATAATTAAACACTCGTAGTTTTATGTGTTTACGTTAAAGAGGTTTTGAGTTATAGAAGGGTCAAAAGTGGCACCAAGTGGTTCGTGTAATATTACACTAGGCGCTGGCTAGCCAGTTCCTTTGCTTAAACTTGGCTTGACACGCTACCGCGTGTCTAGATAAAAGATATCTAGACACGCGGCAGCGTGTCAAGCCAAGTTATATATAGATAAAGTCGTATATTCTTTTGATTTAAACATATATTTGATTTTATTGGAAATGTAATTACTATTTGAACAATTATTCTGTATCCAAAACTATTTATATTTACTATCGAATTAATAAATTATTTTTTTATATTTTTTATTGAGCACTGCTTGAATGAACAAAAATCATAGAACTCGCGTCATCGTCACCGAACGCTTTCCATTTTTGAAATATTTTTGGTTTATAATTTGGTTTATACAGAAGTGTTTATGATCAAAGATTAAAGTTTTCACTTCTATCGGCAGTCCCCAAAGACTGCCCCAATATTTTTTTTAAGAGCGTCTTCGCGCTTCTGCCTCTTCTGAACGGAAACGATGCAAATAAGGTTATATTTGTGTTATGTTTTCAAATGTATCTTTTACTATGCACATTGCGTCGAAAACTTTCGGCCCAACATTTACATAGCAAAAAGATTATAAATGTAATGGTATTCTATTTATGATACACTTTCACCTAAGTCTATAAAGTTTGTTAAAAATATTTCTAAAATGAAGTTAAAACAAATTAGTTACATTTAAAATCCTTTAAATATGACACTTATTTGCGACTATGCTATTTGTTGCGATTTGAGAACGCAATCATGTTACATATTTATGTTGGCATTATTACTTTTATCAAGTATATTATGTTGGGTGCACTTCCGTTTCCTTCATTTCTGTCATTTCTTTTTCCGTGCTTGTAATGTGTTACAATTATTTACAATAAATACGTGTCGTGTATATTATTAGTCTTTATATTTCTTCTCATATCAATCACAAATTATCAACACTATTCGGTACAGATCACAAGGCGTAATGCTCTTAATTTGGATGTTTTATTATTCTGTTTGATTTTAACTACTTCTGCGGACCCAAACTATTATTATTATATATTACTATTATTATTATATTAATCAATTCACAGTCCCGTGATAGACACAATAGAAAATCAATTGTTATGTACCATATGTGGTTCATCGGACAGGGAACGTGTTTAATAAACACACTAGCAGCATAGTAAGCAGACGCGTATGTGTCTTCAGATTCGAATTCGTCGAGTTTGTTCTTAAAGCAGTTCAGTGGCGATCCCTTTACGACACTTTCATGGAGACTCTTCCACGCCTTGCCTTCATACTGAAGTTTAATATACTTTTGATATAAGTAAGTAAATTTGACTGTTGTGAGTTCAAACCCCGCACGGAACAAACAAATTGTTGTTTTGAGTCTGGCTGTTCTAAATCGGTTGTTTAAATGTTTGTTAAGTCGCTAGCATAACACGAAATATGCCTGGTACGGCAGTTATCTTTTTAATGAGAAAACTAGAAAATACCGAGAAACGCGAAAGATTAAAAGTTGTTATCCACTTATTATGGTTGTCTTAGTGGCACTCTAGTGAATATTCTAAAGCCTCTTACCGTGATATACAGCGCGGTCAACGCTGATACCTTTCACAAAGTGTCGCTAAACTGCCATAATGCTCTCATATTTTAAATAAAATAGACCTTTTGCCTTTAAAACATTAGTAAACTTTTGTAAACAAAGTATAAAGAGATTTCATGCTATCCCGGAGCGTACTACGTCATTCTATGCCTATTGCATACGTAAGTAGACATGAGATGGTAATGGCAAGTTCAATGACACTATTAGATTCCTTATTTTTTTGCATTTTAGCCTCTATTTCTTTAGTTCGTAATAGTCCGTAGCGTAGTAGTATATTTTATGAAAAAAGTGATCTCTGACATTGAAAAATTATTCTAAAATTTCTTTCATTTCTTAAATTCCCAGAGTAATATAAGCCACCTTATAATACAACTTTACATACAACTCCAATAAGTTCACGCGCCAAACTAGAGTATCCATCCAATACAGTAAATGTGAAAGCGTGTAGAAATATTTGGACGCTTATAACTTTTAACCCGTTGTGTGCCCGTGAGATAGAAGCGGGTAAAGCCGCTAAAAGCTAGTTGTATACAAATAAATAGCTGAATTAAGAGGCAGTTTAATTTAAACGGTTTTACCAGAGTATATTATAGAGCGAGTTGCGTTCTGCGGCATGAATGGCATGCAGGTTGGCGGTGGGACACTGTCGGCTCGAGCGAGGCGACAGGTAAACGATTAACTCAAAGAAACTAGTGAATGCGCCTTCACTGAGTATGCCGCCACCGCCGTCGTGCCGGCGTGCCTCGCCTCGTTCCACCTTTAATTAATACCGAACACTACAGCAAGGTGTAGTGTAAGAAAACGTAGTTACAAGATTTTGGTAACGATGTTCTAAGGCGACTTGGGTATATGGCAAATGTATACAATAAATTATTTACTAAAAAAACAATAAAAGGCAAATTAGAATGATTCAGTAAAAGATGCAGAAGATGAAGATGTTAGAAGAGTTAACCAAATGTACAAAAATCTAAAGCAAGTCCAGGTTAGAAGTATCTATCCTAAACTGATAACGGTGTATTAAAAAAATTTAAGAGAATGAATGCAGAGAAGGTGGTCAGGATCACAAAGGACGAAAGCTAATCACACTAGCCTCTAATAGAGAGAAGTTTGTCTTGTTTTATAAAATCCACACTAGGATTTTACCAGCATCAACTGACTGCGTAGTGGTTTAAGTCGTCACGAGACAGACAAAACTAATCAGATTTAGACAATATTAATATAACATCAATGCCATCATAATGATTATATTATCTACTATCTGTCTAACGTTAGATACGAATATTATTTTGAACTGTCGTGTGTCTTACATTGATTCCCAATAAGAAAACACATGTGATTTTTCTTATTAGAAATAAAAATAAGGAATACCACAGATTTATTAATAATCGAAAACAACACATAGAAAACAAAAAATAGAGTGCGCGTTTTCAAGCCTGAACCGCAAGCAGCTTACCACAGGTGAAAACATTTTAAACACCTAATTGTATATTGTAGCCGCAAAATCAATTTGTTTCCATTTGGGGATGAAAGTCAAGGCTATAAATGTGCAGTCCAGGAAAAGAACGATTTTAGAACTTGAATAACCAGAAAATTACCTTTTTTATGCAAAGATATTTGTTATACCACGAAGTTGGCACTCGAACATACGATCCGCCTGATGGTAAGAGGTTACCGTAACCCATGAACGCTTGTAACACCAGGGGAGCTACAAACGCATTGCCATCCTATCCCCTGCCTCAAAAGGAGCCTAGATACTCTACTCACCGCAGGAACACAACGCAAGGTTGCTTGGCTGCGATCTTCTGTAGGGCGGAGGTATCTCACCAGTCAGGCTGCTCCAATTCGAGAGAAATCTAATATTTCTCTCGAATTGTTGATCTCCTCTACCTCTCTAAAAGTTGATGCTGATGGTAGATGCAATTGTTCGTATGTGTTATTCGCGACCAGACCGCAAATTATAAGCTATTAGCTTTTAGATTTTTACTAATTCACGAAGAATTCGAGTGCCGTTTGACTTATTTGATTAGAGCAAAATGACAATATATGTAGTAGTTCTATAGTTTTTGGTTTAAATTGCGAACAACGTTATTACCGTACGTTTGTAAAACTAGTGTAGCCGAAGTGCATATAAAACGCATCCAACTAACTGTCTAAGCCTGCAGTAGACGTACAACGGAGAATATACCAAGCTCTGAGGTCAGATCCATAGCGAGAGGTAATCTGCTGCCTTTTTTTTTTTTTTTTTTACGTGGGGGAATGCTTTGACGCATACCTCTCCGCGGGGCGACGGAAACGTTATGTCGGGCTCACCGGGGAAAAGATACCCCGGTAATACCGACTAAACCTACCACGGTGTTCCTCGACATGACCATAGACGGCGAGGCCGCGCGAATCACTTTCACATTCAATCGCGACCCCGCCATGGTTTCGGCTGCTACCTCTACGGGAAGCAACAATACTTAATGTCTGTGTACCCAAAAAATAATCATAACTTATGTCGTGCTCTATGTTCAATTTAATGTGACGTTACATAGCATTGACCAGCGGACAATCATGACGCTTCCGACGATACCTTATTTGTTAGATTATGATAAGTCATAAGAGAACAGATGAACATACATACACATCTTAACCCTACATTTAGTCGGGTACATAAATCGCAGGCTACGCTATCACATAACGAGTACACAAACATACTTCACATAATTCATATTATAATTATTATTAATCAACTTATTTCACGGTGTTATCGAAAATAACATATGATATTTTCGGCTTATTATATGGGCACGCACCCGGCAGTGATTATAAATTATGCTTGCAGATCTCGTATACATATTTGTATTGCGACATAATAACTACATTAATTGCTGCAGGTAATTCTCCCTTATTACTATAGTAAATATATAATTTTGCAGATTGAAAGCCAGTTAAGCGATAACACGGTTAGCCTGTTATTTATTAATTAACACTGTTGTTTTTTATATCACTGCGGGGTGACGCATGCGGCCTAGGGGCGTTACAACGCTAGGGATATCACTCACGCAAACTTAACATTATAATATTGTAGTATTAATTTGGTAAATGTGCGGTATATTAGTATGTACTTTAGGATTTTGTGTTGTTAACAGTAACAGTAGCGATAGCTCAGTGGGGAGACCAACAGACTGCAATGCAGAGGGTTTCGGGTTTGAACCCACGTCGCGCATCTCTGACTTTTGGAATATGACTTTCCGAAATTAAGTGCGTATTGATTGACAACTATCGCCTGGTCCGTGCCTCGGAGAGCAAGTTAAGCCGTCGGTTCCGGCTGCCATGAACATCTATGGCAGTCGTTATTGGGAAGTCAGTGCCGTCTAAAGTCCTGATACTGGTCTAGCCTTAGGGTATCGTTAGCCTTCAGGTTGCGGAGATCAGGTGGCAGCCGCTCCGTGTAAAAACTGATATCCAGTCAAATCCGGTTAGACTAGAAAGCCGACCCCAAGTGACTTGGGAATAATAAAGGCTAGGGAGAAGAACTTTAGAATTTTGTGTTTTGCCCTATTTTTAATAGTATATTGGTATTTAAAAAGACCTGAAATTGACTAAACTAATTGAATAAAACGCCTCCTTTTTATATCTTTTAAAAACGGCGTAGCATTAAGGATAGTTCTTGTATAACGGGGGACTTGACAAACTTTCAAACAACGGACACAAAGAACTACCAGATACCGAACAACTACATATTTATGGATAACACAAATTTTTGTCCCGTGTTAAACCACAAAATGCGGGAGTCACAACAAATTAAGGGTAGTAGCAAAAAATGTAAGCCAATTGTCAAAGGGATTCCTTAAATATATGAATAATAATAAACTTTAGAACGCAAAGTCGTGATATAACTTCTCATCACCACTAAGTTCAGACAGAAATACAACGTCAGATGTATTACTGAGACAGAAACCGTCACACTTGGTTTGAGGTCGATTTTTTGGACACAGCAGGCAGCACATATATATATGTATATGCATATATATCGAATATATTTATGAGATTTATTCTTGGAAGTGATATTCTCACATTTATTTTCGTACACAATAAAAGTGTTTAAAATAGCTGCCTACAAGGCGTGGCGGTTCTGACCTATGACAATACGTTGGACGAAAAATATTAACCAATACATTAAAATAGAAGAACCGGCACTGCATATTCATTGAATATGGATTGCTGGTTCTATTAGTGTGCTCCAGTATACCATTTAAATTAGGTACAATATTTTCAACGATGTCTGCTAATTCTGTACAAAGAATATCACGAGTTATAAACAGAAGGCCAATTCTCATAATAATAAAAACCCTCTTACAATAGAGAACTGATTTAGTTTAATGGACGTTAAATGAATTGACGTGTATTTTAAGCTGGGAGAATATTTCTGTGATATTTATTACACTGACCTTTACGTTAATTTTTTATTACATGTTAGAATTCTACATGTTAGAATAATACGGGGAGATGGGCCTCGTTAGCATTGGTTTGCAACCTGTCTAGGAGAAGGAAAACTCCGAAATCACACCCGGGGAGATGGGCCTCGTTAGCATTGGTTTGCAACCTGTCTAGGAGAAGGAAAACTCCGAAGTCAAACCAATTTTCAGGGAGCAGACCCGAGAATAAACCCCGATCCAAGGTGTTAACCGACCCGTGCTGATGGATTCGTGGCCAGAGGGAAAGCTGGTCGTGAACGGAGGGTGCCTGTGTTGGTGGTCACAGGGCACAGGATGGATCCACCTTACCTCTGTAAAGGGCTCTGCGGAGGTGGACAGTATTTTCCCTAACAATCGTGGGAACGCATATGGACTTTGATTTTATTAATAATCCGCATGGCGGCGACGCGGTCCGCCACCCGTCACGTCTCGTTTCTCGCGAGGGCGAAAAGTGGCCTACGGAAAGCCGTTTTGCTACATTGAATGTTGGAGGAGGGATGGATGGAAAATTGAATGAAGTATGTCAGATGATGAATGAGAGAAAGATTGATGTTCTGTGCGTGAATGAGACGAAAAGGAAAGGCTGTAATACCACTAGGCATGGACCCTACACGGCGTATTGGTCCGGCGTGCCTAGCAATACCAGAGCCTGTCAGGGAGTTGGTGTTATTCTGTCTGCTAGAATGAATGAGTGTGTAAAAGAATTCGAATATGTGAATGCTAGGTTACTATGGATGAGAATGAAAGTAGGGATTACTCGTGTGTTTATGGTAGGGGTCTATGCACCCGTAAACATAGCAACGGGTATGTCTCAGAGTGCACGGGAAGAAAGAGAAGATTTTTGGGAGTGTTTGAGAGATGTCTTGAGGAAATGCAAGGAACACGAGAGGTTGATAATGTTAGGGGATTTTAATGGTTGGGTGGGAGTAAAGCGTGAAGGATACGAAAGGGTTTTAGGCAAGTATGGGGACGAAAGCGTGAATGAGAATGGAAAAAGGTTGCTTGAGCTATGTTTGGAGTGGAATCTCTGTGTGACAAACACTATGTTTGCCCACAAAAGAATCCACCAGTATACAAGAGAAGCAAAGAATGTAAGAAGTAGTATGATTGACTTTGTTGTAGTGGATGAAAGATTGAGAAAGAATGTCCTAGACACTCGGGTATATAGAGGTATTGGTGTCCATACCGACCATTTTTTGATTATGAGCCGGATACGTGGCCTCTTCAAAGGATGGCGACACCGTATACCTACCCGAACAAGTGTCCAAGAACGAATAAAAGTAGAAAATTTGCAAGATGAAGTATTGAAAGACGAGTATAAAAATCAATTGAGGAAAAGATTTGAAAGATTTTGTGACACTGATGATATAGAAGAATTATGGCAGTCGTTTAAGCATGAAGTGGTTGTTGTAGCGTCAGAAGTATGCGGTGTGAGCAAGAAGAGGAAAGTTATAAAATCGAAGAATGCGTGGTGGGATAAAGATGTGCAAGGGGTAGTACGTGAGAAGAAGCAGGCATGGTTGGACTGGCTATCTGTCAGAGCCAATGAAAGAATGCAAGAAGCAACGAATGAGGATGTGAATGAAGCTAGGAATAAGTTTATAAGAATGAATAAAGTAGTGAAAGATGTAATTAAATGGAAAAAAGAGGAATTGAAAGACGAGTTTGATAGAAGATTATCTGAAGATTTCCGGACCAACGCGAAGTTCTTCTGGAAATCCATTCGCTCGGTTCGAGGTAAAACCGTAACCACAGAGCTGAAATCAATCAGAGATAAGAATGGAAGTTTACTGAATGAAGAAAAGAGCGTACTGAAGAGATGGAAGGAATATTTTGAAAGTTTATTTGAAAGAGAGGAATGGCAAGGGCAAACTTTCGAAATGAATGATAATGATAGTAGTGATGAAAGCCCTATTAGTATGGATGAAATAATGAAAGCATTGAAAAGCATGAAATCAGGAAAGGCTGGTGGGTATGATAGGATTACAGTCGAAATGCTGACAGCTGGACAGGGTCTTATAGCAACTCAGTTGTGCCGCCTTTTTAACTTGTGCTGGAATACCGGCCGTGTACCAAGTGATTGGTGCAAGGCCGTCATAGTACCTTTATACAAGGGAAAAGGCTCACAGCAAGAGTGCAAAAGCTATAGAGGCATTAGCTTGCTCAGCGTCGTCGGTAAATTGTATGCAAAAGTGTTAATTGAAAGGATTGTGAAAGTAACCGACAAGAAAATATGGGATGCACAAACGGGATTTCGAAAGGGTATGGGATGTACGGATCAGGTCTTTTCCTTACGGAGCATAGCCGAAAAAGTTTTGGCCAAAGGTCAAAAGGTCTATTGCGCATTCGTGGATCTGGAAAAGGCTTATGATAAAGTGGTGAGGAATGAACTTTGGTCGGCATTGTCCATGTATGGAGTGAATAGCAACCTCACGCGAGCTCTGAAATCTCTTTATGATGATTCCAGAGCTTGTGTTAGGATAAATGGGACCTACACAGAGTGGTTTAGCATCGATAAAGGTGTTAGACAAGGATGTGTAGCGTCACCTTGGCTGTTTAACCTATACATGGACAATTGTTTGAAAGATTTAAAAGATTGTGAATGGGGATTAAGAATGAATGAGTTACTTGTCAAATGTCTTCTTTATGCCGATGACCAAGTAATACTTGCGTCATCGGCGGAAGAGTTGCAGGCGATGGTAACTATTATGCATGGTGCTTTTGAGAGTAAAGGAATGAAAATAAATGTAAGCAAGACGAAAGTAATGGTATTTGAAAAGGAAGAGTGCGTGACGATGTGTAATATTATGATTGATGGAGAAAAAGTGGAGCAAGTGAAAGAGTTTGTATATTTGGGTACTTTGTTTACAAGGGATGGTAAACATGACGGAGATATTGAAAGGAGAACGATTGCTGGCAACAAAGTGAATGGAGCCCTACGCGCTTTTATGAACAGTCGAAATGTATCCGAAAAGGCACGTTTGGCTGTTCATAGAGGACTATTAGTGCCCACACTTATGTATGGAAGTGAAAGTTGGGTATGGCAAAAGAAGCATGAGAGCAGAATAAATGCTGTAGAAATGAGAGCGTTGAGAAGCATATGTGGTGTGACTCTGAAAGATAGAATAAGAAATAGTGTGATTAGAGAGAGATGCGGCATGAAAGTGGATATAGTTACAAGAATAGAAAAGGGTATGTTAAGCTGGTTTGGACATGTAGAAAGAATGGACGAGGAAAGACTGACTAAGAAAGTTTATAAGGCTAGTGTGAATGGAACAGTCGCAAGAGGAAAACCTAGGCGAACGTTTCTCGACCAGATCGGAGGCGTCCTGGACAAAGGCCAGGTTAAGAGCTCCTTGAACCGACGGGCGTGTATGAGGAATGTGATGAAAGTGAATGAAGCCAGAGAAGTGTGTCAGGATCGTAGCAAATGGAAATCCGTAGTCTCTGCCTACCCCTCTGGGAAACAGGCGTGAATCTATGTATGTATGTATGTATGTTAGAATTCTATTAGATTTGGTCCTTTGATCTGTATGCTGGTTTTCATTTATTTTGTTCAAGCAATACAAAAATCAATGGCTGCCATGCCGATAGCATATTATTATATAGTACATTTCTTATAAAGCATTGGCAACAATACAAAAAGAAATGCTGTTTTATCTGCAGTAGCAGAGCGTAAGAAAGTAGTTTTACTTTTCTACTGTCGAAATAGCATAGACACTTAAGGTGACCATAAACTTCAACAGCTACAAGCCACAGTCTGCCGTGTGCATTCGACAAGCTTTTGATACTTGCTTTTTATTATCCGAGAGAAACATAAAATGACCAGACGTAAACTACATTTTATAGTCATAGGCCAATTTCTGTAAAATAATAAAGTTTTAATATTGTACTTTGAAACGTTGAGTAAATTAAAAAATTTAAATTAAATAACTTTATACGGATTTTATCGCGTTGTTTATTTAACACTTTATTACATAATTTTGAAAACTGTTACAATACTACTACTGTTAAACTTTACTATTTTTAAGATAATTAAATTATTAAAACTATTTATATTTACGTTTACACTTTCTCCGACGTTTCGCTTTTCAGCAGCTATGGTCACGGCGACAATAACAGAAGACAATATTATGTAAATTAAAGTATAATATCACGTCCATATCCGAAGGGTAGACAGAGCTGTATTACATCTATGGCCGTTTACCGGACTACATGCAGATATTGAAAATTTACAGACAGGAACGCCCATTAACACTTTGTCTAACCCAGGCATTGAACCTGAGACTTCAGGTACATAATCCACTACCGCTACGCTATCTAAGTAGAAACACCAAAAGTCTTTTTATTTTGTCTTGTGTTTACGTGACTACAGTTTACAGACCGACTCACATTTTCAAATTAAACTATCTTATGAGAAATAAATGCGGATTATTTTGTTTACAACTTTTTATAGTATACACTTATCGCGGGCTGTTGAAAACTACACGAAATTTCTAAATAAACTGTGTATACAATCTGTAAAAGTTTGTTAATTTAATGTTTAAGCGAAGAAAGAGGGTATATAGATATGAACAATTTTAAAGGAATGAATATCAAGGCTCTCATGGGACTACTAGGAAACGTAGTGTTAGTTGTGAGACTAGACCATTCTAGGCATTTCTACTAAACCTTACTAATATTATAAATTCGAAAGTAACTCTGTCTGTCTATCTGTCTGTCTGTCTGTCTGTTACCTTTTCACGGCTAAACCACACAACCAATTTAGATGAAATTTGGTACAGATATAGTTTAAAACCTGGGAAAGGACAAAGGCTACTTTTTATTGATGTAGGTACCGCGCTTTTATAAAACAATGTAACGGGATAAAAGATAATGTAGTCGAGTTAACCTATTGAGTCGCAGCGGCACACCGATGTCCAGAAATAATAGATTTGTAATTATGTCTGGTATTATAAAACGTGTATTGGTTTAAGTCGTCGCTTCGCCAATGCTACTGGGCCGAGTGTTCTGAGCTCACACGGGACAAAAATATGTGTTATCCACAAATAGTTCTACCAAGTCTGGGTTCCTTGTGTCCGTAATTTGAATGTTTGTTGCCGAAATTATTACTCTTAAAAAATTCGTTTTTAAAATTAAAATTAACACTATAACTGTATATTATATCATTTCTCAACAGTATTTAAGTTAAAATATTAAAATCAATGACAGGTAAACTACGGACATGAAAGTTACAAATCAGCATTCAGTTCCTACATTCATCCGTGTGCGAACTATCAAATCTTTTTATGAAAAAAAAAAGATCTCTTACTTGTTTTATTCGACTGCAAGCTTAAATTTTGCGTATATCACGAAAATATAATCTACATTGAAATTAAACTAACAAGCGGTCGCCAAGTGGTCGAAATTCAACCATAATTGATTTAAATTTTAAGTTTGATCGTTATTATATTATATACCACGAAATTGCAATATGTACTTAAGGTATGTAACCATAGTTACGTAGAATTATACCACATTAGCCGAACCATGCCGAAATATTACGAACGCGATCCGACTGCGTGTGTCAAATGCATGGTAGTGTGCGTGCGGTGTTTTACCATTCATTTAATTTATTTCTAATGCATATTTTATAAAAATATTAGGATTCGCCACTTCTACTCCATATAAACTTCAACTGCGCGAAATTTCATACTCCTCCGACCGCGCAATTTTTGTAAAAAGGGGTACAAAGTTTTTGCTTCACGTATTTATATATAGATTTATACGGATTTCATCACGTTGTTTATTTTGGCAACACTATTATTTCATCATTTTGTGTATAGAGCAGTTTAATTTATTACAAAGTATAACATTCACTTAAGTAAACGTAAGACAACCCTTACTAATTATAAATGGGAATGTGAGTTTGTTTGTTTGTTTCGCTTTCACGCATTTGTATACACGTTGTCAGGGGAACAGAAAAGGACATAGGGTACCTTTCATTCCAAAACACTACTGTTACTAACCGAACTTAATCTATATTTACGCGAGCGAAGCTGCGGGCAATTTCTAGTATTATATAGATATAATATACATGTTTCACCGATCGTAATGTCATTAAAATAACGCTCGCTATGAGGATAGTTGACGAGTGCTCGAGTGCTCGAGTGTTGGAGTGTTCGAGCGCTCGGCTCAGGCCCAAGTTTCAATCGGTGCATTATCGGGCGATGGTGAACTTAGCGTCTTAGTGAATGATTAGTGGCGGCCACAGCATTAACTTCTCTTGATTAACTTCGTGCTTCGATCTCCGAAGCTCCACCAAGTCTGTCAAACTATAGTTTTCACGAGATGTGCCTTACTGTAAGTCGATGAACCATAAAATGTGATTCTGTAAACTTTTATTGCATTGAGGCGTATTTTAATAGTAGCTGTCCTCCGAGTCTCACCCATGTTTATGATTATTGCTCTGCTTCTGTGGATTGTAACGTGATGTTATATAGCCTATGTTACTTCTGAATAAAGTAGCATTGCAATAGTAAAATATTTTAAAATCAGTCCAGTAGTTTTAAGTTTATTTATTACATACAAAAATATTAATCTTTACTTTTTATAGTATTAGTAGGCCTAGATGATGTTCAAATTATAAATGTTTAGGCTTATATTTAGATATAAACCTAAACATCTTAAGTGTCGTAATACTGTATTCTGTTGCCGCAAATGTTATTCATTGAAATTAAACTAGTAGGTATATACGTATGAAAATCCCAAGAAGAAGCAAACCACAGCTAGACTTCATGATACTTTGAGCTCATTCTGCGTAAATAGAATCACCCATGATTAAATTATGTTCGGGTAGTTTGAAATAACTACACTGGAACATTGAGACAACTACCATCTTAGTCTCCCCGTGACCATGGCTGCTGAAAAGCAACCGAAACGTCGGGAAAAGTGTAAACATAAATATAAATAGTATAGTAATAGTATAAATAGTTTTAATAGTTTCAATAATTTAATTAGCTTAAAAAATAGTTAAGTTTAATAGTAATAGTGGTGTAACAGTTTTCAAAATTTTGTAATAAAGTGTCAAATAAACAACGCGATAAAATCCGTATATAATAGTTTAATTTAAATCTTAAGTGTCGTATTATCAGTCAGGGTGTAGCTGTGAGTATGAAGCAGTATATACGAATAAATATTTAATTAGCTGTATGTTACTCCGCACGACATCGCACCGCTTCGCTCCGTGTCGTATCGTGTCGTGTCGTGCGATGTTCAAGTCATGTTACAAAGTATTCCACGGCGGAGTTGAGCTCAAGAGTGAAAAGTGTGCGAGCACCAAGTTTCAACATTATTAAACTTTAAACAAGCCCCGCGTCGGTCGCTACCCAACACAAACATATTTACCTCCAACTGCCTAACATATGTACACACCCATACAAGCGCATTGTTTATTACTAATTAAAATTACCCACGCACAAGCACAAACATACCGTACACCATTATACTTCCAATAACAAATACGTTTAACAACATGCGACTGTTTACAGTTACTAATGAATTGTTGCTCTGAATCTTATTCTTACGTCGAGTGTATTATTACGTTCACATCATTAACAACTGTCGTGAGCCTACTCCCACGCGTGTCACAACCTTACGCCACAGTCCTGCGCTCGGTGCGTATACGTATCGATCGTTCGGTTATATATTTACAGCGAATATTCGGAAGGTAATTACAACAATAGGTAAAGCTTCACGCCACTGACTTTTTGCTATCGCGTTATCTGCTTGAGATATTGACAATTAGAATGGAGGCTGTGGGGAGTCACCCGATAGCATTGAGTGCGGAACAGGCGGTCGCGTCGCCTCGCGGTATCGCGGTACCGGCATAACCACGGAGCATGGGACGCTTGTCGGGGAGGGGCGTGAATAAGGAATGCGTAAATGTTATCGGCACCCGCACATTTGTCACCTAACGACACGCCGAGATAAAGAGAACGAACATTTTCCTTAATATCGTGTTACACGTGAACTCCCGATATTTTCCACGGTGTCACATTGTAATATTATTATAATGATGTGCGGTTCGGGACACACCGTGTGTTGTATTATATCTGTAACCGCTCGCTTCACTTATTGCCGACACCTGCGTGGCACGCGAATTATTCCTGTCTTTCTATGAATAAATGTGCATACATCATACGTTATATTCATAAACCACGTGGATAAATAGTAGGCACGTAAGACAAACGTTGAATAAATTATCTTTCCATCAATAAGTGAACTTCCCTTACGTTCAGGTGGACGGTGTAATGCCATAGGCCGTCTCGCTGTACCGTCGTTCAGTTTACAGCACTCATTTCCCTCTCAGTTGAGTTTTACGACGCGGCTCGATAACCAGCTAATACCTCTTATATTTTCCCTTTGACTCCCCTCAAAGTGTTCACGTTAAAACATTTTATTCCCTTCGAGTTTACGAGTTTTCTCAGAGTAAGGAGAATTTAAGCCGAACATGGCATAAGACAGCTTCGTCGATTTCGTGGCATAAATTTCCGCTTATGTTACGATTCTAGGATTGGGCAGTGTTATTAGGATATATCTGTTAAAAAATCATCACTAACGGTACGGAGTTTGGAAACTTATTTAGTAGTTAAAAATAGGCTTGTCCTAGAATAAGTGGTACTTAGAGCATAATTGGCGATACATGGATCTCCAAGCCTCTACCCTCAGGTGTATACATGCACAAGTCTATATAATGTACATTATGAGATGTTAGCTGGTTATCGATGATAACTGCACCAGTGATATAAGTATGACGCCATGAGTTTTTAGTTATCTTCTCATAAGCGTAACCCTTTGCCTGCACCTAGCAACTAACCTAAATGTAAATTCAGTAACTTCAGAAATTTCGCAATCGTTGACGTTCATAAGTGTTACTTTGTGTCTTAAATTAATAAATGAATTTTGACTTTGAAACTTATACAATATAAGTGTATGGATGCGCCTGGAGCCGTCCGTCACTCAGCACAAATATTATTATCACTTTCGTCTCTAGGCAAAGCGCGGTGCAAATAATGCTTTGTCATTAAAGCTGTCTTTATTAAGACACATATTTTGTTGACTTACCGACTCTATACCTAATGATTTTTGAAGTGAAAACTTCTTTAGCGGCGTTGTGCACTTTTTGTGATGGGTAAAAAATTTTAAACTCGCATCAGGACACGTGACTTCATCGAACATTCGTAAGACGGAGGGAGAATTGTCAAACTCGCGTCAGGACACGTGACCTGATCGAAAATTCGTAAGACGGAGGGAGAATTGTCATGTTTGTGTACGATAGCGCAATAAATGAATATTGTATTTTACTACATAACTGATAGTACTTTTATACTGATAATAATTAAAGCAATTCGTGCAAAATTATTCCCTAACCATTCCAAAATATCAAAAATGCACAACGTTAATATTCAAGTTTTCACTTCTGCCGGCACTCCCGGAGTGAAGCCCGTTGATTTTTATTTATGCCTTGGTGGTGCAGCACTAGCGAATGTGACTACTGTACCTATATAAAATCATTGATTTCATTAACGAGTCGAGCTATGTGTTATTGCGTCTTTCTTACAAACAATTATGAGTATCAGCAAGGAGTCTAAAACTGTGCCTAGTTACCGTTAACGGCTATAGGCTCGTCCAGCAAAGCTGGCGATTTGTGGATGTAATGTACTTCAACGAATCCTTTTGATATAGCGTGTATAAGTAAACGCGTGTAGAACGATTTAGATTTTATTTTTATTTATTTTAGTCCAATATCAATCCCACTTTTATACATCCATGTATAACATCAGTTGAATTATTATACTGATGTTTACCAGAGCGCATGCGATATTGTCGATCGTGTTGTCCCGGTCTCTATTTCCGGGTCGGGAAAAGATTTATAGGGTAATACAATCGCTCCCTATCACGTAAGATCGGAAGAAACTGTCGAAACATTGGTGTTGCATCACTATCTTTTGGAGGAAATTATATTATTATCATATGTTTTACGTCAATGGTTCATTATACTAAGCATGTGTCCTCACCTGATATCCCAAATTTTAAAAAGGACTAGCTTTTTCGCGCGGCTCCACCTGCGTGGTACCCAAATCAATAAAAAGTATTCTTTCCCCAGGTTTTAAAATACATCTGTTTCAAATTTTATCCTAATCGGTTGAGTGGTTTAGCCGTGAATAGGTAACAGACAGACAAAAACAGTTACTTTCAAATTTATAGTATTAGTAAGGGTAACATAGTATTGTCTTACGTTTACGCCAGTAATATACATTGAAATTAAACTACTTTTTACAAATTTTATAGCATTGTTTATTTTAATAACACTATTATTACATTATGTTGAAACTATTACTGCTATTAAACTTTACTACTATTTAAATTATTGACTATATAGATTGAGGGTTACACTTTCTCCGACGCTTCGGTTGCTTTTCTATATTTTTTAAATAACTACACTAGAACATTGAAATAACTTCCATCTTAGTCTCCCCGTGACCATGGCTGCTGAAAAGCAACCGAATCGTCGGGCAAAGTGTAAACTTAATTTATATAGATAGTTTTAATAATTTAATAATCAATAAACCTTAATAGTATTAGTAGTGTAACAGTTTCTAAATGATGTAATAAATTATTAAATAAACAACGCGATAAAATTCGTATAAAGTGGTTTAATTTCAATGAAATTCGTAAATCCGAATGTAATTAATAATATTATATATATTATATTATGTAGGATTGTTATTGTAATTGCATGTGAAAAAAGAGACAGAGTTACTTTGCATAGCGTTATCTCGTTTTTACACATAAAATTACAATGTGGTAAGGTCTCAGGAGAGCAAACCAAGCCTTCACGATAGTACAGTTTTACTGTCGACCAATTCGGGTTGATATCAAAATGTGATTGGATGACGTACTAGTTTATGTGGTCACCTCACTACTGTTAGTATGCCAAGTGTTGTGGGTTCGATATTCACACGGGACAAAAGTTTGAGTCGTTGTTTCGAACTTTGAAACTTTTTCGGTCTTTATACCTTAGTACTAGAGTTGTGCCCTTTAAAAACAAATACATTTGATGGCTATACCGACGGATGATCTTAACATTACAGACTAAATTATAATCGAGATTCCAATAATAACATTCATCCTTTTTAACCCAATTGAGTCGCAGCAGTACACCGGCAGCTAGACACAATAGTTATTAAATTATGTCTGGCATTCCAACAATTGACAGGTTAAACAAAGTTGAAGCGTGTTTCGTAGGCCTCGGGTAAATGAGATAAATGCGTGCGTCATACGCAAATGTGTGATGAACGCGTTGAGCGTATTTGCCTAAATTGTATGCTTCGTGGCCCTAGAGTAAGTGCAACAAATACGAGTGTCAAACATTAGGTACAATAATTGTATGACACAACAAAATGCGTCGAGAATATTCACTTGTAGCATATGTTTTGTAGCTCTTGGATAAATGCAAGCATCGAGCGATAGATACAAATGTACGACAGACAATAATGCACGTAATGTATGAATGTGACAAATGCGTGCGTCAAATACAAAGCAACGCGTTGAGCGTAATTGCTTCGTGCTCCTGTAGTGAGTAAGTACGACATATACGAGTGCCAAACATCAAATAGAATTGTATGACACAACGAAACGCGCCAAGCATATTCGCTTGTAGCGTATATTTCGTGGCTCTCGGATAAATCGAATGTCCGATGAAACACAACGCGAGGTGTGCAATCGCTTTAAGCGTAAATTTCGTGGTCTTAGAGTATGTCCGACAATACAAGCGTCAATCGGTAGATACAATTGTAGACCGCAACGTAACGCGTCAAGCGTGTTCGCTTGTAGCGTATGTTTCGTAGCTCTCGGATAAATGTGAGCATTTAGCGACAGATACAAAAGTAAAACGCAGAGCAAATACACTTCAAACGTATGGTTCGGATAAATGCGAGCGTCAAACGTGAGAAACAAAATGTATGATGCAACGTAACGCGCTGAGCGAATTTGCTTGGAGCGTTTGTTTCGTGGCCATCGGGTTAGGCGGTACGACGTAGGCGGTTTTTGATTGATCATTGTTGTTATATGTAAGAGTATGAGCATATTTTACGAGCTCCTGGTGTTTGACGTCGTTACAAGCAAGATGTATTCTTTGTGGGTGTGAACAGAATTGAATGATAGAAAGAGGTAGACGTAATATAAATACGACGTGTAACTATAAGCTCGTATTTTAATATTGTTTAGTCTTTAAGTGAAATGAATGCAAAAAACCATATTGTTAATTTAGTTACTTTTTTTAGATAGTATACTTTTATTGCAGTTTCAATTACGCCGACAAAAATATTTTTTTCATATAGAACAATGACGTCGACATGTTTTTGAACCATTTAGATAGTAGCAGCTTTTAATATTGTTATTTTACTTTAGAGTTAAAGTTCGATAAGGACATTACGGACCTTAAATATGACCACACCTTTCTGTTACATACCGCTCGTAACATTTTGTGTTAGCTTTACTAAGCATAAGATATATCACTCAATAATTTCCCATATAATAGGAGCCGCGCGCATCAGCTCCGAACTCCATGCAGTAACTAGTTTGATTCTATTGATAAATATTTAAAAATCGAGAATTTAGGTTAAAGTCTAAGTCAACACGCTAAGCACAAGCGCTATCACATACGCTTATTCCACTGAAACAACGTTGAAATCATGTTAACAATAGTTTATTCTGTAAATAAAGCGCGATATCCATTGCTTTTTGACAGACGATATTTACTGATCGAGTTCGACTCGAATTTTAAACTTCGAATGCAATACCATCAATAAAAGCATGATGGCGCTGTATGGCTTTTATTTCATTTAAAATACATGTAAACTCTTTGCGTATTGTTGTTGATTGGTATGTATTCGCCTTTGTCCGGGCCGCGGATGTCACCGACCAAAGCTGTGAGCGAACAGAGAACAAAGGGGATAACAATTAATTCACTCGATACGTATAAAATATGAATAAACGTAGAAACAATAAAAGTATGGCGGCGAATGTCCGGCGCTCGGTTCGGAGCATGTGGTGGTCAGCCACAATCGGAATTCCATTGCTGCTGCGACCGACGCGTCGCGCCACGCGCCACGCCACGTGCCATCGATGCATGCTCACACACAAACACATATATGGTTTTATATAACAGTTTATGTATTCAACGATAGCATTGATGCATATTGCATGCACAAACACATGTATGAGTTTATGTATCAATGACAGCATTTAAATAACCGCTTTAATATAATGCGGCAGTGCCGCTGTACCTACTTACTGCTATTTTGTTATGTTTATTTCACCGACGAATCCGCGATAAAGTATAAAAATTGTTTAATTTTACAGTAAGTAAAGTACAGTAAACTGGTGAATTTTATAAAATTGGCATGCAATTCATGCCAAATTTTATAAAAATCGCATCGGCTTGGGTCTGAGTGTAATTCACAGAAATTATACTACGCAACGTTTTATTATGTCATGTTGCTGCGCTTATTATTTGCTTGTCCTATTGTTTGTTTTGTGTGAAAATATGGGTATTTAAATAATTTTTGTCATGCATTTCAATTGATCGTTACAAAAACACAGGTATGCTATAACTGTAAAGTGCTCGGTTCATTAATGCGTTATACACTGCGTTGAACACATTGCGATTGCTTATTATTTTATACATATCAAGCAATTGCTACGGTTTGGTTTATGAATTCTTTTGCAGCGTAAGACACGTGCCATCTTAAGCGACGCGACGTGGCAAACGTAGTGCGTTTTCCACACCGTATATAAATGAACCCAATACATATGACAAAACTTTGGCTACTGAGAGTAAACGAACGAAGGTGCGGCAAACAAGCAAATCGATCAAAATATCGACATTATAAATTATCCCCACTATATAATATAGAGTAAACGAAATCTTCCTCTCAGAATCTTAACAGATTTTAAGAGGATAGAGATAGTAAGATGAAGATATCATCTTACTAGAAACTGGCTACACTATGCACGATGTGATTAACTACCTCTAGCTGCTTGTCACCATTATGAAAAATACTGGGTAGTGGTTGTGGACAATCGCAGGTCAATACTGAATCCCAGGTGCGACCTGTAGTAGCCGCTACAGAAATAAGCCGCGCTAATAGACGAACTTTAATAGCGCCAGCCTTTCGCAACATTTTGCTTGAACCCCTCCCCTTCTGTCCCGTCCCGCGCACTACCCCTTCTGTCCCGTCCCACGCACTACCCCTCCTTGGCCTCACAGCTGCTCAGCCGACCGCCGGCCACATGTTATACCATTCCGAAGTTAAGCGGGTTAATTAGATCGTGATTAGACGATTCCACTTTCGACAGAATTATCTTCATACGTCATATTAAGCATTCACTCAACTCAAATTTACCTGAAAAGCTTTTCATGAACCGTAGCTATTGTCACTCAGACAATAATTTAATTAAGTTTCACTGTCTGAGAATTTAAGCAAAACACAAATACCACTAATTTATGTAACGCTTAATGTTCATTGTTTTAGATTCTCTTTAGTTTATTTGGGATGTTTCTCATAAATTTGTGATGTAATTAGTGCACAGGCTGATATTATAATGCACTGTACTTATAAGACTGAACATGTCTCAGAACATGGCCTGTGCAGAGCGTCTCTGACTGTCACGCAACTTGTTTGAGCTCTCCTCAGAGTAGTAAGTTTGAGCCGTGATTAATCAAGACTTAGTAATCTCCGTACAATCTCCTTTGGCTTCGTATAATATCTCTATATGCAGAGCCGCAGTTCATCTTACATAATTATGTTCTATTGCGGTTGACATAGTGCCTGTACGGGAACTAATCTGCAATAAGATTCTAAACAGACGGCTCGTAAGGTATGTAATGTCCGTGAAGCCACTCTTGGTGCGTCCTGCAGTCTGTAATAGCAAGATTTGGGCTGTGCCAGCAGTATTTCCAATGCACAATCCAAGCACGTGCTGTAATAAAGCACTACGAAAATAAATAACATCATAACTAACATCATAACTAAGTCTGGTAAATACATTATTATACGTATAATTCGCCTATATATAAAGACACCTCGAAAGGGGAGGTAGAGGTGTATTGTATACATGTCAGCTACTTTGTAATCATCGCACAAAAAGAGGTAAGTTTACTCTAGCCTGCTGTGCATATTTTTAGGTACCGTTCGTAAAGAAGTACGTTACTTGTGCACGATGTCATGCCAGTTTACAAATGTGCGCGCACTGTACGCATCGTGCAAGCAACTGACGCGAGCCACCCGTGCCAGGAGACAGTATAAATAACTTGCGTACGTAACCCGCAATAGCTATGTGAATCGTGTACAAGAATTTAATTAGTGGTTAGTGTAGCCGACTGCCATGCCTGAGGTCGCGGGTCCGATTCCCGCACAAGTCAAACATTTACGTGCATGAACATGGATGTTTGTCTTGGTCTGGGTGTTTCTATGTATAATATGTATGTATTTACAAAACAAAAAGTATATACGTATGTTTATCCATTGTCTAGTACCCATAGTACAAGCTCTGCTTAGTTTGGGCTAGATGGTGTTGTGTGTATATGATAGAATAGAATATTAATTACCGAAGTCTAACCTATTAAGTTGCAGCGGCACACCGGCGGCCAGACACAATTATATCTGGCATTCCAAGAATTGACAGGTTAACAAAAACAAAGTGTATACCAGTCAAAGGAAACCGGATCTCCCGATCGGCGGTAAATGTAACAAAAATTTGTAACCACAGGACTAGCGAGGCTACCAGAGCTAGAAAATATTTTGACGTAAGGTCGAATCTCTAAGAATCTTGATAGTTGAGAGAAATTAATTTGTGCGCGTCAGTCATTAGAGCGAGACATCCGAGGAACGTAGAGTTGAAGTATGTGTGCGCGGAGGATTGAGCATTCCTTGCGTGGCGCCGCACTTCGCAGGTATCTTCGGCGAATACTTGCTGCACTTTGGAATAATTTTCGATGTAACGCTAGTTTGGCACAGAGTACCTACATCTTTATTGACGGCGTTCGCGCAAATTTCAATTCAATTCAGAGTAGGTAAGTACATAAAATTGCATACTTCATGTTTTACATGATGCTTAGTTTTAATTAACTTAGACAAAGCTTCTAAAGTCGCCCTCTTTCCTAAAATCGCTAACGACTTTATTGCTTTATCTTTTATGCATTTGTTTTTGCATGGAGATGGGTCATGGGTCAGCGAGTGATATAATTATAATACTTTTTAAATGGAAAACTTTTCCTTAGCACCACAAATTTAAGTCACAAACATGTTATGTATTCCTAGTTGTATAATATGAGTGTGGCGTGATTGAATAGGTATTGTGCACGTTGCGTAGAAGTAGTCGCTTTATCCGGAAGGGCTGGCGGTGAACAAAAAGCAATAGTGTCCGATACGCAGAAACGTCAAGTCGTAGGCGGAGACATACATACATGTATGTGTGTGTATAGATACAGGTATATGTAGGTAACGTGTTTTCTTTACATTACACACGGATGAACGAGTTTCACGGTTCACCTGCTGAAGGCTTTGTGTCTGGATCTCGCGCGACACCATCCATTTAAATAATTCAGCCCGTTGTGTTTGTTTACCCGCGCGCTCAACGCGACTCGCTCTCTTACACGTATACGTGTTACATCGAATGATAGAATATTAAGCACAGCGGCTCGATGTTAACATACCAACATTAATATTGTAGTGGAAGCATTAAGTACAGGCATCTCTATATTCAAGTCAAATTCCGGTCTAATTAATTGATTATCGTATCATAGGCTAATCCGCCCCACTGGCACAATCCTTTCTAGTGTCGATGTGTGCGTGCTGTATTGTATGTGTATAACCAAATTATAAATGTGTGCGTCCTCTGCGTTTTATTTGTTTTGCTAAAACCATTCGCCTAGTTTGCGAGCTTGAAAATGTTCTGTTTTCAAATGAATGTTTTCGTCACTAAAAGTACTCGTACACGTAGTATTTTCTGTCGGCACGTGAGACATTTGTACAAATTAAATATATTAATATGATGAGACACGTACATAGTTACCGTAAGTCGCCGAGTGACGGGGACTCCGCAATCTCATTAGCAGGCTTTCATAAATGTGCTCTATTACTGGCCGGCGCTGAGATAAAGCGCGCTCCGCCAAACATCACAAGGAAAAAATCTAATAAACAGCTCTGTGCCAATCCATTAAGTGAGTTAGTGATGTTATGTAATTGTTGTGTTGTCGGACCACAGAGCACACATTAACTTCAATTATGGTTAACATGAACTAACGACAAGGCTTTCTTTTTCCAATTCACGAATACACCGACTTAGTAATTTGATTTCACCGTCGCAGATCGCATGATTTTAAATATAGGTGTGCCCTCACCGTACTTAGATCGCACGAAAAT
Organism: Catocala sponsa; assembly: GCA_963564715.1. Taxonomy (NCBI): domain Eukaryota; kingdom Metazoa; phylum Arthropoda; class Insecta; order Lepidoptera; family Erebidae; genus Catocala; species Catocala sponsa. The sequence goes on from OY751334.1 coordinate 8,415,651, forward strand.
GTGTCTATACTAAGAAGAGTGAGCTCACACATTTCATTTATATAATATTATTAATAATAATAATATTCTATCACATACACACAAACTAAGCAGAGCTTGTACTATGGGTACTAGACAATGGATAAACATACATGCATACATACATACATACATAGTCTCACGCCTGTATCGCCGAAGGGGTAGGCAGAGATGCATGACACACCCACATTTCGCCAACTATGTACAAAAAACAAAAAAAAACTAAAAGCTCACACATTTCATTTACGTGATAGGAAACGACAGTGTTGAATTTTAAATATGAGTGAGCAAGATAATACTATCTTCTCCCTAGCCTTTATTATTCCCAAGTCACTTGGGGTCGGCTTTCTAGTCTAACTGGATTTGACTGGATATCAGTTTTTACACAAAGCGACTGCCATCTGACCTCCGCAACCCGAAGGCTAACGATACCCTAAGGCTAGACCAGTATCAGGATATTAGAGGGCACTGACTTCCCAATAACGACTGCCATAGATGTTCATGGCAGCCGGGGCCGACGGCTTAACGTGCTCTCCCAGGCACGGAGCAGGCGATAATTGTCAATCAATACGCACATAATTTCGAAATGTCATATAACTGCCGAAAGTCAGAGGTGCGCGACGTGGGTTCGAACCCGAGACTATATTTATAATACAGATGTCCTGTTGACATCGTCTGTTAAATGACAACTTAACGTCAAAAGAGGTATACTAAAGGTGATATAGCATATCTATGATTAAGATTTTAGGCTCTATGGAATACTAGTAAGCATAACAGACTCGTAAACGGCTCTCTAAACGTTGTCATAGATAACTACCTCGTGGAGTTAGTAGCTGCATATATCGACACTACGCTTGTACACCAGTGTCCGCTTTGCCAGCTTGCCCAGGTTGCTGTACGTCGGCACATAATCCCCGGCATTACCCTTCCCGCATAACATCCCTTTTTACCCAGGTACGGCTCAGTTTGGTACTTACTTGTGCAAGAATGTCAATCAGAGCCAAATGGGGCAGCGCGGGCCGACGGAGGGAGGGTTCGGTAATTAGAAATCTACCCGTGAATGCAATTAATCGAACTCAGTGCAGATGAATGCTAGCGAATCAACTGTGGGTTCACAGTTCGTGTGTATTTAACATTAGTGTAATACGTTTAGGTATTTGAACACTGCGGTGTGCTAGTTTTAACTGAGTTCATTTGAATATCAACAAAAGAACGAACGCCACGGCTTGGAAGCACTTTGCACTTCGAGATTGTATGTTGTGTAAGTAATGGGGTACCATAGTCTTGAAACGCTGTATAACTCTATGATTGGTAAGTTTAATCTATCATTTATAATGGTCAATTTCGCTGCTAGATCACAAAGTGACTGCCTTGGTGGCGCAGCAAAAGAGTATGCGACTGATGTGCATGAGATCTCGTTTTTGATACCTATGTCGGACAAAGTTTTATTGATAGGCTAGGACTGTGCCCGGTTAACGGCAATAGGCGTGCCGTCTATTACGTCAGACATAAAACCTTAACCGGCGAAATGTTTGTGTAATAATAATAATAATATATCAGGGATAAAGATATTATGCAAAATCGTTTATGGTACTGTGGTGGTAATCATGTGTTGTTGCGGGTATCCAAATAAAATGTTTCATGGCAGATATCGATATATAATAACTGGTACCAGTTATAATTACTAATATAAATACATATCGAACTACGACTTTAGTGAGTGGTTGCGGTGAGTCGACTGTCGCGTGGCGCTACTGCATACTTGCGCGTGACTATACAAAACTAAAGAGTCAGCAGTGTCGCTACAATACAATTGGAAAGGGCCCAACGTTCAGTACTGGAAAATATGCTCAAAATCCCTTTAGGTATCCCACTACACAACTATACGTATAAAGGTTGCAAGTTACTTAATGTGCGTCAGTTATTTATATTAACAACATTCCTCAAAGTAGAAAGAAGAAAGAAAGAAAGAAATTTGTTTATTTCGTACAGAGTACACCAAAATGTTATTAACTCTTAAAGATTATAAACATCTCCTTAATCGCCGAGTATATAGAATCGTGGTACCTAGAGCTATTACATAATTTGCGAGACGTTTCAGCCCACATAAAGATAACAATATCTACAATAAAGTAGCAAAATATTGTTATATTAAAGAGTGCTCAGTAAAAGAGGCAAAAAAATGGTATCCAAATAGCTCAATACAATACCTTTGGCAACCGAAAATCTTCTTTTGTACTTTAGTTGAAAACTCTTCAATTTAGATATGCTCAAATCATAGTATAATATATAAATGATATATACATATATAAATATTTAATATATAATATAGATACATTCATATATATATACATAAATATTCATAATTACACATACACCACCCGCGGTTGTCATAAACTATATTATGCTTTATATTTTTCCCTTCATTGTATCATAAATAGCTGTTAAATGTTAGTTTAGTGATATACAAATTATCCGATAAATGGTAAATTTTAATGATGTCCACCGAGCTATGTGCCTAAATGTAAATTGTAATCGTCACTGTACCCACAGGACAGGCTGGCCTAGTTTGGGGCCAATGGATAAGACCATACACAGTAACATTCTCTGGTAATAAAAAATTTATTTTTGAGACTGTATGTGTATAGCGCACAGACTTTAAGTCAATAAAAAAATTTTGGTTATGTTAAAATACACTCTATACAAAGTGGCAACATTGTAATGTGTAGCCACTACATTATTACACGTATTCCGATAGAGCACATCTTAAGATAAGTTAAAAATGCACACGCATGCAAATGTATACACGCGCCACACTAGTATATAAGCTTTACTTTTACTGAAATTAAACAGACTATAACACCATCTGAGTCTCGTTATATATATTGCCAAAACATAGGCAAATAATGTTTTATTCGATTCGTATACTCCAAACTAAGCTTCGCTACACTGTCAATGGCCTTGCGGCGACGGAGGAAATCCTATCAATTAAGTTTGTACGCGTCTCGTATATAGCTTTGCCACAGAACATCAGCCAGTTACGTCACCGACCGCAGGTACGTACCTGTCTCCCTACATGTACTCATAGCTTTCTATTTCACTTCGTATCAAACGCTGTGGTTTTGTTTAATGTACAGAGGAAAATATTAATTAATATTAACCTAAGAAGTATATAAATATTATAGAATTTGTAGATCGTAAACGTTTTGATAATCCTCACTCTCCTAACTAATATTATAAATGCGAATGTATGTTTGCTATGCGTTTACGCCTTACCTACTTCACCAATCATCATGAAATCTCTCATACACGTTGTCAGAGTTACTGAAAAGAACATAGGGTACCTTTGCTCCAGAAAAAGTACTGTTTACAAAGGATAAAAGTTTATTGAAAAAATTTACATTAACACGAGCGAAGCCACGGGCAAAATCTAGTACAAATTAATTAAATACGTCATAATTATGCCAACTCATCAACTATTTATTATACTATAGATATTAATTACTTATGTAATTGAATCAGTATTTTTTTGCTGCCTCCGTGGCGGAGTGGTAGTAATTGCGACTGCTGTGCATGAGGTCTCGGGTCCATTCCCCGGTCGGGTCAACAAAAAGTTCTCGGATTTCTCTATTAAGAAATCTCAATAGCAGCCCGGAGTTAGGAAGTTGGCGGTGTTAGACACCCACGTGCCTCGGAAAACACGTAAAGCCGTTGGTCCTGCGCCTGATCTCTCTCCGGTCGTGTCGGATTACCGTCCCATGGGATCTTAAGGGTTAGGGAACAGAGAGTGCACTTTTGTTTGCGCACACACTTGTGCTCTATAATATCTCCTACGCAGATGGCCAGTCTCCGTTAAGATTGGCCGCCGTGACCGAAATTCGGTCTGAAGGACACATTTTTTTGCTGACTCATCTCATCATCTTAGCCGAAAGACGTCCACTGCTGGACATCCCCCAAAGGTTTTCTACACATTCCGATCTTGGGTCATCCGCATCCACCCTCTTCTCGCAAAATAAGTTTACTTAAGGTTAATTTAAGATGTTGCTGCTGTGGATTTAAATTCAGGATTCAGTTTCGGTAAATTATCGGTAAATTTTTAATTTACTATTATTAATTACTAAAAAATCTATGTAAAAAGCTATGCATATTAATTTATCATTTGCACGCTATTATTAATACTAGCGGTCGCCTAGTGCTCGATATTCGACCAAAGTTTGCCTGTAAGATATTGCCGATATATGTCATTATATATTGATATATGTAACCATGGTTACGCGCTTCGACTGCGTGTGTCAAATGCATGGTTATGTGCGTGTAGTATTTTTTCATTAATTTAATGTATTTTAATCATAATTTAAAAAAAAATATTAGCATTCGTCACTTCTTCTCTGTATATTTACTATAAGTGTGCGAAATTTCATACTCCTCCGTCCGCCCAATTTTCAAAGGGATCCAAAGTTTTCGCTTCACGTATTAATATATAGATAGATAGTTAAATAGGTCTGGACTGTAATTATATTTCAACACATGTAAAAATAAATCCTATTTACTGCGAATAAAGATTACTTTATGTATTTTTATTCGCATTTCCCACTTAAGTGCAGGAATATTTCGCTCGACACTTTCTGTTCGAACGCGAACATATGATCTCAACATATCGCAGAGTCGTACGAATTATCATTATATTCAAGCCCCCCCAGGTCAGTGCGACGCAGTGGGGCCTTCACTACCAATATACGCGCTTGTACCTTTGGGACGAACCGCATGAGTCAGCACTCACCACTGCCGTGTTTGAGCTCGTCAACGTAACTTTGCGCTCGAATGAAACCAAAAAACAAAGAATTTTTCCTCTTTATATAAATGTGCGTACGTTATAAACGTCCTGAATGTTCGGAAGCTATAAGGCTTTGTTTACAATCCTCTATGAGATGAGTGGATTTGGAGAGAGCCGCACTTTCTATTGGATTCTGGTGCGCACAGGTAATTATTTACTTGAATGCCTTTATCGTTGTCTACTCGCTCCAGTATTACTTAGAATGTGTAGTAAGTAACGATAAGAGTTTCAGACGAGAGGTACAAGTATCTAATCTGTTAGTACAACATTTTGTTCCCTTAATATTTGATACGCTATTAGCCTTCAGCAATTTCCGTGCCTTTTAAAATATTTAACCCTTTTAATCTCCTAAGGGGAACGATGAATCTTTTGTGAAAAATACTTTTCTTAAAAACAATCCTGTTCTGGTTGGTTACACGGCAATCTTGAGGCGGAGTAGACGGTAGACCGCTGCGCTTGTGATAATTGTATTAGTCCATCTCAGTGCGAGTTTCGGTAGCTCGGGCTTCGTTCCTAGTTAATGCGCCACTCACTACTTTGTTTTTCATGCATATGTATGCGCCTGATTCCTATAAACCAACGCAAGCCTCGACTGCTCACAGCGATAACTCTCGTTTGTTGGGTCTAACTCGAATATGTTGTGTACGACGATATCAAATTAGAATACGCAAATGAATGCATACATAAATAGTATGTTAATATAAGAGGCAGTAGAACAGATGGGATGGCAGCCACGCTATCAGGTTAGCTTCGCCGCCCGCACCATCGCACAACGGGAGAACAATAGACTCAGTACATATCTTTAATTATGTTATAGCAGAGTTCACAGCTCTAGTGCACTGTTCGTTGGGATTTCAACACCTACTTATACTGGCATTATTATTATTGTACAACTCTCGGATACTGCTTGTGAAGTAGCCTTGTATAGAGCGCGCATTTTCTTTTAGCACCGTGTGTAAGTGTGTAGACGTAGGATAGTTTATGCGAGAGAATGGCTTGCTGGTTATGGATGACTTAACAACTGGTGCTGCGTTTCACTAGGTAAGCAAGCATTTCATAGACGTGAATACCTATCTTTTCCATTTCTTCTTTTTGTCTCACCTTTGTTTTCTCTTAAAGTTGCAAAAACGTGCATGATATACCTGTTATGGTGAGCTCCAAGCGATCATAGACCACCAATACAGCTAACGACCAGACGGTCCGTATGTTTGTTTGGCGATTTGTATAAAATGAACACTGATCGAAACCTTATTTTTGTTAGTGTTTATTCGTTTCATGCACATTGAAAAGCTTTGTCCGATCTTAGGTCCTTAAAAATAACATTTATCGCGTTTTGCATGTTGTAGCTTAAATCATTTACCATTTAGGTAATAGTTTCTAGAGCTACTTATTGCGAGGCTGTGCTATCAAAGGAGGTCGGGCTGTATTCTTTGCACTCATATCGTAGTGAATCCTTTACTGTCAAGTAAGCAAATAGAAAGCCCATATTATGCTTCTGGAATTGCAAGCCTCTGTATGTGACATTACCAATTACTATCAACCGGGCGAGAGGCGAAATGCAAAGTCAGGTTATAAATCGGTTATATAAACCAGTTCTTCAATAATAATCGAAGTGATATAGGTGGTAGTTCGGAGCGAGTGATCGAGCGTCCAATCACAGGAGTTGGTCGAGTGTCCTGAAGAGCGTCGCTGCGCCCTCACTCTCTAACGAACTCTGAGGAGCTATTGTGCGCTCTCATTTACAACTTAACTAAGAATGTTGGCGGCTCGAGGACAGTTCGGCGAGCTCTTCACAAACCCAGCCGATGATACTCGAGATTCAGTCCACAGCTACTTTAACTAAAGCATTTGAATTGTACTTTATCTAAATTTACATAATTCGTGTTTATCTCTTATCGCTGTCACGTTTCACTATACCTATATATTCAAATGAATTATCTTGGGTGTACTCGGTCGCTGTCACATGCCCGACATGTTTAGGGTTCATAGCATCACCGCTGGATATCCTGAGGTATAGACAGAAGTGTAAACATCCATATTATCTATGTTAAGCTTTTGGTAATGGTATGGAAAGGCGAGTCTGATGCGGTTTTAAAGGTGTCAGTTTCAATGCGTATACCTACTGTATATGATCTAATACAAACTATCCACTAATATTTCAATTTACTCGACCTAGCCTTATAGACAGTATGACAACTAAATAAAGTCGATAATAGTATCATTAAGAATCGATATTCATACCATACGAAATTACAACTTCGGTGAATGTAACAGAATGTTGAATGCTTTACAGAATAGCACATATCGTCTCACGTCAACTGCTAATGCAGTGCCAAATGGCAACTCACACACTCGAGTCACTTGAGGCAGCAATTAGCGGCTGTCAATACGTGCGCTAGTTAGTCGCGGGTCGTGCTGTGCCCAGTGACGTCACACGCCGCTCGAGTGACTCGTTAGAGTGCAGCCACCGTCATTAGCCGATGTGTCGCATCGCGCACCTCAACACGCGAGCTTACTCGCCCCACGTCCGATGTCGTTCACTCATCAGAGGATGATCTGAGCTAAGCTAGAGACTCGACGCTGATTGTTTTACTTGTCTCGCTTCTCAAAGGCTACGTTTTTTGCCGAATAGGGCGATTCAATACTTATGACTTAATGTTCGTTCACATTTAACTGATCTTTGCTAGGCGAAGCGTAAACGAGCAAAGCATGTAATGCTTTAAATTTGTGTGTAGTTGATGGGCTTACAAGCCTCGAGCGAGCATACTTAGAACACGAGCACTCAGCTAGTAGTAAGTTTGTTGATGGACATAAAAGAATTCGGGTCGCACAGTTATAAATCTTCAACCCTTGACGATGCGAACAAATCAGCTGAGTTTGATTCACGCGGACCCATCTTTACGGTTTCACAAATCGATTCCTGATACAAACCGTATCAGCAAATCGATTAGTACCGTAATCGAAATCGTATCGACCCGTATATCGAAAAGCAAAAGGCTATTAAGTTGAGTATTGATGTAATAGATTACATATGGTTTTATTTGGCATGAAAACCGTAGACAGAGTGTAAACGTGTGGTTATGAAGACGCTCGCTGACTTCATTGTAAAATAAAACGGCGCGATATAAGTCTTACTTGAAGCGTGACGCTTACATTGCAAGTAACCCATTGTCTGGCTTCTTTAGTCGTGCGAGTAGGTAAAATGTAATGTGATGACGTGCTAATACGTTGATGGGCGATAGAGTTAATTGCGCCACTTCGTTATAATGGCGACACGTTATCAATGTTCCTGCTAACTCAGCAATGGGACGCGTACCGGCGCGAGCAAGTCATAAGTGGAAACGACTTTTTTAATTAAAACCTTTCCTTTCATATACTTATGCCGTCATTATCATTATAAGCGATATTTTTCAGGAAAATAAAACGATACGCTTTTATATTTTACTAGTTCTAGCCCACGACGTCGTTCGCTCTGAAACAGTACTTTCTTCTAGATGATAGTTGTCAGAGATACGTTAAAGGACGTGCGGTAGCTATGTCCTTTGACTTATCTGTATACATATCGTATAAGCGAATTTTCATGATCTATTATCATGAAATTTCAAATCGAGCGTAACAAACAAACAAACTCACATTCGCATTGATAATATTAGTTATGTCGTTTATAGTAATTGGGTTGGAGACAAGGTCAAGGACGAGTCGATATACATATACGTAAAGGTATATTGACATTCGAATTCGAAATGTTAGTAACAATCGTGAATCGCTAATTCACTCAGTATTATTATTAAACAAAATACAATTATTATTGAAAGTCTTAAATAAATCAATAGTCTACTGTTTTGCCATTAAGACATACAAATACAATATAACATATAATAATATAACAAATATATAATATTATAATAACTAGCAGTCGTCTAGTGGTCAAAATTCGACTAAAATTCCTAAGCTTGCTACTTTGTTTTCTTTTTTTCTCTACTACATATAAATAAGGTATAGGTAACCATAGTTACAAAAAATTGTACGACGTCAGACGAACAATTTCGAAATACTGCGAACGCGATTCGACTGCGTGTGTCAAATGCATGGTTGTGTGCGTGTAACGTTTTTTCATTAATTTAATGTATTTCTAATGCATATTTTATAAAAATATTAGGATTCGCTACTCCTTCTCAATATAAACTTTAACTGTGCCAAATTTCATACTGCTCCGACCGCGCAATTTTTGTAAAAAGGATTTATAGATAAGGACTAGAACTACAAGAACTACTTTTAGTTTATGTTGAGGGTAAGCAGATTCCTTCAATCAAACGGGATCTGCAAGTTACTTGTAGATTGCCTTCACTGTAAACTAAATTAAAGCTAACAGAGTCCATCAAAGTGGTGTTCAAGATTATTATCTTTACAAAGCACCATCAGAAACAACTCACTTAGTATCGTACTCTATGTATACTAACGTAAATTGTCTCACGCTGTTCAGCAAAACGTAATGGCTTTCGACATTAAGGAAGACCGGCTTAGTAATAATAATAACAGGGTATGGTTGTTTATTGCCATTATCTATTGGCCTCATTAAAACGCTAGAGATCTCACGTGTTGTAGAGATATGCTTGGAGTTGCTTTACGTAATAAGTTTTAAAACGAGGATGTGTGGAAAAACGATGATAACTGATATAGGCTTTGTAAGTGGCTAGTTGAAGTGGCAGGATCTCGATTGACCACTACAGATAAAATACCTGATAAACAAACGACCAGAGAATAACAATTATTACTATGTGAGTAAGGTGGCGGACAGTCGTTAAACGCAAAGAGCATATAATCGATTGCTGATCAAAACTTTGGCAGCTGATGATATGATATTATGAAGAGACATGGCAGGGCGTTTTTACTGTCACATAACTTGTCAACCATTATGCCAGTCATAACAGATGTCATAACTTAAAGCAGACTTGTCGCGAACTAAGTGGTTTGATAGAATTGCTTTTGCTTATATCATGGAATGACCTTGCTGATCAGTATCAACAAGGTCATTCCATGATATAAACAAAAGCAATTCTATGTATTATATTACTAGCTTTTGCCCGCGGCTTCGCTCGCATTAATTTAGAATTTGACAGTCAATTCGGGTCGTACTCTGCTTGTAATAATATAATTTAATCATGATTCGAAAGACACGTGGCGCCATCTATTATCATAAAAACGTTGTTATTGTTTTTCTCGGGAACAGTACTTTTTTTCGGGATGAAAGGTAGCTTATGTCCGTTTCTGTACACCTGTCAACGTATATGTAAAATTTCAGGATGATCGGTTTAGTGGTTTAGGCGTGAAAAGGTAACAAACAAACAAACAAACTCATTTTCGCTTTTATAATATTAGTTAGGATAGGATTATATTCACGTCATGCCATGTGTCAACATGTGTCAACCTTAGCGATAGTTAGATCACACAGAAACTTTTGTCAAAATTGGTAGACCACTTTCTTGGCCGATGGTACTATATAGCACGGAACCGATAGTAAATAAATTCTTGTTCTTAGCCCGTTTTCCGTTTTTATTATTTAATTCTCAGCTCAAGTTACTTAAATGGCGTAGTTTTTATAGTGTAAAGCTAGATAATAGCATGGCTTACTCAAAAACAACATTTAAATATACGTCGTTAGATTACACGCTGTCACAGAACGCGTAAGAAAAATAAAGATTCACAGCTCCTCCCCCGTAGGTGATAGCGTGATAATATGTAGCCTATATGTTGACCCGACCTGTTAGTAATATTCATGCTAAATTTGAAGTAAATCCATGCAGTAGTTTTTGAGTTTAGCCCGGACATACATACAACAAACAGACAAACAGACAAAAATTCTAAAAACTATATTTTTGGCTTCGATATCGATTGTAGACCACGCCTCAAGTACTGTTTTAAAAAATATTCAATGTACAGTTTTGAATTTCCTACGATTTTATTATATGTATAGATTACTGTGAAAATTTAGAATGATCGCATAGTAGTCCAGTGACTACTATGTGATCATTCTAAATTTTCACAGTAATAATAGTGTCTGAAGTTTGTTGTAACAGCCTATAATCACGCAGGTCTTTTACTTCTTACCTTCGTTATATAATCAGAAGAGCGCATCTCATATCGCTTGCTCTTATCACTTAGACAGCACACCTACACGTTCACGTAAATTTTTCCATCCTACAGTGAGTCATAAAATAGGTTATAAAGCAGCGCGCGCCTGCTGTCATATGGCGCTCGGCCGCGGGCGTCACCGACTATAGTACGAGCGAGTAGTAACATCCCCGCGCCCGCATCCTTTACACTACTTATAACTTTCTCTGCTCGGTATCAGAGAAATCGCACACATTCAATGTTATGGCCTCAGATGGGTTAATGACACACCTCCCGCTGTCATAAATGCATTAATAGGTGTTTATTAGAACCCACGTATACCATGTCTCGTGCGGAACAGACTAACACTCCGTTTCTGAAAGGACAATCAACAAAGTGACAAAATCACGTTAAGTGATCTGATTGGCTGTTGCTAATTTAGTTATCCAATCAAAGCAGCATTCGTATGACCGTCTGTTAACAAAATTTTGTGTTGATTTATCTTTTAGAAACTAAGTAAGATAAATAAACCAATTAGCAGATATTGCTCTATTCAACAAAGCAATTAGAGAAACGCCTACAAGTACAGAACACTGAACAAATTATAAACTGAACAATTATTTGTCTAAATAACCGCCTAATTGGGTGTGCAAAAGGTTTCAAGTATGTATTGTGTTCTATCTCAATATTGCGCAAACGACGAGGGAACAATATTGGAAAAAGGACCTTCGAAATTCAAAAGTAGAAATGCGCCAAAAAATGGTTATACAAGGTGTCGATCACTGTTGATGTAAGGGAATTGCCTCGCACCTGGCCACATTGGAACGTAATACCCACGTGGAAAATTGGTTCTGTGTAGGCTTCCAATAGTACACCTCCACCTGTGTGTCATGATTTCTGCCGAGAATTTGAGGAAAATAACAAGCAAGGCACTTTTATTTGAGTTCGTACAACCTATCGCAGAAAAGGGACTGCTGAGTCGACACATCATGATAATCTTCAGGTGATGAATAATATGAACATATAATACTTGTGTAAATTTATACAGTACTAGTACTTTGCCCGCGGCTTCGTTTACGTAACAGTAGGTTAGGTTAGGTGTAAAATAAATTTTACTAAATGTTACTTACCTATGTTACTCGGTGATATTATAGCTTTTTTATGTTAAAAGGTTTTTTTTAATATAAATAAAAAAAACCATTACCAACAAAAATCAAATCTTTTTAATATTAGTATAGAAGCTATTAAAAAGATTATTACTATTTTTTTTTTTTATATTAGGCTTGTATTTAGAACTCTTGTATTCCGTCAGTTATATTTAAGTTTAAAACAAAAACATTGCTTGAACAAATGTCGACACCCCACGATTGCATGCCAGAAGAGCTCATGCCGAGAGAAATATAGAATCTTCATATCAAGATGAAGACTACGATGATTTTTCACAATTGAATAAATGATTTGATGTGATGAAACGCCGCGTATGCCCTTCGGACGCTTTGATAATGACAATGTTTAAGTACTTATGGATGTAAAGCATTTGTAATACCCATAAGGACTATCTTACTATCGTAAAATAGATACTCTTACAACACGAGATTAGGAGAATTGGAGAATACAGACAAGGACAGCTGGCAATAGATTAAGAAATAAAGAAATCTTTAACATCTTATCCTTATTCTAAGAAATAGGATTAACCCTTTCGCTATCCCGTGATAGATACGATAGAAAATCTATTGTTATGTATCATATGCGATTCATCGGACAGGTAACTTGAATATGAGTGCTATACTCAGACGTCGCCTGTACTTTGCATTACTACGATACCCAGAAGATAATTATTTGCAGTATGAATAATGTTGACAGTATTTATATAACTAACATGTAAGGTACTACACCCGGTCGCATCGCACTAGATTGTACTGCTGCTTTAACATTATGATGATAGAATAAGTAAGCAAGCTGTACGGAGCAACGGGACGACGCGCGAATGTCAAACAAATATTGCCACTGTTTTACGTAATGTATTTTCTAGCGTGTATTTTTATATTGCTATGCGTCGTAAACAATCCAGAGGACCACCTAATGGTAAGAGGAAAACGCCGGCTATTGAAATAGCTGCGTTTCAGAATTAATTTCAAGAAATATACTTAAACCACTGCTTACCTTGGAAAAGTGACAGAGAGGAGGCAAAAAAGGGATTAATGAGAGGGAGGGGTTAAACCACCGGTGCTCTCACTCAACGAACAAAATGTGACAGTACGGATGCTGCTACGTTATATTGATATTCTTTAAGAGGCTAGCACTTCGCTGGTCTAGCGAGCCCATTCATGTTGAAACCAGCAAGTCTTCGTAACAAGCATTGGAGGCCTCGATCCGTTTAGGCTCTGTTGAGTATGGCGGCTCGAGCCGTGATTCTTAACTCAAGAGGCCCGTTCAATAAGATTCTTCGTACTTTTGGAACTGCTACGTTAGTTATGTAAGATAAAAATGCGCTTACTTTTACTGTAAATAGTAAGTTTCTCTATGTTTAGAAAATCGAATAAGCAGAAAAAAACCGAAAACGTCCTTAGCAGTGACACTGGACTGACCAATTCCGTGATACTTTAGACATAGCTGGAAAATATGGTTACCTATATTATACCTTACTATTACTATGTAGTTTTTTGCTTGCAGTTTCTCTCGGCCGGGAACAATGCTTTTCCTGGATGAAAGGTACCCTATGTCCTTTTCTGTGCTCCTGAAAACGTGTATCGTGTATGCAAAATTTCATAATGATCAGTAGAGTAGTTGAAAAAGCGTGAGATTGTAAAAAAAGGACAAACGAACTTACGTAGATCGAGATATGCACACTTGAGTCCTATAAATAATATAAGTATGTATGTAAGTAATTCCTATTGACAAATCCTGACAGACATAGGCCGTATGTGTAATTGACGTCGCAATGAGTAATTAAGCAACTGTTTATTTATGTACATAATGGAGGCCGGTCGCCAATTTGTGGCAGTCTAGTGAATTCTGCTCGCCTGAGTGGCACTTACGAACTTTCGATATTCTTTTACTTGCCGAAGTAAATTTAATAATGAAATACAATTAAATATTAGCTATCTAAGTGTACGGGCCCGCTCCCCAGCGGCTTGACGCAGCTCCAACTTCACCGTTTAACAAACAAACAGCGAGCTGAGCTTCTTTACTTTTTGAATTTAATTATATCATTGAGGAGGCATAATGGCGACTTTCTTGTTAAAATTAATCACAACTCTGAGAAATGAAAAATAAAAGGAATCTGCGTTATTACATGCCACCGGTGGCGTGGAGAGCGGCCGGTCCACGCCCTGCGAATACTATTATTATAATTTGTTTTATAGGCGGCTCAGGGGTATGTGCGGGTGTGAGGGGGGATGCGATCGCGCTAATCGTTTCTTTTTTTGCCAACGATTTAAGAGCGATCAGAGAGAGGTCAGAGTTAGAGGGCGAGAAGGGAGCGGAGAGACGGGGTGGGGGGACTGTGGAGTGCGTGCCGTCATCCATCACCCTGGCACAGAGGGCCGCGCGACCGCTCGTCTCGAGCGCGACACATATCTGAGTAGCGCGGTGCCGTCCTCGTCCTCGCGACCTGCAGCTGCGGGGCACATGTGTCACGACTTACTCCGCCGTGTCACACCATGCATAATGTAACAGATCCTTAAAGCCTTTACCTCCCTCTATTTGGTATTCGGGCGCCGCCGCGCTCCGACTCGCTCACGACCTATAACGTCTCTATGAATGCTCAAACTATATGTAGGTAATAACTACGCGGCTCGTAACCCTTCCATCACAATTAATACGCTCTTTATGTTCCATGTGCTACAGTTGAGCGGTTTCCACGTCAAATTAACTGTGTTTCTGATCGTAATCACTATTCTGTGGAATGAATAGCGTGGACATAGGGCGAGCGACGACAATTGCTTTCGTCAAAATCAATACACAACACAATGTGGCAATTCCATGTAATAATGTGGTTTTGGACCGCCAATACAACTATATCGTCTCTTTTTATGAGCGTTGTGTTCTCCGATTTGGGGATTATCCCGGGACTAGCCGCCCAACGTTGGAAGCTTGACAGCCATTATATTCGCGTGGGATTTAGAGAAAAAAGCAATGAAAACTGTATCGCACTAATGCGAAAGTTTTAGGTCCAACTACGTTTGCTTGCTATTAAATAGAATACATTCATGTAGTTTTATCGCTGGGAATGTATTCAACGTTATATGTAATGTAAATAGCAGTGTAGTGAGCGTAAGCATTTTGTCCAGGTGCAGTGAAATGGGTTAACATTGTAATAGTTTTGTTAGCTGCGGCTTGTGGTGGCTTGTGGATTGTTTTAATTCCCTATGTTTTATTGCGTTTCATTTTTTCATTTGCGTTTTCCTACTGAAAGTATATCTGTTTAAGAATCTATCTTTCTACTCACTACAGTATACAACACAAGATTATCTGACTATAAACTTTAGTAGAAAAAAAGTACACTCGCTGGCCGTTCTGACTTAGAGACGAGCAGATTTGCCCGGCTTTATGTTTATAATACATCGATGATATTAAAGCATTTAAAGCAGGATGTAGATGCAGACATTTTCATATTATACAATGTACGATTGTTATCCGACTAATATTAGAAATGTGAAAGTTTGTGAGGATAGGTGTATGGATGTTTGTTACTCCTTCATGCAAAAACTACAGAACGGATTTTGATGAAATTTACATTATTATTGTTTATACTTCAGATAAACATATAGGCTACTAAAAAATCTATCTAAATCTATATTAAAGCGAGCGAAGCCGCGGGCAAAATCTAGTCGAATATAAAGTCAAATTAATGGAAAATAGTACAAGCTCGTATTTGAATAGTGATTTACACATTGAGGCTTCAACCTAGTATTACAACAAGATGAAAGACAATAAGAAGAAAAATTATTGAAATTGTAAGCAAATTATAATTTAAATTTGCATACACCTTATTTATTTATTTATGTATTAGGAAGACCAACAGCTTTGAAATACATAGTAGTGAAAATAAATATGCAACAGAGAGCCAATGATAGGTCTCCACGACTAACTCTTAAATAACAATGCGTGGACAGCAATTATTTTATCACTTAAACATCTAACATATAACAAATAAAGTAAAATTAATCAGCATTAAACCTTATAAAAAAATCAAGACTGAGCATGCGCTTCACTGCATCCGGTTGAGTATTAAATACGTCAATGTCGAACTTTCTTGCTTGTTCGTTTAAAGTATCACCCGCTCGCCAGGGATGTATTTTGTCTGTAATTTGTGGATACTAAAGGCATGTGAATAGGCTTATATCGTCTAGTGCTTTTTGTAGATACGTTATTAAGGTAACAGAAAAGATCACGTACCTTTCATCTAGAAAAAAGTACTGTCCTTGTCTAAATCCACGCGAGCGAAGCCGCGGGCAACAAGTTAGTAAGATATAAAATATGAGTGTAAAACATTTGGTGCAATGCTTAAAACATGCGAGAGAGTGTTATACTTGCATACCCCGCGACCGACCGCACACTTCACACTCACTAGAACAGCTGCACCTCGCTCGCATAACTTCAAAAATTCATAAAAAAAGGATCGTTTGAAAATAGAAAAATAAGAGCAACACAAATTTTGTAGAAAGTAATATAAATTCTTTTTACATCTTTCTTAATAAACATTCTGTAGAAAGGAGAGGTTCTCGATTGAAGCCAGATTAAGAATGTTGAGAATCGAAGAATGTGTTTGAGAGATTTACCTAATGCAAAATATGTTGTGTTTGCCTTTCTGTCAAAATGAACGAATGGTGGTTTGCTTTGAGCGGTCAAGCAGCTTCGCACCGACTGTTGTAGCTTCTATACCCGCACGGGACAAACATTTGTATGATATGTACACAAGTAGCTGCTCCGGGTCTAGATGTTCCTTGTGGCCATTGAATGAATGTTTTTAAAATCAATCAGTTGATTTCCAGCAGACTTGGTAACTGGGAGACCGTGATCATGGCTGCCGAAAAGCAACCTAAAAGGCAGGCAAAGTGTAAGTCTAAGTAGTTTAATAATTTTAATAGTTTAAAGTAGTATTAAAGTGTAATATTAGTAGCAGTTTAATAGTTTCAATATTATGTAAGACTTGTGTTTTCCAAATAAACGATGGGATAACATCCGTATAAAGCAGATTAATTTCAATGAATTTACAAAACTAATGCGTCAGTGAAATATGAAACATATAAGTATAAAAAACAGAATAGGCGTGTTTGTTCAGTTTATCATCCAAACCATAATGAAAAATCCCTAAAAGTAGAAATTTTATAGACACTGACGGAATTGCAATTTGCAATATTTTCCCTCTTGGCCAAGAATATTTTAAAAATCATCTGCGTTCTGAAAACATATTACCGGTGTTTAATATAATCCACCGCAACGGAGATTAGCCGCCAGTCGCTCGCTGGGCTGAGCACCGGTAATATCAGACGGATCGGCATTACCCGGACGTCGCCACGACGCCGTCCTTAACTTTGTTATGGAACACCTATATGGAGGAAGCGAACGATAGATCATGGATTCCAATTAGAAGTCTAATTTAAATTGCCAATAGTGACATGATAATACTCCCTCACTGTATATTGTGATGTGTTTCTATGATGGTTGTAAGGTGCTCTCGTTGCCGACGTAAGCGTAAGAATATGCTTAAAACTATTATAGGTGACCTATTTCGTTTGCGGTCTCATAAATTGAATTAGATATTATAAGTCTTTATTTATGAAATTGCTATCTTGTCGGATGAACTAAAACATATACAGGTCGGACAGAATTTTCTTTTGGAACTTATTTTATTTCAATGCTACGAAAATGGCATGAAGGTTTTTTATGGTTTCAGGCAAATGATGATTGATCTGGCTTCAAAATATATGATAACGTATTTGTATTAAGTTTTTGACATAAAAATAGTATGTTTTAATGTCACGTATTTACTAACCCAAAAATTCACTAATGATTTTGATAAGCTTTTGTAGTTTACTCTGGGTTGATATTTTCGTACTTGTCGACTAAATTTAAATGGCTTAGCAGCTTAGTGTAGCTTCTGAAATGCCGTCTATCTCATACATATATTCGTTGCACTTAAACATTAAATACACACATAATATTATTATGTCGTATATCCGTATGTATAAGCACAAGTGCATGACTCTCACATGTCCTCCTTTGCCACCTAATCCGAGCCGAAGCTCTTGTCAGAATTAATTAGAGATTTCATGCACCTACACGCAATAGCTAATGTTTCAAACCAGCGAGGTGAATTGCATAATTGTACCGAACATTTATCACGAGGGCAATGGACTGCTCTGACTGACCGACGGCGAGCATTCAAACATAGAATTATTATTGGCGACCTGTCCCACGATATCCACCCGGATAATATACCTATTCCCCCAGATTATCATTTTATAGGTATACAGTGATGTGACGGAACGCACCTGCGGCTCGCGGATTATGTTCACAAAACAGACACTTTACACGTTGGCTCGCGAATTCTCGATGGGACATGACAGATAGACGGCACGATTAAACATAGATTTTCGTAGTATTTTTGATTTTATGATGTTTCTAATCTTACACATGTAAATTGCTGAACGGATTTGGATGCAATTTGTTACACAAATAAGCCATATCCTGGCTTAGCAATGTTTTATCCTAAAAATGTGTTCATAGGAATCTTACGAGCGCCTCAGTCAGAGACAAGTATTTAATATTCATGTCGCCTGAAGTTTTGAAGCCGAGCTGAGCTAGAACATGTAGAAGAGGTGGCATAACTGAGACACGCGCACATCGCGTATTAAACCACAACTCGTATCCCTACTTACATGTTGTTTGCAAGCTATCTGATGTTTACTCAACAACAAGGCTCAACCAATATGACGTAAAACAAAAAGCTCTATAAAGTGACAAGCATCTCCGAAATATCCTAGTTTATTAAGATCGTACGTTGCCAAAAGTTGAGAGGGTAAGTTTTTTATGTTGAGCAAAGCGGATGCAACGTCTCAAAGTATTCAATAAAGCGGTTTTATTGCATGAGGCGCCACTCGCCGCGCCAGCGATGTACTGCCTCTTAAAGGGCAGTGGCACAGCGCAACATCGCAGCGAAAGCGATACTGCATTTGTTTTGACAGTGATCGATACGAAGATGATGAAATAAGCGCAAATAAACGCTTGTAGTTCACAGCGATACTAAGACTTGACCTGTTTTTATATCCTTCTAGATTTTTCCCGAGACTTCGCTCGAGATAATGTAAATGTCAATAAATTTCTATACCTTAGGAGCAGTACTTTTTCAGGATAAAATATACCATATGTCCTTTTTCCGTACCCTTGACAACGTATACGCGAAATGTCATGATGATCGTTCGAGTAGTTAAGGCGGGTAAGCGTAACAAACAAACAAACTCACATTCGCATTTATAATATTAGGATTAGGATTCATTAAACTTGTGACCGTTTGGGTGTTCGATTGATGACACGCATTGCACTATGTATCGTCGTGCACGTGATTTCTCATTAAGGACCAAGGTATGTGTCGCGGGGGCAAATATTGACACAACGGATGCAATGACCACCTAGCCCGAGAATAATTATTTAAAGTTCACATGAATGATTGTCCCGCGAAAACTCTGCGCAATGCCGAAGCAACTGCTTACCCATTACGCCATTCGTTTACCATATTCAAAAGACAAAATCTAACAAATTTCAAGAAGAAAACTTGCTTTGTTTCCACTGTAAGTTTATGTTGTTGCCTCAGATAGCCTTTATGATGTTTCTGTCCACTACACAGACAACAAACATTACGAAACTGCAGCACAAAGTTTCACAATTGTTATGAACTCATTCTGTATAAACCAATTGAGCTTTTAATCAAAGCAAACTCGTTATGCGCATGTCACTCGTCGCCGTCGCCCTTTTATGTATACGTATACATGATGTGTATACAAGCCAATTATAGTACGCCTGTTGTATATTTCTTGCTTGCTGTCTGTTGTTTTTGTATGCCCAAAACTACTGCATATACAAATTGAACTTGTAAATAACGGTGTTATTCATCTTACGAATACCTTATTACGTCGTTCTGAAAAGTATACTAACTAATATTTTAAATGTGAATGTGAGTTTGTTTGTTTGTTACGCTTTGACGCCTTAACTACTCCACTGATCATTATGATATTTCGCATACACGTTGTCAGGGGTACAAAAAGGGTACACGTATTTCATGTCCTTTTTGTTTCTTAATCCAAAAAAGTAGTGGTCCCGATCGAAATCGCGTGCAAAAGCTAGTTGTTTATAAAAATACATAGAAATACTAACTAGCACTATAAAAATATATACATTTATTAGACAATGAGTATTTTAGCTACAGAACGTATTAAAGCGCTCGGTTCACTTATGCATTATACGATTCGTGCGAACGCACGCGTTTGTCGAGTCTGCATCGCTTGCATCTCTCGCTGCTACAGACGCTGCGTTCAATGCAAAAATGAAAACGTCACAATGGCTTTATATGTTTTATTTCTTAATTTTTCAATAAGGCGACTGCCGCAGTGGTAATATAGCGGAGGGCTTTACACACATTCACACAACGGACACAAAGAACACTCAGACTCGGAACAACTATTTGTGAATCACACAATTTTTTTCCTTTGTGGGGATCGAACCCACAACACTCAGCGCGGCGGCAGTGGTCAGGCGACCACTTAAACCACTACGCCACCCGTGCAGTCAAATGTTAATGTAATAAAATAGCAGGCAACAATCGCAAAACGTTTAACGTACCATATTACGCATAAAGGAAATGAGTGCTTAATTTTATACTTTTAGCAGTGGGGTATTATTCGAAATACATTCGAGTTATTCGAATGCTCCAATGGTTCATTTATTGATCGCTAACTTCAACTTGTCGCTTTATTCTCTTATTATATAGCGTATCGCGCAGTACCTTGCTTGCTTGTAGTATGTTTGATGTAGAATAAGAGACGTTTCTGAGAATATGTCACAGCTTTCTAAAATAAGTCGCGGTGAGCCACAAGTAGGTCTTTACTATGAAATTGCCAATTCACCGAACTGGCTACTTTAAACTGAAACATCTATGGTTATACTTGGAATTCTATATTGGTTAATATTTTATTTTATTTTTGAGCCTCATTATTCTTTTTGAAAAGCAGGTTGCTTATTTAGCTCCCTTATTTTTACGACATGATTTTTCTTTTTCAAAAGCCTCTAATCAATATGTAAAAATTGGGAGATCGATGGTCTACCACGCAAAGGTCTCAACTTTGATCTTAAAGTCTCCTGTCTGACTTTTTCGAAATTATGTATGTTTTAAACACGTACATATTATATAGACTGCACGCATATCGTAAAGATTTAAGATGTCGCCTTGCCATTGCCAATACTCCGAGTGTTGTGGGTTCGAATCCCACACAGGACAAAACTTTGTGTGATCCACAAATGGTTGTTTCGAGTCTAGGTGTACTTTGTGTCCATTGTTTGAATGTTTGTAAAGACCTCCGTGAAACAGGATTACCTAAATAACGTAAATTATAAGTAGAATAAGCAAAGTGTTATGTTATGTTTTGTACATTTTTCCTGGTTATCTTTTATGTTATTGCATTCATATTTAAATTTTAAAACCCTACCTTATGTTAGTTTATATTTTAGGTTTACATTTTATGAAAATTGTAAACTCTTAACATAATTTTGTTGTCTCAACTGTGAATGCAGTGTTAGCTCGTAAGTGGCATGTATATTAGAACTCAGTCATCTACATTTTTTACTAAATTGTATCATATATATGCTGTGAGTTAACCAAATAAATAAATAAACGTGAAGGAAAACATAGATGGGAAACCTGCATGTCTGAGAGCTGTCTATAAAATGTTTTCGTTTTGGGCCAGAAAAGAGACCATACAATTGTGTGATCCACAAATCTTTCCAAACTTCTAACGCAGAGCATGAATTAATAAAAATATTAATATAAAATATTATTAACGATGAAATTATGGAAAATTACATATTTCTATCTGATTAATATCAGCCCTATTTCTATATTCTCCTGAGGCTGGTACAGACTGTTATAAAGAGCTACAAAATAGTCCACCACGTTGCTACGTAGTAATTACAGCCGCAACATTCAGTGTGGCGACGACTTAAATTGCAATAATCACCACAGCTCACAAGTGAACTGCACACACATAAGAATTATCCTAACTAATATTATAAATACGAGTGTGAGTGTGTTTGTTACGCTTTCACACCCTAACTACTCGACCGATCATCGTTAAATTTCACACCCACGTTGACAGGGGTACAAAAAAAGGACATAGGGTAACTTTGTTCCAGAAAAGGTACTGTTATCCGAGTGAAGCCGTGCACCAGCAATTCAATATTGACTTTACATTAGTTTCCAGTTTCACTCAGTGCACGCGTAGATAAATAAGTAAACATTATCTGATTCGATTGGTACAGTCAACATCTAGATGTGCAGGAGTCGCGTACAATTCCATTATGACCAGAGAGAGGGTGAGGGGGGTGGAGTAACGGGAGTCGCCGATCGGATTGTTCCGATTTCGAACTTAATTAAACAGTTTGTAACAGGCGACCGCTTTATTTCGCTGGTTACTTTGAAAGGTGCGCGGGCAGGACGGGCACACGTTGAGATTGTTTGTTTGTCGCACGTTCACACCTGACCACTTAATTACATAGTCGTACGGCTCGTATTCCATTTAACTTGGTATATCGACGACACGTGCAAGTACATGATGTTATACTTCACCACTATGTATTAAAGTAATGTGATTTGAACTTAATTATAGAGAGTTTGATTTGTGTCAGAGGATAATTTAAGATGCGTAGGCACATTGCGTTATGGATATGGATATTTTATATAGAAACTAGATGCTATACAAGTATATAATACAAAATAATATCAGCCTTGTATATACACTGTCCCACTGCTGATTATGCCCTAACTCTTCTCACACTGAGAAGAGTTAGGGCATAATCTACTACGTTGGTCGAGTGTGGAATGGCTTCACATAACTTCGAGAATATACATACATACATAGATTCACGCCTGTTTCCCAGAGGGGTAGGCAGAGACTACGGATTTCCATTTGCTACGATCCTGACACACTTCTCTGGCTTCATTCACTTTCATCACATTCCTCATACACGCCCGTCGGTTCAAGGAGCTCTTAACCTGGCCTTTGTCCAGAACGCCTCCGATCTGATCGAGAAACGTTCGCCTAGGTTTTCCTCTTGCGACTGTTCCATTCACACTAGCCTTATAAACTTTCTTAGTCAGTCTTTCCTCGTCCATTCTTTCTACATGTCCAAACCAGCTTAACATACCCTTTTCTATTCTTGTAACTATATCCACTTTCATGCCGCATCTCTCTCTAATATATATATATTTGAGAATATTATGTAGAAATTTCAGATATGCCAATTTTCTCACGATGTTTTCCTTCAAGTTCAACTGAATCCTTCTATAGACTTCTTTCTCGAAGTTTCACTTTAAACTTTTATATTGTATGATAGGTATTCGTAGACTGAATTGAACAACTTAGAGCATCGACGCGATGACACGATATTCTGATGTAAAATTATATCGGCATGACATTTGTGACTAATTTTGTCCACAGTGGGCATCAAATCTAAACACTCGACCCAATGACAGTGGCGAGGCGTCCAACAAATCCACCATCCCTGCAGTGAAGTACACTTTCAGCTATTCCCAGTATACGATTAGTTTGATTATTTACCAAGCGTTATTTAGGTTTGATCTATTTCGTGTTACGAATTAGTATGCTACTAGAACATTGCGGCTGCGTCCTCAATAATAAGTTGTCTCGTATCAGCTCGTGATCACGGCCCCCGCTCTCTACCGCGCGCACATACTAATGAACCACAGCACCAAAGCGTGGTACTAGGACCAGGCTACAAGGCAGAGGATGAACAAAACATGAACACATATCGACTAAAACCGTAAAAAAAAAAATTTCAATGATACTGGATTATCAAAATCATCATTTTTGATCTACTTGTCACCACGGCCAGTACAACCTGGCCTATACGTCAAGTGTCTCAAAAAGGTATGTAAATTTTAAGTATGACTGCGTTTCAATACTCGTTCACCGAGATATATTCAAAACATCTATGGCCTATAGGCATATATGCAGCTTCGAGTATGGATACTGCCAAGATATCTATGTGTAGTACGGATATCATAGAAAAATTTGGCAGACGAAAATATACGAAGGAAAACATCAGTGTCTTACGCTGAATACGAGAACATCGTCAGCACGAATGACAAGACTTTTCAATGGCATAAATATAAAAAAATATTCGATGATGATTCGAATTATAATCAACACACCGATACAGGCTCATATAATTTTCGAATATACAGTATTTTTCGTAGCTATTGCACAACGCACAAGAGTGTCCTCAATAAATAACGTTTTGGCACCAAGTCCTGTTTAAATAAAGATTAAAATAATGTCGTGGTACGCGCCGACGAAATATTGCAAATGTTCATTTAAAGATGGCGGCTATTAGTATTAAGCTGCGTGCTTTTACAGCTGTGCCAAATTTGATCTATGATTTATACTGACTGCACGGATGGCGTAGTGGTTTAAGTGGTCGCCTCGCTATTGCTACCTCGCCGAGTGTTGTGGGTTTGATCTCCACACGGGACAAAAATGTGAGTGATTCGCAAATAGTTGCTCCGAGTCTAGGCGTTCTTTGTGTCTGTTGATTGAATGTTTGTAAGTTCCCCGCGAGACAGGAATTATTACTAGTGCCGGAGCTGTCTGTTTAAAAACAATAACAAATATGGATTAAATGCGGTGAAGTCTTCTAAGAACTGATACATTTTTCAAGTAAAAGTAATAAGCAAGGACGTATCCATACGAAACGAGACGTATCTCGTCTAATGATCAGATGTGCCACAATTTATAATTGTTAGCAATATCAAGGATATTAATTGCATGCTATAGCGGCATAGAACATGATCATGAAGATATTAATCAATGCATGTTATGACGTCTTGAAATTTTGTACATTAAATCACTTTTTACAGTTTTATTTAATTACGTAGAAATGTTGTACATCTACTGGATGTGTAAATAAATAAATAATCAATGGCTATATAAACTAATTTTTAAGACCACCTTGCCCTTCCCAGTATGCCGAGTATCCACAGCGATTATTTTACGCCGTTAAATTAACTACAAATAGTTGTTCTGAATATGGTTCTTCTATGTGTATGTAGTTTCATTGTTCGTAAAGTTTCACGCTTCTCAGAAATTAAACAGCGTAACATGTCCTGAAATTATTAAAATAATTAAACCCTTCACGGTGTTGTGTGTTTGCGTAACACGTGGCCTGTGTCCGGCGAGACCTTGCCTTACCCTCGTGATGGCTTGTTCCATAGGCTCTGTAATCGATGGATGTGTCCTACGGGACTATTTGTCATTGCTTCTGTTGTCCCGTAGTATCGAGTGTACTGACGACGCACCCGAGCAAAAATTATTGCACATCCTTTTCGATACTGGTTTAATGATTATAGTAGAGATTGTCTGGTGATTAATTTGTGGTTGAGAGGTCGTGAGTTCAATCCTTTAGCACTATGTGAAACTGACACAAACATTTATCAATGATAGATAAAATATAAATATAAGCAAGGTAGAATATTACTGGCAATTTTGGACAATAAGTTATTATTACTGTTAAACTTACTAAAACATAACAACGAATAAGTTACTGATCAGCAAACCAAAATTGCTTGCAATCCTTTCAAAAACAAAATTAAGTTTAGCGGTATTTTATTGCTATGTAGCTTGAAAGATTGATTTGAATGCCGAAATTGGTTAAATGTGGCAAGGACAATATTTTATGTAAGAACCTAATGCACCGATGTTTCTGCAAATAAATAAATCTTTCATTCATTCATTCATTAAAAGAAAACATTTCTGCTGCGGCCAGATATTTTTGGCCTCAACAAAATTAAGACCAAATGACAGCATGAAGATTTGATAGAAAATTTAATAAAAATTCTTCATTTCAGCCGGGAGCTGTGCCCGGTAGACGGCAAGCGGCTTAGCACCGTGAATAAAAATAAAAATTATCATTGCAAATATCCATCTATCAAATAACGCAAATAATTATTTTACTCGTCTGTCTACCTCGAAATCACAACATTAAAATTATTGCGTACAAATTTCGCTAAATCATTAAATACGGCACGTTATTGCGATTTCCAGAGGGCGTGGAACCGCGGGTACTGTGACGTCGCTGCTACCATTTCATATCATCCTATGATACCGAGAGCTTGGTAATGTTATTCATCTAATAACTAGCGTACTGCACTATACGGTTCACAATAGATTGTCACTGACAATAGGCTGGATTCTATCGAGCGATGCGGTTGTTACTAAGTAAACGATCAAATGATTTTAAATTTTAGGATCTTGCATTCGAAAGTCGATTTATGAGTTGTCATTGATATAATAACGAATAACGATCGAATATTCGAATTCCGTTTTGATAATACATTTATTACAAACCTATTGGAGATCAGACTGCCTTGGTAAGGCAATGGAAGTGAATGGGACTGCTATGTAGAGGAGTTGCATTCACCACCGCGGGGACCCCGAATGGTCTCAAGTTCGATGCCGAGGTCGGGCAAAGTGTCATAACTGTGCACGGTAAACTGCAACAGCCTCGTCCCATAAAAGTTTTAGTTTAGTCGTGGCCAAAAGTGTTGACGATCATATTGTATTGTAACATTGACATTCAAGTATATCCGCACTAAAATGTATTATAACTAATATTTATCATCTCAATCAAAAATGTATACAATTGACTAACAACTAAAATAATTCGAATCCCGTCGACAAATATTGGTAGAGACAATTGGACACAATTTTGAATTCAACATTCGAACAATGCGATAATTAATTAAAAAAGTACAAAATATGGCACAATTGATTATACAGATTTTAATGCCGCGTACTTCTGACGAAATACAAAATATCCTGACAAGTTTATGTATATGCACGTACCAATGACAATCAAAAATGAAACACACTGATTGTATATTTTCTTTAGATAAAATTCGACAGTTTGAATTGCTGACCAGATATTTTGGGTGTCTTTCTAGCAGCAATAGTTTTCGATCGTGTTAGGGGATATGCCTACACTGCCAACGCGTCCATTGCCGATTTTTGTTCACCATGACACACAGTTATATTCTTGAATACAGCAATGGTCGTCCATTCTGTCCTACTACGATGTTTTTATGTAAATATTTTGATTTGAAATGCGCGAACGATTTGCTAAGCGCCTGATAACATCGCAAGTCCTTGCTATACATTCAAATGTAATACCGTGAGTGGTAGTAAAGTGCAGGTATATATGTTTCTACTCGCAGCTAGTGACGTCAGCCAATCTAACCAATCAGCATTCATGTCTGCCGATTGCAAGGATCTCATCACAACAACTGATTTGCTCGATTGCCTTCCCTGCGGTCTGTCCTTATATACCCCTGCATAATTCCAGATGTTTCCTCAATAAATAGCGATGTACGCAATTCTGGATTATATGTGCTGTCAATAAATAATGAAACGTAAGTCTGTTTATGTACGGTGCGTTTTGTAATGCGACTTCGGATAAACACTTTTAAAATGAAATATTTTAATGCAGAACAGTTTATTGCATACCAATTTCTGTTAGTCCGCGTCAAACCCGCGGAAACATATACTGGGATAAAAAGTATACAGGGTATGGGGACTATCTGTATACCAAGTTCCATGTAAATCCGTTCAATGGTTTATGACGTTTCTTTTGGGAAGCAAACATTAATTCTGCTGAATATTTGCACAATTTTTAACATTGATTGTACTAAAAGAATTCAATATTTTGGTATGAACAAGACTTTTCAAGAAGGCCATTGACGAATGCCAGTATGAGGCTTGGTTAAAGACAAAAATAGAATAGAGCTTAAGAATAGGGTTGCATGGTACTTTCATATCCATTTATACATAGAGTACATTATGTACGCATTGTTGTCATATGTCTCTCAGATACAATACTAATACGTTTTTGAAAATGCAGAGTAACATAAATGATGACTATTTTGTTGGTACCATGGAAATCAATCGTGGTCTCGTGTGTAACCTGTATTATAGTAAAGGCGGCATCACCGCTCTGTTAGAAATTAGCCAAAAATAAATGTATATTTTATTGAAATTAAACTACTTTATACGGATTTTATCGGGATGTTTTAAAAACCTTTTCTAATAAACAATAATAATAATAATAATATTCTATCACTTACACATAACACCATCTAGCCCAAACTAAGCAGAGCTTGTACTATGGGTACTAGACAATGGATAAACAAACATATATACTTTTTTTTTGTAAATACATACATATTATACATAGAAACACCCAGACCAAGACAAACATCCATGTTCATGCACACAAATGTTTGACTTGTGCGGGAATCGAACCCGCGACCTCAGGCGTGGCCGGTTGCAATAACCACTACGCCATTGAGTCGTCTGCGATATATTACAATGCGATAAAATCCGTATCAAGTAGTTTTAAATATATAAAATTCGCGTAAACGTAAGACAATATTATATATTTTGCATTTTCATATATATCAGTAGTAGTAGAGTGTCTATAATATAACCGCTCTTTACTGCATGTTTCAAAAACACTGTTGCAATTTGTGTACATTTCTCCTATTAGAAATAAAGAAGTTTAAACTTTAATTTATGTTTATTTATTATTGTGTATATGTGTGTTCTAGATATTGTGAAAGATTTCGTGATTTTAGAAATAAATATGTTTTCTTTCTTTCTTTTTTTCTTCAAAGTATGAGTATATATATAATTTAAATGTATAGCCTAGGTGGCTCGGGGCCTCAGAGCGACTGCTGTGCGGATCTAATTCTTAGGTCATGTAAAGTGTTTCTGTGCTTAGAAATTCATAGTAACAGTACATAATCTGAAACAGAGCCTGATAGGTGGCAATAGGCTGGCATACTATTTACGTGGAATTTATTACTGGCAGAATGTTGTAATGCACCACAGCTTACCCCTCCGGGACGTAGGCGTGAAACTATGTATCCTCATCCTAACTATAATATTATAAATGCGAAAATGAGTTTGTTTGTTTGTTTGTTACGCTTTCACGCCTTAACTACTCAACTGATCAACATGAAATTTTGCATACACGTTGTCAGGGGTACAGAATAGGACATAGGGTACCTTTCATCCACAAAAAATAACTGTTGCAAACCTTTTTTTTTATACCCAGTAAAAATGCTTCATGTACTATCCGCCGGCTAGGGGACGGCACCGGCGGGGAGTGTGGGACTCCCAGCAAGAAACGCGCTGGTATACCCACTAAAAAACCTGGGGTGTTCCCTCTCTCACCCAATGGAGGGGCCCGTTTGCAAACCTAACCTAACCTAACCTACATTTACGCGAGCGAAGCTGCGGGTGAAAACTAGTATAAAATAAATATTACATTAAAGGGTCGATGTCACAATGCATTCAGACGATATTGTTGAAAGATAAAACAAAATTAATAAAATAATACACAATGTCCTCACAAAAACACAAAATAGCGTAGTTCGCATTTACTATAAATGTACAAAGTCTAGCACAGTAATATGATCATCGCCCAGAATTAGATTGCATATGTCGTGCATTTTCAGAATCCAACAATAGATGCTGCTTTCCATATTTATTAACTATTTGAACCAGCATTAGATTTCAGCGTTCGCCGAAATGCTCTATATAACAGTTACTGTGAAAAAGAAGTATATTTTTTTTATGCGTTTGAGCTTCATCACTCATTGTTGATGGGCCCTTCATTTGAATATGCTTAGAAAAAGTAGTCTGCGGTGACGCGTGGTCGAAGCCACAAGCGTTCAGAGACGTCAGCTTGCGACATACGATCATGTGCACTTATTGGCAGTAAAGGAACGTTGAACTGAGCAGCGACTTACCGCCTCATGAGCTCATGCACAAATAATATAGTAGATAGTATTTTTGTGTGTGAGAGTGCCGCGAGACCGTCGAGTGGCGCCTTCTTTGACAATCTTAGTTCTGCGGCATTCTGTTTGTTGAACCGCCCCGCGCCTCTTCGCTCCGGTACTATTTATCGACCCCTCCGCCCTCCCTCGCGCCCGCACCCCGCGCCTCACGCCCGCGCCACAAACTCGCTCTAATGTGAAACGGCCCACGTTCACCCGACCGGACTCACAACTTTTAAACTTTGCTATTCATGCTGTAGATGTTTTATTGGCACCTAACGTTTCTACCTTTACAAAGGTTTGTTTTGTTGTTCTCAACTTCGACTCATAGGGATACCAACATGAACATACATAATATATGAAATGTTGAGTAATGTGCTACTTACACAAACTAGAATTAAAATACTAAAAAGCGAATTTTTAAAAAAATACTACGCACGTTAGGGTTAGTAAACTTGAACAAAAAGACTACGATGTAGCATCTGTTACGCGTGTAGACGCACATTAGCGTTGGTAAACTTAAATAAATCGACTACGACGTAGCATCTGCTACGCGACTACACGCCTAGCACTGGTTAATAATGTCCTCCAGACCGAATATCGGCCACGGAGGCCAATCTTAACGGAGACTGGCCATGGCGCAGGAGATATTATAGTGCACAAGTACACATATTTGTGCACTATAATATCTCTTGCGCCATGGCCCGTCTCCGTGATCAGGATCATGAGTGTTAGGGAACAGAGAGTGCACACACTCTCTGTTCCCTAATACTCATGATCCGATGGAACAGTAATCCGACACGACCGGAGAGAGATCAGGCGCAGAAGCAACAGCTTTACACAGGTTATTGTAGCTTTCATAGCATACTACTTCCGTAAATCGTTTAATCGGCTATTAAATTACGTCAAGAAGTCTACACGTGATAAATATTGACTAAATACATGTACAAACACAAAGACGTGGGGACAGTGCAGGCATCTGTCACAAGGATCGGCTATCCGAGCCACTACGCGTTCTACGGACCGGCTAAATTGATCAAATGGTTTGAAATGCGAACGTCCATGGCCGGTGCACCGCAACACACGAGCATCTCTGTCACGCGACAAAGTGCACGCCTAGCATCGTATACACTTGACGCGCGGACGCAAATTGTTTTGGCACCATGACAATTCCTCACATGGCGTTTGTTGACGCCCTACGGCCGATTACACAACTACTGAATTATTCATTCATATACGTTCACTCAACGACATTTTGCATAATTCATTGTACGGTTAGCGTCGTCTTGATCTGGGGAATGGAACAAACTGTTTTGTTAAATAAACTATAAAATGCAGAACGCCGGTCGTCGCTGACGACTGCGCTTATTAATTAAATTCAGTACTGCAGAAGCTGTTTGCTATTTGTAATGCGTCCATGAAGTTTAAAAGCCTTTAGAAACGCTGCAATATGTATCCCGAAACAATAACAGTAAAACACTTTAGAATAAATCAATAAGATTAAAATAGAAGTTCAATAGCATCGTTTGTCTATGTGTGTGTGTGTACAGTCGTTGAGTTCTGAAGGGCGTATACATACAATTTTAAATTCTTTAATTGGTTATCAATATGAAGGGAATATGCAATGTTTCGTATACTATTAGTTAAATATCTATCCAAAATTGAAGTGCTATGCACTTGTCGATGTAGCGAACTCGAACTCTATCTATCTTGATCCATTACCAAATCCTTCGATTCTGTATATATCTCCACATTTACTCTTACTTTCAGTTGATCTGTATACTTTCTTCTTGGTTTTCCTCTCTTTTTCTTTGCCTCTATTTTCCCATCCATAATAAATTTGTCATGTTTGAGACCAATCTCTCTCCTCTTTTTGCTGTTGGTTCCAGTTGTCTATTTCCATTTATTCTTCGCAATATTTCTTTTAGTTGCTCAATAAATAGGTTTAACCTCTTGACCTCGACCCGATACAAATTTTGATGATGTCTGATTTTCCAACAAATGACAGATTATATGACTAATCTTTCAAACTATGTACTATCAACCTAAAGCTCAACGTGTAATGGCCTCACGGGTGGAGACGCAGGAAGTGTCACATAATTCCCATGCGCATACAACACCAATAGCCAAATGATTGCCGGATTTCATTTTCTCATGCAAATATTATACCTATCATTACTGAAATAGAGTATAATTTTGAATAGCAATAATTAATCTTAAGATTTAAATACGGGCCGTTCTTGGAAGATAGATGTAATCAAAGTCGATCATGATTAACTCTGCTGACAGTTGATATCAAAACATTTTGATGTCTAGTGTAATGAGCGGTGACAGATTATTGGGGAGACCTTTAAAGTAACAAGGTCGAGGTTTTAAGTTCAAACCCTTAATACGCATCACTGAGTTTTTGAAGTGACTAATGGGTAAATATTACTCGCTTCGAAAGGAAATCATCATGAGGATATATGCATGTCAGAGAGTTTCACATTACGTTCGTGTCTACCAACTTAGACTGGGCCAGCGTAGTAGGCTAGTGTAACTTTTGTTTTGCCGAGAAGGCCCGTGCGTGAGCACAGGCCATCTGTCAAACGGCCCTAACTGCCCAAGAAGTTTATGAATCCAGTTTATAATGTCTTTGAACTCCTAGACTGTCCTATTTATAAACTGCTAATATAATTATGACTGTTCTTATTAGAAGTATACCTAAATATAATAAGCATATTTAATTAGGTCAGAGAGCTTCTTGACTCTAACAAAAATTTAGGAATTAAACACACTAAATCTCTATCAAATATGTGACGTAACGCATCCAAAAAAATATCTATACTAATATTATAAAGAGGAAAGATTTGATTTTATGTTTGTTTGTAAGTATTTTACTCAAGAACTACTCAACCGATATTAAAAATTATATTAATATTAGAAAGCTATGTTATCAGCGAGTGACGTAGGCTATATTGTATTTTTAAAAAGGTACTGTCACTAACATAACCTAACCTATTTTTACGCGAGCAAAGCAAAGAACTAGTATTTTATAAGTTTGATGAGTAGTAACCGTAATTCATGGACGTGGCTATGTTTTATGCTGTTACAAAAGTAATGCTAAAAATGTAACCAAACTACCATAAAAACGGCAAATTTTATTGACCTGTTCTATTGACTTTTCAGTGGTTGCTTGAACCTAGAACACACAAACGCACACTTAAAAGCTCAGAATTATTTGGTCTAGAGGCGGACGGATACAAAAAAAATCTAAGCACTATCTATTTGTTCCGTTGTTACGCAAAACCACTGATCTAATTTGAAGCAGTTTTATCAATTGACTAACTTGGAGTTAATCTTGCCTATTACTAGATTTCCTAATCCACGTCACATATTTTATGAAATGAAACAATGTTTTCGCGTTTCTACTAAATGGTATTAGAATCATTCAGTAAAAACAGATATTTGTTGTAATCAAATCCTGGACGAAGTTAGTTCACACAAACAAACGGGCAAATGTCAAACGACGCACGAACTAGTGATAATTTAAGGATATTAAAATTTCAAATAATCTAAAGTGATCTTTATTAATATGTAGCAAAGGTTCAATATATATTGTCATCTCCAAATGTTTTATGATACGTAATACCACAAGTTAAAATCACAAGAAAAGTGTATTTATATTTCGAATTGAATAACTTGATTTTACTTTCTTGTTGTTTGACATGTTTTTATACATAATCATTCCATTTTTGGAATGTAGGTATTATTGAACTCTTAAAAGGACGGATATTAAAGTCCGCCACAACTTGTATAGAAAAATATATTTTATTATTTGGAGTTGTCATTAAAATATAATATTGGAATTTGGTCTTAAATTTACGCAAAGGTTAGGTACATATGGAAGTATCAGAAACAGTATCTATACTAATATTATAAAGCTGGGGAGTTTGTTTGGTTGAACGCTAAATATAAAGCTAATCTCAGGAACTACAGGTTCGAATTGAAAAATTCTATTATTATATTTAGTGTATTTTTTTTATGTATATGGGTAATTATAACATCGCGCTACTACCAATAGGAGCGGAGCATCAATGAAAAATGATGCATAAACGGGGAAAATTCTCTTATTTGAAGCACACCAAGTTGCACGAATCAGCGAGTATAGTATAATGCTTCTTTATATTCTAAGAGTAGACACCGGCGTATCACACTAACATTTCGCAGGCCAACTTTAGGTTTAATTTAATCTATACTAATATTACAAAGCTGAAGAGTTTGTTGTTTGTTTGGTTGAACGCGCTAATCTCAGGAACTACTAGTACGGATTGAAAAATTCTTTTAGTGTTGGATAGCCCATTTATCCAGGAAGGCTATAGGCTATATAACATCACGGTATGACAAATAGGAGTGGAGCATTAATGAAAAGTGTTGCAAGAACGGGAAAAATTATCTTATGTCAAGTAGACGAAGTTGCGCAGGTCAGCTAGTCGGAGATAAACCAATTACATTCTTCTTGGTACATGTTGATGCTGAATAGACTATACTAATAGAGAGACAAAGCCAAACAACAATCGAACCTGGAATTATTAATTATTCATTATTAATGGAAGCATACATTTAAGCTAATCTATAAGTTAGTCTTGCCATTGAATATTTTTATACAAAATTCTTCCAAATCCTTATGCGAAATTAACCGTGTAAATTCTTTGTTGGACACCATGAATAAATAACAAAAAAATTGCAAATCGCAGCCAATGGCGACTGGAGACTGATCTTGCCTGAAAGGAATGGAATAGGTAGTAATATGAGCCTTCAGTACTTTTATTTACCAGGACAAACGCCACTTCACACCAATTTTTTGTAATAGAATGAAATCTCGTCGAGCTCAGCCGAGGTGACATGGACCAGCCGCCATTTAATAATCGGCAAAAACAGTGTCATCAATTAAATACTTCTTCAGACGAGTTTTAATAAAAAATTCGAGTTATTTGTTGTAACTGACACTTGATGAGGGAGAATTAATACTTCAGTTTCGGCGTTACAAAATCCTTTTTCATAATGTCCAAAGAGTCAAGAAGAGTGACAAAATTAGATGGCTTATAATCAAATATACTAATTTGTTATCGTGTTGGCTCCAATATTGAAATTGAATATTAAATTATTTAACTATAATATAATATTCAATTTATATTATACTAGCTTTTGCCCGCGGCTTTGCTCGCGTTAATTTAGAATTTGACAATCAATTCGGGTTGTACTCTGCTTGTAATAATATAATTCAATCATGATTCGAAAGATACGTGGCGCCATCTATTATCATAAGAACGTTATTGTTGTTTTCCTCGGGAACAGTAATTTTTTTCGGGATGAAAGGTAGCCTATATCCGTTTCTGTACACCTGACAACGTATATTAGGATGATCGGTTCAGTGGTTTAGGCGTGAAAAGTTAACAAACAAACAAACTCATTTTCGCATTTATAATATTAGTTAGGATTAGGATTAGGATTATATAAATTGAATATTATTTATTTAACCATATTACGATATATCGGCGTAGTCGTATATCGTTTAAAGTACATGTATAGTCTCACGCCTATTTACACGAAGCCTCACATTACACCAGTTATGCTTTCACTGCACGGATGGCGTAGAGATTAAAGTGATCACCTTGCCACTGACATTATGCTGAGCGTTGTGAGTTCGATTCCCACACGGGACAAAATTGTTGTTCCAGGTCTGGGTGTTCCTTATGTACGTTGTTTGAATGTTTTTAGTGCGAATATTGCTTCAAAAACGTTGACGTTGAACTATTGCCATCTATTGGGCACAATTCCAGTCTATGTTCTCTGCTTAGAGGAAATCCTGATAACACAATGCCGGACCTCGGAATCAAACCAGAGGCCCCATGCACAACAGTAGCATATACTGCTGCTGTATCACAGAAGCAACGTAGTCTGTATAATACAATACTAACTTACCCTTCGTGGATATAGAGCCATAAGTTCGTGTATATATATATAAACTAATATCAATTATCTTAAAATCTTTCTATATAGAACTCCAAAGATAACTTTTAAAACAATGTAGTTTAAATAAACGTTATACAATATTCAGTTTGCGTTGTGTAGTAATGTGGAGTCGCCGAGATATCTGCTTCGGACAGGCCACGTGCTGCGTCACCGGTTCTACATTACGAGTTGTGTATACATGTTATATCTACATAATATATGCTCGGTGATCTCTTGGCATAAGTATACAATCATGTTTGCAGTCGATTGTGGGATTCTGAATTTGATAAAGAGAACCCTTTGTTTTTAGGTTATACGTATAATATATTCTACCACATACACACAACACCATCTAGCCCAAACTAAGCAGAGCTTGTACTATGGGTACTAGATAATGGATAAACATACATATATGCTTTTTTTTTGTAAATACATACATATTATACATAGAAACACCCAGACCAAAACAAACATCAATGTTCATGCACACAAATGTTTGACTTGTACGGGAATCGAATCCGCGACCTCAGGCGTGGCAGTCAGTTACACTAACCACTACGCCATCGAGGCTGCCTACATTGCAAACATTATGATAAAACTTTTAAGAGGTACTGTACGTAGGTAAGTATTTAGTGCGTCGTGGAGAGAGCTATTAAAGTAGGACAAGTATGTTTGGAGGAGTAACCGCTGACACACGACTGTTTGCCCACACCTAACCGTACTTACCGAGAGACTTACGCGTTCATCGCCGCCACCAATCGTGAGGCCTACAGGCTTACGCATATTACTTTATATAGGGTAGTTTACATATTTTTATTATTATTTAAGTTATAAGTTACTTTATTCAAATCCTACTCGATGGCGTAGTGGTTAGTGTAACCGACTGCCACGCCCGAGGTCGCAAGTTTGATTCCCGCACAAGTCAAACATTTGTGTACATGAACATGGATGTTTTTCTTGGTCTGGGTGTTTCTATGTGTAATATGTACGAATTTACAAAAAGAAAGTATATATTATGTACCTATGTTATCCATTGTCTAGTTAGTACCCATAGTACAAGCTCTGCTTAGTTTGGGCTAGATAGTGTTGTGTATATGTGATAGAATATATTATATTATTTTATTAAAAGGCAAAGAATTTTTGAAATCTACTAAAAATAAATAAGATTCTAGCGTTCAAATTTGGTAGTAGGGGAACTTGTGAAATGACAGAAAAAGGATGCATGATACAAAGTTTGACGTAGTCGTTATTTAAATGCAGCTGTCCGAGGAAAATAGGGATATATTCCCACTAAACTCTATTTTTTTTATTAAATTCACTTATTTTTTAAATCTGTAGTAGATCCTAAACGTTAGTTTCGCCAGGAGACAGATTTGTGTTGATTAATGTATGATAATTAGATATTATTTTGCGTTGTTGGTGTATTGGCTTGTAAAATTAAATAGTGCTGCACATCATGAGGTCGCGGGTTCGTATCCCAGGTTGGACCAGCGAAAAGCTATTGCATTTTTCTGTCAAGATATATTCTGAAGCAGCCTCGAATATTAAATCCCCGGTATTTAATGCCCGTACCAAGGAAATTATTGTAAAACCTGGTCTGATCCTGGATTGCCGACCAGTGGAAATATGATTGTAAGCATATACAGGGATAAAGAAGAGAACGTATATAATATATCGCATACATGAATACACATTGCCATGTATTCTGTGCAGAAGGGTAGT
Source organism: Catocala sponsa (assembly GCA_963564715.1). Lineage (NCBI taxonomy): Eukaryota > Metazoa > Arthropoda > Insecta > Lepidoptera > Erebidae > Catocala > Catocala sponsa. The sequence continues at coordinate 8,453,456 of OY751334.1, forward strand.
CGCCGCTAAGATTGACCGGCCGTGACCGAAATTCTCTTTGAAGTACATTATTATTATTCCTTACTTTTACAAGCATCTGATAACTCCATCACATTCTGTTCAGACGACGATTACCATTTACGATAACTGTACCTATTATAAGATTCCGGTGAATGAGAGCTCGCGTGGTAGGCGCGGTAATGTTCCGATGCCGCGAGGCGCAGCACGTATTAGTACTGCGGTCGTAAAAACGCGGTAATTTGTATATTATCGCCACTTTGTATATTATCGCGGTGGCGCGTGGCGGCGTGAATGAGTGCCGAGTGAGATAAGTGCGCGCGATAACCGCACACATTTCTCTCCCCTCTCTCTTGCGGCTCGCCTTCCGCCAGTGCCGCTCTATATCACGAGCACTGTGTTAGGTACATACTTGTCGAAATGTACGACTTACACACCATGGACTGAAATTCTATAACGTATACATACAGTCTTGGTACAAATACTGTTAGATAAAAGGCTTCACTGTTGTTCATTTCGCAATGAACTTTAGCACTAACATTGACAATGAACACAGCATATGACAACCTATTCTTATTCTTTTGACGTGGGAGAATGCATTTTTGCTTATCTCTCTGCGAGAAAAGGGGCGGTGAGTGTATAGCAGGATCACCCGGGGTCAGCTCTGGGTCCTACAGACTAAGGACCCGGTACCTATATTCAAAAAACGTGTCGTTTTAGCTGCGGACAATAAAATTTGACACATCTATACTAATATTATAAAGCTGAAGAGTTTGTTTATTTGGTTGAACGCGCTAATCTCAGGAACTACTGGTTCGAATTGAAAAATTATTTTACTGTTGAATAGCCTATTTATCGAGGAAGGCTATAGGCTGTATAACATCACGCTACGACCAATAGGAGCGGAGTAACAATGAAAAATGTTGCAAAAACGGAAAAAATTCTCTTATATGAAGCAGACGAAGTTGCACGGGTCAGCTAGTTTTTTATAAAATACTAGATGTTCCCGCGGTTTTACCCGCGTTTATCGTTACTGCGCCGCCCCCGTGAGTCGTAGCGTGATGACAATATTAAATACTCGTTGTTCATATTTATAATTCTAGTGCCAATAAAATAAGTCCATTATTAATATACAGATGATACTAAAATGCTAACGCAGCAGGTGTAGGCCCTTCACAAGGTGGACCGATATACTTGGGTATATGTTCTATGTATCCATCGTTCGAATGTTCGTAAAGTCTTCCATGACACAGGAATGATTCCACAAGCGATTAAAAAAAGCAAAAGAAAAATATCATGGTAGGTAATCTTTGCATCTGCTATGACAAGGTAGACTCTTCACCGACCAATACACTTTAATTCAAATGTGGTATGAATGCGATATGTGGCGACGGTGACGTATAACCCTACTTAATATCCGTATTTAGAAGCGCAATAGCAGCACATGACGGTACGCCACTCCATCACTCGCCGCTTAATACACTTGATTCAAGTAATTATTGAGAGGGACGTCGTGCAGCGATCAGCGTGTTGCCGCCGGCCGCGCTAATTCATACGCTAATAGTTCCATGGACACAGTTTGTGCTATCTCCCGTTAGGTGTCATCTTGCAGCCTTCGAAGTTCTAGTGAATGACTGCCTTTGTAGTGCAGCGGTATTGAATGCAACTGGTATGCATGAATTCAACCCTTAGTTCGAGTAAAATGTTTCAAGAAATTTCCAGTCGCAGAACGGTGTCTCTAACTGTATGCAGTATTAAGCTTGTCCCCTGTATCGTGGCACCTAAAGACATATTCGGGGAACTGTAGGTGTTACATTGCCTGTCTGTTCAGGGATATTTGTGTAAGACTTTGTATGTATGTATATTGTAATGGAGCCAGCGTACTTCATTATCGACAACACTATCATGTGTAGCATAAGGTCATGTAGATGTTACTCGCAAGGTTTGTATGAGAAAAGATTAGTGTAAGATTGTAAATTTAACCACATTTATGATGTTTTCAGCGATCTGCCCCGGCTTCGCACAGGTAGTACAAAACCTTAATAAATTATAACACTTAAACCTTCTTTATGAATCACACTCAAAATCGCATGAAAATCCGTTCAGTACTTTAAGAGTTTATCGCGAACAGACAAACAGACGCGGTGGGGGACTTGGTTTCATAATAATGATGTAGTGAATTACGCCTAATTTAGAATTATTTATGTATATTAATACAAAAAGAGATTTTGTCGTCTATCTACTTATAAGATTACTAGTTTTCACCCGCGGTTTCGCTCGCGTAAATGTAGGTTAGGTTAGGTTTGCAATAGTTCTTTTTTCTGGATGAAATGTACCCTATGTCCTATTCTGTACCCCTGACAACGTGTATGCAAAATTTCATGTTGATCGGTTGAGTAGTTAAGGCGTGAAAGCGTAACAAACAAACAAACAAACACTCATTTTCGCATTTATAATATTAGTAAGGATTACGCATAAGAAGTAATGTGAGATACAGCATGGTTAAAATTTATGCGAAGAAGGAAGGCAGAACCAATAATGAATATAAAAATATTGAATTACAATCGAATTTCGACCACTGGACGACCACAAGCAGGTATTGATGCGATCATGTTGGGTATTTATACCTTTTTAAAACGATTGACATTTCGGCTAGGTAGCACAATAACACTGGCTGGCAAAGTTATTATAATCTGAAATACTTGCATTGCACTGGGAGGAATATAATTACAGTAGTTTAAAATAAGAGTTATAGAATTTGTATCCCAAGTTTCTAACGTTGCCTATAGTTAAACTGTTGAGTTATCGTCGCTTCTAAATATAAAATATCTGGTGTTAGTAAACCAATTTATGATTTTTAATTGTACAAAGTTCGAGGCATGTTTTGTTAGGAATTTTTAAATTGCGAACAAAACTAGCTCACGTCACACATGCCACAGAAAGCGACAAAAATGTGTGGCTAGTTAGTTCATGAACGTATGCGGCAGTTAATTATTTATTGTTTTACTAGCGAACCAGACAGACGTTGCCCGAATGATGGCTCGCTAGCGCCAAATACAGGGTCTTATCGTTAATTTAAGCCACACAGAGATACACAAAACAAATCATCAATATTGGTGCAGCAGCAGAGGTGAAGTCCAGTGACATACACACGTAAAGAAGAATTATATCCTTATTTCCTTACTATATTATAAATGCGAATGTGAGTTTGTTTGTTACGCTTTCACGCCTGTTTTTTTTTTTTTTTTTTTTTTTTTAAATAAAACTACTCGACCGCTAATTATGAACTTTGGCACACGTTGTCAGGGGATCAGAAATGGACATAGAGTAACTTTCATTCAGAATAAAGTACTGTTAATCTACACATACGCGAGCAAAATCTAGTGTAATAAATAAAGATACTATAATTTTTAACGATGAAGGAAAACATCGTAAGGAAACCTGCATGACTAAGAGTTCTACATAATGTCCTCTAAGATATGTGAAGTCTGCCTTCTCGCACTGGTCCACCGTGGTGGACTATGGCCTAACCCTTCCCATATTGAGAAAAGGCTCGTGCCCAGCAGTGAGACAGTTTAATATAGGGCTGTAATTATTATAAATTATTATTATATAATCTTTATGTACACACAAACTGTGCTTTTTATTGTATTGTATGCAGCTATCTAAGTGTTCTGAAGGTTTGTTATAGGTTATACATATGGTTACATTCTATCATTGCACGCGTCTTTCGCAATATAGGCTAGCCTCTTTATACTTTAAAAATAAAATGATTGCATACCAGACAGTGTCAGAGATATTACTTCCCATAGACGATTAGGTTATGAAGCAGCCTTTATGGGGTAAACAATGAGATTTTGTATAGGGCCAAATAAAATAAATTTATTCCAATTAATGGAAATAAAGTACACTTAGATTGGGATTCTCGAACTGGAAAACACTGGACTCTGGAACACTCGGTGTGGAGGCAGTGGCGAAGCAAACGCTTAACCGCACCTTCTATGCAGCCTATGAGAACGCCATGCCAAGATAGTACTCATATATACCGTTATAGAGCTCTGTGGATGCAAAGGCATGCATACATGCAGGCATATTTCCGGCGCAACATTGGCGCGTAGCGGCGCGAAACGCGTTCGCTCGTCGCGACCTGCGACCTGCTTCGGTCACACCCACGACCCACTTTCTCTATTTAAAATAGAAATCAATGATCCCGCCGACAAGCGACACTTCGAGTACTTCGCATTGTTATATTAACTGTTCCATTGCCTATCTTGCTTGTCACGATAAAGTAGCCTTGCTACACCAACGCACCGATATCGTAGTGATTGCCTCGCCGCTTTTTATGCACCGAATGTTGTAAGTTCGAAACCCGCGTAGGACAAAAATTTTATTTGAATTTGACGGCTCGATGGCGTAGTGGTTAGTGTAACCGATTGCCACGCCTGAGGTCGCGGGTTCGATTCCCGCACAAGTCAAATATTTGTGTGCATGAACATGGATGTTTGTCTTGGTCTGGGTGTTTCTATGTATAATATGTATACATTTACAAAAAAAAAAACTATATATGCATGTTTATCCATTGTCTAGTATCCATAGTACAAGCTCTGCTTAGTTTGGGCTAGATAGTGTTGTGTGTATGTGATAGAATATTATTATATTATTATTATATATGTTGTAGAGTCTGCGAGTGTTTTGATTCTGTATGTTTAGATAAAGCTGAGAGATTAAATAACAAAATACCTACTAGTATTTTTGTTAACCCTTCAAGCTAAGCTAGTATTCTTGTGTATGTTTTAGTTTATTTCGGTTGTGCAATCGATGGTATTTAAAAGCACGACTTCTCGATTGCAGGTCTACGTAGTAGTGCTACGTACTATTACCTTAATGCTGATTAATATTTCAAAATACACACTAAAATCCGTTATTTCAATATTTCTAAAGCATATAATAGATATGTACATCCTTCTTACGGCCTATGTTTGTCGAACGATATTCTTTTTTTTTGTTTTTTTCGTAGCTCTTCACGAGCTTTGGTGCTATCAATAAAAAAATTAGAAACGGTTGTATGTTTACAATGTAAATTCATATATGTTTTCCTCAAATATTCAATAATAATCTCATATTTCGAACAGTGGACATCTACTAGTATACATAACAACAAAACTATCAGATATTAGAACAAACTGCAGCAGAACAGTCGAAGTCAAACTTCATGAAAAGGCCTGAGGCCATGGGCGAGTTCAGTTTACTTATAGAAACCCTTCCCTAAACTAACTCTCCTTAGGCAATAAAAAAGTTTTAGTTACATAATGTGACGACGGCACGGTGTGGGAGCTGGCCGGAACCGGTCAAGGACGAACACAAGATACTTACCACAATCTTTGTTTATCAGATTGCACATCTGTTAGATAATAATAATACTTGAGATAAGATGCCAGCACTAATAACTATATAAACTAATAACTGTATAACTTAATGATTAAATTACCAACAAATAGTACATTTCATAATTACTAGCGCTCGCCTAATGCCCGAAATTCGACCAAAGTTTTCCTGTAAGATATTGCTGATATACTCGTATGTCATTATAATATTGATATATATTATATGTAACCATAGTTACGCGCTTCGACTACGTGTGTCAAATGCATGGTTGTGTGTGTGTAGTGTTTTTTCATTAATTTAATGTATTTATTATACATATTTTATATAAATATTAGCATTCGTCACTTCTTCTCTGTATAAACTATAAGTTTGCGGAATTTCTTACTCCTCCGTCCGCCCAATTTTCGTAAAAAGGGATCTAAAGTTTTCGCTTCACGTATTAATATATAGATATACATATTTAATCACGACTTTGCATGCAGAAAGGTTCTGGAAGGTATGTGGAGTCTGCCAAGCAGCACGGAGCTAGCGTGGTGGATAATGGTCTAACCCCCCTTAAACTGAAAAGTGCTCCAGCAGTGGGACAGTCTATAGACAGGGCTGATATTATATTATAATATATTTATTATAAAATAGAGAGTGAGCCTATCCATCCACCGGGCACATGGCCAATGTCCATGCTTCTGCTTAGTATTTCCGAACAGTAACACTTAATAACGCTTTACCCGAATCGTTTATTGAAGCTAGGACTTCCAAGTAAGCAGTAAACTTATACTATAGAGCAGTTTAACAATGGATAGATGACTCAACACGAACAATAAAATTATAAGTTAATATATCAGTAATACTACGGCAGCAGTGAATTCTAAATACACTTATCTATAACAAAATATGTACTATAAAATAAATAAATAAACATAGCAATCTTGTGACGTGGAAAATAATGAAAATGCAGTAAACTGTAAAAATAGTACTGGCCACTTGACTTAAACGCAATCATTTTTAAACCATACTAGAAGCGAACTTATACAGTAACAAATGAAACAAAAAATGGATATTCCACCATAAGAAGAGGATAAGATAAAATCAGAGCCACGAGAGGAATGGCCATTGTTCTACCGTCAAGAGCAGAGCTTTTAAATGACAAAGACGAAAATAAAACGGTGATGAGATTAATGGAAGAGTGGCAACGCGCGGCACTGATGAACGTACGCGAACTGATATAATTACTTATAATATAATAAATAAAACAATATTTAAAAAAAAGTTATTTTTCAAAAGTCGCGGCGCAGGACTTATTGCTGGCGAGGTAACTAGTAATAATACCAGTGTCGCGGCCTACTTTACAAACACACAAAGAACATCCAGATTCAGAATAACTTTTTGTGGATCATACAAATTTCTATCCCGTGTGGAAATTGAACCCACAGCACTCAGCACTGTGGCAGTGGCGAGGTGATCACTGCGCTATCCTTTTAGCATTTCTTTTACCCGTTTACTGTTGACTGACGAAATCCCACATTTTCTTGTCGCTGGTAATATAGACAAGTTTTTTGAAAAGATGTCCATACGGATGGTGCACGAATGGCGTAGTGCGCTGAGCGTCTTGGATTAGAATTCCATACGTTACAAACATTTATATTAATCGCAAGTGATTGTTCTAATCTGGATGTGTTTTATAACCGCTTTTGTATATTTGTAAAGTTTGCGAAACAGGGCTTTTTTTAGTGCAGGAGAGGTATTTTATAAAAAAAAATTATGTGGTGTCGTGGGACACCAGGTAGGAACGAAGTTCCTTCGGCTAATGTAGAATCGACACAAATTGCAAAAAAAATCGTGCTCAATTCACTAAATAGAATAAAGAATATTCATTCATACCAATATATTTAAATGATTCCAAACATTTAAATATATTGGTCATTTAGTGATTTCTGATATCCTGGTATTATACACTACTCGCTTGTGTATGCGACTGTCGCGCCTGCGCACGTCTCATTTAACGGTTTTATTCCACGCACTTTTTTCCACGGATTTTTTCTTACGGTTTTACTATCACATTTTTTTCAGTTCGGTCGCGCAGCAAAATCCCTATCCCCTCCAAGCCTGTCGTAAGGAACTTCGTTCCAAAAATGCAATGTCAATTTGACATAGAAGAGAGAAGTATTATATTATCATACAGCTGATAATTTACGTAGATAGGAACTTCTGTGCCAGGTGCCACACAATCCTTGTACCAGCTTGTTTCATTGTGGTCACTGGTTGATGCAACAAAAGCGTTATCTTTTTGAATTAAAGCGAGCAACGGGGGTCGTTGAAAACTGTAAAAACCTTGATATGGTGCCAAGGGAAAGCGTAAACAACGACCACATTTTTTGGACTAAAGTTGGCCCTCATTTAATATTTTAACGATGGAGCAAACTTGACACAATTTGGATTAAACCGCACTTATATTTTCGTAAGAATCATTATGAAAAATGTCCCATTAAAAATGAGCCAAGAAACACAATTAGTCAGAAGGGTGGCGGACATTTTTTAAGTCTTAAGCTTCGTTATTTAGCCACGCGCTACGGGAAAATTATTAATCCGCCTACCTACTCCGTACACAAGAGCCGGCACCGCGGTATTCGCTTTCATCAAGTTTCATAACGTTACAAAATAATATTCTGTTTTTGCTTGTTATCAGTGATAACTCACATATTAGAGCTCTAATAGGTACATATGAGTATTAAGTGTTTATATAAGCCTATGAGTAGCGAAAGATTAATAGAGAGATAGTTAGTATGGCTAGTTTCTCTTGATAGCAATAATTACATCAAAAATTAATTATTAATTACTTTAGCCTAAAGGAGTATAGCGATAGCCTAGTGAGAGTCCGTTGGACTGCCACACACCTCTAACTTTTCGAAGTTATATGCGTATGAAATGCGCTATTTCTCGCTCGCTTTAACAGATGAAAAAAAACATCGTCAGGCAACCTGCATGCCTGAGAGTTCTCCATAATGTTCTTGAAGATATGTGAAGTCTACCCCGATCCGTACTTACAAATTAAGAAACAGCCCTTGCCCAGCAGAGAGCTGTTTAAATCTAGGGCTGCTATTTTTATATTACCTATATACAATTTTAGAAATACATTGTTATACTTAATAGAAAATATTGTAAGAAGACTAACATGGTCGATGATTGTTTCTTGTAATTATTTCTGAGATAAGACATGTTGCGATGCAATCCATGTTAATATTATAAATGAGAACGTCATATTGCCTGTTGCTGCTGAACGGATCTTAGTGAAGTTTGGCAACTCGAAGCAGGCCTTGGGTTGCCGTTTATTAAAAACCAGGGAAATTAAAACATCGATTTTTATCAGAGAGTTGGGTAAATGAAATCTGTGCCAAATTTATTTGATGTAAACAATCTAATATAACACAAATGTTTGTCTTACCATTTTCACATATCTAATTTTGATATTATAGTCACAATAACTATTTTTACGAATCCTACCGATCTTTAAAAATGAATAATTTTGTCATCTAAATAATTTAATGAACGTATATAATATTTTTACAGCATATTATTTAAACATACAATGTAAGTGATAATGTAAAATAATTAAATTGCGGCAAAATAAATAAGAGCGTTGCTCCCGAGCAGGTAGTATTTGTATTGCGGTTTATGCGGCAGAATCGTAGAAAGGGGTGAATTTCGCCAGTTCTCTATGCTATAGTATAATAGTTATATTACTTGGTACATGGTAAATTATATCAGCCCTGTATTAAACTGTCTCACTGCTAGGCACGAGCCTCTTCTCAGAGTGAGAAGGGTTAGGCTAGTCCACTGGCCAGTGCGGATTAGCAGACTTCACATATGTTCGAAAACATTATGGAGAACTCTCGGACTAGCAGGTTACATCCCGATGTATTTCTTCACCGTTAAAGCGAGCGATAATATAATATAATAATATATATATTATATATAATATTCTACCACATACACACAACACCATCTAGCCCAAACTAAGCAGAGCTTGTACTATGGTTACTAGACAATGGATAAACATACATTTATACTTTATTTTTGTAAATACATACACATTATACATAGAAACACCCAGACCAAGACAAACATCCATGTTCATGCACACAAATGTTTGACATGTGCGGGAATCGAACCCGCGACCTCAGGCGTGGCAGTCGGTTACACTAACCACAACGCCACCGAAGCCGACTAAATAAACTATTTAATACGCATATAATTTCGAAAAGTCAGAGGTTCACGTCTTGGGTCGCACTCGAGACCTCTGCGTGGCAGTCTAACGCTAGGTTACCGCTGCTTCTTTTCTTTTTTTGCTTTGGTACATGGTAACACTAACTTTATTTCTTTTCAGAAATACATAGTTCACATTAGAGCAAAACTCAGACCCAGTCTATGTTTCCATACTAGATTTTGAAAAAGGAGATGGTTTGAGCCCTAAAATAGAACATTCACTACTTTACTCACGCCAACAAAGTTGCGGGTAACAGCTAGTAGTTTATAAAATCTCGGGGGACAGCAATGTCCCGCGGTTATGATCGCGGGACTCCGAACTACTATTTGTGGATCATACAATTATTTGTCTTCTTGAACAAGGCGACCATTTAAATGCCATCCGTGCAAGCATAATATTATGCGCTGTGCTAAATGTAAGCGAGATCCTATTACTTACTAGATTTTGCACGCGGCTTCACCCGCGAGGTATCTACGTCAAGAAAATGTAGCCTATGTCCTTTCCCAGGTTTTAAAGTATCTCTGTACCAAATTTCATCGATATTGGTTGAGTATTTTAGCTGTGAAGAGGTAACAGACAGATAGATAGACAGAGCTACTTTCGAATTTATAATATGCGTAAGGATAAGGATAGTATCAGCCCTATATTAAACTATCTTACTATTGGGCACGGGACTCTTCTCAGTGTGAGAAGCGTTAGGCCATTATCCACCACGCTGGCCCAGTGCGGGTTGGTAGATTTCACATATCTTCGAACACATTATGAAGAACTTTTAGATATGCAGGTTACCTCACGGTGTATTCCTTCACCCTTAAAGTGAGCGATAATTAACAATTCTATACGCACATACCTTCAAAAAGTTAGATATGCGCGCCTTGGGATCGAACGCGAGATCTCTGCGTGGCACTCCAATGGTTTCCCACTAAGCTATCGCTGCTACATCGTATTACTTACTGTGATGTAATTACCGACGCAGGGCGCGTCTCCACGCTACTATACACCCAAATATTACTGTTATTTGCATGAGAACTGTGACACATAAGTGTTGTCATCTCGAATTGTCAATTATTCTAATAGATGCGTTCTGACGAATGAGTTAATCGTCTGTCATGTGATCCTAGTTACATCAAACAGTTGTTGTAACTAAATTACGTGAGTTAGCGACGCGCACAAATTGCATTGAATGATATTTTAATGTATTGATAGCACTGTTCGTATATAATAATAATATTCTATCACATACACACAACACCATCTAGCCCAAACTAAGCAGAGCTTGTACTATGGGTACTAGACAATGGACAAACATACGTATGTACTTTTTTTTGTAAATACATACATATTATACATAGAAACACCCAGACCAAGACAAACATCCATGTTCATGCACACAAAATGTTTGACTTGTGCGGGATTCGAACCCGCGACCTCAGGCATGGCAATCGGTTACACTAACAACTACGCCATCCAGTCGTCATGACTGGTTATATTGCATATTATATGACAGCCTCAGTGGCCAGTGTAAGTGTAAACGACTGCTCCAAAAAACAAAACTTTCGAACAACATTCCCACATTATGTATAATTTCTTTGTCGCTAGGTTCTTTACAAACATTCAAATATCGAACCTATACTCGTCGCAGCGGCAGGGGCTAGCCCTTAAACCACTATATCATTCGTGCAGCTTTGCTTTGATTGCTTTAGAAAAAAGTGTAATACTTTTGATATCGTTGAAAATTACTTTTGAAGTGAAAACTTCTTTAGCGGCGTTGTGCACTTTTTTGTGATGGGTAAAAAATGTTAAACTCGCGTCAGGACACGTGACCTGATCGAAAATTCGTAAGACGGAGGGAGAATTGTCATGTTTATGTACGATAATGCAATAAATGAATATTGTATTTTACCACATAAATGATAGTACTTTCATACTGATAATTAAAGCAATTCGTGCAAAATTATTCCCTAACCATTCCAAAATATCAAAAATGCACTACGTTAATATTCAAGTTTTCACTTCTGCCGGCACTCCGAGAGTGCAACCCGTTGTTTTTTGTTCTACAGCTATCTGTAGCATTACATTTTTTTCATAATTGCCTGCTATTATTATAGTCCACGAGCAGAACCCTCTGCAAAATTTCCTCACGTTAAGTAGTGCCGAGGTCTCGACTATATAGACGGCCTAAAGAGCTGGTTTTTACGCCCCTCTTGAAGAACCCAGGAAGGAAGAATAAAACACGTGTTTCGGCTGATAATTCTAAGTTTATATAACAGTTCGGCAAAGATAAGGAGCCAAACTTCTTGGCACGTGCTCTAATTGGCTTTACCGCGCAAAGGTACTACCTGAGCCCAGCACGTGTAGCGCTGAAGAGGGAAGATAGGTAGTACATTGATATTGTCGAGGGCACGCATACAAAGATACATTGGCTCCCCGCCGCCACTTAAGCTCAATAGACTTCATTAATTTATTTATTTTCAAAGCAACTCGTTTTAATTTACGACAATAATTATGTTAATTGAGCACTCTGTCTCGTGAATAGCTTACTTATTTACATTTACATTAAAATTACTAAAGAGTCGGTTGTGTTTAAGGCTTTTTGATATATTATTGTGTCGTTAATAGAAATCCCGTCTATTATTATTAATGTAAACGTGAATTTGTTACGGTTTTACGCCTTAACTTGAACTTGATACTCATGAACTTTCGTATACACATTATCAGGGGTACAGAATAGGACAAAGGGTTCTATTCATTCAGAAAAAACTATTGTTCCCGAGGGACATTGACTAAATGTAAATTAAAGCAAGCGATACCGCGGGCAAAATTCAGTATTTCATATCGGCTATTCAAGTAAGATAAAAGATCTACAGAAGATATTGTACGAGCATAGTACAATGGTGTAATAATAAAAACTCAAAGGAGTCACTGGTAGGCACGAACGGTCTAATACGTTTGTTGTTAATATTAAAAATAAAGAAGATGTTACTGTGCGGTGTTTACGTTCATATTTATACATAGTCTTTCGGCGCTCATTGTAACGAGAACCGGCGAAATGAGAAATTTCACGCTTTAATAAAGCGGGGAGAGCGAGGCTCTTTCGCTGTTTTACATCTTTTCATAAAACAGAGAAGAGTGCATCGGGGCGCTCGCGGGCACCGCCGACCGCCGCTCGGACTTCGCGTAAACAAGTTAGATGTAGCCTTCGACCCGCGTCTCCTGTATTATGTAAGCTGCTTAAGAGTAAGAGGCGCGCTTTCACTTACCGCCTCCTGTTTTATTTATTCACCGCAAACTCGCGGCTCGCCTTACATATTAATGCCGCGCCGCGCCGCACAGCCAACGTATTCTAACAAGATAAGATGATGACGATCATAGTGATATTTTAAGATCTGAGATCTTCAGAACTGCCATTTTACTTTCGTATTGTCAGCTGGAATCGTCTTTTTATTGGTATTGCTTACCATCAGGTGGCATGAAGTCACTTTGAGTGCCAAATAAAGTTAAAAAGAACAAGTTTGCGGTGGATGGCCTCACGTTAGCATGCATGTATGAGAATGGACTTAGATGAGACAATTTATTCGTCGGTATAAACTGAGGCGACTCGTCGTAGAGGAAGATAAATAAGATGCTTGCACTCTATTTTAAGTGAAATAATTTTATATGCACGCTCATACTCACGGCTATATATCTTCGAAGTAAAATTTCATTGATCCAGAATAATGGAACATATTAAACACTTTTATTATTGAACCCTGTTTTGAATTATGTGTAATTTAAATACACATAATTCAAAGCTTAATATTATTATTTTGCCAGTTGTATATTTAGGTGTCAAGTAAATTAGGAGGTAGCACATTCTCTAACAGAAAAGTACTTTATCCCACTCAGAAATCGACCCTCATGATCACGTGCAAACATTTAAGTGTAATTTCTGCCACTAGACCAACAAGACAGTATTATCGTAAATTCTGGATTTGAGGTTAATAATAATTATATTACCTTCAAATCCAGAATTTTAAATAATACTCTTTTCTTAAGTTTACTGTAACAGTATGTACAGCAGCCTATTTATTTTTATTCTAAGCATCGTAACTAGCATCGCCATTAGACTGCTTATTCAGAAATCTAAAATTCGGAAACATATCACGAGCCTTAAACTTTTGTTCTTAATAAAAACTAGCTCCTTCAATACGCGATTCCTAAATTCACAGACCAGGGTGAAACACACATAATTTTATCTTTTATTTAAAAAATATTTATTATACTATCTTGAATTTCGGAACCCATTTACTTTTACCCATTTACAACAAGTACTTTGTTGAAGTATTGTTACCACAATAAGATTAGAAACTTCATTGAAATTAAACTACTATATGCGAATTTTATCGCGTTGTTTATTTAACACTTTATTACATAATTTTGAAACTGTTACACTACTATTACTATTAAACTTTACTAATGTTTAAGCTAATTAAATTAATGCAACTATAAAAACTATTTATATTTATGTTTAGCTTCGTTCGACAGAAATTATCTCAATTTTGTAATTTAAATTATCTAATTTTTACAGCCTCGTAGAAATTAACAAAATGAGCAATAAAATACCTATAATTTAAGTTATTCCATTACTGAAAATAAAGGTAGCATTACTGCATGTTTTAATAGTAAATAAGGCCAATCAAAACTTTTTTAGATAAGGTTTTCAACAGTTCTCTTGCTGTCTCGCTGGGCCCGTACAAAATATCAATGTGCAAAACTATAGTTCGAACTAATTTTATCTCTGAAATTATTATTTCGTATTTTACCAAAACTAAACCGATTTTAATATTTTTTCATAAATAATATGATAACGATTTTGGCTGCCTGTATTGTTTTTTTCAAGAGTTGTGTTATATGTGTTGCTGGATATCTAAAAATAACAGTATAATAGCAAATATTTAATTTTTAAGCTTCATTGTTAACATGTAAAAATTATGAAATAAAATAAAAAAATCAACGGGTTGCACTCCGGGAGTGCCGCCGGCAGAAGTGAAAAGTTGAATATTAACGTTGTGCATTTTTGATATTTTGGAATTGTCAGGGAAGTATTTTGCACGAATTGCTTTAATTATCAGTATAAAAGTACTATCATTTATGTGGTAAAATACAATATTCATTTATTGCGCTATCGTACACAAACATGACAATTCTCCCTCCGTCTTACGAATTTTCAATCAGGTCACGTGTCCTGACGCGAGTTTAACATTTTTTATCCATCACAAAAAACTGCACAACGCCGCTAAAGAAGTTTTCACTTCAAAAACATGAACATGGCAGTGGTAGATATAGATTTCATCTTTTTTTGCTTTAGTGTAATTATTCTAATATAAAATAGTGAAATACGTTTGTATGGATGCTGGCCGCATATCCTCTTAATACAACAGGCAAACATCGTGATTAACCTTTTAAGTTCTGTATAATGTATGAAGTCTCCAAAACTACACTTGATTAGTGAAGTAGATAATGATGTGGTGCGGTTTGCAGATGTAAAATATCTTTAAGAATCTCCAAACCCCTTCCCTACTATTTCCACCATCAGAGCCGAGACCCACTTTCTGTAGTGAGACACATTCTTAGTTTTAACTTTTAAACTCACACGATGTACTTTAATACTTTATGAGATTTACAACCGTGATAATCTAGGTGGCGCAGCGGTAGCATGCAACTGCTGTGCTTGAGGATGAGTTCAATTCTCGGGTTGTGCATTTGCTCAAAGTGTAATCGCTTTTCTTTAAAGTAATTCTCAGTAGCAGCCTAGAGGTAGGAATTTGGCGGTACTGCACGACCCGGGGCCTCAGAAAGCCAATGCAAAAGCAATCACTTGCGTGTTACCGATTCAACAAAACCCTTTCAACGTGGGGATAGACGCATTTACACATATATACCAACAATGTTTTAAATCCCACGTAATAGAGCCTACCAGCCTAAATTCCGGACACCGTGTACTACTAAATTTTCTTTAAAAAAATCCTAATAACATTTAGCTCGACACTAAAAGAATACCAGAGTTTTTGCTCAGAAGTCCCATACAACAGTGCTGCGCCAACGAGACGGTATAGAAAAGTAATGCTTGTTTTTGCACACTTGTGCACAAATGAGCTACATCTGAGCATGAGGGTTGGGGTGTGACGTGCGGGGCAAAGCAAGACCGACGATGTAGAGAGAGCTTTGTGTCAAACTATACTCGGAGTTGTTTAAGTTTTTTGTATCGCTCTCCTAGTATTTACGGTAAACTAACTAACTTATACAAGTTTCGGTTGTTACTGAGACGCCGCCGGAGGGTGAGGGAGGCGGAGGGAGAGCAAGTGGCTCACTTCGAAACATTTTATTTAGCAGAACGCGCCGGAAACTTTGCCGACCGAAGCAGTTGTGCAACAGACGAACGAACCAAGTACACGGCGTATTATACAGGCGTTACACACTTTACCAACTCATATAACAACTAACAACCTAACTTAGAAAACATCGCTAACTAATGCTTAGCTAGTTCTCAAGTTGATCAATGATTAAATTTGGTCAATGGACTGTCGCTGTTGCTAATACTCAACGCTGAGAAATGTTCTTAAATTACGATTTTGTAATGAGCCGCTAGTTAATAATTAGCTCTCTCTTAAATATTTGAGTGTGATTGAAATCACACTCAAATATTTAATTTGAGTGTGATTTATAAAGGAGGCTGTAAGTCTTAAGTATTAAGTTTTCCTTTACCATTTAGGTACAACTATACTATACGTTGAATAGATACTGCTAATTCTAAGATTTTAAATTTAGAACCACGCGTTACTACCGTAAGTTGTTTTACTTCTCATTAAAAACACAAATTAAGTACATACAGATGTTCAGCAAAACACACTGCACTCATACGCACCCACATATGAATAGAATCATGTGAACAGCGATTTTGGTTCAATTCGGCCTACATTTTGTCGAATATCGTCTGATTTGATACGAAATCGTGTTAATGCCAGATGCATTAGGCCAATTAAGTACCACGGTACAAATAACGATAAGCGATTTTACATCGAATATACATAGATCAAGCTTTTAACTTTTATGTGCCAAAATATGGTACAACAATATGGTGACTAGTACATTGTACCACAGCGATTAATGTCATTTTGTCTAAAGTGACAATAATTTCATAAAAATAAAATAAAACAGCCTCGCCTCGCCTCTGCCATTGCGCCGGGTGTTGTGGGTTCGAGTCCCACACGGGACAAAACTTTATGTGATCCACAAATAGTTGTTCCAAGTCTGGGTATTCTTTGTGTCCATTGTTTGAATGTTTGTAAAGTCCCCCGCGACACAGGAATCATTCCTAGAGCGAGAGAAGTCTTTAAAAAAATCGATGTTAGAGAAATAATCATAGAACTAAAATATTGTTGAAGAACATTCTGTACGCATGCAGATGTGTAAATGCGCCTTATATTGCACCTAACGCGTTCTGCAGTCTACGAACAGCGATGGAGAGGGCAATTTAACCAGCATTATAAAACATATTAAGGAATCCTATGCAACAACGTATACAAAGGACAAAGACAAAACATTCTTGGTTTCCCCCATCTACGGAATGCCTAAAATATTTTGCACGACCGCTAACACGTGAGTAACAGGTCTGTAGATTACGATAACTGCTTATGGCTACCCGGTTAGGATGAATCTTTGCTATATTTGCCTGGGTAGTTCAACATTTTAAAGTTTGAAATATCTTAAGATCAGAGTGCGATCGAGATCGTCAGGTAGGAAATTGTTTGCTCACGTCCAATCGTCGTGGATTTAAGAGATCGTCGATATTAGCCGTCGCCGCGCCGACGCGCAGGGCAGTTTAAGGTTTTGCAATATCTAACCAACATTTTTATACAGGTTAGATAGCAAACAGCTTCTGCCAACTCAAAACATATTTATGTGACAGAACCACCGAACTACAAGAATACAGTGGGCAGTAACAAACGATCTAGATCAACTAAGGATACCAACTGATACGATCTACCAGGCAATATCTTCGTCACATAGTAGGCAGAATAACATACCACTTCCCGCTCAATAAACACCTTTTCAACATTTGCATCGTCTACAGCATCTTATGTAGAAGCTGCATGGAGACTAAGGAAACACAGGCTCATGTGTACCTAATTTGTAAAAGGGTTAGCAACTAACACGCTAGGTTTTTGAATAAATAAATTACGGTGCAAAACCGGTTCCCTTTTATATTTTTAGACGGAACAGAGTTGGTAGGAGTAACCAAATACTCTTCGTGTCGATCACTTTCGCACAATGGCTAATGTCCGGATAACACACGTCCAACCAACTAACTAAGATAGCAAACAAATATAGCAGCAAAGTGTTAATATAGCAGCAAAGTGTTTGTATAGCAGCAAAGTGTTAATATAGCAGCAAAGTGTTAATATAGCAGCAAAGTGTTAATATAGCAGCAAAGTGTTAATATAGCAGCAAAGTGTTAATATAGCAGCAAAGTGTTAGTATAGCAGCATAGTGTTAATATAGCAGCAAAGTGTTAATATAGCAGCATAGTGTTAATATAGCAGCAAAGTGTTAATATAGCAGCAAAGTGTTAGTATAGCAGCAAAGTGTTAATATAGCAGCAAAGTGTTAATATAGCAGCATTGTGTTAATATAGCAGCAAAGTGTTAATATAGCAGCAAAGTGTTAGTATAGCAGCAAAGTGTTAATATAGCAGCATAGTGTTAATATAGCAGCTTAGTATTAATATAGCAGATAAGTGTTAATATAGCAGCATAGTGTTAATATAGCAGCATAGTGTTAAAATAGCAGCAAAGTGTTAATATAGTATCTTAGTGTTAATATAGCAGCAAAGTGTTAATATAGCAGCAAAGTGTTACTGTAACTTGCTTCCGTACCGCCTACTATGGCATTATAGATTACAAATGACGGGCATTTTAGTTAATCCTGCCATTAAGCTAGTATTCTTATATTAGAATTTATTTAAGCGACGCTCAGCACGGGCATTGGCAATGGATGGATACTGAAAGCACACTGTATCTGTGCCTACTACTGAAAGTAAAGCTAAGAGAAGTCTGCCAATCCGCTTTGCGCCAGCGTGGTGGACTACGGCCTAACTCTTTTCGTAATGAGAAGAAGCCCATACGTAACGGGACAGTATATAGATATGCTGATATTATCTTATGTGGGGGCCAGTCAGTGCAGACCGGCGACACTTCGACCCAGTGGGATCTTTTGTGTCGACACTCTCCCAATAACGACTGCCATAGACGTTCATGGCAACCGGGATCAACGGCTTAACGTGCTCTCCGAGGCACGGAGCAGGCGATAATTGTCAATCAATACGCACATAATTTCGAAAAGTTATATAACTTCCGAAAGTCAGAGGTGCGCGACGTCGGTTCAAACCCTCTGCATTGCAGTCTGTTGGTCTCCCCACTGAGCTATCGCTGCTCTATGCTCATATTATTTTACATTGTAATGTATATGTAATGATTGCACTGCGCCTAATTATGTTTCATTGTAAGAGATGTAGGCGCGAACGAGGTTGCGTGCTCAACTACTAATCCAAGTACAAACTATTGTAATGGCCGATCAGCACGCACGTGCTTCAGAACACGTGTAGACACACCAGACGACGTATGTGTGTGTGTGTGTTTTTGTGTATGTGTGTGTGTTTGTGTGTGTGTGTATGTGTGTGTGTGTAAGACGGGTAATGGACTAGAATCACGCGACTCCTGGCGGTAGTGCCGGTAGTTCAATTACAAGTGTTAGCCGCGTGATAAGTCGCGTTTGCTCACACGGTCACTACTCACACATGCTCACGGTACGTTAAAAGTACCATAGAATAGAAGTTACCATGTACTAACACTGTATACTCTTACATGTTTACTACTACTAGATTTCACCTGCGGCTTAGGTTTTTTGGGTAGGTATAGTACTTTTTTCATGGGTGAAAGGCACCCTGTCCTTTTCTAGTAATCATAAGCGTGACTGAAACAGCTAGCATGCGATAAACTAGAATAAAGTTTGTAGATTGACGTCGATATAAACGTCACTACTATGTTACCATTCCTTTAAATTAATAACACTTAAGCACGGTTCCTAAAAGACAGAAAACAACACATGTGAAATACTATGATTAAATTAGTAGCAGCCAATTGAAATGAATTCGATGAAAAACCGGACTAGACAAGTTATATCAATTATAATTTAACTTTCTATCATTATGTGTTTCAAATACTTCAATCTTGATAATAATAATATAATTTACTGCGTCAAATATAGTATGGTATAAAGGTATTAATTACAATTATTTTGTATCACATATTTGGCCGTTATACAGCATGCAACAATAAAGTTACAGTTTAATCTCTCTTCTGTGTGAACTATACAGTGACGTCATGGCCTATATATAGCTTTTATTTGTTTCACTCATATGTATAATGCGTGTAGTAAGAAACTGTATATTCTCAGTTCATATAATCAATAATCATGTAGACTTAATTATGGTTACGCCTTTCGTTTTTGTGTAAGGAAATCACCTTTTGTAAGTCTATGAGCGTATAAAAACATCCGTGAGCGTGATGTTGGCAGAGTTGATTAGGTTCCAGAATCATTGATGTACGCGGTCGCCATTGTACCACAAATCCCATCAGCCTGCTCTTTCTTCCCTTACTCTATTCATTCACTATACGACCTGTAAATAGTATCAGTCTTTTATGTCACCTTTGTGACATAATTGTTGTTTTTCATTTCATTTATTTTAATCTAGAACAATATTTGCATTGTATTTGAATTTGGCACTATACATTACACAAAAATTGATCATAGAATATGGCACATAATAAAATTCATAATTAACAATAATATAAACATTATTCATAAAGATTTTAATAGAGCAATTAAATAATATTATAAAAAGATAATGTCACAGGGAATAAATCATTTGCACATAATATATCAATAAAATAACAATTTAAATAATAATCAAATCAAAAATTCACTATCGGGAGAACGATTCTTTAGAAGAAATTACTGAATTCTTAAAATACGACATGACGCCTGAGGCTGGAACGTCGTTGGAAGCTACATAAATATTCTCGATAATTAGTCTAAAAGCCTGACGAAAGCATTTTTATGGGAAAGTTGTGAAAACTGAAGGAATAAATTAAGTCTGACACGAGAGAGGCGTGCCTCGCCTTTCTTGCCTCGGGGCGCCTCGTGCTCACCCTACGCTCACAAAGCCCGAACACGTGCCTTAAGACTTACTTCAACGTTGACGTTCACAAAGACTACCGACTCAATGCATTTAAATTATTGTACACATTTTGATTTAAGCTACGACCGCACCAAACATAGGGTACAACTGTAGCGAATCGACGTAAATTTCATACACGTATCGTAATTACATTCAAACCATGTTTGCTATAAGTGGACGCCTTAACTACTTAACCGATCATCATAAAATTTAGCATACAACATGTATGCTCGTCAGAGGTACAGAAACGGACATAGGGTACCTTTCATCCATAAAAAAGTACTGTTAGTTACCTAACCTGACCTATATGAGTGAAGTCGCGAGCGAAATCTAGTACTTTTATATATAATAACATTATATATGATATGCCATTTTTATAAAGCAATATACATAATAATATTTCTTTGGTATATGGAGGTGTCGTTCGCTGATATATTATTCCTTTAGAGTGCGACAGCAGCTCCCTTGAGCCGTCGCCGTCGTTCGTAAAGTCTGACTTAGACGATGTTGTTCGATAGGTGTCTCAAAGAGCATTGTACGATGAATATATCGCGAGGTACAGCTATGAAACATTCTGGTTGTATGAACTCTTAACTAATATTATAAATGCGAATGCGCTTTCATACCTTAAATTCTTGACCGATCATCATGCAGTTTCGCATACAGGTTGTCAGAGGTACAGAAAAAGACAAGCGTTACCTTTTATCCAAAAAAAAATTACTTCTCTCAAACGTAGTGTAGGACGCCCTCCGACCAGGTGGGATGACGATCTGCGAAAGACTGCAGGCAGATGCTGGATGCGGCAAGCTGAAGACAGGGCGCTATGGCGCTCTTTGGGGGAGGGCTATGTCCAGCAGTGGACTATTATAGCCTGATGATGATGATGATCATCTCAAACAAAACTGCATGCAAAAAATAGTATTACATATACTAGAATGTAAAACTAGCATGATTGCGTTAATTCTAATTAAGACCATCATTCAATAATAATACAACCTGTGGTAATACAACCTGGCCGAAATGTAAAATGTTTTTAACCGTAAAAGGTACGTATATCTTGGTATATACGTACCTTTTTAAAACGCTTGACTTTTGATTGCGTTAATTCTCGTTCATATTACATAAATTATACAATATGAAAGTATAAAAGTTATTACTCTAGTACCAACTCAAATATAAGACGCACGCGGCGCAGGGTATGGTACTTAAACGGCTTAATAATTTGTTGTGGAATAAACGAAAGTGCGCAGATGTCAAACGTTGACGGTGTTAAAGCCGAGAGTCGTCGGTTATAAGCTTCTTATACAAATTCCGTCTCTACGAAGCAACATAACATCATTACCAATTATTTGTCGCGTACATACCGCACCGCGGCTTGTGGGGAATTAGCCCGAGGCCACTCGACTTTGCCTCTGCGAGTGTGTTATCGCATAATAATGTGTTGTGGTTGCTGTGTACCTCACTGCGGCTAACTAATAGTATTGTAATTCAAATAGTCAAGGATTATCATTAATATATAACTTAAGTATAGTTACATCAGCAATATCCTAGTGATTGACCTTTGGACTGCCAAACAGCGACCTCGAGTGCGATCCTGAGGCGCACATCTCTGGCTTTTCGAAGTTATGTGCGTATTAAATAGTTCGGTTGCTTTCACGATAAAGAAAATTATTCTAAGGAAACCTGCATATCTGTGAGTTCTCCATAATGTTCTCGAAGATATGTGTGTGGTACTATTTAATACAGGGCTGGCAGTTGCATTAGCTATACAATAGACGTATTTGCTTACAAGTTGGGATGGAAGATATAGGAATATGTAATACGGAGAGTGCAAGGAGCGGGCGCGTTAAATATGCACGCGACAATGTTTCGCCTGCCGCCAACATCGCCAACACTTACCAACCCTTTTCTGCTGCAATTAAATTGCTATGTTGAATCTTAAATTTTTCACTTTTCTGCCAGCATTTCGAACTACAAGTATTCAAATGTAATTATGTACATTTGTAGGTATCGCAGTAGGATGAACAAATAAATAAATAGTATCAAAAGCCATTGGCGAGCGGCGCGCGTGATTGTATTCGCAACAAATTCGAAGTCACGTCCAACTGATGCGATAGGTTGTCAATATACGTAAATGTTACAACTTTATAAAACATTTTTTAACTGTCAATAACAAAATCTGTTTTCACCACTATATTCTTTTCATGTTCCCAACTGTCCAAACCACGAAATCATCTTTTGTATGTCTATGAGCGGGATATTGGCAGAGGTAATTAGGCTTAACCCTAGACACCTAACCTTCTCATATACCCCTCTATATCTAGCCATTCGTCGCTTCGACGAACAATTTTTCAAAGTATACATTTTTGCCTTAACTTTTACATTTTTATAATTTTTATTACATAAATTTATTAAATATACCCTTATTACATAAATTTATTAAATATACCCGTGATAAATAAAACAAGTTATTTAAAATTCTTATTCATTTATTTATTTTGTAACTATTTTTAATAAGACACTGGTATTTTTAAGATCAATTGTTACAACTCACTTAGAAAAATAAAAATAATAACACAAAATAGCCTCTTTTTCTTTGGCGAACTACAATTATAAGATTCTTATTAACTATAAAAAAAATATACTGACAAATTTTTTGAAGTACAAATTACCCAAACTTCAACTTTATGCTCATCACAAATAGCAGTATTGCACTTTGAACAATGTCTTTGTCATTCGCCTTTTTTATATGAACATAGACCGCATATTTTTAATATCTGATCAGTCATGAATTTTTCAAATAATAAAAGTGGATCCGCCCATCCCTCGTACATCTCGTGCTGGTCCTCTGG
The DNA here is from genome assembly GCA_963564715.1 of Catocala sponsa. NCBI lineage: Eukaryota > Metazoa > Arthropoda > Insecta > Lepidoptera > Erebidae > Catocala > Catocala sponsa. The sequence continues at coordinate 8,477,229 of OY751334.1, forward strand.
CCAGTCGAACAATATTTATAGCGGCTGCTCTGCTCGAAGTACGTCCTTTGCTCGTGGCCCAAAATGACGGCTCCAACTATGGATATTACTCCGTGAGATAGTTAACATATTTTAATTGCTACCTGAATCAAGTTCTAATGGAATAGACGTTGATGGTGGCTCCAATAAACAAGTGATGAACTTTCTTGAGCATAAAGTCGGCTTTCCTTATGGTCGGACGGTTCATCTTGAGTATCGCTTTGAAGACCTTCAAACTCCACATTGTTCTCATTTTCGCTACCAGATAATTCCTCTAAGGTATTTAGATCCTCCTCTTCCAGCAATAAACGTGCAATAGACACGGTTTGTTTTGAAGTAATTGTGAAAAAACTGCAAACAAACAACACAAGTTGCTTTAACAAATTATACACAAAACCTAACCATTAGTCGAAACGACGAGTAGTTTCGTAATAACTCGAAAAATAGTGCACTTACCTGCCGAACAGGACTGCCTCCCGTGAGAGCGTAGCGGGCACTGAGTTGAAAAGCGAGAACACGATATTCGGCGCGCGCGGCGAAAAGAGACAGAAGTTTTAATATCGCGTATTCGTCGAATCAACGAAGGTTAGGTGTCTAGGGTTAAGAATCGATTGACGTTTGCGGTCGCCATTGTGTCACGGACCCCATCAGTCTGCACCTTTTCTCCTTACTCTATTCATACACTATACGAACTTATAATATGATCAGTTTTTTGTCACATAATTGCTGTTTTGCATTATCCGGTGGACTATTTTTATACGATATTATTGAATTCTTAAAATACGACGCGAATACGATAGATATCCAATCGACGGTGTAAGTTAAAAGGGACCAATTAGAGCTGATTTTCCAATCACCTCTTGATAGAGTTTTATAACTCTGTTTACGCAATCACTAGATAAACCTTAACTGAGGAATCAGTCTGTTAAATTTCCTCAGGTACCTCAGATATTTGACAATTAATGAGTCGAATTCTCAATTCTTAAATTCATTTATAATAGTAGTTAGGACATTAATCGTACTTAAAGTATCACGAGGAGTGTCACAACTATTTATAGCCAACGGTAACTATGACTTGCCATCTAATAAACGGTGTGTTGTGGTAAAAACAGTCAGGTGAGATTTGTACGTAAAGTTAGATAAAAAAGTAATCAAGTGCACGCACACACGCGCGCCTTTGACGGCTGATAATTATGTAAATGTGCGATGGTCCACTTCACTCCGCTATCACACGTTCAATACGTAAACAAAAACCTTTTATTACACTGCATCGATCCTCGTCAATATACACCAGCTCCGAATTTGGAATAAATATTCTCGAACTACAATACTTGTGATACTACCTCCATACATACTAATATCTATGCATAAAATTGTAACTGTTCGATTCCAATGTACATAGAAGGTATTTATGTAAGGAGCATAAAAGCGAAAACAATTATTTTTAGAATTTTCGTCGTGTTGAAATTGAATGCGGTTTTCACAGTTCTATTGCTGGAAGGCTGACTTAAAATCTGGTGCATGTTTCATCTTGATATGCCGTCTAGAAACAGCAACAATAAAAAATAGTTGGTCAAATCTCGATCTTGACAAACCGTGTCATCGTTTTGCCAATTTTCTAAGCTATCTATGGATTGAATATTTGTATATATAGTACTAGCTGACCCGGCAAACGTTGTTCTGCCATATACATTTTTTTTCTGGATAAGGACACCCTAATCACCTAGCGATATGAAATATACTTTACGACCTATTCTCATACCTACCAAGTACATAAAAAAATCATAAAAATCGGTCGAGCCGTTTCGGAGGAAAGCGGCCACAAACACCGTGACACGAGATTTTTATATACATACATATATAGATTTAGTCAAGGAAGCAGGTTCAAGTCCTATTTTTTAAATTATTTTTCCCCTCGTTTATAATTTTATTCTACCTTAGCAGCAACGCGCTTAAAACAGTAATCTATACTAATATTATAAAGCTGAAGAGTTTGTTTGTTTAGTTGAATGCGGTAATGTCAGGAACTACTGGTTCGAATTGAAAAATTATTTTTGTGTTGGATAGCCTATTTATCGAGAAAGGCTATAGACTATATAACATCACGCTACTACCCACGGGGGCGGCGCAGTAACGATAAACGCGGGTGAAACCGCGGGCACATCTAGTTTAATATACTAAAACAGGATTTACATTGCAGACAATAATAGACTTACATTTGCCGACCATGATATTTTCAAAACAGTCTCCTTAAAATTGTCATATTTGTAATACCATTGTCAGTAAGGTAACTCTACGAGAGCGCCGAGGTACATGACTTACGAGAGCGCAAGCTCGGTTTCCACAACAGTCCACTTACAAGTGACTTTTTGAATATCTCACACAAGATGATCCATCAGCATGGATCAGCATAAATATAGAGATGGTCTGCGTTTGGCTGAGATCGAAATTTCCATCTTACAAACCGTTCTTCTTGGCGGTTCGGTTGCAAACATACTACAATTATACTGTTAGGGACCAAAAATGCGTCCTCACCAGTTTCTGTCTTCTGTTTATTACTAAAAAATGAGAACGCCATATAGTTAGTTCCATTTTATGGAGCAATTCTTAGATCTACGGTAGTAGAAAGAATAATAAAAAGGAACACACAATAAAATATAAAATTTTTGGGGAATATAAGATTCCTAATTCCATCAAATGCACGGCTACTTGATTAAATTAATACATTGTTGTAGAAGCTATTTGTAGGCTGTTAAACATAATTATTATTAAGCCTTGAGCTCAATTTGCCAAAGTCTGAACTCTCACATAATAAATATGATGCGCGGATTGTTCATAATCGTTGTCAGCTGTTGAATATTGTCATAATGCAGAATCAAGTTTAATAAATATATGAAGTTTGTTCTTAAAATTATTTTTGCATTAAGAAGACATGTGTGGTATTCTAAATTCGAGAAATCCTTCGACTAACGTTTTTCTCTCTCTTATGTACAACCTAGGCAGTAGTAAAAGGTCATGAAATGATTTACATCACAAAAAAGCGATTATAATACATACTTACTTTTTTTTAAATGAAAGACTCCGCACTAGAATTAATTTATGTATCGCGGGGAACTTTACAAACATTTAAACAACGGGCACAAAGAACAGTCAGACTCGGAACAACCATTCAACACACAAATTTTTGGTCCGTGTGGATGCCCAAGCCCGGCTGAAACCAATTCGTGTACCAAGAGTATGCAAAATTAACCAGTATGTTTACTACAAATTACGTTCAAAATTGCATCTATCGGCACGACTTGATAGCTTCGAAAGCACTAAAAATTGATTTACTACGTGTTCCAGCGGTTTGAGAGCTACATATTATAAAAAAACAAGCCAGTGACAGTAAATTAAATCGTGCAAAGCTTATAAGTTTGGGAATGGAACAAAAATTACCGCAGAAAACGAACACGGACATCTGCAGTCTTATCTGAAACCGAATTTAACGTTGTTTCTTTCAAATTTAAAAGTTACCTACGAGAGACCGATATCCTGTCATGTCTAATCGGTTAGTTATCTGAAAGTTGCGCACCGACCTGCCAGTTTCACTAGACAGCCGACCTTAGTACACATGGGAATAGAAACTCCAACAAGAAAATTTACAATAAAATTTAGGTACCAGTTTAACACCTGCAGTATTAAAAAAGGTGACCCACGAAGTATCTGCAGAAACTCTTAATTTTATTAACAATATCCTTTTTTTATTACGCTTTTAATCCCGATAATTCGCGGGCTATCCATACGATAGCTCGCGTGCGGTCAACGCACGATGCCAAAATGCAAAAAGTTACGTATCTTATCTGCGTCCTTTGGGAAAAATAGTAATAACATTATATCGGGTTTATAACGCCACAACAATGAATATATTTTTTATATTATTATCCTATTTAAATATATTATATTTACTTGTACTTACGTCACACAGATGTAGTGTACATGATTACCTAATTAAAATAAATCAAAATGATATTAACAAACTGCTAGTTTCTGCCTGCGGCCTTGGCCGCGTAAATCCAATCGAAAGGCATACTAGCAAAACAAGTATTCAGGATTTGATATATTTCTGTGCCAAATTTCATTAAAATAGGATATAACCTGTGCTATAAGTACCAGCAACCTTCCAGTTTCACAGTTAAACTAGGTAAAAATCTACTGGTGACAATAGGAATGTAAACCTACTTACATTATTTAACTTTATGAAAAAGACAAAATATAATTAATGTTAAAAATTTTGTAAACCTGTTGTGTGTGTGTATGTGTGTGTGTGAGAGGGTGTGTGTGTGTGTATTTGTGAGGTTCTGTGTGTGTGTGTGTGTGTGTGTGTTTGTGAGTGTGTGTGGTGTGTGTGTCTGGGCAATAAAATCTGCATGAGATTATTATTTATTAAATATATTAACTTAGTTTCTTACGTTACTGGACGTATAAGTTTTTCGGTGTCGTCATAAGAGAGTTTTGGAGCCATTTTACTAATTTATTTTTGCATTGGTATTTATTATTTGAATCTATATCTAAGGCTTTATTAATTTTGGTATATGTGAATCGTCCAAGGAAGAAGTAAAACCGTTCGCTGAACGTTGTCCTATGGCTATCAGCTGATGGCAGCTTTACTCTACGCAATTTGGGTCGTAAGGATGATGATGATGCCCCGTCTATTTTGCGCATTGAATGCTGTTTCATTATAATTTGCAGGATGAACAATTGGCGCACTGTCAGAACTTCGCAATATTCGTATAGATCTTTTGTGGAAAATCGAAACGGTTTAAAAGTACTTACTTTTAGTACGGCTCTCTGTGCTCGCTCAAGCTTTATTAAAGATGATTTACAAGCTCCACCCCAAGATAAAATACAGTACCCTAACAGGGACTGACACAAAGCGTAGTATGTACTTTTTAGGACTGTTGGTTTTGCCACATGTCTCAAGTGTTTAAAAATATATATAAGCTTTCGAATTCTTCCTGTAAGTTGGTCAATATGCGGTGCAAAATTCAAATTGTCGTCTATGATAACACCCAAGTACTTTATGCTAGTAACATTATGTAACCTGGGACAAGTGCATATTAAATCGCTGTCAGTTATGTGGTTATGAGCAGTGATAAATCGATTAATGTTTGTTTGATTCGATATTTTGATACTAAATTTAATAATTTTAGTTTTGTCAACATTGAGAGACAGTGTGTTATCTGCTAACCACTCGGTTACTATATTGAAACCGATTTGTGCCGCATCGAAGACCCGGTCCCACGTCTCATCTGTAACAATAAGTGCGGTGTCATCTGCAAAAGCTAATAATTTGCCATCATTAATTTTAAGGTTGCACATTTCATTGACGTAAACTAGGAAAAGCGTGGGTCTAAGTATACTTCCCTGCGGCATACCGAATTCAATAGGAAGCTCTTTGCTGATGTATTCGTTGATCTTTACGCACTGTGTCCGGTTAGTCAAATAACTTTCAAAAAGTTTTAATTACTGGTCTCTAACACCAATACGCTCCAATTTAACAATCAGCTTGGGAATGGAGACCGTGTCAAAGGCCTTGGCCAGATCTAAAAAGATTGCAACACATTTCTTACCTTTATCTAAAGCCTTGACAATATGGTTAGGTTAGTTCAAAAACTGCATCATTTGTGGACCTGTTGTTTCTAAAGCCATATTGATCATTCGAAAGTATGTTGTTATCTTCCAAGTATTTCTTTAGGCGATTGTTCATTATTCTTTCCAGGACTTTAGACAAGCAAGGCAAGACCGATATTGGCCTATAATTATTTACACGATCTGCATCTCCCGCCTTATGTATAGGATGAATCAGGCCTTTTTTAAATAAGTCAGGCAATACACCTGTTTTTATACACAAATTAAATATAAATGTTAATGGCTGAACAAGGAATTTCTTGTACCGTTTAATTACATTTGATTAAATACCGTCAACGCGTATCGCACAATCACTATGCAGTGTTTGAATTAATCGGTCCACTTCTGACTCGTCAGTTTCTAACAGAGCTAGTGACTTACATGAAGTTTTTATAGGTGTCTTATTAGTCGTTCTGGTAATACTATCAAATTTTCTTGCAACATCCTCAGCTATGTTTTGCCCGGTTTTAACAAAAAACTTATTTACTTCCTCAATAGATTCTTCCCTAGAGCCTTTTAACAAAAGTAGCGGACTAGCGGAAACATTTCTTTTTTGAGTGTGAGTTATGTTTCTAATTACATTCCACATCTTCTTTGGATTAGATCACTTCTTGATTGCTAAAACCCCACCAAACCATCAATAATGATATCCACGTTGTACTCTGCTGACTAATTGGGAAGCTTCTACAGAGCTTTAAGCATAAACTCGGTCATTCTGCTTGTTAAAACATTGCTTAGTAGTAGTTGTTACGTTGTTGTAGTTTTTCTGTGACCTTCCTGTGCGTATGTAAGAAGTTGTTTTGATTTTACCACCTTATTCATGTTAAAATTATCAGTTAAATAATGACCAGTGCGTTTCTTATAGGCTGCCAGTCCTAAGACATCTTTTAAAATACGCGATATGGTTCTAGGTGCTATATTCATTTCCCGATATAAAATCTTTTGCTTTCGGACAGGATTTCTTCAAATTCTTTCCTTCACTGCTTTGATCGCCTTTTTCGTACAAATACTACGTGGACAGCCAGATCTTTTTCTGTCACAAACAAAGGCGGTTTCATTGTACCTATCAATAGCCCTGTACAGAAATATTCGATTAATAACAAGCGGATGGAGAGTTTCAGAAATTGTTTTTGGCTTCATAACTACTTTGTGTACTGTTATCACAGCAATTCGGTTCTCGTCATCACCCCACTCCATTATAATATCACAAAAATATTTAACATCGATTAGTGCGAAAATGAGAAAACAGAATGAATTGTATAATAATGACAGATTCCAAATTCAAATATAATATTATGTTTTTGAAGTGAAAACTTCTTTAGCGGCGTTGTGCACTTTTTTGTGATGGGTAAAAAATGTTAAACTCGCGTCAGGACACGTGACCTGATCGAAAATTCGTAAGACGGAGGGAGAATTATCATGTTTGTGTACGATAGCGCAATAAATGAATATTGTATTTTACCACATAAATGATAGTACTTTTATACTAATAATTAAAGCAATTCGTGCAAAATTATTCCCTAGCCATTCCAAAATATTAAAAATGCACAACGTTAATATTCAAGTTTTCACTTCTGCCGGCACTCCCGGAGCACAACCCGTTGTTTTTTTTTAATTGTAGCAGTATTTATGGCCAGGCTATGATCAGATCATGTGCATAATACAACCTCTGAACATGAACACACTTTTCAGATTCAGGCCTATATCTTTTTTAATATAAAATTGAATCTTGTCACGCTCTCGACGAAGTCCGATACCTCGCGGATATTAAGATGTTAGATTAGCGGCTTTGCCATTAATTCCGACGATCCCCTCCGCTATCGCTCGTCGTTGGCACCGGTTTAATATCGACACTCAACAAATATATAAGTATCGACCTCGATTTAATTCAATATATTATATTCAAATATATTTTGTTTTGAGAAATTTGATAGTCTACAAGTCAAGTAAAACTTACTTAAATTTGACCACTTGTGCAACCATCGATCGTGACGCTTACTTTTCGATTCTCTGGTTGGATAGTGTAATTGGATTATATGTCAGGACTTAACTTAGAATACGGTAGTTAGAGAAGTACGATTATCCAAAAAATCTGATCAGTCGCAATTTATTCGAATTATATTACATAGACCTAAAAATATAGAGTGGCAATTAACATTTTAAATAGGGAAAGCTCCAGAAGAAACAAGGTTTCTACCATACTCCTTATTTTCAGTTGAGGATCCAGAAAAACAGATCAAGTAGTAGCAAACTGACAACCGATACAAAAACCTAGGGGCAACCACACACAGACAAGCGGAGACACCTCTACTAGATAGCTAAACAGCCTAGTAAAGTAACGGAAAGCCTTCGGACCAAGTGTAAGTAGCGTGTCCATGACTCGTTTTTCGGTCATCCCATATTTTATTACGTTCACGTTCATCAATATCCGGAGTCAACCAAAATATATTATGAAGAATAACTCCATAGCTAGAGCTACGATCTGTTACGAGACGTGCTTCATGAGATAGCTACGAAACATGCTGTGGTTACAATGCAGCATTTGATATGTTTACTAGCTTTATGCACTCTTCAGTACTCTGTGTTAAATTTAATACAGCCAGGCTGAAGATTTCTTCGTCGATATCGCGGTGGTAGATTTGTGCTTATGTGTGGAATATCTTTAGGTATCGCATTCGATTTCCAAACACTGAATCGAAAGCAATGAATTATTACATTTTTTTTAAATCCTAAGTTGTAGAACAGGGTTTGGTAATGTCAGTTTATCCACTTGAATCAAATAAAAATATCTATAATTGGCTATTGTGAATAGAAGACAGGAGGCTCTTCCTCTATGTGAATGAATACACCTCTACTTATCTCTTTGAAGATATTCAGGCATCAGCTACATATGTTCGACAACATAAATGCCTCTGAAGTGGGTCGAACATATTTGATTAGCATTGTTTTATTGTATTAAATAGTATCAACTGTATCACTACCATTCAGTCTTGACTAACGCGGCATGCGGGGAGTGAGGGTGGCATCTTCTCTCATCGACGGATGATGGCCCTCGAAGGTGCTTCGACACGAAGAGCCAATCCACACAATATCCTCTTGAGCCCCTCGCCCCACCAACCGCGGCATGTCGCCACATTGTTCGAGCCTCACAGTTTTGTCAATATATCCGGTGACAATACGACCTGTATATACTGTAACGCATATACTTACTATATATTTAGTTGTATTCTATAAAAAGCTACTGTATAGTCTATAGGACACTGTGATGTCTCAGTGGCTTACTGTTTTATTCTTTTACGTCGGTAGCGTAACGCTTTCTTTTATTAACTTGGCACAGAGCAGCCATGTTTACAAAAGAACGCATGATGCTGGTACTGCGAGCGTCTTAAGCGGCTGTAAACCTTTTTGATATATATTCAATTTTCTTTAGGGCACACTTGATGGGGACAATCTCTAAAGGTTAGGTTAGGTCAATCGTTTTACCATGATGCGGCAGAACGCAATATATTCTTCTTCTGATTACACACTAGTTATATAAATGTATTAACAATTGGGTCAATATCCACCAAAGCGGAAATGGGCATAGTGGAGCTGTTGCCACTTAATCGGCTACAAAATGTGTTCTAATTGCAGCTGGAGAAACACGGATATGTTTACAGCTTTGCTTAAGTAGTCCAAATCTCACGTAATAGAGTGCAAATATATACCAATAGGCTATCGATACACCATGAATTATACATATAACATTTTGCATGCTGATACTTAAAAGACTCTAAGTAGCAGCACGAAATCAGTATAGTATACATACTTAAAATCAATTATGTGAGTGATAAATAAATGAATATTTGTTACACGTGTGTATGTGTCAATACGTGGGCAAGTATATGACGACCTCGAATCGGAACAAACAACCGACCTTACACGTGGAGTATGAAATCGCTGACACCGTCTATCAGCGTTTCGTTTGAAGCCTGGCCGAACCGAATATGATTTTTAGCCCCCGACGAAAAAAGACGGTTATTAAAAGTAGCAAGCCTTTGTCTGACTGTAGCGATATATTTTTGTAAGGGATAAAATAATTTCAATCCGATTTTTGTGCTGGAAATAAAATCGCAACGCGCACACGAAATAATCGGTACAGTTTTTACCAATGTTTCAAGATAATCTGTTCAGTCTTTATAATAATATTATTGCCTATTCTTACTTGATATAGGAATTTAATTATGAAGTCCAGCTGTATTTTGCTTTTTCTCATCCTGCGTAAATAGATACACCAATAATTAATTTATGTTCCGATCCTTTGAAATAGCTATATTTCAGGACAGGACACAACCACCATCTTAGTCACCCCGTGAACATAGCTGCTAAAAAGACGGCGAAACGTCGAGGAAATTGTAAACTGAATTATTATAAGTTGTTTTAATATACGTATAATAATTTAAATTGCTTAAATACGAATAAATAAAGTACAAGTTTAATAGTTTCAAAATTATATAATAAAAGTGTTTTAAAATAAGGCGATAGAAACCGTATAAAATAGTTTAATTTCAATGTTAACGTAAGATAATATATATAGTTATTACTTAAAAATATTATCATAGAAAATAGGTAGCTTTTTTCATGAATAACCATCAAATGGTTGTAACATTCACATTAAAACTTCTATTTTGAAGTGCTGCGTTATAAGAGATTAGTCTATTACGTAAAAGTTCGCAACATCATGGCTTGACTTAGAATTTAGTAACAATTAAATTCAATAACACTTCATCCGATGGGCCGTAAGTGCAAAAAGGTACAAACGTCTACCTACAGACCGCCAAGACAGTAATAATTATATAAATTTTAAAAATATTGCTTGTTCAATAGTACAGTGAGCGTAAGTAATAGGGTTGTTGCTTCGTACTCCACAGACTCTCGTCTCCTCTCGGAGTCGAGCCCACTCAGGAAAGGATGAATTGTCCTTCTCCAGTCTGAAGCCTTAATTTAATGAAATGTGTGTGATAACGAAACGATGCGGTATTTTATTATAATTTTAGGCGTTCTACAAAACGTGACGAGTCCATTACACAAATTAATTGTTAGTCCCTAAAGTGGTGTACCGAGCTTTTAACCGCATTATAAGATCGTAGTATAAAAGTTGTATGATTTCGCACGTGTATCGCTCGTGCGTGGTATGAACAAGTAGGAACGTTTTTAAAACTTTTCTCATTATAAATCTATTTGTTTCGGGTAATTATCTTTGTCATACTTATATGACAAAGATAATTACCCGAAACAAATGTCATACACAGTTGTTTCAAGAAATTTCCGTTGTTTAAATCTTAATTTATATAATATGCGTTGTATCAGCGTTGTATAGGTGACGTCACTTATAATACTAATGCAAAGCTAGCTCTACTAGTCCTTTTATGGACATTGGTTGGAAAATTTGCGGCAAGGTATGAAAAAAGCGGCATCGATAAGCTGTATTCGCGTTGTATGATGACTGCGACTATATTATACAAGGTTTTTCCTAACGTTGTGATTGTTTTGTAAAGAAATGCGTGAGCGTAACGTAAGCGTAGTCAACGCTTTGAATGAGCATTAAGCGGGTATTGTAGAAGCGTCAATAATACAGAATTCTGATCTATCCAACATTTTACGTTATATATAGTGTACAGCACTTGACATCATTCAAAGTTATTACAAAATCTTTCGACAACAGAATATGACATTTGAAAGCCTGCAAAACGTTGCTTTACTACATAACAGACATTCCAAAGGCTACAAAAATATTACTGCTCCATTATATACAGTATACACATATTCGATTGATGACGTCAACGGGGGTGCGATGGCCAATATTGGTATTGCGCACAATGGTCAACATGGCCACGTGACAAAGCCCCGTGAGCCGCGAGCTCTCTCCACTGACAGCTCATTACAAGAGACTCGGACGCGGCGCCGACGCCACTGCCGTCACAGTTTCCCCAACAAAAGAAACGTCACACAATGTCACGTTCCTTGTTCGAATTCCGTAACGTAACGGAACGAACTTAGCTTTCAAGGTAATGTTATTACCTAACCCGTTAAGATATTTTGAGAAATATATAATACATAATTAATTTATTACAGAAATAAGATTGTACGTTAACATTGATTTAGGCTATATGTATTACAGGTATTCATTTATACTCGTAGTTGACCGTAATCTACAGTAAGTTATGGTTAGAGTACTGTGCTCTTAGATAGGCTACTTAGAAGCCTGTGCTTAGGTTTATTTTTGTTGCACGTGTCATGTTATTAAAATTAATAACAGCAGTAGTTTATCAGTAAGTAAAACAATTAGACAATTACATTCCTTATTAAGTAGTGTGTGTGTGTGTGTGTGTATGTGTAAAAATAAAAGCAGCACGTTGTTAGGGATGGAAACTACTGTTGACTGGTCATCTCTACGGGTCACGGGTATCTCCGATGCGATTTCCGGGTCAAGCAAAATGTTAAAACGTTTTCTAACAATAATTCTCAAAAGCAATACAGTTTGAAATTGTACTAAGTTATGAACTTGCTACCTATAAAGTGAGGCCAAAATCATGTCTATTTTGGCCCCACGGAGTAGGTAGCAAGGATAGGCCCCTATGTGATTGGAAGTGAAGGGTGAGTGCATGTTGATGACATAAATAAGAGCTTTATTGACAATTAAATAAGATATATTTTCAAAAAACACGTCAACATAATTGAATATTGAAGTTAGGGGCAAAGCTTCGCTTTATTAAATCAAAATATTTTAGCGCTAGAACGTCGTCAACAAGGCAAATAACAGAGTTAATATCCGATATAATATCTGATGTGTAATGACTGCCTTATTCGTTTCGTGTTATAAATTTTCTCTTGTGTTTGCGATCGATCTCAGTAACAGTTCTTGGGATCGATTCCCAAGCCGAGAACAATATTATTAGGTTTTGTGTCGAAAATGATAGATTTATGTCTCGCCACAGAGTATCTGCCTTCATTAATCGTAGCAGGGTTTATGGGTACTTAGTGAACCGCTACAAGCGCGTAGCATCCGTAGCGGCTACGCCGTAAACTATCTATTATTTCATGGAAGAGCGTAGTAATTACTTAATCCTACTTTTACTACGCCTACTGAGTAAGAGTTGCGGAGGCTCATATTTCACCTTTTATTTTTAAATACAATAAATAATGATAAGTTGCGGTCAATTCATGGATCTGTTTTATATTGCCCTCGGCAATGATGATCTTTTATTTTAGGTTACTACTCAATAACCTCATTCAAGATAACCGACAAATAGCGTTATCCACATTCATATGCGCGTCAGGCTAATATGTTATCCAATAATATCAATAATATCAAATATCAAAGTTTAATGCATTTGACCCCAGAAGATAAGCATATTATGATGCACGCTAAAGATAGTCATGCGTCAAATTAACGCATGCGTTTGAATAATTATCTGTAATGTCAAGTCTTATTTTTAATTTCAATAAAACAATCGTTATTTTATACATACCTGTGAAATTATAAATACCACAATTGTATGATTTTTATTTATTTATTTATATTAAAATAATAAAATCTCAGAACCTTTTCTATAATTAGTAAAACTTAGGAATATTTTTCTTTATCATAAATCACATTTAAAGCTAGCCATTTTCACTTATACATCAAATAATTAGGATATGTAGTATATAATAGCATAAACATATAGTCGTATAAAAATTAGTCAGATACAGCTTTGGCACATATCAATGCATTAAGCTCTCGAAAATTTTCATTTTGTAATTATTGCACATCGCATTCGCTCGGCATCAGCTCTTCTTCTGTGTCCTCATCTATAAAAGCTTCTTCTATGTCGCTCTGCTCGTCACACTGCACTTTCATGGTCTTCTACTTCACTATTAGTTTCCACACAGACAAGGTCGTCATCTTTTCCTATAAGAGCGTCCAGGATACGACCTTCGTCAAAATTTATTTTTCCTATTATAACGGTTTTTAGTCGCAATATACGAGGATAAGAAAAATATAAAATACAAAGTATAATAAGGTGGTAAAACAATAAAGTTATGCATTTAAGTTTAAGCTTAAAAGTCAGTTAAAAGATAAACATGTGTCATTTTGACTCACGCGGTCAAAATCGGTAACACTTACCCCAGTGACACTTGCGCATCACGGAAGTACCAAGCAACGAGTGAAATTACCTAAATGCATAGCAACGGATTCCCACTATTTAGTTAGAAAGAGCAATATTTCGAAACCGCGTGCGTCAAATTTACGCAGATTATCTTTCTAGGGTTAAATATTTATCAAACATTTCGAATATATCAATTTGCTTAAACATTCGAATGATTGATTGATTGATGAATTTCAATCGATAATGACCCATTGCTACTATAAATATAACATTAAAGCAAAAGTTAGCGTCCGCTCTTTCGATTGATCCAATCTTAAATAATTGATAGCTGTCATCACAAAATGTGTTCAAATTAATTCCCGTCAAAAGTGAAACTGTTGATAAACGGAAAGTAAAGCAGCAAAATGAAGATGTGTCCCTCGCCCCCTCACCCCGCAGCCGCACCCCGCGCCCCGCGCCTGCTAATGGACGAGGAGAGCTCTTCACATGTCAACTCCTTGATAGATTTAGATTTAACTTCGAGTTATACGTTTTTAATGCTTCACGTCAAAAGTTGCGCTTCGTGTCAAGTAGGAACGGGATTAAAATTCTTTAGATTCTGGCTGTGTTATCTATACATCTATACAAATAAATAAAATTGAAGTATCTATTTGTAACGTCAAAATAACAGCTTTTTATCTAATGCATATGAAAGTATATAAGATACCTATACGAAAACATATATTTTAAAAATTTTTGTCTGTCTGTCTGTTTGTTCCGGCTAATCTCCGAAACGGCTGAACCGATTTTGACGGGACTTTCACTGGCAGATAGCTGATGTTATAAGGAGTAACATAGGCTATTTTGATTTTAGAAAAAAATAGGGATCCGCGAAGACAAACACTTTTAGTTAAAATCTACGCGGACGAAGTCGCAGGTAACAGCTAGTGCACAATATATTTGCTTGTAGGTTTACCATGAAAGATTGAGCAAGAAGTATAAACCACACATACATATTTTATTTATACTTCTTTCTTTTTTCTTGAATATATGGTAGGTGTGAGTGACACTTACTGTATATACCTACAAGAAATTGTGTATTACATTCAAATTTTGCCGGTTGTGGTTTTAAGTCCTACTTAATGCGGATAGACGTACTATCGCTATCTCTCAAATGCGTTTGCTAGTAGATACTTAAGAGTTCTGGCCAGGAAATCCTAACACTAGTTTGTCCGCCCCGGAAGCAAACCTGAAACCTACGAAATATTCAATATATGTCGTACGAAGGCGAGTCTTAAACACTCTTAACTGATATTCTTTGATGTAATTAATGTTCTTTTTGTTCGTTAAAATACCTATTATACATATCTCTTTTCTGTTATCGATAGATTATATTCTATCACATACACATAACACTATCTAGCCCAAACTAAGCAGAGCTTGTACTATGGGTGCTAGACAATGGATAAACATACATATATACTTTTTTTTGGTAAATAACATACATATTAAACATAGAAACACTCAGGCTGAGACAAACATCCATGTCCATGCACACAAATATTTGACTTGTGCGGGAATCGAACCCGCGGCCTCAGACGTGGCAGGCGGTTACACTAACCACTTCGCCATCGATTCGACCTCGAAATATTGACGTAGATTGACTATGTTACTACATTGACAGAGCTTACACACAATACTTCGATCGCGCCCGCTGTATAAGGGCACAGCCTCATAAACAAAGTCTCATCTTCTAAACACAAATTGGAAAAATAAACTACTTAAGAGACAATCTGACATGTAATCAATAACGCGAGAAGAGTATGTATCATTCAACAATATAAGCGCTAACTTCGTTTATGTGTTATACAGAGCGTTGAACGCATTGCGATTACCGCGTATTTTGTTATTTGCGTACCAGCTAAACCCAGCTATGCTTCACTGTGGCTCAGTCTGATATTCAAGATAAGGGAAGTAAATAAAAGTAATCTATCTTTTGACCCTATAGGTACTTCGGGAAAAACACTGTTACATAGAAATGAAACGTTGTATAAAATTTAATAGGTCAACTTTTGGCTAGTTTCCGAGTTTTGAGGACACAAACATACGAAAAACGAAAGCTGAATTATTACATATAAAAATAAAGCAATTGCTACACTTGATTTTAACGTTGAACGCAGCGTTACAAGCGAGATGCATATCATGAGCGAAGAAAACGCAGCTAACGGAGTTGTAACCAAGAGCTTTGTGTAAGAGTAACCAAGAGTTTTAGCAAGAACGCTGTACGCACTAGTGTGGCGAACGTACGGCAGAATTGACCCGTTGTGTCCGATATCGCGTCATGACACTTATGACTGAACAATGCGTGAATAGTGAATAATCGTCGTCCGGTGCGAGCACAACACATCGGAAACGTTCAATGAACTGTATACAGTCGAGTCCGTTCCGGCGGCAACTTGTCGCGATGTGCCCTTCCGTCCGCCCCGAGCCCGAGACCTCTAGACCTCACACGCGATATCGCCCCGCCTTTATACTAATTGATATGTTATACCTATTTAGTTCGAAAACAATGCGATAACAAGATAATGCCTTACATATACGTTTCTATATATGTACATAGTGTCATGCCTATGTCTTGCAAGATGAAGATAGAGGTACGAAACCGCAATTCGCTATTGTTTTAGATTCCACGAATGGGGAGGTGAGTGTATTCCAGTGTCCGGGCTGTTACTAAGAATTTCTTGATAGAGAAGCCTTAACTTTTTAATGGTGCATCAATAAGTTGACTGGTAGATAATGCCTACCGGTGATAAATACGCCTATCCATTGTCCATGAATAAAGTTGAATCCTAATCCTTACTAATATGTATTATAAATTCGAAAGTAACCTAATCTAGTAGTAATCTAATAGTATCCTAATCTGTCTGTCTTTCTCTGTCTTTTACCTTTTCACGGCTAAACCACTCAACCGATTTAGATGTAATTTGGTACAGATAAAGTTTAAAATCTGGGGAAGGACATAGGCTACTTTTTATTGATGTAGGTACCACGTGGGCGGAGCCGCGCGCAAAAGCTAGTGAATATTATAAATGCTAATGTGAGTTTGATTGTAACGTTTTCACGCCTTATCTACTCGACCGATCATCATGAAATTTTGCATACACGTTCTCAGGGATACAGAAAAGGATATATGGTAAGTTTCATCCAGAAAAACTGTTCCCGAGGTATATAAACTTATTGACAAAATCTACCTACATTGACGCGAGCAAAGCCTCGGCAAAATCTTATAAATTAATAAAATAGCACTGCTCGAACCGGTAATCAAACTCAAGACCTAAGGCATAACAGTCACATTTACTACCGCTGCGTTTACCCAAATGTGAATTAGATTACGTGTGTGCGTGTTCTTGATTCATTATCGCGGGGTTAGCCGATGGTCATAAACAACACGTTACGGCGTGGCGATGTGTCGCGAATATCAACCTTTAGATACGAGGGAGCCCGCGGGGTGAGGGTGCGGGGTACGAGGGGAGATACCGCTCATAAATCGCTTGCCGTAAGCCGCGGGATTTACACGACGACGCGCGCCTTCAGCCGTTGAACGAACGCACAAACTTAACACGCACTCATTACTACGCATACCCTCTGTCTGCTATGTGGGATAAACAGAGTTTATATGTATGTGTATTTATAGCAGACTGCCTTGGTGGCAAGGCAGTTGTGAATGCGACTGATGTGCATGAGGCCTCGAATATGATTCCCGGGCAAAGTGTTATTGCATTTTTCTGTTAAGGTACCTTTTTTATATTTAATATACATACATACCTATTGACCCAATATAAAAGTTGATACTGGAACTGTTTCATATTGGAACCTTTTTGATTAAGATCTAATAAAAGTATATTATTGGTTGATATATGGAGAAAGATGCTGAGAGATTTTGTCTGTTCCCAATTTGTGGTTTACTTTAGATTCGATTTTGTGAATGCTTTTTAACGTTTCATCGTCAGTGATTTTTATGATGGACATGAAATTAAAAATAATTAATAATAATAAGTATTTTTTGCTTAAAATTACAACAAATTATATGTAAACACAAAATATGAAAAGGCAAATATTATGATGGTTCTACAACAGCATACATACAGGTTCTACAATACTAAGGGACACAGCGATTCCTGAGATTTGCTCGTATTTTAGAAATCGATGGCTCTCCATTTTGTGTCACAATTTACGATCGCACTTCGTGGACTTGATGCACATAATAATACAAGACTTCTATATTGGATAAAGACAACAATACAATTTTAAAATATATATTCGGTAAGTTTATGTTTTGGTAACCTATAGGTTTGCCTAATGTTCAGTAGTTATCGTACGTATATTTTGACCTTAATAATTCCTCAGATGTAATGTAAATTTTTGTGAATTACTTTTTAATTCTACATAATCGCGGTAAAATTCTTCATTTACTAATGAAAAAATGCTCTGTAGCAGCACTAAACAGCAAGCAAGCCCCTTAATACGCGAGATCAAAAACATTGATGGTGGAATGTAGATGAAATACATTTCTACTTACCCTTTCGATGTACGCGTAAGATTAGGTATAGGTAAGTATACGTATAGGTACATACACACAACAACATCTAGCCCAAACTAAGCAGAGCTTGTACTATGGATAAACATACATATTATATACTTTTTTTTGTAAATACATACATATTATACATAGAAACTCCCAGACCAAGACAAACATCCATGTCCATGCACACAAGTGTTTGACTTGTGCGAGATTCGAACCCGTGACCTCAGGCATGGCAGTCGATTACACTAACCACTACGCCATTGAGGCCGTCTGTACCTAATCTCACGCGTATAATCGAAAGAGTATCTGTTCTCGTGTTAGGATATTTTGTAGCCTTTATAGGTATAGAGCCTATGAAATATCCTAACATAAGATACTCTATACTCTGTTGTCTATGTATGTGTAAGTTACATACACATAAACTACATATTAGACTACTTACAGTCGAGGCATTAAATCCAAGCGTAATATGATTTATTATGTGCTCGGGTTTCAAAGGTCAGCTAGCGGTTGTCAGGGAATTAGAAGCCGCCTCCGATACGCTAATAAGAACGAGTGATAATATAATATTATTAGAACATTTTCGATATTGATAAATAAGCTTGTGGATGTCGCGAGTAAATTGGTATTTTCAAATTTTTTGTTCTTCGTCATCGAGTATATTATCGTTGACGAACATTACAAGAATCCCCACCCTCACATTATATCACACTACAGGAGTCTCTACCACCTCGTAACACCCTGCCATGGGTAGTATGGAAGTCTCTAAATAGACTTCACTCCCAGGTTGGCCGCTGTAGAACGAACTTACGTAAGTGGGGTTTAGGGACCCCGGCCTTGCTCAATGTGACTGTGGTGAGCTGGAGCAGACAATGGCGCATTTGTTAGTATGCCCTTCTTGCCCGAGCACTTGCATAATATCAGAGCTTTGTGCGGCCATTCCTAACGCAATTAGAGTGGCCGAATATTATGCAAATAATATATAGTTCAAACTAAAACCATTGACACGAAGAAGAAGACAAACATTAGATAAGATAATGTCAAGATGCAAGCCAATACATAATATTAAAAAAAATGCCTTATCACTAGATATCTTCCAACTGCAGCACATATGGTAGATGAAAAAAAATATGAAAAAGTAATGTGCCTATTAACGGATAGAAAGAACAGCGTTTCCCTAGCTATACTTTTAGATCCCACATAATAGGTAGTAAACCTATTGCCATATGCCGAGCACAGCTATAAGTCCCGTCCTACTGAGAATTTCTTTGACATAAAAACCCAATAACACTTTATCCTACCCAGGCATTGAACCCGAGATCTTATATACAGCAACCATTCACTACCGCTGCGCCACCGGGATAGTAGACTAGCTAAAACCTATATGTCAGTTACCCAAGATACACAACTGTACCTTTTAATGTTGACTACAGACACTTAGTCACTTAGATGACATATATAAATAGCGACAGCCTAGTGAGAAAGCGTTGGACTACCACGCTGAGGTCCCGAGATCGATCCCAAGGCGCACATTTCTGTCTTTTCGAAGTTATGTGCGTATTAAAACTCAATTATCGCTTGCTTTAACGGTGAAGCAAAACATCGTGAGGAAAACTGCATGTCTAAGAGTTGTCCATGATGTTCTTGAAGATATGTATGTGAAGTCTGCCAACCCGTACTGAGCCAGCGTAGTGAACTATGGCCTATCCCTTCTCACACTGAGAAGAGGCCCGTGTCCAGCAGTGGGACATTTTAATACAACGCTGATATTATTATTATATATTACAGACACTTTGCACTAGAATTGAATATTGCTAAGTTAAGAAAGTAGCACTGTAGAGTCCCAGTGCAGTAACTTATATAACAATGTAAACAAAATAATAACAAATTCTAACGAAACTAAATACGAATCCGTTTTTAAATATACGTGTAAACTTGTTTTTAAAACAAAATCAACAAAACGTTGCGTACATTTTCTATCTTAGCTTTTATATCTACGCTTGTTCTGTATACTATCTCGAACAAGAAGTGAGTGTGTGTGTATTTGTGTACGCACACACATAAACACACACACGCAAACGCACACACACTTCACACGTGCGACAAAGGATTGCAAACTAAACTAATTAAAATATATTTGTGAGATAGAAGGAGATGCGTTTGTGAATAATAAAGTAGCGAGGCCGGCGTTGTTCGACATCATCGTATGTGAGCGATAGCTCGCTACATGTGGGACGTCGCTGCATACATTGTCCCGAACAAGGAAATATATTCTTATAAATATTGATTAAGGATCTTATGCAATAAAATATATTGTGCACTACTTACATTTTACGAGACATTGTATAGAAGCGACAGTGGGCGAATAGGAGCTGTCCAAAAAATTTTATAAACTATTCACTTACGCTTCTAAATAGCACAGAATTATGTTTAATAATTAAACACTAGCTCTCTGCTAACTGTAATTAGTTAACAAAACTGGGCAAATATACATACAGGCTGTGGCGTAAATAATGGATAACCCTGAAACTGTCGACTGGCCAGAATATCATCTATCATTTACCCCACTTATATCACCATATTATGTGCCCACGCATGACCAAATTATTGATATTTTTGATAGTTTAAATAAAAATCGTACTTACTCATACAAAATCAGCTGCCATTTGCCAGCTGTATATATAAATAGCTAATTGAAAAAAATGCATAAACCAACTATATATAGAGCTTTCGCAAAATTATTTGCATGTATATTTGGAGATATTTTATATCTTGTTAGTTAGTTTTATATGCACACAGGGTAAAATTTGCAGTCCTCCAATTTTTATTATTAAATTAATAACAAAAGTAGCTAAAACTTAGGTCAAAGCTCTAAATTATGTACTACAAACTGGTATCTACAACAGGAAAACTTATGAAGTGAAACCAAGATCAATCACAAGTAAAGTATTAAGTCCTTTTCTCGAAATCAACATAATATAATTTGATACTTTTCAGAAATGCTTTTCCAAGTATACAGGGACATACGTCACCAAATATGGTGATGAATTTGTTATTTATAAAGTTAGCTGACGTATTTAATATGTGTAAATTAATAAATTAAATTCAAATATGAGCTTAGGGTCATGTGAGTGTGCCTAGGAACGCCATGTGTAGAAACGACGCGGCGCGACACGATGCGACGCGGTGCGGCGACCACGGCGGTGACGGCACGCAGTGAACGTAACGCACGCGCCGCGCCGCATGTAGGTCAGGGGCGGGTCGCACCCCGCACCCTCACTCTGCGGGACGAGTCGCGGCTGGGACAGGGGAAAGGGGAGAGGGGAGTTTTGCAAGGACGAGTGCGCCGCCTGCGGCTTCCGCGATCTTGTCGCGACATCCCGGAAGTCGCTGAAAATGAGCCACTGCCATCATCCGCCTCACTCCTAGACCTTCGCGTACACACCGCACTTGTATCACTACTGTACTATCTATCTACGTACCTGTCTGAATATATAATACACTATTTATTCTTCATTTATATACATATAGCACTATAGTTTAATCGAACTATTTATGTGATAGATTTACTCTTAAGTGAATGTAAATGTAGCGTTTAATAACGCTATTGCAATGGCCACTTACTTGGCTGAATACATTTTAAATGTACAATCGATTGAAAAAAGAAAAACAGATGGAACCAGAAAATGAAATGAGTAAAAAGTTGTCCCGTCCATTTTCATCAAAGTTGAACATTGAAGATAATGTAAGCTGTAGTTCGATGCTACGGTATGCTACGGTGTGCTACGATGCGCTACGGATGCTACGGCGATGTTGTGTCTTGACTTTGTATGTGTGTATAAGTGAGCAGTGATGCTCTCAAAGCGGATACTTAGCTCATACATCGCACGTATCTATCCAGCAGAGAACTATTGTGAGCCACATGTGATAGGGCTGAGGTGCGGGCGGGGCGGGGAGCGTCCGGTGCCAGCCCGCGATAAACGTCGTTGGGATCGTGTTATGACATTCGAGATTACCGTCCTGAAGGTTTATCTCCACGTGAAAGCGTGTCCTACCCCCTCTCATCCCCCTCACACCGTACCCGGCGCCTGCCATTCACAGGCCACATCGCACCTATTATATTAGACGGCGTCGAAGAAAAATTGAAGTCCCTGTAAGTTGAGGTGATTTAGTGCTAGCGTACACCCGCTGGGTTCGCTGCGCCGCCCGTCGGCACCGCTGACACTGGCGATGCTCGTATATATCACAGTCAGAGGTACAAATATACGACGAGAGTTCTTGTAGACGGGAGCATTTATTTTCTAAATATACTAATATTTAATTTTATAGAATCTTTAAATTATTTGTGTTACAAAGATCTCGTGATGTTCATATAGTTATATATGAACATCACGAGTAAATTCATTTAATCAGACTGAGGTTTTAGAGCTTTCAGACTTACGGCATGCTAGCACAGCTGATTATATTACAGTATATAGTAATATGTAGCTAATAAACAAATTAGTTTGGTTGAAAGTGGGGCGAGTTTTTCAATGTAGACTAAGTTATTTATGCAGAAAGTTGAATTATTATTAATGTTGTGGCTGTTTATATATACATATTGTATTATTTTAAGGTTATTTTAAGCAGACATCGGTCCGCAGTCTACCAGCTGCTAGAATAACAAAATATTAAAAAATTGCTTCACTTTCACACTTACTAATCCATACGTTAATTAACCTAGACATTATAGATATACTATAAAAAAACACAAAGCTAAAATAACGTAGGCCTGGCGATCCTTGTAGGTATACATATACCACATTACATAGGAAACAATAAATTAAATTTATGCCAACAAAGTCCATGAGCCTATGCCATGGGGAATTGAACACGCATTGTTACAACGAATACAAATAAAACCCACATTCATAAAACCTTTCTGTTGATCACATTTTTCTCCCACCCGGGGATAGATCCTACAAAACCCTGCCAAATTAGGAAGCGGCACTAAACTCATACAATCAATCGACAAAAACATTGTTTAAAGTTTAAATCGCAGTAAACGCGAATAGTTCTACTCATTAAAACCTGATGATAGCAAATTGTTGGCAAGTCGTGCCAAGTTTTAAGTCGTTAATGTGCCGACATTATAGATCACAGTTCGAGTATCGCCGGAGGCTCTGATCAGTCACTACAGCGAAGCGAGGAGTGACTTCTTAAGTACTTTAACTGTCGACAGCGGCTTGGTAAGAACATTACATAACACAGACTTGCTTTTTAGGGAAGTACAGGCGTACATTCCTAAAGACGTACAAAGAAGTGCTCTCGATGAAACATACTTCTTATGCGTTATTTCTCCCCGCAGGGGACATATACAAGACTATATCAACCACATTTTATCCTCTATATTTTGAAATATTTCGTATTAAAGTCTTCTGCTGTCTACTGGGCATATTATAACACTCCGTGCTACTGAGCATTTACCAACATAAATGACCTTCAAAACTTTACCAGACTTAAGAGTCGAACTTAGAACTGCACGCATACATGATCGTAACCTTATACCACTAGACGAATGACACGGCTTGATTGTATTTCTACAAGGGAATAAAATTATGTCTATAAGCGGCGGTTCCACTGGCCGCTGGCTCGTCTGCAACTAAAGGCAATTAAAAATAAAATACTTCTGAGGTGACGGACCTGGACAACCGGCGCTGGTAACCACGGCCCATCCGGCCCGCTCACTAATAAATATGCCGCCGACGACGGCCGGAAATAATGCGCTCAACTAATGTGTGATACGAGCCGGCGCAGCGCGTTACGGCAGGCAATAACAGCCGTCCGTCGAATGCGGGCCGCTTCAATGGAATAAAATGGTCTTGTGGAGCTCAATGAGTTTTATTGGCGAGTATTGAGAGCGGGTTAAGGACGGACGCCGCACACACCACGTTCGATCTACACCTGTGCCTTTGCCACGGATAATTCTAATCATGTTGCATTATGCATATTTATAACTGCGCTACTGTGGGTTAAAAGGTCTTGCTTTCGATTCGTTTTTAATCGATTTATAAATTTAGTAGATTTTGCCAGCGGCTTCGCTCAGGTAAATGTAGGTCAGATTAGGTTAGTAAAAGTACGTATTTTCGGATGAAAAGTACCGTATGTCCTTTTCTTTTCCCCTGACAACGTTTATGCGAAATTTAATGACGATTGGTCAGATAGTTAAGGCGTGAAAGCATACCAAACAAACACACATATTAGTTAAGATAGCTTGACATTTAGTAATAAAAAGAGTGTGGGCGTAGTAGGGATATCTCGCTATCTCCCACGCACCTCAATAGCTGTTACGTCAGAATGTAAATCCCTTTACTGTCTTTCTATTCTAAATGAGATTTGTTTTTTATCTTATATATAGATCAGGGGATTTCAAATATTTCATTTCTAGATTTCTAGTAAGCTTTTATTGAAATTAATGTGAAATGCATGTGCTGTGATAATACTTTGCTTTACCCTGGCATAAACCTGAGCTTTACGCTACAGGACCAACGAGGCATTTACGGAATATATATAATACGGAACGGCGCGCTCCTTGTCACTTAATTATATGTCACAATGTTTCCGAGACGTTGAGGGCAACTCATTGAGATGCGCTAGCACCCGCGCCTTCCCGCGCCCCCTTCACTGACTTTGCTCCAACAGCACATTACTCACGCGACTGTAGGTAGCGCCACTTGCAAACGCCTCGTATACTGTCGTACATTTATTAAACGTTATCGATGTTTATGCTTATTACACTAATACAATTGGTATAAACTTTTTTAGTCTTTCGCAATCTGTACACATCTATTTAAATAAAAATCAATTGCCACATGTATGACGGAGCATCACTTAAGAACAGCTCGACCGATTTGGCTGTTTATTTTTTGTTGTGTTTGTAATTGTCAGGACAAGGTTTGTATGAACGGAAATTTGCGAAATATCAATGTCGAAAATTTAAACGGTATTTTTATATGAAAAAATTGATTGACGTATGTTATTGAATTTAATTACGTGAAATGTATAGTTTGACAGGACAACGACTGTTGGGTCAGCTAGTATATATAATAATAGCAGTTGAAGTGAAGGAATATCGCAATTTCAACCGGAAGGCTGGGTACCGTTTATCTACATCTTAGAATCCAGATCAGCAAATGCAAACGTTGCCGCAGTGACAGGTCGTAGGTGTATAGACGTCGTTAGTGTTGTGTGTCGAAATACCAACAGTGCAAATATAAATAATAATGACCAAGTGAGGGTAGTTGTCGGAATTCACAATTCATGTCCACCAATCAACCCGTGACTACGACAGATGCAAGTCGGTCGAAACGTCGGGCAATCAATAAGTATTACCTTTTAAATACTTAATTGCGAAAAAGACCTGTTATTTTGTACAATTGGGCTAAGTACCAATTTTCGTAAATAATAAAGGAAATGAAGAGCGTTTCATATGCCAAAATAGTTAATTGTTCTGTCGTCTGTGATTTAAAGGGAGAACAAAGGCACCCTTAGTAATGGACACGTAGCTGCAATGTATCAAATATAAACATACATTTAGTTAGTGATGTTAATCAGAAGCAGTAGGCGATGGATACAGTTTATCCAGCTATCAGTTAGCTTAGCCTCATAGGGTTTCTCAGAAATGAGCATCTACTTAAAGCCGTGTGCTGAATTGAAATACCTACGCCTAGCCTATACATACCGAATCCTATGAAGGAATCACTGGTGGTGGCAGCTATAAAAACTAAACAAACCGATAAATTTTAAACTGCGGTTAAAATTGACTTAATTAATTCTTCTTTTGTATCGGGATACAATAGATGGTGGTATTTCGTCATCATTAGAACTTACAAAGTTAATATTGCTACCAAACTAATCCTCTGCATGGCAAAAATTACCTTGACAAATATGACCATAGTCAGGCCAAGCAATGATTACCAGGCTTCACATATTACAGGCCTTACAGATATGTTGCACCTTCAAAACCGCTCGCTTTAAAGTTGCTCGATAACATTATGAAGAAACCTATATTATACATAAAACTTGCAATAACTAATCAATAGCCAAATAACTTCGGTAAATCAAGGGTACGTTTTGCTCGAGGCCTCTTGGTAGTCACCTCAATCTACCAATAGGTTATCGCTGGTTTATAGTAAATATTTAGCCAAAACAAACTGTGGACGAGATAGTATCTGGATCCTTTCAAAACTCTGATTACGTTTCTGTTTATCTTTAAAACAGCTGGAGCAAGTTCCGTGAAATTTATGAAGACTTTCAAGTAAATAAATAATGGCTTATACGAAAACCGGTTCAAAATTAATTTATTATTTCTCGAGACTGGTGGACTGACAATAATAATATACAGTGTTATTAAGCGACCGAAGAATTGTTTTAATAAAGCTTGATTTAATAAAGTAATTCGATTTGATAATATTTTAGAAGTAACTTTATACGTCCCTCACACGTAAACTGTTTTAAAAAGGTCATAAAGTTAACTACGTTATTTTAGTAGCAAAACTAAACTTTTTATGTTGTAATTAAACTAGGTTATAGTAGTCTGCATGCGTGCAAATATAACAATATTAGTGTGTCTATTTTTTGTATTTTGCGAGACTTTTCTCGACAATATATCAGCTTTAAAAAAACACTTACGTTATTTGCCTATATATCACACATTCCCTACAACATCTAAACTTTGCTAAATGATGTAGGTCTATATGATATACGACTCTAGAGATTGTATTTTGTATTATCACTTTCGGGCGAGATATACAAGAGTAATACTAGGATTTGTTACCTATATATTTGACTAGATTTTTTCCGCGGCTTCGCTCGCGTTAATTAATTAATTTATTGTTATAAACAAATGGACAACATAACGGTATACACTAAATCGTTGTACAAGTTGAAACTTATATCTAACATTATTTTACATTAATATTGAATAATATATACAATAATATAATATATACAAGGTATATAAGAATTATTATTACATCTGCTTACATAAGTACAATAAAAGATTCGTAACATAGTAATTAACTAAACATTTTTTTTACATTTGGGAATGTATTGACGCGTACCGCGGGGGCAGGCGGAGGGGTTATGTCGGACTCACCGGGGAAGAAAGATGGTAATGATGCTAATGGACTTCCCGGTAATACCGACAAAACCTACCACGGTGTTCCTCGACAAAACCGCAATCGGTGGGGCCGTGCGAATCACTTTCACATGCAGTCGCAACCCCGCCGAGGTTTCGGCCCGCCGTATGAAACGGCAGGCCACTACACAACAAGAAGAGACAGACAGACTTACAGAAGGAGGCGATGGCAGTCCACGACCTCTCACTCCAGATCATGGACTGAACCACGGCCGGGAGCGAGAGGGCAACAATACCAACTGCCGCGATTAACTCACGGTGCTGCGATGTCCAGGCGGGGCAATTTGCTAAAGTGTGTAGCGCCGTGTCCTCAACAACGTCGCGGCAGTGGCTGCAGTGGTGGCGGGGATTTCTTGCCGGCCTATGCGACACAGGAACTGGCCAAAGCAACCGTGGCCAGTCATTACCTGTGTCAGCCGGAAGGTGAGGGCGCCATGCCGCCTCTCCAGCCACTCCCCAAAAATTAACTAAACGTCCATCATCTCACAAAATCCAAATAATGTAGGTTATGTCAATTTTCCAGTCCTCGGATATAATAGTTTTCCTGGATAATAGCCTATGTCCTTTTTTGTACCCTGACAGCGTGTATGCGAAATTGTATTATGGCCGGTCGAGTACTTAAGGCGTGAAAGTGTAACAATAAACTCACATTCACATTATAATAATAGTTAGGATATGGTTGATCAAAGTACTAGTGGAACTGACATTACCTTTTTAACCCCCTCTTACATACACAAAGACTAAACAAAAATTTTACATTTACTGTGTGTGATTACGTGAGTTGGGTTTGTCACTCCGGAATCGCAGGTTTGCCTGTAAGCGAACACCAAAGGAGGGTTAGCCCTCCGGCAGCAGCCTACACGAAGGCCTCACACTGCCCGCGGGCACACTCTTTGTCCTCACTCACAATTAATGCGATTAAAACCTTTTCCCTTTCACCGAATTGAACGATTCAGACGCGCTCTAATGGACATCCATTAATGATCTTAATGAAATAATGGCGTTGCCGTTGACGATCGTTTCAGGCCGGCGCAGTTACTGCGGGAACAGGATGCGATAACGACCGATTATAACATTAGCAGTATACCGAGATAACACTATAACTTACGCACATTTGATGTAGCCATCTATAACTGATATAGATGGCTACATCAAATGTGCATACCTAAAGTGAGTAATATATGTAGATACATATATTACTCACTTATTATATACTGGACTATTAGTGCCCACAGTTATGTATGGAAGTGAAAGTTGGGTATGACAAAAGAAGCATGAGAGCAGAATAAATGCTGTAGAAATGAGAGCGTTGAGAAGCATAGGTGGTGTGACTCTGAAAGATAGAATAATAAATAGTGTGATTAGAGAGAGATGCGGCATGAAAGTGGATATAGTTACAAGAATAGAAAAGGGTATGTTAAGCTGGTTTGGACATGCAGAAAGAATGGACGAGGAAAGACTGATTAAGAAAATTTATAAGGCTAGTGTGAATGGAACAGTCGCAAGAGGAAAACCTAGGGGAACGTTTCTCTATCAGATCGGAGGCGTTCTGGACAAAGGCCAGGTTAAGAGCTCCTTGAACCGACGGGCCTGTATGAGGAATGTGATGAAAGTGAAAGAAGCCAGAGAAGTGTGTCAGGATCATAGCAAATCCGTAGTCTCTGCCTACCCCTCTGGAAAACAGGCGTGAGTCTATGTATGTATGTATGTATATATTACTCACTTTAGATCATTACTTTAACATATGAATCATTATTTGACTGTACGGAAGGCGTAGTGGTTTAAGTGATCGCCTCAACACTGCCACTGCGCAGAGTGTTGTGGGTTCGAATCCCTCGCGAGGCAAAAAATTGTGTGATTCAAAAATTGTTATTCCGAGTGTTGATGTTTTTTATATTAACAATAAAATAAAATAAATAAATATTATATATATATGTATATTTATAAAAATAAAGTATATTGCGAAGTACTTATTAAAACTTCATTATTTGACAAACTCGAACTCTCGCTACTTACACTACACACTATTACACGCACATGCACCTTTTACCTACACAACTTCACACTCACACATTCACAAACACACAATCACTAATACACTATTAATCCTTATAATGGTACAGTAGTTACTACCTGCTATTTCAATTTATAATAATTGTAAATGAATACAACGATGTGCTATTTGGATAGTAGAGGGCCTGGAGATTTGTAATACAGGCTTCGAGCCTAGTACAGACTCCAGCTCTCAACAAGGAACTCTGTATATTGTTTAAGTTATTAAGTAGTTAACCCATTGTACCTTGTGAGAGAAAATAAAATCTATTATTATTTGTTTCTCTTTCATGGGTATATTCCGGCCCTTTGGGAGGCTTACACGGAGACATAGGTCCAACGTGAAGAGGCCCTTCGAAAGTTTTAGTCAAAGGTGGGATGGAATACCTACAGCGGCACTAGCCGCAGCAGGCGTAGGACTATTGCTACGTATGGGCTACGGGTATGGGTGTTTGATGGACTGGTATATTGGTAACTATGGATGATAAAACGGCGTCTGCCCTGAATACTCTAATAGCATCAATCGAATGGACAAACGGTGACTCGCCAACTCATTAGATGGGCCCCCTGAATAGCCACGATAGGCATACAAGCCAGCAGCAGAGGGCAACACCGGTGCGAACAGCTAGGGGTGTCGAGCGGTGCGGCGCCGGTTTCACCATCACGGGTCTCGTGGAAACGGAGACCCGGAGCGGGTTTCCCCGTAGTTATGCCCTTGAAAATGACACTTCCACCCCCAAGCATGTAGCTCTAGCGGCCCCCCTCTGACCGGCCGACCAAGGCAAGCCAGAGTTGAGAGTCCTACGGGCGCTCTTGAAGTTAAACTTGAAGCCAACCAGTAACGTCAAACTGGGGACGAGGCCCTCACCGACTCTCTGAGGCATTCAGGACCGCAGTGTCACCACTCACATTCAGCTCGCCACAAGCTGCCTTGCAGTTTGTGCGCTTTTATTTAATCTGGTGATACATTTTTTGTTTATATCACAAGGCGAAGGTGGTAGTTTAAAAGCTAGTATACTATGCCCTCCGGTATCGCGTTAGTCTCATGAGGAGATAACGACTGTCCCAGAGGGGTCTATTATTATTATTGTTTGTGTCCGGTGTTTGAATGCAAAGTCACCACGACACAGGAATTATTCCTAGTACGGGAGTTGTCTTATTTAACAAATGAATAATATACATAGTCTTAAACCTGTGTATGCCCATATTTCGCCTCGGTTTAGGTTGGAATTTTGGGCTAGGAGCCGTCTACCAGGCAAAAGGCCTTAAATCGTATTACTATTGAAAATTTCCTAAAGCAAAGAAAACCAATACTTTACTCGAGCAACCAGACAGTGAATAGAAAACGTAAATTCGCTATGGGTCGCAAATATTTGCACGGGACTTAACTATAGTTGGTATATATACTTGATATAACGTCCGTTACGTCTCTTTAACCTTGTTGTACGAGTAAACGGGTGAATGCTATGTTATGCTGTTGTATTTTATGTAAAATGGCCTGAAATCAGCACAGACTGAATGCTAAGCGGCAACATGGTAGACTGAGGCGACAATGGCGAGACTAATTGGGCAGCTTTAGGAGAGACTGGTGTAAGTTAGCGCTTAGCACGGAGAAGTGGAAAAGCGAGAGAAAGGTTTTCCCTGCAGTGGGACAATACAGATTGAAATAAGTAATAATAACAAATACCTTGAATTTATCTGGCAATTTAGCGAATTTTATACCACCTAGGCAGCAAGTTTTCTTTCTTTATTAAATATATAATATATAGGTAAGCGTCATTTATTTGTTACCTTAATATGTTGAGAAGTAAGGCTAAGCGGGTGCCTGCACTACACTCGAAACTTCATTCAAATTAAAATAGCATGGTTGGTACTTCCCTTATAGCAAATCGCAGCAAATTACAACCTTGTATTGTAATCCTGCATTGAGATAGAAGGCTTTAAATGAGACGCTGAGCTGATAGCGAAAATCAATCGTTTTTATGCGTTGAAAGGATCACTAATGCACTATCGTGGACAATGGTGCCTTGGCTAACCATCTATGGATAACCATAGATGAAAGAAAGCAATATTTTGTTACATTAATATGCTTAATTAATATATAATATATTAATATGCAGGTTTGCTATCGCTTGGTTGTATAAAAACTACTGCCTCAGCAGCGCATGCGACAGTAGCAAATGTGACTCCAATGCATAAATAAGATCTTAAGTTTAAATATCGGTCGGGCCAACTGAAAGTCATTGACTCTATCATGTTTCTCAATGACACTCTGGAATTAAGCAGATTTTTTGCATATCTCTGTACCTCGAAATACAAGATACTCTGATGGTCCAACGCTTTATCTCTTTTCATATTTGTCTCCGTATCATTCCATGGGACTGTGAGAAGGTGGCAATAGTGAGTGCATTTGTGCTCTCGCGCAGAAGACTAGGACTTTATGTATAAAAAAAGGTTAGAATATGAGTCAGTTTCTTTCAGCGACTTGCGTTATAAAGACGTACACAATGATAGTACTGATTCGGACATCCAGACAACTTGGCCATGAGGGCGTGCTATCAAATCGCAAGTTAAATCATGCGACACTAGATAGGATCGTGGCGCCCGCACTCCGACGCTTATTCACTGAACATTCATGAATAGTGGGATTGCCACCGATAGTACTTATAATATACCTAGGCTCAATGTCAAAACTGATGCACTAAAATCTTTACAAATATATTACTGATATAAAGCTCAGCCACACTTCGCCGTGGCTCAGTCTGGTATTACTTATTTATTGGGGAAGTAAATAAAAGCTTCCTTTTTCCATTCCCGTGGGAATTTCGGGATAAAAAGGTTTTAAATTCACACTTATAGAAAATCAATGTTGTGTTGGCCATAGAAGATTATATCTTATAATTTAAAAATGGATTACTATATTAAGGAATTGTGAAAATGAAGAATCCACTGACTTCTTTGTTGACAGTTTTTTTTAGTATCCTTATCCTTTCATAATTAGTATTTCAAACAACATGCTAGACAATAATTTTATTAGAACATTTTTATTTCATTTTTTAGCATTTTCCCTACGTTGTGTTCTAATGTATACACACATACAAAACAAAAACAATTTACATAAAGTATTCACGCCCGGCGACATTATGTGAGATTAGCGCCTCGTCCGGCTCTTTGTTTCTTCTAGAGATCAACCCTCAGCCCCGAGCGCTATAGTTACGCGTTACGAATTGTTACTCTCTTAATTACCTCAGTTCGATCATTGCCAGGCCTAACTTCCCTGCTACCAAATCAGGAAGGTATTTACTAATAATAATTAAAAAAGTTTCGTAGGTGCTTTTAATTAAGTTTGAAGTGGTCGGTCGGTGGTAGTCGAAGTTTGCATAAATTTCGTCGTCGACAACCGCGTGTGTGCGGCTTTCGGTGGCAGCGTCGCGGTGCGTGTGTCGCGCGTGCCCGCTGCGCGGCGACGGCGACGGCGGCGGTGGCGGCGCGCGGGCGAACGACTGGCGGCGGTAGTCCGCGGCGCGCCCTCACCACTGTCGCACGCCGCTCGCGTCCTCCCGCGCCGCGTCGCGCCATGCCCGCCGTTGCCGCCGCCGCGTGAACCAGCCGCTCGCGAGCGCGACACCGACCTACCTCCGCGATATTGTGTCGATACCATGAATTAACATTGGACTAGCTACGAGAAACTTTCCTAAGGATTCGTCCGCTTCGTTCCGATCTGGTAAATGTTATTTTCTGCTCCTGAGTTTTTGGATTGTGTGTGGTAAAAGCTGTCAGTGGCGCCGGAGCGGTGTCTGGCGCGGGCGCTCGCTGGTGTGTCGCTGCACGTGGCGCTACAGGCTCGTCGTGCTGGGGCCGCTGACCGCCGGACCGCTATTGCACAGTAATGTTTATGGTTGCAGATGTCGCACTGACGTTACCGCCTGTCGTCACTCTTAACCTAACTAGCGGTCGATCTTTTAATGACTACGTCAGACATATCACACCTCTATCTGATCCTGTTTAAATGTAAGAGACACGGAGCACGTAGCGTACTTACATGTCAGTTCTGTCAAAACCACGGATTCGAATACCCATCCTACGGGACTTGCAAAAACGTGGGTTGAACCTTAAGCACACATTCACTAGATGTTCTGGTAATCTACTGCTTACAAAATAGATAACGGTTTCTGTTTAAAAACAATGCTGAGATTACTGCTGGCTTATAATTATAGAACTTTGGAATTCGAAATATTGCAGTCTAAATGAAAAGTGCTTGTACGTTATAAAAAAGAACATGTGCTTAAAATATTATCAAGGTCTCTTTCAGAAAAGAGATTAGAAATTCTTGTCAGAGCTACATTCTTTACATCCTTATATTCTTCTCAGTTTCACGTTCTACAATATGTCTTCTTTAGGCCACGATTCCTATTCCAATATAGTGATGCACCCTACGCTCTGGAAATTGTACATTTAATTAAATTTTAAGTATTTTTTACAATAAGATTATATTTAAGTACTTCAGGATTTTGTAAAATAAGCTGTGCAATCATACTTTGT
This sequence comes from Catocala sponsa, assembly GCA_963564715.1. Taxonomy (NCBI): domain Eukaryota; kingdom Metazoa; phylum Arthropoda; class Insecta; order Lepidoptera; family Erebidae; genus Catocala; species Catocala sponsa. The sequence continues at coordinate 8,511,385 of OY751334.1, forward strand.
CACCTTTGGATGTTTTGCCAAGGACAAATGAGAAAAGCTTTAGACTGTTATACTATTATAGTCAAAAGGCTAATTATTTATTTCAGTTTTTATAGTTAAAAGGAAATCTGTGACACAGGGTCGCCCGATCGCTGATCCCATTCGTAAAGCAGGCCACGTCAATATTGACTGTTTTCATAGCTCATTGGGTTTCTGTGTTAAGCATAAGAATAGTGTCTCTAATGAAGATTATCTTACTATATCGATATCCCTGGTAATATGTTAACAATTATATTGTGTATTGTAAATGCAATGTTTATATGTACAGGAAAATGCATTAAGATGACGTAAATAGCTATGTAATTATTAGTTTATATACCTATTTATGTATAATTCGTTTTTGTCTGCGGCGTTGCCTGCGTGAATCCCACGAGAGCACATATCAGAATAAAACGTAGCGTTACCCGTCTCCACGATACAATCTATCTCCTTGTCAAATTGCGTTAAAATCGGTCCAGTAGTTTAACCCTGAAAGCGTAATAGACTAGCTAACAGAGTTACTTTTGCGTTTATAATATTATGGATATTTGTATAATATTTATTTTATTTTTAGTAAGCATTTTGGTTTGCCTATATGCTGTAAATCTAAAATGGAGGTATACTACAAGCGTATATTTTATTATACTTAAATAAAATATAATTTTTAAGCGTTGGAACCTTAATGGTACAAAAACGCAAATATTTTATTAAATAAATCTTTATTGTAGTTATTTGATAAAATCTTTATTCGATGTAAGCTCCAATTTTCGCACTAAAATTAATCTATAGAATATCATCTATCTCAATATAACAGGTCCCTGGCCCCCGCCATATAACTGGGCAGAGCTCACAATTAGGCTTTTGTTCTTTTCAAATTATTTATTCAAAGAATAAATCATGAGAATGACAGAGTCAAGATTAATAAGATAGAATTGCCACAAATTCAATCCCTGAGGCTCTTTATTAAAAAAATACTAGGAAGAAACTCACCGCATTTGATTAATCGCTGAAAACATGCGCTTTTGCTGTATCGTCGGAACAGTATACGAAAGTAAGATATTGATAAACATTACTTTATATTTTGTTTTTGAACCTTAGTTTTATTTTTCACATACGAAAAATAAAACTACTAAACTATTGTATTGGAATTTTTTGTCTACCCAGATTTATCAAATAATATTTTTTAGCACTATGAAAAAAATATTATTTATAAAGCCAAGGTCAACCTTGGCGAACTATATCGATATTTTAAGGTTATAAACTAGATGTCAAAATACCTATTTGAAGGTACTAATTACCTATGTCAGATGTCCCTGATCTCTATAACAGTCAAATCCGACAACATTACGTTTTCTCCATGGCACGGGTATGAATTTTTGTCAAAGGTAATTCATGTAAGTACAATATAATAGTATCATCAAAACATGCATTTACAAAATAATTACTACATTTTTATGGCGTCCAGTGTTCCAATAGACTGGGCGAGTCAATTTGCGCAAAGGATTAAATGCAAAGCTCTATAGAAGGCTTCGTAAAATTAATCATAATTATTGGTTCGATCATATTTTTAGTTCCAATTACAAAGTTTCGTTTGAAATGGGTGGAGCATCCTACTAATCACGCTCTCTCGCCAAACGATTGTGAAAATTATTCATACCATTAATAAATGAGAAAGTAATTTTGTCTCTTTCGTTTTAGCCGCTAAGCTTCTGAATTAATTTAGATGTTGTTTAGTATGGTAGTATAGAGCTTAAACCTAGGAAATGGCCTTTTAAACAAAAACAAATTTACGACCAACAGTTAAAAAATTAACTCTGCTGCGCCACACTAGTGAATTCGACGGTTGTGATGCGATTCCCAGATCAGGTAATATGAATCTTAAGAAAATCTTAGTAGCGATATGAAATTTAGAACTGTGCTCGAAAGACGTAAGACACTATTATGTGGACTTAGATCCCTATCTGGCGAAAAGTGCCTGATAGATTCTTGGTGTATTTTATTTGAGATAAACTTACATAAAATGCACGTGTGAATACCTACACGTATAAACGTATAACACACCAATATTATATTCTTGATAAAGATATAAATGGACTATATAAATACACGTGGATGTTTTTTGTGTCTAGTGATTACTCCCATTCCAATATTTTGTTGGTGACAACTAATAATGATGCCACTGCTTGGGACGGGTGTCTTCTCAGTGTGAGAAGGATTAGCCCATAGTCCACACGATATTTGAGTTAGCAGTCTTCACAGAACTTCGAGAAAATATAATAGAGAAATACTCTCCATTCTACTCTAGAGAACTAAACTACTCTCCAGTTCTTTAGATTTCTCAGACATTCAGATTGCCTCATGATGTTTTCCTTCATCGTTAAAGTGATAATTAACTTTTTATAAAATAAGCAAAAATCATCGAAAATCAGAAAGCCTTGGGATTTTTCTCTGCATAGCATGGCACTCTCCCACCAGGCTATCACTGCTGGTGACAAATGACTTGTTTGCTAATAAATTCATACTTCTGAAGAATCAACCTATTCTATCACATTATCTCACAAATAGAATGGATCGTTAGAAAGAACCAAGGAGACTCTGGGTCGCCCTGCGTATATTCTCGTCTATTTCACAAAGCATACCTGGCATTACGCATAAACATGAACATCACTCGCAAGTTACAACTAAAGAAAATGATGAAAATATTTCTTAATTTTTCCTTTACCTACAAATTTAACAGGCTTTGTTTTAATGTTTAGTATTTGAAAACAAAGCAACTTATTTCCGTTCACCGTTAAGTCGTGAATCTATTGAATTAATTATTAACCACAGTTGCTTTGATGAGAAAATACTTTGGAAATAGGCAAGTAAGACGTACAAGTAAAAATCAACTAGATATCTTCTGGGAATAAATATAAATTGCTTATGCTAGAGACGTGTTATGTCTTATACGAGACAGATTGAAAAGCTATTTTGAATTGTGGGTATAGTTAGTTTGACATACATATGTGTTTAGAATTGTTTATTTACATGAAAAACAAAATTTAATGGAATAAAAAGTGAGTAATATAATACATATTTTCTTTTTTTGTCTTTAATTATTACTAGCAATTTGGGCTACAAATCACTAGTATTCTTATTAACCCTTTCAGCTAAGCTAGAATGCTTGTCTTAGTGGGTTAACGTTTGTAGTGCAATAGGTGGAATCCACACCTACGAACTCACTATCTAGACCAATGCCTTATCCATTGAGCTGCCACCACTTCTTTCCGTGTAGCTCACTATTATTACCGATACTTTACAATCCTAAAATATGGCCACACCTTTATGTAACACGTAGAACATAGTCAAATCTCGATGATACTTTGCTTGTTGCTTAAGAGCCGGTACCATATCATTCAATACTCTTTCCAGTCCGTTCGTTAAAATAAAAATACATAAAGCGTCAGTCAGCCAAAGATACGGGCGGTGGTGGATTCACGATTGGTATCACCACTGTGTCATAACGAATGATATTTTATTTATTTCCATATTTACAAAGGTGTACGGTGAAATATATTCCTGTAACTTATCTATCCAACATGCTTGAGAGCTGATGCACAAATTAGATTAATTCAGATAACCGGTTTAGTACAATGTGCGAAGAGAGAGTGCATATATAGACAACACGTGTTGGAATGTACACATTGTAGCTAGACAATCAAGCAACTTCCATCATGTTCTAATTACTATTTCACATTTACGGTATTTGTCATCTATACTAATATTATAAAAAGGAAAAGCTGTATTATCAGCGATTAACATAGGCTAGATTTAAAAGAAAAACAACTGGTTGCACTCCGGGAGTGCCGGCAGAAGTGAAATTAACGTTGCGCATTTTTGATATTTTGGAATAGTTAGGGAATAATTTTGCACGAATTGCTTTAATATCAGTATAAAAGTACTATCATTTATGTGGCAAAATACAATATTCATTGCGCTATCGTACACAAACATGACAATTCTGCCTCCGTCTTACGAATTTTCGATCAGGTCACGTGTCCTGACGCGAGTCTAACATTTTTTACCCATCACAAAAAGTACACAACGCCGCTAAAGAAGTTTTCACTTCAAAAAGTACTGTTTTTTTTACTTACATAACCTAAACTACTTATACTCGAACGAAACAGCGGTCAAAAACTAGTGTCAAGTAATTTGATTGACTGTTGATAATTCAGTCAGCTAATCACAGCAGTTGACATGCTTTTGACCGTCTGTGTATAGATTGACGTGTTAATATGCCTTTTAGAAACTGGAGGCTACTGTATAAAATAGTGCCTGCCATGTCTTATATGTTTATAGCTTAATCGTGGTATGATACGGCGTAATTGGCAGAGGCTTTTATAGTTTTTGCACGCTGCATCAATTCGAGCATCTGTATGTACCTAATCTATGGCTAAAGTGACAATATCATGTGCATATACACATCGTTGTCGCCCGTTGTTGTTTTACCGAAACAGATAATCCCCTTTCATCGCTGAACTAGGACTTGGTTAAGAATCACAGTGGTAGTGTTAGTACAAATGGAACATGCTTGGTATGTACAAACGAATCAAGGTGTAATTTTGAGCGCTTGTTTCCCGTTCTGTTAATAAATTGAGTAAGGATTGGACAATTGACGGAAACCGATTATGTGAACTAACAACTTCTTTTCAGAGGATGCTAAAGCCAGTCATATTTTTGAAGACCCAGTTTATGATGTTCATCATCATCTCGAATATATAAGAATTAATGTTAGAGATCTTTTTCGTTTTGAAAGTAACTCCCACACTATAAATATATGTAGTACTTATATCGTGGCAGACTTTACAAATATTATATATTTTTCTCAAAGCATAGCTTTTAATTGATGTTTAGCTTTAATATTATGTAATGTGAATATGTAACCTTTATGTTCACATGTCTGATTAAGTATTTTATTACTTATTCGTGAAGACCTGTAATTGGCCTTTTGGGTCTTAATGTGTTTATTTCGAAAGTTGTTTGTGCTGTTGGTCTTCCAAAGATAAATAAATAAATATTCCAACAACGGACACAAAGAACACTCAAACTCGGAACAACTATTTGTGGATCACACAAATTTTGTCGCGTGTGGGATTTCAACCGACAACACTCAATGTAATGGCAACCTTTTAAACCAAGCTACGCTATCCGTGCAGTCAAAAAACCAACTCCTAGCAAATTCACAGTGACTGATCCTGTTGTAAGTATGAGTGACTCGTAGTCATTCAAATTAGGACGTCCAATTACCTAGTAGAGTTAATCCTAAGCGTAGACGTCCATCAAAGGTTTCTATGGCGATTGATGCCGAAGTAGTTACATTGGCTCCTCGTCCCTCTGATTAAAGGCCGTAATAACCTGTCCTTAGATCATTTGACCCACTAGAGATTGAAATTTGTCAAACGTTCCATAGTAGTTATGTCCAGTACATGTGGGCACCCAAAATATCGTCAAATAGGTCATTTTATGATATTTAGATCATCAGTTTATCTAGTGAGAGGATATATACCATATCGCGTATTCTCAGCGGTTGATATTCAACCTTTCTTCCCCGTAGGACGTAGATTTGCTGGACTCTATCGCTTTGCTATTTTAGTTGGCTTTTTGCAAATGCTGCGTCGGTTAGTTCCTTTTAATGCTTGAGTTGGAAAATCTTCAATTCTTCGTCGACTAAAGCTATTACAGCAGCTTTATTACTATAGTCGATAAATTGGTAAAAAGAAAGTAAAAATATAGAGCTTTAAATTTTGAAGAATACTAGACTAATTGTAATACTAATTTGGTTAGGCTTACGTAATGACTTAAGTGGTCACCAGACCGCTACGCCGCGTCAAGTGATGTGGGTGTGACGGAAAATGGGTTAAAAATTAAAGCATAATTCTTTAACTCCTGTTCGTGTATACAAATTGTTATTTTAAGGCTAAATGTTCTTTGTAACCGTTGGTTTAGTATTTAGCTATTGTAACCTTAAAGGCCACGCTGTAGGGCTGTGGTGTCTTGAGGTTACTTTAAGCAGAGATGATTCAAAGATAGTACAACAATTAACACTTTTAATAATAATGAGTATAATATAAAATACACTTTAAGCAAGCTACACAAACAAGACTTAGGGCGTGGTTCTAAAAGGCTGCCTACGTGGTTCTATGAGGAAGAATCACTTAACCTAATCGTGCAACTCAGCGGAAGGAAGGAGCAACGATACGGAAACTAAAAACATTACTAATAATACCAAACATTATTAATAATACCTTGTCCTAAAATAAACCTTAAAAACATGTCTACGTTATTAACGTACCCTCAGTAAAATGATATCCTACCTAATATCATAAATGCGAATGTAAGTTTGTTTGTTTGTTTGTTAATTACTCGACCGAACATTATGAAATTTCGCATACACGTTGTCAGGGAAACAGAAAAGGACATAAGATACCTTTCATCCAGAAAAAACAGAAAACACCTACATTGACGCGAGCGAAACTGCGGGCAACATCTAGTATACTATAATATCAGGAAAAACTAGACTTACCTGAGGTAGACTACTGCGATCGTGAACTGTATGAAACTACAATTGTGTCAACTGAACTTGATACACACCAGCGCCGCTTAAACATCCCTTGGGCTCTCACGTGTGAACGAAAACTTGCACTGGCATTTTACAATAGAAAATATTATAACATATTTTAAGTATCAATAACAGGTTGTTTTCCCTTCCATTAGTAGAAGCGGACTTATATTATAGAATACGGGAATTAAAACGATGGTGCGAAGTATGTAGACACGGCATATCTTAGAATGTTTAACAAGGAGGCTCTCGATTTCTGTTACATAAATCATACAACGTGAAAATATAAAAGAGATTATTACGAACTGAAACTAACCTGAAATAGACGATCGGATTGGCAGGTGTCAGGCATTGGTTCTACAGTGTATCTGTACGCCTCCTTTGACATCAATACTCGCAACTTGATAAGCCGCTTTGAACTTATATTGCTATGCTACAATGAATAAATTGCACGATTGGGTTTGATTCCAACAAATATTTTGTTGGCGGCTTTTCTTCGTTTACGTAATGCCTTTAAGCGAACGAAAAAGCTCATTCATTTCCAAATATTCTTGAAAATGGTACAGTGATTTAAACCTACAATGTAGTCAAGGAACATTCTAGTATCAACTGACAAACAACAGATACTAAATAATGATAGAAGCGCGATATATAGCATGTGCTACAAATAGCTACGGCGTAGCAAGTCACTACGAGCTACAAGATGTGCTCTACATAGATAACAATAAAAGGCTGCGCACAGCGCGTCACTGTACCTCTACGTCTTTGAATTATTCATGCCATTCTTTATTCTTCTATTTATCTCCTATACGCCAGCTTAACGACAGAGCATATTGAGCTTGCCTTTGTACAGGCCTCCTACAATGTAGGTATTAGTATAACGAACTGAATTGATCATGTTGACTGCTCTTATGCATAGTTTAATATGAAAGTTTCAAATGGCATTAACCAGCCAGGAACACCACCAAGTAACTTTCCGATATGTTTGTATCATTTTGTACTTGTGTTTTTTGTTACACTTTGTACAGTTAGCAACATAAATACACTTGCGATATTTTAATTGGCTCTATGTTTCGAAATAATTGCAAATGTTAGATTTTGATAATAATATTAGTTAAAAGGTTTTATAATAGTTCAAAAATACTAAATAATTGGGATATTAAATTGTTGAAATATGTTTGCATATTAAATAATTTGTTAAATTTACAACTTCTGGCTGGCTCTACTATAAAACCTTACTACAAATAAAGTTTACGTTAACTCAAGGTTATTTCTGCAATTACCATGAAACACTGACAACGTGATTATGAAATAGCATCAACACAAGCAAACTTAATTCATGTATAATCAATCATTCCTGGTTCAATTGATGTGATTCGGTAAGTAATAAGATATTTTTATAGGGCCGCTTTTCACTCTATCACCTAACAAGGGCTGAACCACAAGTCAAATATTCGTGTAATAATGTGTACTTATGTTTTGAAAATAAATACTTACTTACTTACTAAATATCATATAACCACAACTCTCATAGTCCACCACAATAATTCAAAGTAAATTTAAGACATTATATACCTTCGAGAACATTGTGTCTGACTAAAATAGGTATCTTCGCGATTAGCTTTAGCAAAATAAGCGATAATTCACCATTTATTATACACATAACTTACGAATTTCAAGTGCGTACCGTAGATTCCAGCATGAGACCTCTGCGTGGCAGTCCAACAATGTTGCCCGTAGGCTGCGAATCGCTGCTCAAATAATAATAATAATATGATATATAAATTATTTACTTCCTACATTTCTATTACACGTTGTATATTTATTTGTTAGCGGTATCCATGACCTCATTCATTCCATGGAATATTGATTGCAGGAATTTTTAGATACTGCAAAGAAATAATCTAATCCCATGGCTGGCATTTTTAATATAGGGTATTCTTTATTTGATTCAGAAATACAAATATATGTTACAAAGAATTATCGGAGAGATTAGATTTGTCAGGGGTACTGAAAACGACATAGGGTACTTTGTATTCAGAAAAATAGGAATGTGCTCAAGATAGATATTATTGGCATAATCTACATTCATGCGAGCGAAACCGTGGTCTAAAGCTAGTATATTATACATGAACTCTCCTTTTTTACATGTTTTACACTTATCACAATCGTTTTACATTAGTAAAAACGGCCCGCTACTTCGTCACGAGTATAACAGTTCACTCACGATTTCATTTAAGTGGAATTTACTATACACCTCTTTATTACTTGTACTGATACGGTTTTAGACGAAACGTGGCTTTTTAATTGAACCCAAAGTTACCAAACCGTGAAAACCACGTTAGAAATCGTTCAGACCTTTGACCCTAATTCCGGAACAAACAGAGGGCCATTCTCGTAATAAAATATGTTAAAATAGAGTTTATATCTACTCTCAGTATCATGCATATCACAAATAATATTCTCCTAAATTTTAAGAAACGTCAAATGTGAATATTGCACATTAGCTCAAATTTAGCTTTTATTAGACAAGATCAAAACTCTACTTTAGACAGATTTTATTACGAGAATTGGCGCTCAGAAAGAAGGACCGATAGATAAAATTTTAAATTAAAAGCTTTGGGTTCCGGCAATTCATCTGCAAAATATATTTTCAATGAAGACACCACGGAGACAAAGCGTCCCATGACCGAGCGGAAAACAGAATGACAACAAACAAAAACATAAACTATTGTCAGCTTCACTTACAAACATAAATTGGATGGTTTGTTTATTTTTTTCTTATGTTCTACATACATATAAACGAATATATCGATAAACTATCCATACAAACATTCTCCTATGCAAACATGTGCGATTGACATCGTGTATATTACTTTAGATGTTAGTTGTGTGCTTCAAATCTGCCACAACTCGTCACCTCAAGGACATTTATAATAAAGCGGAACAAGGCCTCGCTTATTTTTAACCGACATCACAAAAAAGAGAGGGTTCTCAATTCGACTGTTTGTTGGTATATATGTTTGTTACGCGATTACTCCGCCAATTATGAATTGATGTTGATGGTGTTTTTCTGTTTTTTTTTCAAAGGTGGTCACATATAAATCTTATCGTAAATGATTCAGAGTTTTTGTAAATATCAAAATATATGTATGTACTTTGATGTCTGCTTTGGTTTTTTAGCTTCAGCAAAAGTTTTTAGTTTAAATTTGTACATGAAGGTATAGTCTTGGACTCGGCGTTTGTTTTCTTTTTTTAATTATCTCTATTTTTATAAACAGGCATAAGTGCCGCATATTAAGCAGTTACCGTCGTCTTCACTTCTTGGAAAATTAAGCGCGTAGCTGATCTTGCTAAAGAGGACAGAACTAAGAATTACAGATTGCGACAATATGCTGCTATAATTTTTTACATTAAACTCACTGTGTACAGCTGTGATTTTTATTTTGCATGTTATCTTTATTCGGTACTAGTTTTCACCCGCGGCTTCGCTCGCGTAAATGTAGGTTAGGTTAGGTATGCAACAGTTCTTTTTTCTGAATGAAAGATACCCTATGTCCTATTCTGTACCCCTGACAACGTGTATGCCAAATTTCATGTTGATCGGTTGAGTAGTTAAGGCGTGAAAGCGTAACAAACAAACAAACAAAGTCATTTTCGCATTTATAATATTAGTAAGGATTAAAATCTTGTATTATAATATGCATCAAGTCCATGAAGTGCGATGGTAAATTATGACACAAATTGGAGAGCCATCGATTTCTTAAAAACGAGTAAGTCTCAGTTTAGGAATCGCTGTGTTCTTTAGTAGTGTGTTATTGTAGAACCATCATAATGTACGCCTTCTCATATTTTGTGTTTACATATTATTTGTTTTATTTAAAGCAATAAATATTTATTATTGTTATGCGTTTCTCTTTTGGTTGTGTTGGGTTGGGTTTTGCCTTAACCCATTAGGCAAATACCCGTGCATTTTCCTAATGCGTTAGGGAAAACCCAGCCCTTTGGGAGGTTTACACGGGGACATGGGTTTAACATGCAGAGGCCCTTTGAGAGTTAAACTAAAAAGTTTAGAATGAGATGGGAAATTTACCGAGACACTAGCCTCGGCAATTGTAGGAGACTATTGCGACATATGGAACCTAATAAATCTGGGCTGGGATGGATGTTTGATGGGCTGCTATAGTAAAAACTATGGATTAAAAAACGACATCAGCCTTATATACTATTTCGGTACTAAGTAGGAATGGCAGATTGTTATAATTATTTATAAAATACAAAATTTACATTAACACGCGTTAATGTAAATTTTGCCAATCAATTTCTATATCTCGTGACCAATATTTTTTGTTGGATGAAAGGTTTCTTCTGCTACCGAGTTACAAAAATTTGCTTTCAATTCGTTTTTCAATCGATTTATATATTTACTAGATTTTGTCCGCGGCTTCACACGCCTAAATGTAGGTTAGGTTAGTACCAGTACTTTTTTGGATGAACGATACCCTATGTCCTTTTCTGTATCTCTGACAACGCGTATTCGAAATTTCATGATGACCGGTTGAGCAATCAAAGGTGAAAGCGTAATAAACAAACTCGTTTTCGCATTTATAATATTAATACTTAGGATATAATATTGAGCAGCGATAGCTCAGTGGGGAGACCAACAGACTGCAATGCAGAGGGTTTCGGGTTCGAACCCACGTCGCGCACCTCTGACTTTCAGAAGTTATATGACTTTTTGAAATTATGTGCGTATTGATAGACAATTATCGCCAGCTCCGTGCCTCGGAGAGCACGTTAAGCCGTTGGTCCAGGCTGCCATGAACATCTATGGCAGTCGTTATTGGGAGAGTGTCGACACAAAAGATCCCACTGGGTTGAAGTGTCGCCGGTCTGCACTGACTGGCCACCACATAAGATAAGATAGGATATAATATAAGTTAGAATTAGGATTTTGGTATCAGCTTTTATAGTCAAGTAAGTTGCGTGGACTATATGCGCAAGATATTTACGCGAACTACATGCACAAGCTAGAAACGTAGGTTACATGCGTGATATAAACACTCGGATTGCTTGCGCGGGTAGCTACTTTTGATAATTTAGATGATGCACACAACATCCGTTTGCTACCTGCGTTGGGTATATGGACCATACATACATCACTTATAGCGTGTTATGAAAGACGTGTTTATAATATTATAATAATAATAATATTCTACCACATACACACAACACCATCTAGCCCAAACTAAGCAGAGCTTGTACTATGGGTACTAGACAATGGATAAACATACGTATATACTTCTTTTGTAAATACTTACATATTATACATAGAAACACCCAGACCAAGACAAACATCGATGTTCATGTACACAAATGTTTGACTTGTACGGGAATCGAACCCGCGACCTCAGGCGTAGCAGTCAGTTACACTAACCACTACGCCATCGAGGCCGTCAGATATATTATAATAAAGAGTCGTAATACATATGGGGCATTTACTATTCAGTAGTTGCTATCACTTGAACTAATTTACGTATTATGTTGTGCTGCTGAACTTCAGCAATAACTGTATTAACTGTATCCATAATATAGGGCGGTAATGAACTCGGTGCCTCGATACTTCCCCTCGGCGACCGCTACCTACTTCCTTCTTGTTAGTTTATCGTTCGACAGCTCTGAGGAGACTCCAGCGGTTTAAGTACTTGAACTTACTTACGTAATATCATTACTTATTCCTTTTTATACTATCAAGGTGACAACCTTTCGACTCGCTTGATAATTATTAGAAGGTAGTTTGACTTATCGTTGCGTTGAACACTGGTAGATATATCGAAAGTACCTATTGGAAGTTTTTGACTCTGGAGAAAAATTGTGGTGAGGAATGTTGGGAGAGTATTGGAAGTCCTCGATTCTGCAAAACATAGAGTCGAGTGGAATACTGCAAGTATCGAGAGTATTGGAAGTTCTCGACTCTGCAAAGATTTAGTCACGTAGATAATTAGGAGTAGGAACACTGAAAGTACAGAAAGTATTCGACTCTGCAAAAACATTATGTAAAACACTGCAAGTATAGAAACAATTTGAAGTGCTCGACTCTGCACGAAAAAGACTCGTGTGGAATAATGGGAGTATCAAGAATATTGGAAGTTCTCAACTCTGTAAAAATTGAGTTGTGCGAAACACTAGGTGTATCAAGAGTATTAGAAGTTCTCGATTCTGCAAAACTTAGTCATTGTAATATCAATGTATAAACGTATTGCTGACGGAACAGTGCTCTTTCAGACGCTCTAAAACTTTACTCATGCGCATTTGAATCCAACACAAGGTTATTTGGCAGCGACCTAAACTTTGTAAGGAGATTATTACTTATTTACGTTACTCTAATTATATTTGCGACTACAGACCTCTCTATTCAATCATTCTTATAATATTCTGTATAATATTGTATGTACAAGCTATCTCTATACCTGTATCTTCACCTCCATTTGTCTGAAATAGCAGAGCTGACAGGTAAATTACGTGCTTGAGTGTTCGTGTAACAGTTTAATGGTATATGTAATAGTTTTATGTATATAACTTCTTGAGAAAATAATATATTTGAATGGTTTGCGATACTCTTTGTATAACATTCTGTTCCAATAGTAGGTTTTTGTTTAGTCACAAATTATGGGTATTTGTAATATGTAAGTTAACATATTAAAAGTAATGTAAATTTATTTTCACATTTATTTTATTTTATTTATTTTCACATTACATACAACTATTATTACCTAATGCAATAAATGTCACCTATACGTATAATAAAGTTGTAGTTGGGCGATGTCTATACATAAAATATTTAAGAAAAATAATGTGAAGTGTGTAACCCTGTGAATATATAAGAGCTCGCCTGCACGGATGGCCCTTGCGCCGTGTGTTGTGGGTTCGAATCCCACACGGGACAGTACCTGGTGTGATCCACAAACGGTGTTTCCAAGTCTGAGTGTTCTTTGTGTCCGGTGTTGCAATGTTTGTAAAATCCCTTGTGACACAGGAATTAGTTCTAGTGTAGTCATTGTCTTCGAAGAACAAAAAAGCTATTGAAGCCAAAATAATGATTTAAATTTTTTTGTCTTTTTGTGATGTTTGTACCTGCATCATGCAAAATCTACTAAATGAACGAAAGTAAAATAAAAGTTGCAACCTCCACGCGTAAGAACTTGCGGGCAAACACTAGTATATAATAAATGTAAAGTTTACCTAAATTGTGACTCCATTCGCATTTATTGGAAAATATAGCGTCTAACGGCGTAGGTACGACTTGCCATTAAAATTTGTGTTTCACCTCATGCCATCGTCAGGAGTTCTGAACAACCCTAAACTAAAGTCGTTACGGGCAATCAGTACCAGTCCCGCTAAGGAATGCCGTACATGTTTTATGACTTTAGGGACCAAGGAGCGACAATGGGTGTAAATGCTTACTGAGGTGCCTACTGCCAAACGAGTGATGAATGGATGATAGTATTTTCATGTATTCGGCGTTACCAATGTCAGCCGAACAACGCGAATCGTTTTCACATACGAATGGCGACCCCGCCGATCCGTATATGCGAGTATTACCTAAATAGGTGTTTTACAATTTTTACTTATCTTAATTTAATTATATTATTTCTTCGGCTGAATACTAACGTGTCCATTAAACATACAAATAAATCTTTGTAATATATAAAAACTCTGCTATCGTATGTATTTGTCCGCAAAAGTAAAAAGTAGCTTATGGAATGCCTTGACAATTACAGCGAAGCGTGGACTAGTTTGGTTGGTAAACTGTTCATTACATTAATTAAATTACATTACGCGTAAAATAAAGGAGATAAGTAGAAAGTGGCATCTATACTCTTCTCCCTAGCCTTTATTATTCCCAAGTCACTTGGGGTCGGCTTTCTAGACTAACCGGATTTGACTGGATATCAGTTTTTACACGGAGCGACTGCCATCTGACCTCCGCAACCCGAAGGCTAACGATACCCTAAGGCTAGACCAGTGTCAGGATATTAGAAGGCACTGACTTCCCAATAACGATGTTCATGGCAGCCGGGGCCGACGGCTTAACTTGCTCTCCGAGGCACGGAGCAGACGATAATTGTCAATCAATACGCACATCATTTCGAAAAGTCATATAACTTCCGAAAGTCAGAGGTGCGCGACGTGGGTACGAACTCGAGACCCTCGGCTTTGCAGTCTGTTGGTCTCCCCACTGAGCTATTGCTGCTTGGCGTCTATACAAGAAACAAAAACCAAACATAAAAGAAAAATTGAGTGGTCATTAGTCACGGTATAGGCATGTGATTCAAATGGACGGTATTTCGTTGAGAGTCTTAATTATGGATTTGAATAACTCAGAACACGCGACGCAATATTCTTATTATCCCCTAAAACCACATGTCTATATCCAGGCAAATATCACTACAAATTAGTTATACTCGTGACTCTGAAAATACTTTCCAAAGATTTTGTACTGCCTTGTTAGTCAATGACTTTAGTTTTAAGGGTTTGTCTTAGTTCCACCAATGTGTTATACATTTTTCTGTTATATATTTAGATATTTAATACGCACATAACTTCAAAAAGTCAAAGATGCGCGCCTTGGAATCGAATTCGAGATCTCTGCGTAGCAGTCCAACGGTCTCCCACTGGGCTATCGCTACTTTTCGAAGTTATGTGCATATTAAATAGTTAATCATTGCTCGCTTTAACGGTGAAGGAAAACATCGTGAGGGAACCTGCATGTCTAAGAGTTCTACATAATAATAATAATAAATATTTATTGCAGACCAGGGTCCATAAAGTGTTAGTAACAAACAAAATACTTAACCTAGTGTTAGTAACATATCAATTTTACACATAATATTATGAGACAGGCCCGGTTTCTGGACACTATCTACGTCGTGTGTAGTCGTATTCCAGTGCGTCCCAAAATCGGACTGTCCCACCGATCACACAATGTGCTTAACAAGCTGTGTGAGCTACCACGCATTCTGCGTAGCAGAGAAGCACACTGTTTGCGGATAATGGCATGAAAACCATGTACTCTTGCCTCCGCAAACATCCCAGAAGCGCTGCAATAGCGGGCCAGCCCAGCCAGCATCCTGAACGCGTTATTATATAGAACACGCAGAGCGCTGTAAGATCTCTGCGTATAGTGAACCCACAGACTGCACGTGTAGAATGTCTGACAGTAGGCTCTAAAACGAGTTATTGTGACAATGATAATGTTCTATAAGATACGTGAAGTCTGCCAACCCGCACTGGGCTAACGTGGTGGACTATGGCCTAAACCTTCTCACATTGAGAAGAAACCCGTGTCCAGTAGTGGGACAGTTTAATACAGGCCTGATATTATTATTATACGTATATATTCAGAAGTAGCATGGGGTCCAGATTTATGCTCGGTAGGCGGCAATAGGCTCGTCCCCTATCGCCACCGAAATGTGGGGTAATATATCTCCACTTATGTCGCCGGAGATGAAGATGCATTAGCAAGGGTTTTTGCCCTAGCATTCGTTTCTGCCCTGTGCCAAGCTTTTGCAAGATACATAACAATCTTCGGGGACGTGTAACTTTATATAATTGAAATTGTTTAATATTAGTAACAAAATAGTATTTTTAAATAAACCACATCAATTAGTTTAATAGATAGAAAAGTATTAATAACTAGCTTTCTCCCACGACTTCACTCGCCTAAATATAGGTTAAGGTGATCGGTTGAGCAGTTAAGACGTGAAAGCGTAAAAAAGAAACAAGCAAAAGCCCCGATTCACATTTTTAATACGCGTTCCTAGAGTTACTAAGGTGGAGTTCTTTTCAATCTGGAAGAATTAAATTATTTACAAATTGACTGATTATTAAATACATACATAATAAAATAAAAACTGTAAAAATAGTCTTATTTCAATGTATATAACATTTGCATAAACGTAACGCAATATTATTATGAATCCGGATTTGTAAACATGCATTTCTTATTCACTGTAATGTCACCGCTTGCATGCACATACTTAGTTATATATGCACGTGGACGTATTATGCGTCTGGTTCATACATTTTGTCCAGAGGTTAGGGTGTGTCGCTGATGTGTGAGTGCGTCTGTATTTTCTCATGCTGCTTGTACATTTGTGTTCTCATATATTTTAAAAGCTAGCGGTGCTAGCGGCGGGTGCTTATCGATAAAAACATAAAACTATTAAATTTTTTAAGGACTTCATTATTCGAAAATTTAAGTTTAGTATTGTTGAATTATTCAATAATGTATAGGTCTATTACTAAACATCATCGACAATGACCAATATATCAACTGTTGCACCATAAAATCTAGTTTCGAATATTAGATTACTATTTCAATAATAATTAGCTACAACAAATTAATTAACATTCGGATGCGATATCATACAATTTTAAAATATTGACATTTCAAAATATAGCCGCCTATGACCACCTCACTACGCTACTCTTTCTAACAAGGGTACCTAATCAAAATCAAAGAACGAGTAAACAAAAGTACAACTGACATTAAAAGATTTTGTTTTAAATTTAAACAAATTTAATGTCCTGGTCAACGCTCGAACTTCCAGGCAGAGTCATAATGCTCTTTTACGGCGTCTAGTTTCTGGCTAATTAATAAGTTAACTACACAGCATTTAACTCAAACGCAACATAGGTTATTTCATATCTATCCGTGCTTCAAACAGTAATATCATAAGGCAAAAACCGCATATTGTATACAATCAATAAATATAATCACGTAAACGATGTGACTCAATTAAATTAAGCATCATAATATGGCATTACGTAGGTAGAGCGTCTAGACAGATCAGCGCGAAATATACCAGAATAGCAGATAATTTCATTTGCAAAACATTTCAGTAATGGTTACTTTATACAACTCCGTCTGTTCGTCTGTCGACAAATATTTTTTTTTTATTAAGTTAGGCTCTTAATATTGTTCTACGTTTACGCGAATGCATCGTGAACATGGCTGCTGAAAAGCAACCGAAACGTCGGGGAAAGTATAAACTTAAACCTAAATAGTTTCAATAAATCTATACAAATAAATAAAATTGAAGTGTCTGTTTGTAATGTCAAAATAACAGCTTTTTATTTAATGCATATCAAATATAATACGAAAACATCTATTTTTAAAATTTTTGTCTGTCTGTCTGTCTGTTTGTTCCGGCTAATCTCTGAAATGGCTGAACCGATTTTGACAGGACTTTCACTGGCAGATAGCTGATGTTATAAGGAGTAACATAGGCTACTTTGATTTTAGAAAAAAAATTGGATTCCGACAACAAACACTTTTTAGTTCAAATCTACGCGTACGAAGTCGCAGGTAACAGCTAGTCATAGATATAAATAATAAAAAAGTTTAACAGTAGTAGTTTAATAAATTCACAATGATGCAATTAAAGTTTTTTAAAATAGATAACTCGATAAAATCCGTATAAACTAGTTTAATTCCAAAGTAAGGCTCAGTAACAGCAGCGATAGCTTAGTGGGAGACCCATAAACTGCCACCCAGACGTAGAGTTCAACCCTAAGGCACGCATCTCTGACTTTCTGAAGTACTGTGCCTATGAAATAGTTAGTTATCGCTTGCTTTAACGGTAAACGGACACATCGTGAGGAAATCTGCACTTCTAAGAGTTCTCCATAAAGCTTTTTAAGCTATAAGTCTGCCAACCCGCATTGGGCCAGCGTGGTGGACTATGGCCTAACCTTCTCACACTGACAAGAGGCCCGTGTCCAGCAATGGGACAATTCACATGCAGGGCTGATATTATATATATATGTCGGCCTCGATGGCGTAGTGGTCAGAGCAATCGACAGCTACGCCTGAGGTCGCGGTTTCGATTCCCGCACAAGTCAAACATCCGTGTGCATGAACATGGATGTTTGTCTTGATCTGGGTGTTTCTATATATAATATGTATATATTTACAAAAAAAAGGATATAAATGATGTATGTTTATTCATTGTCTACTACCCATAGTATAAGATCTACTTAGTTTGTGCTAGACGGTGTTGTGTGTATGTGATAGAATATTATTATATTATAGACTCAGTTGCACAAACGAACTACAACAATAACCAATGCCGCTCGAGCTGTAAAATCACAGGTCAAAGTAGTTTATAGATGCAAACCCCATTTTAACAATTTTTATGACGTCACAAACAGCAATTGAACTGTTAAAAGTTCAATTTCGATCGGTTAGCGTTATAGTTAGTTTATGAATGGCAAACTATTGTTATTGAACTTTCACTTGTAAATTATTTTATTGATGCAACAGATAGATTGTTGTGGTGCTAGTTTTACATACATACACATTTTCACGTCTGCGGAAAAGATGCAAGAGTGTATAACACTCACATTTCGCCAGCTATGGGTTCAAGCCCCACGTAATAGAGTGTCAGCCTATTGCTGTTTAACGGTTTCAGTTCTAGAGTCCCTGCTAAGAATTTCTTAATAGAAATGACAAAATAATAATACTTGGCATGACCCGGATTCGATCCCCAAAACTCATGCACAGTAGTCACATACACTACCGCTACCCAACCGAGGTATTAATTCTCATAGTAACAACATCCTTTTTACAACATATCCAATATTTTTTGGTAGAAATAATTTAGCGGCCTACCTGATGGTAATTAGTAGCCGCTGCTAATGAACATGAATGTGTCTATGTATTTCGTTAAAAATACAAAAAGAAACAATAATATGTAGCAGCTCTGTTTATATACTCATCTACAGCCGAGCACAATCCTTTTCTCAGTATAGACCATAGTCAACCACGCTGATGCAATACGGGTTGACACAAACTTGATACATTTGCGAGAGCATTATGACAACATATACATAATATTGTCTTCTGTTTACGCGAATGTTATTCATTGAAATTAAACTACTATATACGGATTTTATCGCGTTGTTTATTTGACGCTATTGCGTAAATAGAAACACCCATGATTAAATTATGTTCGGGTACTTTGAAATAACTACACTGGAACATTAAGACAACTACCATCTTAGTCTCCCCGTGACCATGGCTGCTGAAAAGCAACCGAAACGTCGGGAGAAGTGCAAAAATAAAACTAAATAGTATAATAGTATAGTAATAGTATAAATAGTTTTAATAGTTTCAATAATTTAATTAGCTTAAAAATTTGTAAAGTTTAATAGTGATTATAGTAGTGTAACAGTTTTTCAAAATTTTGTAATAGTGTCAAATAAACAACGCGATAAAATCCGTATATAGTAGTTTAATTTCAATGAACATATACATATTTATATATACTGTCGGACATGTAGGTGATACATTAGTATCATTAATATCGGGAAAAGCCGTGGGTAGATGTTAGTATTACTACAAAGGCACAAGTTACACGAGTTAGTGAGCCATTTATGATATGAAGCTCATTAAAAACGAAACAAAAAGCCGGGCCGTATGGTTTTACAAACAATAGACGTTTCCCCTCTAACCATCCCAAGTAGTTATAAACCACGTGGATGGTAAGTACCATATGAATGTAGGTATGTAAAATACATACATATGTTGCATACCTAATGAACGTTAGACGTGAAATGTTCTGTCGTGAAACAATAGCAGGGCAATTATGTATGTTATACCTACAGCGCAAGTCTACCTGTTGAATTTAACATTACTTATTCAACCTAATGTCTTTGCTATGAAACGGTTTCAAGCAAAATAGCTCAAGATCAGTCTTATCATAAGCGTAGCTTTTATTACAGACAGTCTGCCGCATCAGTCCCATGGTATAAATTTGTTACGTTTACGATGGAGAGATTCTTTATGCCGATTTCAATCTCGGGCGAAGCGTTATTGCTTTTATTGTTAGGATATTCTCTGAAGCTCGTTCCAGATTTCGTATTACTACTGAGAAATATGTTCAAACGATGCTTTAAGGTGATAACGGAGCAGCAAAATCTGGGTACAATACAATATCTAAAGCTAAAGCACTGTGCACGGAACCAAATAACTATTATTCTAGAATCGAATTGCTCAGTGATGCGCGTGATAGCGATCAGACTAGAGCTAAAAGGTGTATAGGTAATTCAGCTATCCAGTTCACTTTGGGAATCTTATTGATCATCTTTTTTTTCCTTTTTTATATAATATGGGTAAGGTTTGTAATTATGTCCCACGTTTAACCAGTCACGCTATATATATTTGTATTATAGCTAACTTAATTAGTGACATAGATAATCCTCTAAAGCCTTGTAATTGACAAAGGCGTTAATAATGGTAATGGGTTGTGTGTGCAGAGCGAGGTCAGGGCAGGCGGGGTCGGCGCGGTCGCGGTCGCGGTGTCGCGGCGCGATGCGCTGACGCCATGCGTCGGCGGACATGCCGCGCCGCGCCGCGCCGCAGCACGCGGCCCTGCTGCTCGTGCTCGCGCTCGCCTCGTGCGCCGGCAACCCCGACGCCAAGCGCCTCTACGACGACCTGCTCTCCAACTACAACAAGCTGGTGCGGCCCGTGCTCAACGTCAGCGACGCGCTCACCGTGCGCATCAAGCTCAAGCTGAGCCAGCTTATCGACGTGGTCAGTACCGAGGCGACTAGATTAGGGAGGTGCCTCATTAAACCGTTGCCTTGCGTCGTCGCAGCATCGACGCTGCGTCGTATACCATTTTTTTTGTGACATTTCACATTAATGCGTTGCTTCGTCACACGCGACGTTTTAACGAATCGACGGACGAGAGACGAAGCGGAGGGCAGGGTACTGCGCTGCGCTGTTGGAGCGCCGGTGCGACGACGGACAGTGTTCCGATCCATTCTGGAATGAAAGTGCGTGCGTCGCCCTTTTGCGTTGCGACGGTCGTGCGTCGCAGCGCAGGTGTGGCATACAATGCGTTGATACGTTGCGACAACGCTACGCACTAATGAGGCACCTCCCTTACTCGATTTTTTCTTAGTGTTTTACGCATTCTATTTTTTTTTTATCTGTACCACTAATTGACGACGGTCTGCGTGGTTAACTGCCTACCACGAACCGTCTGGAATACTTCCAACAGTTGAATAAGGGCTTATGAATGCGCATCATATAAAAAAAAATGGATAGTTGCTGCGTAGGACCACGACACCAAGTTACATGGCTACGACCTTTTAGTGGAGACATTCTCAATCAGGCTGTTTCTTATTTAAGTGATTTGGATTGTGCCTTATCTGTTTGAACTACCTATTACACAATACTTACTACTATTTTCACAAGTGATTTGTTTATATTTCAGAATCTCAAGAATCAAATCATGACGACCAACTTATGGGTGGAGCAGGTGAGTGTCAAATTCAATACGTTGTGAACGTACTCGTGTAGTCGTTGTGACGTCGACACAAGCTGCTGTCACACACACATGCACATTTTTCTCTATATGATGAATATGATGAACTATGTTTTTCGCAGAGTTGGTACGATTACAAATTATCTTGGGAGCCGCGAGAGTATGGTGGGGTGGAAATGCTGCACGTGCCCTCCGACCACATTTGGCGGCCGGACATCGTGCTTTACAACAAGTAAGTACTTACACACACACCAAGACATAAAGCAAGTATGTATACATGCTTCCGTGGCGCAGCGGTAGTAAATGCGACTGCTGTGCATGAGGCTTCGGGTTCGAATCTCGGATTGGGTCAACAAAATGTTATATTTTTATGTTGAGAAATCTCAATAGCGGCCCGGAGTTAGGAATTTGGCGGTCTTAGACACCCCCTTTACCTCGGAAAGCACGTAAAGCCGTAATTGGTCCTGCGCCTGATCTCTCTTCGGTCAGATTACTGTCCCATCGGGTCATGAGGGTTAGGGAACAGAGAGTGCACTTGTGTTTGCGCACACTCTTGTGCACTGTAATATCTCCTGCGCAAGTGGTCATTGGCCAGTCTCCGTTGAAATTGGCACCGTGACCGAAATTCAGCTTGGAGGACATTATGTATATGTTACATGGTTACTGTACTCACACATACAACGACATAATGTATGTATATGTTGTATGATTACTGACCGCTGCGTATGTTATGTATTTCTGCAGTGCCGACGGCAACTTCGAGGTGACGTTGGCGACAAAGGCGACGCTCAACTACACGGGCCGCGTGGAGTGGCGCCCGCCGGCTATATACAAGTCGTCCTGCGAGATCGACGTGGAATACTTCCCGTTCGACCAGCAGACATGCGTTATGAAATTCGGCTCCTGGACCTACGATGGATTCCAGGTAAATAAAAACGCTCAATAATGTTCGTTAACATTAAAACCATAGAAGAATAAAGGTTTGCTCGTTAGCAAACCTTTATTCGTCCGCAGATCCCCATTGCGAAGTCGATGCCAAGATAATGGGGATTCGTGGATGAAAAATCCATCGATTTCCACATATCCCCATTCATGAGCCAACTGAATGGGGATTTGTGAACTTTATGTTCGTTTTTTTCCATAAGTCCCCATTGCTAAGTTGATAATTGGTTAGTGGGGATTTGTGGACAAAAAGTTCACAGATCCCCATTGATGGAGATACTCAATGGGGATATGTGGAATAACTCGTATTTTCCAACTTCAAAAATATCAAAAATTGGGATATGAACAAGCATTCAAATTCGATACAGTTATTTGTGGATCCAAAATATTTTGTATTGTGTGGGGATCGACCCACAACACTCGACACGGCACAGTAAGAAACTGACCACTTAAGCCTTTGCACCATCCGAGTAGTCTAGTCACCGCTAATATATTTAATTCCTGGACGTCTCTCGTTTATCTACAAATCTAATGTCATCTTTATTTAGATTTCCTATAAACTGTAATAAAACAACGTTCTTTGATTAAAATTATACAAGCGCAATCAAATTTGAAAGACATTTCTGCGTGTGTATACATCACAGATTCTAACTAATATTATAAATGTGAATGTGAGTTTTTTCGTTTGTTACGCTCTCGCGCCTAGCTACAAGACTGATCATCACAAAATTTTGCATACACTTTATCAGAGGTACAGAAAAGGACATAGGATAACTTTCATTCTAAAAAAAGCACTGATCTCGAGCGAAACCACGAACAAAAACTAGTAATTAATATTAAAAAATGCCTACGTATCTAAAGTCTGTCTGTTTGTTATGTTCTCTTCGCAGAACTACCTAATTATGAACGTAGTTTGAATTCGTTTGGAGTCGAGGGTAAAAATATAATACGACACCGTAATTTCTAGTTGCGCTGGATTATAAGTTTATTGCTTAGCATAAAGCCCTCTACATATAGAGGCCGCGAGTTTCTTACAGGTTTCTTCTCATAGGCTCAACCCCTTGCCTGGACCTAACATGGTCCCTAAATGTAGCGTCAATAGCTTAATAAACTCACTAACCTATCAATTTTCACGTTTATATGCGTTACTTTTTGACCTAAATAAATATATGATTTTGACTTTGGCTTCGACTATACATACATATATATCTGACGAAAGAACTATTGCATGTTATCAGGTGGATTTGCGACACATCGACGAGGCGCGCGGCACCAACATAGTGGAGCTGGGCGTCGACCTATCAGAGTTTTACACTTCCGTGGAGTGGGACATCCTCGAGGTGCCCGCCGTCAGGTAACTATATTACCAATACAATAAAAAAATACCCATGCGTTTCGTCTGAAAACATTCGAATTATGTTTCGATTATTCGAATAGCTGACTTGACTTCGTTAGGCGAAAAACACTGATGAAAAATTGTAAATTCGATGGCTGCGTTACCGAATGTTACGGACGACGAATACATAGTAGGAAAAGCGTTGTATAAATTAGATTCGAATATTCGAATAAAAATGAGATTATGCAGTTGTCGATATATTTTTCAATAACAATTAGATATTGCTTTGTTATCAATATATTAAGCGATACGAAAAAAATTGGTTGATTAAATAAAAATTCATGTCATTATACTGTATTTTTGAACTGTGACTACATATTTTAACTATAACTGTGCTAAAACTAACATTATAATAATTTTGAAAGATAGAGGCAATCGAAATTATGCCTCTTCCAAAAGTGCCGTCGACTCTTCCAAAATTTCGGTTGCCTTTTCATAAGCCGATACTTGTGACGCTATATGTACTACAGTTTACATAAATCTAAATGAATTAACATTGACTAAACTATTCTATAGTCTAAATAAGTAAAGAAATAAGAAAATAACACGAATGCCTTTTGTTTGCCACAGGAACGAGAAGTTTTACACGTGTTGCGACGAACCATACTTGGACATAACGTTCAACATTACAATGAGACGCAAGACACTTTTCTACACTGTGAACCTGATCATACCTTGCATGGGTATCTCGTTTCTAACGGTGCTGGTGTTCTACTTGCCGTCAGACAGCGGCGAGAAGGTCTCGCTGTCGATCTCCATCCTACTGTCGCTCACTGTGTTCTTTCTACTGCTAGCCGAAATAATTCCACCCACGTCACTCGTCGTGCCGCTACTTGGCAAGTTTGTGCTGTTCACCATGATACTCGATACGTTCAGGTAAGCACTTCATGTTTACATTTAAAGGGCTTCTAAATGGGCAATTTATTAGTGCAACATTTTAACTATAGCCCGGCCAGCTCAAACGTGTTTTATTTATTGGTTGTTATTGCCAGATAATCTAATTCAGCCATACATTGCAGTAAAAATAATGCCCGTTATGAAGTCCCTTTCTTCATAATTATTTCAACCGAAAGACGTCCACTGCTAGACATACGCCTCCCCCAAGGTTTTCCACACAGCGTCTTTAAACATTTTTATTTTACATGGTGATTGTTTATGTTTCTGTAGGGAAGATATTTATATTTGAGTGGTAAAGAATTTAAAAGGTTTAGCTGCCACGTTATATATCGTATATGATGCATACAATTATATAAGCATAACAAGCAAAGTGAATGGAGAAGCTAGGAAATAAAGTAGCCGTAATTTTAAGTTACAATACACATTTTGCATCATATGTTTGAACAACTTTATTTTTTTACATTCAAGTGTGAGTCCTGGCCAGACAGGATGAAATTAAGAATATCTATTATATAATAGTACGTTAAAACTGGTATACAATATCCTAACTGATATTATAAATGCGAATGTGAGTTTGTTTGTTTATTACGTTTTCATTACACGACCGATCATCATGAAATTTCACATACACGTTGTCAGGGATACAGAAAAGGATATAGGGTACCTTTCATCTAGAAAAAGTACTATTACTAACCTAACCTACGCGAGCTAAGCCACAAGCAAAATCTATATAGTAATACACATAAAACAGAAAAAAAGGAAACAGAAATACATTTAAAAAAATACAAACACAAAAAATGATTTAAACTCGCATGTATAATTTGATTGGTGGTGATTGTGCAGTATCTGCGTGACGGTGGTGGTGCTGAACGTGCACTTCCGCTCGCCGCAGACGCACACGATGGCGCCGTGGGTGCGGCGCGTGTTTATCCACGTGCTGCCGCGCCTGCTCGTCATGCGCCGCCCGCACTACCGCGTCGACCCGCACCGCAGCCGCTTGTGAGTACACACTAGTAGTAAGCGTTGAATCAACGAATTACCTAAATCATTGTTACTTTTTTAAAGACCACTCCTTCACTTGGAGTAAATCCTGTGTCGCGGGGGACTTTACAAACATTCAAACATCGGACACAAAGAATATCCCATCCAAACAGGACAAAAGCTTGTGTGATCCACAAATGTTTGTTACGACAAACATTTGTGGATCACACAATTTTTTATTGAGTGTACTCAATAGTTTAAATCACAACGTATTAATGCAAAATTACACTAAAATAAGCACACGTGGCCTGGATGGAAACGGATTACTTTCGGGACGCGGTGAAGTCGGACAGGCTGGCTCTACGTGCGGTCGGCGCGATGTCTCTTCGACAAGTGACCGCTTCACGTGTTTGAAAGCATGTTTTATATTGACGTTTGACAAGTATGACAGCTCGCACGATGTTGCCAGCCTCCGCTTTCCGAATACGCCCAAGTCGATTCAGGCTTGACGTTCCGTGCTTCGCTCTCCGACACAAATATACTTTTTTGTAAATACGTACATATTCTACATAGAAACATCCAGACCAATACAAACATCCATGTTCATGCACACAAATGTTTGACTTGTGCGGGAATCGAACCCGCAACCTCAGGCGTGGCAGTCGGTAACACTAACTAAATCAAATGGCGGTTATCTTCCTCGTGAGCTATTAAATATCTACCAGCTAATAGTTTATAGGACGCGGTCTGACCGCACCCTGAAAATCAATAATGTTAACGGATTTTTGTCAGCTTAACTATACTGAAACATAATGATAAATATAATATCTGGTAGCCATTTTAAAAATATATAAGTATATAAGGTATAATTTTAAAAATACAAAGTCAATGCCCTGTACTATCAATAGCCTGTACAAGGAATCTATTTAGAAACTGTTATCAAATAAAATAAATATATATTTTATTAGTTATAATATTAGTTTGCCATCAGTAAATATATACAACACTGGAGTAATATACATTACATGACACAAAATGACTTTCTGTAATATTATCGATGTTTGAAATTTTTAGATACAGTTTGGCTTCGTCACAATCGAGTTTAATTTTGTAAAATTCTAATGTACGTAATAAAATAAAAAAGGATCATAACTTACTGTGCACGTGTGTATCCGTAAACTGTAACAAGGTGACATTACAGCGCAGGGCTAGTGACCGGTGTGGGCGAGAGTGGGCCGTGGGACGAGGGCTCGCCGCTGGGCGGCGTGAGCGCAGGCGAGCCGGCCGCCGCCACCGCGTGTCGTTCGTGCGCCGCGTGCCGCACGTGCCGTCTGCACGACGCGCCTGCACTCTGCGATGCATTGCGCCGCTGGCATCGCTGCCCCGAGCTCAACAAGGCCATCGACGGCATCAACTACATCGCTGACCAGACGCGTAAAGAGGAAGAGTCCACCAGAGTGAGTCACATTCACCGACTCTATATCGTCATTTTACTTTTTACTCTACTTGACACCATGTTTTACTGATTGAATAGTATTTTTTAATAATTCTTGTGTCATTAGGAACTTTACAAACATTCAAACAAACGACACAAAGAATATCCAGACCTGAAACAACTATTTGTGAATCACACAAATTTTTGTCCCGTGTGGGGATCGAACCCACAACACAAATAGTAGTGGCAGTGGTGAGGCGACCACATAAATCACTACACTAATTTGTACTTTGACTCTCATGAGCAAATAAAATTTATTACTTTTTGCTTGTCTATCATGCGACACTCCTAACAGAAAAAAAGATTCGATGTATAATAAGTGGACGTACTTTCTGAAAAACGTTCCAACCCACAAAGATAACATTTTGAGATAATCGTGATTAAAGTTCAATCCCGTATTGCTTCTTTATACATGTGGGTTGGGCTACTAAGTCATGATTTCATATTTAGAGTGATAGTAAAGCTACCAAATTTTTTCAGCTAGTAAATAGTAACCCCGTGACTAATTTGCTAATAATAACTTGATTTTGACCCGAGTGTGGGTTGGAACGTTTTTCAGAAAGTACGTCCAAGTATGACGGAGATTATGCTTGTACTTGCACAGGTAAAGGAGGACTGGAAGTACGTGGCGATGGTTTTGGATAGGCTGTTCCTGTGGATCTTCACACTAGCGGTGGTGGTGGGGTCGGCGGGCATCATCCTGCAGGCACCCACCCTGTACGACGAGCGCGCGCCTATCGACGTGCGCCTGTCAGAGATTGCGTACGCGACGGCCAAGCCGCGCCCGCCGCCGCCGCGCTAACCGATCACGCCGATCATCACTGTGGATTACGTCGAGTGATCGGCTGAGCCGCGTCCTATGCACTTTTTTATAATTTATTTGTTACGGTGATCCAGCGACACCATAAATGTCCGTTGTATTTTTCCGGCGTCGCGGGTCGCCGTAAAACGTAATTTTACGATGTTGTAAATAATATACATACATATTATAGTTTATACGACGAAACGACACGTTCGAAAATAAGTCGAATTTCTTTTGATAGAGACGAAATAAAACGATTGTTTATATGTTGTTGTTTCATTTATCTTAAATTAGACTTAACAACGTTAATTATTATTAGCTGTTTCGATTATACTCTTTCATTTTCTAACCATCTATTGAAAAGAGATATATTTCAGGCTTGACTTAACACTTTTTGTCACCTTTGAAGCCTGAAAAGTATCTAAGACTTGCATGATGGCACAAACAATAACCCAGAGACATTTAGGAGTCAAGTTTTGGCATATCAGACATAAGATGAAGAAAGAAAGAATAAAATCCTATTGTTTCTGGCACTTGTATGCCGCTGCAACTAATGAGTCGCATTGTACCCAATACCCGGCATACCCAAGTCATTAACGTATTGACGTTAATGACTTGGGTATGCTGGGTATTTGGTACAACCCTGCTTAATTAGTTAGTTTCCTTGCCGAAATGTTTCCTCACCATGCCTATCTCATATCACTGTTAACATGATATTATGTTCTATTTAAAGTTAACCGCAGACCGCTAATATCACCATTTGTCCATTCCAATATTCCAGTCAATAATCGTGTGTACTCAATGACAGAAGGCCATGGCAAAATGTTTTTGTACTACTTTATTTTATGATGGGTTTCGTTGGCATTGCTGCCACAATGCCAAAGTTATGGCTACCTTTTCTTGCCATACCGAGATAATTAGACACGTTGTCAGCTGACTCGCCTGCTAGTTCGGACAATAAAAGAAAAGTACAATAAATTGTATGATGCATAGATGTTCGTTTACAAAGCTGTCCTGTCGCATATTCTAACTTTAGCAATCAAATCCATGTCTGGGCTTATAATGGTGCACAAAACAACTGCTTTCTTCACGGTATACCTCGCCGACAGCAGATGGCGTTAGCCCGCGTCATAACACGTACAACTATGCGGTCGACGGTACAGTTTTAATTTCAGTACAGACATTCTGTATGGTGTTACGTAACAACATCAGATGATGTTATTTTCAAACCGTGTAAATGCTTCTTAGTAGTGTACCGAATCCACATAGACCAAGAAGTTGCGACACACGACTAGAGATGGCGCTCTACACAGTAACATATTTGCCTGCCAGTCATGATCTCCCAGCCTGGTTCTGACCAGGCTGGGAGATCATGACTGGCAGGCAAATCTCTGGCAAAATCAGGATCCTCTGGGATCCTCCTTTCGTGTTGGATGAACATCTCACCACAGTGGCTTCATGAATCCTAGAAACAAGCTTGGTACATGACAATAGACTGACCTCATTGTCAACTAATCACACATCATATTACGGGATGCTGGATTGTCGTGATTTCAGGCAGGCTACAGGATCATCGCGTGTCTGCAACGTGTAAGATTATGTATAAGAGATAGAGTGTAGGGACAGAATTACTGAGGGTTAGAAGGCGGCGTATAGAGCTGCGGGCACAAAGCCATGTCTATGAACAACAGTCAGAGTAGCTTTAAAATTGTGTTATTTTTCATAGTCCTTATAACAATAATTTTTTTTATTAATATTAAACATCTTTTTGCCGTAATTTCAAGGTAAAATCTGAGGAATAGTAGTAATAATACAATAGTTTTACGGACGAAACGCTGCACGCATTACCTACTTTAGTATAACGTAATAATACATCAATGACGTCGACGAGTTCAAAGTAACAAAACAGCGTAACGTCACAAGAGTGCAGTGCTTGTGCCGCCATAATGGGTTTTAAGCGAAGCACGTAAATCCCTCAAAATATGACGTAGAGCAAAACAAGGATGATGGCAATTTATATTAACTAACGGTCGCTTTACTTATTAACTAGTGCTCGAAATTCGACCAAAGTTTTTATATGCGCGCTTTGACTGCGTGTGTCAAATGCATGGTTGTGTGCGTGTAGTGTTTTTTCATTAATTTAATGTATTTCTAATGTATATTTTATATAAATATTAGGATTCGCCCCTCCTTCTCCATATAAACTTTAACTATGGCAAATTTCGTACTCCTCCGTCCGGGCAATTTTCGTAAAAAGGTGTACAAAGTTTTTGCTTCACGTATTAATATATAGATTAATAATTAAGACAAGTCTTCCTGTTGTAGATTGGTTCTTGTTCGAGCTATATATATGATAATAGAATATGGGAAAAACATATAAAATAAATCTATACTAATATTATAAAGCTGAAAAGCTTGTTTGTTTTTTTGGTTGAACGCGCTAATCTCAGGCACTACTGGTTCGAATTGTAAAATTCTTTTAGTGTTGGATAGCCTATTTATCGAGGAAGGTTATGGACTATATAACATCACGCTACGACCCACGGGGTGGCGCAGTAACTATAAACGCGGATGTAACCGCGGGCGCATCTAGTAAATAATAAATATGTTTGTAACACTTTTACACCTTAACTACTCGACCGATCATCATGAAACTTTGCATACACGTTGATACAGAAAAGGACGTAGGGTACCTTTCATCTAGAAAAAGTAGGTAATGTTTCTGAGCGAAGGTCATTCCTTTATAAATCGTCATCTAAAGCGTCTTTCTACGTTAACAGACCTTATTGTTCCCAAAAATAATAGAATACCGTGGTTTTCTGATGTAACCAGATTTAGAAGAAAATCAGTTCATCAATGTAGCGACTGCATACTGATGACTTTGTAACCCAAATTATTCTGCGGTTAATATAAGTCTGCAACACAAAATACTTATTATATTGTAAACAATATGATTATTAGAATTTCCCAAACATGTGACGTAATAACGTTGCAATATTACGCGACGTCACGTAAGAAGAGCAACAGAACAAGGCAAATCCCCCAAAGTATAAAGTAAAGGTAGGGTATTTGTTTTGCAATCTTGGCGAAACTATGACGCTGCTGTGGATCTTTAAAAGAGTTCATTGTGGTTTTAAAACTGTATAAAACCACATTGAACATCTTTTATGTTTAACTGTAAACTATATTGTAATAGCTTATGCTTATTTATACCAGCGATGTGCAAAATTACATTGGAATGGTATTTGAATACAATTGAACGTACCGGTACCTACTTTAACGTAGTCAAAGCCACAAACTGCGCCCCGATAAACAGTATTGATGACCCATTCAAAAATTTGATTTTGTTCATATCCCTATCTACTGGACCGGAGTACGTATACGTACTCCGGTCCAGTAGATAGGGGAACAGCGAGTCCCGAATTACCCTCCCGAACTATAGTTCGGGACTCGCTGTTGGGGTACTACGTGGTAAAGCTAAGCCCACTGCGCCATGTAAGGCATGTTCTATAGGCCGCTGATTGGAGGTACTGTGACTGGCATTGAGGTATGGACTTGCAGGCACCATATTATTGATGACCAGATGTGATTAGCAGCAGAAGAAGGCATGTTCCTTGCTGAGCAAGTAGGTAGCGTTCAAACGTCTGAATTGCGTGCGACTAGTGGCTAAAGTTGTCTTTAGTGAATAACGTGGCATAAAACGCGCCGCTAAATATTACGGGCACATGCTTAGCATGTCATACCTAGAGTGACTTGAGCCTTACCTACGTTTTAAACATTTTGGGCATGGAAAG
The DNA here is from genome assembly GCA_963564715.1 of Catocala sponsa. NCBI lineage: Eukaryota > Metazoa > Arthropoda > Insecta > Lepidoptera > Erebidae > Catocala > Catocala sponsa. The sequence continues at coordinate 8,543,649 of OY751334.1, forward strand.
ACCTCGGGAAATACCTTACAGCTCCGTTAGCATGCCGGAGAGTTAGAAGGTAGATTATATGTTTACTTCTACGAGGTTTATCGTTAGTAACTCTCAGATATGAGGGTAGTAAGCGTCTTTACTGCTCGGGTATCTATCTCAAAAATAAGTGGTGTCGGCTCATGTCACCTCATGCCCAACATCGCTATGACAAGAACCGAATCCGTAGATTTGGGAACAAGATCTGTCTGTGCTTTTGGACACTGGATGATGCAGGGGCCCTATTTTTTATGCCGTACGATTGTTGAAAAGGGGATACTAAATCGTTAACAGGGTTTATTCGTCAAAGAGGGGATGTACATGTACATACCTAAATTGTCGCGGGCGTACAATCCCGAAGGGATTGCCAGAGTTGTATTACAACCACGTTTCATAGTTTCTATGGTTTCAGGTCCTATGTAATATGAGAGCGAAGCAAACACGAGACCTTCCAAGATGCCAACGCAAGCACCTATGAAGGATACACAAGTTATCCACATTGTTTGTGTACTTCATTTAAACTTGAATATGAACCTTTTTTTGAGTAGTAACGGTACAAATTTAAAGGTACACAAATATATCCATGAACTGCACTGGTTATTCCGAGTATAGATTCACACGTTAATAAATAATAATCATGTATAAAGGTAACAAGTGGTATGACGTCAATTCACTGGAACATACAACGTCAAACATATAGGAATGTGTATTTTATGTTTATCCTTTAAGGATAATCTGCGCGTGGTGGAAAGATTACAAGTATTAGCTTTAATTAATAATAAGAATTAATTTGAGGTAAATTGTTACATTAGTAACAATTTACCTCAAATTAATTCTTATTATTAATTTATGCTTGTGGTCGCCCAATGCTCGAAATTCGATCGAAATTTCTTTTCCATGTAAACATTAACTATGACATATCACACACTACTCCGTTCGCCTAATTTCCTTTAAAACGGCTAACTAGTTTTCTGTTCGCGAATTAATATAAAGATATAAAATACACTAAATCAAAACTTGACGATTTTGCTTCCTTAACTTCCACCTTACTTGGTTTTATTCTAATTGAATAAGTTAATCATAAGAAACTTTGCACTTGCAGCAGGCCGGCACTTCAAACGACTTTTGAATCACTTTGCCTGTTCCAATATCAAATACATATAGAGTCCTTTGTGTCATTGTGGTCTCGCATGTGGATTTTATAACACTGTTCATAGCCTGTAAAAATTAAAACATATTTGATACATATTCAGACAACTGCAGCTAATATTTTAAATCCGAATGCGAGTTAGTTTGTTACGCTTTACCGCGTTAACTACTCAACCAATCTTCATGAAATTTCGCCTACACGTTGTAAGTGGTACAGAAAAGAGTATTGAGTACCTTTCATCTAAAAAAACCTGATTCCGAGCGAGCGAAGCCGCGTATAAAAGCTACCTAGTTTTACTATTTTAATTAGAACTGCAGTTTGTAAAATTACAAAGCATCTTCGACCAATTCAATTAACACCTAATGTTAACTGATGAATATTTGAGGCAAAAGTACTGTAGGTACGATTTATTAATGTTTCTAAGTTGCCTACTTCTGACGTATATTGTGAAATATTAATATTAATTTATTCCCAGAGGGACATAATATATTATTGGAACGAAGTTCCTTATCGCGCGGTGCGAAAGGGGGCTAGACGGAAAAATTAAGACCAAAAGTTGTAACGACACTTTTTGCTATAGTTGTAAGTTTAAGGTTATTTCTTAATATGTATGTATTGTTAATGCCCACAAGCCAATTATTACTAAAATTGAGCCTACTGATTAAGTTTATATTACATTATATTTGTTAATAATAAAAAATATATTCTTCTTAGTCGTACACTCTTGACAGAGTGGTCGTGGTCATGTCTCGGTCGAATCTTGCGCCACCGTATCTCTCGTGATACGACGCCATGTATTTCTATGTTTAAAAAAATATATTATTATAACTTAAAAAAAATATATATTACAATTCCTTCACTAATTAATCGAAAGGGACTTCGTTCCATCCGGGTGTCCCTTGACACCTCTCAAGTTTTTTTTATATTACAGGGAACTACATAGATATTATGTTGTGCAATGCAGTGTTACGTTATTATTGCATGCAATAATAACGTAACAAACTGACCTATTATAATAGGTCGGTTTTTTTCCACGATAGACCTAATATATGACGAACGGATTACATATACGACAAATTACATATATATATATATATATATATATATATATATATATATATATATATATATATATATACATAGATATTTCCCCAATTGAGCGACTCCAGGCCTGAACGAAATTCTAGGCGTGTAGATAATTTATCGTAGGAGAAAACCCACCTATTATTGTTACGCATGAAATTATGCAATAATAGCGTAACACTGCATTGCGCAACATTATATATTATGTTTCCTATAATACAATGTGTCCCAACACGCAATGCATATCATTGTATAAAAGTAAAAGTCACACATTGACTGACACACCAACCGCTCAAACTCTGGACTTCAAAGCTAAATCTTTGCAACAAGGAATATGAATGTATCGTAATTTCCACGAGATAAGGAATAAAGACATTTATTTCTTTAAAGTTGCCTTGTGTATATCATGTTATACAATGACTAGATGTTCCCGCGGTCTCACCCGCGTTTATCATTACTGCGCTGCCCCCGTGGGTCGTAGCGTGATGTTATATAGCCTATAGCGTTCCTCGATAAATATGCTATCCAGCACTAGGTAATTATAATCATTAACAAACACATCCAGGTGACATTTTTTTTCCGGGAATTCAAAGAACACAAGTATAGTGCTGGCAAAAGCTATAATAAAATATGACGTATAATTATATAAAGCAAAGCTAATAAACCCCAATCCCCACGAGTTCGGAGCCGTCTTCGCTCAAGTGTGTAGGTTCGCCAGCCTCGTGAATTACACAGAAATGTGCGCGCTGCTGGACGATGTTAGGGCCAATCAAGGCGACCCCTGGGCGCTATGTCAAGTAATTAGTAAGTATGCACACGTTTTTCAAGCACTCGCTATCTTATCTTATCTTATCTTATGTGTGGGGGCCAGTCAGTGCAGACCGGCGACACTTCGACCCAGTGGGATCTTTTGTGTCGGCCCCAAGGTGTAACCCTTAGCTATCTCCTTATGAATGTACTGCATAAGCCGCAGTGTACAATTCAGAGGGAGAAGCCTGAAGTCTTCAGGGCTTGGATATGCCACCCCCATCAGACCCGTCCTCAGTCCATCCAACGCGTCGCATTCACACAATAGGTGCGATATGGACTCGTCCTGTTCACCACAGGCCCTGCAGATCAAATTGTGTGCCAATCTCAATCTGCACAGGAAGTCGTTGGTGCCAAAATGGCCAGTGAACGCTCCTGTGAGCAGGCGCATTTGGCTCTTGCTATATCCACAGTACTTCCGGGTGAAGCCTGTGGCTCCCTTTGCAATGAAGCATTTGCTAACTTTAGACCATAGGTTATACGACAACACTCACACATTACAAGCCTACACGGCCCGCGAAGCCATACAAAGTCGTCCGCGGTTCCGCCTCGCCGCCGAGGTCGGAATACGCGTCGCGTTAATGTTAATACCGTGGATCACCCTAGATTCACGTAGCCGACAACGCCCCAAGCCGAGGTCCATGGCAGTCCACCCTTGGGGATAACGTTGTCTAGTTTAGTTTAGTTTACTTTTTAACGGGTTGGGAGCCCTCTGCGCTCAACCACAGTCCGCGTAAAGTCGTGAAGGCCGTCTGAGGCCAACAACTAACACACAGAAAAAAATAAAAAAGTCATAATATGTTTAAAGTGTCTGCGTTGAACCTACAGCAGGGTCACATCTTTTCTGTTCCTTGGTGACATCGCAAGGTATTATGGTCTTAAATGTTTATTGGAAAACCCATGTTTTCTATATTTTAAATTCACGTAAAATGATGCAACAATAATATTACTCTACATTGCAAACAATTTGTTTCTTGTGGTATAATTGTTGCAACACGTAATGGTAAACACATGACCTACCGATATTTACTTCACAAATAGTGAAAAATTCAATAATATTATACAGTTGTGTATTTCACAATAAGGATCCTGTAACGACAAGTTTCTACGTCACAAGAAGGAAACTTCAGCGCATTTATAACCGTGCAATTGTACGAGTTCAGTCAGTATTTAGCTTACATTCAAAGAAGCAGCATCTCAATTTAAGTGGTAAATAATTTAAATTTGCCTAAAAGCCATTACAAAGTGAATTACTAATTAAAAACAAATTGTGAATTTAAAATGGCAGCATCAAATTTCGTATTCTTCGGGGTAAATATTTTTCAATATAATTATATTAAAATAGTTTATTAATTTGTTATATTTATTAAAATATGTGACGATTGTTCTTTATTTTGATTTATTGATTGAATCAAAATATTTTATTTTAAGTTACATATTATGTGTATCAATGAATATAATAATAGATTTTTTATTTTACAGGCTGTTGCTTTGATTTTGGTGATCTGCAGTGCCGCTCCATCTCAAGGTAAGATACTCAAATTATGACATATAAAATAATAATAAAACATGATATGTTCATGTTTTATTATTATTATTATTTTAAACTACATATTTTCTTTCATATTTAATTTAGTGTAATAATTTATATTAATTATGAATAAGACTGTAAAATGAATGCTAATCATTCCTGCATTAGGAAAGGATTGATATTATTATAAATTAGTCACAGTATTACTTAGATTACAAAGTATATGTGAATAAAAATTAAATTTTACTTCTGTTCTCAGATGTAAACTCTGTTCTGCCAATCCCTGCGTCGTGTAAGGATCAACGTTTCTGCTCCGTCAAACCTGAGGGTTACGATCTACTCGAGGAGAAGATCAACAACGCGCTGCCACAGTTTCTTCTAAAGGTTCGTAATTAAACATGCAATCGTGCCTCGTATACATTATTAGAAACATCTCCAACATTAGGCATATCGCTACAGTAGCATGTTTAGTAGTAAAATTCACGACAAATAAAACTATTAACACTAGAACATGGGTACACAACTACTGAGTATGGGCCTCTTCTAAGTGAGAGAAGGTTCAGGCCACAGTCCATCACGTTGGCTCAAAGCTGGTTGAAAGACTTATCATATCTTTAAGAATATTATGGAGAACATTAAGACATTCATGATTCCTTCCGCAAACGATAATTAATACATTGATACGCACGTTAAGAAAAGTCGCAGGTGGCAGACCATGCTTATATCTATACTAATATTATAAAGCTGAAGAGTTTGTTTGTTTGTTTGAACGCGCTAATCTTAGGAACTACTGGTTCGATTTGAAAAATTCTTATAGTGTTGGATAGCCTATTTATCGAGGAAGGCTATAGAGTATATAATATCACGCTATAACCCACGGGGGCGGCGCAGTAACGATAAACGCAGGTGAAACCGCGGGAACATCTAGTTATTTATATTTATATACGATTTTATTCAAATGTCTTGCATTGTTCAGGATTTTGCTGATCGATATGGACAAGAGCCTCCAAGTGAAGATTCAAAAGTATCACCAAAAGAAGACTGGCACAATTGTCCTTACGAGAATAAGGTACATACATTACACTTTTCTAACTATAACTTTTTGTTCGATTGAACTTATGTATGGTAAGATACCCGTGGAGGTAACCAATTTAAACTTTTATTGTGTCAAGCACAACAACGTGCAACATAAACTAAATGAGTTGTTTTTTAATATACCTATCTCCCGCACTAGGTGTAATGCCTGTGTGGCGGGAGACTTTACGAACATTCAAAGAAGAGACACAATGAACAGCCAGACTTGTTATAATAATACGTTTGTTATAAGATAATTTATTTTTCCAGACGCAGTCTATGTACTTGTACATCCCCGGTGGTAACAGCACTAAAACCGAAATCTTTGTACAAACTAAACTGTTCAGGCAATACGTCGATGTCGTCACTTGCGCGTGAGTATACGTTTATTTCAGTTTTACCAGTTCACATAAATTTATACATCTTATTTAAATAAGGCAAATGTTCCTTCTATCAACGACTGTAGAGCTGATCGTTTTCTGCATGGCAAAAGTTTTGGCTCCATCAAAATTTTGCCACGCAAAGTCTTAATGGATTTTTATTCTCAATAGAAGATCTGAATTGAATAATGTTGCAGATAAAGCTGTTTTATTAGACAGGCACTAAACATACAGTTAGTAAAATAAAATAGTATGAAAACATATCTCTGTCTTCCTTTCGAGTTACATGCTTAAAAGAATAATTTACAAAATTGCAACATCAGCTATCTGTTTAAAAAATGCTTTTCTGTTTACAGGACTCAGCATATTAACACTGACAGCAATGAGCAGTGCTTCCAAGACTTGGGCGTGAGTTCCTTCCATATGAAATCCACATGCGAGACTACAATGGCACAACGAACTCTATATGTATTTGACATTGAATCAGGCAAAGTGATTCAAAAGTCGTTCGACGTGCCGGCCTGCTGCAAGTGCAGAGTTTCCTACCTGTAAACGATAGTATTTTAACAAACCATCTAAAGTGGAAATTTCTTAGATATACTTAGCAAAAAGATCAAATATGGATATGGTGTTTTAAAACCAATTCAATGTATAAAAGTTATTTGAATAGACTGTGTAATATATTATTAACGGTAATTTTTTTATTTCTTCTTACAATTATATTGTCATCATTAAAATAACTCTTAATATGCTAATATAAAGTAGTTGGTCTCACCAACTTGTACGTTTTGAATCTGTATATTGTTTATTTAGTAAGTAAGTAAATCGTTATAAATTGTGTGTATTGTTAAACTTTGCTGGCAAAGAAATGTTTAGTATAAAATAATATTAACAATATTAAAAGACTATATTATTGTACAATAACTGTTGTTATTATTCTGTAAAAGAATAAACAAATGTGCATAAAGATTTCTTTTTGTATCTTCTTCCTTCTCCCTGGCCTTTATTATTCCCAAGACACTTGGGGTCAGCTTTCTAGTCTAACCGGATTTGACTGGATATCAGTTTTTACACGGAGCGACTGCCATCTGACCTCCGATTAGATTTAAAGATTTCTTTTTGTATTTGCGAATATTTACTCTTTCGAATATGACAATCCCATCATACTCCATCATATCTAGTGCCCATTATATTTTATTTATATTATTGTTAAATAGTTTCAAAAACTTCTCAAATCTTATTTCGCCCGACAATACATGTTTAAGAAATTTTTTCACTTCGTCAAAAATCACTATTACTGCAACTCTAATTATTTCCTTATATGTTACTTTTCTGATACAAAACTTGCTGATTATCGCCAACAAATTGTTATGCCAACTGCAGTTTCATGGTTTTCTGTTCAACACTGCATTACACAACATAATGTTTCCTACGATATAATATATCGCAACACCTTATTATATACATGTATAAAAAGGGAAATGATGACTCACACACTGAGTGATAATCCACGCCTAAGCTAATGTACTTAGAAACGTAATCTATTGCACAGATGTCCCCTTTATGACATAGACAAGAATAAGTATCTATCAAGATTCCCACGATATAGGGAATAAAGAGCTATAAAGTTGTGTTATCGTGTTATAAATTAATATTAGAGATTAAACTACTATATACGGATTTTATCGCGTTGTTTATTTGACACTATTGCAAAATTTTGAAAAACTGTTACACTACTATAATCACTATTAAACTTTACAAATTTTTAAGCTTATTCAATTATTGAAACTATTAAATCTACATATTTATACTATTACTATACTATTATGCTATTTATATTTATTTTTACACTTTCCCCGACGTTTCGGTTGCTTTTCAGCAGCCATGGTCATGGGGAGACTAATTTTGTAATAGTGTCAAATAAACAACGCGATAAAACCCGTATATAGTATTTTAATTTCAATGAATAACATTCGCGTAAACAGAAGACAATATTATAATATTAGAGACTTGGTGTATAAGTAGGTTTTTATTATCATTAACACCTGTATTCATTGTAAAACAATAAAATATATATAATAATATAATATTCTATCACATACACACAACACCATCTAGCCCAAACTAAGCAGAGCTTGTACTATGGGTACTAGACAATGGATAAACATACATATATACCTTTTTTTTGTAAATACATACATAGCATACATAGAAACACTCAGACCAAGACAAACATCCATGTTCATGCACACAAATGTTTGACTTGTGTTGGAATCGAACCCGCGACCTCAGGCGTGACAGTCGGTTACACTAACCACTACGCCATCGAGGCCGACAATATATACGACGTATAATCCTAATCCTACCTAATATTATAAAAGCGAAAATGAGTTTGTTTGTTTGTTACCTTTTCACGCCTAAACCACTGAACCGATCATCCTGAAATTTTGCATATACGTTTTCAAGTGACACGGTCAAGTCAAACGGACATAGGCTACCTTTCATCCAAAAAAAAAATACTGTTCCCGAGGAAAACAATAATAACGTTCTTATGATAATAGATGGCGCCACGTGTCTTTCGAATCATGATTGAATTATATTATTATACAAGCAGAGTACAACCCGAATTGATTGTCAAATTCTACATTAACGCGAGCGAAGCCGCAGGCTAAAGCTAGTAATATAATACAAAGACAACAGATGTAGCTTGGTTTTAGTGACTTCTTATAAATAATCGAATCTAAAGTCTTCTTGTAAATACCCTTTCGCACACTTAGCATTTATCTGCCATTGTCGAATCCATAATTGAACTTTAAATCTCACCCTAAAGTCTTCTAGTCGGTTGTTTCAATCTATTTATCCACTCAACTGTTACTATTACAACATTAGAACATTATTCTTTTAAAAACCTAGCTGACGCGTGTTTGACCGACCGTCTCGCCCATCGCTTGCCTATATTATCACGATCAACTTCACTAAACTCACCTGTAGACCAGACTGCTTCAGATCAGACAAACGAAATTCTGAAGCTGACAATCTTCCATCACTCAGCATTATTTTATTTATTTATTTGCATCAACGGCTCACTGCACTTATAGTTGCCCAACACATGCAGTGCCTCGTAATACATACATAATATATTATTTTTATTATTTATAACTTAGAAATAGTGAATAGTATTCAACAAATTTATTTATTTTGTCAAAAAATATGTCAACTTCTGGATATTGAGCAACCAGAGAGTTGAGAAGTCTCCTGATTGGTCGGGGCAAACTGAGCAGTACAAGTACGCACCCTTGGCACCGCCAGCAATCGACGCGATCGCAGTCTCGTGTACTGGTCGGGTACGGACAGGGCACAACGACACAACACGGGTGGGTTGTCAACCCTATTGTGCAACAACAAATAGAAAATATGTACCATGAGGGCACATAATACCTCGCAATTCGAGCGTATCTATTCCTACCATACCCGATACGAAAAGAAAAGGATATAAATACGGGTAATACCCATACATTTTTGAAAACATATCTAGCGAACTTACGCTGCACACGTTCTAAGATCAGGGTATACTTTTGTTCGTGCGGATCCCAGACAATAGAGTTAAACTCAAAAATACTGTGAACAAATGAAGGCACTCTACTGTCCTGAAATCGTGCTGACTGTCTCATGACAAAACTTAGCGATTTAAAACCCCTGCTGCACAGATTCGTTATATGGTCATTGAACGTCAGCCCAACATCCATACTCAAAACTAAATCGCGTATCTGCGTTACGCACTCCAACGTTTCACCCGCCATTTTGTAGGTATACGTGATCTAGTGAAACTGACAATTTGGACTTTGCTATGTTAAACTCCAGCTGGTTACTGACCCCCAGGCAACAACATTCTCGATGTCTTGTTGGAGCGCGTCGCTGTCTTCGATACATCCTATACACAAGAACAATTTAAAATCATCGGCAAACATGAGACACCGTGCCGTCTTAAGCATTCGGCAAGTCGTTTACCATAATTAAAAACAACGTCGGTCCTAAAACAGAACCATGACTCACTCCAGATCGAGTATTATATGGGACAGATCGATGCTGAGATAATTGTACGTACTGGGTACGGCTTTCCAAATAACTAGCAATTAATTTCAGAAGTCTAGGCATGAAACCGATGCTAGAACACTTTTCCAGCAGCACATCAATATGGACGCGATCAAAAGCTTTTTTGAAATCGAAATATGCTGCATCCACTAGATTATTCCAATCCATCTCAGCTACTCTGAAATCGACAAATTCTAATAAATTTGTAGCCGTCGATCTGCCGGCTCTAAACCCGTGTTGGCTGTCGCTCAGCAACGGTTTAATTTGCCTAACAATATATCGATTGAGGATAGACTCAAATACTTTGGCAAATACTAACAATATAGCAATGGGTCTGTATTTGATGACTTAAGACCTGGAACCATCCTTGGGTATAAGTGTAACATGCGAGACTTTCCATGCATCAGGATAACAGGAGGTTTTTAGGTTACATTTCCTAATCATCAAAACTCCAACTCCGATGTTTAGTCTATCCCTGCCTGGTATTATAGATATGTAATGGAGGGTGCATTCTTGCATACCACACATTCCCTTTTGTACAATTAGCATTTATCTGCTATAGTCCATCCATTCAATCCAGTCTCATCCCAAAAACCGTCCTAGACTGTTGTCTCAATCGAAATACGGTTTTTGTTAAATGTAACTACGTCGAGTCTCATAACAGCACGTTACTAACAGTGCCGAAAAGATTAAGCTGAACTATTAGCGAACATTACGTAGATTATTATTCCCCCTACTGATAGCACAGTACAACCGAAAGGACATCTGGTAGTCCTACGCATAGTACACACATCATAAGGTAATTTGCTTGGTTTGCTTCAAGGTTTAAGCGGGGAATCCGTGTTTAAGATTGACCTAAAATGACGCAACAGTAATATATCACTACATTGCAAACAATTTGTTTCTTATAATATTATAATATGTCGCAACGCGTAAGGGTAATCACATGACGTACCGATGTTTACGTCACAAATAGGACTCAATAATAATATACACTTTTGTATTTCACGACAGGACAGGACAAGACGCTGTAACGACAAGTTTCTACGTCACAAGAAGGAAACTTCAGCACATTTATAACCGTGCAATTGTACGAGTTCAGTCGGTAATTAGCTTTCATTCAAAGAAGCAGCATCTCAAGTTAAGTGCTAAATAATTTAAATTTGCCTAGAAAATATTTATAAAGTGTCTTACTAATTAAAACTAAATAGTAAATTTAAAATGGCGGCATCAAATTTCGTATTCTTCGGGGTAAATATTTTTCAATATACATATATTAAGATTGTTCATTCATTTGTTATATTCAATTGTTCTTTATTTCGATTTATTGATTGAATCAAAAAGTATTATATTTTAAGTTACATATTATGTGGAGCAGCGATAGCTCAGTGGGGAGACCAACAGACTGCAATGCAGGGGGTCTCGGGTTCGAACCCACGTCGCGCACCTCTGACTTTCGGAAGTTATATGACTTTTCGAAATTATGTGCGTATTGATTGACAATTATCGCCTGCGCCGTGCCTCGGAGAGCACGTTAAGCCGTCGGTCCTGGCTGCCATGAACATCTATGGCAGTCGTTATTGGGAGAGTGTCGACACAAAAGATCCCACTGGGTCGAAGTGTCGCCGGTCTGCACTGACTGGCCCCCACATAAGATAAGATACATATTATGTGTATCAATGAATATAATAATATAATTGTTTATTTTACAGGCTGTTGCTTTGATTTTGGTGATCTGCAGAGCCGCTCCATCTCAAGGTAAGATACTCAGATTATGACATTTAAAATAATAACAAAACATGAGAATATTCTATATAACACTATTTATTTATTTAGGTAAAACGTGTTTGCTATTATACACGTTTTTTCCAATTAATACATTTACAGAAGATAACAAATAATTATGGTTAAATATTTTCCTATAGTGCTCTTATAATTAATTACTCATTTTATCATGTATTGGATTATCAATAAGTCATGACACTTTTAGAAAATTTAAACCACAAATTTTCTTTCATATTTCATTAAGTGTAATAAATTAATAATTTATATTAACCCTAGAATACTAATCATATTTTACAAACGAATATACTAATCATGAGTCTGTTTGACTACACACGAATAAAAGTACATAAATTGAACATAAAAAGCTATTTTATGGCTATATTTTTATTTTATATGAATATAAACTATGTATTTATTTGTATTAAATGAAACAAAGATTATATATAATAAACATTTATTACAAAAATAAAGCTTTACTCTCTTATCACTTTTCTTGAGATCACAATCATCAGTCTGACATAATAAAGAAAAAAAAAACATAAACTGAAAATATCTTCTACTTTTAAACTTAATTATAATAGCATAAGAAGTAATCAACGATAAAAACATAAATTATTCTAATTTGGCACAATTAACACATATTTCTACCTTATGTTCACCGCATATGTTTTTTTGGCACTTCAGACATCTAACTTTGGTCATGCGGTTCTTCTTGTATGAGCAAAGTGAACATCTTTTTCTTTTTTTTGGATCAGGATCCTCTTCTCGTTGGCTAGTATCCTCCCCTGTATTTGTAGGTACTAAATCCTGGATACTATCTCTAAGTCTTTTTGACAAAGTTGGAATAGAAAGCCGTTTCTCCAGGTACGGATTCACAAGTTGCATATGCAAGTCACGCATAAATTTCTTTCTGTTTAGTGGCTTTTCTTTGGCATTGAGTTTATTTTCACAGTATATGACGTAGCTGTTTACGAAGGCAATGTTAAGCATTCCATAAAATAGGCACATAGGCCATCTGTTAGTCTTTCGACTACAGCTCATATTTGAACACATTTGGTCCAAAGTGTCGACACCACTTTTCGTCTGATTATAAAATTCTACCATGTTCGGCTTCTTTGTTCGTTCATTTATAGTTCCTTCTTCAGAACACGATGATAATAAATGAACCACTTTATTAGTTTTGGGCTTATATGACAGCAACGTCAAAGGACCGTCATAACAAAAAATTGACGTACCAGTCGGTCGTGTTCTTGAGTTTTTCAATTCTTTGGGTATTTCTCTTTTATTCGCACGTAAAGTACCCACTAAAGTCAGTTTGTATGGTTGAGAAAGTAGAGATTTAGCGAGTGGAATAGATGTGAACCAGTTGTCTGATGTAATATTTCTATTTGAACCATGTAAAGGTTGGGTTAACTGTTTTACAAAATATTCGCCGAGAGGCAGTCCTCCAGTTTCAGTAGATTTGCCTAAATAAGGGGTTGCATTCACCATGTATTTGGTGCCGGTATCACAAATCATAACAATTTTTATACCGTACTTCGCCGGTTTGTTTGGTATATACATTCTGAAAGGGCATCGCCCTCTAAAAGCTAGTAGTTGTTCATCAATAGTCACATACATACCAACATCATAATTTGTTTTACATTTCTCGATAAACAAATCCCATACTTTGCGAATAGGTACAAATCTGTCCCTATTTTGGTGAGATAATCTTAGAGACTTATCATCGAATCTTAGACATTGTAACAAGAACTCAAACCTATCTTTACTCATAGTGGTAACATATCTTGAGCCCGAAAAAGATGCATCAAACAACTCATCAGATGATAAGTGATTGTCCTTGAAAGCAGCGGTTAAAACAAGAAGTCCAATTAAAGCCCTAATTTCACATTTGTCGGTAGTTTGCTGAGTCCTTCTTATTACAGCATAATTTTGCTGCTTCACTTGAATCTCAGCGTTTGTCCATTGAACAACTTCACATATGATTTCATCAGTAATAAACATTTCAAAACATTTTAAAGGGTTATATTCACGGCGACATTGTGGAGTTGGACCTCTCGAAATTCGAACAATATTCGAACTAGGGGTTCTCAATGACTGAGGCCTTTTCGTCGACCAAACATGCCTGTTTTTCCTACGCAAAACCGTTTGCGGCAAGTGAATAATGCAGGCATCACTTGAAACATCTAAGTTCTGCCTACTCGTCGATTCTTCGAAATTAACTGAAGATTCTACGTTGGGTGAACTGGTAGATATTACCTCCATTGGCTCGTCATCTTCATCAGTTTGTTCCGCATCCTCAACCTCCAAATAGTCCTCAGTCTCACTAGCCTCGAGCTCTCCATCGCTATCACTAGTCACACTATTGTCGTTTAAATATCTCGCCAATTCTGCATCCGTGAAGTTACGAACACCGCTTGGACCTGAAGAAGTCATTTTCAATCTAAAAACGAATAAAAAAGCATATAAATACAGTCAATAACTCAACACGTTATTGTATGCATAATTACAAAAAGTTACACAAAGACTAATCATGAGTCATTTTGACTCTGAGGGACGTCGTATTTACAAAATGGCGCCACTTACCTACACAACGCTGTCGCTACCGTGAACGTCTGACCGGCGACTGAGTTGACGGAAAGAATCGTGAGAATCCGCGCGTTCGTTGGACAGAGATAGCAAGAAATGTGTGCGGTGCGAGTCAAAATGACTCAGATTAGTATTCTAGGGTTAATTATGAATAAGAATATAAAATGAATGCTAATCATTCCTGCATTAGGAAAGGATCGATATTATTATTAATTAGTCACAGTACTACTTGGACTATAAGGTATATGTGAATGTAAAATTAAATCTTACTTTTGTTCTCAGATGTAAACTCTGTTCTGCCGATCCCTGCGTCGTGTAAGGATCAGCGTTTCTGCTCCGTCAAACCTGAGGGTTACGATCTACTCGAGGAGAAGATCAACAACGCTCTGCCACAATTTCTTCTTAAGGTACGTAATTAAACATGAGATTGTGCCGAGTATATATTATCAGAAACATCTCCAACATTAGGCATATCGCTACAGTAGCATATTTAGTAGTAAAATTCACGACAAATAAAACTTTTAACATTAGAACATGGGTACACAACTACTGAGTATGAGCCTCTTCTAAGTGAGAGAAGGTTTAGGCCACAAACCACCACGTTGGCTTGGCTCAAGGCTGGTTGAAAGACTTCTCATAACTTTCAGAATATTATGGAGAACTTTAAGACATCCGTGATTCCTTCTGCAAGCGATAATTAACAAATTGATACGACGAATTGTTTAGAAAAGTCGCAAGTGGCAGATTGTAGCCCTCTACAGTATATCGATGCTTATATTATTTACATTTATATTATACGATTTCATTCAAATATCTTGTGTTGTTCAGGATTTTGCTGATCGATATGGACAAGAGACTCCAAGTGAAGATTCAAAACTATCACCAGAAGAAGACTGGCACAATTGTCCTTACGAGACTAAGGTATATTATACTATTCTTACTATGATTTTCCGTTTGTTTATATATGGTACAATAATTCAGTTACTTAAATTAAACATTTACTGTTTATAAGCACGTGTAACAATAACTAAGTAGATTAATTTATTTTTCAGACGCAGTCTATGTACTTGTACAACCACGGTGGTAACAGCACCAAAACTGAGATCTTTGTACAAACTAAACTGTTTAGACAATACGTCGATGTAGTCACTTGCGCGTGAGTATAACTTTATTTAAGCTTTCCCATCTCAAATAAACTCATACGTGTTCCTTAAGTCAACGGCTATAAAGAGAAAATTTTGGCGTCAATCATGAAACTTTGGATTCCCGGATTAGGCAAAATGTTATTTCATTTTTATACTCAGTAGCAGGTCCGAATTTAATAATTTTACAGACAGGACTCACTATTATTACGCAGGAACTAAACACACAGTTAGTGAAATAAAATTGTATGTGAACATATCTCTGTCTTCTCTTTGTGTTTATGCATGCTTAAAATCGTAGCATCAGTCATCTGAAGTCCTGTATGTCCCTATAATTTTTTTAATAAATCCCTTTCCGTTTACAGGACCCAGCACATTAAAACTGACAGCAATGAACAGTGCTTCCAAGACTTGGGCGTGAGTTCCTTCAATATGAAATCCACCTGCGAGACCACAATGGCACAACGGACTCTATATGTTTTCGATATTGAAACAAGCAAAGTGATTCAAAAGTCGTTTGAAGTGCCGGCCTGCTGCAAGTGCAGAGTTTCCTACATCTAGACGAAAACCATGTAAAGTGGAAGTTGTATAAGTTATACTCAGCAAGATAATGAAATATAAGAAGTTAATTTATAGACCGTGTAATATATTATTATCTGTCAATTTATTTATTTTTCATATATATTATATCGACAATCATACAAATATTTAATAGTTTGCTAATATAAAAGTAGGTAGTTCTAACCAACTCGTATGTTTTGAATCTGTAGATTGTTTAATTAGTTAGTAAGTAAATCGTTATAAATTTTGTGTATTGTTAAACTTTGCTGGCAAAGATTTGTATAGTATAAAACAATATTAACTTCGAAAAAAGACTGTATATTATTGTACAATAACTGTTATTATTAATTAATAAAAATAAATAAAATGCATAAAAATTGTTTTCTATTTACTTTTTTGGATATGACAATTCCATCATACTCTATCATCTCTAGAGTTTATTATTATTGTTGAATAGTTCCACAACCTTCTCAAATATATTGTTTCGAAAACAAATGTTATAAAAATATGTTCACTTTGCCAAAAATTACTGTTACATGTAGTAAGTTAATTTCCTCAAATGATTTTTTATACAAAACTTGCTGATTCGTTCCACTAAATTCTCAAAATAATAACACCGTCGCCAATGATATTATATTTAAAAGCGCTTTGTGAAAACTCGAAAACATGCAATTGTAACAATTTGTCTTTAGTCCACGGTAGGCAAGGCGACGAGCAGAACACCAGCGAAACTGTTAACTAAAATTGAAAAACAACAAAGATACCTTCGTGCGTATTCAGGTTATTGCCACACAATGTATATGAATACTTATATTACATTTAAGTATGTAAATAATTTTGATAAAGTAGTATATTTACCCAATATTAGAAAAATGCCATGATAAAATATAAAAGTTAAAACATTAGTAGCACTGTCGTTAATGTGTTTGTCCAATCTTTTGTACTTATTAATTAACGCAGCCTGTTAACACGTTTGCAAATTATCATATGTATAGACTGTGCGACCAGATATAAAACATTACCTATTTACTATGAATGTAACATATTATCTTGTGTACAATATAATTGCTCGTCTCTTTATTTATTATTTCGTCAGCGTTCAATTGTTTACTCTTCTTTGCCGAATATCCTAACATTCTATAGTTACATCTGCCTGATGTTAAGTCCTCTTCACTTTTAATTTTTATCTCTTCATTATCTTCTTCTGCTTCTCCGGTGAACTTTAGGGATATCCTATGTTTTCCATGCTAGACTCATCGACTTCTTTGCAGTGCACTTTAGCACATGTAACTATCTAGCTATATGTTTGACATCTTTTGGTTAGGTTAGTTCAGGTTAGATATTCGCTTTGCTTTTAAAAAATCAATATTTAAAAAGCGTTAAATACGGCTCGCATTTAAATATTCATTTTTCACCTTTTCGGCGAACTTGGCGTGAGACTTTGTGCTACTGCTACATATGTACATTGTTTCACGCTCCCACTTATGAAAGGTTATACAAATTATTCTTGAAAACGATTGTTTCTTATAATATAAATGTTTGTTTACATCGAAGTCATGACTTTCGACACAATTCGGCAGGATGCAAAAATTTGCGCCTTCAATTTTAAAAACATAATTTAATTGTAATGCTCATTTATTGATGCATAAACTGTAAATTCAGTGTAAATAATAATAATAATAATATTAAATAAATAATAATCATTGATACTCCTATATAAACGATCAGCACTCGGTATAACTAACAATGCATTTTAAATCTTTAAGTCTTATCTGGATAATCGATATCAGGTGGTGAAGATAGGTAATTGCACTAGTGAACCTAAATTAATCAAATGTGGTGTTCTTCAAGGATCCAATATTGGGCTGCTCCTATTCATCGTGTATATAAACAATATGCACGAAATAGGACCTAAAGGACATATTTTTCTAATGTAGACGATACGTGCCTTTTATACTTTGCTAATTCCATAAAATTCATGATACAGGAAGCGCAGGATGACCTTATTATTTAGGAAAAATAGTTCCTGAGAAACTTAGTAACTATAAATGTGTCAAAAACAAATTACAAAATTTTCACAACAATAATTTAAAAAATTCATGATCATAGACCCCTAACTATTAACGGAACTATATTGACCAAGGTAAATATTGAAAATATCTCGGGCTTACATTACGTTACTTACGAACTATAATGGAAACCACATAATGAGAATAAACGGTTAAAAATAAGCAGTCTTATAGGTGTTTTTCATAGTAATGTTAGTATTCCACTAAATGTGCGCTACACCGTCTATAATTCCATGGTGAAACCTCATACCGACTATCTGGTAAAGGTATGGGGATCAGCCGCCAAAACACATTTCGACAAATTAGAAAGAGCACTAAATAAATTAATTAAAGTCCTTTTTCAGTGCGATAATTTAACCCCAACCCGCAAAATTTATAATGAGACAGAATTATTATATTATATTACACAAATCTACTACTATAATATATGTATAATTCGAAAAATCCTCTACAAATTCATAAAATCAAAATCAAATCAAAAAAAAATTTATTCAAGTTAGGTTACAAGGTAACACTTACGAATATCAAAGTTACACTAAATTTTTCCTGTGAATTTACATTTACTGCCACCTTCAGCAAAGCAAGGGTGTAGGGCTCATGAGAAAAACGGGCAAGAAACTCATGGCTACTCTTTTTAATCGCTAAGTTTACAATAAAATTTTGTTTACAAATCATGACTGTAAGGTGCTGCAACCATTTCTCCATGAATTACTACTGAATATACTCAAGCATTTAATAAAATTTGATGGTAGCCTCTAAAGCAGCAGTATGGTACAATTTTCAAAACACATACACACACGCGGTTCAAGACGTAACCATAAAATAATATTAGGTATATAAACCTAGAACTAACTATGGAAAAAGTGTATCTTGAATTAAAGAGCACAGATTTACACCTCATTGCCCAAAAATGTAAAAGATAGCACGTTTTTATTGTCATAAGATTATTAGAACAACACATATTCAAAGGCGTAACTAAAAAGTAAATATTTTATTACCTACAAAAATATTAACTTGATACATGTAAACCGGTTCCCATATTTGCTCAACTGTAATTAGCAAACAACCCGTTATTAGTGAAGATCACAAAAGTGTTTAGATTTACCTACATACCTGTTTGGTAATATTTAATATATTTTTTTAAGATATACACGAACCTCAAATAATTTTGTACTATGATTTATAATTTATTTCTTGTTTTAAGTGATTTGTAATCTTAGAGAAATAAATAATTTTAAACCGAAAAGTAAAATATTATGTTTAGTAAACATAATGTTCATAAATATATTATACTAGCTTTTGCCCGCGGCTTCCCCCGCGTTAATTTAGAATTTGACAATCAATTCGGGTTGGACTCTGCTTGTAATAATATAATTCAATCATGATTTGAAAGACACGTGGCGCCATCTATTATCATAACGTGGCGCCATCTATTATCATAAGAACGTTGTTATTATTTTCCTCGGGAACAATAATTTTTTTCGGGATAAAAGGTAGCTTATGTCCGTTTCTGTACACCTGACAACGTATATGCAAAATTTCAGGATGATCAGTTCAGTGGTGTAGGCGTGAAAAGGTAACAAACAAACAAACTCATTTTCGCTTTTATAATATTAAGTTAGGATGATGATTAGGATAGTTAGGACTGCGACAAGACAGTAAGTATGCCTATTTCTTTAAATAGATCGCTTCTTTATTAGCCGTTTCATCTGAAAACTGCGGTTTAATGTTCATGATTAGGTACTGCTCTGCACCCGTGGCACATAGCATAATGTTATAAAGAATGAAAACATGTTTTATTTGTATCTCTATATATACATAATCTTAATTAAGAAAAATACAATTACAACAGAAACGGTACATGGATGGATCAAATTAGGCAACTAGGTTAGCTATTGTTGCAGTATAGACGCTGGTTTTCTCGCACACCTATGAATAATAATTTTATTACACATTATATTCAAAATATACAAGAAAATGAAAGATACATAAAATGTGATAAAAATAATAAATATAAACTTACTAGCTTTTGCCCGCGGCATCGCTCGCGTTAATTTAGAATTTGACAATCAATTCGGGTTGTACTCTGCTTGTAATAATATAATTCAATCATGATTCGAAAGACACGTGGCGTCATCTATTATCATAAGAACGTTATTGTTGTTTTCCTCGGGAACAGTAATTTTTTTCGGGATGAAAGGTAGCCTACGTCTCTTTCTATACACCTGACAACGTATATGCAAAATTTCAGAATGATCAGTTCAGTGGTTTAGGCGTGAAAAGTTAACAAACAAACTCATTTTCGCTTTTATAATATTATAGTTAGGATTAGGATAACAATATATTGTATAATAATTATATTCATACATATTCATATGTATATATAATTATATTTATGTACTAGCTGCTACCTGCGACTTCGTCCGCGTAGGTTTTAACTAAAAAGTGTTTGTCTCCGCTGAACCCTATTTATTTTCTAAAATCAAAGTAGTCTAAGTTACTCCTTATAACATCAGCTATCTGCCAGTGAATGTCCCGTCAAAATCGGTTCAGCCGTTTCGGAGATTAGCCGGAACAAACAGACAGACAGACAAAAATTTTAAAATATATATTTTTGTATAGGTACCTTATATACTTTCATATGCATTAGATAAAAAGTTGTTATTTTAACATTACAAACAGACACTTCAATTTTATTCATTTGTATAGATGAGTAGAGTAAAGGCAATTATTTTTGCATTTGAATTGCTAGCCCAATTTTTAATATTGGCTCAATTTGGCTATGAAATCAAATGCAAAAGGAGTTGCCTATTAATTCCAATAAATTCCAACCTGACATTGTGGTTCTGAACCACACACTGATAAGCGTATTCAAACAAAACACAAATAAACTCTCAGTTTTATAACATTACTAGTTTACACCCGCGGCTTCGCTCGCGTAAATGTAGGTTAGGTTAGGTTTGCAACAGTTCTTTTTTCTGGATGAAAGGTACCCTATGTCCTATTCTGTACCCCTGACAACGTGTATGCAAAATTTCATGTTGATCGGTTGAGTAGTTAGGGCGTGAAAGCGTAACAAACAAACAAACTCATTTTCGCATTTATATTATTAGTAAGGATTATGCAATGCGTAATATGCAAGAATTATGCAATAGTAACGTGACACTGCATTATATAACATAATGTTTCTTACAACATAATACATCGCAAAAAGTCATGACCCACTGTCTGACTCATCTTTTTTCTGTTCCGTGTACTCATCTGTGCTCAGCTGCGCCTAAACTATTGCACTTAGAAACGTAATATTTTGCACAGAGGTTCCCTTTATGGTGTAGATAAAAATAAGTATTCATAGAGATTCCCACGAGATATGGGAATAAAGAGCTTTAAAGTTGTGTTATCGTGTAAAAAATATTATTAGAGACTTATGATTATTGCTATATATACATATGGCAGGAGCTTAAGCTCTTCTACTTTCTTTCTAAATTATATACATAAGTACATAATATCAGCCCTGTATTAGTTTGTCCCACTGCTGGCCATAGTCCACCACGCTGACCTCGTGTGGGTTGGCAGACTTCACATATCTTCGAGAACATTATGGAGAACTCTCAGACATGCAGGTTTCCTCACAATGTTTTCCTTCACCGTTAAAGCAAGCGATAATTAACTATTTAATACGCATATACTTCGAAAAATCAGAGATCTACTAATTATGGCAAACATGTATGAACGAAAAAATTTGTAACATCTTGCATACATTATTATTACTGTATGTATACACGTATTTGAGCAAATAAATAAATCAATCAATCAATCCTTGTCTTGGGTTCGAACTCGAGACCTCTGCGTGGCAGTCCAACGGTTTCCCACTAGGTTAACGCTGCTTTATATACTTAAGTATATATTATAATTTATATATTCAAGCGCCTGCCATATATAGCAATTATCTGCCTTTTTATATAAAAGTACCATGTATTATTTTTGAATTGTAAGTCGTGATCTGTTCACGAGTTAAATTATAAGTTATTTAGGGAAACCTGTTATTGGCTATAAAAAATTGTGTTTCACTTATATTATACTTAAACAAATTGTTACGCTGTTGGTTTTCTAATATAATAAAAAAAATATTTTTAATTATAATCAATGACTGTTAACAGTATTTTTTTTTTATTTTTATAGTACAATGAGCACTTGAAAGCTAAGTCCATGCGGGCGAGTTCAATTTAATTCAATTCGTTTATTGCACTCTATACTGAATACACAAATCTTATAAATGTAGAAAGAAACAATTATGAAACCCGTCGGGCACGGCAAAATTAGGAGAGAAGAACGAACATTCTATCATCTATAAAGCATATAGAGTTGGGAGCATAAGCTAGTAAAATAATAATATATGACGAATAATAATACAATACGAAGATAATAGCTGTAGTTTGAAAGTATCTTCTTAGAAGTAATATTTGAGTATTAAGAATAACGAATATTTACGTAAAATGGCAAACGATTGCCATAACATAGCGCTATGCGGATTCCTGAAATGCTAGCAAAAATCTTTTACGAACACTGCGGAAAAGGAGTCACTACACTATTAAAGAACGTGCAACTATTGCCACCTACTGACAGCACATTGCAATCCTAAAAAGCTCTGATAACCATACGCGTAGCAGAGTCACATTGTAAGGTAATTTGGTCGGGCTGCCAAGGATTAAGGTTTGATCGGTGAAACCATCAATTCCGTATATTAGCTTTTTTTTATAAAAGACAAACCGCGCTGGTGTGGGATTTGAACCCACAACACTCGGCGCAGTAGCATTGCCGAGACGACCACTTAAACCGCTGCGCCATACGTGCAGTCAATTCGCTTAAATGATGCAAGAAATAATTAGCAGCGATAGCTCAGTGGGGAGACCAACAGACTGCAATGCAGAGGGTCTCGGGTTCGAACCCACGTCGCGCACCTCTGACTTTCGGAAGTTATATGACTTTTCGAAATTATGTGCGAATTGATTGACAATTATCGCCTGCTCCGTGCCTCGGAGAGCACGTTAAGCCGTCGGTCCCGGCTGCCATGAACATCTATGGCAGTCATTATTGGGAAGTCAGTGCCCTCTAATATCCTGACACTAGTCTAGCCTTAGGGTATCGTTAGCCTGCGGGTTGCGGAGGTCAGATGGCAGTCGCTCCGTGTAAAAACTGATATCCAGTCAAATCCGGTTAGACTAGAAAGCCGACCCCAAGTGACTTGGGAATAATAAAGGCTAGGAAGAAGAAGATGCAAGCAATACTTATGTTACTTGTGATATAATATGCTGCATCACGTAGAATAAACACATGACATAGGTAACTATGATTACGTCAGAAACAAGATTAAATTTTATTATCGGGCCGCTGTAAAGAGAAACTTCTACGTCACAAGAAGGAAAATTCAACACATATATAACCATTTAGTCATCACAGCTTAGTCAGTCAGCTTACATCGAGGGAAGCAGCATATCAACTAAACGGCTAAAACGTAGAACAGTTCAAAGTTTATTTATACAATTGTTACGAAAGTTCGTACTTATTAAAATTGTTAAAAACAAATAGTGAATTAAAATGGCGCCATCAAATTTCGTATTCTTCGGGGTAACTTTTTTTCTGATTATTCAAATTGTTTACTATTCTGTTTTTTTTATATACATAACGTCGGTTGAAAGGCTATTTGATTAAGGCGTCATTTTCTGCAATATGACTTACATATTAGAAATCAGCAAATTTTTCTGTTTTCAGATATATGTATATGTATACTCGTATATAAGTCATTATCGCAAAAATGGCGCTTAAGTTAAACAGCCTTTTAACCGTCGATATTATATTATATCATCGAGCTTTAAAGTTTACATAAATGTTAAATTCGGTTTTAATATAATTATTTATTTGACAGGTTGCTGCTCTGTTTTTGGTGGTCTGCAGTGCCGCTCCATCGCAAAGTAAGATAATCCACAAATAATACTTAAACTTATAATAAAACTTGATATTACCTACACGATCAATATAATATATGGTAAACACGCGTTTGATATTAAAATTCTGTAATTATAGTAACGATTGTCAAATATTTTTATAATGCTCTCTTATAATTTATCATGCATTTAATTAAATTGTTATTTAAATAAAAAAATATAATATAGTGTAATAATTCATTTATCAAAATGTAGTTGTTACTTTGTCATTTACAAAACATATTGATTACTTAGGTACACTTAAAAATAAATTATGTTTGCTTTCACAATGCAGGTATTTTAGCATCAATTCTATATCCTTAGATATAAAATCGATGTTAAAATTCCTGCATTGTGTCAACCTCGATAATATTTTTTTATATATTAGACTCAATATTTAACCAGTGTGTTATTACTAAATAAGTATTAATTTTAAAAAACCTTTCCTTATTTTCTCAGACTCGGGTCTGCTGATCCCTGCGTCGTGTAGGAATCAGCGCTTCTGCTCCGTCAAACCTGAGGGTTACGATCTACTCGAGGAGAAGATCAACAACGCGCTGCCACAGTTTCTTCTAAAGGTTCGTAATTAAACATGAGATTGTGCCTCGTATATATTATCAGAGACATGTACGCCATTAAACATATCGCCTTGGTAACATTTTAAGTAGTAAAAAATGTAAAGGTTGTTAATTTTGTAAACTTACCGAATTTAAATTTACGATAGTTGCTAGGTTCAGGCATATGAACCGGCCCACTGCTTGGCACGGGCCTCTTCTCAGTGTGGAAAGACCATAGTCCACCAAGCTGGCTCAGTTTTATTTCATATATCTTAAAAAACATTATGGAGAACTTTCAGACATGCCGGTTTCCTTAAGATGTTTTCCCTCACAAAGTCACCTTTAAGCATGTAATCTTTAAACAAGCAATGAACTTATTAATACACACATACTCGTACCTTGAAAAAGTCAGAGTTGCCTTGGGATCGAAGTCAAGAACTCTGCATGGCAATCCAATAGTCTCCCACTAGGATATCTATGCTTATAATATTATTATACTAAGTTGAGTGTATACAACACAGCTTAAAATTATATCCTTAAAGTGATTTGTCTTGTATTGTTCAGAATTTCGCTGATCGAAATGGGGAAGAGCCTCCGAGTAAAGAACCAATACTATCACCAGAAGAAGACTGGCACAATTGTCCTTACGAGACTAAGGTATATTATATTAAACTTTTCTAACTATAATTTTCTATTTAATCATACTTGTGTATGGTACGGTGCAGTACTAAAGTTTAAACATTTATTATGTTGAACCACGTGCAACAATGACTAATTATATGTATTTTTTTCAGACGCAGTCTATGTATATATACAACCACGAAGGTAACAGCACCAAAACCGAGATCTTTGTGCAAACTAAATTGTTCAGACAATACGTTGATTTTGTCACTTGCGCGTGAGTATACCTTTATCACTTATAACCCAACGTTTTTCGAGGTTATATAAACTCATCCATTTTATTAAAAAAAAGAGAAATGTTCCTTTAATCAATGGCAATAAAGCTGATGATTTTGCATGGTAGAAGTTTTGCGTCAATCGTGAAGCTTTGGTTTGATACCCGAATCAGGCAAAATGCTACTAGAAATTAATTCTCAGTAGCAGATCTACAATAGGTAATGTCCTTACAGATGAAGCTCATCCTTATTAGGCAGAACCTAATAAATACATATTTACATATACGCCTTTGTCAACTATCTGAGAGGTGTACACACTGCAAGTCTGTGTGTGTGTTATTAAGTATTCATACATTCATAGTTGAGCCATATATTGATGTAGTTCTCACGTTATATGTAGATGCGAGCATATTGTCGCCGGCTACCGAGCACAGTTTCCTACTCAGTGCTGCTAATAAGCTTTTCTTAACAGAAAAATAACACTGCCCGACGTAGAAACCGCTACGCCTATAGGGCAGCCAAGTGACTTAAGTATTGTCAATATCGCAGTATCGATCATCTAAATATAAAAGTCTTGTATCAATCTTACAAAGTGATTTATTTTTACAGGACCCAGTATATCGAAACCAACAGTGATGAGCAGTGCTTCCAAGACTTGGGCGTGAGTGCCTTCGGTATGAAATCCACCTGCGAGACCACAATGGCACAACGGACTCTATATGTTTTCGATATTGAAACAGGCAAAGTCATTCAAAAGGCCTTCGAAGTGCCGGCCTGTTGCAAGTGCAGAGTTTCCTACGTCTAGACGTTAGTATTTATACACACCATCTAAAATGGAAGGGGAATTAGATATACTTAGCAATATAAAAATAAACGCCTTATTTGTATAACATACTGATCCGCGTAACTTCGCCTGCTTCACATAAGAGAAATTTCCCCGTTTTTGCAACAGTTTTCATCGATGGTGCGCTCCTATTAGTA
The DNA here is from genome assembly GCA_963564715.1 of Catocala sponsa. Lineage (NCBI taxonomy): Eukaryota > Metazoa > Arthropoda > Insecta > Lepidoptera > Erebidae > Catocala > Catocala sponsa. Next base: position 8,570,348 of record OY751334.1, read on the forward strand.
GTAGCGTGATGTTATATAGCCTACTAGCTTTTGCCCGTGGCTTTGCTCGCGTTAATTTAGAATTTGACAATCAATTCGGGTTGTACTCTGCTTGTAATAATATAATTCAATCATGATTCGAAAGACACGTGGCGCCATCTATTACCATAAGAACGTTATTATTTTTTTCCTCGGGAACAGTAATTTTTTTCGGGATGAAAGGTAGCCTATGTCCGTTTCTGTACACTTGTCAACGTATAAACAAAATTTCAGGATGATCGGTTCAGTGGTATAGGCGTGAAAAGATAACAAACAAATAAACTCATTTTCGCTTTTATAATATTAGTTAGCACTAGGATAAGGATAGCCTTCCTCAATAAAAGAGCTATCCAACACCAAAATATTTTTTTAGTTCGAACCAGTAGTTCCTGAGACTAGCGCGTTCAACCAAACAAACTCTACAGCTTTATAATATTAGTATAGATAAAGGATAAATCAGTTCTTCCTTATTGCCTGCACGGATGGCGTAGTGGTTTAAGTAGTCGCCTCGCAATTGACAAAGCGCCGAGTGTTGTGGGTTCGATGTCCTGTATACGAGACAAAAATGTGTGTGGTCCTCAAATGGCTGTTCGTAGTCTGAGTGTTTTTTGTGTCTGTTGCTTGAATGTTTGTAAAGGCCTCGTGATACAGGAATAATTCCTAGTGCAAGAGGTGTCTTTTATTTAAAAAACGCTTAAGCATATTTTATGTATTAAATCTGTACCTATATATTGAACTTAATATTACATTGCTTATTTAGTTAGTAAATCGATAAAACTTAGATATATAGTTATAGGTACTTTGCTGGCAAAGTAATTAGTCAATAAAAATTATACATATAATATAACCGACATTGAGTTCCTTTGTAAAATTATACATATAATATAACCGACATTTAGTTCCTTTGTAAAAGAAATTATACATATAATATAACCGACATTGAGTTCCTTTGTGAAAGAAATTATACATATAATATCTGAGGTCGCGGGTTCGATTCCCGCGCAAGTCAAACATTTGTGTGCGTGAACATGGATGTTTGTCTTGGTCTGGGTATTTCTATGTATAATATGTAAGTATTTACAAAAAAAAAGTATATATGTATGTTTATCCATTGTCTAGTACCCATAGTACAAGCTCTGCTTAGTTTGGGCTAGATGGTGTTGTGTGTATGTTGTAGAATATATTATATTATATTATTATTATAATATAACCGACATTGAGTTCCTTTGTAAAAGACATTATATTTTATACTTATAACTATTGTTATTATTTTGTAAAGAATAAAGAAATTAGTAAATAAAGTATTTTGTATTATTTGTAGCAGTTTGACCACCTTGTTCGTTCCGTGTTTAAAGTTTATACGAATGTTTACAATCAATTGCGAGCCCTAGGTTCGATTACCGGCTTGGGTAACTAGTTGCTTCACTCCTATGTTAAAAAAAATATGCTACTGATTTCTATGACGCGCTATATTATGTTGAATCTAAAATGTTGTTTTCTAGGAAATATACAGGCTACTGAAAATTTCTGGTTAAGAAATCTAATAACGATTATACCGGCCCCAAAATCAAAACCATTTACTACTGCCGCTACCGAGGCTAAATAAACAATGCATAAATTATCATTTTTAACTTTTACTCTGTAGTTATATTATCACTACATATTATAAAATAAGTCCCGCGCAGCGTCCGTCTGTTTGTTCGCAATAAACTCAAAAATTACTGAACGGATTTTCATGCAGTTTTCACCAATAAACAGAGTAATTAATGAAGAAGGTTTTGGGTTTATAATTTGTTAAGGTTTTGTGGATATTGTGTGTATGTGATATAATATATTATAAAAAAATTACCTTTGATAGAAAAGCCGACGAACTTTAATAGAGAAATAAATGTATCAAAGAAGCCGCCATTTAGTGGAGTATTGCTAGTCTGTGCGAAATTGCCTAAATTTGAGGGTAAAAATACTGATCAATACTGTACTTAAAAATATTATGTAGACGTTTTACGGTGACATAGATATTTTTATTATTATTCTTAGCATGTTTTTTAAGAGAGAAACAGTCCCTTAATTGATCGGACAGGGTTTTGTATACATACTGTATATAATATAATAATATAAGCCCTGTTTAAAGTCTGTCCCATCACACATCTTTGAGAACTTTATGTAGAACTCTGGGACTTTAAGGTTATCTCACGATGTTTTCCCTTACCATTAAAGCAATACCTTCACCGTTAATTAAATATTTATTATGCACATAATCTTGAAAAGTCAAAGATGCGTAATTTGGTGTCATACTCAAGACCTCTGCGTAGCAGTCCGACGGTTTTTCACTAGGCTATCATCGCTCTGTAATCATTAATTATTTTTAATTAATGTACATATACATATATTGAAAATTACTGTTTTTTAACTAATAACGTGCTGATATGCATTCTTGATAAAATTTTGAGAACTTAAGCAACAATCTATCTATATAAATAAAAATCAATTGCAACATATAATATGACGGAGCATCACTTAAAAACGGCTCAAACGATTTACCTACCTGTTTTTTTTTTGTTATGTTTGTAATTGTTAGGTTAAGGCAAAGGTTTGTATAAATGAAAATTTACTAAAAATACGGGTGAAATGTCGAAAATTTCAAAGTTAATTTATATGAAAAAAAATTGATTGACGTTTTGATATTGAATTTAATTAGGTGAAATGTATTTTTGTATAGATTGACAGGGCAACGACTGTCGGGTCAGCTAGTTTAATCATAAAATTTACTTGGCTTAATTTTTAGTACCCATATTTTAATAAATGTTTTAGTTAATAAGTATAACGGTGCGAATGCGCAGTACGATGTACATACAAGTTGATTTTACAGTATAAGTTATTCGACGTTTGGAAGGCAACTTAAACTCTAACTAACACACTTAAAGTTCAAATTATTAAAAACTTAAAAATTTCGAGTTTTATCAAGAGAACGATTTATTGTCACAATGTAAATAATAAAATATGATTACAAGATACGGGTTTTTTTTTATTGATTCATATTGAGATTAAAAAGTAGGTAGTTATCTCTGTAAATATGGGGTGACTGCAGACAAATACCAGGTATAGAGAAGTGTTTGACAAATTAATGGATTTTAGAAGATTAGATCTGTATCTGCATTTATTTCAGTTACGCGGCCGTCATTGCACACTAAAACAAATAAACTAAATTTGGTAGATTGGGATTTAATTTAGCTATCGAGATAAAAATCATCGAATGCCTTTCAATAGAACCAGAGATATGCTGTATGACCCACGTAAATGACATATCATTAACGCCGACGAGGTGGCAGTGAAAAACTAGTTACTAAAATGTCATTTTATAAAACCTTGACTGACAACTGTAGTTCACCCCTGCCCCTAAGCCTACCCCTTTGTATCCCCAAAGGGGTCGGGCCAAGAAGAAGTTATTGGGTTGTCTGCTAAGAATTCTTAATAGCAGCACTCATAGTCAGGAAGTTGGTGGTTTTAGGCACCTCCGTGCCTCCGAAACTTCGTAAATCTGTTGGTACTGCGCCTGATTTTTTCCTACTAGTGTCGGATTGCCGTGTCATTGGATTATGACAGTACAGAAAGTGCGTTTGTTTTTATGTGATATATTAACTCCTGCGTGGATGACCAGTGTCCGTTAAGATTGACCATCATGACCGAAATTCGTTCTGGAGGTCATAATTAGGGATGTTTTCTATAGGCATGACATTATGCTGTTCTCTATTTATCAAACTACACTCATTCATGAAACCAGTCGTTACACTACGCAAAACATATGCTATCATTAGCTGTATTACTAGTTATTGGTGACGGGCATACTGCCAATCGAATACCAGAATAGATTATGCCAAACTGTACGGGGAATTGCCGTTATATAGTTAGGGCTTAGGATTTTCAGCTACACATGCTTCAGGTTTTCCCGTCTTTAACAACACGGTAATCTAAAAAGCCCGATTGTGTCGGAATTACTGTCCCATCGGATCATGAGAGTTAAGAAACAGAGAGTGCTCTTGTATTGACGCACACACTTGTGCACTCTAGTATCTCCTGCGCAGATGGCCAGTCTCCGTAACTTACATTGGCGCAAATGTTTGCACATTGAAATTTAGTCCCGGTATCCATCAAAGCAGAGAGGAGATGTGTTTTGAATAAACCAATCAGATTTAGTTATTTCCACAGGTCCTCTCCGCTTCGGTGGATATTGATGAAGCAGAGACGAGGGCAGATATTTCATTTTCGCCCCATTCCCCGCTGCCTCCTCTCCTCGCCTCGCACACCCGTAAGCGTCATTCGATTGACTGGTTTCGAGCTCTCACAGCTCACATCTCTCCGATTTGGTGGAAATAACCTGCCAGCTTCGCAGCTCTTCCTCTCTCGTCTTCTCTCCTCTCTGCTTTGGTGGATACCGGACCTAATTATACCATTAGGTTTTAGTACCAGATATATATTTTTTGCTCATTAGGCAATTAGATTAAGTACATTTTATATAAATACTAGTCAAAAGTACCTACAATTGAAGCAGCTTAAAAACACTTCAGTAACTAAGATTTATATTGAAAAATAGATTTTGCCTGCGGCACCGCTCACGTAAACGTAAGCTTTGTCAATTTTCTATCCCTTAGGAACAGTACATTTTTCCGGATGAATGGTACCCTAGGTCCTTTTTTGTACCCCTGACGATTACGAAATTTCACGATAACCGGTCTAGTAGTTAAAACGTGAAAGCTTAACAAACAAACTCACATTCACATTAATAGTATTAATTAGGATACTTATTGTCCAACTCTTATGTATGATATCAATAAATTCACTTATATCAGTCCCCTGCTGGACTTAAATCTTTTGATTAGACGCTACACATCTAGTTTACCGCTTTTCGAATCTAGTCTAAACACCATATCGTATTATGGACATCTATGAATCACACACATTTACACGCCTAATACGAAGCGATATATTAAATGAATAAGGCATTAATTACTAAGTGATCAAGAGGTCGTAGATTCCAATGGCACCCACTACATTATCTTGGATACACTACTAACACGGGCACATTAGCTTAGCTAGAGACAGCTGGAAACTTTTTAAATAGAAAATAAATATTGCAACCCTCATTATTAGCAAGGCTTTTCAAAGTATAGAATACCGAAGACTCCGAACCGGCATTACCATTTCTGAATCACACAAATTTACCTACCGTACGTGTATTTACTTCGCTATGTGCCACTTTGATAGTGACAAGGTGATCATTTTAACTTAAAGATGTCTTCTTCTCCCTAGCCTTTATTATTCCCTAGTCACTTGGGGTCGGTTTCTGGTTTAACCGGATATGACTGGATATCAGTTTTTACATGGAGCGACTGCCATCTGACCTCCGCAACCCGAAGGCTAACAATACTCTAAGGCTAGACCAGTGTCAGGATATTAGATGGCACTGACTTCCCAATAACGACTGTCATAGATGTTCATGGCAGCCGGGATCGACGGCTCAATGTGCTCTCCGAGGCACGGAGCAGGCGATAATAATTGTCAATCAATATGCACATAATTTCGAAAAGTTATATAACTTCCGAAAGTCAGAGGTGAGCGACGTGGGTTCGAACCCGAGACCATTGCAGTCTGTTGGTCTCCCCACTGAGCTATCGACTGCAGACTCATGAATTTACATAACCATGATAAAACCATTACTAAGAAAAGTATGAATGAAACGTATGACGTGTTATTGGAACATGCTCCAACAGAGTAAGACTATATTTAGGCTGCATGACTCACAGTTACGTACCACGAAAATATAATTATTCATGATAAGAAACGCGGGATTTTCTAACTTTCCAATTACGCAATCTCGGGACGAATCTAATAAATAAAAACGTGATGCATATATAGTTTCTAGATATTCTACGAACGTATTATTTTTTAAATTGATTCTTTAAAATAACGGTAACGGAATATCCAAACTTACACCTGTATTTCTCCGTAAGGTAAATTCTAATACACCCATGTTTCACCAGTTATATTTTTAGGCACTATGAAAGAGGTATTCGTATGTGTCATGCTAAACAAATAAGGAATGCCACACATCCTTACATCCAACCTTCAACCTTCAACCTTGAAACATAGCTCCTGTATGATATTTTCGAATGATTGGATTAAATGTTACATTCTTATACTACTTAGTCACTTATGTACCTTCGGTTTTATTTATGATGATAATTCTATTCTTATACGAAATAATAACATATAATGAATTTTTATAGCGCTAGTCTCCGGTCCACTGTTAAGGATGTCCTGGATGCGAAAAAAGAGATAATTGAGGAGTTTTATGCCCAACAGTTGACTGCAAAAGGTTTCTTCTCCCTAGCCTTTATTATCCCCAAGTCATTTGGGGTCGGTTTTCTAGTCTAACCGGATTTGACTGGATATCAGTTTTTACACGGACCGACTGCCATCTGACCGCCGCAACCCGAAGGCTAACGATATCCCAAGGCTAGACTAGTGTCAGGATATTAGAGGGCACTGACTTCCCAATAACGACTGCCATAGATGTTCATGGCAGCCGGGACCGATGGCTTAACGTGCTCTCCGAGGCACGGAGCAGGCGATAATAATTGTCAATCAATATGCACATAATTTCGAAAAGTTATATAACTTCCGAAAGTCAGAGGTGAGCGACGTGGGTTCGAACCCGAGACCATTGCAGTCTGTTGGTCTCCCCACTGAGCTATCGACTGCAAAAGGCTGATTGATTGATATAGCAAATATTATACAAAATAACAGTAATGTTACATCTATAGATATACTGTAAAATAATATTTACTTCGTAAAAAGTCATATATACATTATTCTACAATAACTATAAATATTACTATTATTCAGCGAAATTAAAAATTCTACGGTTCGAAGGCGATAGAAGTTCAGATCGCGTGACATTTCTAATATATATACATACATAGATTCACGCCTATTTCCCAGAGGGCTGGCAGAGACTACTGATTTCCATTTGCTACAATCCTGACACACTTCTCTGGCTTCATTCACTTTCATCACATTCCTCATACTCGCTCGTCGGTTTAAGGTGCTCTGTGATGACTTACCAGTGTAATAGCACTGATGTGTAATGTAACTTATTTTTTTAATTATTTCTAACCTTTTTATTATTTTTTATTTTTGTGATTCTACTTAATATTTCTTTTTTCCTTTTGTTTATGATATTTTAATGACATAAAATGATCTGTAACTTTTAAATAAGGGGAAGGCACTGGCTCCTGCAACACAGTTTTTACTAGTGCAGGGGTCAGAGATTTCTAAATTATTGTATTTTAATTTGTGTCAATAAATAATAATTATTATTATTATGGTGTTTAACATATTTACATAACTCTAATATACATTTACTAAGAAAAGAATGAATGAAGCATGATACATAATATTCACTTAGTCTGCTGAATCACGTAAATGCTGATTCGCCAGACTAAGTCAATATTAGGATACACTTAGTGATTCACGGTTAAAACAATCCATTCATGATAAGTAATTTTTTTTAATTTGTCCTCTTACGTCACTTTGAAACGTAAACAATGACGTAAATTCTTAGCTTATAAAAATAACATGATAGATCCTAGATATTCTGTAGCTATTTTTTCAAGAATCTATCTATAAGTCTTAAGTATATGGGTTTCCAAAGGGATAGGTATATAGGTGCCACATATACATATATCATGAGTTATATATTTAGGTACTTTGTAAGGTAATCATATGCCTCATGTTAAACCAATAGGGAGTGCCTCAGGGATCATTCTGGTACCCAAACTTCAGTAATATTTTTAAATGATTGGTGGTCGTTTCATATGTACTGGTATACATACATGGTAAATACTCCGAAAAGTTCGTGCCCTAGAATTGAACTTAAGAATCCTGCGTGGCATAGCAACGGGCTCCCACAAGGCTATAACTGCTCTATGATTATTTGAATAAATTCAGTAGTAAGCAGCTCTTTGCAAATATGATTGGTATAATTTCAATTTCAAAGTTTAATGCATTCCATGATGTATAAAAGCTCTTATAGCTATGTTTAGTGACAAAAAGGCAAGCAACATTAAGAGGAGGAGAAATTTTGATCTACTGTTGTCCGTTCTTCTCGTTATGATTATGATTTATTCCTCTGCATTGATTACGCAATAACAGGTTTTCGTCAGTGTATATTCACAGATCTAGTTTGACTTCACTTTGTAACCGAAATAAATTGACGTTACGACAGTGGTGACCGAGGTGACATGAGGTCTCGGGTTCGAATCCCAGATTGGGCCAAGAAAAAGTTATTGGGTTTTTCTGTTAAGAAATCTTAATAGCAGCCCGGAGTTAGGAAGTTGGCGATATTAGACATTCCCGTGCCTCGGAAAGCACGTAAAGCCGTTGGTCCTGCGCCTGATCTCTCTCCGGTCGTGTCGAATTACCGTCCCATCGGATCATGAGAGTTAGGGAACAGAGAGTGCACTTGTGTTTGCGCACACACTAGTGCACACACTTGTGCACTACAGTAGATATCTCCTGCGCAGATGGCCAGTCTCCGTTAAAACTGGCCGCCGTGACTGAAATTCGGTCTGGAGGACTATTATTATTATATTAGAACCTCAAGTTAATATACCCTTATAGGTTGCCAGCACCTTATAGTTGTGTGAACTAACTGATGCCAGGACTGTGACATACTACGGACTTAGGTAGCTGACCTAATTCTCTGAGGCACACCACAGTGCTTTATATTACAAAACAATAGAACAAAGACCATTCTGCATATCTAATCCGACTCTTATTTTTATTACAACGTTATAATAATGATTTGTTTATTTTAAAACCACAGGATGTGTAGGCCTATATAAAATGCTTTAGTAATTAATTATTAATAAATCTATATATAAATAGGCAGAGACAAAACAGTTCAGTAAATATTTTTCGACTTTCTTTACTTTTTGTTTTGTAAATAATGTCGAGCTTTAGTGTTACCATTAAAAATATGGCAGTTCGGTAAAGACAAATATTTCAGTATTTTTTCTCCTGTTTGTCAACCGGTTTCCGTTTTCTTCTTTTTTGTATAGTAACTATTTACGAACGAATAGAAAAGAGTAGACGAAAAAATGTAAATTCATATATGTAGGTATGTTATCCTCAAATTTTCAATAATAATTATGATCTAATTTCCACCACTAGGCGAATACTAATTATCTATAATATTATGCATACATTGACTAATGCCTACGTCTTTGGAGCAGCTGCGGTTAATATGGATGCTGTGCTTGATGTCGACGATATGGTTTTCAAAAAGAAAAGTTCTTGGAAATCGTATCATCTTGCTGAGAATAGTAGCATGTGTTGCTACTATTCTCCTGGAACTTTTCTCGGTAGACGCCACTTTCTGGCTTAGCACGCGTAAAAGTAGGTTAGGTTAGATGTAACAGTATTTTTTTAAATAGAACTAGCTGTCCCGAAAGATGTTATACTGTACACACGAAAAAAAAACTAAACCATTTTCGAATCCACATGAACACACACAAAAAATTTCATCAAAATCGGTCCAGCCGTTTAGGAGGAGTTTAATTATAAACACACGCACAGAAGATTTATATATTATATATAAAGATTTGGCCTATGTTAGTCAATGATAATATTTCTAATGGTTAAGGGGTTTATTAATCAGTTCAGTAGATTTTGAGTTAAATCATTGCAAACAAACAAACACACAAAAAATCAAATCTTTCCTCTTCATAATATTAGTATAGATATACCACTAACAGTAGTAGTCATTCGAATGCAATTCGTATAATATTCGAATATATAATTATAAAACTATTTAGATTTACAGTTTACCTGACTTTTCGGTTGCTTCGCAGGAACGCTATACCTATGAGAATAGTGTGCTTATCTGTCGGCAATGTAGCAAACCTTCTCTCACAACGTTGGGTACAGCAGGCATTTGAGAGCACATCAACGTCAACTCGCTCCACGGAGAAGCAGTTGCAGTGACGGAAATCGGTCGAGAGGTATCATCATCATCATCTGTCACGGTCAATTGTTTAAATAGCTAAGATAGTAGTAAAGTTTAATAATGTAAAGATAGTGTTTTTTAAATAAACATCGCAATCGTTATACTTATTGCCTTCCGTACGTCACAATAACAGGCTCCAGTGGAAGACCAGTGTCTGGTTCTTGGGACCAGGCAAATGCTGAACTGAAGTCCTAATTTAAGCTGTGGGACGCATGTGTCTCGAGAGGTTTATTGAGTATGTAGGGTTGATATAATGTGTGAGGTGTAAGAAATTAATTATGGTCACATTGATATATACTTTCTTTACTGGTACCAGAAACTTATAATAGATATACAAAAATAAACTACATAATTACGCGACCTAACTGAGCGGGTGTGGGGAGACGACTGCTGCGCTGCGCACACACAATAGTGCGCCTTGTATATAAATTTGTAGCGTCAGCAGCCGCTACAAGTATTTTATGTTACTGTATTCTTTTTGTATTTCTTCCTTTTTATTAATGTTATTCTTATTTTTATTTAATCTTCATACACATTGTGCCCACCTGAAAGCTGTATAGCAACAAAGATTTCTTTCTTGCTTTCTTTCTTGCTTTCTTTATTTCAATCAAAGCCGTAAAAAGTAGGTTATATACGAAACCTACTTTGCAAGGTCAAGTTCGCAGCACAGGTACTCAAGTATAGTGTGGTCAACACATTCGAATGCAATGGTACACATCGCCACCTTATGACGTGGGACCTTTTACCACAGTTGGCAAAATGGCGGTGCAATGACTGCACAGATGGTGTAGTGGTTTATGAGGTCGCCTTAATACTGCCACTGCCGCCGGGTATTGTTCGTTCGATCCCCACACGGAACAAAACATAAACAACTCCAGCGACACAGGAATAATTCAAAGCGTTGATCCCGTCTTTAAAAAAAAAATCCGCTGCTAAACCTAATTGGAATAAAGTTATCAGATTATGTAATATGTTTCACCCGCGTTTATCGTTACTACGCTGCCCCCGTGGGTCGTAGCGTGATTATATAGTCTATAGCCTTCCTCGATAAATAGGCTATCCAACACTAAAAGAATTTTTCAAATCGAACCAGCAGTTCCTGAGATTAGCGCGTTCAAACAAACAAACTCTTTGTGGCGACGCAATAATGTAATTGCCAGCAGTCGCCGCAGTCGGGGTTTCGTTGTAGCATAGGCACTATAATACACCAAACTCTTCAGATTTATAATATTAGTATAGATAGGAGTAGGAAAAGTAGATGATGTGGTTAATCCTAACTAATATTATAAATTCGAATGTGTTTGTTTGTTACGCTTTCACGCCTTAACTACTCGACCGATCATCATGAAATTTAGCATACACATTGCCAGGGGTACAGAAAATGATATTGGGTACTTTTCATTCAGAAAAAGTACTGTTCCTGAGGAAAAGAAAATTGACATTACCTATATTAACACGAGCGAAATCAAGTTCGCAAAGCTGCAAGCAAAACTAGTACGAAAAATAAACTCAACGTAATCTGTAGTTTAAAATACAAAAATTACTTAATTGACAAACATTTAAATGCAGGTGATCTGTTATATGAGTCATCAGGTTATCAAAACGTCTACTTTTTATAGGAGCATTTGAATGAAGGTTATACTCAGACAAGGTGAGTCAATGAAATGACTCATACGTCATCAGCGTGGATGTCATCGCCGACGTCCGGTATATATTGGCGATAAAAAAGTAACGGTAATTTTATTTGGAAACGGCCGTAGATTACTACAAAAAGTTTGCTTATAGATCAATAATTTTGTAGTAGTAGATGTAGATCTAATTCACGACGTCCTCTCTTTGAATTTTAACCTAACTTTTGTATATTATGCCGCCAATTTCGACGTTTGAATTTAACAGGTATAGCACTACAGTTGACCCGATATCTTATTCAAGTTATTGTTGAAAGCAACTTCTATACTTTTCTTGAAACTGTTTTGTAGTAATGTAACAAACTGACAGAGTTAATTTCACAGTAATTATCTTAACAGTATGCGATCTATGATACAATAATATATTCTGATTGATCAAAGAATGTCATGGTACTTACATTTGGAACTGCTAATAAGCCGGGGTTAGAAAATTTATATGGGTGTCTAAAACATTGCATACATTCATGTAAAATATGGAGGAGCGGCGTTTTCTACTACAGGCATTATTTGCTTAAAAGAAGATTCCGAACATAACTTTCTGTAAAACGAATTATTTGACACAATAAATTTTATTTTATTTTATTTTTTATTGCGTCACGTTACAACATCCGAAACAATGAACAGAATCTACATTTCTTTAATTCAGTCAATATTAATATATTGAATACCAGTATGAGGCAGCGCTAATAAGAGCAAATTTATTGAAATCGAAAGCGTCCAAAAATCAATTTTACAAGTCATGTATTTTAATCCCTTCCGGTTTTCTACTGATGACTTATACAAACTAAGTAACATTATTTTTGTCAAGCAACTATATATGTATATTTTACTCACTGTCCTAAAATTACATAAAAAATTTAAATTGGACTTTCAACTACAATCACTATGTCATCCCTATCTGCACCGTGGCTACAACATTCGCGAAAAAACAATTGAAATAGGCAATCAGCCCATCTATATAACAAAATAAATAAAATATTATATATACCCTTTGACATATTAATAACATGAGTACAAAAAGGCATTAATGCTTTGGCTTAAAAACCAAAATTTTAGTAGTACTTATTGTATATAATTATTAATTACATAATAATTGTTGTCTTAATAATATTGCATACACACACACACACTAACAAATACACAAACATACTCGCATACAAACACACACACACACTCACGCACACACACGTTCACACACCCACAAACATACCTACATATAAATACACTTCTTTACTCAATAAACTTAGTTATATACCTAAGTTTATAGTTATTAACAATTTGTTTAAATATTGTGAAACTTGTGCAATTGTAATGTGAAGAGCGGGGTCTCCTAACACAGGTAATGTTTATTTAAAAGGAGTACCCCAACTACTGATTATAAAATAGCATATAAGAAAATGATAATAAACAATTTTTTATATTAATAAGCTAAATTATAAACACATTTTTTGAGTAGAAAGACCCGGCCTTTACCAACTATTTGATGACGAAACGAATAAGCCCGCTTGCTCTGGGATGAACCACCTTCATACAAGAAATTGATGTAGGAATAGAAGTACTTCCTGTAAAAGTAAAAGTTCCAGAGGTCCACGTAGCTCTCACTCTCATTTCTTTTAAACCATCGTTTTCTATTCTGTAAGTCGATTACTTGTATGTTAGTAATAATAACAATAATATTGTTTATTTTCTTTCAAAAATGTAAGTACATAGATATGTTACATTAATAGGTACAGCATGAACAAAACCTTAGTGAGAGCTTGGAGTTTGTACTAGGTACGAAGCCTGTGTGACAAATCTCCAGGCTCTCTTCTTTAGTAATACAAAAATATGCAGCTAGAGATTGTAGAACGATAACTTGTGTGTTATTTACCTATTATTTCAAACGATCATCGGGAACCACTAACCAACACTGGCATTCACTGCACGGATGGCGAGGAGTTTGACCACCTCGCCACTACCGCCGCGCCCAGAGTTGTATGGTCGATCCCAACACAGGACAAAAATTTGTGTGTTCCACAAAGAGTTGTTCCGATTCTGACACAGAAACACATAGGAATTATTCCTAGAACAGCAGTTGTCTTTTCAAAAATAATATCTATACTAATATTATAAAGCTGAAGAGTTTGTTTGGTTGAACGCACTAATCTCAGAAACTACTGGTGCGAATTGAAAAATTATTTTAGTATTGGATAGCCTATTTAACAAGAAAGGTTATAAGCCATATAACATCACACTACTACTTGTGTAATCATAAACGCGGGTGAAACTGCGGGCACAGCTTGTACTTATATATAACAAGTGGGGCGTATGGTCATTAACCAACCAAAAAGACAAATATATTACTTGTATTAACTCCGATCTTCATCTTATGCCACACGTCATTGCCTCCACCAACAAATGCATGCTATGATATATATTTTCATTCTTTACTAATTATTTAATATTTAAATAGAAGCTCAAACCACACATCAGAACAGAAGGTACCTAAGATAATTTAAATGTAATAAACAATGAAAATAAAACAATTGTATTAGTTACATTGCTTGAAACAGTTACGGCACAAATATTATGTAGCTTTACTGCCTACAATGACCATTAATATAATTTATATAATTATAATTATCCTTATCTTATCTTATCTTATGTGGGAGCCAGTCAGTGCAGACCGGCGACACTTCGACCCAGTGGGATCTTTTGTGTCGACTCTCTCCCAATAACGACTGCCATAGATGTTCATGGCAGCCGGGACCGACGGCTTAACGTGCTCTCCGAGGCACGGAGCAGGCGATAATTGTCAATCAATACGCACATAATTTCGAAAAGTCATATAACTTCCGAAAGTCAGAGGTGCGCGACGTGGGTTCGAACCAGAGACCCTCTGCGTTGCGGTCTGTTGGTCTCCCCACTGAGCTATCGCAGCTCATCATAATTATCCTTACTAATATTATAAATGCATTTTTTTTTTTTGTTGGTTTGTAATAACGATGCAACATATCAACATAATTTTTGCATAGAGATTTTATGAACCGAAGAGTGACAATACGACGAAAAGTAACCTTATTGTAAAAATAGCATTGCGCAAATAATTTTAACTTTAAATGCAAACTAATATCATAAATACGAATGTGGGTTTTTCACACCTTTACTACTTGCCCAATCATCATGAAATTTCGCATACACGTCGCCAGGGAAACGAAAAAAGACATAGGGTACCTTTCATCTAGAACTAAGTACTATTACTAATCTAACCTAAAGTAAACTACATGTATTATTTTTACGAGCGATGCCGCGGACAAAATCTACTATCGCTATAAATAAACGGGCCGGCAATATTTTACGGCAATATGTAGCATTAGCCATTTCAATCATCATTCTTTGGATAACCATATGCAAAATATTGACGGATATTCTAAAACACTGCTATAATTGCCAGCCAGTATATTGGAGCCATATCTATACTAATATTATAAAGCTGAAGAGTTTGTTTGTTTGTTTAAGCGCGCTAATCTCAGGAACTACTGGTTCGATTTGAAAAATTATTTTAGTGTTGGATAGCCTATTTATCGAGGAAGGTTCTATAGCCTATGCTACATAACATCACGCCACGAACCACGGGGGCGGCGCAGTAACGATAAACGCGGGTGAAACCGCGGGAACATCTAGTATTCTAATCAAAATAATGCGCGCATAGAAGATAAGAGAAAGTATGGAAGGAATGATATCTTGCTATAAACCGCGTACGGGTGCACCTATGTAAATAATATTTACGTCACAGCGATGTATTTGTGTCCATTTTCTTTCGTCTTATAATAAGTTTTATAGTAACACATATAAAAGACTTCTGATTTGGATATTGATAAGTGAACAAGGATAGAGTCATCGATTGTCAAACTACCGTTTGCTTTTATCTTGCTTTTAGGGATTTCGTAATTGTGAAACAAGCAAACCATACCAAAAATCTTCACATACTTTCATATTTACAATATAAATGGGATATGATATTAATTTCACTATACTTACCCATTAATTATTTTTATTTTATAAACTTTTTACAATTTAGGCTTAAATATATAATGTAAATCCTTCCTAACTAATATTATAAATGCGAATGTGAGTTTGTTTATTTGTTTGTTTGTTACGCTTTCACGCCTTAACTACTCGACCAATCATCATAAAATTTTGCATACACCTTGTCAGAGGAACAGAAAAGAACTTAAGGTACACTTCATCCAGAAAAAATAATGTTACTAACCCTTTTTTTTTACGTCATGGGTATGCGTTTACGCACCGTCCGCGCCGGGGCAGGGCGCGGGTGTGTGGGACTCGAGCCAGAGTAACTAACCTAACCTAACTTTCATTTACGCGAGCAAAGCCGCAGGCAAAATCGAGTATAATGATAAAAGTAAGTGCTACAGTTTTCAATCCATTACATGCATTGCACACACTTTAAATTCGTGAGTCGTTACCAGTATGAATCACTACAAAACTGTATCGTGTTAAACGATATGATTCAAACGATTTCGCAGTACTTAAACAATAGAGAACACATAAAGACGAAGTGAGCAAGTGGAAATACCAGCCTTAATAGATTAGATTCGGCAAGGTGAAAGAGCCAATTCATCCCCAACAACATGACATCATTTATAACGGTTGCTAAATTTATTAATATACTGCTGCGAGTTTTGTCCGCTTAAAACTGACACTAAATAATTTTTCAACAGCTTCAACCATCTGGTGATCGATTTAGAACTAGTGTTGCTAAAATAGCATTAAAAGTTAAAGTATTATTCCACGGGAGCGCATTAACAGTAGAAATGTATCCTATGTTTTAATTCTGTGTGCCAAGTACCATACAAACCTGCATGCCTCGCCTCGCTGATTTCAGCTTGAATAGGCCGGCTTAACCGGGGAAGGACTACCCTCTCACAGAATATCGACGTAAAATAGCAGTATTCCTGCTGTTATGTTTCTTTCGCTGAGTGAGATTGCCGCAGGCCCAATCACCCTCTTTCCCCCTTCCCGCTCCTTCTCCTTCCTTTCCTAAAGGGTCGGCAACGCGCAAGTGATGCCTCTGGTGTTGCAGGCGTCTGTAGGCTACGGTGACCACTTACCATCAGGTGGGCTGTATGCTTGTTTGCCACCTTAGGTGTATAAAAACAAATCTAATAATAATAATATTCTACCACATACACACAACACCATCTAGCCCAAACTAAGCAGAGCTTGTACTATGGATACTAGACAATGGATAAACATACATAATAATATTCACTTTTTTTTTGTAAATACAAACATATTATACATAGAAACACCCAGACCAATGTATGTTTTGGCCCTAAGGTCTAAAGTCGCGAACCATGTATTTACAATCCTAACTAATATTATAAATGCGAAAATTAGTTTGTTTGTTTGTTTGTTACGCTTTCACGCCTTAACTACTCAACCGATCAACATGAAATTTTGTATACACGTTGTCAGGGGTACAGAATAGGACATAGCGTACCTTTCATCCAGAAAAAAGAACTTTTGCAAGCCTAACCCAACCTAATCTACATTTACGCGAGCGAAGCCGCGGGTGAAAACTAGTAATAAAACGCGATTAAACTGTGTAAATCAATTTGATTTCAATTCCATAAACTTATTTCTAAAATAATTATCTTCTATTTAATATTGGTATTTTCCATTAAATTATCATGACTATGAATGTGCATATTATATCAATTTAACAACAAACAAAAGTAAAATAAACCTCTAAAATATTGCTTTAATAAATAAATGAATTTTAATTCAACTAATTAACAAGAACTATATCGCAATATATTTAAACAAAGAAAACACTACTTTTACTTTTCTTTTAACTACATATCTCGACGAAATATTTATTCAGTGCCTACATCGCAGTTTTTTTAAATCGCCATTATATTTAAAATTCTGCTAATTCGCGACTCATATCGGTAAAGTGTGAACTGTATACTACTCACTATACAAGTGTATTAGAGCGTTCTAATAATATTAGCTTCAACAAATAAAGCCAGAACTATATAAGCTCTCCGTTGTAAATTGCCACCATCAGTCGCACTATCACCGTGATCAGGCAACATCTAAACTTATTAAAAATAATAAATTATTGCAATTAAAATGGCGGCAACATGGCAATACGTCATTTTTGCGGTAAATATTATATAAATTTATTGCAGTTCAAATTTAATAAATTATCAATATATAACGTTTAATATTTGTGTGGATTTAATTATATTATATTAACGATTTTATATTATAAACCTTCGAAATTGTCTGATGGTTTGACACTTTGACTTGTCAAAGTTTAAAAATAACACTATGTTATATTTATTTTTATTAGCATGCCAACACCATAGACTAGTATATATTATCGGGCTAACACCATGCATACATTACAATAGTAAAATACTTTATTATACAAAATGGTGACATGTGTGCCAGTATATACAGCATTTACTAAATAGGTACAACACAAGATTTTTTTATAAAAGATTTGGCAATTTATTACGTCAATACAAAATGAAAATTGTACTGAACTGAACGAAACACAAATAATTAGAATCTTAAATTGCTTTATAGATATTTTTGCTGTTGGCAATCACCAGTGCAGCTCCGTCATCAGGTAATTAATCACCGTTCAATTACTTAATTTTGCCGCTTTTACGTCATATATATAATTACAGCTAATATCTGACTTATTTATAAATATTCTTTGACTTATAGAGCAATGAGTTACATAGAATGTCAATGTTAAGCGTACATAATGCAATCTATCATAGTGTATATGTATAGCACAGCAAACACTATACTACGATTTTTAAAAAGTAATGACGTACCTACCCTCGATGGCGTAGTGGTTAGTGTAACCGACTGCCACGCCTGAGGTCGTGGGTTCGATTCCCGCACAAGTCAAACATTTATGTGCATGAACATTGATGTTTGTCTTGGTCTGGGTGTTTCTATGTATAATATGTATGTATTTACAAAAAAAAAGTATATATGTATGTTTATCCATTGTCTAGTACCATAGTACAAGCTCTGCTTAGTTTGGGCTAGATGGTGTTGTGTGTATGTGGTAGAATATTATTATTATATTATTATTATTATTATTCTTTGGTGAGAAACATAAAATTAAATAAAACTGAAGGCCCACTAACATCCAGAAGGAACATATTTAAAATAGTACATTTTTTGTTAAGGCGTTTAGTCTACTATTTACTTCAATTATTAATTAAAAACAATTTATTTTAACTATCGCCGTGTAGGCATAGATAAATATTTAAAAAGTCTAAATGTGAGTAGTAAGTGTCGTGCAAGACACAGGTCTGATTCGCACCTGGGTGGATAATACTTTTATCTTTTCAGTAACTATATCAAATAGATTGTCTTCTACTATGCTTATAATAAGATTAAAGAAATATCAGTTTACTAAATATAAATTAAAGACAACAACTGAGATAAATTATATTTCATTAACTTAATTTTGGACTAATTTTTAAACAGCTTCTCATGATGTTATATTAAAGTTTTTGTTCACAGCACTTGACGGAATACTCGTCATTCCTGAAGAATGTAAGGGACCTGGGTTCTGTGCGTTTAAACCTGAAGGCTACGACCAACTGGAGAAGAAGATTAACAGCGTGTTACCAAAATTTCTATGGAATCAGCAATAAATAAAATTACTTCTAATAGATATAATTTATAGTCTTATTTTAAAATCAACTATTACAGTATAAGTATTAGAAGTATTATATTCTGGGCACACTACCCGTCGACTGTGATGCGGCGTAATTCTATGACGCCTAGTCGCCTATTAGGGGGTTTTAGTTTATATTTTCCTTTTTATTTCTGTTTTATAATATTTAAATAAGATGTAAATAAAATATAAAAATAGTATTTCGATATATATTAGATATTAATGTGTTCCTAGTATTTTATAATAGGTGACATAGAGATAATTAAAAAAATCTCCAAATTTTTACACTACTGTCTCTTAGTAACAATCCCTGTAATAATTACCTATATCTATATGATTTCCCATAAACACTTTATCAGCTAGATAATAAATACCTATCGATTGGCCGACGTTTCCACTGACTTGCATCGATCGTGGTCTCAGTTATAGTATTGTATAAAATATAATAATAATAATATTCTACCACATACACACAACACCATCTAGGCCAAACTAAGCAGAGCTTGTACTATGGGTACTAGAAAATGGATAAACATACAAATATACTTTTTTTTTTGTAAATACATACATATTACACATAGAAACACCCAGACCAAGAAAACATCCAAATAAGTATGTGTACAAATCGCAATAGTCTAAAAACGTTTACAGCTAAAAAGAATTTGATCCTTTTTAGTCCAGTTTTTATTTTAGTTTTATTCCAGAAAGACTTTTAACAGGGACTTTTAAAAGCGCTTCTATCCCTTTTCATGCACTGAATACTTTTTTATTTGTTGACAACCCTCTTCCATTTCTCTTTGATTTTATTGAATAAAGTACATGCACAATCGCCTCTATTCTATATAAAATCACACAAGAAATAAAGATTTAGGTGCAAAACCGCCTCTGATATAATCTTAGCAACAAAATCGCTACTATCGTGACTCGACCAATCACAGCACTGCATTTAGTATGCAAGTGTAATGGCACCTGACTGTTGTTTTCTGTTAACGATGGTTTTATTTACCTGTTTTTAATATAAAGTAATCATAAAATGGAAATCCATATTGCTCCAGCGCAAGATAATAGGGCAACGAAAAGGATTCAAAATGAAAAAATTCAGCAAATTACAATAAGGAATTTTAATCGTGAGTATGAACCGTCGATTGCATAGCTCCATCCATATTATAAATTACAGAGCAAACCCACCTCTATCCAGTATTGACAAATGCAAAAGCGCCTTTATTCACTCTTTAGATGCAGAATGGCCTCTATCCTGATTTTAATGTCTTTTTTAAAAATTTGCACCGTATAAATAACTAGGGTAATATTCTAAATTGAAAATATTATTGATTTACCACAATACACAATTTTATCATTAACTAAGGCCTAATCTTTTTAGAGTAAATTAGTTTTTGTGACATTACGAAATATTTAAAAAAGTGGATAGAAGCGTATTTGCATCTATACCTTGTAACTGATAATTGCTGCAATGTTATTTAAATTAATTTTGGATGTCATATCGTTTATTGTTTGTCTGACAGATTTTTTTGTTAGGTATTTGGTGTCCACTAGCTATCATGAGGAGAATAATATAAACAAAATTAAACACGCTCAAAAGATTTTAATATGTTTTAATTTTACACATTAGAATGTATTAATTACGTAGAGCATGCAAGATTATTGTTATTAGTAAATAAAGCAAGCAAATTTTCATTGGTTAATTGGTCACTATTCCTTAAAAATTGGAAGGCAAATAGAAGGAAAGAGAGGAAGGGGAAATCCTAGAGAAATCAACAAATAAAAAAGAGGCAATTAAGATAAGTTAGAGAGAAAAGCAAGCACTTGTTCCATGGACAAGAGCAGCGCCCTTAAACCTTAGAAGAGGATGTATCAAAAGCATAACTAAGCACACAAGAACAACAAACGGGTACTGAGATCGTTTCCTGAACAACTTTATTTGCTGCGATATCGTAGACGTACAGGCTTTGATTCACGAAGGTAGTTTTACATATGGATCTAATACCCATACTACTCAAGCCAAGATCTTGGAAGCATTCTTCTTGGCCACGCTTAGCGGACGGGATATATTCATGCCTGTAATTATAAAATTATATATTATTGTGCTTTAAGTTATAATATGAGTATTTACTTGTTTTAAAAGACAACCACCGCAGTAGGAATAACTCCTGTATCGCGAAGAAATTTACAAACATTCAAACATTGGATACAAAGAACACACAGCCTCGAACAACTATTTGTAGATCATACAAATGTTTGTCCCATGTGGGCATCAAGCTCATAATACTCGGTGCAGAGGTAGAAGTAAGGTTTACTTAAACCACTACGCCATGCATGCAGTCGATATACTTTTTTACGAGATCTAGTACACACAAATATAGCATGGACAATGGGTCCATGAATAAGATTATAGCTATATTTGTGTACTGGATCTCATAAAACAGTCTTTAGGTACGACTATACGTTTAAGAGGAAAGGCGGGCAACGTTTCGTTTATACAAAAGTATTACTTTGTTTCTCCGAAAAAATACATCAATGTATATCAACTCCCATGATCCTATATATTTTTTTCATAATCTAATTATTATAAGAATCTAGAAATATTTTTTTTACAACTAAGATGGCAAACAAGCATACGGCCACCTGATGGTAAGTAGTCACCGTAACCTATGGAAGCCTGTAATACCAGAGGCATCACTTGCGCGTTCCCGACCCTTTAGGAAAAAAATTAAATGGGAAGGAGAAGGAGCGGGAAGGGAGAAAGAGGGTGATTGGGCCTCCGGCACTCTCACTCACTAAACAAAACACAACAGCAGGAACACTACGATTTCACATCGATATCCTGTGAGGGTAGTACTTCCCCGGTCGAGCCGGCCCATTCATGCTGAAATCAGCGAGGCTACTCCAGATCAAAATTGAAGAAGGTATCTTTAAAAATATTACCACTGTTTCCAATCATCTGACAAACAATTGTCTTCTGTTTACGCGAATGTTATTCATTTAAATTAAACTACTATATACGGATTTTATTGCGTTGTTATATTGTACAGCATAACGAGCACCTATACACCTCAAATCACTGCATTCCGTCTCGGAAGGGTTAGGTTATGTTAGGTTCCTTCTTAAACCCACCCAAAAATTGGTCCCCGTCGACTTAGTTTTTTTTTGCTGTGCATTTAAATACTACCCATTATTAATTATTATAATACAAGTACTCACGCGCAACGCACTGTTGTGACATATTGTCTCATCCACGGCGTCTGAACGACCACTTTCGTTTCGTTGGTATGCTGGTATGTATACAACTGTTCTCTCTGAAACAGAATAACCATAAAGAATATACCATTAAATATATACAACATGTAACATAATAAACGCAAATCCTGAAAGTAGTTTGTTCAAAATCGGCTACTGAATCAATTCCAGGAATTTTGAATATAGGTACTTTTTATCCCTAAAATAATTAAAACGAATTAAATTATAGTCACCCATTTATTAAACAGCTGAAATAAACGAAATCGTATCATAATAAAAGGCAATAAGGTTTTGATGCAATAAAGGCAATAATGTTAGATTTATTGTAATATACCCATACTACGATTACGATACTATTTAATAATCTAATTGGGGTGTTTGAGGTGTATATATATATGTATATAAAGACCGGTATGCCCAGCACTTTTATAAAATCATCAATTCTTAAAATAATTCTAAATGCGAATGTGAGTTTGTTTGTTACGCTTCCACGCCTAAACTACTAGACCCATCATTATAATAATGAAGGGGTTCGGTCGAGTCTTGGTTAAGTAGGTAGTTTCTTAATCTGTTTTAAATAATTATGTACTAACATAGTGTAAGAAAAATTGTTACTAACATTATGGACTCTGTCTGAATAAATAAATATATTATTATTATTATTATTATTATAGAATTTCGCATACACGTTTTCAGGAGTACAGAAAAGGATATAGCGTACCTTTTATACAGACAAAGTACTGTTCCCGAGGAAAGATATATATATATATATATATATATATATATATTTTAATAACCCTCTATTAGGGGTCTACGGGAAAAGTACCTTCTCAATATGCATGCCATGTCATCTATCACTGCCTTCTGCATCACATATTTGATTCAAGCATCTAAAACAAGCCTTATAAGGTGCGAACCTCAGAATTGGCATTTGGCTTTGATGTGGTGTTGGTATTATGCTATCCCTTTCTTACTTCAAACCAAACATACGTGAGCGATGTGAAATAGCATGAGAGCATTGTTAAAGCTCGTTATGACTAACAGGAATGACTGGTCAGTCCATAAAATTTTTATTTAAAAAAGTTTTATGCGATCTAGAAAATATGTGACATAGCCTATGTTTCTCAGAAATAATGTAGCTTCCTAATCTTTTGAATTGGATTGTTGATCAACGTTATTGCATAGAGTAACGCCTCCCATGCATTGCCTAAAGCCGGTTTGATTTCCGTGTCGGGCATACCGTTGTTGTATGTTGTTGGGCTATTCTGACAAGAAATTCTTAATAGCAGCTGAGTCTGTGTTTGGTAGACGAGAATAAGGTCGCACCCTATTATAATATCAGCCCTGTATTAAACTGTCCCACTGATGGGCTCGGGCCTCTTCTCAGTGTGAGAAGGGTTAGGCCATAGTCCACCACACTGGCTCAGTGCGGGTTGGCAGACTTCACATATCTTTGAGAACTCTTAGACATGCAGATTCCTTAAGATGTTTTCCTTCACCGTTAAAGCAAGCGATTATTAACTATTTAATACGCACATAACTTCGAAAGTCAGAGATGCGTGCTCTGGAATCGGACTCGAGACCTCTGCGTGGCAGTCCAACGGTTTCCCACTAGGCTATCGCTGCTGTTACCTGCACCTTATTACTCAGGACCAAAGTCATAGCTAGCGAAAAGTGGATGTAATACTCGTACAAGAGTATTACATCCTCTTTCTGTCAGCAATTGTAAGGAGAAGTCTGCTTACCCCTTTAAGCATATAAGAGTGACTATCTCTGTACCTATTACTTAAATGAAGAGCAGGACTTACTTTAGTGATATATGGGCAGTTATGCCAATCACTCTGAGGCGACAGGATCTCCTGGACTGCGTCCGGTTCGTGAGTCTCGTCGACACTACCAGTATGATCCTGTAACAAAATATTAATATTATCAGTCTTGATAATAAACTGTCTCTCAGCTGAGCAGGTGCCGCTTATCCTTAATAGACAAGTCAAAATATGATTCAATATGCTGCCCAGTGTGAACTGGTAGATTCCAGATATATAAAACACTAGATATTGCCCATCGCGTCGCTCACGTTCATGTTGATTTTGCCAATGTCTATCGCTCGGTAACAAGCCTTTTTCTGGGTAAAAGGTACCCTATGTCTTTTTCTGTATCCCTGACAATATTTATGCGAAATTTTATGATGATCAATCAAGTGATTGATCATCTCATGAAGCGTCGACATCGGAATCCAACGACGATTGAAATAATATTTAATTACTTTACAACTGAATTTAATAAAACGAAATAATGTTATTTTCAATATTCTTGTAGGACCAGCGATACATACCTATTTTTTGGTAGGACACTGTTTGATTTAGGCAAAGAATGCAGTAACTCACCACGTGTTATTTTTCAGTCAGTTATTAATGAAAAAAGTCTTACCGTGGAATGGACAACTTCTAAACGTAGGACTGGTAAACCGTACCACTACATTTTTAGGACTATGTGGCCATTTAATTGTACAAATATTTATTAAGGTGCATACAAAAAATTAGCTTGTTATCAATAATGTTGATGACCTCGTTATTTGGACATATTCGGAGTGTAGGACACTCCAGTCAAACCATCCATTCTGTAGGACAATTGTCGAACTACCTCAATATTGGAAAAGAAATCTTACTGTTATTCAGACAATTTCGACATCCCACCAAATCGACACGTTTTATACCTGCGCTCTATATTAGCTACCTCTATCGAGAATTTTCAAAGGAAAAGCTTGGGCGTCTCGTCGAACCGAACCTGCTCACAAAGATTCAGCCTGTTATTACTCACTAAAAAAATAGGCGGTGGCTGCTGGACTATTATATATGTGTGCAAAAATAAGAATAGTTTCAGACATTACTGATTTTAGGCAAGAGAAGAACTATCTCTTCAGTTTTATAATATTAGTATAGATGTAAAAGTTTTTAAAGATGCATGGATGTTCGTTACTCATCCTTGCGTATACCATTAAACTGATTTGGATGAAACTTAGTTCACAGATGGGTGCTTCTTCGAGCAAGGCATTGTCATCGCCACGTGTCTTTCGAATCATGATTGAATTATATTATTACAAGCAGAGTATGACCCGAATTGATTGTCAAATTCTAAATTAACGCGAGCGAAACCGCGGGCAAAAGCTAGTATAATAATAATAATATTGTATCACATACACACAACACCATCTAGTGCAAACTAAGCAGAGCTTGTACTATGGGTACTAGACAATGGATATACATATACTTTGTTTTTTTTTATAAATACTTACATATTATACATAGAAATATCCAGACCAAAACAAACATCCATGTTCATGCACACAAATGTTTGACTTGTGCGGGAACCGAACCCGCAACCTCAGGCGTGGTAGTCGGTTACACTAACCACTACGCCATCGAGGCCGACAATATGAGTTTGTTTTTTTATTAATGGCGCTTTCACATATCTACTCAACCGATCATCATGAAATTACGAATACACGTTGTCAGGGGTACACAAAAGAATATAGGGTACCTTTCTTCCAGCAAATAATACTGTTAGCAAGTAAAGTCACCGTTAAAAGCTAGTATTACTATAAATGTGATGAGACTTTGTAAAAATAATTAGGTGTTGGTTACCTAACCATGTGTTAAACGGCTGTGGATAAAAATAGGCACACGGTTAAATTAAGTTTTTAATTAACATCTGGGATACTCTCATTCCAGTATGTGTTCCAATAGAAAACAAGCAGTCGACTCTGTGGCCATAAGTAAATTCGTCCGTAATAATAAAAAATGAATAATAACTATTCGTCGTAAGGAAAAAAAGAACAATCTAAAATTATTTTCCGAAATTAAGATTTTCACCTATTTGAAATCAGTAAAAAGAACGCAACTACCAGTATTTATATAAAATACATATATTTTTGTTAGATACTTCTTTTTCCTTATTACGGCAGTATTATACACACACCTTGCCCAAATGTGTTAAAACCGCATCATTTATCTTCGGTTCAAGCTCATCATACTCTTCAGGCTTAATGTGGCAAGTGTGCTGGTCCTTACATTCTTCAGGGACCTTGATGGTTTTGCCATCTGAAAATATGGAATAAAGAGTATTTTACATAATTATGTTATCATATTGTTTTGTAGTTATAGTTAATCATCGTCATCAATAGAAATCATAATACCCGTTCAGCAAACATCAATCTCGAAAATCCAGATTGAAGAGATTATGGAATTTTCTAATATTATAATTATACGTTAAAAATATACTCGGCCCTCTGTGAGGGAAAGAAGCCTTTACGGAAAGAGGCATTTCCAGGAGGAGCAGGACTATTGCATCCATATGTTTCAATATGAATCCTTCGACCTACCGCGGCTAGCTTCGGTAGGTCGCCCATCCCACTTTAGATTAAAACTCTCTGAAGGCCTTTTCTCCAGCCATCCAATAAAAACTTTTCTTTTGAACACACGCTATTTTCCTAGTAAGTATTACTATCTTTATGTCA
Source organism: Catocala sponsa (assembly GCA_963564715.1). Taxonomy (NCBI): domain Eukaryota; kingdom Metazoa; phylum Arthropoda; class Insecta; order Lepidoptera; family Erebidae; genus Catocala; species Catocala sponsa. Next base: position 8,597,608 of record OY751334.1, read on the forward strand.
CACACTGTATATTATTTGGATGACTAATTTAAGCCTATCTGTAAGCGAACATTTCAATCCAAGAAGTCTTACAAATATAAGAAAATTAAAAGAAATGGCTCACTTTCAAATTAGCGAGTATGTAAACGATGTTAACCAAACTTTTCACATTTACTGTAAAAAAATTACCTTTACTAAAATAACATTGGTCTGGCGACTCTGAAGTATCCGCCTAATATGTATGAGCATGTTTTAACGTACGTATGGACGTACGTTAACGGTATTTATATCAAAATGAGCAGAAGGTAATTTCAGCGTCCTTATGTATGGACATAAGGATGCTGAAATTACCTTCTGCTCATTTTGATGTAAGTACCGATTAAAAACGCAAAACATATTTGATGTGGTCGACTAGTATTTCCTAAATTACGTCATTCATAAGTAAATTCACTATCATGACCAAAACTGCTGCTAAGTTCAGCGTAATCTAAAAACAGTTAGGTAATGAAAAAGCGCCTCCTCTAATAATCTCGCATCGTCCATTTACATTAACTGTGCATATCACTAAAGATATTACGTACCTTGAGCATTGGTAGACTTTTCGTCAGAAGGGGCACCACTGCTGGCTGCCAAAAACACCATTAACTGCATCAATAAATATTATGTCCAATAAACTTCCAATTCTGCTTAATCACAACGACATAAAATAATATATAAAATATTCAAAAATAAAGTAGGAACGTAATACAAGTTTATTGCTTCCTTAAATACAAAACAACATTTTTAAATGTTGGCAATTTGTCGACAAACACACACCTTTCCAAAAATAGCGTTGAATGCTTTCGACAATCGGGATATGGTAGAAAATTGTAATAGGTTGGTTCGAGTATACGGCTGATGTACATGACGAGGAACACGTAATATGAATGAACTTAAGAGCCATTTTACAAAATTATGCAAGTAAAGTTTAGATAAATTCCGACTCGCCGAGCGATCGAGACAGTACGATGCGTCTAGGAGAGTCGTCGTATAGTGCGACCGTGTCTACACTTAGATTTTGATACTTTTCTTGGTAGCTATTGCTTGAATGGTATTAAACATACTTTTGCATTATGTAAGTTTAAAAAAAATTTATTTGTATTCATTATAGATAAATATATATATATTTTTTTTTTTAAATACAACTCTCGCATTAGGACTAAATCCTGTGTCGCGGGCGACTTTACAAACATACAACTAACGGACACAATGAACACCCAGACACGTAACAACAATTTATGAATCACACTAAGTGTTGTCTCGTGTGGGGATCGAACCCACAACACTCGGCGCAGCGTCAAGCGACGAGGCGGCCGCTTAAACCACTACGCCAACAGTGCAGTCAATATAAATAAAAAGTCTATATTATTTAATTTTTAGTTTTATAATAAAACATAGTATAGGAAAATATAAGTTTATAACGTTATTTTTGTTTAGTGCAAATTTCTTAGCGGGTGAATGTACTAATTTTTATAAACAACTAGACGTGGCCCGCGGCTCCACCCGCGTTAAATTATACATCTAAACCTTCCTCAGGAATCATACTATCTATTGGTGAAAACCGTACAAAGATCCGTTCGGTAGTTTTTAGACCTTGCGGAAAACGCGCAAAAGGTCATATGTGCCATATAAAATTGAACTTTGACTTCGAGAAGAAAGAAACGGCTGATATTTCTGCACGATTTCGGCAATGTCTAAGAAAAGAATAAATCTAAAACGAGTACCATGACACTTTAAAAAGTTTGCACTAAAGAAAAAATTGCTTTGTATAATACTATTTTGTTTATCAATTTCAGTAGCTAAAGTAACGGGTTCTATCTCTGATTCACCCATTTCAGTGTCTACAACATATCCCGTCTACCATAAAATTAAAAATTTAAAATTATTGAAATCAAAAGAATCTTAATTTCAAAAAAGAAGAAAGTATCATGAAGTCTAGCTGTGGTTTGCTTCTTCTTGGGTTTGACTATTTGAATTACTGGATCCCAAACTGGTGGTACATTCCATCCTTGGTAGGAATCGGTAGTAGGATGCTTCGCGAGGCTATTGAAATCAAAAAATCCTAATTTCAATAAAGAAGATCGTAATAAACCACAAGGAACACTTATAGTTTCGCCATGTCCTTCCGTCCGTCTGTCCGTCCGCGGCTTAACGCAAAAACTATAAGCACTAGAGAGCTGAAACATGGTTATACATTGTAACCACGCGGACAAAACTGGACAATAAAATTTGAAAAAAGTGATATAAACTGGTAGCTTCCATACATCTAAATGGGAAAGTGGTTTTTTTAATTTTTCTACAACATTGTATGGATTATCGTTAAACAGGTATTTTAAATACCCGTTTGCGAAATATCTGTGTATATACAATTCTTGCGTTACTGACTGACTGACAGACAACGCACAGCCAAAACTATTGGGCGCAAGAAGCTAAAATTTGACATGTATGTTCCTTGGGTACTGTAGGGGTGCACTAAGAAGGGATTTCCTGAAATTCCCACGGGATTTGATAAATAAAAAAACATGTGCGGGCGTAGCTGCGGGCATCCTCTAGTTCAATATAAAGGATGAAAAACCATCATACGCAAAGTGTCCCTCCCCACTCTATCTTCTAAACTGCAGTATTTAGGTATGTATAAACTATGCTAAATAGTGACATATATACCTAATAAATTTTTAATGAAAATGATAACGGCTCATTAGACTTTACTAATTAACGAGTAATAGACAACTAACTTAAACTTCTACTTGCAAACGATAAAATGCATATTGTGCTTCAGTCCTACTATCCTTAGGTCACTGGGTAAGGAGTACTACGGAACCCTAAATTGTGCGTGCGCGACATGCATTTGACCGGTTTTTTATTATTTATGAGTTTATTTGTGTAAATTTTATTTTTAATTTTATTTAATCAGGGAGTCAGGGACTGACGTTAGCCGAAATGCGTCCGATACGTTCTGTATAATTAAAATTAATAAACCCAAAATACGCTTTTAATGCCTTCTTTATATTTTCAAAACTACGTTTATTTTTTTTAACATATTGGTAACCAGAAGTTTTACGCCCCATTACTACAACTTAATAATAATTATTAATGAACACAATAATTAATTACAATAATAATCAATAAACCACACTGCACGTTATAATAAAACTACTAGTTATAATGATTTTACACCGAAAAATTACGGTTGCTTATTTCAATATATTAGATCGATCAAGTCGTTGCAGTCGAAGTATAATATTGCGTTCGCGGCTCGAAAGCACGTAAATCGGGATGCGCAAAAAAGTGACACAGATCCAGCTTTGACGGGCGCTCGCGCCGTACTGAGGAATACTCTCGCGCGCATAGTAATTTATCCTAATTTAGAGGGTTGGTAAATATTTTACTGTGACTAATTAAACGTACGGATTGTCAATATAACTATTGAACTAAATTTATGGATAAACAGAGCTTCTTTTGGTATATATAATATTACATTATTTGTAATTTATTAAAACCAAAACGACGTGGTAAAACTGGGACAAAGCGTTAAAATTGCTCCAAGATTATCTTTTTTTTACAATTAACTTACTAGTGAAATGGCTTTTCTACTTAATTCAGTTACAAGAAGGTTATAAGCCCTGACATTAAATATTATTTTTGTAGTAAATATATAAAAGTTAGTGATAGATTTCAGGCTTCAAAGTTAGCTCTGCGCGATTTTTCGTAAAACCTAGTAGCGGGAAATCGGTAAATACTAAACATACAAGTTAGTATTTGTAAATATTAACTATCAATACACTAGATCAAGAGTTGATCTATTATTTACATGTGTTCACTGCCATCAATATATTATCTAAGGTTGTCAATTTAACGACTGAAATATTAGATTCTTGCGCAAAAATGTGAAATGGCTCTTAAGAGCGATGGATAGTCAATTTAACTTTTTAATATTTTTATATTTATACCTTTACGCGAATATAATACACATTGAAATTAAACCATCATGAAATCTGTATTTAATTTTAAAATACGTTTTTAATAATTTTTATGTGTAGAAGCTATTAATAGTAATAATAAAAAGGTGTATATTTACCGCCAATATCACGAGACCCGAAGTCGCCATTTTGTAAAAAATTGTATTTAATTTTTTAACAGTCAGCAGCAAATGTTATAATTATGTTGCTCCTATGACTGTTTCGAAAATACTGATGTGAAATGTTGTGACAAAGGTTTTGTATTCTGTGTTTTCCTTGACTTCATAGTTCGTGTGGTTAGGTACATCTAAATATATAAAAGCATACACTGACTAATATAGCAACGCACGGGCTGAACCCCTTGGTAAAGATCCCCTTAAACATTGGAAATATTGCACAGAAGTTTCTAATGCAACGTAGGTGAGCAAACTAAGGATATAATAATATGCAACTCTTAAGGGCGTGAAAAGAAGTTCAAAGTTTAATTTATCGATCCAGGTTCAGTCCGAATTACTTCAATTCAATTTAATTCAATCGTTTTATTGCGAATATACCTTACAATATGTGTATACTGAATCCGGCAACTTGAAATTTTGCGCAAAGATTACTTATACAGGAAACATCATTTTATTAGGGATGTAGCATCCCTAATAAAATGATTACCCAAAATACCACCGCTATAGGAGTGAAACGGGGTTTTGCAGTATATAACTACTTGTATACTATTATAACCAAAATTCATGCGAACGAAGTTGCGAGATAATCGCTTGTGTGCTATAAACAATGACAGGATTAGAAAACGTGACGGTCCGATCGTATTTCAGGAAAATTACCGACCGAAATAGCACGTAGTCCGTCACTACGGCAGAGTTACAATGAATAAAGTATATAAAATAACTGGCTAAAATATTATTGACTGAAGACTAATATGTGTACGTACCTATTAGTAGGTAGTTAAAACATAGTTTGTGAATAATTACAGCATTGTCCTTCCTCATACACAAATAAATAAGTGCCTATCACAGAGTAACGTATTCATACAATTTATAATTATAAATTTTGAATATTATACATTATTAATATAAAAACCCAAAGTAGAAAATCCACGTTGGATTTGTACTTTTTTAAAATAGCCTGCTCTCTCACTTAGAATAATTTGTGTGTCGCGGTGGACTTTACAAACATTCATACAACGGACACAAAGAACAACCAGACTCTGAACAACATTGTGTGGATCACACAATTTTTGTTCCGGATGGGGATCGAACCCACAACACTCGGTGCGGCGGCAGTGTCGAGGCGACCACTTAACACTTTCGAAACGACACGGATTTTTCTATACTTTCCATTCCTGCGGCACAAGGCGTTTTACACCTGGCCATAAAACTATCATTGTGGCGGTACCGGGCTTATTAAACCTTGTATTGTTTAAGAAACTGAAACCTTTTTTTGGCTTCATGGAAAAAATATATATATTTTTTGCTTTAAATATTATCAATGATGAATTGATTGACATGAATCTGAAGGCGTACGTCAACAGCTTGTATTGTTTGAAATGTATAGCTATAATAAAATACAGGGTTTTATGCACCCTGTACCGCACTGGATAATGGTATTTTTGTGCATATTTTAGGGATGGGAAATATAAATATCGATAATTTTAATTGAGTTTTATTGTATAAGAAGAGAAAAACTAGATTAATTGATGTTTTTCATTGAACCAGTCCAAACAAAAGGTTCTTTTACATTGCGCACATTCAGTTATAATTTTTTTAAATTTTCTGTCAGCTTGGCGACTTGTCAAAAATATCTGAAGTTTTTCATAGCATCTGTGTTTCTACATGAACATCATCGACATAAAAAAAATTTTTTACGAAATTTTTTTGTCGTTCGTAACGTCATGATGTCGACGCGTGCGTTTGTTTCGAATACGATCACAACACTGGCCGCGCGGAGCGGGCGCAGGGTGCGGTACCAGATGTGCCGGGTACCAGATGCTTTTAACCTGGTTTCGCACTGTGATGAGTTTTTATTTCTTACGTGCGGTACCAGTTCTAAGAAACCTGGTATTAAAGTAGGTACACCACTGGATTCTATTTTAATAACACACCTTAGATATATATTCATCTCTTTCCTAAACCGAACTAAATTGAAGTTATGCCCTTCGCACGACAGAGAAATCTATACTTTTCTTTGACGCACTGTTAGCAAGACATGCACAAGATGTTTTAGACCTGGTTTCGCACTCAACGTGTTAAACCACTACATCATTAGTGCAGGCATTTGCGCCATAATTATAGCATGGTGTCATAAATACAGGTGACTAAATATACAAACAGTATTTTATTCTGAAAAGAATCCTTGAAAAACTCCATACCTTACATTATTTTATTTTAATATCGGTAAATAACAAAACCCATATTATTTTTTTTTTATATACAATCGTGGCAAACAAGCATACGGCCCACCTGATGGTAAGTGGTCACCATAGCCTATGGACGCCTGCAACACCAGAGGCATCAATTGCGCGGTGCCGATCCTTTAGGAAAGGAAGGAGAAGGAGCGGGAATGGGGGAAATGGGGTGATTGGGCCTCAGGCACTCTCACTCACCGAACGAAACACAACAGTAGGAATACTGGTATTTTACGTCGATATTCTGTGAGTCCTTCCCCGGTCGAGCCGACCCATTCATGCTGAAATCAGCTAGGCTCTACTACTCATACATACTTTATACGAAATCAACTCATATGCAGTAATTCTTTGACGATTGCAAACAAGCATCGAAGTCCAATAGCAAGAGACTTTGACTACACGAATGGCGTAGTGCTTTAACTGTTCGCCTCGCTGCTGCCACTGCGCCGAAGGTTGTGGGTTCGAATTCCACACGGGACAAAAATTTGTGTGATCCACAAATAGTTATTCCGAGTCTGGATGTCCTTTGTGTCCGTTGTTAGAATGTTTGTTAAGACCCATACGCATTTTTCTTATTTACTATCTTAGCATTATAATGTGGAAATTAAATAAATGTAGATCAGTAAAATTATTTTGTTTCATTCAATATGCCTATGGATATGTTTTATTCCCAACATTTTGCGAGAATACAGTTCAACACGTTATAATCCTTACTATCCTTACTTAATATTATAAATTCGAATGTAACTCTGTATGTCTGTCTGTTACCTTTTCACGGCTAAACCACTCATTCGATTTGGATGAAATTTGGTAAAAAGATAATTGGGGAAGGACATAGGCTACTTTTTATTGATGTAGGTTCAACGCGGGCGGAGCCGCGCGCAATAGGTTGTCCATTATAAATGCGAATGTGAATGAGAACAGCGGCCCATATGGCAAATATTATTTATTATATACTAGCTTATGCGCGCGGCTCCGCCCGCGTGGTACCTACATCAATAAAAAGTAGCTTATGTCCTTCCCCAGGTTTTAAACTATAACTGTACCAAATTTCATTTAAATCGGTTGAGTGGTTTAGCCGTGAATAGGTAACAGACAGACAGACAGATAGACAGACAGAGTTACTTTCGAATTTATAATATTAGTAAGGAAGTAAGGATGATAATATGATACTAGATTTTCCCACGGCTTTGCTAGCGTAATACTGTTACTAATCTATCCTACATAGATTAGTATCAGTATTTTTTCATGGATGAATCCGAAATGAGGTACTCTATAACGGTTTATGCACCACACGCTGAAATAGCTCTCAGATAGCAGGACGTTTTCCAACTTACTTGACACTTATCATTGTAATTTGGCCAATTAATTCAATATCATTATAAATTTATATCAATAATAATATACCGGTACACCAAACACCCATACCCATAGCCCATATACTAGAATCCATACGTAGCAATAGTCTTACGCCTGCTGCGGCTAGTGTCGCTGTAGGTGTTCCATCCCACCTTTGATTAAAACTCTCGAAGGGCCTCTTCACGTTGGATCCATGTCCCCATGTAAGCTTCCCAATGGGCCAGGTATTTTCTAATATAATATGTTAGAAAATAGTGCAATTCTGTTGTCACAAAATTCTCTAAACTTAACTAAAAATCACAAAAATTTTTTTTAGTCCTGTCGCTTTTAACTGTTTCAGAATACGAAATGTCATTTGAGAGGAGTAAACTAAATTTTAGTGATTTTTAGTTAAGCTTAGAGAATTTTGTGACAACAGAATTGGTACCAATACCTGTGATAAGAGAAACATAATAATAATAATATTCTATCACATACACACATTGATTTTATTAAATTGATTATTATTATCCTATATGTTATTCTGATGTATAAACAATAGAACTGCAAAGTTTTATTAAAATCCGTTCAGTAGTTATTGCGTTTTTTGTGTTCCTCACAAACTTTCACATTTATAATATTAGTAGGATAGGATCGAATTTTTCTCTTAATGTTGCTGTCCAAATTCAATATTGTAATAAAAGTTTATACCCTGGCTCGATAGATGGCGTTGTACCGTGTGTCTAGATCGCGATATTGTTTCGTATTTTTTTTCAACTTTTTTTAAAGCGTATATGTCCATTATTCGAGTAATAAATTCAATGGTGCAGTACACTTTGGCGAGTTTCATTTGAGGACCCCAGTAGTCAAATTTACAGTTGCATTTGTCCAAATAAATAAATTTTCTTTCTTTCTTTCTTCAAATATCTTTAACAGTATATAGTATATAGTATAAATCAGCGCCTAAATGTCTGCCATATAGTCTGGTACCGAGACATCACATACGGCTTCATTTGTTTCTAAACGTACTGTCTCGACTGTACATAGGTATATATTTTTTTTATTCTTTTAATATTTATGGAGGGTTTTTCCTTACAAAAGAATGTCAGCCTCAACTGTACATGTAATGCTAACGCTGCAAGCTACAATAGGCGTGCGACATTTCATTTACATAAAATATATGTAGGTGTCGCAGCAAAGCAGCGATAGCCTAGTGGGAGACCGTTGGTCTGCTACGCAGAGGTCTCGAGTTCGATCCTAAGGCGCGCATTTCTGACTTTTCGAAGTTATGTGCGTATTAAATAGTTAATTATCGTGAGGAAATCTTCATGTCTGAGAGTTCTCCATAATGTTCTCGACTCTGCCAACCGTTCTCACACTGAGAAGAGTCCCGTGCCCAGCAGTGGAACAGTTTATGTATGATACGTCGTAGCGAAATATAAATATTTATATATATATAAATATCTGCTCATAGAGCGCCATGAGCAGATATTTCACTACGACGTATCAGTTGGAACATTGAGACAACTGCGATCTTAGTCTCCCCGTGACCATGGCTGCTGAAAAGCAACCGAAACGTCGGGGAAAGTGTAAACACAAATATAAATAGTATAATAGTATAGTAATAGTATAAATAAGTGGTTTTAATAGTTTCAATAATTTAATTAGTTTAAAAATTAGTAAAGTTTAATAGTAATAGTAATGTAACACTTTTCAAATATAGTAGTTTAATTTCAATGAATAGCGATAATTAACTAATAATGAAGATACTTCGCTGCGCCGCGCCGCCGCCGTCCCTTTACAAATCTTGACAAAATGTAAAATATGTGATTAATCCGTGTTACTAAGAGCGAACCTTTTTACCGCTTGTGTCACATTTATGCGACACATATTATAATGTCCGTGCCTCTACCGCCCGTGTCGTATTTCTGCGACAGAGAACATGCACGATACTTTTGTTTTATTTTCGTTCTATTAATTAACTGCGTGGTACAACTAAAACCATTAGTGAATAATGGTTTGAATCTGAGATATGAATTTCAACATTTACTTAAAATTCTGTATTTCTGCACCTCCCTAATAATTATTGTAGGTATTATTTTATCGATTTGTAGCCGGGCGCTAGGGGCACGGCAATCGATATTTAGCCAAGCGCTTAACAGGCTTCATTTTTTACTGTCACATAACTTTTATTTAAAGAATAAATATGATGACTAGACATATTTTTGATACAACAGCTGACGAAACGTCAAACATAGGTACTCCCTGGATAAAAGTTATCCGACGATTGAGAATTGGACCTAAAAGAAAAGGTATTTAACATATTTATTGCTGTCGCACTGGGTCCGAACAATTTAATAGTGTATAAAAAGAGCAGTGGCGTAGCGTAGTGGCCACGCTACGCAGGGCCAGGGGCGGCCCGCCCCGGACGGTACTTTTAGAGGGTGGCGAAATTATACAATAAAAAAACTTGAGAGGTGTCAAGGGACACCCGGATGTAACGAAGTTCCTTTCGATTAATTAGTGAAGGAATTGTAATAAAATTTTATTTTTTTAAGTTATAATAATATTTTTTTATTATTAACAAATATAATGTAATATAAACTTAATCAGTAGGCTCAATTTTAGTAATAATTGGCTTGTGGACATTCACAATACATACATATTAAGAAATAACCTTAAACTTACAACTATAGCAAAAAGTGTCGTTACAAAAAGTGCTCGAAGGATCGAACCCGCAACACTCGACGGTGTAGTAACGAGACGAGATAACATCTTAAAACTACTCGCCATATATACACAGTCAACATATAAACTAACATAGTTTATGTAATTTAATTAGGGGACACAATATTAAAGACTTACGCGAGCTCACCCGTTAGTTGGCTCCTGTTTAGTGCTGTTTACTTTCAAAGTAACAGGCTTATTTTATACAAGTGGGTGGCAATTTCCAACGAGAAAATATCTTTGGCTTTAAACTGTCTACAATATTTTTTGTAAATCCTTACTAATATTATAAATTTGAAAGTAACTCTGTCTATCTGTCTGTCTGTCTGTTACCTTTTCAAGGCTAATTCACTCAACCGATTTAGATGAAATTTAGTACAGATATAGTTTAAAACCTGGGGAAGGATATAGGCTACTTTTTATTGATGTAGGTACCACGCGGGCGGAGTCGCGCGCAAAAGCTATTAGTTTATATTTATACAATTTTAAGTGTGGGTGTGTAAATTAAGAATATATTTTGTTTTGCATATAAAGTGGTGCGTAATCATTTGTCCTGAAAGGATAACATATTATATAATCATTCGTTGTAGATGTTTATAAATATAATATGCTGTCATCCCTCTTTGTACACGTAGTCAATAATCTTTGGACCAATATCAAAACATTTTTTTAGTTACATTTTTTAACAACTGATTTAACCGTTCAAAATATTTCTATGCTTCCAGCTTACGAAAGTAAGGAAGTGCTAGTTGTCAGACAATAATGATGTTCAGCCGTGTTTGGTAGCCGGTACACAGCTTTCTGATAGTTGTGATGTCTATCGATTCGGCTTAAAATGTACTTATTATATTTTAATTCATAACATAACGCATCGACAATCGACAAACCTTGATAAATAATATGAAGATAATTAAACTGATTCCTAAGATGCATTAAATAAACGTAAATATCACCTCGGATATAATCTATATATTAATAAGTGAAGCGAAAACATTGGATCCCTTTTTACGAAAATTGGGCGGACGGAGGAGTATGAAATTTCGCACACTTATAGTTTATACAGAGAAGAAGTGACGGACGCTAATATTTTTTTAAAATATGCATTAGAAATACATTAAATTAATGAAAAAACACTACACGCACACAACCATGCATTTGACACACACAGTCGAAGCGCGTAACTATGGTTACATATATCAATATATAATGACATAAAAAGTGTCGTTACAACTTTTGGTCTTAATTTTTTCCCTCTAGCCCCCTTTCGCAACGCGCGATAAGGAACTTCGTTCCAAAACTTCGTTCCAATAATAATATCTTGTAAATATTTCAACTGTACAATACACAATAACTGTTCTTGCCGAAAAGTTTTTGAGAATGACTGTACATATATTATAATATTTTAAATTGAAATACCTAAATAAGGGGGCGGCAAAATTTGATTCCGCCCCGGGCGGCTGACACTTACGCTACGTCGCTGAAAAAGAGATAACTAGAGTTCGGACTGATTATGCCTCTGAAATCATTACTTAGTATTCCCCTGTATCCTCCTCCATAACTTAAGTCATATAAAAAAAACTAGAAGATTTCAAGAAGGATTTTGACTATGTTGGTATTTTTTTATTTAAATTAAGTATTAGTTTTGTTAAGTTTGTTTGCTGCATGATTCAAGATTGCAATATAACCAAGCTATTTCTGTATTGTTTTAAGGTTCTTATAATACATGAATTCTTAAAAAAACAAAAATTTGGGTAGGTATATTGCAGTGATATATACCTACAAATGATATGTTTTCCTTTATTGTTCTAGTGTTAGCAGTAGTAGATATAAGTTATATGTTTATTCTTCTTTGCTTTAGTGTCATTATTAAGGGCGATATCATAGGAACACTCCTGTGTTTAACACTATTTCCTCTTAATATACTTATGCTGCATTACCCAGATGCACTCGCTGACGTCTTTCTTCATCCTCCTTAATCTGAAATTGCGTAAAACATGTCATTCTATACTATAGACTAATAAAATTAGTTGCAGTATTTATGTTAGTCTTGATATGTTTACGGGAAACATTTTATTACATATTCATTAACGTAATAAGGTAATACTAAGTGCCTATTCCTGTAGTTATAATATTCCATATGATGACATAGTTTTGCATAAATTGTGTGTTCAGAAAATATAATTAACGTCAGAGCTAATTTAACAAAAAAGATGGGAAATACCTCAGGTGCAAATAGTCGCTATTGAATCCGTCTACGAGATGCAATTCCAGACTCCATGCTGTTTCGGCGAATTTCTTGGTACAAAAAATCTTTGCACGATTCGAGAATCAATTGGCATTCGGGAAACAAATCAAATTTAATATCGCTGTGCCTAGGCAGTCTAGTGTTTAAACAATAGACTATGATAACCTAATAACTAATCATATGATATTTGTAACAGTCTCAGAATGTTTAAAGGCTTCGTAATCTTTAGCGCCTTTTCTAGAAACTATAAGATAACTGTTAAAGCAACTGCATGACGTGTTAATTAAAGAATTAGAATATTTTAGTACTTAAATTCCCATAAGCATTACGTTAGCATTACTCGAAACATAAGCAGTAGATTCGGTTATCGGAATCAGGACATCTACTGCAGGACTAATGTGCGAACTAAATTAATTATCAATTGTTATGATGGCACAGCAAAACTTCGTGAGGAAAGCAAGAAGAATTTACACGTCTTTGTGAAAATTAGGAAGAACTCTCGGGCATGCCCGAGAGCTTTCCTAATATTCTCAAAGACGTGTAAGCTCAACCAAATCACATCAGGCAGAAGAGACCCGTGCCCAGAAGCAGGGCAATTTATTTACAAGAGCTTACAAAGAATACTAAACTGTGACAATAGCTGAACATTTTACCAGTTGACTGCTGAACATAGGTAAGTTCCAGCTAAACATTACCTCAGCTATTCATATTATGACATATTTTGTACCCAACCAGCTCATATTACATCAATCATAAAATCGATGTCCTATGCCACGCTCTCCTATCCTGACATTTAAATCATGAACCAATGAAATAAAGGGACTATTATTGTCACATTTACATTGCGTCATAATTGAGGATAATCCCATGTTCCCCTTGTATAAATACTTATATTTATTCCTATCTATAAACAAACGCTTCAATAAGACGTACAGTGCACGGTAATTAACTTATTAAGTCGCATATAAAATAAAATCCAAGTTGTCAGAAGTTTAATGAGCTAAGCAGTGTGTAAAGTGAAATTTAATTCGCACATAATGACTAAACTTACTGAAGTGTGCCTGGTAAGTCTAAAATTTGATTTAATAATTAAGGATACGTTTTCTTTTAAAATATTTAAATATTGTTATATTTAAATATAACATAGAATAGTGTTCAATTATTTTACTGATACCTAGAGCTTCTTAGCTGGAAAAGTACTAGTAAGTAACCTTTGTATAGAAGGTTTGCGGCGAAATAATCTAATATTAGCGGTCGCCTAGTGCTCGAAATTCGACCAAAGTTTGCCTGTAAGATATTGCTGACATATTATGTCATTATATATTGATATATGTAACCATAGTTACGCGCTTCGACTGCGTGTGTCAAAATGCATGGTTGTGTGCGTGTAGTGTTTTTTCATTAATTTAATGTATTTCTAATGCATATTTTTTTTAAATATTAGCATTCGTCACTTCTTCTCTGTATAAACTATAAGTGTGCGAAATTTCATACTCCTCCGTCCGCCCAATTTTCGTAAAAAGGGATCCAAAGTTTTCGCTTCACGTATTAATGTATAGATTATACAGTGTAACTTCGATATTACGAAACTGAAGGGAATTAGAAAATATTCGTTATACCAAGTAATTCGCTACAATGAGGTTTGTTATATAGAGGTTAGGTTGGACTACGATTCTTTTTAACAAGGTAAGAAAATTTATTTATTAACCTCAACATTACGTAGATACTCATCTGCTTACCCTGTTAAAGCGAACAATTTCAACTAATAAATGAAACACATTTTAATGAAAACACTGTGTCTGAACCTGTCGAGACATGAATTATTGTGGAATTAAGAGAGAGATAGGATAGGTACGTTATGTAAAGGTTATAATTTGACAAAATACGTTAAGTAAAGGTAAATAATACTTTCTATATATATTCTGCAATGATTGGAAATTCGTTATAAAAAGGTATTGTGGATAAATGTATTCGTAATGTACCTAAAGGTATATTTTGCATTAGCTCTTACGGGCAGTTCTAGAGGATTTCGAAAAATTTGTTAATTCGAGGAAATCGTTATATTGAAGCTTGTTATATTAAGGTTACATTGTATTATTACGGTAAAAGGGGCTCAGAGCTCAGTAGCGGGGTGATCTGTTGGCAAATATAAGCAAATAAAATTTTGACGACCACACTCTTGCACTACCAGCGCAGTCAATTAACCCACTAAACTAACTAAGTAGGATCAAAATCATTATTGAAAATAATGTATAACGCCTGCCATTTTTGCCACGCGGCATAAGTTTGCGTGCGATTTTATATAATATATAAAATCGCATATCTCTTGAGAGTGTTATTGAGATTTTCTGCTTGGAAGTTTACAGTAGCAACACGAAGCCTGCAAATAATCCTGATAAAAGGCCCTCTGTTCCATGACATGTAAAATCATAGCTGGCAAAATGTAGGTGTAATGCATAACATGAGTTAATGTAAATTAATATTGTTTGAAAATCTTCAGATTGCGCTATGCGGGATCCTGATACCGCTCACATTCGCCGATGCCGAGTTGACATGTAAGTAATGAAATAGGTATACTTAACCATGTATGCAAGGCACCTATTACCGAATAGCACATTATACCTAATAGACTAGTAGATAATTTCTCATTAGTACTTTTCCTGAATAAACGGTACCTACCCCTTTATCGTTTTCTGTGGCCCTGACAACGTGTACAGATCGCGCACTGTATGATGACCGGTCTGAACATTGCGCGAATGGCGTCGCAGTTACAAGTTTTAAGTCTCTTTGGTGACAGGGGGCGGGGGCGGGACGCCTCTTAGCGACTGTACATGCGCAACAATTCGGAGACGCTATGTTCAGTCCGGCCATCGTAGATTGCGCGATCTGTATGCGAAACATGATGATCAGCCTATTACTTCAGATGTGAAAGCGTAACAAACAAATTCACATTCACATTAAATTTAAAGTTAGGATTATTATTATCCTGATCTCCGAGAAAAGCTAACCATTGATAGGTTTTTATAATAACTTTTTATTTATTAATTAAATAACAACATTTCAACTACTATTATGGATTTAACGCGCGCCCGTACCTACTATCTCGCGATGTTTTCCTTCACCGTTAAAGCAAGTATAACAAGATAATTAACTATTTAATACGCACATAACTTCGAAAAGTCAGAGATGCGCGCCTTGGGATCGAACTCGAGACCTCAGTATTACGATATTAACCCATTCAATGCGGCGGACGCCGATCGGCGTCTTATTTTTTCATACTCAGATTCGGAGGACGCCGATCGGCGTCATGTATAGTTGTTTTATATTTTACCCAAATTTAAAGATATTATATTAATAAAACAACAAATGTGTTTGGAATTTACTAATGAAATGCCTGATATGAGTAGTTTTTAGATATTTTGTTTTCTTTTATTTCATCAAGTGCGGCTGACGCCGTTTGGCGTTTACGTTAAATATGAGCCGATTCTGTCTGGTGAAAGCAAAATTTGTTGCCGCATTGAATGGGTTAATATGTGTGTATTAGTAGATATACAGTTACAAAAAATTATAATGTAATGTATTACAGATAAACACAGTACCTATATTTAAAGATTATCTTATTCTATTTAGTTGAAAATTTTTTTCTTTTGTTTGACTTCGTTGTTGAAGCTGAAGGTAGAGAGCTGAGCTTATTATTATTATATTTTATTATTATTTATATACTCTCCACAAATGAAACAAAAATGATTCGGATTACCCACACAAACACATATTACGCAGTCGTGGTTCTTTCACAATGAAACGCCGAGATACTTTTTACACAACCAGTATATATTTCAGCAGAGTAACGTTCTAACTGACAGTTGTAACGAGAATGAATATTTGTTAATCTCCTACCTTATTTATATATTTTTATCAATGTATCAAATGGAAAGTTAAATATCCATTAATTACATTTTAAGGTGTAAAATTAGTACAGTAACATATAACATTGATAATTATTAATTATAGAAATAATCAAATGTAAATATGCAATTATAACATAACAATTAAAACAATATACCTACCTAATACGTCACAACCGTGTGCTACTATTGAATACTTGATAACACACATCTTGACGATGCCATATCAAATTATATAAACTTAATATTGTTCTAGTCATCAGCAAATTTAGTGGAAGCTACAACTCGTAAACAAGAGCTGTTACAAAAAAAATGAGGGTATATGTAGAATCAGCAACTTCAAATTAATAAACATCATGTGATAAAACTCATTCATCAGACAAAAGTTGCAATTTTGTTGTGCAGTGTTATTTATGAACTGTTTGTTTTCAGTCTCAATGCCGGAGTACTGCAAAAATAAAAACATGAACTTTTGTTTCAACAACACCAATTACCCTACTGAAATAATTGACGCTGTTTTGGCAGATATAAAGAACTTCGTAAGTTTATACAATTCTACTTTCTGGGAGGTCTTAGGGAAATTGCAGGATAAAATGCGTGTGCCTCAAGCCGGGACTGGGCCAATCTATGAACTAAGTTCCATTCAAATGCGTTCAACGGTTTACGGGTAATTAAGTAGGTAATTATCTAATATGAGTATTTTTCATGTCTGGATGGTGCCAGTTACATTACGAAATATATATTGTTGCTTCACAACAGTACCTATACCTACACAGTTTACAGTAACACTCTTCATATTTTTCTCTTTAACTTTTTCTTTAAAGAACGGCATCTCCCGCACTAGGAGTATGTCGCGAGAGGTTTTACAAATATTCAAACAATGGACACAAAGAACATAAAGACTCGGAATGGAACAACCATTTGTGGATCACATAATTTTTTGTCTCACGTGATTTCGAACCCACAACACTCGACCGGGAGGCGACCACTTAACCTACAACGGCATCCGTGCAGTCTAGTCCATTTTGATCAGCGAAGATTTATTCTCTCCAATGTTGGCTACGTTCGTATACCGCATAGAACTTAACCCCCAAGATCGCAAGTCTCTCTTTATTTACTACTGTGTAGTCAAAGCACAAAAAAACAATGGAAAATGATAACAATTTCGTTAAAGCGTTTCGCAGACAACAATCTTTCATCCATCGGACAATAAAGTCCGGCTTTGTCCATTGCTGTCTGCGGCTATTACGTCACCACAATCTCAACGCACACGGCAAGCAATCTAACCGCGAGGTTTCAGTTCTAGTTATTTAAGTGTTTAATTATTTTAAGCCTCGATTACAATGTAAACATAAAGACACATTACTGTTGCTTTAGACTAATGTTTACATTTATTAGTTTATTACAGACGTGCACAAGATAGCAAGTGTACCTACCTATACCCACGCGAGACAAAAAAAAGCGCAATCCTAACAAGGTTTTCCCAAGTCTCGATGTTCTTTCCGTTCATTGTTTGAATGTTTGCAAAGTCACGCGTAACAGGAATTAGGTATGCAGTCATCTATTTAATATGTCAATATAACCATATTGACACGATGAAAAAGAATTATGCCAGGTCGTCGGAGACCGAATATTGACTAAAATAATAATTATATTATGCTTACAGGAGGTTGCCAAAGACAATGATGTAGGCCAAATAGAATACGCATACCGTCAAGGAGACTCGCTTGATGAGCAAGACTGCCTCTCTCAGTCAGTTGTAAGTATATCTTCCTAATTATAATAGGGATTAAATATGAAGTTACCGCTTCGTACGAAGAAACTTGGTAACATTGTGGTTTTCATACTAACTGTTTCATTAATATTTTTGAATGGCCAATTCGAATTCTATATTTTTTTTATTTCATATATTTGCTATTTAGGTTGGTCATCATCAATCATATAATTATAGCGAATTAAAACAACGAATACCTACGGCAAAACACTAAGCGATATAAGCTTAAATACAATGTTATAAAAGGTTATTGATATTTATTTTTAACAATAGTTTAGTCTATACTCGAAAGGTAAATAGGTAAATATTTTAAATAAGCATTGCATTTCGTACAAAAACCACTAAACTAGATGTAGGACATAAACGACAATTTCATAGCTAAAGACCTAATATTTATATAATCTAACTGTCTACTTCGGTGGCTCCAATGTTAGATGTTACTCCGTGACTTCATTTGTGTGAATTCTTAGTACGAGCAACGAGTTTTAAATATAGCAACACTTTGTGTACATAGTACGACAGACTAATATCAAAGCTTTATAACTAGGTACAAGAGACCTGGGACATTTAACTTTAGCGTTTTTGTTATTTAATAACCCCCTCTGTCACCCACACCCGTTGGTCATTTACGAGTAACCCTGTGTACGGTGAGGTGACGTCGGTAGTGCAATGAGTGAGATTCGAACCCACGCCTTCTCAATCATAAGTCTAACTCTGTATCCTGAAGGAATTTCAAACAATCTGGTCGTTATTCGTTGTACTATCGGCTCCAGCGACGGATGACCATTTCAGAAAAATTTTCGTTTGCACATTATGACCAGTTAGTTGAGTTTGTATCGCCTTAGAATCAGTAAACAAATGTAAAGTGTAAAAAAACTCAAACAAAGAAAGGGGCGTGTCACGGGTACGGGTACCAAGTGTTGACCTGCTATGCGATTTTAACCTTAGGAGTGGTCGTCCGTCGCTGGAGTCGATAGTACATATATTAGCTATAATAACGACTAACTTTGACTGCACGGATGGCGGAGTGGTTTAACTTGTCGACTCTCTACTACTACTGCGTCGAGTGTTGTGGGATTCGATCTCCAAACAGAACAAAAATTTGTAGTCCCTAAATAATTGTGTCGAGTCTCGGTGTTCTTTGTATTCGTTGTTTGAATGTTTGTAAATCCCCTACGACACAGGAAGGATGCCAAGTGCGGGAGCTGTCTTTTTTAAGCGAACAACGAAAAAAGGAAAGAGTACCTCTGTCCAATATTTCTATTTTCTAGGTCCAAGGATTTGATGGCTTAGATGAGTCAGTCAGAGTATAAAACAGGACTTCTCTTTTTATATATACCTATTGATGCTGTTGCTTGCAGACTGACCCCATTTACTACGTCGTCGACGAATCTGGAAGAGACCGAGTAGTTGTTCAGAAGGCTGGCAAGTTCGAGCAGCGGTACAGCGTCAGGTGGTGCGCGTAAGTAATCAAAAATAACAATCAATCAAAAATATGTTTTTCATATAGGTCACAAAGTAACACTTATGAACGTCAAAGTAACACGTACGAACGTCAATGTGATACTTATGAACGTCAACGTGATACTTATAAACGGACACTTACGAACGCCAAAGTAACATTAATGTGAATTTTATTTACCGCGAAGTAGGGGCGTAGAACCTATGAGAAAAACTGGCAAGAAACTTATGGCCACTCGTTTTAATATTATTTATTCGACAAATTAGTTATGTAAGGAGCTGCAGCTATTTCACCACTTACCACTCATGGTACACTCAAGAAATAAGTAATATTTAAAAGTTAGCCTCCGAGTAGTTTAGAGAAGAATAAAAGCATCCACACAAAATAAAAACAATGCAAGATCATATAGCAGACCGGGGTGGAGTCTAAATTGTTACAATTAGTCACAAATTAATTGCCACTATCTACAAAACCAAGTCCGACCAATCTCCACAAGTAACACCCGTTCACGAGTACTACGACTGTATTTATATAAGCTACCATCTTCGTATATCTACTTAATAACATAAGATTGACTTACCTGGATATCCTCAAAAGAGGTGGGCACTGGTGTATTATATCCTAACCTCTCGCCTCCCCTTGTGGCGAGAGAGTATGGATCAGAAGCATTCCCCAAGCAAAAGAAAATAAAATGTGTATTATATCCTCAATGCAATAGCTGTAATTTTAGATCCCACAGAACAGACTACAGAAAGACCCAATATCACTGCCCAATATCTGACCCGAGAACAGTATAGTAGTAGAATACCTACCCCACCACCGCTATCCCAAAGCAGGCTATTATATATATATACTACTTTTCACCCGCGGCTTCGCTCGCGTAAATGTAGGTTAGGTTAGGTTTGACTCAATTCTTTAAAGAGCTCCCAACAGGCCCCTCCATTGGGTGAGAGAGGCAACACCCCAGGTTTTTTTGTGGGTATACCAAGAATGGGCAGTCCCACACGCCCCGCCGGTGCCGTCCCCTAGCCGGCGGATAGTGCATCAAGCACTTTTCCTGGGTACCAAAAAAAAAAACAAAAGGTTTGCAACAGTAATTTTTTCTGGATGAAAGGTACCCTATGTCCTATTCTGTACCCCTGACGACAACGTGTATGCAACATTTTATGTTGATCGGTTGAGTAGTTAAGGCGTGAAAGCGTAAACAAACAAACAAACAAACTTATTTTCGCATTTATAATATTAGTTAGGATTACATTCTTTGGCCATACCTACTACATTATATTCAATAAATAAGATAATGTGTGTGACCATTTACTAATTCAATATGTCTGGTATGGTGACAAAACAGGCCAGTTTATTAATAACTAGCTTTTGCCCGCGGCTTCGCTCGCGTTAATTTAGAATTTGACAATCAATTCGGGATGTACGCTGCTTGTAATAATATAATTCAATCATGATTCAAAAGACACGTGGCGCCATATATTATCATAAGAACGTTATTGTTGTTTTCCTCGGGAACAGTAATTTTTTTGGGATGAAAGGTAGCCTATGTCCGTTACTGTACACCTGTCAACGTATATGCAAAATTTCAGGATGATCGGTTCAGTGGTTTAGGCGTGAAAAAGTAACAAAAAACAAACTCATTTTCGCTTTTATAATATTAGTTAGGATTAGGATTAATCCAGCAGCGGAGCGCAGAGGCGTCACTTACGCCGACATATTGACGCGGGCCGAAACTGCCATAAACCTGTCGGAGTTTGGCATCGGCGAGGGACTCCGCGTCCGAAAGGGAGCCACTGGCTCTAGGGTTCTGCAGCTGCCGAAGACGCAGAACCCAGAGCTGGCGGCTTTACTGCATGGATGGTTTATTGGTTTATATGGTCGCCTCGCCACTGCCGCCGCGCTGCGTGTTGTGGTTTCGTTTCGTAACACGTAATAAAAAATTGTGTGATCCAGAAAATATAGTTGTTCAGAGTCTGGTTACTCTTGATGTTCGTTGTTGGAGTGTTTGTAAAGTCCTCCACGACACAGGAATTATTACAAGAGCGGGCGACGGCTTAAAAATATCTTTCAAAGTTATACACAATTGGTTGTACTTAAAATGTTTCTCACATGTGTATGTGATATTGTAGTAACTTAATAAATAAATAATAATTCCAGTCAGGAGGGTCTGATGACCGGGAGGACGCAGCATTTCCTGGCATACACTGTGAAGGAGAATAAGATGGCATGCGAGAACAAATATATAACCTACGATTTCCTGGTGCTAAAATTAAACCCTGACCTAGACGGCAAATGGAGGATGGAAAGGGCTTCTGTCCAGATACCAGTCTGCTGCGCGTGTAGATACGAAAAAGATTAATTGATTGAACTTTGAAATTGTTCGTACAGTACAATATGTATTAAAGTAAAATGAAAGCCTCAGGCTTGGTATACATTGTATAACTATTAAAATATTTTGTGCTAATGCTTGTTTTAATTTTATAACGTAAATAATATTATATTCTACTATATTCTATTCTATATTCTACCACGTACACACAACACCATCTAGCCCAAACTAAGCAGAGCTTGTACTATGGGTACTAGACAATGGATAAACATACATATATACATTTTTTTTTTGTAAATACATACATATTATACATAGAAACACCCAGACCAAGACAAACATCCATGTTCATGCACACAAATGTTTGACTTGTGCGGGAATCGAACCCGCGACCTCAGGCGTGGCAGTCGATTACACTAACCACTACGCCATCTAGGCCGACAATTATTACCTTTAAATTGAAATGAATTCTAAACATAATAATAAAATAAAATATTAACACAATTTTTCAAAAGCACATTTATTTAGATTATATTGCACTTAAACATTATAACGTGGCGGCCACGCAACGGAAGACGCAGCAGGGGTAGGCCCCCCAAGGTGGACCGACGACCTGGTAAGGGTCGCGGGAAGCGGTCGGATGCAGGTGGCCCAAAACCGGTCTGTGTGGAAAACCTTGGGGGAGGCCTATATGGACGTCTTCCGGCTGAGATGATGATGACGATATATTATAATATTACAAGAGAACTAATAAAGTATAAAATAAGACTTATTTAATATATCTGTAAATTATATATTTACCTAAAACATAACATAATAAAACAATACTAAAATAAAAATATAATAACTTTACATCTATTCTGATACGGCTATTTAATTTATTATGTATATCCAGATTTTATCCTACCAAATACATCCAAAAATAAGTTTTATATTTCAATAATAATAATTTAATATTACAATTTTCAAAGTTAAAAGCCTTTTCATAAAAAGGGGCGTTCAACTATAACTTAACCTATCATTTGACAGAGGCTTGCGTACGAGCCGCTACATTTGTAAAGTGTATTTGTTACCGGCTCGGATACGAGCCACCAAGTGCGCGCCACACTTTAAACCTTATTTTACTAATATTAACGCTTAAAACTGATTGTTTATAAACAAACTATGCTTATTTTAAATGATATTATATTATGCTTAAGAATGACTAAAATCTTGCTTAAGTTATACTTGAACGGCTCCGGGCGTTCATAGGCTACGGTGACCACTTACCACCAGGTAGGCCGGCCATATGCTTGTTTGCCACAATAGTTGTATTTAAAAAAAATACAGTTTATTTACTGTAAAAAGTTTATATCGAGCTTGCCTCATACTAATTACCGTAGGCACGCCACTATTCGGGATTGTTTACAATTATGTCAAAAATGTTCATCAAAAGGTGAGGAAACACTTAGCTTAACCAAGCATGTTCAAGCTAACCTATACAGTCTATTGACGTGGGCACTAGAGTAATCGTACAGAGATATAAGGTACCTTCTACTGTGCTAATACCAGCTTACTACTTGCCCAGACGGTACCTACTAGTGATATAACGAATGTTAGAATTTTTACATTCGCGAATGCGATTGCGAATATTCATCTCCAATATTCGCGAATGCGAATACGAATGTGGCATTTCAAATAAAGCGCGCACAAAATATCATACAAGTTTGACATTTTGTATTAGCCATGTTTAAACCGAACATAGCCGAGCTTAATCGTTACAAGTTAAATGAATGAAGCAAGTTACATGAAGTTCATTCGAAAATATTCGTCAAGATTTGATGTTAGTTTATTAATATTGTATTTGCCAAATTCAAGTGATATAAAAACATGAGTAAAGCACATGTTAGCGAAGTTTAGACTTATTTCAAAATTTTTGACGATGAAAATGTGAAATGCATGTTATATTATATTTTTTGTTTATTTGTGATTTTGTTTATATTTTAATTAGACTAACAAGAACAAGAGAGACAGTTGTTCTAATTTAGTTGCCTAAGTCAAGACTGTTCCATAATAATTTGTTATTAAAATATTATAAGTAAATAAAAATTATAAATATTGTCAGTTGTATTATCATTCCATATCCATCCAATCTATATAAATATAATTTCCTTTTAATTTGTCAAATACATTCGCCAAACATTCGCATCATTTCTTGCGAATACGAATGCGAATGGCAAAAAATATGCGAAAATTCGCGATTGCGAATGCGAACACTCGTTACATCACTAGTACCTACGTCATCTGTCAACGATCGTTAGCAGATTGTTCGACTTAGCTAGACATTTTTGTTTTTCGTTTCCAACTTCCTCTAGCAATATAAATCCTGAACAACTAAAAATTAAACATCAAATTAATAAATTGCTTTAAAAACCGTATATCAATATTGCTCTTATAATGTAATAATAACTTAGTCTACAGTTAGTACACAGGTAAATTTTACTTTAAAGTAGTACCCTAACTACTGATTATAAAATAGCATGTAAGATAAGAGAGAAGTAAAGATAATAAACTATTTTATTTATTTATATTTAATTGAATATTCTCATAGTATCTGGTCGGTGATAAGCCACCACTAATTATTATTAGTTGATATTATCCAATTCATTATAATAAGTTCGTTGAACGAAGTGTCATTGCATTAAATATAAAATTCAATTACCCATCGAAAAATTTAAAAATAATATGTACATACATACATACATAGATTCACGCCTGTTTTCCAGAGGGGTAGGCAGAGACTACGGATTTCCATTTGCTACGATCCTGACAGACTTCTCCGGCTTCATTCACTTTCATCACATTCCTCATACACGCCCGTCGGTTCAAGGAGCTCTTAACCTGGCCTTTGTCCAGAACGCCTCCGATCTGAGCGAGAAACGTTCGCCTAGGTTTTCCTCTTGCGACTGTTCCATTTACACTAGCCTTATAAACTTTCTTAGTCAGTCTTTCCTCGTCCATTCTTTCTACATGTCCGAACCAGCTTAACATACCCTTTTCTATTCTTGTAACTATATCCACTATAAATAATATGTAGTTAGTAGTTATTAGAATAGAGAACCACCACATTTTGAAAGTCAGTTAAAATACATAAAATCTATTGCAGGTACGATATTTCATTATGTTATGTTAACTTATCTTACTTAGAGCTGCGCTTATGGCTAGTTTTACAATAATACACTTGTTGTATACTGTCTTACACTTTGTTGGGTTATAAAAGAGGGTGAATACGATATTAACTGCGCAGATAGCCAGTCTCTATTATGATTTGCTACTATGGCCGAAATTAGGTCTAGAGGACATTATTATTCAATTCAATTCAATTCAAATTCTTTATTTCAGACAAGTGTCCATAGTGTTAGTAACAAAAATACCTTAAAACTATTGTTAGTAATATAATAAAATTCATCATTTGGTGTGGATCCTTACCCAGTGGCGCAGCAGGGGGGAGTCCCACCGATCTATAAACACGCTCAAGAGACCGTTGGTGGCGGAGCGTACCCGTCCAGCCAAGGAGGCGGTCCTCTTCCGTATTATGGCGTAAAAATCGTCTGTGCGCGCTTCCGCAAACATACTGGACGCACTGCATCTCCACGATCGCCCCAACAGTATCCTGAACGCGTTATTATATTGGACGCGCAGGTCGCTGTATGTCTTTTGCGTAAAACTGGTCCAAAGACTGCACGTGTAAAAAGACTGGCAATAAGCTTTAAAAAGAGAGACTTTAACTTGACTCGTACAACGTGCAAATCTTCGAACCAGCATATTGCAACGTACAGCCAACGACCTGCGCTCCCTCTCTATATCTATGTTGTCTCTAAGATCATCAGTGACCCAGTGACCCAAGTACTTAAATTTGTTCACCCACGTCAACGGAGTGCCACATAGCGAGACACTAGGAAGGCTTGAATAATTAAAGGCCTTCGCTTTGAACATAATGAGTTCACTTTTCTTTACATTGTACTTGAGCCCATGGGCTACTGCATAAGACTCACAAGTGGCAATAAGTGACCTCAAAGCGCCAATCGATGGGCTCAGCAGCACCATGTCGTCAGCGTAACTAATATTATTCATACATACATCATCGATGTGACATCCGACTCTGCTGCTGCTGAGCCCACCAATCAGCCTGTTTATGTACAGGTTAAATAGGCGGGGTGAACTTAACCCACCTTGCCTCACCCCGCATTCCAACCCGTACACATCCGATTGAGCGCCAGCCCACCTGATACTATTTCTCTGATTATTATACCAGTATCGAAACAAGGATGTTATTTCACTCGGTAGTCTGGTATCTTTCTGTAGTTTATCCCACAGGACCTCATAGGATACTAGGTCGAACGCCTTAGAGAGGTCCAAAAAACAAGCAAAAGCTGGTGTTTTTCGCGAGGTATAATATTGAACAGTTTGCTTGAGGCACAGAATGGCACTCTCCGTGGATAAACCAGGTTTAAAGCCAAACTGCGCGTCGTGGAGTTCAATGTGCTCAGCCAACTGTTGATCAAGCAAACTGTCCAATACCTTGGCGACTACCGTGGCCAAAGAAATAGGCCTGTAATTGGACACCTCAGACGCGTCCCCAGTTCTGTCCTTAACAATAGGTATCACCACCGTACGCATAAGGTCCTGCGGTAAATAACGGTGACTAAGGCAAAGATTATAAAATAAGGCAAGAACCCTATACAGGTGTGGTCCTGCATGCTTGAGGTGCTCGACGCTAAGGCCGTCGTAGCCTGGTGACTTACCTCGGGTCATTTTTTTGATGACAGTAGCAACCTGTGTATCTGTAAACATTACAGTCAACTCACCAGACCCCGAAGATTCCCCCACGTCGAACACCCTTGCACCAGTGTCCAAGTCAGACTGAACCCGGAAGTGTTTTTGAAAGAGATTTGCGATATCCCCTGGGTCACTCATGCCCCCCACACTCGCAGGTAGACTCGGTTTGGCCTGTAATTTGTTGGTTGACTTCCAAAACTTACAGAAGTCTTTTTTAGAATGACTTTTTGCCAACATGTCTAATTTAATTTGTTGTTGGTTTTTTTGAACAAATTTTAATTTACTCTTAAAAGTCTTACGTGTATCCCGCATTTTCTCATAAACAGGCCCCTGCGTAGGAGTACCATGCAATAGCCATGTTTGATAGTAGGTACGAGCCTCCCTGTGAGCGTCGCTGACATGTTTGTTCCAGCCCGTGACATATTTTTTCCGCTTAATGCGATCGCTACCGACATAAGTGTTACGGGCACTCTCTTGGAGCGTTGAAACTATTTCCAAATACATATTGTTAATAATTTTTAAGTGGTCTTCATTCTTACACATTTTGTGAGAACATGTAACACATTGATCGGGAAAATCTATTAATTTTAGTTTATCATTACAATGCTCATAGTACCTATTTATTTGTTCATTATTTCTTTCACCCCATTTTATTTTATTACTTAACAAGTTCTGTGTTAATACCTTCTGATTAATTTTAGTTAGATTACACTCAAATAATACAGGGTAATGGTCAGATTGGTAAACCCCATATAAGACAGATGCCTTAGTAATTAGATTTTTAGCACCGGTTGTTATCACACAGTGATCTAGCCACCGTCGTGAGCCACTCGCTTGACAAACAAAAGTATGAGTATCTTTCGGTAACAGCTCATAATCGGCGCAAAACCAAGTCTGCTCACTACAAACCGTTATAAGTTCATTGAAAAATCGCGAGCCGGGGTTAGCATTAAAATCCCCCAACATAAGTACACACTCAACGTTATTACTTTCAATAATAGCTATAATCTCGCTGAGGGTTTGTGTAAACAGGATCAAATTGTCACTCTTACCGTTATCGTAGGGCATATATACGGAAAATATCAACATCGGACGGTTATCATATTCAACTCTTATCGCCACTAATCGATCACTTAAGCACTTCACGATAGATACCGATGAAAACACAGATTTTTTCCACAGTAGTGCCACACCACCGTACGGTCGACCTGAGATCACTTTGACAGAGGTGTCAATGGCTGACTTGCCGTTGTACGCGAAGTTATCGTCTAGGTTTCCTAGGAATCCTATGTCGTGTGGCCAAATCCAGGTCTCTTGCAGGGCTACAATGTCAGCAGTTTTGCATAGGTTTTTCACACAATCCACCGACCTATTCACTCCTTTACAATTAAAAGTAGATATTTTTATTTTACTTCTATCACTTAGATCCATTATTGGTAAGTGTTTTGTTTGTTGATGGGAGCTGAGTCTTATTAAACGAATCCTTGTTCTTTTTAAAGAACACGAATTGCCTAAAACGTATTCCTTCGGGCCAAAGGCTATCGTCTAAAAATGTATCTAATTTATTTTTTGAGACAAAAACCTTGAATGCATTATATGCCCTTTCTGGTTTCATATTTATTTTTTCAAGCTTTACGATTACACTGGTCTTGGTTTTAATATAATCACATATATCTGCCTCCGTCGTGTGATTGTCAACGTTAGACACAAAAAGCGGAATAAATGACTCTGCCGCTTTAAAGCTTCCCGTTGGACTACATTGAGCCTTGCCTGTTCTACCAGTGAATCGGCTTTTCTTTCTATGTTGACAAACTGTCCATTCGCCCTTGCTTGCTACCTCCGCCATAGTCAGCTGTTTCCTTACATTACATTCCATAACGTTGCTTTCCACTAAAGTTGAATTTACTGGCGCAAGCGTGACAGAGTTATCCGCAACACCATTCGACTGACAGAGAGTACGATATTGCAATGAACTGTTTACATCTGGCAAACTGTTATCAGTACCAGCAACCGGTTCTACAATGTCGACGCGAGAACAAAGCGGCTCGATATTCGTTGATTCACTCGGCGCAGGCGGCGATGACTCAGATACATGCGACATTCCAAACGGCCCGCTGTCTAGCAAATACCCTCCTCTACGCATATTGATGTTCGAATTAACGTACGACACCGGGCTATTTATGCAGATTCTATCTTCTTTCTGTTTACTCTTTAATTCTTCCTTGGTCACATAGTTTTCTTTTATGTGATTTACGTCTTGACGTAATAGCACTAAATCTTTTAATAACTTTGTTACGTCGACATGATCAAAACAAACTGGCGGTAATTTCTCTAGGTTGTAAGCTACGAACACCGGCACTTGATCAGGTTCAGCCGTTTTTAACACCGTCAACATATCTTCGAGGTCCATTTCTTTTTTATTCTTTCGTCTGGATACAAACTTTTGTTTAGTTTTCACGGATGAAAACAGTAACTTTTTGGCACCGTCAATATCCTCTTCCGAGAAAGCGGATACACAGATTCTTAATAAACTTTCATTATCCATGACATCCAGTTTATTCCGAATAAACGCTAACACTTCACATATAACTACATTACAGTTCACGCACTTGAGCGTATTCACATTCACATTGTTCTTGGACATAGTGACAACTTTATTTCGCAGCGACCGCTCGGTAATGCGCACGCGCGAAGACTGATATTATATTTATTATTAAATATAATTGCAACTTGGTATTTGTGAAACATACCCTTAAAAATATATACGCATGCAAGTATAAGTATTGTGACAGTGCACAAGCGGCCATTCTTGCTAGAACTTTGCCTGGGATCATTCTGTGCACTTAGATTGTAGCAGCAGCATTTGTGAGCTCCATTTCTTCTAATACCACCGCCAAAGAATCCACAGAGATGTGTTCCTCTGAGTCCTGAACATAAAACAAAAATTAAAGTCTCATGCCTAGTCACTGATACCCTGTTGGTTAGGCTTAGGCAGAGGTTTCTGCGTGTATAATTTTAGGATCCCATACTAGGTTGCAAGCCTGCCTTTCAGAATTCGTGTTGTTACTGAGAATTCCTTGGCAGAATAACCTTATAAAAACGAACTTGGAAATGGAATTCGAGACTCCATGCACGACAGTCACTTACTAAGCCACCGAATATTTCGATTGTGATTAAACTCGTAATAAATACATGTAGGTCTATTTAAAGCCGTTGGATTTAAGTTCAACGGAGATTTTGAAAAGAGGCAAGCAACTAAATTATCTGTCAGTCATATCATATTGTACGCAAAGTTCATGCTAACTGTTAATCTATAAGAAATTATTCGTCAGTTTATATTTGGTATGTTATACTTTAATTACTGCTTCGTTTTTTCGTGTCTTAGCGTGACTTTTCCTTTCTTAACCCATTCGCTGTCCCATGATAGACACAATGGAAAATCTATTGTTATGTATCATATATGATTCATCGGACAGGGAACCTGTTAATAAAGTCTTAAATTGACTTAGGATCTTCCTTTATGGAGTTTTATGAACTTTCTGTGCACAGATCGCATTGCAAACTCGATTCTACGATAATGCCTATATGTATAAATATAATCCCTTTGCGAAGTTGATGATCGGTCAACAGGATTGGTGGAAAAAGTTCACAAATCCCAATTGATGGGGCAAGTCAATGGTAATGTGAAATGACCCTTCCTTCCTTAATAAATGGAGAATCCAACGCAAGAATAAGTTTCAAAACTGTTTAGTAGTTCCCGAGATCACTGCGTTCATACAAACAAACTCTTCAGCTTTACAATAGTGTAAACTTATACTTACGAATTCATCAGCGGACTCGAAGTCATCATCAGTCAGAGATTGGATATCGTTTTTGTTAATCATTTCGGTGGCGACATAGTCTCTCAGTAGCGCCTTCAACTCAGGTTTATGGCGTACTAGACGCCACGCTGACTTGTTGTCATCCTCCTTTTTCATAGGATTGGCCTACCAAATATAACTTACATATTGAAACCATTGACTGCATCGATGGCGTAGTGGTTTAAAGTCGCCTCGCCACCTCCGCTGCAATGAGTGCTGTGGGTTCGATCACCGCACGGGACAAAACTTTGTGTGATCCACAAATGGTTGTTCCGAGTCTGGGTGTCCTTTGTGTCCGTTGATGGAATGTTTGTTAAGTCCCCCGCGACACAGGATTAATTCCTAGTGCGGGAGTTGACATTTATAAGAGAAAAAACAATGAATTAGAAAATTAAGGACACCAAATCGTTTACAAAGTTTTGACGAACATAATGACGTAATTGTATGTGTTAGTCAATAAAGTATTTTAGTAATTATATATTACCCGATATCCAGAATCACTTCTGTAGGTACGTCTGACAATGTGTATGCGAAATTTCATGATGACCGGTCGAGTAGTTAAGCCGTGAAACCATAACAAACAAACAAACTCACATTTTCATTTATAATATTAGAAAGGCCTAGCTATCGCTCCGGAAAAAAAAATTTCTGGTTGAAAAGTACATTATGTCCTTTTCTGTACCCCTGACAACTTGTATGCAAAAACGTAAGAAATACACAAACTCTTAAATATTAGTTAGTTATCAATGACTAAGAACGGCTTATGATTTTTACGTAACACAATTAACTTTAATATGACGCTGTCGTATCGCGTAATGGCTCGTCGACTGATTGCAGTAGTGTAAGTGTATTCGAGCGTCCTGACCAACCTGAGAGTGGACAATTTCTAGTTTGGAAGTTGCCGTCTGTGATTCCTACGTCTATGATTTAGACGATTCTATATTTATTGGGTGATAGAATCCATGGGTAAAGTTCTAAATAATCCAACTTGCCTAGAGAAGTATCTCACTCTTACAGGAATAATTAATTTTCTAGCCTAATAGTAATAATACTGTTATTACGTTTTATCCGGAGAGTAAGAGTTTAGAGGACTTATCTGGCCTATTTCTTTGTTATAGTTGGAGTTTTTTTTTCACAGTAATAGATTAAAATATCATGTAATTATCTACCGTGTTCATAGAGTATTGCCACATACCTTCTTTTCGAGCAAAATTCTGGCAATTTCAACGCTGTGTTCTCTGATTGTATTACCACAAACAATTTGCAGTGCTGTGTTGCCCGCATCGTCAATAAGGTCAATTTCGCTCTAAAAAAAGACAAAAAAGTAAAGATTATTTTTTATAATGTGCATTCTGTCCTGAGTTAGATTATCTGATCAGTCAAAGTATTATAAGATTCTTCTGTTTCGAAATTTTTAGTAGCAGCACGGTGTCTGAGACTATGACCAATTAAAGGATTGACGTTTACTAGACACAGTTCCAGATTCAGGGCAGGCTCGGACCATATTACATAAGACCTAAGGCATAGAACTAGCAAGAGCTAGCGAAGTTTTGGTGTAATACATTTCTCCAAAGGGACAACTTTTGGAGATATAGACTATATATGTATGACATTGTGTGAAATAATAATGTTGCGCTAAAAAGAAATCACATTCACACTATCTGTCACATAAACTGACTTCACTTAAACATCTCATACTACATACTGAGTAATAAAAATAAAATAAAGCTGCAGGTTTCGTGATAATTTCGAGTATGAAGTAAGCTGTGCTCTGAGCCCTCCGCCACCGCCATGTACAGCGCCGACTGCTTCTCTGCAGTTCGTACCTAAGGGAGTAAATGACTTACCAGCGGTATGAAGTCAAGCAGGGTTTTAGTGACGGCGAGGCGGTCGTCGTAGGCGGCGAGGTGCAGCGGCGTGCGGCCGTACTCGTCGCGCACGCGGTGGCTGGCGCCGTGCTGCAGCAGCAGCCGCGCGCTGCGCTCCGAGTCCTCCACCACCGCCATGTGCAGCGCCGACTGCTTCTCTGCAGTACATACACATTTACACATGTTAGTAGTCCTAAAATAAAATCAGCAATACCAATCTGAACATGTAATACAAAAAAATAGTATTGACAAAAGTAATTGTTCAAATTAACCTACTATAACAGTTGAGCACCGATTGATCAGTTTTCTTATTGATTACCTAAATGATATAGAAATCAATACAACATTTACAAAAATGTATGCAGTTTGATTTGAACATGATATGAGTTTTGACTTATGACAGAATCAAATGCTTACAGAGAATTTAGACCAATACCTACCGCTATTGTACTCGTTCAAATTGCAAGGCACTTCGTTTTTCTTAATGGTTTCCAACAGTGGTTCCAGGCAAGACTTGTACTTGACAGCGTAGTGAACCGCGTTCAAGTCATCAACATCCTTCAACATGGGATTGGCGCCTGGAATATTAAACCATTTCCCACTGTTAAATAGTATAGAATAGACATGAACAATATGTGCGACAAGGTATCCAGATTAATATACATTATGCATAACGAGATAGTATACATTTAGCAAGTATCTGGCCATGGAACAACTAACAGCTTAAATCCTAACTAATATTATAAAAGCTAAAATGAATTTGTTTGTTTACCTTTTCACGCCTAAAGCACTGAAATTTTGCATATACGTTGTTAGGTGTACATAAACGGACATAGGCTACCTTTCATCCCGAAAAAAATTACTGTTCCCGAGAAAAACAATAATAACGTTCTTATGATATTAGGTGGCGCCACATGTCTTTCGAATCCTGATTGAATTATATTATTACAAGCAGAGTACAACCCGAATTGATTGTCAAATTCTAAATTAACGCGAGCGAAGCCGCGGGCATAAGCTAGTATTCATATAAGTCTAACAGCCATTGGCGTATGGACACCGTTATTCAGGAAATATGGTTACGTTACCAGGCTCAAAATTTCTTGATAAGACTCAGAGCAGAGCTAGCGTAGTCTGAGACTTGACATGATCACTTCTGTATTTTGTTCATCGTCTATGTGACAAAGAAGTCGTTAAGTTTATTAAAGGAGGCGCTTTGATTTCCAGTGTCAAAAACACCTTCAACCATTTCCTATAAATGCGATTATCCACGTGTCCAAATGGAGACTATATCAGTATGTAGTCTTCTTTCGGATACCTGAATAACTTTCTTTGGCAATTCAAAGAACCTAGAACATAAAGCGTGGAGGAGGAAAGCGGGTACGCGAGGCGAAGTAGGGACGGCCATTCGACAGTACCCTGTTCCAGAAGCCATACAGGCCAGGTATTGCGGGATCGGTACCTATACTTCCTTCTGATGTTAGTTCATTTATTTTCGACTAGCTTTTTCCCGCGGCTTCACTCGATTACAATTTTTTTAGCATAAAGGTACTCTAAATCTTTTTCTGCACCCTTAACTACGAGTACCTATGAAAAATTTCATGCATGAAACCGTAACAAACAAACTCACATTCACATATTTTATAATTATAGTTAGGATTGATTGATATGCCTATTGCCGATGAAATTACCATACATCGAAGCCTTATAAACAGTAGATATTTATAAAAAATATCAATATTTCGACTGCGAGCAAATAAACGAAAGATTTTGTATCAGTTGTTTCTTACTGCTAAATGCCGCGAGCATGCGGCATATCTATCTCTCCTATCTTCATTCCCTGTGTGGAAGATATCTTTAAAAACCAGACTAAAGTGGTCATTGAAACCTACACACAAGCAAAAGCTTTGTGCTCCCGAATGGTTTTGGTGTGGCATATAACTTACCTTTAGCAACGAGTAGACGCACAACATCAGGCATATCGTTCAGTATTGCAAGATGCAATGCTGTCTGTTGCATGTCATTAGCACAGTCTAGAAGGTGTGTCGCTTTCACATTGTCAATTACTTTCACAATATAGTGCAGGCTGGCCGGGCTACAAAACAGCGTCATGTGGAGAAGCCTGCAAAGGTTAAATTTAATTGAAAAAACAGGAAAAGCCTATTGGGAGACCGTTGGACTGTCACGCAGAGGTCTCCAGTTACATCCGAAGGCACGCACCTCAGACCTTTAGAAGTTGTGTGTATTAATTAGTCAATTATCGCTTACTTTAATGTGAGTCTAAGAATTCTCCATAATGTTATCACAGATATCTGGAGTCTGCCAACCTGGACTAGCCCAGCGTGGTGGCATGAACCTTCTCACACTAAGAAGAGGCCCGCGCCTAGCAGTGGGACAGTTCATATACAGCGCTGATGTTAGTATTATATAGATGCTTTTAATGAATTATTTCAACGGTACTGATTGTTTAGTGAAAGTTATTACATACTTGCATAAGACTGTTACTGCAAGTCACCTGTTAAAGAGGCTTACATACAGGCGACCTCTGCCAACATTTTTCATTTACAACTATTTCCTAAGATCAGTAAGGCGCAAGTGTTATCCCTATAATAATTAGAACAGCAGTACGAATGTTTTTTACAATGTTTGTTTTCTTTTTTAACATTTTAAGCGCTTAGCTAAATATCGATTGCCGTGCCCCTAGCGCCCGGCCACAAATCGATAAAATAATACCTACAATAATTAGGGAAGTGCAGAAATTTTAAGTAAATGTTGAAAATCATATCTCAAATTTAAACCATTATTCAATAATGGTTTTAGTTGTACCACGCAGTTAATAGAACGCAAATAAAACAAAAGTATCGTGCATGTTCTCTGTCGCAGAAATACGACACGGGCGGTAGAGGCACGGACATAATTTATATGTCGCATAAATGCGACACAAGCGGTAAAAAGGTTAAAAAACAATTCCCGTACTATGAATAATGTGAACGATAAATAATTCCTGTATCGCGGGGGACTTTACAAACATTCAAACAACGGACACAATAACACGATTTGGAACTATTTGTGGATCACACAAATCTCTGTCCAACGTAGGGATCGAACCCACGACACTCGGCGCGGCGGCAGCGGCACGGCGACAACTTAGACATTTATACCACGGTGATGTTATCTATCAATATTCTATCTTCATACAAACCGTGAAGCTGAAAAGAAACTCGAGTAGGTAGATGAAACTAAAATACTGTAGGCGGGCAGCCCTATCGCGTGTTAACTTACCGCGCGGCTGTAGATAAATATTTTCAAGGACAGCGCCGAGTTACAATACTGATAGATAACATTACCGTGTTTATACTTACGTATCTCCATTAGACAGTCGTATGTTGAACAGTCTATCGAAATAGCTTCTGATCTCCTGCTTCTTAAAATATTTGTTGGTTTTAATCATTTCACATACTTCTGTCACCAACTGCAATAACAAAATATATCAATACTTATTAAAATATACATTATGTATGCGCATAGTACACACTAGTCTATCTCGTGAAGTTCCTGCGTTGAGTTACCAATTAAGCGATTAAATGTCATTTTCATAAAAGTCCTATGATTTAAAAATCAAATCTCATACAAACAGAAAAATTTTTTAGCCGATAAAATATATTAATTCTAAGCTAACCTACATTTACGCGAATAAGCCCGTGGGCAAAATCTAGCAAAATATGAGGTTACCTTTTTAACTTCGGCCCCGTCCTTCGCATTGAAGAAGGCATCATATTCCGTTTTAACCCAATGGTGCGGTGTGTCATCCATTTGCGGTTTCACTACATCCAGATCAGGAATCTACAAGAAATAGTATGTTTATAAAAATTTACTACCTAAGGCCACTTAGGAAGTAAATTTTTATAAACATACGCGCAACGCAACTATTGTGCATGAGGTTTCGAGCCCGAATCCTAGATCAAGCCAAACAAAAGTTATTGGATTTACCTGAAAAGAAACTGATGGCAAGTCTCCGCTAAGATTGACCGCTGTGACCGAAATTTGATCAGGAGCTTTATAAGTATACTAGAAGTACTAACAATATCCAATTTTTAAATAAACAGTTACATTAAAGATGCGTGTTCGAAAGTTATTCAAATATTTTGGCAGCACTATATTTATTAAGTGCGTGCGCTGTGTCTCCTTCAAAGTAGTAAATGCGTTGTGTTCTACCATATTCGAATATGACTTGAATACGGATAATAATTCGAATCTCCCATTCAAACTATTCAAATGTTCAAATGAATTATTTGTTGATGTTTGTTATCCAAATGTATTATTCATTAATTTCATTTAAACACTACGTTTATACGGTATATTTTTTGGTAACTTATTATTGTCTGAACAATATTTATTTATTTTATTTTATTTTATTGTGACATGGAAAACTTACAGCTCTCAGAGATAGTAATAAAATTAACAACATAAATATGGCCAATTTATAAGTTTTCACAAACAGCTAAAAAGAAAAAAACTACCTAAAAATAAATATACTTAAACAACACAAAATAAATTAAAACAAACACATTAGAGCCGATTGCAGACAAAAAACTCATTGCATAAGGTTTTCTTTAATGTGGTAAAACTGGAGGTAAAAAGATTGATGTCTGCATGTCACGTTGTATGTACGACATGCCCTCATTAAATAGGAGTTTTGTCTATAATTTGTACTTACAAAGGATACATGTAGTAGGTTTGAATTGCTCAAAAATGCAGATGGTACACGGAGGCCAATTTTGCTCACCAACTCTGTTACATTAATCGAACCATTAACTATACTGAACAAAAACGCAACATTCATGCAAAGGTAATTTTCTGCAGCGACTACTGTAATTTGGTAAGTAACACTTTGAACGATACTGAATGTATCTTGTGAATTTTTCCTGAATGTTTTCGATTCGGTTTACGTGTGTATCATATATATAGCGGATTCCACACTTAAGAGACGTATTCAAGGTGGCTGCGAACCAAGGAACAGTATAGAATTTTTATAGTTTTGATGCTTTGAAAGTCTGATGACATACGGCACACGAATCTAAGGGCTTTTGCAGCTTTTGAGACAATATCATCAATGTGAATTTCGGAAGTGAGTTTAGAATAAAATGTTCATGCAAAGGTAATTTTCTGCAGCGACTAGTGTAATTTGGTAAGTAACACTTTGAACGATACTGAATGTATCTTGTGAATTTTTCCTGAATGTTTTCGATTCGGTTTACGTATGTATCATATATATAGCGGATTCCACACTTAAGAGACGTATTCAAGGTGGCTGCGAACCAAGGTACAGTATAGAATTTTTATAGTTTTGATGCTTTGAAAGTCTGATGACATACGGCACACGAATCTAAGGGCTTTTGCAGCTTTTGAGACAATATCATCAATGTGAATTTCGGAAGTGAGTTTAGAATCAAATGTTACTCCTAAGTCTTTACTGTAGCTTACTCTAGCTATATGTCTGTTTTAAGAGTATAATTGTACGAAATTGAGTTAGATTTTCGTGTATAAGAGCATACGTAGCACTTGAACACGTTTATGTCGAGGTAATTGATGACTACAGTACCTATACTTCAAGGCGTTCTAAATCCTCTTGGAGAAGGCGCGTGTCTTCAATACTTTTTATTTGTCGTATAATTTTCAGGTCATCAGCGTACAACAATATTTAGGAGTAATTAAAGCAGTAAATTATATCATTAATTAAAATATTGAAAAAAGGGGTCCCAGTAATGATCCCTGGGCAACACCAGACGGGACCAGAAATGGTCTCGAGGCGTATCCACTCAGCACTACAGTCTGGCACCTATTTTCTACATATGACTAGAACCATCTGTACAGGTTTCCCCTTATATATGTATATATAATTTTTTTTTTTTGCTCTTCAAAATGACCACACTCCACCTGATGGTAAGCAGTCGTGTGGTCTAAGAGCAGTGACCTCCACATCGCCCCCACAGTAGCCGAGGCGATGTTGAGGTCTCTACTTTGACGGCCTGAGAAGATGCTTTTTCACGCCCCGCTTAAAGAACCCAGGATTGAAGAAAGAAGGAAACACGTGCCTTGACAGAGAATTCCATGCCTTGGTCGTTCGGCAGAGATATGAGGACCCAAACTTTTTGGTACGCGCTCTAATCGACTCTACCGTGTATGGATGGCATCTGAGCCCAGCACGCGTTGTTCTGGATAGGAAAGGGGAGGGCGGGATAAGGTGGAATAACTCTTCAGAGCACTCCCCGTGGTATATTCTGTAGAAACATGCCAACGAGGCGTCCCTACGGAGTTGCAAAGGTTCCAGTGAACTCGTGACCTCTGGATCTCCGATGATACGGACAGCCCGCCGCTGTAACCGGTCGAGAGCGTCCAGCAAGTACTGCGCGGAGCCATCCCAAAGATGAGAACAGTACAGTACTCCACGCAAGGGCGCACTTGTGCCTTATACAATAGGCACAGTTGCCCAGGCGTGAAGAACCGCCTCACCCTGTTCAGAACTCCGAGTTTTCGCGAAGCTTGCTTAATGACGCTCTCGATATAGGTTTTCTGATTAAGGGAGCGGCAAAGATCCATACCTAAGATGGAGAGACTGTCACGTATCACCAGTGGAGTGTTCTTCAGAGAAGGGAGGGGAAGGAACGGAGACTTTTTTGTTGAGAACGCGTATGCCAGGGTCTTCTTGGCGTTGAACTCGACCAAGTTCTTGGCACCCCATTCATAGATGCGGTCCAAGGTCTGGTCAAGTTCAACGACAAGATTCTGCCTTTTCCCCTCAACCTCAGCCTGTTTGGCCCCAGGATGTCCGAGATATCGCCCATGCACGGTACTGTCGTCCGCATAACAATGTATGTTGCCGAGATTCAACATATCATTGATATGCAGAAGAAAGAGCGTAGGGGATAAGACAGAACCCTGAGGCACTCCTGCATTGACCTGCATAAATTTGGAAGCGCGACCGTCGCAAAGGACCCGAATACGACGCTTCTGCAGGAAACTTGCAATCCAGGTGCACAGTTGAGGGGGCAAGCCATAGGCCGGAAGCTTGGAAAGAAGAGACCGGTGCCAGACTCTGTCGAAAGCTTTGGCTATGTCAAGGCTGATAGCCAAAGACTCGCCGTGCTTGTCCATAGCCTCACCCCAGAGGTGCGTGACGAACGCTAGAAGATCACCCGTTGATCGTTTAGACCGAAAGCCGTATTGGCGATCATTGATCAACGATTGATCCTCCAGGTAGTGGACAATTTGGGTGTTTATAATCCGCTCGAACACCTTGGAGAGCACCGAGGTGATAGCTATGGGTCGATAGTTGCTTGGCTCGGAACGGTCCCCCTTTTTGGGAATCGGTTAAACGTTCGCCTCCTTCCAAGCCTCAGGCACAATGCCTGCGGCGTAAGACGTCCGGTATAGGCGCGTAAGCGTGAGAGACAAATCCGCTGCACATTTTTTAAGGACCACAGCTGGGATGCCGTCAGGTCCACTGGCTTTCCGAACATCGAGAGACTGCAGTATCGCACGAACGGTTCGTTGCCTGATACATATATCAGGCATGGTGTAGCCGCAGTTGGCAATGTTAGGCGGCTGCGAACCGCAGTCATCGATTCGGGAGTTGGCCGCAAAGAGATTTGCAAGCAGATCTGCTTTCTCCTGCGGCTGATGAGCCAGTGATCCATTCGGATACCTCAGAGACCATGCTGCCCAGCAAGGTCGGGCAGAAGTTGGACTGCACGGCTTTGGCCAGGCGCCAATAGCTACGACTGCCCGTAGGATGCGCCATGAGTTCCTGGCCGAACCGTGCGACGCGCTGGGCATCCGCTCTTAAGTATGCCCTCTTGCAGACCTTTGTGTCTTGGTTGAACGCTGCCTTCAGGTGATCCACGTTAGGGTCGTGGAGAGTGCGAGTCCTGGTCCAAGCGCGGTACGCTGTCTGTTTGCGTTCAACAGCATCAGCGCATTCACGACCGAACCAGGGCCTTTTCCTGCCGCCGCTCGTGACATCACTGTATGGAATATAATATTCCATACCCAGGATGATTTCACCAGCGACAGCAGTAGCGCTCTCTGATGGATCCCTGTTCTCAAAGCAGCGTTGAGCCCAAGGGATGGATGCGAAGTACTCCCGCATTCCATCCCAGTCTGCCGACGAGTAGTGCCACAGTCGTCGTCTTGCCTCCTCGGGTCGTGGGGGCGTAACAACAACAGCTGTGGCACAAACCAGACAGTGGTCTGAGGTGCCCAGAGGAGCACGAATCGACACACTGTACCGGTTCGGGTTACTCGTCAGCAGCAGATCGAGCAGAGAGGGCGCCTGACCTGCAATGTCTGGTATCCGGGTGGGCTGGAGTATCAGTTGAGACAGGTCATGCGTGAGAGCGAACGCATGGGCAGTTCGTCTCGCGTGGTCTTTTTTGGGAGAACCCAACCAGGTCTCATGGTGGGCATTGAAATCTCCCAAGAACACCAATTCAGCGTTCGGAAACCGCTCCTGCGCGTCGTCTGCCGCCTGACTCAGGTAATTGATGAGTCGAGTTGTCCCAGCGTCTCCTGAATGGGATCGGTAGAGGCACATGTAGATTTGGCTAAAAGAGCCATGATCTACGTGTACCCAAAGGACAGAGAAGGAAGGGTCGTCTAGGCATTGTAGACGGCGACAGCAAATATCCGCCCTAACAAACAAGCATACCCCGGCTTTCGCGAGGAAACACTCCTCTAGCACGTAGCCGGGATATTGCAGGTAGTTCGTGTCTGCAGGATGGCGTATTTGTGTCTCCGTTAGAAAAAGCATTGCCGGCCGAGCCGTCTCATTCCCATATGATACAGCTTACCCAACAGCGTTTTATACATATTCAGCCTAAATGTGGCTATAGAGGTAATAATTAATTCAATTGGCTACACAATCAATTGCTACAGAATAACGTTTAATAAAAAATACGTTGAATACCATACCTATTAAGCGTAATACCTACATATCTTTTCAATTAATCTATATATCTTTTCTTTTTTTTAAAAAGCTTTCTCCCGCACTAAGATTTATTCCTGTATCGTGGGAGACTTTACTTACAAACATTCAAACAAAAGACACAAAGAAAACCCAGACTCGGAACAAACATTTGTTGATCACACAAAGTTTTGTCCCGTGTGGGATTCGAACCCACAACACTCGACACAGTGGCAGCGGCGAAGCGATCAATTAAACCACTACGTCATCCGTGCAGTCAAAATTTGCTGACAAAACGTCAATATATTGCTGAGTGTTAAATTATAGCCGATTACGATTACCTGTTCAACGGCCCTGTCCACCGCTGTGTAGAAAACTTCATGTTCCGTTTGGATTGGTCCATTTTCTATATGCTCTTTCACTATATCCTGTAAAAATATAATATATAGTCTGTAAAAATAAGATCTTTATAAAAATACTAGCTATTGCACGCGGCGCCACCCGCGTGGTACCTACATTAATAAAAAATAGCTTATGTCCTTCCCAGGTTTTATACTATCTTTATACCAATTTTCATCCAAAACGATTGAGTGGCTTAGCCGTGAAAAGGTAACAGACAGACAGATAAATAGACAGACAGACAGGCAGAGTTACTATCGAATTTATAATATTAGTAAGGATTACAACCTAAATCTTACGTTTACGGGAATGTTATACATTGAAATTAAACTACTGTTTACGAAATATTGCGGTTTATTTTAACAACACTACTTTTAGATCATTTTACCGACCTAGCTAATTTAAATACTTAAATTAGCTAGGTCGGTAAATAAAATTTCTGTTTAAGAAAAAAATGTCTTTAAACCATAAATGCTATTACAACATAAACAAATTTATCAAGGACAAAGAAGTGGAAAATAAGAATTATACTTAAGTATAATAAAATATTAATAAGTACATTTGTAAGCTATGCCCAGCAGTCCATCGGCTGAGATGATGATGAAGTACAGTCACGAACTTTAATTTGAGACCCATCTAAGGTGGAATATCGCATAGCAAAGTGTAGACGTTAAGAGTTAATATATTAATGCAGTGTCATAATGTCTGTCATCGACAACTTACGTTTATTTTTTTCGACTAAATGTCACTTTTTGTTGTCTTTTTGTTGTTTATTTGACAAGGTATATTTATAAACCAATATAAATATTAGTTTATAATTTCCTCTTTCCTACTAAAGCGCTGTGCATAGTAACTTTACTTCAAATTACATCCAATAACGTTAATATCATACATAAACAAGCTTACAATTAGGCCCCTCAATGTTCGTGTCTGTGGTGCGTTAAGCACAAGTGTATTCGAATAAAATCATACACATCACTAATTCCTACTTTGCTGTACCTTGCTGTCCATAATAAACTCTGTATACTTTAATATTGTCTTATGTTTACGCGAATGTTATACATTAAAATTAAACACTTTATAAGAATTTTGTCGCGTTGTTTATTTTAAAACACTTTTATTACATAATTTTGAATCTCTAACACTACTATTTAATTATTGAACTTTACTACAATTTAATCTATTTAAATTAATTAAAACTATTTATATTTAAGTTTTCCACACTGACGGTCTTGGGCCACCCGCATCCAACCGCTTCCCGGTTTCATCAAACCTTGGGGGAGGCCTATGTCCAGCAGTGGACGTCTTTTGGCTGATATGATGATGATGATGATGATGATGATATTTAAGTTTAGACTTTGCCTCGACGTTTCGGTTGCTTTACAGCAGCCATGTTCACGGGGAGACGGCTCAATGTACAGTCTCCTTCAAATTTAAACAACGCGATAAAATCCGTATAAAGTGTTTAATCTGTATACTTTGTTCCCAAAGGAATATATAGAGTTGAATTGCACCCACATCTCGCCAGCTATAATTTTATTTAGGGTCCCATGTCATAGGCGGTGAGACTATTGCTTTTTACCAAGCACAGTTCCAGACTTCATGCTGACACTAAGATTTTTTTGTCAGAATAACCCAATAGCCCGATCCGGGTATCGACCCGAGAGCTCACGCACAGCAGTCGTATACACTATCGCTGCGCCAACGTGGCCGTTTAATTAGCTGTTTAAATATTTATGTTTATCATCTAGGTCTACATTATGGAATACAAACAAAATATTAACTATGCACACTTACTTCTCTGTTGGTTGCTAAAGCTGAATCCGTCACCATATTTTCCAAAGCAAAGTCAACGCACTGGTCTAAAGACTTCTGAAAAATATTAATGTATTTTTTTAACGCGACTTCGAAATAACGCCTATGTCGCGGGCGACATTGCAAGGCCCTCCAGAACATATTTTAATTATGGCGACCAATCTTAATATAGGCTGGCCGACTGCGCAGGCAATCTTCAAGCGCACAAGTGTTAGCGCATACATAATTGCGCGGTTTCTGTACCCATCCGACACGACTGGAGAGAGATCAAGCGCAGGACCAACAGATTTACGTGCTTGCCGAGGCACCGGGTTATGAAACAACGTCAGTTTCCCAACTCTAGGCTGCTACTGAGATTTTTGTCAGAAAACCCAATAACTCTTTGTTGGCCGGACCCAGAATATAGACCTGGGATTCGAACCCGAGATGCACTGCAGTCGCATACAATTATATTGCGCCATCAAGGCGGGCGGCTTTGTAAATAAGAATACAACGAACACATTCCAGATTCCAAAATTTGCATTTGTTTTGAATCTGGGTGCTTTGTGACTACGTGTTTACACATCATGGATGTTTTAACCTAGGAGGAGATCGAACCTAATCGTAGCGATTCCCTATGTCGTGCCGTGAATTCGCACAAGAGTCGTCGCCCGCAGCCCATTTTGCTGCATTGGGCCCTGCTGAGTGGGTCGCTGATGTAGTTCTATTTCCAGAGACCCACTCACCTTACAAAGTAGCGAGGTAGCACACCGTGGTGATGATTTTAATCGGTAGACCAGAAATCTCGGGAGAGCCCAATATTGACCTCTCGTCTCCCATGTGGCGAGGAGGTACGCATAAGGAGCATTTCCCCACGTTAGAAAAATAACACAAAGGAGATCGAACCTACATTATATATACACTCAATACATGTACATAGGCGACGCAATTTTTTTTAATCATTCCATTTACATCTATATTAATTTCGCATTTAAAAATACATAATTTTACTTA
Source organism: Catocala sponsa (assembly GCA_963564715.1). Taxonomy (NCBI): domain Eukaryota; kingdom Metazoa; phylum Arthropoda; class Insecta; order Lepidoptera; family Erebidae; genus Catocala; species Catocala sponsa. The sequence goes on from OY751334.1 coordinate 8,642,496, forward strand.
CATCTACTGGGAATTCCTCGTTATAATTTTTGAAGTATTCTGGAATATAAACAAAAATTACCTTATACAATACAAAGCAAAAAAGAAACAATTATAGCAGTCTAACAAAAGCACTGCATATTTGCGGCAGTAGTTTACGATTAGAATATAATTATGTGTGTGCGGCCCTAAGTTTGAATCTTGGGCAGTATAACTGAGTTTTGCGATAGAAAACTCTCAATAGCGGCACAGAGTCTAAAAATGTCCGTGAAGTGGTATAATCTTGCCCTCTATTACGTCAGAGCTAGAAACTGAATTACTAGATTTTTATGTAATACTCTTTTACCTATGCCTTCGGAAATACACAATAGGCCTACCATAAAACATAAATGCCGAAGTTTGTTAGTTTGGGACGACTGTTTGTCCTAGAAGTAGAGCCGGAGACTGGGGAAGGACTACTCTTTCACAGAATATCGACGTGAAATAGCAGTATTTCTACTTCTGTGTTTCGTTCGGTGAGTGAGAGTGCCGGAGGCCCAATCACCCTGTTTTCTCCTTCCCGCTCCTTCTCCTTCCCACTTTTTTTCCTAAATGGTCGGCTACGCACAAGCGATGCCTCTGGTGTTGTAGGCGTCCATAGGCTACGGTGACTACTTACCATCAAATGGGCCTATGCTTCTTTGCCACCTTAGAATTATAAAAAAAGAAAACCCTGGAACACGAAAGTATCAGATGACTGTGGTAACCTTGCTTTCACATCATCCTTTGAGCCACATCCCTACGCCACGTAAACAATCGAATGCCGGTATCGAGTTCATATTGACTAATATGTGATTAAATAATCCAGCAATATCAAAGTTTTATAATCGGCAAAGTTATCATTCGATTTGTTTAAAGTATCGAATAATTCGATTATAATCGATAATCGCACATCCTATGTGAGGTTTACATCCGAATACTCATGCACATTCATCGGATTCCCTACTGCCACGCCACCTTACAATTACGGTTCAACTTACGTTGAAGGAATTCCGTCATGTCAAATTTATCGGTAGCATCTTGTAGCGTTGACTGTACGCTGGCTGGAGGCATGCCGTTGGTTTGGCTCCACATAGGATCTGAATTCAGTGGCTGGTTCTGTTCACAGCCAGCCAGAGAACTAGGCACGTTATACTCGTGTTCCGAAGACGTATTCAGAAGCTAAAATTAAATCATTTGTAAAAATAAGTAATTTCTATTGTAATCCATACATACAAATAAATAAAATTAAAGTGTCTGTTTGTAATGTCAAAATAACAGCTTTTCAGTAAATGCTTACGAAAGTAGATACCTATATAAGGTACTTATATACAGAAAAAAACCGGACAAGTGCAAGTCGGACTCGCCCACCGAGGGGTCCGTACAAATTTGCAGGTACATATTATAAAAAAAAATTGTCCTTGCATAAAGAACCTGTTTTTTTATGATTTAATTACAAATGTATAGTTTCAGATTTTTTCCTATACTTGTAGTATAAGACTGTATTACTTGCCATATTTCATAGTTCTACGTCAATGGAAAATACCCTATAAATTTTGATTCCTTTGAGAGTTTCGAAATATACATTTATTGCGACATAAACGGCCGTATCTTTTTTTTACGTTAACTTAGAAGTTAGATTTTTTTCACATCTTCAAGAGACTGTAGACATATATATTGTTTTAATTTCAACTCGATACCTCCACGCGTTCCCGAGATAAAGGGTCTTGACAGACAGACACGGACGGACGGACGAACAAACAAGTAATCCAAGGTACGGAACCCAAAAAACATTTAAAATTTTTGTCTTTCTGTCTGTCTGTTCCGGCTAATCTCTAAAACGGCTAGACCGATTGTGACGTGACTTTCACTGGCAGATAGCTGATGTTATAACAAGTAACATAGGGTACTTTTATTTTAGTTTCTTTTTTTGTTAAATTCCACTCGTGCCAAGTAGCGGGTAACAGCTAGTTCTGAAATAGAGTATGTTGCATACGAATAACGGATTTTATCGCGATGTATTTCAATTGGTTGCCAAGGTCACGATGACTTCATTTTATCACCATTTATTTTAATTGGTAGTCATGGTCACGGGGATTCCAATGTATTGCGATTTATTTCAACTGTTAGCTACGGGAATTCCCCTACACACACGGATAGATACCTACCTGCACGCAACGTCAAACCACCACCCATCCATGTCACTCACAATCCGTTATAACATCATTAAAAAACAGAGCCCACGATCTTTGTGACCCCGAGCATTTAGAGTCTGAACTCAACCATGTTCGGTACTAAAGAATAACGGATATGTAGTGAATGGGCGACAGATACAGACGACTAAGAGAGGCAAGCATCCTGAGGTGAACAGACAACCCGCCTATATGCCCTATGTAAAAGGAATTACGGATAAGATCGGAACGGTGTTAAAGAAATATTCCATCAACACTATTTATACACCGCGGGCCAAAGTAACCGTCATGGTGGGCACACCAAAGGACCTTTTGCCTTTACAAACGCCAGGTGTCTACAAAATAAATTGCAGCTGCGGGAGTTCCTACATAGGCCAAACCAATATAATAATAGGTACTATTGCCGCTGTGAAAAACCGGCAGATTAGCAAATCAGCAACTGCAGAAGATATACTGGAATCGGGTACTAATCATTGGATAGAATTTCATCATCCCGAAGTCCTCTCCACCGATCGCCACTTTTACCCAAGAGTAGGGCGAGAAGCTATTAAAATCAAAAAACATAGAAATTTCAATAGAGAAGATGGTTTCAAATTATCCGCGACGTGGAATCCCGTGATAAATAATACGCAACTTCGCTGTTTTGCACAGTTAGGTAATTCACAGAATACGGACACGACGGATAGCATACGTAATAGGGATACCGTGAGTGTAGTGTGTGACGGTACATGGACAAACAAAAATATGCCAAAAGTAAAGGTGAATCAAGATTCTTCTGCCTCACAAACAGAGACATAACATCGCAGCACCAGTCAGCTTGTGACCACGGCCGGTGTAACCTGGTCGAAATCGCGTTAATATCCGTTACGTATTAATATATTATTATACCACTATTTATTGTATTATTATACCAATATTTATGTTTGCTATTTTACTAAGGTTAACATATTTAATTAAACTATTTCGTATAAAGTATAGTTTAATTTCAATGTGTAACATTTGCGTAAACGTAAGACAATATTATTGTAATACACTAGCTGACCCGCGCAACTTCGTCTGCTTCACATAAGAAAATTTTCCTAGTTTTTACAATATTTTTCATTTATGCTCTGCTCCTATTGGTCGTAGCGTAATGTTATATAGCCTAAAGCCTTCCTCTATAAATGGGCTATCCAACACTGAAATATTTTTCTAATTTTTACCCGTAGTTCCTTAGATTACCGCGTTCAACCAAACAAACAAAATGTGAGTGAAGTCGGCGCGTGAGCGCCCCCGCCTTTTTATAAATGCAGCGGATGGCCGTTACGCGCGTTAAACAACAATCAACCGTATAGCCGTACCCATACTGGCGCGGCGAGATTTGGAAGTTTTATTTCATCTATATCTTGTGTGTTTATAAACCGATTCCTATATTTTTTTTTATAATATCCATATTAAAGTGTACTTTTTGAATATGGGAGTTTGATAAAGATATATCTATGTGAAATACAATATATTTATGTATTTTAATACACTGAAGAAATGCCTAACGATTAAACACGTTATTATGGCTAATTTATAAAAGATAGATATATACTATTAAGGACTTTTTTGTAGATCTTTTGAAGACCATCATCTTTGTAATACATACTTTTGGTGTATGATCAACGTATGCGAGGATAAGAGCTCGAAAGCGCATTTTCGTCCGACTTGCTTCAAATTTATCGTCACTGCTCAGCTCCTATGTGTCTTAGCGTTATGTTATATAGCCTATAACCTGCCCAGGAGTATGGACTACAATCGTACCAAGTTTGGTTAAAATCCCTTCAGTAGTTTTTGACCCATGCGTGCACATACAGACAGACAGACAGACAGACAGACAAACAGACAGACAAAAAATTTACTAATTGCATTTTTGTCATCAGTATCGATCACCATTCATCCTCCAATATTAATTTTGAATATATATTCAATGTACAGAATTGACCTCTCTACAGTTTTATTATAAGTATAGAAGATGTGACTTCTCCTATCGAATATTATCTCATCGATAAAATTATGAAAACATTGCATGGCTTTTGGTTTCTAAATGCCTTACGCCATACGGTAACTGTAACTGGTAACTTTTTGTCTTTTCTTTAAAAACAACAACTCCTGTACTAGGGATAATTCCTGTGTCGCGGGGACTTCACAAACATTCAAGCAATGGACACTAAGCATTCAGACTCGTAACAACCATTTGTGGATCACGCAAAGTTTTGTCCCGAATGGGTTTCGAACCCACAACACTCGGCGCAAGGCGACTAATTAAATCGCTCGCGCTGTCCGTGCAGTCAAAACTAATAGTACAACATGACACTAACTTATACAACAAGAATGAAAGATATATTCTAAGAAGAATAATAATAATAATATTCTATTACACACACAACACCATCTAGCCTAAACTAAGCTGAGCTTGTACTATTGGTACTAGACAATGGATAATCATACATATATACTTTTTATTTGTAAATACATACATACATATTATACCCAGAAACACCCAAAACACGACAAACAAACATCCATGTTCATGCACACAAATGTTTGACTTGTACGAGAATCGAACCCGCGTCCTCAGGCGTGGCAGTCGGTTACACTAACCACTACGCCATCGAGGCCGTCAAATATAGAATAATAAACGCTCAGGAACAAATGGTTCTATTTTAAAAAATTGTTTGGTATTGAATAGCCCATTTATCGAGGAAGGCTATAGGCTATATAAAATCACGCTACGACCAATAGGAGCGGAGCATCAATGAAAAAATTGTAAAACCAGTGAAAATTCTCTTATATGAAGCAGACGAAAGACGAAGTATCGCGGGTCAGTTAGTGACTTTATATTGCGCAAGTTCCTAATTGGAGACCACGACTTGATAAACATAGCATAAAACGCCATTCAACTAACGACAGTTATCGTTAGCCTTATGTTAAGTATGTTTACGATATTGTACAACCATCATAATGTTTGCCTTCTCATATTTTGTGTTTACATAGTATTTGTTGTACTTTAAAGCAATAAATATTTATGACATTATGTGAGTTTCCCTTATAAGCGATAGGAATTTGATGTACTTAATTTGAATGAAACTTATGTCAAATTTGTACCCTTAGTAAATAATAGTAAATTAGTAAATTATTTAAACTTACCTCATTCAAATACAAGGAAGGTTCTGCATCCGAAAATATGTCATTCTCTACAGTTTCGACGGGCTGCTAAAATTGAAAATAAAATGCCTTAAGGATGTTCATTTACCATCTAACTTTAGCAACTATAAATGGCGATAAACTTACGTTGTATGGTACAGGTATTGGAGTTTCCGGCTTTCTTTTCAGCGCTCCACCTGAAATAATATCTAAGTATAAAATTTATAAAATATTACCGTCGTTATAAAATTATGAATCGCAACATACGGAGAAAAACGCCCACACGTTAAAATCGGTTATGTCCCAATGAGTATCGTGCATCCTCTTGTAATTTGATAACAGATTAAAAATGGTAGTACCTAGTGGTAACAGTTATCGTTACCCTTATATATTAATATATTAATTATGCGGCGGTAGCCTAATATGTAAGGCATCGAACTTGCCATCGTGAGGTTGCGTATTTGAATACGGACGTGACTACAACTTCTAACACAAGCATAGTAACCTAGCTGGAGGGGTTAACAAGAATACCAGCAAAATTGCTAATCTTTAAAAAATGCTTATTTTGTATTTAACCCGTCAATTATTGGAATGCCAAACATAATTAAAAACGTACTGTGTCTGGCCGCCGGTGTACTGCTGGCACTCAATGGGTTAGTAAAACAGGTAGATTTTATGAACAGAAGTTTAAGCGCATGTCATCTTCTGGGATTGGCTGACAGAATTAACAGCCAATCACATCACTTGGCAAGAGGTATTACATTGACACGCCATTGATTAGCCTTGCAGTAATCGGGTGTATATCTCATATTTTCAATCATTATTTTCTTGTTGAGATAAAATCTTACTTTAAAAATTTATCTTCATCTTAGGCATTAGATAACGATTGCATTATCCATGGCTAAAATGTAGATATTTGTACAGTAGACTAAGTATGTTAGAATAAGTATAAATTATATCTACATTTTATTTTATAAATTAGATAGTAGCTGTAACCCCCCGCAGCTTCGCTCCAGAACAGCACTTTTTTCTCGATGATAGATAAATTATCTTTCATCGAGAAAAAGTGCTGTTCTTTGTTGTTTATCTAAGATAATGTCCTTTTCTGTATATCTGATAACGTGTATGCAAAGTTTAATAATGCTCGGGTGAATGCGTAACAAACAATCTCACATTCGCCTTTATAATATTAGTTAACTGAACTTACTCGGAATGCTATTCATGGCGGAATAGGTCGAACACATTTTCCTTCTCTTGATCTGCTTGTATGCTTGATCAGCTTTGTACTTGAATTCTTTCGGCTCACTGGTGAGGCCGTCTGAGGGTCGCACCAACTCTATGTACACTTTAACGTCTTCTGCTGTCTTACGATCCTTGTAGGTAGGAATTCTGTTTGAAAGACAAAAGATTTCGTTCATAATTTTTTTTAAAAGTCTATTTTCTCTTTAGGAATCATTCCTGTGTCGCGGGGGACTTTACAAACATTCAAACAAAGGACACAAAGAACATCCAGATTCGAAACAACCATATGTGGATCACAACATTTTTTATCCCGTGTGGGAAACGAACCCACAACACTCGGCGCAGTGTTATTTGACCAGGCGACAACTTACACCATTACGCCCTCCGTGTACTTACACGTACCGTTTATTCCCGAAAGATTAGCCAGTAGGTCTATCCGAAACTTGGGACCGAACGAAAATAACTTCCAATCAAGTTAAATAAAAATTATGTAAATCGAAAAAGTCTAATTAATTTCTATGTATCTAAGTGGATTCTTGTCATCACACCAAAGTCGCAACTCACCTGCATACAATAGCATACTGGTAATGAACGTCGGTTTCCAAGAACGTAGCATTCTCTGTCCAAATCCTCTCACCGTTTGCATCCAACTCAAAAAATTGAACTTTTATGTTATCTGTAAAAGAGTAACGTTTTAATTTTTATACTACCAAGCTGGCACACAAGCTATAAAGCACCAGTATGCAATAAATTTTGTTCGGGTCACTCGAAAACAAGTACCGCTAGTTCTTACATCAGTTGAAGTCAGCAACAACGCGATACGTTATAAATGCGGATGTAAGTATACTTATAATAATATCAGCCCTGTATTAAACTGTCCCAATGCTGGGCACGGGCCTCTTCTCTGTGTGAGAAGGCTTAGGTCATATTGCACCACGCTGGCTCAGTGCAGATTGGCGGACTTCACATATCTTCGAGAACATTATGGAGAGCTCTCAGACATGCAGGTTTCCTCAAGATGTTTTCCTACACCGTTAAAGCAAGCGATAATTAACTATTTAATACGCACATAACTTCGAAAAGTCAGAGATGCGTGCCCTGGGTACGAATTCGAGACCTCTGCGTGGCAGTCTAACGATCTCCCACTAGGCTATCGCTGCTATATATACTTAGTTAGTAGTTTTTATTTTATCACTAGTTTTTGCCTGCGGCTCCGCTCTCTCATCTTTTCTTACACCCTGACAACGTGTATGCATAGTTCCATGATGATTGAGTAGTAGTTAAGGCGTGAAAACGTAACATACAAGCAAACAAATAAATAAACATACATACATATTTATAATATTAGTAAGGATGTAATTGACTGGTGCAGCGCAGCTACTTATGTTGCAAATTGGTGCCCTTCACGGCCATCGCCAATGACGCCTGGAGGTTATCATAAGATGAAAACTATGATAGCCTGTGCCAAACAATTGACAGTACTTTAGGATAATACAGGTGATAACAACAAAAGCCTCTACACCATTGCCTTCTAATGACCAAAAATATAATAAGACGAGATACATTAGAAGGATACATTTTAAGTACCGTGACTGAAAACATACTAAGTCATTCATCAGCAGCCATCTCTTAAAGAAATAGGTACGTTATTTTGGCGCTAGTGTTACTATATCAACTCAGGCGCCGAAACACTCAAAACGCGAAAATCGGTTCAGAAACCCGAGTTATTCATTCCCGTTGGACTGTCTAACCCGCTCGAGTCATTTTATTTGCTGGGTCGATTCATTTTATTGGAACTTGCGCATCTCACAGTATTGCTCGACTTTTAAGGACCTTGTTGATTAATGTTATGTTCAACTATAAACTATGGCCTATGACTTACCAATACAAATATTGAGGAAAGACCCGAGCTTTTTACCCGAAATTTATTAATAATATCTGATATTATTATTATAACTATGAAATAAAATATAAAGACGAAGTCTATAGCTGGCGAATATATTTGTGATAATTACTTTTCTTCACTTTGTCTACTAAGAGAAAAAGATCTTGGCCGCCCAAGGCGCTTGCAGACGAAGGTGTCATACGGCATATCTTCAAATTGTTGGTAGCAGGACTTCCTAAAATAAGAACAATTAATTGTTAAAAGGAAGGCAGAAGCATATTTAAGATAACATTTTTAGTGAATTTAGGTTAAATCATAGATTTAAACTATATATTCGGTCTACTACGTATAAATATGGTTAGGTTTCTGTACTCTATCTACGCCTTTCTGGTTCGTTACAACTTAACGACTTCCAACAAACAATGCCAACATGACATCTGAATTATAAATATAGTATTATCACACTCATTAATACTAAAAATTATTTATTATCGTTCTCTACCATGTCAATGTAATGTGATACTTAATCTTCAACAGCTTAAATCTAGCAATATTTTGTTAAAATTTATATTTTGTTTATGGCCGACAAAAGCATTTTATGCTACAAAATGGATTGAAATTATTTTAATTTTGCAGTCATTATATTTTGTTTCGCCATTTATTTGTTAAGTGCTTAATAAATAATAATGGCGAACCATAATTACTTCGTTATATCGAATTAACGCATGTTGAACGTAATCTAAGAAACTAGAAATAGACTAATATAATTATTGAAGGATTTATACAAATATGGACGCGTAACCTGCCTTTTGACGAGGCTCGCATACGAGCCGCTATATTGTACCCTGTAATTGTTAGTACCAGCTCGGATACGAGCCACCAAGTGCGCGCCACTTTAAACCTTATTTTACTAACCTTAACGCTTAAAACTGATTGTTTATCAGCTACGAATGGATTTGTTTTGGATAAAGGACATATCGTAAGGTATTACGAAAATATAAACATACGATAGGTTAGTTTAACAACATCGCAATAAAAACATTCATACACAGTTTTACGGCTCTTTCTCGAAAGGGGTAAGTAGAGGTAAATTACACACACATTTCGCCAGCGATGGTTTTGAATCCTATATAATAGGGAGGACGATTTTCGTCTATTGCACAAGGCCAAACTCAGTGCGGATACTAATAAATTCTTGACGGGAAACTCTAATTACACTCTGCCCGCCCGCTCTAATCATTGAGACCTCATGTGCAGTATATCGCATTACTACCGCTGCACTATTGAGGCACTTCACTATACATGTAAAAAAATATAAAAACACTACTTACTCAAGTCGTATATCGGTTTAGAAAATACAGGGTCACATAACTCCTCGCCAGTGTGGATGTCATAGGCGCTGAATTTTAGCCGAACTACATTTAAATCTATATTTTTTGCCCTCTTTTCACATAGTGCTTGAAGCTGGAAAAATAAATATATTTAATGAATGTTCGGCTAGTAGCCGAAATTTAAACTTAATCATAATTGAAAACTGAGAGGAAAACATACGATATGACTTACATTTGCGAAATAAATATTTATTCTATGTTATTAAATATAACAAATTTGTACGTCGAAAGCACTGGACATAAATGAACCAGCAATGTATCCGAAGTTTTTTAGAATGAAATGGAACTTGTAAAACTAAAAATAATAATTATTATATGCGTAAAAGAAGATAATAATGACAGAATGTTGCTGCCTGGCCAACTAGTTTAGCCATCATATCTTCTACAATACGGCTGTAAGACGAAAGAAGTTACAACACTTGAGTATAGATGGCGCTGTACTTAATTACTTACTACTCGTCACAATCCTAAATCACGCAAGCGAACTTTATATGCAAGTGCCTGTTTTCAATTGTTGGGTCGCGACCCACCAGGCCCACACCCACCCTGGTCTGAAGAACCTTCCTTAGTTTTGTAGGGACATCACGCCACTTAGTCTTCTCTCTACAAAATACTATATGTTAAAATATACCAACTTACATCGTTATCATCGCCATTTTGGACCCCATTTCTCACTCTCAGCCTATTAAGTAGAACCGTAGGCACGTTGTTCTTTACAGTCTTTATAATACTGATACCGCGAAATCTACAAAAGAATATTTCTATTAAGCCTTGTACTATTATTTTCTTTTATTATACATCAAGTAAAGTATATCTGGACCAAGCGAATGTCTCACATACAATAGATACATTTTGTGAAGAGTTTATCATCACATAGCACTCTGTGGCTAATCTAATACCTACTTTCAAAATCTCTGAGAACTTAGATCTGAAAATATCAATACAGCGTATTTCTCCCAAAACGGCTAACGGTATATCCGATTTTAATTTGAGCCTATCGTACCACGTCTTAGGTAAATAGCCTATTAACCTTAGTAGTAGGCACTGGTGTAGTTAACGCACATTTCGCGAGCTATGATTATAAACCACAATACGATTAAGTTATAAAACCCATGCTGTAAATCTATGTCATATTGCCAATTATATTTTTATAAATTCCAAATTCAGTGTCATTTCTGCTTGCCGAAGGGTTCGACACCGGTGTATTTTTACATGCTTTTTTTAAGATTACTAGCAATTTGCGTTCAAAATATCTAGTATTCTTGTTAAGCCTTCCAGCTAAGCTAGAATGCTTATGTTAGGAGTGGGATCACGTTAGTAGTGCGTGTGCGTGTGCGTGTGCGTGTGTGTGTGTGTGTCGCCTTCGTGAGTTGCAAGAACTATACTAAGAATTTCTTAAAGACAAATTCGCATCCGTCACGGTCGCATTCACACATAAGAGCAAGCATATTACTATAAAAATAAATTAATTTGTTTTAGGTATACAACTACCACACTAGAATAATTCCTATATCGCGGAGGACGTGGCTATTCAAACAACGGACACAAAGAACGCCCTGACTTTTAACAATTATTCTGTACCAAGTGAGGATTGAACCCAAGGTACTCGGCTCAATTGCAGTGGCGAGGCGACAAATTAGACCACTACACCATCCATGCCGTCAATGAAAAAAAAATGTATTAATGGAACTTACGCCACTGAGTAGCTTCCATTTTCAGGCACCGACTTGCTAACGACTATATCTTGGTCGTCTTCAGCGAGCTTGTGCGGATGCTCCTCGGAACTGTTACTTTCAGCCAACTGACACATTAACAACGCCTGCCCTCCATGGTTCACCAGCTGTAAAAGTACTCTTTATAATAATTATCAGCCATATGCCTAACAAACAAATCGAATGCAGCTTATTAAGACTGTATGATTACAATTTACGAAACGTAAAATTCGATTTTATTATTGTTTGATCTATTACGAACTAACATTTTTCCAATACCTATGGTTAAACATTTAGGAAAACTGTTTTCGGTAACATTTTATAGCACAATATTAAAAGGTCCTTCGTACAATATCCATAACGAATTTTGGTCACGACGCGGCGACGGCCAATCTTAACGGAAACTGGCCATCTGCGCAGTAGATATTCATGTGCACTAGTGTATGCACTAACACAAGTGCACTTTCTGTTCCCTAAGTCTTTTAACACTATAGGAAGGCAATCTAACACAAACGGAGAGAGAGGTTAGGCGCAGTACCAACGACATTACGTGCTTCTCGGGCGCGGAGGTGTCTCCGGGTTGCTACAGAAAATTTCGCGAGTGGAAACCTCCATAAGTCCTCCATGTGTATAATTTTTAATGTAATGTTAAACGTGAGGACCTGTAATTGGCTATGACATACTTATTGAAATGTATTGTCAAACCAGGATAAGCTGTAATAAATAAATAAGTACTTATTGGTCCGACCCGAGATTCAAACATGACCACAGCAGTCGCAGAGACTACCACTGTGCCACCAAGGCAGGCGGAGTCGTCAATATTATTAAAGAACTTACACGTCTCCAGGTTGAAATTAAGAAACAGGCATAACAAAGCAGGAGACAGGAATAACTTTTTAACTTATACAGCAACTTAGACATTACCTACCGGTTATTATACAATTGAGGTACAGAACAGTCTTACCTGGACAGCTGGGTATGTTTTCTCTTTGTTCCGACAAGACGACTTGCCGAGTAAGCATCCATGTGTGCCTGCCATTTCACTGCCATACCGGAACCTAATACGTTTCTGGGGCTCCTCTATAATTTTCAGGAAAGGCCTGGACGCTGTGTACAAAATATACATTATCATTTTAAAATATCAATAGTCAATACATTTTTTTATTTTGTTTATAAATTAGATGCAAAAGTCGTTTTTTTTACAAAGTCCTAACTCTACCAATGTAGGTAACGTGAGCTGCAAAAATGCATAATTGCATACCCTGGTCAAACTAAAATGGTATAAGCTGGTAATTGACGTCATCCAAATGAAAACGATACAAGAACTACGAAGTATCTAGTTTACTTATATCGTAGTTGATACCAGTGCACTACCTACAAACTATAAAATTTAAAAATGTAGATTTCTTAATAACCCAATATTGTTAAATTTACTTTAAACAATTTTAAATCTCTATTTACAAAAGTTTATTTAAAAAGACATTTCTTACATGAATGAAAACCTGATGGTAAAACTAATATAGCCGTAAGTAATTTATAAAACAACGCCATCTAGTTCACTATTCATTCTAATGAGTGTTCTCAGGATTTTAGACCTTAAGTTATCTATGGAATATTTCAGGCGACTGTACATGAAAGATAATTAAATGATAAACCCTATTAGGTCCAGTTCCTATATAAAGACCCGAGTCGTTTTACCTACGAACAGTGAATTTTTGATACATAGGTATTCTATGGAAAATTACGAAATTTACTAAAACCATTCATTTCATGATATCCTAACTAATATTATAAAAGCGAAAATGAGTTTGTTTGTTTGTTTGTTACCTTTTCGGGCCTAAACCACTGAACTGATCATCCTAAAATTTTGCATATACGTTGACAGGTGTACAGAAACGGACATAGGCTACCTTTTATCCCGAAAAAAATTACTGTTCACGAGAAAAACAATAATAACGTTCGTATGATAATAGACGGCACTACGTGTCTTTCGAATCATGATTGAATTATATTGTTACAAGCAGAGTACAACTCGAATTGATTGTCAAATTCTAAATAAACGCGAGCGGAGCCGCGGGCAAAAGCTAGTACTTAATAAAAAGCCTTAGTAAGCTTTAAGCTATCTGTTGTTACCCTGGAAAGACTGCTTCAAACCATTATGTGAAGCCGGATGTAGTGTTCTTAAAATATATGTTACTAGTTTTCACCCGCGGCTTCGCTCGCGTAAATGTAGGTTAGGTTTGCAACAGTTCTTTTTTCTGGATGAAAGGTACCTTATGTCCTATTCTGTACCCCTGACAACGTGTATGCAAAATTTCATGTTGATCAGTTGAATAGTTAAGGCGTGAAAGCGTAACAAACAAACAAACAAACTCATTTTCGCATTTATAATATTAATAATAAAATAAAATAATAATAATAAGAAAGATTACTAGATGTGCCCGTGGTTTCATCCGCGTTTATGATTACTGCGCCGCCCCCGTGGGTCGTAGCGTGATGATATAGCCTTCCTCGATAAATGATCTATCCAACACTAAAATAATTTTTCAATTCGGACCAGTAGTTTCTGAGATTAGCGCGTTCAAACAAACAAACAAACTCTTCAGCTTTATAATATGATATAGCCGACAAATTCATATAGCGACCATGACCTAGACCAGCGACAAACGAGTGTAAGTTCGACCGCGCAATATGATTATGTGACTCATTGTACCTTTAGGTACTTATGACGCTGACTGTAGGTAAAACTTGGTCTGATTCACGACTTTTAATATTGCATGTGATAAAAGCTGCAACCTGTATAGTAAAACTAGCTGACCCGCGCAACTTCGTCCTCTTCACATAAGAGAATTTTTCCCGCTTTCGCAACAATTTTCATTGATGCTCCGCTCTTAAAAGTCGTAGCGTGTTGCGATGTTATATAGCCTTTCTTGATAAATGGGCTATCCAACACTAAAATAATTTTTCAATTCGAACCAGTAGTTCCTGAGATTAGCGCGTTCAACCAAACAAACTCTTCAGCTTTATAATATTAGTATAGATTCAATACATACCTCGGTTCATAATAACATTATACTGATGTTACGTCAGTGTAGCACGTCTTATGAAAAGTGCAAGTTTCTTTCTTATTGAAAAAGACAACTCTAGGAATAATTCCTGTGTCGCGGGAGACTTTCAAACAACAAGCATTTAAACAACGAACACAAAGTACACCCAGACTCGGAACAACTATTTGTGGATCACACACATTTTTGTCCCGTGTGGGGATCGAACCCACAACACCAGACAGGCGGCAGTGGCAAGGCGACCACTTAAACCACTACGCCATCCGTGCAGTCAGTGCTTACTATTAACCTATTAAGTCACGGCACGCCGGCGACCAGACACAAGTTTTTAATTATGTCTGGCGTTCCAAAAGTTAACAAATTTAAAATGAAAAACTTTTGACGTATTTAACCATTGGTAAGTTGATAATTAAGTTACATACTATTAAAAACAAAAACACCTTACTTACCTTGTTCCAGCTCAATCAAGTGTGGCACTTCTTGCGATGGCGAACTGAAAGGAGAATAATTCGACGTCCCATGGCTGGAGGAGTCGCTCATGTCATAGTCACATTGTACTGCAGCCATTGTTTAAAATCTTCCACAGCGTCAATTATTACGTTTGAACTCCAGCAATATAAATGATTTTTAAATACACTCTCGCGACCTATTTGTAGTCGTACAATTGTAAAAATGTAATATTATATTAATTCTTTGTATTCCAATTTTATATAATTGACGTGAATCACAATGAATGTCGACGTTACAAGTCGTAGATAAATTCTGATAAATACACTTTGATCAAACTAAAAATAAATCAGTGTTACCACATTCGATATCACCTTCACCCCCAACCGAACCCCAAGTTAAAACTAGGTTTGTAAACAAAATATTGTTTTGTTTCCAGGTTTTACATCCTTCTAGATCCGCCAATATTTTTGAAAACAGAATTAATTATAACTCAGTTTTAATCATTACATATCTTATCTAGAAAAAGTTAAAATTTACTATCGCTAACTAGTTATTTTGCTATAGTGAATAATAAAAATCAATTAAAATTTCATTTAATCACAGTAAAAAGAAATAGCTACACTGACTACTATTTTAATATATTTTATTTGAATTAAGCATACAAGTCAAATACGTAAAAAAATATTATCGGTAAAAATAAAATTACCTACATGAAAATTCTGACGACTAATAATACAAAGTCAAAAATAGCAGCTTCGCCCAATTTTTTCCCCAGCTCTATTTACCATATATCGGGGTAATTGCGCACAGTTGGCAACTTCACTATGGTTCTGGGCTAATCGGGGAAGGTCATACCATAGACAAATTTATACCATAAACAAGTTCCGACTCTAACCAATCACCGACCTTATGAATGTATAATCATATTATGTAAAAAATGTTAAGGTCGTCGAAGCTGTTGTTTTATAAGATACGACCGCCATTACACATTTTACAGACAATTCTAACACGATTGTAACAAAAACAACTTTAAATTAAGGTTATGTTAATCTAAATAGAAAATAAAAAAATAAAAACATTTCTTTTATTTTCGTCGTGAATAATACTGCCGTGGCACAGATAATATAATACTATACTAGTAGCCGTGGTAATCGAGAGGGCAGTAAGTCAAAGATGGCCATTTTTTTAAATTACTAGTTTGGAATGCTTCTCTACTGTAAACAATATATTTTTTTCCTTTCTCTTGACTTATAGAAAGTTATAGAACATAAAAATCGAGTATATAGTTTTATCACAAACGCTAAAATCGTACCTAACAAAATCTCGATCTCGATTACCACGGCAGAATAGTAAACATACATATATTTTAGGCAAATCCTTAACAAAAAATTATTATTATGTCCGAGTTATATCTTTTCGTAACGTTTTCATGAGTATAATATTTTTGCTTTATTGCCGATTAAATAAAATCAACTACATTAACAGCAACATAAGCAATTTTATCGTCTAGCGTAGTAAGTAGGTATCTGAAACAACCACTATAGCATTCTTGTTGCTCTTTTACATACCTACTATTCTTTCCTGTATTTTTTTAAATAAATGTTACGATAAGACATTGTCTTCTAATGAAAATTTGTCGTGGAGGGCATGGAAATATATTTTGTCTTCTGTACAAGACCGTGGCCCTAATACGTTTAGCCACTTCACTAAAATTATGCTCAATCTGACTGTTAAGTTGTTGTTTTACCTACTATAATTTTAGACTGTTTGCGGCCAGTTGCATTCCCCGGAATCTAACCGGCAGACCGGGATCAGTGAAATCGATAGGTATTGCGTTTCAATTGCTCAGAGTAGCGCTATGCCTGAGAATACGCCTAAGGCGTATTTACGGCTTATACATGAGGCTAAATAAATTCGATTAGATACAATTACTTACTATAATAATTGAAAACATTTTAGTAATATGTGATATATCTAGGCAAATTTTATTGTTAGATACATTATATTTTTGGTAATAAAACAACCTGTTTATAATTATGTCAATTTGCAGACCACGGTAAGCCGTAGGGATATTTGCCACCTACCTTCACTTCAATTTTAAACACGTGGAGCCGATGTCAAGGGGTCGCTAGACTGGAACCCTAAATAAGCATCACATAGCAAAATAAATTAAAAAAGAACTTTATTTTTTATTGCAAAACCATACAGATTCCCGATTTGAAATACAGAAGGATAATTAATAATACACGTTACATATTGGAAAATAGATTTACTTATTTCAAAAACTTATAGTATCTTATTTTCTGAATTAAAGACATGCATATTATGATAATTGGATAATATATAATTGGATAATTTCAAATATAATAATTACTACGTACTACTCACTGTAAGCTAAATATTCTAGATAACCTGGTTTCTTACTGCAGGTACCATTAATGTCAATAAATGATTTATGATTATTCCTGTATTTAATTTACAATGAGGCACTAAGATTGTATTGGTATGCTTGTTTTCGTAACATTTTCTTTAAATTTCCAATTTAGTCAAAATTAAATTGAATAAAACATATTTCAAAATTTAATATCACAACTTTTTAGGTTTAGTGGTCACTATGTAACCTTTGTTTTAGTATATGTTTGAAGTGGAGGACACACAGCATCTGCCCAAACATTGGAAGGCTCAATGAAGGTAGCACTTCCCAGAAGTTAGTAAGCTAAGCATGATTTGTTCCCTTAACGTACAACTATTGTACGATAACCACCAATCACACTTCTCGAACACCGGTCGTCGCAAGTCATAGGTTGTTTTTTATTGGGTCACATTATGGCTTACGAGACGCGTTCAAGAGGCCTGGTTCTGTTACCTGGGTAACCGATTTTCTGTTGCTTGTACTGGCAGCATAGCTATTCCTTTTTTACAAGCTCGCTTACGCGCAAATTACAACCATCGTAGTATATCATACAATAGTAGTTTAAGCTACGTTATTCGCTTGGCATCATGTGCATGCTTGTATACGAGACGAAGAGTAATTTTGGTAAAATTATATAGAAATAATGAGCTGCGTGCTGTAACAAAATGTTATATAGCGACCACTTACCTTTATCCTAACATTCAGTCGGACCTCTTTTAGGTGCCAATCAAATAAAATTTCGAAGTCAAAACTATAAAATGCTTAAAATCTACCTTTAACGGTTATTATTACTTACAAAATAATTAAAAATGCAATACACGTTTTTGGGTGTCACAATTATACCTACTCATAAATCTAAACTAGCACATCTCTTACAACATTTTATTTCATGACATAAAAATACTCACTCTAATATTAGGTATAAAGCTGAAGTTTGTTTGTTTGTTTGGTTGAACGCGCTAATCTCAGGAACTACTGGTTCGATATGAAAAATTTTATTTTAGTGTTAGATAGCCTATTTACCGAGGACGGTTAATATAATAATAATATAATATTTTTATTTAAATAATAGGTACAATAATTTATAATAAATGACTAATTTACTATTAATATAGGCTATATAACATCACGCTACGATTTACGGGGGCGGCGCAGTCATCATAAACGCGGGTAAAACCGCGGGCACATCTAGTTGTTGTATATGCCTTATTAAGTAGATTGTAGCTTACAAGCCATGGTGATTGTCACAAATTACGCAGATACAGCTTGCCCGAATAATGCTATGCACGAAAAATCGGCAAAATGAAATAATTATATTGGATCAACGTGATTAGTTAAGTTAAAATAGCTTAAGTAAAATTTGCTTTAATTTAAAACGACGTACATTTCGTGCGTTTATCTAACCAATTTGTGATAAGGAATTGGGTAAGGCAGCACTAACAAAAACTATCTAGTTTATTTATTGCTTTTAAGACACTTTGGTGATGCTTACAAACCAAACAAACGTCTGAATAACCTACGTCAATATTGTCTTATGTTTACGCAAATATTATGTATTTACAAAAGCACATATATATATGATTATCCGTTGTCTAGTACCCATAGTACAAGCTCTGCTGATGAGTTTGGGCTAGATGGTGTTGTGTGTATGTAGTAGAATATATTATATTATTATTTATTTGTTTATTCTGATAACGTTTATTATACATAATTATTTACAAAGGATACATATAAAAAATATTAAAAATTTTATTAACTCAAAGTACGTTGTTTTAGCTCAAAGTATCATGAAACTTTGATTTGACTTCATGATACCTTGAGCTCATTCCGCATAAATAGGAACACATATAATTAAATTATATTCCTTTGTAAATTCTCCTAGTAAGGGGCGCGACAAGCGGTTGGATGCGGATGGCCCAAGACTGGTCTGTGTGGAAAACCTTGGGGAGGCCTATGTCCAGTAGTGGACGTCTTTCAGCCGAGATGATGATGATATTCGTTTGATACTGTAAGACATTGAGACAATCATCATCTTGGCTAACCCGTGATGAAAAGCGACCGAAACGTCGGGACAATATTATCTAAATAGTATCATAATTTAAATAGTTTAAAATAGTAGTACACTTTCATAGTAGTTTTATTACTAGTTTAATAGTTTAAAATTTATGTAAAAGTAGTGTTTTCTAATAAACAATGTGATAAAATCCGTATAAAGTAGTTTAATTTCAAACTACGTCAATATACGTTCATAGATTCATGCCTATTTTCTAGAAAGGCAGAATCTATGATTTTTATGGGGTGAAAAATGCCCTTGTTCTTTTCTGACAACGTGTATCCGAAATATCATGATCATCGGATGAGCAGTTAAGGCGTGAAAGCGTAACAAACAAACTCACATCCGCATTTATAATATTAATTAGGATGTCAGCTAGCTTTCTATAGTGTTCGTCGATTTCATACAAGTGAAGCGTAAAATGGAACAAGACGGTGAATGAGTGTATACTCTAGCCGAAAGGGAATACCTGACACATATATATTTTTAACGATTATCAGTTATGTTAACGTTTTTGCTTATAGCAAATATAAACGAAATAAGAACGACATTCGATTTTCTTCACTAAATTGTGTTCTACCGTCAGTTTGATTTTAATTCGACAACAGTTTGTAATTATTATACCTCTTAGAATTTGAGTTTAGTATAATAAGTATATTTATATGCTGATTCTCAGGTTATTCTTTTATACTACAGACTAGAATTTTTCACTAATAGGTAGTCTGCAAAGCTTCTTTTAAACTTTGTTTGCAGACATGAATATAGGTAGGTATACATCAATATTCCCGAATAGGTATGTCAATCTGTAATACAGTCATATTTCGCAAACAATTTTCGTCGCCTATATTTTTAAGTCCTACATAATAAGGGGCGGGTCTATTAACAATTTAACATATATACCGGGCAACTAAACATAAAGATAAGAAATTACCAATAAGATTTTAACTGATTATTGGAGCTTTCTTATTAGGGAGACCCAATAACACTTTATCCGACCCAGAAACGAAGCCACATGAACAGCAATCCGCAGTACCACCGAGCCAATTTAAAAAAATAATCTCTTGATTTTTAATACACTATGATTATTCATCAATAAATTACTCATCAGTAGATAATCAGTATTACAACATATAAAAGGATTTATTTTTAATATTCTGCAATGATTCCAATAACAATTATATAAACTCTTATTAATTATGCTTATAATTAGTTCGCTGTCGGCGTGTCCTGTCATTCAATGTATTTCCTTACTATAGAGGCAGCGGTTGTTTGCCCCATGTCTTCCAATATTAGCGCCAAAGATTTCGATGTGATGTCGTCTCTGGAGTCCTAAAGATAAAATAACATAAATAACTTAACTAAACTTCTGTGTGACTTAGGCCCGCGTTCAATAAATAATGTCAATGCACACTTTGTTTTATTTAGGTTTTATTTTTATAGCATTTTTTTAATATTTAGTTTTGTAGTGTTCATTTCGACTGAACCTATGATGCAGTGTAATAGTGTCCTCGCGGCTATGACACGTCCTGCTTCAAACGCGGTTTAAAGAGACGCCTTTTTTTAACGGTAGGCAGCGGCTTTGCTATGTCCTGACATTGCTGAAGTCCATGAGCAGCGGTTACCACTTTCCATCAGGTGGGCCGCTCGCTCGTCTGCCGCCAATGGCAATAAAATTAAAAAATATGCCGCGCGGAGTGTTGTGGTTTCGATACGGCATAAATTCGTGTTATTGGCAAGCAAGATCAGCATTCTTGCTGTAGTAATAATTACTATGTCGTAGGAGACTTCACAAACAACGGAGACAAAGAATACCCAGTCTCGTGAAACTATTGTGGACATATAATTTTGACCCGTGTGAATATCGAACCAATAACATTTGGCACTCAGGCGATGCGACCACTGAAACTGTGTGTTAAAATCTATATAAGTACTAGCTGTCCCGACAGACGTTGTCCTGTACAAAAGAAAAAAATAAAAAGCATATCTAAACTATCCTCAAATCCCCTTGAACACACACAAAAAGTTTCATTCAAATCGGTCCAGCCGTTTAGGAGTTCACTGTCAACACACGTACAGAAGAATTATATATATAAAGATAAATAGGTATCTATATAAGTATAAAGATAAATAGGTATCTATATAAGTATAAAGATAAATAGGTATCTATATAAGTATAAAGATAAATAGGTATCTATATAAGTATAAAGACAAAACAGTTTAGTACCATTTTATCCTCTGTTTGTCAAGCGAATTAGTTTTGTTTATTAGCCAAGTACGAGAATTACGTCATCGAAAAAAATTGGAAGCAGTCAGTTTATTTTTTTTACTGTAAATCCATATCATACGTTTTACATTTTTGATAGTGATTATGGTCTTAGACGAACGCTAGTATAATAATTTTTTAATATATAAGTAATAGCCTAGTGGGAGACTGTTGGACTGCCATGCAGAGGTCTCTAGTTCGATCCCAAAGCGCGCATCTCTGACATTTCCAAGTTTTAAATGTGTATATAATATAATAAGTACATATAAAATAGTTAATTGTCGCTTATTGTTAAGACAAAAAATCGTAAGGAGACCTACATGTCTGAGAGTTCTACACAATGTTCTTGAAGATATGTGAAGTCTGCCAACCCGCACTGGGCCAGCGTATTATGGCATCATCCTTCTCACACTGAGAAGAGGCCCGTGCCTATCAATGGGGCAGTTTAGTACAGGGATTATTATTAATATATAAATATAAGAGTGGAGGAATATAAAGGGGTCATATACCGTATAAGTTTTAATGTACCTTAAGATGATTGAGCAGGGTAAGCGCGGGGCTAGGTTGCGTGGCGTACCACTCAAGCAACGCGTCGAGGCGCAAGCGCTTGGCTAGCGGCCGCCACGCGCCCGACGCGTCCAATAACACCGACACCTCACGAGCGTACACGTTTAACTCTTGCAAACCCATTTCCGAAAATTCCTGAAAGATACACTTTATTATAGCTTAAATCCTTAATAGACTTTCGCAATTTGTACACGTACTATCGACTCCAGCGACGGATGACCACTCCTAAGGTTAAAATCGCATAGCAGGCCAACACTTGGTACCCATACCCGTGACACGCCCCTTTCCTAGTTTGAGTTTTTTTACACTTTACATTTGTTTACTGATTCTAAGGCGCTACAAACTCAACTGGTCAACATGTGCAAACGAAAATTTTTCTGAAATGGTCATCCGCCGCTCAAGCCGATAGTACATAATATAATACTAGGTAACGGGTCTTACTCGCGATGAAGTAATCTATACTAATATTATAAAGCTGAAGAGTTTGTTTATTTGTTTAAACGCGCTAATCTCAGGAACTACTGGTTCGAATTGAAAAATTATTTTAGTGTTGGATAGCCTATTTATCGAGGAAGTCTATAGGCTATATAACATCACGCTACGACCCACGTGGGCGGTGCAGTAACCATAAACGCGGGTGAAACCACGGGCAGAGCTAGTGATTGATATGACTCGACCGACTTGCATCGATCCCGTGACCACGATAGATGCAAGTCGGTTGAAACATCGGGCAATCAATAGGTATTCATTACCTTTTAAATACGTCATCGCGAGTAAGACCCGTTACCTGGTATTGTATTAAATTATTAGTTTTCTAGCTGTGTAGACATAGTTATACAAACATTAGATAGACATAATGTATTTATTTTATAACCATCACTTTATAATCTAAACAGTTTATTATTAAACTACATTACGGATTTTTCACGTTGTTTATTTTTGTACACAATTTTTCTTTAGTGTAACTTTGACTTTCATAAGTGTTACCTTGTAACCTAATTTGATTTTTTATTTTTTATTTTGATTGATCAATTGTGAAACTTTAAACTACTATTGTTGAACACTGTTATTAGTTACTGTTTACTTCTATTTAAGCTATTTAAATTATAAAATCTATTGAGATTTAATTTTACACTTGCCCCGAGCCATGTTCACGGGGAGAATAAGATATTGGTTGTCTTAATATCTTGAAGTGTAGTTATTTTAAAATAAATGAACTTAATTTAATTATTGGTGTTTCTCGTAAAACAACACCGATTCGAGTATCTCGCAAAAGAACAACGATGCCTACCAAAGAGGCTGTCGCGAGGCTATTAATACCAAAAATCATTCTAACTTCAATAAAGAAGATGATTGGAATGTACCACCAACTTGAGTTCAGTAATTCAGATAGTCAAACCCAAGAAGAAGCAAAACACAGTTCGACCTCATAATACTTTGAACTCATTTTGCGTAAATATAAACACTAATAATTAAATTACGATTAGGTACTTTAAAATAACTACACTTCAAGACATTGAGACAACCAATATCTTAGTCTCCCCGTGAACATGGGCTGCTGAAAAGCAACCGCAACGTCGGGGCAAGTGTAAAATTTAATCTAAATTGTTTTTTTAATTTAAATAGATTAAATATAAGTAAATAGTAACTGGTAACAGTGTTCAACAATCTATACTAATATTATAAAGCTGAAGAATATGTTTGTTTGTTTGAACGCGCTAATCTCAGGAACTACTGGTTCGATTTGAAAAATTATTTTAGTGTTGGATAACCTATCGAGGAAGGCTATAGGCTAAATAACATCACGCTACGACCCACAAGGGCGGCGCAGTAACGATAAACGCGGGTGAAACCGTGGGAACATCTAGTAGTATTATAAAGTTTCGACCTTATGTAATAATAATGTTTAAAATAAACAACGCCAAAATAATCCTTTTAGAGTTTAATTTTAATGTATAACATTCGCGTAAATTTAAGACAATATAACTGGTCAGATTACAAACTTATAAAATATTGTGAAAGAATTTCAAAATTTACAATATAAGGCATTCATTTGAGTTAGATTGTAATCTTACGGCGTCCAGACGTTAGATTGTGAACTAAAGTGCATTATAGACCAATGAATGCACAATTCACTGTTCAACAATCTTAACTGTTTGTAGTGGAACTATATCGTTCGGTAATGATTAGTTTTATTTGTGTCGATAGAAAAATTGCACATATTATGTATGTGTGTCTTTAGTGCACGTTTGTTCATAATTAAACGTTTGAACGCCGTAAGATTATAATATAACGAAAATGAATGCGATACATTATCAATTTTGTAGTAGATTCACAATGTTTCGCCAGTTTATAATCTGACTAGTTATATTGTAAACTAATGGATTTTATAATATTCCGGTGACATAGAAGAAAGCTGTTGGCACACCTTTGATATTTAATATGATTGTTGGCGCCTTACATCTGGCCACACTCGACCGGGCGACAACGGAAGACACCGTGAGGCGCAGGGGGCATTTCTGAACTGCGCGTGCCTCCGTCCGACCGCCACTTGGCTCTTAGACGCGCTGAACTACGGGCATCTCATTGATGTTATTATACGGTTGAAATATACCAAATTTATACAGGCCCCGCTATTTTTATTTAACGTCCTGTAAGACCTAAACATTAATCCGGGTCGAAGGACCAATGTTTAGGCCTTACAGGACGTTAAATAAAAATAGCGTGGATTGTATAAATTTAGTATATTTCAACTTTATAATAACATCAATGAGATGCCCGTAGTTCAGTGCGTATAAGAGACGAGTGGCGGTCGGACGGAGGCGCGCGCAGTTCAGGAATGCTCCCCGCGCCTCATGGTGTCTTCCGTTGTCGCCCGGGCAAGTGTGGCCAGATGTAAGGCGCCAACATAATTAAATACTAGCCATACCCCGCGGTTTTATCCACGTTTATAATTACTAGTGGCATGTAGAGTGCTGCTATATAGCCTATGTTACGTCTGAATATAGTAGTAATCCAATGGTGAAATATTTTTTATTAAAATGTAAAAGAGTATTAACGGAAATAACAATAAAGTTTAAATTAGATTTTATAATATTGAGCAAAGTCGCAGGGAAAAGCTAGTATTTTTATAAATGTACACTTACGCCTTCGTCGGCAGACTCAAAGTCGTCTTCGGGCTCAGATTTGATGTCGTCTTCGTCCATAATATCCGTAGCGATGTAGTCCCACAGCAACGCCTTTAACTGAGGCTTGTCCCGTACTAGACGCCATGCAGACTCGTTGCAATCCTCTTTTTTCATAGGATTCGCCTACCAAAAATATTTGTATTCAGAACAGTAATCTACCATACTTCAGGTTTTTGCAGGAGTCTACAATGTGTCTAGATGCATTTAAGGCAGACATCTTGCTGTAGGCTTACGTGTGTTCGGTTTAAAATGTATTTTATTATGATCAAGTCAACGTAACATAGTTTGTAACGCGTGCTTTGCTATCATCTATAGTGTGATGACGTATGCGAGGCTAATACAAACATGTTACGATAACATGGCTATATTAAATCTCATTAAAACAAATATACAGAAAGTCGGTTCAATACACGCATTTACACATATTATATACGTATGTATGTGCAGCCAATCTCTAACAAAATCGGCCGAATGTTGGAATTTCATCTAATTAGATTAGAACGCACGAAAACACAGTGGTTTAAATAGTCGCCTTACTACTGCGAGGCAATCACTGAAACTAAAGCACGATCCGTGCAGTCAGATTCAAATCGGTGAAATTCTAGCATACGACCGATTTGAAATTATTAAAACACGTTGCTTGCCGTAAAAAATCCATAGACTATATTTTATTTTCTCAAGGATGTTACACATAGAAATACATAGATGGTGTTACTTGACGCAGTTGACAATTTTGTTATCTATATTCTAACAGAAATCACTACATATACGCGTATATTTATTTATTTATTATTAAACATAACTTATTCTTTTTCTTTTTTATACATTAAGGTTGCAAACAAGCATACAGACCACCTGATGGTAAGTGGTCACCGTAGCTTATGGACGCCTACAACACCAGAGGCATTACTTGCGCGTTGCCGACCCTTTAGGAAAAGAAGTAAGAAGAAGAAGGACCGGGAAGGGGGAAAGAGGGTGACTGGGCCTCCGGCACTCTCACTCACCGAACGAAACACAACATACTGTTATTTCACGTCGATATTCTGTGAGAGGGTAGTCCTCCCTTGGTCGAGCCGGCCCATTCATGCTGAAATCAGCGAGGCTCTACTACTCTAAACTGAACAACATTTTAGTATATAATATAATACTAATAATAATATTCTATCACATACACACAACACCATCTAGCCCAAACCAAGCAGAGCTTGTACTATGGGTACTAGACAATGGATAAACATACATATATACTTTTTTGTGAATACACACATATTATACATAGAAACACCCAGACCAAGACAAACATCCATGTTCATGCACACAAATGTTTGACTTGTGCGGGAATCGAACCCGCGACCTCAGGCGTGGCAGTCGGTCACACCAGCCATCGAGGTTGCATAGTAAAAACTTATATCTAACATGTATGTTACATTATAGGGGTAAATGCGTCTTTTGCCACACATTGTATTGAACCAGCTTTCTGTATATTTTGTGTTAATAAGATTCGCTATAGCCACCTTATCGTAACCTGTTTATATCAGCCTCGCATCCATCACGACACTACAGATGACAGCAAAACTCCCGTTACAACCATGTTACGCAAACGTGGTCATAACAAAATAAATTTTAAACCGAACACACGCAAACCTACAGCAAGATGTCTGCCTTAAACACAGCTACACACATCTTAGACTCCTGCAAAATCCTGAAACATAATAGATCAAAACATTCTAAACTACAAATATCTATCGTTTTAACACAGTGTTGCCACTTACCTTCTTTTCGAGCAAAAGTCTGCCAATTGCGATAGAGTGCTCTCTGACTGTGCTACCACAGACAATCTGCAGCGCTGTGTTGCCTGAGTCGTCTATAACGTCGATTTCGTTCTATAAACGAGAAATTAAATCATTATTTGTAGTTTAAATATAAAAGCATAAAATCCCTAACTAAAGCCAGCCTATTCGAGACCAAGTCGGTCGAAACTTACGGCAATAACATACATACATACATACATAGATTCACGCCTGTTTCCCAGAGGGGTAGGCAGAGACTACGGATTTCCATTTGCTACGATCCTGACACACTTCCCTAGCTTCATTCACTTTCAGCACATTCCTCATACACGCCCGTCGGTTCAAGGAGCTCTTAACCTGGCCTTTGTCCAGAACGCCTCCAATCTGGTCAAGAAACGTTCGCCTAGGTTTCCCTCTTGCGACTGTTCCATTCACACTAGCCTTATAAACTTTCTTAGTCAGTCTTTCCTCGTCCATTCTTTCTACATGTCCAAACCAGCTTAACATACCCTTTTCTATTCTTGTAACTATATCCACTTTCATGCCCCATCTCTTTCTCTAATCACACTATTTCTTATTCTATCTTTCAGAGTCACACCACATATGCTTCTCAACGCTCTCATTTCTACAGAATTTATTCTGCTCTCATGCTTCTTTTGCCATACCCAACTTTCACTTCCATACATAAGTGTGGGCACTAATAGTCCTCTATGAACAGCCAAACGTGCCTTTTCAGATACATTTCGACTGTTCATAAAAGCGCGTAGGGCTCCATTCACTTTGTTGCCAGCAATCGTTCTTCTTTCCATATCTCCGTCATGTTTACCATCCCTTGTAAACAAAGTACCCAAATATACAAACTCTTTCACTTGCTCCACTTTTTCTCCATCAATCATAATATTACACATCGTCACGCACTCTTCCTTTTCAAATACCATTACTTTCGTCTTGCTTTCATTTATTTTCATTCCTTTACTCTCAAAAGCACCATGCATAATAGTTACCATCGCCTGCAACTCTTCCGCCGATGACGCAAGTATTACTTGGTCATCGGCATAAAGAAGACATTTGACAAGTAACTCATTCATTCTTAATCCCCATTCGCAACCTTTTAAATCTTTCAAACAATTGTCCATGTATAGGTTAAACAGCCAAGGTGACGCTACACATCCTTGTCTAACACCTTTATCGATGCTAAACCACTCTGTGTAGGTTACATTTATCCTAACACAAGCTCTGGAATCATCATAAAGAGATTTCAGAGCTCGCGTGAGGTTGCTATTCACTCCACACATGGACAATGCCGACCAAAGTTCATTCCTCACCACTTTATCATAAGCCTTTTCCAGATCCACGAATGCGCAAATAAATAGATATTAATTCCATACTCCGTAGTCTCTGCCTACCCCTCTGGGAAACAGGCGTGAATTTATGTATGTAATTGCATAAAATGAAGCATCCAAGATAATTTATTAAGATTTAGATCATTGTTTTTTATTCGCAAGCAATTGCCAGTAACTTAAACGTCACATTTTTCTAATAATAAGTAATAGAAAATAGCATTCTTAAATATACTTAATTAAAGTAAATTATTTCTAATAATAATAACTAACGATCTCTAGCCACTTACTTACATCCATCATGTGCAGCGCCGACTGCTTCTCTGCAGTTCGTACCTAAATGACTCACCAGCGGTATGAAGTCAAGCAGGGTTTTAGTGACGGCGAGGCGGTCGTCGTAGGCGGCGAGGTGCAGCGGCGTGCGGCCGTACTCGTCGCGCACGCGGTGGCTGGCGCCGTGCTGCAGCAGCAGCCGCGCGCTGCGCTCCGAGTCCTCCACCACCGCCATGTGCAGCGCCGACTGCTTCTCTGCAGTACATACACATTTACACATGTGAATACAAATAACGTGCCTGGTGTTCCAGAATAAGACAAGCTCCATATATTTGTAACTATACTAGAAGTGGAATATTTGCATTTTGGGGCAGAGCTCACCTTGTATTTTAAGGCCATGCTAGTACTAGATTGATTATCATACAGCCTATTTCTGTTGGTATGATATGACATGTTATATACCATCGTATAGATAGACAGCAACTTAATTACACGCGATACTGCATGCCACAGTAATCTGAGTTTTCTCAGAAACGTTTGATGTTCAACGCAGTTAAATGCTTTAGCGAGATCACAATATACGCCAGCCAGTGGTTTAAGAGCGTTTACGCGAGATGGCCTGCTCAAAGAGGCAACGGCGCAAATAAGTGTCATATTTTTAAATTTTAAGCGTTGTTAATTTGAAACCTTCGATATTCATATTTTGAGATTTTAAGTGTTACGTATCCGTAGTGTAAGCCCGTGTAGTAACCCTATGCTTTAGTGGTTCAACTATATCCACCAATGACGAAACATACCTATTATCTCAGTTGTAATGGTATACCATATAAGCATAAGCATAGTAATTGTATATTGCAATTATATTAATAGCTGTGGCCCTAAACATTACTTATTGACGTGACAACGTCTAATAAATCGACGAACGCCGGCTGCACACAAGAAAAAGGATGACTCATTGTCCCGTTACGCTCATTGTAACGTTTTCATCAATGTTTTGTTATGACGTTGTCACGTTAAACTATCGTCCGTAAACCGACTTTACAGACAACCAATTTTTTTTATTTATTAATATGGTGTAACATTTTAATTGAGACAATAGAAATAGCAATGAAGCCCTTAGTTCGGCAAGCTGTAAAACAACATGGTTCGCGTTTTAGACACTGAGAGCATGGATCACAGAGCATTATGGCCGTGAATGAGGTCCGGTTGCATTCTTTCAATCTACTCGTATTTCGACATCCAAAGCTAGACCGCGCTCAAGCAAATGATTACTTTTGTTTTATATGGGTGAATGCGTTGACGCATACCTCTTTACGGGGCGACGAAGATGTTATGTCGGACTCACCGCACCGGGGTCAAGGTATCCCTGTAATACCGACTAAACCTACCACAGTGTTCCTCGACATAGCCAGAGTCGGCGAGGTCATGCGAATTACTTTTACATGCAATCGCGACCCCGCCAAGGTTTCGGCCCGCCGCCCGCGCCGTATGAAACGGCAGGCCACTACACGAAAAGACCTACCTTTTGGTCACTAAGCAAATGATGTACTACTTTAACATTCATCCTTACTTCCTTACTAATATTATAAATTCGAAAGTAACTCTGTCTGTCTATCTGTCTGTCTGTTTGTCTGTCTGTTTGTCTGTCTGTTTGTCTGTCTGACTGTCTGTTACCTTTTCACGGCTAAACTACTCCACCGATTTAGATGAAATTTGGTACAGATATAGTTTAAAACCTGGGGAAGGACATAGGCTACTTTTTATTCATGTAGGTAAGTACCACGCGGGCGGAGCCGCGCGCAAAAATTAGTAATTAATAAAATATGAAAATTTTAATGGTCGTCCTGGCACTGTCACTATGCCAAGTGTTGAAGATTAGAATCCCACACGGGACATTCCCCTTCTCTAGTCCAGTTTATGATATAGCGTTCCCCTGCACCAACCTTCAAGGTTATATTAGGGACAAAAATATTTTGCGATCTACAATTGGTTGCTCCCTAGTATGGCTGTTCTTTGTATCCATTGTTTCAATGTTTGTAAAGGCGCAGAGTCACACAAATTAATGCTACTGCGGGAGATGTCTTTAAAATAGAAAATTATTTTTACTAGCGGTCGCCTAGTGCTCGAATTCCGACCAACTGATATATATTATGTCATGTCATTATACTCGTATATTGATATATGTAACCATAGTTACGCGCTTCGACTGCGTGTGTCAAATGCATGATTGTGTGCGTGTAGGGTTTTTTCATTAATTTAATGTATTTATTATACATATTTTATATAAATATTAGCATTCGCCACTTCTTCTCTGTATAAACTATAAGTGTGCGAAATTTCATACTCCACCGTCCGCCCAATTTTCGTAAAAAGGGATCCAACGTTTTCGCTTCACGTATTAATATATAGATTCCTATGGCTATGTATAGTATCTTGTTGAAATCTGAATCTTACCGCTGTTGCAGTCGTCCAAATTGCAGGGCACGCCATTTTTCTTGATGGCATTCAACAGTGGCTCGAGGCAGGACTTATACTTGACGGCGTAGTGCACCGCGTTCAAATCGTCAATATCCTTCAACATCGGATTAGCGCCTGGAATATTACAAGTTTACAAGTCCAATTTGAATTCAAATATTGATAACCAATATACATAATTATATTATCTCTTTACTTTATGTAAAAGTATTTACGTAATTGAAAGCGGCTACAACATCAACAATTTTTATGGTATATGGCGTCCGTAACCAGAAAAAAAGTGTTTTATTTTTGAAATCCTAATTATCACATACGGTTCCTAATTTCAAGCATCAAGTAATTTTAGCCACGGTGAGTTAGTTGTTGATATATTATTTATAGAATAAGTGTCAAAAATGTATTGTCCGTAGGTAAAACGATTCGTTAATTGAATAAAGGGACCGGGCCTTAATAGATTAAATAATTACGAACCGGACGAACAGCATTCGTTGAAATGCACGCATAAGCAGAAAGGATGAATGCTAGCGGTGCAGACACAAGTATAAAATGATGCTCTTACCTTTAGTAACGAGTGTGGATACAATTTTGGGCATATCGTTTAGGATTGCAAGGTGCAGTATTGTCTGCTGCCTATCGTTGGAACAATCGAGAAGATGTGTCGCTTTCACGGTGTGGATTACCTTCACGATATAATCCAATGTCGCCGGACTAGAAAACATCGTCATGTGGAGAAACCTGAAATTGAATCACTATATTTATTAAGGATTCATACCAACATATTATAAGGTTCCTAAGCACAAATAAATTATGTAAAGCTTTTTATAAAATTCACAAAGTGTTGATCTGGATTCTCACCCTTATTCTGAATAAATAAAAACTCATGGCCTTAAAATAAAATTTATTTTACATAATATGTGATAAATAACTAATATCAACTCATGTGTTACTCAAAATTAACTCGTATGCAACTATTCTTTGAACAATAGCAAGAAGTAAATCGCACTGCGCATGCGCAGCGTCTTCCTTATTTACTTTCTAATAACAATTATTAAATATTAACCAATATTATAAATGAGAATGCGAGCTTGTTTCTTTGTTAGGCTCATCATTAAATTTCGAGTACACGTTGTCAAGGGTACAAAACAAAACATAGAGTAACATTAATCCAATAAAAGTGCTGTGCCAGAGAGATAGAATTTTTTGACAAAATCTATATTAACGCGAACGAAGCAGCGGGCAAAATCTACTAAATTATAAAATGATTATTTGATACTTACGTATCTCCATTAGACAGTCGTATGTTGAATAGTCTTTCCAGGCGACTCCTGATCTCTTGTTTCTTGTAACCCTTTTTGTTTCTAATCATTTCACATAGATCTGTCAACAACTGCAATTACAAAACATAATTACATTTACGTAACTATAGACACATACATTTTTACAGCAACATAAGTAGCTGAACATGTAAAAAGATTGTAGAAGTATTTTATGAATTAAAATCCTAATTATTATTTTGTATAGTTGAACTGTGATTACATGAACTGCTACTTGTAAGAGAGTAGTACTTTCCTGACCAAGCTATTCATGTTGGAACCAGCAATGCTCTACTCTAACCAAAGACACTAGACTAGACTCGATATGGGGGAGTCATTATTCTCTATATTATACTCATGAGTGGTTTCAAGTCTCTTTTATTTTCTTGTTTTATAATTTATTTATTTATTAACCTTTTTAACGCCAACGACTTGTATAGAAGTAAGAGATTTTCGTGCCCTCAGCGCCACGAATTTATTAGAAGTAACTACAGTAATAAAATAAATTTACGATATTTA
The DNA here is from genome assembly GCA_963564715.1 of Catocala sponsa. Classification (NCBI taxonomy): domain Eukaryota; kingdom Metazoa; phylum Arthropoda; class Insecta; order Lepidoptera; family Erebidae; genus Catocala; species Catocala sponsa. Next base: position 8,675,792 of record OY751334.1, read on the forward strand.
AAGGTTTTTTTGTTTGTTTTTACCTACCTGATCTCCAGCCTTATTTTTTATTTTTTTACACAAATCACGCTCTAGTTTTTTTTTTATATTAACGAAAACAAAATCGCCTCAAAATTTTATAATGCCCCTAGCGCCAAGCACTTGATATAAAGTAGGCTAGTCATGGGACACAATTCACACAATAGTTTCATATTATGATTCATCTCCTCGAAATGTTTATTAATACTATTATTGAAAAAATGAGGTCAATAAATAACATTCATATAATAAACTGCAACATTTTAACTAGATTTTCTCTCTAAATCAACATTTAGGAGTACGTTTTATATCACTTAACTATTGTCGATGATGAAACTCCATTTGAAACACCCACCCCTACAAAATGGCGAATTGTTAGCGCCCTCAATGCCACGAGCTTGTATACAAGTAAATCTGTGACGTCACAAGCGAGCAGGTTTCAAGGTCAGTGACTTAGTTTATTGCAGCATTGTAATCGTACGTAGACGCACGTATCCTCACAGTGCAAAAAGAGTGGCGAATGTTATAGTTCTGACGAATTATTCCGAATACTACAAGGCGTGGATTCTGAATCAGAATTTAATGTCGAAACAGAAAACCCTATATAACATACCTCTAATAAATCTATGACTCTTTTCCTTTAGAACTTACTCTAACTGACCACCTTGCATGCAAGCTAATTAAACTTGTATTGTATACTCATGTTTCACAAAATAAATGATCTTTATCTTTATTACTGACAACATATTTTAAGTTTTTTTACTATTTGTTTTATAAAATAAAATATATTATGAAAATACTATGTCAGTTGTTATTTGTCTTCGTAAATTGACGATTAAACTTTAATTTAAACATGTGATTATTTTTTATCGATAGAAAAACATCCCATACCTACGTTTTAGCTGTATGTAGTTATACATTTGTAGTGTGGCGCTGGGCGAGACATTGTGTATTATAGGCATTGGCGTCGAAAAGGTTAATGCACAAAACAAATAATAATGATTAATACATCTTATATCGTAAATACATTGTTTAGATCTGGATCGTAACGTAACTAATATGTGCACACAAAGAAAAACAATAAGGATTACACAAAAATATATCTCTGATTTATGAATACCTAATATTGCAAGTAACATATAAGTTATAGCAGCGATAGCCTAGTGTGAGACCGTTGGACTGCCACGCAGAGGTCTCGAGTTTAATCCCAGGGCACGCATCTCTGACTTTTCGAAGTTATGTGCGTATTAGAAACACACGCACAGAACCTAGAACGGCTATGTATTTAAAAAATAGTTTAGTAATGTGTGGGCGAATTTTTAATGCGTTACCTAGTAGTTACAAGCAAATGCCTACTCACAGATTTTGCAAGAAATTCAAAGACTGGCTAATTGATAAATCCTTTTACTCAATAAAAGATTACTTTGATGGTTGTCGAAAATAAATGTAAATTGTAGTAAAAGCGTAATATATGTGCATGTGTATATAACAATTTATTAGTCTATCAATAATTTAGAAATTAAGAATAATTAATGATGTTAATGTTTTTGATTTTAATTAAGATTTGCATGTCACAGTTTGACAAAATGTATATGGCTCCAATTATATAATATTCCAACTTATGTACCTACATTTTATGCAAATAAAAATATTCTATTCTATTCTATTATATTAAATAGTTAATTATCACTTGCTTTAACGGTGAAGGAAAACATCGTGAGGAAACCTGCATGTCTGAGAGTGCTCCATAATGTTCTCGAAGATATGTGAAGTCCGCCAAGCCGCATTGGGCCAGCGTGGTGGACTATGGCCTAACCCTTCTTACATAGAGAAGAGGCCCGTGCCCAGCAGTGGGACAGTTCAATACAGGGCTGATATTATTATTATTATATATAAGTTTAGATTTGGGTGCCTCTGCCGGAGTCAGAACCATCCAAACCCAACTTACTATAGAGGATGTCTTTCACTATTTTAGTATATTTGTTATAGTGTTTATAAAGATAAATCCTGCACTAAAATCATTTGTCTCGCGGGAGGCTTTACAAACTTTGAAACAACGGGTTATTATGTCCGTTGCTTCAATTTTTGTAAAGTACAGCTTGCGATACAGGAATTATTTCTACATCCAGACCCGGAACAAGTATTTGCGGTTTTCAAAAATGTTTGTCCCGTGTGGGGTTAGAACAGATAATAGTCGGAACAGATAAATACTTAAAGCACTACGCCATCTGAATAAAATTTACCTTTTTAACTTCAACGCCATCTTCCGCTTTGTAAAAGGCACTATATTCAGTTTTAACATTTTCATTTGGTGTCATCTTTGTTTGCATTTGTGGTTCCGAGGTCCTTGCTCCTTGGAAGCGAGGAACATCCGGGTCAGGAACCTATAAAAAAGAATACATTTATTGAGGAACTATTACTGTAATGGTCGAATTATCCGATTGTTTTCGAATGGAACCGAGTAACAATAAATATTTTCCGATTTGTATTATCAGCTTAATAATTTCGGATAAAACCGGCAAAGCGGCATATAATGACAAAATAAATTTTTTCAACGTAGGTACATAATGTTATAAAAATACATTTGCATATTCGCAAAGTACTTCATCCGTGTATTGCACTGTTATTGGGATTGTCATAAAATCAAAGTAACAAATTTCATTTTTTTTATGAAAAACTGACTTGTGCCTGTTTTATACCAATAACTCATTCAATTGTCTGGCAGGTTTTCTTATAGCCATCATTGACGTGCGAACTACGACTCATCAAAGGTTTATCGCAACCGGCAGTTTAAAATGTGATATGTTTTATGTTATCTTTTTTAAAATAACAACATTAATTCAAACTCACACACAATAAATAACAAAGTACTTATAAATAGTTACGGTAAAACTCTAATATAAAATACAGTTTTATTTTTTTCTTATTCTATCTTCTGTTTCTATTGTTCGAAATTTAATATTAATGTTTGTTTCTTCCTAAAAACTATTTTGTTTTAAAAGAAATAGTTATGATATCAGGTATATACTAATAGGTCAATAAGTTGTTAAACTTATAAATATTTATATTATATATGCACTAACCTCCTTTTTAATATAAACCGGTCGACCAGAGTCTGCTACCATATTCGATGACGGACGAAAGTCAATATTCTCTAAGGTTTTCTGAAAATGAAAACGTCTTATAGACTTTGGATATACAACACATTAATTTCAGTATTCAAAATATACAATATTTTACTTACATCCCCCGGGAATTCCTCGTTGTAGCTCTTCAAATATACTGTAAAACACAAATATTACAATTACAGTATTATTTTTTCAGTCTACAATCTAAAAAGGAAAAAGGTTAGGCTATAGTCACTAATACCCTCTAATCCCTAATACGGTATTTAACCTTACCTACCGGAAATTAAGAAAATGTAGAAACACTAAGAATAATAGAAAATAATTTTAGATGAGAATCTCAAATGTTTTCTTTTACCTATAAAATGGGTATTTTGTAAACAGTCACAATAAAATAAATATCTCATACAGTACAGCCTCGCCGATTTCAGCATGAATGGGCCGGCTCGACTGGGGAAGGATTACGCTCTCACCGAATGTCGACGTGAAATAGCAGTATTCCTATTGTGTTTCGTTCGTTGAGTGAGAATGCCGGAGGCCCAATCACCCTCTTTCCCACTTTCCGCTCCTTCTCCATCCCACTTCCTATTTCTCTTCTCCTTTTGCTAAAGGGTCGGCAACGCGCAAGTGATGCCTCTGTGTTGCAGGTGTCCATAGGCTACGGTGACCCCTTAGAGGACATCCATTTATTACGTGAGCTCAAAATAGGAGGAGGGGGTCTAGTAAAATTTCATCAAATCTCATGTAAACTGGAGTGGGGGGAGGCAAAATTGAAAATCTAACGTCAACTTTTGAAAAACATCAATTATTATAAGTATTAAAAAAAATAACAAAATTGCTTTTACGTTTCTTAGAATATCCCATAATGTACGTTAAAAAACCTCATGGCTGTTAAAAACATTTACTTTGAGAATAAGAAAAAGTTAAAAAGAATTCTCACGTAAGGGTGACGGGAGGTCCCATCAAATCTCACTAAATCTCACCAAGGGGGAGGGAGGAGTCCAAATTAAAAGAAAAGCAGCTCGCGTAATTAATGGTTGCCCCCTTACCATCAAGTGGGCCGTATGCTTGTTTGCCACCTTAGTTGTATACAATAAAAAAACATGAAAGAACTTTGAAGAAGCTAATTTCTATCTCACAGCAACAACACAACGCAAGATAATTTGTCCGCTTTTATTTACGTACACAGCAACAACACAACGCAAGATAATTTGTCCGCTTTTATCTATACGGTGAAGCTACTTTCTCAGCCTGCACCAAGGTTAGAAGGAAGTAGGTGATATTATATAATAATAATAATAATATCAGTCATCACAAACTCTGCTACTGCTAAGTACTCTTCTCAGAATGAAACTTGGTTCTCCATACCGACAAAAGTTTGATGAGTATAGGCTGGCAAACTTCACACATCTTATGAAGGACTCATAGATATACAGTTTCCCTCACGAATACTGAGATCTAACTCCTACTCTCTGCGTGTCAACGTTGTTCCCAATAAACTTCGTCATACATTTAATGTTGGACCGCCGCGCAGAAGTCTCAAGTTCGATCCTGAGACGCGCATCTCTGACTTTTCGAAGTTATGTGCGTATTATATAGTTAATTATCGCTCGCTTTAACGGTGAAAGAAAACATCGTGAGGAAACCTGCATGTCTGAGAGTGCTCCATAATGTTCTCGAAGATATGTGAAGTCTGCCAACCCGCACTGGGCCAGCGTGGTGGACAATGGCCTAACCCTTCTCACACTGAGACGAGGCTCGTGCCCAGCAGTGAGACAATTTAATGCAGGGCTGGGATTATTATATACATTTAAAGAATAAACTTACCACTAAAGAATTGCTTCATTCCTTCAGACAACATTCGGTTCTCCGGTTCAGCGTCAATTATATTCTCATGTAATTCGAAGTCAGCTGAGTTCAAGTGCAAAGGTGCAATAGGCGGTTCGCTGACTGGCAGCACACTGCCAGCCCCGCTCCACATTGGACTCGATAGCGGTGATTGGCTGGATTCTGATCCAGCCAATGCGCTTGCCAAGTCACACTGGTTTGGCGACGTTGGGTACTGGAGCTGAAATGAGAAACATTAGCAGTACAGCATTGACTTATAATTTACGGACACCGTATAGTTCTTAAGATTTAGATTTATAGGCATGATTATTATTATTTATATATTATATATGATGCATTAGAAATATTTTAATAAATTATTAAGGCTTATGTTTAACTTAATATTGTCTTCTGTTTACGCGAATGTTATTCATTGAAATTAAACTACTATATACGGATTTTATCGCGTTCTTTATTTGACACTTTATTACAACATTTTGAAAACTGTTACACTACTATTACTATCAAAATTTACAAATTGTTAAGCTAATTAAATTATTGAAACTATTAAAACTATTTATAGGTACTATTACTATACTATTATACTATTTAGATTTATGTTTACACTTTCCCCGACGTTTCGGTTGCTTTTCAGCAGCCATGGTCACGGTTAACTTATCACCAAATATAGTAAAATATAACAGTCAAAAATAGTAAATGATTACCAAAATTAAAACCGCATTTAATACCAAAAATATTAATTGCACAGCAAAGAAATCAAAATAAGTCGATGGAGCCCCGCTTGGCGGGGCTCCTATGTTTGGGTGGGTTTAAGAAGGAACCTGACATAACCTAACCCTTCCCAGGCGGAATGCAGTGATTTGAGCCGTATAGGTGCTCATTATGACATATTTTAGTGTGCAATTACTACTTTTGGTTGTCATTATATTTAATCCCAATTATTAATATACTAACCTGAGTCGTTGAATACATAGATAATGCCGGCGGCACTGAAGGTATGTCTTGTTCCAAAGCATCGATCTGGTGCTGCAATAAAAATGTGTAATTGGAGTTTCTTTAGAAGCTCTCACACAGGCTTGTGCCCAACTGTGGGACTGTTTATATACAGGTCTGATATTAATATAATACAAACTGCCTCCGTGGCGCAGCGGTAGTGAATGCGACTGCTGTGCATGAGGTCTCGGGTTCGAATCCCGGGTCGGGCCAACAATAAGTTTTATGGTTTTTCTGCTAAGAAATCTCAATACGAGCCCGGAGTTAGGAAGTAAGTGGTGTTAGACACCCCCGTGCCTCAGAAAGCATGTAAAGCCGTTGGTCCTGCGCCTGATCTCTCTCCGGTCGTGTCGGATTATCCGTCCCATCGGATCATGAGAGTTAGGGAACAGAGAGTGCACTTGTGTTTGCACACATGGCCAATCTCCGTTAAGATTGGCCGCCATGACCGAAATTCGGTTTGGAGGACATTATTATTATTAATACAAACATATATAAATTAACTCTTGACTACACGATTCGCATAATGGTTTAAGAGGGCGCCTCGGCATTGCCACTGCGCCAAGTGTTGTGGGTCCAATCCCAGCGCGGGACATAACTTATGTGATCATAAATTATTGTTCCGAGACCAGGTGTTCTTTTTATTCGTTGTTTTTAGTGTAAAGTCTTGTCTAATTCCTTAGTTAATCAATTTTATAAGATACAAATTATGAAATAAATTACCAATTACTTTTTCATTACGCATACAAATATTTTTTCTTATCTTACATAAATAGAGTCACTCCTGTATTCCGGAGTAGGCTGAGACTACAAATCTTAAATAAGATATAAAGCAATACTTACATTAGCTACAGAAATGGGTATATCACAACCGCTCTTCAATGACCCACCTGAAATAATATAAAACTGGTATTCAATACTGCCACAATTATTATTATTAGTAATCAAAAATTCCAAAGGAATTTTCTCCCGCGGACGCTCAGATTGTGGAATGAACTTCCCTGCCGAGGTTTTCCCACGAGACTACAGTATGGGGTACTTCAAAAAGGGTGTTAAAAGGTTTTTTAGGATCGGCAACGCGCAAGTGATGCCTCTGATGTTACAGGCGACCATAGGCTATGGTGACCACTTACCATCAGTATGCTTGTTTGCCACTTTAATAGTAAAAAAAATATTTTATTAATTTCTGCCCTTTGCGCGTATCGCTAAATAATCTTAGCTATGCCAAATCTCAAACTATAACATGCACACAATGTGCTTAAATTGGGGTATATAATACTCTTCACATCTTTAGATACAGAATCATCATCATCATCATCATCATCAGGCTATAACAGTCCACTGCTGGACATAGCCCTCCCCCAGAGAGCCTTCATATACAGAATGCCTCTCTGTAAATGTGTATGTCAATAAATTTTTCTTAAACAACTCGATCGACTATGATGATATTTTGAAAGCGTTTAGTTTATCCCTGGATTGTTTAGTTTTACAATTAGGCCCAGGAGGCGGCGCTGCAACCGGGTTGCAAGCTAAACTTTGGGCAGAACAAGTCTGTTGATTCCACTAGTATTAATAATATACATAAAGAGAATCAGACCTACAGGGCACGCGTACGGTTTTAATATAATAAAGAGGTAAACTGTTTTTATAGGAAGTAAACGTTGAAACTATATAACGATTTTTAAATAGCGCAGGCAAGCAGGTCTCAGGTAATCGGTTAATGACATACCAGGTGTGATATATTTACAATTTCTAAGTCATTAATGACTTAAAAGTTGTAAATATGCTAGCACCCTTATACTTTTGTCTTGGCTAACAGATTGACTATGACTTTACCTTTAGGCGAGGCTTTGCCTATAGGTACATGTTCTATCCTACCAAAAAGCTAACACTTAATTGTTCGATCTAACAATTGGTATCGCAGGTACTCCATATAAGTAAGTGCCACTTATGTCTCCTGACCAACTAAGCATTCAGAAACACGTTGTATGTTATCTAATACCCTGACAAATCTCTTAAGACTGCGCCGAGCAGAATGTGCCAAAACAGGCGGTCACAGTTAAGTGAATTAAATCAACACTTTTTGTTTAATACAAATATAAAATATACATTTACCATAACAACGAATATCTTTACAATTACTCCGTGTAAAAAACTTAAAATAATTAATATTTTCGCCTACAAAATTACGTAAATTTGCGTAAAATCTATCCTATTTTACAGCTTAAGGTAACATAAATAGTTATATTATAATTTGTCGGTCCCAAATATTTAAGTTATTAGTTGACAATAAACATACATATTTATCAAAAAAGCACTTCAAATCCTCCATACAATTTTACTATGGCGACCGCGCGCCGATTTGAATATGCGCCGCACGAGCTCTGTCATTATCTGTCTTACGCTCGGCGCAGTCTTAAGTATATAATAATATGCAGATTCACTGTCCAAGTGTCCGTGGTTATACCTACTTAAAGAAGTATTAGGAATTCGATAAAAAAGATTTTAATCAAAAAAATTTTAAACATAGAGTTTTCACGCCATTCTATTTTTGAATAATAAATGCGCCGCATCAGAGATCAATTTCATTGATAAAAAATACACACTGCATTTTACCAGCCAGCACGATTATAAAATCAAATTCTGTAAGGTAATGCAAACTTATATTTGCCGCTATTTCTTATAATCTCGAATTGGGCTTTCCACGCACATTTGGCCGATTTCACTGTAAACTTGAATTCGGCATAGGCATTCTTACCCATAATGTTCTTTTTTTAAAAAAATGCAAATCTACAATCTGTGGCCTTATTGAGGATTTGCAACATATCCTGGTTCTTGGTGGAGTGTGTTTGAAACCAAAATATAAAATGGAGGTGCGAAGCATTTTATTTTATTATATTAGTTTTGAAAAACTGAATTTTACACTGACATCAGATGCAGCATAAAGATAAATTAGTTTAATGTAGTTACCATCTCATGATATGATTTTTTAATAGTCGTTAAGTTAATCTATACTTCTATAATAACGGTGAAAGATTTGTATTTCTGTTTGTAATGAATAAACTCTAAACTACTGGACTGATTTTAGAAAGGCTTATGTTTAACTTATCACCCGATATAGTAAAATATAACAGTCAAAAATAGTAAATGATCACCAAAAATAGTAAATGATCACCAAAATTAAAACCGCATTTTAATACCAAAAATATTAATTGCAAAGCAAAGAGATCAAAATAAGTCGACGGAGCCCCGCTTCGCGGGGCCCCTAGTTTTGCGTGGGTTTAAGAAGGAACCTAACATATACATACCTAACCCTTCCGAGACGGAATGCAATGATTTAAGGCATATAGGTGCTCGTTATGTTATATTTTAGTAAGCATATTTTGGTGTGCAATTACTATTTTTTGTGGTCATTATATTTAATCCCTTTTAGAAATACTTTCGCCTTTAAAAAGCTTCTTTATATAGAACTACACAGGAGCGGCGGCGCTGTAATAATAAACGTCGATGTCCTTACTAATAAAAAAATCCAAACTAATATTACAAATTTAAATGTGGATTTCTTTGTTTATTACGCTTTTACACCTGAACTACTTGACCGATCAACATAAAATACACGCTGCCAGTACAGAAATGGACGTAGAGTATCTTTCATCCAGAAAAAGAAGCGAAAGGGTAAAAGCTTGTCAGTAATACTTATATATTAAATGGTTTTTATAAAAACTAAATGCACTTACTTGAAGAACTACCAATAGAACAATAGGACGAGTTAGTTTTCCTTTTCTTGATCTGCTTGTATGCTTGCTCGGCTTTGTACTTGAACTCTTTCGGCTCACTAGTGCGCCCATCCGAGGGTCGAACCAGTTCTATGTACACTTGAACATCTACCGGCGTCTTGCGATCCTTGTATGGGGGCGTCCTGTGTAAATAATACAAAAAACTTACGTTTAATTAAATAAACTTAAAGTATAACTTAGTTTAAACGATATGCTAAAATGCATATAATATATGAGCATCAATGTTTCCACCTACTCAAAATATGCTTACATTTTAAAATAAGTATATCCATTTGGTTAGGTTAGGTCATCGATCAAATATACCATAGATGCACGATGGTCGCTCGAAAAACGGACCCAACAAAACTGTGCATAAACCAGTCGTATGCGCTATATTATGCACCTGTCCCACTCACTCTTGCGTGCGCTGCCCGTAAGCGAGAGCGGATCGACACCACTACTACGGTGGAGACCGTACCATATACTTAGTACGCTTGCGTATCGCGAGTAACACACTTAGGACGCTTTACATTGCCGCGTTTTATCTAAACTATTACAAAATGTTTCTCAGTGGGCGTTAAATGGTTATTCCAGTTTATTTCCTGGATTGCATAATAAATGCAGACACTTATAAGTAAGTTGTACTGGTCAGTGCCACATATTGACGCGGTTTTTGTATGAGAATGTGCATCTATGGTATATTTGATCGAAGGGTTAGGTTAACTAAAAGTTCCGGTGCGGGATGGTGATTGCTAACGCGACCCCATCCCGCCCCACCCCGTCGGCGGAGGGACTGCTCACCCCAGGTTTTTAGTGTGTATACTGACCCTCTTCAGGGGCGGAGAGTCTCACATAACCATCCTCCCCCTCCCTCGGGGGCGGGGTATCCATAAAGGATTTTCCTGGGTCAAAAAAAAAAGGTTAACTAAAAGTAAACAATCTTGATGTGTCTTTTTATCTAAGAACTCAGTTTAAAAACAAAATGCTGCTAAAGATCAATGTAAATACAACAATAACGATTACTAAATCAATTGAACCGTTAGTTTAAGCAGTAGTTTATTTGTTTAATATGTGTTTGTGTAAAAAGTCACATCAAGATTGTTTACCTTTAGTTAAGTACCTAACCAAATGGAGTATAACTGCTAACTGCCTAAATGACGAGATTTTACTTTTAATGTATAATAATAAATCTAATAGTTTAATGTTTTTTAGCTTAAAGTTATCATTACTGGTCTAATGCTTGAACCAGCCAATCAATTCCTTGTATGGCAGAACCGAACCTGGATACAACTATACACAAGAGAGGTCCCTACATGCATATCGTTCTAGAAAGTTCAACATACCTGAATACAATAGCGTATTGATGATGCACGTCGCTTTGCATAAACTGACCGATGCCGCTCCAACCCTTCTCTCCGTTTTCATCCAACTCAAAGAAGCGAACCATTATGTTCTCTGAAAAGAAGAAAAAAGTGACCGGTTGCAATATTTCTCCGCTTAGGCTGACAGCCTATTCCAAAGTCATAAATTCAGCCCAATTGAAAAAAAAGAAACAACTTTATACGGATTTTATCTCGTTGTTTATTTTTATAAAACACTATTATTACATAATACTGAAACTTAAAAGTTTCAATACTATTCTTAAACACTTTTACTAGTTTCTGTTTACTTCTATTTAAGCTATTTCAATTATAAAACTATTTAGATTATTTACACCTTCCGCGTAAACATAAATATCAATAATTAAATTATGTTCAAATACTTTGAAATAACTGCACATCAAGATATTGAGACAACCAACATCTTATTTTCCCCGTGAGCATGGCTGCTGAAAAGCAACCGAAATATCGGAGAAAGTGTTGTATATAACATTCGCGTAAACCTATGACAATATTATGTATTACTCGAATAATATTGTCTGCCGTTTACATGAATGATTTTATCTCCCCGCAAACATGGCTTCTGAGAGCAACCGAAACGTCGGAGAATTTGTAAATTTACATATCACAATTCAAAAGTTATAACAAAAATCAACATGGAATCTGGATCTATGACTATGATAATTATTATAGTATTGATGTGTATTTACAATACGCGATAAAATTCGTATAAAGTAGCTTAATTTCAATATTAGGAATATTCGGCCTACCTAAGTTAGCTTCGCTTTACAAAAAACAAAAAACCATTGTTAAAATCTTAGTGTCACATTCTAGCTATCTCTGAAATCTACTTCCTAGTCCCCATTGAAAAATAATTTGTGGCGACGGGCGTATTGCAATCTATCGGGCATAACTTCAGATTTCAGTTTTCTATTTCATTTTTCTATTGATAAGTTTTTGACAGAAAATCCCAACAACATTCGGTCAGCCCCAGATATCAAACCCGACACTCCTCGGCTATGTCGAACAGTGAATATTGATGAGTTTAGCCGTACTTTTGTTACACGTATTTATCACAAATTTATATTTATTTTATTTTTATAAAACAAACAAAATCCTCCGCCGCCTCTATCTGTATGTTCGAGATAAACTCAAAAATAACTGAACGGATTTTCTTGCGGTTTTCACCAATAGACAGAGTGATTCATGAGGAAGGTTTAGGTGTATAATTTGTTAAGGTTTAATGCGCAGTCTGGGCGGGTCGTTATTACTTATATAAATCATCAATTTGTCACTACACAAATCTGAATGAGGACAACTTTTTACACAAACTAAGTCTGAAGTATCTCTAGCTACTACTTCCCATTATGTACCTAAGTACAGGATGAGATAAGTAGAACTATTAATAGAATTGACGACAAAAACACATAACTCACAAAGAAATATTTGTTCAACGATATTTGAGGTGTTTTTTTTGTGAAGCTAAGTGACTCAATATTAAGCAGCTACAGGAGAGACTGGTGCAAACTAGTGCATATCAGGGATATGTGGAAAAGCGAGAGGGAGGCTTTTGCCCTGCCGTGGGACAATACAGGCTGAAATCTTGTATATAATAATACGTGAAGCAAAAACTTTGTACCCCTTTTTACGAAAACTGCGCGGACGGAGGAGTATAAAATTTGACACAGTTAAAGTTTATATGGAGAAAGACTGGCGAATCCTAATATTTTTATAAAATATACATTAGAAATGCATTAAATTAATGAAAAAGCAATACACGCACACAACCATGCATTTGACACACGCAGTCGAAGGATAAGTAAATAATTATTTTAAAAAGATAGGTCATAACCTGTATAGCCTTGGCGCAATCTAAATGAAATGTTATAATAAGGGTATTGTTATCCTAACTAATATTATAAATGCGAAAGTGAGTTTGTTTATTTGTTTGTTACGCTTTCACGACTTAACTACTCAACTGATCAACATGAAATTTTGCATACACGTTGTCAGGGGTACAGAATAGGAATATATATATATATAATACCTTTCATCCAGAAAAAATAACTGTTGCAAACCTAACCTCTAGTAGATAATAAAACCTTAATAACGATCAAACTTAAAATTTAAATCAATTATGGTCTAATTTCGACGACTGGTCGACCGTAGTAATAATAATAAGGGGCTCATGGCACTTGTGTTTTAATCTAAGTTGCATTTATAAGTGGTTACAGATTTGTTATAGTAAGGCTGATTTTAGAGTAACGCTGACCGCGCGCTGACCGTCGGCTCTGACAGTTGAAATGTATGTAATGTCAGCGCTGAGCCATCAGCGTGACTCAGGAACGATTGCTTTAATTACATACATATTGATCGGTCAGCGCCGACGATCAGCGCACGGTCAGCGTGACTCTAAAATCAGCCTTAGTGTAAAGCTTTCACGTTGAATGATATACAAGGTTATTCTTATTCTTAGTAAAGTGAAAACCTCTCAGTGATTATACTTATTATTATGAACAACTTTTGTTCTGAGACATTACCGAAATCGCGAAAAAAAATCAGCTGTTCCATACATTTTGCCATGGTCAAAGTCCAATTTTGTATGGATAAGCAGATTTTTTTTCGCGATTTCGGCAATGTCTCCAGAACAAAAGTTCATTATAATAACAAGTACAATCACTGAGAGGTTTTCACTTTACTAAGAATAACCTTGTATATCGTGCAACACTTAGAAGTGGATATTTTAAAGTTATTATAGTTTCTATGTAATATAAAGTTCCTCATTCCTAACTAATTAATATTATAAATGTGAATACGAGTTTGTTTGTTCGTTACGTGTTCACGTCTTAACTACTCGACCAATCATCATTAAATTAAACATACCTACTCGTTCGTTGTCAAGGTTTCAGAAAAGGACATAGGCTACATCCAGAAAATTCCCGAGGCATAACTAGTATCAGTATTGTGCTGGGCTCAGATACCATCCTTACACGGTAGAGTCGATTAGAGCGCGTACCAACAAGTTTGGGTCCTCATACCTCTGCCGAACGACCAAGGCATGGAATTCTCTGCCAAGGCACGTGTTTCCTTCTTCCTTCAATCCTGGGTCCTTTAAGCGGGGCGTGAAAAAGCACCTTCTCAGGCCGTCAAAGTAGAGACCTCAACATCGCCTCGGCTACTATGAGGGCGGTGTGGAGGCCACTGCTCTTAGACCACACTACTGCTTACCATCAGGTGGAGTGTGGTCATTTTGACGAGGACAATAAAAAAAAATAAAAAAATCCTAATATTATACAATTATTTTTATGTGTGTATATCACTGAACTCCTAAACGGCGGGACCGATATTGACGAATTTTATAGTTTGTAGGTATGACTTTAATGTTCTCTAGATGGTTTAAATTTACAATTCACCTGGTATGTGACTTCTATGTATTTTTTCGTTCAGCTTCGATATGATTGTAACCGCCGACCTTTTTATTTCTCCGAGTGTAAAACACAACACAACGTTGCATTTTATATATGAGTATTAATATTTTTACGTTTTATACCCTCCTCTCTCTCCCCCAAAGGAACGGGTAATTAAAAGTGTAAGTACGTGTGTTCGTATAGAAGAATTATAAAGATAAAGATAAATTTGTTCCTTTGAATCAGTTCTACAGGTAATGTATTAGGTAACTTACTTTTGTTAACTTTCTCCACTAATATGAAAACGTCTTCGCCACCCGAAGCGCTCCCAGACGAACGACTAATGCGGCATATCTTCAAATCGTTAGTCGCAGCACTTTCTGAAATATAAATAATACTATAATATGACTGTCTGCACTGTGGTTTAAGTGGTAACCTCGACACTGCCACTACGTCGAGTCTAGTGGGTTCGATCCCAATTTGTTATTATAGTTTAGTCAGAGTAATAATAACATTATAATTGAAAGTTGTTTTTTTTTTTTCATATATTTGGATGACCATTTTAATTCTAAGAAAAGCAAAAAGTACATTTTATCCAATCTTAAGAAAAGACCAATCTTAAGAAAAGTGAAAACATTGAGCCGAGAAATAAATGAGAACTGAGAAAAATATTTGGCCTTTTAAAATATTTCTTCTTTCCAATTAAGGAATATTACCTAGTTTATTATTTTACTATTTTTAAGTACCAAATTACACGTGAACTGTAAATAAGTCAGCTGTGTTAAAATGACATAATTGTCGCTTTTGGGATCTCGCACAATAAGGTCTTTATTTTCCCACCAGCCCTCTCTGAACTAGGTTACTGCACGATGTTCGATAGTTTCGATATCCTACTAATACAAATGTGAAGTTTGTGAAACAATTCAATGTTTGTTACTCGATAACAAGCAAACCATTGTATGGATTGGTCAGAATTTGGAACACAGCTACTTAACCTTATTTCGGTCAAAAATCTATAATTATATTATATATATAATTGTTAAGATGTAATTGCAAAGTTTCATTACTAAATTTAAAAAAATATTATTATTGTTTCTCCCGGTATGCTTTCCTATGCGGGCGAAGCCACGTGCAAAAACTAGTCTTAAATAATAAAATCACTTACTCATGTTATGTATGGGTTCAGAAAACACAGGATCACAAATCTCTTCACCAGTGTGCATGTCATGGGCACTGAATTTCAGCCGAACTATATTCAAGTTTATAGTTTTCGCCATGTTATCACATTTTGTTTGAAGCTAAAAAAATAAATGTTATTATTATATATACGTACCGCATTTTGTACAGAAGTACATGATAATGAAATGATAAGCTGATTCATTGGAAGGAAACTGCCCGGCTAATCGCGGTTATTCGTTCGAAACATAAATATTTATTAAAATGTACATGTGCTCGCACGTCTATTCAGGTGCACCTACATCGCGCAACTGCGACGATTTTACACTTTAGCCGCTATTATGGCGGGCCTAAGCAGAACCGAAACAATTCAAAAATAAACCGCTTTGCTTAAAATAGTAGGTACAGTTGTTTCGATATGAGAGCCTGCGGTCTGGGAGCCCTGTGCACTCACTCGTAGCCCGCGTAAAGTTTTCAAAGCCATCTGACTCCAAAAATTTTATTAAAGAGCAAACCTACTCAAAAAAAAAAGTCTACAGAAGTTTGACATCTGTGATTCTGTAATCTCACTACCAAACTCGCTCGGCAGTGAAAATTTGTTGCCACATTAACTATGGCAATCATTGATGATGGCAATAAAATATTAGATGGTTGTTATGGGTTCGTTCGAAGTGACATTAAAGTGCGTAAATTTTTTACAGAAAAGCATAGCTGCGGAGACCCTTATACTTCTGTGGATAGATATATTTATCATAAATACGAAAGTAGTTTTGTTTATTGTGCTTGAACGGCTAAAGCCGGAGCGGAATATAATCTATGTAAAAAAACTTCGTAAACGAAGTAGGTACCTAGCGACTTGCGAGAAAGGCTTGCTGTAGATACCCAACCTTCAGCAATTCCGCCATTTTATGGTCAGATGTAATAACCCAGTAAATTTTTACATTGAACTTGAAACAGGTAGAAAAGATAACTGTCATAATATTAGCTGCCGTATGCTTGCACAAAAGTCATTCAAATTATAGCTTTTATTCTCTGAGATAGTAGCTTTAAGTATACAAATAAATAATATTAAAGTGTTTGTTTGTAATGTCAAAATAACAACTTTTTACTAAAAGCATATGAAAGTTTATAAGGAACTTAAAATATTGAAACATTTTTTTTTTTAATTTTGTCTGTCTGTTTGTTCCGGCTAATCTCTGAAACGGCTGGACTGATTTTGACGGGACTTCCACTGGCAGGTAGCTGATGTTATAAGGAGTAACTTAGGCTACTTTTATTCTAGAAAATTATTAGTGTGCCGCGAAAAAAACATTCCACGCGGACGAAGTCGCGGGTAACAGCTATTATTATTATATGTATTAGTAAAAGAATTTCTAGAATCGGTTCTGTAGATTTAACCCTATGTAAGTTCCTTCTAATATAATTTAAATGTCAATGTTGCTCGCTATAAAAATTATAATACAAAGAGTCGTAATGCCGATTCCTAAAAGCCATCCTCACCGTAAGATAAGGAGGACTTTCATATGTTATTTGATCGCATATAAACAATAGACTCGTTACAGGAAGCCCGAACTTTAATAACAATGCGTTATTATAATCCAAACACAATCGGCGGCTGTAAGCCTAAATATTTGCAGTTTAAGGGCCCGTAGTAAACGTGCTACTTATAGTAATAACAATCAAAACTTGATAAAGTGACATAACGATAAGAGCCTGCGCAGACGAGGGACAATGGCGGACAAAATGTCTGCTGTGCGCTATTATTAGTAGGTACTATAAATAACGTTGCACTTTGTCTGCGTATAAACAATCTTCATGTAAATAATTGTCAACGTTATCCCTAAAACACGCCATTTTAATACTGCGGAAAGTTTCGTCCCCACAATGCACTACTAAAAACGCAACATGGATACCGCAATCGAACGCACGATCGCTGCAGTCGCAAAACCGCCTGTCACCGCTACTAAAATAGCAACTGTAATGCATTAAGGGCGACTACGCATTACGACTTTTTACAGCGATGCAGTTGCGGGACTGCATCGCAACACTACCGACTTATTGGGGTTTATAGCGGGCCGTATCGATTCAAGCGCTCTGGTTGTATCGAAGCATTCACTACATTAATCCTAACTAATATTATAAAAGTGAAAATGAGTTTGTTTGTTTGTTACCTTTTCACGCCTAAACCACTGAACCGATCATTCTGAAATTTTGCATATATATATAATCAGGTGTACAGAAACGGACATTTCATCCCGAAAAAATTTACTGTTCCCGAGGAAAACAACAATAACGTTCTTATGATAATAGATGGCGCCACGTGTCTTTCGAATCATGATTGAATTATATTATTACAAGCAGAGTACAACCCGAATTTATTGTCAAATTCTAAATTAACGAGAGCGACGCCGCGGGCAGAAGCTAGGATTCATATTTAAAACCTTGCGGTTGTATCACTGCTTAAAGTCGCACGTGTGGGCAAGAGTAGACGAATAGCGACTTTATCGCAAAGAGTCACTGCATAAACGCTGCAAAAAATCGTCGAATGTAACTGTCTATTAATAATATTCTGCACAGAGGAGTAAAATTGGTTTATAAAGGACTATAATGTATACTTGCGGAGCTTGTAAATAAGCGATATCCTTTCTGCAATATGTGGCTGCAATGTTTTCGACTATAGCCAGTCCAACTTAAAACATTTAAATGCATCAGCCATTCCAAACATATTTATTGGCATATGCAAAATATTGACAGGTACTCACATATCGACTCTTCGAGGATAAAATGTAGTAAAGCCAAAATACTACTTTCCAAGAGTGCCATAAAACAAAAAAGCAGTTTTACTTTTATCTTTATTGTTCTAGTTTTTTTTATTTGGTAAACGTAGTTTTATGTCTTTATGTTCTATAATTATGAAATTATATATTTTACAGCATTTTTGGCGAGTTAAAGTATTATTTATACTTACTATTATGCGTTATTGTCTTAGCCAGAAAATAACGCAGCTTAAACTTTTATTTTAAAGTTTTCATTTTAAATACACAATATGTTAATGCAGTTCAAAAATGACTTCGCCATAATGGCTTTACAATATTTCATCCTCGAAGGGTCAATATGTCTATACATGTGATATGGTTGTTATTGCTGGCAGTATATTGCTACCCCATATTGCAATTAAATAATAAAAAAATAAATTAAAATTTAGAAGAGTTATCAAAATGCGTCTAGTGGCAAATAGTCAGTGGAGTCGAATAGTAATAGCACAGTATAAAGACTAATGGATTATTAGACTGTGGTAATAGCTCCTTCCAATCACTGATATGCAAAAGTGGCATGAAAGTTTTTACTCTCAACGCCTTAAAATATAATTTTATACATGCCGCTTAAAGAGACAACTAGACATACTTATAAACGGAATGTAAGCTATAGAATAAGATAACTTCCGGCCTAACTGCACTATCGCATAGTGCCAGCGCTACGATAAAAAAAAAAAAGCTTGCAATGATATTCTATGTTTAAAAAAATTATAACGGTACTTACATCCCTGGGATTCAAATTTGGATTCTTATTTTTTTCTATAAGCTTCTTAAATAGAAGCGCCGGCACATCTTTCTTTGCAGTGTGGATAATTCCAATCCCGCCAAATCTAAATAACAGAAAAACAATTTCATTTTAATTATATAATGATAATTAGATTATATCAGTGGCAGTGCCCAATGGATAAAGCATTGTACTTGTGATCGAAAAGTCACAGGTTCGATTCCCACCCATAGCATTACCAACGTGAATCTTATCTTAACACAAGCATTCTATCTTAGCTTGAGGGTTTATTAAGAAATAATACTAGTAATTTGTCACCCAAATTGGTAGAAAACTTATTAAAAAAACCCCTGTGAAAGTTGTCAATTTATTTGCCTATAAATTATGCGGAAAACTTGATCTTATTGAGAGTTTTCAGACCGCACCTTGACTGGCCTTGACATTTGATCACTGACATCACTTTCCATACATTTTCATTAGTTCATAGACGCTGCCACTAGTGGCGCTTTAAGATTACACATTTTAAAGCCATTCATCATTAATTTCATTCATTATTTATCAAATAAAGCTTAAATAATATTATAATTGTAAATTTGGGATTTTTGTTTGTTTATTGCGCTTTCACGCCTTAACTAATCGATCGATCAAGAAATTAGAGTAGCGCATAGGGATACCTTTCATCCAGAAAAAAATCCGAGCGATCGAAGCCGCAGGCAAAAGTATTTAAGTACATAATATGAGTAGTAGTAGAGCCTCGCTAATTTCAGCATGAATGGGCCGGCTCGACCGGGGAAGGACAACCCTCTCACAGAATATCGACTTGAAATAGCGGTATTTCTGCTGTTGTGTTTCGTTCGGTGAGTGAGAGTGCCGGAGGCCCAATCACCCTCTATCCGCCTTCCCGCTCCTTCTCCTTCCCTCTTCCTTTCCTAAAGGATCAGCAACGCGCAAGTGATGCCTCTGGTGTTGCAGGCGTCCATAGGCTACGGTGACCACTTACCATCAGGTGGGCCGCCGTATGCTTGTTTGCTACCTTAGTTGTATAAAAAAAAAATTTGAGCACAAATACTTACCATAGAGTAGTATAAGTATAATAGGAAATACTTACGCATTATTAGGTGGGTATAACACACATATTATTATAGAACAAAATTAGGGCTCAGTAACGGTTTGATAATGAACGTGAGGAGTTGTATTTAGAGTTGGAGACACAAAGCAGTAAAATGAAAGCCAATTTCAATATAAATATTGCCCTTTTTTATCTATACTAATAATATAAAGCTGAAGAGTTTGTTTGTTTGTTTGAACGCGCTAATCTCAGGAACTACTGATTCGATTTGAAAAATGCTTTTAGTGTTGGATAGCCTATTTATCGAGGAAGGCTATAAAATCACGCTACGATAGTCGCAGTAATCATAAACGCGGGTGAAACCGCGGGCACATCTAGTTATTTATATACTTTAATACCATAACACAAATGTAACTGTTTGTCACGTTTGACTACAAAACCGCTGGCTCATATTTTCATAGACATTATCGTATGAATAACCAAGCCCTGGGGAAAAACATTTATTACATGTGAAACAAAATCGAGGAACAAATGATCTCATAATAATAATATGTATATTGAAAGCCATGCCGGTCATAAATTACCGTGAACAATATATCTTCGTACATGGCAGTATTTTTTTTAGTTGTTTTGTAAAGACAACTTCCGCACTAGATATAATTCCTGTATCGCGGACGACTTTACAAACATTCAAACGGACACAAAGGACACCCAGACACGGGACAACTATTTATGGATCACACAAATTTTTGTCCCGTGTGGGGTTCGAACCCACAACATTCGGCGCGGCAGCAGTGGCGACGCGGCCACTTAAACCACTACGCCATCATATGCTTAAACGTCATAATTGTCAAATTAATTTTATTAGTCACATGTGTTGTTACCTTTATATCACCATTTTAAACTATTGTGTCGCAGTAGCACACCGGCGACCAGACACAATAGGTTTTCGATTATGTCAGACATATTCCAACAATTGACAGGTATTTTTCTGAACTTAACATAAAAATATTATAGACTAGACGACCTACAATTCAGGACTTGAATCTGCGACATCGGAAAGTCTTGTCATAGCAACTAACGAAATGCTTGAAGATATTTTTTTTATTATTGTATTGCTTTAGCTTTAGTACGTAATTATTAGCCAGAACTGGGAGCGGAGACCTGGTGACCAATAACACAGGTTTCTACCTAGCTTAGGCACCAGTCCTCCACAATATTTTCTTGAACAACTGTATTACTTACTAAGCATAAATACCTGAAATATTGTGGTGAGAAAATAAACATATTTTATTATCTTTTTATGGTATTATCATTTCTAATATACTAACTAATGCGAATTCGAGTTTGTTTGTTTGTACTCGATCGATTATTGTGAAATTTTGCAAACACGTTGTAAGGGATATGGTACTTTTCATCGAGAAAAAAGTACTCTTCACGAACGAAGTCGCGGGCTAGTAGTTCTATAAACTATCTGACAGACAGTGCTTAAAATTGCTTAGATTGTTATGCAAGACACGAGACAATATTTCAGCCCCTGACAAAAGCTGATAGGACCATACCTTACTTTTCACACAAAGAAGTACAAGGTAATCTTCAAAAATAACGTAACATTTAATGAAACTTTGTGCCATATACCTAATTATAAGCGGCGGTAGTCCAATGGATAAGGTATTGGACTTGCGATCAAGAGGTCGCGGGTTCGAATCCCAGCCATTGCACTACTGAAGTGGACCCACTCCTAATACAAGCATTCTAGTTTAGCTGGAAGGGTTAAGAAGAATAATAGAAATTAGAAATCCAAAATATTAGTAATCTTCCAAAAATAAAAAATATATATGCTGAACAAATATTGTACTCCGTTGTAAACAACGTTTGGGATACTTAATGGCGCATAAACTTATGAAACATCCACTTTCATAAAGTTAAGTAACAGACGTTTATTTACAACTAACTTTTGCGCGCGATTACGCCCGTGTGGTACCTACATCAATGAAAAGTAGTCTATGTCCTTCCCCAGGTTTTAAACTATATCTGTACCAAATTTCATCTAAATATCGGTTAAGTGGTTTAGCTGTGAAAAGGTAACAGACAGACAGGTACTATCGAATTTATAATATTACTAGCTTTTGCGAGCGGCTCCGCCCGCGTGGTACCTACGTCAATAAAAAGTAGCCTATGTCCTTCCCCAGGTTTTAAACTATATCTGTGCCAAATTTCATCTAAATCAGTTGAGTGATTTAGCCGTGAAAAGGTAACAGACAGACAGACAGACAGATAGGCTAACAGAGTTACTTTCGAATTTATAATATTAAAGTAAGGATATATTAAGTAAAGAAATAAGGATTGACAAGTTACTATAAATATTATGTTTTGCCACAATAGACGAATACAATATTTTGGTATTATATTGGATGTAGACATTTTAATGGAACATTGTTCCGTACACATCTTATTGAGGGTGACTGTACCTACATTGACAACTCACTACAAATGACGCATTAAGGAAGAGGTACTTCCCCAGACAGATCACTTAACATTTAAGCGGAAAGTAATTTAGAACTTGAATTTACAATTTCCATGTCACTCTCAAATCTATACAAATAAATAAATTGAAGTGTCTGTTTAATGTAATATGTAATGTCAAAACAACAGACATTTACTAAATGTATATAAAAGCATAAGCGATACTTATATCAAAAAATCTATTTTTATTATAATTGTTGTCTATCTTCCTGTCTGTTTGTTCCGGGTAATCTCTGAAACCGTTGGAACGATTTTGAGAGGACTGGCAGATAGCTGATGTTATAAAGAGTAACTTCGGCTACTTTTATTTTAGAAAATTTTAATTACGCGAAAATAAAATTCCACGCGGACGAAGTCACGGGTAACAGTTAGTCCAAAATATTATAAACGATTATAAACGGATGTTTAGAATCGTGTACCTATATCCATGACAAAATTGGATTGAAAAGGAATTGTGGTTGACCATCTAAAAACTACCTACGATAGCTTAGTGGGAGACTATAGGACTGCCATACAGAGGTCTCAAGTTCGATCCCAAGGCGCGCATCTCTGACTTCGAATTTATATGCGTAACAAATAAATAATTATCGCTCGCTTTAACAGTAAAGGATAACATCGTGAGGGGACCTGGCCAGCGTGGTGGACTATAGCCTGACTCTTCTTACAATGACAAGAGGCCCGTGCCCAGCAGTGGGACAGTTTAATACAGAGCTGATATTATTATTACATATCCAAAAAATATAAGCTAGTTAGTAGGTAATAAACAGCACCTCGTGGTGCTTTATATTAACTAAATTTTGGCCGCGACTTCGCTTGTATACCTATATGTAGGTTAGTAACAGTTCTGACTCTGACTCTGGTTATGTCGAGGAACACCGTGGTAAGTTTAGTCAGTATTACTGGGATATTCTTCCCGCAGTGAGTCCGACATAACCCCTCCGCCCGCCCTTGCAGAAGTATGCGTCAATGCATTCCCCCACGTAAAAAAAGGGGAAAAGGTGTAGTAATGGTACTTTCTCCTAGATTTAAGATACCTTATGTGCTTTATGCTCTCCTGACAACGTGTTTGCGAATTTGCCTGATGATCGGTCAAGTAGTTATGGCGTGAATGCGTAACAAACAAACAAACTCATATTCTAATAA
The DNA here is from genome assembly GCA_963564715.1 of Catocala sponsa. Lineage (NCBI taxonomy): Eukaryota > Metazoa > Arthropoda > Insecta > Lepidoptera > Erebidae > Catocala > Catocala sponsa. The sequence goes on from OY751334.1 coordinate 8,699,792, forward strand.
TTTAATTAATAAGGATACTTTACGGGCTTCAAGTATTTTGTTTTATTTGGACAACAATAATTGTAAGCCTGTAAGCGAACAGCGCAAACCGAAAGACCTATGAGATGCATAAAAAGAAAGAAAGTACACTTTCAAAGTAGTATACCTACATTCTTTATCTCCATATAACTGTAAAAACCCTAGCTTTGCTAAAAGGATATGGGTTTGCCGACCCTAAGATCTCGTATTTTATTGGTACTTACGCCACTTTGTAGCTACCCTGTTCAGGCACCAGTTGGCTGACGTCTCGATCCTGTTCATCTTCAAGGAGCTTGTGAGGGTGTTCCTCAGGGTTGTTGTGTTGTGCCAAGTGACATCTGATCAAAGCCTGTCCTTGGTAGTTTACCAGCTAGAAGAAGAAACAGGCTTAACATTAAAACTAAACTAAACTGCTAGGTACCTATAGTTTTTGTTGAATGTGACGTTATTGCCAATCTTTACATTTACCAAATACTGCCTTGATGATGCTACAGTAGTAAGTATATGCGTTGTGTATGTAATACCGAGGTCGAGTGCTAGGTCGGGCAAAATTTTATTAGACTTTTCGTTAAGGAAATTTTTAGTAGTAGCACAGAGCATGAAAATATACCCGGTAATAGGCTTAGCCCCCTATGACGTAGAAACTAAAACAGAGCTGGCAAAATGCGTTCTATACATCTCTGCCTACCCTCAAGGATATACCTACAGGTATAAGTCTAACTAGAATTTGCTCGCGGCTTCTCTCGCGAGTATGTACGATAGGTTATATTAGTAGCAGTACATTCTTTGGATGAAAGTTACCCTATGTCCTTTTCTATTCCCTGACAACGTGTATGCAAAATTTCTTGGTGATCGGTTGAGTCGATAAGGCGTGAAAGTGTAACAAACAAACAAACTCACATTCATCATCATCATCATCATCTCAGCCGAAAGACGTCCACTGCTTGTCACATTCGTATTTATAATATTTGTTAGGATTTTCAGTTGAATATTGATTATGTATGACGCTTTTACTTTAACTTTACAATTATTTCGACCGTCCAAAGATTAATGAGACACAGATGGACCCTTACTGTCCAATATATTAGGCAATAATACTGCAGCCGCATGTGGTCATTCTATGGAACAAAGCGTCATAAAATCGCCGTTATCAATAAAGGGCTTTGTTTGTGTTTACACAAAGCATGCACATGACGTGCTACGCAGAGGGTTGTAAGGAATTTAGAAAGCGGCAATATTTATACTATATTTTTATGAACGTTTAAAGATCAGCGGAGACGGCACAGCATTTCAACCAGAAAGTCATAGCATTAAGTTGTATTATTATTTTTTCACCTAAAATCTTCTTGCTGTGAACGACGACGGGGCTAAGGCTGATTTAGAAAAGGGAATTGTCCAGAATCATGTCTAGCGCTATATTTTTTTAACTCAGTGAAAGAAAACAAAGACAATAAAGATCTACATTGAGAAACTATCTATTTGTAAATATACTAATTTACTTTCTAAGACGCTAGGGTAAGATGAGACTAGACTATCATCCTAACTAATATTAGGTATAAATGCAAATGTGAGTTTGTTTGTTTATGTGTTTGTTACGCTTGCACGCCTTAACTACTCGACCGATCATCATGAAATTTTCCATACACGTTTTCCGGGGATCAGAAAAGGACGTAGGATACCTTTCTTCCAGAAAAAAGTATTATTACTAACCTAACCTACATTTACACGAGCGAAGCCGCTGGTACAATCTATTTTAATATACATTAAAATAGATATATTATATAGATTCTCGTATGCAAAATAATTAAGTCAATAGAAGGAATTTTATTTTACAAATTGAACCCATGAAAATGTCTGTTCATTCTCGTAGACACGTCATAATATAATAAAAATATGATATCATTGATATAAATGAAACAAGCAATCTATACTAATATAGGTACCTAATAAAGGTGCAGTTGTTTATTTTATATTGCGCTAATCTCTGGAACTATCAATCGAATGAGAAGGTACCTATTTTTTTTGCATTTGATAAAGGGCTTTGTAGCCTATAATATAATACTATACCCTATGCTATGTAGCCTGTGCCTTGCTCGAGAATAGGGATTCTCGAGCAAGGCACAGGCTACATGGCATCACGCTACGAGCCACGAGTAATAAATTCATAGTTTTCCTCATACTAATTATTATTATTACACATCGCATTTATAATTTTCTTGTCCCGGTGTCTCGTAAACTCCTTCAATAGCTATACAAGATGGTGGTCGTGGTAAACTAAAGACCAAATAATCTGTCTCCATGAAATTTCTTAACATCATGGTTTCATCAGTCAAGTAGAATTTGGAAGCAGAGGGTATCTTGCCCTTAATCCTACATCTGTCTTTTTTATTTGATTATTAGTGTGATCCACAAATATTTGTTCTGAATCTGAGTGCACTTTGTGTCCATTATTTGTATATCAGTAAAGCCCACAGAAATAAATAGTAGTATTTATTTCTGTGGTAAAGCCCTATAGCAGCGATAGCCTAAGGGAGACAGTGGGAGTGCCACTCAGAGGTCTCGAGATCGATTTCAACGCGCGCGTCTCTTATTTTTTGAAGCTATGTGTCTCGAAGATGTGTGAAGTCTGCCAATACGAACTGGGACAGCATGGTGGACTATGGCCTAAACCTTCTTACATTGAGAAGAAGCCCGTGCCCAACAGTGGGACAGTTTAATACAGAGCTGATATTATTATAAATATATATAGTGTCATAGCGCAGACGTTGTCTGTTCACAAAGTAAAGACAATATTGTAATCTATTGTTAAATCTTACCTCTACAGTTGGATGTGTCTTAGTTTTGTTGGTGCCATAAGACTTGCCGAGCAGGCATCCATGCGTGCCAATCATCTCACTGACATATCGAAACCGAAAGTGATTCTGGGGCTGCTCTATGATATGCAGGAACGGGGCTGTGTACAAAACATAAGTAATTAGTGGCAGAGCCCGCAATTGCGACATACTTGGTTACGATATGAATGACCCGATTCATCCGGAGAATTATCACCCTACTAAACAAAACGCGCGTAAGAGTTGGAACACTGTTACTGAGTTTTGTCTAGTAAGAGTTCTGGAGGCCGATATACATTATCTTTCACCCCATCTTAATATCGTTCTCCGTATGGTCGGCAACACACAATGATACCCACCAGGGAATAAGGTATCACTCGCAAGTACTTATAGGTAAAGTTTAACATCGAGATGTATGCTTATTTGCCAACCATTTAGTAAAAAAAGTTATCTAGACTGGACATGGTTTTAAGAGGTCCAAAAACAATCAACTAAAGCTGTTTAGAAATATCCATAAGGCACAAAAGCTTTATTAATGAAGTATTTATTGTATTAGATACTATTAGTAATTTAAAATTGCATTTTCCTTATAAAATAGCAAAATGCCTATCAAATGCAATGCAAACAGCTTTGTTTTTTTATGTTTGTTTTATGAATTTGCTGTTCATATCCTTACTAATATTATAAATTCGAAAGTAACTGTCTTTCTGTCTGTCTGTTACCTTTTCACGTCTAAACCACTCAACCGATTTAGATGAAATTTGGTACAGATATAGTTTAAAACCTGGGGAAGGAAGTAGCCTATGCTACTTTTTATTGATGTAGGTACCACGCGGGCGGAGCCGCGCGCAAAAGCTAGTAGTTCCATAACTATAGAATAAACAACTTAAGGCAACGCTTTAGATGCAAAAGAGAGGCAAAATTTTAAACCTAGACTTAAGATCATGAATAGTTTAATTGGCAATTGCAAATTCAAGTCTATGTATGTATCTAGTTTATGAGTTGTATTTTCCTCGTTCCAATTAACAGTTATATTAACTACTATTATAAATGCGAAAGTGTTTCTTAATGTGTCCTTCTTTCAAACAGGAAAAGAGCAACAAATGAAAATGATTTCTTGCATAGAAATCTATACTAATATTACAAAGCTAAAGAGTTTGTTTGTTTGTTTGTTTGAACGCCCTAATCTCAGGAACTACTGGTTCGAATTGAATAGTTTTTTTAGTGTTGGATAGCCTATTTATCGAGGAATGTTATAGGCTATATAAAATCACACTACGATCCACAGGGGCGGCGCAGTAATCATAACGCGGGTGAAACCGCGGGCACAGCTAGTACTTGGTTGTGAAGTAGGCCATTTTATCTCAAGAAAAAGCTGTGAATTAGCAATTATCTTCTGAACCAGGGCAATCCAGCTAGGTGGGTTCTGTCTTTGTTATTTAAGTGGTTGTAAAGTCAACCGCAATGCTGGGATTATCCTAATTGATTGCACAAAAACAACATTATAAATTTGATTTTCCTTTTAGGGACTACTCAAACTTATTCAGCTCTGTTCAGCTTTTGTCCATACAAAACAATGATTTTGTATGGAGATGCGTACGCATCTGTTCAGCATTCCGAGTCTATTCAGCTTTCGCGGCAAATGGGTATAAAATGAGGACAAGTGTGTTTTATTATGCGAATGCTATAGATAGAGTTCAGTGCTGTTCTGCCGCGTTCAAGGCTGTACTGCACTGCACGCGGTCGCAACTTGTCGACAAGGACGTCCGCGTTCAGCGCCGAACGCGGTGGAACAGCGCTATACACGGATAACGGATGGTTCCCGACTCCTTGTCAACAAGTTGCGACCTGCATAGTTCCTGCATAGATTTGATTTATTATTACGTAATCTTTAAGCACGCAAGGATTGAGAGAGTTCGGACGTGTTGTAAGTAATTATTGTATGTTTACGAAAAAAAGTTATGTACGAAGAGAAACTTATATTGCTAGTTCAAAAATATTCTTATTACCGTCTTCGCAGCATATTCAGCGTCGTACGCAGTAGATAGAAGCGTTTCAGCGGAGATAAAACGCTATGACAGCTTTTCTCATTCTTACGACGCTGTACGCGACTGATAGAAGCAGAACTATATAAGTGTGACTAAAATCATTCAGCAAAACGCGAATGGAGCCCAATAAGTGTGAGTAGTCCCCTAATTTGAAGCTATAAATTATTATTAATATTACAAATATAGGCAATTTCTCTAATGTTAATTACCTAAAACTGTTAGGTATTTTAAGTCATTGTTTTTCAGTATGTAAGGATAAGGACTAGTAAGTTTTTCAGAGTGTAAGGAGTAAGACTTCCTCTTTTAATCCAATTTGTATTATAGCTCCTTGTTTTTCCGTAACCACAACTTGATTTGATTGTCATGACTTATGATAACATTCATAGTTAAATAGTTATAACTATTTTATTTTAATCATTTAAATATCAACAAATTTCGTCCGGATTTTTACATGGAAACAGAATGTTTATAAAAAAAACTTAAAAGAGTGACAAAAGAGGATGATCAATGATAAAAACAAAACAGACTTTGCATTTAGTTATTCCTCAACATCACATTACATAAAATATTTTTTAATATTATATAGCCTTTCATTATGCTTTATGTACATGCTAAACCTAATGAGTGTTTAGAAATAGTAACATATATACATGAACATACAAAATTGATAAGAATTGTGTGCTAACAGTTGGGTTTCCCACATGACTCACGGATGTTGTGTTAGATGCCCTTTACATCACAAGACAAGTATATACCTAATGCTTCTGACATAAACAAATTATGTGTTCCAAGTATTTAGCAACATAGTAGTCTGATATAGTGGTACTAAGCTGACCGTGTTCTTATCATAACCATCCCACACAGCTTCCTAGTCAATACAGGGCATTTAGTTAGACACTTTCTCCTTGCTAGGAATTATTTCTGTATCACGGGGGACTTTACAAACATTCAAACAATGGACACATAGAACATCCAGACTCAGAACAACAATTTGTAGATCACACAAATTTTTTCTGTGTGCGATTCGAACCCACACTCTGAGTAATGGCAGTGGCCAGCCAACTACTTAAACCACTAAGCCGTCCGTGCAGTCAATTCAATTAAATTATTTATACTGATTTTGTATGCTGTTGTAATATCTCCCAATTACTTCTTCTAAATAAATCTGATAAGGTAAGCATTGAAGCAGACATTGCTACCACTTTCATGCTTACTTTATCTTTTTAATCTAGATAGCACTTCAGTTAAACATGTTTGATGTATAGCCTAGATATAGAACTTTGCTTTATCAATTTGAGGGCTTATACAATTCCAAGTAAAAGATAATTAATTGACAATTACGTTACTCCTAAATGCAATAGAAAGAGAAGGATAGGATCATTAGAAATTTCAAGCAGCTTTTACTTGAGCGTTCTGGATTAAATAAAACATGTTTTAAGAAAATCAAGTACTCTGATATTGTAAGAACATTTTTATTTTATTATACCCAGCCTAAACAGTTACCTAGATCAGACTATAGCCAATACAAGGCATTTTCTTAAAGACACTTCTGCTCTGGGTATAGTTCCTGTATCGCAAGGGACTTTACAAACATTAAAACATTGGCCACATAGAACTCAGACTTCTAACAATTATTTATGGAACACACCATTTTTTGTTCCATGCACACATACAATGCTAGGGATATCACTAGCATACCATTGCAAAAAAGTTAGACACTGTGCCTTCATCATAAAGGACAAAGACCACTGGTCCTCCTACTAACAGCACAGTGTCACCATCAGAAGCTCTCAAAATACACATGGCAAAACTGCTGTTGTCTTGTAAAGATAAAGGTAACTTAACCAATCTTTTTGAATTAGGTATTTATCTTATGCCAGTCAGTGCAGACCAGCGACACTTCGACCCAGTGGGATCTTTTGTGTCAACACTCTCCGAATAACGACTGCCATAGATGTTCATGGCAGCCGGGACCGACGGCTTATCGTGCTCTCCGAGGCACGGAGCAGGCGATAATTGTCAATCAATACGCACATAATTTCGAAAAGTCATATAACTTTCGATAGTCAGAGGTGCGAGACGTGGGTTCGAACTCGAGACCCTCTGCATTGCAGTCTATTGGTCTCCCCACTGAGCTATCGCTGCTCAGGTTGTTTTAGGTTAGCGCAGGATGGATATATTGCAATACTATTCCTGTACTAAAAATTTTAATAATAAATAAGGAAGTCTGAAAGACCAAAAGTATACACTAGTAGGTCACAAATAATTAGATCCTAATTATATAGCCTGCAATTATCTACTTGGACTACAATTCACCTATATCTATATACTTTCACATTCATATATATTAATTTGGAACCTATATTAATTTTGTTTTGATTTTCTCTAATGCACATTATGCACTACAACTACATTTTAAAGGAATGGAATCCAAGTATATGTACATGCCAAAGATTTTAAGTTAAACTTCAAGCTATTAAACCATATAAAATGAATTTAAGGTCAGAGTGTAGCAAAGGCCGACCTCGATGGCGTAGTGGTTAGTGTAACCGACTGTCACACCTGAGGTCGCGGGTTCGATTCCCGCACAATTCAAACATTTGTGTGCATGAACATTAATGTTTGTCTTGGTCTCGGTGTTTCTATGTATAATATGTAAGTATTTACAAAAAAAAAGAAAAAGTTTATATGTATGTTTATCCATTGTCTAGTACCCATAGTGCAAGCTCTGCTTAGTTTGGACTAGATGGTGTTATGTTTATGTGGTAGAATATTATTATTACTAGCTGTTACCTGCGACTTCGTCCGCATAGATCTCAACTAAAAAGTGATTGTCTCCGCAGACCCCTATCTTTTTTCTAGCATCAAAGTAGCCTAAGTTACTCCTTATAACATCAGCTATCTGCCAGTGAAAGTCCCTCCAAAATTGGTTCAGCCGTTTCGGAGATTAGCCGCAACAAACAGAGAGACAGACAAAATTTTACAAAATAGATGTTTTCGTATAGGTACCTTATATATACTTTCATATGCATTACATAAAAAGCTGTTATTTTGACATTACAAACAGACACTTAAATTTTTTTTATTTGTATAGATAAAGGGTGTGCAACTTTTTTGGGACTTTCTCTTAAATTATTGTTTTTTTAATGCTATCCTATAAAACAACTAAAATAAGACTAAACTCATCTTGGAACTTTACTTGTCTAAGATGAGATAATCGCACGCCCAGCTTCGCACGGGTGCAATTCAAAGAGACTGAGTCGACAGAGTCGGTGTGCTCTGAGTTGGGGTGTTTTCCTACCTTCTTCTCCTGGCGCACCAAAAGCAGCAATTATCTGGAGAACCACTCGTTATAGACAAAAAGTGCCAAGGTGACTTTTTATAGGATTTTATAAAAGTCATATACTTATAGAATAAAGAAAACAACTATTTAAGAGAAATTTAATTTTTATGAAAAAGTTTTTACTCCCAAAAAGTTGCACACCCTTTGCTGCACTCCGACCAAATTTAATTATATAGTAGCTCTGAGTTACATTTATTTTTAATATATGTATTATGCAGCTTTTGAACAACTTTTAAATAATGTACAGATCAAATATAATATGTGTAAACATTAACTCATTTATCATAACATGCTGCAAAAAACTATTACTTGATTTAAAGCAGCTCATTGACATAATATGCAACAACAGTATGACTTTAAGATCTATACAAATATAATAATTATCATAAATAAAATAACACAATTAACTTTGACAAAGCCAAGCCTATGCCTTGGTACTCAATAGTTTCTCTGGACTAAGTTTTAATCATAAATTTGTTTATGGTTTCCCCACTTTGGTTTCACATTTCTTAATAAGAATTTTAAACAGGTCACTTAAAATTGAGACTATATTTATATAGATGTCATTATCAATTAAATATTGTTCATAATATCATACTAGAGAACCTTGAAAACAATAACAATTAATACATAAGTCTTCTTAGCTACATTATAGTATTTGCAAGTCTATTAACCCATGGAAGTAAATACCATAGACACTGAAGCGTATACTGGTTTACTATTCCAAGAAGTTCTCTTATCAGTACAGAAAAAGAAACTCATTGTACTCACCGAGTTTTAAAAACTGTCTTTTGTTATCGGCGCATGTTAACTCAGTTAAATCTGTCGTTAACTGTGGCACTTGTTGCGACGGCGAATTGTAAGGTGAATATTTCAAATAAGATGTCCCACAGCTGGAAGAATCGCTCATGTCGTGGTCACTTTGACTGGTCGACATTGTTCAAGATCACTTTCCTGGAGCTTCAATAACTTTATAACACTACATAAACACTATTGGAGTAACTCTACAAATTGTTTTCAAGTAAAATCTCACGTGGGTGAGTTGTAAATAACTAGGTATCACTTTCACGACCCAACCTTAGAATTATGCGTCTGAACGTAAAAGCGAACCACCAATGTTTTGCAGTATAATTTGACATCGCAATATGACAGAATGTAATGTTACCACATTCAACGCCACCGTAACCCCAAATAATGTCAAAACAAATGTTTAGAGAATTACATATTATTTTGTCAAGGGGTAGTATTAAGTAGGTATATAAACGAGTGAATATAAATTCAAACTATGGGTGTCAAAATTACTGATTATGGGATACTAAAATACTAAGTGGGCGAAAGACTGAGGGCGAACACAAATATTGAAAACGGCGACTTAAGGTACCGTACGTAATTACTGTAATGTTAAATTCGGTTGAATTTTGATTACTGCAAAATGAGAACTGCTTTGGATTTTGTAGCACGCCCCGTTTCCTTTTTGTCCGATTGGTATAAGTTTTGCTTCCAGGGGTAGTGTTGTATGTTTGAGTCGAATTGCTAGTCCCAAAATATGTTTAAGTCCATATTAATTTTTTTAAATATTGTGGACAATCGCATGAACCTTTTTGCCAGCCTGAATTTGGCAGTGTAGTTTCTGGAAAGCATCAGCTTGTATTTTGAATTCTTCGAATAATATGCTATAATAGAAAATATATTAACTCAAATAGTATTTCAGTATTTAACGATATTATTACCGCAGCTCACAAAAACATCCCAAAACGGTATTTTTGAAGCACTTCATGTATTAACTCAAATCGGTTATATACCTACTCACTCACTTATTATTATTTTCGCCCACTCAGTATTTTTTAATTCAATATTTAATACGGTCACTTGAAATTTTAGTTGCCTGCTAAGATTAACCGTTTCCCACTACTAGTAACTCATTTTACGAATTTTAATCATTCATGATTATCGCTAGTTAAGTAAATGCTTCGCAAACATAATTTAACGCCGCTCGGTCTAGTATTAAAGTAATTCATTAATTCATTAACAGTCATCCATATATTATTTATTCGCATGGTTAATAATTCCCCATTTGTTAATAAATTCATTTGTTTTTCTCTTGAATATATATTACCTGTCAGCCTTATTATTACATTACCAGGAGTTGCATAGTTAAGCAGCTTACCATAAAATTATGTAAGTTGTAAATTGAAAATTTGCAGGTCATATATCCGCTTAAAATACGATAGAATTGCTAAAATATTGTTCGGGTATAAGTCTAAGCTTATACCCGAACAATAATTTACTATAGTCATTGTCGTCTAAATCTATATTTCCCCAATACCAGGGTAATATTACATAGCTGGTATCATTTTTGTAGAACTAAGCTCTGACGTTTTGTTAATAAGCCGGGGAAGAACCAGTCAATGAGTCACAAAATTCCCCGTATCAATAAACATGTATAAATATCTACATATGTATATTTAGTAATACCTATTATACATATACAGTATGAGTTATATGTACTTATATTTACCAAGTGGCGTGCGTGCTTATACATGTCATTGTGTATTAGTGTATTAAGAAAACCGTGATATGTAATCTTTTAGGTTTAACATCTTTTTCTATATTTTATAATGTAAATAAAATGTATATCTTTACTAATAATATAAAGCTGAAGAGTTGGTTTGTTTGGTTGAACGCGCTAGGAACTAATAGTTCAATTGAAAAATTATTTTAGTGTTGAATAGCCTATATATAGAGAAAGGCTATGAGCTATATAACACCATGCTACGACCAAAAGGAATGGAGCATTAATGAAAAATGTTGCAAAAACGGAAAATATTTTCCTATGTGACTGACGCAGAAGAATTTGCGCGGGACAGCTACTGTACAATAAAAATGTAACGACTTTTTATCTCTACACGTACCTATCATGAGAAACAACAAAACATAATTTTAGGGACCCGTACTAAAATAGCGAAGATGGAACCTTCATGTTGTGGATTATTGACTGAGTAGACTGTCTGTCTGTCACAGTTAGGTAGGTACTTGCCTTAGCAATTGCTTATGCTGTTTATATGAAATTCAAAATAGATATAAATAATGCTCTACTAACTTTATTGCAACTGAAAATGTTACCCATATACCCCCATATATTACTTATAATGTTTTCTGGACATGACCCGGATAATGTTAAAAATGTACTTGCTCATTATAAAATATATTTACTTATAATTTTTTATATGTCATAGAGACTGACAATACTAAAAATACCAATAATAGGAATTTATAATAATATGAAAATTACAGAAATACTAAATGCTAAATAGCTATGGCTCTTATTAGCACAGTTTTCTAGAAATCAACAAAGATCGATTATTTCCAAACTTTGTTATGTAGACGGTGTCAATTTTTAACTGAATAACATCCTCGGTGGTGACCTGTGTAGACTGCGAAAATCTCGAGCTTAACGACATCTGGGACCTAAAGACTTATCTTTTAATGTTCAAAATACTTTGTGAGCGAGTCCAACTTGCGCTTGACTGATATCTTATTATGATATGACATGTGTACGCTTATAGCAAATTTTATCACCAAAATTGTTGCAAAGATTTTTATTATATGTAACTTCAAATTATTATTTATGTACTTATAAAGTTTCTATTTATATTGTTAAGTAAAAAGTTCAGAGAGAAATCCTAACCGGCACCGTTACCTACCTATCGGCAGGTGCAGAGTATCGTCTGCCGGGCCAGATAGTTTTAGATATGTTCAAATCAATGACTATGACGGGTAGGTATGTATGTAGCCATAAAGTAGTAAACGATTCAATTTGTTATAGATTGGGTAAAAATTGGTAACTTTTGGTGTTTGTCCGAGAGGCACCAGAATCATCCATATCCATAGGTACCTCCTTAGCTATCTATACTAATATTATAAAGCTGAAGAGTTTGTTTGTTTGTTTGAACGCGCTAATCTCAGGAACTACTGGTTCGAATTGAAAAAATCTTTTAGTGTTGGATAGTCTATTTATCGAGGAAGACTATAGGCTATATAAAATCATGCTACGATCCACGGGGGCGGCGCAGTAACGATAAACGCGGGTGAAACCGCGGGAACATCTAGTCTATAAATAGAAAAGAAACCTTTCTGTTACGTTTTTATTAGCTTAACCTGTTTCTATAATAATAATAATAATTATTATTTATTTGCGTAAAATGTGGTAGTTACAAAAGTAGATGGTAAGTACATAATTATAGGCGCTGAGCACATTTCGCTATATTTAAATAGCATGCAAATTTTTATACATTTACACTTTTAGTAAATAGGAACACTTATCAAGAACATAGTACTTTACATGATACAAATCATAAATCACTATATTTTTATAATCCTAAAATCAAAATCAATTTTAAACAGAACAGAAACATAAACTTAAATAGGTATCTAAAATAATAGATAAACTTTAAAAACTTGTTTTACAATACATTTCTAAAGTGATAGGAATGAGAGGCAAACTTTTTAATAAATTCGTCAATTGAGTAGAAGCTCTCTTTTATTAACCAATTTCTTGAAGCTGTACAGAAATTATTATAAGGAAGGTATATTATTTCCTCAGGTAAAGAATTAAATATCAGCGGTGCCATGTACACACAACTACGTCTAAACATTTCTGTATGTGGTATTGGCATTTTTAAATAAGAATGAGTGACTTTACGTTTATTAGTATTATCTTTTCTTTCAAATAGTTCGGGGTTGCATTTTACAAATTTTGCTACTTCATAGATATATATACAGGGGACAGTTAAAAGATTTTGTGATTTAAAAATTAATTTGCAAGTATCCCACCATTGCATGTTGTAGATAGCACGAATGCATTTCTTTTGAGCTATAAAGACACGCATAATATCTGGTGAATATCCCCCCATACAACAATACCATACCGAATGATAGAACAAACATATGCATTATATACCATTAAAGAGGTCTGTACTGATGTTACATTTTTAACTTTTCTGATAGCGAACACAAACCTATTTATCTTCTTACAGATACTGTCAATGTGTTCTCTCCACGTTAAATGCTGATCAACTATAATACCTAGGAATTTTGTGCTAGCTATTTGTTCCACCGTTTGATTATTATAGGCAACTTTTAACTCTGTACGTTGGCTTTTGTACGATCCGTCTATCTATGTAACTGAATTTTTGAACACGAATTTCATCCACTTAAAAACATCGAATTAATTTGAAACCTTGTATACCTACTTATCAAGGACCGATGACAATTCAATAATTTCATAAGTTTGTCCTAGTATCCTGACCAGGATCACTAGGATATCGAGAAATAAAGGCTAGTATAATATAATAGGTATGGCGTACGTAGGTATCGACATTTTAGTGTCAGTAAATGGTTTAATCAGTTTTTCCGAGATCCCTCTCCGATTAAACCATTTACCGAGAAACCTATATAGGTTTATATGGTTGACAGGTATTACACAGTTGTTGTTAGGTATGATATTGTTAGATGTTATCGAGACACTGACTTTAACAGGAAGTTGGCGCTTAACGCATGTTTAATATGCACCACCACGCGCCATGCGAACATAATATAGCCTTCAACATTTAAAACGTTAGCATTTATATGCATCACGGCTAATAATTGATGAACCTTTAATAGAGGTATTACTACTACCTACTCATCAGATAGCGTACAATTATCTGCATTTATATGAGTGACTACGAACCAAAACTATGCACTCTGTAACAACTGCAATTCAATAACAATTAAGCTTTATGAGCTAGCACTAAAGCTAGGTCTGACTCTCTTAATTCCAGCGACCCACCCACTTAACAAAGCAGCGAGGTAGCACAAAGTGGTGGTTTTAGTCGGTAGGCCCGAAGTCCCGGGAGAGCCCGACATAACCCTCTCGCCTGCCTTTGTGGCGAGAGGGTATGTTGCCCGATGATTTAATTATCCCCGTAAATATCCCTGATCCGGGGGTTCAGAATAAGACGGGTTACCTAGTAAGCCTTTCCCAAAATATATTTATTATAACAGTGAGTTGCGAAAGCTAATAATGACTCTCCCATTTCCAACCTTTCATCATTTGTTGCGCAATGCGCGAAAGATACTCCTAATTAAATTTAGGCTATGACATAAGATTAATAAATTATTACACTTAGGTACGCATTAGCGTATACAGGTGGACCAGGCAGGGATAGGTGGACCATGACCACTTCAATTGGATTTTTTAAACTAATGTGGCTAACGAGTACTCACCTGATAGTAAGTGGTCCACGTAGCCTATGGACGCCTGCAACACCAGAGGCATCATTTGCGCGTTGCCGACCATATAAAAACCTTTAAGCACCCTTTTTGAAGAACCACATACTCTAATCTCGTGACCGCCACAGGATGTACGGTTTCAACTCAAAATTCTAAAGCGGTTTGTCGTAGACCATCGCCATTTAGGGACCATCCCTACTAAATAAACCTAGATCCACCATTGCACTTACGGCTACCGTAAACATTTACTGTCAGGCCAACTGGAGGACGATATCTTGTTTGCCATCTTTATTATATAATAAAATACATTACATTCAGTCGAACATAAGTTACATTCAGTCTACTGATGCCTACTTAAAATTGTTGAAGGTAGGTACGTCAAAGAATGGCAAACCATGAAGCTATTTATTGTGTTGGTTCAACGTCATGCATAGGTACAGGTCATATCATAATAATTATGTTATCAACGCTAATTGCTTTACTCATGATTTACAAAATAGAATTATCTTTATCTTAGTTTTATCTACTTAGGTACCTACCTATATACATTACTAGATTTTGGCTTATGTTTAACTTATCACCAGATATAGTAAAATATAACAGTCAAAAATAGTAAATGATCACCAAACTACACAGCAAAATATATTTAAAGAGATCAAAATAAGTCGACGGAGCCCCGCTTGGCAGGGTTCCTATTTTTGGGTGGGTTTAAGAAGGAACCTAACATAACCTAACCCTTCCGAGACGGAATGCAGTGATTTGAGGCGTTTATGTGCTCGTTATGATATATTTTAGTAAGCATATTTTGCTGCGCAATTACTATTTTTGGTGATCATTATATTTAATCCCCTAGATTTTGGCCGCGGCTTCGCTCGCGTTAATCTAGTCTTTTGCCTAAAAATATATAATAAATCTAGTCTTTTGTCTAAAAAATTATATCCTTTGGGAACAGTAGGTACTTTTTTCTAGATGCAAGGTACCCTATGTCCTTTTCTGCGAAATTTCATCATGATCGGTTGAATAGCAGGTGATGTGTAATAACTAATAAGTTAATAACGCCAACTTCCTAACTCCGGGTTGCTACTAAGAATTTCTTGTCATCGGGTTTCGTCTTCATGCACAGTAGGTGAATATACTACCGCTGCACCACTGAGGCAGTCAATGTTATTATAAACATACTATTTCTTGCAGGTTCCTGATCTGGGTGCAGTAAAACCTCAAATGGATGGCACACCGCACCATTTGGTTAAAACAGAATATGATGCCTTCTTCAATGCGAAGGACAGGGCCGAAGTTAAAAAGGTAACCTTATACTTACTAGATCTTGCCCACGGGTTTGTTCGCATAGATTAGCTTAGGAATAGTATATTTTTCTGGATGAAAGGTACTCTATATCCTTTTCTGTTCCCCTGACAACGTGTAGGTATGCGTAAACTGCATGATGATCGGTCGAGTAGTTAAGGTGTTAAAACGTAATAAACAAATATACAAAATCACATTTGCATCTATGGGTAGGTAATATTAGTTAGGATTCTACCCAACTTATAAATGTGA
This sequence comes from Catocala sponsa, assembly GCA_963564715.1. Taxonomy (NCBI): domain Eukaryota; kingdom Metazoa; phylum Arthropoda; class Insecta; order Lepidoptera; family Erebidae; genus Catocala; species Catocala sponsa. The sequence continues at coordinate 8,715,859 of OY751334.1, forward strand.
AAGTGTGTAAAGATGTTATAGTGACACACAGGTAGGTACCTACACCGTGTCTTGGAATAATTGATTAGAAAGCTCGTTTTCATCCCGGTATGCGTCCTAGCTAGTTTTGATTATAAGTTAATTGCGATCGCACACAAAGTGTGCAAAGACTTACCTACTGAGCATGTTTAGCGAGTTCAGTAGTAGATAGGCAACATTTCAAATGCCGGTCGTGTCGTTCAGAGTTCGAGTTCTATCGAGACTCTTGGTTCAAACCTCAATTGGACATATAGCTACCGCACGTACGCAGCCTTGAGCCGCACAAGCACGACCGCCGAAGAAACTTCATCCGCTACCGAATTAATTAAAATTTCAAATACTTATTGCATAATACACAAGATAAACTAGATAATTTTATACATTAAGAATTTATAGTAGGTACCTAGCTCATCTTTGGCCACAACGTTTGTTGTAGATGTTTGTTGCAGCGCTTGTAGGCCAAAGAGTAAAGTAATACATAGGGAAAAGAGAGCCCTCTTATGGTCAATTTCAGCCAACCCTATTTGAAACAGCGACATCTGAACTTTTGGCCCCGAACTAATCCTTCTATACACAGCTATAGCTATTCCGTATTCTGTGCCTATAGCTATTTATATTGTGTATTACTAATCCAGAATTCGTATTTAAATTGTTTTGTATCAATCGTATTTTTGGAACATAAAAAATATGCAGATAAAAATTGCAAATAGAACAAGTAGAATTTTACAAAAATTGATCCAAACAAAACTATTTAAATACAATAAGTATAGGGTGCATATCGTAGTATAAGAATAAAACAACAACAAATAACATTTTATTATGTTTATGTTTATTAAAATATAACTGTGCAGCGGACTCTAGGTTCACAGTGAAAGCAGCGTCTCGGCATTTTTGTAGTTGCAAAAACCGCACAACACTAAACACTTATCGCAAACTGATAACAACAGTTTTCGATGGGAAGATTAATTGACACAAGGTGGAGGAACACAGAGCTCGACTCAACGCACTTACATAAGACCTTCACAGCCGAAAAATATACATTAAAGGACGAAAAACTACAAACGTGCGCACGGGCAAGATGCAGTCGCCATATTGTGACTGACTTACAAATCCAATGTTTGAATCATAGTCTTTAACCGACATATTTACTAATTTGTATTTTTTGACATTTTTATGATACAACAATTAAAATGAGAATAAAATATGATTCTAGATAAATTAAAAATATATACATATGTGTAGATAGGTAAGAACTGACACTAAATAATAAATTAAAAATTTGTTTAACCGCCATCTTCTGCGATTGATTTACAGCACAAATACGGGGCCAAAAACACAGATGTCAGTCCTATCTTTGGATATAGGAAAGGTATTGGGCAGTGTCCCCCCCCCCCCCCCCCCCGTTGTAGGCTTACTAGTTGTGACATCGCCGTTGATGGCTATGTAGCCCTATTACAGCACGGCAATTCTTGTCAAGTACTATGTCTTTAAACTGACCAATAACTATTTATTACCCAATGTATTCTGTGTAGTAGTTCAACGGTCTTCCTTAAAGGCCATCGTTGCGATCGCAGTAGCAAGAATAATAATATAATATACTTAATCTTCTTTTTTTTCAAAAGAAAATATACTTAATAATATTCTATCACAAACACACAACACCATCTAGCCCAAACTAAGCAGAGCTTGTACTATGGGTACTAGACAATGGATAAACATACATATATACTTTTTCTTTTGTAAATACATAAATATTAAACATAGAAACACCCAGACCAAGACAAACATCCATGTTCATGCACACAAATGTTTGACGTGTGCGGGAATCGAACCCGCGACCTCAGGCGTGCAAGTCGGTTACACTTACCACTACGCCATCGAGGCCGACATGACAATTTGTTATAATTATTAAAGATGGAGAAAATCTAGATCTCGTATCGTGTATAGACTTCAACTTTTCTCAGTGTCGAATGGCTCCATCGAATAGGTAGCGATGATTCTGCCAACGTCAGGGTGGAAAGAGATAATAAAAATAAATAAGTGATTTGATAAGTAATCAGTAATATGACCATTGACCGGTAATTAGGGCGATGGTTCTTCTTTGGGCTACAACAAAAACAACACAAATATTAGTAATATATACATAGTAATAAGGTTTAGAATATGGGAGAGGATAAGGAAAACCAACGATAAGCATAGAGATTGACGAGAACAAAAGGGGTAGATTATATTTTGATTTTATTAAGTGAGATGAATTTATATAAAGTTTTTATGAATGGGGTGTGTGCCAAAGGACATAAGGTACGTTTCATCCAGAAAATGTACTGTTCCCGAAGGATAGAAAATTGACAGAAACTACATTTACGCGAGCGAAGCCGCGGACAAAATCTAGTTAACTATAAAAATGTATTTAGTTAGTGGGACTGTGGATAGACAGGGATACAGGGAACAAACGTTTATCATATTAAATAAAATCAAACCTATTCTTAATATATTTTAATAAAAATTCTTATATACGTATTATATTTCTTACAAAACTCGGTTAATGATTATAAACACTAAACCAACTAGAAGAATATAACTTTGAATACATAGTACTTATACTATAATATGGAATGATTTTTATCACTGTACTTCATTATTAATGTTTGTTAAAAAATGGTGTTAATTTAAAAATGTTAATCTATACAAATAATACCTTTGTGGCACAGATAACCTTACAAACAAATGAAGCCAAAGTATTTTAAATACAATAGAAGCATAATAATAACAATTTTGTCTAATATTGTATTATGTACAAATCGCGAAGTATAAAAATGTTTTACCCTCAAAAATTAATTATTTAATTAGGTAACACAGATAAACTCAAATTTTGCTGTCTTAATTCTCAAAGTTAAGACCGCAAAATTTTATGTTTTAGCGGCAAGTAAGTGATTTTCTCATCTCCCATTAACCCATAACCACTTCTTTAAAGGTACATAACTAAAGGTTAACATTATATATTGTAAATGGCTCTAATATAATTTTGTACAAATTTAAATCCATAGGTACATAATAAAACATTGCATTGTAAACAGTTCAACAACATTCTACATGTCTGAGAGTTCTACATAATATTCTTGAAGATATGTGAAGTCTACAAACCCGCACTGGGCCAGCGTGGTGGACTATGGCCTAACCCTTCTCACACTGAGAAGGGGCCCGTGCCCAGCACTGGGACAGTTTAATACAGGGCTGATACTATTTTTATATAGGCACAATGTATTGTAGGAACAGAGTTTTAACATTTAATCTTAAAAAGTAGAACACATCGCCGTTCAGCATTTCCATGAAATCGCGTAATATTTTGTTATTGTTTATAGATAAATAGCAAACAAAGTAATATGAATACTAGGTAGACCATTTATTTAATATAAAGACAGACCGATGGCCTAGTGGTTTTAATGGTCGCCTAGCTATTGCCACTTCGCCGAGTGTTGTGGGTTCAATCTCCATGTTTCCCTACTACTAACTTGGCTTTCTCTTTTTTAAAAGGTATCTACCGCATTAGGTATAATTATTCCTGTGTCGACTTTATAAAATTCAAACAATGAAACAAAGTACATATACCCAAATTCGGGACAACTATATGCGAAACCCACTGCGATATATTCGAGATGGTACTTTCCCATTCCGGTTTAATTGGGAATCCCGCTGCGTCTTACCACTAAAGATAATTAACGATTAGTATTATCATTATCAGTGATTATCACTAAGGTACTCATTAGCTAATCACACAAAGGAGAGGTCGCTTTCCTACCAGTGTAAGTAACAAAACCGACGCATTCACTGTTGGCATCAAATTGTTTCCTTAACCCGTCAAGTCTTAGACTACCAAACATAATTAAAAAACTATTGTGACTGGATGCTGGTGTAACGCTGCGACTCAATAGGTTAAACTTAACTTTTGATGACAATAGTTAGGTATTTTAACTACCGATGAAATTCTATCTTACATAGTGAAGAAGACAGAGCAACCCAGACTAGGAAAGCCGGCGCATGCAACTATTGTGCCATATTGAGATTGAACCCACTACTCTCAGAGCAGCAAAATGCAAAAAATGCTTACCACTGCGCTATCGTGCACTTTAATAATAATAATAAATAATAATAATATTCTACCACATACAACACCATCTAGCCCAAACTAAGCAGAGCTTGTACTATGGGTACTAGACAATGGATAAACATACTTACATACTTTTTTCTTTTTTGTAAATACATACATATTATATATAGAAACACCCAGACCAAGACAAACATCAATGTTCATGCACACAAATGTTTGACTTGTGCGGGAATCGAACCCGCGACCTCAGGCGTGGCAGTAATACTTTACATTTAAAATAAAACAATTTCGGCTACTATGAGGGCGCTGTGGAGGCCACTGCTCTTAGACCACACGACTGCTTACCATCAGGTGGAGTGTGGTCATTTTGACGAGCACAATAAAAAAAAAAAAAATTTGTATATCTTATGTACCGATCTTGACATACGCAGTCTAAGAAATGCCGAACGACGTGGCAATATTTTGCTTATAAAATCTTATCCTAACGAGATTATTGTTCATTCCTTGTGAGGAACTTCCATTCCATCCTTCCTCAGTGATGGAACAGCCTAAGATTGGTGTGAGCCATAATGATCTTGTGTTCGTTGCAAGCTTCAATAACTTCTTTGTCATTGTTCGAGCCCGATGGACTGCCGATGTACTCTACGCCGCACTGTTGATATAAAATATATGCTGTTAGTGTCATCCTAGTATTATTACGGCTTATTAGAGGAGGTTTTCTAGGCGTCCTCTAAACTCGTTTCGTTGTTAGGAAGAATTGAATGTTGTGGCCTACGCAATTTAAACTCTATTAACTAGTTAATAGAGTTTAAATTTTCTATGAACGAATATACGCCGGCTAACATGCAGAAAGTTTTCACGTCGTGTAACTGCAGCCTAAGGCATAATATAATGTTATTAGAAATATTTGAACAAGGAAAATAAACGCAGTAATAGGTCTAAACTAGCTACTAATTTAATTTTGTAACTTCTATATTTAATGCAATGGTTTTATAAAATAAATTTACGATATTTAAGGTGTTCTTGTGCTTTTTTAATAGATCTCCCTGTCTCCAGTCGTATTTTTTAATTTTTCACACAAAACAAGCTCTAGTTTTTTTATATTAACGAAAACAAAATCGCCTTAAAATTTTAATGTCCCTAGCGCCAAGCACTTGATATAATGTAGACTAGTGATGGGACACAATTCACACAATAGTTACCACGTTATGATTCATCTCTACGAAATGTTTATAAATAATATTATTGAAAAAAAAAATGAGGTCAATAAATAACATCCATATAATAAACTGCAAAATTTTAACTAGATTTTTATTTAATTATTGTCGATAATGAAACTCCGTTTGTCTAGGGATGGGCCCTACAAAATGGCGAATTGTTAGTGCCCTCAACGCCACGAGCTTGTATACAAGTAAATCTGTGACGTCACAAGCGAGCAGGTTTCAAGGTCAAAGAGACTTAGTGTTATAGACTAGTGCAGCGTTATAATTATACGTAGACGCACGTGTCCTGACAGTGCAAAATGAGTGGCGAATATTATAGTTCTGACGAATTATTGCGAATACTATAAATAAGGATATAATATTACATTTAGAAACAAATAGGGATGTACCCTATATAACATACCTCTAATAAATCTGACTCTTCCTTTATTACTGACAACATATTTAAGTTTTCTTACTATTTCTTTTTTAATTAATACAAATTATGAAAATACCATACCAGTTGTTATTTGTCTTCGTAAATTGACGATTAAACTTCAATTTAAATATGTGATTATTTTTTATCGATAGAAAAGCATCCCATACCTAAGTTTTAGCTGTATGTAGTTATACATTTGTAGTGTGGCGCTGGATGAGACATTGCGTATTATAGGCATGGGCATCGAAAAGGTTAATCGTTCGATGTTACGTCATTAAAGATTTAGTCTTCACAGTATGGTGACATCTATTCGCCATATTATATATGTACTAAAATTATAAAGCTGAAGAGTTTGTTTGTTTGTTTATTTGAACGCACTAATCTCAGGAACTACTGTTTCAATTTGAAAAATTCTTTTAGTGTTGGATAGCTCATTTATCGAGGAAGGCTATAAGCTATATAGCATTATGCTACGATCAATGAAAAATGTTGCAAGTACAGGTAAATTTCTTTTCTGTGACGTAGACGAAGTTGCGCGAGTCAGTTAGTATTCATATATAATATCACGTAATAAAATAACTGACCTGTACGGCTCTGTCGATGTTATCTCTGAAGGGGAAGAAAGCGTCTGAGGCGAGTGCCACGCGGTCCATCTTGCTGACCCACTCCTCGCGTTCCTTCTCGCTAAGCAGGGCGGGGGCAGGGCCCTCGAACAATGTGTTCCATTGCTCTAGCGGCAGATCGGAACCTGAACAATAAAAAAAAATGAATAAGTAAACCTATTACTTTTATGTAATGTGAATACAATCTTCTCCTTCTTCTCCCTAGCCTTTATTATTCCCAAGTCACTTGGGGTCGGCTTTCTAGTCTAACCGGATTTGACTGGATATCAGTTTTTACACGGAGCGGCTGCCACCTGACCTCTGTAACCCGAAGACTAACGATACCTTAAGGCTAGACCAATGTCAGGATATTAGAGGGCAATGACTTCTCAATAACGACTGCCATAGATGTTCATGGCTGCCGGGACCGACGGTTTAACGTGCTCTCCGAGGCACGGAGCAGGCGATAAATGTCAATCAATACGCACGTAATTTCTAAAAGTCATGTAACTTCCGAAAGTCAGAGGTGCGCGACGTGGGATCGAACACGAGACCGTCTGCATTGCAGTCTGTTGGTCTCCCCACTGTGCTATCGCTGCTTATGTAATGTGAATACAATATTAAAGTTAGTATATGTGGCATGTTGTACTGAGTAACTTGCCTACAATAGCCAAAGAGTATACTGCATACACACAGAATGGCATCTACAAGAATGGTTGTTATTAAGATAAGAATGTTATAATGACACAGATTTGTCCTAATTGTAATTGAACAATATCGATGATGTAATTATGCGTTAACTACGATGATCTGTGGCAATGGACATTGTCGGGTTGGCCTGTGACCCTAAATATGTTACCCCACATAATATGTAAAATCCAGGTAAAATATACTTTTAATTCTTTATCGGCCTGTGAATGAATATTATCAATATTGAAATTAAACTATACGGATTTTGTCGCGTTGTTTATTTTAAAACACTTTTATTACAGAATTTTGAAACTCTAATACTACTATTATTGAATTTGACTGTATTTAAACTATTTAAATTAATTAAGACTATTTATATTTAAGTTTACACTTTGCCCCGACGATTTGGTTGCTTTACAGCAGCCATGTTCACGGGGAGACTAAGATGGTAATTGTCTTAATATTCTCAAGTGTAGTTTTATTTCAAAGTACCCAAACATATTTTAATTTTTTACCGACTTCAAAAAAAGGAGGAGGTATTCAATTCGTCTGTTTTTTTTTATGTTTGTTACCTCGTTTCTTTCGACTGGGTGAACCGATTTTGATGATTCTTTTTTTATTTGAAAGCTGGTGCTTCCCGTGCGGTCCCATTTTATTTTGATCAAGATTTGACCATTCGTTTTTGAGTTATACTTAATAATGCGTATTTGGCTACATTGATGATGTTCTCATATTTGGCGAGGTTCACTAAAAACCGAGAAATAAACAAAATTTTAACAAAAAAGAAAACCGGCTTCAAATAAGAATATTCTAAAACTTAAAATGCACTAAAAAGTTAATAAATAATTGCATATTCTTGTGAATAATTAAATTATTGTTATTATTGGAGTCGGTGTCAGCCAAGGTAGGTTTGTAACTAATTAAACATGAGATGTCTTACTATGATCATAACATAACATTGGCATGCATAATTACACACATAGACGCAGCACGCGGCGCGGGCGGCTGACACCGACTCCAAAAACAAACAATAATTTACAATTATATGCAATTATTTATTAACTTTTTAGTGCATTTTAAGTTTTAGAATATTCTTATTTGAAGTCGGTTTTCTTTTCTGTTAAAATTTTGTTTATTGGTGTTTCTATTTACGCAGAATGAGCTCAAAGTATCATGAAGTCTAGCTGTGTTTTGGTTCTTCTAGTATTAGAGTTTCAAAAATATCATATCAATCATAAAATTTCGCATACACCTTGTCAGGAGTATAGAAAGGGACAATTGTTACTTTTCATTCAGAAAAATCTGCTGATCTGAAAAAAAATGTACTACCTTCAACTAAGCGTTTAACCTGTATAAACACAGTTTAAGCTTTGTTGACTTAACTATTTGGTCCTAAAATAGATTATTAAGGATTTTGTATTGTATACTGACCAACGGTGCCATTAACGTAGTTGTCGATAGCATTAGACTGCACGGCGCGGGTGACCCCCTGCCGGAACCTGAAGGCGAGCACCTTGGGGTGGCGCCGCATCCACCACAGCGTGGCCTTGCCGCCCGCCAGCCGCGTGCAGTGGATACGCGACTGCTGACCCGCGCCTATTCCTACCACCTGAGAACAACACACACGATTCAAAATTATGACGACATATGGCAATGGATTTTGGTAAGAAATAATTGTTCTATAATTAAAAAGTTAAATTGCAACTTAATTGATATAGTTCAAAAGCAGTTGTAATCCTAATCCTAACTAATATTACAAAAACGAAAATGACTTTGTTAGTTTGTTACCTTTTCACGCCTAAACCACAGAACCGATCATCCTGAAATTTTGCATATACGTTGTCAGGTGTACAGAAACTGATAAAGGCTACCTTTCATCCCGAAAAAAATTACTGTTACCGAGGAAAACAACAATAACGTTCTTATGATAATAGATGGCGCCACGTGTCTTTCGAATCATGATTGAATTATATTATTACAAGCAGAGTACAACCCGAATTGATTGTCAAATTCTAAATTAACGCGAGCTAAGCCACGGGCAAAAGCTAGTTAAATATATATTACAAAAAATATGAAGAAAGTAGCTACTCTTTCACTAAAGAGTAGCTACCAACAACGGCCGGCAACGCCATGCGCGCTGATGATACGATTTCTATTTTAAAGGATCCTGTCAGGTTAGCTGTATATTTATATGCTACCTTATATTATAACAAAATATTTTATAATATATAATAGCATATAAATATACAGCAAGTCTATATACTTAAGTCAAGCAACTCTGATAGATAGTAAAAGATTTGCTCCAAGAGATTAGGGTAGAATTAAAATTGCGGCTTAAACTTATTATTCTATAACCCGATTGAAAAGGTAGCACCATTCAACAGAATATCGCCTCTAATTAATCTTCTATTGTGTTCCTACAGTTATTAGAGATTTCAGAGATCCATAAGAAGATATTATAATATCCTCCAGACCGAATTTCGGCCATGGCGGCCAGTCTTGACAGAGACTGGCCAACTACACAGGAGATATTATAGTGCACAAGTGCGTGCGCAAACACAAGTGCACTCTCTGTTCCCTAACTCTCATGAGCCGATGGGATGGTAATCCGACACGACCGGAGAGAGATCAGGTGCAGAACCAACGGCTTTACGTGCTTTCCAAGCACGGGGAGTCTTACACCGCCAACTTCCTAACTCCGGGCTGCTATTGAGATTTCTTAACTGAAAACACAATAACTTTTTTGTCGGTCCGACCCGGGATTCGAACCCGAGACCTCATGCACCGCTGCACCACGGAGGCAGTTTTATCCTACATGGAAAACAGTACATTGTGTTTTGTGCTGACAGCGTAACAACAACTTTTTTGCAAGGATAACAAAGTGTGAACGTTACTTCTATAATTGCTAGTATCCATATGCTAAAAAGCTACCAACAAGAGACTTGTTTACCATCTAACTAAAGTAATAGTTTATTACGTAGAATCTAACTAATCAATATATCTAACAAAGAGATTGCGTTGATTTTGTTGTCCCTTATGAAAAACCAGTAATGTAAATGCCGAAATTTCGGACCAACTGTTCATACTGTGAAATACATTTACTCTAAAATCCATCCTGAGTTTAAGTATGAAACCTCTTGTCCTAATCCCTTTCATAAAGCAGTCCGAATAGCGGAATAATTTCATTTTGAAAGAAAACTGAAGAATCTTTATTGTAAGTTTTTTCGTCCGGCCGGAAATTTCGGATAACAATTTTTGTGATTAATGTCCTCACCTGTCCATCACGGGCGTAACAAACAGAGTTACTTTGCGTGTACTTCAGTGCGATGGTCGCTACGATGAGATCCCTCACAGCGTTGGACGGCAACTCCTTCTTGTTGGTGACCACAGTGTTGAACAAGTCCGCTGTGATCTTAGCGTCGTTGCGTCTCTGTTCCAGTGTGAGGCCGAAGATTGTCTTATGTTCCATTAAGTCTGGCTCGTAGCTCGCGTCCATCTAAAATGTCATCGAATTGTTAGAAATACATGAAATTGTAATTGAAACTTTTAAAAAGTATGCGTATTGTCATGAGGAATGCTCACATCTAAAAGCAGTCCGATTGGGGTTCTAGCTTCTACAGTAAATCGCTGTTATTACCTAATAACCTAGTTTCTTTAAAACAAGTCAATATATTTTTATCAGTCAATATTATAATAATAATAATAATAATAATAAGCCCCCTAAATCCCAACCATACGTCCGAGTCGAACACCTGACACACGTGGGGGGCGGACACACGAACATTTTTACTGGCGTGGCTAACATGGCAATGGTAACCCATTCAATATGGAGACCCGTTCTAAACAGAAACTGAGAGGACCGCTGCCCGGGGGCGATCGCCGGGGCACACCTGGAGCTGACGCTGGGTGTTTCAGCATGCGAACCGTCAGCGGTGAGGGGCTGAACAGGCGGGCTCCCACCGATAAAGATGCTACAGCCGAACCCGCAGACAATATTGACAGACTGACAGACAGGACAAGTTCCCCAATTGAACCATATAGCCCAAGTACCATTTCTTATACACCATCAGTCCCAACATCACCTTCAATCACTAGTAATTATAACGAACAGAATAATTTAGATCCACTTATTAGTAACAATAATAGAGTCGTAACCCCAACTGAGGATGTTTCGCAGGAGGCATCAGCCATCTGTCCTGCGACCACCAAAGCTGGCAAACCCAGAGTGCGTATGCAATGGAATGATGAAATCAATACTTTTATCATGCGCACTTACTTTTATATTACTAAATTAGAGACAGATAGAACTATGTACTGCAAAAAACTTCACGACCAATTTGTTTTAAAATATCCACACTTACAAATATCAGCACAACGAATTGCAGATCAAAGAAGGGTGATAATTAGAAATAAAAGGTTGTCTGACGATGTTATTAGTAAGTTAAAATATGAAGTATCAGAACAACTCAGGACAGAAGAATTAGAAAGTACACTGCATTTAGCATCAGATTCAGTATTACCACCCGTACCAACTCCTCCAGAATATATTTTACAACCTACATCAATCACATCATCCAACATCTCACTTACACAAATACCCTCTACTACGATAACAAATTCGCAGATGACATCACTTACTCAGGCGCATGTTTCTACTCAGACGGGATCTGATCCAGTCACACAACTAACAGAATATACACAGTCACATCAAATTATACAAATAGACACAACAGTACAAGAATTAATAAATCAAGTAGAGACCGCACTTATACAATACAATGGGACCGACCCAACAGTCCGTCCTATACTACCAAAACTTAGAGAATGCAGAAATCTTTATGCATATATAGATATTTTTAACAAGCAAATATTAAGCAGATTTTTCTCAATTGATTCCGATTTAAATCATATTCACACTTTGATGTACTGTAGCGCACTTGTAATTTCCGAAAACCTAGGATATAAAATTCGAGCCCTTAACGCTAATACTCCGCATAAAACCTATAAATCTCTAAAGCCCGCATGGCAATTACGGATAGAAAATGACATTAAAAATTTAAGAGCAGATATAGGCAGGTTATCCCAGTACATTAATAATAATAAAAGTAGAAAAGTAGTTGCAGCAGTCGAGGTAATTTTCAGAAAAACAAAGGTACACACAATTCACGAACGTAATAACATAAGACCAGAGGAATATTTAGACACATTAAAACAAAAACTTACAGTAAAATCACAACGGTTAGCCAGATATATGAAAGCATTGCGAAGAAAGGAAGACAACAAATTGTTTATTACAAATGAAAAAAGATTTTACAGAACATTTAGAAAGGATAACATACAACGTGCACAAGAACTGCCCAACTCAGAAGACCTAAAAAACTACTGGACCGATCTCTGGAAGAAACGGCATGATCATAATGACTCAGCAGGATGGATAAAAGATGAAGAATGTAGAATGATGAATGCGGAAGATATGGAATTTTGTGATGTTACGGTAGATGATGTAGAGATAGCTACGAGAAAAATAAAAAACTGGAAGGCAGCAGGAACAGACAGGCTACATAATTTTTGGTATAAGAAATTCCATACTTTACATAATATTTTGGCAAAGAACATTACAGAAATCATCAAAGGTGAACAAGTACTACCCAAATTCGTTACAATGGGCATCACTTATATGTTACCCAAAAGTAGTGACACTGTAAACCCATCACAATATCGTCCCATTACATGTTTACCAACTATTTATAAACTTATTACATCATTAATTACACATAAAATTAACAAACACTTAGAATGCAATAACATTATGTCTGAAGAGCAGAAAGGCTGTAGGCAAGGACATAGAGGATGTAAGGAACAACTAGTTATAGACTCCACTATTCTAAAACACGCCCATAGTCACAAAAGGGACCTGCATATCTCATTTATAGATTATAAAAAAGCCTTTGACAGTGTACCTCATTCGTGGTTAATTCGAGTCCTTCACATCTACAAAATCAACCCTGTGATAATTAGCTTTCTGAAAAATGCCATGTATGACTGGAGAACAACATTACACCTTACTAATGGTACAGATACAATCACTACAGATGAAATCAGCATCGGAAATGGTATTTTCCAGGGAGACTCTCTTAGTCCACTATGGTTCTGCCTAGCATTAAATCCCCTGTCAAACCTCCTCAACAGCACCACTAGTGGATATAAATTAAACTCTGAAACATTCATTACACATCTAATGTATATGGATGATATTAAACTGTTTGCTAGAACTCACAAATGCCTTGATAATCTCATAAAAAATACAACCCAATTTAGCAAAGATATATATATGTCATTTGGATTAGATAAATGTCGTACACTACATATACAACAGGGAAAAATAGTAAAGTATCAAAACAACGCTACTGATACTAACATATTTATATCAATGCAACCATCAGATACATATAAATATTTAGGAATATACCAGTCTAATATCATTAACCATACACAAATCAAGGAACAGCTTCTATCAGAATATACTAAGAGACTAAACTTAATATGTAAAAAACAGTTACATTCGAAAAATCTATTTAAAGCAATAAACACATTTGCCATACCCATATTAACGTATTCATTTGGATTAATTAAATGGACACGCACTGACTTAAATAGATTAGAGATTAAGACTAGAACCACACTAACTAAACACAACTACGCACATCCAAAAGCAGCAATAGAGAGAATTACAGTAAGTAGGCAAAAGGGCGGTAGAGGACTGATTGACTTGACCATGCTGTGGGAAGGACAGATTCGAAAGCTTAGAGACTTTTTCTATGATAAAGCCAAAAATAGTAAAATTCACTCAGCAATTACAGAAATAGATAATAATTTTACTCCTTTAAATCTATACAACAGAGATACTATTTTTAAAAGTTTAGATGACCACAGGCATGAAAAAATATGTAGATGGCGAGGTAAGGAATTACACGGCAGACATATACACGATTTAGAACAACCGTATGTAGATTCAGACAGCTCAAACAAGTGGCTAAAATTGGGCTCACTCTTCCCTGAAACGGAAGGATTTATGCTAGCAATACAAGATCAGGTTGTAAATACAAAAAATTATAGTAAATTTATTATTAAAGACCCTAATACACAAAATGACAAATGTAGAAAGTGTCATCACGCATCTGAAACCATCCAACATATTACAGGAGCCTGCTCATCTCTAGCTCAAACAGATTACACCCACAGACACAACCAAATTGCTAATATCGTTCACCAAAAACTAGCCGTAAAATATAACCTAATACCAAAAACTGTTCCCTACTACCAATATACCCCAAAACCAGTGCTGGAGAATAGCAGCCACAAAATATACTTTGATAGAGCAATACTTACAGATAAAACTATACACAACAATAGGCCTGACATAACTATGATAGATAAATTAAATAAACATACATATTTAATAGACATAGCGGTACCCAATACACACAATTTACAGAAAACCATAACAGAAAAAATACATAAATATACAGAATTAAAAGAAGAAATAAGTAGAATATGGAAAATGAACAAAGTATATATTGTGCCCCTGGTGCTCTCCAGCACAGGCGTCATACCCAAACACCTTCTTCACTATTTACGACAGATAGAGCTACCCACCAATCTTTACATCACTATGCAGAAGGCCGCTATACTCAATACTTGCCGTATAGTTCGTAAGTTTTTGCAGGACGAGCCCCTTTTAATAAATAATGCCCCAAATGAACCCCACTTGGCCTAGACCCGTGGTTTTCATTAAATACCGAATTTTATTTCGAGAAAAAACAAGTTAAACCAACCAAAATAATAATAATATTCTACCACATACACACAACACCATCTAGCCCAAACTAAGCAGAGCTTGTACTATGGGTACTAGACAATGGATAAACATACATATATACTTATTTTTTTATAAAAACATACATATTATACATAGAAACACCCAGACCAAGACAAACACCCATGTTCATGCACACAAACTGAAAAAGACACAGTAAAAATATAAATATTGCCTCTGGACTAACACCCATATTCTAAGACGTTTCTTCAAACGTTCTTCGACTCCACTCAACCTCACTCGAGGAAATCAGTATTCACAGTTGCAAAAAATCTCCTCCACTCGGTCCCTCGACATCTTTCCTCGCTCGAGGTGAGGAAACAACTGTCAAACTCAAGGTACGTCGCGACCAACCTTAAGGAATACTCGAGGAAGATCTACGCCATTGTTACCTATTCACCTACGCTTGTAAATACGACTGATAATTCTATTTGAAGATTTTAAAGTGTTTTGTAATGGATTTTAAACGATTTTTGAATTATTTATATGATAATCCGTACGATTATCCTGAAAGGCGTTATTTGCGAGACGCAACTTCTTCGCCTCACTGAATATTTGTCTTCCAGACATATATGTGTGGAACAAATAAAGCTAAAGGATAAAACTTGGATCACAACACAACAAACAAATCAAACATAAACATTTAAACTACTCGGAATGACGCGATGCGACATAGATAAGGTTAAAAAACAAACATCTGTCAATTTTGAGGTGATCATAGACAAAAACATTAAAAAGTATGTTAAATCTATGATTTTGTGACGTATGTAATGACGTTTTACCTCGACTCAACCTCATTGGAGGATTCTCAAGATTACCTCAAGTCAAAAGAAAGACATGACTAAGAATACCGATTTCGAGGATTCCTTGAATTGATCCTTAAGGTATCATCGCTTGAGTCGAGGTTGAGGAAGTTTTGAGGTTACTTCTTAGAATATGGGTGTAAGTGTCTAACAAGTATTTAGTTATTCTATTACGTAATTGTCAGTAAATACAAAATGTCCCATAAAATGCCCGTAAGAGCTAAAATATAACTGGCGAAATGTAATGTAGTTCTTTCCTAGCCCTCGTAAATATACCTGGCCTTTGACAGACGCACGTATATGAGCCGCTACATTGTAACCTGATGTTTGTTACCGGCTCGGATACGAGCCACCAAGTGCGCGCCACTTTAAACCTTATTTTACTAACCTTAACGCTTAAAACTGATTGTTTATCGGCTACGAATGGATTTTTTTTTGTAAAGGACGTATCATAAGGTATTACGAAAATATAAACATACGATAGGTTAATGTACATGCATTAATCTACGTATATATAAAAAGTAAAGATTAACAGAAATTGTTAAAGTTATACATTGAAATTAAACTACTTTATATGGATAAACAACTCGATGAAATCCGTATAAAGTAGTTTAATTTCAATTGTGTGACTATTAACCTGCAAAACGCAATAGCTGCCTCCTTTTTTCTTCTTTAACAGCTCCAAAGCTTCAGGCGTGTATCCAGGAGCTACAATACCATCCGACACCTCCCTGGAGATAATCCTGGCGGTGATGGCGTCACACACGTCGGAGAGAGCGACGAAGTCCCCGAAAGAACTCATGCGGTCCGCCCCGCGGGCGCGCGCGTACGCACACGCAACGGGCGTCAGTTGTGGTAGGAGGTCCGCAACCATACATACGGAAGCCTGTGAACATAGATTTCCATGATAAGTATAAGTATTTTTTATTGTCATGTTTTCTTGTGACCTTCCTTTTTGTCCCGTGTGGGATTCAATGGCAGCGACTACTTAAACCACTACGCCATTCGTGCAGTCATCAGTCAAACATATTAAATTTTTAGCGTATACAATATCGACCGCGTATTAGAATATACTCTAGGATTTTTTTAAGGCGCCGTTCAAATATTAAGTAAGCAAGATTTTAATCCTTTTACCTCCCCTCTCCGTCCTTCCTTGTCAGCAAAAGTAAGCATAATAATATATCATCAAAAAAAAACATTGTAAAAACTCCTCCACCCTTCATTGGTGCTAACCAAATAATTGAACGATCCCTAAAAAAATCAAAAGGTCGGATCTCGCTGGTAAAAGTTACTAATGTATATTTATAATATTACTTTAAACTGCATATATTATGCTGTGCATGAGGTCTAAGGTTCGATTTTTGAACTCGCAGTGTTGTTAGATTTTCGCTCAAGTTTCGGAAATTATTATTATTTATTATCTTTACTAATATTATAAATTCGAAATTAGCTCTGTCTATCTGTCGGTCCGTCTGTCTCTCTGTTACCTATTCAGGGCTAAACCACTCAACCGATTTGGATGACATTTGACACAGAGGTAGTTGTAAACCTTGGAAAGAACATAGGCTACTTTTTATTGATGTAGGTACCACGCGGGCAAAGCGCAAAATCTATTTATATATAATTATATTTGGCATGCAATATATGAGGTGTATAAAATTCTATACTAATATTATAAAGAGAGAGTACGAAGTTTGTGCGTAATATGCGGACCACAAAACCTATTTGAAAATTCTCACTATTTGAAAGGTACATTAGCGCAGATGGGCTATAATAATATATTATATTCATCTGCTGGTTATTCTAATAAATATTATACATACCTCTTCCTCAGTAAGAGGCAGGCCAACAGCGGCGCCAGCAGGCGACACGTGCTTGAAGCTCGTAGCAGCTGGGAGCCCTAGGGCTTCCTTTAGCTCTTTAACAAGCTGCCACGCGTTGAGTGCGTCACACAGGTTTATGAACCCGGGCGAACCGTTCAACGTAGTAAGGGGCAAGTGGTCGCGGGTAGTGAACACTTGAGCTGGTTTCTGGTGAGGATTCATTCCTAGAAGGCAAGTACATAAGGTAAATTTTAGGCCTTACACTAGATAACCATAGTAATTGGAAAACACATATACATAGATACAATTTGCAAAAAACTAAATAGATTTGTTTATATAATATTGTCTTCTGTTTACGCGAATGTTATTTATTGAAATTAAACTCTTTGAAATTAAACTACTATATACGGATTTTATCGCGTTGTTTATTTGACACTTTATTACAACATTTTGAAAACTGTTACACTACTATTACTATTAAACTTTACTAATTTTTAAACTAATTAAATTATTGAAACTATTTATACTATTACTATACTATTATACTATTTATATTTGCGTTTACATTTGCCCCGTTTATATTTTCTTTCGAAATTTTGTAATTAAGTGTTTTACATTTTCTTACATTTTGTTTACATTTTCTTTCAAAATGTTGTAATAAAGTGTCAAATAAACAACGCGATAAAATCCGTATATAGTAGTTTAATTTCAATGAATAACATTCGCGTAAACAGAAGACAATATTATATTAAACTCTTTTATACGTATTTTATCGCGTTGTTTATTTAACACTGTTTTACATAATTTAGAAACTGTTACATTACTACTACTATTGAACTTTACTAAGATAGAGATTCTCTATGTATGCTCCTTTTCTTCATTATAAGGTCTTTATGTATTGTTTCTAGCTATCAGATTGCGATTTATGTTTATTAATAAGATAAGCTAAAGAAAAAAGACTAAGTATATATAAAGATATAGGTTAAAATATATATCAGCTGATGTAAGACGGATGTTATAGATATCTCAATTTATTGGGTTATCGAGGTCACATGATATCCAATACATCTAGTTATTCATATTAGTATAGAGTAATTTCAATGGCGTGTCTAATAGGTAAGGTAAATACAATAACTTAACTAATAAACCATTTAATTGTGTTTAGAAGAGTACAATATTTCTTTATAATTATTTGCTTTTACATTATGAGTATAACTGCATACTTTTCTATACTAATATTATAAAGAAGTAAGATTTGTTTTTTGTTTGTTTGTAAAGATTTAACAAAAGCTAGCGATATAATATATTTTGAAAATATGTAACACATGTTTTGCCTGACAATCATGCAAAACATTTGGGACATAGTCTGATAGGCACAAAGTTATAATTTTTCAATGAATTCTTTACTAAAAACATATTACCATTAAGCCATTTATATCATTGAATTTTAAATAATCGGTTATTGTCTTATTGGTGTTATCGGTATTTGTTGATCTAACATTCATGCTAATTGCTAATTCTATAAATTCAAAAGTAATTCAGTTTGTTAATTTTTGCACAGCTAAACACCTGTCACGATTTTAACAAGATTTGGAAAGAAGATGATGCATCGCTTTTGGAAAAAGAAACTGCTTATTTATCAGAATGAAGTGCAAATAAATGAGGGTTCGATTCCAACCAGTGTAAAAAAAAAAACATTTTGGTTTCTTTTCGATAGAAGAAGAATAATTCCTGATAATAAAGAATTATTCTTTGTACATAATCGTTTGTATTAAAATATATAAATATTATAGGGACAGTCGGAAGTCGAAGGTCTAGGCGACTGGTCTCTGATCAAATCAGAAACATTCTAGTAAAAAGCCAGAATAATAGTACTCTGAACCGAGGATTTTGCATGTAGCATGGCAATGGCGCAGCACTATCCCTCTGAGTCTAAGCATGCTAGTCGGCTAACAAGATGCAAGTGTTCAGTCAAATAAGAAGATTAGTTCAACTTACCATATCTTAAAGTTAGTTGAGATTCCCCAGCGGAATACTGTCTGCGGAAATAGTCTGAGATGGCGAGATCGTACTCCGACGTGTGTGTGAAAGCTTTCAGCGCCAACCTCTTCCTAAGACATAAATAATATTGTATTAAATGTGGATACGTCATTAATTGGAAATTAAAGGATAAGTTTAACTATAAACAGTCTCGACAAAACATTGTATAGACAATCGAAATTAAACTTTATATAGTAGGCTTTGAGTCGCTATTCCTTTGCATATCTTCAGCCTTTTGACTTGAACTGTTTGTGTTACTATTTAATATTGTTACAGCCAGTGCTATCTCTCGGCACTGCGGGGAAGCGCCCGGCCTTCTAATAATTTATTACAGCGCCATCTATTGACGTCTTACTGAACTACGTAGCTTGACAGTATGCTAAGAGTGGAGCGAGCGCTAGAACTTTCTCGTACTATTTTGAAAAACATACCGGGTATGGCGCTTCTACAAAATTTCAGAAACGCTTTTAGTCACATATAAATGAAGCGTAAGCGCTACGCCAGGGCAGTTTACAATCGTAAGCGGTCAAGTTCATCGAAGCGATCGGAAGCGAAAATACCACAGTGTTTGAAACAGTTAGAGCGGCAATGTGTTTGAGTAGTGTGCTTGTGTGTTTTAAATTTAGCTAGAATAAAAATTGTTTTAGTTGGTAATAATGTTTAAATTCTTATACCTCGAACCCAGCACGTAACAATATATAAGTACAAAAATAGTGTCGACAAAATACAATGTGAAATCAACAGCCTTACTAGCTTGAACTATTTCTATTACTATTCAAAATATAATTACAAAATACAATGTATAAATAATCGAAACTAAACCTTATACAATATAAATTGAGTCGATATTCATTTGCGTATCTAACATCAGGCTGTTTATATTGCTATCCGTAGCGATTAATTGATAGAGATATTACACAACACACACGTGACACACAAGCGGCCAGCTTAAGCTATAATAGCTGTCAATAGCAGCATATATACTGCTACTAGTAGAAGATACTGTTACAAGAAGGAATGAAAGGCTCCTTGTAGATCTAATGAAGTAGCCACTGCGCTGTGCACTTTTGCTTAAACTTAAGTGTTAGGGACTGAAATCTATGCCTCTTGAGTCATATACCACAGTTCCTCGAACATATAACTATTTAAGGAATTTATATATTTAAGGTGTTTTATCGAAATCGGCGAGACCCAAACAGACTGGTATTAAATGATATTCCTAGATCTACGAAATATAATAAAAGTTGTCTAGCTATATGTGTTCGCATCTATAAAAATATACCTAGACTCACATTACAATATTGAATGACAATTTATTTAAAAGAAAATTACACATTTGGTTAGTTCAACAAAATTTCTATAATATTAAAGAGCTAATGGATAAGAAATTTTAAATTCATAATATGTACTTGTAAATATATTGCATGCTATATAACAGTAGCTAAACATGTATGATTTATTTATATGTAAATTAATGTAACATCCTTAAATACCGTGTATTTACGCAAATAAATATATTATTAAAATAATAACATCACAAATGACGGAATACAGATCTACGAAAGATAAAACGGTTTCAGACAAGCAGATAAATACAAAAATACTGTTAACAGTCGGTTAAACGCATGTGAACTGCTGCAATGAGCTGACTGTATTAGCAACTGCGAATCTACTTACAAGACATAAGTTTAATTTTGATTGCCTTACAGAACACGAGTGATAATAATTTTCTTTGCCAGCAACGTCAACAGTTATTAGGTCAAATGTTGGGCTACTCAGAGCAAACATATAGTGTTTACATATACACAGAAAACAAAAAGGCATAATTATAATTAATGTTTTACCTGAGGCAAACCTGTTGGTCCCATTATTTCTAGATAAGCTAGACCTGTCAATAGACATAAGTATTTTAAGTAAATCTAATTTCAACTGTATTTTAAACATCTACCAAACACCGACGATATTTGATCTCGACCAAACACCGACCTCAATTAGTGAAGCACATAATTTCATTCGAACGATATTCGAATACACGTAATATTTACTTGGCATGCTCAAGGACGAAGCATACATATATTTATGTAAAGCATTGTCTCTTTATTCAAATATAAACTATAATAATATCAGCCCTGTATATAAACTGTAACTCTGGTGTGCACGGCCTCTTCTTAATGGGAGAAGGGTCGTAGTCCATCAAGCTAGCCAAGTGCAGGTTGGCAGTCTTCACATATCTTCGAGAGCATTATAGTGAATTTTTAGACATGCCGGTTTCCTCTCGATGTTTTCCATCACCGTTAACTACTAACACCGTTTCTATGTTTCTATGTATAATATGTGTGTATTTACGTATGTAAAGTATATATGTATTTTTATCCATTGTCTAGTACCATAATACAAGCTCTGCTTAGTTTCGGCTAGATGGCGTTGTGTGAAAAAAAAAACGAACGATAAATAACTATTTAATACGCATATAGCTTCGAAAAGTCAGAGGAGCATGCTTTCGAATCGATCTCGAGACCTCTACGTGACAGTCCAACAGTCTTCCACTAGGTCTAATATTCAAATATAGCTCGAATGCAATTGTGCACTCCGATAGCGTCAACGCGCTTAGTAATAAAAAGGAAACAAATAATACCTAGTGTCCAAAGACGTCTGATGATCCTTGCTTTGCTTCAATTCTTCAATAACTTTGTCGTAATCCTTCGGGTCGCAGATGATAGTAACTCTGTCATGGTTCTTAGCAGCAGCCCGCAACAAGGTCACACCACCGATGTCAATGTTCTCGACCGCATCGGCGATGGTTACACCTGGCTTAGAGACAGTTTGTACGAACGGGTACAGATTGCATACTACCACGCTGATCATGTCAAACTTCTGGCGTTTCATGTCCTCCTGGTCGGAATCTGTGAGCCTGCAATAATATATAGTTTATAAGGATTGTGTTTAGTTTTTTATATTTCAAGCATTATCATAGCGAGGTAGGTAGAGAAGGGCAACATGAACAAGTCTGTCTTTAAAGTCAAATTATGTGTACTTAGATAAAATGTGTATTGCCTGTTACCTTCAAATATATTAAGGAACTAGATTTAGCCTGCGGCTTAACTCGCGTTAACCTAGATTTTGTCAATTAATTTCTATCCCTCAAACACAGTTTCTATTTCTGATACTCAAATATTTATGATGCCCGGTTGAGTAATTAATGCGTGAAAGCGTAACAAATAAACAAAAAACTCACATTAGCATTTATAATATTAGTTATGATGTAGCTGATATTACTCTACTGTTATAACATTTTCACGTTAAACAGCTGATCGATTTTAATGTAATTTGACGTGAAAATCTAGGGAAGTACGAAGACTAGATACTATAATTGTATTTAAAAGATAAACGAAAGCGATGTTATGGTAATAAATAATTATATATTTTAGTATACTGCTATGGGGTTTTTAAATATAACTTGCCTTAATATTCAAATTATTAGTTATAGCAAACATCATCAAAGCCAGTTTAATAGTTAGATAGCCGTGAAAACATTATAAATAGACAAGAATAACTATTAAACCGATAATAATTGTATCGATATATAATTTGCTTCAATTTAATAACCTATCAATATTATACATAATTAAACAATATTACTGTAAACTAACCTAGATAATATTCCAGCGTGCACAGCTGGGTGCAAAGTCTTCACACGTCCGCCAAGCATTTCAGGAGCTTTCGTGATGTCAGAGACTTCGGTGACGGTGAATCCAGCATTGCGAAGGGCGGTCGAGGTACCACCACTAGCCACCAAACCGAGGCCAATATCTGACAAACATTTGGCCAAAGGCAGAAGTCCTGCCTTGTCTGATACGCTGAGAAGAGCTGTGGAAAATAATGATATTTAACTGTGTCTCTTTGGGTCGCCTCTTATAGATTTTGAGATCCCGGTTAGATAACCGGGTCGTGTAAAATATTATGGGAATATACGGTTGAAAAATTAGCAATAGCAGCTGCCTAGCATTTCCATAAAGTTGAAAAAAGGCGTATTTTGAGATAAATTTTGATAGTTGGTATAACGCATATACCCCTGCTGTCATCTGCATGTTCTCAGGGATCGAAAAGAGTAAGGCGATCGAAAAGAGTAAGTTTAACACCACTATAAATTATTATAGATTTTGGTTCGAACTAGGAGCTATCGATGACGGTTTTACTGTTTATAATATTCAGAAAGGCGCTTGGGAGAGGCGATTCATCTGCTGCGTCCCTCGGACATTCTATATTATAATGGTAGATAGCAGGATATAGCGAGATACCCTGTCATACACCTTAGCCAAATCGAAGTTAAAGGCTTTAGCTTCGCCATTAAGATTTAAAAATAAAATCTATAATTATATAATAGTAATCAGTACAAGTTAATAATGTGAGGTCACTCACCTAACTTTCCATTGGCTGCCATGTTGTCAGTCTGAGACGTTCTAATAGAATGACCACAAAAGATAATTGTTCCCAGCGAGTTTATATTAACTGCGTATACTTGACCTTATGCAGGGGTTCCTGATAACAATACAGTCTTGTTTACCATTCAATTAGGGTTGTTACTTAAAACTAGTGTCCAATACATTATTATGTCTCCTTTAAAATAATGGGATGATGGGAAAGCAACAATAGCCTAATGGGAGACTGTTGGACTGCCACGCAGAGGTCTTGAGTTCGATCCTGATCACTGAATTTCCGAAGTTATGTGCGTATTGAAAAAGTTAATTATCGTTTGCTTTAACGGTGAATGAAAAAATCGTGAGGAAACCTGCATGTCTGTAAGTTCTCCATCATGTTCTTGAAGATGTGTGAATTCTGCCAACCGGCGCTGGGCCAGCGTGGTGGACTATGGCCTAATCGTTCTCACGCAGAGAAGAGGCCCGTGCCCACCAGTGGGACAGCTTAATACAAGGCTGATATTATTATCTATACTAATATTATAAAACTGAAGAGTTTGTTTGTTTGTTTGAATGCGCTAATCCCAGGAACTACTGGTTCGATTTGAAAAATTATTTTAATGTTGGATAGCCTATTTATCGAGGAAGGCTATAGGCTCTATAACATCACGCTACGACTCACGGAGGCGGCGCAGTAATGATAAACGCAGGTGAAACCGCGGGAACATCTAGTTATAAAATAATGGAACACTATAATGGTAGCCACTAGCAGCTTAAAGCTTTTTATCGTTGAACAATGTACGTGGTGCTACGTTGTTCAACGACTGCAGTTGCTACCGTCGCGTCGTGGTCCTTCATTTAATAAGTTTTATAGCAGTTTGTCCAACTTTATTAAACGTGTTACTATCAAAAATGTCGTCTATGATGATCATTGTCCGAACAAAACACTGGTTGACCGACGAGATGGGTAGAAGCAACATTTCCTAAATTTGGGGCTAGTCAGTGAGTCTTGCTGCTCGAATGAACGACATGATTTTGCCACGCTACTCACCGCTCGGAGTGGTATCGTATATGTTATTGAATACAATATTGTAATTTGAGAGTAAAGGAATGAAAATAAATGTAAGCAAGACGAAAGTAATGGTATTTGAAAAAGAAGAGTGCGTGACGATGTGTAATATTATGATTGATGGAGAAAAAGTGGAGCAAGTGAAAGATTTTGTATATTTGGGTACTTTGTTTACAAGGGATGGTAAATATGAGGGAGGTATTGAAAGGAGAACGAGTGCTGGCAACAAAGTAAATGGAGCTCTACGCGCTTTTATGAACAGTTGAAACGTATCCGAAAAGGCACGTTTGGCTGTTCATAGAGGACTATTAGTGCCCACACTTATGTATGGAAGTGAAATTTGGGTATGGCAAAAGAAGCATGAGAGCAGAATAAATGCTGATGTGGTGTGACTCTGAAAGATAGAATATAGAAAAGTGTGATTAGAGAGAGAGAGAGATGTGGCATGAAAGTGGATATAGTGACAAGAATAGAAAAGGGTATGTTAAGTTGGTTTGGATATGTAGAAAGAATGAACGAGGAAAGACTGACTAAGAAAGTTTATAAGGCTAGTGTGAATGGAACAGTCGCAAGAGGAAAACCTAGGCGAACGTTTCTCGATCAGATCGGAGGCGTTCTGGACAAAGGCCAGGTTGAGAACTCCTTGAACCGACGGGCGTGTATGAGGAATGTGATGAAAGTGAATGAAGCCAGAGAAGTGTGTCAGGATCGTAGCAAATGGAAATCCATAGTCTCTGCCTACCCCTCTGGGAAACAGGCGTAAATCTATGTATGTATGTAATTTGATATTAATCGCTGTTTGAAGCGATCAGTCATGACTGCTTCAAGCTGATCGTGTATTGGTTGCCAGAATAAACCTATACCTAACTCATGCACTAACTCGATACTATTAGACTTAACTTAGCTTAAGTAGAATTAGCTTCAAGTTGACTGTAATGATATTGTCATGTCTTAATAGACAAATCATCAATCATCGACATCAACATTTCACAAATTAATCTTCTAAAATGTAACATGCTGTGTGACAACCCTAAGTAGTTACGATATTAGTATCGTGATGTAAATAACACAGTTATTGCTCTATGACAACACAACTGAAAGTTGAACTAACAAATAGCTACAGGTTACGAAATATTCCGATAGCTTTATATCATATTTTAATGAAATATATTAACGATTGACATGGATAGACGTAATGAGTTAGATAGATATACATATTTCTAACAAAATTATTAATTTGATATGACTGTTGACTGACTGACTCATGCTGAAGGGTCGTACAGATAGGCCGGGATTAGGGTGGGCCACGGCTATAGATTTCGTATCGTTTTAATTATGCTTTTCCCGGTGGTTAGGTTGGAAAACTCAATTTATCGCCATACCGCGATTGGTATGGCAATAAATTGAGACCATGGACAATTTCAAACAGCTAATATGTTTTTATTTACTTGGTTCTTTATCAGTTTATTGTTAATTATTCGCTTATATTTGCGTAAGCTCAATAGTGTATATTATTAATAATATAAATTTGTTGTTTCACAATAATTGTCGTATGAATGACGCATGAAATTCATAATTATCTAAAGATGGATTGAAATAACAATTTAATATTATATAAAACATTGATGTAACTTTCATAACAAAAAAATTTTAAAAATGTTACTCAAATATTACATTTTGAGAAAGATATATGGTATGCGGATTATACAACTTTTTTTAATGTGGTTGAATGACATTTGGGGCTTTCCACGGGCAAAGGAGAGAGGAGAGGGTATGTCGGGCTCACCACTAAAAGATGAAGTCTGAGCTCCTACCAACTAAACCTACCAGTGCGAGCCTATTCCTGCATTGAAAGTCGGGTGGGTTGTTGAAACTACATCAGCAGCGAACTCCCACAAGCCTGGACTAACTTAAAGAGTGTGGATATCACGAGCAAGAGTAAACCTTGCTCTTGACTTAATGCTCTGTTTTTGTACCCCTGAACCAACAAAATTAGTTATGGACACCGCATGTACCCCGGTGTTCATATATAGACCGTTTTATTATTCTATTCTTTAACTTGAGTTCTTCAGCAAAGTCCAATTACACAATAATTTTACTCTATGGTTTAGGATACCTATGTATCTAAATTTTAAATTACACACACTTCACATTGTAAAATATTATTGTTTGAAATCATATTGTGCACAATATAAACATGTGTAAGTTGTGTAATTAAATATTATGTACTGATACTGAATTTGGAAATTATTAGAATTATTTTTAAAATTCCTAAATTAATAAATTCTAATGACTCTAGCATGTGCAGTAAGATATTAACTGGTTGATCATCTTGAATCTCTCAATCTGTTATGAAATCTTAATTGTTTGCAAATAATCATTAACAAATCTTTAGAATGTCTTGGTAAGACATTCTAAAGAGTTTGTTAATGTTTGGCTCTGGCTAGCTGGCTACTGATATGTCACAGATGGCACAGCAGGTAAGTAGTCGCCTTAACACTACCGCGCTGAGTAAATGGTTTGAACAGGGACAATTTTATTATTGTGCAGTACACAAATTATTCTACCGAGTCTGGGTGTACTAAGTGTCCCTTGTTACCCTATAGTCTTGAAATGCGAGACAATTAAAAATATATTATGTCTGGTCGCCGATGTTCCGGTGTGAATAAATAGGGTAATAAGTATATTATGATTTGTAAAATATCTTGCGACACAGAGTCGGAGCAAATTATAAAAGTTAAATAAAAGTAATTAAAAATTCTGTACCTACAGCAAGGCCACTTGGAAGCTAGCGTTGAGTTAGCGGTAATAATTTTTATATTCCGTATTAAAATTTACGAAACATTAAAACAATATTGGCGGTAATTGTTTCATCCGGTTCGAATTCGGGTTTCCTAAATAAATAAATTTAGTTACTTGTAGTATTTTTTTACTAATAGGAAAATAAATCTTTGCCGGATTTAAATTAGACGAAGACAACCACCGCGGTTGGTGTGTAGCCTTAGGGGCGTTGAGGAAATAAGGCTCAGAAAATTCAACCACCGCTTTGAAAAGAGTTTTTGACTGCCTATTTAGGTTAGGTACTCTATTGGTAGGTACCTAGTAAATAGAATTTACATAAATAAGTATTAGGTTATGTCGCACATGTGTAATTAATTGACGACTGACGCTAATGATAAGGTATTTATTATATTTACCTATATATCTTCTGTTACGGTATTCTGTCGAAGTAATATGAACTACTCGAGTGTTATTATATGAAATCTGGTACAATTTTTAACTTTTATCACCGACTGTATCTTAGTCAACAAAATGAACAAAACAAACACAGCGGATGCTAGTGTTGCCCAACAAATGACAATCCACAGAGTACATTTTAAGTTGATATAATATGCTACAATGTCTTTGGATATTAAGTTATATAATTATTACAACTTATAACTGTCTCTCTGTTACATTCGTAACCATCATTTATATTATTTTCCAATTTTCCCTTCAGTCATACTAAATATCCACAATTATTATTGTATTTTTTTAGTTAACTAGAAGCATCGATCACTAGAAGCAACTAGAAGAACCTATGGTACTTACAGCCCAAAGTAGTTATTATACTCTTTGCTTACAGCAGTAGGTAACGGTCTATTTTCTTTCTTTAACTGTTGGTTAGAGGAAGCAAAACAGCTCAAAGTAATTAAACTTAAATTATTGTACAAAGCATTAAAACAGAATAGAGGATAAAATAAGTCAATATGTGCCAAATATAATATTTGTGTTTAAATGTCAGTGTTTAAATGTCACATGTCACATTTTATCATTGATTTGATCGTGCACCGTGCATGCATGGGTTATAAATTGGTTATGTTTTTGAGTTGAGAGAAATTTCAATAATTTTATAGATAATATGTCTCAGACGGAGACACCAAAACCTCCAGGGAAGAGCTGGAGAGAAATTAATCAGGAAAGAAAAGCTCTAAAACGTCAACGAAATGAGGAGAAAATAGTTAAGCGAGAGAAGAGGGCTGCACTTGAACAAGTAGCTGAGGCTAAACAAAAAGAGGAAATCGAGAGAGAAAAGAAGTATGCTGAGATTTCGACTGTTAGTATAGCCATTCCAGGTTCTATATTAGAGAATGCCCAGTCTGCCGAACTGCGCACTTATTTAGCTGGGCAGATAGCGAGAGCGGCTTGCGTATTTTGTGTGGATGAAGTGATTGTTTTTGACGATATTGGTGATAAGCTTAATACAAAGAAGTCGAAGTTAGAAAATGCAAGTGGCGTAACAGTGGCTCGAAAAAGTTGCGTTCAGTTGGCGCGCATTTTGCAATATTTGGAATGCCCTCAGTATCTGAGAAAACATTTCTTCCCTATACACAAAGATTTGGAATTTGCTGGTTTACTAAATCCTTTAGATGCGCCACATCATTTACGGATGTCAAATGTTTTTCAATTCAGGTAAATATCCATAAAAGATAATATAAATTATCAAGTGAGTTTATTTAGTTAGAAAATAATTGGCCTCTAGGGAGTAGCAACAGTTACAGCCTAGGATTAGAATATGTAGGTAAAGAGTATATGTTTTAATATAAAAGAAATTAATGCTTCCTGATATGTCTTCATTCTTCAATTTAATTTATACTTGAATTTGCTTACCAACACTCAGTGAAGGCACGCTACTACTATAAAATAAATTATTTATACTTGAGGTAGAGCCTAAATAAATATTAAGGCAAGTGAGGCCTTGGGCTTATGTGAAAGTACCACCATTGAAATGTTAAACGTCTTTTATCTTAGTTCAGTGAGAGATCATTGGACTGATGAACTTTTGACTTTTTAAAGTTATGTACATATTGAATATCCAATAGTTTAATAATCACTCACATTTTTTGCTGCCCTTGGTAAAGAAAAACATTATCGAAAACCTTCATGTCTGATAGTGCTCAATAATGTTCTCAAAGCTATGTGAAGTGTGTGTGCTTTAAACAGAGCTGATATTATAATTATTACCTTTTTGTTGAATCTACAACACTAAAAACACTTTACATATTACAGAGAAGGCATAACAATGAATAAGAAGGTTAAGCCTGGTAAAGGTTCTCAAGTCAATGTGGGTCTCCTTCAAGATGTCTCTACAGATAAACTTCTGAATCCTGGCATCAGAGTTACAGTCAGAATGCTGCCCACAGCAGAGGGAAGTAAAAAAATCAAAGGAAAAATAGTTAGTCTGACCACACCAAGAGCTGAAACAGGAGTGTACTGGGGATATACTGTCAGAATCGCAAATAATCTCAGTCAGATCTTCACACAGAGTCCGTACAAAGATGGGTAAGTACTTCTGGTAACTTCATATTTATAAATAGTAATTACCTAAGTAGTTTATTGTTACTTTTAACATTTATTTGTAACTTCACTGTAACTTTTACGGTGTGATGTTCGATAAACAATGATCCATTTATGAAAGCATACAAATCTACCAATGCAGATAACCCCAGGCATGTCACTCTCTCTTTCTAGTTCTATGGACTTTTTTTTATAAGAATTTTGGGTTAGCTTTGTGTGCTTGACTGTAAAGCTTTCTGCCTTTGACCTATCTAACCTAAAGAATACCATATTCTACCAGTTTCTTCCTCTAATTTTATTGTTATATAAAGCCAGGAACAAAAGAATAATATGTTATCTAAGTCTAAGTCATCTTTGGTGATCTCTGTGGCAAAATTATGTAATAATGTTCATAAATTTGTGCCATTATTTGTGTGCACTTGTGAAATTAAACCCTATTTTCCAGATATGATTTAACTATTGGCACATCTGACAGAGGGACACCTATAGATGACTTGCCAAACAAAGACTTAAAATACAACCATGCACTTATTGTGTTTGGAGGACTACATGGTATTGAGGCAGCTCTAGAGAGTGAAGAACAAATACAGGTGGACGAAGCAAGCTTACTCTTCAACCATTATGTCAATGTTTTACCGAACCAAGGATCAAGGACAATAAGAACTGAGGAAGCAGTACTTATTGCATTATCCAGCCTCAAAAGCAAATTACAAGCCAACAATGAACCTATGGTTTTCTCAGGAGCTGGTATTGCTACTAGTTCATTGTTTGCTGAAGCTAAGGGTGAATCTACAAATTCCACTGCTGACAGCAGTTTAGATTTAAGCAAATTTGACTAATAAATAAGTTATATAAATATTCTAAATTTTATTTAGAAACCTTCAAAACAGATAAAAAAATATAACATATTTAACCCTTATAATTATTGGAAGACTTCAGCTGTGATTAGGAATGTTTTATCGTTTGTTAATAGCCTCTTGCACTGTGTTACGCAGTAGCTTAATGGTGGCAGCTTGATCTGGAGCGCCAATGACTGCTGTTCCTGATACTATCATGTTGGCTCCAGCCTGAAAAACATTAAAACATATGTAAGTCAGTCAGATTTTTTACACAAAGTTGGTACTAATACTAGTATTAGTACCTACTTTGTGTAAAAAATCTGAATTTAATAAATTTAACAGCACTATCTAGACACTGTTGCCAATTTAGCGACTTTGTCGCTGGAAATGACGACTTTCGTGTGTCTTAGCGACAAAAATTCAAATTTGTCGTTAAAAATTTTAGCGACTTATCTGGCGACTTTTGGAGTACAAATGAAAACAATTTTAGGGCATGTAATAAGTACATTTTTTGCTAATTCGGCACAGAATTATACAATGCGAAGAGATATATATAGAAAACATTATAAAATCTCCAAGTTTTCGGTAGAAAACGACTAAAAAAAAAAGGAATTTTTTAGGAATTCCCTACAAAACCTAACCAGAATCAGTTTTAGCGACTCTGGCGACTTTTGATATTGAATCTAGCGACTCGACTTTACAAGAGTTGGCAACACTGTATCTAGACAGTGCTGTTAAATTTATTAAATTTCTGTAAGTAGGAGTTTGTTTGTTAGGCTTTTACACCTTAACTACTCAACCAATCATTATTAAATTTGGCCCACACACAGGGATACAGAAAACGACATTGGCTGCCTGACTTTGATCCAGAAAGAAGGTACTGCTCCTGTGCGAAGTTTTGTGCAAAAGCGATAGTTACATATTAATCATGATATTTCGAAATTTTGCAAGTTTATTTTAAAATAAAACCTTTGTTACTATTACCTACACACATACTATTGAAGATATAAGGCTGAGTCCTGAGTCACGGCGCATCGCGCATGCGGAATCCGCCGCGCACGAAACAAATACTCGACATGTTTGAACCTGTCCGAACTGCGAGCGGGCGCGCACAACGTGTACTAAGGACAGCCGTCCGTTTATTCCTACGCTCCGCAATCCGCATGCGCGATGCGTCGTAACTCGGGACTCAGCCTAAGGGCCAGGCCACAACAGTGCGTTGCGGCGTCGCATCGCAAAAACAACATTGCACAGCTATGCGATGCGATGTCGCAACGCAAAAATTTCATCGGATACGACATCGTACGACAAGACGCTAACCGTCAGTTCAGTTTCTAGTGAGACATGGACCGCACTGCGCGTGTTCTACTTCTGCTTGCGTTAAGGCGTATTAAGAAAAAGAAACAGAAAAGAAAGTACTGGGTGCACCCATTACTGACAATTATGAATAAAGATGGAAACCACTTCAAAAGGAAATATGAGGCGCTAAAAGTGGACGAGGTTAAATTTTTCGATTACTTTAGGATGAGTGTAGTAAGTTTTGAAGAACTTCTTAGTTTGATAAAGCCTCATTTACAAAAGAAATACATATTTAGAAAACCCATCGAACCTCTGGAGATGCTGGGATTAACTGTAAGGTAAGAAAAAAATAAACTATTTTTACTATAATCATACTGTTTAATCATTTTCATAATTTAGTGTTATTCAAAACTCGTATTCCGATTGTGTGTCATTCGTCAAATTTGTTAGTTCCTCATCGAAATGAATTTGTTCTGGCTCATTTACATCATCATTCCTTGGCGTTTGTGGAGACGATTGCATAGGTGCCGGTGATGTTTCGCATCCGCTTTGGAAGGCACTGCGTTGAATGGATGTTTGATAGCCACTCTGCATAGGCATTTGAGCTGATTGGTAGCCACTCTGCATAGACATTTGAGCTGTTTGATAGCCAGTCTGAACAGTTGTTTGAGATGTTTGATAGTTTGCTTGGACGGATGTTTGTGAAGTTTGATAGTGGCTGGGATAGTATGATGGTTGGTGTAAATCACTTAATATCTGTAGGACACGACTTTGGAAAATTATTGTTTGATTATCATTCAATTTTTCCAATGATGGCAAAATTCCTTTAAAAAAAGATAAATGTCTACTTTCAGGTGTTTTTAAAGCAGCTATAATATTCTTCTCAAATTCGTCTTCGTCAATTTTTCTTTTACGCGATGCAGGCTGGTAACGTGGCATGACAGGTTGCTGGCTTTGTTGGGTTGAGGTGCTTGGTCTTATTTCTTCATCGTCAAGACTTGATGTTGTTTTATTTTGAGAATTCTTTTTCAGAAATAGGAGCTGGTCGTATAGATGATATTGTTTAATTTTTTTGGCCCCAGCTCCGGATTTACATTGCTCGTTTAATTTTTTTTCGTATTTTGTAAAATTATCCTTGATTCCTCTCCATTTCTTTATGACATCGTTACCTAAAAAAATATGACGAATAATGATTTATTTTGTTTTCTTTCAGGTACCTGGCGACGGGAAATACTTTTAAAGATATGCATTTCACATATTATCGTGGAAAATCTACAATAACAGGAATAATAAAATTTGTTTGTCGTATTGTATGGAACATTCTTAAAAGGTTGGAATTACCAAAAATTACAACAGAGCTGATGGAACAAATTGCTCAAGAGTATGAAAAAAAGACCAACTTTCCTAATTGTATAGGAGCGCTAGATGGAAAACACATTCGTATATTGAGCCCGGATCACAGTGGATCCCTATTTTTCAATTATAAAAATTATAATTCCATTGTTCTATTAGCACTTGTTGATACGAATTACAAATTTATATATGTCGATATAGGTGCATATGGTAAGGAATGTGACTCCACTGTTTTTCAGAACTCAAATCTATACGACTTATTAAAAAAAGGTCAATTATCTATACCTCCGCCAAAACCGTTACCTGGCTTTCAAAAAGAAATTCCTTTTGTCTTCGTGGCGGATGAAGGATTACCACTGACAAATAATATAATGCGCCCATATTCTGGGAAGTTTTTATCGATAGAAAAACGAGTTTTTAATTATCGTTTGAGCCGAGCCAGACGATATGTTGAGAGCGCTTTTGGCATACTCGCAAATAAATGGCGCATATTTCATCGACCCATTAATGTTTCTTACGATTTCACAATAGACATTATAAAAGCATGCTGTGTATTACACAACTTTGTATTGAATCGAGATGGCGCACAAACGTTTGAAGAAATGATTATTGACGATTCTTTGCAAATTTTACACGAAACAACACATGAAAGTAGAACAGGAGCTAACATAATCAGAAACGAATTTTGTAATTATTTTAATAGTAACATTGGAGGTCTTAGTTGGCAGTTAACAAAAATATAAATGTTTATAAGTACTTACCGAGTTTTGTTTTTTCAACACTATTTAACTCCTCAAAATTTGAATATAAACTTGTACACACTTCCCTCCATGCTTCTGTTTTTTAAAATTTGTCTTTGAATTGTGATATAGTTTTGTCCCAAAGGACGGGACGTTCGTAAATTAAAGATATCAGGTGGTCGACATCGTACTGCGCCATATCGCTTAAAAAACACGTGCAGGTCGTTCAAAGTATGGACACCGACTAAACGGCAAAGCGTTGTCGCATCGCAGATTTGTACGTTGCGGCAGCGCATCGGAAATTTCCACGATGCGTTGTGCGGCGTCGTTGATTTTTGCGATGCGACGCCGCAACGCACTGTTGTGGCCTGGCCCTAAGAGTTAAAGTAATTTACAATACAGTTTCAAAGTTACATCATCTGAAATGCATTCTAAACAGGCTTTTTTACTGTAATGTTCGGCTGCAATAACAATTATATACTAGCCAGCAACAAAAATATATGCATCCAAAACATTATCTTTGGAATGGCCTGTGCATTCAAATGTTGAGCTTACATATTACAGTAAAAATATTAGCCATTTAAAAGCCCATTTACTTAAAAAAATACTACACATTTATAGGCAAAATAAAGAAATCATAATGTTAACCTACATTTGCACAACAGCTGATAGTAGAAGGTCCTACTCCACCATCCACTTCAATATCCAATAATGGATAATGTTCTCTCAAGTATTGTACTTTGGTCATTTGATCCTCCATGAACTTTTGTCCTCCAAAACCAGGCTCTACAGTCATTATGAGGACCATGTCTGACATAGAAATGTATTTTTCTACATCAGAAACTGGAGTTCCTGGCTTGATTGCAAGGCCAACCTGTAAAGAATAATAGTATTTTTTTAGATTGTAGTTTTTATTTATACATATAATTATATCAAGGGACTGGCTGATAACAATGCAAGGCAAATTTATTTTATCTGTCATGTCTTAGAATGCCAGACATAATTAAAACCTAGTGTGCCTGGCCACCAGTGTACAGCTGCTACTCAATGGGTTAAGTATGTAACCTAGTTAATCTTCCATATTTTGGACTACCTTGGACTGTATGACTTGTTAACACCTTCAGTTAATCGAAATGTTTGTCTTAGGAGTGTTTCTTGTAGTAAATTGAAATAACAGTGTCTTCTTAATTCACATTAGCCATTGGAATACAGCCACTTGAAAAGTATAATAATAATAAATGATTAATTATTTTAGGCTTCTGTGATTCCTGTTTAGCAAATAACTTCAAACTTGTTCAATAAAACACCCAGGCTTGGAACAATTATTTATGAATATGTAACACATCATTATTGTTTCTTTTGACCAAATGAACCCTTGCATGCATGGCCTACTACCAGTGGAACCAGTTAACTTTAAACTTTCTGCACAGTCTAAGAAATATATTTTATTAAACCAAGGTGAAGAGAAACAGTTAATTTATATCAGTTAGATTTCCTATAAATCTATTAATAAGGATTTACTATACCTTCATTCCATTTTCTTTTATTTTTCTACATACATCTGGTACATTTTCAACTGGTTCAATATGGAATGTGTATTGGTTGACTCCAGCTTCAGCCATTGGCACAATCCACTGAAATGTAAATTGATTAAACATTAATAAAAATACAAAGACATAGGTAGCAATTGAATATTTGTCATATTCAGTTAGTGTTTTGTTGCAAAATAATATGTGATAATTTACACAGGAACTAAACACTAACCTGTTCGGGTTTTGAAACCATCATGTGTGTTTCAAAAAACACATCTTTGATTTTGTTACGAAGGCATTTCACTACAGGGTGACCAAGTGTTAGATTAGGCACAAAATGACCATCCATGACATCTAAATGTAAATAATCAGCTCCATTATCCAATAGTTTCTGTGATTCTTCGTATAATCTTGATAAATCTGAATTTAATATTGAAGGACCGATCATTGCTTGTAAACGACGTGCCATTTTGATAAATTTGAAAATACCTTCTTGTATTTCCTGTTGCACTATTCTCTATGATAAGTGTTAGGTTAGAAATGAACCAAAGGTTACCGGGAGGTTATCTTGCCGCGGCAAAAGCAAACAGTAAACTTCCTTCGATAAGTTCAATAATGTTGTCATGTTGACACTTGACAAGTTGTGTTTAAGGCGGCTGTACACATTGGGCCAACGCAGTGGGCCAGCATGTAGGGCAAAGAGTAAAGTAATACATTATGTATTACTTTACTTTTTTACATTTGTGTGCATGAACATGGATGTTTGTCTTGTGCGGGAATCGAACCCGCGACCTCAGGCGTGGCAGTCGGTTATACTAACCACTACGCCATCAAGGCCGACAATAATATGGAATCCAAAGTATATATTATTAATTTATTATACAACATAAAAACAAAAACAAAGTAAGTTACTAAGCTAGATAAATAAAACAGATAATTAATATTGATTTTATTTATTTAGTGTTATGTCGTAGTGGTTTCCTAATATTCTATTCTTTTTATCTTTGTGCACTAAAAACTCGCGATGGCTAACGCGAGCTTGCGCGATATCGCTCCGAGCATGTAAGTCCGTATATGTTTTTAGGCTTTCGCGATTCGTATATACTATATACTCAGTTTAACGGGTCTCTACTTTGGTGCACTTTAAGAAAATAATTAAACATACTGTACAAACAAATTGCCGCGGCTGCAAGAGATTCTACGTCCAGCTTTATTAACCTTTTTACCGCTTGTGTCGCATTTATGCGACACATATTTCCGTGCCCCTACCGCCCGTGTCGTATTTCTGCGACAGAGAACATGCATGATTTTTTTTGTTCTATTTTCGTCCTATTACCTCCCCAATTATTGTAGGTATTATTTTATCGATTTGTAGCCGGGCGCTAGGGGCACGGCAATCGATATTTAGCTAAGCGCTTAAAAGGTTAAAGAGCCAATGCAGAATGATCGGCATTTTATTACAGATTACAGCGACATTTGCAATTCATTATTTTGGCCCGACATGCTGGCCCACTGCGTTGGCCCAATGTGTACAGCCGCCTTAAAAATTGAAGTTTTATTGCAATGTTGCCAATGCACTATACACCGTGAATTTGTAGTCGTTTTGGAACCGAAACGTGGTAACTTAGGATAATTAGTAGTATCAATAAAAAATAGTAAAATAATTGTACTGCGTATAATAAAAAAGTTGGAATATAAATAATATTTTTCACTTATTCGAGTTTGATCGTAGTAACGCACGGACAATTCATTCACTAACGCATGCCTACGTCACCGGCGCGGCGTCCGCGTTGCCGCGCCGCGCCGCCGCGCACAGTCGAAGTTATGAACGACGCACGATAGGTAACTACGTATATCAGCTGATACCTATCCAGAACCTCGTGTACCACGACCGAGTCCTATGCGTCATTTAAAAACTAGTGAAGCTACACAAGTATTATAAAATTAGGTAAATGCAATAGCGACGAAATTGATAATAGGCTTAGCACAGTTCAGAATCAGCTGATACGAGGCAATACGTTTTCTCTTTTTACTATGTAATTTCTGCATTGTGAAATATCACAATTAATACGTAAATGGATACTCCAATTTCACCTTCATACTTTACACGGGCTTAGGACCGTCGGAAATACCTTATCTGAACATTACTTTTCGATAAATAGCTAACTTTATTTATTATGTAATAAAATAAACACAAGCGAATGAACTGTGAGTATTTCGGGCGTATTTCAAAAATTGGAGCTATTTACAAAATAATTAACTTACATACCTATGGACAGTTTATTAAAGGCCTCCACTATTGCACTACGTAGCTCCTCACGACTTTCACGTTCACGAAAATACACAAGTCTTTTTATTTCCGACATTGAGGCTTGTCTGGGCTTCTCGGTGGCCAACCCACGGGACCGCCGCGGCCTATTGTATACCTATGTGATAGGTATCACGTATCACCAAACTGATTGTTGAGATAGGCACGTACTGCACTTGCATAATGAGTGGGACAGCCGTTGTGCTAGTAATACATATCGTGTATTGATTATGGCACTTCCTCCAATAGCTCGGATATTAGTTCGTAACATTTCTAAATACGAGCTGCCCGTTAGATGACCTTCAATAAAAACAGGCCCTATTAAATGGTCGTTTATAATATCGGCCTAAACATTAACACTGAACCTCACTTGGAGGTGGTCTTCCTGTATTAAGTGAGGGTTTACAGCGTTGCGATTATAGCGTCTTACAGTCCCACTCGAGTAAACAATGACTCATCTGTCCACAGTATGTTCGCATTCGTATTATTTAACAACCACTGCACTGACATGGCGATCCTTGCTGGTGCATCGTTGTTGTTAATTACGTGAGCCCGACAAAAATGATAAGGGTGTTATCTATTAGTATTTAATGTTTTCCATACAAAGTATTGGCTAATATTAAATTCTCGAGCCGCCATTCTCGTGCTTCGCCGCGGATCCCGCTCTAATATCCTCTTCGATCTCCGGGGGTCATTCAGGAGTCCTCGGCCTTGCGAATGAGTCGGCGCCGTACGGAATTGTCCATGGTCGAGAAGGCGCTGAGTTGCAGCTAAGATGGTGGGAGTGGTCGGAACTTGAGGACTTTCAATGCCTCGTAGCCGCAGCATATTCAAATGCTTCAGCTGGGAGTACAACCGTCTGGCCTCTTCCAAATTGTAATTGGCAACAGCATACAGCTGAACCAAGTAGTCAAAGAGTTTTCGTACTGACGACTATGTAATTTTCGCGTGACAATAAATAATGCATTATGCAACCATTTCGCGCGTCGGTTGCCGCGGTAC
The DNA here is from genome assembly GCA_963564715.1 of Catocala sponsa. Classification (NCBI taxonomy): domain Eukaryota; kingdom Metazoa; phylum Arthropoda; class Insecta; order Lepidoptera; family Erebidae; genus Catocala; species Catocala sponsa. The sequence goes on from OY751334.1 coordinate 8,755,357, forward strand.
TGAAGGGCGGGCGGGGGGTGCGGGGTCGGGAGCGCTCGCCGCCGTGCCTAGGCGCCTCGCGTCTGGGGTACATTAGGGTAGTTAGTGAACGCGGATTGGCGGGCGGCGCGGGCGCGGCGGTTTCTGTGTTGTTATTGGCAAATGTTTTACCGCTTAGTTAAACGTGAATGATATCGATCGTAGTGACACGCGTAATCGTAGTACGTGAAATTGAGTGGCGTTACCACGAGTTCTCATTTATTTTTCGTAAACGACATTAAATTTAATGTTTATAAATAAATATATTTTTATTTTATTAAAATAATCACTTTTATCGATTCTATGATTGATATAGAGTATAGGATTTTCGGTTCCAAAACGACTACAAATTCACGGTGTATATAAAATTAATTATTGTGCTATATTGGCTTGGCTACAGCCAGTTTCTACAACAGTTTTGTGGCGGTAAGACCCGTACTTAGAGTGGCTAGAGAGGCGTCATGGCGTCCTTACGTTTCGTCTGACGCAGATGCTGACCGACCATGGTTGTTTCGGTCGGTACCTGTGTCGAATAGGCAAACAGGAGACGCCCGGTTGTCATCACTGCGGCGACTGCCGCGTCGTTGTCGAAGACATGGCGTTGCACACATTGGTAGGTTGCTCTGCCTGGGCCACGCAACGCCGTGTCATGCACGCGGCAGTCGTTAGGGTCGTCCTCTCGCTCAAGGCTATGGTTCTGTCCATGATTTCGAGTGAGAGGTCTTGGAATGCCTTCGCCTCCTTCTGTGAGGAGGTGATGTTATTGAAGCAGGCTGCGGAGAGGGAGAGCCTCCAGCCACCTTGAGTAGAAGCCTGCGGGCGGTGGACCCATTGGGGCCGTCCACCGCCCGATCAGTGCAGGTCCGAGTCCGAGTAGGCGGCGTTCGTGTTCCGCGCACGCCTCTCGATGTCGGAAGGGGGAATAGGTCCCCGGCTTTATCGTCGGGGACTAGGTCCCCCAATTTGTGTGTGGTTGTGTGGGACCCGCCACGTCCATCGCGGGTCGAACCTTTGGCGGGGTCGCGATTTGAATGCGAGAGCGATCCGCGCGGCCTCGCCATAAAGGTGTGAGGAACACCGCGGTAGTTTTAGTCGGTTCAGCCCAAATTTCCATCTTGTGCTGGATCCCGACATATTCCGCATCGCCGGTTTTGGGGCGGGCGATGGGGAAAGTGAATTGCACATTTCCCAGCGTTAAAAAAAAGAAACGTTTCTACAACAGTTAGAGTACCTAATTCACACACGAGTACACAATAGCAATTATCAGCGACGTATAATACCTATACTTAATTTGGTTAGGTATTTAACTAAAGGTAAACAATCTTGATGTGTCTTTCTCATCTAAAAACTCAGTTTAAAAATAAAATGCTGCTAAAGATCAATGTAAGTACAACAATAACGATTACTAAATCAATTGAACCGTTAGTTTAAGCAGTAGTTTATTTGTTTAATATGTGTTTGTGTAAAAAGTCACATCAAGATTGTTTACCTTTAGTTAAATACCTAACGAAATGGAGTATAGTGAAGTGATTATTATCCCTTTCAGACCTGACGCTAAACGGAAAGGTTTTTCAAAATGAAAGTTACTGTTTCTAGCTAATTTGGGGTAGCTGAAGAAAATATGCTACTGAAAAAAATCTAAGAAAACTGAAAATCGGTTTTTCACGATACTCACGATTGTGAGGGATCGGGCCAAGTTTTGGTACACACACAATTGTGAGGGTTGAGAAATAAGACCCTTTAATGTAGGAAATTAAACTTTAATCATCATGAAAACAGTAAAAATGTTCATAAAATGAACAGTATTAATTATTTAACATTTATGGCAGTATTTTTCTAAGATATAATTAACAAAACTAGCATTTATTACTTATTAGGAACATTTTTTTCAGTCTTCATCAAAATTCTCTCTTTGGACGTAACTTTAATCAAATTATAGCCCTCTCCTTATTTTTCATTATGAAATACGTAAAAACAGTGGTTATCTTTAGATAAACATAGATAAACGTTACACTTTGTACATCTAACTTTTGACCGACTGCTGCAGCTCTTCAGTCTACAACATCTTGGTGCTTTTATTGTGTCACATATTGGCCAGTGATTGTATCCATCGAGTCTTTTGTCCATTGTTGGAATCGTAGCTGGTTTGTAATGAGATGTTTCAGACATCTCAGCCAAATCCTCTGTAGGATCGCGTTGCCTCTTTCTAGTAGTTCCACCTAGCAAAAAATCGGACACGGACAGCTTGAAATCTAAAAAATCCATAGGTTTCTGTCTGTTTGACTGTGACGCTGTACGATATTCATACCATGCGTTAACGAGCGACATATCGAAGAGATGCATGAATACTTTTAGAGGCCACTTCCGTGTTTTGTGCCAAGACCTGTATGCTTCCAACATCTGATCACTGACATCTACTCCACCCATGTTCTCGTTATACTTTTTGACGATATTAGGGCATGGGACAGTCACATAGCTTTTACTCGATTTATCCCATCGCTGTACGTTCTCCACAGGCTGAGCACCGAGGCACGTGGAAGTCATTAAAACAGATTTGTTGTCCTTCCATTTAACTACGCAAACGTTTCTTTCTGCGTTCACTACTTCTTCATAATCACCTCGCCTCATTTGTGAATCCTTCGTAAATGAATATCCTTTAAATCTGTTGGTCATCAGAGTCCCGTTGCCATCAATTTGCTCGTCAATCAATTTTTCCATCAGGGGGATGGTCGTGAAATACCGATCAAAAAATATAAAACTTCCTTTAGGTAATGTAGATATCAATCTGAGTACAACAGATGGACCTAGACCAAGTGTCGTGTCGTAGAAAGGCGTAGTATTACCTTGGTATATTTCAAAATCCATAATTAATCCTCTTGACGAGGTAATCACAAAGTTTTTCAGGCCCACTGGTCTAGGTTTTCCAGGAACAAATTGTTTGACTGGGCATTTTCCGAGAAAAGGTACCATTTGCTCGTCTATTGAAAACGTACCATGATTCCTGGGCAACTCCAAGCATCTGTTACGAACTGTGTCAATCATTGGTTGAACGAGCCATAGCCGATTTTGAATTTTCTCTTGAGCTGGAACAGCTGACTTGTCAACAATGTGTAAATTGGTCCTAATCAGAAAGAACCTGTCCCTTGTCAGTGCATCTGTAATATACGGCAACCTAAAACGCTGCAGCCACGCCATCTTGATCCTAGGATATTTCACACAGCCAAGGATACCATTAACACCAAAGAACTTCTTTACATCAGCTGCAGTAATAGGATGTCTCAGCACCTCGTTCTTAGTTGTTTGGTAGTATATATTTGTGCACAGTGCGAGTTTTTCGAACACTTCTTCTGTGAAATACTGCTCAAAGTATTCAGCAGGCGATAGTACCTAAAAAAATGAAAACACGTGTTGAAAAAAGTAAGATAGTACATGGATTTACGTAAAACCAGATTACTAAACAAAATGCATACTTCTTCCACATTTGTAGTAACTGAAGGCATAGGTTTCCCACGAAACACCCGTCTGGTCCAGGTATTTCTAGCAGCTGGTGCTGCCACAACAGGAGTCCTATTGTCTTCCTCCTGGTCTTCATCAGATGGGCTGTCGGGTACTTCCCCTGGGGGCATCCAATTTTCGTCTTCATCGGAGTCGCCACCGAAGTCCGAGTCATTTAAGGCGTCCAAGACACCACCGTCGTCAAGTACTAAATTTCTTCTACTCATAGTGATTGTTTAACATCGAAACAATGCCTAAAACAAAGCACAAAACAGTATTTAATTTGTATGAAAATACTAACAAATATTAAAGTTCAAACCGAGCCCTCACATTCGTGAGCGTAATTTTTGCGGTACTAGAATCCATTGAACGTAATCAGTAATCCACTATTTTTAAACTTACGGGCTATTTTCCACTCATTCTAAACATAATAACACAAAAACAAATATGAATAATACTTACCAGAACAAAAAAAAATATCAGCACGGTGACAGGTCCCGACACGTTCACCTCGCTCGAGCGCGGACGCACACTGACCCATAGAGACGCTACCCTCCGCCGCGAAAAAAATCGTAGGCATAAAGGACTGCCCTCACTATCGTGCGAGCTTGTCCCCGTTCGCTTACCGTTCTCGAATAAGCGTATAAAAAATCGTAAAATCATACTCACAAAAGTGAGTACAGGGCCCGAAAGGGTTATGTAGATGGATATAGTATTATCAAACTCTCCATAATATAGTGTAACAGACATATTATTATATCTACTGAATTATACGCCTTTAATAATGCAACAAACATAATTTTGTTATTTGCTGCATTTATGATTTCCGTGCCGATTTTAATGTATGGTATGCCGTATGGTAAGAGTTTGAATCACATTATCACTGTAAATATGTGTGTAGCGTATGTATATACGCACAGGCAACATATAAGTTTATCAGGAACCTGGAATCGAACAAAGCATCATACGTTTAGCCACGCCGAAACCAACTTACGAACTGAGCGACGCGCGAAAGTGATCGAACGCAGTATCATACGTCTATCCGCGACGAAACCAACTTACGAACTGAGCCCTCTATATTATTTTACTCTTTGGAACTGAGCAACGCGCGATAATGCCCCCTGTTTTTATACGTGGCAGTATTTATACGACGCGGCGACGCCACGCCGCACGCATACACGCTCATGAATTCCTCGTAGAATATTATAGAATTTTGTTTACTTGTCGCTGATTGATGCAAATGAATATTGTGCACATTAGTGCGAGCTTTACTTGCAAGAATAATAAATGGAATATAAGAAGACTTAAAAATTGTAAATATATTCTCAGTTGAATCAGTCTACGTGTTTCACTTTATCACTAACGGTTACCAGCTATGGACCTGGCTTATGCCTGTCGGCTGATCATAACCCTAACGGTTACCAGCTACGGACCTGGCTTATGCCTGCCGGCTGATAATACGTTAAATTGGTGACCCCTCGTCGTTCTAGCGCTGTTGTAATATCGGTTCACTGAGCCGACACCCAACCTCGGTTGGTTTTCGGCCAAATCTAGAACGTACGTATACGCTACCTTATCGTCATGGCACAAGAAAAAGCTGAAGAATTCACCCACAAGCAAGTAACGACCCCTTTCCACGGTGATGTCGCTACAATCTCACTGCCTACACGTCTACCACCATTCTGGCGTCAAAACTCATGACTGTGGTTCGCACAGTTTGAAGCCGCCGTCGCCGCCAGCAAGATGGGAGAAGAACAGAAATTCAACCTCGTCGTCCCGTTTAACAACTGCAGAAAAGGACATACATAATAATAATAAAACACATAAGAGGGTGTAATATCTACATTGTTGTTCTCTATTTTATTCATTAACTTACTATGCCTTATTTAATAACATTATGCCAAAATTTCCAATTTGTCATCTGTATGTCAATAACTTGCAACATTGCTTGCAACTATAATTGGACCGTGTTGTGCAGAAATGATCCAGGGGTTCTTTTTTAATTTATCTATAAATATGAAGGTCTTTTGAATAAACATAAGTAATGTAAAAATATATGTATATTCAATTCTTTATAAAACTATATGCATCACATGATGTAGTAGGATAACAGTCAAATCAAATCAGCATAACTTTTATTTATATTCTTGTGGATTGGATCATTTCTGCACAACACGGTCCAAGTATGAGAGCACCGACAGCCTAATTTCTGCGATTGATATTGATATTTATATCAACAATAGGAAGTCAGAATAGATAATTATGTACATTCAGCAACAGAAGTCGATACAAACCTGCAAGATGAAGCAACATTTTTCAATATTATAACAAATGTTTATTTTTTATAGGTACTAATAGTAAAAGATAGTTAGTTGATATAATCACAATTCGAAAACATAGATAATTACTTATTATTATTGTTAATTTATAAAATACTTTTGTTAAAGCTACTTACTTATGTTAATGATTGTATCTATGAATAATTATAAACCGTCTCGGTAGCTTATTTCACTCGGATTTGAGACTGATTTTTGACTAGATTCTCAATTTATATTCCGAAATTCAAACAAATATTATTTTTTAACGTGATTTATCAGACAGATTTAATTATTTATTAGATATAAGTATTTTTTATTGTTCTAAAATAGCATATTATTATTATAACATAATATATTCAATATCTCGTCTTGACTGATGTCTGGCAGTTCGTCGGTGTAGTGGCGTATCAGGGTAGCTCTGGAATCGTGGTCGTCTCGTCTGGAATGAGGGGCATGTGCAGCGTATAATCGGCCATAGAAATCCTCTATCTCGGCGGAGATCTCCGGTTTTGACAATACGGTCCTCCCGTCGTGCGTTTTAAGCTTCGTCAGGTGGCTCCTGCCAAGCTGCTGAGTGAATACTTTAGACCCTCGGTTTCGTTCTATCGCCTCTTCAATGAGGCGTGTGTTGGAACTCCGAAGGTCGCGCCGTACCATCTTCGCAATTTGCTTGTTCAGGTCTGACCTCTCAGACGAAGTCGCTTGGGTGGTTTCCCGTCTTTTTGTCATCAACCCGAGAGTCTCAGCCGAGAGTTTTGATTTCTTGCCAGTCCGCTGCGTTCTGCAGAATTTGATGCCTTCTTCCCTCAGAGTTTCGACCAGATTGCCAGACATCAGTCAAGACGAGATCGTGTTAGCTCTGAGGCAGCTTAAAAATGGAAAAGCCCCCGGTGAGGACGGAGTAACATCAGAGCTTCTAAAAGCTGGAGGAGCCCCTGTTATACAGGAATTACAGAACCTCTTCAACGCCGTCCTTCACTGTGGGAGAACTCCAAAGGCGTGGAGCAGGAGTTTGGTGGTGCTCTTTTTTAAGAAGGGTGACAAAACCCTCCTTAAAAATTATAGACCCATCTCGCTCCTGAGCCATGTCTATAAGCTGTTCTCACGAGTGGTCACGAACCGTCTCGCCAGAAGACTCGACGAGTTTCAGCCACCGGAACAGGCCGGGTTTCGCGGAGGATATGGCACCATAGACCACATTCACACAGTGAGGCAGATTATACAGAAGTCCGAGGAGTATAATCAGCCCCTGTGTCTGGCCTTTGTGGACTATGAGAAGGCCTTTGACTCTGTTGAGACCTGGGCTGTTCTGGAATCCCTACAGCGATGCCAAGTAGACTATCGTTATATCGAGGTGCTGAGATGTCTGTACGAAGCCGCCACCATGAGTGTCCAAGTACAGGGCCAGCAGTCTAAACCCATCCAATTGCGCAGAGGAGTGAGACAAGGGGATGTTATGTCCCCGAAATTGTTCACAAGCGCGTTGGAAGATATGTTTAAAACTCTGGACTGGAAAGGAAAGGGCATTAACATAAACGGCGACTACATCTCACACCTGCGATTCGCAGATGACATACTCTTAATGGCGGAGTCGCTAGAGGAGCTGAACCGGATGCTGGACGGCCTAGCTGCAGCCTCGCGGCGTATCGGTCTTGGCATGAATTTGGATAAAACCAAAGTCATGATCAATGGCCACATTGATCCAGGACCGATCGTCGTACATGGTCACCCTCTCGAAATCGTTTCCGAATACACTTACCTCGGGCAGATTCTGCAGTTAGGTAAAAACAATTTCGAGAGGGAGGCCAGGAGAAGGATCCAGCTGGGCTGGGCAGCGTTTGGGAAACTACGCCGAGTCTTCTCGTCATCCATACCGCAATGCTTGAAAACGAAAGTTTTCAACCAGTGCGTGCTACCCGTCATGACCTACGGAGCCGAGACATGGACACTCACGGTAGGGTTGGTCCACCAGTTCAAAGTCGCTCAGCGAGCTATGGAGAGAGCTATGCTCGGAGTTTCTCTGAAGGATAGGATTCGTAACGAATACATCCGACAGAGAACCAAAGTCATCGACATAGCCCAGAGAATTAGCAAGCTGAAGTGGCAGTGGGCTGGCCATATCGCGCGAAGAACAGACAACCGCTGGGGTAAGCGTGTTCTTGAGTGGAGACCGCGACTCGGCAAACGTAGTGTAGGACGCCCTCCGACCAGGTGGGATGACGATTTGCGAAAGACTGCAGGCAGATGCTGGATGCGGCAAGCTGAAGACAGGGCGCTATGGCGCTCTTTGGGGGAGGGCTATGTCCAGCAGTGGACTATCATAGCCTGATGATGATGATGATGATGATATTCAATATTTCGAATAAACGACCTAAGATTAATACGTCTAAACAATAGTAATATCATTCTAAAATGTTGCTATTTATTTTTCATATTAATTGATTCTCTTAACTACAAAATATCTTTGACTTGAGATCACAATTAATTACTCCGATTACTCGACAAGATAATACGTTAATAGTAACACTATACAGCTAAGTATTGATATTTCATCTGTAGAACAACGTAGAGTTATTTCAAGTAGCAGCCAATTTTGTTTCACACATTCGTTAATGTGTAACTAATGTCTATTAAGACATTGCCATCTAAAAATACGTAAGGTACGGCCGCATAAATGACACAGGGCAACCCCATTTGTTTTCTTTTACTAAGATTTCCCCGATGGCCACTTGAATAGACATTCGAGCTTGATATGTTACATGTAGGTTTATTTTAGGTACCAGTAATTTACTTCCGAGTCCTATATTAAAAAGATTCAAGGTACCTAAATAGGTAGTGTATGTTTATCTTGACCATCTAGAGTGGTCGTATCTGAAGTAATATAGAGCAATAACTTAAACTTTATAAAAATCAATGTTGACGTTAAAGAAAATATTATTTATTACATTTTCTTTATTGTTTATTACACGATGTAGAACAAAGGACTATTGTAGTGCTGATTATTGTGAGAATAGTAAACAACACACATTGTGCAAATATCCGGTAAGTTTTGTCAGAGAGTTCAGGATAAGAATTGTTTTTTTATCAATTCGTTTGGGTTCTGTTATGCCGAAGTATATTTATATACCTATACTTATGTATTCGTTTTCTAAGTATAAGCCAACTAAAAGAATAATACCTACTCGATCACTTGAGGCCAAATGTATGAGTAGGCAACGTTTAGAAAGTACTTTCAGCAATTTCTGATATAACAGCGCAGGGATAGGTTGTAAAGTACTTACTTACTTAAAAAAACAGTAACGAGCATTAACCGATAGCGGAACCACGTGATAAACCTGTCCGTAACTAGACTTACTTCGACTATAGGTAGATATTTCTTTGGAGGTGAGGTTCATGTACACTAATTTATAAACCACTCTCAAATACTTAAGATGTGGCTAAGTACATATTTACTGGTGACTCATCAGAAACATTATTATCTATAAACGTTAATCAACGTTGAATCTTCTTCGAACAATATTTAAGCAACAGCGAGGGGCTGCTGATCAAAAAGTTAATATTTAAGAGACTATTGAGTTGAGAGGCGACTAAGTATTAGTAAGCGATATTTTTATGTAAGGCTGTTAGTCGACAGTAGTATTGAGAAGCAAAATAATAATAATAATAAATGTAGAATAGTAAGAAAATTTATGCAGAGTGATGAAACCGAATCACAACAAACAGAACAAAACGCTCTTATTATGTCTTAGATGGCGACTACTTGGTGTCAACCCGTAACCGTAATCAAAACACTGCCTTACAGCCGAGTATTAAAACAATCGCCATAATAATAAAAATATTTATTCACCAAATAAAGAAAAACATATTCTCAGATGTTAATTAATAATATAACTAAGGCATATAATCTATTGATGTACAGTTGTTTTGCCAAAGACTTCCTACACTAGGCCTGTCCTGTAGGTAGTCTTTAATATCCGCAGGTTATAAGGAAAATAAAAAAATAAAACGTCGTTTTTAAAAATGAGTAGTAAAGGTATATTTCACAGGACTCATTATATCATGTTCCTATTCCGTCGTCGAATAAAATAATGTTGTACTGTGTTCCTTTTATGAATAGGATATTCAAGAGTTTCATAACAGGGCGCTGTGCCATCACCAAAAGGAACTAGTGTTCTCTTTCTCTTGTATTATTCATCAGCGCAGTGATGCCACTATACCGGGTCATCATCGAGCGTGAGATACTTCTAGTATGACAAGCTTCATAATTAACTTATACTTTAAATCTTACAGTCTGATGGAGAACCCGGCAGAAATTGTTTGTCTTTCGAGCGAACAGTTACAAGTGTCATGGATAAACGATTGCTTTTGGATAAGATAAATGCTCGTCGGAATAAAGTTGCTAGTGGTGAAATCAGATCTCTACCTCCAGCAGCCGGTATGAGGAAATTGGTAACGTGTTAAGATTGTTCCTTAATTAAAAATCCATTAGGCAACGAATATACCTAACGAACAGTATCAGCAAAGGGTTGAAGGATATATCATTAATACTATGATCCGAATAGGGCAGCATCGATGGTTCAAAAAGCCTGGGTCACATACCTGTATTACCTGCCATCACCTAAAAACATAGAGTTATGTTACACCCTTAGTTTGACATGTTTTTAGGTCCCACATTATTATGTGAGACGAGAGAGGACGAGTCTATTGTCATCTATTGGGCACAGTTACTGATTCTGTGCTCCTACTGAAAATTTCTTGACAAAAAAAATCAAATAACACTTTGTCCGAATCGAACCTGAGACTTTATATTCAGCATTAACTTTTAGAAAAACCACTTCTGCGAAAATACCACTTTGAACAAATTACTTCTACGTAACAGATTGGCTCCTAATAAAAGATTTCAATAACACTTGCTTCGTATTAACAATTGACCGGGATCTTGAATTACCCGAAGAATATAGCCGGTCATGTAATGATAATGTTTTATCTTTTTTCAGGAATGGAATACAGAATTGGAACTGTCAGCACAGCGATGGGCCGACCAGTGTGTAAATCACCATGTTCCGGATTTAAAAGATACATGCCGAGATTTAGGTTGAACATATTTTTGTAGATAATAAGTTCTTTTTAGTATGAGTTGCCACAGATTTCAAGTACAATAAACATAGCCTAGTTTTCCGTAAATATTTATTAGTTCATTATAGTTAGGCTAGACACAGTAGATAGTGTTTTGAACGTACACCGAAGTTCTAGGTCCTAGAAAGCTATTAATACTCTTACTAGAAAGCGGCGACAATATGGATACTCTTTTGTAAGTCACCAAACTTTGACGAAAGACTAAAATGAGCGCGCGCTCTAAAATGTTCGCATTTGATGAGCTTTATCTTTTTAAGAGCTTATCTTTACGAAACTTTCGTCGCGAAAGCCGTCAAGAAAGTACTCTCGTAAAAGACAAATATAAGATTTTTATACTGTTTTGTCTATTCATTCTGCTATCATATTATTTGCTGAGGTACAACCAGTGGATACAACTTTATGAAAGAGGACCAATTTTACATTAATATCTTTATTATCAATCTTAGATTAACGGAACGGGGCTCAATAGATTGCCAAATAATAAAATGAAAATGCAAGGAATATAAAATAGTTTGCCAAGGCTAAATAATCAACCTCTACGTTTATAAAATTTTATATTTGGGTATATTCTCGCTTTGTTATATAGCTGACGCTCTGCAATCTTTGTAGTACTTAATATGTATAATAATTATTCATCGTAACATTGTATTATTAATCTAGCCCCTTTTGCTTAATTGTAAGAGAGGATCAATTTAAATCTATGCCGTATTTTTTATCGACACTGCCAAAATACAGGTATTATATTATTTATTTCTAAAATACTATAAACATTATATTTGACCTGTAATGTACCAGTTCTTATTCTAAAGATATACAATTGGTTATATATTCCAGTCAACATACGTGTGGGTCAAAATATCGCCACAGTACAAGGGGACTCTCCAGGTTTAACTCCCGTAGCACTGGTGGACGTGTGGTATATGGAATTACTCAAGTTAAACTCTTCGGTGATATCGCGATATTTTCCGTAAGTAAAAAGGATACATAGAACTAGATAATATAACCTTCGATTTACTTCGAGTTCGTTCTGTTGTAACGCCAGCTTCTTCTAAGCTGAAGAGCCTTCAGGGGTCTGGAACACTCCAAGAAATTCATTTCAAACGGAGCCACAGGCTTCACCCGGAAGTTCTGCGGGTATAACAAAAGCCAAATGCGCCTGCTCACAGGAGCGTTCACTAGCCATTTTGGCACCAACGACTTCCTGTGCAGATTGAGATTGACACACGATTCGATCTGCAGAGCCTGTGGTGAACAGGACGAGTCTATATCGCACCTACCGTATGAATGCGACGCCTTGGCTGGACTTAGGATGGGTCTGATGGGATTGGCATATCCAAAACCTGAAGACTTCAGGCTTTTCCCTCTGAATTGTACACTGCGGCTCATGCAGTACATTCATAAGGAGATAGCTAAGGGACGAATCTTGGGGTTGACACAATAGATCCCACTGGGTCGAAGTGTCACCGGTCTGTACTGACTGGCCCCCACACACAAGATAAGATAAGCTGAAGAGCTAGAATGCATTGTAGTGTAGGCTTTAGTGCTTTGCGTAGCTTACCATTATAATGTTGACGTTTTAGATATATCTTTCAGGCGAGGATAATTGTATGACTTAACATATAGCTAAGTCCTTTACGTCTTTTACGCCCTTAGTCAATAACAGGTATGATTCTCAGTACGTATGTCTTGCAGATCATCTGAGATGGAGGAATCGCATTACGATTATTTTACGCAACTTGTGTGGGAGGAGACAACAGAAGTCGGATGTGGCGGAGTTAAATTCCAAGTAATAATATTTGTACTTCACAATATATCCTTGATAAAAATGATTGGTCACTTTTCAGTGAAATCACCCAAACCTAACAGAAAGACTGAAGGTTGCGTGATCCTTTATTGTAGACGCGGTTACAGACTCATTGAAAATAGCGGGACCACGCTTAAATCTAGCATTTCGCCTAATTTGCAGAGGCACACACTGAGAAAATATCTTGGTGCTACAGACGTCTGTGATTACATAACTTTGTATTTTGTTCCTGCGATGACTAGAGTGATCAGGCTCCTTTTGTTTCCGTAATCATTTTCTTTTTTGTTCTTTTACAAATGCTGCTGTGTTGTTAGTAGGAGACAAGTAAGCGTAATACCTTGCGCTGTCAGCGTAGCAACTAAAATTTAACACATCAGTGTTACTCTGTACCGAAGCCTGGTGTGGCAGCCAACAGAAATGGCATCATTTCGGTGGCTTAATAAACTTGTTGGTGGGACTGGTGCAAACTAGCGCATAATAGGGATATGTGGAAAAGCGAGAGGGAGGCCTTTGCCCTGCAGTGGGACAATACAGGCTGAAAACAAATAATAATAAACTTGTTCTTATTATGAATTGTTTTTGGAATTAAGCCTTTGAACAGATTAATTTTAATATTCACATAGCCTGATTTAAACCAAAAGAATGGAAGCGAATATGCCATTTGCGTATTATAAGATGAGTGATGTAAGTCTTACTCGTAGATAACTGCTTAATTAACCAGTACCCACGTCACCTGTCAACGATCATTGGCAGACTATTGTTAGCTTTAGCGAAATTGTATTTCTAGTACGTAGTTTAAATGAGTGTTCTGTGTCTCTAGCGTGTAATATTTGAGTTATAAAATAGAGTTTCCAATATACTCAATATAATATAATATAATAATAATTAGCTTACTTCACCGGTACTTTGTCGGTGGCAGGCAGTCTAGTAATAGTAATACTGTTCTGTACCTCTAGCGTCTAATATTTGAGTTACGGAATAGTTTCCAAAATACTCAATATACTTGATTACATTCGAGACTACGGTCTCAAGCAAGGCCTAGTAAAAATTAAAATATTTATTGCAGGAACGCTTGGATGTCGTAAAATACAGGACTATTTATAGATTGGTATGCAACTTCGCTCCTGCTGGTAATCGTCGAAATAAATCAGTATATTCATGCGGCTCACCGTGTTCTGCATGTCCTGATGGCGTTTGCGATCATGACTATAGAGCCTTATGTGGTCTGTATAAATATCTTTGTTATTATAAAATTATGTAGTACTATATTTTACCCGCGGCTTCGCTCGCGTTAATGTCAAAATTTTTATATTTTTTTTAGATTGAAAATATCCTACGTTCTTTTCTGTACCCACACAACGTGTATGCGACATTTCATGATGATTGGTCGAGTTGTTTAGGCGTGCAAGCGTAACAAACAAACAAACTCACTTTCGCATTTATAATAATATTAGATAGGATTTTTATTTAAAAAGAGAACGCTACAATTGTGGAAGTGTTTAGTTGGTAAAGTAACGGCACGGTTTATCGAGTTAGTAGTATGAAATTAAAATTTGAAATTACGAACTCAAATAACCGTGCCGTTGCTTAATCCAACTCACGGGTTGATTATGTATTATTACTAATGAATGGTAATGGCAGTTTTACCACTACCTACTACCACTACGTACTTGCACTATTTATGGTGTGTCAGGATGTATCGAAGTATAGTGTAATCTAAGAGGTAAAATCTCATAGACATGAGCTCAGCGTAATATTATGCTCTCTCAAGTGCGTACGAATTTAACAATTATTATGTCTGCCTGTATTTTTGATTCTTTAGGATAAACATGTCACGTACAGTGATATGGGTTGACATCGTACTTTATATTATATTACTATTTTAGAAAACAAACCTATAACTATTGAAGAAATTACTGATAAAGATACGTATGATGAGGAGACCTCAACTCAAACGCCACCTATACAGGAAACAACAGCAGATAATAACGTTTCGAGTGTTGTGGTTGATACCATATTTGAAGCTATAACTATGTCTAATCAAGACACGAATCCTGACATCGAATCTCTAACATTTGATTATTTTCCCCATTTGTATGAACCTCATATTTTAAGGGCAAGTTCTACAACCATATCTAAAGACGTTTCCAATAAAGATGCTTTACTAAATGAATTTATTGAATTGCTAAAGAAGAAGCTAAATAAAGACCCTAGCATTAAAGATTTGCTATTCACCACACCTGCAGGAAGTGTGGGTGTTTCCGATGCTTCGTACCACGATGAAGGCATGTCAGCGTTTCTTAACAGAATTTATAGTAAAACAGGCTTTTCTACTACAACAACTACGACACCGAAGGATTATGTGAATTCTACATTACTAGTTGACTTGATAGAAGCGGTAATCTTCAGGAGCAATGGTATATGAGTTATTCTAGTATCTTATTTAAATATCTTAACCAACGCTACTACGATTTATTAATTTATTAGGACGCAGGTATTATATGAATATTTTTTGTTTTAGACAACATGCCTATTACTGAGGCCCAACAGGATACTCAAACATTACCTATAGTCAAACCTGTAAAGGTGCAAGCGGAACTTGCAGAAGTGAAGGAAAATAGAGAATTTTCTGGTCATTACTTTTTTCCAGAGGAGGAAGAGGAAAGTACCAGTGAGACCACAGAAGTGTATTATGACAATACGAACATAGCTAAATCTGATGTGGAGATGGAAATAGAACATTTAAAAATGAGTTCAATTACGAGAGATTTTCTGGATGACATTTTTGAGTCTGATACATCCACAGAAAGTACGAGCACAATCAATACGTTATCGCCGGATAAAATAAATTTGTACAAAAGTGGATACAGAGTCATGAAAAAATTTTTAGAGAGAGAGAAACTAGTGACCGTTTATTGATACAAAACTAACGATACATTTTTACATGATAAAATTTAACATTTTATTTGTTGTTATTTCAGAAATAGTTAACATTGCTTTCAATAGTGGTATCTATGTAAATCAACTGTACCAAAAAAAATCAAACCAGCGCTTGAAGAGAAAACGAAGACATCAAGGTCTTAGTAGACGCATATTAAAGAATAATGGTAGCCAATGGAATAAACTACCCAACGTATTATATCCTCCAGATTGCTATAAGAGAAGCATCCATAAAAAATACCTGAGTTATAAGGTGTTATTGCAAAAAATAGCAGCTGATTTGAAAAAATTAATGTTGAATAAAATATTTCATTGTACACATAATAGATCAGCAAAAATATATTTTCAGTCACTGTTACTATTTTTTGGATTGTTATTGCTTTATTAATAAATATTACAAAGCCATTTAATATGCTTGGAATTTTATTTACGGACTACATATTTATGTAAGTAAGTATAATATAAAACAAAACATAATACACGAGGGACCAGTGGGCGTAGTAGTACAATTACATAAACACTTGTTAGTATTGTTTGATATGTTTTCGTAGGTTTTGATTATCTTATTTAAAACCAAATAATAAAGATCAGCATAAGACATGATCTTTGAGTCATTAGTTGACAAAGCGCTTTCTTGCCTTTTTATTCTTAAATGTTTGTTACATTTATAGTCATATATTTTAGGTAGACTTTCAGTTACACTATCAATATCTGAGTTTAGTACAATTGTATACGCTTCATATGAGTGAGCAGTAACGTCTTTGTTATCAGGATTTTGCCTTCGAACTTTAAGAGATCGCTTTTCACAATACTCTTCATCTTCCAAATCCGTTGCAATAGCGTTTCCATATTGGTCTGTAATGTACTGTACTTTATTTTTGCCTTTATTTTGGTCAGATACCGTGCCTAATTTATTTCTTTCCATGAAATCACGAGTACAAGTAGAAGTTCGAGTACAACCTTCTACATATCCAGGTGGCGTCCTAGAACCAAAATCTATGACAGGCCCAAGTTGTTTACCATCTTCAGCGGTCCCCGTAAAAGCTGTCCAGGTACAAGTTAGTTTACGAGTGCAATGTTTTTTTCGAATGTATGGAGTATTTAATGTATATTCTGTTGTTGTTTCAGTTGTAGTAGTGGCTTTAGTTGCAGCGGCTTTAGTTGTAGCTGCGGCTTTAGTCGTCGCAGCGGCTATAGTCGTTGCAGCGGCTTTAGTCGTCGCAGTGGCTTTAGTCGTCGCAGCGGCTATAGTCGTCGCAGCGGCTTTAGTCGTCGCAGCGGCTTTAGTTGTCGCAGCGGCTTTAGTCGTCGCAGCGGCTTTAGTCGTCGCAGCGGCTTTAGTCGTCGCAGCGGCTTTAGTCGTCGCAGCGGCTTTAGTTGTCGCAGCGGCTTTAGTCGTCGCAGCGGCTTTAGTCGTCGCAGCGGCTTTAGTCGTTGCAGCGGCTTTAGTCGTCGCAGCGGCTTTCTTTGTAGTAGCGCCTTGTCTTCTGGCATTGAGACCCCTGTCATTATCGCTAAATTTTCGCAGGTACATTAATTCGTCAAAAGATAAATATCTTTCTGTCTTTTTTGACTCACTATCATAGTCTGTGTAGTCTTCCCTATTCATTGTAATTGGTTCTGTTGCAAAAGTCCGAAAAATCGACTGCATTTTTCTTTTCGTTTTGCGGTTTTTCCTATTTGTTAGTGTTGTGTATTTTATTGCTCTTAATTCAGGTGTCTTTTTATAATTTAATTTTATTTTCCAAAAAGGCTTTAAGTTCATTTCATCTTTATGTTGCCGTCTTTTCCTTAAGCTCGTATCAAAGGAACGATATAAATAGTCTCGATCTTGTTCGTTGTATTGTGGATGACTTTCATGCTCTATTTGTTCGTGAAATGTTTCAGATTTTTCTGTTACAACAATTGTTTTGAAGGTTTTACTCATTTTTGT
Source organism: Catocala sponsa (assembly GCA_963564715.1). NCBI lineage: Eukaryota > Metazoa > Arthropoda > Insecta > Lepidoptera > Erebidae > Catocala > Catocala sponsa. Next base: position 8,773,001 of record OY751334.1, read on the forward strand.
ATCATAAAATATTTTTGGCGTAGAAAATTCTTGCTTTGTTTTGTGGTTGCCACTACGCACCATATTTGGAATATTGTTATAGGATAAAAAAGGATCTTTTGTCACTTCGTAGGGCATACACTGACAATTATTGTTACAATTATCAACTGTTGTACAAAGAGGTGGGCAAATAGTGGGACATGTAAAAGGACATATTACTGTAGTACATGGACACAAACTGCTCGAAATTAATGGGTTTATAAATGTTTCAGTTTGACATGCCGTTGATTGACGATAGCGGTTATAATTTCCTCTTGTGCACTGGATATTATTACAACAATTATTTTGTATTTGTACTGTTTTGCGAGTGCAGGGCTGATTTCGCTGATATTTTCTATAGTTGGGACTAGATATTAAATAAACAGATGCGGTAGTGGTATCATATTTTCTAAAATCTTGATTATTATTATTTTCATGAAAATAGTATGCTGTTGGGTTTCGACTAGTAATCTGTTGGTGTCCGTGATACAAACGTGAGTGACCTCGTTCGTGCTGATAATGGTAGTCAGCGTCATTCACATTAATTGACATATTGTGAAAAAGACTTTTCCTCATATTTTGCTTATGTAGTTGTGTACGATGGGCAGAACCTATAAAAGAGAAATATGTTACCTATTTATATTAGTTAGAAGCATTGCTAACATATGGTCTATACACTGACATAAATTTTTTTTCATTAGTTTTAAATTTTGACCTTTATTTACAATCTTGTGTAAGTGCTAAGCAGGGACACAATGTTAAAGAAATGCCCGTTCTCACGGTGCAATCTCATTCAATCATGATATATTAAATGTATATGTTGGATATCTTTAACCGTGCCTCACAACAAACATATGGCATAATTACCTTTTAATTCAAACATTATTCAGCTTTCCAAAGAATCTTCAGATCTTCGAGACAACAATTACTATATTAAAAAAACAAGCAATGACTTACCGTAACTATTGGTTGATAATATATGTCGTGTCTTTTGATTTCTTTGTCTCTTCCTTTTTAAATTTGTTTGTCTTAAATTATAACGAATAGGGTCAATTTCGTGTCTCACTGGCTCGTTTGATAGATTAAGGATTTTGAGTAAGCTGCTCTCTGGAGGTTCCCGCGTAGTTAATTTTCTTACTGTAAGCAAACTGCGTGATTAATCACTTCGTTGTCTGTATTTAAGATTGATTAGTATGGTATCTCTATGACTGCCCTTGTGGAAATATTTGGCTTTGTTGGCGTCTTTAATATTTATAACTCTGATATCGTAATGCAATAAGCTTAGCGGCATTTACAAAATCCAATTTTTCTCGGTAGTTATTTTTAATGCTCCGTATCAAAATGGTAAACATGAAATTATGGTGCGATCTTGTCTGCCCGTCTGTCACAGCTCATTTAGGCAAGTAGTAATGCTACTATGACTACTAGTGACTGAGCGAGCCCTATTTATCAGTAATGGTAGAATTACTATTTTGCTACTACTTATTTATTTATTTATGAATAATGGTCGCTTAACTTTATTGCATATAAAATTGTTATTACATTGATATGTTTTATTATTGAAAAATGAGGAGGAGGTTGCCGAAAGAAAGATAGAATATCAGAATTATTACTTCAAGTGCGGTGTTTATATGACAGGGCTTCATTTGCACATTCCAATATATGTATATTTTATTTGCTTAATTAAAATAGTTGTGTACATGCTAATTTAAATGGCTAGATGATATGAATATATTTAATAGATGTTTTTTAATGCAACGCCAGTTTGTTTTAATTTTCACATTAAAAATAATGGACTTCCTGTGGAGCGGAAGTAAACACGATTGCTGTGTATGAGATCTCGCAAAAAATTCCCATTTCGGGTAATGTGTTACTGTGTTTTTCTGTCCAGTTATTCTCCGAACTTATTCGACAATTTGCACGCTTCTATTTCGTTAGATCTAAAGACAACTGACGAAATATGGGCGTACTACACTTCTGTTTACAAAGGAGACTGACCACCTTGTATGGGACCCTGGCCTGGGAGTGAACAATTTTATATTGTAATAACAATATTCATTTTCAGTAGCCTAAACTAAGTAGATAACATTATTCTTTGAAGTTTAGTATCAAGTTCGTTAAATAATAAAATAAAACACATTGTTTAAAAATATTTATTTTGATGTGTCACCATCACCTTCATAAGTTATTAAAATATTTTCCAAAAACTGGGGTGGTGGAGTGACATTTTCATATCTTGCCCAGCTTAGGTACCATATTACAGACATTATGTGAGCACAACAACCAACAGGCCTTCGGCCGAATATGCAGTTGCAGTAATACTGCCTTATTGCGTCCAGGCTGTGTGTATTATTTTGATATAATATAGAAATAAAATACGTCAATTTCATACTACTGGATGGTAACCTATATTTATTATATATTTAAACAAAGCTTTTAATATTTTACTTTGTTTATAAGACGATTGTCCACGTGCAAGCAGAGTATGGACGGTCTCCTTTGGGGATATAAATTTAATATACTTGAATGTAACGTACTTGTAGCAGGATCTTCGTTATCACATAGTCCTTTATAGTCATCTTCAGTTATCCTATCAACTTCACACTGTGTTCCTGGATAACCTATGGCGTAGATTGACTTACCGTGAATGTTACCCTTCGGTGAAAAGTTACAAACTAGCCTTTCTATCATTACTTTTCTGTCGAATAGCTGAAACATTGAATTGAGGATCAGTACTAACACGAAACGACGACGATACCTCTATCTCTGAGAATTTTTCATAATGTTCTCGAAGATATGTGAAGTTTGCTAAAAATATAATGGGTATTTGATGGACCGGTATAATGGTAACTATGGATGAAAAACGGCGTCTGTCTTGTTCGGATGGGCAGACGGTGACTCGCCATCTCACTAGATGGGCCCCCTGTATAGCCACCATAGGTATACGCACCATAAAAGCAGTAGAGGGCAACACCGGTGTGAGTGGCTAGGGGTATTGAGCAGTGCGACGACGGTTTCACCATTCGGTTTCACCACCGGTCTCGTGACAACGGAGACCCGGAGCGTGTTTCCCCGTAGTTGTGCCCTCGAAAATGATACCTCCACCTCCGAGCATATAGCTCTGCCGGCCTCCTTTTGACCCGACGACCAAGGCAAGTCAGAGTTGAGAGTCCTACAGGCGCTCTACCAGTAACAGCAAGCCAGGGAGGAGGACCTAACCGACTCTCTGAGGCACTCTGGACCATAGAGTCACTACTCACATTCAGCTCACCACAAGGTGCTCTGCGGTTTGTGTACTTTTAACCTGGTGATACATTTTTTGTTTATATCACAAGGCGAAGGTAATATTTTAAGAGCTAATATATGTATATATACTTAGTCTCATGATGGATAACGACTGACCTAAATTTTTTACGTATAAAGACTAATAAAGTTTAATAAAGACTTTTTTTATGTATAAAGCCTATAATACGATCATATATATTTACATAGAATTTAACTTTGCCACATCCAACGAATTCTGTTTCAGCCCATATTAGTTGCGTAAAATAATTTGTGTTAGAATCTCGAGATCTGCAAAATAGATTATATATTTTTAAAATTATTATGGTTTAATACTTAATACGTTTGTACATAGCGTCCTCCTAATATTCATGAGGCTCATTTAATAAAATAATCAGTCAGTATCAGGTTTTGACGCATTTGTAATGTCAAAGTTTTGCATATATCGATGTTTTGCGGATTTGAATAACTCGAATATTAAAATAATTCTATAAAATTTAATTTTAGTTCGAGACAGTCTACTTAATAAAATATGAATAAGTAATCAAGCTAGAGATATAGATATTCTCCTGTGTAGCCTCAACCACAAAACATATTATAATGTTTTGTGGCCTCAACACAGTAGACGGCGCACTGACTGCAAGAATGGCGCAGGGAGTAGCGCTTGCCTCGCCACTATCAACGCGCTGTTGTGGTCTCGAATCCCACACGAAACAATTATTTATGTGATCCAAAATCGATTGTTCTAAGTATAGATAAACTTTGAATCCGTTGATTGTATGTTTGTAAAGTCCTTCGCGGTATAGGGTTTGAGTTAGCTCATAGACAACATCGACAGCTATAATATATTATTTTTAGTTCCGTGTAATACAGCGCAAACTTGTAATCTTCTTTCAATCAGGCAACTTTCCAAACTTCGTGTTGTGCCTCTTGCTACTGATAATTTACTAACAAAACCTTTTTGCTCTATCCAGGAATTGCACCCATGAGGGTAAACTAATGCCACAAAGCAATAATCAAATTAACAGACAAAGTTATGAGCTCTCGGATCTCCATAGTAGGTATAAGTATAGGTAGTCATAGTTCGGGAATTTTGAATCAATTCAATGGCAATTTACTAAACTCACAGTTCTGATTTTAATACTCTTGAGATACCTTTGGTATCTGCGTATTATTAATTTCGCCACTGCTACTGCGCCGAGTTTGTAGGTTCGATCCCCAAACGAGACAAAAGATTGTGTGATCTACAAATAGTTGTTTCGAGGGTGTGTGTACTTTATTTTCATTGTTTCAATGTTTCTAAAGTCCCTCGCTATACAGGAATTATTCCTAGTAAGGGAGCTGTCTTTTGTAATAAGAAATATAAGAAAATCTAAGCAGATATATACTTACCGGTTGTAGTAAGACACAGTTCCGGCATAATCTAGTATTTGTATGAACCACATCTCGACAAAACTCTTTACGTTGAGACCAGGCGACGGACCAACGACGCTACCAACGTTTTGTCCTACTTTAACGTTCTCTAAAACAAAAATTATTATATTGATACACGTCAAAATTATTGAGTTATTTCCCCATGGGTGGGGATATGTAAACTTTTTGTCCACAAATCCCCATTGACCAATCATCAACTTAGCAATGGGGATTTATGGACACAAGCCAACATAAAGTTCATAAATTAAGTTGGCCATCAATGGGGATATGTGTAATCAACGATTCAGAACCTTTCGAATTGATCTCATGCACGGCAGTCACAATCACCGCTTCCCTATTGAGGCAGTCGGAATAGGTACCTAAACGTCTAAGATGCCAAATTCATCTCTTTGAATATAATGGTCAATTGTAAATGGAAACGCAATGAGCTTTGATATTAATTATTTTATAGTACTGCGTTTAAAATAAATACATACATAGATACATAGTCTTACGCTTATATCCCACAGGGCAGGTAGAGGTGCATAACATCCATATTTCGCGAGCCATGGTTTTAGGTTCAACGTACAGTGTCTTGCAACTCACGAAGGCGAGCGGGCTTTACTTGTAGTTGAAGGTGTACATGCACACTGCGGTAGTGTGCGTGTTTGATAGAGCGGTCAGATGCGAGCGACACTTATACACATACATATATATATATGCGTTTACCACAAATAAAGCCCGCTCGCCTTCGTGAGTTGCAAAAACTATAATAGAGGACAAGCCTTTTGCCATTTTCTGGACACAGTTCCAAATTCCATGGTGCTACTATGAATGTCTTGACAGGCAAAATTTTAGTTTATGGTTAATTTCATTAACAGTTTCCCTGTCCGATGAATCACATATGATACAAAACAATAGAGTTTCTATTGTGTCTATTACAGGACAGCTAAAGGGTTAATTTCATAATTCCTGGGGCATGCTAATTAAATAATCAATCAATATCTTTGCTGCTCAACCCTTTGCTTGAACCTAGCAACTAACCTAAATGTAGCTTTAGTAACTTAGTAAACTCACTAAACTATACAACATGTCACAGTTATAATTATAACGCACAACCTCAAACACCCCAATTAGATTATTAAATCATAATAATAATATAATCATTAAAGTGTTAATTTTATGTACTTAAATTTTAATTTAACGAATTAAGTAGTTCTCCTTATTGTGCGCGGATAGTATGGGTAGGTATACCTATTACAATAAATCTTATTGCCTTTATTGCATCAATAAACTTATTGCCTTGAATTATGATACATTTTCGTTTATTTTAACTGTTTAATAAATGGGTGACTATAATTTAATTCGTTTTAATTATTTTAGGGATAAAAAATTACCTATATTAAAAATTGCTGGAATTGATTCAGTAGCCGATTTTGAACAAGCTATATACTTTCAGGATGTGCGTTTATTATGTTACATGTTGTATATTTTGACGTTCATAATCATAAGTGTTACTTTGTGACCTAAATTAATAAGTTAATTATGACTTTGACTTTGAATATCAAAGTTTGACGTATTCAATATACGTCAAAGTTTCGAATATATTGATTATTTTGAAGTGAAGTATTTTGAAGGCGCCACTCTAGTGTGTGAGTGACAAGCTCAATAATACTTAGTCCGGCTTAAGAATCGAATCCAAGATCTCATGTATAGTAGTCGCATAACTACATTACCAATGCAGAACCGAAATTTAAATTTAAAAATAAATAGTTTTAATTAATTTAAATAGCTCAAATCGTAGTAAAGTTTAATAATAGTAGTGTTACAGTTTTCAAAATTATGTAATAAAAGTGTTTTAAAGTAAAATAAACAACGCGACAAAATCCGTATAATAAGACAATACTATTAGAACACTATATATACTGTTCGGCTCCTTATCTCATATATTCAAATGGAGATTAATTGATTGTGTGTCTGTAATTACTTAGTTATTACTAGAATAATTACAATATCCACACCTGCGCTAAGCTAATCATACTTGAATAATTATCCTCTATGGTTATGTATACCTAATGTTATGACTAAGAAGGATTTATGTGCAAATTTAATATTAGCGCTGTATTAAACTGTCCCACTACTTGGCGCGGGCCTGTTCTCAGTGAGAGAAGAGGTTCCCTGATTACTTGAAGAAAGCTATACTTAAACCAATTTATAAGAAAAATTCACACAACGACCCCAGTAACTATCGTCCTATCGCTCTGCTACCTACCGCCTCGAAGATATTCGAAAAGGCAATGTGTAATCGCGTTTACAATTTTTGTGAGAAATATGAAATATTCAATGAATGTCAAAATGGATTTAGAAAAAACAAATCAACAATATTAGCCATTTATAAATTTATACAAGAAGCCCAAAACATTATTAACGACAAAAAATACGCGGTTGGAATTCTATTAGACATGACTAAGGCCTATGATAAAGTCCAATACAGCATACTCCTTAGAAAATTACAGGATATAGGAATTCGCGGCAAAGCTCACGAGTGGTTTCAGTCATATTTAAGAAATAGAGAACATCTAGTAGAAATAGAATACTTCAACCATTCCACGAATGAAATACAACACGTTAGATCAAGTAAAAAAATAATCAATGCGTCAATTCCACAAGGTAGCGTAATTGGGTGTCTTTTGTTTCTCATTTATATCAATGATCTGCCCAAAACAATAGATGGACCGTGTGTTCTATTTGCAGACGACATCTCACTCCTAACAACCTGCCAAAATAATAATAAATTAAATGAAAAATTAACAGTAACGCTTGACAAAGCAGTAACCTGGATGGACGAACACAATCTCGAAATTAACTTCTCAAAAACCAAAATAATGTCCTTCCATCCCTACCAAAAACCTCCACTAGAAATAAATTTTATTTACAATAATATAAAAATAGAAACCGTACCAGAATTTACACTACTAGGATTATCCATAGACACTAACATAAACTGGAAATCACACATTAAGAAAATGAGAGCAAAGATTTCAAAATTTACATACGCCCTTAGTGAAGTTAAAAAGACAACAGACCTGCAAACTGCCCTTGCTACATACTATGCATATGCTTATGCATGGTTTAGCTACGGCATAATACTGTGGGGCAATAGCACAGATGCACCAACTCTCTTTACACTTCAAAAAAAGCTGGTTAGAATTTTAGTGAACATCGACGATACAGATAGTTGCAAACCCCATTTTAAAGAACTCAATATCTTAACTTTACCCTCCATATATATCTTGGAAATGTGTAAATTTGTAAGAAAAAATCTAAACATGTTTACTAAGAGAGAAGACACCCAATGTAGGTACGCACTACGCCATAGGGAAAGGCTTAAACTGCCCACCTCACGTTTAAAACAACACACAGACAGCACATATGTGATGTCTATAAAAATTTATAATAAACTGTCGGATGAAATTAAAAACGAACCTAAATTTAACCCATTTATAAATAAATTAAAAACACTACTATTAAACAAATGTTATTACAATTTAAATGATTACTTGACTGACAAATTACAATAATATAAATAATAATAATACCTGCAAAAATAATAATAAAATCACTGACATAACTGACAAATTACATTAATATTAGCAATATAAATAAAGATAAACATATAATTATTGACATAACTCGCAAATTATATTATTATAATAAAAGTATCTTTAAAAATAGTATTAAAACTACAAACATAACCAATAAGTTGCAGACATATTATATACATCATCATCAAATTATGTAATATCAATATATAAAATTAATATTATATCCACTATACCTACAAATACACATAGAATAATTATATATAAAGGAATGTTCATTATAATAAAATGAAAAGATGTTAAAAATTAATTAAAATACAGTATATATGCATTGCTATAAGTAATACAACTGTCATGTTATATTAGAAATAATGCAAAATTAATATAATTATAATTAACATGAAACAGAATAAATCTAGAACAATGCAGCTAAAGCCCTCTTCCTCCCTTCTACATTTGCTGTGCCTGACAGGGTCCATGATGATACCATGTATTATTTTTATAACACCAAATTAACATTGTGGAATGCAAATAAAGTATTGAGTATTGAGTATTGAGTATTGAGGTAGGCCATAGTCCACCACGCTGGCCCAGAGTTCACATATCGCACTCTTAATAAAACAAAGACCTATCTGAGTGTTTTGGATCAAGCAAATTTCAATTCTGTTTCAATTACTTAACCCAAATATAATTTTAGAATTTATAGTCTCTAACTGTGTTAGAGTTCAAATTACCTTACTTCCAAATTTCGACTTAAGTCGCTGTTTTATTAAGAGTGCGATATATTTTATTTTGGCGACTGTAGCATAGTTTATACTAGTACGGTCGTCATCGAATTCTCTTTTCATATTCAAAACACTTTAAAAAATGTATTAGATTAAGAGATTTAAAAAAAAAATCAAATGATGAAAATAAATAATTATTATTTGTTTCTCTTTCACAGGTATATTCCTAATACGTTAAGAAAATACCCAGCCCTTTGGGAGGCTTACACGGAGGCATGGGTCCAACGTGAAGAGGCCCTTCGACAGTTTTAATCAAAGGTGGGATGGAACACCTACAGCGGCACTAGCCGCAGCAGGCGTAGGACTATTGCTACGTATGGATTCTAATATATGGGCTATGGGTATGGGTGTTTGATGGACTGGTATATTAGTAGTAGTAGTAGTATTGGTATATTAGTAGTATAGTAGTAGTAGGAGTATTAGTAGTAACTATGGATGATAAAACGGCGTCTGCCCTGAATACTCTAATAGCATTAATCGAATGGACATATTATTATTATTATTAACTTTTATGGAGAACTTTGAGACATGCAGGTTTCCTCACGATGTTTTCCTTCACCGTTAAAGCGAGCGATAACTAACTATTAATACGCATATAACTTCGAAAAGTCAGAGATGCGCGCAATGGGATCGAGCTCGAGACTTCTGCGTAGCATTCTAACGGTCTCCTACTAGGCTTTCGCAGTTTGTATAATAATATAACATAAGCTGTTACTTGTCCATTGATTGAGACGAACGTCAATCCTACTTACCTAAGTCTCTACATTCGTCTTCTCTATCTGGATTTACATAAGGATCACACTGGTCTGCCCATCGTTGAGCAGAGTTTGCTAGTTCTGTCGACCAATGCTGCAAGTATAAGAATAATAAAACTTTGTTATCTCGCTAATTATATTGTTCTTGGAGATATTAAGTTTTTATTAAATCAAATATGCTATTCCTAGTTATAATATTCCTGTATTTGTGTTTTGTAATTATGTTACTTTTTTTAATACGTTTGTCAATATATATTAGGTTAATTCGTTTTTAAAATTAATAATGTAAATATGAATGTTCTTAGCTTGAAAAAAAATATTTTTTTTTTTAAATATTCTTGAGGATATTAACTATTAAGTGTTTTATAAAATACATATATCAGCCCAGTATTAAACTGTCCCACTGCTGTGCACAGGTCTCTTCTCAGTGTGAGAAGGGTTAGGCCATAGTCCACCACGCTGGCCCAGTCCGGTTTGGTAGACTTCACATATATATCTTCGAGAACATTATGGAGAACTCTTAGACATGCAGGTTTCCTCACGATGTTTTCCTTCACCGTTAAAGCGAGCAACAATCAACTTATTTATACGCACATCACTTCGAAAAGTCAGAGATGCGCGCCTTGGGATCGAACTCGAGACCTCTGCTTGGCAGTCGAACGGTCTCCCAATGGGCTATCGCTGTTGTGTATTTTATTAAACCATATTTCATTGGTAGTAGAGGTCTAATTGTTACTCTGGGGTCTATCTAAGGGACTGTCCGCAGACATAGTCAATCACTTAAGCAGCTGTATATTCAACAAATTTGTAACATTTGTATTTTATAAATGAAAATTTACTTATAATTGTTATAAAGAAAAAATATTTTTGTTTAACTACTACTGCAGTAAAAGATTAGGTATAACCATTGTTGTGTATGATGAAGTAATTCAAAATCTTCTATGTTAATTTCTATTTTAATTTACTTATGAGAGAAAAAATGGCGTTGTGCACTTGCTATTGTTAATAACACGCATAGTTTTTCGCCTATGTAACCTCGAAGGAGAAGAGAAAGGAGTATTATATCTCTGACTATGGATCAAGGTCCCACGTAATAAGAGGCACAGTTATAGACGCTTTGCTGCTACTGAACATTCAGAAAAACTATAGCACTCACTCAAAACGCCATGCTCAGCAGTCATATCTACTACCGCTTTGCTACTGTGGCAGTTTGTTTTAACCCATTCAATGCGGCAACAAATTTTGCTTTCACTAGCCAGAATCGGCTCATATTTAACGTAAACGCCGATCGGCGTCAGCCGCACTTGATGAAATAAAAAAAAACAAAATATCTAAAAACTACTTATATCAGGCCTTTCATTAGCAAATTCCAAACACATTTGTTGTTTTATTAATATAATATTTTTAAATTTGGGTAAAATATAAAACAACTAAACATGACGCCGATCGGCGTCCTCCGAATCTGAGTATGAAAAAATAAGACGCCGATCGGCGTCCGCCGCATTGAATGGGTTAAATAAAGTTGACAATAATTCTCCTGTAAGAAACGGCGGCACAATTATTAATCTCTGTTGCCAGAAGTAGTAATAAACTTCTTAAGATAGATACAGAGCCACAACAGTCACGCTCCACTCATCGAATTGGAAGGCCATAACATAACCAGAAGATATATCTATACTAATATTATAATGCTGAAGAGTTTGTTTGAACGCGCTAATCTCAGGAACTACCGGTTCGAATTGAAATATTATTTTAGTGTTGGGTAGCCCATTTATCGAAGAAGACTATAGGCTATATACACATGCTATACTGGGTGTAAGGGACACCGTACCGAAAACTGAAATAGTAGATTCAGACCATTATTCTGAGTTAAAAATCGTTGGAATTTTTTTCAACAAACACAATTGCTTTTCTGCAATTTTTCATTTCTCTGACTGTCACATTTTTCTACAATACAGCAATGTAATTAAATGGTCGTGATTTAATTAGATCAGCTGTTTTTATGCGCGCGGAACGCAGATGTCATTCGTCGAGTGCGATGCATTGGTAGCAATCCATTGCGTACCGCGTAATAATGTTAATCTGCATAACATTTTAATCTTGTTTTTTTTATTAATTGAAGTTTGCGTCGTGATAAGTACTTATAGAAAGACGTCTAGTTAAAGTTTTCGGTACGCCGTCCCTTACACCCAGTATAACATGCTACAACCCACGGGGGCGGCGCAGTAATCATAAACGCGGGTGAAACCGCGGGCACATCTAGTACTTTATATAATCGGTAACCATTAACTGCCAAGCATGTTGCAAAGTAATTTCTTCAGAATAAAGAGATGTTGTTAACGACTACAGTAGTTTGAATCGCTATAGTCAGTGTACTTAATAGTTATATGGTTTTAAAGACACTCTCAGTGGCTTCGTAAAGTTATTCCTTAAAACATGCTTGTTTGGAAAATGTTGACGGTATGTAAACACCGTATGGCGTTGAGGTTTTCTTTGATCATTATTACTACTGTTATACTATATGTATAAGACTATCTTACCTTGTTCTTGTATTGAATTTAATCTGTCAAGTCTTTGAATACCAGACTTAAGAGCCTATTGTGTCTAGGTGCCGCTGCGTCTCAATAGGTTAAAATGAATAAATCCCAGTAGAGAATATAATCAAATAATATTCAATATAGATATCCTCAATACTTTCACTTACAATTTTCTTCATGTTAGCTGCTTGAGGAAGAACTTTAGATTGCCCCATAGCTATGAAGTTTCTTCTTTCATTAATTTTATTAACAAGTTCCTTGATTTCTTGATCGGATATTAATGCTGTACTGTCGTATGATACACATGCTGTACTGGGACCTGATATCTAGGATCCATGAAATAGTAAACAACATTACAATAAGTAAAACACAATTTCATAAGATCAAATAACAAAATATCACAAATATAAACATACTTTATATAGACAAAGTGTGTGGTTAGAACATATTTCACAGTACGTTTGAAACGCACTTAAAACACTGATACATCCAAACAATACCATAAATTTAACAATTATCATAATTTGTTAATATAACAACACAAAAATAAATATGTTCAACAACGATTTAATATTAAATTGTGACATTAATCACCAAATATCTATATGGCTACGTTACAATCCAACAGGGTACCTCGGTAAAATGCACTATTTTGTATCAATTGGTTATGTTTTTTGTGTTTTATATTTTAGTACTAATAAATTATGTCTCCGACACGAGTAGCTATGTTTTGCAAAGAAAAATTCACGACGTCGGAAGAGATGCAAACTTAAACAACAATCATGAAATTTTGGAAGGTAAGAACCAAATTGACTTGAATAGTGAACAATTTTGTTATTACCTAGGTTACTTACAAAAATTTCCTTGTATATGTTACAGATTTACGCAATAACACATTTCAAATTATAACAGAGAAATCCTTATTTGCAATTCCAGAAAATCAAACAAGTACAAGAAGTCCGAATTTAATCATTAATCTTTTCGATAGAAAATTGTCAGATGAAATGTTATCAATTAAGCAAAATATATGTGGTAGAGATGCTTCTGCGAAATGTAAAAACACAAAATTTAACATTGGTTCTCCTATATTAGAAATTAAAAAGAAACGGCCAGCTGTTGATCTAATTTCTAAGACTGATGAAATTGAAAGTTATGTTGAGGACTTTGAGTTCAGACACCTTTTGCCCCAAGAAGAGGTTAAAGTATCTTCGAACAGAAGTATTCCCTTTAAAGTGACAAGCCGTAATCATGTAGAAAGGCAACAAAATGAATCGAAAAATAAAGTTGTTGATTTAAGAAGCTTGTCAGGTCATGCACCATCTCATATGAATGACCTGCGTATGGGTGTGCCAACAAATTTTAAATCCTGTACTTGTAGTCAAAATTCAATTAATCCAACCCCACCCCAACCAAGCTGTTCCAGTGGATTAAACTATCCCACTGTTGGCACAACATCTCATAAATGCGATAGCTGTACAAGAACTACAGTTTCGTTTACGCTACTGCCATATTATTTTCCTTACCAGCATAATTTGTATCACCCACCGGATATTTTCAATAATGTACCTGATGAGTATTTATATTATTATAATGATGATAAAGAAAAAGAAGATGATGCTGATAGCGACGATGATGAGAGTGACAGAGAAACAACAAAAAAGAAAAAGGAGCGGCATGATAAAGATAATGTAGTTGACATCGATTACGACATACCTCGAGACCCAAAAGTAAAATGGAATACTGCATTTTTTGAAGCTCGACCGAATAGATTAGTGAAAGATCTAATAGACGATTTAACAAGGCTTTATCCGGATACAGTTATTAAAAAATGTTACTGTTCGTCATCTTCAAATTATTCGCGTAAGATACTATCTCATTTAATTTGTGTAAATTGTTTGGTGTTATGGTTATTAAAGTTAAATATTTAATAAATATTTAGAAATAAAATTGATTAGTAATCTTTCTATAGGAAATACTAAGAATAAATATAGGAGGGCAAAATACAATATTGTTAGGACAATATTGTATTTTACTATCTACCTACCCTACTTTCCGTATCATTACAAAATATTTTTTTACTTTCGTTAGCATATAGCTTTCCTGAGTCGCAGGCGACTTCACAATACAAAGTAATTTTATTAAGTGAATACGGTTATTAATGTGTTGCACTTTAAAAGTCGACGATTCTTTAGTGTAGGTATTATACATGACATAGATTTGTAATACACTGCTTCTGTGCTAGAATTGCTAGAGAAACCTTAGTATAAGCAGCTGGCCTCATTACTTCCACATTATTCAGTGGTAAGACTTTAGAGTATATTCTAAGGATAATTCACAGCAAGCGCATTGCTTAAAACTGGAATGCATCTCAATCTGGAACAGCCCGCTTGGAAAACACCACCTACCTGTAAAAGATCACAGCCAAACAGCACTGTGTTATGTTTCTTTGATGACTAGGTTTCAGAGACTTCTAAGACTCATGTGCTGTCAGCAGAGGATTAGTATTTTCATACTACGTATTTATTTTATCCTAACTAATATTATAAACTAAATTTTGCCCGCGGCTTCGCTCGCTTAAATGTAGGTTCAGACCATTTTCTATCCCCTACGACCAGTTCTTTTTTTTGGATGCGAAATTTTTTGATGGTCATAGGCGTTCGATAGACGTGAAAGCTTAACAAATAAACTCACATTCGCTTTTACAATATTATATATAACGTGTATGCAAAATTTCATGTTGATGGGTTGAGTAGTTAAGGTAGCCACACGTCGCCCATTCTTATTTCCCACACATCAGCTTTACCAGGCTTGCAAGGTACTAACCATTCGTCAATTATTTATTATACTTAAATAGCACACTGAAGTCCTATTTACCCCGGTCTTAGATAAGAGAAGAAAAGACTTAGTTTGCACAAAGTCTAAAACCAGACACGCATTTTCCAATAAATTCTACGTATTCTTAGGACCGTATTTAAATAACAAGTTAAATAAAATATTAAATATATATAATGTTAGTTATAAATAATGTAGTATCACGTTAATGGAATACCTAGGAATATTTTATTATACCGACACAGAAAAACCGCTAAAGTCTTAAAATTATATTGAAAATAAATTTTAAGTTGTA
This sequence comes from Catocala sponsa, assembly GCA_963564715.1. Classification (NCBI taxonomy): domain Eukaryota; kingdom Metazoa; phylum Arthropoda; class Insecta; order Lepidoptera; family Erebidae; genus Catocala; species Catocala sponsa. The sequence continues at coordinate 8,788,520 of OY751334.1, forward strand.
CTTACTAAACACCTTTAATCGTAGATATACTTTAGACTGCAAATATTTGTATTAATAATGCGCTAGTGTAAAATAAAATAATAGTTTATCTTTAGTACAATAATATAATAGCTTTGTTGCTGCATTGCTGTATTGGGTCTGTAACCTGTAATAAAAATGTGTGCTGGATAAATAAATAAATAAATATTATTATCTATACAAATAAATAAAATTGCATATGAATGTATATATGGTACATATATCAAGAAATAAATTTTAAAATTTTTGTCTGTCTACCGGCAGCTGTTGTCATAAGGCGTAACTTGGTTTCTTTTAATTTAGAAAAAGAATTGGTTTTCGCGCAAAAATAAATTAAAACCAATGAAATAGTGAACAATATCCGATTCAAATAGGGAAGTGTATATAAAATAATAATAATAATATATATACATCGAATATAAACCATTATATAATAAATAAAACCGACTCACAAAGTAGAAGAATGACATTAATTTAAACATGGGTTTTTCTATACGAGAAATACAGAAATATTGAGTTTTCGTAAACTCTGCCAACTGAACAAACACTTTTTAGTTAAAATTCACTCGGGCGATGTCGAGGATAACAGCTAGTCCTAACTTATATATTTATATTATATTTATATCCTAACTAATATTATAAATGTGAAAGTGAGTTTGTTTTTGTTACGCTTTCACGCCCTTAAGAACAGCTCTTTGAGCTCGCTCTAGGGGTAGGAGAATTGATTTGCAGTATGTGAGAATAGATTGACACAACACTAAATAAACCTGTTTTATCAATTTTAGTCAAGAAAATTTATCGTCTTGAATTTTTTCATTAATTTTCCGGAAATCTATAACTAAACGCCATTTCTGAGAACACACCTACCTTTTTTGAAACCAAAAGAAAGGGCTAGACCACTCTGAATTTGTTTTTTCTATAATGTCATCTTCCAGCATTTTATTTATTTGATTATTAATTTCTGGTTTTAAAGCTACTGGCAAACGATATGGTTTTGTATATGTTGGAATCGAGTTTGGCTTCAAATTAATCTGCTGTTGCATGATATTAGTTGTAGAAAGCTTGTCACCTTCTAATTGAAAAACGTCTGCATATTTGGCACAAATAATCTCTATGGACTTCTGTTCCTCTAAATTTAAATGTTTTAAATTTAATAATGGTAAAAGCTTTTTAACCTTATCCACATTATTTTCTGAATGACTAAAATTACATATGTTATAATCACTCAAAGGGTAAATTTCCGGTTCAAATTTTATTAATTTATCACTTGTATTTAATAATTGTATAGGTATCCTTCCATTTTTACATGTAACTATTCCACCTGCAAAGAATACCTCATTCGAAATTTGTTTTGAACAAATAACGTAGTCATTGTCTAATTGCGATTTTAAATTTAAATAATGAATAGATTCGCTTCGCGATGGTACATAAATATAACTCTGATAATAATCGCTCCGCTCCGCTTATGAAGTGGGACCACACATTTATTATCATTAATGCACAACGTTAGTGTCATTGTAAACTGATAATAGGAGAATACATTCTCAGAAAGTCATGCCCGAGGATGCCGTCGGCGTCACACGGTAACATATCAAATACGTAGAATTTATGTTGAAATGAAATATTACTCTCTAACGATAAATCTAAACAAACATAACTTTGCGACTGCACCTGGCCGCCAATGCCTTTGATTACGGTGCAATCTTTGTTTAACTGTACACTACCATGTATCACGTTACTTTGTATTATAGACAAACTTGCCCCTGTGTCGACTAAGAAAATAAGACTACGGCCATTTAAATATAAGCATATAAAACTAAACTCATGGTTGTACGTTAATACTTTAGGTACGAAAAAACTGCATGTTTTCGTTATTTGCGGTATTAGCAGAATCGGGCTCCTGCTCAGTGCGGGCTGAGCTACGGTCTACCGAGTGGTCAGTAGAGTCTACCTCCTGTAAAGTAGAGTATACGTTGCCAAAATTTCTACGATTTCGACGATTATTCCTATAATAGTTATAATTACCTCTATTCTGATTTGAACCTTGAGTAGTTGGGTCAAAATTAGTATTATTAAATCTCGTATCACTATCGCGCGAGTTATTATAAAAATATCTGTTACCTCTAAAATTGCCTTGCATTGTGTTTCGGCGAGCTCCTCGAAAATCTCTGGTGCCGCCATAGGACCTACCTCTCATGCTCAGGATCATGTCACGGGAGGGCTGCTCTAATTCTTCATCCTCGGCTGCTCGCACCGCGTCCTTTAATTCAACATAGTTACGCGCAGTTATTATAGTACTTAGACGGCGGTTACGTAAATTGTTCGTTAATAGGTCTTAAAATATCGTAAGCATTCTCATTAGATTCCGCCTGCGATATTGTGAGATTAACAAACAAGTCCTCAATTTTATTTCCGAATTCTGCAATGGACATATCTTTTTGTGTAATGCTATTTAACTGTGACAATAACGAGCTAGTAGATTTTTTTGTTAGTAGAAACCGTTTAATATCGTTAACTAGACCTTCGATATTTTCGTACTTACTTTTAAGTTTTAATTTTGCTGTTTTGCTTAAACGTGTTTTTAGCACAAAAGCAATGAGTAATTTCCTACCATTATCATCATTCAAGCAAGTGGAGTACATCTCTATCCATCAATTATTTTTTCAACCGTTTCCTCCTTGTCATCCATTACTGGGATCAAGGAGGTAGCGGACTTAATATCAAACTTGTCCATGGTAGAATAATTTTCGCTATATGTTACTATTTTATTATATATCTGTTCAATTTGTTGGCAAATGACCTCTGTGCAATAATCTGCTAAAAATATGTTAGAACTGATAGTAACAATGTTTTGATATTGTTCATACTATTTTTGTGTTCCCTCAATTTATCCTCTTACATTACTAGCATATAATTTTCATTTTGAGGTCCTAGTTTTCTTAAATTTACTTTAATATTATCAAATTTTTCAAGTATAGATCTCAAGGACACTTCCATATAACCATATATTTACTTTACTCTTAATGAATAGACTTACACATACACTTTATTACTAACACTTAACGCGACCGCACATGTTTTCCGGTTCCGTCACACGGTTTCCGTCCTGGTCGTAGCACAATGGGAAACCTGTTGCACCAGATGACACAGCTGGTACCGGCAGTGGACTCTGGGCTGCAGGTTGATATAGCTTACCTTGACTTCCGGAAGGCGTTCGACACAGTCGACCATGATGCTTTACTTTTGAAGATGGCGAACATCGGTTTTACACTACATACACTTAAATTTTTTGTTAGCTACTTAGGTGATAGACAGCAATATGTAGACTGTGCCGGACACTGTTCCGAGCTGTACTACACGAGATCAGGCGTCAATCAGGGCAGCAACTTAGGTCCGTTTTTATTTATTATTATGATAAATGATCTGCCAAGGGTCGTTGGTTCAACATGTTTACTGTTCGCTGATGATCTCAAGATGTCTGTGCTCGTTAAAGACTCTGCTGACTGCGATTTATTGCAGAGGGACTTAGACAGAGCTGTTGAGTGGAGCCAAGGGAATAAACTTTTTTTCAATGTGTCTAAATGCTCGATACTGTCATTCACACGTTCACTTACTCCGATTCACCACCAGTACGTAATGGACGGCGAGCCGCTGCAGCGTGTGGATGAGGTAAAAGATCTAGGTGTACGTTTTACCAATGATTTACATTTCAGGAAACACATATCTGATATTTGTAAAAAGGCATATCGAAATCTTGGGTTTATTTTACGGCAGGCGAATGACTTCACAAACATCAATGCTCTAAAGGCTTTATATGAGGCTCTTGTGAGGAGCCATCTCGAACATAGTGCGGTTATTTGGAGTCCTAGTGAGACTAAATACTCATCTATGATTGAACGTATTCAGAATAAATATATCAGATTTATATATCTTAAACAGTATGGAGTATATCCCGGGTATCCATTGTTATATCCGTCATTATTTGTCCTCGGTATGGTAGGATATCATAAATTAGAATTAAGGCGTGAAGCTGCACTAGTCATTTATTTGTTTAAGGTATTACGTGGTGGGATACAATATCCACCTATTTTATCTCAGATTAACCTATGTGTTCCGAATGATTACGTGCGACGACGACGGAGGCCCGAGCTCCTTGCTGTGCCTCGCGCGCGCACCAACCTGCTTCAAAGGGCGCCGCTCACGCGTGCGTTGCGCGCGCTCAACGCGGTGTCTGATGTTGTCGACATATTTACATGTTCATTGAGCGAACTCTCTAAGGTTACTTGTCATGTGCTTAGTTATAGGTAGTAATAGTTATAATAATTAGTTTAGTACATTTAAGCATAAAATTATTGTCTGCGTATACCGTATTAGTAAATCTGTAATGGTATATGTAAGTATGTTATAAATAAATAAATAAATGTTGAGCTGTAGGTCATACTTTCATTTTTCTTTCATTTCACTTGTCTTCCAGGTCGAAAACCTTTCCATCACCTGATATTCCTCCTGGAACTGCTTTTGCACGCCCTGACATACGCATCTTAATGCGCCTCCAGGTCTCGCCACTAACTTCCTTTCTAATCCACCTTGTGTGACACCGCTTATATTGTTTGTACAGAAGGTAAATGATAACCAGTACCAAATGCGTAGTAGTTACCTATAGTAGGAAACCTGTCGTATTACCGTCTGAATATCGTCTTAACGACCATAAACTAATAAAACTCCGTAATGTCCGCGATCTTGGTATTATACACGATTCTAAGTTGCTTTTTGATGATCATATTGATAGTACAGTTACTAAGGCTTTGCGAGCGTTAGGGTTTGTGATGCGAGCATCTAATAGTTTTAAGGAGGCTAAAACTTTTAAAATCTTATATTGTACTTTTGTGCGTAGTATATTGGAATACGGAAGTCAGGTCTGGAACCCGAGATATAATACATACGCAACTCGAATTGAAAATATACAACGCAAATTTATAAAATTTCTATGCTATAAGTTGAAAATAAAATATAAGTCCGATAATTACTTCAAACTATGTGCTAAATTTCATATCTTGCCGTTAGCCAACTGCCGTATGATAGCAGATGTTGTGTATCTAATGAATTTGTTATCTGGCAAAATTGATTGCCCAAGCCTACTTTCTAAAATAAATTTTAACGTACCTACAAAAAGCACGAGACAATATAAGCCTATACACATGCCTTTAGTATCCACAAATTACAGACAGAATACATTTCTCTGGCGAGCGGGTGATACTTTAAACGAACAAGCAAGAAAGTTCGACATTGATGTTTTTAATACTCAACCAGATGCAGTGAAGCGCATGCTCAGTCTTGATTTTTTTACAAGGTTTAATGCTGATTAATTTTACTTTATTTGTTATATGTTAGATGTTTAAGTGATAAAATAGTTGCTGTCCACGCATTGTTATTTAAGAGTTAGTTGTGGAGACCTATCATTGGCTCTCTGTTGCATATTTATTTTCACTACTATGTATTTCAAAGCTGTTGGTCTTCCTAATACATAAATAAATAAATAAATAAATTGCCACTACTGCCGGAATTAAATTATTATTCAGTTGCACATGAGCCGCAACAGTTTCTACGGTCCTGGCAGTGTTATCTCCTGCGGCGTTTTGTGTTATAATCACCTCCTTATCCTCCACTTTACTGTATGATTTGCCCATCTTGGAAAATTTTGGGAATATTTGGCCTTTTACTGATTGCGACGAATATGTTCGTATCATAGAGTACCTTGATCGACACTGTCGCCATTGTGGCACATATAGAAAACATGCACCGTGAAATTGTCAACTCAACTGTATTAACGCGCAGCGCCCGAGCTGGCAGGGTCACCATATAGTGTGTTACGTGGGAGTAATAATGGAAACGTCCGTTTGAGTAGAAAGAACATTTATTACTGTTTTACACATTATAAACATTACACATACATTGTACATTTATCATACCACTACAATATAGTGTCAAAAGCGCTTGCAAGGTCCAAAAAGATCCCAATTGTGTGCATACCCTTATCTAGGCTTTTAGTGACGTAGTCTGTCACATAGTGAACAGCTGGTTTGTAGACCTTTTAGGGGGAAAACCAAATTGACTGTCTGCAAGTATATTATTGTCTTCAAGATATTTTATCAATCTAAGATTAATAAGTTTTCCAAAACTTTCGATACACTTGGTAAAACTGAGATGGGTCTATAGTTTTATATACATTTCCTGTCACCTGATTTGAATACAGGAGTAATAACAGCTATTTTCAGTATTTTCGGAAAAATTCCATTATTTAAACATGGTTGAAATATATGTGTTGTTGGAGTGGCCAGTAAATGCTTAAATCTTTTAAGTATTTTATTAGATATATTGTCCCATCCAACAGTACAATCTTCCTTTAAACAAGATATAATCCTTAATACCTCGTCAACGTCGGTGTCTAATAAAACAAAAGAGCGAAGTGTCGTAAAGAAGGAGGTCTCAGAGCAATTTTGGGAAGAATAGCCCTGTCTTCATAGGGTGTTTTCTGCTAAGTTTTTACCGACATTGACAAAGTGTGAGTTTATTTTATCTAATGCCTCGACATGACTAGTCGCTGTTGACAATAGGTCACACCGGTTTCCAGGAGATTTCGATTGAGTTGTATTACTTTTTATAAACTTCTAGACGAGCTTGCTGTCATTACCTGCCTTTTGTAATTCATTTCTGTCATATAATGAAAAAGTTAAAGATACTTCAACTTTTTAAAAGATTATTACAGAAATTGCGATATCTTTTATAAAATTGGGAAAGTATTTCATTGTTAGGTGCGAGTTTTGATTGTTGGTGCAACTTATCCCTATTTCTTATACAACGCACAAGGCCCGGCGTTATCCAAGACTTAATATTTATATGAATCGTATATTGATCATTGGATTTTATTTTATTCAACGTAACCTTATATTTTTCTAAAATATTAGTAGCCTAAGTTTCTCCTTATAGCTTCAGCTATCTGCCAGTGAATGTCCTGTCAAAATCGGTTCAGCCATTTCAGAGATTAGCCGGAATAAATAGACAGACAGACACATAGACCGACAGACAGAAAGACAAAAATTTTAAAAATGTTTTTTTGTTATAAGTCCCGCATAAACTTTCATATGCAGTAAGTAAAAAGCTGTTATTTTGATATTACAAACAGACACTTCAATTTTTATGGCACCGCGAATGGAGATAACGCTGGTTTATATATGTTTTTCTATGACATTTTTAGGGTGCGACCCAAAGTTTATTCAGCATTTTAGTAGCATGGGTTCATAAAATGTAAATTGATGCCCTAATTGTCTTGGTCCCCGAGTCTACCATAAAAAAAAAACTTTTTACGAGCGGTGTCCTTTAACTGTGGTATATAGAATTGAATTTCATGTCATTTCACTTTTATCCAGCAGCGATAGCCTAGTGGGAGACCGTTGGACTGTTCCGCACAGATCTCGAGGACGAAGTTATGTGCGTATTAAATATTTAATTATCGCTTACTTTAACGGTGGAAGAAGACATCGTGAGGAAACCTGCATGTCTGAGAGTTCTCCATAATGTTTCCGAAGATATGTAAAGTCTGAGAACCCGCACGGGTCCAGTGTGGTGGACTACGGCGTAACCCTTCTCACGCTGAGAAGGGGCCCGTGCACTGTGCACGGTCTGTACGACAGTTTATTACGGTGATATAATTATAATAATAATAATATCAGCCCTGTATTAAACTGTCCTAGATATAATTATATTATATTTTTTTTGCTTTAATATAAGTGACAACTATAAGACAAAGATGGCGAATGTCGAACGTGTCAGATTGAATACATTCTGGATAAAGTCTTTATGAGTGTCGTTAATCGAAGAGCGTTTAAGACAAATGGAATATGAGTTAAGTGAAACAAGAGATTTATGTCAGGATCGTAGGAAGTGCCCATCTGTGAAGACTTTGTATTTACTTTTAATTCTATTTGAAATTTGAAAGTATTTATTTTATTGTATTATTTATTTATTAATAAGATCTCCTACATTGGGAGTAATTCCTGTGTCGCGGAGGACCTAACAAGACGCAACGAACACAAATGTTTGTCCCATGTGGAAATATTACATAAAACATTAAATTTATAATTTTAAGATCAAGTACAATATTAGTGTAAATGTGAAAACGTGTAAATGGTTATTAGTTATTAAAATATTTATGTAATTAGCTATAAGAAACTGTAAGTTTTCTGAATAAATAAAAATAAATAAATAAACACTCGGCATGGCGGCAGCGGCGAGGCGACCATTTAGATTACTACGCCAGTCAGCTTGGTTAGCTGTTAGTTTTTTTACGTACCGATGTAATTATATAGCTTATCTTAAAACATCATGAAAAAGAAGATCGGTGTTTTTTGTGACTTGTTTTCCGGATGGGTATCCGAAAAACAAGTGGGCGTGTATGTATAGATGCGCTGGTAAATAGATCCGTTTCTTATTTTGCGATTGTTGGTATACAATCATATACTATCAATATTTTAATCGTCTAAAGATAAACAGGGCTTCCCGAAGATATTAAACAAGATAAATTTCATGCAGTTGCATTATTATTTTTATTTTATTTTATGCAGTAATTCGTCGATTCGGTTCTGTTGTAAGGCCGGGAAGCCTATTCGCTATTGACGACGGACTATTTGAGATTTAATCTTTTATAACGCTGCATGACATTGTTCTTTTGTTTCTTTTTGGACGCAAAGTAATGTTTTTCAGACTCATTTTTATTGTGTTCAACTTTTTAGTAAGTGTAAGATGGTATATTAAAATTTTCGGCACAAGATTCGAAGATATGTAAAGTCTTCCTATCCGTACTGGCCCAGCGCGGTGGACTATAGCCTAATCCTTCTCACTCTGACAAGAGGCGTGCTCAGCAGTGGGGCAATTAATATATAGGGCTGATATTATATTAACGGTTAAAAGGCTATTAAGAGCCATTTATTGCGATAATTGCTTGTATACATATTTGAAATCAGCAATTTTGTTCTGATTTTAAATATGTCTTCTTCTCCCTAGCCTTTATAATTCCCAAGTCACTTGGGGTCGGCTTTCTAGTCTAACCGGATTTGACTGGATATCAGTTTTTACACGGAGTGACTGCCATCTGACCTCTGCAACCCGAAGGCTAACGATACCCTAATGCTAGACTAGTGTCTGGATATTAGAGGGCACTGACTTCTCAATAATGACTGCCATAGATGTTCATGGCAACCGGGACCGACGGCTTAACGTGCTCTCCGAGGCATGGAGCAGGCGATAGTTGTCAATCAATACGCAAATAATTTTGAAAAGTCATATAACTTCCGAAAGTCAGAGGTGCGCGACGTGGGTTCGAACCTGAGATCCTCTGCATTGCAGTCTGTTGGTCTCCTTACTGAGCTAACGCAATATATTTCATATATAAATATATTTCAAATATGTATATGTCATATATTTTGAAACTTACCTGATGAAGCAGTGTGCCAATTCGTGTTGAGTAGGGTTACATGGGGAGTGATATTTGTCCCGTACAGTACGTATTATTGTAAGAGCTGCTCGAATTTAACATGTATATATACTACTTCCAATTTTTTGTTGCGTTCGTCGCGTATGACATGAGCGTAGAATGATTGAGTGAACTTTTAGTTGCTTTGCACAAACTTGTAACATTCGAGTTGTTATCAATGTTATGAAAATGTTATCGATTGTCAATCGCTTTTTATTTTATGTTTTGGTTGATATTCCGTCAGTCACACTTTGTAAGGTACATATAAACAGAAACACTAGATGACAAAATTATTCGTAACTTCAAATCTACTGCTATGATTCAAGACGCCTCGCCTCATTTGAAGTTGATCATTGTTCTAGCTCAGTACAATAAAAAGGCAACTCTTACAAATTCATTTCAAATTCATGTCCTACTCAACACTAATACCAATAGACAATAAAATTAACCGAAACAAACTTCAGAACATCGTGTATTAAATACTCATATTGATTTATTCGTAATGCTCCCACGATTTTTGTTTTCATTTTATTATACGAATGTTTTCCTTCAGTAATTGAGTCTGAAAGGTTAAACAATATAAAACAGGCGTATAATTTATAATTTCCTCGTATCTATGGTACAAATTATACGGATAAAATGATATGTTAGGTTATAAATTATAACGATGTCGGATGTCGTAGTGGGTTTGAATGGTCGTCTAACAACTGCCACTGCACCGAGTTTTGTAAATACGATTCCTGCACGAGACAAATATTTGATAATCAACACATAATTGTACCAAGTCTGTGTGTTTTTGTGTCCTTCATTTCAATGTCTGTAAAGTCAGCGACGTGACGGACTTGTGTATTGTTAAACCTTTACAACCTTTTTGTTGTAACCTTTATTTGTGCTGCCGACAAAAGATCTACAGATCACGCAGACTGACCACGTTGGATTTAAAAGAGTTCACTTATTAAAAATTTATTTTTACCAGTTTTGACAATCGTTTCTGAGACATTACCATATTCCTATGTACTAACAAATGAACAAAATAGGAATATTGAAAAACTTAATTTACTTTTTTATAACAGTACATGTTACAACAATTATAGTTTATTTTTTGACACTAATAAGTTTATTAGTAAATTTTTATTGACTAAAGATACAATGTATCTATCTTCTTTTTATAAAAAGCAACTTGCTAAATTATTAGCATTTAATATAATATGTAGCGACTCAGGTACCAGTAGGGTAATTAAGGTTTTAGGACATAGTAGTATTTCTACTACAAATTCAAATATTGACACTTCTAGTAGTTTAAACTGTTAGATGAGACAAAGGATAGGCATACACACAGTATTAGACTAATTCATCAGAATATTCAGGGTCTATCCGGCAAGGAGTTAGAATTAGATTTATTTTTTAAACAACATAATATTCAAATATGTTGCATAACGGAACATTGGTTAAGAACTAATCAATTAATATTTAATAACGAATATTATTCAATTGTAAGTGCGTTTGTAAGAAAGAATTCTATACATGGTGGCTCTCTAATATATGTATGTAACAATCTAAAATGTAAAGAACGTAAAGATATAGTAAATCTTTCTATCGAGCGCACTGTTGAACTATCCTGTGTGGAATTAGAGCAACATGTCATAGTTTGTGTATACCGACCACCGCAAAGTGATTTTAGTGTATTTGAAACCGTAATAGAGGATATTTTAAAACGCTTGAGTTCTAGTAATAGGCATATAGTAGTGTGTGGTGATTTTAATGTTAATTTACTTGAGCAGTCAGCTGTCTCTTTAAGACTTATTAGTTTATTTAGATCATTTAATTTACAGCATTTATTTTCTGAACCCACTAGGATCACTTCACATTCTGCTACCTGCTTAGATAATGTATTTTGCGACTGCCAATTTCTAAATAGGGCCATATTGAGTGAACTTACATCTGACCACTGTGGGCAAAAGGTAGTATTTCCTGTGAGTACAATTCATAAAGAGAATAAGGTCACATGTAGACCGATGACATCTAATCGCTTAAAGGAATTTAATGATAACATAAGTCTCAAAGTTGTCAATATGGACCTTTCTCTGGATAATCCAGACGAACTATATGAGTCTTTACTTAACATAATTACTTTAGAATATAATAATATTTTTAAATGTAAGACCTTTAGTCAGAATAATAGGATTAAGTTTTGTGACTGGGCAACATCTGGGATATATAAAAGTAGAGCAAAGCTATATGAATTATATGGTATGAAACAATACAATTTCGATCCAAATTTTATTCAATATGTTAAAAATTATTCAAAATTATTTAAAAAGACTTGTGCCACTGCCAAGTCCCTTTACCTAAAAACTAAAATTCAAAAATCTAAGAATAAAATTAAAACTACATGGAACATTATTAACAATGAAACAGGTCGCAGCAAGGTGCGTGATAATAAATTTGAACTGAATATAAATAATAGCGTAATTTCAAATAATTTGGAAGTAGCCGATACATTCAATAACTACTTCGCAAAAATACCTTTAAACATAACTAGTACCCTTAGGTCTTGCCCAGCTCGAGCAGAATACTTAGTTAGGTGCAACGTGGAAGAGTGCAAGATACTATTTAGTTTTGAGCGTGTACATCCGTATGATATAATTAAAGTATTTAAGTCGCTTAATTCAAAAAAATCAGCTGACTTCTGGGGTATTTCGGTAAAATTAGTTGAAAGTATTATTGTTAATATAGCGCCACACCTAGCCGCAATATTCAACGGATGCATTGATGTGGGCATTTTTCCAAACTTAATGAAATGTAGTAAAATAATACCTTTATTTAAAAATGGTTGCAAAAGTGACCCCAGTAATTTTAGGCCGATTTCAATATTACCTGCTATTAGTAAAATATTTGAGAAGATTATATTACAGCAATTAGAGAGCCACTTCAGTGTAAACAATTTATTTCATGCAGATCAATATGGTTTTAGGAAGGGCCGTTCTACGATAGATGCGGGTGTTACGCTTTTAAAACATATATTCAGTGCCTGGGAGAATTCGCATGATGTCATTGGCGTATTCTGTGATCTCTCTAAAGCCTTTGACTGCGTTGACCATCAAACGCTGTTGCGAAAACTCAGGCATTATGGCATCCGAGATACTGCACTTGACCTAGTTGATTCCTACCTAAGCGATAGACTACAACACGTTGATATCAACGGAAGTAGATCTTCTGGATTACCAGTCACAATGGGCGTGCCACAGGGCTCGATTTTGGGACCCTTTCTGTTTTTAGTGTACGTAAATGATTTGCCGTTCTTTGTTCAGCATTTGTGTGACATTGTTTTATTCGCGGATGACACATCCCTTATTTTTAAGGTAGACCGAAAAGCACCAAATTTACGTGCTGTTAATGATTCACTCGCGGAAGTCCTGGACTGGTTTACGGCGAATAATTTACTACTTAACTCTACAAAAACTAAATGTATCAAGTTTACATTGCCAAATGTAAAGAGTCCTAACGTGAATATAATTTTAAATGATGAAATTATTACTTTAGTTCAATCAACAGTCTTTTTAGGATTAACTTTAGATCATAAAGTTCAGTGGGGCGCTCAAATATCGTGTCTTGTAGGGAAACTTAGCTCAGCCGCATACGCAATTCGGAAAGTAAGACAGCTTACTGATATAGATACTGCAAGACTAGTATATTTCAGTTACTTTCATAGTGTCATGTCCTACGGTATATTATTGTGGGGCAAGGCAGCTGATATTGAGACAATTTTTATTCTTCAAAAGCGTGCAGTACGTAGCATTTATAATTTAGGACCACGAGTTTCCCTGAAAGATCGATTTAAAGAAATTGGCATACTTACTGTTGCGTCGCAATATATATTTGCTAACATTATGTTTATTAAACATAACATTTACTTATATAATAAGAATAGTGATATCCATAACGTAAACACTAGAAATAAGCATAAGTTAGTAGGCCCATATCATCGTTTACATAAAGTTCACAATACATTTGCGGGACTCGGTATACGTTTTTTTAATAAATTACCTATTACTATAATTAATTTACCATTGTTTAAATTTAAAAACGCCGTTAAAAAACAACTTATTCGGAAGGGTTATTATTCAGTCAACGACTACTTAAATGACAAAAACTCATGGAGCTAGTTGCTTGTTGCATACAGGATTCAAAGATCTGTATTACTTATAAGTCAATTTAAGCCTTTGCATAGTCACAAAGTGTAAGTGTATGCGCCATCATGCCATCTTACTGTCTATTTTAGATTTATATTAAATAATATATCTTAGCTCAAATTATTTCCTCTCTATAATATTATTAAGTTATTATTGTTATTATCTTTAGTTTTTTATAGTCAGTAGTATATGGCATAATGGCTGTAACACCTTGTTAATCTGAGTTGTAAAATACTGAAATTATATTTAACTGGCGATTTAAAAGAGTGGCCGTGAGTTTCTTGCAGGTTTCTTCTCATAGGCTCTACCCTTTGCCTGAACCTAGCAACTAACCTAAATGTAGCTTCAGTAACTTAGTAAACTCACTAACCTATATACTTTGACGTTCATAAGTGTTACTTTGTGACCTAAATGAATAAATGATTTTTGACTTTGACTTTTGACTTTGACATCTAATTATTATCGCATTATCACTAAGGTTGACTTCTCTAATTTGACACATGGCATGACGTAAATTATAATACATAATAAAGAGAGCAATGGTCACTGCCATAATATAATTGCAAAAGGAAATCGACCTTGTTGTTTCATGACGTTCAAATGAACCTCAACCCTAGGGTGGTAGACCACATTTTTAGCCGACTGTACCTAAGGACAGTTGATTTTTGACACATATTGTATGACAAATAGGTCCAGTCCAGGTCTATGTGGTTTCTCTAAACCGTTGACTGTATGGTCAAAATGTTATCTTGTTTTTCCGGTTGTAATACAGACAACTTGATTATAGCTTGGTTCGTATATTCGAGAAACTAGTCGTTTTAGCTACGAACAGTTAAAGTTTGACATATTTTTCACTAGCGACAATGGTAGTACAACACCTCAACAAATTATACAACTAAACCTTCCTCTTGAATCACTCTGTCTATTGTTGAAAACCATATGAAAAACCGTTTAGTAGTTTTGAGTTTATTGCGAACAAACAGAAAGACGCGGCGGGGGATTTTATTTTATAAAATGTAGTGATAGAATATGTGTCAAACTTTAACCCTCCGTAGGTAAAACGGCTTGTTTTTCAATTTAGGAACCGTGGCTATCCGAACCCGGCTTTTCAAACCATTGCTTCTGCTATCTGCTACCCGTAACATTAAATAGCAGTTATGCTCTTTGGTGCATCTTCCATTGGCGACTAAATGCTAGCCGGTCAAAGAGCAATATTGAAATAGTTGAATAATACATGGAGCTCTTAAGGCTGCTCTTTCCTAACAGAGAGCCGGGTTGTTTTCGTTAGCGTTGGAATTTAACAGAGTCTTCTCGTCTTCTCAATTACCTATTTATTAACGATGGATTTTGCTTTGCAACTGAGTGGTTGAATTATCTACGCTATTATAAAAATTGTTATGGGGATGTGGATATATTACTATCCACAAAATGAGGTGTAGACAAAATGCAATTGTTATAGATAACGACTTAATAATATGTTCACATCCTAACTAATATTATAAATGTGAATGTGAGTTTATATGTTTGTTACGCTTTCACGCCTTAACTAGTTATCCGATCTTCATAAAATTTTGCATACACGTTGTCAGAGATACAAAAAAGGAAATAGTGTACCTTTTATCCAGAAAAAGTACTTTTTCTGAGGTATGGAAATTTATTGACAAAATCTATATTAACGCGGCCGACGCCGCGGTAAGTCTAGTTCTACTAATAACTGTCATATATAATTTAAATATTTTTTTCACGGGAGGACATTTCTGATGAAAAGCAACCGAAACGTCGGGGAAAGTTTAAAATTAAATCTAATTAGTTTTTATAATCTAAATAGAAGTAAACAGTAACTCGTAAAAGTGTTAAACAATAGTAGTTTAAAGTTTCAAAGTGATGTAATAATAGTGCTTTTAATAAAATAAACTGCGCATTAAAATCCATTACGGTCCTAATACATGACCTTCTGTGACACGCTGTATATATACATTTATATTACAGAACGAGCCGGATATTTTCAACAACTCTACTTAGAGAATCATTACACGAAATTCGTTTTTAGAACTTATAGTCCGCCACAAAGCTTCTCGCGGTTGAAATGTTTGCTTGATGAGTTCGTTCGTACCTACTTTGAACTTAATATACAAAAAGGTAGATCCTCACTAATCACCTGGTCTGGGTTCAAGTCAACTAACTATACAAGTTATGGTCTGGATTACTGTCGAGCCGTCTAGTTTCCATCACAGGTCGTTTGTTTCAATTAGAATAGGACCTATATTACTAACACTAAGATTCCTCTTGTTGCTTTACGGGGTGTCCTGCGTGAGCGACGAAAGCGATGCGATGCGACGCGACACGACACGATGCAATGCGACGCGATGCTACACGTGACATTCCTACGTGATTTTGGTCATTACTTCTCGAATCATGGGGAAGAACAGTGCAATTTTGCTTGAAAGTTCTTACTTACTTCTTAGTGCTTAAAGTACCAATAGACTTTTAAAAAAATATAGTAAAGAACACAGAAAGAAAACAAATATAATATTTTTACAAAGAAACATATTTGGCGAATTCCATCATTTATATCCAAAATTAAGAAACGATTCTATAATGTTAAAATATTGTGGTGTGTTACCGTCTACTTTCGATTACATTATTGCTGCTATTAAGTCTGAATTTGAGAATCAACCATTTCGTAGTTTGTGGTGTCGCGTCTGGTCAATCACAAAACAGGTACGCGTTATGTCGCGTCTTGCCGCAGACTAACTGTAGGCTATTCACGTAATTTCTTGACGCGCCGATCAAGTTGCGGTGCAGTTGCAACTAAGTTTACGTTTTAGTGCAAAATGGTATTCTTATAATTGTTCAGCTGAGCTGCACGTAAAGTGCGCGTGTGCTGCGCGTCAACTGTACGTCAGTCGTATGAAATACTTTTGACAAATGAATAGGTGAATACCGATCAAATTGCGATCTGAATCACGCACATAAAACGCGCAGCAATAGAATACTCTAAAGCGCTCGCGGGATGCTAACTTGACGCGAGCGTATCTGACAGTGGTTGTCAAAATTACGAGAATACGTAAAGGGCTGTTTTGATCGAAACTTAACTGCAACTGCACTGCAACTGAACTTATTTAATTACGTGAATTAGCCTACAGGTATACTAATCTATGCCGCAGACTGCCACGTAGGACGTAGGCCGCAAGATGGGTAGGCCGTTGTTTTGATCGCGGTCGTCGCGATCGCAGCGTCGCGTCGCGTCGTATTCGTCGCTCACAAAGGACACCCTGTTATATACAATGACACTTTTATTGTATTATGTATATGTATTATTACTCGATTTAGAGTGATTATAAGATGCACGTATTACTTTATTTGATTCCTTCTTTCTTCAAGCGACGCGTTAGAAAGTATCTCCAAAGTAGAGATTACAGCACCTCTTTACGCGAGGACATGATGTGGAAGGCTTGCTTGCGAACAAACATTTTGAGAGGCAATAATAAAATACATTTATCTCGTTAATAATCCGAAACCAGATGCAATAAAAAGAAGATTGTGTCCTAATCCCGTGCCGTGGTCGAAGCGTTGGCCAAGATATTCATAATTTCACAGCGAGCCTATAAATACTGTTCTTCAATTGTAATTTTAACGGAGACTAGCCTATACACAAGATATTATAGAGCAGGTTCTGTTCCCTCAATCTCATAATCCGATGTGGCTGCAAGCTGACCCGACCGAAGTGAGATTAGGAGACCTTTACGAGGTTTACGAAGAAAGAGGATGCAATACCAACTTACTAACCTCCTGCTACTAAAAATTTTATATGTCTGAAAACCAAATAATTGTTTGTTGGCCCGATCTTGAAATCAAACCATGGATCTTTTGGGTCTTAGACCTTATTTACCATGAGACCAGCGATCTATATAATAAAAATGTATATTATCTTAAAATGTATACTCGAAATATGGGCAACAACAAAGGTAGGTACACTTTTGTGCCAGGTGTAAATGCAAATTTATACCTTACACTCGCATGCTCATAATAGAGAAGGATCGTAGGAGAACGCCCTTAGATTGTATACATAGATAACCCTACAAACAGCAGTAAAAACGCTGTTGCTTACTGGTGTATGTAATTATGTAGATATACATATGAAGTAGCTATTAGCCGTCTTCGTAGAAAGAAGAGAGTACTCAGCGAAAAAACTAGTTGTAAAGTAATTTGAACAGACAGATTACGTTTTTCATAAATTACATTGCTCTGTGACACGCAGAAAATATATGAAGGAAAAGCGGAAACATCAAAAATCTCGCGAATTCTGAAAACAAAATAGAGTGGTAAAATATAGCTCCAAATATAAAATAACATTTATAAGGAGCGCACGTGTAAAAAAAAATATCCAATTTAAAAAAAAATATGTATCTAGTAATTTATTTTGTGTAAGCTTTCATGGCAGCTGACATTAAGGCGAGTGGTTTGATTGCTCAGATTCCGTCCGTCTTAATAATCACCTCACCCGCCCAGGACAAAACAATGTAGGTACATTCAGCTAAGAAATTTAGTTAAATCCATGGAGCACTTAAGCGTTGAATGTGTAAATGTGTAGTGCATTACACTACATACCTTCCTTTTTTAAACAATCACGCCAACAGTATATATTGTATAAGTATACAAAATTACACATAATACAATACCTTACACTAGTTCTTATACATACACTAAGATAGGCATGTACAGGATGCTGACTAAACATTTAGGTAATTAGCTAAAGTTGTAGACATCTTATAAACATCTTATAAACAAAACGAAATTAAAGTATAAAGAAAAATTAAAACAGAAGTAAAAATATTATTAAAATTTAAATGTTATTATGCGAAGGATTTGAGTATTATTCAGCATATATCTTCAAAGAATTCAAGAATCCGCCTGAACTAAAACTACTTGTGCGGCAATCACGGTCTCCATTAATCTTGGTACATATCGTCACTATGTTCGGAATATTCGACCTCGAAATAAAAAGACAGAAAGTCGAACTTCCCTACCCAGTACATCTACCATGAAACGTAAACGTCAAAATTTCGGACTGACTTACACACGGCACATGTACTGTGAAATACATTAATGCCGAAATTCTGGCTGAATTTCAGTTTATTTATTTTAGGATAAAGATATTTACGGTAGACCAACAGCTTTAAATCGTAGATTATGTGATACTCCACCTCTTAACTTTTAAAAACAGTTACAGTGAGACTTACTATTCAGTTTACCGCATAAGAACATGATATCAAGTTGTAATCGGTGCTTACAAGATCAGATGAACACACTTTACCTTGTGTCTCCAATATCGTTTGTTAGATAATATTTGTGTTCTAACAACACGCTTCTAACAAGATAATTTAAGAGATGAAATTTATTTTGTAACAGCACACTGAAAATACAGGTCACCGTAGCTGTGGCGAGGTGTTCTGCTTATTTTGCTGTGAGAGTATCTCGTTCGAGAATAATGCAAGGACATTAACATGGTCTGGTCACATGTCAGCTGGGCGATTCTTTAAAGTTGAGGATAAAACGGTTCTAGTCGGTATGCCATTTACTATAACAAACTAGCGACCCGCCCTGGTTTCGTATGGGTAGTACAAAACCTTAACAAATTATACACCTAAACCTTCCTCATGAATCACTCTGTCTATTGGTGAAAACCGCATAAAAATTTGTTCAATAGATTTTAAAGATATCGCGAACAGACAGACAGACACGGCGGGGGACTTTGTTTTATAAAATGTAGTGAAGTAAAGGAAAATCATATTTATTTATCCTTTTACAACTAAATTGACTTTTATACTCAACTTTGAAGAATCCCTCTGCTGATTAAATCATGTGAAACTAAACTCACTTAAAACTAGTTTACATTTGACTATTTTCAAAAAAATAATGTCTACTCTAATATTATAAAATAAAAGATTTGTATTTTATGTGTAATGAATAAACTTAAAACTACTAACTCGATTTTAAAATTCTTTCACCATTAGAAAGCTATTTTATCAAGAAGTTACAAGTTAAGGCTATGTAATATCACGTCACGTATGTGCGTGGTATACACCAATACATTTTATATGTAACTAGCGATTCTACATAAAAGTTAACTAGGTCTTTTTCTGTACCTCTGACACATGTATGCGAAATTTTGTAATGAATGGTCGAGTAGTTAAAACATGAAAGCGAACAAACAAACTCACATTCAAATTTAAAATATTAGTTAGGATTTATATAACAGATTTTGCCAGCGGCTTCGCGTTTATGTGTGTAGGTGAGGTTAGTATGTTAGTAACAGTATTTTTTCTGGATATAAGATATTCTACGTCTTTTTCTATTCCCCTGACAACGTGTATGCGCAATTTTATAATGATCGGTCGAGTAGTTGAGGTGTGAAAGCGTAACAAACAAACTCACATTGCCATTTATAATATTAATTAGGACTAGCTTTTGCTAGTTCCTTCGTTCGGACACAGTACTTTTTTCTGAATGAAAGAATATGCCATTTTTGTGTTCCTGACAACATGTATACATAATTGCATGATGGTTGGTCGAGTATTATAGTTAAAACGTGAATGCGTCACAAACTAACTCACATCCGCATTTTTGCTTTAATAAGACAGCTCCCGTACTAAAAATAAATCTTGTATCGCGTGTCACTTTACAAACATTCAAACAACTGACACTAAAACACCCAGACTCGGAACAACCATTTGTGGGTAACACAAAGTTTTGTCCCGCGTGGGATTCGAACCCACAACACTCGGCGCAGTGGCAGCGGCGAGGCGACCACTTAAACCACTACGTCATCCGTGCAGTCAGTTTATTATATTAGTATAGGATTTCTAGTAGATTAGTTCATTGCGAGTTACATCCCAACTGTTTGAGACGTGAGTGATCAAATACTCGAATCCTTACACAAAATTGGAAAGCCTATGATTGATTACATACTGCCAACATTTTCACCCTTTAAAGGAATACATTGTGATGTCGTTATACCTTTGCCTATTCTCAAAACGATCTGTAAGCAAAACGATATCTCTTGCAAAGGAGGCACCTTTGCAAGAGAGATAGTGGCATTGGAATGGAAAATGCTGTATAATTGTAGGTCAGACGAAGGGTTACCATTTTCTCTTTGTCTAGTAAATGTTTTATCACCTTGCTTGTTTAAAGGAGTAATTTAATACATATATTAAATACTCTAACTAATATTATAAATGCGAATGTGAGTTTGTTTGTTTGTTTCGCTTTCATGCGTCAACTACTAGCCCGATCGCCATCATCATAAAATTTTGCATATAATATGTATGCAAAATTTCAGTGTCAGGGATACAGAAAAGTACCTAATACATTTTATCGAGAAAAACGTACTATTCCCGAGGGAGAAAAACTTATAACGCAGGTGAAATCGTGGGTAAAATCTAGAGTAAAAAAGAAGTGTTTTCATTCAGAAAATGATTGCACGGATGGCGTAGTGGTTTAAGTGGTCGCCTCGCCGCTGCCGCCGCGCCGAGTGTTACGGGTTTGATCCCCACACGGGACAAAAATTTGTGTGACTCATAAATAGTTGTTTTGTCTGGGTGTTCTTTGTGTCCGTTGTTTGTAAAGTCCTCTGCGATACAGAAACTATTCTTAGTGCAGGCGTTGTCTTTTTTAAATAAAAAAGGAACAGAAGAAAAAAGGCCGAAAACAAAACAATAATTCCTCTAGTGGTTGACGACTGATGCACGGATGTCGTAGTAAAGGAGTCGCTTCGCAACTGTTTCTGTATCGAGTATTACGGTTTCAATCACTTTTCAATTTATATTATAACTAGCTTTTGCCCGCGGCTTCGCTCGTGTTAATTTAGAATTTGACAATCAATTCGGGTTGTACTCTGCTTACAATAATATAATTCAATAATGATTCGAAAGACACGTGGCGCCATCTATTATCATAAGAACGTTATTGCTGTTTTCCTCGGGAGCAGTAATTCTTTTCGGGATGAAAGGTAGCCTATGTCCGTTTCTGTACACCTGACAATGTACATGCAAAATTTCAGAATGATCGGTTCAGTGGTTTAGGCGTGAAAAGGTAACAAACAAACAAAGTCATTTTCGCTTTTATAATACTAGTTAGGAAGTTAGGATTAGGATTTGATTTTCGATAACACTGCCTGACCCAAATATTGAATCCGGGAACTCAAGCACAACAATAGCATTCACTATTGCTGCGTCACTGAAATAACATAATAAATACAGCCTTTTAAATCAAGCTTTTCAAAAGAACTCGTTGCGCTAAATGCTTAAACTAAGAGATACCAATGTTTATTCAATAGTGATTGGTTGGTAAATAACTGCTTGCTGAGGTATGCATTTTCATTACAATTCGAACGTCAAACGCTTTCTGAAACGTTTGCTTTTCATAAGGTTTATATTTGCTATTTAATCAACTTTTTATATGCATAACCTCAAGGTTGCAAGCAGTGAAGTAGGTAGAAGATTCACAGTTTTAACTGTACGGATGACGTAGTGGTTTAAATGATCGTCTCGCTGTCGCCACTGCGCCTAGTGTTGTAGGTTCGAGTCTCACACATGACTAAAACAGTCTTTTTTTTTTTTTTTATAATGTCGCCCCCATAACAAAAATCTTACTAATTTGTATTGACTTATGGGTATTGACTACATTACATAAAAATACTTATTGTCCTATACTACTGATCCAATATAAATAACACACAGTACAACATTTTAGCCGCTTCTGACAACGGAGAGGCTAAGATGCTATTACATACTCCAACGTCAAATCCTCCAGCAAACACCGTTTGTCTCTCATGTATATTCCGGTCACATGCCATCAACACATGGTATATGTCATCAATCACCTCACAAACCTCACAATTGGGTGACTAAAATAGATGTGATTCACAAATTGTTGTTTTGAATCTGGTTGTTCTTTTTGTCCGTTGTTTGAATGTTTGTGGAGTCTCCCACGACACAGGTATTAGAACAAGTGCACGAGAAGTATCTAAAAATAGTTGCATGCGTATGAAAGTCACGGCAGCCGATTATTATCAATCAGGTTGTGCGTTTGTTGGCCAATTGTTTAGCTACTACGGATTGCCAATAGGCAATGCGGGCTATTATTTTAATTTTTTTAAATTTTTTATTATGCTCGTCAAAATGACCACACTCCACCTGATGGTAAGCAGTCATGTGGTCTAAGAGCAGTGGCTTCAACACCGCCCTCATAGCAGCCGAGGCGATGTTGAGGTATCTACAAGATAAACATCAACTCAATCTATATATTGCCGACCTATTTTTTTACAGAGTTTACTATGTTTATGTCATACTAGCGGTCGCCCGCGGTTCCACCCAC
This sequence comes from Catocala sponsa, assembly GCA_963564715.1. Taxonomy (NCBI): domain Eukaryota; kingdom Metazoa; phylum Arthropoda; class Insecta; order Lepidoptera; family Erebidae; genus Catocala; species Catocala sponsa. Next base: position 8,811,638 of record OY751334.1, read on the forward strand.
GTTTATGTGTACTACACTACTCCTGTGGCTCGAGCGTGATGATATCTAATCCTTGTTACTCCTGGATAAAATAGTTTTCTAATGGGGAAATAATTTAAAAATCGGTCCTGTAGCTTTTAAGTTTAATCATTACAAACAAAACTACACATCTTTCCATTTTATAATACTACTAGATGTTCTCGCGATTTCACCCGCGTTTATCGTTACTGCGCCGCCCCCGTGGGTCGTAGCGTGATGTTATATAGGCTATAGGCTATATAACATCACGCTACGACCCACGGGGGCGTGAAAAGGCTATATAGCCTTTGTCGATAAAAATGCTATCGAACACTAAAAGAATTTTTCAAATCGAACTAGTAGTACCTGAGATTAGCGCGTTCAAACAAACAAACAAAAAACTCTTCAGCTTTATAATATTAGTATAGATATAATATATGTAAGTTTTTTTACTAGTACCCTATATATTGTATATTGTATTTTTATTACCTTAGAATTAAATATAACTTAAAAATGTATACTTTCGATAGAATGTGTTGAGTGAAGTGCTTCAATATCTAAGTGTACACCTAGGATACGATTATAATTTGTTGTTGTGTTTAAACTGTCTCATGTAAATGAATTATTGTAAATTCTTATGAGAAGTAACTATATCTCAAACCTCATATAATAAGTATAGGTCTGTTGTGGATAAAATGGTTCAGCTACAAACTTATATAAAACCTCGCATTAATTGCTCTTGTGGTTTTATAGAAGGTTTAGTAAACCGACCATCTCTTTGATGTTATAAACAGACTAGCCAAAGCTTCGCAGTCTGCTAACGATCGTTGACATAGGTGACCAACAATGAATAACTATAAATAGTGGCTCTGAGATATATTTTCGCCGTCGTTCTTCACTATCTATTGGTTTTAGGCTACGAATGGAGTAGTTAACTCACGATTGGTTACATAACAAGTCAAAAAATTTTACTCAAACTTTAAAGAATACAATTAATTTTTAAAATCCTATCTATACAAATAAATAAAATTGAAGTGTCAGTTTGTAATATCAAAATAACAGCTTTTTAGTATATGAAAGTATACGTATACGTTCATATGCATTTTGTGTGTATGGTTTTTTTAATGAGATTTGCTGCAACAAACAGTAAGAAGCTGTCTTTCTGTTTGTTCCGGCTAATCTCTGAAACGGCAGGAACGATTTTGACGGGATTTTCACTAACAGCAGGAGTAACTTAAAATCTCTGCGAACTGAACAAACACTTTTTTATTAAATTCAACGGGGACGAAGTCGCGGGTAACAGCTAGCTAATAACAAATAATATAAAAGCGTTTGATATCTGGTAGTGCAGGTAAATGTCAAATGTCGGAAAAAGATACACTGTGACGTCACCGCTATTTAAATGTAGCTGTCCAAGGGAGATAGCAATAATGCCTTTTCTATACTATAGCCTCACTTTTTCTTATATCCAAATATAAAATATTAATGACTCCCTTATTTTGCATCCATTTTTGAGACTGTTTGCACAAAAAGATTGTTTTTCATTGCTATTTGGTCTTTTATGTAAATTATGTACAAATTCAAACATAGGCAAGTACCCTATTGAGTACTGCGTAGATTATTAGTAAGTAAACCATGGTATACCAGTAAGTATACCTACGAGTATCTTATCTTATCTTATGTGGGAGCCAGTCAGTGCAGACCGGCGACACTTCGACCCAGTGGGATCTTTTGTGTCGACACTCTCCCAATAACGACTGCCATAGATGTTCATGGCAGCCGAGACCGACGGCTTAACGTGCTCTCCGAGGCACAGAGCAGGCGATAATTGTCAATCAATACGCACATAATTTTGAAAAGTCATATAACTTCCGAAAGTCCAAGGTGCGCGACGTGGGTTCGAACCCGAGACTCTCTGCATTGCAGTCTGTTGGTCTCCCCACTGAGCTATCGCTGCTCATATACCTACGAGTAAGTAATCATATTATTATATTATATGGTAAACGCCGATTTGACTTTTTTCCCGTGTTCGATTTTCACGGTGGCAAAGTGTAATTCAATCTTTGAGTAAGGTAAATCACCCTTTCGAACAGGCAGCACGTTAAATGGCCATCTAAAAGTTAAACATCAATATAAATAAGTTTGTACTTAGCTAAAAATACAGATTAAGTTGGTTCGCTAAACTTTCCTTTTGAAATCTAACTTTGTCTAAACTTGTACACTTTAAGCACAATTCTCTTTTAGTCTTTTACGTGTATTTAGATTAACTTATACTTTGGATAGAATTTAATTATCTCTAGTTTGATAACCATTTTGAATGAAGGTGTAGTCATGTTTGGAGGACTAAAATATCTTTAAGCTAGTTTAAGCAGTCTGTTGTTAATTTGGTTATAAGTACCTGTTATATCTTTGAGACTTGTAGAGTGATTTTATTTATATTTGTATTATAATAAAAATAATCTTTGTTTTATTTCAGACTAGCTATTGCCCGCAGCTTTGCTCGCGTAAATTTAGAATTTGACAATCAATTCGGTTCGTACTCTGCTTGTAATAATATAATTCAATCATGATTCGAAAGACACGTGGCGCCATCTATTACCATAAGAACGTTATTGTTGTTTTCCTCGGGAACAGTAATTTTTTTCGGGATGAAAGGTAGCCTATGTCCGTTTCTGTACATCTGAAAACGTATATGCAAAATTTCAGGTTGATCGGTTCAATGGTTTAGGCATGACGAGGTAACAAACAAACAAACTCATTTTCGCTTTTATAATATTAGTTAGGAAGTTAGGATAGGATAACACCTATAAGCTGGTACCCTCAGTAAGTACAATTTTATTTTAATCTTTGTTAGTACGTACGTACATACATGAGGCACATACACGTATTTTAAAAGTATAGAAAGTAAACATGTAAGTAACTAAGAGAAAAATTGTTTAGTGCACAAAAACGTGTCGTGTTATAAGATAGATTAAAAAAATGTTTATAATAATCCCTTTATAATCCTCCTTTATTTAAATTGTAGAGGACCGTGGTGAGTTGTTTATCCAACACAAAAGTCCTTCAACCATACTGAATGAACGAAATTTGTATGTATAATAACTCGTATTGCAAACTTCGCTACCGCGATTCAGGCTTTAGTACAACCTGTACAAAATAATGTGGAACTGAGTACAGTGTTATCTACCGTCGCAAGATGTAACTTCGTCGTGTCATGATTTCTTATTTTTGTTAATAATTCTGTTCGGGAGTTTTTATTTATTCAATTGGCAACACAGCCAACCATCATTTTTAAATAGTGGGGTTATTGTGGAGGGGAAAAATAACTCGTTCTCTCGGCGAAAGATCGCTCAGCAGTAAGGAACTAGCATTCAACTGAGTAAGACGTGCTCAATAGTCCGTGTAATTGCTGTGAGTTTGGTAATATAGTCACATAATATTTTAGACGTTTGAGTTTCATTATAGTCGTATATGTGGATACAAACACAACAAAGCACTTAAGTCATAGAAAGAGCTTATAGCTTTTACTAATTTGTGACGTTCTGCAAAATATTAGGTAGAAGTAGTTCAATAGTACTCTCACAGAAAATTGCTTTCACTAAAATTTGTTGTGAGATTCTCGGTTACATACTATATTGAGTTTAGCGACTACAGAAATAACTTTGCTTTTCATAAGCCTTTGAGAATTAATTACTATGAAATTCAAACTTGCTTTTGTTGCTTGTAGAATTAGATTACTTATTATGTAAAGTTTATTATTAAGTTTATTATTTATTAACTTTGAACTGTAGCGAAAAACTAATGCCGACATTGGCACTCTACGTTTTCGGATCGTCTTATTCAAATGAAGGTAATACTGGCATATAATTAGTTATATTATTTTCGTTTCTGTTGTTACTGTTTGTCACAGAATTCTTATCGCCACAGTAGAAAGCAAACGTAAACGTTTAGTTAACTATTGTAATATTTTGTCACAAAATAAACAATCTCTCTGCATCACTCATCACACACATCACCGCACACGTGCCCAGACAGACAGTTATTACTTTTTATACAGGACTAATATTATTGTAAACAATCTCTAGAGAATTTACTTTCGCAGCTATTCGACTGTCTTGCACGAGGTTCGGATTTGATTTCCGGTTCGAGCAAGCTTATACTTAGATATTTTTTTAAATAAAACTACTTTATAACACCTGACATTATTCCTTATACTCAGCGCTGTTACTGATAATTTTTTGATAAAATATCTATATAATATTGTCTTCTGTTTACGCGAATGTTATTCATTGAAACTCAACTATGTACTTTATACGGATTTTATCGCGTTGTTTATTTAACACTTTATAATTTAGATTCTGTTACACTACTACTACAATTAAACTTTACTAATTGAGTATAAGGAATAGTGTCAGGTGTGCTGGTTGTAAAATTAATGAATAGTTTTGAGTCTCACGTAGTAACGTGGACAAAAAACCATAGCGTACCATAGCAAAACGTCCACCTAAATCTACCGTTTCGTTGTAATAAGCATTGTAAAAAGATATTTTAGGAAGGCACGGATGTCGAAGTATTATATTATTATGCAGTCGCTTAGCCTCTACCACTATGGCGATATGTTCGAATCCCACACGGGACAAAAATATGTGTGATCCACAAATTATTATTCCGAGTCTAGATGTTCTTTGTGTCAGTCATTTGAATGTTTCTGAAGTCTTTCCCGTTATTGGTATTATTGCCAGTGCCAGTGTACATACATACATACATACATAGATTCACGCCTGTTTCCCAGAGGGGTAGGCAGAGACTACGGATTTCCATTTGCTACGATCCTGACACACTTCTCTGGCTTCATTCACTTTCATCACATTCCTCATACACGCCCGTCGCGCGTCGGTTCAAGGAGCTCTTAACCTGGCCTTTGTCCAGAACGCCTCCGATCTGGTCGAGAAACGTTCGCCTAGGTTTTTCAGTGCCAGTGTTAACATTAAATAAAACATAATGACAATGTAATAAAGGTACTAGCTTCTACCCACGCCTTCGCTTGGGACCTATACTTTATTTCTCAAGGAAAGGTTGTCAATGTCCTTTTCTGTACACCTGACAACGTGTATACGAAATTTCATGATGATCGGTCGAGTGATTAATGCTTGAAAGCGTAACAAACAAAGAAACTTACTTTCGCATTTTTATTATTTAGTAAGAATGTTATAAGTGGTTTTATAGTCTTGCAACATCAAAGTAGGTATCACTCGTACATTGCCTAAATTTTTTTTTTTTTTTTTTTTATTATTCTAAGACCATTGCACCTTACTCGTCTTGAAGAGTCGAGTAAAGTATAATAATAATAAGTTTATTACTTTATAAGAAATACACTTAATCTAAGTACAAAACTAGGGCTTAAGGAATACATGACAAACTGGAGACCCTGACTTCTAAACTACTGTAATTAGTTTTAGGCGCTTTATAAGAAAAATCCATTATACTCATACCAAAAGCCAAAGGTTCTAAAATGATACTTGCGTACCTGACGATAAATTCATAGACGTAACGTTTGACATTCATGAGTTATCCGGTGACCCAAATGAATATATGATTCGAGTCCTGAATAATGTTTACACTAATTGTAATAGTATGGTACGTTAAAGAAGGCACAGGCCCCATTCCAGGTAGATTGGACGTCCATTTTGGTGAAATATGACGGATTCTATCTTACGTTATCCTAACTAATAATTTATTAATGCGTGAGTATGTTCATTTCTTACGCTTCACATCTTAGCACCTCGATTAATTATCTTGAAATTCGGCATACACTTTGTCCGGGGTACATAAAAGCACATAGATATGTGCCTTTCGCCTAGAAAAAAAGCACTGTTACCTAATCTACATTTATGCGAGCGAAGCCGCGGGTACAATCTAGTAATATTATAGATGCAAGTTTGTTTATTACGCTCCCACGCCCTAACTACTCGACTGACCGTCATGAAATTTCTCATACACGTTATCAGGGGTACAGAAAAGGACATATGGTACGGTTGCCGAGCAAAGCCGCGGGCAAAAGCCTAGTATTCCTATAAATGTCTCATTAAGGTTTGAATTATGATAATGTGTTTATGAACTATCGTTATATAACCTATTCGTTGACTATTACTGTTGTAAAACATAAGGATAATAGTTTGAATGATAGAAATATTAAAATTATTACTTACTAGCTGTGCCCGCGGTCTCACCCGCGTCATTGGTATTTGTGGTTACTGCGCCGCTCCCGTGAGCCGTAGCGTGATGTTATATAGCCTATGTCCTTCCCAGGGTCTCAGGCTATCTCCATTCCAAATTTCATTTAAATCGGTTCAGCGGATTGAGCGTGAAAAGGTAACAGACAGACAGACAGACAGAGTTACTTTCGCATTTATAATATTAGTAAGGATTACAAATTTTAAGCGACTTACGTGGCTTACTGTACCTACCGTTTATTACCATCTAACAATATACCGCACGGATAGCTGTGTGTTATCCGTGCGGTATATTGCTGTGCTTAAGTTATCGCCTCACCACTGCTAGTGTACAGTGTGGTAGGTTCGATAACGACAAAAAAATTATGCTGCATTAATAATTAAGCCAATTCTGGGTATTTTATATGCCTGTTGTACCGAATTTGAACGCTGTATCTAATGTTTGCAATGACAAAAGATTATCCACCAAACGGGCCATTTTAAAATAAGGAAGGTAATTTTTGTTTACATGGATGAAGCAATAACGCACCCCTGTTGTCAAAGTTGATAAATACATGAAATGATTCTTTAAATATGGTTATACACGATGCATCTATCAGGCGCATGTAGTGAGCTACAAGTCTCATACTTGTGTGCTCTAGGTACATGCGCAAGATAATCGTCCAGGTTACTTGCGCAGATGTTTCAAGTCAGTAGTTTACACGATGCATGCAGCCCACGCATGTACTTAACTTTATGCCATACGCGTACTGTTCACTAGTCATTATTGTGATATGATTTTACTTCTGAATAAAAGGTTTCCCAAAAACCTGAAAGCGCTAAATCAAGATAGCGATATTTATTAAGTTCCATTACCAGTTGCCAGATTCAAGTAAAATGTTGAGTTATTATTATATATAAGAAGGTAATTTTATGAAAGTTACGTCGCTTTTACTTCTAGGTCGCATAAGTTATTACCTTGTTATTACAGCAGTTACGTTACATTGCTTCTGTTTGCGTCTAAGTAATCACATCGTTTCCTTATTATTTAATGCGACAAAAGGTAATCAAACAAACTTTCTCATGTTACTTTTAAGATATCAAATAGGTATAGTAATGCTACGTTGGTTTTTCTGGGTTACTGTGTATAAGTTTGCAAATACATGGTTTTAATCGCAACAGAGATTCGAGAATTCTATTTTTTTTTTCGTTGCAATATACAAATTTTTCAACTTAAGAGGAAACACTAAGGGCGAGAGAATTGAAAAATAGGTATTTGTAAAATCTATTGCTGTCGCGCAGTGCCATGTCATGAGCGCGATAGAGACAACAGCAACTTGGACCGAAAATACCTATTAACAGTACACAAAATCAACGTTTCGTAGTCCCCTGATTCCTTCTCTAAAACTTGACCGACTTAACTACTTTTTTCATTAAAAATTAAAGAAAGACTTTGGCCGTGTTCTTATGTTTTCCTTTTTTATATAATCTAGTCAAATTTGTTTACTGGATGTTTGAACACAGCGGAAAATCTGGTAAATTTTTGAGGTTTTTGAAGGCTCATGTCTCTTTTAATAATTAATTTATGAAAAAAGGAAAACATAGGGACATGCCAATAGCGCCCATACATTTTTTGGAAAAAATTATTACTCTACTGGCATTATCCAGGGAAGAAACAGGGGACTAAGTTTGTATAGAAAAACGGCCCTTGTGTTTCCTCTTAACTCCGGACTAGGAATAAATCCTACGTGGCGGGAATATTTTCAATTTTTTTTAAAATGGATTCAAAGAACACCCAGACCGGAATAACAATTTTTGTGCCATGTGCTTCTTGGCAATAGCGAGTCGACCACTAAAACCACAACGTCATCTGTGCAGTCAACCTCTTTCTACTTTAAGTTCTTACGTAACAGTGTTATTCTAATAGACTCGACTTATATGAATATTTCTTCAAGGATACATAGACATAAGTATATATTTTCTTTTGAAGACAACTCTCAGTCCAGGTTTCAAGCCCTTTGTAGCGGAACGTGCTACAAAAATTCAAGTTACGGATAAAAAATTACATTTGGTCTCAGGACAATTTGTAGATCACACAATTAATAAATAAAGTAATAATAATAAACCGTATAGGATCCGAACATTCCGAACTCCCAACATTCAGCGCAGTGGAACCGACGAGGCAAACGGTTGCCTCGTGCTTGCCTCGCTTGCTACGCCATTCGTCAGAATGTTTCCACTTCGCCTAATGAAACTTTATTTTAGTACCTTGTAACAACAAGGTACTATAAAGTTTAATTCTATGCACAAATAGAAACAAAAGTGGCAATAGATATACCACTTAGCTATAAGAGCAAATCTGGTGCACTTAGAAATCAGTAACATGAGTTCGCGGCTTAGGAAGAGGGCAAAAATGCTGATATGGGACTTTCAATCATTGGCAGGGTTCTCAGTCTATAGGAGATTTTGAACCAGGTAAGAGTATTGGGGTGCAATAGGGATTCATAACAGAACGCAATATGTGGACAATTTGATCACTGACTTACGAAAGTTGTCTGGTAGTTCTCTCCTCGATGCCTTGAAATATATTGTTCTTTTAAAAAATACAACTCCAGCAATAGATCAAATTTAAACTCAAAGTCAAAAATCTTTATTTCCTTAAAAATGTGTTAACAATTCTTGAACACCTCAATGAACTGATATATCAATTAAAATATAATAATAGAAATAAATACAAGGAAATAAAAAAAATTGCTATGTAAAAAGCCTGTTCGAGGAGTAGGGCTTCCATGAGAAGAAGCAGTCTAGAAACTCATGGCCATTCTTTTCAATCGCCAAAGGAATAATCTCTGTGTCGCGGGGAACTCACAAACATTTAACCAAAGAAAACAAAGAAATCCCATTTGTACACTTAAAAACCTAGTACTGAAATTATGTTAAATATAATATATGACATGTTCCTAGTAATTTTATATAGATTGACAGTTCATTACACTAATGATTTTGAAGTGAGACTTTGAACATAGAGCGTCATTAGTTTGCAAGTAGGTACATGTTTATTTCCATTATACTCTTGGCAGCCATAAATCTTTTTAAATATTGTATCACTGTGTTGTGTCCTTGCGGTGTATTTTCTTGTGGCCTTTGTATTGGCAGAGCAGACTTCCAAGAGTATTTTGTGTTATAAGTCTACCTACAATTGTTATCAGTTAAGTATGTGTTTGTTTCCATTATTATTTTACTTATGCTTGGATTGGAGATTCTGTCTGATCAACATAACAGCACAGCTCAAACTGCAAGGTCTACTAATTCTAATTATGAAAAATAGGTTCTGTATAAAATGTAGAAATCCACTAAGGATTTTTGTTAATAAATCTCTTAAGCGGATTAATTGAGGTTAGAAGTTTGTATGAAGCATAAACATATGCTACAAAATAAAAGTAAATGATTACATTTGATAGCACATACATAAGTCACATCGGTAGTACAATGCGTGGGATTTGAATCCACGACCTCTTAATCGTTAGTCGAAAGCCTTATCCACTGGATTAGGAATCAAAATCGAAATATAGAAATTATTTTATATAATAAAATAGCTTTTGACCGTGACTTCGTCCGCGTGAATTAGTTACTTTGGGCAGCATTTTTAATTTTATAGCATTTATACACATACAAACTGCTGACCGCATTTTTACTAATTCAATGAACTATATAATAATGATGTTGAGAATCTATTAACGGTTATAACTTAAAATTGATTACTGAATTGCCAAATATTCTGATCCCAAGACACTGTCGTAGGGCCAATCATCGCATGCACACGCACGCACACAAACACACACATGCACACACACATATATTCTTACACCTACACTACATAAGCAATCGCTTACCAGTGCAATAGCACTGATTTGAAGTGTAACAAAATTATTTCTATTTCTTTTTCTATGTTTGTAATACTACTAAATATTTCTCTTTGTTCCTTTTGTTTATGATATTTTAATGACATAAAATAACCTGTAACTTTTGAAGAAGGAGCGGGGCATCTGCTCTTGCAACACGGTTTTTACTAGTGCAGGGGTCGGAGAATTCTAAATGATTGTAGCCTTCTTTGTGCCGATAAACAATTATTAATATTATTACTAATCATACACATGTTGTCGATAAATATACGTATAGTCAATATAAACAGATTTGTTTGGACTTCCATTTGAACTTTTAAAAACGCTGGAACAAATGTTTATTTACTTCTTATTAAGTGCCTAAATTCAAAGTTTCATGGTTATACCTTATTTCAACCCCTTCATGCCCTTTTTGCAACAAAAGGTAACTGCCGTAAGTTACCTTTCCCAAGGTCTAGTCTATCTCAGTACCAATTTTTATCACAACCGGTTCAGTGGTTTAGGCGTGAAAGTATAACAGACAGATAGACAAAGTTACTTTCGAATTTATAATATTAGTAGGGATTAACTGACTGACGTCAATGATGCTGCGTCATCTACCCACAGTCTCATAAAAGCAAAAAATGGAACACAGAATATGATTTTCAGAAAAATATATAACGTTGAATATACTTTCCCGTGTCGTATTAGTCAATGAAAACGTAGTTTTCTAACATGTGCAGTAAGTCTTCTGCGAAGTCTGAAGCGTAAAATGAAACGCGCTTACAAACTTGGTCTTAGCAATTTACTTATGCAACTACATAAAGTGTTGCGGGACCTCATACGCATACAATCTTGCACTTATTCTTGTCGTCAAACGAAACGACGTTTTACGTACGATGACATGTGCGCTTGCATCTTGTATCTTGCAACATGTTTGTTTAATCTAATACCTATGATAATAAAAGTAGATTGCTACGGTCATTTTCTTATCGTGTGGGTAGTACGTGTGTTTTGTTAGCGCACTCAAGATACTTGCGAGATCCCTGGCTGGCTTAACGGGCGGCGGTACATTCAGCTTGGCTTGCCTTTATTGGCTTCCACATGTGTTCAATGCTCACAGCCCTATTAATATGAGTCTTTTACACAGTGTGCACACAATGTGTTTTTTGTCTATTTAATAATGCCTGTACCAGACCAGACGTCTGGTATTCCATCTATGTTGCCTAGTAAGGCAATTTTATTTTAATTAATATAAACATAAAATCGACTTTAGGTAAAATTGATTGGTTTATATAATTTTAATAAACTATTAATAAATAAAACATTATTTTTTAAAAAAGGTAACGCGCCCACTGAGCATAACTCTTTTGATGTTGGGACTACTTATATACATAAATTCAAACAACGGACACAAATAACAAGTATCTCTGGATCACTTAAACCTCTATGTTATCCGTGCAATGTGAGTTTGTCTACCATAGCTGTGTATCTCAGCAACTATAAATAATGTGTTGATAAATTAATTTACAAATTATTGTAAAATCGCAATATAAAATCGGTACAAGGTGCAGCTCAGACGACAGATTTATCCGTGACGCACTTTTTAGTCTGTAAAAATAGAACCTATGTAATTATAAGCAGTAACGCATACGACGTGCAAATTTTTACACTTTTACAAACCGGATTTTTTAGTCCGGCGCAGTAAAAATCCATGTAATTCTGGCAGACCGCGCCGCGTCGCACAAAAAGTGCGCGAAAAAAATAGAACGTTTACTTCAACGCGCGCTAACGCAGACGGCGCACGCTTTAGTCTGCAATCTCTGTATTTCCATAGCGTGTACGTCCCTACAGTTCTGCCGACAGAATGATCGAAGATATGCGTCGTATGCGTTGAATGTGTGAAAAATCTGCGACGGATATTTTGCGCGCCATGCAGACTTTTTGTGCGCTGCAAACTCGATCGCACAAAAAGTGTGTCGTCTGCGCTGCACCTTAATGTTCTATGACGCATAGAAAAAAAAACGACTAAAATCCTTTTAGGTAGGTGTACTTATAATCAAAGAAATAGAGTTATCTGACTTCGTATGTTCATTTTGTTTTAGTTGTAGTATTAAGACAAAGCGCTGATGGCGCCTTTGCGTCTAGTTGATATCGGTAACAAACTAAAAGTTTCAAAGATGTACTTTCTTGTGGAATTTATTCTTCCTAAATATGTTCTATATAACAACTAAGGGACAAATTATGTTATAGAACTTTTAGTATCTAAAAAGAAAAGTACAATTATAGTATCAATACCTTTCTAAAACTTTTTCTGGAAACCATTTTTTTTGTGTAATGTATTCTTCCATTACGGTATTGTATGTATTGTGTTATCCTGAATCTTTTATATAACATACCTATCTATGATCGATCTATAATATGCAGCCTTAGGCTTGTTTCACACGTACCACAACCACACTACAACCACAACACGTGGGCGGGTGCAATTTTGTATTGAAAATGAATAGTAGAATTTACACGGACCACATTTTGCCGTCATTATCGACCACGTGGGTGATACCGACCACATCGCAACCACAACGCAAACACCAGCGACACCGCGAACTAGTTTTCGACAACATCGCAGACACAACACTGCGTCGAATGTACCCAATAAAGTCTTTTTTGACAACTACGCTGACGTCGTCTTCCTCTTAATAAAACCCATAACAAGGATAGCAACAACAATGTTTCCTCTTCGAATTCCATGAGTTTGTTCAGTCAAAGCGTGGTGCCTCAACGAAAACCTGTGTCGAACTGTCTGTCTGCACTCGTGAGCGTCATTGCGTCGTCGCAACCACATCGCAACTACTAACGACAACTCAACCACATCCACATTTTGTAGGAACCACAACGCAACTGCTAAAACCTGCAGCGACACTATTCACACGTAACCACTGTTTGATCACCTTTTGTCGCGTCGATGTGGTGTGGTTGTGGCAAGGGTAAATGAAGCCTTAATGTTACTTTTGAGGAACTATTTTATAAAGTATATGGTAAAGTATATATTCATGTAATATGTATTTAATTTCTTTAAGAATATACTTATATATTACATATCAATCTATATTTATAATTACTAACGGTCGCCTAGTGCTCGAAATTCGACCCAAAGTTTGCCTGTAAGATATTGCTGACATATTATGTCATTATATATTGATATATGTAACCATAGTCCCGCGCTTCGACTGCGTCTTCTTCTCTGTATAAACTACAAGTGTGCGAAATTTCATACTCCTCCGTCCGCCCAATTTTCGTAAAAAGGGATCCAAAGTTTTCGCTTCACGTATTAATATAGAGATAGTAAAGCTGTAGACTAGAGTTAGTTTATTATGTTTGAACGCGAACTATTTCGTATTAACTCCTCGTTCTTCGTCTACTTTTGTAAATTATTTATTTGTCACATTAGATATTATAAATGTGAATGTGAATTTGTTTGTTACGCTTTTACGCCTTAACTACTCGACCGATCATCATTAAATATCGCATACACCTTGTCCTAGTACAGAAAAAGACAAAGGGGTACCATTCATCCAAAAAATAACTAGTAGTCCCGAAAAGCTGGTGGGTATATCACAAAACAGAGTCGATAATGTGTCTGTACATTGCAGATATTTTGAGTAAAAAGTTTTTGCATCTATTATTACTAATGGTAAATTTGTAGGTCTCTGCCTACGTCTTGAGAAAACAGGCATGAATAAATATATCCTAGCAGTTTTATGAGTTTAAATTCCTTGAAATTCAATTAAAATATGATTTAAAGTGTTATTGAAGTAAATGTACAACATTTTACCAAAATCAGTTTAGAGGCTAACGTTTACTTTATTTTTTGTTAAATATCTGTTTCATAGCATATACATATATATATACATACATAAATAACAGCAGCGAGGTCATTGGACTGCCACGCAGAAGTCTCGAGTTCGATCCCAATGCGCGCGTATCTGACTTTTCGAATTTAAGTGCTACTATATTAATTATAAGCTTGTTTATATTAGTTAAGTTGTAAATTATGATTGTTGCTTTGTTTATGTAAATAATTAAGAAATATATATTATAAACTACGTAATAGTAAAAGAAACAAATTAACCTTTGAAAAACAAGGTACTGCTGAGTCCAGTGAACATTTATAATATTTATTGTTCATGTGAATCTTTTCGTAACTTCAAAGCTTATGATATATATTCAACATCAGGTTTCTTTGTAATATAATAAATTTAATTTATATCCCTCGGGAGCATTATTTTTCCCGAGGGTTAGATAGTTACTCTATGTCCTTTTTTGTGCTGATTTCATGATGTTCGGTTGAGAAGGTAAGGCTTGAAAGCATAAATAACAATCCAACTCGCATTCAAATTTATGTTATTAGTTAAGGTAAAGTATTAGGCGAGGCCTATGTCCAGCTGTGGACTGCGTTAGGTTGATTGATTGATTGAAAGTATTTTGTAGGTTATTTATTTAAAAACGGGTAGTATTTAACTGTTCCTCAATTTTTTGCCTTTGTTCCACCAAAAATACTAATTGCACACCAAAATATGGTTACTAAAATATTTTAAAGAGATCAAACTAAGACGATGGAGCTCCTATTTTTGGGTGGGTTTAAGAAGGAACCTAACATAAGCTAACCTTTCCGAGACGGAATGCAGTGATTTGAGGCGTATAGGGTCTCGTTATGATATTTTTAGTAAGCATATTTATGTGTGCAATTAGTATTTTTGGTGGTCATTATATTTAATCCTTTTAAAAACTAGCTTTTGTCCGCGTGAGATTTGGTAGTAGGTACCTATCTGTGCTTTCCTTTTCGCCTGTAAGTAGAAGCTGATCTTCACATATAATACTCAACTTCTAGGTTACATACTAAGATAAAAAATGCACCAGATTTTAAGTCAGACCTTCAGCAATACTGTCAAAACCGTATTCATTTTCGTGCTATAGTTTTTGCGTGATGCCTGTACAAACAGACGGTCAAACATACAAACTTAAAAAGCTTTTAAATAGAACGCTCACATTATTCTTTGTTAAATATCTTTTACATAACATATATATACATAAATAACAGCAGCGAGACCGTTGGACTGCCACGCTGAAGTCTCGAGTTTGATCCCAAGACGCGCATAACTGACTTATCGAATTTAAGTGCGTATTGAATAGTTAATTATCGCTTGCTTTAACGGTAAAAGAAAACATCGTGAGGAAACCTGCATGTCTGAGAATTCTCCACAATGTTCTCAAAGATATGTAAAATCTGTCAACTCGCACTGGGCCAGCGTGGTGATCCATGACCTAACCCTACTCACACTGGGAAGATGTCCATGCCCAGCAGTAGGAGCAGTTTAATACAGGGCTGGTATTATTATTAAATATCTTTTATGTGCAGACATCGGACAGTTACATTTTTCTATAATTAAGTATAAATAAGTTGACTTAAATACCTACTAATGTCTCTGAAATGAATAATTACTTTTGTACATATAAAAACAATAATAATAATATTCTATCACAATATACACACGACACCATCTAGCCTAAATTAAGCAGAGCTTGTAGGTACTATGGGTACTAGACAATGGATAAACATACATATATACTTTTTTGTAAATACGTATATATTATACATAGAAATACCCAGACCAAGACAAACACCCATGTTCATGCACACAAATGTTTGACTTGTGCGGGAATCGAACCCGCGACCTTAGGCGTAGCAGTCGGTTACACTACGCCATCGAGGCCGACTAAATGTCTGTTCTAAAACAAATAGCTACAAATCACTCCAAAGCTAAGTAAACAATATGGGACGACAAACAAAATGATGATCTACACAAACTCTTTATCCTGAAGCAAACTTTATCGTAATACTGTTTTCTTTTCGTTTTCTATCAACTATTGATGTTTGTTCTCAATACTATTCTTTCGAAATAGCTATCAAGTTGGTAAATAAGTATTGAGTATGTTGACTCAATGGTTCTTGTATATGACGCAGGTGATATACGCGAGTTGTTTGCATCGTGTTAACGAGCGAGCGAGCCACTCAAGTAATTCAATTGCTTAACTTGCTTGCCTTAAGGCCTGCGTGATTATCTTGCGCATGCAGCCCACGCGAGTGCAATGCGCATGCAGCCCGCTATTTGCATCGCCATCCTAACTAATATTATAAATGCGAATGTGAGTTTGTTTGATTGTTACGTTTTGACGCTTTAACGACTCAACCGATCATTATAAAATTTTGCATACACTTTGTCAGGGGTACAGAATAGGACGGGGTAGTCTTCATCCAAATAAAGTATTGTTACTAACTTATTCTACATTTACGAGAGGTAAGCCGCGGGCAAAACTTTATAAACGCTGGCGGAAAATGATTTCGGTTATTTTGACTTTGCTATTTTTAAATAAGCATCTCTGTTCATCCTGAATTTTATGACGTAATGTGCGTGTACAGAATTGTTTATTTGTATATCGGAATATTTATTTAAATTCATAATTCATTTATTCAATTTCATAAACAGTATATATGACTGAAATAATGTGAATACAAACTATTAGTATAAGCAATCTAGTTGCTTTTGAGAATTTTGATATAGCGAGTAAAAGCGATAAAGAGACTAAAGTGAGAACAGCACCTTAGTCTTGACCTTGAAGTGTAAAGTTATTTTAAAATCCCCGAACAACAATCTTTATAAAGAAGTTAAATTTTAATTAGTACCTATTTAGTTTGATGCCTGGTTACGTCAACCCTGTAAAGATTTTTCGTTAATATTGTACTAGACTAGTTATTTTTCCTTCGAGCTTGAAATTGCCAAAAAGTTTTATTTATATAGGTCATAAAGTAAAGTTAATGAACGTCAAACTACGTAAGACTATCGAAGCTATAGCTACTGTAAATTTACTTGTACCTGTTGTCTCGTTCAACAAATCAAGGGCATAGAATCCATGGGAAGAGCTGGCAAGAAACTCACGGTCACTCTTTCAAGTCGCCAATTTTATGATAATGGTTTTTAAAAATCGTCATTAACTTACTATTGAAAACATTCCAGCGTTAATAAAGATGAAAAAAAGAAACAAATAATATTAGCATCTTAGCCTCTAGTAGCAGGTTTGGTAGATAGAAGTATCAACTAATAGTCCATTATGATATAGCCATTAAGTGCTTTTTGAAGTGAAAAATTCTTTAGCGGCGTTGTGCATTTTTTTGTGATGGATATAAAATGTTAAACTCGCGTCAGGACACGTGACCTGATCGAAAATTCGTAAGACGGAGGGAGAATTGTCATTTTTGTGTACGATAGTGCAATAAATGAATATTGTATTTTACCACATAAATGATAGTACTTTTGTCGACGCCAGATTTGACCATCGTCGACCCTAACACCTTGAACACAAGGCAGATTTTTATTTTTATTATATTGAGCCAAACACCACACCAATCCCATTGCACCACAACACCCACGTCATTCATCGCGTCAGCTACACAGCACCAATCATACAACACTACTTAATCCACTCGCATTCACTCACTCTCTCATACCCGAGAAGCACACGGCACACAAGAACTTTAAATTGTAATCTATACAAATTTTGGAAAATATAAAATTCAAGAAACTAGCCGAATTTTTTCTTTTGTTCATCACGAACAAAAAATGGCGACCGTGACAGGACATCTGGCTACAAAGGGATCGTTTGCGGGTCTGCGGATTGAAGGACACTAGAAGGTCAAGCGCCACGTCGTAAATTGCAGCACCAAGTCAGGCCTACGGTGCTCAACGTGAACGAGATCGTCTTTCGTCTAGCCGCGCCTCAGCCTATTTCTCTAAGAAGCCTACGTCTAATTGTATTACAAGGAGCCTCACGCATATTTGAGCAGCCAGCACCCAGCGGGTGGAGCTACGTTACTTCTTCGCCTCAGCAACGCCTGCCTGCCTACCTAATTGTGAGCCCGTTCCATTTATTTCCTAGTTCTTTCCACTCAATTTGTGCAAATGCTGTCACTAATTTCTTCTAAAATGCAAGCTATCATAGCCTAAATTCATTTGCTAAAGGCCTATTGCCGCCTACTTTTGTGTAAATTTCACGCCTAGTTCTTTTAAATGCTGAAACCTAGCTTTGTATTATAGTGTACTTACAGTAAAACAAAGTAGCTTCCGTTTGTGCAAACCATAAGTGCTTCACCACACTACGTAATTTCATTACGCCATTACGCTATATCACAAAATAGCTCACTGTAAGTTCACAAAGTCACAAAACACTTCGCTAATATTCATTAGACAAATAAAACAATAGTTTTTAAAACATTTAACTTAGTCTTTTACACGATTTACGCCCATATTCACTAGATTTTCATTAGAAATTACAATTTATTTTAACTTTTCTTAGCTATAAATGCTAAATGCCCCTCGCTGCTAATTAATAACTGTTATTTACAAGATATTTAGCATACTTATAAAACGATTCCAGTGTACTGGTGCGAGTGCGAGGACCCTTTTTGACGTCATCCTTTGTCTACGCGGCTACCTGTGTTATGTGTGGCCGGCCCGTCGTCGCATCGCTCGTGCGCCGATCAGCTGGTGTGAACCGGTTCATCACAGCTGTTTACATATCAAGATAACAACTAGCGAGGAGCGTACCGTATTGTTATTCTTTTATTCACTTGTTTTAATTAAATAACTGATTTTAACTAACTTAAACCTACTTGACCAGATAGTTTCATCTAATGGCGTCTAAAGAGGAAGACGTTAAGGTTTTAAAGGACCTCAGTGTTAAACGTAGTAACCTTAAAGGTCGATTAACAAGATTTAAAAAATATTTAGACGAGATTCAAAGCCAAGACAGTTTATCCGATTTAGACTTACAAAAGTTAGAGATGAAACTCTCTCGATCTAAGGAATTATTCAAGGGGTTCGACGAGTTGCAGGCACAAATTGAGTTGTTGCAGGTTTCCTCTATAGAATCCGAGTTAGCTATATGCGAAGCTATTGAACAGGATTTTGTTCACTACATTGCTCTTGCCAAAACTATTTTAGCCAATCATTCCTCATCTCACAATCTTAATGAATCTAATTATACTAATGCAACAGATCACACTTCTTGTTGTGGTGAACCTCAAGGTTTTATGGGGTTCAAATTGCCAGTCATTAAAATATCTAATTTTAACGGCGATTACAGCAAATGGCTTGAGTTTAAAGAAACTTTTAATTCACTAATTCATAGTAACAATAAAATCAAAAATATTTACAAATTTCATTACCTTAGTTCATATTTAGAGGGGGAAGCTGCACGCGTTATCAGTAATTTAGAAGTTACAGATAAAAACTATATCGAAGCCTGGAAACTCTTATGCGAACGATACGACAATAAACGTCAACTAATAAATAACCACATAAAGGCTTTATTTATATTTGAAAGCATACGAGAGCCTGATAAGTCGTTGCGTTATATTATAGATCACGTCACTAAAAACTTACGGGCTCTCGGCACACTTGGATTGCCCACTGACAAGTGGGACGTCTTAATTATTTATATGGTCACAGCAAAATTAGACAACAGTACTATTTACAAATGGGAAGAACATAAAAATTCTTTGTCCGAGATTCCTACTCTTGACGAATTTTTTACATTTTTAAAAAATCGTGCGGATGTTTTAGAGACTGTTAACCGTAGCAAATAAGATAAAACTTCTTCTACTAATAATAAACATATTGCCTCTAGTAGTGGTTCAAACAAGCCTCAAACGAAAACTTTTTTTTTAGCGACAAATAGCGATTCTAAACGTAGATCCCAGTGCCTAGTCTGTAAAGACAATCATCGCTTATTTAAGTGTGCCACGTTTAAGGCTAAGTCACCTGACGACAGGCTGCTCACAGTTAAATCATTAAGTTTGTGCGTCAATTGTTTGAGATCCGGGCATGATATTAAGAAATGTAATCTTCCAGGGCATTGCCGTTCTTGTAAAGAGCGTCACAATACTTTAGTACATGTTGCTCACAAACCCGAATCAAATGAGTATAGCCAGACACCAATTGTTATGTCCGCTTTAGCTGATTCGTCTCAAGTTTTACTGTGCACTGCTAGTGTTCTTGTATCAAACCCAACAAGTAATGAAACTATAAAGGTTCGCGCTCTGCTCGATAGTGGGAGTCAGTGTTCCTTCATAACTGAGTCACTGAAACAGCAACTCAACCTATCTACCCATTCATCTAATGTCGATATTTATGCCATTGGCAATACTCAACTTCACCTAAATACAAAACGTTGCATGATACGGCTACAGTCTAGTGATTGCCTATTTAGTGTCACAATGTTTTGCCTAGTACTACCTAAAATATCTGATAACATTCCCAAATTAACCTTTGATATAAAAGGCCTAGACCTATCTAACTTTACTTTAGCAGATCCTAACTTCTACGAATCATCCCCTATTGATGTACTCATTGGAGGCGATCTATTCTGGGATGTCATAGGTTCCCAACAGCAGTCCCTAAATGTTAAGGGTCCTATACTGCGCAGTTCTAAATTTGGATGGCTCGTAGGAGGTCCTGTGTTTATTCAACCGAGGCAAAGAAAATTGCCTCCTAAAATTCCTATTCATGCTTGTTATGCTCACCTAAAGGAATGTGACTTTCCTAACCTAGAGCATCAGGTAGCCAAATTTTGGGAACTGGAAAGTTTCCCCCAATCCATACCCTACAGTGAGGAAGAAAAGCTTTGTGAAAGGCACTTCATCTCAACTACTGTTCGCCTAGATAATGGTCGTTTCTGTGTAGGTCTCCCCCTTCGTGATGATAGAGAATGCTTGGGTGACTCTTATCAGCTAGCTAAGAAGAGGTTTCTGAACCTAGAATCACGCTTTAAAAAACAACCTGACCTAAAATTAGCCTACACTGAATTTATTCATGAATATGCCGCTCTCGGACATCTGTCTGAAGCACTTATCCAGAGACCTACAAATGCCTACTTTCTACCCCATCATCCTGTGATTAGGGAAAAAAGCGAGTCGACTAAACTTCGTGTCATGTTTGACGCATCAGCTCGCACTACTTCCGGAATTTCAGTTAATGATCTCCAAATGGTAGGGCCTACTATTCAAGATTCATTGTTTAACATTTTGCTAAGATTTCGTCTCTACAAATATGTAATTTCAGGCGACGTAGAGAAGATGTTTCGCCAAGTGTTAATGAGGGAGGCTGATCGCGATCTGCAGCTAATATTGTGGCGCGACAGTGAAAATGACCCTCTGCGATCTCTACGTCTCAACACAGTTACTTATGGTTTTTCATCTGCTACTTTCCTCACCACCAGGTGTATTTGGCAAATCGGTGAAGAGTGTGCAGATCCTATAATAAAAACTATATTACAGAATGACACCTACTGTGACGATATTTTAACAGGATGTGATTCGCCACAAGAATTGCGCTATATTCAACGCTCTGTATCCAATGAGCTAGCTAAAGGTTGTTTTCATCTTAGAAAATATAGGTCTAATCAGTCTGATCTTTTCTCAGATAACAATAACTCTGAAGAGGGCAATCTAATTATCAGCAATTCCACTAGCACTCTAGGAATAGGTTGGTGTCCTACTTCAGATATTTTAAACTTCCCTTTTCAATCAGCAACAGACTCAATTACTACTAAAAGATCCATTCTTTCTTCAATTAGTAAAATTTTTGATCCTCTAGGACTGTTGTCATTATATGTATATTATTAAATTCAAAATTATTTTACAACAGTTATGGGTTATAAGTTTAGGCTGGGACAAACCAGTACTAATAATATCTGCAAAATTTGGCAATCTTTTTCTAACAATATTAATAACTTTTCACAATTAAAAATACCTAGACTAACTCTAATTAATAATCCAGTTCTAATTGAAATGCATTGTTTTTGTGATGCCTCCCAACAAGCTTATGGTACTTGCATTTATTTAAGGTCTATAGACTCAAATGGATCAATTGAAGTACATTTATTATGCGCTAAGGCACGTGTGGCGCCTTTAAAGGCCACCACTATACCTAGACTCGAGTTAAGCGCTGCGGTACTGTGTGCACAATTAAGCTCAGCCGTAACCAAAGCTCTACGGCGACCTATCAATCGTCATGTGTACTGGACAGACTCGCGCGTAGTGCTAGGTTGGATTTATACACCTAACAAAACTAAAACATTTGTGGCTAATCGTATCGCTGCATTATCGGATCTTACAGAGCCTACATCGTGGCGGTACGTGCCCACCGCTCTAAACCCAGCAGACCTCGCTTCACGAGGCGTAGATTTAAAAGACGTGTCCTCTAAACAACCATCTTTGTGGTGGCATGGACCTCCATTTTTACTAGAGTCAGAATCTTCGTGGCCGTCAATGATTACACCTAATGTTTCTGATCTACCTGAACTAAAAACATGCTCCGTTTTGGCGGCGGAGACTGTGTTCTCAGCACGCTTTATAGATTTCACAAAATTTTCAAAATTTAACAAATTTCAAAGGCTCTATGCTTTAGTTTTAAGATTTGTACATAATTGTCGTAATCCTGACAAGTTAACCGGAACTCTACGAGTTGAAGAGCTCGATCGTTCAACTAAGTTACTTGCCAAATTTGCTCAAAACGAATCTTTTCCTGACGAATTAGATCGTCTTCAAAATAAGAAAAGCCTACCAGCAAAAGCAGCTCTAGTTTCCCTAAATCCATTCATAGACTCAGAAGGACTGCTTAGAGTCGGAGGTCGTATACCTCACTCAAGCTATTCCTACGACAAAAAACATCCCATTTTACTCAAGTCTGACCACCCATTAACCAAATTAATATTTCAGGCAGAGCATGATCGTCTCCTGCATGCTGGACCCCAGCAGTTACTAGCATCTGTTAGAGATCTATACTGGCCTATCGGGGGTAGGCAACTAGCTAGGAGAGTCTTTCGTAATTGCTTTACTTGTCGAAGATTTGGGGGTCAAACTCTATCTAATATTATGGGCAACTTACCAAATGATCGTGTAGAAGCTAATTTTCCTTTCGCTACCGTTGCTACTGATTTTGCTGGACCATTTTTTATCACGGACCGTAAAGGGAGAGGATGCAAAATCACAAAATGTTATTTATGTATTTTCGTATGCTTTCGATATAAGTGCATCCACCTTGAAGCGGTTAGTGAACTGTCTAAGGACGCATTCATTCTTACTCTTAAGAGATTCATCGCTCGCAGAGGAGTTCCTAAATTAATCTACTGCGATAATGGACGCAATTTTGTTGCTTCTGCAAAGGAAATATCTTCCTTCCTACAAGCAGAACGTGACTCTATTTGTGAATTTGCAGCTCGTCGCGGTATAGAGTTCAAATTTTCTCCCGTGTACGCTCCTCACTATAACGGGCTGGCCGAGAGTGGAGTAAAGTCGGCAAAATATCATGTTAAGCGTGTTTTAGGCAATACGCACCTAACTTTTGAAGAACTATCGTCCTTATTTGCACAAATTGAGGCCATCCTCAACAGCCGACCCCTTTGTCCTCTCAGTCCATTTCCTAATGACCTACAGCCTCTCACTCTGGCTCACTTTTTAATTGGCAGGCCACTTACGTCGCTACCATCACCGGACTTCGTGGACTGCAACACCAATCGTCTCGACCGATACCAGCGTCTGGAGCAGGCTAGACAACATTTCTGGCAACGATGGGCCAGTGAATACATCGCCGAACTGCAACAGCGGTCTAAGTGGCGCACCAAGAGCAGAGATCTAGAGCTCAATGATCTTGTTTTGATTAAGGAGGACAACCTGCCCCCTCTGTGCTGGCGCCTGGGTCGTGTCATCAAACTGTTCCCGGGCAACGACGGTGTTCCGCGAGTTGCGGACGTCTCTACTTCCCAAGGGATAATAAGGAGAGCCCTCAACAAAATTTGCCTTCTGCCAAATCCAACGGAGGAAACTTGTTGAAAACGATAGAGCTTTCAACGGCCGGGAGGATGTCGACGCCAGATTTGACCATCGTCGACCCTAACACCTTGAACACAAGGCAGATTTTTATTTTTATTATATTGAGCCAAACACCACACCAATCCCATTGCACCACAACACCCACGTCATTCATCGCGTCAGCTACACAGCACCAATCATACAACACTACTTAATCCACTCGCATTCACTCACTCTCTCATACCCGAGAAGCACACGGCACACAAGAACTTTAAATTGTAATCTATACAAATTTTGGAAAATATAAAATTCAAGAAACTAGCCGAATTTTTTCTTTTGTTCATCACGAACAACTTTTATACTGATAATTAAAGCAATTCGTGCAAAATTATTCCCTAACCATTCCAAAATATCAAAAATGCACAACGTTAACACGTTCACTGTGCATCTATGATGAGAGAGACTACCCCATAAGTGCAAACGCAAATTGTAGATAATATGTTGCGTTAGGTATAAAAATGATATTATTATAGCATTGTTTTTAATTTTTTATATCCCTTTCATATAAAAAATATAGTTTTTATACACGTATGATCTCTTAAATTCATACCCCACCCGTGTGGCATGCACGTATGATCTCGTAATACCATGCCCCACCCGTGGGTCATGCACGTACGATGAGCAACTCGATATGCCCCACCGGTGGGGTATGCACAGTGAACGTGTTAATATTCAAGTTTTCACTTCTGCCGGCACTCCCGGAGTGCAACCCGTTGATTTTTTTAAAGATTACTAGCAATTTGGGTAACCTTCGTATAACTAGTATTCTTGTTAACTCTTTTAGCTACGCTAGACGGCTAGTGTTGAAAGTAGGTTCACGTCGGTAGTGCAATGGATGGGATTCGAACTCACTACCTCTCGATCGCAAGTTTAAGGGGACACCGTGAAACGCGACGCCCGTACTCATTGACACTCATTATGTATCAATCGTTAAAGAGCGGTCATAAGGTCTAAAATTGCGATGCGCCCGCAATGATCGAGAGCGCTTATAAATTGTTTGTTAAAATCTTAAAATATTATTTAAAAATGATTGGTTTTAGTTATGGAAATAATGAGCTAGCAAATTACTAATATTGACGTTACGAATATATTTGAGTAATTCCTAAGCATAATGATAGTGTAACTTCCTTGTAATTTCAAAAATAGTAATTTTTCAGAGGTGTTTTCGAAAATAATTATGATCGAGCCAAAATCACAATATCGTGTTTTTGAGCTAGGAAATTCTAGTTAAAGACATCAATTTACCTATATCAAAATTCTAGATTAATTGGTCTTCTCATAGTCCTATACTATTCGATGAAAGTTAGTGCATTTTTTCAGTGTATCCTCTAATGTCTTATCCATAAGGGCGCAAGCCTAATTAATAAGGCATTGAACTTAAAGTAAAATCATTATCCTATCCTAAGAAACAGTTATGTATATTGCCAGAATTCTAATAAGTTTTGCCTTAAAATTAGACAAAGGGAAAACACGGTGTAAGGTTTTAAATTATATCAAGTTCTATGTAACTGGTATAACATATGCGTGACCTAATTTCACCGACAATTCCCTCGGAAATAGAATCTAAAACTAGTTCTTATGCTTACATGTGTGATGTAAACCTGCGTTGCGTATAGCTATAAAATGACTTATATTTTAACTACTAGCTGTTACCTGCGACTTCGTCCGCGTAGATTTTAACTAAAAAGTTTTTGTCTCCGCGGAACCCTATTTTTTTTCTAAAACCAAAGTAGCCTAAGTTACTCCTTATAACATCAGCTATCTGCCTCTGAAAGTCCCGTCAAAATCGGTTCAGCCGTTTCGGAGATTAGCCGGCACAAACAGACAGACAGACAGACAAAAATTTTAAAAATAGATTTACGTATAGGTATCTTATATACTTTCATATGCATTAGATAAAAAGCTGTTATTTTGACATTACAAACAGACACTTCAATTTTATTTATTTGTATATATGCATAGATTAAGTCATATTCGTGATACAAAGTAGCGACGGACAATAGTTACTGCAAAATGGTAAGATTAAATAATAGGGTTTTAAAATAAAGAACGAAATAAAATGCGTATAAAATAGTTTAATTCCAATGTATAGCCGTCGCGTAAACGTAAGATAATATTAAGAAAATCGTACTATTAAAAAATTTAAATATTCTGCATTGGAATGTTGATCCATTCGTTGTCGTTATTTTATCTATATGTACCTATATAAATAGGCAAAACAGCTCAGTACTATTTTCTGCTGTTTGTGAACCGATATTTTTGTTGTATTGTTTTGTAATCATTGACAAGTTTTAGTGTTAACAATAACTGGAGCCAACAGCTCCTATTGTTCGTCAAGCTACTAAAAATACGAAGGAATGTAAAAGGATAGAAAAAAAATTTATAAAATGTCAATTCATATACATATGTTTTCGTCAAATTTCAATAGTGATTATGGTCAAATTTCGTCCGTTGGGACAACGACAACGAATTTTAATTTAAGCGAAAATTTGACTGTCTAAAAAATTCGGTCCTTTGAAATAGTCTCGACAAAACTAATTTTAGTCTAAATATAACCTCAAAGTTGTTCAAAAGTCATACGATCACAAACATTCACAGTACGATTATTAAGATTTAGGTATTTATTAGTCAGCCAGTGACTTTATTAGACTGCTGACGTTGATTCTAAATTACGATGTTATGATCCAATTGGGAGTGGGTTCAATTTACGTAATCTCACTTCGCCATTTGTCTTGTTCATTATTTACCAGGTACAGTATTAATTTGATTTTGCGTATACTTAAGTACCTAACAATTAATAAAAACTTAATATGTATATTTACACCTACATTTCCTAGGTGTAGAGCGGTATAACGGTCAAAATTCGGCCGCTTTTAAGAGTTTCATGTCGAAAAACGCACAAGAGTCGCATTCAATACTGTTGCGGCAATGAGTCAGTCAATACGTATTATTATACATATGTAAATATGTAGAGGTAAGGAAAGGGATAGCTAGAAGTCCTATTCACCTACTTACCCCTTTTGGGAAACGGGCTAAGGATTGCCACTTGCAACGATCCTGGCATATCACTCTTGCTTTATTATCTACCATTATAATCTTAATACACACTAGTCAGTATAGGATACTCACAAACTGATCTTTCTCTTGAATATCTCCGGTCCGGCCAGAGAACGTTTGCCTAGATTGTCCTTTTAATACTAAAAAATATCGTCACTCATAATTACATAGTTAAATCACGCCTGTAAACTAGTTTAGGACGAAAACAGACCTTCTTTTCATCAGCTATATTTTAGCCTATTCCCTACCGAGTAGGTCCAACACGGTAGTACTACAGAAAATCCCTAACAGAAAAATAGTAAAACTTTGCCCGTTTAGGGATTCGCACGATCGGTTGTAGAGAGAAGTAGAACCTCGCTGACTTCAGCATGAATGAGCCGGCTCGACCGGGGAAGGACTAGCCTAGCCTCTCACAGAATATCGACGTAAAATAGCAGTATTTCTGCTGTTGTGTTTCGTTCGGTGAGTGAGAGTGCCAGGGGCCAAATCATCCCCTTTCCCTCTTCCCGCTCCTTTTCCTTCCCACTTCCTTTCCTAAAGGTTCGGCAACGCGCAAGTGATGCCTCTGGTGTTGCAGGCATCCATAGGCTACGGTGACCACTTACCATCAGGTGGGCCGTATGCTTGTTTGCCACCTTAGTTGTATAAAAAAAAATCCAAAGTAAATACCTTTAATGTACAAACTTATGCCACTGGATTAATCAGCAAATTGATCATTAGATTACGTAAGCGTAATCTAAGGATCAATTTGCTGATTAATCCAGAAAAATTGATAATACCTTACAAATGAGTCAACTTACTATTGTGTCTTAACACAATAGTAAGTTGACTCATTTGTAAGGTATTATAAATTTTTCTAAAGCCAATTCTTGTTAGCATTCATAAGTCCGAGAGTGATTCACTACTAACCTATTTCTTAAATATAGTATATTCTTTGACACGCAACCTCGCGTTCTTCGGATTTTGCGTTTAGGTCAGGCTCTTAACGTAATTGATGAATAGGGTATTTGACTCAACTTTCTGTATTACATCAATAAAAATGTTACGTTTTCCAAAATCTAAAGAGAAAAATATTTTGAAACTAACTGAAATTAAAGAAAATGGTGTTTTAAATCTAGTAGACGGGGCGGTAATTATTATGGGTTTCTTTACTAAGGATTTCTTTGTATTAAGGAAAATATATTTTCTTTTCACTTTTTCTTTTTCTCCTAGAAAAGTCTAGGAGTAAATCAAGTTTAGTAACTAATTAAAGTGAAGTAAAAGTGTTTTCAAAAAGAGTTTAACATTGAATATTTAATTATCTGAAAATATGTCACTATACTGAATTTCTGAACAGTTTGGTAAGCTGATTTCAATTAGGTTAAGGTAGTATTAATTACTATCGTAAATCCTAATGTATGTATAGTAACAGCATTGTTAATGTTTTCTCCCGTTGAATAAATGTTCAAAATACACTTTTATTCCATTTTTGCTTTTATTTTCTAGAGACTTAGTATTCCTTTCCCTAGGTATTACTCATTAATTACAGAACCTCTAGAATTGAAAGCGGTATTTTCCATTCTTGTTTACCATCTTTGTTGTATAAAAAACACGGGCTGCTCTACGGTTCGGTTCTTAACTTTAATTAAATTAAAAACTCGAATGTCGCCTCGCCAGTAACCATAGTAACCAATTGTCATTGCCACGGGTACTGAAGAAAAATCAAATTATAACATCCGACCCGTAGATAAGTTTGGTAGTGAGATTTAACAGAATTGCATAGCTGGTTTCTGATGTATAGATAATGAATATTTATAAGAAAGAGAGACCTTGAAATATCAAACGATACCGTCTAAAAGAAATATATATTTGAGAACTAATCTATTACTAAAATAAACAAATATTGTAGTATGTTATCTCGATATCGATACCTATAAATTTTTTAGCATTGTTTATATCTTAAGAATGTTTTATATCATTTATGCATAGAACAAAGCTGATCCAATAATAGTTTAAATAGACAGACATAAAAATAAAAGCATAAATCATGTCATATTGTAGATAATATATTTCTTTGTAGAATACGAATGTAAAAGCATATCCATGTATTTGGCATAGATGATCTATTAAAGTATTTATTTGAAAAGCATGCAGTCTATTTAGAGAATATAAAAAATATATATGATGGAATTGGTCGGTTACCGAAACGGTGGGTGAAAAAATATCTGCGCATCATCCATCACTCGGTGTGAATTGAATTTTGAAACACTACTACTATTTGATCCAAAGTGTATCAATCAATGAGCATCATGTTTATTTATACAAAATCTTTAGTCGACTGTGTTTTATTTACGGTGGTGACGGGTGATGTAAGACCTACTTAGCTGGCAACATTGGCTTTTTTCCTGTTTACTAACACGATGTACAAGGTTAATCGTGAAAGAGGGTTAAAAAATTAAGATCTGCACGTCTAATATATCTGTTAATATGGTTGGAAAGGCAGTTATTTACATTACATTTTGAATTATATAGTAATTACATTTTTGAGGCGTTTGGTTGATGGCAACGTTTAGATCGAGGGGTCTAAGCGCTCAAATCTTGTATAGACACCTCGCAAAATGCTTTACCGTCGTTTTGTGTGATCAGAAGGCTGTTTTTTTCATAGTTCAAAGAATCATGGCAGCATTACCATTCAACGTGGCTATGCTGAAAGCTTAGGTACTACGTTATGGATACTGACAAATTCTACGACGCCTATACCACTTATGTAAATATTACCTTTTAGTAATTACTATTTGTCTATATAGAACATATATAAATATAGACCATTTGAAAGTGCTTTACCGATTGACTAGCTTTTACCCGCGGCTTCGCTCTCGTAAAATTAGGTCAGGTTAGGTTATGCAATAGAACTTTTTAAAGTAAAATATAGCATACGTTACTCGGTGATAATATAGCTTTCTTAAGGTGAAAGGGATCGAATCAGAAAAGAGGAGATCCGCAGGAAAACAAAAGTTGCCGATATAGCTCTCCGGATAGCCAAGATGAAGTGGCAGTGGGCAGGGCAAATAGCGCGCAGAACCGATGGCCGTTGGGGCAGAAAGGTTTTGGAGTGGCGGCCACGCACCGGAACACGCAGCAGGGGTAGGCACACAAGGTGGACCCACGCCACGACCTAGTAAAGGTCGCGGGAAGCGGTTGGATGCGGGTGGCTCAAGACCGGTCTGCGTGAAAATCCTTGGGGGAGGCCTATGTCCAGCAGTGAACGTCTTTCGGCTAAGATGATGAATGGTGAAAGAATTTTTTAAATCGGTTGAGTAGTTTTTGAACTTTATAATAGTACTAGTTTTCACCTGCGGCTTCGCTCGCGTGAATGTAGGTTAGTTTAGGTTAGGTTTGCAACAGTTCTTTTTTCTGGATGAAAGGTACCCTATGTCCTATTCTGTACCCCTGACAACGTGTAGGCAAAATTTCATGTTGATCGGTTGAGTAGTTAAGGCGTAAAAGCGTAACAAACAAACAAACAAACTCATTTCGTTTATAATATTAGTAAGGGTATTATGATTATAGATATATCAACAGAACTTTCATATTACCATATATGAGTTGGTGTTCTCCGCCTAAATAAATTTCATCAACAAATTTTACCTCAGCTTTACAATAAAGCAGAGGTTAAAGACTCAGTTCGCATTCCTCAGAACGCCATACCAGAACTTAAATGAGACTATTTGCCGGAGTTACTGTGTTACAGAGCAGCGATAGTTCAGTGGGAAGACCAACAGACTGCAATGCATAGGGTCTCGGGTTCGAACCCACGTCGCGCACCTCTGACTTTCGGAAGTTATATGACTTTTCGAAATTATGTGCGTATTGATTGACAATTATCGACTGCTCCGTGCCTCGGAAAGCACGTTAAGCCGTTGGTCCCGGCTGCCAATGAACGTCTATGGCAGTCGTTATTGGGAGAGTGTCGACACAAAAGATCCCACTGGGTCGAAGTGTCGCCGGTCTCCACAGACTGGCCCCCACATAAGATAAGATAAGATAAGATACTGTGTTATAGTTGTTTTATTTTGTGCACCTCAGCACTTTAAATACAAGAACTTCAATTATTACTTGGAGCACATGTTGAAATAACACCGGTCGAGTGTGAGTAAGACTCGTGCACTGAGGATTCTGTCCCATAGAATGTTTTTGTTTCGTGAACTTTGAAATTAAGGTGAGGTGAATAGATTAGACAGTGCAGTTTTGTTATTTTTAATCATACGTCAAATCTAAGCTTACTTATTTATTTGGACAACTAACAAGAACATACACCTCAAAAGCTAAGTTTCAAAGTTAGTGGTTTACAAGTATTGCTGCTGCCTTAATTACAGGTTGCCACGGAAAGCAAAATAAAAACGATAGTTGGGAGCATAAGGCTTCCCAGAACTTAAAAAAAATTAGTTGTCTGTAAAGTTGGTTTACGGACGATAGTTTAACGTGATAATGTCATAACAAAATTTCTTTCCCGTAACGTTACAATGAGCGTAACGGGACAATGAGCGTAACGGAACAATGAGCGTAACGGGACAATGAGTCATCCTTTTTCGAACGTGCAGCCGACGTTCATCGATTTATTAGACGTTGTCACGTCAAAAACTTAATTAAACAAATTCTTACATAATTAGTATATACTAAAAGAATAAAACTTTATGCTGCTGTATATCAGCTTAGTGATAATATTTTTTTTTTAAGTTGGTTAACTTACTAGTAGAAAATAAAAGAAAACTGCATGGATGACGTAGTGGTAGAAGTGGTCGCCTCGCCGCTGCCTTTGCTCCGCGTGTTGTGGGTTCGAATCCCACACGGGACAAAACTTTGAGTGATCCACAAATGGTTGTTCCGAGTCTGGGTTTTCTTTGTGTCCGTTGTTAAAGTTCTCCGCGAAACAAGAATTATGCTCAGTGCGGTGGGGTGTCCTTTGAAAACAAAAAAAAGTGTAAATAAAGACCTTTCATATGATACTTCACTTGGCATATAATAATCTTTTTACAAAATAATAAACATAAAAATAAAATAATGTATCAAAAATACTGTTTTTGTATTAAATCCGAACATGCTTTCTATAACTGTTCTAAACTTCATATCAATATTATTAGTAGTTGCTGAGATATACCAGCTATGACAGATAAACGGATCAATGGATACAACCGCGTCATAGGGGTTTCATTTTACCATTTGGTATGGTAACATAAAAAAGCATTGCGTCTGAATCTCGGGGTCTGAGCGTTGGCTAAGAGATTAATTTTAAAGATGTTGGCCATTATGTGCTCATATATGTATATGCAAAATAAATGCATTTTCAATAACCTCATTATAATATTATTATTTTAGAGTTATATTTTACAATTCATATTTAAGACCGGTTAACCCGATCCACAACAACAACTCGACCGTCGAACAAAATATTTTATGTTTATTATTTTATATTACTTTTTATTAATTATGATTATGCACCCCATTACCTCACCTTTGTACTTATTAAGTGCTATTGTATGTAAGTTTTGTGTGACATAATATCGTTTGTTAGTTATTTACGGTGATAAAAAACTCATTTAAAATGTGAATGTACATACATTAAGAAATTCGTATTAGTGACAGTGTTTATATATGAAATCGAAATAAAAGCTAAGCCTTATTGCCACAAATTGGCGCGGAAATAATTCCACATTGTCATTAATCCTAGTTAATATTATAAATGCTAATGTGATTTTGTTTGTTATGCTTTCACGCCTTAACTAGGTACTCGACCGATTATCGTCAAATTTCACATACACGTTGACAGTGGAATAGAAATAAACATAATTATGTAGGGTATCTTTTACTCAGTAAACTACTGTTACAGAGCAATACAAATTTATTGACAAAATCTTCATTAATGCGAGCTAAGCTCCGCGCAAAAACTAGCTATATATGTATAATGAAACAAAACAGAGAAACTAATTTATTATACTATTACTATACTATTATACTATTTATATTTAGGGGAAAGTGTAAACATAAACATAAATAGTATAATAGTATAGTAATAGTATGAATAGTTGTAATAGTTTCAATAATTTAATTAACTTAAAATGTAGTAAAGTTTAATAGTAATAGTAGTGTAACAGTTTTCAAAATGTTGTAATAAAGTGTCAAATAAACAACGCGATAAAATCCGTATAAAGTAGTTTAATTTCAATGAATAACATTCGCGTAAACAGAAGACAATATTATAGAGAAACTAACTTAAAACTTTTATTTCATTTAAATTTCGAATGCATTAGGTTACACGTCTTAATTATGCCAACAAACGGTCTTCATTCAGTTATCAAGTTGCAAGCCCTTTGTTTGCAACGTAAGTTTTAATGAGGACCTTACCTTTGTGCAATGTTATATAAGCAGCTATAGTCTAGTGGGCCGTTAGACTCATACGCAGAGATCTCGAGTCAGATTCCAAGCTACGAATTTCTGACTTTTCGAAGCTATATACAGATTAAATAGTTAATTATCGCTCGCTTTATCGGTGAAGAAAAACATTGTGGAGATACCTGTATGTCTTAGAGTTCACTATTAAGTTCTCGAAGATATACGAAGTCTTCCAATCAGTACTGGCTCGGCGTGGTGGATTATTGCTAAACGCATCTCACACTGAGTAGAGACCGGTGCCAGCGGTTGGACAGTGTATATGCAGGGCTGATATAATTTACATCTGCTACATAAACGTAAGTCTAAATTTCTGTGATACGTCTTAGGGTATTTCTATGGGTCATGAGTCATGACAAACACGCATGTTACAAGCGATCCATTAAAATAACCTTGAAACAGTAAACATTTTGTTTTGTCTCTAATTGTGTAACTTTATATTATTCTGTTATGACTCGATGTCAGTCTGATGACTGATCCGTCTAAAATGAGCTTTCATTGATGGGCCTTGGGACACACACACGCACACGCACTCACACTCGTACACGCACACGCACACACACACAATTCGCGCACTAGGAATTATTATTGTCGTGAAGGATTTTGCAAACATTCAATCAACGGACACAACGAACACCCAGACTTGGAACAACCATTTGTGGATCACACAAAGTTTATGTTCCGTGTGGGATTCGAGCCCACAACACTCGGCGCAGAGGCAGTGTCGAGGCGACCACTTAAACCACTACGCCGTTCTATGCTTACCGTACATTCATATTTAACTACCCCTTTCTTATCTCGAAGAAAACATATGTAATAGACGTGAGGATGTATTGTTATAGCGTAAGCGCTTGTATGGCGTATCCACGTCATTTCCGAGTGTAATGATTTGTATGTTAAGGACTAACTAGACTAATGAGCGTAGTCTAAGTCAAGTCAAAGTCTAAAATCATTTATTATTTTAGATCACAAAGTAACAATTCGCTGGCTCACTATTAGAAGGTTCTATGTTATTTAACTTTGGGGAGTTGAGGTTTAAAATTTGCATATCAGTAAAATTAACTTAAAAAGTAACTTAGAACTATTTGCGATTTAATATTGTGAGGTGGTAAGTGCTTCCATCTATTACTATATTAGTCTAAACAAAATGGAATGACATATAGAACCATGCAATATTCATAAATCATTTTTTTCAAAAATGTAACATAGAACCTTGTAATATTGGACCAGCGAATTATGAACTTCATATATATATATATATATATATATATATATATAGCGAGTTTACTAAGTTACTGAACCTACATTTACGTTAGTTGCTAGTTTCAGGCAAAGAGTTGAGCCTATTACAAGAAACATGCAAGAAACTCACGGCCCACTCTTTTAAATCGCCAATTAAATATGATTTGATTTTTTTACACCAGTGAAATTGCCAAAAAGCTTTTGACCTAGAAGATTCTGTAAATAGATACTCAAGGTGAGGTTCTTTGACCTTGCTCCATGACATCCCATCGCTTGCAGAAGTAACAGCGCGAGAGTTATAAAATGTTTTTTATTTCATTTAACTTTATGGCTTTTTGTCTACCTGCTATAAAAAAATAACATGAGTGAGTAAACTACTTTAGTCTGGCACGTAGTAATAAATAGGTTAGCATAATTACAGCAAATATTATATTATAAACTAGCTTATGCGCGCGGCTCCACCCGCGTTGTGCCTACATCAATAAAAAGTAGCCTATGTCCTTCCTCAGGTTTTAAACTATATCTGTACCAAATTTCATTTAAATCGGTTGAGTAGTTTAGTCGTGAAGAGGTAATAGACAGATAGACAGATAGACAGACAGAGTTACTTTCGAATTTATAATATTAGTAAGGATAGTAAGGATAACTAGCTTTTGCCCGTGGCTTCGCTCGCGTAAAAGTAGGTTAGGTTATGTTAGTAACAGCATTTAAAAAAAAACTTGAGATGTGTCAAGGGACACCCGGATGGAACGAAGTTCCTTTCGATTAATTAGTGAAGGAATTATAATAACATTTTATTTTTTTTAAGTTATAATAATATTTTTTTATTACTAACAAATATAATGTAATATAAACTTAATCAGTAGGCTCAATTTTAGTAATAATTGGCTTGTGGACATTAACAATACATACATATTAAGAAATAACCTTAAACTTACAACTATAGCAAAAAGTGTCGTTACAAAAAGTGCTCGAAGGATCGAACCCGCAACACTCGACGGTGTAGTAACGAGACGAGATAACATTTTAAAACTACTCGCCATATATACACAGTCAACATAGTTTATGTAATTTAATTAGGGGACATAATATTAAAGGATTGCCTACTTACGCGAGCTCATCTGTTAGTTGGCTCCTGTTTAGTGCTGTTTACTTTCAAAGTAACAGGCTTATTTTATACAAGTGGGTGGCAATTTCCAACGAGAAAATATCTTTGGCTTTAAACTGTCTATAATATTTTTTGTAAATTCTTACTAATATTATAAATTTGAAAGTAACTCTGTCTATCTGTCTGTCTGTCTGTTACCTTTTCACGGCTAATTCACTCAACCGATTTAGATGAAATTTAGTACAGATACAGATTAAAACCTGGGGAAGGATATAGGCTACTTTTTATTGATGTAGGTACCACGCGGGCGGAGCCGCGCGCAAAAGCTAGTAGTTTATATTTATAAAATTTTAAGTGTGGGTGTGTAAATTAAGAATATATTTTGTTTTGCATATAAAGTGGTGCTTGATCATTTGTCCTGAAAGGATAACATCTTATGCATATAATCATTCGTTGTAGATGTTTATGAATATAATATGCTGTCATCCCTCTTTGTACACGTAGTCAATAATCTTTGGACCAATATCAAAACATTTTTTTAGTTAAATTTTTTAACAACTGATTTAACCGTTCAAAATATTTCTATCCTTCCAGCTTACGAAAGTAAGGAAGTGCTAGTTGTCAGACAATAATGATGTTCAGCCGTGTTTGGTAGCCGGTACACAGCTTTCTGATAGTTGTGATGTCTATCGATTCGGCTTAAAATGTACTTATTATATTTTAATTCATAACATAACGCATCGACAATCGACAAACCTTGATAAATAATATGAAGATAATTAAACTGATTCCTAAGATGCATTAAATTAACGTAAATATAACCTCGGATATAATCTATATATTAATACGTGAAGCGAAAACTTTGGATCTCTTTTTACGAAAATTGGGCGGACGGAGGAGTATGAAATTTCGCACACTTATAGTTTATACAGAGAAGAAGTGACGAATGCTAATATTTTTTTAAAATATACATTAGAAATACATTAAATTAATGAAAAAACACTACACGCACACAACCATGCATTTGACACACGCAGTCGAAGCGCGTAACTATGGTTACATATATTAATATATAATGACATAAAAAGTGTCGTTACAACGTTTGGTCTTAATTTTTTCCGTCTAGCCCCCTTTCGCAACGCGCGATAAGGAACTTCGTTCCAAAAATATATAGACTATGTTACTAGGTGATAATATAACTTAATAATGGTGAAATAATTTCTAAAATCGATTGAGTAGTTTTTGAGTTAAATCCTTACAAATAAGTAGGTAAATAAAAAATCTAATCTTTCTTTATAATATTAGTAGGTATAGATGTATTGTGGCATAATAAAGTAACGTTTATATAATTTAGAATTTAATATTTAGAAATGATGTGAGTAAATGTGTCATTTTAATTTTGTAGATTTATTCTTTTTCTAGGTTTTGCCCGTGGCTTCACTGGCGTAAATGTAGGTTAGGCTAACCTAACCTACATTTACGCCATCTTACGTACTTACGTAATCTAAATTAATAATAGTACTTTTTTCGAAATGAATGGTAGGTACCCTTTGTCCTTTTGTATTCCACTGGCAACGTGTAAGCGAGTATGTATCGGTGGAGAGATTAAGGCTCGTAAACATGGCAAACAATGAAATTAACTCGTTCTCGCATGTATAATATTAGTTACGGTTGTGTGTGTCATTTACAACCTAGTTTTACCCACAACTTTGCTCATGTGAATGGCGAAGACATGTATTGATACCTTATGTATTAATGCACCATATGTTTTATCTGTGTGCTAAGTTTTACTGAAATCCATTTAACAGTTTAAGTAACAGAATAACAACATTCAAAGATCTTAAGCTACTTCATCATCATCATCATCATCAGACTATAATAGTCCACTGCTGGACATAGCCCTCCCCCAAAGAGCGCCATAGCGCCCTGTGTTCAGCTTGCCCATTTATAATATTAGTTAATGTAAATGTACTAAACTAAAATAAATTCTATATTTACATAATAAACTACGTAAAATTATAGAATATGTTCACATGATTAAACTTCCAAGTAATAGCGCTATTTTGCACTTCAATATAAAGCTTTTATATAAATTGGTTCACAGTGTGAAATGATGGAAAAAGGATGCGCGATTCAAACTGTGACGTAACTGCTATTTAACTGCAGCTGTGCGAGAGAGATAGCGAGATATAATCACTACGACCCCACTTTTTCTTATATCCACCAATACTCCCTTATTTTGCGACCAAAATAATATTAGTTAATGTAAATGTACTAAACTAAAATAGTAAAATTATATTATAGAATATGTTCACATGATTAAACTTCCAAGTAATAGCGCTATTTCGCACTTCAATATAAAGCTTTTATATAAATTGGTTCACCTTATTTTGAATGAATTGGTTAACATCCATTCGTTCAAAATAAATAACTAGGTGAGCTAATTTTATTAATGCCTTAATATTACGTCATTAGATTGTCGAAGATATTATAGCATTTTCTTTTAAGAGAATACTCGGAACGACTGTCAGGGCCAGAATGTAAACCGGTTGCCCGAACGGAATGTAATTGAAACTCCACTTGAGTTCGCTGGGGGTAGCACTTGATATCTAATTATTTGACAACACCCAAAATACAGCTATGTTGATTGCCGACCGCTTTATTGCTTACTAGCCTATAAAGCATGTAGTCGTAACGTGGAACAAGAGTGACCACAGTCTCAATAAATTATTAAGAAAGTATATCGCACGCTTTACAAAGATTTAGGACAAGGTTTATACTTTAGTATTGGGTATCAAGGTTTCAGTATTATCAGGTTCGAATCCCACACGGTTGTTTGGAGTCTAGGTGTTTTGTGTCCGTCGTTTGGATGTTTGTAAAGTCCCCCGCGACAGAGGAAATGTTCCTAGTACGGCAGTTGTCTTTTTTACCAACTTCAAAAAAAGGAGGAGGTATTCAATTCGTCTGTTTTATTTTTTTTTATGTTTGTTACCTCGTTAAATTCGACTGGGTGAACCGATTTTGATGATTCTTTTTTTATTTGAAAGCTGGTGCTTCCCGTGTGGTCCCATTTAATATTGACCAAGATTGGACCATTCGTTTTCGAGTTATACTTAATAATGCGTATTTGGCTACATTGATGATGTTCTCATATTTGGCAAGGTTCACTAAAAACCGAGAAATAAACAAAATTTTAACAAAAAAGAAAACCGACTTCAAATAAGAATATTCTAAAACTTAAAATGCACTAAAAAGTTAATAAATAATTGCATATTCTTGTGAATAATTAAATTATTGTTATTATTGGAGTCGGTGTCAGCCAAGGTAGGTTTGTAACTAATTAAACATGAGATGTCTTACTATAATCATAACATAACATTGGCATGCATAATTACACACATAGACGCAGCACGCGGCGCGGTCGGCTGACACCGACTCCAAAAATAACAATAATTAAATTATTCACAAGAATATGCAATTATTTATTAACTTTTTAGTGCATTTTAAGTTTTAGAATATTCTTATTTGAAGTCGGTTTTTTTTTGTTAAAATTTTTTCAAAAGAGATAATGAGAAAATATATTTCTTTTGTTTTGTTATGGTTCTAAAGGTAGAGCTATTAATCGTTCTTAAATAGAGTAGTTGACTCACATATTTTTAATATTCACGTCAAATAGTTACATTACCCAAACGCTAAAATACAAAGAATTATTGAATTCTATTCAAATATAAATAAGATACAAGCGTTTTAAAAACTGGTAGTAGGGGTAATTGTGAAATTACGGAAAAAGAATGCGCGATACAAATTGTGACGTAACTGCTATTTAACTGCAGCGGTGAGAGAGAGATAGCGAGACATAATCACTACGACCCCACTTTTTCTTATATCCAACAATACTCCCTTATTTTGCAACCGATTTTGATACGGTTTGCACATAAAGATTTCTTTTGGTTGCTTTTTGCTCTTGTATGTAAAATAACATTCAAAATCAAATATAGACCACTACCCCATTCTCACTACTGGACTAGAAGTGAGTTCATTCGTAAATAGTAACACCAATAATTAAATCGAAATAATTACACTTCAACAAATTGAGTCGAACACCAACTTAGTTTCCTTAATGCTGTTGAAAAGCTTTCAATCTGTGCTGTAGTGTTTAAAATACTTTAATTAATAAATTATTTAATTTCAGTAGGTACTAAGCTGGAAAATATTACTTCGGTAGCCGGAATCCAGACACAATGGAAAAAGCCTTGTTGCCTGGCCCCGGCCGCCAATCGTTGAATATTAATGTAAATCTGTATTTTATTATGCTAGAGACATCAAAACAGCAGGGTAAGGTCGTGCATTGTTTTTAAAATATATTGATCTAATACAAAAATAAAGACATTTTATATACGACTACTTTATTTCATATCCTAACTATATTTATCTATACTAATATTATAAAGCTGAAGAGTTTGTTTGTTTATTTGTTTGTTTGGTTGAACGCGCTACTCTCAGGAACTACTGGTTCGAATTGAAACATTCTTTCTGTGTTGGATAGCCCATTTACCGAGGAAGGCTATAGGCATATAACATCACGCTACGACCAATAGGAGCAGAGCATAAATGAAAAATGTTGCAAAAACGGATAAATTTCTCTTATGTGAAGTAG
This sequence comes from Catocala sponsa, assembly GCA_963564715.1. Lineage (NCBI taxonomy): Eukaryota > Metazoa > Arthropoda > Insecta > Lepidoptera > Erebidae > Catocala > Catocala sponsa. Next base: position 8,852,205 of record OY751334.1, read on the forward strand.
ACCAAGTTGCGCGAAGCAGCTAGTATTATTATAAACAAGAATGTGAGGTTGTTTGGTTCTTTGTTACGTTTTCACGCCTTAACTACTCGATTGATAATCATAAAATCTCGCTACATGTTGTAAAAGGAATGTAGGGTACTTTCATCCAGTGACAAAGTATCTACTGTTCCCGAGTGAGCGAAGCCGCGGGTAAAAGTTAGCATATATTATAATATATATCGATTATTAGTGGTCCCGCTGGTTTACACACGTTTATGATAACTGCTTTACTCCCTGCCAGGGATGTTACGGAGCTCCGTAACCGTAACCGAAACTATCGGATTTCCGAAATAAAAATATATCCGTAACCGTATCCGTTTTACAAGTTTCGGATAATTTCGTATAAGGGCGGAGTCTAAATAATTATTGTAATAGATAAAACTTAAAATTGAGTAGATATATAATAATTACTTACCTATATGACTGATTATAATACCAAATGATAACCTAGACTAGATAAAACCTATAAATAAAACCAAATTATTAGGTACATACTATTTGTGTTTATAATTTATATTTTATAATTTTACTTCAATCTAATATCCGTAACCGAAACTATCCGAAACTAAAGGATAATCCGAAATAATTACATATCCGTAACCGTACCCGAAACCGATATAATTTTATTCCTATATCCGTATCCGTATCTAGATCCGAAATATCATATCCATAACCTACTCCCTGCTTACTTACTGGCTCGTAGCGTGGTACTCGTAGCGTACATAGCCTATGTTATTTCTAGATAAAGTAGTTTTCTAATGGTGAAATAATTTTTAAAGTCAGTCCTGTAGTTTTTGAGTTGTTTCATTACAAACATACAAAAATAAAAATCTACCCTCTTTATAATATTAGTATAATACCAATATAACGGCGAAAAAATGCATTTCACGGTTGGTGACCAAGATGTATTCAGAGCTGGCCATTAGCTTTTAGAATTATTGTGTCAATATCAAGTAACTTACTGTATTGTGATACCTCTACACTTAATCGAAACAGATTTACGTCCTGCGATATAGAAGACAAACTAATTGTTAACCGGCGCGAAATTTTCAGAAGCAGCATGGGCTCTGAATCTCTGCCCGGTAGTTGGATCTGATCCTGTCTGGATCATATCTTTTGAATCTTCAAGATCTTATATGTTTCAAAATAAAGATAGTAATTCTGCCATCATAAGGAAAAAATAAGCATATGATTTATTTTCGAAATTGATTGTTTTACGTATTTGCATTTAGTAAAAAAAGAAGAATTTACCTATATTAAATACAAATATTCTGGCAGATACGTCTTTTTTTCATTTACTTAATACTTTTTCAGAGGGAGTCTGGCATAGTCTCGTCTATACCACCATACCTAGCGAAATGTGGATGTATTAAAACTATGCCTACCTCTTTGAAAATAAAGGTTTGATGCTCTGTATATTTTTACTTACATGATTTGCGTGTATATGGCCCGAAATGAGAATACTTTAATAGTTATCTAAAACCGTAACACACGTTCAATTTATATAATAACAATTTACTATATTGCTAATTTTGAAACGTTTATTAAAGCAGTTTCTACGTTGTGCCTATTACTGGATGCCTGCGTAATATTAGTAATCTAAGTGCTAAATATAAACTTCTGAGATCTAAGATTCTGCCAGCTAGGCTAGAAACTCATTTCACGTTCTGGACTGCGTCAATAACGCTTTCAGGCTATTGAGACCACGGATTTACACTGATTGCTTCATACATTATCGATGATTAGTACATATGGACGATTTGTCCTTAAAATACAGTTACGTATAACGATTGAAACGCGAATATGGATGTCCACCCTATTTTCTATAGATTGATTCTGGCTAATAAATTACGTTCTTTACACTAAAACGCAAAATACGCGATTGTATAATTGCTTATTATCATGGGTCGGCTCAAAATTACGCTAAGCCCCTGACAAATTTAACGCTTCGGTAGTATTTAGACCTGTATCATGGAGTTAAATGAATCGTTCTCAATTAGGTTAGCTTTGAAGGTTCCTTGAGGATCTCTGGGTATAAACTAGAAAGCAATCAGGTGCTTTAGATTGGCAGCTGACCTGAATATCGTGAGAAGCATATAACGATAATTCAGTTATAATAGGTATGCTAAGGTTCGCATGCGTGGTATTTATATATTTGGCTCACAAAACAAGTTTCAATCGAAAAGAAACAATATAAAACAGATTTTAGCTCTAAATATGTGTGCACAGAATGTTTCGAGTAAGAGAGCTGTGTCAGTTGGTATAATTTTTCCATAAAACTAGCTATGATTTGGTATATCATAGTCTATGTTACTCAGGAATAGCGTAGTCTGCTATTAGTGAACGAATATAAAGAATCTTGTTTTGTTTCGTGCCTTTATCTTACATATCAATAAACATGTTTTACCTTTTTACAATGTCAGTATAGATGGTATAGATATAGATGGTAAATATGGATATACATAACTATCTTCTTAACGTTATGTGCTGTAATGGTCTGCCGGCGGTCATATATTCTGGCAATGCTTGACATTTCAGCAATTGACACATTACTAGTGATTTTCGTACAATATATTTACTTTTACTATAAAAGTTTATCTATATGTTTTTATGTTGGGAATAATCTCTGGAATTACTAAACCAAGTGTAGATATAATTATTTCACTTGTTCCTTTAAGAATAATTATGTTGACGACGCAAGTAGCTGCACGCGGGCTACATGCGCAAACTACTCATGCCGACAACATGCGAAAGCTATTCATGCAAGCAACTTGCGCGGGTGGCTTGCATCTATCGTTTACACGATACAAATCGACGCAATTGCCTCATGAATAAATACGAATCCCATGAATGAAATAGGCTACATAAACTGACGAGCGAAGCGGTAGCCTGAAGCATGTATAAGGTTATTTGTCCTGGAGGAATATATTGTACTTGTAGAGAATAGTCCTATTAATAATAATAACGTCGATGAGTTATAAAGAAAGCAATATATTTTCGATAATACATAACGACGACCAATTTGTTACACAAGTAGGTACCTATATAAAGAGACTCTCATCTTCATTTCGTAGGAACTATCACTATAATAAGTTAATAACACAGTATACTAGAGATTGCTATTATAAGAATAATTAATCGAATTCTCGGTGTGATCGCAGTAATATTTCTTTTATTTCACTCACTTACCACAATTAGTCATCCTTGACAGATGAGAGTACTATTATCGTGGATTGTTTTCCTTTAGCCATGTGAAAAATAAACTGGATTGGTCCTACCTACATATGTATATTTCTAATTAATCATTTACGTATTATACAAGAGACATTCTACTCCCATTTCTCTTGCTATATTTTTAATGTGCCACGTAATAGTATGTTAGTCTATTGCCGTCTTCTGGATACACTAGGCTTCATGCCGCTATTAAGAATTTAGTGATGTTTGAACAATATGAACCCTTGCCTTGCGGGGAAAAGGAATTTGTTATCTTCTTTTTAGTTTTTTTTAAGTTTACTAGCAATTTGGGTTAAAAATGACTGGTATTCTTATTAACCCCTCCAGCTAAGTTAAAATGCTTGTATTAGAAGTGGGTTCACATCAGTAGCGCAATGGGTAGGATTCGAACCTGCGACCTCTCGATCGCAAGTCCAAAAAAGGTATTGGACTTGCGATCCTGCAAGAGATTAAGCGGCGGTAGCCCAATGGATAAGGATCCATTCTCTCACGGTGGGACGCAAATATTATCATACGTTTATATTTTACTAGCTTTTGCCCGCGGCTTCGCTCGCGTAAATTTAGAATTTGACAATCAATTCGGGTTGCTTGTAATAATATAATTCAATCATGATTTGAAAGACACGTGGCGCCATCTATTATCATAAGAACGTATTGTTGTTTTCTTCGGGAACAGTAATTTTTTTCGGGAGTATAGGTAGCCTATGTCCGTTTCTGTACACCTGACAACGTATATGCAAAATTTCAGGATGATCAGTTCAGTGGTTTAGGCGTGAAAAGGTAACAAACAAACAAACAAACAAACTCATTTTCACTTTTATAATATTAGTTAGGATTAGGATTAGGAAGTTAGGATTAGGATTTTATTCCTTTTGTATTAGAACTTGATTTAGACCGCGGCTTTGCTCGCTTGGAGACAATACTTCTTTTCTAGATAAAAGCTAACCTATGTCCTGTTCTGTAGCCCTTACAAAGTGTATGCGACATTTCATGATGATCAGTCTAGTAGTTCAGGTGTGAAAGCATAACTAACAAACAAACTCACATCTGCATTTATAATATTAAAATGATCAAACATACTAATTTAAAACGAAAATAATCTAGAGTGTATACAAATATTATATTTTAAGTATATAAAATGGAACTAACTTTGACGTTTCGAGCTAATATAGTAAATTACTTTTAGAACTGTACACCTGAGTTCATAAATCAGTCATAGGGATTGTCATAACAGACATCTATAGAATAAAGGCGCCAGCCTAATATTACGTCGACAACAAATTCGTAAGTTAAACATAACACAGATACTTGCGTAATATGTTACTTTGCTTTTGATATCATATAGGTATTAAAATCCTAACTAATATTATAAAAGCGAAAATGAGTTTGTTTGTTTGTTACCTTTTCACGCCTAAACCACTTAACCGATCATCCTGAAATTTTGCATATACAAGTGTACAGAAACAGACATAGGCTATCTTTCATCCCGAAAAAAATTACTGTTCCCGAGGAAAACAATAATAACGTTCTTATGATAATAGATGGCGCCACGTGTCTTTCGAATCATGATTGAATTATATTATCACAAGCAGAGTACAACCCGAATTGATTGTCAAATTCTAAATTAACGCGAGTGAAGCCGCGGGCAAAAGCTAGTATTGAATAAAATCAACTACTACAGAGCAGGGATACTGTTAATTTCTAAGTCTGTATACAATCGAAGTGGCAGTGACTGCACGGACGGCATAGTGGTTTAACCTCTTGTGAGACAGCTGGATGTTTACATTATCGCCCGTTATCGCCGCGTGCCACTTGAGATTTTGTTATTGTTAATTACCGGCCCACTCATAGCTCGTAGAATCAAAAAAATGGTACTACAGAATTTGTTATGATGTCAGCTACGTAGTAAAATATAAACAAGAGCTTTTTGCTGGCTCGCACGCGAGCCCCTGGCACACTAGAGGTTAAGTAGCCACTGTGTCGAGTGTTGTAGGTTCGATCGCCACACGGGACAAAAATTTGTGTGATGCAGACATCGTTGTTGCGAGTCTGAGTATTTTTTGTGACTATTGTATAAATGTTTTCAAAGTTCGCCGCGATACAGGAATTGCTCGCAGTAATGAGGATGTTATTTAAAATAAAATAAATGTAAAGGTCGTGACAACTGCACAGGCGATCCTGAACTATATAGTAATATTGCTGAACTGATAATATTGGCTGCACTCCTCTCAGTGCCGTCCATCACTCGTCACGAATATTACAATTACTTTTATCTCTTGCGGCGCGCAGTATTGCTGCTCAGCTTAGTTCAGTTTTTGTTGTAGACTAGGTTTGGTTAGGTAAGTAACTGTACTTTTTTATGAATGAAAGGTACCCTATGTCCTTTTCTGTTCCCCTGACAACGTGTATGCGAAATTTTATGATGATCGGTCGAGTAGTTCAGGCGTGGAAGCGTAACAAACAAACAAATAAACAAAGTCACATTTGCATTTATAATATTAGTTAGTATACCACAATACCTACTTATAAAGCATTAGCAAAAGTAGTTTTTTGTTGCTTAAATCGCTTAGATGACAAACAACTGTACGGCCCGGCCCGCTTGATAGAAAACGAATATCGTTGCGATGATAATTACCAATGAATACTCATTCCAAACTCTCTGCTTGTAACTGAGTTAAAAAGCAGTACTTTGTTGCACAGGAATGCAATGCACTGGCTAAGGATCTAAACAGACGGACTACATTTCAACTGCATTCCGACTGCAAATTTGCAGTTTGAATGCAGTTAGTACGATTGCAATTAAACTGCAAATCCACCATGCAGCCCGTTTGCAGTCGGCGTGCAGTACAAATGCAGTTGGACCAACTGCATTAAGATTGCTATAGACCAACTGCATTTAAACTGCACGTCGACCGTGCAGCTAGCTCTCCGTCAGCGTGCAGTTGTTGAAACTGCACGCTGACCGTGCAGCTAGCTCTCCGTCAGCGTGCAGTTGTTGAAACTGCACGCTGACCGTGCAGCTAGCTCTCCGTCAGCGTGCAGTTGTTGAAACTGCACGCTGACCGTGCAGCTAGCTCTCCGTCAGCGTGCAGTTGTTGAAACTGCACGCTGACCGTACAGCTAGCTCTCCGTCAGCGTGCAGTTGTTGAAACTGCGCGCCAAATGCTAAGTTGGATAGTCTGAAGTTAGTCTAAAGTTGGTCAGATTCTTAGAGCGCGCATATCACTCGTGGTCTAAGCTAGCGTGCGTAACTGGTTGCACAGAAATGTCTGTTTTCGTGGTCAATGATCCTATAATTGACGATTATTATTATTATTAAAACACCTAGGTTTCACTCGTGTGAAGTACTGGGAAAAGTGAATGTGTTTTGGGATGTTGTCTTGTCTGTGGGTTAATTAAACAACAATAATTTCGATAAAATATTTTATTATATGCCTGGAATTACGAATGACTCGGTAGATAAAATATCTTCTTAATTACGAGTCCATAATAAAATTATTTAAAACCACAGTCACTGTGGGGTAATGAGTAACCCCACCTCTCTCCTTGACGGGTATTTGGATACCCTAGCCAGTCTAGTAGTTTTAACATTTAGGACCCCGATTGTTGTTTTCACGAGGTGATTTTTCCTAACTAGTTGAAGTGTGTGCGCACTGAAAGCGCACGAACGGGCGCGACAGGTGTGTATGTGCGCGTAGATAGCACGCCACGTCTTATAGACGCGCACGACGAACAAGTTGGGGCTCGATGTAGTCGACTGAGGCAGCTACTCGTTGTACCCCGACGAGTGATACCGTTAACGCCAACCATTTCTGTAATCAAAAATAAAATATTTATGTCATTTAAATAACAACTATTTTTAAATACAGCGATGCCTTAGGATGTTTGGCGCTTGACTGTCATGCAGAGGTCTCGGGTACTAAAACACACATTTCTGATTTGTCTATTTTTGCGTATTCAATAGTTTATTATCGTTCGCTTAAATGGTGAAGGAAAACATCTTAAGGAAATTTGCATCTCTCAGACTTCTTAATAATGTTTTCAAGTATATCAGTTTTCTAATCCTCAAAAGGCCAGCGTGATAGGTGCTGCTGGGTGTAGTGTGAGAAGGGTTAGGCCAAAGTCCTAACCCTTCTCACACTACACCCAGCAGTTAATATACAGTGCTGATATTATTAATAACTGTTCCTTGGCTTGGCGATAGCGGCTAAGCAAGGTTTGCCAGCTAGAATACCCGTACAATCGAAGTACTGCGTGACAATCAATTTATCGTACATAAATTATTTTACTGCCTCTATGGCCCCGTGAAATAATTGCTCAACTGTTCGATCAGGAAAAGTGTTATTGGATTATCCGGTTAATTTTGCAAGGGACATATTATCAGATAATACGCGGGTTATTAAATGTAATTGGTGAAATGTGGGTAGCTTTGTTATACTACTAGCGTGACTTGTCTTCGAAAGCAGTTACATTAGAATTTAGATGCAAAGTTAGCGGTAACATTCGCGAATAACTCTTATTAAAAGAAATAATATAAGGTGTCAAGATTAAATATATTACAAGATATACAGGTACAGCACGGCGCATCTCTTATAGAAACTTGCAGCTGAGCCGAGTTTTCAAGCAGGATGCTTGAAAACCCGGGACGGCTGCAAGTTTCTGTTGGGGTCCGTCGTCCGGTACTACCCCAGTTGAACCACTTGACACGATTTTGCTAAATTACATGACATACATGTACAGACCTCTTCTCTCAAACATAAATATATTACTACGATTTTTAAGGTGTGCCAATATGAATGTTTACAATAAGTATGTGTCAAATTAATTTGTCTAGTAGGAACACTGTTCCTTTATGTAATAATTTTCGTATTAACGACGCAAAAATCTAAGAACAGGTGATAATTTTAGAAGGTATCATATGTATGTGTAGTCTGCTAAACAGCCCTGGACCAGCGTGGTGAACTATAACCGTTTGCAGTGGGACAGGTTAATATAGGCCTGATATTTTTATACAATTTAATTAGTAAAAATAAGAAAACGATTCGCCGCATCAATGAATATCCGTTCACATCCAAATCGGTAACTATGTCTGTTATTGGTCAACTTAGAAGCGTTTATGGCGTAGTACGCCCTGATTCATTTTAGTGCGTAACTTTTATGCGATCGCGTCCGTACAATGAGTTTACTGCTCTTCGGCAAACCCATCATGGTGTAATCTTAAATGAGTTTAAGAAGGTAATAAAACTACTATCTCTGTAAAGAGTTGTTTACCGCTTTATTTCTACATGAGGCAGTATCTCGACAGTTATTTTGATGCCAATAAAAACTATGTAGTAACAAATACTTATTTCGCACTAGGAATAAATCCGGGGAACTTTACAAACAATCAAACAACGGACACCAAGTACACCCAGACTCGGAACAACTATTTGCAGATCACATAAATTTGTGTCCCGTGTGGGGATCGAACCCACAACACTCGGCGTAAGTGGCGAGGCGACCATAACCACTACGCCATTAGTATCCGCCTTACTACGTGAATATAAATATTTTGAGCTACGCAAACGCTCTATCATGTCTCAGTTCAATTAGTTCAGTGATAATATATTATGTACATATTATGTGACAATCGACGACTAATTAATATAATTATAACACTTGTAGTAATTTAGCTTAGATATACCTCCAAAGTGTATAGAGACAAGTAACTCTACCAAATATATTAGGCGAGTTAAATAATATCAGCCCTTTGAAATTAAACTACTATAAACGGATTTTATCGCTTTGTTTATTTGACACTTTTTTACAAAATTTTGAAAACTGTTACACTACTATTACTATTAAATTTACAAATTTTTAAGCTAATTAAATGATTGAAACTATTAAAACTATTTATACTATTACTATACTATTATACTATTTATATTTATGTTTACATTATCCCCGACGTTTCGGTTGCTTTTCAGCAGCCATGGTCACGGGGAGACTAAGATGGTAGTTGTCTCAATGTTCCAGTGTAGTTATTTCAAAGTACCCGAACATAATTTAATGATGGGTGTTTCTATTTACGCAGAATGAGCTCAAAGTATCATGAAGTCAGCCCTGTTCGTAGAATGAGAAGGATACCACGTACCATAGGCTCCCACGCTGGCTCAGTGCGGGTTGTGCGAGTTGACAGACTTTACATAATATATTTTCGAGAACATTATGAAGCATTCTCAGATATGCAGGTTTCTCAGATATGTTTGCTGTTTTTTCAACAAGAATAATAAATAATATTGTCTTCTGTTTACGTGAATGTTATTCATTGAAATTAAACTACTATATACGGATTTTATCGCGTTGTTTATTTGACACTTTATTACAAAATTTTGGAAAACTGTTACACTACTATAATTACTATTAAACTTTACTAATTTTTAAGCTAATTAAATTATTGAAACTATATAAAATCCGTATATAATAGTTTAATTTCAAAGAATAATAAATAATTAACAGCTTTACGGCTTAGAGTAGAATTATGCCCATATACAGACATCGTTGTACGATGATCATTGTACGAAGTCGAACCATCGTGCATCGTATTATTAATAAAATTCGGCGTAGCACCACACGATCGAATACATTCTGACAGCGGACCGCGTTCGTGTTTTGGCCGTACCACGTTCGATCTTCTATTTGCAATTTACGAATCGAAATCTAATAGGTGAAATTGAAACACGGTGTACTAGAGATAAACGAAATAATATGCGTGCAGTGTGACGGACGGCAACGAGCGCAGGCAGCACCGTCATTTATTTAATACCAGCTTTTGTTTGCGGCTTTGCTCGCGTAAATTTAGGTTAGGTTATGTTAGTAACAGTACTTTTTTGAAATAAAATATAGCCTATGTTACACGGTGATAATATGGCTTTCCAATGGTGAAAGAATTTTTAAAATCTGTTTAGTAGTTTTTGAGTAAATTCTTACAAAAAAAAACAAATGTTTCCTCTTTATACCTAACATTAGTATAGATATAGCACAAGTGCCACATTTGTATCATCTATGTAGTTGTCACTGACACACTTAGATTGCATATTATTTGATGAAATCGCTGTTCGAAAGTTAGCGTGTTCCGTGTTCTGTGGTTGACAGCAACCTTACCATTTTAGTGAGACACTCGTGATGCAATAGATTTAATTTTTTAGAGGTATGTCTAGCAATAGATGTTTTTGTACAATAAATATGATTATACGAATGGCGTAGAAGTTTTGGTAGACGCGTCGCCACTGCCGCCGCGTCGAGTGCTCTGGATTCGATACACACACGGAACAAAAAGGGAATTGCTCGGTTTGTTAGGGTGCTTCGGCTTGGCGTGGACATTTTAATTATAGTAATAAATGCATTGCTTTTTTAATATCTTATACCCAAAAAAACTAAATATGATAATAAAGTTGCAGTAAGTTGTTATAATATGCCTTTTCTTGATATACATAATATTGCAATATTGTTACTTATAATTGACTGAAAATGAGCATTTCATTGATTCAATAATATCTATATTTATTATAAAAATGATACCTTATTTATGTAATAAGTATCTTATTAAAAATGCACGTTTATTTATATAGTAACCCAGAATGGAGCGCAAAAGAAGAAAAATGGCGATGCCTATGATTGTTATCAGCTGAAATATTTATTTATGCGTCCTTTTTTACCGAAATATTTCCTGCAACGAGGTATTGTTTAATATTTTTTAATTAATTATTTAAAATTATTTGTAAATAGTTTTTTTACTGAGCAATTTGTCTACGCAAAGCCGATTCCCTTTGTGGATATTGCCAAAAATTGTTGTGCGGAGTGTTGCTGCTCTGTGTGTCCATCGTTTGAATGTTTATAAAAGCCTCGCAAAACAGTAAATCATTTAAATGCTGGGGTTGACCTTAAGTAAAATTAGAACTTGATCTTGCGACTTCGACAAACCATGTTGACGCTTTGCCGTCTAAGCTATAACTGACTAGCTGTTACCCACGACTTCGTCCGTGTTTCGAAAAGATAATTACTTTTTCGCAGAACCCTATTTTTTCTAAAATAATGGTAACCCAAGTTACTCCTGTTAACATCAGCTATCTGCCAGTGAATGACTCATCAAAATCGGGCCAACCATTTCAGAGATTAGCCGGAATAAACAGACAGAAAGGCAGACAACAATAAAAATAAATTATTTTTTGTTATTAGTTTCGTATATACTTTCATATGCATTTAGTAAAAAGCTGTTCTTTTGACATTACAAAGAGACACATCAATTTTGTTTGTTTATATAGGTAGACGATCGTGGTAAAAATATGTCGAAATAGGATTTTAGGTTGTATTAAGTCCAAGCTTTAACATCATATTGCGGGCAACTAGGTATTTGGCGTCCTCGATGGCGTAGTGGTTAGTGTAACCGACTGCCATGCCTGAGGTTGCCACTCAAGTCAAACATTTGTGTGCATGGACATGGACGTTTGTCTTGGTCTGGGTGTTTCTATGTATAATATGTATGTATTTACACAAAAAAAACTTGTGAGGTGTCAAGGAACACCCGGATGGAACGAAGTTCCTTACGATTAATTAGTGTAGGAATTGTAATAATTTTTTTTTTTAAGGTATAATAATATTTTTTTTATTATTAACAAATATAATGTAATATAAACTTAATCAGTAGGCTCAATTTTAGTAATAATTGGCTTGTGGACATTAACAATACATACATATTAAGAAATAACCTTAAACTTACAACTATAGCAAAAAGTGTCGTTACAAAAAGTGCTCGAAGGATCGAACCCGCAACACTCGACGGTGTAGTAACGAGACGAGATAATATCTTAAAACTACTCGCCATATATACACAGTCAACATATAAACTAACATAGTTTATGTAATTTAATTAGGGGACATAATACTTACGCGAGCTCATCTGTTAGTTGGCTCCTGTTTAGTGCTGTTTACTTTCAAAGTAACAGGCTTATTTTATACAAGTGGGTGGCAATTTCCAACGAGAAAATATCTTTGGCTTTAAAATGTCTACAATATTTTTTGTAAATCCTTACTAATATTATAAATTTGAAAGTAACTCTGTCTGACTATCTGTCTGTCTGTCTGTTACCTTTTCACGGCTAATTCACTCAACCGATTTAGATGAAATTTAGTACAGATATAGTTTAAAACCTGGGGAAGGATATAGGCTACTTTTTATTGATGTAGGTACCACGCGAGCGGAGCCGCGCGCAAAAGCTAGTAGTTTATATTTATAACATTTTAAGTGTAGGTTTGTAAATTAAGAATATATTTTGTTTATCAGAAATAATAGGTTTGATATAGGTATATCAAACCTATTATGTCTGATCGCCGGTGCACTACACGCACACAACCATGCATTTGACACACGCAGTCGAAGCGCGTAACTATGGTTACATATATCAATATATAATGACATAAAAAGTGTCGTTACAACTTTTGGTCTTAATTTTTTCCGTCTAGCCCCCTTTCGCAACGCGCGATAAGGAACTTCGTTCCAAAAAGTATATAGGTTTGTATGTTTATCCATTGTCTAGTACTTATAGTACAAACTCTGCTTAGTTTGGGCTAGATGGTGTTGCGTGTATGTGGTAGAATAGAATATTATTATTATTTGAATATCAGAGCTAGCAATAACTACAGCATTGATTACTCTTTCTAGTACCGCATCATGGATACGTGTGCCACTAAACGATACGCTAGGCAGAGTCTAAGGTTACAAAATGTATTTCGCGAAATACATTCCTCCTCTTTGGCCATAGCTTTTACCAAAAATGTAGGTAGGTATACTCTACAGTACTGCTCTACCTTTATATCAAAATAGGCTCCGAGAATATCGTTTACTTTTTCCTAAGGCTAAAGTTTCTTGGAAGTATTTGATTCAACATGTTGCAACATACTGTATGCATCCTAACTAATATTATAAATGCGAATGTGAGTTTGTTTGTTACGCTTACTCGCCTTACCTACTCAACCGATCTTCATGAAATTGAAACAGAAAAGGACATAGGGTACCTTTCATCCAGAGCAAAGCGTTTGTACCCAACGACTTACACTGTAACCTGTCATAGTGTGACTCATTGGGAATAATTGTAAAAAATAATCAACCAGTCACACATTACTCGGAAGGACAAAAGTACTGTTATAGCATATCGACAACGGGAAGGTTATGTCGAACGCACCGGGAGAAAGATATCCCGGTAATACCTACCGACTAAACCTACCACGGTGTTTCTCGACATAACCAAAGTCGGCGGGGCCGCGCGAATCACTTTCACATGCAATCGCGACACTGCAGCGAAACCGCGGGAAAAATCTAGAATTCTATAATTTTTGTTGTTGTTGACCTATAACTAATTCCTAAAATTGCTTAAGATTGTTTAATTTATGATAAATGTTTGCTGGAAAGTGAATTTCTTGTTCTGGAACGTACAATTTCGAAATCAAATTGCGTAAATAACTTATGAAAAGTTAATGTAAGTTTTGAAGGCAATTTTTTAAGCTACAATTTAGTTAATCTCTCAATTTTCGATAAAAGTAAACGCTCACGTGTTACTTGATTTAGTAAAAACCCTTTTAACGTGATTTTCAATCATGGATTACTTTTTTAGTGCTACACGTGTTGACAAATAAATAGTATTTATTCCCGCACAAAAAAAAGGCGACATAAAAAATGGCGGTCTTATCGCCAACAAAAGTTAAAAATATTACTGATCACTGAGTATTACTTTCAGTAATGCTTTGTATGATGCAGAGATAAAGTTAGTGCATTGGATAAGGTGGAATAAAAGGGTAAATTAAAAAGTTACTTGAATTTTACCAAAGAAGATAATACCTATAGTATATATACAGGCATTTTAATACAATATGTGCCCGCGGTTTCACACGCGTTTATGGTTACTGCGCCTTCCCCGTGAGTTGTAGCGTGATGTTATATACATAGCTTATAGCCTTCCTCGTTAAATAAGCTATCCAAAATTAAAATAATTTTCCAATTCGGACCAGTACCCTAAAAAGGACGTTACTGATAATGTAGCAAGATGGCTATTAGCTAGTTTTTTTAACATAAGTTCTGTCATTGGTCGAGCGTGACTCACGCATAATAGAATCCCTTTGAAGAAAATGTCTTTTTAAAGGGCTCTAGTTTTAAGATAATTATTATCGATGTCTTTACACATGACAAGTAACTCTGCCCTTCGGATATTTAGAATAGTTCCTAATCTAGCCTAACACATTTGGGCACGCTTTATCGAAATATTCTCATAGAACATTTATTTTACCGTTTATTTACTTGCTGTCAATGTCGAGATTTCAAACCCATTGTCAAAATTATACATAACTATAGCGACACGATTTATTTTTAAGAAGCCCCGCTTATATTCCATTATGCTATTTTAAGCAGTGAGAATACTTCCATGGTTTTATTTTAATGGACAAAATTAAACGATATTGTATGCCATATGCGCAATATATTATGTATCTGTACTAATAGTATAAAGAGAGAATTCTGTGAGTTTGTTTGTATGTGGCGAGAAATCTTTTGGATAAATACGCCTAATTAAAATTATTCCCGATTTGAAAGTTTTATTATTTCAGATAAACATAGGTTATATATTAGCTAGTTAAATTAAATCTGTCATGTCTTAGAATACCATATAATTAAAGATCTATTGTGTCTGGCCACTGGTGTGCCGGCGAAATTTAAAATGTTAACTCACACAATACTAGTAAAAATACTTTTACAACCAATACATTTATTTCCGTATTGAACTACGATATAATTCGAGTCACAACGGTAGACAGATGTTCTTGTTGGCTAAAAGTCATTCTTACGGCTCACATCACTGTCTACGTGTAATGGATAGCCCACTTTAGCTGCCATGAAACGATTTCGAATGACCAATGCCGTCATTTCGAAAACCATCTATTCGGGAACGCTGACTTTAATGGTAAAGTATACAGATCACACCTGTATATTCTTAAGGGCGAGGCAAGAATTAACGGCCACGCTTCGGCACGAATGGGCCGGCTCGACCGGAGTAATACCACGGTCTCACAGAAAACCAGCATGAAATAGCGCTTGCGTTGTATTTCGTCAAGTGCGTGAGGGTACTGGATGCGCAACCCCCCCTCTCCCTTTCTGGTGGGGGCAAATTTAAAAGGAACGCAATGTATCTTCTGGTGTTGCGGGTGTCCATGGGCGACGGTAATTGCTTACCATCAGGCGATCCGTCTGCTAGTTTGCCAACAGTTGCTAGTTTAACAACTCCGATGAATCACATATGATACATAACAATAGATTTTCTATTTTTTCTATCACGGGATAGCGAATGGGTTAAAATATTCAGCCATCACCAATTAGCGTGCGTCTGTTCAATGGATACGGCCTCCTTCAATTTGCATCAAAAACCCGGTGCGTTCAAATCCAGCCACTTACTTTAAACTCTTATTCCGTAGGCCGGGATTCGTTAGTTTACATCACTACCTATTCTAGAACTCATTTAAATACTTTATCTTACATAAAGTTACAATGAATATGAAATGTATTCTCAGCATTGCAAAGTTTTAATCTAGAAGAAAATTAATGAAACCTTAAAGAAGTGATTGAGTAACTTTGGAATCAAATAAGTTACAACTGTGCGGAGATGAAATTGAAGAAGTTCTCATCATGTTTAAAACATGCAAGTAACTAACTTTTTCAATGGAACATAATAAAAATAAAAAAGAAAAGATTCAAATGAATTATTAAAATAAGGCATAGCGAGATCGCAGCATTATTGCCAAAAATTTTTATTTTTAAAAAGGTACAGTATCTAACATAACTTAAACTTATATTTACGTGGGCGTAGCCGCGAGCAAAAATAAAATTACTACAAGATATCCTAAAGATTTAGTATGTAACAAAGGCCCAAAGAATCTGCATTGCCATTCAACGTGGCAATGCTGCCAGTCTTCTGGGCACCTTACCAATTGACAGCGATGCTGACGAATTCTACGACACCTAAACCATTTTTGTAAATATTTAGTATTGTAATTATTACTATTTTTATAATTGTTATCTTGTTTAATACGTTTGCAAATATGTATATTAGATTAATTAGTTCTAAAATGAATAATGTAAATATATTGTAAATAAAAAGCATAATTGATAAATATTTAAGAAAGAAAATGTATAGATATATAACACATTTTTAAGTTTCAGACTAATATTAAGACACCAAATAATTATGTTATGAGAGCACTACACTAATACTATAATTGAATTCAAATCTATGCTATACTGCGTCTAACTAGACATAGCAAAAAGAGCTTCACACTTTCTGTAGCCTGTTTAAAAATAACATAGTCAAAGAAACAGTTAATAGGTATAATTTGTATTCCAAAAAGCAAACCCAACAGTCTCGTAAGAAGAAAACGTGTTGACAGCAGAATAAGCAAATTAAATAACCATGTAGGTATTTTAACAAGGTTTCTTGTGATCCATTTAATTGTAGGAACATATCTATGTCTGTCTTCAGAGAAAGCAGCTTTGAAACACTCGCTTCATGTGTTTGTGTGACTTCACTTATATATATCTTTTATATTGTGTATAAATTCTCGAGAAAATTGGGTGCCTTGTCAAATAAAGCTACTGACGGAGACTCAGTCCGTTTTTAATCATTAATCACAGTTTCAAAGTATTGTAGCCTACTTCTATTACGTGATTCGTAGAAAGAATGAATTACTTATTCATTGACAGTCTGTGTCTAAAATTTGTATTCTTAGAGGTATAATATTAGAACAACATCAAGTGTTTTCAATTATAAGTTTCCAGGAGATGGTACGAGATATACTTTTGTATTTTGGCTTAAGTTGGTTATTACGTGACTGTCGCCTGTCATCATGGGCTTGCTTTAGTCATATAATTATTAATGGCATAACCTTAGATTAATAAAGTCATATAAATAAAACTGTGATAAAATAGAAACTGTGTAACAGCTCTCTTATTCGCATTTAGTTATACAGAGTACATGAGAATGAGAGAAATAAAAACACCTCATAGTTTATATTATTTTGAAATGATAATCCATAATTACAGCCGATTAGAACCAATAGACATTTTAAATAGTGACATTTAAAATGTCTATTGGTTCTAATCGGTTGTAATTATGCTACTACTATGTCATGACATTTTTCGCGAAACTAGATCAACTTGATACAGTCGCATTGTTATGATTCTGAGGTTATTTTTCTCTTTTTGAAAAGGATAACTCCCACTCCAGGAATAAATCCTGTGACGCGGGGGGCTTTGCAAACATTTAAACAACGGACACAAAGAACAATCGGAACCACCATTTATTTTGTGCAACACACAAAGTTTTGTCCCGTGTGGGATTCGAACCCACAACACTCGGCGCAGTGGTAGTGGCGAGGCGACCACGCTGTTTGCAGTCAAGTTTTGTTTATGAACGGTTTGACACAGTTACATCCACAATAATAAGCAAGCTATTGAAAACCTTCTAAATTATGAAATTAGAAATTATATGAATTTCTTTCTAGCACTCTTTCAGTATCGTAATTGAAAATATGCACCAAATGATATATTTTTGCTAATGTCGTCCAGTTTCTATGTTTTATTAAATATTAAAATATATTAAGCAGTTACAATCTACAGCTGTCTTTCAAAAACAGAAACTATTACTATACATGTGTAATTGTTTTTCTTATGTGCCAAAATTCATGCGAGAGAGAGTCCGATATTCATCCACTACACTATGTGCCTGTATTCCATTGCACACTTGCAAAACCACAAACAACACAATAACAAAGGTATTAAGTCTAGAGCCGGGTAATCGATCAATTGCATTTTAAAATAATGATGTGCGAATAAAACCTCCTCTTTTTACACATTCATCTGAATTAAAACTCTACGGTTGCCAGTAATATCAAATTGTACGATACAAATAATTAATTAATGGACTTATACGATGAAATTAAACTATTTTATAAGGCTTTTACCACGGTTTATTTTTTTAATACACTATTATTATACTATTACCTATTTAATTTAAGAATTTTGTATGAAGTGTTTCAATGTATAACATTTGCGTAAATGTAAATCATTCTTATGTGACAGTATGTTAAGAAAACCAACGTAGCTTTTTTGTTTGTTTTAGTTGTTGGACACTGATGGCCTTGACAACTTTACGCGGACTATGGGTGAGCGCTACCCTTTCTTAAGTATATGTACTATATAGACAACGTTATACGAAGGGTCTACAATGGACCTCGACTTGGGGTGATGTTGGCAACGTAGTTTAAGGTGATGTCCGGGATTAGCGTTAACACGACGCGTATTCCGATCTCGGCGGCGAGGGCGTAACCACGACGACTATATTATATGGCTCCGCGAGCCGTGTATGCTCTGGCTTGAGCGAGAATTTATGGTGCATGAAGCTATCTTCTTAAATAGAGACGCCTGCAAGCATTTGAAGTATAATGGCTTGATCGACTATACGCGAGTAGGTATAAATACGATGTAAGTTCAAAATACTTCAGGAAATATTCAAACTATATAGTATATATCCTTTGAAAGCATAGGCCTCTGCCTATACTTTCGAGGATATATGTATACTATGTTTTTCTGTAATAACCGATAAGAGCCACCCGTGCGCGTTGCTCTGATATGTATATTCTAAACTATTGTAGCTTAATTTGTAACAATAAAGACTTTTTATTATTTACTCATGCAATTTTAGTCCGTCTGAATAGCTTTAGCATGTAGCTCATGCTCGCTACATGTGAACAAGTACCATAAGCATAAAACCAAAACCTTGAACCGACTACATCTACTAACTAACCAAGCAACCAAACTGTCCCACATCTGAGCACAGCTTGGTGTAAAAAAAGAACCTTAGAACATCACACGGGACAGTGTTGCT
Organism: Catocala sponsa; assembly: GCA_963564715.1. Taxonomy (NCBI): domain Eukaryota; kingdom Metazoa; phylum Arthropoda; class Insecta; order Lepidoptera; family Erebidae; genus Catocala; species Catocala sponsa. Next base: position 8,871,437 of record OY751334.1, read on the forward strand.
ATATAAATTTCATATATACATTCGATAACATTATGGAGAAATCTCAGAGGTACAGGTTTTCTTACGATGTTATCCTTTACCGTAAAAGCGAGCGATAATTATTAACCATTATATATGCACTCTAAAATGTCAGAAGTGCATGACAGTCCAACGGTCTCACTAGACTATCACTGATATTTTTCTTCTAACTAATAATACATAATAAAAAATATAAATCTTAATAAAACGCCAGGTAAATTATAATTTAAAACAGGGCTTATAATATATTAATTTTATCACGACGTAATTTTTTCGAGCGACCGTTTCAGTTGATTAGTGCTTTCGTGATATTACTTTTTAGACTGTATTAATATAGATAGCGTCTTGATTATTATTATTTACACTGTCACTTATTGAAACTTCTTAAAAAGAAAAAAGATATTACAAATAAAATTTTAGTTTTTATTGCCTTTACTAAAATATTCACATAACTTCGAGTATAATCATGAATTGACTTTTCAATTGCTTCTGATTAAACCATACACTTTCTGAATTTTAAACTCAAGTTATTAATAAATTGTTACGGCTAAAGGCGTTGGGTAAGTCCTTCGTTTCAAACAGCATTCAACTGATTAATAAATAATGAATAAGTGGGTACCTAAAATGAATAGCTGCGATATTCTTTAGGATAACGGCGATCACTAGACGCAGCACACCTGGTGTTGCCAAGTATGTGCATTCATACAAAAGCACTCTCTAGTCCTCATAGAACTAGCGGACAGATCTTATTTTATTCTGAAAATGTGTAATATATAATAACAACATACTATGAAATAGGGTCAATTATTTTATTTTAAAGCTAACTGACCATTCAAAACGGTGAGTAAATTATTCAGATTTACTCACCGTTAGTAGAGCCGCCAGAACGTAGTTCTGGCGGCTCTACAATTTCAGTCATTTTCATAATTGGATGAAAGAGTAGTTCGATACGATCAAGGTACAAGGATGAAACATTGCCAGCTTCCTCTCGACTTCACACATAATTTCTGATAATTGATGCATTCATTCAATTTCAAAATAATAAAGCTTTCATTTTCATTAAAAGGCACGCCCAGTGTAGCTGGAAATTGACGGATAGCAACGCGGCAGCGCTAAAATTATGGCAAAAAATTTGGTAGCATACTAGAGTATACGCGCCCCTAGAATCCAATGCATTTTAACGTCTAAGCAAACTTAGTTAGCTGCCAACGAATGCGCCCGCATACTTCCATGTGCTCAGTAAGAACACATAAGAACACGGCTTTTATGATAACTTCATAGGCATAAACACAGAAATAAATAGTAGTAGAATGGTGAATGTCACGTCTTCGCGTACATTTCGCGCGTGCCAGATTTCGGCAAGCCCCGCCTACAGTGACGTATAAATAGTGAGGGGACACTATGGAATTATTATCAATATGTTGAGAGCTGTGGAAGATGAAATTATGTTATTGTTTTTATGTAAAATGTTTTTTTATGAATAGTGATGGTAACATATTAGGTACTATGTAAACGTTGATTAAAGTATAATGTTATTTAAATAAAACGTATTTATTTAGTTAAAAATCTGTATTGAAACCTTACAAAACTTTTGACTATATTATAGAATATACTTTATATAATGTATATTATTATATCAAAAATAAATTTATTCAAGTTAGGTTACAAGGTAACACTTATGAATGTCAAAGTTACACTAAATTCTGTCTGTGAATTTACATTTACTGCCACGTTCAGCAAAGCAAGGGTGTAGGGTACTAACAAACATTCGTTTAAATAAATTGTTAATTATGAAAAAATTCTTAACAACTTTATTCTGCCTGACTTAATCAGCAATCGTATACACACTACCATTAGACTAAACCTACAGATCAAAGAAACAGTTGATTAATATTAACAAACGTATTGATATCGACATAATAATTAATTCAAGAGTGTCCTTCGAATTAATATTCATTTTATTTATCGATAAATTTAAGACGTCACCATAAACCGAACGTCAATCACTAGCGCAATCGCTGACCAATCACAACTATTTATTTGACCCGACGCCCCTGATTTGTTATTGTTTTTGGCTTCTTGTGAATATCGCTTATCTCGACGTACATTGCGTGTGGGTTTCATATTTATGTGAACAAGTATCGCATAATTCAAGCAATGGATATTTAACGTAACGAAGAAATGAACGATGATGTTCTTATTAGACAAACATGGTAATTTGTTCGCTGTTAGTCGTATAAATAGAAAATGTGCTTTATGTTGATCGTAATTATAATGTGATAATATTCCCCGTATTGTTATGTAAACAAATGATTACGCAACCGAGCGCCTCGCGAGACCAAGCGCAGCGGTCGTATGCGCCGCACGCCGGCCGCCAAGGCTTGTGGAGTGCAAGGTGTTAGTACCTAGTTGTTGGATAGTGGGGAACGCTGCGCTGGAACGACGCGACGCGCGACGTGCTAATCATGCGATAAACTAGGCTGCGTAGGTATATATAGCGTGCACAATTTAATGAAATTATAATATGATATTATAGAATTATAATTAGGCTGACTTACGTCCGTGCGACATCTAAAGGTCCGCACTGAAAATCAGCGCTCTATTGTGGATCCCCTATGGACCACAATATAGCAACAATGCTGAGTGCGTACCAATCTGTCTTCCATATTTGTAACGAATTTAATGTTTTTTTACCTCCGGAGCGCGCGAACGGAAGACGCGTTGCGTAATGCGAATGCGTTTAGAAGCATATGCACTATAGTGCAATAGCTTGGCACGCGCGCCACGCCCTCTTCACCATTCTACTACTATTTATTTCTGTGGGCATAAATATAAAAGTGCTGTAGGCATCATATACTTTCAATAAAGTAACTAATAAGGTACAAGATAAAATGTATGCATACGGCGCTATTCATATATTTATTTCGTGAAACGCATAAAATTAAAAAGTCGATATAATAAAGTTTAAATGGAGAAAATTCTACATACGGCTTGAATTATCTAGTACATGGTCTATCTATGTGTCAAGTTTCATCCAAATTGGTTAAACCATTTGAGAGTGATTGAATAATAGATACGCAAACATCTCACAAACAATTTAATAGTAATTAATACATTCTAGGTCCCTAAATTAATATTATGATGCGAATGTAAGTTTGTTTCTTAGTTAGGCTTTCACGCCTTAACTTCTCGACCGATCATCATGAAATATCGCATACACAATATTGTCAGGAGCACAGAAAAGGACATAGGGTACCTTTTATCCAGAAATTAACGGTAGTTAATTTTAACCGGGTACCTTTCATCATTTTCTTTCAGGGTAACATAGTTATGTAGGTACGTGCCTAGTCTCACGTCTATACGTCTAAGTGACTTGGGAATAATAAAGGCTAGGGAGAAGAAGACCTTTCATCTAGGAAAAAAGTACTGTTCCTGGGGAATATAAATTTATTGGCGAAATGTACACACAGCAAAATAGATAGGTTTGCAGGGCACATCAACATAGATATTGGTATGCTTGAAATCAACGTGTGTATTACTCCGCCTATTTTTTAGTGTTAACCCGTTGTCTACGCACACACTTGCAATTTCTGACGTCTTTAATGCTGCAGGGAATATGAAGCTTATATTTAACTTATATTATAATTCCCTCCATGGCGCACTAGTCATTAGACATCCGACTGCCAAACGCTCAACGTTTTTCGTATGTTTTATAAAATATTTAAATTAGTTTGTTCAATTTATTGCTTAATTAGTAACAAGTCTTATTTATATTCGGGTTGAAATATATTTATTGTCTACCCTCTAAAAATGACAAATCATGTATAAGTTAGTAGCTCAAGTTCATCGTCATAATGCTATTAACTATAGGACTTTCGTTACGTTTTTATACATATACCCTGCGTGTTTTGAGAAATGATTATATTTGCGAATCATTATAAATCACTTAACTACACTTTTAAGAGCTGAGATTATTATTTTGCATGAGCAAAACGTTTCAATTAGTGTAATTGTGAGGCGCTTAAAGGTATCGGTGAGTAACAAAATGTTATTACGTTTAGAAGTTTAATATGTATAAGACAATTGGTCAATTATTGTTTGGTTTCTTTTTAGATGTGACAAATAAAACTATGTGTTGCTCTGTAAATCAAAGAAACGACATTTTACGTTTATTTGTCTCTCTTTTTAAATTGAACAACAAATGAAATTATTTTCGCAATATTACAGTGACATTGACTCAAATGTCAGCTACATAGAATCAAAAACCATAATGCAGTTTTGCCAATCTTCGGTAGCTGGCCATCTATACAGTCAGCTAAAACTTTTTCAAATATCAATAGTATTTGAAAAGCGCATCATAATAAAAAATAAAGGGATACTGGGCACCTCTAGGTATTCCTTTACATATGTTTAAATAATCCAAATGTTATTGATTGTTGTTTTTTGGAACAATATTTTATTATTGTTCACAGAGAAGAGCTGTGTAATTGTGGGTCCATCGTTATGCAGATTCGGAAACCATTGATCCTTACCGAACGGGACCAAAGTCTGGATTTGTATACACAGATACCAATGCGCAGCACCGTGATATAGCTGCTAGGCATAATTATGACTGAGCCCTCCCTCACTACTCGTTCCACGGCGACTAAACATGACGTGACATTACAAACCATACGGAACCACTTGCGTGCAGCTAGTGTGAAATGTCGTAGGCCAGCCAAGATAATTCTACTGTCAGATATTCACAGGCAAAACCGGGTACGCTTCGCAAGAGAATATTTGGATTTCGATTGGTGTGATAATATAGTTATATTTAGCGATGAAAAATGTTTTAAGTCTGACAAGGTCGGTCGCAAAATATGGTTAGCGTTTTGTGGCACTGATTTGTGTGGGAACATGGTTGCTAGCATGAGGACACGATTGCAACAATTAATAGATAGCGAAGGTGCACCAATCGGCTATTACAAACGATATTAGAGGGTAAATAAAGTTTTATGTGAGTGATGTTATAGTTAGTGAGATTACAATTTAGGATACCTATATCTAAATATCTAACTTACTAACATGTTTATTCATATCACTAATAAATAAATTACCCATTTGAATATGGAAAATAACGTTAATTCTTGTCAGACTTAGAATATTTGTCATGCACAAAACTTTATAATTTGTAATTATAATTTAATAAACACCTAGTCAATAAATATTGTTGAATTACCCAGTTAGAAATATGGTTAAATTTATGCTTCATATTCCCTGCAACATTAAAGTGGCCAGAAATTGCAAGTGTGTATTGTGAAACAAACACTAACAAATAGGCGAAGTAATTCATACGTTGATTTCACGCACACCAGCATCTATGTTGGTGTGCCCTGCAAACCTATCTATTTTGCCGTGTATACAATAACGCGATCGAAGCCGCGTGCAGAATCTAGTAACATTATATTATTAGTAAACACAAGTTATTAAAATTCAAGTCAACATCACACAACAACATAACAAGAATTTTATATTTATTATAGACCAGCTTTAGCCCGCGGCTTCGCTCGCGTTAATTTAGAATTTGACAATCAATTCGGGTTGTGCTCTGCTTGTAATAATATAATTCAATCATGATTCGAAAGACACGTGGCGCCATCTATTATCATAAGAATGTTATTATTGTTTTCCTCGGGAATAGTATTTTTTTTCGGGATGAAAGGTAGCCTATGTCCGTTTCTGTACACCTGTCAACGTATATGCAAAATTTTAGGATGATCGGTTCAGTGGTTTAGGCGTGAAAAGGTAACAAACAAACAAACTCATTTTCGCATTTATAATATTAGTTAGGATTAGGATTAGGATTTCGCTTTGAAATGAGTTAATATAATTATGAATTTTAATCTGATAATTGCTGAAATTAATTTACGCCGCAGTCGCTGCGAGCTTTAAGGTTTCATTGGCATATTTGATTTTTATAAAACAAGATAATGTTAATGATGTAATACAAAAGAATTATTCAATCCGAAATAAATCTTGCGTCTTTCCATTTTCATTAGCCGTAATGTTCACAAACCAATTTCGTATCTAAAACAAAATGGAATAACAATAATTAAATAACCATCAAATCAAATGCAACATCACCAAAACAGACCGCGTCAATGACTGACAAAATCCGATCAGAAGATAATTTATTAACCCACTTATACAATAGAATAGGGTCTACAAAGGAGGGGTCATTTTGTACTGGTTCTTACGATAAATGACGTAGCTAGATGTTTACAGCAGAGCTCCTTTACAACAAAAATGGGGGAATGATTGATGTTGTCCAAGTACGAATCCTATAGAAAAGGCCGACATGAAAACTCCTTGTTCAGTCTCGTGTCTTTGTTATAATAATGAGCGTAAATTACGAACATTTTAAATAAATTTACTTTCAAACGCGTTAACCACTTATATTTTATTAAAAATAATAAAACCTTCAGAAACCCATAAATACTTATGATGTTAGCATAATCGTTTTATGTGCTAAGCACTCGGTTCGTTTATACATCATACGTTGCGTTGATCGTATTGAGATTGCCGCGTACTATTTAATTACACACTAGTATCTGCCCGCAGCTTCCTTCACTCGGGAATATAATAATAATAATAATATTCTACTACATACACACAACGCCGTAGCGAAAAAATTCTAAGTCTATGCACAACACCAGCGAGCTATGGAGAGAGCTATGCTCGGAGTTTCTCTGAAGGATAGGATTCGTAACGAATATATCCGACAAAGAACCAAAGTCATCGACATAGCTCAGAGAATTAGCAAGCTGAAGTGGCAGTGGGCTGGCCATATCGCGCGAAGAACCGACAACCGCTGCGGTAAGCGTGTTCTTGAGTGGAGACCGCGACTCGGCAAACGTAGTGTAGGACGCCCTCCGACCAGGTGGGATGACGATCTGCGAAAGACTGCAGGCAGATGCTGGATGCGGCAAGCTGAAGACAGGGCGCTATGGCGCTCTTTGGGGGAGGGCTATGTCCAGCAGTGGACTATTATAGCCTGATGCACAACACCATCTAGCCCAAATTAAGCAGATCTTGTACTATGGGTACTAGACAATGGATAAACATAGATACATACTTTTTTTGTAAATACATACATATTATAGTTTGGCTTGAGCGGGAATCGAACCCGCGACCTCAGGCGTGGCAGTCGGTTACACTAACCACTACGCCATCAAGGCCGACATTACTTTTTTCTGAATGAAAGTACACTATGTTTTGATTGATTTTATTTTAATATATGGAGGTATGTGAAGTCTGCCAACCCGCACTGGGCTAGCGTTGTGAACTATGGCCTAATTCTTTTTACACTGAGACGACGCCCGTGCCTAGAAGTGAGACAGTTTAATACAGGGCTGATATTATACTAAACAGGAGAAGGGGAGGTTGAGGGGGAGAGGGTTTTGGCAACTTAGACCCTTTGAAGTCGGCGCTTGTGCCGAGAAATATGGTTTTACATACATAATAATATATTTAAGATCACTTACCAGACATTTGAACACCTTCGCATACGCTAGACCGATGCCGGGACGCCGTGTCCAGCCGGATGCGAAATAAACACGCAAACGCCTAAGAAAAACAAAGATATAACAGATTAGAGTAACTAATATTTTAATAGATAAGAAGTATAGTGCATCACTGCGAAAATTTAGGATTCCATATAACCATGCAAATTTATACGTTTCGGGCTTTATCAGTATGAAACTGGCTTTAAATGTTTTATTTTCTCTGTTTAATTTACAAAAAAACTAGAGTTGTCCAAATAATACTTGAAATTATTTTACGGAAATAAAATATTTGAATTTGAAAAGATTTTATGGAAAGAGAATTTATCCAGTGGGACTTGAACCTGCGACCTCAATAAACCGTGCCGTCACTTTACCAACTAAGCTATCCATTGTCCTACGGGATTTAAATTTGCCGCTTTTTCTCATTGTTATACAACTAGCTGTTAAAGATGAATCCAGCATTAATAATCTGTATATGTAAAAAAAAATAAGACTGTAATAAAACACAAATGATGTTTAAAAGGATATTACTTGTTCACAAACTATAAAGAAGGTAAACGCTTGGAATTGAAGTCCACAGCCTATTTCGAAACATATTACTAAGTGCATCTAGTCATCTAAGAACTCAGTTCGCAGCCAAAGCCGAGTCACCTTCGGCACGCCGAATTCGCCTGCCGAAGTCGGCAAACGGCTCAAAGTAAGCGAGCCAATAAGAATTACCTTTTAAGCACTCCGTATGCATGAACTTAATTAAAAAATAATTTAGAAAAATATTGTTATGCTTTATGTATTTACTAGAACATGATTGAATAATTTGTCTATAAAAGACCAATCATACTTATAGAATGCACGATGCAAGAAACTAGCGGGAGTTACATGCGCAAGCTTCTCGCGCCGGTGTCGATCATTTACATTATGTAATACTAGCGCAAGTGTCTCGTCTTTGACCGCACGGATAGCATAGAGGCATAAGTGGTCGTCTCGCCGCTGTCGTCACGCCAATTATTTCTGTGATCCACAAATGATTGTCTCAGTCTGGCTGTGCTTTCTATTCCTTAATTGTATGTTTGTAGAGTACCCCACGCAAAGAACTTGATCCCTAATTCGTTGCCTTCTTTATAAGAAGCAACTAAAAGAAAATAACATAATATATTACCCGCGTCGCACACAAGATCCATTATTATCTTATATTGCATGTTCCTTTGTAAGCTCTGATATCAATTGCAAATATATTTTATCTAGTCACTGCGACATTTGTAGTACATTTTATTTAACGAGACGCAAGATATACTTCTTGCCAATACCTTTTAGAAAATTGAATTCAGTATCCGCACTTTGTATTCTTATGTACCGTAAAAATAACAGGTACTTTGTAGTCAACTTCATAATGGTTGAATCTGCATATTATTTATGTTAAACTAGATTGTGCCTGCGGCTCCGCTCGCATAAATTAAGGTTATGTCATAATATTGTCTTACGTTTACGCGAATGTTATATATTCAAATTAAACCACTTTATACGGGTTTTATCGCGTTGTTTTTATAGATAAATAAATAGTGCGCTAAAATCCGTATATATCAATTTTCTATTCCTTGGCAACAGATCTATTTTCTAGATGAAAAATACTCTATGTTCTTTGTCGTACCCCTGACAATGTGTACGTGAAGTTTCATGATGATCGGTCGAGTAGTTAAGGCGTGAAAGCGTAATAAACTCACATTCGCATTTATGACATAATTTATCATCTCTTCGTCCTAGCCTTTATTATTCCCACGTCACTTGGGGTTGGCTTTCTAGTCTAACCGGATTTGACTGGATATCAATTTTTACACGGAGCGGCTGCCACCTGACCTCCGTAACCCGAAGGCTAACAATACCCTAAGGCTAGACCAGTGTCAGGATATTAGAGCGCACTGACTTCCCAATAACGACTGCCATAAATGTTCATGGCAGCCGGGACCGACGGCTGAACGTGCTGTCCGAGGCACGGAGCAGGCGATAATTGTCAATCAATACGCACATAATTTCGAAAAGTCATATAACTTCCGAAAGTCAGAGGTGCGCGACGTAGGTTTGAACCCGAGACCCTCTTCATTGCAGTCTGTTGGTCTCCCCACTGAGCTCCCCAAGTTATCATGTATCACTACGTAAACTCTCTGTACATACATAAACAGGTAACCACTTGTAATAAAATAATTGTGAAGGAAAGAATCGAATCCCGCTTTCATTATTGCATTAGTAAAAGAGTTGCAATACTCAATTTCTCTAATGGTGGACAGCCGTGTCGTGGGATCCAGACGTACTATAATTTTCAACATTCCTTCTGAACACAGTCATATCCGTGGGTGCAACGGTAACACTATTCGCAATCATTTCGTTACAATCGATTGCCGTGCCAAGTAAAGCCTAATTTGTTCTATATAATAATAATAATAATAATAATATCAGCCTTGTATTAAACTGTCCCTCTGCTGGGCACGGGCCTGTTCTCAGTGTGATTCCATATTATAGCTTCTATAAATTAAATGTAACGTTACAATGATTTGACCAAAGATTAATATAAATTACCAAGGATCAACATATTTCATAAACTTGATATTAGTTATTGCTACATAAAAGAGTAAAAAAAATGGTTAATCGAATCTGCATTCTATAATTTACATGAATATTTTTATAACTTTGTTTTGTGCTCAGCACATTTAATTGTTATTATTTTATGGAATTAAATATAATGATCAGCAAAAATACTAATTGGTCAGCAAATATTGCCCAGCATAACGAGCATCTATACGCCTCAAATCACTGCATACCGTCTCGGAAGTGTTAGGTTATGTTAGGTTCCTTTTTTAAACCCACCCAAAAATAGAAGCCCCGCTCAGCGGGGCTCCGTCGACTTAGTTTGATCTCTTTAAAGTTTGCTGGCCATGAGTTGCTGCTAAATTAGCTTTATTTGCTACGCAATTAGTATTTTTTTGCTGTGCAGTTAAATTCCTCCCCTTATTTTATTGACTGCACGGATGGCGTAATGGTTGAAGTGGTCGCCTCGCCGCCGCCATTGCGCCGAGTTAAGTGGATTCGAATTCTACACGGGACAAAACTTTGTGTGATCCACAAATGGTTGTGCCGAATCTGGATGTTCTTTGTGTTTGAATGTTTGTAAAGTCCCCCACGATACAGGAATAATTCCTAGTTAATTACTTTTATTTTGATTTTTTAAAAGACACCCCTTTTAAAAAACCAAAATCAAGGTAATTAAAAAAATTACTAAAATAAAACTAATACTTTACTAATACCAATATTGCAATGGCCAATTGGGTAGAATGTTAAAATAATATTTATTATACATCTATATCTGCCTACAAAGGTTAAACAACAAATGTCTTTGTCTTTGTGCTTCTATTTCAAATTTGCTCTACCATTTTCAGGTGCATAATTGACGTCGTCGCGCTAGTTCTATTCGTGACTAGCTAACTATTTATTGGTGCCGCAGCTAGGGTGTTATTTTGGAGAGTGCTGAAATATCATTTACTAGAATTTGTCTGCGGCTTTGCTCGCGTTAATGTATATTTTGATACTAAATTTCTGTCCCATAGTACTTTTTCTGGATGAAAATCAAAGTCAAAGTCAAAAATCATTTATTCATATACGTCACAAAGTAACACTTATGAACGTAAAAATATATAGGTTAGTGAATTTACAAAGTAACTGAAGCTACATTTAGGTTCATTGTTAGGTTCAGGCAAAGGGTTGAGCCTATGAGAAAGTCTGCAAGAAACAAACGGCCACTCTTTTAAATTGCCAATTAAATATAGTTTGAGTATTTTAGCAACATATCAACAAGGTGTTGCAGCCATTATACTATTTAATATGAGTGACTATAAAAAACCTAAAAATAATAAATATAATAACTATAACAGGGCGTGGTCAGAGATTCAGTTTTGAAATGAAAGCCACACAGACATGTACGCATCTTTCACACGTTTAATTTGTAGTTAACAACACAACACAGGTTACAGTTAATTATCATAGTTGAACAAGTAAACTTTATAAAACAAGTCTCGAAAGAGCGAGAGCCGCCGTGACGGAATAGATAATCACGCACATCTCGCGGCAGCGTGATTGCGCGACTGGCGAGCGCCGACTGGCGAGGGACGCGGGAGGCGCGGCAACGGCTCCGACTCAACCGTGCGGCCGCGCACGTTGTTGCATTTTAACCTACCGCGCGCTACATAACTTAATAATATTAAGGGGATAAAATAATTTGGGTTAAATTATATTATTTAATATTAATCTATAATAGACAGTAGGATGACATGATGGTGATTACACTTAAATTTTGTGACAGGTAGGTGAAAGTTACCCTATGTCTTCTACTGTAACCCTAACAACGTGCATGCGAAATTTCATGATAATCGGTCGAGTAGTTAATGCGTGAAAGCATAACAAACAAACAAACTCTCATGCGCATTTATAATATCAGTTAGGAAGTGAGGATATAGCGAGTTAACTTGTTCTACAATTTTAAATAACCACAACATTCCAATGCAAGTCTTGCGTGACATCGGACAACAAAAAGCACTCTTTTTTTTCTATACCTATTATAGACAGCTCTTGAACTAGAAATAATTTCTGAGTCGCGAGGATCTTTTCAAACATCCAAACAACGGACACAAAGACTATACTTATATATAATAGTAGTATTTAATATGAATCATCTTAATATTGTCAATTTTAATGTCAGCTCTGAATTGGCTAGACATAATATATATCTACATAGGTCCATAATGGAACAAGAACATAGTTCTATAGATGTTAAAGCTTGGCTTTAGTTCATGGTTTAGTGGCGGAGATGAGGCTGTCAAAGAAAGACATTATGTTGGAATCCTATTCGGTTGAATTCTAAGACATTTCCAAGAGTTAATTATGTTGACTCAGGACTTGAAATATTTCGTACTAAAGGTGGAATTTGCTGCTCTCAAGGCTCTGGACTCGTGTAGGGTGGACTCCAGACTGGTCCTGAACTGTGTTAAGATCCTCAACAAACTAAGCAGGAAGAACACAGTCAGACTGGTCTGGGTTCCGGGACATGCAGGGGTGCAGGGCAATGAGGAGGCTGATGAGTTGGCCAGAAAGGGCTCGGAGCAGCTGTTTGTGGGCCCCGAGCCATTCGTGGGACTCTCCGAGAGCACCGTCAAGGTAGCTTTGAATGCACATGGCAATGACAAACACAGGTTGGAGTGGATGACCCTTAGGGGTCTGGAACACTCCAAGAAGTTCATTGCAAAGGGAGCCACAGGCTTCACCCGGAAGTTCTGTGGATATAGCAAGAGCCAAATGCGCCTGCTCACAGGAGCGTTCACTGGCCATTTTGGCACCAACGACTTCCTGTGCAGATTGAGATTGGCACACAATTTGATCTGCAGGGCCTGTGGTGAACAGGACGAGTCCATATCGCACCTATTGTGTGAATGCGACGCGTTGGCTGGACTGAGGACGGGTCTGATGGGGGTGGCATATCCAAGCCCTGAAGACTTCAGGCTTCTCCCTCTGAATTGTACACTGCGGCTTATGCAGTACATTCATAAGGAGATAGCTAAGGGTTAAACCTTGGGGCCGACACAAAAGATCCCACTGGGTCGAAGTGTCGCCGGTCTGCACTGACTGGCCCCCACACATAAGATAAGATAAGATAAAGGTGGAATAGCTCACATAGTCATAGTTTATATTGTATTATCATTTGAGCAAAGGTCAACGCAATCGACTAGCTTTTGCTCGTGGCTTCGCTCGCATACAAGAAGGTTAGGTTAGGTATAAAAGTAAAATATAGCCTATGTTACTAGGTGATAATATAGCTTCCTAATGGTGAAAGAATGTTTAAAATCGGTGATGTACTTTTTAAGTTAAATTCTTACAAACAAACAATATATTTAAATGCAATCGAACAAAATTAACGAGACAAATGTAAGTAATTAAAAATTCTGCTGATCTCATGTAATTCTTTTGTACGTGTGCTAAAAGACTGAACCAATTTTGATGAAGTTTTTGTATGTATTTGAGCACTTTATTTCCACCTCACCATATTTTGTTCGGGCAGAACAACGTCAATGCTATTACATGTTTATGTATATGTATATAAATGATCTATATTTACGCCATGGTCACGTTGATTATCTAATCAACGTGAATATGGCGTAATCTTAATATACATTACATTACATATTGACGGCCTCGATGGCGTACTGGTTAGTGTAACCAACTGCTACGCCTGAGGTCGCGGGTTCGATTCCCGCACAAGTCAAACATTTGTGTGCATGAACATGGATGTTTGTCTTGGTCTGGGTGTTTCTATATATAATATGTATGTATTTACAAAAAATAAAAATATATATGTATGTTTATCCATTGACTAGTACCCATAGTACAAGCTCTGCTAAGTTTGGGCTAGATGGTGTTGTGTGTATGTGATAGAATATTTAATATTTAATTTAATTAAAAATTTTCATCAATATATCTACTAAGCTCAAACTGAAATCCAGATAGGAAAGGAATAAAAAAGCCTAATATCGATACAATTTAGGTATTATATATACATAATACTACTTAAGTTTTTATGTATATGTACATATGTGTTTAGAGTATCTATAGGTAATCCATTTTCTATATGATTCGAATAGATTCAATAAGGCAAAATATTTTTCTTATTATGAATCTAATTTAATTTCATGATGTTTATTTTTATTTCTTAAACTTTTATTGTTATCATATCATACAAAGTCAGGAACGACTCAGGGACTTTTATTCGTTTTCATAACAAATTTGGTTTTGTTTAAATTATATCTTGTCCTTCGTTATCCGAAATTGCGACAGATTTTGATAATCATTGATACACACACAAAAAATGTAACTTATTTTAAATTATAATCAATTCAATTTCATCACAGTATTACGAACGCCGTTGATTTCTCCAATGCTAAAATCAGCTTTAGAGAACAATAATTGTTGACAGGCAGTCCTCAAATTTCGGGATGAGATTTTCATAAAGACAACTGATCTCGTGTCTAAATAATATTGTTACGTGCTGAGTTCGAGGGATAAGGATGTAAACAATATTATTACCGACTAAAACACGTTTTATTCTAGCACATAATTAAATTTAAAACACAACAAACACTATTCTACACTTTTCCACTGTAACTGCTTCAAACCTCACTAGGTATACTAAATGCTTATATTAATAATGTCTTCCTGACCGAATTTCGGCCATAGCGGCCAGTCTTAACGGAGACTGGCCATCTGCGCAGGAGTGTTATAGTGAGTATTATAGTGCACAAGTATGTGCGCAAACACAAGTGCACTCTCTGTTCCCTAACTCTCATGATCCGATGGGACAGTAATCCGACACGACCGGAGAGAGATCTGGCGCAGGTCCAACGGCTTTACGTGCTTTCCGAGGCACGGGGATGTCTAATGCCGCCAACTTCCTAACTCCGGGCTGATATTGAGATTTATTAACAGAAACACCCAATAATTGTTTGTGGCCTGACCCGGGATTCGAACCCGAGACCTCATGCACAACAGTCGCATTCACTACCGCTGCACCACGGAGGCAGTTTCTTATGTTATAAGTAGATTCACAGGTTAGTAGTGCCATGATTGCATCGAAGCCAAGCACAATCGCAAGGCGCCTTAACCATGGACTAGCTCCATGGTTAAGACGACGTCTCGTTATTAGATTTTAGGTTTGTGTTAAATAGAAAAATATTCTTGAACGCACAATTCAGACCTTTGCAAAGGATTTAGTCTAATCCGCTTTGCCAAAAGCTAGCTTTAACAAACACACATGTGTTGGAATCATAAAGCCTTGAATTCTTCGATTTGACCTTTGCTTAGTTTTGATATATTATATTATTTATTCTCTACCTCTGTAACTAAATATTAACTAATATTATAAACGCGAATTTAATCAATAAAATAAAATTAAATGATTTTTATTTTTGCAGCGTCACGGCATGCATTAACAATTATTATAGGTACAACAAAAATAACTAAATAAAAATACAAACAAATAAAAAACTTTAAAGACTTGTGTGTTTGTTTTTTTGTTTGTAACGCTTTCACCTTCTAACTATTCGACCGATCATCATGAAATTTCGCATGACACGTTGCCAGGGGCACAGAAAAGGACACAGAATGCCTTTCATCTGGAAAAAGTATTGTTCCCGGGGAATAGAAAATTGACATAACCTAAATTTACGCGAGCGAAGCCGCTAGCAAAATCTTGTAAAACAAAGATATATTGCGACTAGTATAGCATATATACATCGCAAATTCCTGTAGTTTGTTACTAGGGAATGCGATAAAAGCAACATGTGGAACTATTTGGTAACGTGTTGATTTTAAAACAATAATAAACAGCATTTTACTGACTGACTTCTGTATAAACGGATGTGTGTACCTATTATTTTATGTATATCACTGTACTGACAGCCTCGAGGTATTACATGCGACTACTATAAACGTACTCTGTGGCGACTACCGTGCGTGAGGTCTTTGGTTTAATTCTTGAGAAAGACTGATCAAGTATTGAACCTAAGCAAGCAATTGCTGCATCAATAAGCTTGTTAGAAAATTTATAAGTATTATCGTAATGGGTGATGCAATTTACACACGTGCTATCTTATTGTTAGAATATTGAGATATCTTAACTAATACTATAGATGCCAATGTGAGTTTGTTTCTTTATTTGTTTGTAATGTTTATACGCCTTAGCTACTCGACAAATCATGAAACTTCGTATACACGTTGTCAGGTATACAGAAAAACAAATAGAGTACCTTTAAATAAAATAAAGTATTGTTCGCGAGGGATATAAATTCAATGATAAAATTTCAATTTGCGCGAGTGAAGCCAGCGATAGCCAGCTGACAAAATCTAGCATTCCCATATTTTGAACAAGCTAAGTTTATAAAAGTATATTTTCTTATTGCCAATATGGCAAGTAATTTTAATAAAGGCCTTTTCCTTTATGTTCAAGTATGGCGGCAGGCAAGATTTAATAAAAGCTTGTAAGTGTCAATACCGATTTCTTGTGAGCAGCTGGACCTTAAAAAAATATACGCAGACAAATATGACCTTAAGAATTTATATTTGTTTAAACAATTTTGAATATATAATATTGAGAAGAAAGCCGTGCCCAGCAGTGGGGCCGATTATATATATATGCCTGTTATTTTTAAATATAGCAATAATTATGATAGCATTTTTTAATGTTGGTAAAGTATCTACGAAATCTATACGACTTTTACATCCAGTTACTATAAGAATTGGACATTCAATAAAAAAATTACGGCTTCTCTATCCACACGCTGTTAACATTGTATGTATGTATATATTCAATTAAAAAGCCACTTCCTCCTCCATACCCGCTCAGTGTAAGTTATAGTAAATTTAAAAAAAACAATTATGCTTGGCAATGTCGTCGTGTATCCGGGTCGGCATTGCTTTACGCCAATCGAGTTTCTGCCAATAGGGCAGACCGTATAAAAGCTTAATATAACGTAGAAGTATAATTGGTTAATGTCAAACACAAATGGTTAAAACGAGCGGGTCCGATCATAACGTATATAATTGAAATTAAACTATTTTATAGGAATTTTATCGCGTGGCTTATGTACATATATAAATCTTCTGTGCGTGTGTTTGTAATTAAACTCCTCCTAAACGGCTGGACCGATTTTGATGAGATTTTTTGTGTGTTTAAGTGGATTCGAGAATGGTTTAGATTTGGTTACTTTTTTCGTGTTTACATGACAACGTCTGTCGGGACAGCTAGTTATATATAATAAACAATATATTTATTTATATATAATACATATATTTACAACAACGCGATAAAATCCGTATGAAATTGACGTAAACCAATATTGTATATTGTATATTACCTCTAGATCTATTTAAGGTAGCTATGATTTCGAGAGTACGCGTGCAAAAATCACCTGAAAACAAAGGTTGTCGCGCACCGAAAGATAAATAAACACAAATCGTGCCTTGTACTGTCCATTGCTTCAACGGAAGTCTTTTTTGGTGTAGTAGCCTCTTACTAAATTATTAATGAGCACTTAGCCCTCAATTATTCTGTATTTCTTTGTTTACAAATGGTACAGTCAGCAACATAAAGAAGTAAACATTAAACAAATATGTTAGAATATTTTATGAATTAAAAATCCTAATTGTTATTCTGTGTTCTTGAACTGTAATTCAGGCTAAATTTGACAAAAGCTATTTTCAAAATATGGAGCGCGGTTACAAGTGATTAAAGTTATGACTATTACATTCAACATTAGAAAAAGAGCATGCTTGTGCGCTTGCGTGTGTGAGCGTAAGTATGCGTGTATGTGTAATGATGCGCGTGCGTGTGTGTGTGTTCTTGTTCATGTATGTGGATTTTTATGTAATAGCTTATAGTTGATAGAATAATTAAGTTTTCGGTCTCTGTATAATTTTATGTGTTTGATAAGTATTTTAAGAATTTAAAATCCGTTTCATTCTGTATTTTAAGACTGTGATTATATCAACTTATTACTGCTAAAAATTAACATTTATTATCATTTTAAAAGATAGTAGCTAACGAAATCTCTCAATTGTGTATCGATTTACATTGCTGACTGTACGTACATATGGGTGAGGGTCGACCTTATGCTGTCAGCAATTTTATTGAAAAAGTTTTCGTTGTATCATCTGGAGCGTCGAGAAAATCTATTTTTGCGTTGTTGTTATTTCTACGATGACATTCTGGCTTCCTATACTTTTTGGTAAGTAGTTATAACTAATAATAATATTGTTTATTGACATAGAAATGTAGTACATTGCGTGAAACTTATTCTAGGACTTAGAGTTAGCACAATACTTACTAACACTGATTCCCAAACTAGGCTATAGCCCGTATTTTGCGAGGCAGCGCTCAGCCAAAACAATGGACACAGAAGAGATTAATTACATACTTAATTTATATATTTATTATTAAAATATGTAAGATGTGTAAGTGAGGGATTGTAGATGTGTACGAGTGTGTTGTGAGTATGTGGATGGATAAGAATGTGAATGTAATTTGAGATAATTATTATAGAAACTTACTAGATTTTGCCCGCGGTTTCGCTTGCGTTAGTGTAGATTTTGCCTATAAATTTTATCCTTCGGGAAAAGTTATTTTTCCTGGATAAAATATCCCTTATGTCCTTTTCTGTATCCCTGACAAGGTGTATGCGAAATTTCATGATGATCGGTCGAGTAATTAAGGCGTTAAACGTAACAAACAAACTCACATTCGCATTTATAATATTAGTTAGGATAACAACACTATTGTGATTTCAGCACTGTCTATATCTAGATTATCATAAAAGTCGACATAGGCAGTTCAAGTACTTAATGGATTTACTTGAGGGTAGCTCTACAATATTGTTCAATCAACCAACTTAGGGAAAATTGTTTTCTTAATAATGAACGTCCCACGTGTCTAACATTAGCTCTAGCCGACGGCGTTCCAAGATATATTAAACTGTATATTGTAGAAACTTGTTCCATGTAATTTTAACTGCACGGATGGCGTAGTGGTTTAACTGCACGGATGGCGTAGTGGTTTTAGTGGTCGCCTAGCCACTGCCACTATTCCAAGTGTTGTGGGTTGGACCCCCACACGGGACAAAAATATGTGTGATCCGCAAATCGTTGTTTCGAGTTTGACTGTTCTTTGTGTCCGTTGTTTTGTGTTTACAAAGTCCCCCGCGACACAGGATTTATTTTCAGAGCGGGAGTTGTACTTTATAAGAAAAAAGGAAATAAAAATATATATTGTCGTGCGGTTGCCTTGATGCTGCCGAACGACACACTTGATATATCTTGCTAAATGAAAATTCCTTGATGATTGGAATATATTTATTTTCTTGATACACGAGTTTATCTTGCTAAAGACTTATTGTAAAGTGAATAATTGAAACAAATAAATGTATAAGTATTGTAATGCGCTGACGCGGTCAAGTGCGCGGTGTGTCGCTGACGCGGTAACTAGTGAGGTTAATAAACCGAACATATATATTTTTTTTTGTAAAAATGCAATACCTCTTTTCATAATAAAAACTTCTATGTCGCGGGATAGTTTACAAACATTTAAACAACGGACAGGAAGAACACCCATATTTAGAATAGCTATGTGTAGGTTACACAAATGTTTGACTGTGTGTGACTTATAGTAAGGCAACCACTTAAATTACTACGCCATTCACGCAGTCACAGTCTCTCAAAACTAGAAGATTAACAAGCTTTGCTATTGGCATACTAATGGCCTTCCCCGCCTGACAAGGTTTGCTCTCAACATATAATATTTTCAAGTAGCGATAGCCTAATGTGAGAGTTTCTAATTCGATCCAAGGTTACGCATCTCCGATTTTTTGAAGGTACACACGTATTAAATAGCTTATTATCGTCACTCATTTTAAGGGTGAAGTAAAACATCTTGGGCAATTCTGCCAACCCACATTGAGTCAGCGTGGTGTAGACTATATTATATTAACTGACATTAGTGCAGCCTCCTTAGTTGAATAGTTTTAGTTATATGTAATTACTTGATCGTATGGATTTACTATACAGGTTGTCTCAGAAGTCGACGTCAAGCCGGCATCAGGTAACAGGCTAAGTTATAATAGCTATAGGAAAAATTAAAAAAATCTACGTTACGTATTTAAAAAAGTATAAGCACTTTAAACAAAATCAAAAAGAACTACATCCTGTGACGGTCTTTTCACCCCTGTTACTACGGATATTTACTGTTTGAATTATTTTTTGTAATGTAATCTCGAATAAGAGCTTAAAGAAGCATTTATAAGTTAGCCTGTTACCTGATTCCGGCTTGACGTCGACTTCTAGGACAACCTGTATACTACGTACGATAAGTAAATTTTATTTTCATTTAAATGTCAAAGATTTTATGAAATGAAAATATCATGAATGTAATTTTCGGCAAAATAAACCCGGCGTCCTTTCTCTAGAATAATAGAAAGGTGATTATAGATGATGTCAAGCACATTATAAAATAAAATCCTCCATATTCCTCTTAGCTCCAGATTTATATTTTTAACTTCTTTTGAAGAAATTAAATATGTTCGTTCTCTACAAATCCTTTAATACAGTGAGATGAAAGGTGACTTGAGATTCGATATTTATGTGTATTTGACACATAAATATCGGATCTCAAGCCACCTTTCAAGTAGCGAATTACTTGGTATAACGAATATTTTCTAATTCCCTTCAGTTTCGTAATATCGAGGTTACACTGTATATTTATACTATAACAGCCTGAACTCGAGCGCATGGTATGAACCGTACCGAATGGTGGCTTAGAGCGGTGTGGTGAGAGATAAGATGTTTTTTTAAATTGATTTCATAAATATATTAAATAAGAACAAAATATTTATGATACAACAGAAATTAAAATACCTTGAAATTAAAGTACTATATACGGATTTTATCGCGTTCTTTATTTGACACTATTACAAAATTTTGAAAAAATGTTACACTACTATAATCACTATTAAACTTTACAAATTTTTTAAGCTAATTAAATTATTGAAACTATTAAAACTATTTATACTATTACTATACTATTTAGATTTATTTTTACACATTCCCCGACGTTTCGGTTGCTTTTCAGCAGCCATGGTCACGGGGAGACTAAGATGGTAGTTGTCTCAATGTTCCAGTGTAGTTATTTCAAAGTACCCGAACATAATTTAATCATGGGTGTTTCTATTTACGCAGAATGAGCTCAAAGTATCATGAAGTCTAGCTGTAGTTTGCTTCTTCTTGGGTTTGACTATTTGAATTACTGGATCCCAAGCTGGTGGTACATTCCAACCATCTTCTCTATTGAAATTAGAATGTTTCTTGATTTCAATAGCCTCGCGAAGCATCCTTGGTAGGAATCGGTGTTCTTTAGCGAGCATCTGTGGTTTGTCAAATCTCAGGTAGTGGTTGGTCCCCTGTTGCACATGTTCACACACAGCAGACTTCAACGAGCGTTGGTGTTTTACATCAGCTATGTGTTCTTTTATGCGGGTGCCTATGCTTCTCTTGGTTTGACCAATGTATGAGAGTCCGCAGTCACAATCTATTTTATAGACCCCTGCATCTTGTAAAGGTAGTCGGCACTTGACAGATGGTAAAAATTGACTTATCTTCGTTGGCGGCTTGAAGTATGTATTGATTGAAGCTCGCTTCAAGATGTAGCCAATCTTGTCAGTGACACCCTTCACATAAGGTAGTATAGCAGGCTGGCGCTCGACTGTGGCTGGCTTTTCTCGGGATCTGTGACAGCGGCGCGGCTGTTGGAGCTTGTTGTCTTGCAGTACTTACTTGACATGTTAAAGCTCAGCGTCCAGGTGTTTCTTGTCACAGATCCCGTGGGATCTCTGAAACAAAGACATTCCCACGGTAGCTAACTGTTTAGGATGGTGGTGAGATTCACCGTTTAAGTACCTATTTGTATGGGTCTTTTTCCTATATACAGTGTGGCTCAAAGTATGATCAGAATTCCTGATGACAAGGACATCTAAGAAAGCTAATGAATTATTTGCCTCTAATTCCATAGTAAATTGTATGTTGTTATTAATGGAATTAAGATGTTCTAGGAATACACTTACACTATCTGTTGGTAATATTGTAAAAGTATCATCTACAAACCTCTTATAAATCCTGGGTGTGATGGGGGCAGTCTGCAAAGCTCGAGCCTCAAAGTCTTCCATATATATGTCGGCAACAACAGGCGATACTGGGGAGCCCATTGCCACACCATCGACTTGTATGTAGAATTTATTGTCCCACAACAGATAGCCAGTTGTTAAGCAATGCTTAAGTAGTTCTGCATATTCCTCAGGCATATTGTACTCTATTAGCTTCCTTTTAGTTATTTCAATACAGTCATGTACAGGTATGCATGTAAATAATGACTGTACATCAAAACTAACCATAGTTTCATTGTTTGTGAGACGTAGGTATTTAATCTCACTCACAAAATGGTATGAATCCTTCACATGTGCTCTCGAGTTGCCTCTGAGTGGTGAGAGTATCTTCGCTACGTGCTGAGCCAGTCTGTAAGTTGGTGTGTCGATCTGGCTCACAATAGGACGTAGGGGAGCGTTTTCCTTGTGTATTTTTGGTAACCCATACAGCTTTGGAGGTTTTACGCAAGCTGGTATTACTTGTTTAACGTCTAGATCTAGTTTTTCGGAGTATTTATGTATGATGTCTTTGGTTTTCTTCAATATTTTGTTTGTAGGGTCGGTCTTAACCTGTTTGTATGTTGTTTCATCCGAAAGTAAATTTTCAATTTTATGTTTATAATCTGACGTATCCATTATGACCGTAGCGTTTCCTTTATCTGCACGGAGTACTGTAATATCTGGCCTAGACCGCAAGTTCTTCAGTGCGACGAATACCTCTTAATGTACTTAGATGCCTTAAAATTCTTGTGACGTCGTCTATTTTACAGAAACTTTAATTATTATTAATGATTGAAGTTTCTGTAAAACTTAACTGCGATTGATAAAGTCCCTCCAACTAACTATGGCAAAATGCTTACTGTTTCTTGCTATGAATGAACAATGGGGATGGAAGTGACAATACTGTAAAGTTTCAGTGCGTCCCTTGAACAGTACATGGGCACTCAAGCTTATATTATAGCAATACATCGTTTTGGAATAGTCCTTAACTCTGTGCTATCATTACTACCTGTCTTGAAAGTTTTGAAATACATTCCAACAACATCAATGCTTCCCACTTATTTGTAATACATCAAAAGTCCCGTAGTAATAGATAAGTTTGGATATTGTCTTAAGCTATGTATTACATACTATCTTTTGCGTATGGCTTTGCTCGCTTGAGAACAATTCTTTTTCCTGGATTAAAGGTCCTTTTGTACCCGTGATAATATGTATGCGAAATTTCACGATGATTGGTCGAGTAGTTAGTTAGCGTGAAAGCGTAACAAACAAACTCACATTCGCATTTATAATATTAGTTAGGATTATTTTCTATCCCAGATCGTGGAACAAGCAAACTTCATAATTTTACTTAATTCTTTCCTAATTATATTGCGGCACTGATGGTGTTTCCTGCATTCGGCGCCGTTCGTCACTATTACTATTACGGCTTTAGTCTATTGTAATAGACCGAACCAGGGCCTGCAGTACGCTGTATTTTTTCTAATATTTTTTACGTTGTATGCATAACTTGCATGTTTGTAAACCCCTCCAACTACGCTGGAATGACCTACCAACGTAAACTCACTCCTTACACAAGCCTGTGTTAATAGGCGTAAGTCTATGTCGGTAGTGCTGTAACCAGGATATATATCCATGAGTTTTCGATCACAAATCCAATGCCTTATGTATGCATAGGGCAATTAAAATCCATTCAACGCCGTCAAAACTTTCCATCATAAATTAAAAAAAGACAAGCGGCGCGGTGGCGGTAGCCTAATAGAAGAGGCATTGGATTTGTGATGGAGAGACCGTGGGCACGAATTTCAACCAATACTTTACCGCCGTGAACCTACTTATGGATCCTAGAAATTTGTAACCCAAATTATAAGTAATCTTATTTTATCAAAAAATCTGATAAATAATGGATTAAACCAATGTGTTTTGTGTGTTACTTATGTAGATATTTTGATAGCTATTTTGATATTTTTTTAAGAGATTAAATATAATGATCATCAAAAATACTAATTGGTTAGCAAATATTGCACAGCATAACGAACATCTATACGCCTCAAATCACTGCATTCCGTCTCGGAAGTGTTAGGTTATGTTAGGTTCCTTTTTTTAAACCCACCCAAAAATAGGCTCCGTCGACTTAGTTTGATCTCTTTAAAGTTTGCTGGCCATGAGTTGCTGATCAATTAGCTATTTCTGCTCACAGATTATATTTTTCTGCTCACAAAAATACCAATACTATGCTAACCATTTAAATAACATCCTTTTTTTAATATACTCTCAACTTTTCTTAACAGTATATTAGTTATATATATAATATGTAACGGGTATTAACGCGATCATGCATAATGTTTACCTTTTATAGGCTTGACGTTTCGACCAGGTCACACCGACAGTGGTCACAAGTTGACTTAGTTGTACTCTATCAAAGACATTGAAAGTATGCTAGTGATCTGTTATTACTATATTCAGCCAGAAATCTATAATATAAGCATAAAGCACACAAACAAACAAAGTAAAGTAACAACTATATAAGAGAATTAAAATACTAATGGCCACTCCTACAAGTAACAAGTAAAAGTTATCCGAAAGATAAATCGCATGCTGTCTCACTCATGTTAGGCTAAAGAAGAGAGATGGCGAGACTTTTATCTCATAGATAAATGCTATCTGGAGGTTGTAGTACAAGCCCTAAAGGTCATTCATCTGTTATATTCGCTATTAGCTGATAGCATAATTCTATAACTATATAATAGATGACGCATTACATCGCCGTAACGCCGTAAATGCCAAATACAGAAGCAAATACATGAACAGCTTAGTTGTTAGAGCGACGACATGGTTTGTTGAAGTCACAGGTTTAAGTCCTACTGCTCGCATTGTACCTTTTTTTCTCGTTTATAATTTAATTTTATCTTAGCATGGATCATGATTAAATATATTTTTACATGATCATCTCAGTTGAAAGACGTCCACTGCTGGACATAAGCCTCTCCCAAGGGTTTCCACTCAGACCGGTCTTGGGTCACCCGCATTTTTATATACTACATATAATTATTGAACAAGTTTATGCATTATATTATGTAAGCATGTAAGCCACGTGGGCTATCCCATGTAAACTACCTACATACGTATTTCGTGTACAATTTGTCGTATAGTTGCATAAGAAGTCAAAAGACGTAGACATTCATTGACTCGTGTACCATAACCTTCAACAGAATGAACAACATTTATTTTTAGAAGACATTCATGTTCCGCAACTCTACTGCAATAAAGATTCCAATCTTGAAAAAGTAGTTAACAGTGTGTATCTTGTCTTACTATTTCTGAACTATTCTAATGTTTGACAGGCGGTACTTGCGTTATTAAATACATATCAATCAGTATAACTCTATCATGTCCATGAGTATTCATAAAAGATTTTGTATATTTCAATTCGTAAAGGTCGTATCAATATGTAATACAAGGCAGTTATACTGCTTTTACGATATGGTAACAATAATTGGATATCATTAGGCGAAATATATTATTTACCGAACCTCACGTAGGAAAACTAGCAAAGGTACTTAAGAACCTGCTTACGTTGATAACAAGTTCACTAACTTCACTGAGTATACTATCGCTAGTTTTCAGGTCACCGAGTACTTTAAACTCATGTGTAGAATAAGTTTATTTTCTCCTATAAAATATTGTTCTGAAAATCTAAATTTGCACTCATATAAGACTGGTGACGAAGACTAAAAATATCTGCCTTAAGAGACTAGAAATAAATTCCAATAATATCATTATGTGATTTGTTCTTTAAAATTAACGATGTTAATAAAATAATTGCGAATAGAGGAATTCAGCACGCGCCTTGGATTGTCTACCTCTATTATTACAAAAGAAAAAGGTTGACTTTATAGAACTACTGGGACAATCCTGTCATGGGAGCCAGGCGTACTCTTCTAGTTATATTCCACTTCAAACATAAAATATGCATCGACACGTGTTTCGTGCCAGTGCTAGGCATTCTCAGGACAGTTTGGTAACGAAAAACATCTAATTAATTGTTTGTATAGTTACCTGTTTAAATCCGCGTCGATATCGGGCGTTCATATAACAGTATATGATAGGGTTGTAGCAGGAATGAGACATTGCCAGCCAGTGGCTAGCGAACCAAACGTAGGGCATGCCGGGCCACATGCCCCAGCTCTCGTCCTGCTCGTGTATCGTCCATAATACCTGTGATGCAAAATATAAAATAAATCAGCACAAAAAATTAATAAGTAAATAATATCAACATAAAGTTATTGAAAATATAATTATGTAGTTTCGATTCCCAAACGGGATAAAAATTGTAAGAGACATCTGAGTCTGGTGCTTCTCGTGTCCGTTGTTTGAATTTTTTTTTGTTTCATTTATTGTATAGGCGGCAAACGAATAGATGGATGATGATGCTAAGCGATTACCGCCGCCCATGGACACCCGCAACACCTGAGCAGCCACAAGCGCGTTGCCAGCCTTTTAAATTTGTCCCCTCCCTCCGGTACCCTCAAAGTTGAATGTTTGTAAAGGTCCCCGCAATATAGGATGTATTCCTAGAGCGACCGTTATCTTGTAAAATTATAAAAATGTTTTGTTAGATGAATTGGTACGTTATAAAATGTCTCACACTGTTTTTTAAAAGATGACATGGCGGTGTAAAATTATTATACAGTTTCAACAACTAGTCGACCAGTTTTCAATAAGTTGAAATGCTGCTAAAATAAGTGTAAAATTTTAAGTCACGCAAAGCATGAAATAAAATAAACTACACGAATCAAGAAAAGATTCACTTTTAAACTTTATACACACGGGTATATACACACGTATGATGAAATTGAGCAGATTTTGTAATAAAGGACGCCTTAAAAATAGATTGAAAGCGTTACTCAGTGAAAAGGTGAAAATACCATGACGACCTTTGAATAGTGTGGCTAAAACTGGGCTAAAATCCTATCCGTCTATCTACCCTATCCGTAATGTCGACACTACAAAAGTAATAAATACCGAGAACTTGTAAGAGTTGTCTATATTTCAGAGCTTCTTTTAGTTTACTCTTTTAGAAAAGAAGACGTATCATGAATTCTACGAATCTTTTTAAAATACATATTGAAATACTATAAAGATTTCTGCGGTACATAGTTAAAGTATCGTCTAAGAAATAAATTACATTCATTATTAGCGTACCTTCGAAATTCTGCAAACCTTTTAAGACTCTAAGTATTTTTAGTATGAATAAGAATAAAAGAACTAATATTTTCTTATTCAACTATTGGATTTATGTAGAAGGATGTTCATCAATCATTTAAAACATCGTATTATTCTATTTACGCTACTAAAATTATTCTGTTATATGTATACATGATTTATTAAAAGTATTAAAACGTGTAAGTGACATGACAGTGTTCTAGTAATAAATTTGATTAAAATCACTGAGTAGGCAGGTTGACGTAAATAGAAACCTATATCTGTTTAACAAATTCAAAGACAGGCAAAGACTTTATTTAATTAAGGTCACCGTTCCAGAAAATAACCTTTTATGGGGATGACGTTTCTATAGAAGCTGCCTACTTATTCGTGTTTTTATCCTCGTCACACCTGCTCACGACAATCACAAAACGCTACCAAATTGCGGGCTACCGTTTTATAACTTCACTTATATATAGCTCTCTCTCTCGCTCTTTCTATCTCTATCACTTTCTCTCTCTCTCTCGTCAAATACCTATGTCACCAGTAAGGTCACATCTGGTGAGGTCTAATCACAGAGGAAGAGCTTTAAGGTTGCATACAAAACTAAATTGTTCTTACTTTATTGATGACTAGCTGTTACCTGCGACTTCGTCCGCGTAGATTTTAACTAAAAAGTGTTTGTCTCCGCGGAAACCTATTTTTTTTCTAAAATCAATGTAGCCTAAGTTACTCCTTATAATATCAGCTATCTGCCAGTAAAAGTTCCGTCAAAATCGGTTCAGCTGTTTTGGAGATTAGCCGGAACAAACAGACAGACAAAAATGTAAAAAATAGATGTTTTCATATATATACCTTATATACTTTCATATGCATTAGATAAAAAGCTGTTATTTTGACATTACAAACTACGGATTTCCATTTGCTACGACCCTGACACACTTTTCTGACTTCATTCACTTTATTGAAATTAAACTACTATATACGGATTTTACCGCGTTGTTTATTTGACACTTTATTACAAAATTTTGAAAAACTGTTACTCTACTATAATACTATTAAACTTTACTAATTTTTAAGCTAATTATTTTATTGAAAATATTCAATAATTTAATTAGCTTAAAAATTAGTAAAGTTTAATAGTATTATAGTAGTGTACCTAAACACTTTATTACAAAATTTTGAAAAACTGTTACACCACTATAATACTACTTAAAAATTAGTAAAGTTTAATAGTATTATAGTAGTGTAACAGTTTTTCAAAATTTTGTAATAAAGTTTCAAATAAACAACGCGATAAAATCCGTATATAGTAGTTTAATTTCAATGAATAACATTCGCGTAAACAGAAGACAATATTCATTCACTTTCATCACATTCCCCATACACGCCCGTCGGTTCAAGGAGCTCTTAACCTGGCCTTTGTCCAGAACGCCTCCGATCTGATCGAGAAACGTTCGAATAAATAAAATTTTAAAATAAAAATTATAAAATTTCATGTATGTAATTGACTTATATTTGTATAGTACCTACTAATACGCTGGACTTGTTCAAAAGATGAACCATTGCTATTTCGCCATTTCAAATTTAACATTTTTGCACTGAGAGCGGTGGTGACTGTACATGGAACTAATATTAGTGATGAACAACAATTTACAGATGTCGATAAAATCTTCAAAGAATTTATCGACCAAAATTGTAAAGAAAAGCGTCGATTTTATAAGAAGCAAAACATAACAGTCCTTTTCTACAGGATAGCCAATCCAGCGTGTATAAATAGAAAATGCATTTTTAGATTATATTTATACTTTATCCATGCAACGCCAGGATAACTATCAAAAGAATTTCTGTGTAAATCTGAGTGTGTATATTTTTAAAAAGTTGCATTTTATAATGTTGTCAGGACCAAATCACTTTTGAAAGACGAGCCACGCTTTTCGCATACACTGTAATTACATGTCCTTTATTCCTCCCCACTATACAATTAAAGTATTCTAGCTCTTTATGATAACATTAAGAAAATATGTCCAAACCTTATCAAATTATAGTCAAACATATTTTCTTAATGTTATCATAAAATGTTGCCACGCAGAATTTTCGAGCTTGATATTATTACACGCACCCGCTTTTCGCTATGTACATACGTATTATATAACCAATTAAGGCTCACATTAGCGATGAAGGACAACATAGCGAGGATATCTGTATATCTCAGAGTTCTCGATAATGGTTTCCAAAATGTGAGAAGTATGTTACAGCGAGATGGACTATGACCTATCTCTTTTTATATTGATAAGAGGCCTATATTGATATTATCAATATAAATATATAAAATAAAACCGTTTTTTAACTGGACTGGACTGAGTAACTCATTAACGACCAGTCCAAGATGTTAGACCTAAAAGTTGAAATTTGCACAGAGGTTCTTCTTATGATCTAGATAAGGATTAGGTATGATTTCATTCAGATTTATCGAAATATCCAGGGGATAGCCAATATAGAGGTTTTTTCTTCACTTGACAGTTGCCTTGTATATATCGTGCTATATCTACTTATGTATGTTATTGCTTGAGACTTAAAATTTGGCAAATTTAGTGAGTTTAATGATCACCTACCCAGTTGATCATTAAACTCTTTGTGCTTCCAGCATTTTTCAAGTTCTCCCGGAGTAGGATAAAAGCAGCTAACAATTAATGTCTATACAGAGTGGAAGGCAAAAACTAGACTTATTATATAACAACAAGTAAATGAATGAGTACTTGCAATGAACATGTTGAGAGGCAGCCAGCATATCGTGAACACAGTCACCACGATCACCATCATTTTGATCATCTGAAACAACACCACTGATACAGTTCATCAATATACATAATATATACATAAAAATACAAGACAAAGTACAAACATACACCCAATAACATTATCGTGACATGGAAATCCAATGTGGGCTCTTATTAACTCCTGGAAGGCTAAACTTAAAGTTGTGACACGAAACTAATTGGAAAAAATTATATCACTATCTCTACATATTATAAAATAACGTCCCCCGCCGCGTCTGTATGCCTGTCTGTTCGCGATAAACTCAAAATTACTGAACGGATTTTCATTCGGTTTTCACCAATAGATAGAGTGATTCATGAGGAAGGTTTAAGTTTTTGTAAAGTTTTTGTACTACCCGTGCGAAGTTGGGGCGGATAGCTAGTATTGAGTAAAGTTTATTCTCGTTTCCAGTTAATTTATTAGGAGGATGCGAAATTTTTATTGAAACTTTAATTAATTCAAAATTTTTATGTGACTGCGGCGAGCTATCGGCGTTCGTTAAATCACTATTTTTGGTGTTTAATTAATCAAAGGGTCAATAAATATTTATTGGATTTGTGTGTACAAATTCAATAAATATATTAATATTATATAGCATCTTTACTATATAATATTTATTAAACACATGGGATAAACATATTTGTAATCCACAAGTAGTAATTGTTCTGAGTCTGAGCGATCTTTGTGTCCGTTGTTTGAATGTTTGTAAAGTCCCCCTCGACACGAAACTACGCTTAGTGTGGGAATAGTCTTCTTAAAGATTCAACTTCTTTATCACTTACGTTACATTATAAACACTTTTTTTGTAACTATATTCGAAACAAAATCTTCTGAGTAGACAATTTTAAGCCAATTTATTTGACTTAAGAAAACTTGGCAGGTAGCAATTTGCTACGCGGCCATCTATATCATTATCATTTTTCTTAAATCAAGCAACACACATCTTGTTGCACGGATGGTGCAGTGGTTTAAATAGTGGTCCCACTATTGCCAATGCGCCGAGTTTTATGGGTTCCATTCCACGGAAAAAAACTTTGTGTGATCTACAAATGGTTGTCCGAGTCAGTGTGTTCTTGGTAACCGTTGTTTGTATGTTTGTAGTCTTCTACGACACAGGACTTTTTTAATACGGGAGTTACCTAACTTAATAATATTTAAACATATAATATCAGCCCTGTATTAAACTGTCCCACTGCTGGGCACGGGCCTCTTCTCACTATGAGAAGGGTTAGGCCATAGTCCACCACGCTGGCCTAGTGCGGGTTGGCAGACTTCACATATCTTCGAGAACATTATCGAGAACTCTCAGATATGCAGGTTTCCTCACGATGTTTTCCTTCACCGTTAAAGCAAGCGATAATCAACTATTTAATACGCATATAACTTCAAAAAGTCAGAGATGCGCGCCTTGGGTTCGAACTCGAGACCTCTGCGTGGCAGTCCAACGGTTTCCCACTAGGCTATCGCTGCTATATTTAAACATGACATGTCTTAATGCTTAAAAGTTTATGCTCAATACTCCAACCACATCTATCAATGATCAAAATGAGTCAAACACGATCACAATGTGAAGCTCTAAATTGTGTTAAATAAAATCCTTTGAATCCTTAGAAGTCAATACATAATTAGTATGGTACATTTAAATAGATCTTCACTGTGAATAAAATGTATTGACGTGTGATTGTCAAATTGAAATCACAGATTCGTACATAATTCATTTAATTAAAATTCAGGACCTTTTGTAGTAAGGGTCGTTTGATAAACCACTGCACAAATATTTATTGAAAGTTTTTGTGATGGTTATATGTATATCCAAATTATATATCTCTGCAAAAGATTGTCTCGTTGGTTCCGTGGCATAAGTCGGCACTTATATTTGCGATTGCGAGGTCTCAGCTTAGTTGCCAAGTATCAATAAGTTTGCCCGTTAGAAAATTCCGAGTGGCAGCGCGGATTTTGATAATGTAGACAGTGATAGGTCACTCCTATTATTAACATCTGCTTACTGCTGTATGGGTCTATTATGTTAGAATCCAAGACTAATCAAAAAAGTTATTGGACTTTTCGTCAAGAAAGCCTTAAAAGTAGCCTGGAATTAGGAAGGGGTTAATTACCCCGTGCCTTGGACAGTTCGTAAAGTCGTTGGTCTTGCAATTTATCTCTCTCTGATAGTGACAAATTGCCGTCCTATCGGTTTATGAGACTTAGGAAATAGAGAGTGCACTTTTGTGTGCGAACACACTTGTTCCCTATAATATCTCCTGCGGAGATGGTATGCCCCTATTAAGTCTGGCCACGGTGACAGATATCCGGTCTGGAGGACTTTAATCTAGAATCTAATTCATCTGAATTATATCGAAGCAAACTTAATTTATGTTTGCTGCAGTTGTTCTATTTTTGATTGTTGTAGGTAGTGAACCAGCCGGGTGACTAAATTATTTTTCTTGAGTAGCAAATATAATGTCATAGAAACACACAAATTGCTATCAAACGCGTCCATACTCAAACAATTATTTTAAATATTTTTAATAACAATTCAGCATAATACAGAATTAAAATGATTTTTTGTTTGTTTATGTCAAAAAGCTTGTATTTTTATTTTATTGCTACGTTTTAAAAAGCTGTATTTTTATTGCGCTAGAAAATGGTTTTATTTCGAACATATGTCCTTTTTAAATTTTCTTTAAGTCATTGACACCTAAAAGCTGTTTCTGATGCGAATAACCTATTCTAACAATGGATTCCGTTTTCTGCTTTATTCGGCACAAAAAAAAATAGTCCGTGGCATAACTAACAAAAAATTAACCAAATGTGTGTGAACAGTTAATGTTTTCAAAGACAAATACACACAGATATAATGGCTATAGTTAAAACACAATCTTAATATGGACCGTGCCACAATCTCTTAAAGTACTATTAATGCATCTGCCAGAAGGAGACAAAGCTTTACATTTCCAATGCGCTGTATCGTTTTGTAACAGGCGGAAACGTAATCAGATACGATAGAAAATACATTGCACCTCGCTTTTCCACATACGAAGAAATGGTGAGCTAGTTATAAAAGTAATACCAGAAAATAAATAGGTAATTATTTATTAATATTATACGTTTTCCTATTTTCCTTCTCTATTAAGTCGAAAGAATTTTCTATCTTGTTTGATTCTGTTTCTGCAACAAACGATGTCTTTTGTATCAAAATTAAGATAAATTGTTAGCGCTCAAGGCATGCTGATCGTGAGGGCACACATAATAAATACTATTGGTTGATCGCTGATATTAGCTGCTTTTTTAAATCGCAATATGTACCTGTAGGTTCGAGTGTATGGACTTAGCTTAACACAAAGTTTCTGTGCTACTTTTAGACCAGTATGCTAATTTAGTTCAGATTTTCAACGACCTTAATATAGATTAAGGTCGTCGAAAAATCTCTTCAGATGTATAGTCATCTGAAGAGATTTTTCGTTCGAAATTCTTTAAGCATTCATTAGACCTTGAGAAGGGTTATTGGTTGTATCACATCACGCTACAAAGCACGAGAGCGAAGTAATAATTACAAAGGTTGGTGTAACTGTGTGGGTCAGTTAGTTATCGATATACATAAGTTGATCTTTAAATGAATTATTCGTCAATCACCAGTCTAATGTGGAAGACCTTTTACCACAAGATGAGGAAAACAAAATAGCCACACTTTTAAGTAAGCGAGTATGCATACGTTGTTTATCTACTGTAGAGATTTTAGTTTTGCTTTGTCTGTGGGATCATTTTAGTAACAATTTGTGTTTAAAGTAATTTCTTATGTTGCTCCAACTGAACAAATTTTACATAATATAAGTGCAGACGGTCGTGCAACACAGCTAATTTAATTAAAAATGTAATAACCTTTCTTTGTTTGCTAAACTGTTCCCCCGTTTCTAACTTAAGGGGACAGTAACGTGAATGCACTTTAGCTTAGGGCTGATAGTGTATTGTCGCGTTTGAACTCTTAGATCGAGCAAAACATACCTACTGTATCGAAGTTCCTATTGAGAAATTCTTCATCTATAATTATGATTTGAGCGATTACCAAGAATTTTATTGCTAATACATCAGCAACAAAAGACACTCACACACGCACACTCACTTGTGCACTGACGCACTAACCCGCCCGAAGGCGATACTATAATAGTAGCTTGGTAGACAAGTAAAAGGGGAAATATTTCCCAGAGCAAGTTGGGTCATGTCATGAATTCAGTCGCTGAATAATTATTGGCAACGTTTAAAGTTTTGGGCCTATGCCCAACACTCTTTATTTTTTTTGAAACATTTTATTCTATAAATTTCCCTTTGTGTAATGATAACCTTGTTGGTTTGTAGTTCATAATAAAATATATTATATGTCATCGGAACATGAAGCTGTATTTAAATATCGAAACAGACCAAAATACCTAATCGTTCTGTCATGAAAACGACAAGCACGTAAAGCTGTTGGTCCTATGCCTGATCTTTTTTCGGCCGAGTCACATTGCCGTTTCATCATTATATGACTGGCCCGTACGTCACGGTATCTACTGCTTGGTGGACCAAATATGTGTAGTGAGTTTGTTTTCTTTCTTAAAAGTAACCTCAGTCAATTCCTCCCACGATTCCCCAAAGGAAACATTCTACTATCTAATCACTACAAATTTAATCACGAAACATTATCCTCTTCATTTATAATTATATATAAACAGTATTTAGCCTGATTAAACTGAAACCCGACCTCAATACGCTTTGAAATTATAAAGCTCGGAAGATAACGGAAGCCAAAGCTGACTTTGATTAATGACACGATCGAGCATTAACTAACAATGAGAAATACGAACTGGCACGGTGAGTTATTTCTACAATAGTACAAACATACTTAATTATATACATGTATAATTCATAGACATGCCATAGCGCCGAAGATATATTATTTTAATTATAGGACAGAGTAAAGCAGGTCTGTAACTTACGGCCTCAATAAACCGTGTTTTCGATTAACCAACTATTTGTAGATGTTGGTGGCGACTTGGTAAGTTGGTGCGGCAGATATGGCTCTGCTTGGTGCGTTGCGGATGATGTGTCAGTTCCAGCGATTCACCCACTTTTCAAGGCAGCGAATTGGCACACCGTGTTTTGTTTAGTCGGTAGGACTTGGGACTAACCATCTTACCCCGGGAGAGGTTACCCCTCTCCGCTCCACTGTTTCCGCCAAGAGTGATGCGTAAATCCATTCCCTCGAGTTAAGAATAATAAGCAGGTCGTGGTTGGCAGCAATAGGTAGTCGAAATGAAACCCCACTTGACCAAATGCTTTGTATATTGTTTTATATATTAGAATATTGTAACACCTAAGTACAAGGACAGTTTTTCGTAGTTTTTTCAGTTCTTTGTCACGCGTGAATACGCGTGACTCACCTTATCTCATACTTGTCTGCGCTCTCGTGCGCCGCTTGCTGACTCGGTCCTATTGTTTACCAAATCCATACCTTATATTATAGATACGAATGGGAGTTTGTTTGTTTTTTACACTTTCACGCCTATTCAGCCGATCATCATGTAATTTCGTGTACACGTTGTCAAGGGTACAGAAAAGGACATAGGATACGTGCACCCTTTCATCCAGGTGTACTGTTTCCAAGCAAAGCCAGGTCAAAAGTTTTATATATCAGAATATTATAACAGGGTTTTATAACAAAGACACCTTTTCTGAGATTTTGTCATTTTTCTTAGTTCTTCGTGAGTCGTGCGTGGCTTATAGGTATCACCACACACCGATCTCCCCTCTGATACGCTGCTCGCTGATTCGCTCTTAATGTTAACTAAATAAGGTAATAATAAATTTATCCTCGCATCGCTTACACTATTCATGGTCAACGATAGTAAGAATTCGACTGTATTTCGCATCTAAGGCGATGCTACGCGTCATCTATCGTGTATATATTGTAGTATAGCTATGCGATCACCAAGCCTTCATATTGAGGCACAGTTTGTCGAGGTCGCACAATCAAGTTCTGTTTCATGGGTTGTCCCTTTGCTCGTTTATAATTTACATAACGCTTGAAAATAAAACTAACTGCACTTAGTATATTATTTCTTTTGCAAACATCTAGTATATTACTTATATAAAAATTTAAAAACGAAGAATAGAACTGTCGCCAAGAAACGTAGCGGGCAAAAGTTTATAATTATAACATTAATTAAGAACTAGCTGACCTGTCAGACTTTGTCCTGTCTTAAATGAACTGTCAAATTGGCGAGGTTATAATATATAGTCGTTAAATTTTCTGTAATTATCCGATTTTCTGCGCAATTTTCTTAACTTTTCTTTCCGTAAGAACCTTCTACAAAGAATAAGAAAATTAAAAAAGATGAATGACATGGGTTCAATTTAAATCGTTTTTAAGTTATGGCGTGACCAAGGGAAACAGGAACTCATTTTTATATAATAATATATAGATTGGAGTCCTCATCATGACTAGAAACATACATAGTTTATGTTATTTAAAATACTATATATTTTGCGAAAATATTTGTAAATTCTGTTTTATAGTTCTGTTCAGACACAGAATACGGGATTTTTAATTTAACGAAACTTTATTTATTATTTTATATTTTCTTAAAATATTACCGCTTGAGGAAAATAACTCAAAATTTCATAATGAAAAGAGACATCTCGATTCCACAAAGAAATTACAAAAATATTTAGAAAGCATTTTGATTAAAATATAAAGCAAAATTGCAAAATGCTTCAAAGGAAAACATACCACATTTAAAATTTCTTGAAAGGAATGACAATATCTGTCATACCTGATTCACGGTTTCGCTTTTATTGCCTCAAATACTAAATTATTGCAATCACAATATACTCTTGCAATTCAAATCAAAGTCACACTAAGCAAAATCAATATAATTGTCGATAATATATTCGGTGCACGACAGAACACTACCTGCCTTGCACACATATACATACATTATAAACACAAATGCTTTCTATTTTTAGTTTTACCTTAGTTACTCTATATAGCTGAACTATATGGTATATGATAAATCTATCTGTCAAACGCCATGTGAACTGCTGTGATTGGTTAAATAAAATAGCAACAGCTAATGAAATTACTTGACATGAGTTTCATTTCGATTCGTCGTTGATTAGCCTTCCAGAAACGGGGAACTACGTTTTATGGAAATTAAAAGAGATATATCGGTATCCTATAAGCATATTCACTTTTTAACTAAAGTTATTTTAGTCAAAATTTTGGCCATGACGGCCAATGTTAACGGAGACTGACCACCCGCGCAGGAGATATAGTGCAGAAGTTAGTTCACAAACAAGAGTGTTAACGAACAAACTTCTCAAGGTGAGGCAATACAGAGCTATTCACTCACCTTCAGAGTACGAAGGGGAGGCAATTTGGTTAAAAAATAGAGAGACAGAAAGTAAAAAAAATTGGCGGATTAATTATATGTTTGCCGAGGGACGGGTATGTGTCCGTGTAGTATACCGTCAGCTTCCTGGCTCCGAGCTGCTACTGAGAATTCTTTGACAGAAAATTCCATAAAATTTTGCACAGTAGTCGCATTGTCACTAAGTAAAATTATTACATAGATAAATTATGTAGTTTCTCCTGTATACCCTAGATGCCAACACGGTAACACATCGCTAGCCATATTTCGATAGTTATGTTTTAGAGACCATAATTATGATAAAATAAGAGACTATTGTCGGTTACCTAGCACTTTGCCAGACTGCAAGCAGAAATGCTATTAACATTTTGCCCCAAATAGTGTCACTAACCCATAGATTTTTTAAACTCGTAGTTATTCTGTGTAAACATGAATTGCAAAAAAAAAAACTGAATGGGATTTAGTAGATGATGAGTTTGTAGGTATGAAAGAAACTTAGGTATGAAAGAAACTAATTGTTATGGACTATGTCATGCCGTAAAGTACTCTAGGTTTATTAAAGGCTGCTACATCTTTAAAAGGTCTAATTAAATTATCTAAGATATATATGTCTGTATAAATATTTTCTATAATCTTCACTAAAATAAATTATTATTTCGTTAAGTACGCAGCGTGTAAGTACTCGCAGAAAGTTAATAGCAAATTCCATTATCTTTAAAAAAATTCGTCTAGACAAAATAATCTTACATCAGAAAAATCCACTTCACCTTACGAATAAAGTTTAATAGTCAATTCAATATAATTCTCAAAAACCAAGATAAACGAACTGCAGCTCATGCAAAATAAAGACGTGAAAACTCTTTTTCAGTATTCATACTACATCTCCTAATGACTACATATTATAAAAACAAACAAACAATATTACAAAGTCCCCCGCTGCGAAAAATTATAGCACTATGTCTACATATTATAAAATATAGTCCCCCGCCGCGTCTGTATGCCTCTATGTTCGCGATAAACTCAAAAACTACTGAACGGATTTTCATGCGGTTTTCACCAATAGAAATAGTGATTCACGAGGAGGTTTAGGTGTATAATTTGTTAAGGTTTTGTACTAGCCGTGCGAAGCCAGGGTGGGTCAAGTAAAATATAAAATGAGACCAAAATAATAAAATAATGACTATCAATCAACTATACACTTACATCACATGCATCATGATTAGAAAAATTATAAGCAAAAGCATACACACTAACTTGTCGTTTAGAAAAATCTCACAAATTAGTAAAAGCAGTACTCGACGAGATAGTTTATTTGTTTTGCCAAGAGTACGAATAAATTATGGTAAAAGAAGTATCACCTTCGAGGGTGCACATCTTTACAATAAGTTACCCTCCAGCATAAAGAATATAAGCTCATTCAACGTATATAAGTCAAAATGATCACAGTACGTGTTAGAACATTAAAAAGCAAAATCAAAAGATAAATCTTTATACGTTGATTAAGCATTTGATTATTTATGTATGTGCACGGCAACTTTTTAATCGATATTTGCGTATATTTTATTATTATTCTCATGTAAGTGACTTTTTTGAAATAAAGTTCTTTGAACACAAATTGTTTCTTAGAAGCCTAGTGGGAGACCCTTAGAGTGCTACGCAGAGGTATCGAGTTCAATCCCAAGGCGACCTTCGACTTTTTGAAGTTATGTGCATATTAAATAGTTAATGATTACTAACCTATACAACAAAGGAAAACATCGTAAGGAAACCTGCATGTTTTAGAGTTCTCCTTATGTTATCAAAGATATGTAAAACTGTCAGCTCGCATTGGGCCAGCGTGGTATGCAATGACCTAACACTTCTAACATTAAGAGGAAGCCCGTGCCCAGCAGTGGAACAGTTTGTATAAAAGGCTTATATTATTACTGACCTTTCGCTTAGAATGTTGCAGTCGTGTATCTCGTGCGTCTTGTGCTTCGCCTGGCGGTCGACCGCCCCAGACTGCGCAGGCAATCCGTGCGTACGTCGCAATAAGTGCAGCCAATGGCAAAGCGAACTGCAGCACCAACAAAGCGCATGTGTACTGAGCACTCTGTCCCGTATGCTCCCACTGTTCGAGGCAAATATCTCTGTGAACATTCCGCAATTGCTCTTTATCTTTTGGTTATGTATTAGTATTATATATGTAGTACACTATATGAGCCGTATAAGGGATCAAAGTCAGGCCAGCATTAACAGGTATATCAGTTTTCTTAGTCTTCCCATATTATTCAATGTACAATCAGCGTGAGTCAGCAAAAGTTTTATATTATACTAGATGTGCCCGCGGTTTAACCCGCGTTTATGATAACTGCGCTGCCCCCATGGATCGTAGCGTGATGTTATATAGCCTATAGCCTTCCTCGATAAATGAGCTATCCAACACTAAAAGAATAATTCAATTCAGACCAGTAGTTCCTGAGATTAGCGCGTTCAAACAAACAAACAGACAAACTCCTCAGCTTTATAATATTAGTATAGATAAAGTATATGAGTGTAAACTAGTGTTAGGAGGTCAAATTATAATTGAATATTCGAAACTTGATTTAATGATGCGCCCAACAATTGTGTATTGACCTTAGTCAAAGGTGCTTTGTGCTGTCGAAATGCAGTTATGACCTTTTTATGGTCTGCCGTAATATTTCGTATATGCCGTAATATTTTATTTGTCCGTCATATTGCATAACGATGTACTGGTACATTTAACGGGATTTCTCTTAAAATTTGCCAGCTTTATGTCCTACGCCACTTGAATAATCGAACGACAGTTCCACAACTGTATTGGCTTTGGGCCAATACGTAATCAAATAATCTATCAACATCAAAGTTTAATGCAATGGAATATTCGTTAGAGTTTAGAATATTACGAATTGTTTGAAAAGCTGAATAATTCGATTTTAATCGATACTACTACCCTTCGTTAGATTATACGACTTGCTGATCGCATACGTACAATGTCGATAATAGCCAGACGCACTAGTCACGCGCCCTCTGAAAGCTCCAATTTTTTTAAATAACAATGTGCCGTAGCAAAAAGGACAAAATACCCACACGCTTCTGAATATACTTAATAATTGCTATTACGCGGCCAATAAATATAATTGGTTGCGATTGCCGGACAAATTGAACAATGTGGGGAAACCTTTATTAGCGTTTTCAGCTAATGATACCTACTCAGAATTTTAATTTTTGGTGTACCAGTTCCTACAGAGATTAAGAAAAGATTGTCATAAGTTAAACATAATTATAAATTGCTAGAAAATTTCGTTATAAAATCTATTGTATCATAGAAATAAGTTACACAAAAATCTTTTACATTAGTACCAAAACAACAAAAGACAATGATCCTTTTAAACTTAATGACATTTATAAATATGTTAAACCTGGTTGACGGATAAAAATTTCGTGATTAATTACGTCAAATTAGAATATGACTATGAATTAGAATATACTTACGCTTGACAAAATTGGTGCCATGTTGTA
This sequence comes from Catocala sponsa, assembly GCA_963564715.1. Taxonomy (NCBI): domain Eukaryota; kingdom Metazoa; phylum Arthropoda; class Insecta; order Lepidoptera; family Erebidae; genus Catocala; species Catocala sponsa. The sequence continues at coordinate 8,912,720 of OY751334.1, forward strand.
GGCCTTTTAAGTTGTGACACTACAGAGATTGGTGCCGCTGTTGCTAAAGCACCTCCCCATACTGCTGCTACCACAGTCTTAGCAGCCGTCTTCCCTAATCGAGGCTTCAACGGCCGCATAATAGCCATATACCTATCTATAGATATAGCCAACAGTGTATATGCACTAACAAGTACTGACACAGCTTGCGAATAGTTCACTATCTTACACATTAACAAACCAAATGGCCAGTATCTCAGCACCAACATGGACACAAATGAGAATGGTACACAAAACAATGTCATCAATATATCACCGACTGCTAAGTTTACTATAAAGTAGTTTGTCACTGTTTTCATACGCGGTGAAGTTTTTACAACAAAACATACAAGTCCGTTTCCAACTAATGCTATCAGAAACACAGTTGAGTACATGAAGTATATACAACTTTGGAAAAATGGGGACGTAAGAAAGTCTTCTGAAGTTGCACTGGGAGAGCACACATCGTAATCTGGCCATGTCGTATTTCTGTATGATGTGTTTAAATTTTGTTCTTCATATCTATTCGTAGATGTTTCAAGCGCATTGTAAATGGTAGTACTTTCATATCCCTCATCAAAGGTGTCTAACATTATGTGTCGTTTTCCTTCTTATTCTCGCATCTTCAAAATCTCCTTGTTGCTCTTGTGCCAATATTATCTGGAAAGAAATAAACTCAGTTAGATACATAGTCTTATGTATATATATATATATATACATACATAGGTATATAGGAAGGCAAATCGCTAGCTATTGGATTTTAGTTTTTTTTTATACTATCAATGTGGCATACAAGCATACGGCCCACCTGATGGTAAGTGGTCACCGTAGCCTTTGGACGCCTGCAACACCAGAGGTATAACTTGCGCGTTGCCGACCCTGTAAAAACCTTTTAACACCCTTTTTGAAGAACACCATACTGTAGTCTTGTGGGAAATCTTCGACAAGGAGTTCATTCCACAACCTTAGCGTCCGCGGGACAAAATTCCTTTGGAACCGTTTGGTGTGGCATCAATTAGGTTATAAGGTGTGAGAATGAAATCCCAATCAATGGCGAGATGGTCTCAAGTAATAGAGGGCAAGCCTATTACTATCTACCAGGCACAGTTCGAGACCGTACTGTTACTGAAAATTTCTTGGAAGAGAAACCCAAAAATAGTTTGCTCGAACTAAAAATTAAATCCTAGACCTCAGCAAAGTACTACTGCTGCGCTACCAAGTCAGTTATTCGTGTTTTATTAATGGGATTTGTTGCTCCGAATGTTATTTCTTTACGCCTTATTGATGGGACGTATAATTAGGGAAAAGGACTCAGATAAAACCAAACTCAGGGTATAAATAAATATCTTAGATAATTAATTATACCCTGAGTTTGGTAGTCCTTTTCCGTAATTAGAGATTATTATCAACTAAAGTAATTAATACGAAGAGCCCTTTAAAGGATGAACTTTAACGAACCAATATTAATTTAACACAATTTAATAATTAGCACTCAATATAATATATTAATAATTTAAATATATATTTTCGGTGTGTACGTATAATTTATTTGTTATTTAAGCAAAAATAAGCAGCAATAGCTTAGTGAGGAGACTGTTGTACTGGCACGCAGAGGTAAAGAGTTCAATTCCACGGTTTGCATATCTGATTTTTCGAGTTACCGCTCGCTTTAACGACAAAGGGAAAAATCGTTATGACGTCTGCACGTCTGAAATTTCTCCATACTGTTCTTAAAGATATTTTTTTAAATGAAAATCTTTATTTGTCTCAAAACAGTTACATCTATACTAATATTATAAATCTGAAGAGTTTGTTTGTTTGTTTGAACGCGCTAATCACAGGAACTACTGGTTCGAATTGTAAAATTATTTTAGTGTTGGATAGCCTATTTATCGAGGAAGGCTATAGGCTGTAGCCTATAGCCTTCCTCGATAAATGTTATATATAACATCACGCTACGACCTACGGGAGCATCCGCAGTAACGATAAACGCGGGTGAAACCGCGGGAACATCTAGTTAATTTAATTATAAATGAGACATCCCAGTAAGTAATTAATAATACTTGTGTTATATGTTATGCCTGTCAATCTGCACTTGGCACGTCCGTTTGTAAGCAGGACTGGTTATGTTTCTATGTGCTAGTAAGATGACAGATGTATTTACAACAAGAAACGACATTTTAAAAGTAATTTGTTTTAGAAATACCTATTATGTTAGTCTACAAACAATAATATTGAAATGTATATTGTACTATTTTATCGAAATTGAATCATAAAAATAGCCGTATACAAGGAAAAGTCGACCTGAAAATCTGTATAAAGTTTTTTGATCCATTGTTTGAAAGGTTAGCTTTCAGTAAGTATAAGACTTTGTCTAAACATAATAAATAAGTTCTTGATAGTACATACTTAATTATTCCATGGCATATCACACACAGATATAATATATAGACAGATACCTTAGATCCTACAGATGCCTTAGCATACCACCATGTGACGTAAAAACTCTTGTTATCCTAATATAGCTTGCTTATAATTATATTCCATAATTATACAAAACTTTTTAATATACATTTCTTGTAGATTAAACAAGACAAACTCATTGTCTAATTATTTTAATTCTGCGCTAGATAGCGCTAATATTGTAAATTACGATTAAATTTCATCAATGTCGGTATTAATAATGCAAACACGATTAACATTAGGCCGAATTTATTATATGTTGTTAAAGTTTAAACTTTACACAGTAATTATAACAAGTTATAAGCGTGACTGCTAACTTTTTTGCATTAAACAAACAAATAATCTTGAAAAACGAATGATTTTTTGTACAACCACGCCGTTTTATTTTATATTTTTATAATTTCTTAGTAAATCCCGCCATAATCACATAATAATCTGTAAAAAACATCTTGAAAAACGAATGATTTTTTGTACAACCACGCCGTTTTATTTTATATTTTTATAATTTCTTAGTAAATCCCGCCATAATCACATAATAATCTGTAAAAAACAAGTCATGGATGAAGCTGCCTACTTTGGTCGAGTGTACGTGGCAACGGTCCACTAAACTCAGTTACAAGCAACAAGCGGCGAGCTGTTTCGCAGCTTGTGGCTCAGAGAGCTCAGCGTGCGTCGATACCCAACGTCAGCCCTAGCTTTTGATCAGGATAGAGCGAAATTGTCTTACGGCGCTCTTTGGTCGAAGCTATCACTTCACATAAATTCTACTTCAGTTTTATGTTCAATAAATAATCATATCCAAATTTTTTATATCGCGCTTCAATTTTCCCTAATTGATTTTTGCATTTGGTTTTTTGTCGCCCCTTGCCATCTGGTGTCTAAATGACCGTTCCTCTCGCTCTTCCCAAGGGCCGGCGCTGTCGGTACCATACAAAATGCAAATATTATTCCATAATTTATGGTAAGCACCAATGGCTTTACTGTAGCTATTACTGGTGGTCCATTGGATGGCAATACAATGCCTTATCGTCGTCAAATACCAATAGTTCGTAGCGACGAAATTTGGCTATTAATACTTTCTAACAGTTATATATAGGTAGATAGAATCTGAAATATGTGCACATCAAACTGTCGTATAATTTCATAACGTAACTTGGTAGTTACACAGATAATGCTTTACGACTAGGGGCACGTATTTATGCGATTCGTACTTAGCGTAACCTTGTATAAAGGATATTATGTTTATGCCTTATAAAAAGATTTATTCATGAGGATAACAGGCATAATCAAACAGACTATTAGGGTTAGGTGTTGAGTATTAGGAGAAACTTCACTTCTAAACGGAGAAATAGTTCAAAGGCGCGTGCCAATAAATTAAATACTATTAGTGTTTCTCCTTTTGTTCGGACGTTAAACAACAAATATCAAAAATCACACACACACACACACACGCACGCACTCACGCACACACGCACGCACACACGCACACACACACACACACACACATATTCAGATAATTCCATATCTATCCTAATATTTTAATGACGAAAGATTTGTATTTTAGTTTGTAATTAATAAATTTAAAAGCTAGTGGACCCATTTTAGAAATTAGTACACGTAGAAAGCTACTTAATCCAGTAGGCTTGGGTTATATAACATCATGCTACTAGCCATGGGAGCGGAGCAGTGATCGTAAACGTGGGTGAAACAGCGAGAGACATCTAGTATTTTATAATACCAGCTGTTGCCCGCGACTTTGCTCGGCCGGGATCAGTATATGTTTCTTAATTAAAAGGGGGTCCTTTGTTTCCCTTTCTGTACCTTTGATAACGTGTATACGAAATTTCAAAATGATTGGTCGAGTAGTTAAGGCGTGTTATCGTAACAAACTAACATTCGCATTTATAATATTAGTTAACACAAGTAGTATTTTCAATTTGAAAACGTAACTAATAAAAATAGCTCGATTGGTTCCATATTTATTTTGCAATCCCATCTTGGTTTACGTCATACACGTATGTAGCACATCATGCAGATGTGTTTAGTACGTCATATCAGCAGATCACCATTGCTCGTATTATTGCTACATTATGCGTTATTACGATACATTACATTTGCGTACGTAAAACTATGAGAGCTGTAATAAACCCGACATTAAATTCTGAGGCACGTTCTTTCGTCCGAAATGTGCTTTCACGTAAACTATACAAGTCAGTCAGATTAGTCGTAACTTCTTACTTTTATGTGATTGAACATTAAGCTTGATACATACGCGTAATGCGTATCGTGAATTTGTCATAGTAACTACACCCAATCTATATACATATAATAAAATCGTAGGAAAGTCAAAACTGTACATTGAATATTATTTTAAAAGAATACTTGGGGCGTGATCTACAATCGATATCGAAGCCAAAAATATAGTTTTTAGAATTTTTGTCTGTTTGTCTGTATGTATGTCCGGGCTAAACTCAAAAAGTACTGCATGGATTTACTTCAAATTTTGCATGAATATTACTAACAGGTCGGGTCAACATATAGGCTACATATTATAACGCTATCACCTACGGGGGAGGAGCTGTGAATCTTTATTTTTCTTACGCATTCTGTGACAGCGTGTAATCTAACGACGCATATTTAAATGTTGTTTTTGAGTAAGCCATGCTATTATCTAGCTTTATACTATAAAAAGTACGCCATTTAAGTAACTTGGGTAGAGAAATATAGTTGGGTTCCGCGGCGACAAACACTTTTTAGTTAAAATCTACGCGGACGAAGTCGCAGGTAACAGCTAGTATCTAATAATAAGCTAACATATTACCTATTGTATTTGTACACTGGTGTTGTGGTGGTCTCGGCTTCGATGCTTGTTTCGGGCAAAATGTTATTGGGTATTTCTGTTAATAAATTCGTAGTAGCAGCACGATGCCTAGAACTGTGCCCGATAAACGGCCATACCCTCGCTATCTTAACATAAAATCTAAAAAATATAGTTGACGAAATTTAGACGTAATTTTTAAGTCGTCGCCTCGCAGCTATATATATACATGTATAAATGTTTCCGCGGTTTCTCCCGCGTTTATCGTTACTGCGCCGCCTCCGTGGGTCGTAGCGTGATTTTATATAAATATATAACATTACGCTACGACCTCAATAAATAGGCTATCCAACACTAAAATAATTTTTCAAATCGAACCAGTAGCGCGTTCAAACAAACAAACAAACTCTTTAGCTTTATAATATTAGTATAGATATATAGTATATATAGCTCTTGAGTGTTGTGGGCTCGAATCCTATACGGGACATAAATTTGTGTGATCCACAGATAGTTGTTCTGTTTGAATGTTTGTAAATGACACAGGAGTTCGGCCTAGTGCGGGAGTTGTCTAAAAGAAAAGAAAAAAAAAAAAATTCTGACTGCTCCTTCTCAGATACAGACGTGAGATTGTATAATAGCTCGTATGTATGTAGTTGAATAAAATCTATCTTCTTCAGCATGAAGCTATTCGCCCGCATCAAGATTTTGGCGTCATGTAGGTATCGACATATAAACACGAATTGAAATAATATTTGCCGTAAGAATAAGAATATTCAAGACTTGGATATTATATTATTATGAAAACTTTTCAGAAAGGATATTTATTTTACACTTAATGTTAGAGTCGATATTTGACCTAAACTTAGTCACTTAGGCCACAATCCTGCGTTTGACATTTCTCACATTTAGACTCACCGAGGAACGGTATCGGTTTTTCTTTAGGTACATGTATATACATATTTGTGTAAACTGTTATGTGTCAAGGATCGTCGTGGTTATTTAATCATAGAAAATATACTAGGGTGGTATATTTTCTTTTACTTTACTTATTTATACGTTACTAAATAACTTTTTTGTATTATTTTTCATAATTCATTAGTTATTATATTTTAATATGCAAATTTAGAAATTGATAGCTCTAACAGAACTACAGAGACTTAAGAATACACGTGGTCATAGAACACAAGTTACAGTAGCGTATCCAAACAATACAGGAGGGAGCGTTTGGAGGTAAGGCGGATGGTATTTTAAACTTATTAAAGTATTATGTAAAGAAGACGTGGGCGTGGTTATAAGTAATATACTTTGCAAGGATTCCTCTAGTTTAGGTCCGCTGTTCAGCTACAAATAATTACTTTTATTGCTTTCGTCACGGTCGTCCAATAGCCGGCGCCGGTTACGCAGCAACTAAGTATAAGGGTAAGTTTGAAACCATTTACACGTACATACACTATAACTAGTTACAATAAGTCAGGTAGCCCCGACAGGCCGAAAGCTATCAAGTAATTTACTCAAAGCCGGGTCCGACAAACCGAGGACGAAAAAGCTTTCAAATTGTCCATCGGAGCGATGAAGAGCCAAGTAATTACGACCGTGTTGATGGAAGTTGACCTAAGATCTCTTACCGAAGATACTGCCTTATTTGAAATTAGCTTGCACGTCTTATCTGAGGTAAGGCTTCTATCAGAACGATAGGAGTCGTGATTGATACGACCATATTTTCATTAACACGACTTTACATACTATCAAAAAGTTTAACAATACAGGGCTTTAATTAATTTTTTTTTAAACGTGGCCATGGCACACTTATATCATCTATACCAAAATCTTAACTAAATATTCTACCTACATGCGAAACTGAGTTTGTTTATTTGGTTGTTACGCTTTCACGCCTTTACTAATCAATCGATTATCATGAAATTTCGCGTAAACGTTGTCAAGGGTACAGAAAAGGTCATAGGATACATTTTATTCAAAAGCACTGTTACTAACCTAAGCTACATTTACGCGAGTAAAGACGCGGGCAAAATCTAGTAATATAATAAAGCTGAAGAGTTTGTTTGTGTTTTTGTTAAAACATGCTCTGCATCTCTGGAGTGAACAGTTGTATCTAAAAAATTTTGAAGAAGGTTTTATAGTTATAACATCGCAGTAACATCCACGGTAGAGAAGCAGTAATCTTAAACGTGGATGAAACCGTAGTAGACTTTTCAGGTTATAAAGTGCGCACTACAATTCGCTAATAAGTGGCGATAAAATATGGCCTGCAATACAAAATAGCATAAAAATAACATAATATTAATATATTACAAAGCATATTCATTGTGTTCGATAATGGCGTCCCCGGCCCCCATAATAGGGCAAACAAAGCGAGAATAATGAAGTTATTCAGACCTTATAAAAAGATAAAGATAGCTTTAATCACCGCGCGGAAAGTGCTATTCAAAATAGAATATGACAGGTATTCACAGAAAACGACAATAGTGGTACAATTACATCATCTCGCAAATAACAACAAAATTAACGTAGATTAATATGAGTCAGAGAATAGATTTTAAGTTTTATAATGTGTCCAACGTAATTATTAAGTTTATAACACGATCATAAACTTTGTTATTGCTGTTCACATAATATTGTTCTGAAATAACCAATCTGTAATGGATTCGAGACCCTACAACGTAACAGTGTTTTGATTTACCCACTTAAACTAGATTTTATAGACGATAGACGTGACGATGTATTTTTTACTGAATATTGATAAATATATAAAATAAATAATTATTGTAACAATTCCCTCTGAGATGCTTTTTTAACGCATTTCTCCCGTGAATTGTTTTTTACTTTTTTTATTTTGCTTGTCAAAATGACCACTCTCAGCCTGATGGTAAGCGATCATGTGGTCCAAGAGCAGAGGTCAACACACCATCCTATCATATCCATCTAATATTGTGAACTCTTATGATGTGTAAATTTTATTATTAAAAGCATCAGTATCGATTACGATTATATGAATACAGTCAAAATTGAATGCAATTTATTATTGGCTGGCTAGATATATGGACTGGTGTTGCCAACGCAAAAGTCGAATCGTCACACATCTTATCTATTTGAAATTGATGTTACTTAGGCCGAATAACATAAATTTTACGGCGAAGTTAAAAGTATAAATTGTCACAATCAATATTAGCTAAAAACTACGTAGCGATAACGTATAATCCACATTTGGAATGCATGATTCTGCAATGCTCAAATCAATAATTGGTAACAATCGCACACTGTAGTCGTTGCTCACTTAAGCAACAACTACAAAAATGTAAAGCTAAGCTTCCTCATGATAATAGCAACAATAGTATTAACCTTGGGCTTAACATACGACTTGACGTACGCGAAGCCATTAGTTCTGGCGCGAATCTCTAGAATTCAAAATTTACAATTCAAATAAGCCATATTCTCATAAAGAACATGAGCCAGATGTATATAACACCAATTCTAATGGTTTGATAAATATTAATTAATAACTTTCGTTGCAAAATCCAGAGTCAAATGTCCCATTAAACTGATTTTGAATTTACTGAAAATGCTTTCATCGAATTTAATCTTTTGGGCATTGCACGGCCCTCGGGGCCCAGATATAATCCTTTTCATTGCATTTTATTGCTGCTCAGACCAATAATAATAATGATTGATTTGAGAGTTTTTGGCTAATTGACGAGCTAATTGCCATTTATATTATTCATTATTGGACATAATAACTTTTTATGTACCTGCTACAACGTCCGACAAAATGTCTAATATAAATAATTCAGAATGAGCCTTTCATTTTACAAAATACTCTAATTTTGTACGTCATAAAATTTACTACGCACGCCTCTTATTGGAACGGCAATTACTTATTGACAAAAAGTAAACAATTAGTATAGGTACTATAGTATACATTGATATTTACGCTTCATATTTCACACATGAACTAATTGATATGATGTCATTGTCCACTAAATGATTCATCCAATCCATGAAATTACGACGTCAATTTGTGTGTGAAAGTAAACTAAATAAAATGAGTGACAAAACATATAAGATAGAATACGAAAGAAAAATAAGAAGCAAACTAAATACTGAGAACGAAACCTAAATAATCTATTCGTTGTGCAGATTGTTTAATAACTTCTAAATTTGAAATAAAAAAAAGACAGTTGCAATTTAAAGTAAGCGCCGTGACGTTATTGCGTCAACGTCATGTGAGGCAAAGTCTTAATGTGGTGGAGCATTGATTTTGGTAAAAGCACATTTACAAAGCCGATTCATAATCGGAGTTCGAGAGTGGGCACGCGCCAGTTGCAAAACTGTCGATTTACTTGTACAATTTAAATTTGTAACGGTTATATCAAATATATACGTTTACTAAAAGTAAAGTATTTATGATAGATAGATTTATGAGCATGTACTTTGCTATTTATGAATAAAGTTTTAATAATTATTCAAATAGTGATTCCCATCTAATACTTATATATTTTTGGATAGCCACATTTTGGGCATTAAGCAGTTAAAAATTAAGAAAAACCTATAGGAAAGGATACTCGTTTCCAATAGGTTTTTATTAATTTTAAATATTTTTTTACTAGAGTTGCAATAGCTTAACAGATTACCAGTGTTATTTTATTACTGGTATTCATGTTATCTTATCTTATGTGGGGGCCAGTCAGGTTACGTGGGGGTGGCGGGCTTTGTGGGCCTGCCCGCCATCCGTTCAGCACCAGGTCCGAGACGCGGCGTGCGTGTTCCCACGCGCGCCTCTGTGTTGTGTCCGTCTCCCCTCTAGGGGGGACAGTAGGGAATATTTAGAGGTGACCAGTAGGTAGGTCTTTTCGAGTAGTGGCCTGCCATTTCATACGGCGGGCCGTAACCTCGGCGGGGTCGCGACTGCATGTAAAAGTGATTCGCGCGGCCCCGCCGATAGTGGTTTGTCGAGGAACACCGTGGTAGGTTTAGTCGGTATTCCGGGAGGTTCAATTTATCGTTTAACATCTTTCATTTACCCCGGCGAGTCCGACATAACCCCTCCGCCCGCCCCCGCGGAGGGGTATGCGGCAATGCACGTTAAAAAAGAAATATGGGCCAGTCAGGTTAAGTCCTCCAATATAGGACAATGCGTGTCCTAGGATTGGTTACACGTTAATAGTGCACTGATTGGCAATGGCAACCGCTTGTTTGCAAAGCTGATGCCTTTACCATTGAGTTTTTATCGTAAGCCGTAATGATACTATGAGAATACTAAACAAGACAAATACAATACATAAATAATTACTCAGATATCTCTACCCATTCGGTATTACATGAAGAGAAATGGCACGTATCAAGGTATTTTCCTGCCTACCCACAGACGAAGTCACATAAAAATTAATTTGGTCATCTAAATAGCACCATTCCAGTACAGACCATTTAGACCCTAATTTTATTTAAAACAAGCATCCATTTGTCCGTATACGTTCCTGAATAATTCGAGATTTTACCAATTACGTAAAGATTGATGACGTAGTACTTTAATTCACGTTAAAGTTCGGTAAACTTCTAATTGACTAGAAGCTTTTTATAGATTAAAACTTTTTAATTTTAGATATGGGATCTCTAATAACCACGCCTATGTGTTACGCGTTGAAGATACATTCATATGTAGGTATGTACACTCGGCTACACCTCCGGCAATTTTATTATTTTGACCGACAGTATGAGTAGGTACATTAAATCAAAGTTCTAAGAATAAGACAATAGATTAGTTGCCTATGTTTAATGTTGTACATTATTTCATATATAGCAAATAACACTGATAAGAAATCTTTTTGTGCGAACTGTTTTAAAATTGGTTGCGAAATAAGGGAGTAGTTAATATTTTAAATTTGGATATAGGAAAAAGTAGGGCTGTCGTGGGTATGTCATGCTATCTCTTTCGCACCGCTGCAGTTAAATAGAGTTTACGTCACAGTTAGTATGGTGCACTCATATTCTGTCATTTTTGAATTACCACTATTAATAGATTTGAAATGCGTGTATCTTATTGATTTATAAGTAGTTTTAAAAATATCTTTTTCTTTTAGAGTTTGGGTAAAATAACTAATTGACTTAAATAATAAAAAAGAAGTAGTAAGCAGATAATCATAAAAAATAAATGCAATTACGTGGCCTTGTTCTGATATTTTACTATAAGGTTTCATACTATCTCAAGAGTGGTTGAATTTATAGAAGCTGGCGATCGTCCGTCCGGCATTGAACAACCGCAAATAAGTTGGTACAGGCGAAAAATCGCAAAGGCGCTTGGAATCGTAAGCTGGCAATAGTCTCCATCCAAGTTTCGAGTATTTTGTTGCATAAACCTGCTAACTTATGAGTTCTAAATAAGATATCGTTTTTCTGCTGTAGAGGAGAGACTTAAGACGTTTTGGATTCAAAGCCTGATAAAATCTAATACTTTGTTGTATATCTGAAGATGAAACGTATACGTCCTATCCGATGGTGCTCATTTGTGTAGTCTACTGTAGCTACTTGTTATCGCCACAACGCGAGTGTGTATTCTATGAAAGTCGCTGTGTCGCAAGCGCAATAAATAATTCTTGTTAAATAATAGTACAGTGCTTCTCTAATGAGTCGGGAAACCCTCCTCATCAACATCATACTCACAATGCTAGGTTATTCTGCTTCAATATTCTGTATGATGGATACTTCTCTGGTAGGTCTGTTCCAGTTTGAGTAAAATCTCAGTTTTATTTCCGATTCACACCTGGCAGAACGCATACGTCACAATGTACATTTTACATTGTTTAATAATAATTAAAAATGCGTTTTTGCTTATACTATATGCGCTTAAGAATCCTTGCACTTGCTCACGGTTTTGACAATTTGCGGCTATCGCGGCATACGCGTATATCCATTCCTCTGCAAAACGTACATACCTAAGGCAGTGGTCCGACCGCCAACGATGAACGAGAAACGAGTAAAGCTAGAAACTATAAATGAGTTGACGATCAGCGGGAAGCGAGTGTGTAGTTTCGATAGTTTTGTCGCCGGGCTATAAGCGAGTGTGCAAGTGCGACGAGCGATTACTCGCGCCACTCGCCCGCGGTCGCTCAGTCCTGTGCAAACCTGCGCGCGGCGACGAGCGGGCATCGCTGAACGAGTATCGCTGAGCGAGTTTATTTTTGAAAGCTCTTGTCGCTCAGCGACAAAACTAGTAAAGCGATTCGTCGCCGGCAGTGTGAACAGCCATCGAGCAACTTTTAATATATGCATCTCTTTAGTTTACACGGAATGTATATTATTTGTGCGTTTCTTGAGAGAGAAAATCGCCGATAGCTATCGGCGATTTTACCTCTATCAAGAAACGCCTAACTATAGTTAGAAAACGACTAACTATAGTTAGTCATTTTCTCGCCGGCGGTCGGACCACTGCATTAGTAAGGATTTCACTTCGCTTTCGATTTTGATTCCGACAATATTTAGATATATTGTAAGTATTAAGCATACATTGCATTATTTTGTGTTAGCTGCTATGGATTACAGATCTTTCTTATGTGCTTAAGTCCAAAGGTAATCAGGCAAACTCAATATAACATAAATGTTAGCCTTTTATCCTTTAGTTTATTGTAGTTGATTGGACTAAATAACAATCTAAAGAAACAGTAGGAACTATATAAAATGAGATTTCAGAAATTCGTCTGGAAAACATAAATCTCTTGTCGAATTGTAAAGGCGGCACAAAATACGTTACCATGTCTCATTAAGTACATTAAATTGCCATTTTATGGTTCAGTCACGTATGGGTACATTACGCCGAGGCCCGGCCGGTGTAGACTTCTAAGTAATTGAGCCTAATTCTAGGTAGGACGTAAATTTTATTATAATATTGTTAATGGTACTTCAATCCATAATATTATTTTGACGAAAATAAAATTAAGGTAATTAATATTCCTTCGTACATGTACTAACGATGTTGCTAAAATAAAATTGTAGTAGAAGTATGATCCTGCGTCCGAAAGTTGGTCAGTTCGTTGTTAAGTTTACATTTATATGTTGCGAACTTCAGAAATGCAAGATCGTAAATCTTTTGAGATGAACTGGCAAGAAACTCATAGCAATTCTTTTGATGGAAATGTTTACTTACAATGTTATCTGTTTTACAAATCAGATCTAAGAAATTATAGAGCTGCAACCACTTACCTAGTGGTGTATCTACAAATCACTCAAGGAACAAGTAAATTTTAAAATTAACCTTCTATAGTAGTGTTTTCTTTATATCTTGGAACTTTATGTTCTAATCTTTTTTGAGCAAAGCTATGCTGATATATACGGCTGTTTCTTGTAATACGGAATATGCTACCCCATAATAATATCTCACAAGAGATAGCACTTTGAAAGTAACTTTGTAGTCTTTGTAGACTAATCTGGATGAATCAACGTCAGCGCATCCCCGAACTTTCCTAATCACGTAAGCAGCCAAATTTATCTTCGCTGACAGATAAGTTATGTGCGCACCACACTGCAGTTTCGAATTAAAGTTAGCACCAACAAACAATGTAGATTGTATTGCTTCCAGTGCTTCAATGTTCAAAGCTATTAGGATCAAATCGTCTCACGTTTGACAGAGTAAGACTGAATTTTATCATACTTTATTCAATACTAGTCTGTTACAGTAACCCACTTCGTTACTTGAATGAGTGCAATGTTTACTTCGATGAAATATTTCTATCTCTATCTCTATTATGAATATTAATGAAGTATCGCCAGCAAACAGTGCATTGTCACAAATATTTCTCAAGTAAAATGGTAAATGGTCAATAAAAATGGACCCAAAAAAACACCCTTTTTCTGTGGGGGAATGCATTGACGCATACCTCACCGCGGGGTGACGGAGAGATTATGTCGGATTCACTGGGGAAAGATGGTAAGTGACATCCTGGTAAAATCGATTCAACTTACCACGGTGTTCCTCGACATAACCGCAATCGGCGGGGCTGCGCAAATCACTTTCACATGCAATCGCGACCTCGCCGAACCCAAAATAACACCCTGTGGCAACACTAACTAAATAAGTAAGCCAACGGGTTTCGATAAATTTTTACACATTGATTTCTGTAACACAAATATGTCGTTATAAAATTAAACGCTTTACTCTGCCTAACATACTATAGTCTATGTTTACCTTTGAACGTATTGTGCCAGACCTGCTTAACAGACGAAGTCAAATGCTTTTGAAAGTATCTACTATGCGATCAATAAAAACTTATTATATCTCGTACACAAGAAGGTTTAATTAGTTTATAATATTAAATGTTGGATGCGTAAATTATACAACTTCCCGCATATAAAATTGCAGGAACTATTAATTGTTTCCAATTTTTTTTTGTTGCTTACAATAATGCTCGTCGGTACCAGTAGCAAAAAACAAAAAGAAAAGGAAGATCAGTTGACAAACGAAGTAGTAAAACATACTGAACTGTTTGCCTTTGCCTATTTATATATAGGTAATTTAATACTCGTTACTTCTGACTTTATCTCGCTACATAAATTGAGGCTTCATTCCTATTTATACCGATAATTACCGGTTATATCGTCGAAAGAGTACCAATTAGGGTAGAATTATCGGTACGATTATAAATACTAGTATTGTTGTGAACTCTATTTCACGTTTATTATTGCCACCGGATAAAGCCGTCATTTACGTGAGCGATACCCCCTGAGATAATAGTGATGTATATATCACGCGCAATGAATATTGCTATTTATGTAAGTAATTCTATTTCCTTCACGACTATTACGAGCGCATAGCCAGATTCTTATGGTTACTGGGTATAAGATCGTTTGAGTTAGGTACCTCTAAATTATTGATATTAAAAGAAAATTTATAATAAGATTGATTGTTATGAGTACGTGTCTATAGTGAACTAGGTAAAAAGTAATATAATCCTAACTAATATTATAAATGCGTATGTGAGTTTGTTTGTTTGTTATGCTTTCACGCCTTAACTATTCAACCAATCATCATGAAATTTTGCATACACGTTGTCAGGGATATAGAGAGACATAGATAGACACATCACCCATCAGGAGTATATTGACATAGAGTATCTTTCATCTAGTAAAAAAGTACTGTTGCCAAGGAATAGAAATTTATTTACATAATCTAGATAAACGCGAGCGTAGCCGCGGGAATAATCTAGTGAAATTATTAATTGAAACAATGCGTAGTGACGTATGACGTACAACATATTGATAAGTCTGTTAGATGTACACTGTCCAAAGAGTTAACTAATAAAAAGTATATTGATTGACATCATTTTAAGAGCGATCAGTTCAAGGTCAACGCTAAATATTATTTCAGTTATTGACCTTGACTGGACAGAGGTGTTATATTACACCCAAATTTCACCAGGTATCTTTGAAGACTTACTATATAGATACAGCTAGCCTCACTGAAAATGTGACCCCTCCTATTAGAGATAGAGCAATTATAACAGTCTTCCGTGTATATTTTCAGACTTCGTGGAGCAAAAAGTCTGGAATCTACGCGGCGACATGCTAAGAAATTTCTGCCATAAGAACCCAATACAATATGCCCAACCTGGGAATTAAATTCGAGATTTTACGATTAACCGCAACCTTATGCCACGGACCAATGAGACATACTGGCTCCAGAGCTTATATGTAGATAGTCTCTCTCTCTCTCTTCCTGGCTATTTATCCTACGTGGTATGGGGGTCAGCCTTCTTTATTTTCTTTTTCTACTTCACCTTGTCCTTAACGTCATCTACAGAAGCTTATAAATAGTAACGTAAGCAAGAATTCTTCAGTTACTTTTTATACGATCTCCTGTTTTTAATTAGAACTTTCACGTATTACGTTATTTTACGAATTACGTCCTGTTATTTTAATGGTATCATAATTTCTTATGTCGATTTCGAACTGTTGCTGTTTTAATTTGTTTACATAGATATTTCCTAACGTTGCCGGATGCTCTACCAACATCTTCGACGTTTATAATGGCTAGATAGTTGATTTACTTAATATTGGACAACGGGTCTTAATCACGATTCATTATTTTAAGGTACCTTTCAGTTAGCCTACATTTACGGGAGCAAATCCATTGGAAAAATCTAGTATTTAATGATCTTAGATGTGCTGTCTTTAGATAGTACAAAAAGGTGTCCACAATAAAAGTGAGCTAACACATTAGATAGAGGACAATAGTGTACAATTCGAACCAGTAGTTCCTGAGATTAGGGCGTTTAACTAAACAAACATACTCTTCAGCTTTATAATATTAGTATAGATTCTGATATCATTGTGTCAAATGACAATTGAATGTCCAGAAAGGTATTTAAGACCATATTTAAAAGTAGTAGATTATTCTGGATGTAAGGTACCTTATGTCTTTTTCTGTAACCCTGACAACGTATGTGCAAAATTTCATGATGATCGATCGTGTAGTTAAAACGTGAAAGCGTAACAAACAAACAAACATACATTCGCATTTATAATATTAGTTAGGATATCTTTATTTATACATTCCATAATACATTGCTTATAATAAAATAAATCTACAGTATTTTACTATTTTCAGGTAAGTGCTATGTAGACGGGTTTTAGTTTATACTATATATTTGGTTAATTGTAAACTTTTTAGCTTTATTAATAGACGAGAGGTTTGGTTTTAAATTTAGATATTGCTAAATAAAAAGCTCTACAGTAAGAAAAACATTCATTTATTTAGATGGATTCAGTGGTGTTAGCACGCCAAAGTAATCTCCAGAAAAGAAATGGTAAAATATGTGTTATATATCTACATTCATTTTGTAAAAGACTACTCGCTCGCTAAGAATAATTCCTGTGTCGCGGAGCACTTTACAAACATTTAAACAAGGGACACAAAGAATATCCAGACTCAGAACAACCATTTGTGGATCACACAAAGTTTTATCCCGTGTGGGATAAGAACCCACAACGCTCGGTGCTATGACAGTGGCGAGGCAACCACTTAAACCACTACGTGTGCAGTCAATTTAAATGTACATATGTATGCATGTATTGTATATACATAATGTATATACAATACATGCATACAATACGCGTAAAATGTGCGTGACACTGAGCTAATGATACGTGTGAAAGCTGCTTTTAAAAACACATTAATTCGCACACTAACAAGAAGCCCGTGCCCAGTAGTTACGTTTCATAATCCATTGCTTACTAATAGATTATGAAACGTAACATTGCTTACTACTGGGACAGCTTATATGTATCTGTATACATGATACATATAAGCTGTCATGATACATATATTTTTGGTATCATGTTTCCATTTATTTAAGATATCTATGCTAAGCCCTGTGGCTTAGCTTAGATATCATAAATAAATGGAAACATGATACCAAAAATTACAATACAAAGAAGATGTAGTTCGTGAACTACATCATCATATATGTACTTTATGTTACTCAAATTGCAGAATGCCCAATCTATACTACTATTATAAAGCTGAAGAGTTTGTTTGTTTGTTTGAACGCGCTAATCTCAGGCACTACTGGTTCGATTTGAAAAATTCTTTTAGTGTTGGTTATCCTATTTATCGAGGAAGATTATAGGCTATATAACATCACGCTACGAACCACGAGGACGGCGCAATAACGATAAACGCAGGTGAAACCGAGGGAACATCTAGTCATAAATAAATGGAAATATGATACAAAAACTTACAATACAAACAAAATATAGTTCGTGAACTACACCATCATATAGGTACTTTATGTTACTCAAAATGCAGAATGCCTAATAAAAAATAAAATAGTAAAGGCCTATCTACATTACGATAATATCTCAAAGGAAGTTAGTATTACCACTGTATTTTTCACACAGCAATAAAAGTATGGATGTCTATTATTTCATGAAACTGTTCCCGTGTAAATGGGTCCTAAGTCTCGTGTTTCGTTGCAACACGAGACGTCGACGAGTTGTCAATAAAGTAGCACTGATACCTTGTGCACGTGTTAGACACTTTTCAATCCTGTCGACCTCCTGTAACGAACGAACGACATATTTATTAATTCTATTTAAATGAATAAAGCATAGGACTGTAGAAGCTTGGTGATTTGTTCTTAAATGTATGTATTTATTACTAATTTTCGCTCGCGTGAATGTAGATATTACGTCATAATAAAAAAAAACAGGTAGCTGCAGGACTCATATATTGTATGGGTTCGTAACAGTACTTTTTTCTGGATGAACCCTATGTCCTATGCAAAATTTCATGATGATCGGTTGAGTAATTAAGGCGTGAAGGCGCAACAAACAAATAAACTCACATACGCATTTATAATATTAAGTTAGGATTGCTTTTTAGCCCTCTATTCTCTCCTAATTTGCTGTGTCCGACAGGGTTAGTAATGATGTAATTCGTTTCTACGTTCACCTTTGTATAACATTAATGGAATGCATTGAAATTGAACGTTACGAACAATTTTATTGAAGAGAAAACTTCTTTAGCGGCCTTGTGCACTTTTTTGTGATGGATAAAAAATGTTAAACTCGCGTCAGGACACGTGACCTGATCGAAAATTCGTAAGACGGGGAGAATTGTCATGCTTATGTATGATAGCGCAATAAATGAATATTGTATTTTACCACATAAATGATAGTAGGTACTTTTATACTGATAATTTAAAATTTATAATAATAATAATTGAAAATTATTCCCTAACCATTCCAAAATATCAAAAATGCACAACGTTTATATTCAAGTTTTCACTTCTGCTGGCACTCCCGGAGTGCAACCCGTTGATTTTTGAGTTGTTAATTTAACACTTTTATTAAGTACATAACTAGATTTTGCTCTTGGTTTCGCTCGCGTACCTATATGTAAGTTAGGTTATATTAGTAACAGTACATTTTTCAGGATGAAAGGTACCCTATGTACTTTCCTGTTCCCCTGACAACGAGCATGCCTAAATATTATGATAATCGGTCGAGTAGTTAAGACTTAAAAGCATAACAAATAAACAAATAAACTCACATTCGCATTTATAATATTAAGTTAGAATTGCTATTTAGTCCTCTTTCTCTCTCCTGATTTGCTGTGCCATACAGGGTCCATAATGATGTAATTTGTATAACATTATATAGGTAATGCATATTTTTGACGTGACAACGTCTAATAAATCGATGAACGCCGGCTGCACGCACGAAAAAGGATGACTCATTGTCCCGTTACGCTCATTGTCCCGTTACGCTCATTGTAACGTTACGGGAAAGAAATTTTGTTATGACGTTGTCACGTTAAACTATCGTCCGTAAACCGGCTTTACAGACAACCAATTCTTTTCTTTTTAAAAGACAACTCCTGCTCTAGGAATAATTCCTGTATCGCGGGGAACTCTTCAAACATTCTTATAACGGACACAAAGAACTCCAAGACTCAGACCAACCATTTGTAGATCATACAATTTTTTGTCTCGTGTGGGATGCGAATCAACAACACTCAGCGTAGTGGCAGTAGTGAGGCAATCACTTAAACAAGTACTTCATCCGTGCAGTCAATTGCATTATCATTAAAATTGAACTTAAGGATTTCATCGCTTTGGTTATTCACTTTTATCACATACATTTGAAACTGTTACACTACTGTATGCATGTGTCATGGAATGCAATAAAATATTGAGTTGCGTGTTATTTACATAGTATCACGGTGATATTTTGTATTTATTATTTTGTATGGTTTTAATAATTGTAATGTCAAATGTATTATTTCTTATATAATGTTGTAATTATTTTTTATCAATTATTTTTGTCCTATTTTATTTTTTATTTAACTCTAGCGATTTTCAAAATGTCAACCGTTAAGTAGTGCATGTGGTGTTACACAATAAATGATTGTTACACTTGTAAATGTATTTAATCAATAATTCTGTAATGTATTGTGTAAATAATTGGTGGATAACCTAATTAAATAAATAAATAAATATCGTAGAAGGGCAAAGCACCCCATGCACCCTTTTAGCACCCTCCTGCGGTACTTACTATTTTCGTAACCTAGATGTTTACAATACAAAAAGGTATACCAATTGAGTGAATATTTTTGTTATCTTCAGTTATCTTAAGTGCTTCCTTTCAATTGGCACTTTTATAACATCAAAGTGTTTGGATACATCTTAAGTGTTTGCTATTACCGTAGACTTTCATCTGACATGTCTATAAGCTCATGAAATTGAATGTATGTAATGTACTAGCTACTGCCCGCGGCTTCGCCTATATGAACGCATCGGTGATAAAAAAGTCCTAAGGGATGATTATCCCTTAGGACTTTTAGAAATAAAAAATAGTTTGATTGAAAATAATATAAGATGGTCTATTAGCGCGCTAAGTTACGTCCATATCCGTTCAAGGGTTATTACGCGGGATTAAGTAATAAACATCCAAACATCTTCACATTTATATACATACTTCTTTTTTTTAACCTGCGAGAATGTATTGGCGCATACCCTCCGCGAGGGCGCAGGCACCCGGGAAAAGATGGAGATATCCCGGTAATACCGACTAAACCTACCACGGTGTACCTTCTCACAATCTATGGCCAGGGCGCAGGGATCGCCACTTGGACGTGGCGGCCTCGTCGCATTTTTTGTAACACTCATTCATTGACAGGCGCGCGCGGAACACGATGCGCCGCTGTCACGCGCCTGCTTCTACACGGGCGACAGACTGCCCTAGTCTGTCGCCCCAGGCCAGCGCTCATGTAGGCCCGAGATCGTTTAGCGCCCTTCGGTGCCCGGTGCGTCGACTGCGGGCCGGGAGGCTGGTGTTCGCCTCCCGTTGCCTTTCTGCCACCTCCTTAGCGAACATTACTACCTCGCAGAAGGAGGCGGCGTCTACCCATGCGCCCTCACCCGTGACCAAAGACTCTACCATGGCCGGCAGCGAGAAATGCTCCACCCCTACTGCCGCGACAAGATCACGACGCTCTTCAGCCCAGGCTGGGCACTCTTCAAGGGTATGCTGCGCCGTGTCCTCGGGGCAGTCCTTGCAGTGATGGCGCAGGGACGACTCCTCTCGGCCGATGCGACATAGGTACTTCCCGAAGTAGCTGTGCCCCGAGAGCACCTGCGTCGTCCGGAAGGCGAGGGCGCCGAAACGCCACTTCAGCCACTCCTCCATGATGGGTCTTACCGCCGCTATCGCGGCTTGCCCTACATCCTAACTAATATTATTTGCGAATGTTAGTTTGTTTGTTACCGTGTTGACCGATCATCATGAAATTTCGTATACACGTTGCCAGGGATACAAAAAAAGGACATAGGGTACCTTTAATCCAGAAAAAGTATTATTCCCGAGATATAGAATATTATCGTAACCTACATTTACGCAAGCTGAGTCGCGGTCAACATATAATGATATATATAAATATAATGATATGTTAGTAATATAATTATAATGATGGCAAGTTCTTAATGGTTAAGGAAACGTTATTTAAAAAAATAATCGTGTTCTGTCTTTTCCTTGTTAGATAAAGATGAGTGATGCCATAAGATTTATCTTTTAGATAACTTCTCAGAGATTGTGAAATTGGTTTATACCTACTTTTATCATAAAAGTGAAACAATTGAACAATTTTATATGCTGTATTTTATAAATATGAATAGCATTAGCCTTTAGTTAGATTAAAGTAATAAATGTAAACATAAATCTATAGTACTAGTATTTTTTATTCTTTGCTCCGCACAAAATAAAAAGCTAAGTGAAAATATAAAAACATGTATAAGCACATATACGACCAGGTTACACCGGCCGTGGTCACAAGCTGACTCAAGCAGTCAGTATGCTGAAGCAGTCAGCTTGTGACCACGGCCGGTGTAACCTGATCGAAACGTCAAGCCTAAAAAGGTAAATATTATGCATGATCGCGTCAATACCCGTTACATCCTAACTAATATTATAAATGCGAAAATGAGTTTGTTTGTTTGTTTGTTTGTTACACTTTCACGCCTTAACTACTCAACCGATCAACATGAAATTTTGCATACACGTTGTCAGGGGTACAGAATAGGACATAGGGTACCTTTCATCCAGAAAAAATAACTGTTGCAAACCTAACCTAACCTAACCTACATTTTCTCGAGCGAAGCCGCGGGTGAAAACTAATATTATATATAAGTAAAACAAATATTTATGAGTAAGGTCTAAATACTTCTATTTTTGCTAAATTTTGCTTGATAGATTTGGTAATAAATTACTATCCCTCGGGTACAGACGTTTTTTTGCATGAAATGTATACCATTTTCTGTACCTCGAACAACGTGTATGTGAAATTACATGATAATCGAACGAGTAGTTAAGACGTGAAAGCGTAACAAACAAACATACATTCGCATGTATTATATAAGTTAGGATCATCGCTTTCTTTAATCTCATTCATTTAAATCGTTCAATACAATCACAAACGGTAATAGATGTATAGATTTATTTACTGTAGGGATTCGTATACAGCATAATATCCGTAGTTACTATTTTATTCATCGTAACCTGAATAAACAATCAAAAAGCTAATATATAGTCTAAATAAAAGCTTCGTATTAAAAGATTGCTAATAGCTACATAAATACTATTCTTGTTTACCCTTCCAGCTAAACGTAGCTTTCGCCTTCCGTAGAATAAAAGATGGGATTCGAACCAGCGACCTTTCGATCGCAAGTCCAATGAGCTTAAAGCTTAAATAGTAACGATAGCTTCTTAATTATAATGCGTGTCATTATTATTCATTTATAATACAAGCTTCCTCCAAGAAGATCACGCGTTGAACAAATTTAAGTCCTTGACTATTATTAAATTAATATCAATACTAACCAATATAAATCAAGCCTTCGATCTAGCTAAATATGTAATCGACGCTTCAAGTGACTGGGCTTTTTTGACTCAAAGAAAGCCAGTCTTTTGGGTACTATTTTGTACGACAGTGATGTTGAGGAATGGGTGCTATGCTACGTAAACCAGCCATGTATTATATTTATTTATTGTATTTAGTTATTATATAATTGTAAATATTGTTTTAGAAAAGACTGTGTACATTGTAACCTTTCTAAATAAATTAAATTGTAAATAGGTTGTAATTGTAAATTAATAATAACATTGTTTATTTTTTGGCGAAACTTTAATTAAATTTATTTTAGACACTGTTGAAAGGTTTACCTTCATCAATATTTTGACAGGTTAAATTGAATGTTAAAAATTACGAATGAATGAATGAATTATTTATTTGCAGAACATGGGTACATAAAGTTCTTAGTTACATTAATATTGTCCTTGCCACATTTAGCCAATTTCGGCATGCAAATATTATGTTTTAATTTTATATATCATGCATAAAGTTTAACACATTATCACTATAGTCAAAAACATTAAATATTTTAATTCACAGATACTCGTAATAGAGTTTATAAGACATGTTTTACAATATTTTTATGCTACATGCTGTACATTTTTACCCTACTGGAATGTTTTCTATTAACTATCTGTAAACTTATCATCCAAAAACTCGCACAAAGAATAATGACATTTTTTGTGTAACATTGCCAGTAGGTCTTTTTTGAATAGACATATATTATGTATATTACGTATACTGGTCGGTAACTTATTATAAATAATTGAGGCCTTACAGAATATGCTCTCATGCTTTAAGGTAGTTTTACTACTGACTATGCATAACTTGCCGATATGACGAGATCTTTTTCTTTTTTCAAACAACTTCATATTCTGTTTTGTGGTGAATGATGAAAAACGAATGATTAGACATTCCTCATAATTTGTATTTTTTGATGATTGTGACAAACAAATACAATTTGGATACTGACAATTCGTACTACAAATATTAGATAATAAATTTGAGCAGATTTGGCAAGACTTGCAATTTATATCTTTGTACGGATGTAGTGGTTTAAATAGTCGCCACTGCCATTACGACGAGTGTGGGTTCGTATCCCACATGGAACAAATGTTTGTATGATCTACTTATAGTCTGGGTGTTCTTCGTGTCTGATGTTTAAATGTTAAGCCCCTTCGCGATACAGTTATTATTCATAGTAAAGGAGTTGCTTTTATTAATAAGAAAATACGAGAAAGTATTATAAATCAAATGTTGACGGTAGTAGACAAAGACTTTAAAAGGTATTAAACTAAAAACGAAGATGCAAACAAACCGTGGATTATTATAATGTGAAGTAATCTTTCCATTAGCGTGGGCGTTCTGAAACTTTCTTGAAAGTCAGCTTTTAGGGCCGTGACGATATTTATTTTATCAATATCGTAATCTCGCGAAATAACAACATTATTTTTAGAATTTATAATGGAATAATCCTTCGATGTAACGGTGTCGTGTGTTTATTATGTAGTATGTATGTAATTTTAAGTAATGTAGGTTTTCCCAATAAATTTATCTCGGGAAGAGTACTTATTTTCTGGATAAAAGGTAATCTGTACCTTTTTTGCACCCCTAACAATGTATATGCTAAATTTCATGATGATCGATCGAGTAGTTAGGCTATGAAAGCGTAACAAGCAAACACACATTCGTATTTTGAATATTAGTAACGATGTTTATGTAGTCGTAATGCTAAATTTCCAGACCGGACGTGTCAATCTGAATTCAATTCGTCTGGAAATATTCAGCAAATGTTTACTCTCTTATGATTGGACATGTGTTTACAAAAGATAAAAGGATAAAAAATATATAAAGAACTGTTCATTATTTTGTCAAAGTTTCTGCTTGGCAAATAGAGACTTTAGCGTGAGATGTAAACAATCGATTATATCACTACTGATTGCCGAACTAATTGCTTATTAATATCTTGACGTGACAACGTCTAATAAACCGATGAACGCGGCTGCACGCACGAAAAAGTATGACTCATTGTCCCGTTACGCCCATTGTCCCGTTACGCTCATTGTCCCGTTACGCTCATTGTCCCGTTACGCTCATTGTAACGTTACGGGAAATAAATTTTGATATGACGTTGTCACGTTAAACTATCGTCCGTAAACCGATTTTACAGACAACCAATTCTTTTTTACTTTTGTCGAGTGGCGTAGTGGATCTAGTGGTCGCCTCGCCACTGCCACTGCGTTGAGTCTTGTGGGTTCGATTTCTATAAGGGATAAATATTGTGTGTGACAAATAGATGTTGCGAATATTCTTTGTCTGTTGTTTAAATATAAATGTAATGTAAAAATAGTATTATAAAAGGTAAGAAAAAGTGAGAAAGCATTGTTTTGCCTACAAGTAAAAATCAACAGGCAGAAAATGGTGACAACGCTTAGTTGGTAAAACTTAATCAAAGGTAATATTGTGGTCATTATTTGATGCCGACTTATTTTGCTATGCATCATCCGTTCAATTGTTTAGCTAGACACGGGCCTGTTTTGAAGCTGCATAATAACGGAAAGGTAATAAACTTATATCTACAGCTCTCGATTTTTCTCGAAAAGAAAAGCTTAAATTAAAGAGCGTAAATATCTGTAGTAACAGGAGTGAAAATACCGTCACAGGGTGTAGATGTTTTGTTTTTTTTAAATGCCTATAATTTTAAAATACGTAACTTCGTTTTTCTTTTATATTTTTCTGATAACTATTATAACTTAGCCTGTTACCTGATTCCGGTTTGTTGTCGACTTCTGGGACAACCTGTATATTGGAATATATCGCTGAACACATTTTGTGAAACCGTTCTTAAACTGATACTATTATAATCACAAGCGCCGATATACATTTATATTACGTGTGGATCTTTGATCTCAAGTTCAGGGTTATTATTAGTTGAGAAACTAGAACATTATTTTTCACATAATGAAGCAACTATTGTCTGCTCGGACTTAGACTGCACGGATGGTGTAAAGGTTTAAGTGGTCGCAGTGTCGCCGCGCCGAGTGTTGTGGGTTCGATCCCCATACGGGACAAAAAATTGTGTGATCCACAAATAGTTGTTCCAAGTCTGGGTATTCTTTGTGTCCGTTGTTTGAATGTTTGTAAAGTCCCCCGCGATAAAGAGGGGAAGTAAGCAAAAAAAACTAAAACAATTTAGATAGTAGATACTTTTTATTTATTTTTTTAAAGAGAGAGAAGAGAGCAATTTGGGTTACAGATGACTAGTATTCCCATTTTCTTTCTAGCTAAGCTAGAATGTTTGTGTTAAACATAAAGGCAGGAAGAAAGGAAAAACGGGATAAAATATCAAAAACGTGGGACAACAACACAGTGAAACATGGAAGCACTTCCATTGATTACGTGCACTATGTCGGTCAGGCACTAACAATCGCTTCTCAACTAGCAATTGGCAATTTCAAGGAAAAAGTTATTTGAGTATATGAAAATTGTATGATCGCGCATCCGATTGTTGAACAATTTGTTGTCACAGGTACCTAATAATTCGAATTTCGACCACTACGCAACCCTAGCGGTCGCCTAGTGGTCGAAATTCGACCATATTGATTTAAATTTTAGGTTTGATAGTTATTAAGGTTTTATTGTTTAGAATAATCACATTTAATTTAGATTTCGATCTATACAGGATAATTTACCAAAATTTTTCAAACAAATTATTATTTACTTAACTATACTCTTTAATTGACGATATTGCTAAGCTTGCTACTTGGTTTTCTTTTTTCTTTATTACATATAAATACGTAAATATATAATATAAATAGTATATATCAATTCAATCTGCCCAAAGTTTGCCTTTAAGATATTGCTGATATATTATGTCATTATATAGGTATTGATATATGTAACCAAAGTTACGAAGAATAGTACAAGTTACTACAGCCGAACATTGCCGAAATACTACGAACGCGATTTGACTGAGTGTGTCAAATGCATGGTTGTGTGCATGTATTGATTTTTCATTAATTTAATGTATTTCTAATGCATATTTTATATAAATATTAGGATTCGCTCCTCCTTCTCCATATAAACTTTAACTGTGCTAAATTTCATACTCCTCCGTCTGCGCAATTTTCGCAAAAAGAGGTACAAAGTTTTTGCTTCATGTATTAATATAAAGATTATAATATATTAGAAACCTTCGCACGGATAGTACAAAACCTTAACAAATAATATACCTATACCTTCCTCATGAATCACTCTGTCTATTGTTGAAATCCGCATGAAAATCCGTTCAGTAGTTTTTTGCGTACAGACAGACAGACGCGGCGGAGGAGTTTGTTTTATAATATGTAGTCATTCGAAACTTGATTAGGTGATAGGTCATGATCGATCGTGTTTTGAATTTTTCGGCGATGTTTCGTATAGTAATTAATTAACTTTTTTGACCATCCTTTTAATATTTTGAGGCGTCATGCCCAACTCCATGTGAATAATTGAATGGTGGTATGGCATTCGTATTGACATAGGGCTAATAAGTAGTCAAATAATAAATTAATATCAAAGTTGTATACATTCGAATATTATCAATGTTTCAAATGTTTTGATTAATTTAAAGTTTAGAATCGTTAAAAGCTTAATCGATATTTTCGACCGCTTCCTGACAAAATCTGTACTTTTACAACGTAACAAATTTCAAAAGTTAGTCAACGTATAATTCTTTAAAAACAATTATTCACATTAGATATCTAATGTCACTTTGACAGTAGCCATAGCAACCATTTATCACTGCCATGGTTGCTGTAAAACCTCTCAGAATCGCGTTAAGCAGTGAGCGTTTATAAAATTGCACATAAGCTTATATCGTTTATATCTTTACGTAGCTACCGTGAATCACCGTTCAAGCTGCATCATAATATTGTAGAAGTTCTGTTATAAAACTATTAATAGTTTCTTTTTCCAGTAATTATGAGGTCATAATCAAACCGTTAATATATACATAATGACAGGAGGTAAATTTATTAACAGTATATTTATACAAACTGTGAATAATGTTCTCGTTTCTTTGTTAATGTTTATGAATGTTGAAATTAAAATTGTTTGATGAAATTTTCATGATATCCGTTGTTGTATGCACGAGATACACTAGAGATTGCTAGTGTGTTCAGAGTTTATACAAACAACGTTCTCTATTTATAAGAAGAGAGCTAAATTTAGTTTTATGTCGCCCTTGTGGCTTGATACATACAGTACTTGGGACCGATTTTGTTGCATAATGTAAATGTTTGAAGATTCTAGAATAGCTCAAGATAGGTATATGAGTTTATAAACTTCGTAAATGATGAATGCCCCTTAGATTAAAAGTGCGTATAGTAAACGCGATGGCTGCGGCGAGGCAACCACTTAAAGCACTTCTCCATCCGTGCATCTAAAAAAGTACAATTACATTTCATTTTTAATTTCAGAATATTCACTTTTATATGTTTTAAGATTACTACAGCTGAGGTTAATTTTACTTCACGAGTGATTTTACAAGGATTAAAAAAACCATCAAAAGGTAGCTGTAAGTGGAATATCAAAAATGTCTGACCTGTGTTGGGATCGAACCTGATGCGACATTAACCGACCCTGCAGACGATATAACTGTCATGAAATCAATTGTTCTTACAGAAACAGACAAAGTTTAGGCACTTATCATCATCATCATCATGTCAGGCATAGGCATCCCCCAAGGTTTCCCACACAGACCGGTCTTGGGCCACCCGCATCCAACCGCTTCCCGCGACCTTTATCAGGTCGTCGGTCCACCTTGTGGGAGGCCTACCCCTGCTGCGTGTTCCGGTGCGTGGCCGCCACTCTAGAACCTTTTTGCCCCAACGGCCATCGGTTCTGCGTGCTATGTGCCCTGCCCACTACCACTTCATCTTGGCTATCCGGAGAGCTATGTCGGCAACTTTAGTTTTCCTGCGGATCTCTTCATTTCTGATTCGATCCCGCAGGAAAACCCCGAGCATAGCTCTCTCCATCGCCCTTTGCGTGACCTTGAGACTTCTGATAAGGCCCATAGTGAGCGACCACGTCTCTGAGCCGTAAGTCATCACTGGCAACACACACTGGTCAAAGACTTTCGTCTTGAGACACTGCGGTATATTGGACGAGAAGATATGTCGTAGCTTCCCGAACGCTGCCCAGCCGAGTTGGATTCGACGATTGACCTCCTTCTCAAAGTTGGACCTACCTAACTGGATCGTTTGTCCCAGGTATACATACTTGTCGACAACTTCGAGAGTAGAGTTCCCAACCTTAATAGGAGCAGGTGTAACATGGACGTTGGACATGATTTTTGTCTTGTCCATGTTCATTTTAAGACCTACTTGTCGGGAAACTCTACAGAGGCCATCGAGCATTATGCCGAGGTCTTCCATGGTCTCAGCCATGACCACGATGTCGTCGGCAAATCGAAGGTGAGTGATGTACTCGCCGTTGATGTTGATACCGAGTCCTTTCCAATCCAAAAGCTTGAAAACATCTTCCAACGCGGCGGTGAACAGTTTCGGAGATATAACATCCCCTGTCTCACCCCTCGCTGTAGTTTTATTCGTTTCGAGCTATGGTCTTGGAGACGGACTAGCATGGTGGCGTTTTCATACAAACACTTCAGCACTTCGACATACCGGTAGTCAATTTGGGACCGTTGGAGAGACTGCAGCACTGCCCAGGTTTCAATCGAATCAAAGGCTTTCTCATAGCCCACAAACGCCACGCACAAGGGCTGGTTATACTCTTCAGTTTTTTGTATAACCTGCCGCAGCGTATGTATGTGGTCTATGGTACTGTAGCCTTTACGGCAACCGGCTTGTTCGGGAGGCTGGAAGTCGTCTAACCTACTCTCGAGACGATTTGTGATGACCCTTGAAAACAGCTTGTAGACGTGACTCAGAAGTGAGATGGGTCTATAGTTCTTTAACAGGGTTTTATCGCCCTTCTTAAAGAAAAGCACCACCACACCTCTGTGCCATGCCTGTGGCGTTTTACTTGAGTATGACGGAATTAAAAAGCCTCCGTAGAACTGCCATAGCGGTTTCGCCGCCTGCTTTCAGAAGCTCAGTCGTAATTCCGTCATCACCCGGCGCCTTGTTGTTGTTCTTGAGCTGTTTAAGGGCCATGCTAATCTCATGCAGGCTGACGTCCGGGATATCTTCGGTGTAGTGTCGGGTCAAACCAGCTCTAGGGTCTGTTGCTGGAGTGGTAACAGGCGATCTTGTAGTCGCGTATAACTGTCCATAGAAGATCTCGATCTCCTTCATGAGTTCAGGTTTGGATGATACTGTTCTACCATCCTCCGTCTTCAGCTTTGACAGCTGGCTTTTCCCAATAGACAGATCTTTCGCGAACACTTTGGAGCCTTTGTTCCGCTCGATCGCCTCACGGACACAATTTGTGTTGTATTGGCGAAGATCGCGAGTCAAAAATTTGGAGATCTGTCTATTGAGGCGCCGGTATTCTGGCATATCCTCGGAGGATTGCAGAAGCATCCTACGTCTTTCCTCTAAAAGCTACCGAGTTGGACCTGTGATCTTATTTGATCCTTTGGGCTTTTGGGGCTTAAAGAATTTAGATCCCACTCTATGGACAGCGTCCACGAACCTGTTGTTGTAGTCGTCCACATCTACGCACTCGTCCAGGCATTCAAAACAGTTTTGGAGTACGAGCTGAAAGCTCTCGGGGTTTTGGATATGAACTGGTGATGGTCGGAGCGTAGACTTCATCAATTTAGACCGTTCTAGGCGTGTATTAATATTCAATGTGCCCCTAACCATCCGGTGATCGCTTCCAGCTTTCACCGAATTGATTACGGTGACGTCATTGAATATTTGCTTCTTCGTCGACATGATGAAGTCTATCTCGTTTCTGGTCGCACCGTCAGGACTAATCCAGGTCCACTTGCGGCATTCTCGCTTTTTGAAGAAGGAGTTAATCATGTAGAGTCCTTCCTTCTCCATGAAGCTAACCAGCAGGTGGCCCCGTGAGTTACGATATCCATATCCAAATTGCCCCACTCTCTGCTCATCAACGCCTTGTTTGCCCAGTTTCGCGTTGAAATCTCCCATGACAACGGTGTAATAGGTTTTAGTGCTATGTATAGCCCGAGATATGTCCTCGTACATAGCTTCTACCTCTTCATCGGGATGCGCCGAGGTCGGGGCGTAAACCTGTATGACCTTCAACGAATACCGTTTAGATACTCTGAGTATAAGGTACGCTACCCTGCTCGACACACTCGCGATATTTACCACGTTGTTCACGAGAGATTTGTGGACGATGAACCCGACACCACCTTGGGACTGTTGGTCGCCTTCCCGGTAGAAGAGCAAGTTACCGGATTTGAGAATTATCTAGTCCTCCCCCTGTCTTCGGACTTCCGATAAGCCTATAATATCCCATCGTAACTTGCTCAATTCTTCTTCCAGCTCAAAAATCTTCTCGTCGGTCCGCAGTGTGCGCGTGTTAAATGTTGCCAGGGCCAATTGTCGTCGTTGGTGGTAGCACGATCTCTGCCGGAGATTCTTAGCACCCCCTGCCCTGCCGTTACCATAGCTGCTACCTGAGCCAGGACTAGCGGGGCCGCCAGGGACTAGGGGCCGTTTTTTGTAAGTGTGGCTCATCTGGGGGGTTTTGCCATAATCGCCACGCTTGGCAGGCGGATTGGCGATCGCAGTGGCGGAAGTCTTCGATACTAAGCGCTGCTGCCCACCTAGCAACTTTGTATTTCCTTCCGCCTAGGCACTTATAAGTTAATATATTTATGTTTGTATGTTTGCTAGCTGTTCCAATATAATATAACGTTGATATCAATCAGCACATTAGTGAGCGGATATTAAATTTAATATAAGACTTTTGGCAAGGCTAATTGCACACCAGTAGACAGCGGGCAAGAGGATTGGACAGGCCCCGCTGGCCTCTAGCTAACACAAATGAGAAAATTCCTTGCGTTACTGCAAGCTTTTGCCTGCATCGCAACCATATTACGCCGGTTACCTCCGATATACCATCAATCGCTCGGATTTAGTTCTGTTCGACGATGTATTTTCATTTGTGTCTTGTTTTATAATGGTAATATCTTTTCACGTGGAAGATATTCTTTTCTTTTGCAAAACAGTGCATGAAATATTGCCAAACAAACTCATATTTGCATTTATAATATTAGTAAAGAAGTAACGATGTACGAAACGTCTGTATATGGATATGAAATATCAAGTACCTGTCGTATTTGAGTATCTATTTATGCATGATCATGGCAAAAATATGAGTCGAATATTTAGTTTCATATCAGATTTCTACTCTATCGCTCTAGTAAGACATCCTGCTAGTGTTCAACTTCGAATCTTATCTTTAGTATTGATCTAAAGAAAAAAAAGTATATAATATGTATGTTTATCCATTGTCTAGTACCCATAGTACAAGCTCTGCTTGGTTTGGGCTAGATAAGATAAGATTTACTTGAAAAGTACGTATGTGAGACTAAATGTTTTCTAAGTTAACTGAATACGTATACCTTTTATTTCACATAACCTTTGATATATATATTAATTTTTAAATATTTCATTATGTTTTTTATATCTGTTCATCTTATATAATCTTCCTTGTTTGGTATTTGGTAGCTTCATAATGTTTTATTAAAAGCACCATTTCGATGTTATGTCTACGACAAATAAAGATTGTAAGAAAGAACTGTGAAATGCGGACATATTATCCTTTGAGATGAAACATTTTTCTGCCAGTGATTGACAGTTTATTGTGGCTTCTTTCTTATTTCTTCAATAAAAATATTTTATCACTTCTGCCAGTTCTAAGAAAGAATGCTTATTATTCCTTGTATGATTATATATATATATATATATATATATATTTCTTTTAAATGTATAAGGATTGATATTCTTTACTGCCTCGTTGATTATGGCCGATCGTAAGGTCTCGGTATGAATTCATAGATCGTGACAAGTATGATCATTTATTTTTAATGGTAAAGTACTCTCATTCGAACTCATTCCATACATCCATTCAGTCATTAATTAGCACGCCTTAAAACATTGTTGGCAGTAATACAGGTCTAGCTGACGTAGGCAGAGGTGCACTACGGCAATAAGTCCATGGGCATTAGATGATACAGATAAGATAAAGTTGTTATTACATACCTATATAGACCTCTCTTACACATATGTACAGTATTCTGTATATTCCCGAAGGGCTAAGTAGAGTTTAGATATCTCATAAATATATAAACTCAATTATCGGTATACCACACATTTATTTTGTTCCCTAAAGAGCAGGGACTGATGAAAGTGTAGAACAATTAAACAGAATATTATCAGTACGGTAAAACAAAACAGCTGGCGCTGGTATACGACGTGGTTTATATGTGCAGGCACTTGCGTGGGTTGTCTACATTGCATAAATGATCTACACGAGCCACCCACGCAGATAACTCGTAGCCTATGCATGTAGCTCGCGTGCGTAGCTTGTGTATGTAGCCCGCGCTACGAACATTCGCATATGATTTTATACATCACTAAAACTATGAAGCGCTTGGTCCGTTTATGCGCCTCACGGTCCTCACGGAGCGTTCAATGCATTATAATTACTGCGTAAATTTTTATTATCGTTTTTGCGTAACACGCGCGTTATATTGAGCGACGCAGCGGCAATTATAATGCGTTTACCGGATAAACGAACCAAGCGTTTTAAATAAATAGTCTCATTTAAAGACATTGTGTAGGTATTAGGCATTCACACATAGTAGAATAAATGTTTTGGTTTAACCTTAAAAAGCTAGAGTGGGTCGTTTAAGTGCCTCTAAGCAAGTTTTATCTGTCGCGTAGCCGGAGCCGACTAACCGGTTCCATAATGAGTTGTCTGCTGAGTAATTTATGCCGGTACGTGTTAAAGCTTTTATACTTAATCTATGCACTTTGTTACAGGGTGTCCGGCAAAAAGACTACTAGGTAGCCGGAGTGGGCGCAAAGATATATACTATATTTTAATTATTTTTAAGCCAATGAGATATATTGTTTGCTGGTAAAGGATTATCTTTTGCTCATGTGGTACTGCGGACTTTTACGTGGACGAAGCCGCGGGTGAAAACTAACTGAATATGTTAATAAAAATGTAATCTTTATCCACTATTTAAAAGAGTCTGAATTACATTCAAACCTTTAACAATTTTGTTACTCTGTACTAGCATTAGGTGAAAATGGATTTTAATGCAGTTTTCACAGTTTGCTAGTTTAAAAGTTAACTTGAAATATACTAAACATCATCTAATTGCGTTGACAACTAAACTAAAAAAATAAATAGAAGAGATTAATCATTTACTGCTGGATTTTTGCTTGCGTAGATATATCACTTTTAAGTTATATTTAATACTAGCTTTTGCGCGCGGCTCCGCCCGCGTGGTACCTACATCAATAAAAAGTAGCCTATGTCCTTCCCCAGATTTTAAACTATATCTGTACCAAGTTTCATCTAAATAGGTTGAGTGGTTTAGCCGTGAAAAGGTGACAGACAGACAGATAGACAGACAGAGTTACTTTCGAATTTATAATATTAGTAAGGATTATTAATTCCTTACATACTAATAGGTTTCACCAGCAGTGGGCGTCTACTTCGCGCTATAGTAACAACGTACTAGTAACTTTGCAAATCCACCGTAAAATAAGAGAATAATTATTTCCCTCAAGTAAAATATATGTAAATGCATGCACTCCTACGTGATTGGAGTGGATGGCACGCTTATGACATGAATATTCAACAAAGTTCCAACTAATAAAGTGCATCAGGGAGAAAGTCGCGAAAAATTCAATTGTCTCTTACCCACCAGTTGATTTTTGTTCTATTTTGCAAACAAACTTTATAACTGTCAGCACTTAGGCAGATACATACTTATGATAAAAGGATTTATAGTGTAGTTACGTAAAATATATTTTCGGATCTATGTACACATCGGCTATCATTTTGTATTTAAAGTACCGTTAATAAGCTGGACCACAAAGTGCACGGCCCTTAGGTGTAAAGGAAAACTTGTCATTGGGAAGTTTTAAGCAATATTACATTAAATAAATTTTGTAAAATGTCGAGTTCATATAATTTTAAATTTACCTTTCTTGTTATTTTAAATATTGTATCATCTTTAAATTTTATTTTATTCCAGGCTGTTATTTAGTTATTTAATTTTATCATATATTTTAATCGAGATAAAATCAATTCTACTTATATTTTAAATGTGAAGGTTTGTATAATTGTTACCGAGTCATTAGTCAACCGGCGAACTCATTTGGACTGACCTTGGCACACCGATTAGAATTGTCTTAGAATGAACAAGCTTTTGCTACATATACCTAATGCAATTTGTCACGTACTGTTTATTACCAAATATTGTCTATTATATTTTTAAGCCAACTTGCAGAAACCGTTTCACAGCTATTAGTGCCATATGTACATAATGTATGTATTTAGAGTCAAAGCCAAAATTTTTTTCTTCATTTAGGTTACAAAGTAACACTTATGAACGTCAAAATACATAATATAGGTTAGTGAGTTTACCAAGTTACTGAAGCTACATTTAGGTTAGTTGCTAGGTTCAGGCAAAGGGTTGAGCCTATAAGAAGAAACCTGCAAGAATCTCACGGCCACTCGTTACAGATAATCTCAACTTATGACGGTTCAAAACTGGTTAGAGTATTTATGACATTTTAATCGTTTTTCGATTCAACCCTGTTGTCGCCATAATATACGTAACAATACGTTACTCACACCACCTTGCCTGTTTCACAGCTGTATATACTTGACGGATAGGCAAAAGTATCAAACCTAGTATTAACCAGCTGTGTGCATACTCGGTTGTATGGAATTTGGTCATATATTAAAGTGTGGTAATCATTTATGCTGAACTTGAAAACCGATACCTATAAATCTGGGTCTAGACTAACCAAGCTAACTGAGTAGAGTTATTGCCAGAACCTTTCTGCCACTGAAGCGTAAATGTTTTTAAATCTTTGCTTTTAAATTACCTTCAATTTAATGTTGAAGTGTTGTGTATCATTAAGTATTTACTATATTTTTCCAGATAAAAATAGTATTGCAGCCATTATAGCATTTATTATGAACTATAAAAATAGTTAGTGATTTAAAAGAGTGGCTGTGAGTTTCTTGTTGGTATCTTCTCATAGGCTCAACCTTTTGCCTTAACTTAATAACTAACCTAAATAAAAATTCAGTACTTGCACTAAACTCACTAACTCATAAAATTTGATTTTTATAAATGTTTTTTTTGGACTTAAAAGCATAAATGATTTTTGATTCTGACATCATAAACTTTGTAAAAATAATGATTTATTGCTTTTAGTTCACCTGATTGTATGCGCTACGCATATAGCCTATGGAAACTAGTAACCCAACATGCAGAGTCGTTTAGCGTGTTCTTTCCATAGATGTATTGAATATCGAAACACGGTAATTTATCCAATGCAGATCCTATAAACACAAGAAAAATATAAACTGGTATGTTTAAGCTTGAGTATTTATAATAACAATCTATCTTCTCCCTAGCCTTTATTAATCCCAAGTCACTTGGGGTCGGCTTTCTAGTCT
Organism: Catocala sponsa; assembly: GCA_963564715.1. Classification (NCBI taxonomy): domain Eukaryota; kingdom Metazoa; phylum Arthropoda; class Insecta; order Lepidoptera; family Erebidae; genus Catocala; species Catocala sponsa. The sequence continues at coordinate 8,949,568 of OY751334.1, forward strand.
AACCGGATTTGACTGGATATCAGTTTTTACACGGAGCGACTGCCATCTGACCTCCACAACCCGAAGGCTAACGATACCCTAAGGCTAAACCAGTGTCAGGATATTAGAGGGCACTGACTTCCCAATAACGACTGCCATATATGTTCATGGCAGCCGGGACCGACGGCTTAACGTGCTCTCCGAGCCACGGAGCGGGCGATAATTGTCAATCAATACGCACATCATTTCGGAAAGTCATAATTATAACTTCCGAAAGTCAGAGGTGCGCGACGTGGGTTTGAACCCGTGACCCTCTGCATTGCAGTCTGTTGGTCTCTGCACTGAGCTATGTATTATAATAACAACCTATATTAAACAGTAATGGAAATCTAAAATAGAACCTTGTAAATTGAAAGATTAAATTATGATCATTTTTACCTTTAAGTGTTCTAAATCTCAACATTTCACCTTCACCACCTTGTTGCGCTGTTAAATTTTACGAAAACGTAAAAACATCATGATTCACAATAACGTTGTTTCTGTTCAGCGCGGCGATTGAATCCGGAACACTCAGTACCTTGTTACTGGCAAAGTAACTTTTGAAACAACTGTTCTACAGTCAGAGGGTTACGTATTAATGTTATCAGAACGCCTCCAGGAAGATCTTGACCGTAAAACTATCCAAATGTTTATCCTAACAATTAAGTACCTACCCGAAATAGTGGTTAACATTTTGTTCAAATTCTGATTACGCAGTAGGCCACAATGTCTATACCAACTGAGCTGTTTAAGCCCTCATCCTGTTTACATAAAACTTCAAAATTCAATCTGTAATACTTTATAAGGGAAGGGATACGTCTGTTTAAAATTAACGCTTCAATGGCAGGAAGGCTGTGTTAATAAGATTTATTATTTGGCTAGGTCGGTTAATATAGGACTTGAATGATTACCACACTTATACTAATTGCCCACGGCTTCGCTCGAGTAAAAGTAGGTTAGGTTATGTTAGCAACCGTATTTTTTTGTTGAAATTATTAATATAGCCTATGTTACTCGATAGAATTTTAAAATCGGCTGTGTACCTACTTTTTAAGTTCAATGCTTACAAACAAACAAACAAAAAATCAAATATTCCCTTTTTATAATTAGTTATTAGTATAGATGACCAATGAAAAAACTTCAGTAAATCAATAGCATGAAGTACCTATTGGTATATTTGCCAGTAGCGGTACGTGGTAATGCCACGCGACCGTTACGAAACAATGGAAAGATTCAAAAACATTACGAACTTGCATTTGAATATTGATCTAATCTTAGTCAGTAATTATGTGAACACTTTTTATCGAATTTTGCATAATATTAATTTTGCATAATATTAATTTTGCATAATATTAATTTTGCATAATATTAATTTTGCATAATATTAATTTTATAAAATAATCAAGACTGGATATGATGATACATTGTAAATTATGGCAGAGGGAAAAAACAACCCACGAAACAGATTTGAACCTGCGGCCACGACAAACCGTCTCGTCAGACCTAGTTGGTAAATGACACAAACTTAAATAATTATACCAACATCTTATCGTGAAATAACGCGAAAAGAATTCTGTCCAACCTACAACCTTATAAACATACATTCTTGAAAGAAAAATAAAATAAATTCCACACCAAGTTGCTACCCAAAAAATAAATAACGTTTATTTTATCCCTGCGAATGTCCTCTCCGCAGGGAACCTATTTGTTACACTTCCGGCACTTTTATTTCATTCCGTCCACTTACAACCAGCGAAATGGTTCCGAAATTAATCTATAAAGCAAAAATAATTATCTATGCTAATATTATAAATATTAAATAGGTGGATAACGCTGTGGGTTACACATATTTATAAATCTTGTTACCTATTGGTAAATTGTTTAGTAGTATAAGTGTGTAACTGTTTGTTTTTCCTAAAATAAATAATAATAAATAATTGTTTGTTTGCAAAGGTTTAACTCAAAACCTACTCAATCGATTTAAAAAATTCTTCCACCATTAGAAAGCTATATTAGCACCGAGTAACATATGCTACATTTTATTTAAAAAGTAATTTTACTAACGTAACCTAACCTACTTTTACGCGAGCGAAGCCGCGAGCAAAAGCTAGTTCATCTATAAAGCAAAAATAATTTTAATCGAATCAAATAGTAAGAATTATTTAATTAAAATGTTTTCATGTTTTGTTTTGTACAGGTTGAGATAAAATTAAGGTTGGTTAATTAAATCATCCAAGAAACTCGTAAGTGTTGAAAATGAAAACGAAAAATTTATTTCGCTAGAGATATGGTTTACATTAGTGGTGGTAAATAATAATGTTAAGGCTCTTTGCACATCTCGCACTTGTCAGGCTTGCGAAAATTTACATAGTAAGTATCACAACTAAATTAAATACATTTTAGAGAAATTACTATGATTAATATGATTATACAATTATTTTGATTATAATACGAATATCATACATTTATATGGAGGCAATGTCATTAGTAGTTATAAGGGATTTATTGTTTTGCTTTAATTTAGTATCTAATACTAAATTAAAGCAAAACAATAAAATGAAATAAAAATAGGGCAGCAAAAGATAATAATAGGTAGGTATACAGTTAATATAAAATGTCACTTAAATTGTTAGTAGTAATTTGTATTATGTTTATAGTCGAAAAATTCCTTAGTCGTATAAAAAGACAGATTAGAAGTACTGTATAGTAGTATAAAACATACAAATATTTTATTAGAATAGATATAATTTAATGCTATTACTAGGAAAATACATATGCAACTTGAAAAATACTGAACTAAGTAGTCTAAAATAACATTTCATAAATGTTTAAAGTTTATATTATCCTAACTGTCTGACTAATATTATAAATGCGAATGTAAGTTTGTTTAGTATACGCTTCGGCGCCACTTCTCTATCGGTCATCATGAAATAACGTATAGACATTGTCAGGGGCACAGAAAAGGACATAGGGTATTTTACATCCAGAAGAAGTACCGTATCTGAGAAAAGTCACGGGCAAAATATAGTGTCTAATAAAAATCTGTCGTATATTTATGTGAAATATGATTTTTGCGAAATTTATATAACCTGCTTTGTCTTTGTCATTTGTGAGTTGGAATTAACATAAATAAATGTAAACTGCTATTACACACGAAACATTAATTAAACCCTGGAGATACGCGTCGCTACTGCACAAATATAAATTCTAACTAGCGAGGGCTGAGGTTAAATAACAAATACAAAAGTTATAGGTATTAATAAAAAGTTGAAAGTAAGCAAACAGAAATAGTAAATAAAAAAGAAATAAAAAAGAGTTATCAGCTTACAAATTGCTTTTAATTTACAAAAATCTAACTTAGTGACTTATGCTAGATAATACTGCTAAAATAAATTAAAAGATCCATGCTCTTTTAATTACTTTTTATTAAAACAAGAAATCATATTATCTATACCATATTTCCAAAAGTAAAAGAGTCCGCTGTTGCCAATTATTTCGTGCCTGTAAATGAGGAACTCGCCTGAAAATGTAATACCATACAAAAAACAACATAGAAGCGTATTATTAAGGTTTGGCCCCAATCCTAATTAATTTTTTATTTTATATAGATAATTCTCCCGTTAAGCATATTTCCTGTGAGTCATGAAAATCAATTCGGTAGCCGCGTGATTAAATAAAATATATCTTCACAATTTTTTCTCATACATACCTACATATCATTGGTTTACAGGACTCTCAATCTAACTTTCTTTAAAAAGTGTTCAATGTGATAAGAGACCGTCAGTCAAGGTTTTTAGCTTTTAGCTATCCCATTTACATTTTCTTTTACATACTCACAACACCATCTAGCCCAAACTAAGCAGAGCTTGTACTATGGGTACTAGACAATGGATAAACATACATTACATATATACTTTTTTTTTGTAAATATATACATATTATACATAGAGACACCCAGACCAAGACAAACATTCATGTTCATGCACACAAATGTTTGACTTGTGCGGGAATTGAACACGCGACCTCAGGCGTGGCAGTCGGTTACACTAACCACTACGCCATCGAGGCCGACATTAGCCATGTATTATACAATTTTATTTTTTTAAATAAAGTGCCTGAGCTAGGAACTAATTCCTATGTCGCAGGGGACTTAACAAGTATTCAAACAACGGATACAAAGTACCACCAGACTCGGAACAACTATTCATGCAAGTCACACTAATTTTTGTTCCATTTAGAGATTGAACCTTCAACCCTCAGCGTAGTGGCAATGGCATATGAAATTGGTTGCTCTAATTACATTAAGACTACACGGGAGTACAAATAAAAGCAGCGGCCAACACACCATGGGAGCGTAAACGTTGTGCGGGAGACGCCGCATTTACAATTTTAAACTAGTAGAAATATATTTTTTGGAAAAGTATCGAGTTTTATAAAAGGTGGTAGAATAAAAGCTATTAAGTATGATCTAAACTCAACTCGTTAAAAGGAGATTAGTACCTATTTTTATTAATTAATCCTCTAAAAGCCAATGATAGGAGAATGTTGTTGCGTTATATTTGTATATAAGCTTCACATACCTATATTTTCACTCCCCATCTTTCGTTAATAATAATGTAAAGAAAACATGAATAAAGAGGTATTAGTATTTTTTATTTAACCTTGTGTTCGCCAATGGTTGGAGTAGTTACACTGTTGCTGCGTTTTATTCGGTGACTAAAGTTCGCTTTGCCACTGCCGCTACGCTGAGTGTTGTGGGTTCGATCCCCACATGGGATAAAAATTTGTGTGATCCACAAATAGTTGTGTCGAGTCTGTGTATTCTTTGTGTCTGTTGTTTGAATGTTGGTAAAGTCCCCCGTGGCACAGGAATATATACTAGTGCCGGAGTCATCCTTTTAAAAACAAAATAAAACTAAATAAAAATGTACCAATATTTTCACACCCACTCTTTTATCACATCACTTGCTATAGGGATATCACTCGCATATTGCCTGACACTATGGAAAGCAAATAAAGATTCCATAGGCTCGACAACACATATGTGTTGTGCAATTCTGTTAAATCTCACTACTAAACTCATATTCGAGTTGGCTTTTATAATCGAGGTTTTGGCTACTATGGCAATTAAAATTAGCAAGCTTTGGCAATTAATATAAGCAGCGATACCCTAGTGGGAGACCGTTGGACTGCCAAGCAGAGGTCTCGAGTTCAATCCCAAGGCGCGCATCTCTAACTTTTTGAAGTTATGTACTATCGACTTCAGCGACGGATGACCACTCCTAAGGTTAAAATCGCATAGCAGGCCAACACTTGGTACCCGTACCCGTGACACGCCCCTTTCTTTGTTTGAGTTTTTTTACACTTTACATTTGTTTACTGATTCTAAGGCGATACAAACTCAACTGGTCAACATGTGCAAGCGAAAATTTTTCTGAAATGGTCAACCGTCGCACAAGTCGATAGTACGTATTAAATAGTAAATTATCGCTCGCTTTAACGGCGACGGAAAACATCGCAAGGAAACCTGCTTATCTGAGAGTTCTACATAATGTACCCAAAGATAATAAAATTGTGAAGTCTGCCAACCCACACAGAACCAGCGTGATAGACTATAGCCTAACGCTTCTGACACTCAAAAGAGATCTGTGCCCAGCACTGGCATAGTTGTATACAGGGCTGATATTATTATTGTAATTACAATTAGTTACTTTGTCTTTCATTCACAGCGAGGTAAACTGAAAGATGGTACAATGAGACTATTTGGGAATAATTTAAAAAGCAATACCAACCAGCTATTCATATAGTTACTCGATAAGACAATCTTGATACTGGCCAGGCAAGAATCGAGTTCGAGGTGAGGGTTTTTTACTGAATAGCATAGGTGATATCGATTGCAAGGGCTCATAAGCTACGGTAATCGCTTACTTTTAGACGTACTATAGGGTTGTTTGCCAACTTGGTATTAGAAAATACTTTTGGGAACACAAATATTGGCTGAGCTAACAATGATTTCCTTCTAATAATGAGTTTTCTCTCTACATTATTTCCAACCGCTGTTGTCTCGAAATCTAATGTGGACGACTAGCCCACTGTAAACCGATTCGATTCGGTTTTGTAACGATTTGGGTTCCTCATACAGACTGCGATTTTATTGTCGTGTGTCGGTTACTGATTCAAACTGCCGAACGTGCTGATACCGAGCATTGCCAACATAAAAATCTCATTAGCACTATATTTGATTCGAGATACGAATAATGGTCACATATACGCTGACGCCTACGCTTCTGCACGATTACGCGATTTTATTTAACTTTAGTCTCTGCCCGCACCTTCGTTTGTGCACGACCACAAATTACAGAGATATAAAGTTTTATAGTGGTAATTTGTGAGATGCGTTCCAGGATAATACCCATATATGATCTATCTGTGTACTATATTTTATATTAGGTATCCCGCGGAAATAGTAGCTGTACTTTTTTTTGGATGAAAGATAAGCTGTGAATTTTCTGTACTCCTGACAAAGTGCATGCGAATTTCACGATAGTCAGTCGAATAATTAGGGCTTAAAAGCGTAACAAACAAACTCACATTCACACTTATAATTATTTAGGTTCAGTTCAGCAGTTTACACATGATTAAGTAAACCAATGGATGAGGCGTCAGACCTTCAATCGGGATCGTAGGTTCATATCTCACCTATTGCACTACAGACGTAAACCCACTGCTAACACAATCATATTAGCTTATCTGGAGGGATTAACAAAAACTCTGGTGATTTATAACAATAACAATCAAGCACACATATTTTATACTATTAGTCGGTCAATATGGAAGACAATCACAACTCCTTTGTATATAAAAATAATCTCAAACAAGCATTTGTTCTGGTTTATGATAACTAGGTGCAAATGCTTAAAACACAAAAATCCGGCATCGAGCGAATGGAAATAGTATTTGAGCCTTGAGGTCCGAACTTTGGCCAAGTCTTACAAAACCTTATTCACTACCAGAATAGTGATTGCTAATTGGTTTTGGAGGTTTGAGAGGAATTATTTATTTGGTACTGAGATCTGAAAATGCCAAACCTACGTCTTCTAGCATAGCTGAATATTTTACAATATATTTGTGTAATATGTGGGTAATTAAACTATGCATATTATCTAGTTTGAAAGTAGGCTATATTTTTCCACTTTGTTTTTTCGGTGATAGGCTTGCTTGCGCAGTCAATACGACTCTTTTGGATTAAATTCCCAGATCATGCAAAGTACTTACTGTTGCGATTTTTTGTTAAGAAATTCTCAGCAGCAATACAGGGCCTGGTTACAGAGACTCTACTTACGTGGGAGCTAAAGCCTATGCCAGCAAAATGTGGGTGTAATAAGCTTCTAACTAAAGCTAATCTACCCTTAGAATATAGGCATAACAGAGTTATATGAAAAATACTAATAACCTTTTAACCGTGTCTTTTCATCATACCTGACAAGTTGCTAGCGCTTGCTTGCTTCTAGTACTTTTTCCAAAAAACATGTTTAAAAAGTTTCAAGATGTTTTTTTTTAACATGGGGAATTTATTTCGGGCTCTCTCAAAACTTCAGGCCTACCGACTAAAACCACCACGGTGTACCAACTCGCTGCTTTGTATGCTGCGTGGGTCGCTGGGACTGAAACTACATCAGCGACCCACCCAATAGTGCCCAATGCAGACAGGCAAAGTTGTATGTGCCCCAGCTCACTACGCACTAGGCACTACGCCTTCCCCCATGTGGTATGTTTGGTTAAGCCACTGCTTTCTTTTGTGACCGCGTGTAGTTCTAAGTCTCAGTCGTGCGATTGGAACAACCAATCTCAATATTTATATTTTGTTTAAAAATGCAAATTATAAAATGTAGTAGAACAAAAGTTATCAAGTAAGGCACAAAAAAGTCACGTGTTTATTGGTATTTTTCAATTAACTCTGCATACCTATGTTTGTAATTTTTAATATACTAGCTGTTTCTAGCATTGCATTGCAATGTGTTAATTGAAATACTTTTGGATACACAATAAGTTTGGTTTCCAGTCTGGTGCGTAAATTAATAAAACGGCTGGTTGCCCAGTTGCCGCTACGCGTGAGCAAGCCACTTACAGTTGTCTATTTTAGAAGCATAATATCATAATATCAGCCCTGTATTAAACTGTTTCACTGCTGGGCCAGTGCCTGTTCTCAGTGTGAGTAGCGATAGGTCATAGTCCACCACGCTGGCACAATACTGGTCGGCAGACATCAGATATCTTCGAGACATTATAGAGAAATCTCAGACATGGAGCTTTCCTTACGATGTTTTTCTTTCACAGTTAATGCGAGCAATAATCAACTATTTAATGCGCACATAACTTCTTAAAATCATAGGTGCATGCCTTGGGATCGAACTCGAGACTTCTGCGTGGCAGTCATACGGCCTCCAACTGGGCTTTAATCTAGTCCACGCACTTAGTGATTTTCGATGCGTTCTGTTGATAGTCATTGCAAATTCGAGTTGCTCCGGAAATTGTTACCGTTTGAAGTCTAATGGCATACAATAACAGCACATCTTTTCTTTTAAAATTTAATTTTACAATTGTATCTTCGATAATATTGTTCATCATATTCATCAGTAAAAGTCTGGTACCATTGCGATGCTGTGGGCTGATTTGTCGGAGAAGATACGCTCGGCAATTTACTGAGTTCACTTAATAAATATTTTAATTATTTTTACGATTATCCTTGAGCGCACTTACCATCAAATAACATTATGATTAATAATGGTACACTTAAAATTAGATGTAATGGAATACAAAAAGTCATTAACTATTTAACACTCATTTATCTATGAAAGGTCAAAGGCCGTATGATTGAGTTCGAGCCCTTTACGTGGCAGTTCAATGGTCTGTCACTGTCGCTGGTTGTGTTTTAGTTAAAGCACACAGCTATTTCCGAGGACTGATATAATGTACAGATCTTATCTTTTGGTCCTGTTTATCTCATTATAGCATCTGACAAACTGCGGGCTCTCATATCTTTTATACTGACAACGTCGGCCGTCCCTTATACATAGTCTTTGATGTTAACGTTACGTATGTGTAAACATATAAATGCGGTAGCCACTTAAAGGGAAAAGTTATTCAATTTGGCGGGAGCTACACTAGATATAACTGTTGCTTGGCAAAATATCGGTAGTTGGTATTTATATAAGGCTTTATAAACGCTTTGCAAATCTGAAGACACAGCGGGTGAATGTTGTATGCAGTGGATGAGGTCTCGGGTTCGGTCAGATGGGCAGTGTTGTTGGAATTTAATGCCCAATCAATCTCTCAGTAGCAGTACAATCTCTTAGTACCAGTATCAAGTCTAACACTGTGCTCGGTAGACGGCAACAGACTTCGCTTCTATAACATGAAACCTTAAACAATAGGTAGTAAAATGTAGGTGCCACAGCTGCCTACGGCTTTCTATAGGTATATGTAAAAGGAAAGTGATATTTCTATCATCTCGCTAATATTCATTGCTTGTGTTGAGTATTTCTCATACTACGCAAGCATCATTATGACTAAACATCTGAATGTGCAAAATACTACTTGCAGTTTTTTATATCCTAACTGATATTATAAGTGCGAAAGTGTTACGAATGAATTGTATAGGCATATATTATAGGTATATATGTACATTTTTAGAAGATAAGACTATAAGAATAAATTAGGTATTTCATAACCTAAGTTAAATAACAGCTATTAATATAATTATTACATAATTATATTAATAGCTGTTATTTAACTTTAGCATTAACTTACAGGCAAGAAAAATAAACCGTGCGGCCTTCAATGTTTATATAAGGTTTCAGGTTGCTAAGTGCAAGGGCCTCTGGAATCAATTCTGGAGACTTCTGCCGCTCTTTGAGTTATAAAATGACATAATAGGCCTAAATGAATTAAGAAAATTAGGTTAAAGTATTGAAGTTTCTAAGAAATATACATTCTATATTCTAGAGATTTCCTTTGGGGTATAAGACTGTATGGATAGCATTGTGGTTTAAATAGTCGCCTTCTCACCGTCATGGCGCTGAGTGTTTTTGGCTTCTAAACGGGAATAAAAATTGTGTTATTCACAAAATTGTTGTACCAAGTCATCTTATGTTAAATCAACTTAACTTTAGCACTTAAAAATAGATTATAGCCAAATAAGTATTGCCTATTTAGTATTTCCATATCTTCCAAAAGCGACGCACTTTTTAAAAACAAGTAATATACGGAACTTCTAATTCTTTGTTTACGCATAGTATCAATATGCCAACCCTTTTTGGAGCTACTTGGTATAAGGATCAATTCTTTCACATACAAATTGGCGAGCGTCGTTGACGGTAGTCAACCTTTGCCTGACCCCGCATTCCAACTGTTTGAAGAATGTCTCCGTTGTTGGCCTGGTTTTTTTACATCAAAGCGCCTTAAGATATTGTCAAGTTCGATAATATTGCGTATTCCATACTCAAGCTTTTATAAAATAGACCCGTACCTGCTCTGAAGGGGCAGGCAGAAGAAGTATATGATACTCATACTTCGTGTGTTTATGTATTTTATATCCTACTTATTAGCAGGAGAGCCTTTTGTCGTTTACCAAGCAAATTGCCAGACTCTATGCTGCAAATGTGAATTTCATAATAGAAAGTCCATAGTCCATACCATTTGGCCCATCCCAAAAATATAACCCTAGGTAGGTCATCCCGGTCACATATAGACATAAGTAAAAACTTGTATCACAAGACAACAATACTGTACATTTATATTAATACGTAAAGACAAAACGTTGTCCCCCAAAAGGTTATTGCGCGCAATATAACTGTTGCATATTCGGAAAATTAAAATAAAGATCTATGTGATTATTTCTTATTCATTTTGCTCACGCAGAGCTGTGCACCATTCTGCTGATGTTTTTATGATATGGCAAGCGCTTCAAACGCCGTTGTCCTTTATGCAGTACTGAAATTGAACTATGCTAATCGTTTAGGTCTTGTCACGAGTGGTCTCATAACATCCGTGGCCGAATACTACAGAAACATTTTGTTGGGATAAAAAGTAGACTATATCACATATTACAAACTTTAATGCAAATAAGTCACTTCGGTCCGTTACGTAGAATTATCAAACTGCTTTTCTAGGACTTCCTGTTATAATGATTTCTTTATATAAAAGTATTACAACAGAAATGACCTAAAATGAACCATGCTGATCTTCTAGTAAGAAAAGCTCGTGTGCTCGATAATTTTACCGCTGACTAACATATAGTGGTGTCTACGAAACCTGCTTTTATTTTAACGCGATAAATAAATATACATATATATCGAACAATTAATTAAATCACATGAGTTTCAGAGACTACCTACTACATCCAAACTTACAAAGATATACAAACTTTATATTAGGCGGCCTCGATGGCGTAGTGGTTAGTGTAACCGACTGCCACGCCTGAGGTCGGGGGTTCGATTCCCGCACAAGTCAAACATTTTGTGTGCATAAACATGGAAGTTTGTCTTGGTCTGGGTGTTTCTATGTATAATATGTATGTATTTACAAAAAAGTATATATGTATGTTTATCCATTGTCTAGTACCCATAGTACCTACAAGCTCTGCTTAGTTTGGGCTAGATGGTGTTGTGTGTATCTGATAGATCAATTAAATTTGTGTGAGCCGCAGAAGTTGTACAGAATTACTTACGGCATTTGATTCAAAGTTTGTAAAGTCTATCACGACAAGGTTAATCCCTAGTGACCTAACCAGAGAACTGTGGACCTGACCCTAAGTTACCTATATATAGGAGATAATTATACCATCAAAAACGCACACCATTAATAATTCAACACACAGTTATTCATAGTTCACTGAATGAATTTTCGCATTCCAGTGATTTTACTTATTGGAAAGTTATCTAGTGACCAGTGAGTAAAACTTATAACAAGTTAGGAGCTAAAATGAAATTACAGTCAGAGGAGCGGAAAATACGAGGATTATAATGAATGTTTCTGGCCCAAGTCTTCCTAATTCTGCCATGTCGTTCGACCGACAAATTGTTGTGATTTAAAATCTTGAAAAATATATGAAAATCTTGTGGAATCTTAACTAATATTATAAATGCGAATGTGTGTTTGTTTGTTACTCTTTCAAGTCCTAACTACTTGATCGATCATCATGAAATTTCGCATACACGTTTTCCGGGGAACAGAAAAGGACATATCATCCAAAAAAAAGAGTACTTTTACTAACCTAAACTAACCTACATTTACGTGAGCGAAGTTGCGGGCAAAAGCTAGTATGTATAATTGTATACTTGAAAGTGATTCTAAAAATGTGATTTATTTCTATTTGGTTTGGATGTATCGCGTCTTACCGGTGTTAATTGTATACATACATACATAGATTCACGCCTGTTTCCCAGAGGGGTAGACAGAGACTACGGATTTCCATTTACTACGATCCTGACACACTTCTCTGGCTTCATTCACTTTCATCACATTCCTCATACACGCCCGTCGGTTCAAGGAGCTCTTAACTTGGCCTTTATCCAGAACGCCTCCGATCTGATCGCGAAACGTTCGCCTAGGTTTGCTTAGGTTAATTGTATATCATTTGTAAGTAGATTGATATCGAAAGTTTACCACCTGAAGCAAAAAAATATTAAAAAACTACATTTTGCACGCGGCTTCGCTCGCAGACTATTCCTCGGAAACGGTGCTTTTTCCGAATGAAACGTACACTATGTCCTTTTCTGAATCCCTGAAAACGTATTTACGAAATCTCATGATGATTGCTCGAGTAGTTGAGGCGTGGAAGCATAACAAACTAACAAACTCATACTCGCATTTATAATATTAGTTAGTTACTCAGTTTTTAAACTTATATGGATACGTTGACTACATATACTGTGCAAAAGTCTAAAGTACTTCATTCTATAAATGGTCAAACGTCATCACGAATTACGACCCCAAAAAATTCTAATCCCTTTGCCAAATTGTATACAGAAAAGCAAAAGCGACCTGCTTTTAGTTTTACTGTAGAAGTGTGAACACACGCAACTGGTAACCGTTGTCAAAAATAAAGAGTATCAGCTAACAGATTAGTTACACTGTGTTACCCAGAGCGTGAAAACGTTTTAAGTTCGCTAAACCCGCGTATTATAGTCGATGTTATCTATACCAATATTATAAAGAAGAAAGATTTGATTTTTGGTTTGTAAGGCTTTAACTTACAAAAAAAATTACTCAACCGATTTTTAGAAGTAAAAACTTTTTTAGCGGCGTTGTGCACTTTTTTGTGATGGGTAAAAAATGTAAAACTCACGTCAGGACACGTTACCTGATCGAAAATTCGTAAGACGGAGGGAGAATCGTCATGTTTGTGTACGATAGCGCAATAAATGAATATTGTATTTTACCACATAAACGATAGTACTTTTATACTGATAATTAAGGCAATTCGTGCAAAATTATTCCCTAACCATTCCAAAATATCAAAAATGCACAACGTTAATATTCAAGTTTTCACTTCTGCCGGCACTCCCGGAGTGCAACCCGTTGATTTTTTTTATTCTTTTGCTATTAGGAAGCTATATTATCACCGAATAACATAACCTAACCTACTTTTACGCGAGTAAAGCTGTGGGCAAAAGCTAGTAACTGAATAGCTTCAAAGTATCCCGACAACTAATTATAAATTTAAACTAAGTAAACCGCCTCAGCAAATAAATAAGTTGTTAAGCATCGTAAAAAGAAGACCTGGAAATAAGTACTACTAGTTTGCTATTAACAGGAATTACAAACATAATTGATAAGTAATTGTGTCTCGCCGCCGGTGGGCTACTGCAGCTCAAGATGTTTAAATTTATCGTAAAAGGTTGCATTAAGGTCATATTTGAAGGTCGAACTCTGTATCTTGCTGGCATATTTAGATAACCGAAATCATCCGGGTTTAATAATTATAAATATGTAACGAAAATCAAGATTAATTATTTAATCTATTTCAAAGTCAAAGTTAAAATCATTTATTCATTTAGGTCACAAAGTAACACTTATGAACGTGAAAGGGGTTAGTGAGTTTATTACATTTACTGAAATTGCATTTACTATACTACATATTTTAATTTCATTCACCCTAACTATCCTAATCCTAACTAATATTATAAAAGCGAAAATGAGTTTGTTTGTTACCTTTTCATGCCTAAACTACTGAACCGATCATCCTGAAATTTTGCATATACGTTGATAGGTGTACAGAAACGGACATAGGCTACCTTTCATCCCGAAAAAAATTACTGTTCCCGAGTAAAACAATAATAACGTTCTTATGATAATAGATGGCGCCACGTGTCTTTCGAATCATGATTGTATTATATTATTACAAGCAGAGTACAACCCGAATTGATTGTCAAATTCTAAATTAACGCGAGCGAAGCCGCGGGCAAAAGCTAGTATTAGTATAATTTTATACGTAAGGATTGCCTTTATAATTTGTAACATATGTGCCAATGATATTATAACATTTCTTTTTTCTTCAATTTTATTAAGGATAACTCCCGCATTAGGAATAATTCCTGTGTCCCGGGGGACTTTACAAACATTCAAACAACGGACACAAAGAACATCCAGACTCGGAACAACCATTTGTGAATTACACAAATTTTTGTCCCGTGTAGGATTCGAACCCACAACACTCGGCGTAGTAGCAATGGCGAGGCGACTACTGAACCTGATAGCGTAGTCCATCCGTGCACTCTTCAATAAGACCTCATCTAAATGCTACCTGCTGTACTATCTTATAATAATTATATTGTAATCAAAGTGAAGAAGAAGACGCTGTGAAGCAGAAAAACGTTTCAGTATCTAGATTTATACATCGGAAAAAAGTCAAATAAGAACAATGGAAAATACAGATTTTATAACGCGACGATTGATGCGCAATAAATTTGTTGAATTAAGGTCATGTGCGACATAAAATGCATTAAAAATACTTAAAACAGCCAATCTACTGGATTTATATTTGCCGGTTTAATATCACTGATTGGTAGATATGATTCATTCAGCAGTGGGAACAGTATAATGAATAATTATGAAATCACATTTCTTCGCATTATTTTCATTGCAAACAAGAGATATATTTTATGTCAAGGTCGTCGTAGTAGATGGATCCGTAGTCACGGCTGCGGATTAACCCACTAAAATCAGACCATAAATCTGTGTAGTATGTAGTAGGTATGTATATATTTTCTTTATGAGTAACCTATATAAATATATACAGGTTGTTCCTGTTTTACATAACTGAGGAGACCTTAAATATCTGTCCAAATTAATACTGGAGTCTTTTTTGCTATTGTAGCTACTTTAAAGTAAACAAAATAGTTCACCACAAAAATTATTTTGAAGACTTGGATGTCAGAGCAGATATTTGACGCCCTCGTTTCTGATGTCATAGCATGTTGTGAGTTCTAAAACCCTACTCATTGCTCAAGTACAATTTAAGGTTGTCTGGTTTTGATATACCAAAAGTAGAGGTAGAGCCTCAGACTGGTTGATATTTGAAAGACTTACCCGCGTTTCTGATTTATCTGTAACCTCTTATTTAAAGATATATATTTATTTCTAGATGTAACGTTTTATTACGCCATTATACCGTTATTTTCCAAAATTACCACGGAGTGATTCTCATCGGAAAACTTTGGTGTCTGAGTAGTAGAAAGGTACTTGTATACCTTTAAAACAGGCTACAAGGAAAGCAGTCTTAGTACTTTATAGTAAATATTGTGTAGCTATAATTATTGTTTGTACTTATTGTCGTGATAAAATACTAGTGTGTTAATTAATTTTCAAAATTTGTTCAAACAAAATCAACTACATCAAGTGTCAGACAAATTAAATTCATCTACTTATACTAATATTTTACTTTATTAATTAATACTACACTATAACTAATATTAGGTCTTGACCTATGATATTGCCGCTTTACTCTTATATGTATCAAACTAGATTTTGCCCGCAGCTTCACTCGCGTTAATGTAGATTTTATTAATAAATGTCTACCCCTCGAGAACAGTATTTTATTTTACTCTGGATGAAAAGTCCTTCAGCTGTTTGACATAACGGCACAGTTATGTAAAATAGCTATTAGTGATGTAAGGCCGTTAATAATTTATGCGATACATCTGCGACATATACACAGAATTTTACTTGCATGTGCGTTATTTGTATGAGCTGCTGAATGTCGCACGCAACTGTGTTGTTTGAAATGAAAGATCACTGATAATTAAAATGAGATGCGATGTATTGTCACTTAACTATCACGTAACTTATGATAAAATGAATGATATGATAATTATTATAAATGGTAGCGCTGATTATGAACTGTGATCGCGACTGGTTTTGATTTACACAATTTATATGAGGTTATTTATTGTAGGCCCGAAGGCAAATCTACGCACACCGCTTTATAAACGACTGTTTTTGCTCTTATTGTTACGCGATGGTGTATTTTCGTTTGTAAGTTAACTGAGTTGTTCAAAATGCTCAAATGCTCAAGCATTCGTACATATTGATTGTTTTGAGAATAAATATATTTATCTTTTATTCTACTAGATTTGGCCCGGGGCTACGTTTGCTTCAATGGCGATCACAATTGCGCAACAGTACTTTTTTTCTGTTTGAAAAGTACCCTGTGTCCTATTTTACTTAGATTCATATATCAAAATATATTATTTTAGACGGTTGGAATGGAAATAGATGTCGTAAAGCAAAGTCAGATCTTATGTCCGATAAAGTAGTTTGAATGCTTGCTGAGACGATCACGTCTCACATTTCAATTGCACTGTATCAATTTTCAAGCAAATGGAGCTTGAAAAATATGATTCCTATCTCAGACTTATTTTATTACTCTCCCGTGGTATACGGTGTCGCAGCGTATTGTATATTCGGTTAGTGACCTGCTGCAACAGCTTTAAAGTAACAGAAGCAAAACAAACACTTTATCAAATGAAATTTTATAGGCATTTCTGACAGATAAAAAATATGTTATTCGATGTATAGTGGATATCCTAATATTATAAATGCGAATGTGGGTTTGTTTGTTTGTTACATCTTCACGCCTTACCTACTCGCCCAAACCATCATGAAATTTCACATACACGTTATCAGGGGTACGAGCAGCGATAGCTCAGTGGGGAGACCAACAGACTGCAATGCAGAGGGTCTTGGGTTAGAACCCACGTCGCGCACCTCTGACTTTCGGAAGTTATATGACTTTTCGAAATTATGTGCGTATTGATTGACAATTATCGCCCGCTCCGTGCCTTGAAGAGCACGTTAAGCCGTCGGTCCTGGCTGCCATGAACGTCTATGGCAGTCGTTATTGGGAGAGTGTCGACACAAAAGATCCCACTGGGTCGAAGTGTCGCCAGTCTGCACAGACTGGCCCCCACATAAGATAAGATAAGATAGGATATCAGGGGTACAGAAAAGGACACGTCTTTCACCCAGAAATAAAAATCTGTTCCCGTCAACAGTTAGTACTACATAATTCAAATTCTGTGGGCGATTTAGTATAATTTAATACCAATTTTTCTGACCCAAATCGTATTCAAGAACGACCGACAACTGCGTAGTCTATGCATGGAATGGGTACGTAGAGTAGATAATAAGGGTTGCGCAATTAATGAAAGCGATACACTAACTTGTAAAGTATACCATAACAAGCTTAGAACACTTCCACTTGACACAAAAGATCCCACTGGGTCGAAGTGTCGCCGGTCAGTACAGACTGGCCCCCACACACAAGATAAGATAGAACACTTCCAACAAGCAATCAAAACTAGCAATTATATCTTTTAATGTCCACCTCATTTTGGAACCTTGGTAACCTAATATCACCGTTCGCCAGGTTTTCATTAGGCTATCGCTGCTCCTAAATGAGCTCGATTTCAGTTAATTAGTCAGTTTTAGTATTGGGATCATTTCCTTATTTAGTCGGTGTTAATTGGTTGGATAGTCGGGGGCAAACTCAATTCAGGACGAACATAATAATCTATATTAAACGCTCTAAGGTCAACCGGTGTAATTGCGCTTATGGAAGCACTAATTTTTGCCTGCGACTTCGCCTGGGTGAATCGCATAGAAACGCATACCAGGATATATATATATACTATCTGTAAATCCAGGGCATGGCCTGGACTCATTGATGGCGTAGTTGCCTAAGTATCACCTCGCCATTCCTAGGCATAGTCCAGCTATAATAATGTTATGTGGTTTATATAGGTAATAATGTTCAACAGTTTCCGCGGTATTGAATAACAAACACTCAAACATGTTTACAATTTATAGTAGAAAGGATTTTCATTAATTATTATTTTTAGTACTATGAGTTCTACAACACGTTTTGTCTTCTAGTGATAATGAAGCTGAATTTAGTTTTCATTTTGACTAGAGGGCAATTATTTCGGTTGACTGTATATTAACGTGGAGAGGTTCGACTGTCGCAACACAGGAATTAATTCTAGTGTTGATTTTTAAATAATATAATAATATAAATTTAGCAAATGTTTGTCAGCTCAGTAGTTTAAATTTCTGATTATTTTCTAGAGTAGGCTTTATTAAAAGTAAGAGCTGTTCAATTAGTATTACCAGTACAAAGGGCTCTTGTCTCAAGTTCCACTTAATATAAAACAATACAATATAAAACTAGAGTAAAGAGAAATTTGATTTCAGAGATTTTGTAACAGTTTAAAATCCTGATAAACGATTTTTTATAAATGGTTTCAAACTATTCTTCTTAAACTATTAATTTCAATATGAGTCACACATTTTACATTAGAAAACATATATTCAGTAATAAGCACTATTGCCAGCTCACATTATCAATTGAAAATCATTCATATTATTTATTATATTTTAGGATTTCAGCTTTTCATTGATTACATTAACATAGTTTGTTTCTATGTCAGATTTTAGCTATACCATATATGTATGTATGTCTAAATCGGATTAGTCCTTTACAATGTATATTGTAATAAAGAGACCACACATACAGTCATGATACCAAGCAACACAAAAACCCTATTTGGACAGTCGAAAAAACACATTACATGGAATAGTTTCAAAGATTCATATGTTAGTCATTTACTGACAGAATATTGTTTAAAAGTTTTGCTAAATATTTAAAATTGAATTACTTTGTGTGGCACTTCTCACGTAAACTCAATTACAATGATTTTGTAGTCATTTTCATTTTTGCGAATTAGTATTTTATTTGCCGCCGCCGCCGCGCCGTCGAGATATTTAGAAGAAAATTATAACCTTCTTGGCAACAACGACTTTAATATTTTATCACAAACTTTATTTTATAATCAAGCCCAGTCAAAAGGTGCAAATTAAATTTCGTCTTAGTAAATTATTTTAAGAATTTTCTTCAGATATTATCATAAAAGTATAACATAATTAGCTATATTTTTGTGCCAAGTTTCTTAATTATATATTATAACAATTATAACAACAGTTGTATCGCAGTTTATATGAGATGATTGAAAAGCTTTTTTAAATAAAGAAGATAAGTGCCATCAATGTAGAGATTACATAAAATATGATTGTATAAAACACAAAAACTATTCAAATCTATACTAATATTTTAAAGAGAAAAGTTTTGATGTTTTGTTTGTTTGTAACGATTTAACTCAAAAACGACTTAACTGATATTAAAAAGTATTTCACCATTAGACAGCTATATTACCACCGAGTAACATAAGAACTAAAACTATATCTAACTAAAAACTAAAAAGAAATGTATTGTGACTAACCTAACCTACTTTCACGCGAGCACAGCCGCGTGCAAAAGCTGATCTCACATAAACTCCTAATTAATATTATAAATGCGAATGTGATTTTGTTTGTTTGTTTGTTACGATTTCACGCCTGAACTACTCGACCAATCATCATGCAATTTCGCATACACGTTGCTAGGGATACAGAAAAGAACATATTGTTCAGAAAAAAATACTGCCTCTTTACTTAACCTACATTTACGCAAGCAAAATCGCGGGCAAAATATAATATAAACGTATAAAAATTATTGTCCTCAAAAAGGCCCAATTGTCAGGCTGTTTGGATAATATACGTCCAATTAACTGATTTATGTTCCGCGCACGCCTCTCGATGTCGGAAGGGGGAATAGGTCTCCCGCTTTGTTGTCGAGGACTAGGTCCCCCAATTTTTGTGTTTGATGGTTGTGTGGGACCCGCCACGTCCATCGGTGGGTCGAAACTTCGGCGGGGTCGCGATTCGAACGCGAAAGCGATCCGTGTGGCTCCACCATAAAGGTGTGAGGAACACCGCGGTGGTTTTAGTCGGTTCAGCCTAAATCCATCGTAGGGGCTGGATCCCGAAATATCCTCATCGCCCGCCCCAAAACCGGCGATGGGGAATGTGAATGCACACTTCCACGAGTAAAAAAAAACTGGTTAATGTATAATTATTGTGATGAATAAAAAAGCCATACCACCCGTGTAATATAGCAATAGCTGTCGATTACTGTAACCATATGATAGTTCGAAAAAGAGATAAAGTTAATACCTTGTTTTTAAGGACGACAACGTCACAGACAAACTGTAGGAAAAAAAGGGAAGTGGAGAAGATAAGTATTTATATAGGCGAAACGCAGTAACTGATTTACCAGTATTCTGCGTTGCCTGTAAGAGGGTGGTACTTCCTCGGACAAATCGGTCATCAAATAATCGGATAAAATAATGTTTAAAATAAAACCAGTTAATTATGTTTCAAATAATAAAAAATACTGCTATAGATAATTACTGTGTCGCTGGAATCTTTATTAAGAAAAGATAAGGAAACATATTGCTCGAATACTTATTTTTGGCATCTTAACAACATTTTTTTTATCGTTTTATCGTTGTACACGTATGTACAGCGATAAAAATATTGTCCCATCAAAACGAACCCACGCTTTTTGTTGATAATATGATTGAATAAACTATGATTGAATTAAATTCGTGATCAATAAACAAATTCACTTCGTAAAAATTCAATCCAACCACCGAAATAAAATTCAGAAAGCATATTCTCGCAATAAAAACTATTAAGAATAGAGTTCCGATCTAGCCTCAGAATCATAGCACAGATATATTTCCGTAATGTACAATGAAATAAAATGAAAAAATATTTGGAGAATTAACCTTCTGATCAAAGGGTATAATCAACAGAACTTATTGATAAATAAATTAAACTCCGAGATAAACTCTTAATTGGAGATACATACAGAACAAATTCTATTTGTTTTGCCTTCATAATATCAACGCTGGCTAGTAGGAAATTAAAACAGTAAATAAATTAATACGACAAAGAGGGAGAATCACGGTCCTTCATCAACAAGTTGGTCAAAGGTTTCTAATAATTTCATTGGGCTATCTTCGTTAATTGGATTTGAGAGTTGCGATAGACGCTGACCTGTTTCATTGATTTTAGTAAAAAGCTACTCGATGCGCACTCGAGTATATAAAATTGAAACATTTAAAAGGCAGGGATGCCCAATCTTATTATAGACTAGATTTTGCCCGCGGCTTCGCTCGTGTAAATATAGATTAAGTTAGGTTAGTAAATCCGTAGTATCCTTTTTTGATCCCCTGACAACGTGTATGCGAAATTTTAATGATAATCGGTCTAGTAGTTAAGGCGTGAAAGCGTAACAAACAAACTCACATTCACATTTATAATATAAGTTAGGACATCAAATTATCAAAAGAAAATTTTTGTCGTATTCTACTTTTGTACAAGAAATATTTATTTTGTTATTGGGATAGGTGAGTAAAAATGGGTTAATTTAAAAGCTTGTTGATGATCATGTTTCAATATTTGACACTTATTCACACAGATACATATATTCGATTCACGTAAACATTATTTACATAGATACACCATGTCCTGTTTTAACGGATTAACATATAAGATTTTAATACCAATGTACATTCTCGTGGGTTTTACGCAGACGAAGCCCTAGGCTGAAACAAGGACGAAGCGAGGAAGAAGTTTTGTTATAATAATATTAAAAGTGGTGAACATACAATACGGCCGATGGTAAGCGATTACCATTACCCAGGAGCGGTTGCAATATCATAGACTTCATACGCGTATTGCCAGGCCGCAAAATGTCCTCTGTACCTAGTAATGGTAGCGCAATGATTCTATTATTTGCCATTTGATCGAAATCCTTGTATATATAGTCTCCTGGGTCCCGTGTGTGTGGCTCACAAATGGTTGTTCTGTTTGGATGTTCTTTATGTCCGTTATTTGAATGTTTGTAAAAACCCCGTAATACTCCAAACTGAAAGCTCGTTTAAAATTATTGGAATTTTTTAGCTAACTTTCTAAAACTGCGCTATCGACTAATATTGTCGATTTGTATCTTTCATTTTAGGTACTTAGTTCAGACTTTAATTGAGTTTTTTCGGTGTGTAGGCAGAATAAGCGAATTATAAATAGATAATCTTACCTATTTACGTCTTAAATTATAACATAAGATAAGATGAAAGAAGCGCTGACGAAAACATTGAGAAAACCTTCATTAATATACGACAGGTTAGTAGATTATTCAGTATTCAGACATAATTTTATGATTGCATCAAAGTTACTTAAGTTAATATACCTAAAATTATCAAGTTTGTTTAACCAATTTTAAATATGAACTCGTGTGATTTTTGTAATTAATCAAAGTTAATCAATTACATAGATGTAATTATAAAAGTATAAACTTTGTGTATACAATCTAAAATAAACACAGACGGCGTTTTAAACTTCTGACGTGTGTATTACTAAGGTCATTGCCAATAATATGTTTAAGTTTTTAAGGCTTATAATTAATGTAACATCAAAGCTGTGTATAAACTGCTCCATTGCTGGGTACAGGCCTCTTCTCAGTTGGAGAAGAGTTCATCCACCACGCTGGCCCAGTGCCAGACTTCACATAGGTACCTCCAAGAACATTACGAAGGACTAAAGTGGAAAGCCTGTATGGCTAAAGCCATGCAGTCTTCGCTCGATGATTTCTTCACCGCTAAAGTGAACAATAAATTAACTATTGAATAACTTCGAAAAGTCAGAAGTGCGTGCCTTTTGATCGAACTCGAGACCTCTGCGAGACAGTTCAACGGTCTACCAATTGGGCTATTTATATTAAACATTGCTGTTTTAAATTAAAAGATAGTTAATTCAAATGAAGTTATCCTCCCATCGAGATAAACTTTACTCTCTTACAGGAAACCGGTGTAAGAACAGGATAAATGTTACGCGTTTTGCACGGTGACGGTGTCAGCGAGAAAGGTATTTTTAGGGTTATTGGTGAGATTTATCTTACTCGAGAAAACTTTTCCTAGGGTATGTAACGCGCTAGTGATACTTGTGGTATTGCAAGTTATTATAGCTTCCAATAACTGCTTGCCATAAGGCAAGCTTCTTCACTCATAACAACGTATATTCTTTTTCTACAATCAGCTACCGCACCCCCACACGATATAAACCCTGTACCACGCGGGAATATAAACATAAAAACGACTGATACAAAGAACACACAAAAATTCAGAACACCTATTTAAATTTTTGTTCTGAGTGGGGTTCGAACCCACAACTATCGGTGCACTGGCAATGGCAAAGCGCTACTTAAACCACTACACCTACCGTGCACTCATTATCTATACATACATACATACAAATAAATAAAATTGAAGTGTCTGTTTGCAATGTCAAAATAACAGCTTTTTATCTAATGCATATGAAAGTATATAAAGTACCTATACGAAAACATCTGTTTTTAAAATTTTCATCTGTCTGTCTGTTTGTTCCGGGTAATCTCCGAAACGGCTGAACCGATTTTGACGAGACTTTCACTGGCAGATAGCTGATGTTATAAGGAGTAACGTAGGCTACTTTGATTTTAGAAAAAAGTAGGGTGCCGCGGAGACAAAAACTTTTTAGTTAAAATCTACGCGGACGAAGTCGCAGGTAACAGCTAGTTGAATATATATTTTTAATATAAATCTAGTTAACCAATAACTATAAGAGTTTATTGGTCAGACTTACAAATTGTAACCTTTAATGATTCGCTTTTATTTTGTCTAATTTGCTAGTATAATTATATAATGTTAATGAATATCGATTTAAAATAACAATTGTCAAAAGATTTGATCCGAATTAGTTATTAAGTTAGACTGTTGTTGACAGATATCAAGAATAGTCATAATATATATTATAACGTATTAACCTAATCAGAATAAGACCAGCCCTAGTAATTACTAGGGCTGGTCTTATTCGGTGACTACACATAATTTACCTTTAGTGTACAAGAAAGTTCTAGTCCACTATTCATGCAAGTATAGTTTAATTAACGTCCCTAGCCCAGACCATTAAAACTCCCTCCTGTCTGTGTTATGTACAAAAGAAAAGTAATGAATACTTGAACAAGGAAAAGTTTCTTTCATTAAACAGTTGGTGGTGTAAGGACAAACTCTATAAAAAATTAAAATTTGATTGCGAACGTCAAGCGTATTAATTTTCTTTGCTGTTGTGGGTATACTTAGTAAGTGAGAGACAAAAAGTAAAGAAGAAAGGTGTGGCGAGAAGTGCAATAAAGGATCATTAAATATTCGCTTCGTTTGTCCTTTTATGTTTTAGCCATAATAATGTTCGAACAAGTTTTATACGTTCCTTATAAGTTTTAAAAAGACAAATCCCACTCTAGGGAAAAATCCTGTGTCGCGGGGGACTTTACAAACATTCAAACAGCGGACACAACGAACATCCAAACTCGGTCTCGATCTCGATCTCGGGCGACTCTGGATCACATAAATTTTTGTCCCGTGTGGGGATCGAACCCACAACACTAGGCGCGGCGGCAGTCGCGAGGCGACCACTTAAACCACTATGCCATCCAAGCATTAGTACAAAAATATTGCATACTAGCTGTCCGTCACCACCCGCTTTTATGATTACGGCGCCGCCCCGCTTACGTGGATCGTAGCATGATGTTATAAAGCTAAATATTACTTTTGGATAAAGCAACTTTGTAATAGTTAAAGAATTATTAAAATCGGTCTAGCAATTTTAAAGTTTATTAATTACAAACAAAAATACTAAAATAATTAAAATAATTATACGAAAGAGATTTCAGTTTGAGATGTTTTACTGCTAAACTAGTTAAATCTCTAAAAGTTAAGACACCTTCTTAAACATCAAATGAAGTCAGAGATAAATGAATTCATGGTAATATGAATAAACGATAAACTACTGCTGTTACTTACGTTTTACAGCTAAACCAGTATACTGATATAAATGCAATTGTGTAAGGTCTTAGCTTGAACCTAAGACCGATTACGTGTCGTATTTGAAGGGTTTTAAATGGATAGTGTTTAACTGCGCAGCAAAAAAATACTAATTGCGTAGCAAAATATGCTTACCAAAAATACTAATGGCACACCAAAATATATTTAAAGAGATCAAACTAAGTCGACGAAGTCCTGCTTCGCGGGGCTCCTATTTTTGGGTGGGTTTAAGAAGGAACCTAACATAACCTAACCCTTCCGAGACGGAATGCAGTGATTTGAGGCGTATAGGTGCTCGTTATGATATATTTTAGTAAGCATATTTTGCTGCGCAATTAGTATTTTTGCTGATCATTATATTTAATCCCATTTTAAATGTGAGAATTTTCACTGCACGGGTGGCGTAGTGGTTTAAATGGTCGCCTTGCCACTGCCGCCACGCCGAGTGTTGTGGGTTCGATCTCCACACAGGACCAAAATTTGTGTGATCCATAAATTATTGTTTCGAGTCTGGTTGTTCTTTTTGTCTGTTGTTAGCGACACACATGAATCATTCTTAGAGCGGGAGTTGACTTTCTAAAAATAAAAAAATATATAAATTTTGGCTTTAATTTCAAAAAGTTTTACGTTCTATAGATTAAGGTAAAAACAAGTGTATGCCATCAAAAACAAACTTGTAATAAAACCAAGTCTCGCAACTTAGTTCTTCTACCGTAAAAAGTTGTGAGATACATGTAATACCAAGTCGGTTAATTTATTTAGTCCCTACTTAAGGGGCCTTCTGTCTTAAGTTATTACGTAATTAGCTAACCTAACAACATCTTATAGTTACGATATCAATATTAAAAATCTTTTATGTTTTAAATAAATAGATTGACTTGGCAGATCATAGATGGAGTATAATTATTTTAATGCCATTCGGAATAGGCTATAAGGCGTAAACGCTCTTATGAAATGATAAGGTTCAAGGTTACCTTACGAGTTATAAATAGTATTACGTAAGTAAAGTAAAAGGCCATTCGGTTCTATTACTCAGTAACCTTACGGAAAGCTTAACGTTGCTTTGTAATAAAAATGTTTACTGTTGGAGGTTAATCTTAAAAAAACATATAAAATCCTTATCTCTTTACATAAGTGTCTCATAAAACCTACGAGTTATGTATCTGATTTATCTTGGCTTAGTATTCTGTCTTGTTCAGGTAAACATAAGTATGAATCAAGCTTATGGTAAAAAAGTTGATGGTTTGCAATATTAAAGCCCATTACACAGACACCGAAGGTGGAGCGGAAGCGAAGCGGTACCGGTAGCGTTATTGTTCTATTGTTCGACTTAATATGACCTACTAATTTTTACTCGCGGCGTCACTCACGTAAAAATAAGTTAGGTTATGTTAGTAACTATACTTTTTTTAAATAATATATAGCCTATGTTACTTGCTGATAATATAATATAGCTTGCTAAGGGTGAAATAATTTTTAAAATAGGTTGAGTAGTTTTGGAGTTAAACCCTTACAAACAAACAAAAACAAAAATCAAATCTTTTCTCTTTGTAATATTAGTATAGATTACACACATGATTCGGAACGATCTTATGTGTTGTGTTTCGTACTAATTAGAACAATACAACAATTAGCCACCGGTATCGCTCCGCCTTCGCCTGTTTATATGTGGTGGGTTAAAGGAGTAAATTAAACTCATATAGCTCTGGTAGACGATGCGGGCGATATCAGAGACATGCGCAAATTGTCACATTTAAGCGTGTGTACCTGTATTGTGTAAACTGGACGTACGTCGTACAAACGTAACGTGTGCAAGTCAAGACAGTCCGTCTTTGATAGGAAAGCACACAAAGCCGTTGGTTCTATTTGGATTGCCGTTACATCGGACTATGTGAGTGAGGGAATGGAGTGTGTGTGTTTGCATACATATACTGCTGCAATATAATATCTAGTGACCGAAATTCGGTCCAGGGAATCTAACGTCACGCTAAACTCAATAGAAAATAACTATATATTTGCACGCTGTAAGTATGTACATATATCCTATTAAATTAAACATATTTATCTAATCTTTTAAGACCGGCTTTTTAAGGAAATCTATATATATATATATACATATATATATATATATATATATATATACAGGGTGTAAGGCACGGTGTACCGAAAACGTTGCACAATCGTTTGTCCATAAGTACACAACAGAATGGAAATGTCTATTCAAAAATGAAACGTACGATTAAAGTTTTATGCTAGTACATTGTAATTTACACTACGCAATGTATCGCTACCAATGTAATGTGTCCGTCCGCGCTATCGTATCGCGCTTCACGCGCACCAACGCTACGCGCGCTCACATTATCTGACGGAGCCCGGATCACCTATTTTAGTGATCTACTACAATAATAATTTAAACGTTGTGACTATTAATCGTATTGTACAATTTTATTATTGTACTTACAAAAAATTTTAATAAATTGAATAACGTCTTATAAAATTAATCTTATACGCACATTTCGTTAATGTTTGTGTAGGTAAAAACAGAAAGCCAAATGTGTTTATAAAATAAAAAGGTAGGGTGATTTACGATAAATTCTTTGAATTAACAGTAAATTGTAAAAGTAATTAAACCTTACCTTAAGATCTCGCGGGCCTTATAAGATATGGTTCAAAATGGCTGCCTTCAACTTGTTCACAAACTTGCGCACGATTGATTGTTTCGGCGTGAAGGCGAGGCATCATGGAGGGGTCTGCGATAATGTCAGCTTCTAACTTTACAAATGCTGCCGTTATACGATTCCGCATTTCGTCCGCAGTAGTGCACTCACTGACGAACACTTTTTCCTTGATATAGCCCCACAAAAAAAAATCCAGCGGTGTTAAGTCCGGTGAGCGGGCTGGCCACGAGTGAGGCCCGAATCGCCCAATCCATCTCCGAGGAAATGTGTCGTCAAGATATTGGCGCACTCTAAGCACGACATGCGGTGGCGCACCGTCGTGTTGAAACCAAATTTGAGGTAATTGAGCAAGCGGCAAATCTTCCATTTGATCCCATTCTGCGGCAAGGTCGGAACGTAACTCATCCAGGACAGTTGTCAGGTCTTGCTGTAGAAAATCCAAGTATCGGGGTCCATTCAAGCGCTCCGGTAAAAAGTAAGGCCCTAAAATTTTGTTGTTATAGTTACCATACAATACGTTTACTGACCAATGCGTTTGGTGACCCGTTTGTTGGGATGCATGTGGATTACTTCGCGCCCAAACGTGCGAGTTACGTCGATTCCACATGCCATTCCGAGTAAACGTGGATTCGTCAGTCCAGATTATGTGGGATACAAAATTTGGATGTTGCCGCTGCTGATTCATCAACCACCTGCAGTATGCAATACGCCGACCTTGATCGCCAGGCACGAGAGCTTGCACTTTATGAATACGGTACGGCCGTTGTCGATATCTGCGTAAAATTTTATGCACTGTCCAGTGCGATACGCGAGTTCCGTAGTTACGGCGCAGAAGTTTTGCGGTGGTTCGCGTACCAAGGTGTGGATTACGGTGAACGGCATCGAGAATTCTCCGCTCAGTGGAAACTCTAATCGGCCTGCTGGAACCCTCCTGATGCGGTACTATGGGTAAATTATCCAGTACTCGTTGATACGTACGAGAAATCACACGACTGTCCATAGGGTGACGAGCGTCAGGATACCGCTGGATGTAAATGCGAAGCGCCAACGAAGCATTGCCTCGTGCCTCCCCGTATGCCATGAGCATTTGTCCATATTCACGTGCACTAAATGGCTGACTCATTATTTATTAGGTACAAACACAACTTTGTAGTTACACAAAAAAGTTATAAACAAAACAAAAACGTTAACAAAATGTTATGAACACAGTAAAAAAACACAATTTAGTACACAAAATAGTTATAAACAAAATAAAAAACTTAACAAAATGCAACGAAAATAGTAAACACTCGCGAATACGAGAGATTACGTCAAGTACTTCCGATTCCTGACAGTAGCGCGACCAAACTAAAGAATTCAAAAATAAATTTCTTTTGCAGTTGTAGTCATATTAGATAGGGATGAGATACATCTATCTAATTAAATAAATCCATAGTCGATAACTCTCATAAAATATTTTTAAGAGAGTTATCGGGCTATCGATTAATTTTATACTTATACATAGTAATAAACTGTTTATGGCTAATTCTATTAACAAATTTTTGTTACAGTTTTGTATTTTAACAGTTAAGTAAAGATTTACTAGATTACATTACATTGTATGAATCGCTGTGTACAAAAAGCTTTGTTTTAAAACAATTAGATGGTCTTTTACATTAATTATTATTAAAAGTGATTAAATAAACTCATACATGTACATTTACGATACGAAATATCAAAACAATTAATATTTTTTTACATTTAAAATGCAAATGGGTATTGTAAAGTGATAGTAGTATAACATTTAATTACAGGCTACTTTAATCATTACAATCTTTTCAATCTACGTGACTAATTTAATAATAAATAGTGCTAACACGTTCATGTAACCTTTACTTTTAAAAGGAAAATAACTATTTTATTTATTAACCTATCCCGCTTTGTTTAATACACTTTTTTCGATATCGATCATTGATCACAGATCTTCCCTAGTTCAGTGGTAGTAGGTACGATGCGGGCGGGTTTTTACACAGCACACTATTGACGGTGCGTAAAAAATCTTTTTTGCGTTGGTCATTGCCTTGTCCGCGCAAGATCAGCTGATTGGTTCAACTGTGTTTATTTTGTATGTTTGGATTACATAGCTGTTTTTCGGTATTATGTAGTTTTTATTGATATTATCTAGTATAATGGGTCGTTTACTCATTATGTAATCATAATCAGTTAGAAAAATGTGAAATTTTGAAAGAAAATTCGATAATTTTCCGGTGGAAAATTCCTACGTTTTCCAACTCAGAATGATGGTCCGAAGCTAGTATTTCAGTTTCCGGTGAACCGTCACTTACACCCTGTATATATATATATATATATATATATATATATATATATATATAAAGGAAGATGTCCTGACTGACTGACTTAGAGACAACGCACAGCCTAAACCGCTGGTCGTAGGAACTTGAAATTTGGAGAGCATGTGTGTTTTAATTTGTAGGGGTGTACTAAGAAAGGATTTTTTGAAATTCCACCCCTAAGGGGGAGAAATAGGGGGGTGGAGTTTATATGGAATTTGCTCATTTCTGGACTTATAAGTATCAAAATAGGTATACAAGTTATTGATTATAATATGATATATTATCCTTACTTAATAATATTATAAATTCGAAAGCAACTCTGTCTGTCTGTCTGTCTGTCTATCTGTTACCTTTTCATGGCTAAACCACTCAACCGATTTAGATGAAATTTGGTACAGATGTAGTTTAAAACCTGGGGAAGGACATAGGCTACTTTTTATTGATGTAGGTACCACGCGGGTGGAGCTAAAATATAAAAATGAATATTTGTTGTTGAATTGACAGCCTCGTATTTGTTTGTAGCCGGGTAAAGATATCTCGTTCACTAACTGATTTGTTGGGCAATCTCTATTTACTTGTCTTGAGTTTCTTGCAGGTATCCTCTCAAACAAGCTCAACCCTTTGTCTGAATATGGCACCTGTGTTGCGTTATGTATGTTTCAAATGTGTAGGATTTATAAGAAAGGTATGAAAAGTAATTTTTCAATTAAATAATATGTGTTTACATCTTTGTCTGCTGCAGTTAGTTGATATTCATTACTCCGTGGCAAAAAAGACATTCATGAATTAAATACAGTCATAAGGTCGAATCCGTACATCGTTATATTTACAAAAGAAACTATAATTTTTATGATTATTGTAAGGAGTTATTTTGAGGATTTTTGTCTGCATGTCTGCTTGTTCTTGCATTAGTCACTAAACAGACCTTGATCCAGTTTACCCAATTTGATTAATAGAATGTTCAGTATACAATCTTAGCCACGTGTCAAATAATTTTGTTTAGTTGAAGCAGATACATGATTTTTTACAAGTAGTGTGATTAAATGGCGTAGCGGACTAACTGTTTTTCATGCGAACAAAGTCTTGAGCGAAATCTTATTATTCTTTATTATATACATTAGCAATGTTCGACATTTCATATGCAATGTACAATAGCTAGCGCGTAACCAGGTGTTATGTTTTAAGACATTTGATATGCATAGAAAGATATTTACGCAGCCCAGATACACCAACTATTTTAGTTCGGCTTTCGTAATAAATATAAATATAGCATATTTACAAATTACGTTACTCTGACACATTTATCATTGGACGGCTGTCAAAAATATTAGCAACTAGATTTTTCACGCGGTTTCGCATGAATCTAACGGGAACGCATACTAAACTAAAAGGTATGCTGTGTTAATCCATAACATATCCTACCAATGTGCTAAGAGTCATCAGAATCCATTCAACGGTATACGTGTATTTGGATAAAAAATATTGCTTTCACTGCACGGATGACGTAGTTGCATAAGTGGCATCTTACTATTGCCACTACGTCGCCTGTTATGGCTATGATTGTTATCCCACACAGGACAAATGTTTGTGTTATCCACAAATGGTTGTTCCAAGTCTGGGTTTCCTTAGTGTCAGTTGTTTGAATGTTGGTATACCCCTCGCCATACAAAAATTATTTATAGTGCGTGGACCTTATTAAAAAAAAAAACATTTTACTGGGAATTGTCCTTCTTTTAAATAAATAACTTATTTTACAAACTTTTATACATATATAGTCACGCCTATTTTCCGAAGAGGTAAGCAGAGACTACGGATTCCCACTGTTATGATCATGGTATAGGTACATTTTCTGCTTCATTCACTTTAATTATATAATTAATGCATCTCGTTGGTTTAGGCTACTATTAAACTGGCCTTCCATCAAAATGTTTTTATATAATCAAAGAACGTTCAACTTATTTATGGCTATCTGCATTTAAAAAAACACAATACCCGCACAGGACTACCCTCTCACAGAATATCGACGTAGAATAGCAGTAGTCCTACTGTTGTGTTTCGTTCGGTGACTGTGAGTACCGGAGGCCCAATCATCCCATTTCCCCCATCCCGCTCCCTTTCCTTCCCACGTCCTTTCCTAAAGGGTCGGCAACGCGCAAGTGATGCCTCTGGTTTTGCAGGCATCCATAGGCTACGGTGACCACTTACCATCGGGTGGGCCGTATGCTTGTTTGCCACTTTAGTTGTATAAAAAAAAACAATGAATTATCGCGTGTTGGGATCACACCCATAGCACTCAGCGCGGAGGCAGTGATGAGGCAAGCCCTTAAACCTCTACGCCATACTATCTATAGTATCTTTATATCTATCTGTACTATCTATAGTAGGATATGATTTTGATAGTAGTTCTATTTGGACATCATTGCCTGGTTACAAGGATAAATAAAAGTGTTTGATATTTGTTTATCATCATCTTAACCGATGTTATACATTACACGGGGCTCGCTCATATTTATGTCAAGAATGTATATCCCGATCTTATCTCTTTACAATGTATACACTAGATCATTTTTTATATTTTGCAACCGTCGGTTACTGAATTCGCATGCTTCCCGTAATCAGTTCAAAATTCGAGATGTTATACTTTAGTGATAATGGATTTATAATAATGTGATATAGCAGAATGGGTAGAATATATCTAACTAATATTATTAATGCGAATATGAGTTTGTTTGTTTGTTACGTTGCCGTATAATCAATCAAACAATATGAAATTTCGCACACACGATGTCAGAGGCACATAGGCTACCTTTCATCCAGAAAAAAGTACTGTTCCCGATAGATACCCAGGAAACATTCCGAGTTTGGGTGTTCTATGTGTCCTTTGTTTGAATGTTCGTAAAGTCCTCGATGGCGTAGTGGTTAGTGTAACCGACTGCCACGCCTGAGGTCGCGGGTTCGATTCCCGCACATGTCAAACATTTGTGTGCATGAACATGGATGTTTGTCTTGATCTGGGTGTTTCTATGTATAATATGTATATATTTACAAAAAAAAAGGTATTTATGTATGTTTATCCATTGTCTAGTACCCATATTACAAGCTCTGCTTAGCTTGGGCTAGATGGTGTTGTGTGTATGTGGTAGAATATTATATTATTATTATTATTAGGAATAAGATATGCCTAGTGCGAGAGTTAACTTTAAAAATGAAATGTCTCTATCACTGTAACTGAAGGCGCTGTTAGCAACAAAACAAAGATGTTTTGTAGATAGCAGCACCTCAGACGCTTACTTTAAAGATTTTTAACTATATATCGTGTTGTGCATTGTACTGAACTGTATCATGTCTGTATCCAATGATCAATCAATTCTCCAATAATACAAATTCGAAAAGATATTGTAGTTTTAGGTATATTATACTAGATTTTGTCCGCAGTTCCGCTTGCGTAAATTCAGGTTAAGTCATTTTTATCCTTCGGGAATAGTACTTTTTTTCTAAATAAAATATACCCTATATCCTTTTCTGTACCCCTGGTAACGTATATGCGAAATGTCATGATGATCGGTGTATTTAAGACGTAAATGTGTAACAAACAAACTTACATTCGCATCTATAATATTAGTTAGGATTTCTATCAATTACCTAATTGATACTTGGTAAAATACACATTTTCGGTATGAATAACTTGTTTAAT
This sequence comes from Catocala sponsa, assembly GCA_963564715.1. Classification (NCBI taxonomy): domain Eukaryota; kingdom Metazoa; phylum Arthropoda; class Insecta; order Lepidoptera; family Erebidae; genus Catocala; species Catocala sponsa. The sequence goes on from OY751334.1 coordinate 8,983,652, forward strand.
GATCCAAATCATATAAAAATATAAACACATCTAAGAAACATGAAAAGTAATATTTCAATTGATATTTCTTAAGAAGTCCGTCATAATGTGGTTTTCCTGAAAATAGTTAATGATCTATAGGCGCTGCATCTCTTTTCTAACTAAGCGAGCCGATAGTGACCGGTATATTCAAGGTTATTCGTAGCATTCATGCCATAATATTATTTGTATATTGGATTCACGAACACCGAACACGATCGCATATCTTTGTTGCCAGAGAGTAATGGGAAATAAACCATTTTGCTTTTACTGGTTGCTATAACTTTTTGTTCTGTTACATATTTAGTCGTGATAAATATGACATAGATATTATTATATAGTTTCCTCTTCAAAGGAGTAGAGGTGCATTAAATCCACCATTCGCTAGTTTAGGTGTCCTCGCCATGTAGAGGTGGAAACCAAGGGCAAACGCCTACCTGCTGTTGAAAATTTCAGAATCGTAATACTTATTAGAGTTTGCCTAATCCGAGAATCGAAATCGACAAGTTGCTGACGCTACTACAGCCCTGACGTGTAATCCCTGCTAATATTATTAATTCCAAAGTAACTCTGTCTGTCTATTTTACCTTTTCACGGCTAAACCAGTCAAGCGATTTAGATGAAGTTTGGTATAGATATAGTTTAAAACCTGGGAAAGGACATAGGCTATTTTTTATTGATGTAGGTACTACGCGAGTGGAGCTGCGTGCAAAGGCTAGTAAATTATATTTAAAGGGCAAAATGAACAACATAATTATCATACGTTTATTTGACTAACTAGAGATAGACAACTCTCGCAAGCTCCACTCAAATATATATCTATGGCGGACCAAACAATTGGGACACACATAGATTACTAATATGACAAAAGTTCATCTGCTTTTGATCGAATAAAAATATTAATAAGTAAGAAGCCAGACAATGAAAAAGCACTGTGACCTTGGGTTCTCAGCGTTGGTCAAGAAATTATTATATTTTTTAAATTTCTTTCTCCTAATAACAACAACATTAAAATTTGCATTAGCACATATGATATACCTCCTCATAAAAAAAGCTAAAATATGTTTAATATTGTAGCAGAACGCTACTCTAGTCCTTAATTACGCTGCCAACAGCGACAATAACTAAAAAAGAAAGAGAGAAAAGATTAATGTATACTCACAAGAAGAAAATGTCCTCAGGTGGCCAATAAACTCAATTAAACTTGTACTTTCTTGATAGTTTGTCACATCTTGTAAAGGACAATCTTTAAACATTTTCAACGTGAAATTTCTAACTATCGCAGCTCTTGTCGTGAACTTTATGAGACCTTAATAGAATATAATTATTGGAAGTCAACTGCAGACATTGAAGTGATATTTTGGAACTTATTTGTAAAAATTATCGTTTACGCCCACGGCGTCATTTAACTGTGTGATGACGTCGTGGGCGATTAGTAGCCCACGCAGGAGAAGTCGCACTTTAACCATCGTAATTCTAAATAATCAGCATATTAATATAATAGCTGTTACATTTTAGTTGAACCCTCATATATAATAATGTTAAAACCATTTAGTGGTTTTGAGTGAAACTAGTACAAACAAGAGATAAAAATAAAATATTTTTATTTAGACTGAGGCCGTTCCAAACAGTTCATGTCAATTTGTTTTCAAAAATAATAGGTATACCTATCTAATGTGCTGGCATTTGCTCGGCACAGTTTTGTAGAAATGGAAAACCATTGAATAATTGTTTTTGTTAGTTTTATGTTTCTGCTTTCCTTCTTTATATAAACTTTAAATATGGGTTTTACCCTACTCCGCGAGGGACTATGTAGCGTGTACATATGTAGTATATTCAAATATTTATATATAGATATACTAGCTTTCGCCCGCGGCTTCACTCGCGTTAATTTAGAATTTGACAATCAATTCAGGTTGTACTCTGCTTGTATGTATAATTCAATCATGATTCAAAAGACACGTGGCGCCATCTATTATCATAAGAACGTTATTATTGTTTTCCTCGGGAACAGTAATTTTTTTTTCGAGATGAAAAGTAGCCTATGTCCGTTTCTGTACACCTGTCAACGTATATGCAAAATTTCAGGATGATCGGTTCAGTGGTTTAGGCGTGAAAAGGTAACAAACAAACAAACTCATTTTCGCTTTTATAATATTAGTTAGGATTACGATTAGGATAAGTATCTAATAAGTTAATTTTAATCATGCACCTTTTTCTCTTGGTTACGTAAGTTGTAAGCATTTTCTCTGTCGCGTAACAAAGATATAGCGGTTTTAAAATTGCCCGGGATTTAAAAAGAAAAGTATACACAGCTGGCTCGTCTTGAAACGGCATTGACGTGCCTCTGATATAACTTATAGGTCCTACTTTAATTGTACGGCACGTATAACGTAGATAAGACTTGTATTATGGCTGTGCAATAAAATTTTGGGGCATTCTTGTACGCTTTTATGTAACAAAGGTATATGAGCAAGCCTTTTAGATTTATTGGTAGCAATATGCTGAACATGTACAATTCGGACTGTCTACGATACAAATAGAACACAGTACCGCAGACGGCCATGGAAATAGTGTCCGATATTGCTTGAAATTCTACAATTGAGTAGACAACATGATGAATGATTTAATCAACGTAGGTTACGGTTGAAATTCATAATCAATATAATCGAACCTTGATATTTAAAATAAATATGAAAAAACTAAATAATTGACTGCTTAGATGATGTAGTGTTTTGATTGGTCGCTTCGCCATTGGTACTGCGCGCAGTGTTGTACCTAAATTCGGACACATGCTTTGATCAATAATACACTTGATGTCAGGTAAGCGCTTCAAACACGAGCCGAAAAATAAGAGCACAAATACGGTTGTGGTCTTATTTCAAATTAGTATGATCCAATCATAGCCAACGTTAAGTCGTCAAAATGCCGCAGTGTGCGTTCAAAAATTGTGCAAATAACCACCGTAACACCGAGATTTTGGAAGGAATATATTTTTGTCGGTAAGTTTATATCATTAAGTATTTTTCATAAAGTAAAAACCTAATTAAATAGTAAATATGAATCAATTACCAAATATTATGATTGTTTGACCAACGTTTGTGAGAACGCGCCAACTATTGTAAATTGTTATTACTATTTTTGGCACTTTGTAATTTAGACTTTAAAACATGCGTAAGTATAAGATTAAAATTGTTTTGATGTGATTTGAGCAGCGAACAAAGGTCGTAAAAATTAATTGCTTTTTGTACATAGCTTTGTGAATGCAACTTTAAGTATTGGATTTAAGGTTAAATTTGCATTAATGTATATTTATTTCAACTAGAATTCTTAGAATTACCTACACTCACAATTGGCGACAGTTTTAAAGAGGACTTTTGTATGGGATTGTAAATCTAGTCTATTATTGATCGAAGGACACATGGGACAAAAATGTGTAAGATCCAAAAATTGTTCTACTGAGTGTGAAAACAACGAAAACTGAGTAGGTACACCTAGTATTCTGTATTTTCGTTGTTTGAATGTTAGTAAAGTCTACACGCGACACGTTTATATTCGTAGCGGGTTGCTTATTTATTTAAAATATGAAAAGACAGGATTTTCATTTTACATTTTCACAAATGTTTTTATAGTATTCGTAATTTATTTATGTTATTTAATATTTTATTAATAAGTACATAAGTTATATTATTATTAGTAAAGTTGATGAATAAAATGTATATAATTGTCATATAAATAAAATATCTTATAAAAAAATACTAGAATAGTTGTTACTTTTAGTCTTACTCCAATATGCATTCAATTTCAACATTATTTATTTTAAACTTTCTACATCATGGTTCAAGAAAAACAATTTGGAAGAGGCGAACCCAACACGTAATCGTAACAAAAAAGGTTGACAATACCAAACCCTTTTTTGATTGGTGGACAGCACTGCAGAGTTTATTGGTCGTATTATTATTTATATTATCACATACACTGTTCCCCACTGAAAATATTTATATTATAAGTTAAGAATTTTAAGTAAATTATTCACTTAAATATATAGTTAGCGAATGACTTGGTGGTTACGGTTGTAGATGATTTCTGTTTTTAAATTCTCACCACTTAACTTGGGACTATGTCCGATAGACTGCAATAGGCACCTCCTCTGTAACGAGGAACTAACTACAATCATAGCTGCCAAAATGTGGATGTAATACAGTTATCTATACTTTTACAGCGATAAAGATGCGATACTATGTATGTATGTATATGTAATACGAGTATATAGCTAGAAAAGGTCACACTGACGTTAATTAAAGCAATTACTGAACTTGACGTTTACAAGACGTTGTTTTCGAGTCCTCTTATCGCAAGAATCCAAACGGTCACGAAGTATTTCAGCCACCTAGTATTCGTCATTTCTGAAAGGTTTCATTTGCATCCACAATGACTCGTTTATATGCACAGCGTAATACTGAAAGGTATATTTAAGGGCCATAACGTGCATATGATAAATAATAATTTCAGCCATAATGGAAAAAGAACATTATCACTATTTTGATCATATTTTAACGTAGCATAGCATAATAATTTATAATGATAGCAGCGATAATAATGTTTACATACAATGCTGTAATCTTTACATAAACGTCTATCAATTCTAATTATTTTAGATTTTTTGCTTCGGGTCTTCGGACATAAATTAGTAATAACTGTATTTATTTTTAATTCACAACTCGAAATCTATGCAATATAAAAATAATAAAAATATATTTTAATAATAAAATATATTTCTATTATTATTTATACTATTTTACTGAAAACTTGTGATAACACGATCATCGTCGGTATTAATATAAATATTTTTAACAAACATATTTTAGATTTTTTTTATTTGAAATAAAATACTAAGGCAAGAATAATTTATAAAAATGTTAGGCTTTCACATTCATATTTCCAATAAACAATTACTTACATCATTTTATTTTTATAATTTTGGTATTTTTTTCTGTTTAGTTTAAATTTATTGTTTAATAACAATTTTAAATCTTAAGTCAATAGCGTTAGTAGGTGCTGAAATAAACAACTGTGAAGGCAGACGGATAGACGGACTAACAGAGACAGACACACCATAAGGTACCGCTTTCACTACGTTTCCGTTTTATTTAATACGGTATTCTAAAAACGTGTCAGTAAGTAAATTTAAAACATTCACCGCATCAAAACAAAACCACGTGTAAAAACGGCGGTTTTAACAAAAATTACCATTTTTTAGGAGCATATCCTAAACAAACAAGTGATAAAATAGCAAAACGTTAGTAAATTATAATAAAAAAATGAAATCTAAAGTACCTTCATTATTTTTACATGCTATGACACACAGCTATTGATTTGACTATAGCGAAAAGACTATTTCAATCACCACATCACGATATCGATAAACATATTATAATCGATTGGTTCTGAACCGTAACAGAAAGGATAAAAATCAGAGATATATCTTTTCAGGCTCGATTTAACCAGTTACTTCCTGCAATATGAATATCTTAAAGTACGAAAAATCTGCTGGAAGTAAAATCATAAATATTTCACGAAGTAGGGCTTTTAATTAATGCTGTCATCAGCTTATCAAGTATTCATAATTTACCGCACTTCTACTAAGGCTGCGGTCCAAGATGCAATGGAGCCCCGTTGCTTACAGTATTATATTATAACTTAGGCTTTTTATAGAAAACCTTTGTTATTACTACCGTCATCATCATCATCATCATGTCAGCCAAAAGACGTCCACTGCTGGACATAGGCCTCCCCCAAGGTTTTCCACACAGACCGGTCTTGGGCCACCCGCATCCAACCGCTTCCCGCGACCTTTATCAGGTCGTCGGTCTACCGTATTACGAGTTAAACCTGGATCGCGTTGCGACTTTTACAAATATTCTAACAGACCCAAAGAATACCCAGACTCGGAAAAATAATATTTTTTTTGGTCGTCAAAATGACCGCACTCCACCTGATGGTAAGCAGTCGTGTGGTCTAAGAGCAGTGGCCTCCACACCGCCCTTATAGCAGCCGAGGCGATGTTGAGGTCTCTACTTTGACGGTCTGAGAAGGTGCTTTTTCACACCCCGCTTAAAGGACCCAGGATTGAAGGAAGAAGGAAACACGTGTTTTGGCAGAGAATTCCATGCCTTTGTCGTTCGGCAGAGGTATGAGGACCCAAACTTGTTGGTACGCGCTCTAATCGACTCTACCGTGTAAGGATGGCATTATTTGTGGCTCACACAAGTTTTCTTACGTGTAAGATCGAACGGACCCATAATATTCTTGGTGAAGTGGCAGTGGCAAGACTACTGTAAGTTTCAGTCCAACTCTACTTAAATGCTATCATTATTGTGATATCAAATAAACTAGGCAAGGTACTTTTAGATAACATTACGAACGTGAACTACAGTCGACATAAGTCATTACTATTTCCGAGATTTTCAGGTGCACTGTTAATACACAATAATAGTGATTACTTATCTTTTATGCAGCAACAGTTAAATAATAGTTACTCTAATAAACTACTAAAACTCTAATCACAATTTATTACTATAGAACTATAAAATGTTGTGTACATCTATAATGGATATATATATATAAGTTTTTATTTTCAGCTTCTTATTTAAACCGATTTTGTATATGTACCTATATTGTTGATGTACTTTAAAATAAATAAATAAATATGTACATTTTCATGCATTTTTCATTAGGCGTCGATGTCGTAGTGGTTAGTATAACCGACTGCCACGCCTGAGGTCGCGGGTTCGATTCCCGCACAAGTCAAACATTTGTGTACATGGACATGGATGTTTGTCTTGGTCTGGGTGTTTCTATGTATAATATGTATGTATTTACAAAAAAAGAAACATATAATTATGTATGTTTATCCATTGTCTAGGATCCATAGTACAAAATCTGCTTAGTTTGGGCTAGATGGTGTATATTATATTATTCATAAATTACTGTTTCAAATTTGTTTAATGTTCAGCTAACTATGTTGCTGACTGTACCAATATTATCTTTTATACAAGCATAACATTGGATAATACAATAGAAGTTGTGTTTTATTACCAATCTGGATATTCAATTCCATCCTAATATTCCGCTCACGTCATATATGAGTTATCTCGGCGAAGGTTTCCTTTTATAATTTAGAATATGTATGACTTCTTTGTAATAATATGTATATTTGGCTATTGGAATTACGCCACCGTACTTGGCTTGCACGGAAAAGAGAAAATTTACGTGTTCCTCCTGTTCTTTGTTGTTTTAACTGCTTCCTTAATTAATGCAATGGCATAGTTAAATATAAGCTTTATAGTAAGGCAAGTAGCCTTTTGAAAGAGATTTAAACATAAATGCGTAGCAAGCGTAAAAAATATATTATAATCTAATTTTGTTTCTTTGAAAAAATATTCTCTGTGTTTAACTCCTTTAGTCAAAATTGAAAAAATCACACAGTACATTAAGGCAAATTTTAAATGTGGATTTGAATGACCGAGCCTCACTTCAAGCTTCTCTACCTGGTTGTTTTAGGCGGGCTCGGCGTTCATAAAATTTCAGTTTACCGGCGTTCCTGGCCTCGATTTATAGCACGGAAGAATTAACCAGGTATATTTTAGGACCCACACTGGTTAGTTCAGAAGTGTTGTGTAAGACCGACGCTGTAAACGCCTGGAAAGTGGCTTGTCCAAATACTGATTTGCCTACCAACCCATTCTCCCAAAGGCTTTGGGATGGGCCGCTATGCAACACGGTAAGATAAAATCTTTTTACTACATCTGTAAGTGTTGCAGAGCGCGCACGTTTGCTGGCTGTGGGAGAATGGGAATCGAGTTTATGGCTTCAGGCACTTCCATGGTCCAAAACAGGTACAATGTTGGACGATACAACATTTCGCCTCGCCACCTGTCTTCGTTTAGGTGCCCAGTGTGTTTCTCCGCATCGCTGTCATTGCGGAGAAGCCGTCGATAGCCTCGGACACCATGGGCTGTCCTGCAGCAAAAGCGCTGGTCGTATTTCACGACACGCTCATCTTAATGACATTATTCGTCGTGCTCTTATCAACGCCGGCGTACCAGTAGTGTTAGAACCCATAGGCTTGGTACGTGACGATGGGAAGAGACCCGATGGTATGTCTTTGTTACCTTGGAAAATAGGTAGGCGTTTGGTGTGGAACGCCACATGCGTCGACACCCTCGCGCCATCACATTTTCCGAGTACGGTGAGCTGTGCCAGTGCCGCTGCTGTAGTGGCGGCAAAACCTCAAACGGCGCAAATACAATAATTTAATTGGTAATTACATCTTATTTAAATTTTCATATACCTACATTAGTACAAAGGTAAAATTTTTTTAGTTTTGCAGTTTCGGTTATTCTTTCCCGTTCCGGTTTACGCAATTCCGTTCATTACTGTTATTTGCTATAATTAAATTATAGTTGCTTTTTAATAATTAAACACAACTTATAATTGGCATGTTGTATCAAATTTGATTTTACATTTTGTATGATAAACGCAACGGTACACGGTTTCGTACAAAACGTCAGTTTTATGAATATCATAATATTATATGACGTTTGCTTGCCCGAACGAACCAATCGCAGCACCTACCTCGAATTGTGAATTAAAACCTCCAGAGAAGCATTAAAAACAAAAAAAAAATCTGTTCAATCACTTAGGGGGAGGTCATTGACATACACAGTATACACACGTACAGAAGAATTATGTTGTTATATAATATTCTTTAATAATTATTATATAATATTCTTCAAATGTTATTATTAACGTGCTAGATTAACAAAGGATATTTATGGATATTACAAATCTTACGCAAACATAAAAAATCATAAATCACAAAGAAAACCTTAGTGTGGATATTGGAATATGATGCCCGAAATGTGGATTCCCTAACACCAGTATGAGCGTCACAACCGCGCTAAACTCTAGCGATAATACAAATGACCTGTGACAAGACAGGCATGCGAGAGAGGATATATGTTCCATTTTAGAAAATTAAAACGTATTTACAGGTATAAATTAAAATAGTATTCAAGTTAAATTGTTTCAAAATTATGTAATAGTAGTGTTTTCAAATAAACAATGTGATATTTATTTCGTATAACGTAGTTGGTTTTTGTATTTTTATTGGCTGCTTTGTTCTAGCTAAGCGATGGCAAAACATAATACGAGTGATACACGATGTCTATATCGTATAAACTACTATATTTTGGCCGCAGCTTCGTCAGGGACAGTACTTTTCCTGGATAAAAGGTGCCCTATGTCCTTTCCTGTACGTACCCCTGATAACGTTCATGCGAAATTTGAGTGATCATGAGTGACGGTGTGAAAGCATAACAAACAAACGGACTTATATTCGCATGTATAATATTAGTTAGGATGACGGAAGCGCTTCTATGCGGCTCAATGAGGTGCGACAATTGACACAACATTAAAAGATCAAAGTGAACGACGCGTCGCATCACAAACTATATGTATGGCAAAAATATCTGGTATTTATTTTGTAGCTTGCCTCGGTGCGCAGTGGAAGTGAATACGACTATTATGCATGAGATCTTGAGTACGATTTCCGTGCAAACTTAAATGAAAAACCTATAACATGGGTTTTTCATTTAATAAATTCTCAGCAGCATAAGCAGTTTTATGCTATTTACATAAAAGGGGACGGAGTTATAGTCATCTAATGAACACCCGTTAGATGGCTATAACTCCGTCCCCTTTTAAGTCAGCAACTAAATAAAGTCGTGTTCTTCTCGTTAAATCGTGATACTGATATTCTAATGTGGAATAATTTTTGAACAATGAATTATTTTCCCGGTAAAAATGAGACAATATTTTGAAAAAATTTAAAGAAAATAAAACTTCACAAAATAAGTGTTTACAAATCGTTAACGATTGTTTTAGATCACAACCTTATTTATCGCGGCTGATTTAATCCAAAGTGTTTTCTTGTCGTCCAGAATTTGTCGAAGCTTGTTTTTGTTTTACAAGATTCGAACTTGGCAAATAGTTTTTATTGAGGATGAACACCAGAATAAAATTATTTACGAAGGCAGATATTTCTATTTATTTATAAGAGTTCAAATTAAAACAAATTATACAACAGCAGTAGTTTGGCGTAGAAAAACAATTTGTCCTAATTTAATCTCTAGAACAGGTCGCCTGAGCGAAATTTTTAAACTTGGATAAGATCGGAGATGTGTTGGAGGAGTTCCAAAATTGTGTTTGGCCTACAAAGACTCGTCGTCACAATAGTATTAACCACGCAGCAGTATACAAAGAACGTTCTCGTCAACTATAAAGCATCATAGAAATAACAAACCGACAAAGCGCGAGTCGTAATCGTGTACTCAGATTTTACCGAACCGGAGTCCAAAAGAGTAAATTTGCATTTACGAATATAAATTACTAAGTTTTGCTTGGATGGTGTCTTTTATTTATTGTTGCAGTAATACCTTTGTAGTTGCTGATTCAAAAAAGTGTGATTTTTCTATGTTCTAAACGTGAAAAAAACATTTAATTTAAATTAAATTTTCGAATATGATTTGTCGCTTAAATAAATTTTTATTTACTTTGATCATAAAATGAAAACCATAAAATGAAATAAAATTAAATCTTCTAAAATTTGCAAATAAGGCCTTTTTATATTTGACTTACTAAGTCTCCTTATGTTTAATTTACCTCCACATTCCGCAACAAAAGTTATTTAAATTAATTTAATTTTAAATTAACTACTTTATTCACAGCTGAGATAAGCAGCTACGAGAGATAAACGGATAGATAAAGACGTCTCCTGCTATGCTTTACTTCTTATGAATCTTCATGGCTACTAAAAAGCTTTTTAGCTTTAGTTATTTGATACTTAACGGTAACTACTTAACTGTAGCGATGACATATTTAGGTTATTGGGATGATTACATAACCATACTTTAATTTGACAAATAATGAACATTATTTTTTTGTCAAATTCTATGTGATATAGGCAATAAGTGCAAACTAACGAACAAAACTTAAAATAAAACATATTTAATAATGACGAACAACAGTTTACCGATTTGCTAACAGTTTCATTAAATTATATTTTACTAGATATAATAGCTACGTTATACAGTAGAACAAATATCTCTTCTCATAAGCTCAACTCTTTCTTAACCTAGCAACAAGCCTAAATGTAAATTCGGTTACTGCACAAAACTCACTAACTCATTAATTTTGACGTTCCTAAGTGTAACCTTGTGATCTAAATGAAAAAAGATTTTGGAATTCGACTTCTGTCTTTAAAAATAGTGGAAGCTGGATGATTGCATGAACTTTCTTGTTCTGATTCTAAACAAAATTCCAAATACACATAATGTGCCTCTGTACATGTTAGGCGGCGTTTGACCCTGAGAAAAGTGTCCGTTACCGAGATTTTACGCGAAGAACTGTACGTGACCTTTGAGCACGAGTAACATTTTCAACAGGAACGGATTGATGTAAACTTTTGGTATTTTGGGTTAAAACCACAACGGAAACGTTCATTTCAAAATTCAGCATCCCGGAAATACCCGAAGTATGACCTTTTTGCCTTAAGTTCTCGAAATATTGGGCATTCAATGGTATTTAATAACTACAATCACCATAAAATTTGTTGACTAAAACAAAAAGGAAAACAGTGTCAATACATTTTGTTTAAGGTTTATTTAAAGTCTACGTATAATCAACGACATAATTATTTTCTCTTGACAAAAGTTTATAATTCAGCCCCTTAGTTTACAAAAAACTCTATTGTTTTTTGTAAATTAAGGGGCTGAATTATCCAATAGCGTAAATCTTGTTGTCATACCTCAAATATCGCAAGTTTGTGTTTTTTTCTTATAAGGTAATATCAAATATGAACGTGGTATCTGGTTTCTGCTTATAGACGTTTTTAACACCAATTGGAGCATTGTAACGATAACTCAGTTCTATTTAAACATTTTCCAAATCTCTACTCATCGCAGAGTTTATATAAGTTTATTTAGCCAAAATCTTCTTGAAAGACTTTAAGGAAATACCTACACCTTATAGGGTGGTGAAACCTAACAGTCGGGCTACTGTAGCCTCGACGGATGCAATATTCACCGCATAGCTACAAACACGATATAGTAACCGATATGTTTTTTCAATACGAGAAATTCTAGTGCAAATTTATTCGAAAATAAACTGACTAAGCAAATATTATAACATTTTAAAAGGAATAAGTAAGATTTTAGAGTTATTTTACGTCATTAATGAGTAATAACGTAAAATAACTTTTAAAATTTACCTTAAAAGGGTTTTGGTATATAAAAATAATACTAAAAGTAAAAATTGCCTCAAATGATTGCAGTCTTATTAATTATGTAAAGATGGACAACTCGTTATTCAGCGTTCAGACGCCAACGTGCAGACATAAACCTTTTATCATTATGTCTTGATGTGGTTAAGCTGACAAGCTAAACAAAGACATCTAATATTTAGGTTCCATAGAATAATTTTATCAAGTGGCTAGACGAAGTAGGGTTAAACAAAATAAAGGAATGAGTCATTATGTGTCTGAATAAATCCTAAAAATAGCCAATTTGATTTGATTTGATTTAATAGTGGAAATACCTTACTAAATTAGGTAGCTCTGAAACATTCAGAGCCAATCATATGTTAATAAACGAAGTTACAGCGTTTCGAATTACGTCAAGTGTAGCTATTTTCCTTATAATTCTGAATTAATTTTGGTGTTTATTTATGTAAAAATTAATGTCTGTCTGTTTGTAGCATATTATACTTTTTCCTCTATTCATCAGATTACAATACAAATTTTAAAACTGAATGCTTTTATTTGTATACATATAAGTATTACAAAGGCGTTAAAAGCATGTCTGCAGCTATCTTAATCCTTAACTGTTGCTTGATTACTGCAACTTTTCTAAGATTATAGAGAGATAATATTAGCTAAGTTTGTGGCACACATTTTCTATATGTTGTTTGGGCATGTCAATCAAATATAAAATAATAATGGAGCGAGTACACTACCCTGCAGAAATCCGATTGTCTTTTCTCTTTCCTATTCTTAATCCCTAACATTGAGACTTATACATTTTAAACTGACTTAAAATAATCATATTTGTAGTTTGGAACTGCCTAGGTTAAGAATAAGGGGCTTGTTTCTTACTGATGTAGTTTCAGTTCCGGTGACCTACCCACCATTCAAGGCAGCAAGTTAGCACACCGTGGTAAGTTTAATTGATAGGACTTCATCTTTCTCCAGGAGGGCCTGACATATCCTCTCTGCTCCCCTTTTTCCCGCGGAGATGGATGCGTAAATGCATTCCTCCAAATTAAAAAGGGGGCTTATTTGTGTGTCATTAATGAAATTATAATTCCGGCGATGTAGCTGGCACACCGAGGTGGTTTTAGCCCAAACTTTCGGGGGACCTCGACGGAGCTCCCTCGTCACGCCTTCTGGCATGAGGGTATTCATGAGACGCATTTTCCCACGAAAAAAAAACACGTCCTATTTATCTGTTTATATTATATTTCAATATTTTGGTTTTTACGAAATTATATATATATATATTTAGATGATTGTTTGAAATGCCGATCGGTCTGTCTAACGAAGTGAATCTCCATTCGGTTCGGCCATGGTGCCGAATGAACGCGAACGTGCCGATCCGCTAGAGATGAGTAAAGCCTTAAAGCCGAACTAAGCTTCATTAATTAAACCCGAGGCTATGTCGATAGAATAAACTGAATACATTTTTATGTAGATGTTACGTCGAGTGTCTTTAGATAATAAATAAAAAATACTGATTTGGTAGAAACTTGGCACACAAATTGAACACGTCCTGGAATTATTAATAGGACACTTATTATGCCGCTATAAGTTACCGTGAAATACACGCAGGCTAAGCCTTCGACAGAAGCTATTTAACTATAGATTGCGTCTTTTGGTAAATTTTTCTTTAAGTAGAATGAATGAAGAGCGACAATATAGCTTACATTCTTAATCATGCAATACTCCTTTTAAAACAAAACAATATAAAGCTAAATATATATGTATTTCTGGTAAGGCTTATAAATCACCCCGAGTTACATTTAAATATAGCCTTACGCCTATACGCCTGTAGGGTTAGGACGGGTTGTATTATACCAGCACTTAACCAGTAATGATTGTTTTAAAGTAACTGAAAATTTATTTACTGAAAAACTGAATAAGACTTTGCCCGTTCCAGGATACAAGTCCATGGCCTTATGCATAGCAATTGCATTCACTGCGACTGTTGCACTGAGGCTGAAGCATTTTTATTACATACTAGCTTTTGCGCGCGGTTCCGCCCGCGTGGTACCTACATGAATAAATAGTAGCCTATGTCCTTCCCCAGGTTTTAAACTATATCTGTACCAAATTTCATCTAAATCGGTTGAGTGGCTTAGCCGTGAAAAGGTAACAGACAGACAGACAGAGTTACTTTCGAATTTATAATATTAGTAAGGATTTCTCTAACAATTAAAGCAATGACTTGCTTGTGTACTCTTACAATAACTTAGATTTGTAGTAAAAATCTATAAATCAAAGTTCGATCGCAACTCCGGCGTGTAAACCTCATGTGAAAGGAGTTCTAACGATTTAGCTTTGCTATTCGTTCGAACTATTGGCATTTACTCGAGTAATTGTTGCACGTGTCGACCTCGAGAATAGATTATCTGAATGTACTAAAATAGAATAGCTTTAGCTTGAACAAATTCATACCAGTACAGGAGGCAACAAATAAAAATAGTTCCCAAGAGACACAATTAAGCAGCATTGAGGCAGCCATTACAAAAAGCAGCATTTACGTAGGCTTTTTCTTGAGGTCAACAAATTACTGTGTGTTTGTGTTTTACACTTGACTTCAGGTTCGGTGAATCATAAATAATTTAAAGGCGAGATTCCATTAATGCAAGTATGACGTCACGTTTGCGTACAAGTTGCTTGCATTGGAAACATGTTTTCGAGAGTGTGCAAATTGCATACAGATTTCACTTGCATACAAGTGGAGATGTTCAACAATTGAGTAGGGCCTCATGGGTGGAAGACATGCTCCTCAATAAAAATCTCGTCCGAAATTCGAAACGTGCAACTAATGTTTGCACGTTCAATTTGCCGGTCACTTGATTAAAAATAAGTACAAGTTCAAACTACCCCATATAAGTTGTAACTTGTATGCAGGTTTGTACGAATTGTATGCAATTTGCATGCAAGTAACTTGCCTAATGGAATCGCGCCTTAAGAGGAATCGTCAAATGTATCCAAATATTATCGGTTTTGACTATTTTTAATTCTTATGATGTTCTGGTAAAATCTGTTAGGCGTATAGATTTTGGTCTCTATATCTTTATTATAGTATATTTAAATAATGCTATACTATTACCAAATGTATATTTAAAATCGTAATCTCACGAATTTACTTTGTAAATATCAATTTCATAGATAAAGACTTAAATATTAAATTCACAGCGTCGTTGGTCCAGTGATATAAGCTTGCACTTGTGCTAATAGGCAAAAATGAAGTCTGAGTGTTTGATGCCGGATTAGATTAGGCAATAATTAATATTTTGTATGAGATAACTTCTGAGAGTTATCTTATGATACTGATATCACAATACTTGAACGATTTTAAACCAAATGTTGCTATAATTCACATACTCTTTCATTTTTTAAAGGCGCGTGTGTATGTATGAATGTAGATAGATTAGAATTAAAAGGTTTTTAAATGTAGCCATATTTGAAGACATTTTCAGAAGGAATATTTACCAAACATAAAAAATAAACATACTGGATTTGTTACCAAGCAACCCGGCTACTTGAATCTCTGTGTATTCCTCGCGTATATTTTGCCTTTTTACGCTGTGTGTGTAATAAAAAACCCAACCTACGAGTTGATATCAACGACCCGCGACCTTACATTTCCAACCATAAAGCATTTGTTGTTAGTAGCACTTAGAAATAAGTGACTGGCGTATGATTATTTTATTGAATATGAAAAAATATAAATGATTTGATAAAGAGAATCCTCGTTAATTTCTACACGAAATCTTATATTATTTGTTCGTTTCTATATGGATACAAGTAGGTATATTAATAACTGATTGCTATCAATTATATCAAAGGAAAATCTCGACCTTGACGCAATAAAAGAACTATAAAAATACGCCAGGAAACGTCACCTTCAATGCAACTACACTCTTTAAGAGCTTCGTAAATAGGGATTACAAGGCAACTGTCGCGCGGTCCGAAACATCGCCCAACACACTGTGACCCTCAAAGATCAGCGAAAGAGCAATATTGATATGCCTTCAGATCTCCTTATTCTTCAACTCTTTCAGCAGTGCTGTTCTATTAAATTTCACTACAAGAACCACATCCGTGATTATTATAATTAAAGTCTTACACGAACTATGGTAATAACACTTAGTTACCATGGTTACTGGTAAGGCTACAATCGAGTTCGAGATGAGTTTTGAGCAGAACAGGACAGCATGTTTGTAGCTCGTCGCTCGTTAATCGTCACTGATGGGACAACTGCCTTACGGATTAACTAACCAAACCCGATAATATCTGATGGCACGTTTACACGCTTGGCAAGCTTCGGCAAGTGTTCACGAACACAAGCGTGTGAACGGGGTGTTCGGCTTGGCTTGTGTGAGCTTGACGCTGATCCGTGCTGGTGTCGGTTTTTGAACACAGACCAAAGGATGCTTGCGGCAAGCGTTTGCGACGTATTTACACTTTGGCGCGTGCTTAGTGTCGCTCAGGAGATCACGCCGAACAGGTCTGGTGTTTCTACGCAGCGCTGTATACGACCGTGTATGACTGCCTCGTTGGTCTAATGGTCGCGAAGTGCGACCGCTGAACACGAGGTCTTAGGCTCGAATCCTGGATCGGGCCAAGTAATTAGTTACAGGGTTTTCCCTTTTAGAATTACTCAGTAGCAGCCCGAAGTCAGGAAGTTGGTGGTGGTTACAACCCCGTGCTTCGGAAGGCACGTAGAGCCGTGGGTCCTGCGCCTGATCTCTCTCCGGTCGTGTCGGATTTTCGTCCCATCAGACTATGAGAGTGAGGGAACAGAGAGTGTACCTGTGTTTGTACACTATAATATACTATAATAACTCGGTTTAGATTGGCCGCCGTGACCGAAATCGGTTAGGACGACATTATAACTAAAATAAAGAAATACATTTATTGTATTCTAAAGAAAATATATTCTACAACGCATTTCTATAATAGTAGGAATGAAAATACTTTTTAATAAAAATATGTCAAGCCAAACGCCATAGCTGACACAACTAAAGCCTCCACCTCTGCCATGCTTGCTTTTTTAAAACATGCTAACGCACTCACAAGCGTGTAAATAGCATCCAAGCGCTTTTAAAGGCTTGGAGCCTGTGAACGTTTGCCAAGCCCCGGTAAGCGTGTAAACGTAGCATGAGAGAGGTTTAAAACATTTTAGTAAATAATGGTTTATAAAATTATACAAGTATACGTACACGATCCGTTTCTAAAACAAAACGATTTATATTTTTACATATAATTTATATCATGTTTTGTATAATATAATGGAGTCTCACACAAGCTGTTTAAAAAGGTTTTAGCCCCGGGTGAAATTTATATCTAGAACCTTAAGTCAAAGTTGCCTTCGCAAAGCGTAGCTTTACATTCAGAAGTTAATTTTCGCAGATTTTAGTTTAATAGTCGTTTCTTGACAGACGTCGTAGAGCCACATTACCTATGCCATTTTAGCACAACAATTTTTTTAGGGTAGTTATACAATATGTGGGAAAAAAACATGCAATGCATATTAGCTAGTTTGAAATTGAGCCAATTTTCATTTTATTTTTCTCAGAGTTAATTGACTTCCCGGATATATTTGTTCGCTGACAAATAGGCTTAAAATAGTCACCCAAACAATATATAATTATATTCGGTCGTGTAACTAAAAATTATTTATAACAATGTCTGAACATTTCTTAAGGCGTAATTTTTTTGCGTGTGCGTGTGCGTGTTTTTTTGCGTGTGTGTAGGTATGTGTGTGTATGTGTGTGCGCGCGTGTGTGTGGTTGCGTTCATCAATGACAACTTAAAAGGAGCTGCTCCGTTTTGTAATAATTTTGTGTTAGAAAGTAGGTTGTAACTATCTCTTTGCGTGAGTATCTCGAGAATGAGTAGATGTTTAGCTTCCTATTAAGTATATTATAGAGGCGTGGTCCTAAAAAAACAGCAAAATATTTGGGTAGGTAAATGATAGTTTAAATTTGTGGAGTTAACATACTATGTCCTTACGACGCTTATCGACTGCATTGTATGAAGTGATCTAGTGTTGGTGTAAAACTGTGGATGCAATAAATAGTGGTCCGACAGTCAGCACTTCACAAACTTTGTATAGGGCCTCAGTTGGAAATAGAAATGAATGGAATGTACTGACTTTTAGAACGGCTCTTTGAGCTCTTTCCAACTTTATCATAAAAGTTTTGGCCGCTCCACCCCATACAGAAATACCATACTTCTGTATAGATTAGCACAGAGAGAGGTAAGTTCGTTCGACAGTCTGTATTTCCACGACATGACGTAGAGTCTTAAAAACAAAGATAAGCTTCCTTACCCGCGATGTTAGTGTCTCAATGTGCTTTCCAATGTAAGACAGCAGCAAGGCGACATGTCAGGGAATGGGCAGGAATGGGCGATTAGAGTGAAAGATTTGGGTGGTCGTGCAGGTGTACGAAGGTGGTATGTAAGTATTTTAGTTTTGACAATGTTTAACGTTAGTAGATGCCTAGATAACCATAAAGTAACTTGGTTTAACCCTGTTTGAGCCACTTCAAAAACATCGTTGACTCTGGTGAATCATGGTTAACCAGACTCAACGATGTTTTTGAAGTGAGGATGGTATCTTCTGCAAAGATGGTGACTTTGTCTCTTTTTACGTCAAGCTCATACTGTTGATTTATGTAAGTTAGGAAGAGTGTCGGTCCGATCACGCTACCTTGAGATGCTTAGTTTAGACTCTCGCCTCGCGCCTCGCCTCGTACCTCGCCTCGCAGCTCGCGTGTTGTTGCGAGGTAGCGAGCGCCTGTTTACACTCTCGCGATGCGTTTAGTTTGCGTTGAGCCAGCAACGATGGAAGACGTCGAAATAATAGTGGCATCAACTCTAGCCTTAATAAGTATTTACCGATGCTTGACCATCTTAAAAAGAAGGAAATTAAAAAAAATACGTCGTCGAAGAAGATGGTGGATGACATCTATTCATCGAAACAGAACCTTGTAAGTTTCATAATTTTATACATAAACTATAATTGCTAGTACCTATTGTGCATGATTAAATAATATTATTTTGTTAAAATTGTAATTTTAAAAGAAAAGCATTTCGAATGTTATATCATAGTACAATTCTACTATGGTTATATTATCGTTATTTATTAAATGAAATTCGATTTACTTTTGTTACTTTTGAAGATTTAATTTTTCCTTTTTCCTTTTAGGCAAAGTATGGAAAACATGTCTCAAGAAATGTTAAATGAAGACTCTGGAGAGTTTCGCAATTTTTGTAGAATGTCACCGACTGATTTTGAATTTCTGTTGAAGAAAGTAGAGCCTTTGATTACCAAACAAAATACTAGATTAAGATTATCCATCCCAGCAAAAGTTCGTTTGGCTATAGCTTTACGATTTTTAGCTACAGGCGATAGCTACAAAAGTCAAATTTTCCATAAAATCGAAATATACCCATACTGGATTATAAATGTAGTTAACAGATGCTCCAGATTTCATAGATTGCTTTTTTCTTCGTAAGTGTTGACGAAATGTAGCCATAAGCGAATTCTTTTTTACTTTGAGCTCTGCTAGCGGTCTGCACATAACCTCAGAAATTCTTTTCCACGCATCATTTACTTTTTGGGTATTTTTAAGCATCATATGTTTTGGATCCCAAATTATTCGCTCGGCCTGATAGAGTTCCAAGAACTGCAGCGTTTCTTCTTGGGACCAGTCCATTTTTAATTGAAATCAAAAGAATACAATCTGCACGGAAGGGCGCCGTAAACAAACTGAAACGAGAGTGCGAGTGTAAACACTACGCTCGCGTCTCTCGCGAGGCCCTTTCACTCGTGCCTAAAAAACCGCCTCCGACGCGAGCGCTACGAGTGGCGGGCGAGCTACGAGGCGAGCCACGAGCGAGCGTTTACACTCGCGCGCCTCGCCGCTCGCCTCGCCACTCGCGCGAGAGTGTAAACTAGGTATGAGGAACACCAAAAATGATTGAGAGTTCGCTACTTACGTATTCTCCAATCTTGACATACCGGGTTTTGTTATTGAGGTAGTTTTTGAACATGTTCAGAGCATGGTCACGAATACCGAACTCTTCTAGTATCGACATAAGGTGTGGTGTGGTGTATTAGTTTGTTACTATATAAAGCGCAGCAAGGTAAAAGCGTGGAACTATGTATTAGATGTTTATTCACTTAATAGTTCCATGACTCAAAGCAAACACGTTACGTCTAGCTATTACGTTACATGTATGTAATTCATTTCTGAACATTAATAAATGACTACCTCATAACACAATTATAAATAAATGAACTCATGAAAGTACAGAACATACGCAACTATTTTCAATGTTGCTTTTTTCATCTGCGTAGAAACAAAGGCCTATCTGTACAATAGTTACGTGTTACCAAAACGTATCACTTATTATCAATAAACTATTGGTTACCTTTAATAATTAGATAATACCAGAGATAGAATTTAGATTTCTATTAATTTACTCTACGTAGCAGAATGTGTTTAAATCACTTGAGCTGTAACAGCGATTGTCTTTAGGAACGTAAGCGGTAAATCGATACGCATTGTAACAGACAGTGCCGCTATACTACATGTTCTCAGGAGCAATTGCATTAACAATGGCTCAATACTTCAGTGGTTAATAATATTAACATATAAAGACTGGTGTGTGTGGATAAGTGCAATAGGGGACCAACCACTACCTGCTATTTGACAAACACACACAGATACTCACAAAAGAACACCGATTCCTACCAAGGAAGCTTCGCAAGGCTATTGAAATCAAAAAAACATCCTAGTTCAATAGAGAAGATGAATGATGATTCATAATTTAAATAGCTTAAATATAAGTATGTAGTAGTAAAGTTTAACAGTAGTAGTGTAACAGTTTCAAAATTATTTAATAAAAGTGTTTTAAAATAAACAACGCCATAGAGTAGTTTAATTTCAATATGTACAGAGTGACCAGAGTGCGTAAAGACTAGATAATCCAGAAACACCTAATAGTTGAGCTACTGGGCCCAAAATAAAATATATACCCGTC
This sequence comes from Catocala sponsa, assembly GCA_963564715.1. Taxonomy (NCBI): domain Eukaryota; kingdom Metazoa; phylum Arthropoda; class Insecta; order Lepidoptera; family Erebidae; genus Catocala; species Catocala sponsa. The sequence continues at coordinate 9,005,070 of OY751334.1, forward strand.
GGCATTAGAAAGAAGGAAGCAGCGACAGCTCAGTGGGGAGACCAACAGACTGCAATGCAGAGGGTCTCGGGTTCGAACCCACGTCACGCACCTCTGACTTTCGGAAGTTATATGACTTTTCGAAATTATGTGCGTATTGATTGACATTTATCGCCTGCTCCGTGCCTCGGAGAGCACGTTAAGCCGTCGGTCCCGGCTGCCATGAACATCTATGGCAGTCGTTATTGGGAAGTCAGTGCCCTCTAATATCCTGACACTGGTCTAGCCTTAGGGTATCATTAGCCTTCGGAGTGCGGAGGTCAGATGGCAGTCGCTCCGTGTAAGAACTGATGTTCAGTCAAATCCGGTTAGACTAGAAAGCCGACCCCAAGTGACTTGGAAATAATAAAGGCTAGGAAGATGATGGAGGCATTAGAAAGAAGGTATAAGTCACCGATTATGATAACTAGTTTAACGACCTAGGCACCTTTATAAAAATAATACCTAAAAGAGCTTAATACCACCTTATTTAAAAGCTGATGCACTTTGCGATTACGTTAGTCTCATATTAAGATAACGATTGCCCAAGAATTACTAGTTTTTGCTCAGTGGTCGAAATGCGATCATAATAATTATTGGAAACCACTGAAACTTACATGGCTTACAATATTTCCAACATTAAAAAAAAACCTAGGCCATCAAAAGGCAGAGGTACAGAACTATTTTATCTTTAACTATTGATATAAAAATTATTATTACTAGCTTCTTTCGTTTCACTGCAAGGCAATATATGATATCTTATTTTATCGGAACGACGCGATGTGTGTACTCAGAGCTAACTTTCTGATTGCTTCGAAGAATATCTAACAAAATACTTTAGAGTAGATTGTTCTACGTAGCAATCTCTTGAAATATGTTTCGCTGTAGAAATCAATCACTTGATGTCATTTTTCAGTTTGTCTATTTACGTTCGAAGCCATAAATGTCTTTAGAGAACGTTCTGAAAGAAATTGAAAATTTAAAACCATCCTTCTTTGGTTTTTGTTATATATACTGAGAGAATTAAAAAGAGTTTAAACTTTAGAGTAACTCAGACAGTGCAGAGATTAAATGGTCAGGTTAAGGGAAGACTTACGTAATAGGACGCACGTATTACAGTCACGGTAACAAATTCGTGCTGTTACTGAAAACAAAAACAATAATTCAATAATACTTTAATCAACTCAAATTCTCATTCAAGACCTCATTTGCAACAGTTGCATATATTCCCGCAGCGCAACTGAGGCCGATGCATAATAATTACGTCAATATTAGTTGTAATAGTCACAATTACAATCAAATTAATTCTTAGTCCGAATCAAAATTACAATTAAATACCACTGCAATACTCTTCACTAGTATGCACGGATGACGTAGTGGTTTAAGGGGTCGCCTCGCCACTGCCACTTCGTCGAGTGTTGTGGGTTCGAATCCCACACGGGACAAAACTTTGTGTGATCCACAAATTGTTGTTCCGAGTCTGGGTGTGCTTTGTGTCCGTTATTTGAATGTTTCTAAAATCCCCCGCATCACAGGATATATTACTAGTGCGGGTGTTTTAATAAAAAAAAAATGTATCATTACTTATATGCATACTTACCTATATCTTACTAAAAAATATTTTAAGCTTAAACAAACACGATAATTAACACGACCGGATGTTGTGGCAAAAAATGGGAGAGGCCTATGTCCAGTAGTGGACTGCGGTGGGCTGATTGATTGATTGATTGAAACACGATAATTGTATGCTTGGATACCAGAGATCAAGAAACTTGTGCGGCGGCCAACTCTACTCGCTGAGGAAAAGACTGTGTTTTGTTTCCGTGCTCTGTAGATATTAGTGTCAGCATGAGATAATCGCCATTCACAAATGATCACATAAATAACAAATAAACACGAAAATTTGTGAGCACGCTGCAATGTTTGACATTCTTGTTTTGCAAATGGTGGATGATACATTTACTATAAAAATATACTATCACCAAAGATTCTAATCATAGAAGCCTTACTGCATTTAAGTAAATATACCTTTTAGACGTTAAATTAATATCTGGCTCACAATGCCAATATGACATCTGATATATAAATACAGTATTTTTCGCACTTACTAATATTGACAATGGTACACTATCGTTTTCTTTCGTGAAGATGTGATGTGTAAGATCACTCTTAGTGTAGACACTTTTTCGTGCGATCTAAGTGCGGTGAGGGATCTTCATATACAAAATTTTAATTATTTAAAATGTTACTAATTGTGTCCACAATTTACAATTTACCATGATTTCTGTCCATTTATAATGTAACTTCTGCAATAATAATGATCACAGATTTGACTAGAGACTTAGGGCTTGTACTACCACCTCCAGATAGTATTTATCTATAAGATAAAAGTCTCGCCATCTCTCTTCTTAACCTAACATGAGTGAGACAGCATGCGATTTATCTTTCGGATAACTTTTACTTGTTAGTTGTAGTAGTGGCCGTTAAAGTGCAAACTTTAAGTCTTTTTTAACCTTAAGCAAGTCAGAGAATATCGAAACTCCTTACGTTACTTTATAAGAACAACGATCACTTTGTGTTTGTATATACATATATAATATAATATTCTATCACATACACACAACACAATCTAGCCCAAAGTAAGCAGAGCTTGTACTATGGGTACTAGACAATGGATAAACATACATACATATTATACATAGAAACACCCAGACCAAGACAAACATCCATGTTCATGCACACAAATGTTTGACTTGTGCAGGAATCGATCCAGCGACCTCAGGCGTGGCAGTCGGTTACACTAACCACTACGCCATTGAGGCCGTTAAGTATGATGATAAGTTGTATGAGCAAACATCGAGATTATTTAAGTTGACTATATGTGTTTTGTTGTCATAAAAGGTCTCATTACTTTCTACAATATAGGTAGATATATACTGTCTCAGTTAAAAACTTTATTAAAACTCTAGTCACTCGAAAAGACAACAGTATCGAGTTTACGAATAGTTAAAGTGTACTAGTTTTTAAATTAAAGGAGTTTTATGATTCCTTTGTTAACTATACTGCGATTTGGTACGTTAGCGCCACGATAAATAGAATAGGTATATAGACGGATAAATATAATGTATATAATATTAGTTCTGTATAAACTGTCCACGGGCCACTTCTCAGTATGGCAAAGGCCAGGCCATAGAACACCCCGCTGGCGCAGTCCGGGTGTGCAGACTTCACATATCTTTAAAAACATTATGTAGAGCTCTCACACATTCGGGTTTCCACACGGTGTTTTTCTTAACCGTATATATATATATTTAAGAAAAAAGGGTATGAAAATTGTTTGAAGTGCATGTGTTGTTGAACATGATGAGATTTTTCTATCTGTTGGTAGCATTTCTACTATAGAAATAATTAACGAGGAATCATACTTTACGCCTGATCCTGACTTGTAGCCTGAGATCACCCATAGCATCCATACCATATATAGCAATGTCGACTCTGCATAAAAAAGTGCCGGCTCGAAACGCCAACGGCAAAGTCTTTATATTATTATAACTCATAATACACATCATGTTCTTACAGCATCCTTAAAAAAGTCTGCTTCTATTTGTGCTCTTCGTTTTAAGTGAATAATTTGTTTATCTTAAACATAAAACATTGACAAGCACAGCTTTTACTTTAGTAATTTTGTGAATTTAACTCACCGCAGAAATACAATACAATGTTATCTAATTGTATATACTATAGAACTGACGAACTTCGACACGTCGCCAGTCAAGCAGCTTTAGGCAGTAGCAGCTCTTAATATTCACCTAGCACTATCAGCTCCGTCTCGATAGAACCAGCTAGATTTGTGACAATATTATCATCTGATATTGCAGTTTTGTAATTGGAATAGAGTTTTGTTATATATATCATTATCATTCCAAGAATTGACAGGTTACTGTTAATTGTTGAAATGCCAGAAATAATTGAAGAGCAGAGTCTGTTTGGCTGCCGGTATGCCGCTGCGACTCAATAGCAATACGTATGTGTGTATCAAAGTCTTTTTGTACCTCATATTAGTGACCTATGATCACCATCCGATACAAAATTATCTTCATATAATATTGTTAGTAGAAATTAAAATCCATAATTTATAAAAAAATTGACAGCGTTGCAACATGTTAGCGATAAAATATTTTGTAAATTGAACAAAATTTATGTTATCCACGGCTAATTTTATCGAAACAAATTATGTCTGTTAGCCTAAGGATGCGTTTCTACTGACGCGGAGCTGGACAGAGTGGAGCGGAGAAGAGCAGTGAAAAGTGGCAAGTATTTACATTGAAGCGAAGCGGAGCAAAGCGGAGCGGGGCGGAGTAGAGCTGAGCAGACCAGAGCTGCAATGAGCAGTGTTCAAAAGTCATCAGTCAATCTCTTGGGGAGATCATACGTTATGTCTTTGGTTAAAAAAAAGGGCAGCGCTTTTACATCTTTCTCTACTATACGATGAAGATTTGGAAGCAGATGAAGTAGAACTGATTGCTGCATATTAATTAGATACAAAATTCACATACAATGTCGGTTATGTTTGAAGTGTATGTCGTAATATCGCTAACTAAAGTAAAATGCAGCGCACGAATCCTTTTCACCATCCCGCTACCCTCCGCTTCGTGCGCTCCGCTCGGCACCACAGCTTGCTCGACTCCGTTCTGTCCGGCTCGGGGCCGCATGTTCATATATTTTATTTGAAAGTCCGCTCAGCTCCGATCCGCTCCACTTGCACTATTTCCGCTGATGCGGATTGGAGATATCGAGCTCTGTGATTGGCCAGTCCACGGTTCGCTCCTCTCCACTCCGCCCAGCTACGCGTCAGTGGAAACGCAGCCTAAGGCCAGACATTTTAAATATATTTATTTTAGGTCTCATCCAATATTGTAATGATGTTATCGTAAATTATTTTAGTTAAAGATGCTTTGAATTTTAAAGCCTGTTTTTTTAAGTTATTACATGACTAACAATTCTGTGATTTTAGTATTTTAAAATTTAAGGTATTATTGAAGGTACCACCAAGACAGAATCATGATTAGCAATATTTAAATCCTGTGTAAAATATTTCTAATAAAGTGTCAAAATAATACAAAAACTGAGAAATACATAGTCCCAAATGCCGTTCCAAACTTAATATTTTCTTGCCATATTTTTAACCTAAAATAATCAAATATCCTGTGAAACCAAAATATAAGTAACTATATAACCAAAATATATATATAACTAAGGCGCGCAAACTAATATCGCACCATACATTCATCGAAACAAGTTGCTGATATTGCATGCCATTTTAATAGAACGATAGCTTCGATATCATTCAGAAACTTGAGATTTCATAGGGAATAACGAAGCACTTGAAGTTTCATTGTAACCAAAGTTTTCGTGCCAACTTAAAGAACCTTAATTGCTTATATAGTATGACGATCATGTTACATAGCGGTCTCCTCTGACTTTAGTTTGATCAATATTTAACATTAGCGTCAATATACAATTAATCCATTATTAAACCTTTATATCAGCACTGTATATAAACTGTCACACTGCTGAGCCGGCCTCTTCTCAATGTAGGAAAGGCTTATAGTTCACCATGCTGTGCCAGTGCGGGTTGGCAGACTTCATATATGTTTTTTTTATTTTTACTTTAAAAGATTACTAGCAATTTGGGTTTCAAATGACTAGTATTCCTATTAACCCCTCCAGCTAAGCTAGAATGCCTGTATTAATAGTGGGTTCACGTGCAATTGGTAGGATTCGAAACCGCGACCTCTCAATCGCAAGTCCATTCATTGGGCTACAGCCGCACAACATGGAAAACATTATGGAGAACTCTAAGACATGCGAGTTTCCTCACGGTGTTATCCTTCATCGTTAAAGCAAGCTGTAATTAACTAATTTAAATAAACTTTCACTACATAATATATCAGGAAAATTAGATAATAGTTGCTGTTTTCTCAACTACATTAATTAGAGTAGGCTTACACAGACTCATGTTTGTAGGTAGATACATTACACTCGCATTTCGAATGTTCTGTTTTTCAGTTCCTTATATAACACCGAATCACACGGTCGCAGAAATAATAAAGATCTTGTTATCTTCGTACTGAATGTAGTATATAGTCTCCACGTACAAACCACCACAAAAACCACTACGAGTGGGCCGCAGTTTCCCGCTCTGATGACGTCATGTCCTTGACACTTAAATCAGTGCTGGCGGCGCCGAGCTGTCAACAACCCTATAATTATTAAAATTGGTTGTAGTGTAAAAAAGACAGCAAAACTTCGCATATCATTTAGAACCGCATATCCGCATATCCGCACCACGACAACGTTTTTATTGAAATCTGAAAATAATAAATCATCACATCCAAAATTTTAAGAAGTAGCACAGAGGTATTTTTTTCTACAAGCCCGATTTTGCCTACTATAAATGATTGGAATTGAGTATGTACAGTATGTATAGTATGTTACATGTGTGTTTAGATATTTTGATGTTTCTTGCTCAATCAAGCGTAAACCACGTTTTGCACACAAATAGACAATGCCCGGGATTAACACACAAGATACTTTTTGTCCCAGTATACGTTCCCTCATGATTCAAGTGGACAAGCCGCGACCAGGAACTATGTATGTTATAAAAATCAGAAGGCAATCTTATATTCTCTTTCTAGTTTACGTTTAATATTTATATAGGTACCGAAACTAATAGTCAGCACTTTGATTTTGTTTTATTAATTTTATAGGTATTTTTCTAACGTAAGCGATAGAAAATACGCAGTTCTTAGGGGACATGAGTTTAAGGTGCCTTTTGAGACCAACTAAACTGTTCAATATGGAACGTAAGATATATTATGTGCTCTAGATCTTGATGTTTCATGGATCAGTTTAATTATATCTACATAAACTAGACGGACAGCGCGCCCAAATTAAATAAAGAAAATATCAAACACATCAAAGAAGAAAGAAGACGGCAAACATTGCACCTAGCATGTAACTTGCTGTGAACACTAGTAAATATTAATACTAAAAGAAACTACTATTTGCTGGAAGGTTTGACAAATACGTTTATTGGTGGTGTGAAGTACAAAGTTTCTTGACCATATATAGTAGCAGCAGTAACAAAAGGTAGGTAGTGGGTACAACGCCATCTAGTTAGAAAATAAACAACTTTGATGAATTGTCAATATTGAATTATTGATTGTATGGTTCCTTGATTGGCATCGTGTACAGATAGGTAGCTGTTGGATATAAACGGCGCAACATGACTCTTGAAGGGCATATGCTTAATAGTTGATATCACGAAATAACTTAGTAGTTAAAATAAAAGCTCATAAATAATGGTAAAATAACAAGTCCTAAATAGATGGCGCCGATAACATAAAAGAACGTTCAAATAAAAATGGTAATTACGTCTTTGGTCGTAAAACAACACATTCACAGTAAAAAGCTCCTTTGATCTATTTGTAAAAGTTATGTTTCACCTTGGTTGATTATTATTTATGTGCTTTTTGAGACATTACAATACATTCACGGTTCGTTTTTGGATTTAGACAAAGATTAATACCAATATAGTAATAAAATGAAAGGTTTAGAAATAAACTATCATATTAAAGAACACAAACGCTCGTTTGTATGTTCGAAGGTGTAGAATATGATGTAGTACACCGTCATATCGACAAGTCTGTTGCCGACAACGAGTTCAATACGATATCCAGACATTGTGCTGCTCTTGAGAATTCCTTCAATTAAACTTTAACACTTATGACTTATCGATTGCACGCAAGCCAAAACGCATAAGTTTGGAATAGCATTTAGGTGAGATAATAGTTATAGTTCTAAGTAAAGGTTTGAGCTTTTAACAAAAACTATGTTATCTCGACAGTCTTATAGAATACTTGCATTTTTCTTTAAGGATTGCAACTGTAATGGCGGTCCTAAGCCTATACCATCCCTCACGTTTTCCTATAAAACGTATAAAGTAATGTTCTATACGCTTTTCTAAGTTCATGTTATTCTTAAAAATGTCATTGTAATCGCTTTAAACTTAATAAATATGTAATATCAGTTTGTAGTCTGGACGTCATTATAATACGCATCGATCAAATATACCATAGATGCACGATCGTCGCTCGAAAAACGGACCCAACAAAACTGTGCATAGATCAGTCGTATGTGCTATATTATGCACCTGTCCCATTTACTCTTGCGTGCGCTGCCCGTAAGCGAGAGCGAATCGACACCACTACTACGGTGGAGACCGTACCTTATATTTAGTACGCTTACGTATCGCGAGTAACACACTTAGGACGCTTTACATTGACGCGTTTTAATTAAACTATTACATAATGTTTCTCAGTGGGCGTTCAATGGTTATTCCGGCTTATTTCCTGGATTGCATAATAAATGCAGAGACTTATAAGTAAGTAGTACTGGTCAGTGCCACATATTGACGCAGTTTTTGTATGAGAATATGCATCTATGGTATATTTGATTGAAGATAATACGCATTAAATACTTACTTTAGGCTTTCGCATGCAGCATCAATTTCTAATTGACTTTTCGATACAAAAGTACAAATATAGGTAGCAAAAGAAAAGAGCGGTAAGAGGGAGGCAGGGCACAGGCAATTATAATTTTTTTAAATATTTCTTATTAAGATTTTTTGCGTTTTGTAAAAATTGTTAGAACAAAAGTTGTTGAGTATGGTGTAAATAAAACACAAGTAAAAGATTATAAGTATTTTTAATTTAGCCCTGTATATCGTCAGTGCAGGTAGTTAAACATCTATTATTGACTGCACGGATGGCGTAGTGGTTTAAGTCGTCACCACGCAGCTGCTACAGCACCGAGTGTTGTGGTTTCAAATCCCACACGGGACAAACATTTATTTTGTGTGATCCACAAATGGTTGTTCCAAGTCTGTGTGTTCTTTCTGTCCATTGTTTGAATGTTTGTAAAGTCCCACGTGACACAGGAATTATTACTAGTGTAGGAGTTTTCTTTAAAAAACCTATGCTAATATTATATGGTACTAGGTGTTACTTGCGCTTTCACCTACGTTTAAGATCCATATTGATATTTAGGTTTTTACACCATTACACCCTTTATGTGGTTGAATTTCGGGTAATCGCGCTGTTACTATTGATTTATTGGTTTCTGAAAGATTTAGATATACGAAATTATGAGTCACGATGTCTATTTAATATTGTTCTTCCACAAATTTGGAATCCCCGTTATACCTCCTTAGGGTTGAATTTCTAAAAATCTGTTCGTAGCTTATGTCTCCTACCTATAAACTACATGACTAACTAATTTCAGTTTCATATGTTAAGTAGTAGATATTAGTAAAATAGGCTAAGTTAGTTGTAAACATAAAATAGAAACAAATTAATAATTTTCCAAAATATAATATTTAAAAACTTTTTTGTTTAGGTAAAAACAATTTATTTGATGTGCTACGTGCACAAACACAAGAGGCTGGCGATATAAATCTATAAGTGTTCATTCATCCTTAGGACTTAGCTTCAAAAGCCACTTGATGTACCTACCTAAATCAAGTTTCGGATGAATTATCGTTGTTTGGAAATCAAGTTCGGCCTTCAATTTAATAAAAAAATATATGGGATTTTTTTATTTTTTGTATTATTTTAGTTAAATATTGCTGTTAATTTTACTTAAAAATGACTAGACAAGGGCAACACATTGACAGCGAGTTTCAGCATAGTTATTATTATAGTATAGCTGTAGTTCTGTATTTGATGTACTATGTAGTTATTTATCAAAGTGGTGTACATATTATCTTAAATTATATTATAAATAAGAATGTGAGTTCGTTTGCTTGTTACGCTTTCACGTCTTAACTACTCGACCGATCATCGTGAAATTTCACACACATGTTGCTTTTTGTCTGGAGTACAGAAAAATAAATAGGGTTTTACATCGTGAAAAGGTACTGTTCTCTAGCAAGACTGTGGGAAAAGCTTGTAAGGTATATAATATTGTCACTCTTGAAAAACGTGGTATGGTTTTATAGGAAGATATAAGCCTTATAAATTATTCAGAATTAGTAAGGCTCACTGACTTTTTGTTAGTATATTAAATCTGACAAACAAGTAACTGAAGATTGTAAACTGAGGCGTAGGTAGTAGGTTTTACAGATTTCCTAAAGATGTTTTCTTTCACTGTTTATTTAAATTTTTGTTCTTCTTCTTCTTATCGTTGGCAAACACTTTTAAATTAAATATTTGCCGCCCAGAAAGCAGCTACGCTAGCTGCGTTGTCAGAGGCAGCCATCAGATCCTCCTGCGTGCAAGTTGTCGCGCATTTCTATTTAATCGCGCGTATTTTTGTAAGATAGGTATCATGGGACCAAATTCGGGGCCTCAGTGTTGCAGTCTAATGAGGTCGCCAACGCAATGCCTACTATCAAAAAAATGAATTATGAATGATATGAGTGTGTATTGATATTAACACTCATATTTATTAAGCTTTGTAATACCGATGCAATTGAAACGTAGATACTACGCATCGGTTTGATGTCCTAACAATTCGAACACAGTCATGTGTGCTGTCAGTCATCACACGATCGCGTGAGCAACGTGTTGCGAAATCGTATTGAAATTTTATTAAACGGCATTTGTCGTTTTGTATATTATCATATATGTATGTTCCGATAGAATGTCTCCGGACATGTAATATATGAGCAAATCCAATATGCGAAGCTTATACGGCGGCGTGATTTTCTGTAAATCTTTTTTTTAGTTTGAATTTGTGTCTAAGAAAAGTGCTGGGCACATAGATTTAGAGATTTGGCTGTTCACAGGATTGTCGCGAAAATAGTAAATATGATATTTTCCTTAATACTTTCGCATATATATCCTTATCGTATATATATTCTTATCGTATAAAATATTATTCTGACGAATATCTAAATTTTATCTGCTACTAATATGATAAATGCAAAAGTTTGTAGGGATGTTTGGATGTTCGTCAATTACACGTAAACCATGAAACGATTTCGATGAAACGCAGCACAAGGATAGATGATGTCCTGGATCAACATACAGAATACTGATGCCTTCTCACAGGATTCACGCGGGCAAGTTTAATGTAGTAAATAATTATAAACAGATTAGATCGATGTATGGGCTCTTTGTAATGGGCGTGAATTACGCGGGATTCTCGAAAGCAAGTTTACACATTTATTTAGTCAAGAAAATTGAGACAGAAATTCGGTCAAATTGATGAGTAACTTTTACAGAAATGTTTAATTGAAGATAGTTCAGCGAAATTTAATCGACTCTAGCTTAGAGTAATATTATCATAACGCAGTGTGATCTTGTCCCTCTGCCAAATTGAATTTTAGCATAATTAGGATTAACCGGGCTGTAACGTATCTCGTATGCAATAGGATTATATCCCACAGATTTTATTATAATACCTACAGTCTTACGCCTTCATAATTGCTGAAGACGTAAGCATATATGTATAAAACCCCCAGATGGCCAGCCATGCTTTGGCTCCTAAGTAATTGAGGGGTCACCCTTCCCTAGTTTGTCCAGGTACACACATGTTACTATTCAAAACCGAGAAACTAAATAACAGTTTGATCTGGAACCTCACGATGTATTCGATGATTGACTCAGGAGACTTTTCAAAAACTAAGACAACGTACAAAAAGAACTCCTACAATCGGAACAAAAAATTATGGATCACACAAATTATTGTTCCGTTTGGAGATAGACTTTAACTTCTGCGCCACGCGCGCAATCTATTATTAAAATTATTACAGTATCACATGCATACATAGCATGCTTACATGTATGTATATAGAATTAACCATGATTTGCTAAGGAGTATTCAAAAATTAAGTATCTTTTTATCACGACCCTAATACATATTATTCTTTTGTTTACCTTATTATGTTTGAAGGATGCCTTTTCAATTGGAATAACCTTTCTGTTTTGAATGGAAAACGTTTGTTGAGCTTTCCTTTACAATAATTGTTTCATTCAGATTTACTTTGTATATTCTACTCATTTTGTAAAATAAAACGGTGGTAGTCACAATGTTACATTTAAAATGACGAATGTTGACGAATATTTCTGTCTATCTGTGTGTTCATCAAAATCTTAAAATGTATAATAATGTGCAGGTAAAACAAGGACATATTTCATCTGAATCATCTAAGTAGTTCAAAATACCAGGTCATGATTTAGGGTTCTAGCTAGGCCATAGTCATAAAAAATAAAATACTATTGTAATATTCTGTCAAGAAAATTTCCGAAACATCACATGGTATGGAATTGTCTCCGATGAAATAAACTCTTCTCTAACGTGACCTAAAACTATCGCTGGTGAAATGTGGACATAATACACTTTTTGTTTTTCTTCGAGGACATAGGCATTTGACTATGTATTTATGAGACTGTGTAATAGGCTGTCAGCCAACAGTGATATACTGTGCACAGTTCCAGACTCTAGTCTGCTACTGATATTGTTTTCAAAAAATTACAATATTACTGATACGAAGCAGTCAGATGGCGTAAACTGTTATTATAATGTCATGTCTCTAGATTCCCCTTAACCAACTCAATAGGGTAGTGTAAGTAGATACTCACAATGTTTTATTATTTAAGATTAATAGTTACATTGCTTAAACTATAAAAAACAACAAGTTTTTCAAATCTCTTCGAAAATTAATCCTAACTAATACTATAAATGCGAATGTGAGCTTGTTTGTTTGTTTTTGTCTGTTTTTAGACTAACGTTTTAATTTTTTTTTAACTTACGCTATTTGTACACATACTATACTAGATCACGGGTCTTACTCAGGTCGGGAAACTTCGGGCAATCAATAGGTATTTATTGATTTTTAAATCCTTCATCTCGAGTAATCTACATATCTACGTATTATATTAAGTATTTTGCCTATGTTCCCCTTTCACACCTTAACTACTGTATCTATTATGAAATTTCTCCTAAAATACTCTTTGCTAGGGGTACGGAAAAGAACCTAGAGCCTTGTATTCAGTAAAAATGACCATGTTGATAAAAAAATAAAGATATAAGCGTTTCAAATCTCGAAATCCAGGGGTAATTTCGAAATAGGATGCACGATATAAACTGTGACTACGCCGCTATTTAAATGCAGCTGTTCGAGGTAAATAGCGACATATCCCCACTATACCCCAGATTTTTAAGGAAAATAGAAAGATATCCCCACTATACCTAGATTTTCAACGAAAATAGCGAGATATACCTACTATACCCCAGATTTTCAAAGAAAATAGCGAGATATCCCCACTATAGCCCAGATTTTCAAGGAAAATAGCGAGATATCCCTACTATGCCCCAGATTTTCAAGGAAAATAGCGAGATATCTGCACTATATCCCAGATTTTCAAGGAAAATAGCGAGATATCCCCACTATGCATACCCCAGATTTTCTTATATCCAAATTTAAAATATTAATTATTATTCTACAAAAAGATTTATTTTGATAGCTATTTGCTTTTGGGTGTAATTATGTACAAAATCATAGGCAGCTATTATGGTGACTACTTTACATTGAATATGAACAGCGTATTAATCTTAAGAAGCATGATTAGACATTTGTTTATCTATGTAAATATATTTCACTTTAATCTCGTTTATGTAATACAATACAATACACAGAGCACTTGTTAATCCGTTTAAGTTCAAAATGCATTAACCGTTATTGCTATTCCTGGAAAGGACTTACTGTAATCTCATCTTACGGGGTAAGCGACTAAGATAATAAATATATTTCAAACGTTTTGTGATGAATTTGTAAGTTCCACAAATAGTTGTTCAGTGTATGGGTGTTTCCGAGTCTTGAGAGACAGAATGTAATACTAGAGCCGAAATTGCCTTTTTTCTTAAATCCTTAAATTGCCAATGTAAACGGGACAGCTAAAATCTAATATAACATGGCATACTTTTGTTGTCCTAATTATATTTACGCATAATTATTGTAAAGCATAATCATAAATTTGTATTGTATATTATCACAATAGCCGCTTGGGGTGGCCCAATGGACACCCCGCGGCAACCTGAACCTATTTTTCGGGTTGTCACTACGATAATTATGTCAACATAAACTGTATGCCAAAAACAATTATGGCAAAGTATAAATATGCCAAAAAAGCTAAACTAGTTATGCCAAAGCATATTAGAGAGAAAACATTATTTGAAAAGAAGGAATCCCCTTTCAAAAGGCCTCTTCACGTTGGACAATGTGAAGAAATTAATATATTTTATTATTTATTATTCCTTCTTTATTAAAAAGACAACTCGTACACAATTAATAAATCCTATGTCGGGAACAAAGAACAACCAAACTCGGAACAACAAATTGTGGATGACACGAATGTTTGTCTCATGTAGGTATCGAATCCGCAGCATTCGGCGCAGTGGCACCCCACTACATGCAGTCAAATCTAACGATTCATACAATATTACACAATGAAAATAATTTATAGAAATCTAGAATGTAGATGATATACAATGAAGCTTCAGAACTTTTTAAGACTGCGCCGAGCAAAATGTGCCAAAACAGGCGGTCACACTTAAGTTGATTAAATCAACACTTTTTGTTTAATACAAATATAAAATATATATTTACCATAACAGTGAATGTGTTAAAAACTTTAAATAATTAATATTTTTACAGCTTAAACAAAACATAAATAGTTTTATTACAATTTGTCCGTCCCAAATATTTAAGTTATTGGTTGACAATAAATATAAATATTTATAAAAAAAGCACTTCAAATCCTCCATACAATTTTACTATGAGTCCAACCGCGTCTTACGCTGGGCGCAGTCTTAAGGCTGCGAGCTAAATAAATAAGTAAATAAATAATAAAAGTATCACAGTTACATACATGTTGCCGATGTTATAAACGCGTTTATTGGATGGCCAACAAACGTGTACATAATTATATCTTTGCTATTGAAAGGAACTGTTCACCAACAGGCGAGTCATCTAATTATTTAAAAGTAAAATATATTAGAGCGTTTATGCCATGTGGCCCGGTTGTGAGTGGCAATGTCACAAATAGGTGTAATTTTTTGATGATTTAAATGTAAAATATTTATTGAAATTAAACTACTATATACGGATTTTATCGCGTTGTTTATTTGACACTTTATTACAAATTTTTGAAAACTGTGACACTACTATTACTATTAAACTTTACTAATTTTTAAGCTAATTAAATTATTGAAACTATTAAAACTATTTATACTATTACTATATTATTATACTATTTATATTTGGTTTACACTTTCCCCGACGTTTCGGTTGCTTTTCAGCAGCCATGGTCACGGGGAGACTAAGATGGCAGTTGTCTCAATGTTCCAGTGTAGTTATTTCAAAGTACCCGAACATAATTTAATCATGGGTGTTTCTATTTACGCAGAATGAGCTCAAAGTATCATGAAGTCTAGCTGTGGTTTGCTTCTTCTTGGGTTTGACTATTTGAATTACTGAATCCCAAGCTGGTGGTACATTCCAACCATCTTCTCTATTGAAATTAGGATGTTTTTTGATTTCAATAGCCTCGCAAAGCATCCTTGGTAGGAATCGGTGTTCTTTAGCGAGCATCTGAGGTGTTGATATAAATGTAAATATTTGTGTAATTTCTCAAAACATTGTCTTAGTTGACGCGAATATTTAAACATTGAAATGAACGTGTGCAACGGGTCGCTTCATTTTCCCTGTGCATGCGACTATCGAGAACTGGCGTTTCAGTGAAGAGGCTATAATCACAGAGTCCACTAAAAGTACTAAAACCATGACCACACTTATTGTTACACGCTGTATATATACAGACTTGCTTGTATAAAGCACACATCGGTCTGAATGAAAGATTGATCCAATCTTTATTTTGATACATAGCATTGCATCATGTCAGTTTATTTAAACAGGAGTGATGCAATCCTATGTAATAAAAATAGACAAAATAGATACACCGACTTTTCGAAGTTATGTGCGCATTAAATAGTTAACTATGGCTCGGGGCAAAGGAAAACATCGTGAGGAAACCAGCTTGTCTGAGAATTCTTCATAATATATAGTCAAATCTGCCAACCCGCGTTGGGCGTTGCCCTTTTCATAATGACAAGGGACATGTGCTCAGCAATGGAATAGTTTATATACAGCGCTGATATTATTTGCATGCAAAAGTGAAACCAATGAGAAGTTAATATTTTTTTTATATTATTTATGATCCGTTTTTTTGTTATCAAAAGCTGCATAGAAATATAACCTTTTAATTTTTATCTCTTATTGTTTAAAAAATTGTTATAAACAAATGCGTTGTTTATAATAAAAGAGAATTTTTTTTTGGATTTTTATTAATTATACAAATAATGATTTCTAAAAGAAAATCGTTCCTTAAAAAAAATTGTATTGCTTAAAAACGCATTTGTTCATTAACATACATTTTCTACCACTTATAATTAATATTAAGGAACAATATTTTTTTAAAATCAATTCTTTACGGTATAAAAATAAATCGTTTTATTTAATTTTTCATTGTTTATGTAATAAACAATTTGTTATTAACAAATTAATTTTAATCTTATATTTTTCTCATTCTACTTACTGTAACAAAAACAGCCATGAGTTTTTTTTAAATATTTTATCGTTGCAACTACGAAAATTGTTAATAAAAATTTTGCAACTACGAAAATTGTTAATAAAAATTGAAAAATGATTTTTTTATTTTTTCCAACGGTTATCTATTCTGAAGCCTTTTAAGATTAGCTCCAAGGAAGGAAAATATCTCAAATTTATAGTTTAACAATTATCACACTTGCAATATTCATGTTCAAGCAGTAAAAAATTATTAATTAACTTGCATGACTAATTGAAAAATTGTGATACAAAAAAAAACCGGCGGATTATTGTTTATCTATCCAGTAGGCCCGTGATATTTTTCATTTCTTAATTTTATCTTTACAAATAAATAAAATTGAAGTGTCTGTTTGTAATGCCAAAATAACAGCTTTTTATCTAATGCATATGAAAGTATATAAGGTACCTATACGAAAACATCTATTTTTAAAATTTTTGTTTGTCTGTCTGTTTGTTCCGGCTAATCTCCGAAACGGCTGAACCGATTTTGACGGGACTTTCACTGGCAGATAGCTGATGTTATAAGGAGTAACATAGGCTACTTTGATTTTAGAAAAAAAATAGGGTTCCGCGGAGACAAACACTTTTTAGTTAAAATCCACGCGGACGAAGTCGCAGGTAACAGCTAGTATTTAATATGTTTAAATAATTTTATTGATAAAGTGTCCGAAGTAGGGCGTGGCTTGCGCAAGCCAGAATACCCGTTTTCGGCCGTATTTTCATCCCTCTGGGAAAACTATAAATATTGGTCCTACAATTCCGGGAGTCGAGATATTTTTTTAGAAAATTTCTTCCTCCTTTGAATTTTTTTAGATTTGAAAAATCTCAATTAGTTTTTGAGATATTTGCAAAAAACTAAACCCCTGTTTGTTAGTTAATTATTTATAACTTTTGCAATTTTTGCAAGCGGAACTAGATTTTTTTTTAAATCATCTTCATGCCATTCCGAATCGAATGACACTTCGTTCATATTTTTCTGAGCCTGTTGAAAAAAGTTGACCATAAAGGCACTTGTTGACTAGACTAATATTACGACTTGTCAGCTATATTGTAATAAAGCTGAAGAGGTCAAAAATCTGTTTAACAAATACAGTTTCATGAAAATTGCCTCTTTTTGCTACTAAATAATATTATTCTATTCTATTCTATAATATACACACAACACCATCTAGCCCAAATTAAGCAAAGCTTGTATGGGTATCAGACAATGGATAAACATACATACATACTTTGTTTTTGTAAATACATACATATTATACATAGGAATACCTATAGGTGTTAAAGACAAATATAGTAAAGCAAAAAACACGACTATCACTTTTATACTTTCGTTGCATGATTCATATAAAAGAAAACGGGTATCAATGCGATTATGTTCGATGTTTTCATACCTTTCTGGAAGTCTCTAAGTTGCACTGGTCATGATCACAAGTTTCTTAAAGATATATAATAATTTAAATTGTTTAATAGTAGAATTAGTATATTTATTCCTTAACTAAAAGTTATCTGACGATCGAAATATCAGCCCTTAGTAAATTACTATTAACATGTAGTCCGATTGCATGAGCTTCGTCAATTAAGTCATACGTATGAACAGCAATCGCGCATATATGTGGCAGTGGCCTTTTGAATGCTGTCTCTAATCTATCCGTGTTTTCAGCATACAAAGCCTCCGTACTCCGTATAATGTGTCAGCGTAATTAATTTACATTACATTCGGAAGATTAAGTATATAAGCACGGAGCTCATTAAATTTGATCCAGCTTAACTTATAAACTGTGAATCTTTTTAATTAGATGTCATTAACGCTACTATAAAGTAAATTGATTCTATGTCTAATTAAAATGTTGACGTCTCAAATATCAATGGCTAATCTCAATTAAGTCAGATCAATAGGCTCTAAATAAGTCGACGAAAAGCTAGAAAATTCTTATTAGTTTTTTTAAGGGCTATAGGCATCTACATATACTAATATTATAAAGCTGAAGAGTTTGTTTGTTTGAACGCGCTAATCTCAGGAAGTACGGGTTCGATTTGAAAAATTATTTTAGTGTTGGATAGCCTATTTATTGAGGAAGGCTATAGGCTATATAACATCACGCTACGACTCACGGGGGCAGCGCAGTAACGATAAATGCGGGTGAAACCGCGGGAACATCTAGTTATACAGGTTGGTAGGCACACGGTTGTCCAAATGAAATAGAAATCTGGTTTGGGCTATTGCTAATGTATTGGACTCAGGCAATACAGATATATACGGGATATTATCTGTAAGAAAGTCGATGCTCACACTAATGATGTATTTTATTGTATTGACAATTACTGAACCAATTCACATGAAGAACACAAATTAGAATCATTGGGCTAACTATCTATGTATATGTCACCGAGTAAAAATGTATCTCAAATTTTTATCCGTTGGGGGAATCGGACCCGCAATACTGAATCAGTTAACGAGTACTGCATTTTTAATCCGTCAAATTCTGTTAAGTCTCCGTGATGATATATTTAATGAGCTTATTAGATTCTAAATATATGACAAAAATATTTAAATATTTAATGAAACAGGTAAAGACTTGTGATTTTTGTATTCGTTGCGAATTTTTAATTCACCTCAATAGAGCATGAGTATGTTATATAAAAAATAGAATGTAAAAAGCAAGTAGCCAAGTAGCTTCGATACCATTAAATATACCAGTAAATAAATATAGCTATATACTCGTACATAAAACAATCTAAGTTCATAGCAATTCAACTGCAAAAAAAACGTGTTAAACTTTATACGTTGTAAAATCCATTAAAAATCATTCTGTATAACAAGTATATGTATTTTTCTAACATTAACTACCTATAACTATAGATAGTTAATATCTGAAAAATACCGACAGATGTATAGACAAACATACAGTTGTCTGTCTATCTGTTTCCTGCCGTGTCTTATATCAAGATCGTTTGTATTTTTATCATACGGAATCCACCGTAAATATGAGTCAGAAACAAACATAAACAAACTTTTGTTTTATAATATTACCGTGGTTATTCCCGTTGCGATATATCTACACGAATCTAAATATTAACGCAATGTCTGGTACTTTTAGCAAACCAACTCAGCTCAACTACAGATAAAATAAATAAAGACAGCCCGTAATGACAAAGATACGGTTTTGTAAAATACAAAACCACACTGTCTGAAAAGCTTTGCGCAACGAAATATGTATTTGTTATACAATAAACAATAGAAAAGCTTTCCGTTAAGCGTTGTAAATCTTACTGAAAAAGTTTGGTCATATTAAAATATTGTAACAGAACATCTGATTTACGTTATAATCTTTAAATATAACCAAACTTTTTACACATATTCTAACTAACATTATAAATGCGAATGTGAGTTAGTTATTTTGTTTGTTACGCTTTATGCATCAACTACTACACCGATCGTGATGGAATTTGGCATGAACATAGTCAGGGGTACTGAAAAAGGCGTACCTTTCATCCAGAAAAAGTACTACTCCCATGCGAAGCCTCGTACGAAACCCAGTATATTCATACGTTATTAGTTAAATAGATTAAAGGGGATTCTAAGCAGGCAGTTTTTACTGCAATGTGTGGCTGAAATAATATACTAACAAATAGCAAATTACTCACATAGGTATGTTTTTATTTACCGCATTACTGTTTTATATGTTAAGTTTATTCTATGCTGTACAAAAGTCGTTCACAAATAAACAGAGACTTAAATTGCAGACACAACTATATAACTTTTATGTGTAGATTTAAGTTTATCGCAAATATATGCTCGGCGTTGGCACCGTTTCGCCTCCTCGTTACGACGTCTAGCAGTCCTCAACGTAACGTAATAGTATCTCCTAAACAGCTCATTATCGCTAGCGTATCTGCTAAGGGATGCCTCGATTACTGCTTGGTAATAGCTTGTTAAACGCTTATTGACAAAGTTTCGCTAAGCGCGAAAATAGTCGCGGTACCTTTGAATAAGCCCAAAAACTCGCTCGTGTCCCAAAAACGTTCGATTCAGAACATATTTTATTATATTCTGGCACTGAGCTAAGTTACTATCTGCTTTGGTAAACTCATGTATCTCATCATCGTGGCATCCAAGTGACATTGAAGTTAATACGATGGATTTCATATTATTTTCTGGAAAGATATATTTCCATTGACATGCTATAATCTGAAATTCTGGTAATTTTTACCATTCATCGTTCTAGCCTATAACTCGCCCTCTTGTCTCTCACCTGGAGTATCCTCCAGGACAAGTTTTAAACCGATGTAATCTGGGTAACGTAGACTATAGGCTTGACCACTTACTGCTACGACGGGTGACTACAAACATGTCATCCGTTAGGCACATATCACACATACATAAAAGTGTCCGACACTGACATGTCGCGGTTGTTTTGTTATCCCTTTCTTGTTTTAAACAAAACATACTTAATTATGTTTTGTTTAAAACAAGAAATTGCAACGTGATTTATTTATTTATTTATTTACATCAAATAGAACGACTTGCGTCAATTACACTATTTAGTAATATAATATATAAATTTAAAATTTAGCATTCTTCCATTCTGCTCACAGTACCTCATACATTCTAATAATAATACTTTCTATTCATCCGCAAAAATACCAACTTCTGGGTTAAAGTCCAAGAGAGCGTTAAGCTGCTTTAGTGACCGAGGTATGGGTAAGTTACAGCGTGCCACAGCCACGCACGGCCACGTACGGCACGCTGGAACCGCCAGCAATCGGTGCTTTCTACCACGACAATAGTTGTTAGGCACAAACAATCTGCAACATTTGTCGTGAAGAATCGGTGCCTCGATCATACCCTTTAAAATTTTGCAGGTTCCAACCATCTGATTTTATGATCGCCTCGTCTGTAATGAGTTAAAACCTAAACAACCCAACAAAAATTTTTTAGGATACAGACAGGGGTAGAAACCATACAATTTCTTATAAATAAATCTTAGAAAAGCTTTCTGGACTATTTAGTGATAGTATGCTATTGCGCGGGCGCTCGTCTGGCGTATGCAAGTCCCTCACGCGAAAGTTAAACGCAATTTTAGTGTGGCTTGCGTTAAGACGCCTCGAGTGCCGGCAAGAATGTAGCAATGCCGATTAGTGTAGTGTAGAGAATTCTAAACAGTAATATTATCCTACGTTGTCGAGAATCTTACACATTGAAATTAAACTACTTTATACAGATGTTATATCTGTTCATTTCAACAATACTACTTTGAAACGAATAAAACTTATGTTTACTTTTCGCTCGATGTTACGACTACTTTTATCAGCCAAGGTAACAGGTGGTTTCACCGAAATAGATTGTAGTGTTTTAAGAATTAACAGCGATAAAATCGTATAAAGTAGTTTAATTTCGATTCGAAACGGATTCAACTCAGGCAATGCGGCGTCGCTGAGCTGACACTGATATATTAGTCGCAACTTTTAGAACCAATATTTATTATAAACAACTAAGTCACATAGAATTTTTTATTTTATCTAATGTAAAAATCAGGTCTTTAGTTTAAGGTATCTTGCTCCGTATTGCTGCCGGAAATGCTCAGTAGAAGCATAGAATCTATTATTGTGCATAATAGGCCTAATAATTATTGGTCTTGGATTCTTTTGCGCAGAACCTAAAAACAGCTGTGTTTGTGAATAAAAATACCTACATGCTTAACCATCGATTGCATGCCTAAACACCCATAGTACGCCAATGGGTTAAGTAAGTATGTAACTTTTCGTCCGAAATTTTGTTATTTCTAATCATGCTATTTCTACCTCTCGCAAATGTAACGAAAGGGCACATATAGGCTAGAGAAACAAACTTCTTTATCCCGCTATGACTTTTGTTTGTAATATAATTGGTATAAATAAATCAAATTTGCTTAAGAAGTAAATAGACGGATTCGAATAAGGCGTTACATAAGGAAAATCAATTGTAATAAAATCATTGGAAAGAGAGTAACCGCCACGCAACTGCAAGTTACGGTACGCCCAGATCCCGCACAGCTGTTCCTTATCAGAGAGGTTCAGAATTATCAACCTTTTTCTATTTCAATAGTTGGGATGGGCAATCCGAGGGTGCATAGTAAATTCTACTTTTATTTTTGTTTTGGCTCATTTGTTACCTATATTTTTATATATGTGGACGTTACCGATAACGTCAAGTGACACGACACTCGTGGTTGGAACTGAAAATCAGTACTGGGGTGGGTTATGCCCAACTCAGTGTATGCTGAGCGTCCATCCAGATTTCTTAAACACAAAGTATCTTTCGCTAATAACTTTGATTAAGTATTATTTTAACTATTCTTATATTATTGGGATAAATAAGTCTTGAACATAACCTGCTGCCAAGCCAAGCATTTGACAGTTGACACGTGGTGAACGGCACGTAGCTATGTACACTTTGCTTGCCACGTCTGAGGCATAGATTAAAAACTTAAAAGTCGATTGCGCGTGACGTGCAGTCTCCATGGAGGTATAGATAAACAATGTTTATCTATACCTTCATGGCAATCTCGTAGCGTAAGCGGGTGACCAAAGTTTATTAATATGTACTGGTGGCAGACCTGTCACTTTTAATTAATGTTTAGGTTTTAAATGTGTACTTATCTATGTGTTTTCTTAAAAAATTTACATATTTACATAATATTGTGAAAGCTTTCGTGTTTTTTAGAAATAAAGTATGTTTTCTTTCTTTCTGCCTCTCGTCGCAATTTTTTTGTATATGAAGTAACACTTATTTCTACAAGATAATGTTGCGCTGAATCAGGTTCCAAGCACCTATCTCATTTAGCTATCAGCAGGACAGCAATGTTATGATTAAAGCTTAAAACTGCCTTTTTAGAAGTGTTTTCTCCATATTTGACAATTTCCATTAGGCGTTTCCTTTATTTGTCAGTCGCATAAAACTATAGCTATAGTAATACTGTACCCAGTAAACGGTACTTGGTTCACATTACATACCAGATTTTACCTGCGGCTTCGATCGCGTAGGTTATGTCAATTTTATATGCCTCGGGAACATTATTTTTTCCTGGATAAAAGGTACCTATGACCTTTTCTGTACCCCTGATAACGTATACGCGAAATTTCATGATGATTGGTCGAGCAGTTAAGGCGTGAAAGCGTAATAAACAAAATCACAGTCGTATTTATAATATTACTAGCTTTTGCCCGCTGCTTGGCTCGCGTTAGTTTAGAATTCGAAAATCAATTCGGGTTGTACTCTGCTTGTAATAATATAATTCAGTCATGATTTGAAAGACACGTGGCGCCATCTATTATTATTGTTGTTTTCCTTGGGAACAGTAATTTTTTTCGGGATGATAGGTAGCCTATGTCCGTTTCTGTACATCTGACGACGTACAAAATTTCAGGATGATCGGTTCAGTGGTTTAGGCGTGAAAAGGTAACAAACAAACAAACTCATTTTCGCTTTTATAATATTAGTTAGGATTAGGACTAGGCTATGCCCGCGGCTTCGCTCGCGTAAATCTATGCTAGGTTAGGTCATGTGAGTAACAGTACTTTGCTGTACCCCTGACAAAATATATGCGAAATTTCATGATGATCAGTCGAGCAGTTAAGGCGTGAAAGCGTAACAATCACACTCACATTCGCATTTATAATATTAGTTAGGATACGTGAGACTTAAAACATAGTCAGCAAAATTTTGGTGTAATACAACTCTGCCTGTCTCTTTGAGGATACAAGCGTGAGACTATGTACTCGTATGTATGTATGTATAAGTGATATATATCGTATGCGGTACGATGTTATCCTAAACGTCCCTCAACACATTAAATGGTAATTATTATTTTTCACTATCAGCTTTGGTGTAATCAAGATTTAATGTTTAGATGTCATGTGTGCTTTTTATGGAAAATATTAAATAAATCATTGTTAAAAAGTGCATTACTGTGTTATAAACTAGCGGCTTTATGTATAGCATAATTATATCCATTTGTAATAAAGTACCTTTCAAATAATGAAAGTGTTCTTCAAATACCGCGTCCTCGTACTTTTATATGACTTCAAATAATTACCTATGTGATTCTCTAGCATGATTCGCTAAACAAGAGACATATTGAACGAGGGCCTTGATTATCGAGTGTAGGACAAAATATGTAAATATATATAATAAGTACGACTTCAATATTTGAATTAATTATCCAAAACAGTAGCGATAGTTTGGAGGAGAGACATTGGGTACGCAGAGGTGTCGTGTTCGATCTCAAGACTTTTCAAAGTTATGTGCTTATTATTTACCTATCGCTTGCTTTAACGGCGAGGAAAAATGTCGTAGGAAAGCTTTATGTCAGAGTACTCCATGATGTTCTCAAAGATAATATGTGAAGTTAGACCACCCTCATTGGGCCAGCGTGGTGGGCTATGGCCTAACCCTTCTCACAATGAGAAGAGGCCCGTACCCAGCAGTGTGACGGACGGTTTATGTATAGGGCTAATATTATACATACATATATGTAATAAATTACATTAGGTAATTGATTGAAGTACAAATGGAAATCAGATAATCCCGTTCCTTCGCCTCGATGCCTTAGCAAAGATCATTTGTGTTGTGGATCGAGTCTCATATAGTAAAGACAAGCGCGCTGTTTATAAAAAGTCTACATTTATGTACACTATAGGCATTCTTTCAGATTTGTTTGACCTTACATAGATTCTTCG
Organism: Catocala sponsa; assembly: GCA_963564715.1. Taxonomy (NCBI): domain Eukaryota; kingdom Metazoa; phylum Arthropoda; class Insecta; order Lepidoptera; family Erebidae; genus Catocala; species Catocala sponsa. The sequence goes on from OY751334.1 coordinate 9,030,499, forward strand.
TTTAATATGTACAAGAAATATTATTAATAATTTGTTTTATAAACCAACTGACACAAATTTGTTATTTCTCTAGATCGCGTTGATTTTATAAAAATAACACAGCGGCACTTAAGCCTGAAGCAGCCGGTAGCCCAACTGGGAAAGTACCACCCTATTCAATCAAAACTTCTCAATTCTTTATTTTACGTTCTTGCTTTTTTCCTAAGTTTAACGACTTTTCGTGCAAAACTTTGAGGATGTTTGTTATGACGATTGAGCATTTTCGATTATTTGAAATGAAACCAAAACTTGTCAGTCTATGAAAAAACGTTAAATTGGATTAATCTGAGCGGAATGCTTGAAACTTTTATTAATTTAAATTTTGATTCGTTGTTATCTGTTGTGATTGCCCACGTTTTCTGAGAAGACGTGGACAATCACAATTCAATGAATAACATAAGTTTCAAATCTGATCAATCAAAATTAAATCAAAGAGTTACGCGCCGAAAACATACTTAGCTCAAATTTAACCAATTATTTCGGTTTTTGTCGCGGTTTATTTTGTTTATCATAGTTTCAAATACATATTCTTAGTAAGTCGTAATCGATATAGCTATTATTCAAATTATAGAATCTTTTGAGCATTAATCTTTTATTAAAAAATATGTATAAATGACATTATCTTTTCAGAAAGAACAACAGCATATATTATCTATAAGTTGATAATAAACATAGCAGGTTTAGGCAGGACGTCTTTAGTATATAAAAATAGGAATCTAAGACGTTCTATGACATCGTGTCCGTAAAACATGTCAACAAGTCTATGCGGCGAATTCCTCGGCTCAGGCAAGCTTTCACGCGCGGACGACTCCGCATATAGTCTCCCCGCTTTAGTGTCACGATTAAAGGGAAAAGTTGATGTTTAATCAATAAATATCAAACAAAATAATAAAAATAAAATATATAAAAGATTGCCTTAGCTTGGATTCGACCTTGATGTTCTCCGTAATGCTCGTTCTAGAACTGCAACGTTAAGTAATCAGCGAGCCTCAACTCGCCATCTTGAAATCAATGTTCACGCTTTTGAGGCAGGCCAGTTACAAGTTTGTATCATCGTTGAGTAAGGTGCAAAGGTCACCAATATCTTGCTATTTTGCACAGTCGTTGCGTTACGTCGCTGACTTTATACCTTAAATCTTATATTGGCCGTTTATTGGTTATGACAAAAAAATAATAGTTTAAATTAGACGTGATTTAACACTGTACGTAGTTATTACTATCATTTACAACACTTTGAAATTTTATTGCTGTATACTCTTATTTCTGCTTTTACTAATAAAATACACGTGAACACTCAAAAACACGACCGTTCATTAATGATGATTTGATCATGACTATGTACAATTTGTATTATCATCCAAAGTTAACCTCGGTGGTTAAAAGATTAACGTGACTTTTATCACGTGTATGGTATGTCCACATCTTTGTGTTACATGTTGTATAGTGCAGTAACTATAACTTTGGCTCAGAATTTTTATATCCGACAATCTCTATTTAATAAAGCTAACAACTAACTTTCAAATGCTAACCGATACTAACATTTGAAATAATTTAACAAATCTAATATCACTTGATTGTCGTCAATCCACAAAGAGACCAGCTGTGGATTGCTTAACTTAAGCGCGTCAATAGATTTAGAAGCAACTGCTGCAAGAATTTATATTTTTTCTATGGATATAATAGGACTTACACAGATTCTGTTAAATTATATTTTGATAAATAAACTGAGGGCCACAAAACAGATGTTCTAAGCGAATACGTTTTGCGCGGCAACGTCGTGCGTTAGGCGTCAGATACAAATGCATGACACAACGCCAGCACGCTGAGCGTATTTGCTTGGAGCGCATGATTTGAGGCCCTCAGGTAATGCTGCTTAGATAAATTATATCATTACATGAATTACCGTCATGTTTAAGGTCAGATATGACTGACAGAAAATTTTAAAGTCGATTTTCAATATAAACTACAAAATGATGAATTGATGGCCTAGCAGTTACATAGAAAATAAATTTCGCAACAGGAACATGTCCAAAGTATTATATCTAAGGCCAGCCATACTTATAAACCACTCTAGAATACAGAAAGGATACTTTACAATATTTTACTTCATCGAATTTATACGTACCTACCTAACCTGAAAAAGTAATACGTATAATTTGACAACACTCGAGATCTCTGCAGAACGAAACGAAAGTTCAAGAAATTTAAGTTTAGGCAATATGCCACATCAATTTTTCCTCTAGACCTGCTGCCTATGCTAAAATAGTTACTTTCTTTCACATTTCTCGCCTACAGTTCAACTTATCTTACCAAAAAATACTTGATTCAACTGTGGCTATTAATCATGAGTTCGAGGTCATAAATATTTGTTGACCAAAAATTTGGCTCTTCTTCGAAAACAAGTTGGTTTAAGCTATTGTCAACAAAGTGAAGTAAACAGTAAAACGTATATAACAAACTATTTATGTCGATGATTTTTACGCGTGAATGTGTTATTGACGTTTCCTAATGCACACGGAAGAGCATTCACTGACCAACTAAAAGAAAAGGCGAAGATCATGTCTAATAAGGAGGTCAAGGTTTGGCCGATCAAGAAATATGGCATATGCTCTACCGACAAGAGCAAAGCTCTTAACTATGAAGAAGAAGAATGCACTTTAATATTATGTAATTTAATATTGCCTTACGTTTACATGAATGTTATACAGTGGAGTTAAACTTCTGTATGAGACTTAAATAATAAAAAATATGTATTAGTGTTTTAAAATAAATAACGTTATAAAGTCCGTATAAAGTAGTTTAATTTAATGTATGTACTTTATGAAATACTAGCTGTTATCTGCGACTTCATCCGCGTAGATTTTAACTAAAAAGTGTTTATCTCCGCGGAACCCTATATTTTTCTAAAATCAAAGTAGCCTATGTTACTCCTTATAACATCAGCTATCTGCCAGTAAAAGTCCCGTCAAAATTGGTTCAGCCGTTTCGGAGATTACTCGGAACAAACAGACAGACAGACAAAAATTTTAATAATATAAGTTTTCGTATAGGTACCTTATATACTTTCATATGCATTAGATAAAAAGCTGTTATTTTGACATTACAAACTGACACTTCAATTTTATTTATTTGTATAGATTTAATGTTAAAGTTATTCTCAATAACATCAATAAAAACTACATCCAAATTGGTTCAGTTATTATGGATATAGCGTACAGAGACGAAAAAACAAAAAACCTGTTTACGATTTTTTTATATACGTACACAGTATAATACAATATATTATTTGTGCTCACTGTGAAACCCTCCAGAGTTTGCGTAAAGTCGTGATAGAACACATCTCGAAGCATATTATTTGTTTCCGGCGTGAAATCAAAAAAGCCATGGCCATAATGTTTCTCTTCAATACAGGAATGCGGCATTTAATTTTGGATTGTCTGGCACAAATATGCAATAATGTAGCATGCTAGCTGTCTACCCGTAACTGCAGAATTGGGCGAAATAGTTTAACTTGCTAAACATATTTTGTTTTATAACATTAGGTACATACGAACTGTCCACATGAGCCTAAAGTGCAGTAGCAGGTATTTCCACTGATCTTAATCCCCTTTATAGAGTTTGAAAAAACTTTTTTACAACAGCTTTGTCCGTCCGTCCGTCTGTCAGTCTGTTATACAACTTTCAATTCAAGAACCGGCTTTCAACGGCTGTCCGGAAAGTAAACCGATTTAAATCAATATTTTTTATTCCTAAGAAATAAACACTTGATTTTGCTTAGGAAAGTGTTTTTATCAGTTAGGATTATCAACATATCTAAATTTCAGTATTATAAACATGTAACAACCAGTTATAAAAACAATTATTAATTTGCAAAATGATAAAATGTTTTGATAAAAAGTTTTAATGGCAATTTATCATACTGGCGAAGCAAAAAGTTTTAAGGAAAAGTACTGGACAATGATACATAGACGGCTGTTAGTAGATTCTGAAATAAGATTTAATAAGGAAAATAAAATATTCCAAATTTAGGGATGGCTTCTCATTTCGATAAACAGAATTAAAATTTCTTATTGAAAAATTAATCTGCATCGATTATATTTCCACGCGATTATTTTTCACCTTGAGTTCTAAAGGCACTGTGGATCAGTGTCAAGTATCTTCGGTAGACGAAGAAAAATGATACCCATTGACGACTTTTCCAACAGAAAACGTGCTTACAGTGAAAAATAGTAGTCAAGAGAATGAGCGAATCCTATAATATAACTAAAACTATATAATTTAATAAATGCGAAAGATTGTTTGTTTGTATGGTACGCTTTTTATGCCTTAACTATTAGACCGATCGTCGTGATATTTCCCACACCTATAAACCGAAAATATAGTACTGTTACTGAGTGATAAATTTATTGATAAAATCTAGAATAACGCGAGCAAAGTCACAAGAAAGATTTAGTTAAATATAAAGCGATTCAGCATATGTCACAGATAGAATCCTGAACTGGCACCAAGTTTACGTCCATCTTTGTGTAAGGATGATAGTTTCGCGTTGGGTACCACACAATCTCAGCAATAGGTTCAGGTTGGATAGTGCTGTGACAGTACGTCAATTTTGTTTTCAGCTCTGACTTCTTGGTGTGTGTACAATATTGTTACAGGTGATGAATTTTCGATGAATTAACATAATTGAGAAAAGAAACGTCGGTTGACAGTTTGGCTGATAAAATGTGTTCAACGTCTACCAAACTGAAACGAGCAAGAGACAAAAACATAATGTGGTAAACATTTTGTAAAAAAAATAAATACCGACACCATATAAAAAAAATCTAGCGGTAAGCTAGATTTTTTTTATTTGGTGTCGGTATTTTTTTTTTCTTTCTTTTAATAATATACAAGATATACCAGTCCTATATATAAACTATCCCACTGCTGGGCACGGGCCTCGTTTCTGTGCGAGAAGCCATCTTTAATAAAAAAATATTGTTTTAATTTTTTTTAACTTTCGCTAATATGTATATAAAATAAATCATTACAGTTTTAAAGTGTTATAATCGTCACGTCCTTATCATAAATGGCAACGGTGGATGACAACGCCACTTTGTACGCAAGATGACGAAAATGACCACTTTGGTAGTTCTAAATCTCATTACTTTACGCCGTACTCTTTCATCAGAGCGAACAAGGACAAAAGATAGATTGAGACTAATGGCTGGCTTAGTACAAAGCCCGAAAACTGCCGTACACACACATAGTCACATGTGTTCAGCGATTTAGGATTAAATCGGCAGGATATCATTAGAAAATAGGGGATATTTACTACATATGTAAGTTCTTCGTTGGACTTGTGGCAGAATTTTGCGCTTATGTGTGCGATCGTAATATCTTGGATTCCAATACCGTGTAGGGAATCATGTTATTAAACTACTATATACGGATTTTATCGCGTTGTTTATTTGACACTTTATTACAAAATTTTGAAAACTGTTACACTACTATTACTACTAAACTTTACTAATTTTTAAGCTAATTAAATCAGTGTCACGAGCACTTTAACCACGATGACATCGATGCAGTCACAATATAAGTGCAGTAGTTAAAATTAAACTACTATACACGGATTTTATCGCGTTGTTTATTTGACACTTTATTACCAAATGTTGAAAACTGTTACACTACTATTACTATTAAACTTTACTAATTTTTAAGCTAATTAAATAATTGAAACAACGCGATAAAATCCGTATATAGTAGTTTAATTTCAATGAATAACATTCGCGTAAACAAAAGAAAATATTATGGGAATCATGTTATTCTGTTTTTTAGCTACATAGTCTTAGGCCTATATTACTGAAGGGGTAGGCACAGGTACGAAATCCACATTTCGCCAAGTATGTTTAAAGGTCCCACGTAATAAAGTACAGTGTCTATTGATGCCAGACTATGTACTGCTACTGAAAATTTCGGGACAGAAAAATCCAATAACACCAGACACAGAATCAGTGCCGAATTAACCACGTAGCAAGAATAGCAATTGCTACGGGCCTCGCGCGAAAGGGGGCCTCGCATATTTAAACCCACTCATCTCTGCCTGAGCGTAATTCTTTTAATGTAACTTATTACTTAAGAAGTGGTATATTGAATTTACTTGATGTCACAAAAACGTGAAATGTTACAACTTTTCCTCCTAAGACAATCCTCGTCAGACAATCGGTAACCGACTATTTCCTTGGCATAAATATAACACCGAATTTCATACGGTAAACGCACGAGTTCTACAAAAAGTCGCTCGTATAAATGTGTAGAATTTCAGTCGGCCCAATAATTAGCTCTACAAAAAGTCTGACGTATGCAAGCACTCTTACCCGAAAGAATTTGCTACGGGCCCCGCGCTTGCTTAATCCGGCACTGCACAGAATTATCGAGGCTGCTAGAGTTCTATAATTTAATATCTCAGCCGAAAGACGTCCATTGCTGGACGTTTTCCACACCGGTCTTGGGCCATCCGCATCCAACCGCTTGCGACTCTTATCTCTTTTTCGGTCGACCTTGTCTAAATTATTGTGATACATTTCTTTTTTTCTCTCTTAACGCAGAACGGGAAGGCCTTCTGCGTTAAGATAGAAAAAAAGAAATGTATCACAATAATTTCGTCGTACCATTACTTTCATAATGCATGCCAATGAATATAAAACATTTATTCAAAATTAAATCACGTAAAATATTAATTTCACACACTTTTGTTGAGAATATAGATCAAGTAACGATATGAGTTGTGTAGAAAATGGCTGATCTTATCGAATTTAGAAGAACCGAATGTGTTCGCAAATTGAAAGTTATCCAACTGAATACTAGTAGTATGCGTTTGTAGATATGGCAGATCAAATAAATAGATATATTTTTCATTACGTCCACATACACATAATCTCAGATTTAATTCAATTCGAAAAATATACTCAGTGTAAGGGACAGAGTACCGAAAACTGAAATATTAGATTTAGATCATAATTCTGAGTAAGAATCGTTGGAATTTCCTTTAGGAAAAATCACATTTTGTTTTTGCAATTTTTATTTTCATAATATAAAAAGCCACCCATTTTATATAATCAGCTGTATGAATGTAATCAGCTGTTTAAGCGCGCGGAGCTCAGAAGTCATTCCCCGCGGTGCGATGTATTGGTAGCAATCCATTGCGTACCGCGTAATAATGTTAATCAATATAAAATCTTAATCTTGCGTTATTTTAGAAGTTTGCGTAGAAATAAGTACCTATAGAAAGATATCTTGCTAAAGCTTTTGTTACGCCCTCTCTACACCCAGTACACAAATTACATATGCACATAAAATATAATAATTTCTAGACAGTAAAAGCCACATAATAAAAAAAATACTTTGTTCGACTTGAAAATCGACCCCAAAGCACGCATAGCATTCACTAACGCTGGAAAACGCAGATATTATATTTAGTTTTAGCCGCTACAATTACTATTTAATATATTAAGACCAATTCTCATCTATATTCTACGAAAGCCCTATTCACACGGTGACTAATATTCTCGCAAGCCCTTTCTTCTAATGGCGAATACTTGTCGAGCCTTTTTCATTTACCTGTTATAATCAACTCACAAATGTATGATGATATAAAAATGCCTCAATATTAGGACTTCTCCAGACTATTTTTACAATAGATCCCAAAATCGTTGTGAGTGATAAATCGAATAAGGAGCAACTGCCAACTGATAATATGTCATAATATGTCAGCTGTCAAATAAGTAAACTCGGGACTGCAGATGGGACGCGACCCTCGGTATTTTATTAAGGTTGAGTTAAATTTTCCATCTATTGATAAAAATGCATGTTTACGCTCTCTATATGGATCTATCCTTACTGATATTATAGGTAAATGCGTATGTGAGTGTTTGTTAATTACCCTTTCACGCCTTAAGTACTCTACAAAAACATATAAAGGTAGGTACTTTGTATACAGAAAAATAGCGAACGAAGCCGCGGGCAAATTCTAGTATTATTATAAAACTGTTTTGTGGCTGTGGGTTTATATTAGACATACTTTAAAAAAAATTATATTGACAAGTTAGAGGGGCTGAACTCGAAATAATATTGTTCAGAAGTTTAATTTGTCTGTTTCTTTATGTCGTCATTGAGCTAAAATCACTAAACAGATTTTGACTCAGTTCTTAAGAGCAGCAGCTTAGTATTCAACTTATAATTTAAGCTATTTTTATTTTGGGTAAAAACAAACAGTTACACACTTATATTACTAAACAATTTAACAATAGAATTAGAATTATACATAATTATGTGTAACCCACAGTGTTATCCACGTATTTAAACTATACGATACGACGGATACAGTGATTTACACAAATGACTCGTAAGTAAACCGTAGCTTACGCGTTCCAAGTCGCAGATTAATGTTAGCAGACAATAAATTTCCATCTGTCAATAGCAATGTAAAAGGAATGTTAATAGCTAGTGGCAAAACCATCCTTTCGTTGCTAGCCGGCCGTATCAGACATAAAACTCAAATGACCGTGTAAACGATAGGTACCCCTACACCAATTTATATTTCAGTAATGCCTATTCGTGCAATTCGCTAAGTGTATTTTTGTCGCCATTGGATTCGACTATTTCGGAGTTATACTTCAAGTATTCTAATGCTGTGTGCTGCGAATTACCTCGAATATAACGCTCATCGTCGAATCGTGTCAGTGTCAAAAGATATATAAAGTAGAAATACTCTCTAATTTAGCTAAAATAGGATACCGATTGATGATGAAAATATTAGCTAGAAATCCCCTTGATAAAAATTTAAAATTCTGTATTCACATCAATGTTCCAACTATTTCTAATTAATATCTTTATGGATATGTGAGTTTGTTTGTTACGCTGCCACGCCTGAACTATTCGACTGATCATCTTGAAATATCGCATACACATTGTTAGGAGAACATAAAACGACATCCATCATTCATCCAGAAAAATCATACTGTTCCCGCGCGAGCTGAGCCGCAGGCAAAAGCTATTGGATGTATTACGACACATTTGTGTTAACTCTGGCACTTCGAAAGTAGCTTCAATACGTAATCATTGAAATCATTGACCATTGTTTATCTTTTATGGCACGTGCCGTGCTCATCGATAACTCTATGAGATCTCATTAATTCCACGCATTATTTGGTATTATTATGATATTTCCGCAGCGCGACGTATGTGATGTCATAATTAGATTTCCTGCTGATATCGCATGGCTATGATAGAAACCGTGTTAGATATACACCCACGAGTATTATATCAAATTCTGGCTTATTGGTCGTTTCGCGCGAATCTGTTTGCTTCGCACTTTTTGTTTTTTTAATTGTTCATTCACACACATCCATACAATTTAAGTGCGAAACGATCTGAAAAAGGCTTGACTGCAGTAGTGGTTTAAGTGGTCGCCTTGTCACTGCCGTAGCGCCGAGTGTTCACTCAAATTTTTGTCCCGTCTGGGACTCGAACCTACGACATCTAACGTTGTAGCAGTGGTAAGATGATCACCTAAACCACAACGCCATCTGTGCAGTCAACTCAGTGTATGGCTAAATTTTATGTTATGCGAAACGGAGTTTATGATTCCAGGTTATATTAACCATACCAATATTAATATTGTATCCATGCTATAATTCTATACTAGTTAAAGATGAAGCTATATCTCAGTATTTACTTTATTGATTTTTATAAATCGTACTCTAGATCTTGAATCGATAATTAAACAACAAGTATTCCAAATTTCAACAAAATCAATGCAATAGGTTTTGTGTAAACCACGTCTAGACAGACAGACAAAGTATCATAAGATAAAAATAAAGATAAAGATATCTGTGTGTCTAAAGTTTACTACCATAATTGTTTTAAGGTTTAAGAACAACTTTATTTCTCATAAAGAATTGTATACATAATTCACTTATTGAGAAACAATGTTTAAAACTAAGATTAATATTTTTAGAGCGCACATGGGTACGTAAATAAAATAAAAACAAAGCGAGAAAAAATAATAACAACGATGTGGGTAAACAAATAACATTAACAGTATGACACTCGGTCCTAGCCAAGCACGACATGGATACATGAATTGATTTTTATAGATGTGGCATTGATGGCATAGTCTGTCATCATTAACAATTTTTGTAATATTTGCGTTTTATTATTATAAGACTATTTTATTTTTATTCTATTATTCTATTTATATGTTTTATGTATATATGTGGTATATGAACCATTTTAAATATTGGATTTATTTGTTTGCGTTTAGTTTAGTTAGAGGTACATACTTAATCTATATATTCTATGTGTATTTTATATATGTGTTATTGTATAGATATAATATATAGATATTTACTATTATTTGCCTGCTTATTTGCATGTATTAATTGTATGAATTTTGAGTAGCTTTTTGAATCGGGGATAACTCTTTTCTTCTTTTATTTCTGATGGTAATTTATTGTATATTTTAATGCCCTCAAACTCCAAATTTTTTTTCCATAATTAGTTCTAGGTGGGCGGGTCACTAAGTAACTAGCACGTCTTAAATTCATCTTTCGTATTTGTTGTTTTGTTACAAACTTTAAATTCGAATGGATTTCCTTATTTAATATTTTACGTATAAGAATACATGTATGTTTGTTTTATATTCATTATTTTTGTTTCCTCGTATAACTTTTCAGTTGGTGTCCGAAAATTATAATTAAATAAAATTTTAATTAATCTATTCTGAACCCGTTGAATTGGATCTATATTAGACTTTGCTGCAGTACCCCAGATTTCAATTAGGTAGTCGATATGAGGCTTAACCAGAGAATTTTAAATTCAGTAATTGAAACATCAATCCTGTCCTGTCATTAACCCTTAGACGTTACAATTTCAATATATACTCTATACAATAAAATATAAATATTGAATCGAATAACATAAATTAAAAATGCGTGATAGAATCAATTGACACGTAAAAACTCAGTGAGTAAACTACCAATCATTGCCCATTTTTCTATCTTTAGCAGCGGATTTTATTTTAAATGTATACTATTATGGTAACAAATTTATATCCAATAAAAAATAAATATCAAAATCGGACTACTCTATAAACAGTCATGCGTAGTAATACATTAAAAAAGAAATATAGGCGTCGAATTGAGAGTAAAACTTTTTTATCGCGGGTTAAAATAAAAATATATGATTTGAAAATCTCGATCCCGTTACCTTTTTATTATAAAAATACAGATAACTAAAACAGGTTGCGATGAAAAATTTTAATAAAAAAGGTTATATAACTGATGAATGCCTCGTTGCTTGCGGGTGCGATCGTGGTTGAATTCCCAGGTTGCACAGAAACTACTATTGGATTTTTCTATAAGGTAATACTTAAATAGCAGCATTGAGAATGAAATGTGCCCGGTAGGTATAAAGTAATAGGCTCGCTGCTTACGACATGGAGCCACAAAACATAATGTGGTAGTAATACAAAGTTTATTAAACTCAAATTTCACCCGCTGTATTATGATTTTTATGCCAAATTTTACTTGGAACAGTCGGTACCTAATAAAGGGTACACAAAATAAATGGTATTTCTTTCTTTTAAAGATTAAAGTAGATATGTTTAACAAGGTTTTAAGAAGAGGATTCGTTGCACTTTCTTTGTATCGAGTTAGGTTTATAAGAACATACTATCACAGTTTGGAAATAGGATAAAATGTATTATGTATGAAATTCGTTTTTCTGCGATGGATAAGTTTTGCTTAAAAGCTTTTAAGATGGGCGTATAAAAATGTTTTGCAAGTATGAGCACCTTAACATAAATAAAAAGCCTCTTTCGGTAATAAGGCATTCTACTAATATTATAAATGTCATAGTTTATGAAGATGTTTCGATGTTTATTACTTAATCACCGTAGACACTTAAACCTCCAGCGGGAGCGGCCTGACACAATTGCTTTAGTTGTAAAACATCTATAGCCGCACGTAAAACCGATAGCTGGCGTGGCGACGTATGCCGTGGCGACGCGTCGCTACGCTATATCTATACTTCTATACTAATATTATAAAGCTGAAGTTTGTTTGTTTGTTTGTTTGTTTGAACGCGCTAATCTCAGGAACTACTGGTCCGATTTGAAAAAGTAGAAGAAAGAAAAAGAATTATTCAAATCGAACCAGTAGTTCCTGAGATTAGCGCGTTCAAGCAAACAAATAAACAAACAAACTCTTCAGCTTTATAATATTAGTATAGATATATATATATATATATATATATATATATATATATATATATATATATATATATATATATATATATCTATATATATATATATATATATACATATATATATATATATATATATCTATATATATATATATATATATACAGTCTGTATGTAGTAGTGTGTGTTTTGTATTTTTATTTAAATTATTATTTTGTATTTACTATTTTAAGGCACGTGTTTCCTTCTTCCTTCAATCCTGGGTTCTTTAAGCGGGGCGTGAAAAAGCATCTTCTCAGGCCGTCAAAATAGAGACCTCAACATCGCCTCGGCTACTGTGGGGGCGATGTGGAGGCCACTGCTCTTAGACCACACGACTGCTTACTATCAGGTGGAGTGTGGTCATTTTGACGAGCAAAATAAAAAAATAAAAAATAATTAAAATAAATGTTTATTAAATAAACATTCATCATTTTCTGGAAAAAATGTAATATTTTATTTTTACATTAGGCCATATTGGTTCCTGTCGTAATCTGTTATTTTATGCATATTACTTGTACAACATTTACAAATGAATTATTATAATTAAAAAAAACACGATATTACACATCTGCCAGGCGTCCCGTGACGGCTCACAATTTTTTTAATTATGTCATTGGTCAATGAATCCTTATGAAAATTGGCGCACCGCCATGTCTTGAATAATACATAATAGTAATTATTGATATTTTTTGTCACAAAATAATTATTGGCAAGAGAGGAACCAGGCCCGCACCCTCGGATTGCCCACTTGTATTGTCAACCTTTCTCTATTGCTATAGTTGGGGTGGGTAATCCGAGGGTTCGTTTCTTCCCAATAATTTTATTACAATAGACTTCCGCCATGTAACGCCTACTTCCATTTAATTATATTATTTTTGCCTCGTTATCCTTTCCTATGAGTTTAATGCGGGCAAAGCTAATAGCAGAATCTTTTTATCAGCTAAGTACAGCAACTTTACTTACGTGTATGGTACCCATCATGACGAAATAATATTATTGTATAAATATATCTGATAATAATTGTGTTATTATAGTGTATACTTTGTTTATTTGCGCGTATGCAGCGGTAATGTTTTATTACGTATCCGACTCTGGTAGACGCTTTCCGGCTTTCTTGACATTCATGACAGGTAACTTGATATGATCAAGGCATTGTGTCAGCCTCTCAAGTTTATGTGGCGTTCGGAAACACATTATATTGTTCGTTTGTTTTTCCGTTATTTTTTTATTTTTTGTGTGTCATTTTCACATGCAGTGTTTTGTAGCATAACATAATAATATATTACGATAATTATTATAGACTATTTAAGTTTTTATATAATATATAGGTTTAAATACATATATGTATGAATATAATATAAATATATTGTTATATTTATTATTTTTATTCAATTTTTGTATGTTTTATATTCTTAGGCATTGGTTTGTAATACATTATTGTTAGTAGGCCTGCGAGACTAGGTCTATACTGCAACAATAGCTGACGCAGTTGCCTAATTTGATCTTCATGTACCGCCTTCTGTTAAATTGTATTTATTATTGTTTTTTAAATTATGTATGTGCCACCTATGGAGATTCAAATAAAACATTTTCTTTCTTTCTTTTTTGCTTTCTTTCTAATCAAAGATAAGCAAAAGATTTCATCGTATAGTAAACTTCTAATGCACTGATGTAGGTTCAAAGACGTTTAGATATAAAAATATACGCTCGTACTAACACTTTTATATTTCCTATTGCACACACATCCACACATGTTTTAGGTCTCGTAATAGTAGGCAAACCTATGTCATTTACCGCCTACGTTTTTAAACTTCTTGCTACTACGAAGTATAATATATAATTCTCCAGAGCGAATTTCGGCCACGGCGGCTAGTCTTAACGGAGACTGGCCAACTACGCAGGAGATATTATAGTGCACAAGTGTGTGCGCAAACACAAGTGTACTCTCTGCTCCTTAACTGTCATGATCCGATGGGACGGTAATCCGACACGACCGGAGAGAGATTAGGCGCAGGACCAACGGCTTTACGTGCTTTCCGAGGCACGGGGGTGTCTATACCGCCAACTTCCTAACTCCGGGCTGCTATTGAGATTTCTTAACTGAAAAACCCAATAACAATTTGTTGTCCCGACCCGGGATTCGAACCCGAGACCTCGTGCACAGCAGTCGCATTTGCTACCGCTGCGCCACGGAGGCAGTCAGTTATTACTTAATAAAACAGACTTCGAGTCCGATCTAGAATCGAAGCCAAAGTCTCATAATTGCACGCAAACTTATGCCACCAGATCAAGATAGATAATGCTATAAAAATGTTTTACATGTAACCATGTAACTACAAAAGTGCAGTTTTCTCCAACACGAATAGTCTATAAACACGATTTACCTATGTAGCCTTTACGAGCTATATAATTTTACGACTGGTATCATTTTTGATAGATTTATTTTAATAGATGCCGTTATTGGCAGTTAGTGGTTAGGGTCCGTCTTGACGTACAAGTGTCACCTATTAATATCCACCCTGGTTTATGGCTACCCTTTGTCGTTTTATGACATATCGAATAAATGGGGGCTATCGTTTTTGTGCTCACCAGGCGGCGCCACTAGCGAGTAAGGTCCTGTCAACACTGTCACAGCTGCTGTCAAAAGTCGTATTTCGCCAATCGCCGTAATAATTGACGGTTTCTATGGTTACTGTTGAAGTGACTATAAAGTTTGACGTCGAGACCTTACCATCCACTAGCACTTCTAGCGGTGAATCCAAGGGCGATAGCCCTCATTGAATTGGCTTCGGTGTCATCATATTTTTGTGGCTCAAGCTTGTATGTACACTTTGACTGCCTCTGTAGAAATTGAAATTGCCGGGCCCAGTCAGTAAAATTGTTTTACTGGTTGATCCTGAGATATTGGATTGGCTAAGGGATAATATGTCAAGAAGTCCAAAAATTTAAATCTTTAGGTATTGACTTAGAATAAATATACTCCCTCACTCTCACTTTAACCCCTATGTCAAAAAGACAGCCAATTGCTGGCTGCCGACTGCAGATTTCATTATTCTTTTTGTTTTGCATAGAAATACGTATAGAGTTTAAGTTTTATTTGCCTGTAACCGTTAGATCTCGGGTCCGATTCATGGGTTGCCAAAATTAATATTGAATTACACTATAAGACTATTCTTGGTATCAGATTTGTGCCCGATAGGTAACAACAAGTTCTCTCTCTATTACGCAAGACCTTCAAAACACATCTGGCAAAATGTGAGTTTCATACACGCCTACATACTCCTTCGGATTCCTATGTTAATTGGTAATTTCTTTAGACAAACTTTGTGTTAATCTTGTTCACTTACATTGGCATTGTTTAGAAATCACTGTTCTCGAATATAAATATTAATTTATCCATAATTTATGTATTAAAAAAAATACTGGCAGTCTTTGGGGACTGCCGATAGAAGTGTTTATAAAACTGAAAACTTTAATCCTTGATTATAAACACTTCTTTATAAACCAAAAATAATTCAAAAATGGAAAGCGTTCGGTAACGGTGACGCGAGTTCCATCATTTTTGTTCACCCAAGAAGTGCTCAACGCGCCTAAAGAAGTTTTTACTTCAACAATTAGAAAGAAGGAAAACATCGCATGGATACCTCAATATGTGAGCGTCCGCCATAATATTCTCGAAGCCATATTAAGTCTGCCTACCTACACTAGGCTAGCATGGTGAACGAACGAAAGCAGTTGTCACATATAAGACATTTTATTAAAAGAGAAGATATTATTATTTCAAGCTTTCTCGATGCAATACCGTCGGGTAACAATATAGCCATGTGGGATGAATTTTCGAACGCTTGGATGCGTACCAAGTGGTTTCTTTTAGAAGTAATATGTTTACAACGCTACGACGTGGAAAGTTGAATAGCCTTATCGAGGTTACTTAACTTGAAATACAGTCTAGAATTAATATAACAATTTGAACTCCAATTAACTTGGTTTCTCCTGAATTTCTTCTTAGTAACTACATAATACGGAAATTAATAGCCGTTAAACATAAGCGTTACTAAGGACCTATTTACTGTACAGCCTTAAACAGTTTCCTTGATAATTCGAAGTCTTAATGAAATTCTCTGATACATACTTATATTGGTAAACTTTGATATAATGCGAAACAAACCACTATGGAACTTATACTAAGAGTGAAATTGGTCTTCGGAGGTCGAATTAAATAACGAAATATCTAACATTCATCATTATTTGTATTTCTCAGAATAGAATAGTTGCCTATCTGACCATTTGTATTTTATTGAATAGATACCTTTAAGAAAAATCATTAAAAATGAACCTTTTTGTGAAAAATTATAAAAAATTGGTCGAATAATGGATATTAGATTTTAGTTTCATACATAAGACCATTCACTTTATATACAGCTTTCCCAGAAAACCCTTCTAGATAGATTTTGTGTTTTTTATTGTTGTCAGTCAAAATGACTACATTCCGCCTGATAGTAAGCAGTCGTGTAGTCCACGAGCAAAGTACAGCACCTCAGATGCTATGAAGACGTGGTATAGAGATACCTCTGCCTCATTACAACTGAAGTGGTACCGAGGTCTCTACTTTAATGACCCAGGTAGTAATTTTCACGCTTTGCTTGAAGGACTCTATCGAAGTATGAAGGAAATACGTGTTTGGCAGAGAATTCGAAGTTTTAATAGTTTGTCAAATATTTTGTACGCTTTAATCGGCTCTACTGGGCCCCTAAGCCCAACAGTGTTGTTCTGAACATGAATAAACTTCAAAGACTTTATTTCAAAATCATGTTTCGCTTGTGCTTCTGTTTCAGTTCGGGGAGAACAGTACAGCTTGCGTAATTAGTAAATTTCAATATATGTATATTGATATTTATATCAAGCTAATATTTGGTATCGTGAATAAATAAAATATGTGAGGAAATAATTGTCGTTATTATTCTTTATTTTGATAATAATAATAATATTCTATTATATATTCTATCACATACACACAACACCATCTAGCCCAAACTAAGCAGAGCTTGTTCTATGGATACTAGACAATGGATATACATACATATTTAATTATTATATCCTTCTTTTTTGTAAATACATACATATTATACATTGAACAACCCAGACCAAGACAAACTTTTATGTTCATGCACACAAATGTTTGACTTGTGCGGGAATCGAACCCGCGACCTCAGGCGTGGTAGTCGGTTACACTAACCACTACGCCATCGAGGCCGTTGATCTGAAATTAAAACTTAACCTACTAAATGTATAAAATACTAGCTGTTACCGGCGACTTCATCCGCGTGAAGTTTAACAAAAATATCTAAAATAAAAGTAAGTACCCTAATTTACTCCTTAACATCAACTATCTGCCAGTGGAAGGCCCGTCAAAATCGGTTCAGCTGTTTCAGAGATTAGCCGGAACAAACAGACAGAAAAACATTTTATAAATAGATTTTTTATAGGTATAAGTACCGTTTATACTTTCAAATGCATTTAGTAAAAAGCTGTTATATTGACATTAAAAACAGACACATCAATATTTTTTCTTTGTATAGGTATATTATTGTTGTCTATCAATCATACTCGTATGTCAGCTGCTAATCGCACTTTATAATAATTTATGTAATTATATTTCAAACAAACAACACGGTTTTGTCAAAAACAGGTCCACACTTAGTAATCTTCTTGAATATAAAAATTATCTTTGCGGCGCCTTTGCTTCTGACGGGCAAGTGGACGCCATATATCTGGACTTTAGTAAAGCTTTCGACAAAGTAGACCATTCGCTGTTATGTCTTAAGCTCCCACACTACAAAATTCATGGGTCCTTGTTAAGGTGGATCACTTCGCACCTGAGTAACAGGAGCCAACTTGTAACTGTCAAGGGTTATTCTTCTACTCCCGTACCCGTTTCTTCTGGGGTTCCACAGGGGTCACATCTTGGTCCGCTGTTTTTATAGTCTTTATTAACGATCTTATTAATCGATTATCTTGCCCTGCATTGCTATACGCTGATGACCTAAAGATTTATAATGAAATAAACGAGACCACAGATAGTCTAGCCCTTCAGCGAGATCTCAACATAGTTACGGACTGGTGCTTGTGAAACAATATGTGCCTCAATATGTACAAGTGTTGTGTTATCTCTTTTACCAGGAAAAAGCACAAAATGTTTCACCCTTACTTTATAAAAAATAGCGTGTTAAATAGAAAAGAGGTGGTAAAAGATTTGGGAGTCTTATTTGATAGAGAGTTAATATTCCGTTCACATTACGAACATGTGGTGAAGAGAAGTAGCAAACTTCTAGGATTTATTATAAGGTCCACTAACGAGTTTAAGAATACACAAAGTACCCTGTGTCTCTATTTCAGTCTGGTGAGGAATATCTTAGAATACTGCTGCCCAGTTTGGTATCCTTATTATAAAACCCATATATATATATATATAACATAGAAAGAGTACCTACAGAAAAGGTGCTTAAAATTCCTTTCTCGTAAATTCAATTACGGTCGCGTAAATTATGCTGAGAGGTTAAGTAAATCTAATGTTGTCTCATTGCAAACCCGACGTCAGAGATACGATTTACTCTATTTGCATAAATTGGCTCATTCATCTATCAATACACCGGCTTTACTTTCTTCTCTTAGCTTTAATAATTCACATAGATTTCGTAATCCTAACATATTTGCAATTCAAGCATATAAAAATAATACATCATTTGATAAACCAATAGTAAGAATGTGCAGAGTTTATAATAAAGTAGCACGTATAAATAAAGAGGTCGACATTGTTGACATAAATTTCAATAGATATAAAAAGATTGTATCAGGTGTGCTTAGTTCCGAAAAGTTCCAAATCTAGTTATAATATAAAAATACAGTTATTAAGTGAAAATCTACTTACAATTATCCACTTGTATCCTACGCTAACGAATTTAAGATTTTAATCATGTTTTTTATTTTGCATGAGTAATCTGCTCTAATATGTACATGTTGTGTACACTACTTTAGGATTACTGTCCAGTTTATATAATATGTTCATTATTACTACTTACCATGTTAAGACTGTAATCTGTTTGTGTACCTATTATATATAAATAAATCGTCGTCTGTGGAACGCCTTATCGTCCATTTCTTGGTCTATCACTTGCTTTGAAATGTAATGTAATGACAAGTCCAGATTTAAAAGCAATTATAACTAATTATAGAACTGTATTTTACACAATTTTAAGCCGAGTTCCCAGTTGTAATTCCATTTAAACATTAAAACACGGTATTAATAATAATTCATTTTGGGAATATACAGAGCAGACGATGTGCACCTAATATGATCACAGGAGTAGGTATAAACATTAGTAAGTGGCAAATTTAAGTCGGAATTAACGTTTACCCAACCCCTTCGTGGTTAGGAAAAGGGAAAAGGATCGCCATCTATCCATGATAGACGTTCTCACCTGTATATTTTTGAAAAGACACATGCGATGAGATGTGTACATCTATATTTCACTAGTTATGTATTTAAGCTCCACGCAATTGGCGGGGAGCTTTAGTTATGTAGTGGAAATATTTTCAGACTTGATACTAGTACTAAGAACATCCTATAACTCTTTGCTGGTTCAGGTATCTAACTCGAGATCTGAAATCTGTAAGTCAAGCTAAGATAAGCACAAACTCATATCTCTGGGCCAACGAGCGGAATCTCAGTATGTATTTTATTTATCAGGTTCATCTATAGCTTGTATATTTTGATCCCTAACTGCCTCCGTGGCGCAGCGGTAGTGGATGTGACTGCTGTGCATGAAGTCTCGGGTTCGAAACCCGGGTTGGGCCAACAAAATTTATTGGGATTTTCTGTTAAGAAATATCAATAGCAGCCCGGAGTTAGGAAGTTGGCGGTGTTAGATACCCCCGTGCCTTGGAGAGCACGTAAAGCCGTTGGACCTGCGCCTGACCTCTCTCCGGTCGTGTCGGATTACCGTCCCATCGAATCATGAGAGTGAGGGAACAGAGAGTGCTCTTGTGTTTGCGCACACGTTTGTGCACTATAATATCTCAGATAGCCAGTCTCCGTTGAGATTGGCTGACGTGACCGAAATTCATTCTAGAGGACATTATTTTGATCCCTGACACTGGCCTGTGGCCTTTTTTTAAATTACTTTGATGTGGCAACTGGTATTAAGAAAATTTAAGCGTCCATAGACTAATGTAAATTCTTATTAGTAGACTGTATGCTTATACCATCCTTGTGGTAAAAATACGGCTCGTGATCAACAGTAACCCTACAGAACAAGCAAGGTCCTATATTATCAGTGTAATCTGAGCCATATCTGCGACTGAATTTGTAATTAATCAACGCCAGTACTTAGCCTAGATGCAATCCATTCAGCCATTCTATTAAAGCATACAAGCAAGTCAAGCGTATTTCTACAATAGGTACTAAGTCGGTTTGATAATATAAGTTCGTAATTGTGGTATCCCTGGAGTAAAATTAAAATTTTGTAATAAAAATGAACTCGATGATAGCTGAAACATTCATTTGTAAACATGCTTTTGTAAGTCTAAAGTAACTAAGCCCCTAAACTTATAGATGTAAATAATTTTGAGTCAACTCATCAAGTTAAGTGCATTTTTGGACGTTTTACGTTGCAATTTTATGTTGTTTTGTTATGATCATTTTTTATAACAATTTAATGAACTGCGTTGATTTTTTTAGTTGTTTACTTTAGTTCGGAATCATAGTTAGAAAACAATAGGAGTTTTGACTCATTTATTGACCGATTCATCGACGCCTAGCTGCTATCAAATATTGCGCCGAGGTTTTCTTTATGATGTAGACAAGATGTAAGACTAGATTTTACAAAATTCTGATGGGATAAAAAGAGGGTATTTGCTTAAATTTGTTTTGTTATTATATTATGATATAGCTTATTACTACAGAATTTACGTTTGCCATAGAAGTATTATAACAAATAATAACCATATTAAAGATAAACATCACTTAACATTTAAAGTCTATGCGGACGGACCTGTGGGCAAAACCTAGTTAAGACTTATTCCAAGAAGCAAAGCTTTCCGAAGAATAATCACTACCCGACAAATATAATTTGACCGGTAGTGATTAAGGCAAAGAGAAAATATCGTCTTAATGCCGGGTTTCTTATTATCATCCTTCAGGTCAAATAATCTTCAAGAATATTACTTAGGACTGTTTCGGTAGCGCAGCGGTAGTGAATGCGACTGTTGTGCATGAGATTTAAGGATCAATTGCTGTATAGTTCAAAGTTTCATTGGGTTTTTCAGTAAATAAATTCTCAGCAGCGGGACGGATTCTCAATAAGTACGGCCCTGCCTACCGCTTCTGAAAAAAAGTACTGAATTCGGCTGTAAACAGTATTCCACAAAGCGATTGCCATCAAAACTGTTGCATCCCGATGGCATAGCTCTAGTCTAAAGTTGGTGCTGGGGCCGTACCATATGCTTCTAAAGCACTGTCATCGTATGCGCGCAAACGAGACAGTACGATACAGAGACTATAGCTTTGTCTTAAAAATGGTAAGGCCCCGATGTGAACTTGCAGTTACTGACTCTACATATCGACTGGCATATATAAATGTTCATAAAACCAGCACCAATGGTCGCTGAGACAAAGAAGATTCTAATTTTTATACACAATATCACCCATAATTTAACAAATGGTAGCGGATCGATCACTCTATGCGAGCGCTAGTGTGTCATTGCCAAGTTTTCAATATTTTGGCATAAAATTGTAGGTAAGTTTATACTGTAATATAAATTAGTAAACAATCCTTAGACATAATTAATTCGCGGCTCAATGGTTTATGATAAAATAAACCGTTGACTAATTATTATCATTAATTTGATTGCATGTTTTTATTCATTTATTTAATTTCAGAATCTCAAACAAATAATGCTCAATATACATATTCAAAACAAAATTGCATGATTCATAAATCTTAGCAATTCGTAAATCTTAGTAAGTCGTTTAATTTTAGTAAATCAATACATGCATTTCAGTAGGTCATTACTTATTTATTTACTTATATATTGGCACACCAACAGCTTTTAGGCGAAACATACAATTTGATACACATTTATATAAAAACTAAACAATCTGGCCTAAGAGCTAATAACAGGTGTGAGACAAAATTTCCCATTTACAAGTAGTAAGTTTACAATAGAAAGAAAAAACGTAAAAAACTTTAAATTAAAACACGAATTAAAAATTAAAGGAGACAAGTGACAGTGTAGGTACACAAAATAAGTAGGTCTAGTTATGGCGGTTGCTTGCACTTGTGAGTAACTCTTTGTTGGTTTGAACTAGTTGTCACTAATGTTTGCTGGATACGGACATACCAAACTAAACAGCAGCCCGTTTCATGTTAGCCTGATCGCGTGATCGAACGATACGTTTTTGTCATATTTTAACATTGCCCTACAAGAATTTAACCGTTTCAGTGGAACCGTCCATCGTGTTGCCGTTGCCAGAAAGAACTTGAGTCCTAAACATACAATATGGTTGGAATTTTTAGTAAATAAAACGGAACTGAAGGTAAAATAAATAGTGCACTATCATTCCCTATGATACAGTAGTACATAGTAAAATATATATAATTATATATTTTACTACTGTCAAATATCAAATATATCATATGTTAGAGATAATAAAATTCACGCCAGTATTGTCCCTAGTTATTTGATTATTTCAATTCATTAATTCGTATGGCAACACTGTGCAAATGTCAATCTAACTGTCAATAGTGCGTTCGTTCGTTAGTAGAGACTCAGTTGCTCTCAGAACGTCGCCTGCGCTGGGTGTGTGCACTGACTGTTATAGAAAATCAAGATGTCGGACGTTAATAGTGAACACGTGGATATCAATCCGTTTGAATCTGCGACATATATATAACAAAAACCTACAATAATAATGTCAGGCGACCTACTATGGACTCCTGCATGTTAGCGATAAACTACAGATTATAATAGCACGTAACACTACGCGCCGCATTGATATGCATGGATGGCGTAGTAGATTAAGTGTTCCCCTCGCCACTGCCACTGCGCCGAGGGTTGTGGGTTCGATCCTGGATACAAAATTGTGTAATACACAAATAGTTGTTCCGAGTCTGGGTGTTTTTGTGTCCATTGTTTGATTGTTTGTAAAAATCCCCACAACACAGGATTTATCGGGCGGGCGTTGTCTTTTTTAAACTAAGGTCTAATGGTCCTAACTAATATTATAAATGCGAACGTAAGTTTGCTTTTTAAGCTTTCACGTCTTAACTACTCGACATAATTATCATCATAAACTTTCACATACAGGATATATCTCTAGTGCGGGCTTTATCTCTTATAAATTAATAAAAATAAAACAATAATTACCGAAACCCCCTCCGCGTTTCATAAAAGTGTCATATTTGTAATAACCTGTGGCTGGCACACCTATTTTTATTATTATTATTTTATTTTTAGTTCTATAAAATATTTTTGGCCGCATTAAAATTTTTGAAACCTACGAAGCTTTATATAATTTTGCTTTATTATTTCAGTGTTGTTGATCTTAGTTCTAACTAATGCCTTCAAATGTTATACAACTAACGAATACTAGAAACTATATATGTACCTATATCAATGTACATAACTACTGTTGTTGGTCTTTAAATAAATAAATATAGGTATAAGTACTTAGATTGGATAGAATATAAATGCAAATGGGGCGTGTGATTCTTTGTGATAACCTGATGTCTGATATGTTCATACATATTTTCATTGGCACACAATATTTTTGTTCATTATTTAGATAAAAAACGGCACAGGTGTGAGTGTGATAATACTCGAAATATACCTATTATTAGAAAATCCAGTCTTAGTATTATTGTAGACCAGACGAATTAATTTTTCTGATTGCTAACGAACTTACAGCTTAGCGTATTGGAAATGCAAAAATTATATATTACAGTATATTAGCTGTCTCTCGGGGTTTCATCCACGTTTATGATCACTGCATTACTGCTGTAGCTTGCATATATAGTTTAAGTTGCTTCTAGATAAATCGGCTTTCTACTGGTGAAATAATTTTGCCAGTATCGGTCCAGTAGTTTTTGAGTTGTTATTATACGGTGTGGAAACTGCACATTACTCAATTTCTTTCATCTGCCTTTTATCGCGAACATATGTATGTCCTTTCTAGGTAACATAACGTATGTATATATGTTGAAGCCGAAGGTGGCCTTTTTCTTGTATACTGTATATGAAAGAGTAAAGACTCAATAGAACCTCTTCCGAGGTGCCGTTTAAGCCAGGAACAGCTCGATTATGACAGATTTGCAATTTTCTGAGTTTGCATTAAATTATCCTTGTGCTGTGTTACAAGTGTGACACTCAGAACGTTTTAGGAACTTGCTATACTTTCAGGACCTGCGGTCATTGCTCTTTGCACTGATACCTCTGTGATGCCGATTTTCCCAGGTATACGAGCAGTACTCGCAATAATCGATCCATTCGTTTCTATCATTTTATAGTTACATAGAAGCATTTGATTGATGGACGGATGTAACGGGAAACTAGACAGCACATATTTCCTCGTGGATTCACGTGTTTAAATTTTTCGTCAATATAATATAAAAAGCGATAGCCTTCAGAACTTCAACGCTGGATTCTCAAGTTTAATCCCAAGGCTTCCGACTTTTTCACGTTATGTGTTGCATTATGAAACAGTTAATTATCGCTGGCTTGAAAGGTAAGGAAAAATTTTATGAGTAAACAGGCATGTCTAAGAGTTTGCGTTGACGTTTCCGAAGAGGTGTGAAAACTACCTGGACTATAGTCCTGTGTTTTTTTTTGTTTCTAACATTTGACATATTTATTATTATAAAAAAGCAACAGTTCTAATCGTTTCTTCATTTTATAGTGGATTAGACTTAAGAAAAATTCAAATCTTAAAAACGATGCAACGGTTTCTGTTTGTCATTTTTGGACACCAATAATTATTAAGACTTAAGAACTTTAATACAAATGACCACAGATTCAAGAACAGCACAAAAGAAAAATATGGTGATTTCATTCGCCTAGTTCAACTGGAACACGGTAAACAAAACTCGCTACGGCACCCTGTAATTTCTTTCTGTACCATTTTCAGTCACTGTTCCATGCAAATTTTTGGAATTTGTCTTGGTAGTGAATATTTCCACAGAGCCATGCGGAAAAATTCCCAATGTTGAGAAAATATTTCGCCCATATACTAATCGGACATGTCAGTGCGAGGAATCTCAAAGCAATTCGAATATCGAACACGTCACGTACGCGAGCTTTTAATACCTATGATAATATTGGTTGCCTACACCAATAATCTCTCGCTCGTATTTATTTTGTTACTTTGGTAACACTCGAGCGTGTTGCCAACGTAATAAAGTTGAATGGAACGATGACCGCGTGTGACTATTACAGGTCCATTTTATTGGACATAAAACCTTATTTTTTAGAAATCAATCATAATAATATGGTTGTCGTGTCATCTTGTAAATATACCATATTGAGTTCATATTAGTTTGCCCTACAATTAAGCACTACATCAATCTTGCAGGCACGGGCAATAAATCCGAAAAAAATATTAATTATTTAATACTTTCACTAAATTCATTTTTCCATGTCTACTGCCGAACTAGGAACATTTCTGTACCGCGGGAAACTTGACAAACATTCAAACAACTAACATAAGAAACATCCAGATTGATGTTGAAACCATTTGCGGATCACACAATTTTTTGTATTATGCTGGATTCGAACCCAACTCAACCGTACCTTCGTGTATCAGTTCAGTAATGTTACTTTGTTAATATTAATTTGTATGCCATAAGAAATTTTACAATTAATATGTACCACTTAAATTTAAACCACCTGCATTCTAAACAAATAAAAATCAACTCCAAAACAATGTAGCTTTTGCCCGCGACGTCGTACGCGTAATTTGGAAGTAGATTACCTATATCTTTTGCCTTCTAGTTGGCGTATCAAGATGAAAAATGCATTTTATTTTCGGGCAGTAGTTATTAGTTATTGCGCGATGCGCGTACAAACATACAGACAGACATATCTAAAATAATTGTATTGATATTTATAGCTCTTTTAAAGCCTCACACTATAATTTTCTTAAATGACGATTAATGACGATTTTATTATAAGTATAACAGTTCGTTTTTATATAAAAAGTCTGGCATACAAGTGTTAAATCTGGCTGATGTTTAGCGACTACCGTACCAATACACCGTTTACTTTTCAAGAGAGCAATCAATACGCTGCTAGCGCAATGAACAAAGAGTACTAGTTGACCTTTTTTTTGGCTGCACACAAATTTCGTTACACTGGAAACCATACTCGTCGTAAAAACACAACCTCGATTCTATAGAAAATTAGGCTTCAAAACGTTTACAAAAACGTGACCTGTGACTATGACAGCTAAAATCAGCCGAAACTTCGAGTAAATAATAATTAAAAATATATTACGTACATACACAGTCTCACGCGTAAATCTCCAAATGAGATTTAATAAATCTATACAAATAAATAAAATTGAAGTGTCTGTTTGTAATGTCAAAATAACAGCTTCTTATCTAATGCATATAAAAGTATATAAGGTACCTATACGAAAACATCTATTTTTAAATTTTTGTCTGTCTGTCTGTCTGTTTGTTCTGGCTAATCTTCGAAACGGCTGAACCGATTTTGACGCGACTTTCACTGGCAGATAGCTGATGTTATAAGGAGTAACTTAGGCTACTTTGATTTTAGAAAAAAATAGGGTTCCGCGTAGGCAAACACTTTTTAGTTAAAATCTACGCGGATGAAGTCGCAGATAACAGCTAGTCTATACTCATATTATAAAGCTGAAGAGTTTGTTTGTTTGTTTGTTTGAACGCGCTAATCTCAGGAACTACTGATTCGTTTTGAAAAATTATTTTATTCAATTAAATTATTTTGAAAAATATTTTTTCAATACGAACCTTCCTCGATAATAATCGAGGAAGGCTATAGGCTATATAACATCACGCTACGACCCACGGGGGCGGCGCAATAACTATAAACGCGGGTGAAACTGCTGGAACATCTAGTACTATATAATATCAGCCCTGTCCCACTGCTGGGTATGGACCTCTTCTTAGGGTGGGAAGGGATAGGCCATAGTTCACCGTGCTGGTCTAGTGCGGGTTGGCAGACTTCAGATATCTTCGGGAACATTATGGAGAACTCTCAAACATACAGGTTTCCTCACGATGATTTTCTTCACCGTCAAAGCGAGTGATAATTAACTTTTTAATACACACATAACTTCGAAAAGTCAGAGAAGCGCGCCTTGGGATCGAACTCGAGATCTCTACGTGGCAGTCCGACGGTTTCCCCCTATGCTATCACTGCTTCGAGGAAATGTAAATAAAAATATAATACGTACATACATAGGCATAATTCTCTGAAAGAGATAGATAGGGATATATTTCAGTATAGTCAAAGTCAAAAAAACATTTATTCATTTAGGTCACAAAGTAACACTTATGAACGTGAAAGAGATTAAGTTAGTGAGTCTACTAGTCTAAACCAGCGAGCGTGTATGAGGAATGTGATGAAAGTCAATGAAGGCAGAGAAGTGTGTCAGGATCGTAGCAAATGGAAATCCGTAGTCTCCGCCTACTCCTCCGGAAACAGGCGTGAATCTATGTATATAGAAGCATAGTATGGTATCTATAATTAATAATATATAATATTCTACCACATTCACACAACACCATCTAGCCCAAACTAAGCAGAGCTTGTACTATGGGTACTAGACAATGGATAAACATACATATATACTTTTTTTTTGTATATCTACGGGCCTATGCAGCCTGAAATAAATGATTTGAAATGATTTGAAATTTGAAATATTATACATAGAAACACCTAGACCAAGACAAACATCCATGTTCATGCACACAAATGTTTGACTTGTGCGGGAATCGAACCCGCGACCTCAGGCGTGGCAGTCGGTTACACTAACCACTACGCCATCGAGGCCGGCAAATTACTAGAAGGGTAGCGTACAAATACACTCAAAAGTGTTATTGTTTTTACTATTATAGTATATCTATCAATAACGTACACTGTCACTATATAGTATATACTTATGTATATTTGACTGCACGAGGTGTAGTGGTTTCAGTGATCGCTTCGCAACTGTCACTGCTTCGAGTGTTGTGGGTTCGAATCACTCCCGCGGGACAAAAATTTGGCGGCCTTGATGTCGTAGTAAAGTCAAAGTCAAAGATCATTTACCTATTCACTTAGGTCACAAAGTAACACTTATGAACGTCAAAGGCATGGACATGGATGTTTGTCTTGGTCTGGTCTGTATAATATGTATGTATTTACAAAAAAATATATATATGTATGTTTCTCCATTGTCTAGTACTCATAGTACAAGCTCTGCTTAGTTTGGGCTAGATGGTGTTGTGTGTATGTGATAAAATATTATTATATTATTTGTGAGATCCACAACTGATTGTCCTGAGTCTAGACGTACTTTGTGTCCGTTTTTTGAATGTTTGTAAAGTCTCCTGTGATACAGGAATTATACATAAAGCGGGAATAGTCTTTTTTAAAACAAAGAAAAGCAAGCAGGTATATCCCAAAAGGCTAGGCAGAGATGTAATATACTTATATTTCGCCAAATACATGTACCCTACATTGAGCTTACTGTCAAACACCAAGTACTTTTTTTAAACGCCGAACTATTACTAAGATTCTTCTTACCTTATTGAACATATTAATCTTTGAACCGGCAATGCTTAACTAGTTCTATAACCAAAAACTTTGAGTATCATTATTTGCGAACGAACTGAGTATTGTATTTTCGATACCCATAACTAAGCTCAAATCACGGAGCTTATCTTATTAATACTAGCTTTAGCCCGTGGCTTTTCTCAAGCACAGTACTCTTTTCTAGATAAAAGATACAGGTAGGTATGATCTATTAATCATATACAAAAGAAAGACTCTCTTGAAAAATCTAGTTTCTCTTATCTCAACTAGTCAGTGCTTACCATTGACTATCTGAGACTATTTGTGTTTGGCAATGATTGGTGAATAGCTGACTATCAGTACCGAAATTTTGTTACAAGTATAAAAAAACAAACAAACAAACTCGCCTTCGCATTTATAATACGAATGCGAGTTTGTTAGTTCGTTTTGTTCCACGCCTTAACTACTCGGCCAACCAACCTTATCATGAAATTTCGCATAGACCTTATCAAGGTTACATTAAAAGTTAGAATACCTACCTTTTATCTAAAGAAGAGTATTGTGTCAGCGAAACCGCGGGCGAAAACTAGTATTCAATAAGTTTGCCATTAATAATGACGCTGAAGCTGATAGTAATTATTATGAACATACGCGTCAAAAACTTTTAGCATTCATGTACATATCGCGCTATAAAAAAGAGACGGAAGAGATTGAATATATTGGTTTTAATATTAAAAAAATCACCTATTTCGGCTATTTCACTAATAAATATTAACACTTGAAAATAAAAATATTTGTTAGAATATATATAGTAAATAAATTATGTAACCAACTAATACTATATATTTTCTTTTTGATTTTATTAATTAAGGATCTCCGACAAAGAATATACACAAAACTGCATAAATATATAAACATAAGTTTTGTATAGTGTACTCTTTCAGATATAGAAGACTATTATTATTTCATTGCTGTCCAGTAAAACAGATAATTCTGTTTACGTTTTAATAAGTGGTTGTAGATATATTTCAAAACAAATAATATGTAACACTACACTACAGTCGTAATTTAAAAATAAAACCATAACGTCACTCATTTCAATAATCTCACTCAGTCAATATTAGTTATATTTTAATTAATATATATATTCCATATCTCGAAATATTTGTTATAATCATATTGCACCCAACTCATTAGCACAATCAGAATAAATAACCATGTTTAAAATTATCTGTCTTATATATGATACATACTAGAAATGTAGCAAAAATTTTAATATACGGTAAATGTTCACAGATAAATATATATTCAAATTATCGGCATATTTTATAGTGTAAACATAAATAAGTATTTATTTATCAATTCCTTAAAATATTGGCTAGATAATAGAAGAAATAACTAATAATAAAATTTGGCACCTACATAAAAAGGTGTGTAATAAATTAAAAAACTAAACATTTGAAACACAAACAAACTTTTATAATGATCTTGTCACAGTAAAATACACTAAATAAAAATACACGAATCATCTAACTAAATATAAACATTTAAAAATATTTGTCTTTTATCACCTAAATGGAAAATTTAACAACAGAAATTAAAATAATGTCCAAAGTCAAATTAGCCGATGTCAGTCTAAGGAAAATTACTGACAATTCATGGCATCAATGTAAATTAACTTAATTACCTGGAAGACGAATTTCTTGAAACTTCACGAGACACTTGTTACTCTCGTTAACAAATTAAAAAAGCTTTCCACCATTTATATAAGTCAAATAATTAGTTCAGAAGTTATTTTTATTTATATTGAACACTGCACAACACAGCTTAAACCATTTTATTTTTGCTTTAATCACTAGACAGGTCGTTAAAAATAGCTTAAGTACTAAACTTATATATTAAATGTCACATACACAAGCACGGATATTATTCGAAGCTTTTATAAACTGCGTACTAGAGAACTCGCGTAAGGAAAATCCGTAAGGAAAATTCGCGTTGCGGCTGATGAGTCGAGACGAGCGGACGACTCGCAGCGTATTCGAATCTGTCCCGTGAAAGCGCGAAAACCAGAGGCGGGCGCGCGCCGTAGTGTTTCCATTCATGCCGCTGAAAACTGTCCACTGGATGCCACAGTATTACGACCCATTCACTCTTACTAATTCAACTGTTACCTCTCTCTTTTATTATCAATTCATCACTTAAAGGTATAACTTTAAAATGAGTTCATGTTTCTAAAACTTACTTTAATGCGACACGTTTTGAACGATCATTTATTATTCAAGAAAGGTCTTGGGTGCAAAGCGAATTTTCATCCGAAATAGAAAATAGGTTATATGTGAGCAGGGCAGGCAATTGGGGTTAGAGTTGCAGCAAGTTGTTTATTCATTTACTCATACATATTATACTTTAATAATAAAACTATTCTCTAATGTGTTAGAAAAATACCTGTGATAAGAGAAACTATACATAAATATAGTAAGTTATTATGGGCAATAATAATGAAGTATCGTAAAAAGCATCTTGTTTAGTTCCTCAATTGTTTATACCTAATATGTTTTAAAACAATACAAATGGTTTATTTTTTATGAACTATCTATGTGTTATTGGCATTACACGTTAACATCTTAAACTATATATCAGACATTCATATAATTTATTTATAACTAGTATTCACACGCGGCTTCGCTCGCGTAAATGTAGGTTAGGTAAGGTTAGGTATGCAACAGTAATTTTTTCTGGATGAAAGGTACCCTATGTCCTATTCTGTACCCCTGACAACGTGTATGCAAAATTTCATGTTGATCGGTTGAGTAGTTAAGGCGTGAAACCGTAACAAACAAACAAACTCATTTTCGCATTTATAATATTAGTTAGGATTAGGATTATCTACCTAATTGTTTTATGTATCAAAGTTATAACCATCTTAGAATCGTCTTTTTCTCACTAGCTCTTGTAATTTACTGTGAATGTTGTGCAGGTAGAGTTATAAAGGACATCAACCTTATAATTTTCCTATTTTGTGCATTTATGTGTTATGTGAGTTTTTAAATATATCCAAAATATTATTAAATTTGTTACTGGCGCGACGCAATGCAAATTCTGTGTGCATTAGGTCTCGGTTGCGATTACTGGCTCGGCCAAAATGTTATTAGATCTATCTGTAAAAAAATTCCAGTAGCAACACACAGTCTGAACTGAGCCCAGTAGACGGCATTAGCCTCTAAAAAGTGAGTGTTAAAACCGTTACGTTGGCGAAATGTGGATCTACTTATCACTGTGCCTAATCTTTCAAAAGTGTCGATGTGTATATACCATGATTATGGCACATATTACCGGTTCATATATATCTACGCTAATACTAATATTAGAAAGCTGAAGAATTTGTTTGTTTGTTTTGTTGATGGCGCTAATCTCAGGAACTACAGGTTCGAATGGAAAAATTATTTTAGTGCTGGATAGCCTATTTATCGAGGAAGGCTAACAAAAGGTAACATTACGCTACGATCCACGGGGGTGGCGCAGTAACCATAAACGCGGGTGAAACCGCGGGCACAGCTAGTTACGCATAAATTAACTTATTGAAATAGACTTAATGACTTCTAGAGGTCATTATATATTTCTATACGTATGGAAGAAATGAAAAAGAAAAATCACCTAAATAGATTTTTCTGGACCCATACTCACAATGGTTTTCAGAAATTTCGTTCGTTGGTCGGCAGACCAGCAGACAGATAGAATCTCTGAATGAACCATTTTGTGTTATGACTTAACAAAGTAGCATCCTTGTACGACTATCACACAAAACCTCCCAACATTTTAGTAGCTTAAACCTTAACTTTAAGACAGATTCATCCAAATTCGTTTAGTAAAACCTGAGTATAATGTAATCCATTTGAATGACATCGCGGGGGATTTTGCGGGTAAATGCTAGATCTAATTAAGTCGTATCAACACTATTCCAACGGTTTGAAGCGTGAAGACAGCCCACGTCACCTGCATTGCAACAGACGGGTTATAAACAGAATAACCACCTGGCTATAAATAAATCTTTTATATTTCTGATTCAACTTTTCAAAAACCATTTAAATGATTAAATACGTATAGGTATATTCAAAGTTTTAATTGGGTTATCAGAGAATTAAAGGGTCTTAGTTCAAAGAGAAGAAGGTTCTTAATTCAAAAGGTAATGACATTTCGTAACGAGGCTTTTTATAAAACATAAAAATTGAAAGTTTCAGTTTGCATAAAGTTTTTATTGAGTTAAGGAATTTTCAAGGATTTTCAGAATATGATGAAGGTTTTATGAGGCTCTACTTTACAGCGATCAACACTTTAATTGTTTATGGATAGTCAGCAACTTAAGTTGAAATTTTATTTACAGAATTTTGAATGCTTTTAGTGTACTTTTGTTAATAGTAATATAATTAGAACGCAGTACATAGTAGTTTTATACAGCGTGTAACAGAAAAGTGTGGTCATAATATCAGCCATTTTTTCAAACCGGTCCACTGCTAGGCACGGGCCTCTTCTCAGTTTGATTGTATATAAAAGTTTACTAATTAAAAACTCGTAACTATGGTGAAATAATAAGAATATTTAAATTTAAAAATCTTTAAATTTTTTTTCGTTTACAGCCGTCCCTGTTCCCTTTTCTCATAATTTTAAACCGCTCGTTATAGCCATGAAAACCAGGTATTGTTGGTATATCGGCTCATCGCTAAGATGCTTATAAATTTAATTTCATGACGTAAAGCCATGAGGAGCTTACCTACAAGGTAGAGCAACAACAAGGATTTTCGAGGTCAGTTTGAAAGTTGCTCCTTGGTTGCCTTTATTCTTATGATTAACTAGCTGCCCGTCGCAGTTTCACCCACGTTCATGTTTTCTGCGCCGATCCCGTGGCTTGTAGCGTGATGTTGTATAGCCTATGTTTCTACCTATTTGATAAAGTAACTTTCGAATGGTAAAATAATTACAATCCAGTCAGTAGTTTCAAAGTTTTTCGGTTACTAGTTATCTATCGCGGCATCATCTACGTTAATGATCAATGCTTTAGTGTCGTGGCTCGTAGCATGTTATAAGCCTTATGTTACTTCAAGATAAAGTAGCTTTCTAATGATGAAATAATTATTAAAATTGCTAAGTAATTTCATAGTTTATCGATTATTAGTTGTCTCCCGCGGTTTTACCCACGTTTAGGGTTATTGCTCCGGTATCGTAGCTTGTAGTGTGATGTTATACTTCCTTCCAGGTCCGAGAGGCGGCGTGCGTGTTCCCACGCGCGCTTCTGTGTTCGTGTCCGTCTCCCCTTAAAGGGGGAGGAGGGGGATAGTAAGGCTTTTTAAAAGTAAGTTCTACCTAAAGTGTAGGTCTCTTTATGTAGTGGCTTGCCGTTTCATACGGTGGACCGAAACCTCGGCGGGGTCGCGACCGCATGTGAAAATGATTCGCGCGTCCCCGCCGATTACGGTTTTATCAAGGAACACCGTGGTAGGTTTAGTCGGTATTACCGGGTGGTCCATTATCATCATTACCATCTTTTTTTTACCCCAGTGAGTCCGACATAACCCTCCGCCCGCCCCCGCGGAGGGGTATGCGTGAAGGCATACGACCAACTAAAAAAAAAGTGCTTGGCTCAGATTAAGCCAGTTAAAGAGAATGCACCCTAACGCGTGTTACAAATAATGTAGTTATCTCGTCTAGACATAATAACTCAATGCTTATGAGTTATGGTATATATTATTCTTGCTTAATATATTATTATGTTAATACTTGAATTGCTTAGTATTAACTGTTGAGTTTGCTATCAAGAGGATACAAGACTATGGCTAATGTGATGTATGCGAAATAAAGTCTACCTTTACTGTAGTCTAAGTAAAGCTTTTTCCTATGTTCTCATTCTCGAAATCGTAGAATATATGAATAACTTCGAAACTGCAATTTTTGCTCTTTGTAGACCTATATGTCCCGCAGCTGTTATTGACTTAAATTAAAACACAGCCCACATACATATATATTAAAAAATAGGTATATATACAATATGTCACAGATATAACGCACAACCTCAAACACTCCAATTAGATTATTAAATCGTAATAATATTATAATCATTAAAATGTTACTTTTATGTACCTAAATATTTCAATTTAACGATTTAGTGCTCCTTATTGTGCGCGGATAGTATGGGCATATTACAATAAATCTAACATTATTGCCTTTATTGCATCAAAAACCTCATTGCCTTGAAATATTGATGTGAGACTAATTGTAAACCTTCATCTATATACAATATACAATCCATATATAAAACTGAATCCCTATTTCCCTTGGTCACGGAATTACACGTAAACGGCTGGATCAATTTCGCTAATTCTTTTTTTAGTAGTGTTTGTTATAGTCAGGAGAAGGATTTTATGAAAGAAAATTAAGAAAGATGCGCGATAAATTAGAAAATTTAAGAATACTTAACAACTGTAAAACGATTGCGATGAAACTTGGTATGTAGATAGCTGGAGTCCTGAATTAACTACAATAGGCTTTTTTTTTACGTGGTGGAATGCTTTGATGCATAACTCTCCGCGGGGCGACAGAGAGGTTATGTCGGGCTCACCGGGGGAAAGATACCCCGGTAATACCGACTAAACCTACCACGGTGTTCCTCGACATAACCATAGACGGCGGGGCCGCGCGAATCGCTTTCACATGCAATCGCGACCCCGCTGAGGTTTCGGCCCGGCGCCGTGTGAAACGGGAACGTAGGAACACGCACGCCGTCTCTCGGACCTGGTACTGATCGGGTGGTGAGCAAACCCACTGCAGCCCACCACCCCCAAGTCAAACCTCAGGGTGGCTGCAGGTCATCTCGCACCCTCCGGCGCCCGGTTCTGCGGTTGGGGAGAGGGTTTGAGCGCTCCCTGTCCCGCTCCGCCGCCTCCTTGATGGTAATTACTTTCTCACAGAAGGAGGCGACGGCGTTCCACAATCTCTCACTCTGGATCATAGACTGAACCACAGCCGGGAACGAGAGAGCAATCAATCCGACTGTCGCGAGCTGAATTAACTTTAATAGTTTACTTTATCTTTATCCCAATATTCACATGGCACGCGTGTGAAACCGCGGGGCGCAGCTAGTTTATAATAAAACTAACTAGCTCTACTAAAGTCCCAGCTTTGCACGGGTAGTAGAGCATCAGTTTATTACGTTGAGCATCTGACTTAGATTAAAATGTAACGTATCCCTACAATATTTGGTGGCGCGAGGATGATTGCATCAAGCGAGTCTCGTCGGTAAGAGAACTCTTGGATTTATATTCTCGCGCGTTTGTTTTTATTTTGCGATATCTCATATATATAGATATTCATTTAAATGTATAGTGTAAAGGACTATCATAATTCGCATAAAATGTTTAAGGTAACAAAGATATGTATTTAATTTGATAAAGATTAATACTGACTCTGTCTAAATATCTTTTCAATTACCACATTATATGTGACTATTTTTTGTGGAAATTAGAATGTGTATAGCTTTCGTTAAAAGATAGACATATGCCATCGCGGACGTTTTTGTAGATATATAATAATTTACTCCAGACCGAATTTCGGTTACGGCGGCCAATCTTAACGGAGACTGGCCAACTACGCAGGTGATATTATAGTGCACAAGCGTGTGCGCAAACACAAGTGCACTCTCTGTTCCCTAACCCTCAAGATCCGATAGGACGGTAATCCGACACGACCGGAGAGAAATCAGGCGCAGGACCAACGATTTACGTGCTTTCCGAGGCACGGGGGTGTCTAACACCGCCATCTTCCTAACTCCGGGATGCTATTGAGATTTCTTAACAGGAAAACCCAATAACTTTTTGTTGGCCCGACCCGGGATTCGAACCCGAGACCTCATGCACAGCAGTCGCATTCACTACCGCTGCGCCACGGAGGCAGTCAAATTGTAGATATATAATAGAGGAACAATCCCACCATACATTGTTTTGTTATATCTCAAAGGAAATAATCGTTTATTCTTCAGCGTCTTGTTTTTCCCCGACATGACATCTTCAACAAACACCGTCATATTTCAAGCTATTTACACAAAATCTTTACACCTCAACGTTCCTCATTAATCCCTCTGTCTATTGAAGAAAACTGAACATGAAAATCTGTTCTATCGTTTTTGAGTTTACCGCGAACATACAGACAGACAGACGCGGCGGCGTTTGTCTTTCGCAAATGGAATTGATTTAATTTGATCTTGTCAAGTCAAATTATACACCTGTACATTACAGATAACACATGCAGGCATTATAATGTCTGTAAAAAAATAAATGATGAATGATAAATCTGCTTACGATTATTAATAACAAAAAATATAAGATACCTATATCAAAATAGATTTAGATAGCTTAATTAAAATCTAGAACGAACATAAAAATGTTCAACCTGTTTACAACGTAATATAATAATATAAAAATGGCAATGGCTACTGCAAATATCTGTTCGAAAAAATGGCTAGCCTAAATTAATCTGAACTGTATACGCAATCGGTAAATGTCGAGATGATTGATAGCACGTGGCATTTGCGCCCTTAATACGACTTCACTTACCTCTCCATCACAATGAACGTAGACGTATATTTTTACACACTGATTATTTTATAAAATTTTCCGCAGAGGTGTTTCTAGACGACGAGACCCATTTTGATTTCTTGAAAGATTCTCAAATCTAAGGCCTTTCATATATGTGGGCCCAGTAGGTGGCCACGTCAGTGGCATTCAAAGGATCGGATGATCAGACGATAGAGACAACTTCTTTATTAGCAGCGCATTTGTACTATTTCATACATTTTTATATGCATAAATATTTACAAATTTTACTTTTAGAATCACCAATATTCTTATATGACTTGGGAATCAAACCATCTATACTAAACGTTTTACTGTCAGGTGACTTCATTACTTATTACTTGACCCTCTGGAATATCCACGGAGACTACTACAATCTCACATAGTATTAAAAATCAAAAATATAAAAATATGAAATATTCCATTGCCTATAAACTAATATGACAATAAAATGTATAAAAAAGGATACCACGGTAGCCAGCAGCTTAGCTGTGAATATGTACTACAATAGAGAAGTCGATAAAATAATGGCTGTTGGCCATTATTTGAAATAAAAATAAATCTGATACCCTAGCAGAGAAGGTTTTTTACGTTATAGATAAGACAACATCGTGAAACTGAGTCCCAACGAAAATTAATGGCTTGTAGTAATTCTCCTGTATCGCGACCGGGACAGTGACATATTATATTTAAATAACGGAAACAGAATATCACTCATTTTCATTACAATTTTTTTGACTCATGCAATTATTGTATGGGAACGCAAATCATAACACTCGGGGTACCCACTGGCAGTGTGGCCTCAAACATCATTCTGGTGTACAGTCAATTTGACCTGTGCGAACATACACCATCACGGTTTTAAATAGACACCTACAGGTAAGTTCAACACTCGTACCCTAAATTTAAACAATATATACAATCTAAACAGTTTTACGTGAGCCATACTGAAAGCTTTGCGTAAGTCATAAATAAAACTATTCATAACAAAACTAATTTATTTATTGCTCATTGAAATATTTTCTGATATATTTTAAACACGTCTTAATTTGTTTGAACGATTGGAAGTTATCGTTGCGCCTTTTGGTTTTATAAATGTGGAAGCATTACATCTTTGATTTAAAGGAAAAGAAAAACGTAATGATGGGACAGGTGAAGGCTATGCAGCAGAGCAGCTCAAAAGCTTTTCTTTAAGACTTTAATTTAAGCTAACGACACGGATTTTGTATTAGATGTGTGTGTAAACTCTCTCACTGTTGAGCACTCTATCAGTATGAAAAGTGTTAGACTATCGTTCATACGCTGCATGAAATGTGAAAGTGAAAGGGTTGACAATCGTGAAGTCGCGGGGAAAGTCTTGCTATTCACAAGTAATGTAATCAGAAGTATATAAAAGATCATGAAAAGACGAATTCCACTTATTTTCTTAGCAAAACGGGCAAAGATAAAGAAAATTTAAAAATAACAGAATAGATATAAATGCCACGCTGCTCTAGTGTGTGAATATTATGTAGCACTCTTGGAAATGCAAATTTCCTTACGAGATAATTATTGTACAACATAAAATCATAATTACGTGTCAGTCTAGTCTAACTTTGTGCGGCAGTTCAATGGTCTTACGCTACTTTTCCTTGTATAGTCTGCAAATTAATTTTGAATACAGACTATTAGGCATTTAGGTATTTAGTTTCATTATAATTATTTGATGACCAAGTAACAGTGACTATGTACACAAAAATTTGCCCTACTCAACTTTTTTTTGGCACTTGTACACTATTAAACGACAATCAAGTTTAAATAATATCTACTTATCTATTAAAGACAGTGAAGAACACTACAATTTTTTTTTATTTACTTGATGCTCGGATGCTACGGAGGACCCTATTTTAGGTTAATGAAAGCTCAGCACTTGAATTCTTCGAATAAGATATCTTGAAACCGAATATTATATTGTGAAGTGGTAAAGTTTGCAACTTGTATGTTATCTCTAGAGAGGTTTTATTCTTGTTTAATTCACATTCTCTGTTTGAACTTAAATTATATTTAAATTCAAAATAGATTGTACGAGAGCTGAAGTTGGAACGAAAGCTGTTATACACAGCAGTCATTTGTAAATGTGTTAAACAGTAGTAGCTTTAGGTTTTCCAA
Organism: Catocala sponsa; assembly: GCA_963564715.1. Lineage (NCBI taxonomy): Eukaryota > Metazoa > Arthropoda > Insecta > Lepidoptera > Erebidae > Catocala > Catocala sponsa. Next base: position 9,070,399 of record OY751334.1, read on the forward strand.
TCCGTTTCATTCAATGGAAATCTTATTTAAAGACAATTCATTTTCTATCTCAGTCTGGGCCCTATGTGACGGTAAAGGTTAAAATCTTTAAACTGAGTGTATCTCTATCCTACCTTATATTATAAATGTGAATGTGAGTTTGTTTATTTGTTTGTTACGTATTCACGCCTTTACTATCCGATCGATCATCATGAAATTATGTATTACATACACGATGTTGGGTGAACAGAAAAGGACATAGGGTACCTCTCAGTCAGAAAAAGTGCTATTTCTATCCTAACCTACAATTACGTGACGCAATTTGACATAATATAGTATCTTATATTTGACAGCAAACAAGCAAGCACCCAGGATCATAACTGTATGTAGGTTATAAAAATTGATTTCTCATTAGTGGATTGAACTCGTAACGTTTGGGACATTCATCGTTGCAAAGAGCCTTCCGCTAAGTTCCTTTCTCCTCATCTCTGCAATTCATTAATCACTTAGGTTCATAATAGATTAAAACGCTCTTAATTTCTAACGCACAACCGGCTTTACTGCGATAAACGCAAATTAAGTCGATTAAACGCAGCACATCACTTAGTGCTGTAATGACGAGCAATCTCTCAATAGATATTTTGCACAGTATTACTATGATACCTCTTGACAAATCTAGGGACAAAGTGTTTAATAGTTGTCCAATGGGAGAGTTTACAAAATTTTTAAATTATTTATTATAGATATTTACAGCACCCAAACTCTAAATAACAAACAATTTTTGAAATCTATTCAAAATTAATATTCCAGTGTTTCAAATCTGGTAATAGGGGTATTTATACAATTGTCCAATGCCAAAAAAGGATGTACGATACAAACTGTGACGTAATCGCTATTTATTCTTAGCTGTTCGAAGGAGATAGCGAGATATCCCATTATTTCTTATATCCAAATTTAAAATATAAATTACAACCTTATTTTGCAACCAATTTTGATACTGCTTGCACATAAAGATTTCTTTTGAGTGGTATTTGCTCTTATATGTAAAATAATTTTCATAATCAAACATAGGCAACTGCCGATGCCATATCGATAGAATTTCAGATATGGCAGACAATCTCAACTAAGTCTACCCAGCTGTACAAAAGACACTATAGCACACATGAAACGAGACATCATAATGTAAACTGGATAGTAATTCGTTATAACCGAAATAGGATCAAAGGACTAACAACCAACAGACTTAAGTGCTTTCAGATCCACAGAATTGAAACATCGACGACATCCTTCGACCTGTCATTGACTATTTCTTAGGAGGAAAACCCTATAACTGTTTTTGTTGTGCCAATCCGGGATTTAACTCTACTAACCACTGCTAATCGAGGCAGTCAAAGCACCATTTAACTATATAATTATACATTTTATCAGTTCATATCTTTCCGAAACGAGATTTGATTTTAAGCATTAGGTAGGTGACGTGGTGAAGTTGAATATATGCAGTAGGTCTACTATGAAAATGTCTATCCGAAACTTCAAGCTGTAATAAAAAAAAGTAGTGCTTTGGATTTCCTTCTTTCAAAATGGCATTTTCTTTCGGACTACTTCATGAAAGGATTTAGGACAATCGATAGGTGCCGAAATTGTTTTTTGGTAGGCACAAATGTCCCGAAACTTCTGCATATTTGTTTTATGGTAGGCCTACTGGTGATACGCTGTTAGTTATTTTTGTTACTGTTAAATGTCAAAGGTTCTTTGCAATACAATGATTATTCCAAGTATATTTACCGCAAAATCTCATTAACATATAAGTTTCCAGTCCTCCTCCGAATTGAAGTACTTTAAGCGGTTTAGCATTTAAAATCTGCATAATATTTGTTCCACAAGAATAACTTGATGCATAAGCTTATGTTCACTGTTGAATTACGACATTTCTGCAGTTAAGTTAAAGTTTCATACGAAATGCAGTATTATTTCTTACGACTTGGAAGATAAACATGCTTGTTGTTGTGTCATGTAATAATATTATACATACAATGTTTAAATGTGCTACATATGAAATTAAATTAACAACACTAATTATATAATCTTTTACCTATCTCTTTTATCCATAACAACTTGTATGCAGCTGGCTTGACTTGATATATACATATAAGACTACACTGTAACTAAGTCCTTTCAAATCATCATCATCATCGTCTCACCAGAAAGACATTCACTGTTGGACATAGGCATCTCCAAAGGTTACACATACCAATCTTGGGCCGCCCGCATCCAACCCCTTCCCGTGACCATTACCAGGTCGTCGGTCCACATTGTGGGAGCCTACAACAGCTGGGTCTCTCTTTCTTCTCTTTCAAATAAAATGATTAAAATCGGCTCATCAGCAACAAAGTAGTCGAACGTTCATAAAAAAAAAAGAAAGTAATTGTAGAAACCTCATCCTTTTTTGAAATCCGTTTAAAGTAATGGCACTTTAGTTAAAATTTAAAACCATTTATTTTAAAAAAAACTTCTACCACCCTAGGTTCAATACTTGTGTGCCAGAGACTTTATAAACATTCAACCAAAGTAAACAAGACTTCAAATTATCTAGAACTCGTTAAACTATTTGTAGACTACGTTTTTCCCGTGGGGGATTGGACCCACAACTCTAGCCGCAATGTCAGTGGAAAGCCGTAACTTTTGACACTTTGAAAGGATTTACTGGATTTACTTTCGATACGATTTGAACTTAATCTTACACATATGTTAACATACATTATAGACACCCAGATTTGATGCAAGAAAGTTCAGAACATATAAGAAATATATTTTTTGAGATAATGTTTATTTTTTACGCCAGTAAGATGGTGAATAAGTCTCTATAATATGGCTGGTTTGATTATAAGCGATTACCGTGGTCTATAAACAGGTTTACTTTACATAGATTTTGCTTGGCTCCCATAAATCATCTATACTAATAAATACAATTGAAGTGTCTATCTGTAATGTCAAAATAACAGCTGTTTACTAAAAGTATATAAAAGTATATACGGTACTTATACCATAAAAATTATTTTAACACTTTTGTTTGTCTGTCTGTTTGTTCCGGCTAATCTCTGAAACGGCTGGATCGATTTTGACGGGACTTTCACTGGCAGATAGCTGATGTTATAAGCTACTCCTTACTAACTTAGGCTATGTTTGTTCTAAGAATTCACGAGACGAAGTGGCGGGTAACAACTCGTATAATAATAAAATCAGCCTTGTACATAAACTGTCCCATTATTGGGCATGCCAGAAAAGGGCCTGTGAGCCTTCTCAATGTGAAAAGAGTTAAACCAGTATGTTATCCGTACAGTTATTACTATATATATGTTTACTGCCTTGATTATATAAAAGACTAACGGCCACTCCTACCACTAACAAGTAAAAGTTATCTGAAAGATAAATCGCATGCTGTCTCACTCATGTTAGGTTAAAGAAGAGAGATGGAGACTTTTATCTTATAGATAAATTCTATCTGGAGATGGTAGTACAAGCCCTTATTAAACAATTATTATATCTTCACTTAATCACTACATAATAATAATAATAATGATTTATTTTTCTCTTCCACAAAGGTAACTTAAAATATAATTGAAATACTTAAATAAAAATAAAAGACCCTTGTGGGAGACTGGTATCTGCACTAGGCAACCCTGTCACACAGATTACCAGGCCCCCTAAAACAATGTAAGTATTATTAATTAAAATATTATTTGCAAGGTGGAATATCATATAATTTATCAGTAACTAAATGTAGGCTGTGGAGTGTGCGTGTGTGAGCGAAAGTGTATGTTGTGTGTGTGTGTGTTTGTATGTCTGTGAGTGTGTGTGTTGGGGTGAGGGAGGGTGTGTGTGAGTGTGTGGGTGTGTGTGTGTGTTAGTGCGCATGCGTGAACATATTATAAAACAAAGTCCCCCGCCGCGTCTGTCTGTCTGTTCGCGATGAACTCAAGAACTACTGAACGGAATTTCCAGCGGTTTTCACCAATAGACAGAATGATTCATGAGGAAGATTTAGGTGCATAATTTGTTTAGGTTTTGTTCTACCCGTATGAATCCGATAAGGGTCGCTAGTTATCTATAACTGAAGTAATGAAGGCGAAATTCTTGGAAAGAAAAATATAGAAAAATTACACGTATGGATCAGGTTCATTGTCCGACGTTAATGTATCGCTTTACGATGAATAGCACCTCAATATCACTAATAGATTTCAGTGTAAATGTTTAGTTAGGTACGTTGTTATCAAATTACATTTACTACAAGAAAATTTACGCAATCATATTATTATGTTGCCGTTTATTGATGGAGATTCCACTGAAACCCTTGGTGTGAGTTTGTGTATGTTTGTGGCCGATTGATGAACTCGGTGTTGATTTTTTAGTAAAGTTGGCAAAGTTTGTGTTATAACGCCTCAGGCTTGTATGGAAATAAGGAAGTCATTGGAGATATATAGACTCGACAGACTCACTGTGAGTTATGTATGCTGTATCGCCATTCGCCAGGCATTTCTATAATACCATAAGAATCGAAACACATAAGTCGATACACATTTGCAAGAGTATGACTTGCTGTATTTTCATCATTTTTCGAAATAATAACAAATGTTTCTAGAATATAGTTCATTTAAGTCACAGTTCTAAGATGTTGACTGACTAAAATACGATAAGTTGTAAGCTTAGCAACTTATGTTGCTGACTGTACAAGGTACCTATAGGTATACAGAATTATGGCAGTTACTCAGAAATACCTAAACGCAATTAAAATTACTCGAGTTGGAGCCAGAATCTCATGTACGATAGTCGCACAACTGACTGTTATGTCACATGGCCAATAAAAGCATATACCTAAATCATGATAGGAAAAATTTTATGTCATAATTAGGTGCTTGCTACTTGCGCATGCGCAAGTTAGCGCATACGCTACTTGCATGGATGATTCGCGTCTACCGCTTACACGATGCTCTTACAACATGCGCAATTGCATTATTTGGCATGTTATCCGCATCGTGTTCAAGAGCGATAAGTGTCGCGTAATGCTAAAGATATATAAAGGTTAATATGTACCTTAATAAATTTTTTTTGCCGGATTATACTTACATAATATGTATTATATTAATATTCTACATAGCAAACATTCGAATTCGGTATTTCAATATTGGCTCAGTGATCTTAATATAGACGTAATATCCTGGAATTTTCAATATTAATAGATAAGTTATCCAAATTTATAGAACCAATACCTACTTGTGCCTTGTTTGCTATTTCTTAGCTATTTTTATAAGTTTGATAAACAACGTATCATTTATTTTTATCCGCAGTTCTCAACCAACGCTCTTCGTCTTCTTCAGAATTAAGTTGGTTCTTAATAGTATACGTAATTAAATATAATAAAAACTTAATTTGAGCGCCACTATTAAGTGTTTACTCAGTAAAAACATTGGTATAATTAGTTTCTAAATACGATCTAATTTCAGAACAACAAAGTCGAGTAATTTATGGAACACAATAAAATTCAAAATATCAGAATTCACTCCACTCAAGTAATGAAATCAGGAATTGAGTTAGGAATCAAAATGGTAGGTATAGCTTGATTTATTATTTAACAGAAACAGAGCTCAGTTGCGAGCACTTTTGTAATTACTAGTGGCGCCAATAAATGAATGATTACGAGACGTGTTTTAACTTAACTATAATATAGACTAGCTTTATCTTAATTATTGAAGTGAAAACTTCTTTAGCGGCGTTGTGCACTTTTTTGTGATGGGTAAAAAATGTTAAACTCGCGTCAGGACACGTGACCTGATCGAAAATTCGTAAGACGGAAGGAGAATTATCAAACTCGTGGCAGGACACGTGACCTGATCGAAAATTCGTAAGACGGAGGGAGAATTGTCATGTTTGTGTACGATAGCGCAATAAATGAATATTGTATTTTACCACATAAATGATAGTACTTTTATACTGATAATTAAAGCAATTCGTGCAAAATTATTCCCTAACCATTCCAAAATATCAAAAATGCACAACGTTAATATTCAAGTTTTCACTTCTGCCGGCACTCCCGGAGTGCAACCCGTTGATTTTTTTAAGATTTTGACCGCCAGCTAGATTGTTTTTATACTACTTAAGTGGCAAACAAGCATACCTGATGGTTAGTGGTAACCGTAGCCTTTGGACGCCTGCAACACCAGAGGCATCACTTGCGCGTTGCCGACCCTGTAAAAACCTTTTAACACCCTTTTTGAAGAACCCCATACTGTAGTCTTAGATTATTTTGATTTTATAATTATATACTTCCAATATGTACATTTGACTATTTCATAAAAAACCCGCAATGTACTAATATTATTATAGTAGCCACATAGCAACTATGTCGTCTTAATATTTCAGACGTACTTACGACCTCAATTAGTATGCTAAATTATCATTCAATGTTTTTACTTAGTTAAATATTTCTGCTTCCATGTGTGAATATGTATATGCTCACACATGCTTAATATTGTATTATAAATAGTCTCGTGATGATCGAATAAACAAGCATTCAGAATCGCAATCGTAGGTAGTTTTCACTACATTGGTGACACCTCTATAATGTTTTACAGACCAAGTTTCGGTTATAGCGGTCAATCTTAATAGAGACAGACTGTTTGCGAAGGAAGTAAATGCAAAAAAGTGTTTGTCAACGGATTACTTATTGATCTCTTTTTGAAATTGTTTGCTAATGATATACATGAAATAAATTGTATAATTATTCCACACTATAAGTAAGTTGTATACCACAGTCATATTTTGTTTTCCTCTCGAGTGAATACATAATTACGACAGATTTCAAACTGTAACCAAATTTCGTCTAGATTAAAAAGCGTGGAACTGCCGAAAACGTGAAATAAATAATTTCTGAAACCATTTCCTAATCATGAATGTGAAATTATTATACACATTTATTTTAATTATGTAAAAGTGTATATGCAAAAATGCACTGTTCAGGACATAATTTTCAATTTAGAAAATCTGTTTAGCAATCTAAATCTGATCTTTCTGGTGCTTTTTATTTTGAATACATCTCGATTATATACCATACTCATTCGTGTACATGTTAAAAGAGACCTTGAAGACTACATAAATCGATTCTTTCATCATTCAGAACAAAAATTCACAAAAGGAATAAACATATTTCTTAGGTCAAATGTAGACCAAGATGCTACCGTTCTGGAAACTGGCTTTTAAAATAAACCAAAACTTTTGTTCAACGTTCGGTAACTATCTTCAAAAGTTTACTAGAATTAATTTATGGGTTTTATTTTAGTCTCTATGTATGAGTTTACATTCAAGAATAGTTTTATAAAGTTAATTCGCCTTTTCCTTCCTTTTCCATTCATCTAGTGACCAACATTTTATCCATTACTTGAACAGTCAATTTCCATAAAACACTTTATGAATTAGAAGTTTCAGAAAGGTGTAATATTTCGTGTTATAAACGGATTTTTACTTTTTCAAACAATTGTAAGCAGGTCGTTTGGTCACTTGCCACCTTGGCAGTACAAAAGACTATAAATAAGAAAAACACATACTTTGCCATAAATAATTTACATTTCATATTTATAGCTTTAAAACCTCTGCTATAATCATTTGACAAAAGTTTATTAAGTTTTATTTATAGCCCTCTTTCTCCTATCCAAATATAGCCTATTATATTCGTAGTACCTGATTGTATTTTAACCGAAAACGTGGATAAAGTTTCGATAAGAACGACCGACATGAATTTCCTAGTAGTTATTATCGTCGAGGATCCTGTTAGAAAGTTCAGATTCGAAAGAAATTTCTGTTTAAATAATAAAGACAGCGTCTAAATGAACTTGACATGATAAATTACCGCTCTTTGCTAAGATTTGTTGTCTTTAGAAAGAAAGTCTATTAATATTACTGAGTTTCATTTTTAAAACTTTAGTCCGATATAACTATGTATATCAAGGTTGTAAACTCTAAAATCAACTCACCTTTCTTTACTCATTATAAATTACTAATTGAATATATACATCAATCAATTCAACGTCATACATACTTACGGTCAGCTGTGACTATAAGCTAATTAATTGATAAAATGATTTTAAAGAGGAAATGTAAATTAGTAAATTGGTTTGTTATTGGTTGGTTTGATATAAATTCCCTTGATTTAATGTTAGTGTAGCGACACTGCTGAAGCGTTATGTGGGGGACTAAAGGGGGGTCATGATAAGTGTTGTTGTAGATGCTCAAATGAAATAAGTCTTGATAATATATATCGATATACATGTATTATATTAACTGGTACCAGTTATAATATGATAAATACATATTGAGCTATGACCTAACTCAGTGGTTGCGGGGAGACGACTGCCGCGCAGCGTTATAGTATACTTGCGCCTGACTACACAAAACTAACGCGTCAACAGTGTCGCTACTGTTAGCAACTTAATTGATCTTATTGATAGCAAATATTCTCTTAAAATTCCACTCTCTAACCGATATGATGTCTTGCAACTCACAATTGAGTAAGTGCAGTTTTAGATGACTTGATGATCATACATAATGTTTACCTTTTTTAGGCTTGACGTTTCGACCAGGTTAGACCAGCCGTGGTCACAAGCTGACTGGTGCTGCGATATCATGTCTCCGTTTGTGAGGCAGAAGAATTTTGATTCACCCTCACTTTTGGCATATTTTTGTTTATCCATGTACCGTCACAAACTACACTCACGGTATCCCTATTGTATATGCTAGCCGTCGTGTTCGTATTCTGTGAATTATCTGACTGTGCAAAACAGCGAAGTTGCGTATTATTAATCACGGGATTCCACGTCGCGGATAATTTGAAACCATCTTCCCTATTGAAATTTCTGTGTTTTTTGATTTCAATAGCTTCTCGCACTACTCTTGGATAAAAGTGGCGATCGGTGGAGAGGATTTCCAGACGATGAAATTCTATCCAATGATTAGTACCCGAAATAATATATCTGAAGTATCCCTTCGTTCTGCCCAAAGCGAAGGGGATCATTAGATGATTACCTTGTATGGCTCATCTTGGCACAGCCACCATCGCAAATCGAAAATCTGTTTACGTAGTGAATTAGTCGATAATTAATCGACATTAGTTGTAAAGTAGCAGAATTTGTCCGTCGCCGTTTAAAATATATAAGGGGGTATTGATGGTTGTGCCAATTTGAGCGTGCATTACCTCATTATATCTTTTAAACGGGGTTCGATCAATGCGCATAATGTGCCAAGATGAGCCATACGATTACCTTCACTAAAAGAATGGCTAAATATGTATACAAGTTACATATTCTAACTCATTCATCATGGCGAGGTATAACCAGTAAAGCTAATTAAAAAGGTTGGCTACAAGAGATTGGTTTTAGCGTAAGGTCGCCCTTTGTACGTTATATTATGCTATCCCTTTGATGTAGACTGAATTCTACACGCGTACAATGAAACTTATTTATTCTATTCTAATTACATGAAATTCGGACTAAAGGATTTTCGTGATGTGAGCATAGGATTCCAAGGATGAACAAAGTGTTATTAAAAATACATTCTAGGTAGCAGCACGAAGTCAATAAATGTGACAGGCAAGAGGCTTCTCCCCAATTTCCTTGGATCCAAATCTATACTCGGCAAAATGTGGGTGTAATATACCTCTTCCATTCATTTACAACATCGACACAAATAAATAGTTTAATTGGTAAATATTAAAAAGTACTAGTGTTCGCCAATGGCCGATATTCGACCATAATCGATTATTGCAAATTTGAGGAAAACACAATATATTAATTTATATAAAAAAGTAATTATTTTCATTGTTTTTTGATAAGACTATAGGTTATATAGCTGCAAAAAAATGTAAATTGCTTAAAAAACAAAGGAGAAAATGATACTGAACTATTTTATCTTTGTCTGTTTATATAAGTATATAAATCCATGCTAGATTGTCGTAGATCAAAAGTTATGCGTAAAAATATGATTTAATTCAACTCACGTACGATATTTCATTGATTTTATTAAGATAAACCTCTTTCGCTAAACCTAGGCCTACATGATTATTAAACTGAAATACACGCAAGCAATGCTACAGAGAACATTTAGGTTCTTTGTACCTTTGAAATACTCTGATTGCAGCGAAAATCAATAAAATACGAAATTTGATGCACGGTGCATTTCGAATATGAATTTGAAGTGCACATTTACGAGCGTCAAACATTCATTTAATAATATGAAATATCTTTCAAGCAGTGTAAAGGATCTTTGATCCCAATTTCAATGGATACGAAACGACGATAATGCGTTGAACTAAAGTACCTTCTATAGTACAACATATAACACATAAGTTCACTTCTGTGTGACTGCGAGAAATCCATAGAAGGCAGAAATGTCAGTCTGTCGTATTACATGTTAATTTTGTTAGCTGTGTTTATATATCACACATACTATCATATTTTCGCAGCTCGTACTTTTACTGAGAATTTATTAAGAGAAAAATAAAAATTAATTATTACTAGATCCGAGTAGTAAAGTTGAGACTTCACATTTCTTGCTGGAAATAAAAAAGTAGGTAAACAACGCTCTAGTAACGCTCTAGCGGCTTTAGCGCCGTAGCTTATAATCCTTATAATACTGCAAGCGTTCATAGTTTAAAATAATAGGCATCTTATATCTAATAGCCATTTTACCTTGCAGATGCTTCGAAAGAGCAGAGACCTTTCGACCGATGGCAACTATGACAGGCACTATGTAATCTCTATAAATATTAAAAAATAACTCATATCAAAACTTAATTCAAAATCAAAACGACGTCTAAGTCTAGAAATTAATAATACGATATTAATTTCCAAACTGCCTAACATGACAAGCAATTCGTAGAAATATTGCTGGCGCCGAATTTCAGTTACTGATGAGATGCTTTGAATTCATAACAATAGAATGACGTCATAAGAGTTATGCCCTAAAATAATAACATGAGATTGCTAAGTCATGGTACCTAAATTTCCATTCTTATTATGTCCAGGAGCCAATATAAGCGTATGAAATAGTGACTCATTCAATATCCGCTTCTTAATTAACCCAGAAATGTGAGGTTATTATTTCATAAAGACAACTAAAGTGATTTTTTGTTAAAAACAAGATATGCCAAGGCCGTAGGAATTAACTGACGTCATCCCGAAACTAGAAAATGTCTTTTCTCATATCGGCCGAACCGCTCGTACATACACACCATGCTACGGTCAGATGGCGATTTTCTCCATATACCGTAAACGAGATTTTATCGAATAGAGCAGACAACAGAACATATTATGTATCTATATTAAAATTAAATAATGTTCAGATGCAGTCAATGCTGGAAATTCCCGTGTTTGTGATATATTTTGTACCGTATACTGTCCGAGCTTGTTACCGAGGAAGCCGCGTCTCAAAATGATTTTATCGAATACGACATGCAGTAGCGCTTATGTTTATGTTGTATAGTTCACACTACACACAATTCTTTTTGTATAATCTGGGGTTCGAAACCACATCGTACGCCGCAGTGGTGAGGCGGCCTCTTAAATTACTACTCCATCCGTGCAGTCAAATTTTTACCACAAAAATATTTTATTCATTCAAACGTACTCACGACACGGTGGCCGTGAAATCTTATGTCAAGGTTGGCCTTGGCCATAGACGTAGATTATATGAATAAATAATATAGATATTACTTTATCATTCTATTCTGATGATAAACAAGCATACAATTCACACGCAGTAATTGCCACCGACCATGCAAAGCAAGAGTTACGCTACGCTGCCAGCGGGGATAACGAAATACATAGGTCAGGATAACTCGGTGAAGCATGTATTGATTCACTTAGCAGTGTGTTCTAAAAGAGCTCTGTGAGTTTACCTTCACAGCTCTCGACACAACTCGATGGATTTGATCGTGGTGTTTCCCATACATTTTCTGAAAAGCAATGCTGATGAAAACATCGGTACACAAATGGTACAAAATTTATGGTAAAACGTGCCTACGATCATCGACGACGGTTTGCTCGCCAATCCTTATTGACTACATAATCATGAAGCAAGGTTATATTAGTTCTAATTTAGGTAGTACTTCCCCAGTGCTTTGGCTTTTGGGTTTTTTTAAACTCATCTCGCGCACTAGGAATAAATCCAGTGTCACGGTGGATTCACAAAATCTCAAACAAAGGACACAAAGAACACCCAGACTCGGAACAAACATTTGTAGATCACATCAATCTGTACGTTAGATTCAGGAAAGTCCATGGCTCTTCTTCCTACTACAGAAAAGGATATTGAAAATATAGTTATGAATCTCAAATCTAACTCTGCAACTGGTTGGGATGGCATTCCCATCAACATTATTAAGGCCACACATAAAACTTTAGTCCCTATTATAACTCATGTCTGTAATCTTTCTATTTCTTGTGGTGTTTTCCCAATAGTTTTTAAGAAGGCAATAGTTCACCCAGTTCATAAGACTGGGCGCAAAGACGACTTAAACAACTATAGACCTATCTCCGTTCTTTCTGCTCTTTCAAAGATTTTGGAACGTGTCTTGAATAAGAGCTTAGTATCCTTCCTCAAAATTAATAATATTTTATCCGCCAACCAGTTTGGTTTTCGGAAGGGAAGAAGTACTGAAGATGCTCTAATAACTTTGTCTGAAAACATAGTCAGGTCTCTTGATGGTAGGCGTAAGTGCTTAGGTGTTTTCCTTGATCTAAGTAAGGCTTTTGACACTGTCTCGACTTCAACCTTACTTATGAAGATGGAGGGCATTGGTATTCGAGGAATAGTATTGGACATATTCAGGGATTACTTGATGGACCGAACTCAAGTGACAAAAATAGGCCTGTACGAGAGTACTGAGCTTCCTATTACATACGGTGTACCGCAGGGTAGCATTCTAGGACCCACTCTTTTCCTTATTTACATTAATGAGCTCTGTAATATGTCTATTGAGAATTGTAAAATAATTACGTATGCCGACGACACTTCCCTGCTAATTGAAGGAGTAGATTGGGTCCAGTGCTATAAAAATGCCGAGGCGGCTTTATCACGTGTAATGGAATGGTTGAAAAATAACTTACTTTCGCTTAATCTCAGTAAAACAACTTATTTGTCATTTGCTATAAAGTCAAATTTATCTCCTTCACCTTCACTTAATATTAAATCCCATGTGTGCGATCGCACTTCTCTTTGTAGCTGTAGTCACATCACTAAGTCGAGCAGCGGTAAATATTTAGGTGTGTATATCGACCAACATCTGAACTGGCACAAACACCTGGACACACTTTCTAATAGGACACGTAAGCTTATTTATATCTTTAAAAAATTACGAAGGTCTGCTGATATGGATACGTTAAAACTGGTATACTTAGCTCTTTGCCAATCGATCTTAACTTATTGTATTCCCGCTTGGGGTGCAGCCGCTGAGTGCTATTTCATAAAACTTGAACGTGCGCAAAGAATAGTGCTTAAAGTTATTTTCTCACGGCCGCTTAGATTTCCTACAATACAGCTATATGAGGAATCGAATATGCTAACAGTTCGACAGCTTTATGTTCTTATGTCCATCCTGCGTAAGCACTCATCTCGACCCCCTACGGAGCCAGTTGGCAGATTAAAACACAAAATCTTCACTCAAGTTTCACATAATACCTCATTCGCAAAACGACACTACTACGTGGCTAGTTCTAAACTTTATAACAATTTAAATAAAAAACTAAAAATACACTCTAAAACTAAATTTAAACTTAAACTTGTACTAAAGGATTTTCTTAAAAACTTACCTTCCGTGATACAGAGGAACTCCTGTTGGGGAATTAACAGTTGCATGATACACATACACAGTTATGTAGAAAAATACTCTCACATAGTTATATTTATTTATATATACACTCATACACATTCAAACATCCTTTTAAACATCCACCAACACACATAAACACACACACACATACACACACACGACACACAACAATTAATTATAAATCTCACACTTATTAAGCAGACGCAGATTTTGTATTCCTTCTATACAATAAAGAAAGATAGTTTTCTCCATCTTCCCTAACCCTATTTTTGTACTTAGTATTTTCTCACTATTTACGAGAATATCAATGATTGTAACCATTTGTGAGGCTTATATTAATGTTACTATCAGAAGGTATCACTGGCTTCTAAGATACAGGTCTATACCTAGTTTAGAAGTCAGGGTCTCCAGTTCGTTCATGTATTCCTTAAGCCCTAGTTTTGTACTTCGATTAAGTGTATTTCTTATAAAGTAATAAACTTATTATATAAACTTATTATATTATATTATAACCATTATAACCACACAAGTTTGTGACCCGTGTGGGATTCAATCCCACTACACTCGACGTATTGGTAATGGCCAGGCGACTACTTTAACCGCTGCGCTATACGTGCAGTCACAGGCACATCTTTTGCTATTATTTAATAAGCAGGAAAGTATATTATGTAAACATAATGTCTATTGTAACTGAAGAAACACAAAAAATAGATAAATGAGCAGAAATATTCCTAAATGTGTCACAGCCAGAATGATTACTCCATTAGATGAATGACTAAGTTCTTGCTCAGTTTCAACACATCTCTTAGTTTTGCTTCGCAACCAGAGCAATTCAGTGACAAATGGATCATCTCATAAATGCTAAAATAAATAAATGAATTTGTTTTATTAATATATCACAATTCCAATTATACTCAAACAAATTACATAAAATGTCTCTCGACTAAATATGTATTTACTATAGCTCAACGTCAACCGCAGAAATAGCTAGCGCGATTTGCAAACGCTACATCAAATTAGTATTTTAATAGCAATTCATAATTTGTGTAATAAATAGAAAATATTGACAGTTTAATACTTTTAAAATTGCAATTGAATCTGTTTTGGAAACTTCGTCAATTTATCAAATCGAATGAGAGCCGTCTCGTAGATATTTGATCGAGTGATATTGGCAATCTACCCTTTTTCTCTAATTACAAACCTGCTTCGTTTAATGTTTGGTCTAGGCTATTACACTGTGACAATTGCCATTAAAACATCGAAGATAGTTACAAAATAAAACTACATAGATGTCATCTAGAGGCACTGCTTCTGCAAATAATATAATTAGAAGCATAACACGATAAGATTTTTCTACGTTTTTGTTATTTTGTAAAGTATTTCATTGACCTTGATTCGCATATTTGTGCAAGCTAAAAGCCATTTTCATCGGTTTATCTCACTATTAAGCGTAATAAATTTTAGTACCGTGTCAATAAATTCGAAATAACACATCAATATTTCGATGAAATGGCGGCGTAATATTTTCTTCCGCGAAGTAGCGAGCATTAATTTGATTATATCACTTTATTTAAAAAGACATAAATAATATTTCTTTATTTCAAGGAATATTTTATGTGTATACTGTGCGAATTGAAAGTGACATAAGTGTCCAAAAGGTGGTGATTTTGGACGTTCATGTCACATATAATTTGACGGATTAACATCCGAAAATTATTTTATATACACGCAGCACAGCAGCATTTTTGAGAATATTTCTTTGCAAAAAGAGATTTATCGTTTTACATAACAAGTTTCGAGATATCACTAATAATAAATATTCGATTATGAATTTACCTGTGGAAATAAATAAATCCGTTGAGTTATTGAACTGTTATTTGAAACGCACGAAATAGATTAAGGCGAAAAGGCTTTTAGCCTATACAAAGTAAGCCTTTATGATTAAAAAGTTTGGTAATATAAAATAAAGAATCAGACTTATCGATAGATTTTCTACTAGGATTAGCAATATAAAAGCTCCTGTCGACCTCTTTCCCATAATACCAATTATGACAATAATATTAGGTACGTTTTCTTCTTATAAGGGTTCGAATTCTTTACCTTGTAATCTTTATTATATAATATTGTCTTCTGTTTACGCGAATGTTATTCATTGAAATTAAACTACTATATACGGATTTTATCGCGTTGTTTATTTGACACTTTATTACAAAATTTTTCAAAACTGTTACACTACTATTACTATTAAACTTTACTAATTTTTAAGCTAATTAAATTATTGAAACTATTAAAACTATTTATACTATTACTATACTATTGTACTATTTATATTTGTGTTTACACTTTCCCCGACGTTTTGGTTGCTTTTCAGCAGCCATGGTCACGGGGAGACTAAGATGGCAGTTGTCTCAATGTTCCAGTGTAGTTATTTCAAAGTACCCGAACATAATTTAATCATGGGTGTTTCTATTTACGCAGAATGAGCTCAAAGTATCATGAAGTCTAGCTGTAGTTTGCTTCTTCTTGGGTTTGACTATTTGAATTACTGGATCCCAAGCTGGTGGTACATTCCAACCATCTTCTCTATTGAAATTAGGGTGTTTTTTGATTTCAATAGCCTCGCGAAGCATCCTTGGTAGGAATCGGTGTTCTTTAGCGAGCATCTGTGGTTTGTCAAATCTCAGGTAGTGGTTGGTCTCCTGTTGCATATGTTCACACACAGCAGACTTCAACGAGCGTTGGTGTTTTACATCAGCTATGTGTTCTTTTATGCGGGTGCCTATGCTTCTCTTGGTTTGACCAATGTATGAGAGTCTGCAGTCACAATCTATTTTATAGACCCCTGCATCTTGTAAAGGTAGTTGGCACTTGACGGATGGTAAAAACTGACTTATCTTCGTTGGCGGTTTGAAGTATGTGTTGATTGAAGCTCGCTTCAAGATGTAGCCAATCTTGTCAGTGACACCCTTTACATAAGGCAGTATGGCAGGCTGGCGCTCGACTGTGACTGGCTTTTCTCGGGATCTGTGACAGCGGTGCGGCTGTTGGAGCTTGTTGTCTTGCAGTACTTGTTTGACATGTTGAAGCTCGGCGTCCAGGTCTCTGAAACAAAGACATTCCCACGGTAGCTAACTGTTTAGGATGGTGGTGAGATTCACCGTTTAAGTACCTGTTTGTATGGGTCTTTTTCCTATACACAGTGTGGCTCAAAGTATGATCAGGATTCCTGATGACAAGTAAGTCTATGAAAGCTAATGAATTATTTGCCTCTAATTCCATAGTAAATTGGATGTTGTTATTAATGGAATTAAGATGGTCTAGGAATACAGTTACACTATCTGTTGGTAATATTGTAAAAGTATCATCTACAAACCTCTTATAAATCCTGGGTGTGATGGGGGCAGCCTGCAAAGCTCGAGCCTCAAAGTCCTCCATATATATGTCGGCAACAACAGGCGATTAATTAGTTTAGTTTCAATAATTTAATTAGCTTAAAAATTAGTAAAGTTTAATAGTAATAGTAGTGTAACAGTTTTGAAAAATTTTGTAATAAAGTGTCAAATAAACAACGCGATAAAATCCGTATATAGTAGTTTAATTTCTTTATTATATGCCAATGCATATAATAAAGACTACAATGAGAAATATATTTTGACTAAAAATAGAGATGGTATGTATAAAGGCCCAACACAAACATCGGTTGATTGCATGGATGGCGAAATGGTTCAAGTGGTTTTTTCTTTTATCCATTGTTTGAATGTTTGCAAAGTCCTCCGTAACACAGGACTTATTACTATATATAATATCAGCTCTGTATTAAACTGTCCCAGTGCTGGGCACGGGCCTATTCTCAGTGTGAAAAGGGTTATGCCATAGTCCACCACGCTGGCACAGTGCGGCAGACTTCACATATCTCTGAGAACATTATGGAGAACTCTCAGCCATGCAGATTTCCTCACGATGTTTTCCTTCACCGTTAAAGCAAGCGATTATGTTAATAAAAGTTATGTGCGTATTAAATAGTTATATTTAATACGCACATAACTTTGAAAAGACAGATGCGTGCTCTGGGATCGAACTCGAGACCTCTGCGCGGCAGTCCAACGGTCTTCCACTAGGCTATCACTGCTGTCACTTATTACTAACGAAGAAGATAAATTCTCAAAAAAGAAACAACGGGTTGCACTCCGGGAGTGCCGGCAGAAGTGAAAACTTGAATATTAACATTGTGCGTTTTTGATATTTTGGAATGGTTAGGGAATAATTTTGCACAAATTGCTTTAATTATCAGTATAAAAGTACTATCATTTATGTGGTAAAATACAATATTAATTTATCGTACACAAACATGACAATTCTCCCTCCGTCTTACGAATTTTCGATCAGGTCACGTGTCCTGACGAGTTTAAAATTTTTTGTCCATCACAAAAAAGTGCACAACGCCGCTAAAGAAGTTTTCAGTTCAAAAATGCGTCGTGTCACATATTCATAGATAATAATATCCTTGACTGCTTAGTGTTTTATGAGGTACTAGTCTGCGCGCGGTTTTGTATGACCTACAATTTGCCCGCGACCTCATTAATATAAATCATACTGTGCACTATATCGCCTGAGACTGCCAGGTGGCGCAGCATTATAAAATATCAGCGATGTACAGCCACTCTCAAAAATATGTATACGGGGTAAGTTTTACCAAAATTGACTGCACGGATGGCGTTGTGGTTTAAGTGGTCGCCTTGCCACTGCCGTCGCACCGAGTGTTGTGGGTTCAATCCCCACACGGGACAAAAATATGCGTGCTCCACAAATGGTTGTTTCAAGTCTGGCTGTTCTTTGTGTCCGTAGTTTGAATGTTTTGAATAGTAAAGTCTCCTATGAAACAGAAATTATTCCGAGTGCGTGAGTTTTGTTTTTAAAAGATGAATAATGTCTATTATATCTGAAATGCCAAAATATTATATGCATTTATTATATTTCCTGCGTATAAAACAATAACTGTATACAACGTTTTGGATTATTACGGGCATAGAAACTTATGAAAGTTCCACAGTTTACAAAATTTTGGAGCAGATGTTTACGTAGAATTGTAGATATGATATTATGCCACAAAATATGTACATTATATTGTGGCGTGCGTATGTGATAATATTATCAGCCCTGTATTAAGCTGTCCCACTGCTGGGCACGAGCCTCTTCTTATGTGAGAAGGGTTAGACCATAGTCCACCAGGTTGGCCCATTGCGGGTTGGCAGACTTCTCATGTCTTCGAGAACATTACAGAAAACTCTCAGACATGCAGGTTTCTTGACGATGTTTTCCTTCACCGCACCGTTAAAGCGCGCGAACTCGAGACCTATGCGTAGCAGTTTTACGGTCGCTCACTACGCTATCGCTACTACTATCTTTGCCACAATAAATGAATACGATATTTTGGCATATTATTAGAGGCATACAAATTTATGAAACAGCCACGTTTACAACGTTTTGGAACAGGTGTTCACTTAGAATTGTAGATATCATGTTTTGTCACAATAAATGAATACAATATTTTAGGATATTGGATGTAGAAATTTTAATGGAACTTAATTATGTATACATTTTATTAAGGGTGATTGTACAATGTACATATACAACCTTGTCACAGTTTTGTAATTCAATTAACTATGTCCTCAGTCTGCAGTTCGCCCTCGAAGTGTTTTTTGAGAATTAATATATTAGCTTCATTATATACTTACTTCGTTGGCTCAACGACCCAAAATGTGTCTTGGACTCCGACACTAGAGACTTTGCCCGATCTTTGGCCACTTCTCGCCAATCACCAGCTTGAAGCTCCCTCAGATTCAACTCCACAACATCTTTCCAGCGGTATCTGGATCGACCGACAGGGCGACGTCCTGTTGGTCGATCCAAATACGCTCTCTTTACACCACGGTCTTCTCCCATTCTCTCAACGTGGCCGAGCCATCATAGTCTGTGAGCTTTTATTTCTCCTATAATGTTAGGATTGGCTACGAGTTCCTCGATTTCAGCATTTTTGCGAATCCGCCAGCTCCCGTGGGGTCTCTGCACAGGGCCCAAGATCTTTCGAAGGACCTTTCTTTCTGCGACCAATAACTTATTCTCTTCCTTTTGTGTCAGTGTCCATGTTTCGCAGCCATACATTAGAATAGGTCTTATTACAGTTTTGTAAATGCGTATTTTAGTATTTCGGCTAAGAAGCCTGGACACTAACACTTTGTGCAGAGCCGCACTACATCTTAGTGTATTTTGGATGCGGATATCGATCTCCTCTTCTCGCGTGTTCGTGTCTGTAATAATATAAATTCTATTCCTAATTAATATAAATTCTAATTTAAATGATTAAAAGTTATTATATTTAAGCTTGACACATTAATTATCTTTTTTATTTACGAAAAACTAATTATTTTTTTAGCAACTGGAAATTTGTAACACCTAATTTTCTTGACATGAATCACAAGAAATAATTTCATATGTTCCTGGCACATACATTTCACCAAGCTAAACTAAACTAACACCAACGACATCATAATATATAAAGTAATGCTGTTCTTAGAGCATAAGGCATCGTTGTTGTTTGTTGGCGCTAAACATTAGACCCAGAGATATTCATCACCTAGCATTATGAAAACCTGTAGACTGTAACATGTGGACAACGTCGTTGGTTATACATTTGTTAACCGTAATTGTAATACCTACTAACCTAAACCTATACTGTGTACCTGTTTGTTGTTCCAATAAATAAATAAATTCAGCATCCTGTGATTTCGGTAAAGATAGTTGAGACAAATATCAACCTTCTACATTTTTATTGCGATTGTTGGTTGTTACAATTATAAATTTCGTAGGGCTTGAATTAAGAAGTATTCAAGATATGAAAAAGGCCTCAATGGTCAGCGTGGACTTATATAGATACCAGTTATATATCAGCCCTGTATTAAACTGCTTCACTGCTGAGCAAGGGCCTCTTGTCAGTGTGCAATTATATATTTTCCATTTAGTGGAATGTGACAACAGTGTCGATGATAAGCATCTAATGTCATAGCATTCGTTCGCCCGATTCATCTGATAAGTTATAAAATATATACTACACGATATTAACACAAAACTATTTCAGAATACATAAACTATATACAATTTTATTGACACTGTATGTTTCATGATAAACATCACAACAAGCAGACGAATCCGAAACTGCTCGTATTCGACGCTCCTCGTACCATGGTACTTTGAGCGAACGAGATGTCAGGCTCCACTTGTTCAACTATAGATATTTTTTATTTCGTTTGGTGTTGCTTATTTTATAGTAGATGATAATAGCCACTCATGTATATGGTTTTGTTATTTTAGCTAAGCAATACCAAGGAAATATAATCAAGCCTTGCAATAAACTCCTGGTTTATTGCAAGGCTTGATTATATTTTCTACGTGAATAGACGACCTTCTGCTATCTTGACATTTGGTTATTCTCAACTTCAACAGCCTTTATGCCATGGCATCGGAATTTTTGACACTGTTATTGAGGCATGGTTGATTCAAGATACCTATACAGGCTACGAATTTAAAGGAATTATATTTTCATATTATGTACTTATATGATCAAAAATAAGCATAAGGCCTCCTAATGGTAAGCGTAGCGTAGTCAATGAAAGCTCGTAATACCAGGAGTATTGTTTTAAGAGTTAAAGAAGGAATTATATGAAAAGAATAAGACACATGTGTGCCACCTGTACTCATGATACTACTCCTTAATAGTGATACTATAGGGTTCGAGCTATAAAACACACTATAATTGAAGGGCAAGTTAAGCAGAGATAAAAGAAAGAGATTTTTAGTACTTGAAAGTCACAGACATATTGTTCACAAACACAGAAGGAGAAAGTACATAAGAGGAAGCACAGTCTTAGCAGTAAGCGTTAGAAATATATAACAGAGCGAAATAAAATAGTCATTTATAGAATAATATTGCGAGCGTATTCGAATTCAACGGCTAGCTAGAATCGCGCGCGCAGCCTCTCGGCGTCGAGTACAGTTGTTGACTGTCGAGGCGGTGAAAACCGAACGCGCACGAAGTACGTTCGGGTGTCTTCGTAGCTGCGGCGCGCCCACCGATCGCCCAGTAACGGGACTTTTACTCGACTTTACAATAATGTGGTAAATGATTTTAATCGGCCGCCACATCAGCCCCCCCGGAGACCGTTAAGGTCGAAAGAAATCAGGAAACCTCACCCGACGTCCAGATCTAGTTTCACGCGGAGCGTCTAGGATAGCAGGAGTTGCGGTTTTGATTATCTCCTGTGGCGAATCGTCCAATAGGTAAGCTGGTTTCAGCCTGTCAATTGTGACAGTAACTCCTTTGCCTTGTACGTCTATTTGGAACGTCTTCTCGTCTCGCTTTAATACTTTGTACGGTCCTGTATATGGGGGGTCGAGCGGGCGTCGTACGGCATCTTTCCTCAAGAACACGTAATCCGTAGTTGTAAGTGTCTTGGGAACGTAAAAGGTTTTCTGCCCGTGTCGGCTTGCTGGCACTGGGGATAGTTTCGCCATGTGAAGACGTAGCCGAGATGCGAAATCTGTAACATCGAGAGTAGTCCGCAATGGTGAAGGCTTTATAAACTCTCCCGGTAGCCGTAAGGGTTCCCCGTATACGAGATCTGCAGTTGATGAGCCTATATCTTCCTTCCAAGCTGCTCGTATTCCGAGAAGAACTAGGGGAAGAACTTCACACCAATTCTCTTTCGCATGACACATAATCGCTGACTTAAGCTGTCTATGGAACCTTTCAACCATTCCGTTCGCAGCTGGATGGTACGCCGTTGTCTTTGCGTGATTGAAGCCGATCAGTCTTGAAAGTTCTCGAAATAAATGCGCCTCGAATTGTCTCCCTCTATCCGTAGTAATTGTCTCCGGGCAACCAAAGCGTGATACCCAACCAGTAACAAAAGCATTCGCTACTGTGTCAGCCTTAATGTCTTGGAGTGGTACTACTTCTGGCCAACGTGTAAATCTGTCAACTGCTGTAAGACAGTATTTGTATTCGTTCGACGTTGGCAGAGGTCCTACAAGGTCGATATGTACATGACTAAATCTATTCGTTGGAGGAACAAATGTATGTACTGGGGATTGAGTATGTCGGGCAATCTTAGACCGTTGGCATGAAAGATAAGTACGCGTCCAGTTCTTACAGTCTTTTTTAATATTTGGCCATACGTATTTCTGAGTCATCAATCTAACCGTAGCCTTAATTCCTGGGTGACTTAATCCGTGAATGCAGTCGAATACTTGTCTACGGAAAAGTGGTGTCACGTAAGGTCTAGGTGATGGACCAGATACATCACAGTATATCATCTTACTGGAACCAGAAACTTCTATTTTCTGTAAGTCCAGTGAAGAGTTGCTTTGTAGAAGCTGGCGGAGCTCGTCATCTTCCTGCTGTGAGCTTGCTAGGGCCTCTAAATCTATTACGCTCGTAATAGCTTCGGTACGTGAAAGAGCATCCGCAACTACGTTGTCTTTACCTGAGATGTGTTTAATATTTGTCGTAAACTGTGACACGAAGTCGAAATAGCGAAATTGCCTAGGTGAGCAATTTTCTGAAGCTTTCATGAAGGCTGAAACAATTGGCTTGTGATCTGTATAGATGATAAACATCTTACCTTCCACCATGTGTCGGAAGTATTTGACAGCTTCATAAATAGCCAGCAGCTCTCTGTCGAATGGACTGTACTTTTTCTGAGCCGGACTGAGCTTCTTAGAAAAAAACCCAAGTGGTTTCCAACCAGATTGTTCTTTCTGCTGTAGTACGGCGCCGATCACGTTGTCTGAGGCGTCTGTACACAGTATCAAATCTGCAGATGGATCTGGGTGCGCTAAAAGGGTGGCATCAGCTAAACTAGTTTTACACGCGATAAATGCTTGTTGCAGTTCCGTTGACCATTGTATGGGCGTACTAGACTTGATATTCGAACCAGACAAAAGCTTGTGTAGTGGGGCTTGCAGTTTTGCTGCCTTGGGTATGAAACGCCTATAAAAGTTTATCATACCTAGGAATCTACGAAGGTCTCTGATGGTCTTAGGCTGTGTAAAGTTCTGAATGGCATTTACCTTCTCAGGAAGCGGCTTCGTACCCGAAGATGAAACGTTGTAGCCCAGGAATTCGACTTGCGACTCGCCGAACACGCTTTTAGAAGAGTTTATTACAACTCCGTGATCTTGTAGTCACTGAAAAACTAGTTGCAGGTGTTCCAGGTGCTGAATTTCGGTCTGGGAAGCAACAAGAATATCATCGATATACGGATAACAGAATTCCAGGTCTTTAAGGATTTCGTCCATAAACCGCTGAAATGTCTGAGCGGCGTTGCGAAGTCCGAAGCTCATAAACGGAAACTCAAACATTCCGAACGGGGTAGTGATGGCTGTTTTCGCTATATCCTCTGGATTAACTGGTAATTGATTGTAGGCTCTAACTAAATCAATTTTACTAAATACGGTACAGCCAAGAAGATTGTGAGAGAAATCTCCAATGTGCCGAACCGGGTATCGGTCAGGTATGGTACGAGCGTTCAGTGCTCGGTAGTCGCCACATGGCCGCCATTCATCATTTTTCTTTGGTACTAGGTGTAACGGGGACGACCATGGACTGTCAGATCTTCTAGCAATACCTGTTCTTACCATCTCTTCGAACTCCTTCATAGCGGCACGGAGACGATCCGGTGCTAATCGGCGAGGACGGCTAAATACAGGCGGTCCTGGAGTTGTGCGGATGTAATGTAGTGTGTTATGCTTTATCTTGCGCGTTGATATGTCCCCAGCGGGGCGAGTAATGTCTGGGAACTGCGAAAGCAAATCGTGATAAAGCGAAGAACCAGAAACAGATTTTATATGGCAAATAGCGGATGATGCGGGCCTAGCAAAAGCACTTAGCGACGTTAGGCTGTCCACCAAGCGATGATGTCTAGCATCTACTAACAGATTGTAATGCGACAAGAAATCAATCCCTATTATAGGCTTAGTAACGTCAGCTATAACGAAATGCCATATAAATGCACGCCTGAGTCCAAAATCTAGCGACAGATTTATCCAACCGTATGTATTTATCGTGGAACCGTTAGCTGCAAACAGTTTATAATCGGTTTTAACACATTGTCTGTCGCGAATAAATTTATATGGATAAACACATAGATCGGAACCCGTATCTACTAAATATTGCACTTTAGTCTTACGGTCTGTTATGAAGACACGGCCACTAGCAACACTATCGCAGTCATATGTCGCCGCTTTCACTGACTGCCTTGTCCGTTTCCCTGCTGAAACGTACACGGCGCGCGGCACTTCGTTGACGTATTGCCGAACCGTCGATGATACCAGCAGTGCCCCGGGCCAGCATTAGAGCGGCTCCGGGACCGTTGACGCCAGCGTGGAGAATGCGCTCGACCTCTCGAGCGCGAACGGGAACGATCAGCTGACAACGCAGCCACTTGGCGCGTAAGGTCATCTATGCGGCGCGTAAGTTGGTCGATCGCAGTCACCGGACACGAAGCTGCCGATGTAGAAGTCGGGGTGGATGCGGCTGCCACCTGAGCGCTGGGCTGGACAGAGATCTCGTGGATTTTATCCACTATCTGCGCCACCGTGTCCAAGGGGAGGTCCACTTGAGCTGCCATTATCGCCTGCATGTGAGTGGGCAAACGACTCGTCCACAACGACCGTATGAAGTCGTCCGGTACCTCCGATCCAGCCAGGCTGCGCAGGTGTCGCAGGAACTGTGAAGGTTTTCGATCACCCAGCTCCTCCAAGATTAACAGTTGCCTCACACGTTGTTCTTGTGACGCCGAAAGACGACTAATAAGCTCGGATTTTATTTTCTCGTACTTATTTTCTGTCGGCGGTTTATTTATAATGTCTTTCACTTCGCTCACATATTTATAGTCTAAGTTCGCGATGACATGACAAAATTTCGTAACGTCGGCCGTTATATTTGACAATACGAACTGGCTCTCCAATTGGGCGAATCATAGCGCCGGTTCATTTGCCCAAAATGGCGGCATTTTTACACTAACGCGACATACTTCACTCGAAACGTCTTTTAAACCGGAATTAGCCATTTCCACGGTACAAGTGTTCTCGGGGTCACCACTATAGTGTTCGAGCTATAAAACACACTATAATTGAAGGGCAAGTTAAGCAGAGATAAAAGAAAGAGATTTTTAGTACTTGAAAGTCACAGATATATTGTTCACAAACACAGAAGGAGAAAGTACATAAGAGGAAGCACAGTCTTAGCAGTAAGCGTTAGAAATATATAACAGAGCGAAATAAAATAGTCATTTATAGAATAATATTGCGAGCGTATTCGAATTCAACGGCTAGCTAGAATCGCGCGCGCAGCCTCTCGGCGTCGAGTACAGTTGTTGACTGTCGAGGCGGTGAAAACCGAACGCGCACGAAGTACGTTCGGGTGTCTTCGTAGCTGCGGCGCGCCCACCGATCGCCGAGTAATGGGACTTTTACTCGACTTTACAATAATGTGGTAAATGATTTTAATCGGCCGCCACAATACAACTCCTTATCGGTTTTCTTTAAAAGGGTTGCAGTTACGCAGGCAGGCCGGCTCAACGAATTCAATGGCGAGGGTTACATTTTCTAAAATTGTATGAACGGCTGATAAGAAAGTATGTACATATAATATAATTAACACATAAACTAGTGGCGGCGAAAAGGCAACAACCTAGTAGGTTATCATTTTACAATCGGATTACTAGTTAATAAAAGTAAACATGAATAGAGGTTTTACTTATAAATGAAGCAGTTTTTCACTTCAAATACTT
The DNA here is from genome assembly GCA_963564715.1 of Catocala sponsa. Classification (NCBI taxonomy): domain Eukaryota; kingdom Metazoa; phylum Arthropoda; class Insecta; order Lepidoptera; family Erebidae; genus Catocala; species Catocala sponsa. The sequence continues at coordinate 9,097,099 of OY751334.1, forward strand.
CGTAGAAATAAATTTGATTTATAGCTAACAACTTCAATAAATCCATTTTATTTCTTAGGATTACATATTGTAAATCAGTATTTTAAGTTAGAACGTCTAGTAACGAGTCAAAAGAATGAAACAAAATCTATACTATTATTAAATCTGTAACAAGTCTGTGTCTATATTGCCTCAAGATATTTTCAAAGTCATGATATCAGAAATTAGGCTATCTGTTAAAGAACCGAAGTTACTGACAGAGCAGCTCGCAGAATAAGCAAGTTGAAGTGGCAATGGGCTAGCCATATTTATCAAAATACTAATGGCTGTTGGAACAACGGAATCTTAGAGTGGAGACCTCGACTGGGTAAAGAGATAAACCAATAATCTGAATAAGGTATCTGTGTTGGACTGAATGCGAAAGGCAGAAGTCCGGGTGTTGTAGCGTAAAATAGGAGAGGCCTACGCCCAACAGTGGACTACAAGACGTTTGATTCATAGAATCAGGCTCGGCTATTAAAAATAATCTATACTAATATTATAAAGCTGAAGAGTTTGTTTGTTTGTTTGAACGCGCTAATCTCAGGAACCACTGGCTCGAATTGAATTTTTTTTTATTTGTTGGATAACTTAATTGTCAAGAAGGTTATAGGCTATATAACATCACGCTACAACCCACGTGGGTCGTGCAGTAACCATAAACGCGAGTAAAACCGGCGGGAACAGCTAATCGTTTTATAAATTTGTTTATGTCCAATATCACTTAAAATTACTGAAGGAATTTTGAAATAGTTTCTACGATTTTATAGCTTGTTGAAATAAAAAGCTAAGTTACTTCTATAAGTATGGAAATATACTTAGTTGCGTCTTGCGTCGCTACAAAACTTTTGTAGAGACAGTTAGTTTTAATAAATATTATTATGGTTTACTGCTGGTTAGCTCTATTAAACAACGTAAAACCTTTTTACAAGTCAATTCAGACGGGTGACATCACTGCTTAGTAATAAATACTCTTAAATAGTAAATGTTACAAAATAAAAAACAAACAAACTCACATTTATAATGTTAGTTAGGAGTATTTGTACAAATAGTAGCAATAACATCTAAAATATTGTCTTAATCATTTAAATAAAATATGTTTGTATCATTCTAATAAAGGGTTTAGAAATGTTTGTTTACTTGTTTCAGTAATTATTTGTTGTATATTTTGTGGTTTCTACAAGGTTTCAATGATTTTTGGTTGTGTTATGGTATGTATACGCGCTATAGAACAGCTGTGTTTGACCAGAGGTACTCCGCTTGTTTTTTGTATACAAGTTTTTTTTTTATATATAAGGTTCATCATTGCGATCGGAAATGTGTGTATCACGTTATTCAGCGAACTTAACCTATTGAGACGCGGCGACACACTAGCGGCCAAATACAATAAGGTTTTAAATTATTGAGACAGGTTAAGAAGGCAGTCACATAAATCTTTCGTTCCTTATATCGCAAAACAAATCTACACAGACTACATTAGACGCATATTACGTCAGCTATGTCTAAAAATAAAAAGAAAATCTAGATATTTTGCTCTATGAATATAGCCCCCGCAGTAGATTTTTTTTATTTAAATTCTGCCTATTCCTATAAAAAATAAGTTTTGCCAGAGAAATGCAATAAATAACATTGTTATTTATACTGTAACAAGGAAACGAATACTAATATTTCAATCATCTAAAACGTAATGTATGATATAATGAATATATTTTATTTTTGTCGTATTGTAAATCATGTTTATGTGTAAAATATTATTTGTTTTACATCCACGATTAAAACATCAACGTTTGTTATTTATTAGTATATTTAGCTTTCATCTTAGTTTTAAAATCTTCATGAAGTATATTATATATATTTATAAAACTCTAACGATGCTGTATCTGTACATAGGAGATATTAATGTAAACTACACATATTAAAACGTATGTGTGTCGGACTATATCATTATGAACTTTATCTATTAAACGTTCAAATGATTTATCAAGAAAGCAGGAATCTTATCTTAAATCTTAACGCCCAGATGGGCGTTCTCCTGAAAATACTTTTTTAGTAGGAGCAGCAGGGAGTCAGATTTTTTGCCTGGTTGGCGGCTACAGGCTTACATCCTGTTATTTGAACCTCAAATCATAGCTAAAAAAGGAGATGTAGTATAGGTATATTATACCCACTTTTCAGCAGTTTGCTTATTTGTTCGGGGATTTAGGTGTGACACTATGCGTGTACACTATAGTGTAAAAGTTTAAGAATAGCAGTTATAATATCATTGTTATAGCAATTATATTATAACTGCTATTCTTAAACTAGTTGCCATCACCTACCTTGTACCTTCGTCGGCCTCGTTGGCGTAGTGGTTAGTGTAACCGACTGCCACACCTGAGGTCGCGGGTTCGATTCCCGCACAAGTCAAACATTTGTGTGCATGAACATGGATGTTTGTCTTGGTCTGGGTGTTTCTATGTATAATATGTATGTATACACAAAAAAAAAAAGTATATATGTATGTTTATCCATTGTCTAGTACCCATAGTACAAGCTCTGCTTAGTTTGGGCTAGATGGTGTTGTGTGTATGTGATAGAATTATGATATTATGTCAAATCGTATTACCATACGTGTCTAAATATCACAAGCCTAGTACTTTCTCAAGAGTCAGGCACAATTGTCACGCCTAAATTTCACGAACTTTGTTTTAGACAGCCCTTTTTAAATTTACTTTCTCCTCTAAAATAGGGAACTTTGCCTTCTAAAATAGTGCATCTGCGCTGGAGATATTGTTCATAAACACTCGCACACACGTGTACAAACACAAATTCTTTCACTATTATCTCACTCTCATAGCCACGGCGTGTACAACACCGCTAAATTCCTAACTCTGAGCTGCTTTTGAGAATTTCTTGGCAGGAAAACTCGATAACTTTATGTTGGCACGACCTGGGATTCCAAGCCGCTATCTCATGCTTAGCAGTCGCATTACTATCGCTGAGTCTAATAAATAACATGTGACATACCATAATATACTAATAGTTAATCAGAAAAGTTTACTCGTAGCAGACGAAATCTGAGTTTCCCCGCCCGCAAGTTTTCACCACAAATTGCCAATACCATCCTAGGACTTTCTGTGAAGCGATTGAAATACGTAAACATGAAACTTTTAATTGGAAACACGGCTTTAAACTATCTGCGATGTGGAATCTAGTAACTTTTATTTATTATGGTAAACACAAAAACTAGTAAACAAGCAGTCAAATGCATCTTAACTGTAATATAATAATAATGCCCCTCTGGGACAGTCGTTATCTCATCATGAGACTAACGCGATTTCGGAGGGCACAGTACACTAGCTTTTAAACTACCATCTTCGCCTTGTGATATAAACAGAAAATGTGTCACCAGGTTAAATAAAAGCGCACAAACCGCAGAGCAGCTTGTGGCGAGCTGAATGTGAGTGACGACACTGCGGTCCTGAATGCCTCAGAGAGTCGATTAGGGCCCCGGCTTGTCGTTACTGGTTGCCTGGGATGACTTCAAGAACGCCAGTAGGACTCTCAACTCTGTCTTGCCTTGGTCGGCTGGTCAGAGGGGAGCCTCTAGAGCTATATGCTGGGTAGTGGAAGTGTAATTTTGAAGGGCATAACTACGGGGAAACCCGCTCCGGGTCTCCGTTGACACGAGACCCGTGATGGTGCAAACGGCGCCGTACCGCTCGACACCCCTAGCCGCTCACACTGGTGTTGCCATCTGCTGCTGGCTTGTATGCCTATGGTGGCTATTCAGGGAGCCCATCTAGTGAGTTGGCGAGTCACCGTCTGCCCATTGCATTGATGCTATTAGAGTATTCAGGGCAGACGCCGTTTTTCATTCATAGTTACCAATATACCGCTTCAACAAACTCTCATACCCATAGCCCATATAATAGAATCCATACGTAGCAATAGTCCTACGCTTGCTGCGGCTAGTGCCACTGTAGGTGTTCCATCCCACCTTTGATTAATACTCTTGAAGGGCCTCTTCACGTTGGACCCATGTCTCCGTGTAAGCCTCCCAAAGGGCCGGGTATTTTCCTAACGTATTAGGGAAATACCACGGGTATTAAAGAGAGACATATAAAAATAAAAATATTCTCTCACATACACACAACACCATCTAGCCCAAACTAAGCAAAGCTTGTATTATGGGTACTAGACAATGGATAAACATATATATATACTTTTTTTTTGTACATACATACATACATATTATACATAGAAACACCCAGACCAAGACAACCATCCATGTTCACAAATGTTTGACTTGTCCGGGAATCGAACCCGCGACCTCAGGCGTGGCAGTCGGTTACACTAACCACTACGCCACCGAGGCCGAATAACTGCTGGAATTGGCTGAGTGAGTTAGTAGAGCCTCGCTGATTTCGGCATGAATGGGCCGGCTCAACCGGGGAAGGCCTACCTCTCACAGAATATCGACGTGAAATAGAAGTATTCCTACTGTTGTGTTTCGTTCGGTGAGTGAGAGTGCCGGAGGCCCAATTACCCTCTTTCCCTCATCGCGCTCCTTCTCCTTCCCACTTCCTTTCCTAAAGGGTCGGCAACGCGCAAGTGATGCCTCTGGTATCGCAGACCTCCATAGGCTACGGCGACCACTTACCATCAGGTGGCCCGGCCCGTATGCTTGAAAGCCACATAAGTTGCATAAAAAAATATACTTCCATCACGTGATGGGTGTTTAATTTATACACCTTGTTGTTTTGCCTGCACGGATGGCGTAGTTGTTTAAGTGGTCGCCATGCCACTACCACCGCGCCGAGTGTTGTGGGTTCGTTCCCCACACAGGACAAAAAATTGTGTGATCTATATAGTAGACTCAGAATAAGTATAGTACATAGTGATATGTTGTACCGAGTCTGAGTGTTCTTTGCGTCCGTTGTTTCAATGTTTGTAAGATCCCCCTCGACGCAGGAATCATTCCTAGAGTGGGAGTTATCTCAGTTCAATGAAATAAAAAAATATTCTTAGAATAAGCACACGGTTAGTGGTTATATGTGTGAGTATGTGGAAGGAAAATTCAAATATTTAGGTGCATTTGAAGTAATCCACCAGAGAGTTAGCTGACATTTCTATTTTGCTTGAAGCTACAACAAGAGCAAATCTGTCAACTGCTGACTAGCGTTTCAAGAAGTTTCGAAAATATCTACGAAAATTTATTCCGTGATTTCGAGATGCATCGACATTGAAAACTCCATAAATGCAAGAGCTGTTTAGTAATATTGTGTTATGTTTACGCGAATGTTATACATTGAAATTAAACAAATTTTATACGGATTTTATCGCGTTTTAGCTTAAAATGTAAGCCATGTTTCATTGGGTTTTGTTAATTAGACCGACTTCTTCGATGCAAAGTGTGATCTATATAAATACCTAGATTTTGGCCGCGGCTTCACTTGGATAAATTTAGGTTAGGTTGGATTCACAACAGAACTTTTTTCTGGATGAAATCCCTATGTCCTTTTCTGTTTCTCTGACAACTTGAATGCGAATTTCATGATGATCAGTCGAGGTCGAGTCTGTTAAGGTGTGAAAGCGTAACAAACAAATAAACTCACATTCGCACTTATCTATATATTAATACGTGAAACAAAATTTTTGTACCTCTTTTTACGAAAATTGCGCGGACGGAGGAGTATGAAATTCGGCACAGTTAAAGTTTATATGGAGGAGGGGCGAATCCTAATATTTTTATAAAATATTCATTAGAAATACATTAAATTAATGAAAAAACACTACACGCACACAAGCATGCATTTGACACACGCAGTCGAATCGCGTTCGTTGTATTTCGACAGTGTTCGTCTGACGTCGTACAATTCTTTGTAACTATGGTTACCTATGCCTTATTTATATGTTATAGAGAAAAACAGAAAACAAAGTAGCAAGCTTAGGAATTTTGGTCGAATTTTGACCACTAGGCGACTGCTAGTATTCGTTAGGATATCGCAAGCGAATTGTCGTTTGTTGCCGCGCACGAAGTTGCAGCCAAAAGCTAGAGTCGTATAATATAATTTTACAGTTTTATTACGTGATATAAAACAAATAATAATATGATATATAATTTCAAAGACAGATTTCGTATGACTTGGCACACGAATAACACAAATATTCATATAATTTACATCTGTAGGTACATTCCAAACAAGAAACAACAACGAAATTAAACATAAGATAGAAGAGAGAGCCAGAGAGAACGAGGTCGTTAGGTAACTTTTAAAGCGACTTATAAGTCTTCTACGGCTGCCAAGGGGATTAAAATTCAATGATAAATAATTTGATTTCAAATTGCGTAACTTAACTACTGCATAATATTGTCTTCTGTTTACGCGAATGTTATTCATTGAAATTAAACTACTATATACGGATTTTATCGCGTTGTTTCAATTATTTAATTAGCTTTAAAATTAATAAAGTTTAATAGTAATAGTAGTGTAACAGTTTTCAACATTTTGTAATAAACTGTCAAATAAACAACACGATAAAATCCGTATATAGTAGTTTAATTTTAACTAATGCACTTATATTTTGACTGCATCGATGTCATCGTGGTTAAAGTGCTCGTGACATATTGAATATAGAAAGGAATAGATACAAATACCTATTTGAATAGGTACAAGCCAATGCTCCGTGATGGAGCCTGGAGAGTAAGCCAGAATCGTAGGAGATATCAAATAAGATTGTTCGATTTTCTCTATAGTATCTATATAGTAAAAGAAACCATTAGCATCAAACATGCACTGATTAAGTGTAAGGACACACACATACATACTTAGGTGCATTGTACCTCTCTGCCTATGTATGTGTAACGTGTCACTTACACCGTTTTCCACGTCCCACGATTCAATTTATTACCGAGCAGTCTGCTTGAAACTACAGAAATTGTAATACGTGTTCGGACTATTATTGATGTTGTATTATTGTAGACAATTAAAGACTTATAGACCTTGAAGTTATATGTATTTGCGGCGTTAACCCTTTGTATATTTGTGTCTGCCAAACATTGTAAAGAAATAATATAATAACATCACAGTGACATTTCGACCTTTTATTTTTGCTCCACGTAGTGAACCCTAAATTAAGGAATTTTATTTTAATCTTAATTAATATTATAAATCTGTATGTGAGTCTATTTGTTACGCTTTCACGATCACTACTCTATCATCATAAAATCTCGCATACACGGTGTCAGGGTTACAGAAAAGGACATAAGACCTTCCATCACGACCTTCCACTCAAAAACAAAGGAGTGTTTCCAAACGAGCGAAGCCGGGGAAAAAGCTAGCTTACCAATGATTTAAAAATTTCGGCTTAAAGAGAGCTGGATAGCACCATTATTAGCGCGTGAGGTTAACGCCAATATTTCCACTTTCTATACTTTTATTATAGTGTAGATTTCAGCCTTGATAAACTCACATTTAGGTATGCAAGCACTTATGATTCATAGCATACGTCTACGCCATAAAAATTGTTATATTTTTTAAGCCAATACTGTCCTTCTGACCGAATTTTCGGTCACGGCGGCCAATCTTAACGATGGAGACTGGCCATCAGCGCAGGAGATATTATAGTGCACAAGTGTGTGCGCTAACATAAGTGCACTCTTTGTTCCCTCACATAATCCGATGGGATGGATAATCCGACACGGCCGGAGAGAGATCAGGCGCAGGACCAACGGCTTTACGTGCTTTCCGAGTCACGGGGGTGTCTAACACCGCCAACTTCCTAACTCCGGGCTCATATTGGAATTTCTTTAACAGAAAAACGTAATAACTTTTTGTTGGCCCGACCCGGGATTCGAACCCGAGACCTCATGCGCAGCAGTCGCATTCACTACCGCTGCGCCACGGAGGCCTACGAAATAACTAACACAATATCTTCTTGTACAAAATAAAATAAAGTAATCCCCTCAAATAAAAAACTTTGCACATGATCTCATCGTTTAAGCTACATATTTTAATGTGAATTTTATTAAATACGAATATATTGTAGAAAATCCTTCTTAGATAAGTAGGTACGTTATTTCACATACATACTTGTATTCCGTGAAGGGAAACAGCTTTAAATTGCTTTTAAAAGATAATACACGAATTTACGGTCCCGAGCGTCAGGTAACATAATCACATACATTTAAGCTGATTATGTTACATATCCTATAGTACATACATAGATTACGAAATGCTTCACGATGTATACTGCGTGTTTTATAATTTATTATGTATAAAAACCTAGTTACGTGCTTGCAATTGTGTACACTACCGAAGCGAGCCATCCACGCAAATTACCCGTTTCATGTAGCCCGCACGAATAGCTGCCATATGTAGCCTACTCTTATTGCTTGTGTTGTGTACAAGCGCTATTTGATCCATGTATTTTGATACACACATAATATGTAACCTCGTCCCTATATACTCATTGCGTAAACTACCGACGCCAGTCATCTACATGTTATCCGTATGATGTACCCTGCACGAATCTTTTGCATATGTGCCTGTGCACGCTACTTGTATCATGTACAAGCGTTATTTCATCCCTACATACCTATTTTATCAATTACTATTGTAAGCTATCTACACAAATTACCCGTACGATGTAGCTTCCACGCATAGCTTGCATATCTAGTGTGCGCTCGCTACTTGTGTCATACATATTATATATCCGCGAAGCGGTAAGTAAAGTTTTACAGTACCCATATTTCGATATATTGGGCATATTCACAGACGAGGTGCTGGTAATGATAATTTATTAATAGAAATAGCTGATTAAACTTTACCGATCGACGAGCGACCGTAAATATGCGTAAACTTATATGGCAAGGCACCAACTAGACTATGTATACTAATATGGGTTTAACTAATTTTGTGATTTAATAGCGGTTTATTTTAAATCAGTACTTTGAAGCTTCAATTATACCGTGCATCACGATTTAATCTACAAGTATTTCCTATGCTAATGTAGAATGTGAATTATAACAGAGGAAAAATACGATCGATAAAGCAGGAATAGAACCTGCGACCACGACAATCTGTTTCGTCGCCTCTCCAACTAAGATATTTATGGTCCTATGCCAGGGATCGAACTCTGCCTTAATGTTTTTCATCTAAGCTAATGCTATGGGACACCTATCTTATAGTTATAGAAGTATGCGATAAGCAGGTACATTTACCGAATATATTAGGTATATAGTAATAGTTATTACATTGACTGCACGGGTGGCGTAGTGGTTTAAGTGGCCGCCTCGTTACTGCCGTCGCGCCGAGTGTTGTGGGTTCGATCCCAACACGGTATAAAAGAAAAAATTGGGGTAGTCTTTGGGGACTGCCGATAGAAGTGAAAACTTTAATCCTTGATCATAAACACTTCTTTACAAATCAAAAAAAATAAAAGGAGCGGGTCAGATGCTAGTTCCTGATACTCTCTTAGGAGTTATTTTTTGCTTTTTTGTGTAGGACGCACCATTTCTGAGTTGATATTCTAAAAAAAATAATAAAGCGTGGAAGCGTGACGATGACGCGAGTTCCATAATTTTTGTTCACCCAAGAAGTGCTCAACGCGCCTAAAGAAGTTTTCACTTCAAAAATTGTGTGAGCCACAAATGGTTGTTCTGAGTCTGGGTGTTCGTTGTATCGTTTGAATGTTTGTAAAGTTACCCGCGACACAGGAATTATTTCTAGTACAGGAGTTGTCATTTTTAAGTAATAAAAAATGTAGTCACAAAATGTTTTTTTTATATAGAAGTATATATGTGTTATATTATATAGAAGTGTCTTCGCCAGTGGCTCCAAAAATATATAATAATTTACCGAAAAATATTAAGGATGCAAATGTAAATATATTTAAGATGACATTAAAAAAGCTATTGATTGAAAAATGTTATTATACTGTTTCTGACTTTTTATCAGACAAAATTTGGAACATATATATATTGTAATTGTACCTATGACATTTTATTTTCCATTTGACATTTGACTTTAACTTATTATATTATTGGTAGCTCTTTGACATTTAACTCCCTAATATCTCATATTATGTATTATCATTACTATAATTTGTAACAATCTGAGGCATGTTAGTAGATAATTATTTTTTCCTCGAAATTTGCACACCTGTTTAGAAAATAAATCAGCGAACTTATATTTCAATTTATGTACCAACTATGTAGACCTGTTTTATGCAAATAAACTGATTTGATTTGAAATGAACAGCGATAAAATCTGTATAACGTAGTTAAGTTTAAATTTAGATCATTAATATAATAATCTGTTTGTTACTTTTTACCGCCACTCTTCTCAACCGATATAGGTAGATAAAAACAATTACGAAGATAGCTTGAACGGCAAGGAAGTACTAAATGCAGTTGTGATCATTATCGCAGGTGTCTACCAGTATTAAATAAAATAATTATTATATTGTAATTTCACTTGTAACAAAATTTCGGTAATGGTACACAGCTACTCACCAATCACTGCCAAACACATTTGGCACAAATATTCAGTGGAAGGCACAGTTAACTAAATGATGAAGCTTGATTTTTTAGTAAAGATTCGAAAAAGCTTTTGACGTGATTAATGGATCATAATTTTTCTTATTAAGTACCCAACCTTTCTATATCAGGTTTCAAGAGAAATTTTAGCTTCAGTAAATCCTCCATAATAGGAAATTTATTCGTAAGTAACATACTTTAGAAGGTACTTATTTTTTTTATACCACTAAGGTAGCAAACAAGCATACGGCCCACCTGATGGTAAGTGGTCACCATAGCCTATGGACGCCTGCAACGCCAGAGCATCACTTGCGCGTCGCCGACCCTTTAGGAGAAAAAGGAAGTAGGCAGGAGAAGGAGCGGGAAGGGGGGAAGAGGATAATTGGGCCTAGGGCACTCTCACTCACCGAACGAAACACAACAGTAGGAATACTGCTATTTCAAGTCGATGTTCTGTGAGAGGGTAGTCCTTCTCCGGTCGAGCCGGGCCCATTCATGCTGAAATCAGTGACGCTACTACTCATGTATTATACTATTATACTCATAATAGTCTGATGTTGTCAAAAGAATATATTATTATATTTATTGGAGTTAAATACCATAAAACACTTGATTCTGGTGAGAAACAGCAATTAGTTATATAAGGAACGAAATACGTGAACCAAAATTTCAGGTGAGTCTCCAACGTTCATGCTATCGGAGCATTCATCTTTTCTTCTCCTTAGCCTTTATTATTCCCAAGTCAATTGTGGTCGGCTTTCTAGTCTAACCGGATTTGACTGGATATCAGTTTTTACACGGAGCGACTGCCATCTGACCTCCGCAACCTGAAGGCTAACAATACCCTAAGGCTAGACCAGTGTCAGAATATTAGAGGGCACTGATTTCCCAATAACGACTGCCATAGATGTTCATGGCAGCCGGGACCGACGGCTTAACGTGCTCTCCGAGACACGGAGCAGGCGATAATTGTCAATTAATACGCACATAATTTCGAAAAGTCATATAACTTCCGTAAGTCAGAGGTGCGCGACGTGGGTTCGAACCTGAGACCCGCTGCATTGCAATCTGTTGGTCTCCCCACTGAACTATCGCTGCTATCAGAGTATTCATAATACAGGTAAATTATAGTACCGCACCTAAGTATTAAAAAAAGGTATTGAAATCTATTACGTTTGTATGTCTACGACATGTCTATATCAAGATTAATGATCTTTCCGCGTTTGTTTTAGGTTTGAATAACGAGATTTAGATATTTGACCTATGTTGGATTCATATTATATTGTTGTCGGCCTCTATGGCGTAATGGTTAGTGTAACCGACTGTCACGCCTGAGGTCGCGGGTTCGATTCCCGCACAATTCAAACATTTTGTGTGCATGAACATGAATGTTTGTCTTGGTCTGGGTGTTTCTATGTATAATATGTATGTATTTACAAAAAAAAAAAGTATATATATATGTATGTTTATCCATTGTCTAGTACCCATAGTACAAGCTCTGCTTAGTTTGGGCTAGATGGTGTTGTGTGTATGTGGTAAAATATTATTATTATTATACCTACAACACAAGGTATAGTGGCAAAGATGAAGCGACCACTCAAAGCAAACTACAACTGTCCCACTGCTGGCCACAAACTTCTTCTTAGTATTACAAGGGTTAGACTATAGTCTATCTAGAACTCTCAGACATACAGATATTCTTACGATGGTTTCCTTCACCGTTTAAACAAGCGATAATTTACTATTTTATAGCCACAGAACTTCGGAAAGTCAGAAGTGCGTGCTTTGGCATTTAACTCAAGACTTCTACAATCCAGCGGTCTCATACTACATCCCACTGTCGCTGCTCGCAACTACAGTGCTGACCATATTTGTAGCGTTTGACCTTTTTTACATGTATATACATATTTAACGGTTTTGGACTTACTTATACACATCATGAGTCAAAGGCTTCTGTAGGCGGCTATTGAAGTCACTGATGTAGTTTCAGTTCCAGCGACTCACTCACCATTCAAGGCGAGTTGGCACACCGTGGTGGGTTTAGTCGGTAGTACCCGGGATGTTCCATCTTTTCCCGGGTGAGCCTGACATAACCTCTCCGCTCCCCTTTTCAGCGGAGAGGTATGCGTCAAAGCATTCCCCAACGATAAAAAATAAAAAAGGCGGCTATTGAAAGGTTTTAGCTGCTATTACATCATCAATTACATTGGTTTGACTATCTGCACTTGTAGCTGATCAGTAGCAATTAGCTGCGTTAAGAGAAAATTTATTGCGGTCACCGTTTTGTCCATACAACAGAACAGATTTTGCTTGCGGCTTTGCTCGCGGTAATCTAGATTCTACCAATAAATTAACTAATTTCCAGGAACAGTACTGTTTCCTGGAAATAAGGTACCATATGTCCTATTGTTCTCCTGAATATAATATACTATCGAATAGCCATTTTATATAAACATCTTGTTAACTAATCAAGGCTTTATGGTGTAAGTGTGGTGCAGAAAGTAGGTCTAAAAAGCCTCTATAAAAGTCTTGCCTCATCTATGATCGTGCGTGTAAAGCTACATGAAATGTTATATGCAGTATTGTGGTGTCTCCGCAATCGTTACATACGCTGAAGCCGTTCTACATCGGCTCCTCAGAGCGCACGCTGGGGCGATGTAGAACAGTACCACCAAAGTGGTATAAAAAAAAATTAAGTATACGATTAGGTAATACAAACTTAGTCGCACAAAAACAATGTTATAAAATATCTTTACGAGGTGTGCAAGCACAAGTTTATGACAATATGTTTAAAAACTTGCAACTAAGCAGATAAGCTTGCACATCAAAACTTTTTAATAAATTCTAATGAATGCTACAAGAACAGAGCTGAACTCATTTTAAATTTTATTATACGGCATTTATAATGGTATTCGTCTTCAAAATAAACTTTATGCTGACAAAATGCAGTCGGCAAAATTGTTCGAAACTATTTCCTGAGATTTATGTCGTGAACAGAAGGTTCAAAATCCTCTGGTCATGAGATATATTATTATGTAGGTCGTCATGGTAACTATTCAAGCATTTGAACAGATGACTTATTGGGAGAAGGTTCTGCAGTGGCCTAGGATTTGAATTACTTGGCCGTACATCTCACAGACATTGTAGTAATAAAAAGCAAGGGTATTTCTATTTTTGTTCTTCTTTGTCAATCCGTAGCTAAAGAACTATATTGCATTCAAATGAAAGTTCCGTCGTTACCAATTGTGCTATAACGGCGCAACCAGCAACATAATTTGATACATCCTTGTGAGAAGTGGATTGCTCTATGTATGTTTCAAAATTACAAAAAAAATTAGTACAAGTAGTAAAAAGATTGTTAAGTTAGCTTAAAAATACAGGACAATACGTAGTATTTTTAATTACTAAAATATTATTACTATTGAAATTAAACTACTATATACGGATTTTATCGCGTTGTTTATTTGACACTTTATTACAAAGTTTTGAAAAGTGTTACACTACTATTACTATATTAAACTTTACTAACGCGATAAAATACGTATATAGTAGTTCAATTTCAATGAATAACATTCGCGTAAACAGAAGGCAATATTATATTATTACCATTTCGTATGCACAGTACAAATGTAGTATGAATGCACAGCTACTTATATTGCTGACTGTACAAATGAGTCAGATCACCGGCAAACACTTTTAATAGGTGCAAAAACAGTAACAATAGTGAGTGGTTAAAATAGTGCTGAGTTACTAAACGTTTAATTTAAAATGTTGCTAAATAAAAAATGTAAAGCTATATATTCTATTTTTATATTTTTATTTTGGAAACAAACAGACACAATTTAAAAATAATTAATGTTTAAATTAACAGTAAGTACACTTAATCCAAAGCAGTTTTCACATATAAATTATTAAATTATCAGTTCTAAAATTATTACATTTAGTTATGTTCTAGTGTTTTTCGACGAGTATGTTAAAACATACTCGTCGAAAAACTCTTGTCCTATTAGTCATACTCATAACTCATCATAACACATAGCTTGCGATTGATTACAGAGATGTCGACTCTCTCTAAAATGGCGGTAATATTTGCTGTGGATGAACGAATTTAATAAAAAGTAGTACACAGTTTTAATACCTATTAATATTCTTTTTCAATTTTAGTTTTATGACTAAATTTAATAAAATCTATACACTGCTTCTTTCTTATATTATTTTTTAATATCAGTTTTATGAAACTATGAAAATGTCTTTATTTTGTTTTCAATTTTAATTTCACAGACTACGACATAAATTTTTACAAATAAATTCTTTAGTATCATATTACCTTTGTTTACATTTACATTGTTTAGCACAAGATGATTTTTAAACTTTTGTTGTGTTGTATATTTGTGTTAAAATAATATTCGTTATTATTTCTTTTTTTTTTTAAATAATGTGTCCAAAATCTTTGCAAATGACAAATTTCAGTACAATCAAGTCTGACAAGCTTTAATTCAATTTAAATAGTATTTCATAATATAATGGAAGTTTAGATACGATTTTCTGATTAAAACGATTAAAAATCGCACTACGGCGGAGCACCATGGTAGGACACAGCAGCAGTTTGTATAGGTCCGCTGTCTAGTAATGCTATCTACAATATTATTTGATAACCTAACTAATATTTTAAATGTGAATGTAAATTTGTTTGTTTGTTACGTTTTCACACCCTAACTACTTGACCGATCATCGTGAAATTTAGCTAACACGTTGTCAGGGGAACTAAAAAGGCTATAGGTTATTTTTATCCAGAAAATAGTACTGTTGAAGTGGCTAGCCTGGTAATCTAGACCACTTGCGTGTGAGGGTTACGTGGAGTAACGAGGACTGGATATGGATAATATATTTATTTACTTAGCCAGAGAAGTGTGTCTGGATCGTAGCAAATGGAAATCCGTAGTCTCTGCCTACCCTTCTAGGAAACAAGCGTGAATCTATGTATGTATGTATTTACTTACGGTTCAACAGTTGGAAGCGGAATGAATATAATATTATTAAATTGTTAACGTATTTCTGCCGTACTCCAGTCCTCGTTACTCCACGTAACCCTCACACGCAAGTGGTCTAGATTACCAGCCTAGACATTTCACTGGTGACCCCGACGTGATTTCACGCCGCACAATGTATAGGCGCGAGTGATTTCCGTGTTAGCGGATTTCATTCCTACACTGTTACTAATCTAACCTAACCTAAATTTTAGCGAGCGAAATAAAGTAAATAATAATATAACATTTTGATAGCGTCGTACTGCTACAGTGCATTCCATTGTATTAATACCTTTAAATTTACGAACTGTTATTCTGCTAACCCAATAGTACTATGAGCGCCATCGTTATGATTTTCTAAACAAACGAATTCAGCGCTGAAACATGTAGTCCTTCCTTTGTGGCAGCCTTCGGCGCTTTGTTCCAACTTAACCGCATAGATGGCGACTCTGGTATCGAGAAGTTAAATTATACATTTGCATCACGATCTGCGAAAGACTGCAGGCAGATGCTGAATGCGGCAAGCTGAAGACAAGGCGCTATGGCGCTCATTAGGGGAAGGCTATGTCCAGCAGTGGACTATTATAGCCTGATGATTATGATGATGATATAGATATCTACGGTGAAAGTAATAAAATTAATATACTACAGAATATTTATTAAACATAGTATTTTGAGTATGTATTTAGTTTCAGTTATTAGAGATCGAGTAACTATCAGTCGACCCTGAGCTCCTGGATTTGATTCCGAGTCGGATAAACTGTTATTTGGATTTTTCGTTAGTAAATTCTAAGGAACGGCGCGGAGTCTATGTAGTAATAATTGCTTTATTTTTATGCCTATGCTTAACCTTCGGTGATACACAGGATGCTATCTTAGTATTATTCGTTAAACAAAAATAGTAATTAGAAAATAATATACAGTGACTTTGGACAAAATTATATTGTTTTAATTATTGGTATATATCGTATCCTATGTATAGTAGTTGTCTAGTGATCTCCGTAGGCACGTTCTCTACGAGCTCAACCCAGACTGCGTGTGCAATAGCCCTGCAGAGATAAAATAGCAATCAAATGTGAGTATTTTATTTTCATTAGTGACATACTTTGTATAAATGTGAGCTAATTTTTATGATTTTGTAACATAGTGTATCAGATCAGCTAATCTAGCTGCAGCTTTATATTGAGGTGATAAAGACTCTTCGACATAATCGGTCATGTTAGTTTTATATCACAAAGCATTAATCTATAATGTTAGTTTCAATAGTAGTGGCCATACTATTGTTTAAAATTTACGGACTTTGTAAACACGGGTATGTGTAATAAAGGTTTAACAATATCCTCGATAGATGGCGTTATGTATATTACATTATTTTATGACTCTATCTTCGTTGTTTGAATTGGTTATTGATTAATAACTACTAATCATGTTAGTTTAGGTTCTTACTTTTGAAGTGTCACTTTTTTGGACATTGACAATAATTTCGCATTGTTCTATGCAGGAAATGTATGAGTGTGAATATAATATGTGTTAGTAATATACTATGTAGTATTATAATATGATAGAGAGGGAGACGAGAGGCAAAGAGTATACAAATTAAATATGATGATAAAACTCAATTGAACCACTTGACTCAGGAATCGCATACACACATATAGGGATCGCAATATTGGCTGAAAACATAAGCGCAAGTTTACGCCTTATAAATACAGCAAGGAAGTGTTTATATTTAAGTAATTATTTATTTAATATTTTATTAACTTATCTGTAATGGCACATTATGGCTTCCTATTCGCGATGTGTACTGTATGATAGGCTATAATAATATAAGCTAATTATTACCTTCAAATATGCAATATATTTTTTATCAGATTGAATATAGTTATATTGATTTTAAAATTCCTACAACCTGAAGTTAAACTATTGAAGATTCACTTTTGTAACTGAGCTTATATTATTATATACAGAAAAATAAAATAAGTAAACAAATTGTTAGTACATATAATATTATACAGAAAAATCGCCTAATAATCCTATCATGACCATTGTGTAAAGGAGTCCTATCGCATCCAGGAAGCGCCTGGTGCTGATAAAACTGTCTGTACCGGCACTGCGACGCTAACATTGGCTCGAAATAACCTAGGCTTAAGGCCTACCATGACATGTAAATGCCTAAGTTTCGGGTCGATTGTTCGTACTGTGAAACACATATATTCCGATATTCGTCCTGAATTTCGATTCGTAAACTATTGTTTTTTTTTAAATTTTTTTGTACGACTAAGGTGGCAAACCGTCATACGGCCCACCTGATAGTAAGTGGTCAACGTAGCCTATGGACGCTTACAACACCAGAGGCATCACTTGCGCGTTGCCGATCCTTTGGGAGAAAAAGGAAGTGGGAAGGAGAAGGAGCGGAAAGGGAGAAAGAGGGTAATTGGGCCTACGGCACTCACCAATCTCACTCACCGAACGAAACACAACAGTAGGAATACTCCTAAACCTAAACCAAGTAGTGGCATTTTGAAAGAAAGAAATCCGTTGAAGCTTTGTAGTATGTATTTTTGTTTAGCTCGAAGTTTCGTATACACAATTTCATGGTAGATTCAAGAACTGTTTTTTTAACAGCAGACGTCCACTGGCTTTGGCACCAACGGACTGTAATTTTTCTTTGATGTGCATTACGTAATTAAATAAGTAATCAATATCAAATTTATTCAAATATTTGTCATACAATCGAATATTTAGTTTTCTTAAAGATTCGAATACTTCCAATTTTAATCGATAATCGCCCATCACTACATATAATATACGGATGTGACGACTATAAAATTTCGCGAAGAAAATGATGAATGAGCCGATTAATATCAAAATGTTAAAGTTATTAACAAAGCAAATGGGTCAGCGTTTCTTTTCAGAAGTATAACATTAAAATGTAAGTAAGTTCTCGAAGCCCTTTGGTAAAGTAGCAACTCTTGCATAATAATTCTCAGATTAAATGCTGTGAGAAGGAGGGAAGTGTAATATTATTTAGATTAAATGTGCAAGTAACTTTGTATTATTCGAATAATATTCAAGTATTATTTAAGTCGTATGCATGGCTTTATAGGATTTTTTCATATTTCTTTATATTTCGATTTTGTCCGCGGCTTCGCTTACGTAAAAATAGGTTAGGTTATGTTAGTAACAGTCGCGAGATGACCTCCAGCCACCCTGAGGTTTGACCTGGGGGTGTTGGGCTACGTGAGCCTGCTCGCCACTCGATCAGCACCAGGTCCGAGAGGCGGCGTGTGTGTTCCCACGTGCGCCTTTGTGTTGTGTCTTTGTTCCCCCAGGGGGATGGTGGAGGAAGTATTTTTGTGTAGTGGCCTGCCTTTTTACAAGGCGGGTCGAAATCACGGCGTGGTTGCGATTGCATGTGAAAGCACGGCTTCACCGTCTATGGTTATGTCAAGGAACACCGTGGTAGGTTTAGTCGGTATTACCGGGGTATATTTTCCCCAATGAGCCCGACATAACCTCTCCGACGCCCCGCGAAGAGGTATGCGTAAGCATTCCAGCAGGTAAAATAAAAGAAGCTGTATAACCGACTACCACGCCTGAGGTCGCGGGTTCGATTCCCGCACAAGTCAAACATTTGTGTGCATGAACATGGATGTTTATCTTGGTGTGGGTGTTCATATGTTAACAAAAAAAAAGTATATAAGTATGTTTATCCATTGTCTAGTACCCATAGTACAAGCTCTGCTTAGTTTGGACTAGATGGTGTTGTGTGTATGTAGTAGAATATTATTATTATTATTATGATAAAAGAATTTTTAAAGTCGGTTCAGAATTTTTGATTTATCATTACAAACAAACAAATATAAAAACTTTCCTCTTTAGTTTATACAACAGTAACTATTTCCAAATGCCACGAGTACGAAGTGATGCGCAAGAAATCGTGAATTATATCACTTTTAGTACTTACTTCATAAATTGGATCACAACTGTTAGATTTTTGTTTTCTTTATTATAAAAGACGACTCTCGCACTAGAAATAAATCCTGTGTCGCGACACTACAAACATTCAAATAACGAACACAAAGAATACCCAGACTCAGAACAATTATTTGTGGATCACACAAAGTTGTGTCCCGTGTGGGATTCGAACCCACAACACTCGGCATAGTGGCGACCACTTAAAACACTACGCCATCCGTGCAGAAAAATTTAAATAATGTATTACTAATAGTATTGTTAAGAATCAGATGTGAAACAGCTTAAAAAATTAACAGATGCACTTTCACCTTTAAATAGTCATTGAATCATTCAAGAAATGCATTAACAAATAAAGTAAGAGACAATTGATATCACTCAACAGCGATCACACAACACGTCCGTTCCGTCCGCCGCTCGATGTCAAAGTGAGTCGTTGCGCGCCGAGCACGATTTTATAACCTGCTCGATCGGACGATTCGTGATGTTACTTGTTTACGTCGCATTCCGCAACTAATAATAATATAATTAATAATAATTACTAATAATACATAAATTTTTTTTTGTCGATGACTTCTTTCGCACTAGATATAAATTCCTGTATCGTCGGGGACTCTACAAACATTCAAACAACGGACACAAAGAACACCGAGTCTGGACTCGGAACAACTATTTGTTGATCACACAAATTTTTGTCCCGTGTGGGATTCGAACCAAAAACACTCGGTACCATGGCAGTGGCGAGGCGACCACTTAAACAACTATGCCATCCATACCGTCGAAAAAAAAAACATAGTTAATGTATCCATACCGTCGAAAAAAAAACCATAGTGAATGTATCCATGCCGTCGAAAAAAAAACATAGTGAATATGTTATGTATTACATCAATCATTTCGCCATCTATGTATATTTTAGAGCCCAAGTAGTCAGGCATATGCCACCACAGAGAACTCTCTACAGAAAAATTCAATAATCTCGACAGTAATGTACAGAAAGCTCGATCCCTAAAATAGCATAAGAAACATACAGTAAAATTTAAATCTAAAACGGGTCGGATCTTATCAGTTTTCTGTGAGGAAATTTTATGTAGCAGCAACGGTCTGAAATCCTTCCTAGTAGAAGGTAACAAGCTGTATGGTTTATCATTGGACCGCTTTAGACTGCAGTGGAATACTTTGCTTTGACGCGCATAGGGACTATGTTAAATTATTTTATATAATAATAATAATAATAATATTCTACCACATTCACACAACACCATCTAGCCCAAACTAAGCAGAGCTTGTACTATGGGTACTAGACAATGGATAAACATACATATATTGCTTTTTTTTTTTTGTAAATACATACATACTATACATAGAAATACCCAGACCAAGACAAACATCCATGTTCATGCACACAAATGTTTGACTTGTGCGGGAATCGAACCACTTAACAAATATTTTTGTGCTAATAAACGATGAACACAATTGCATTTATATTATACTGGAACCTTTTGACAACACTTTATACCATCAGAACTTTATATAAACTGTCCCACTGTTAAGCACGAGCCTCTACACAATGTGAGAAGGGTTAGGCCCTAGTCCACTGTGCTGGCCCAGTGCGGGTCGGCAGACTTCACATATCTTGTAAACATTATGGAGAACTCTCATACATGTAGGTTTCCTCGCGATATTTTCCTTTACCTTCAATTACCTAATCAATATGCACATAACTTA
This sequence comes from Catocala sponsa, assembly GCA_963564715.1. Taxonomy (NCBI): domain Eukaryota; kingdom Metazoa; phylum Arthropoda; class Insecta; order Lepidoptera; family Erebidae; genus Catocala; species Catocala sponsa. The sequence goes on from OY751334.1 coordinate 9,118,366, forward strand.
AAAATGTTATAGGTGAGTATCCTGGCATCGAACCCTAGACCCGTCCTGCGGTATCCGACTTGGCTACCGCTGATTGATATTGACAACACTATAAATAAGTGGATTTCCTGCGTCCTTGAGCATGCCAAGTAGCAGTTTACACAATCAGCATTCGTATTCGAATACAATTTGTATGAAAATACGTACATCACTAGTGCTGATATTGTTCTAAGGTGCCTTATTATGTGGTCTATTTTGGCATGATAAGGACATTAGGCTGACAAGAATGGTTATTTATACTCTTTCGGATGAGAAAATGCAATATTAGAATCAAAATTCGAACACTAGATATTCCATAATATTGAAAACCATGCACAAAACTTTAATATACTGATTTATTTCAAGTTACAAATTTGGGCGACGAGTTCGTTACTTTCATTTATTCTAAGTATATATTGGATGAATTTTTCATGATCACAGCCTAGGATCTTATAAATAATATAATAAAATTATACTACAGGTACGCCTATTGTGTGTATCTCCAGATACATTTACATTATCCTATATCCAAGCTTTATTTTTGGAAGAAATAAAACAGTTTTAAATCAACGTACATATGCTGTGACACATTGCCTTAGTGGCTTAATCTTTGGCATGTTGGTACATGTAAGAAAGCTTCCAGATAACCGAAGGAATTTACGAGTTAAATAAAATATATTCGGTAACGCATTTATGAATAAAGGCGTACTTTGTGGCATACTTACCTCTTTAAAATTAAGTAGTGTTGCCTGGATTTAAAGAAATAAATATTTTAAATGTAAATTCATGAAATAGTATTGTTTTATAGAGACGAATTTTTACCGTAATTGGGTAAAAACGATCGAGCAGACGAACCTCTTTATATTAGAAGAATAGCCTATTTAATTTAGATACTTTCAGGAGAGAGCTTAATGGCGGCAAGTTCTAGTAAAGCTGAGTGCCTTTTCCTTGGTTGGCATCGACTAACTAAAATAATGTTTTTCCATTGCAAATTACACAAGTATGCTGCTCTGCTCTGCTTTTATTCTTTCTAATATACAACAGTTTCATTAGTATTTATTAATAGGATAATTATTGCCTGCTCCGTGCCTCGGAGAGCACGTTAAGCTGTCGGTCTCGCCTGCCATGAACATCTATGGCAGTCATTATTGGGAAAGTCAGTGTCCTCTAATATCCTGACATTGGTCTAGCCTTACGGTATCGTTAGCTTCGGGTTGCGCAGGTCAAGTGGCAGTCGCTTCGTGTAAAAACTGATATCCAGTCAAATCTGGTTAGACTAGAAAGCCGACCCCAAGTGACTTGGGAATAATAAAGGCTAGAGAGAAGAGAATAGGATACGAAGATGATGGTTGCATAATATCATGATATAGCGTCGAGGACTAGAGCAGAAAAATAGCTAAGTTAGCAACGAAACGATAAGGTTTTCGAGGTTTGATTGCTGTTACATAGATAGCCTTTCCTTCGTTTACGAGATTTCAGTTATTTTAATTTTTATATTAATTGTTCGTCATTAGGCAACTTGAAATTTTCTTTTCTTTTTAAAAATTGCCATTGAAATATGGATGTGATCCACAAATAGTTGCTCTGAGCATGAATCCTTTTTGTTCGCTAGTTAAAAGTTCTCCGCGACACAAGAGTCCTTCATAGAACAGAAGTATGCTTTAAAAAACAAAGTTGGTCATGGATTACACTCACATAAAAACTTCCATCAATTTCAATTATACAGAAGAAAACTTTTATTTTATTGCCCTATCAAATCGTAAATCGTAATTCTTTTACAAACGACCCTATAAAACTAAGTCAAAATAATTGAATGTTGGCCATTTGATTAACATGAAAATATAATATTTAAGCTTTAAGTTCATTTATAGTTCGCGGGATATCGCATTGAATAATATCGTAAGATATTTTGATTATCCGTGTGATGAAGCAGTAAGTGACGTCAATAGTCGGTTTTATTTTAATCTATAAAATATCCTGTGTTGTTGCTCTGTTGCTATTTCTACTATGAATACTTTCTTTGCATGCTTATTTATTTCCGTAATATTTTACAAATAGTATGTTAAAATGAGAGCAAGGGACATGGCTTCCATAATACAAATTTTGCTTATATTAGAAGTTGAGTGTTTTATTTTATAGGATAAACAAATAGATGTAAGATTTATTTTATTAAAATGGGTACATGTACAATCCACTACGTTTTCATTTCTTTTTTCATCTGAAAGTCACCTCCCACCACCACTAGGAATAAATCCTGTGTCGCGGGGGACTTTACAAACATTCAAAAAACGGACACAAAGAACACGAAGACTAAGATACATGTGTACAATGTGGTATTAGGATACTAACTTATTAACCGTTACTTATGATATATAATAATAATAATATAATAATATATTCTACCACATACACACAACACCATCTAGCCCAAACTAAGCAGAGCTTGTACTATGGGTACTAGACAATGGATAAACATACATATATACTTTTTTTTTGGAAATACATACATATTATACATAGAAACACCCAGACCAAGACAAACACCCATGTTCATGCACACAAATGTTTGACTTGTGCGGGAATCGAACCCGCACAAGTAGTTTAGTAGTAACTAATTTAAGTTATTATTTTAGAGATTTAAGATACTATGTTTTAACTAAATACATGTCGAGGTAAGGCAAATATATCAGTTTTAACAAAATAGTTGTTAATATGTTCGTGGCAAAGGACGACCTCCTAGCGCTCTAGAGGCGGCACGGTCCGAGTTCCGCCAGGTCCTGGTGGAAGAATGGACAAATCGACTTGTGCACCCCAGTGGCGGGCGCGCCACAATCGTGGCGGTAAGACCCATTTTTGAGGAGTGGCCGGAGAGACGGCATGGCGCTCTCACCTTCCAAGACAAACTTTTCTGTCAACTGCAAACCTAGATTGCGTTTTGACTAGAGTAACTTCTTATCACTTCTTATCAGAGTAGCGATAGCTCAGTGGGGAGACCAACAGACTGCAATGCAGAGGGTCTCGGGTTCAAACCCACGTCGCGCACCTCTGACTTTCGGAAATTATATGACTTTTCGAAATTATGTGCGTATGGATTGACAATTATCGCCTGCTCCGTGCCTCGGAAAGCACGTTAAGCCATTGGTCCTGGCTGCCATGAACATCTATGGCAGTCGTTATTGGGAGAGTGTCGACACAAAAGATCCCACTGGGTCAAAGTGTCGCCGGTCTGCACTGACTGGTCCCCACATAAGATAAGATAACTTCTTATCACCATTATATTCTGGGTTTGCCTTAAAATCTCTTACTAGTGTAGGGAAGCCCGAGACTACTTAAGCTAATTTACTGAGTGGCAGCTGGCTACATTGTAGTTCACGGTCACCGCAGCGTAATAATCTGACACTTTAAGCAATTACCATAATGCGATGCGCTTTTAGAATCGCAGGTCAATTGAAAGTCTTATGTTCCTTCATTGAATAGAATTTAATAAGCTTATGCAACTGTCAGGCATGTGCGCGATTGCATTCGACTTGTATTTGAATGTACTATGTACTAATGTGTACTACATAGTTTCGAATATAGATTGCAACTACGTAACCACAATAAACATAAGTGCGCTGCGTCTTTGACCATGCATAGTGGATATCGTCTTGTGTACAATTATGTATGTGGATCACTACAGCAGGGGTACCAGCAGTAATAACTACTTGCGTTGAGCCACAGGGTCGGGTGAATATGTAGAGTAAATAAAATGTACGATATCAAGTAAATAGTGTTGTATTGTTAATTCCACAATTTTGTTTAGGTTATTACAAGGTTAATTTATAGATGGCGAGGTCGCGATTGCATGTGAAAGTGATTCGCGCGGCCTCGCCATCTATGGTTATGTCGAGGAAGACCGTGGTAGGTTTAGTCGGTATTACTTTTATCTTTCGGTGAGCCCGACATAACCTCTCCGTCGCCCCGCGGAGAGGTATGCGCCAAAGCATTCGTCCACGACAAAAAAAAAGGTTAATATAAAGATGCGACCGTCTGCCACCTGATTACCCCGTGACTGGCATGACGGTGCATACGCCTTACAGATATAGGTAACGTATAGGTGACACAGGTAATGACTGGCCATGGTTGTTTTGGCCGGTTCCTGTGTCGTATAGGCCGGCAAGAGACGCCCGGTTGTCACCACTGCGGCGACTGCCTCGACGTTGTTGAGGACACGGCGCTGCACACTTTGGCGGTTTGCCCCGCCTGGGCATCGCAGCGCCATGAGTTGATCGCGGTAGTCGGATCGGTTGCCCTCTCGCTCCCGGCCGTAGTTCAGTCTATGGTCCGGAGTGAGAGGTCGTGGAATGCCGTCGCATCCTTCTGTGAGGAAGTGATTTCCATCAAGGAGGCGGCGGAGCAGGAGAGGGAGCGTTTAAACCCTCACATCAACCGCAGAGCCGGGCGCCGGAGGGCGCGAGACGACCTCCAGCCACCCTGAGGTTTGATCTGGGGGTGGCGGGCTTTGTGGGCCAGCACGCCATCCGTTCAGCACCAGGTCCGAGAGGCAGCGTGCGTGTTCCCACGCGCGCCTCTGTGTCGTGTCCGTGTCCCCTCTAGGGGGGGGACAGTAGGGATTTTTGTAGAGATGACCATTGGGTAGGTCTATTGTGTAGTGGTCTGCCGTTTCGAAATCTCGGCGGGGTCGCGACCGCATGTGAAAGTGATTCGCGCGGCCCCGCCGATAGTGGTTTGTCGAGGAATACCGTGGTAGGTTTAGTCGGTATTCCGGGAGGTACATTATTATTTCAACATCTTTCTTTTACCCCGGCGAGTCCAACATAACATCTCCGCCCGCCCCCGCGGAGGGGAATGCGTCAATGCATACCCCCACGTTAAAAAAAAAAGAAGGTAACGTATAGGTAAGTATGTGTGCATACACTGTAATGTATCCCTACTGTATTGATAACGTAGATAGCCTTTTTAGCAGCGTCTATACTAATATTATAATGAGGACAGATTTGATTTTTTGTTTGTTTGTTTGTAGGAATTTAAATGAAAAAACTATTAAACTGATTTAAAAATTATTTCACTATTAGAAAGCTATATTATCACCGAGTAACATAGACATACGTATTTAAAAAAAAAGTACTGTTACTAACTTAACCTAACCTACTTATAGGTAAGCAAAGCCGCGAGCAAAAGCTAGTCAAAGATAAAAGTAAATATAGAATGTCAATAAATAGTCTACGAGTTAGGTTGCGTACTGTTAAAATCGAATTTCTCTACCAAAACATATTCTTAACTTGATCCACGTCGCTATAATTGTTGGAGTGGGTCTCATGCGCAAGACGCAAGAAATTAGCGCAGGCTACATGCGAGAGTTAATAGTATGGTTTACTTGCGCGGGGGTATAGCGTCTACACGATCCATACAAAGCGCAGACAGCAAAGACTAACATGCGCAAGTTGAATCTCGCGTCGTATGCAACAGTCATTAACATCAGTTCAACGGCCAAGTTTAATTATTTATCAAATAAAATGATAAAACATAAGTAAATAAAGATGTAAATTTTCTTATAGACCATAAGTGGCGTGTCTTATTCGAAAATTGGATTATATAGTATATTATTATACAAGCCTACTTGCAATAAGAAACATTTTTATGTTTATTGTTACACATTAGTTTACTAGCTTTTAGCCATTCAGTTATTCATATAATATTACCATTCATATATTCTTCAATATACTAGCATCTCACACTCAATAAAGAATTCAATGCTGTTTAAGGATGTTATGTATTATTATTATAAGTATAAATATGTACATGTAGGGGTTTTCAGATGTGTTGTTGCGGTTGGCCAAATGAAATGCTTCATTGTAGAAATGGGTGTATATTTACTGGTACCAGTTAGTTAGTTAGTTACTAACTATATAATTGGTACCAGTTATAAATAATATAAGTACATATTGAGCTACGAACTAAATCAGTGGTTGCGGTGAAACGACTACCGCAGCGGCGCTACTGCATAGGTACTTGTGCCTGATTATATAAAACTAAAGTGACAGCAGTGTCGCTACATAATTATGTATAGCGTATATAATACGTCATATGTACTGAACTGCCATAAACATGAATCCTTTTATAATACTATAAAGATAATAATTTTACACAATTCCTTTAACTTATCTAAAGAAGTAGCAATTTTACTAAAAATAAAACGAATCTTGGAATATTCTTTTTTCTAATACCTATTGCTTACAACAAATAAGTTTAAGGTTTATCCTAAATCAATAACCTTAGCCCGTTTTTGCGCTCTAACTCACCTACATCTCATCAGCTAAACTGCTCACCCACGTAATAGGAGGAAAGTAAAGTAAGTATTTATTTTTCAAAATATAGGTCCACGTTCTTATACAGATAAAAAACAAAAAAAAGTACATATATAATGAAAAATGAGGTTACCACTCAGGTTTGTTGTTGGTTTGCGGTTTATACCTCATACCATACATACATAGATTCACGCCTGTTTCCCAGAGGGGTAGGCAGAGACTACGGATTTCCATTTGCTACGATCCTGACACACTTCTCTGGCTTCATTCACTTTCATCATATTCCTCATACACGCCCGTCGGTTCAAGGAGCTCTTAACCTGGCTTTTGTTCAGAACGCTTCCGATCTGATCGAGAAACGTTCAAACCAACCCTGATATTATGTGGTAACCCCAAGTGACGCCCGGAAGTACATCAGCTACTCTTGTAATATTTTACAAACAAGCTTAAAAAAAAACAATAACGCTTTGTTTCAGTGAGATGTAAACTTTCGCCTTGGTTACAAGTTGACTCAGAGAGAGTCAGCTTGTGACTAAGACCACGTAGGTCCAAACCTCATCAACTTGGTCGATACGTCGTGTTTGGCGGCACGAACTGTCAAAATCAGAATTAATAAGTACGATCGCAGTGGCACATCGGCGGGTCAGCACATAGAGGCATATTGTTTCTGAGAACTTATTGATGCGCGCGCTGCGTGCGGTTGGAAATATTTGCTATTTACAAAGAAAAGTGAAAAAAGAAAGAAAGAAAGAAAGAAACATTTATTTGCACAGAATACAGGTGGTACCAGATTTAACAATGGTGAATAGTTCAGGCTATATTCTGCCTGTATTAGGCATGCAAATATTAATAATTATATAAAACAATTAAAATATTAGTAACAAAATGGCAAACTATTAATATTAATATTTAGAATATTAATCATTATTATATTACATTATATTAACATTTATAAATAATCAGATTCATTGGTTTTATGTTGCATGAACTCTTCTATTGTGTAAAAGCACTTATCTACTAGCCATTTTCTTAACTTGAGTTTAAAATATTTAAATGGAAGTTCTCTTAGACTCCTAGGCAGTTTATTAAAAACTGATATGCACATGTGATAAACATTCTTTTTATTTAAGGTTGTTCTACAAAATGGAATTAATATTTTAGTAGGATCTCTTGGTCTGTATTTAGTAACATGATCCCCTTAAATTTGAAAAAATCATTATACTTCCTTACAAATACTGATACTTCAATATCTTATTAGAGAACTGGTATTTATTTTATGACTAGCGTTTGCCCGCGGCTTCTCTCGCGTTAATATAGAATTTGACAATCAATTCGGGTTGTACTCTGCTTGTAATAATATAATTCAATCATGATTCGCAAGACACGTGGCGCTATCTATTATCGTAAGAACGTAATTGTTGTTTTCCTCGGGAACAGTAATTTTTTTCGGGATGAAAGGTAGCCTATGTCCGTTTCTGTACACCTGAAAATGTATATGCAAAATTTCAGAATGATCGGTTCAGTGGTTTAGGCGTGAAAGGTAACGAACAAACAAACTCATTTTCGCTTTTATAATATTAGTTAGGATTTTAATACAGGTACAGCTATTTGTCTAGTTAGATGTTTTATCTCAAGTATAGGATTTATTCTTTCACGTAACAAAATCCACTAATTGCCTTCGTATTATAATTTTTAATTCGAATGTTAAATCAAATAATCAAACAATTATTCAATAAAACTTTTACGTTTTTAAACTTCATATAGTTTCGTCTAAAACGAATTATTGATAGCATGATTTATCCTCTTTATTATACCTTATAAAAGCAAAATTATTCATAAGTACAATATTTTTTATAGAACTGGAATGGACTTTATGGATGTTTATAATGTTAAGTGGGTTGTTACCGCGGGTGACGTAACGGTGGCGGGAGATTATGTGACAATGGTTTACAATTTGACATTTCCTGTTTGTAATAATTGTGACCATTGGTTGAGAGGAACGCGATCATGCATATTGTAAAAGATCATATATTATTTTTATTGTATTTCCATACATAATCTCAATTGAGAAAAATAAAACTGTACAAATACAAAGCAGTACATGGAGATCAAATTAGGCAACTGTTTCAGCTATTGTTGCAGTAATAGACTACGACGCTGGTATTCTCGCAGGCCTATGAATAATAATTTTATAACACGATATATTAAAAATTCACATGACGTATTATTTAAAACAATTTGCTTAATTCGGGTTTCAGCTCAGCGTCCGGAAATCTGGAAATAGTCGCATATATTGCATTACTTTTAAATTTGCGGCCTGTCTCTCGAGTCTCATGAATCGTGCGGTCCGGGTAACTTATGCCGCGGGACCAACAAAGCAGTCTTCATAATATAAGTACAGTAATATATTTGGGTCACTGTGTATCACCATCCATTTCCTTATGTCAGTACTGTCTTTGTCGGCCCTTGAAAGAAAATGGTGAACACATTATTTTAAAACAACCTTAATTTTTTATAAATCGTATTTTAGTTATTTTATGTCTTTTTTTTCGTGTTCTAGAAACGACGACACAGTTTCGAGTTTGCCGTAAGTTCAAGTTCCGCTTAATGGATTGCCTTTTTCCGCGTTTATAATTTACCCGACATATTTTTGAGGCTTAATATTCTTATTGAAAGATCCTATCATATATTATTATAACATTTAAATGATTAATGATTGCTTCTGTAAGTTTATTTTAGGATAATTTTATTTTTAGAATAGTTTCTGCTAAGTCATACGTAAACACGAAAAAGTGAAGGACTTTCTTGTACACTAGATTTTTGCCCGCGGCTTCGCTCGCGTAGATGTAGGTTAGGTTAGATAAGTAACAGCACTTTTACTGGATGGAATATACCCTGTCCTTTTCTGATCCCCTGACGACGTGTATGCGAATTTTCATGATGATCGGTCGAGTAGTTAAGGCGTGAAAGCGTCACAAACAAACCCATAATCGCAATTTTAATATTAGTTAGGGCATCTTTCTCTGTAATAAGTACGAAGAAATATGGTTTTACATTTTAATTCACCGAATCATTTTGTATAACTTTGAACAACTAACATCAACACTATCACTATTCGAACAGAATAAACGGAGGTATTTTATCCTTACTTCCTTACTAATATTATAAATTCGAAAGTAACTGTCTGTCTGTCTGTTACCTTTTAACGGCTAAACCACTCAACCGATTTAGATGAAATTTGGTACAGATATAGTTTAAAACCTGGGGAAGGACATAGGCTACTTTTTATTGATGGAGGTACCACGTGGGCGGATCCGCGCGCAAAAGCTAGTAGGCTATAAATAAAAATGTCGGGAGTCTGTCCGATACAAGTACCATCAGACCTCTAATTAGCTTCCAGGTAGTAAAATAAAGACAACAATTTAACGGGCTATCGAACTCATCCGCTATGCTGTACTTAAATACGGTTGTTGAAATATTGGTATGACATCTTATAATATAATATACGTGTTCGGGATTTTCCCCAACGATAACAAATAAAGCGAATGTTTCTTTCACTAACGTAATTCCAATGTAAATTTCGATTCGAACAAACAATGTTATGTCAGAATTTATCAGACGTTACTTCTAATTAACACGTAGTTACAAGTAACAATAAAATAACAATTTGAATTTGATACTAGTAAAATTTTATTTGCTCGGTGTATATTTCGTGGTATTGTAGAATGGTTACAGCTCTGCACCTTTGAGTTGTAGTGTAATGTTATATAGCCTGTGAGCTGGAGTCCGCCACTTCGTCCGCGAAGAATTCGGCTACTTCGCAAAATATTACTCTATTGCACCCCTTTGGAGGTGGTATTTTGAAAAATCATTTTGAAGTAGACTAGATTTTGCCCGTGGCTTCGCTCGCGTAAATAGAAGTTAGGTTAACCCATTCACAGTCCCGTGATAGACACAACAGAAAATCAATTGTTATGTACCATATGTGGTTCATCGGACAGGGAACGTGTTAATTACAGTACTTTTTCTGATAACTAAAGGTACTACGTCCTTTTCTGTTCCTCTGACAACGTATATGTGAAATTTTACGATGATCGGTCGAGTTGTTAAGGCGTGAAAGCATAACAAAAATCAAACTCACATTCGCATTTATAATATTAGTAAGGCTAATACGGCAGTATAAGAAAGCTTTGTGCTTAATTTTAAGCTTCCTGGCTCAGCATTTTGGGCTGTGCTTTGACCGATATAATCATTTAAGTTTAAAAAAAGGATTGTTACTAACCTAACCTACATTTACGCTAGCAAAACCACAAGCAAAATCTACTTTGGATATATTACTTAGTAAACCTTTCTCAGTAGACAAGCCAACTCACACAAAAAGATTATGCCAGACTTGTCTAGTAGTGCCTCAGATTACCGCATACAAACAAACTCTTCAGCTTTATAAAGTAGTAGATAATAACGTTCTTGTACGTAAAGTGCCTTAGTTATGCTCGGCTCTTTTTGTTAGGCTATTTTCAATAACAGCAAGGAATCCTTTTAGAGGATCACGTCGATCTTTCATAGATAAACTAAGAAGCTTCTCTTAGTTATTATAAATAAACTTCAGCTGCCGCAATACCTTTTCAAACACAAACTGGGGCAGCAAGAATGAATCTAAGACATGGTCTATTTGTGTGCCAAGTTTTGTCAGACCGGTTTACGCGTGATTAAATAACTAATATCTAAATATCTTCACAATCAAATCAATAATTCAATTTTACATTTAGAATAGGCCTTTTCTGTAATAACACGGAGTATTCTGCTTCGATTTAATAATACCTGCAACATCTTTTAGATGGCTTACTACACTGCATACACCATATCTTCGGTTTTATTGAAAGAAATGGCACTAAATGCGCTTTAGATTTAAAGTTTTTGGTTTAGATATAAAACTGTTGCTTAAACTAGTGGCTTTAAATTAATATATTTTGGATTTAGATATATAGAGACTAACTGTTATCCGCGACTTCGCCAGCATCGTATTTCTTTTCATGAAACCCTCATTTTCTAAAATAATGGTAGCCTAAATTACTCTTTATAACATCGTCAATCTGCTAGTGAAAGTCCCGTCAAAATCGGTCCAGCCGTTTCAGAGATTAGCTAGAACAAACAGACACACGGACATACAGACAAACATTTAAAAAATCGTTTTTACCTTAAAGTACCTACCGTAAATATGTACTTTCATATGCATTTAGTAAAAAGCTGTTATTTTGACATTACAAACAGACACTTCAATTTTATTTATTGGTATAGAAGAGCTGCTGTGCTAGGTTATCAGTTTAACGATAAGAAACTTTATAAACTTATTAGCTGACCCACGCAACTTCGTCAGCGTCACATAAGAGATTTTCCCCCCGTTTTTGAATCATTTTTCATTGATGCTCCGCACCTATTAGTCGTAGCATGATATTATATAGCTTATAGCCTTCCTCGATAAATGGGCTATCCAGCACTAAAAGACTTTTCAATTTGAACCAGTAGTTCCAGAGATTAGCGCGTTCAACCAAACAAACAGACAAATAAACCCTTAAGCTTTATAATATTACTATAGATATATTGATCAACTCTATGGTCATGAGAAACCCTGCGTGTCTGAGTGTTCTCCATAATGTTCTCTAAGATATGTGAAGTTTGGCAACCCGCACTATGGACTATGGCCTAAACCTTCTCATAGTGAGAAGAGGTCCGTGCCCAGCAGTTGGACAGTTTAATACAGGGCTGATATTATTATTTATATTATGGTCATAAGTTGTCGCCGATCGCGTGGTTTTGGTTTTGATTCTCGCGTCGAGTAAAGTATTGTTAGTTTTTCGGTTAGCGCTTATTCTCAGTAACAGCATGGAGTTTGAAAAATCTGTTCTGTGGACCACTATTATCACCACTCGTCGTCTATTAAGTGGCGTGAAAACATTATGTAGTAAGGCATCTTTGCCTAACCCTTAGTGAATATAGGCGTAAGATTATATAATATATTCATATATATCTCGAAAGAGACAAAGGCGCGTGCTTTGGAATAATTAAATGAAATGAATACATACCATATTCTAAAATACATGTTTTTTTAAAGAAGGAGGGAAAAGTGAAAGTCATCTTCGCATCACTGGTGTCTGATGGAGTGCCCAGAAGATTTAATAAATTGCTATTAATTTGCTTTGCTTCATCAGATTACTAAAACATCCGGATATTTCCTCCAAAATGAACACAGTAAATTCTGTAGACTCAGTGCAGTTTCCAAGCTGTGATCTTTTTAAAACTACAAAAGTGAGGCTACTTTGTTAGTCCAGATTGATATGACGACCAAAAAGATCAACATTTACTGCAGCAACAAAGTCCTCAACAGATTTTCCACAGCTTAGACCGCATAAATCTAAATCTATCTATCGGCCTCTATGGCGTAGTGGTTAGGGTAACCGACTGCCACGCCTGAGGTCGCGGGTTCGATTCCCGCACAAGTCAAACATTTGTGTGCATGAACATGAATGTTTGTCTTGGTCTGGGTGTTTCTATGTATAATATGTATGTATTTACAAAAAAAAAAGTATATATGTATGTTTATCTATTGTCTAGTACTCATAGTACAAGCTCTGCTTAGTTTGGGCTAGATGGTGTTGTGTGTATGTGGTAGAATATTATTATTATTATTATTATAAATGTAGGTAAGGTTAGTAACAGTAGGTACTTTTTTCTAGATGAAAGGTACCCTATGTCCTTTTCTGGTCTCCTAATAACCTGCACACGAAATTTCATGATGATCGGTATAATTCTAAACTTATACTTGGATGACAACGTAACAAATAAACTCTCATTCGAATTTATAATATTCGCATTTAAGCATCAAAGTGTTATCAAATTGCGAATCGATTATGCGATTATGATTCAAACCGTATACTTTTCGATTCATTCGATATTTTTTCGTAGCAATCGCACGTCGCCAAAAGTGTGTAGTTACTTTTAAATGTCTAGACAAAACCAGATGCCTCCAACGGTAATGGGTACTTCAGTTTTACTAGATGTCTGACACTTACGTATTTTAGAATTTAACAATTACGTTTTTTAATCTGTTAGATGGATAGCGAAATTTAATAAATTTTTATTTCTGTAATGCCCTATTAATGGTTATTAGTTAGCGACAGCGGACAAACAAGCTTAACTAGAAAAACTTTCATCGTTACAAGATGCGCCTTTAATGTGACTGCACCGTTGGTGTTGTGGCTTCGAAACCCACATAGGGCAAACATTTCCTGAGGCTGGGTGTTTTGGATCCGTTGATTGAATATTTAAACCTAGCAACCTAGAATTTATTCAAATTGTGAATGTATAACCAAGAAGAGTAAGCAATTTTTAACTGGCTTGAGTGTTCTACTAAATTAATGAAGATGAAAAGATCCTAGGCAAAAGCTTGTCTAAAGTATGATAATCAGTTTGGTTATTGGCGATGTCAACACTAAGCTTATTGTCGCTAAGATAAATAATTTAGTAGCTTAAATTGAATTTAGAATAAATGACTATAAAATTTGTACAAGATAGTTTAATTTCTATGAGACTTCAAGCTAACCTAAAACTTACACTATACATAATTTAACATAAAATTTATCTTAATTTAATATTACAAGTATGAAAAGTTTTATCCGTATGACCTTCGTTCGGGCAGCAATGAAAAACAAATCGACATGTTTTTCGGCATATAGATTACAGGCCGGCACCTACTTCACTGGCCGTAGACAGATCTAGGCTACTGTAGACTATAGTCAAATCCAGGAAGAAGCAAAACACAGCTAGACTTTATGATAACTTGAGCTCATTCTTCGTAAATAGCAACACCAAACATTAAATCATAAATAATGTTCGGGTATTTTGAAATAAGTACACTTGAGAACATAGAGACAACTATCAACTTAGTCTCCCCGTGAACATAGCTGCTGTAAAGTAATCAAAATGTCGGAGCAAATATAAATAGTTTTAATTAATCTAAATAGCTTAAATTATAGTAAAGTTCAATAATAGTAGTATTGGAGTCTCAAAATGTAATAAACGTGTTTTAAAATAAACAACGCAACAAAATCCGTCTAGAGTGATTTAATTTCAATAATATGATATCATCAATCATCATTTTCATTCGTGGAAACTTAAACGCATGATTTTTCATATAGGCTTCATAAAATACTGTACTTAATTTGTTTAATTAATATTTGCTACTCTTTCCTTGACATCGAATACACTTTATATCAGTGCCTATAATAAAACAATCTTGCCATATGATTTCATATACTTATTAAATCCATTGAAGCTTAATGGCCATCAGAGATCCTATATATTATATTATTGTCCGTCACACTAAGGGTTTCATTTTATACTTTGGGTAGGCAACCTAATTTATTTTCTACTTAATCTTATCTAATTTTCTAATCATAGATGCACACCGTACTTAATTTAAATACGGTTATCATTCTGAACAATAAGCTCTCATCAGACGCACAATGCAGACATGACATCTGAATTATATTATTCGTTCATTCATATTGGAATAGTAGGTACGCTATCGTTCTGTCGAACGAGTCCACAGTATAGAATGGGGTCTCTGTACGTAGTGTATCCGTGCATTTAAGTACAGGGAGAGCATACCAATGTTTCAATCTATCCGAAACTCTAAAAAGGCTGGTAGTCACTCTGCTGACTCTACCTTTATCTCCTTTTATTAGACAGATAACGTATTCGGCAGTATGATGTAGGTATATATGCTACGTTTATTACTAAGTCCTAATTATGTTTACACAGAAAAAAAAACAGATATAACCACGCAAAGTAAATACTTAAAAACGACCCAAATAGGACGGTTTTAAAACAAAAAACTTTATCAAAATCCTGTAAAGTATTTAAAATGCAACTATTTGAGTGACAACTATCTCTTTCACACTAGCTCTTTTTATATATATCGCATTATTTATCTGTTCAAATTTTGAGCACGTACGCAGCTGTTATTAAAGAACAGAATAATCAGGGCCCTAAGGGCTTCTAAAACATCAATGTTATTGGCATCACGTCGGGTACTCTCATCCCGGGCTGATGAACATGTGGGCATCACCGCGGCCATGAGTTAGTTATGTCTAGGGATTAAGAAACATTGATCAGTATGCATATAAAACTCAAGTACGCTACCTTAAATTCGTATCGATGTTTTTGGAATAAGGATTTTAATTTATTATATTAGCAGCAAGATCGAAGAACAACCAATGTACTTTTATATAAGGTACGTAATAATATCGCAAAATGTGCAGAGCAGTTAATGTTAGTCTCAATAGGTTTGATGAGAACAGTTAAACAAAATGCAGCACTTTGATTCAAATAAGATAATACAATCGTATTATTCGCATAAAAGCCATGCCCACTTCACGTTTATCATGTTATTGTCAGAGTAACCTAACTAATATTATAAATATGCGAATGTAAGTTTGTATGTTTGTTACGCTTTCAAATCTTAACTACTCGAGCGATCATCATGTAATTTCGCAAACACGTTGTCAGGGATACAGAAAATAACATAGCGTACGTTTTATCCAGCAAAAAAGTACTGTTACTAACCGACTTACATTTACGAGAGCAAAACCGCGGGCAAAATCTAGTTGGTTATAATTTTAAAAGCTTCTAAACAGGCATTATTTTTATTTTTGTATGTCATTGCAATATAGCTGCCATATTGGCAATTTTAAATTTTTGGTAATAAAAAACTAATAATTATTATTATACTAGTTTTCACCCGCTCGCGTAAATGTAGGTTAGGTTAGGTTAGTTTCTGGATGAAAGGTATCCTATGTCCTATTCTATACCCCTGACAACGTGTATGCAAAACTTCATGTTGATTGGTTGAGTAGTTAGGGTGTGAAAACGTAACAAACAAACAAACAAACTCATTTTCGCATTTATAATATTAGTAAGGATTACAGTCTATAGATTACAGTCAATATATAGGCCGGAGTATGAAGATAAAAGATTCACCAAATTTTAAGTTAGAGTACGAGAACTACAATTTTTAAATCAGAATTCAATTTTGTGTTGTTATTTCGCGGTTACAAATCTACAGACAGACAGACAGACAAAATACTTATTTTGGCTTACACATTGCTTAGGCAATGTCACGTTATTTTTCATAAATATATTTTATGTGCATATATTGACCAGTAACAATTTTATTAAACGTATAGATTTTCCATAGCTAGGGCCACACCGCACCTTTCTTGTGTTCACGCACCGTATTCAATATCGTTTAAATATATATCTATAATTGTATTTGTATCTTCATCACATATTCATTGAACAGTGTGTTAGCACGCCAAACACAAACATGCTTAGCTTAATTGAAAATGTATACTAAAGCTATGTAGTATAGGCTGATCCAACCCGAGTATAATCTCTTATATTGGGTACAATGTAAATTAGCTGGCGTATGGTTTTTGGGTTCAAACACCATAGTTTGAAGTAACACATTAAAGTAACATCAAAGAAATAAAAATACTGGTAAATAATGTTTAAGCGTCAACGTGAAAGGTACAGATATGATAAGATGAACTGGACGCATACCGTGGGATTTTAGAAAACTGTACATATCTTTGTCTACCTCTTTGAGGATATTGATGTGAAGCCACAGACGCATGCGGAACATCTGAACAAACACTTGGTAACATGAAGAATTCATGATAGCGTAACCCGTGCGTGTTGTCGTTACACATAAAAAGACAAGCTAGAAGCCAGTACTTGACACATCACGTTGAATTGTCGGCCTCGATGGCGTAGTCGTTAGTGTAATCGACTGCCACGCCTGAGGTCGCGGGTTCGATTCCCGCACAAGTCAAACATTTGTGTACATGAACATGGATGTTTGTCTTGGTCTGAGTGTTCCTATGTATAATATGTATGTATTTACAAAAAAAAAAGTATATATGTATGTTTATCCATTGTCTAGTACCCATAGTACAAGTTCTGCTTAGTTTGGGCTAGATGGTGTTGTGTGTATGTGGTAGAATATTATTATTATTAATATTACATGCACTTCGTCAAAATTTCGGCAATTGGTTTACTTGTATTTTTGAAGACCATTGCTACACTGGAAATAATTCCTGTATCGCGAGGGACAACAGACACAAAGCTCAATCAAACGGGACAGGAATTCATGGATCTCACAAAACTTTTGTCCAACAACAATTTGTGTGATTCGCAAATAATTGTTTCATATTTTTTTTATACATCTAAGGTGGCAAACAAGCATACGGTCCACTTGATGGTAAGTGGTCACCGTAGCCTATAGACGCCTGCAACACCAGAGGCATCACTTGCGCGTGGCCGACCCTTTAGGAAAGAAAGTGGGAAGGAGAAGGAGCGGGAAGGGGGAAGAGGGTGATTGGGCCTCCTGCACTCTCACTCGCCGAACGAAACACAACAGTAGGAATACTGCTATTTCACGTCGATATTCTGTGAGAGGGTAGTCCTTCCCCGGTCGAGCCAGCCCATTCAAGCTGAAATCAGCAAGGCTTCACTACCTATATACCTATATATATCTGGGTGAACACCTATACACGAAACAACTATCATAGTCTTCTTTAAAAAAGAAATTGTTATGTCCAGCGATTGTCTAAGAACTTTAGTGTATCAACTACCGAAGAAAATGTAGAGGCTCTTGTCTCTCTGAGACTATTTGTATAAAGCAAAAATACCTAACATTACTTTTATAATGTAATATTACATAATTACTAGTTTTATTTAAATATAAAGACATTTTACAACCTAAATGCCTCTTCAAAAAACCATATTTTAACATGTTTAAAATTCCCAGCGCCTCGCATTCTGCACAAATTCTCCCTTCCCGTGTTGCTTGTTTACTCCACTGCTTTCTTTTGCGACAACGTGTAGTCTTAAGGGTAAGACTGTGCGATGCGATTAGAACAACCAATTTCAATATTTGTATTTTTGTACGAAAGATCTAATAATGAATTATGAAAGTTGGTAGAACAAAAGTTTTTAAGTTAAGTGTAAATAAGTCACGGATAAAAATTGTTTGTATTTTAAGTAAAACTGTATATCATGTTATGTTACTGTTTAAAAAAACTTTGGTATACAGATTTGGATCACCATAATACTATGTACAAAAACAGCTGTAAAATCGATAGTTCAACGTTATTGTTCACAGAAGTAATAAGGCTATAAATACTTTATCCAAATAGAATAGCAATTAAACGGTAGAATAAGTTTTAATGGAAAGACCAAGTCCAGAATTTATAAAAGTACCTGTCTAGACATACTTTATTAAAAATATTACTTAGAACGGGTAGCAATAATATTATTATTGTCAAATCTAAGGGAGCGATTGTAAATAAGAATTATTCATAAAATAAAATTGCCACGTTTGCACAACGGTAGTATATTCGAATGTCAAAAGTCAAAAATAATTTATTCATTTAGGTCACAAAGTAACACAATGTACGTATGTACGTAGGAGAGGAGAACGTTTGGTTAAAATTAAGAAAACATTTACAATATTCACAACAAACGTATATTAGCCAAACTCCAAAGCTTACCCCTTATGGAGATATAAATGTCACACTAAGGATGTACATATGAGAGGAGAATGTTTTGTTAAAATCAAGAAAACATTTATAATATTCACAACAAACGTATATTCGCCAAATTCAAATTTTCAAAATTATGTAATAAAGATGTTTAATATAAACACAAAAGATGTATAAAATCCATAAAAAGTAGTATAATTTCAATATGTGATATTTATGCAAACGTTCGATAATATTATAATTATAACCTATCATTACGTAAAGAACTTGCATGGCATATGTATTAAAATAAACAAAATAAGTAAGTTATTGCATACTGTGGCTTTATTTATCCATTGCTGCTAACATAAATTAACATGACAATTGTTGGAGTACCAGATATAAATGAAAACGTATAGTGTCTGGCCGCCGCCGTGCTGCTCTCAAAAAAACTCTATTATTTTAGAGATAAGGTAGATTTTTTGTTCCAATGTCGCTTTGCAGCCGCAATGGAAAATTTAACCTGTTGAGACAGGTTAAGCCACTATAAGCACTATATAGCTTTCTCTCAGCCACGCCTTATTCTATCTCGAAAATAATCCTCAAACATGTAAAACATTTAAGTGCCTGTGGGCAAACATGTTTTACTGTTATTATTTACTTTCAGCGCTATTTGATGTTCTTTCATAGTTTTAGAGTTAATTTCGCATGCGCTGAACATACTGAGTCCAAATTTTGCACAGAGTAGGTATATGTTAAGTAATTTTATTTAGAGGCTGCATGTCTTCGAGATTTCACTGTCAACTGAAGTATACGACAGTATTGCCTGGGTCGTGATTATCATTTAGAACGGTACAGGCCTAATTCTAGTAACAAAGACATGACAATATATAGAGTTGTATTACCATGAACAATGACTAAAGGAACAAGCCGCACTAGATGAAAGACCGTATTTGATTACACGACATATTTTTCTAGCCGGAAAATTGGCGAAGGTCACGTCACGATAGCCTTAGATTGACGTGTGTGTTAAGTGAGTAAACCAGGGAGCTTAGGTCGGAAATATTTTTATATACTCCGGAGCTTACTTTTTAGGAGCTTATTTGTATAAATAAAAGCTTATTTATATAAATAAGCACGAAAATATTATTAACTTCTTTAACCTTCAAGATGCTAAGAATATACCTGCACCCTTCAAATGTTAGAAATTATGCGGTAAGTAAGATGTTCGATCATGTGCTTTGTATTTGGTCACGTGACACGAAAATATGATACTGCACTTCTCCTGATCTCTTTTCGTCTAACAGTTTGCATGTTACGCATGTAGCACAACTCAATCTAGATAAGATATATCAGATTCTTTCAGGAAAAGCAATTAAAGTTGTTTAACAGATTCAAAAAAAGCGAGTAGCACCATTTGCTGGGTTTGTTTACTAGAAAGTTCTATGTTCAACTAAGTTAATTTTATTAGAGCAGTGTGTTTACAACTTGGCAACCGTTATTAACCTTATCTGTTTGTGTAATTGTGGTTGACTCTTCGACACACCAATAGAAAGAATTATGTCATGAGCTTATTTTAAAAATAAACACGTTTCTCAATATGCCATAGAAATTTGATTGCACGGATGGCGTAGTGGTTTAAGTTGTTGTCTTGCCACTGCCACTGCGCCGAATATTGTGGGTTCAATGCCCACACAGGACAAACATTTGTGAGATCCACAAATAGTTGTGCCCAGTCTTGTAAAGTTCCACGTGACACAGAGTAATTATTCCTAGCGCTGCTACGTGCTGCTTATGAAATTGTTATATTATCATTGATCCTTGACAAATATACAAAGTTTAATGTTAATTGGATCTTTTAAGTGGGTGTAAATCTTGTTTAAAGATTCAATTACATAGATAGATAGATAGATACAGGTCAAGGTGAAGCTAATAAAAGCGTATTAAAAGCAATCACAGATAGAAATATAGTCACCCTCAAAAATATGCATAAGGTACAAAGTTACATAAAAATCAATCAATCAACCTGCTACCTACTATCCTGAAATTTAGTACACATTTTTGGAATCTTAAGGGCATGCCATAGTATTGCACTACGAATGTACTTTACTATTCGATAGTCTTGTCAGACCCAATCTTTACTTCAAGAAAACCTTCCTTAATATGTAGATACCAAGTCTAAACATCGAATCGATTGTTTGAACAAGGTAAATAGACACACACATGACTGCCGAATTATAATACGAGAAGTAATTTTTATTTACCCGTATTATTTATGTTCGGAATTTTTGTATCAAAATGTTCCATTCATATTACATTGAAATTGCATGCTGATATTGTCTGACAAGTTTTAAAAACTGTTGGTCTACTATGAAAATATCTAGCCGAAACTGCAGGCGAATCGAAAATAATTTATAATTACATAGGTTTATTTGTTATTCCTTATCTTAAAATTTAAAAAAAGGCTCTATGACAATTAATACGTACGAAATTACGTACAGGAATTAAATGTCAATTAATCACATTTCGGAATAAATGTGTTTTATTATACAAACAGTTGGCCCGAAACTTCGTCATTTACGTGTCATGGTAGGCCTGCTATTCATCAGTTATCAGTTAATTATATTCTAATAATATTATAAAGTGTTAATCATGTATTAAGTTAAGAGCTATCACTGAATTGGGGGATCACAATGACAGTCTCCACGGTAAGATAGTTCCCGGTATCGTTTGATGTTCTTGCGACACATAAGCGATGGCGGCCACTTACTACACAACAAGTTCATAAATAATAAAAGTTACTTTAAAAATTGTCTTCAAGAATAATTGAAGACTCTAATTTTGCTTATATTTTCAAGAACCTCTTCTGGAATGAAATGATTCCACCATTTCATTTTAGAAGAGGTTGATTGTTCAGCCGGGGTTGATTGTTCGGTGTGCTGGATACAATTGGTTCCAGCCGTTTTTCAGCGGAAACTTAATTCTTTCATTGTAATAATGCCTTGCCACGAATCCATTTTCCTATATAAAAATCCGTATTTCAATCACAAATAAACTTCGATTTTAATTTTAGTAAGGATCAAGGACTTGAAAAAGCCCTTGAAGTGACAGCAGGGTAATTTGGTTCTTCACATCAAGAATGGAAATGTTGGCATAAATAATAGATTATTAATATTATAGACATTAGTTTTCTTACAAAAGACATCGAAACTTAAATAAGTCTTATTGTACATTTCGTTCCATAAACTTTATGGAAATTGCTACAGTTTCAGCAAAAGACAGATGTTTCCGATGGACTTGGTTAATATCCGGATTAAGTTATCCCTCAGTGTTTAGACTTCTAGCTATGTTCAGCGTCAGCTAAGAATATCTTTCTTAAGTGAAGTGTCCTAAATTAAGACTTAATTGCTAAAATGTTTAAATTCAAATTGTAATTTTCTACAAAACAAACCTAATGAAATAAGACAAAGAGTTTGCATATAATTATGTACCATTATAAGCTTAGAACTGTGGTGTTTCCACTAAAATTGAGAATACACTACTTATTACAATGTCGTTCAGTACCTTCTGAACTAGTTGGGACTGTATCTCATGAGCTAACTGTTTATCAGTGCAATAGCATCGAATATGAGTTTGTTTATTTGTTTGTTACGCTTTCATTTCGCGTACGCATTGTCAGGGCAACAAAATAGGACATAGGGTATCTTTACATGGACTGTTACTAATATAACCTAATATAAACTACATTTAAAATAAAAAATCTGGTTTTATATATAGCTATATAGCTTTATAAAGATCCTAATTATGTATGTATATAAACCTATAGTTTTATTGCCACCTAATAGAGGTTGACACGATAGGGACAATAATTATTATGATATTTAACGTGACCCGCCGTAGTAGAGCCTCGCTGAGTTCAGCATGAATGGGCCAACTCGACCGGGGAAGGACTACTCTCTCACAGAATATCGACGGGAAATAGCAGTATTCCTACTGTTGTGTTTCGTTCGGTGAGTGAGAGTGCCGGAGGGCCAATCGCCCTCTTACCCTTCCCGCTCCTTCTCCTTCCCACTTCTTTTCCTAAAGGGTTGGCAACGCGCAAGTGTTACCTCTAGTATTGCAGGCATCTATAGGCTACGGTGACCACTTACCATCAAGTGGGCCATAGGTATGCTTGTTTGCCACCTTAGTAGTATAAAAAAAAGGTGGATCGCAGCCCACAGGAATGAAGTTGCGGCCATTGCGAATCTAGTCCATTGCACAGTGTGTGTTACACTCACGTTTTATCAAACTCATTATCAAAAAATGTTTATTTATGTAATAATAATAATATTTTTATTTACCAAAAATGCAGACAGATATAATAGGTACATAAAAACACAATTGTACAATGCACTGTTGTTCCATAATCCATACTCAATTATTGTGTGTGTGTGTGTGTGTGTGTGTGTGAGAGAGAGAGGGTGTATCTGTGTGTCTGTGTATGTGTGTGTGTGTGTAAGTGCGTGTGTGTGTGTGTGCGTGTGTGTGATTGTGTATGTGTGGTCATGTAGGTCACAGGCTCAGACACCGTGCTGTTACTGAGAATTGTTTGACAGAACCTCCAGTTTTCTACTGGGCTATCGCTGCTTAATTATGACATCCAATTACACT
Source organism: Catocala sponsa (assembly GCA_963564715.1). Lineage (NCBI taxonomy): Eukaryota > Metazoa > Arthropoda > Insecta > Lepidoptera > Erebidae > Catocala > Catocala sponsa. The sequence continues at coordinate 9,141,926 of OY751334.1, forward strand.
TTGAAATTTCATCTCACGATAGTACGTGAGTCCAAACACATTAACATGAAACTTATACATATAGCTAGTGAAATGTAGACATTACACTCACATTTCGTTATCTGTTTTAGCTCCCACGCAGTAGGGTGCATGACTTCTTAATCATCTCGACAGCGAGCAATCTCGTCCGCGTGGCTGACTACCATGCAATTTATTTTATCATGTGGCTTATTACGAACAAGAAGCAAAAATAAATTAGTTAGTAGATGCTTTCTAGGAATATAAAAATAGCTCTTCTACTCGTATGTTATGCAGTCCTGGTACGAGGACAATAAATTCAAATCGCTATCATTAACTTTAAGAGATAATGCGAGCAGTGTTTCGTCCATGCAGACGTATTTCAATGTTTTCTCCCTGAATAATGAAACTAGAGCATGAACTAATTAAGGCATAATCTATACACAGCTGTTTCTTTCTTTTTGATTGTTTTACATTATTTAATTATTAAGTACAGAGCTTTTAAAATTACAAATTTCATGCGATTTTTCTGCTGTTTTCAAACATCCAGCGAACTAATTTAACGAAACAATTAAAATCAACCGCAACGGCGATGTATCTGTTAAGGACATCCTAAGTAATATTATTAATGCGAATGTGAGTTTGCTTGTTTGTTACGCTTTCACGCCTACTGACCCTCATGAAATTTCGCATACGGGTTGTCAGGGGTACAGAAAAGGACATAGCCTATCCTACATTTACGCGAGCGAAGCCGCGGGCAAAATTTAGTTTTCTATAAATGTGTTGATGCAAGTATTTCCTCTGAAACGTCTATTTAATTATTTAATTGGGGTGGGTAGTCCGAGGTTTCGTGGCGATTTCCTCTCTGCCCAATAATTTTATTATAATAGATTGTCGCCAAGTAACGCATAATTCGATTCGATTTGTATATCTAAACATTACACATAAACTTAATGCAAATTATTTATAACTTAAAAATTAAATATTTGAAATCAATCCGGAAATCGGGCATCGACAGACAATTTTGAATATTATAGAGTTAATATTGTTAACTTTAACAAAAAAATGTGTCTATTTCAATGCCGGATATTTCTTTTCTAACTTAAGACGGTATGATAAAGCCGCATTGTTGTCATGTTACTTTGAACGTCTTGAATAACAGGAAAAGGAAGTCAGAAAATATTTTTCGTTACTGTAGGTAATATACACAATGCCTTTTTTATTTAATACTTTTTAAAATTGGTTTAAATAAACAATGTGTATCTATTCATAAACAATGTACATCCCAACTAATATTATAAATGCGAATGTGAGTGCCTTTGTTTGTTTATTTACCAACAAACAATTACTAAACTACTTAACCGATCAGCATGAAATTTCGCATGCATGTTGTCAGGGGTCCAGAAAAGGACATCCCACCAAAAACATTCTGTAAAAAACTAGCCAAGTCTCGATGGAGCTGCTTGTTTATCTCTAAAAAGTAATGAAATCTAAACAAAGTCGTGCCAAGTCTAAGGTTCCTTACTGCGATTTCTTTATTATTATAGTTAATGTTGTGTGACTTGGCCGTTGAACATTCTTTATACGTTAGTGGGTATAAGTCAATTTTGTTTACACGTAATGTTATAATCTGTTGTAACTACCTATGTTTATTAAGCGAGATAATAGCCCATACTGGTGTTGGTAATTGGACGCTAGTGTCTCATTTTAGACTGTTGTTGATTGTGCAACACATGCATTCAGCATTGACAATGCTGACTTATGCTCTCTTCTTTTTGGAGCGTCAAATCGAACACCGATCTAACATAAAATAGACGTACAGACGGACTTCTATCACTGATTAGAAGTCCGTCTGTACTGGAAATAATTTTTTATACTGTTTGTTTCAGGCTCGCCTATACATAAGTATTATTGAAATACGCAGCTTTATCAAGCCTACAATTGACTGGTTATTGAATCAACGTTTTCCAAGTGTCAATTTTCCATCGTCAATGGGTAGCGGTTCTGGCGACAGATTGGTGGAATGGTGTCATGGAGCACCTGGTTTTGTACCCATGTGTACCCTTCAACGGCCAAGTCACACAACATTAACTATAATAATAAAGAAATCGCAGTAAGGAACCTTAGACTTGGCACGACTTTGTCTAGATGTCATTACTTTTTAGAGATAAACAAGCAGCTTCATCGAGACTTGGCTAGTTTTTTACAGAATGTTTTTGGTGGGATTTCACTTCTTTTTGTAGAAACGTTTTGACACATTTTTTTTCTTTTTAGGAGTAGTTTTTTTATCATTACAAATCTTTCTTTTCTTTTTTTCCGGTTCTGATTCTTGTACAGTAGCAACAGTTTTTCGTATTGCCCATTCGCGTTCATTATTTATTCTTTTAGACGGTTTAGACGGTTTAATTTCTGAAAGATCGGCGCGGTATTTACGCCTAAGCCGGTTGTATTCGGTGATCGCTGAAGCTTGAGCTTTTATACTCTTGAAGTCAACATTTATGAGGTGCACCCCATGAAGATTGGTTACTCGTGAAAACGCCACGTAGGCTTGGCCACAAGAGAATATGGAGGTGCCAATATCCATGAGGGCATTTTTTAGACTTAGACCTTGGCTCTTGTGAATTGTTAGGGCATACGCCACACAGATTGGGAATTGTTCTCTGTACACGTATGCCTGGGGTATGATCTCAAATTTTGACTTAATAGGCAATAATTCGTGAATCAAATTATTAGCGAATTTTACTACCAATTGTTTAGGCTTTGTTTGGTCTTCCGTGTCCCACCTCACTTTTTGTACAACGCCTATCGACCCATTTACTAAACCTAAACTAACATCAATGTTTCTCCTAAGCATTACTTTAGCTCCCTCTTTAATGATTATAGTTTCTTCCAGTCCAGCAGTCATCGACGCATCATCTTCATATTTTTGTAAACACGCCCGGGCTCCCGTTATCATACATTTTGAACAATCCAAGGAATCTTTAGCAACTAACTTTATCTCGGGGTGCAGAATCGCTTTTAACATAGCATTATTTAACTGCATACACATATTTCTAGTTGGTAGTAAACAAACAGTATCTTCTGGTAAGTCCCTCAAACATTGTGCTATTTCCATTAACCTTTCTTCATTGGAATGCGAGAGCAGAGGTATCAATTGGCTAGACAGTATATCTCTGTCTGATTGAGTTGTCACTCCTACTCTGATTCTTTTTAACATTTCTACAAACGTAGAATCATCCAGCTGTCTCATATTCAACGTAAGTTCGTCGTAACTAAAAAGTTCAGTCCATAAGTTTGGCATACTTAAGGAGCCTATAAGTTTATTAATTTCTGAAGGGGTTAGTTTTTCAAATGGCGAATTTTTTCTAACGGGTGGAAGTTGCAAAAGATCCCCAAGCACTAAAATATGTTTTTTTCCAAACCAACCATCTTCTACATCATATCAAACACTTTGCATAAACGAAGATTTATGTAGGCTAAAGTTACATTAGATATCATAGACACTTCATCTATAATAAATAATTCGACAGTTTTTAAGTCTGTCCTTAAAACTTGAAGTACTTCGTCTGAAAGCGGTTTGTATTTAGGAGTTTGTTTATGCTCTACTGGCAGTTGTAGTAATCTATGAACAGTTAATCCGTTTACGTTAAATGCTGCAATTCCAGTCGGGGCAGTAATAGCAACATTTTTATGCAGGTTGTTTTTAATCCATATTTTTAAGGTTTTTATTAAATAGCTCTTGCCAGTGCCACCGGTGCCACTAACAAAATGTCGCAATATTTCTTTTTGGTTCGTAATTTTATTAGTGACTGTATCAAATACCTTTTTTTGGACAGAATTCAGTTTATCTATCATTGCTTGCTCATTCATTTCAGAAATATCCGCTTCAACTAAATCAAAGTTATTTAAATCTTCCATAGCATTTACCGCTTCCAAAGCTTCAAACTCTAAAGGATTGTTGGGTCCTTCATCTACTATGTTTTCCCTTTCTTCGTTTAGTTCTGCTACTTTTTCTTCTACCTTTTCAAAAGCTGTTTGTAAAATATTTCGTAATTCAGTCTGTAAATTTCCGTAGCGTAAAGCTTCTTGTAAATCGTCCTTTACAGCATTAAATGCTTCTGTGTATGTCTCATGTTGCATTTTTAGGTCATCTAGTATTCTCCAAGGTTTAAATAATAACAATAAGGAAAATAAATATTTTTCTGGCATTTGCTCTACATTATACAGGTAATGGTTAATTAGGTATGGTCTATCTCGTTTTTTTAAGTATTTTTTATTTGCTAAAATATAATACTCTACTTTATTTGGAACGGGCCGTGTATTAACTAAATCATAGTCTTTGAAAAGTCAAATAGATTCATGTCTTGTAATTCATCAGGTCTGGCAGGATAAACGTTGTCTATCCAAGAATCGTAATATATGTCAGTGGAATTCGGTTCCAGTGCAGTCATTTCAGATTTCGATTAACTGTAAATTAAACCTAGAAAACTTCTTAGTTTTACTCTTGTACTAAATAACTAACAATTAAATAAAGTATTCAATTAAAACTTCTTTTAAATCTAATAATTAAGTAATAATCAGTAATCCGTCACTCATCATAAAATTCATAATCTATTCAAATCTTCGAATTGTTATGATAAATAACAACCTGCTAATTAACCTCACGAAATTATAAGCGAAATCAACGAAATGCAAATAATCGCTTCTAATCCCTAGCAAACGTTTTCAAACGCAGTAGAAGAATGTCGTAAACGACTGCAACGCGGCCGGTTGCCACTTCGCCATATAAGGTTATCGGAAAAACAAACGTAAGCGCGTTTTAAAATACAGTCAGCGCCATCTAGCGACGTGTGTGGGTATCACCGCCACTCTTAGTCCAATGCATTCTATTTTGACCACATTTGAGCGAAATTAATTAATATTTTAGTGTAATTTGTTTATTTAATTTGTGTAATGTTCGTATAGAATAACGTTAATCATTCGACTATTTATTCTTGTAAACTTGTAAGTATAAGTATAAAAGCCAGTCTAGTCTTATCCAGAGCTTTCCTTTAATTTTATTTATATGCGTATTAAAAGCAGAAGGGGAGGCATTCGCCCAGCAGTGGGACGCTATAGGCTAGATTAAATTAGAAGATGTGTCCCACTACGCTGGATTTTTGCAATGTCAGTCGATTTTTTTATGTACCAATAGTAGAAGGGGGCTGAGGGTTCTTCATCAGATACTTCAGACCTTCGATTTTTGACATCAAATGAAGCGGTCCACCTAGTTGAATATTTTTAGTAAAGGCGGTATGTCGATCTCTAATAGTTTGGTTGGGCTCTTGTGTTTTCTAATCAGGGTCACCAGGTACTCCAGATCTTCGATTATCCTAGTTTTTATAGTTTTCCCTTTATGTGGCCATTAAACCCTAACTCTGTACCAAATTTCAGCTCTCTGAGTTTATGGGAAGTACTAGTTCTATTCTGATGATCATGAGTGAGTGAGTGTCATAAATGCGAAACTTTGCTTTCGCTTAACTTCGGAACTAAATGACCTACAGACTTGAAATTTTGGATTTTAAGTATGTGATTATAGCTTACTGGATGACGAAAATTTCTGCGTTCTGGTCTTATCCAGAGGTTCTTAAATAAGGACCTGAAAATGCGGCGAAATGGTTCCAGTAAAGGATGGTACGGCAGTGTTTGCTTCGCGCTCGACTTGGCGGGGGCACTGCCGTGCACCCCGATATACTTTTTATCCAGGAAAAAGGACTGATTCCGGATAGAATTTTTGGCCTAAATCTAGATTACCGCGGGTGAAATATATTCCTATTGTTTGTAGACAGGTTAATTTAAAATACATATAATATCCGAAAAGGATATTTATTTTGAATTTAAAACAATTTTATCTAATGTTGTCTTACGTTAACGCAAATGGTCATGGGGAGGCTCAAGTCTCGACATAGTTCAATAGTTTCAAAATTAACTAAACTTAGTGGTTTTCAAATAAAAGAGATGTTTTCCATAATATGTAACTTTATCTAAGTAGATATTATACTTCGAAAGTAATAAAAAAGCTTAAGACCCATCTGAAGACAAGTTTAGCATTTATTGTCAAAGCTTTGGACGTCAGTTGAATACTATGCGCTGTCGTGATCCGGCTCGAAGGACCAATGTTCGGGGATGGGGTGAGATTAAGATAAAGTAGGATAAAAATTAAAAAGATAACAACTATAATTACGTCAGTACTATTAAAACCAATGAGATATCCTAAGTAATATTATAAAAGGGAAAATGAGTTTTTTTGGTTGTTTGTTTGTTACCTTTTCACGCCTAAACCACTGAATCGATCATTCTGAAATTTTGCATATACATTGTCAGGTATACACAAACTGACATAGGCTACCTTTCATCCCGAAAAAAATTACTGTTTCCTGTGGATAATAATAATAACGTTCTTATGATAATAGATGACACCACGTGTCTTTCGAATCATGATTGAATTATATTATTACAAGCAGAGTACATCCCGAATTGATTGTCAAATTCTAAATTAACGCGAGCGAAGCCGCGGGCAAAAGCTAGTATGAAATAAGTATGAGTCGCGCGCGGACGGTAACAAACTACGTACTAATTAATTTTATTGTTGCAGAAACGATCGAGCTATGTGCAGCGGTGCCGTAATTCTGCTGATTCCAGTTTATACCTATTATACGGTCGCTAACCCGTACATAATCCTTTGATAGCATTGTACCTCTTGCCTCCGTACAAGGATATTTATCCTGAATCTGAAGCGTGACGTATTTCCCTATTACATGGTTCTAGATTCGGAATTCATTTGCCAAATAAGCTTGTGGCTGAAAGCAGTCGAATTAGTAACAATGTAGGTACTTTCATTTGCGAATGTTATCTCGTTTTTATTCAAAAAATCCAATGCAATTATTATAACAATACCCATAACAGTTTTATAGCACGTCGGTAGTTTGCATAATTATAATAAAACTAGCGAAAATTTCATACGGGGCTAAAAATGTATAAATATGTATGTACGTAGTTTTCATATTGTTTTAATGAGAGTAAAATGGAGCTTTTCCATTGGATAAGGTATGTTAAGTATCGTATTATAATGTATCATTCTATCGTTAGTAGTTCAACTTACCTCTCCATAGGTGGCGATACTGGCAAAATGAAGTGTCGTTATCATTAAGTATCGGTCTACCGTTAGTAGTTCGAATTACCGCTCAATAGGTAGCGTTACTGGCAAAATTATAAGTCGCAAACGTTTGTTGCACGGGCTACCTATATAAGGTCCATGAACTTAATGTTTTGTGTGAGAATATAGGCACGTTTTAGAACAGACTCAGTGGTTTTATTTAATTCCCTAGTCATCAGTGCAGTTTCGTGTACCTATTTACACCACAATACAAGTACCATAAGGGTGCTTGTACATTGTTCCTACCGAGCCGGAGGATTGTTTTTTGGAGATCAACGGTCCAAGCTTGGACCGTCGCCCGTACTCGCAGTGGATTGCTGTGGCAAGGTACGAGGCTCCCCGCACACTGAGGTGTGTAGGCAGCAGCGCAGCGCCGTCAGAGTACCAACGCGGCAGCGACACAAGCGGATAGGATCATCCATTTCAAGCGTTCAAGCGCGGCGCAGCGGTTACGAGAGACAGCTGACTGAGAGGAGTTGTCAATTGGTACGGACAGTTCAACACAGAGGGCACCAGCGATATAGAGCGGATCGTTAGTGAGTGTGAAGTGAAAACCGTGAGTACAATATATTTGATTAATACTAGTTGATTCAAGATCATCGTAAAGTAAAATAGTGAACATTTTGAACTTTATTACCATCAAGAAAATAACTTAGAGTTTTGGAGTAGTTTATCTGGATGTTTAGTTTGTATTAGCAGTAGAGTAGTAGTGTTAATATTAGTTTATGATTTCATACGTGTTTAGAATTAGGACTTAGAATAATTTTATAGAAAACGGGGGAACGGGGACTCTATGCCCGATTTCCACCGACAGTAAAAGTATTTTAAAATACTTGTAAAATTTTGTGAATCTGTTCTTAGCACTTAGAATATTCTCAAGTGTTTTGGGGACTTAGAAAATTTGTTTGTATTTTAATTCTTAATATTTTTTTTTGTTACATAGTTCTGTGTATTAGTTATAAACACTTAGAATTTTTTATTAGAGATAAACTTAAAAATATTTTAGTTGAGTTTATTATTGGCTTTTGGGTGTATTTATACACATTATATTTGAGTTTACTTAAAACATTTTAGTTTATGTGAACGTTTATTATTATTGTTCTTTATTTGTGTTTTATTATTTTTTGTTTGTGTTTTATTGAGTGTTTGGTTTATAAGGTTGGCTATTCGTGTTTTATACTTATTTAATCATATTTGTATGTGTTTAAAAGTAGTGTAGTCGCAGTAGGCATAGTTTTTATAATTGCTTTACTGTAACTATATTAAGAAAGTTATTAATTAAATAATTCAATTAAAATGGAAGGAATAATCAACGTTTTATGTAACATACAAAACATAATACAAAAAGGATTAATTAATCTTAAAAAGAGTCAGAGAGAAAGGCTAACATTTGAATATTTAGAATCAAGAAAAGAGCTTTTAGAACAAAATTGGAACAAATTTGATAAATTACATTCTAAGATTTATGAAGATTATAGTAGTAAAGAGCTTGATAAGACTATAACGGACATTTATGATAATACTGAAGATAACTATATAACTTACAAAGCGTTACTTAAAACGATGATAAATAAACTTTCAGCAAATGTATCAGTTCAAGATAAGGCTAGTGATAATCCAACAAAAAAATCATCAGGGACTTTAGTGAAACTGCCAAAAATAGCCTTCTCAGGTAAATATAGCGAATGGATTACCTTTAATGATTTGTTTACCGCTTTAGTACATAGAAATGAATCTTTAAATGATTGTCAACAATTACATTACTTGAAAAATCATTTGACGGGTGAAGCCGAACAACTAATCAGGCATACACCTATCAGCGATGCTAATTATGCACAATGTTGGTCTGTCCTAGAGAAACGATACAATAATAAAAAATATCAAGCCGACTGTATTCTTAAGCGATTGTTCGATCAAAAACGTATGCATACTGAATCAGGTTCAGCTTTGAAAGAATTACTTGATACAACCAACGACTGTTTAAACGCACTCAAAAATTTAAATGGGACATTATCATTATCCATATTGTCGTATATAAATTAGATTTTGAAACCAGGAAACAGTGGGAATTGAGCGTCAGTCCAACCGATAGTAGTGAGTTACCCACTCTTCATCAATTTAGGTTGTTTCTTGAGACTCGGTTCCGCGCGTTAGAGTTCATAGAGCCTAAAAGAAATAATGTACTATGTAATACCATGGTCCAAGTTCAAAAGTTTCCAATACAAAGGCTATGTTGGTCACGAATTCATCAGCAATGCGGTGCGAATATTGTTCAGATGTTCATAAGCTTTGTTTTTGCAAGAAGTTTGCTAACCAGTCCATCGACAGTAGGCGGGAATTTGTTGCAAAAAATAAGATTTGCTTCAACTGTTTAGGCAGCAACCACATTAAGTACACTTGCAAAAACCCAACTTCTTGCAAAATATGTAAGAGACGTCATCACTCATTGCTTCATATGGATGAAAACTCCAACAACAACAATAATAAAACTTTGGCAGCTTCAACCTCGGGTCAGTCTAGCTCCACTGATGTGGCTGATAAGCAGATAGTATCTTGTCTGTCAACGGATACAGTACCCAAACCTAGGCAGGTTTTGTTAGCGACAGCGTTAATAAAAGCCGAGTCGAGGATGGGTGATTATCAAGTAGTTCGGGCCTTGTTAGATCAAGGTTCACAGGCATGTTTTATAACGGAAGCCACCGTACAATTGCTTAACCTAAAGAAAATTCCTATGCAAGGAATTATCTCAGGTCTAGGGAATGATAGCTCTAAAATAGCTAAGCAGTTGGTACATTTGTCAATTCAGTCAAGAGTAGATTTAAATTTTAAGGTTCAATTTAAGGCCTATGTGCTGAAAAAAATAACGTCTTACTTGCCCGATCAGAGTACAAACGTAGAAAACTTTGACTGGATTGGATCTAAGAGTTTTTGTCTCGCCGATCCAGAGTTCAATGTACCCCATAAAATTGATGTGCTTTTAGGTGCTGATATTTACAGTTATATTATGAAAGATGGTATCGTTAAAAATCACACAGGTACACTTATGGCCCAGAACACTTCCTTAGGATGGATCCTGTCGGGTACGGTATGTTCTGAGAACAACGACCAGTTCAATGCAAGAAATATTAGTGTCTTACACACGCATATCAAAGAAGATGATATTCTGAAAAGGTTTTGGGAGATAGAAGAGCAGATTAATAACAAAAAAATATTTACAGAAGAGGAAGAAAAATGTGAAGAACTATACAAACAAACAACTAACAGAGACCAAGATGGTAGGTATATTGTCAAGCTTCCCTTTAGAGAAGTAGATCCACCTTGCAAGGCTGGCAATTCAAGGGGCATAGCCGAAGCGAGATTCCGGTCATTAGAAAAAAAATTGGAAAAGAATACAGTGTTAAAAGAAGAATACTCTAAAGTGATAAATGAATATTTACGTTTAGGACATATGAGAGAGGTAAAAAGAAATGATGACAAACGGCTAGAAGCAGTTTATCTTCCCCATCACGCGGTTGTAAGAAATGATAAAACCACAACGAAAGTCCGCGTTATATTCAACGCTTCTGAAAAGAACAATAAGGGCATATCTTTAAACGACACCCTGATGGTTGGGTCAACGCTACAAGCAGATCTGCGACATACTGTAACGAAGTGGCGGCGTCATGCAATTGGTCTGGTAGCTGATGTTGTAAAAATGTATCGCCAGGTGAGAATTGCCGAAGAAGATACGATATATCAGCGCATTCTATGGCGAGATACACCTGAAACAACAATCAAGGATTACGAACTATTGACAGTCACCTTCGGAACAGCCTCGGCACCGTATCAGGCAGTAAGAACGTTGCATCAGATTGCGTACGATGAGGGTGAGCAATATCCAGTAGCTGCAGCTAAGGTATTAAACTCATTCTTTATGGATGACTTAATGACGGGCTGTGACACAGTTGTGGAAGGCTCTGAAATTTATAGACAAATAACTAAATTATTAAGTAAAGGAGGGTTTACTCTACAAAAGTGGAATAGTAATGATAAGAAAATGTTAGAAGCAATAAGTTCAATTGAAAGCGATAATAGGAAAGAACAAATAAGTACAACGAATACAAGTAAAAATAAAGAGAACACAGGACAAAACAATATAGAATATAATAGTACAGGAATACAAGAGCAAAAGAACATAGAAATTAAGCTAGATAGTACAATAAAAATTTTAGGTCTTACCTGGGATCGCAGCGAAGATATGTTTCAGTACTCGGTAAACTTTCCGTCAGAGCGATCACATACGTTAACCAAGAGAGTTGTAATATCTGATATCGCAAGATTATTCGACCCTTTAGGATGGTTAGCTCCATGTGTAGTACTGTCGAAAATCTTCATTCAGAAGTTATGGCTCGCAGGCTTGGTATGGGATGAAGAATTACCTGCTGATCTGATTAAAGAGTGGAATACTTACCGTTCAGAACGTTCGCTGGTCTCTAAAGTTAGAATTCCTCGCTGGCTTGGAACTAAATCAAATGACGATTTAGAACTCCATGGTTTTAGTGATGCCTCAAAGGTAGCCTATTCCGCTGTAGTTTATCTGCGCAGAAGGGATGCTTCCAATCATCTACATATTTCACTGTTGGCGGCAAAAACTAGAGTTGCGCCAATAAAACAAGTAAGCATTCCTCGTTTGGAATTGTGTGACGCACTACTGCTAGCAAAGTTATTGCAAGAAACCTCAGAGGTCTTGAGCATACCTCAAGAGAACATTAGAGCATGGACCGATTCCACTGTTGTCTTGGCTTGGATAAACAGCCACCCCAGTAGATGGAAGACTTTTGTAGCCAACTGTACATCAGAAATCTTAACCATAATGAGCGCCGCTCAGTGGTTTCACGTCTCGACTGTAAACAACCCAGCAGACTGTGCCTCGCGAGGATTATTGCCGAGCTCATTCATAGAAAATGATACATGGTTTGCGGGTCCACAATTTCTACAAAAGGAAATTATATACAGTAAACCAAAGGATTTAAAAGTCAATTTAGAAGAATCAGTCAAAGTATGCACAGCATTAATTCCTCCTGATTCAATATTAAATAGATTTTCTTCTTTGTCGAGGTTACTCGGGGTAGTAGCGTACTGTCGACGTTTTTTAAATAAAGGGCATAATCAAAAAGGCTATTTACAGGCGAAAGAAATAGAAGAAGCAAAGGACACATGTTTAAAAATAGTACAAACGGATATATTTATGAAAGAATATAATCAAATCTAAAGGACAAAGGATTTTTGCAGGGCAAAAAAAGCATTCTAACATCGTTATGCCCTTACATCGATAATAAGGGTATTATGAGAGTTAGAGGCAGGCTAGAAAAATCGCAGTTAGAAGAACAAACAAAGCATCCTATAATTTTGCCAAAGAGTCATTTAACAAACCTCATTATAGCAGACGCACACAGTAAGACGCTACATGGAGAGCCACAACTCATGCTAAATTATTTAAGAACAGCATATTGGATAATCGGAGCCAGGAATTTAGTCAAGTACTATGTAAGCAAATGTGTAACTTGTGCCAGACAGAGAGCGGACACCAAAACCAATTTATGGGATCTTTACCACCTATTCGTTGTACGCCCGCACGCCCTTTCTTGCACAGTGGGGTTGACTACGCTGGTCCGATTAATATTACGACGACAAAAGGACGCGGACATAAGTCTTACAAAGGCTATATTTGTCTGTTTGTGTGTATGTGCACTCGAGCTCTCCATTTAGAAATAGTCAGCGACATGAGCACTCAGGCATTTCTTGCGGCATTTCGACGTTTCGTCTCTCGGAGAGGGCACTGTGCAAAACTTTGGAGCGACAATGCTACTACATTTGTCGGTGCAGACAAAGAATTGCAGCAATTGGCTTCTTTCCAATCAACGATCGCCGAACATCTAGAAGCAGTTAGTACTGAGTGGCATTTTATTCCGCCACGTGCACCAAATTTCGGAGGCTTATGGGAAGCCGGGTGAAATCGACCAAGTTTCATCTCAAACGCGTTATTGGAGAATCGACACTTACATATGAGGAAATGAGCACTCTGTTAATGCAAGTAGAAGCTTGCCTGAATTCGCGACCAATGAGCGTTATCAGTACAAATGATCCAGGTGAACTTTTGCCTTTGACACCGGGACATTTCTTGATAGGGGAACCAATCATAGGTGTTCCAGAATATAACCACGAAAATACTAATGTCGGTTGTTTATCGCGTTGGCAGATGATTCAAAAATGGTACAATGTTTTTGGAAAAGATGGTCTTCCGAATACTTATCTCATTTGATGAACCGATACAAGTAGTCAGCCCAAGTACCAGAGCCAAAGGTGGGCGATATCGTCTTAATTAAAGAGGATGATTTGCCTCCAAGTAGGTGGTTGCTAGGTCTAGTAGAAAGGAAACACCCTGGTGACGATAATGTTACCCGTGTAGTCACTGTGCGTACAAAGTCAAGTATTTTGAAAAGGCCAACATCGAAGCTTTGTATTTTACCGATTGCCAAGTAATGAGTTTGTTTATTTACACTCAACCCTACACATGTATTAAATTTAAATATTTATAATTAAGAAAAGATATGATACGAGCTATTTACATGTTGCTAAAATTGTTGTACATATTGTTATATTTAAGATTTTTATTGTCATGTTTATGTTATTTTAAGATTCTATATAGTTTATATGTATTGTGAGCTATCGATTAATTGTTAAATCATGTTGAAGTTCATGTTAATCCTCTGTAGTTCATAAAGGACATTTCTTCACTAAATGTCCTTGGTGGGCGGTATGTTAAGTATCGTATTATTATGTATCGTTCTATCGTTAGTAGTTCGACTTACCTCTCCATAGGTGGCGATACTGGCAAAATGAAGTGTCGTTATCATTAAGTATCGGTCTACCGTTAGTAGTTCGAATTACCGCTCAATAGGTAGCGCTACTGGCAAAATTAGAAGTCGCAAACGTTTGTTGCACGGGCTACCTATATAAGGTCCATGAACTTGATGTTTTGTGTGAGAATATAGGCACGTTTTAGAACAGACTCAGTGGTTTTATTTAATTCCCTAGTCATCAGTGCAGTTTCGTGTACCTATTTACACCACAATACAAGTACCATAAGGGTGCTTGTACAAGGTATCTTCTGATACCTTGTCTTGCCTTGGAAGGTTGGATGGTGCAGATTTTAGTTTTGGCGCAGACGAGCTCCTGGTCATAGCCACGATGGCGGTCGCCACCTGCTGCAGTAGCGGCAGTGAGTGGACACAACCTTTTAAAGGTTCTTGTAATCCCACCATACCTTTGAATATTTGTTCATGATCAACCCTTACATAGTGGAATCATGAACGAATATTCAAAGGTCCGAGGGTGAGTAAAATAATACACTTGGATTACTGTCTCACAAAGCATATATTAACTCAAATTACTACTCAACAAAAATATTATTCCACGGTAACGTGTAACGAAACCAAAACGCGATTCAGCCCAGTAGGGCAACGCCATCTATCGCGCGCTATGCTCAACTTATAAACTAACAACAATATAAAAGGTTCCGTTTTACAATAAACTGTTAACAAAAAATGAATGTATTTGTAATAATCTTAAATTAAATAATATTTATGTATATAAACTGAACAGTAGAGCAGGTTATCTCTCAACCAATCAACATTTGCGTTTTAATGATACGAGTAAATAAACCATTTATAGACTACCTGTATATATTTGTATAAGTCTTTTTATTTGCATCTCGTCACGAGCAATCTATTTGGAAGCGATGAATGACTAACCAGCTCAAGAGATTTATACTAAAGCCACACAAGGATCTCTGAAGCATCTTGTATTGATATAGCTCCCACAAAATTGTTTCCGCAATCGCTGATAACGGAAGTAATTTCGTAGAAGCAGCACGTGAATTAAAGAAATTGTTTAGCGATGGTAAATCTAGTCTCATTTCAGATATATCAAACTTTTCTGCTATTAATGACAATTGGAGGATTTTGTTTTCTCGGCTTGCTTAAAATTTTGGACCTTTATTGAAGGCAATAGCAATGTCTACGAAACGTCATCTGAGCAAAATGATTCTGAGGTTTTCATTCTTACGTTCAAAGAAAATTTTACTGTAGCATTATAGTTAAAATTGATGCGTACAAGACTAATATCGTACTTTATCAGAAGAATACTTTTCCGTTGACACCAGGGCGTATTTTAGTGCGTGAATCTTTTCATATGCTTCCTGGCCGAAACTATAAACAGTTTCTACTCAGTTCTTTGAGAAGATGGTAGCTCCGTTTCTTTATTTTCTTTGTAATAAAAAACTACTTTCGCACTAGGAATAAAAGCTGCGTCGCGGGACACAAAGAACAACCGGATTCGGAACAACCATTAATTTGTGGATCACACAATTTTTAGTCTTTTGCAGGAATCGAACCTACAACATTTCATGATGTTGCGATGGCGACTACTGAAACACTACGATGGCGTAGTGGTTTAAGTGCAGTCAGTGTTGGCAGTATGGTACAATATTATGTTTAAAGCCGTTGGTTCCAAAAATACCTTGCAGATTTTTTTGTGCAGGCACAAATTAAACAAATTAATGCGAATCACCTTAGTGTGAATAATGCTAAAACTAATTTCCGTTATAAGAATTTATTTATAAAGCGACCAGTATCTAATAATTGTATTTTACCTAACAGAGAAGGTGATATATAGTTTCACTTTGAAATAACAGTTATTATTATAATTTAATTTGGTGTGTATTGTCTAGCCACACTTATTTAGTTAGTTTAGTTTTGTTCTTTGTGAGTAGCAACGTTTGGCAATTATTATAAATTCAATATAATAGACGGCACTTATTGATTGTAATGTGTGGTATAGTTTTATTACCGAAGAATACATAAATAGAGCATGTACGTGCTTAAACTGTTACACTCGATGTCCTGACATTTCACTGAAGAAAAATATCTGGATTGAAATTAAACAAACTTTATACGGATTTTATCGCGTTGTTTATTTTTTATAAAACACTAATATAAGTACGCATGGTGCACAAACATGGTCTTTGACTGGTCAGCAGAGGTCCGCGCTAGAGGTTTGCCAGCGAGCCCAGCGAGTAGTATCCTAGGGGTACGGTTAACGGACCGCATTAAAAACTCTACACTACGCTCCAAAACACAAATCACAGACGTCACCCACAAATCCGCCAAACTGAAATGGGATTGGGCTGGACACGTTTGCCGTATGCCGCAGGAGCTTTGGGCTAAAATCAGCACAGATTGGATCCCAGACGGTGCTAAACGCCAACGTGGTAGACCAAAACGTCGATGGCAAGACGAATTAATTAACTACAGGAGGGACTGGTGCAAACTAGCGCATAATAGGGATATGTGGAAAAGCGAGAGAGAGGCCTTTGCCCTGCAGTGGGACAATACAGGGTGAATTTAAATAAAATAAATATAACTAATATTACATAATTTTGAAACTTTAAACTACTATACTAGAATGAGCTCAAAGTATCATGAAGTCTAGCTGTGTCTTGTCTTGTCTTTATGATACCTTGAGCTCCAAAAAAAACCCAATAAAAATTACCTGAACCTAGAATGGATTCTTAGAGAGACCTTATTAGAGCAGCGATAGCTCAGTGGGGAGACCAACAGACTGCAATTCAGAGGGTCTTGGGTTCGAACCCACGTCGCGCACCTCTGACTTTCGGAACTTATAATGACTTTTCGAAATTATGTGCGTATTAATTGACAATTATCGCCTGCTCCGTGCCTTGGAGAGCACGTTAAGCCGTCGGTCCCGGCTGCCATGAACATTTATGGCAGTCGTTATTGGGAGAGTGTCGACAGAAAAGATCCCACTGGGTCGAAGTGTCGCCGGTCTGCACTGACTGGCCCCCACATAAGATAAGATAAGATAGAGAGACCTTATCCTCAGTCGCATTCACTACTGCTGCGCCACTAAGGCAGTTAATCACATAATGATTTATTTTATAACGAACATTTGTCAATCAATTAAACTCTTCCAGGTTTCTCTATTCTTTGCCATTTTAACTTCTTGTTACAACATGACTTTCACTTTTTATTTTACCATCATCTATGTAACTGTTCCTTGGTCTACCTCTTTATCTTATTCTTTCAATTTTCCCTTTCAAGATAGTCCTTATTAAGTTGTCATGTTGTATCAAATGTCCCTAATTATTTTCTCCGCAAGCTCCATGACATCTAAATACATCTCTATCTCAAAAACATGTGTAGCAAAACATAAAATCCATCTTCAATTTATTTGAACTAAATGCACCATGCATTAATCGTAATAATCACTCTAGTTATTTCCACGAGCGGTTTAAGTCGATCATTTACACGCATAGCAGAGTATATATTCCGCGAAAATACTTCAACTTGTGCATTTGTCCGCATCATTTTCAAGAGCCATTAATACAAATTAACATAAAAACAATCAGGTTACATTTATATATAACTGGTGCCACTTTGATTAAACATCAAAAATAATGAATTCCCCGCAGTCACATCAAAAGTGTTACATTACTAATTAACCATCAATTAATTTATTCTGCGTATTGCACTTATTATACTACAAACTTACAATTATTTTAACTACTGTTATAAATGTGAGTGTCATGTTTATTTATTTGTTACGCTTTCACGCCTTATCTTTTTGACCGATCATCATGAAATTTGGCATACAAGTTGTCAAAAAAGCACATAGACATGCCTTTCATCCAGAGAAAAGGTACTGTTCGCAAGGGATAGCTATCAGTTAAGACGGCGGCGTTACACTGTCCTTCCTCTTATCCCTTAAGAGCGAGGCACAGGACATTGCTTGCCGCAGGCATCTGAAGCGTCGTAGGCTGATTGGCTACGTCGTAGCAACCACCATCATGTAGTACTTTACCAGTCATTTTACCAAAGGCAGTTTTTGATACTATAAATAATAATTGTAATTTATAAAAATAATGCAAGCTCTGGGTGTATTTTATGTCCATTGTAAAGGTGATCCTTAGTGAGGTATAGTACCTACTAAATAGAAATCAACTTCTAAGTCAAGTAAACATAAATAAATAAAAAAACGGGTTGCATTCCGGGAGTGCCGGCAGAAGTGAAAACTTGAATATTAACGTTGTGCATTTTTAATATTTTGGAATGGTTAGGGAATAATTTTGCACGAGTTGCTTTAATTGTCAGTATAAAAGTACTATCATTTATGTGGTAAAATACAATATTCATTTATTGCGCTATCGTACACAAACATGACAATTCTCCCTCCTTCTTACGAATTTTCGATCAGGTCACGTGTCCTGACGCGAGTTTGACAATTCTCCCTCCGTCTTACGAATTTTCGATCAGGTCACGTGTCCTGACGCGATTTTAACATTTTTTACCCATCACAAAAAAGTGCACAACGCCGCTAAAGAAGCTTTCACTTCAAAAAATGCTTTTATTATTTTACAATCATTGATTGGGATTTTAAAAGCATAAGAGCAATTTTAATTAGCTTGCTGTGCGTAAATCGAAGATTGAGCCGTCAGTTATTTAAGTGATTTCAGAAGCTAGGTTTTGCCTTTGGGCGAGTGTTTGGAATAGAAAAGCCGTAATAGTTGCAAAATTAAAAAATTCTACAACGCTCTAAGTTTTATTCAGCAAGCCTTACGTTTACGCGAATGTGTAAAGTTGAAATTAAACTTCTATATATGGATTTGCATTTTATGAAGTAGGTCTTGAATATGTGATCTCGACAAACCGTATCGTAGCTTTGTCAACTATGCTTTTCATGGTCCTACGTCTGGGATTGAAATATGCCTCTGTTTAGCATCAAAGCTAAAACGTTTTATTTTAACCGCAGATGTTGACGTTACGGGGGAGTATGACAAGTTTTGTGGACGAAAAATATAATAATAAACGACTCATTTTTATTCTAACACCGCAACACTATCAAACATTTCACGTGTATAACAAAATAGAGCAGATTTTTTGAAGTGTTCAAATATTTGCTTGATACACGTGCTCCAATAACATTTTATGTGGGAATGTCACGTGATGTCTTTTGTTATATACGTGCATACATATACATATAAGCCCATACTTGCAAGGATCAGGCAGTGATGTATCTCACCTACATTTTGCTAGCTATGGTTTGAGGACCCGCGTCGTAGTAGTGAGTCTGTCGCGATCTACCAGACACTAATTTCTTGTTGCTATTTAGAAATTCTTGGTAGAAAACCTAGTTACTGTTACACTTTGACGCCCAAGACGCTTACAGTCACCAAATCCTTATACTGTGGGATCTAAGGGCTAAACGTCCTTAACACAGCCTAGTTAGTAGCCTAGCTAGGACATCAGTGTTAAATATTGTAACGGACTATACTATTACTTTTGGAAATATAGTTTATTAATATTTGTTTCTCTTTCACGGGTATATTCCTAATACGTTAGAAAAACACCCGGCCCTTTGGGAGGCTTACACGGAGACATGGGTCCAACGTGAAGAGGCCCTTCGAGAGTTTTAATCAAAGGTGGGATGGAACACCTACAGCGGCACTAGCCGCAGCAGGCGTAGGACTATTGCTACGTATGGATTCTAATATATGGGCTATGGGTATGGGTGTTTGATGGACTGGTATATTGGTAACTATGGATGATGAAACGGCGTCTGCCCTGAATACTCTAATAGCATCATTATTATTATTATTAAAACCTATTTAGTGTTACACTTTGACGCCCAAGACTAAAACGAGCACATGTCGCATTTTATAGCGGTACGCCACCAAGATGCATCTTGTGTACACGGAGTGTGCAGTAGTTTAAATGGTTAACACGCCACAGCTACTGCGCCAAGTAATATGGGTTCGATACGCACGCGGGACTAACAACCATAAAAAGTTGTTCCGAATTTAGGAGTTCTTTGTGTCTGTTGTTTGAATGTTCGTAAAGTCTCCCGCGACACAGGTTTTATTTCAAACGCGGGATATTTGTTTATCAAAAAGGTTTTTTTAGGTGTTTGGTGATTTGTGTCTGTTGTTTAAATGTTTGTATAGGTTTCTGTGAGTCAGGAATTAATCTTAGAGCAGCAGCAAAAACAACAGTTATAAAATAAAAAATGCAAAAAAGTAATAACACCAGTCTACCATTATCATGAAAATTTCTATGTAAATATTTTGCCTTTTCAGTTAATGAAGATTGACATTATAATACAATAAGTTTATAAATAATTCTTGGTTTTCCTTACTCGAGATTTAAAATAACTACGGTTGCCCTTAATTTAATTGGATCGAGTCTTACGGAGACAACATTTTACTGTACAATAATTTTAGTGGTTACCTTGCCTCATTGTATTCAGTCCTTATACGAGCAAAAACATTCTGTGTTCTGCAAATAGTAGTTCTGAGATTCTGGATTTTCTTTGTGTTTGAATGTTTTTAATATCCGCATTTGGAAATTGCTCCAGAGCGAGAGTTGCCTTTTTATAAATTCTTTAACTGAATAACTGCACGGAGGGCGTAGTGATTCAAGTGGTCGCCTCGCCACTGCCACCGCGCCAAATGTTGTGGGTTTGATTCCCACAAGGGACAAAAATTTGTGTGATCCAGAAATAATTGTTCCGAACCTAGGTGTTCCTTGTGCCCATGCCATGGGTTGATCAGGGATACCGTAACTTTCTATTAATGAATTATTTTTTTGAATCGGGTCCGTAGTTTTTGAATGAAAATATTTTTCAATTCCTCCTATGTAAAATAAAAATAATGTCAGCCTATTTTCAGATTGAGAAGGGTAAGACCGTTGTCCATCACGTTGGCTCGGGGCGGGTCGGTAGACTTTACACATCTTTGAGAGCAATATGTAGAACTCTCAGACATACTGGTTGCCTCACGATGTATTCCTTCACCGGTAAAGCTAATGATAATAAGCCGCACACAACGATAATACACGCACATCATTTTGAAAAGTCAGAGGATCTTTGTATGGATGTCTAACAGTATCCCACTAGGATATTGCTGCTTTTTCAACACCTAACTTTCCACCTGTATACCTCTGTTTAAATTTGTTGCAAGCTTTAAGACTTTTTGCCATTCATGGATACATGTGTTTCGTTAGCACTGTAATAAATCGCAATATATATATCTATATCTAGGTACTACTAAAAATTAAAAAAGCTTTTAGAAATATAAAATTTAAAATTATTTCTTGATGATACACATAGGATATTTTCAGATAGACATTACGGCCCTAAGATATGACCACAGCGTTCTCTTACTCGCTCTTTTATACCTTTATTATGGCATACAAGCATAGCATACCTGACGGTAAATAAGTATCGTATAGTAAATTGCGCTTTGCCAACCCTCTATTTTTCTTCATGCTCAATTTAAAGAAAACTATACCAGTCTTTAGCGAACTTTTCTTTTGATGTAGTATCGAAATATTATTTCCATAATATAATATTCTTTTTGTTCATTCACTTTGTGTCACGTTTGTTTCACAGAGGGCCAGAACTGGTAGATTAATATCAATACATTCACATGTTTTTTGCTGAAAATACTGAGTGACTTAACTAATGTCTTTTAGTTTGTCTGTGTTTGTGTTTTTAGTTTTTGCGGTCTTAGTGCAAACCAATCTCTTTGTGTTATAAAGTCTAAATTGCATTGTTTTCATAACTTGGCTCTTACCATGAGTTCTCGCTAATATTTATAAATGCGAACATGAGTTTATTTGTTTATTACGCTTTCACGCCCAAATTACTTGTTTGATCATCATGAAATTTTGCATACACGTTGTCAGGGTTACAGAAAAGGACGTAGAGCAGGGTACCTTCCATCTAGAAAAAAGTACTGTTTCCGAGCGAGGCATACAAATATAGGCTAATGCCTGCTTAGATATGTCTTTTTTCATTCATTCGCTCTCGATAATCGATAAAGAAACAATACATCTCCGATCGTGTGATATAAATATGTTAAAAATAAAATCAATTTAGATTTACTGAGAAAACAGAAATGGAAAACGATATCGTGATATTACAATTTTTCCCTTAGAATTTCATTGGCAAACAAAATAAAATACGTTTTGCCAAAAAATAGTAAACCCTCTCATCAATATTCATCAATATTCAATTTAATTAAAATAATTCAAAATCGCTATCCCTCAAGAGACACATTAATATTGACTAAGCCTAGTTACCAACGTAACAGATATAATAATAATAATCATAGACCCTAGCACTTATTTGTAGGCCTTAACTTAACAACGTATAAATTAAAATAACTGTTTGCGTTAGAACGGTACCGATTTAGATTAGTCTAGATTTGTCAATAAATTTCTGTCCCTCGGTAGCAGTACTTTTTATGAAATGTACAATATGTGCTATTTTGTACCCCTGACAACGTGTATGCAAAATTGTATGATGATCGGACGGGTAGTTAAGGCGTAAAAGCGTAACAAACAAACAAACTTAAATTCGTATTTATAGTAGTACTAGGCTTTTGCCCGCTTCGCTCGCGTTCATTTAGAATTTGACATTTGCTTGTAATAATATAATTCAATCATTACTCGAAAGACACGTGGTGCCATCTATTATCATAAGAACGTTATTGTTGTTTTCCTCGGGAACAGTAAATTTTTTTCGACATGAAAGGTAGCCTATATCCGTTTCTGTACACCTGACAATGTATATGCAAAATTTCAGAATGATCGGTTCAGTGGTTTAGGCGTGAAAAGGTAATAAACAAACAAAATCATTTTCGCTTTTATAATATTAATTAGGATTAGGATTCCGGTTATACTACAGATCCAATTCCAATTTTAGAATAAGGCTGACATGACCACGTATAATATAATAGTTATAGAAAGTCTTTGATGAATATCCATTTGATGCCTCGCATCAATGCGTAGTAGCCAGTCGATAGGTTAGACAGATATCTGTGAGTTATTACCGCCAATGAAATTAATATGTACTACCTGGTACTACCGTTAATATTGGTTTCTGCTTCTATATAATTATTCTATATTCTATCTTCTGTCTAATCAGTTGTGATAGAATCTGCTGTAACAATATGTTGATTGTAAGGATAGTATAGTGGTTTAAGTGGTCGCTTCGCCACTGATATTGCGCCGAGTGTTGTGGGTTTGATCCCCACGCAAGAGGGACAAAGATTTACATACATACATACATAGATTCACGCCTGTTTCCCAGAGGGGTAGGCAGAGACTACGGATTTCCATTTGCTACGATCCTGACACACTTCTCTGGCTTCATTCACTTTCATCACATTCCTCATACACGCCCGTCGGTTCAAGGAGCTCTTAACCTGGCCTTTGTCCAGGACGCCTCCGATCTGGTCGAGAAACGTTCGCCTAGGTTTTCCTCTTGCGACTATTCCATTCACACTAGCCTTATAAACTTTCTTAGTCAGTCTTTCCTCGTCCATTCTTTCTACATGTCCAAACCAGCTTAACATACCCTTTTCTATTCTTGTAACTATATCCACTTTCATGCCGCATCTCTCTCTAATCACACTATTTCTTATTCTATCTTTCAGAGTCACACCACATATGCTTCTCAACGCTCTCATTTCTACAGCATTTATTCTGCTCTCATGCTTCTTTTGCCATACCCAACTTTCACTTCCATACATAAGTGTGGGCACTAATAGTCCTCTATGAACAGCCAAACGTGCCTTTTCGGATACATTTCGACTGTACATAAAAGCGCGTAGGGCTCCATTCACTTTGTTGCCAGCAATCGTTCTCCTTTCAATATCTCCGTCATGTTTACCATCCCTTGTAAACAAAGTACCCAAATATACAAACTCTTTCAAAGATTTATGTGACAATTACCAAACTCTAAAGTCTGGGTGTTCTTTGCTGGGAGTCCTTGATTTGAATGTCAGTAAAGTCCTCCGCGCCACAGCACTCCTTTATAGTGCACATTAAAAAAGCAATATAAATATAGTGCTCTACTTACTGCTTAACCGAGTTCATTTTGTTCACTATAAGCACCTTTAGAATTGAAGTGGCTTAACTAAAAATTTTAAGAAAATGAGTTTTTGGCATCGAATGACTTGTAAACATGTATTCTATCAGTTTATTAAAAATAAACGGACTCTTTTAGTCCAGAACAGCACAAACCTACTATTTCTGTCTCTTTTAAATCACGCGCTTACCGCGCTTCCCTCGGTTTTGAACTACCCATTCAATGAAATGCTAAACGTTGGGTGCCGCGCGATTGCTCCGTAAGCGACGTAAATTATACTTCGCCGTTTTAATATTAAACGCAAGGTAAGGTACTTGTACAATATTTATTTTTGTAATGACTCTTTATAGTTTCAGGCGGTTCAATAGTAAACAATAATAATATTGTGGTGTCTTATTTGTACTACCGTCATTTTATTACTAAACATTGCATAAATGATCGTGCCTTATTTTATATTATAGTTTTACTTTACTAACCGATTTTGTGACTACGTAGTCGTATACTAGAATATGTTTATTCTTTACTAAGTGCTGTGTGGTTTAGTGAGCTTTATTGTTAAGTATTTTAATTTTTATTTCAGTTCAAGTTTGACATTAATAATGAGAAGAAGAGCAGATCACATTTTGTTTAAACTTTAATGAAAATGTAATATATTTATTTAGGTATGTATATGTATATTATATATAAATATAATTACTTTTGTGTTATTCTTTAGTTTAAATACATGTATATTTATAATGCTATTGTATGCGTATGCACCTACTTCTTTTTATCTCTACATCACCCTACGGTTGACTGGTAGAGAATGCCCTTGGCATTAAGTCCGTCAATGTATTGTTCTGAACATGAAGTTTTTAAATAAATAAAATATAATGCAAGAAAAGTAAAGATAAGAACAGCAAATGCCGAAGGCTATACTAGTGAATTCATTTTGAGAATTCGAAGAGTGTGATAAGGAAAACTATTTATAACTATCCTTTTAAAGGTAAGGAGACAGATGGAAGTACTAATATCTTCTAAATCTTGATAATTTACCGCAAGTGCAATATGAACAACGAATTTTTTAGGATGTTACCAGTACGTCGGATATCAGTGGTGAGCATAACGTTGACTGAATTATCGGAGAACAAACATCACAAAACATGAGAGATCGGTGCAGTAGTACATCATCATCCGGTTCTTCTACATGATCATTTTCAAGGTCTATTCTTCTCAAACAAAACGAAGACAAAATGAACGTAAACAGGTCACCTTCAATCATACCAACAGACTTCACGAATATAATTTCTGCCGAACCTTCAACTAAGAAAAAAAGATGTTTGGATAAAGACAAACTACCGTTAATCACCTTTTCAGTCTGAGGAATCAGACGTTGATATGAGTGACGCTGATGCGTCTTATAACGATTCATCGTTACAACGCTCTTTAAGTTCATCAACCACCAAGTCTGATTGTGAAAATGATGCTAAAGATGCAATTGTTTCCTTTGAATTACTTCCACAAAATAAAAAGTCTAAAAGCGCCTGCGCAATCTAACTTAATGGAAACGAAATATAATTAAATAGCTTCTGAATAGCGAAAAAGCCTACCAATCACTTTCAAAATCTAATAAAGAGGTACCTGCAAAAAAGTAAGGGATAGTTGTCTCTGTAGACTTCGTTGTTCTAATAATATGTATAAGCCTTGAGAAGAGATGCGAAATGTTAGACTGTTATTAATAGCTAAATAATCTGGACTTGAAGTGATCTTTTATAGAGGCATGCATGATGGACGTGAAACCCAAATATAAGTACACAAATGCTGCTAAAATACCGCCGAAAAATATTTTAAGAAAGTACATAAATATGCGCTATTAATGAAATAAAATGAAAGAAGCGTGTGAAATTACACTATGGAAGGCTTATAGTAACACAATAGAGCTTGCAGCAAATAAAAAAGATTTAAGTTATCTTATAAGAACTAAAGTAATTCCTAGTACATACGCCTGGTTTGATGACTCGATTTTGTGATTAATGACTGCCTACTTAATTATCCATTTTGATCTTGTATTATGTTGACGCAATTTGTGGTGTTTTGTGGTAAGTATTCTGTTTTGATTTTAGAAAGGTATTTTTTATTTCGTTAATTCTTTCTTCGATATTTTTATGAACATTTTATGACTAGTTATATAAATATAAATAAATATCTTTGGGTTTCCTGTTATGTTTCGACTCTATTAATAAGAAATGTGTTTATTGTTTTATTATCAAAGGTTTAGTAGTATTCGTAGATCATTTAAGACTAGATTTTTATAAACTTTCTTTAATTGTATACCAATTATTCCATTAAACTTTCTAATTAGTATTAGTAAGACCAAAATATTTTTTATGTGATGATGTATTTTATGTGTTCTACCAACATCACATTATGATAATGCAAACCTAAGCAGTGATTGTGATAAGTAATTTAATGATGATTAGTAAGGCAAAATTTTAAATTACACGTCTATGAAAGTATACTCCGTTTTTCACTGTCCTTTAATTTAGCAAGTCATCAATAATTAAACTAGCATATTCCAAAATCAGTCACTAAGTATAAATATAACATCGGAAATTAATCGCCTCCTTTCTTAATAGAAACAATTTTTTTTGCATTCTTAAAAAAAAATAGACACAATGTTAAATAAGCCAATAATATTAAATTGTTCATGGAAAATAAGTGACACCTTTTTTTAATGATTAAAAACAAAGGTTTTAATTACTTATACTTAAAGATTTAGTATCCAATCATTAAAACAATTCTTACCATACGGTTAATAATAAAAATTGTGACATCAAACGCATAGCCTAAAGTATTATAAACGAAAAACTAAAAAATGGCCTATTCTTCAATTACCTTTTGTCGTTTACCAAAACACAAGAATTTTGGATTAAGCCACTTCAATTCTAAAGGTGCAATATATTATTATTTACCGTACAATGTACGCATCGAAAGCACTATGAATATTTCAAGTAGTAAAAATAGGAATCGAAATGTCACAAATTGGATTACTTTTATAATTTCTCCGGCTGTACTGTTGCTTTGACATTCGATATTTTAATGAATACTTTAACATTCCTCAGTGCCTGTTTGATCAACTCTTAATAAATTGATCCGACAGGTTGAACATAGCATTCTGTATTCAAATTAAATATTAGTTTAGACACTTAAACGTAACCATTAGCTACGATCATATTATACAAAATAAAGATTTAGATGAAGGGCAGAAATATATACCGCGTTCATATAGCTTTCGGCCATGCTCTAGCATATATGGTACGCACAAATAGATATAAAACTACAAAGTAAGACGTATATTGGGAATAGTATAGCAGACAAGTTATGTCAATTATTAAGTAACAGTGTAGAATAGAAAGTGATGGTCATATTTGTGTTACAAAACGAGCCTACATACATTTACCGAACCATAAATGCGGTCACCTCGGTCAAATACCTGTCAAATGCGGTATAATGCAATGGTGATTAGTTGCTTCCGAGAGACTCAGTAGACTGATGTCCTAAAACCACCAAACCTACGTCATTTTAACGTTTGTTTTTTTTTACTGAACATATGTCATGCTTAGGTAAATAACGTATGCATACTTATTTAATTACTCATCATGTGGTGATAACCGAGTAATAGGAATGGTAACAGCTTAATATTAGGCAGTCATTATTTACCATCAGGTGGTAATTACTAACTACCACATCATGGGTTCCATTATTCGGTAACCACTTAAAATTTGATTGTAAATCAATGACTTGTTGTCAATCGAGAACATACATTGCTATGCGGATGACAGCACGGGTGATGCGCATTATACCAGCTATCAGAATATCCCCCGGAGCATGATACAGGAAAGAGAGAGAGAGACAAGTTGTGTTCGACAACATGTGTCTGAAATCGAGGACTCTCTTGGGCGGGTCTTCGAATGGGGTGAACAGAACTTAGTTCGACTCAATCCTTTGAAGACAAGTGAGCGCGTTCACTACCAAGAAGAACCCTTTTATCATGGCGCCACACTAGTTCCAAGGAGTTACTTTCCGTATCTGCAAGAGTATTGGGATCCTCAACGTGGAAATCTCGAGTAAAGTCCAGTTTGGGTGTCACTTGGACACAGCTAAATTAGCTAGCAAAAAGGTGGGTGTACTGAACAGAGCGAGGTGGTACTTAACACCAGGTTAACGTTTATTGATTTACAAAGCATAGGTCCGGCCGCACGTGGAGTACTGCTCACATCTCTGGGCAGGAGCCCCTAAATACAAGCTACAAACAAATAAACCTACAAAGACGGGCAGTTCAAATCGTCGATGATCCCAGTCTCACGGATAGATTGGAGTCGTTTGAGCAACGGAGAGAATTTGAGTCTCTCTGCGTGTTCTACCGACTCTTTCACGGGGAGTGCTCTGAAGAACTGTTTAATTTGGTACCAGCGGCCCCTTTCTATCACCGTACCACTCGAAAAGGAAGCAGGGTTCATCCATATCGCCTGGAAGCGTTCAAATCTAAGACGGTACACTTTTATTGATCATTTCTCCCACGTACAAGCAAGCTCTGGAATGAATTGCCTGCTTCAGTGTTTCCTGAGCGCTATGATATGTCCTTCTTGAAATGAGGTTTAAAGAGAGTTCTTTTTTCACGGTAGGGAGTGGCTTTGCTGTGTCCTGACATTGCTGAAATCCATGAGCAGAGGTAACCACTTCCCATCAGGTGGGCCGCTCGCTCGTCTGCCGCCAATGGCAATAAAAAGAAAAAAAAACATGATGATGCTTTCAATTTCCAGATAAATTAAATATTTCATACACTGCCAACTCCTCGTAACAGAAGACTTAAATATAATATAATTGTATTATGTTTGTTAACCCCTGTTTTATATTAAAAGTAAAACATTTTTGCGCCACACAATGGTCCTGTTATCCGCAACTCTTTTATTTAACAAAAAGGGTGCGCTATTTTGAACTGTAAAAATGTCAAACCAAGTGAAAGCGATTGTGGAAATAGATTTTGATTTTGTGCTGCAATATAAAAGTAATAAAACATCTATGAACTGAATCTGAGTACAATGGAAAGCTTTACTGTAATTTTTATGTGACAATTGTGGCAATTCTGTAAACTATATAATCGTACCTATTTTACAAATGCGAATGTGAGTTTGTTTGTTTCTTTATTACATTTTCACTACTACTTGACCGATCATTATGAAATTTTGCATACACGTCGTCAGGGGTACAAAAAAGGACATAGGGTACTTTTTATCGAGGAAAAGAACTGTTCCAAAGGGATAGAAATTTATTGAAAATCTATATTAACGCGAGCAAAGCCGCGAGAACTAGTCTTTACATATAATAAAATTGCAACTGTTCGATTTTTGCATATAAAAGATATTTAAGAAGGTGTTTTATAAGAGCTATAGAAACCAAAACGATTATATTCAGAACTTGTGTCTGTCTGTAAATTTGTACGTACATCACGCGAACACTACGTCACAACTACGGCACGAAGTTCAACGCAGTTTTCACAGGTATATTACTGGAAGTCTAACTTAAAATCTGGTGCATGCTTTATCTTGATACGCCCGCTCAGAAGTCTAAAAATATAAATAGGTATTAAGTACCTATTCCCAAATTCCACTCGTACGAAGACGCAAGCAAAAGCTAGTCATGAATAAAAGGGATTAGACTATCATCATTACATTAAGCTAAGGCAATGAAACAAAGAAAATATTATACATCTGTGTATTTAAACAAAACTTGTTTTGGATGACTTACGTATTTATCTAAACATATATTTACATTAATAATAATATCATCTTCTTCATAGTTTTACTCAAATATGATATTTTGTCCGACAAAAGAAACGCTTAAAAACTAAATAGAAGTTTTAATATGTACAATATGACATCTGAGCAAGGTAAGAATAAGTACACAATTATTAATGGAATTTGTGCACCTGCATTTATTTCTAGCTCAGTACTATTGTTCATGTTTTCCTTTAGATTAAATATAGTTTTAATGTGAATTGAATACAATAAGTAGCCTGTAATGTGTTTTGTAAAGTAGTATTTATTTATTGAATAAAAATGTATTATTATTATTACTTGTTTAAGAATTAAGTTATTTTGCAATTGCAACCATTTACCTACAAAAAAATGACTGTATGATAAATAATATCGGTCTATTAAGAAAAGTTAAAAGTTAACAAATTCTATCATCTCTTAAAACTATGGCCGTTATTTTTTTGTGTAGACGTTTGGATAAATTGTAAATTGGTAAAAAGAAAAAAAAAATATTAAATATATTTTCTTGCAAAGCCTATTCCACAACAAACCACAAACAGAGGTAGTATAAATATTAACCCTGTCTACATATTCCAATTCCGGACATTCGAATTACGTTAATTACAATTACATATACCTACAAGTATTACATATTATAAGAAGCTTTTTAAAAACTGATCCTATTTTATTTTAAAAGTACAGAATTTTGACAGACAAACGAAATTAATAAAAGCGTTTTATGTACAAATACATAAACCCATATATTTCAATAATATTCGTACACATAGATAATAAAATATCCACATTCAATTCGGGTTTTCCACTGACATACTGTACATATAACAATAGTCATCTAAGTACCTACATACCTACCAAAACGCGCCGGTTACGTTCACTTTTTCAATAAGAGTTTCACACATGGCGCAATATGCGAAACCGAAATGAAAAATCTTCCGAAAGTATTATTTACATAGTATTATTAGTGTAAGTTTAACTACATCCACGTTCGTCTTGAAGTCATAGCTATGAGAAACACATAGAAATTGTAAAAACAGTCACTTATAACAATCACGGTTCCAAAATTCTAAGGCTATCAACATCGAGGAAGTAACAATGTGCTATTAATATGTATAATGACACGTCAAAATCTCTTGCGAAATCAACTTAATTTTAATATGATTCCCGAGAGCATTCAGAGAGCGATAAAAGTTTGTTCAGTGATTTAAGAAAAATGTGACCGAACGGAGACGGCCCTTGCAGGTGGCGAGGATGCACTCGGTATTGCCAATAGCTTGAGTTGTTGGAGCGAGGTGCAAGTGCTGCACTTACTCCCATTGGTCATGCCTGTACTGCGTGACATTCGACACACGCATCCGACGACACCTCGCCGATCTATACCCGTACCGTTTGCACCAATCATTTCTGTGGACAAAATATACATTTTATTTATCTTAATAACCTTTGCAGTGATAGGTCTTGAATCAATGGGAATGTGCATGCATACGGTAATATTTATTGGATAAATTTTACTGGCGCAATAAAAAGCAAACGATACTTTTTACATGTATAAATTTATTTTTGGTTATGTTTTTTTTTGGTCAAATGAGCTATGGACAATTATCAGTTGCGATATTCGGGTAAAAATTCGAAATATTTGAATGTTCAAGAGAATCTAAATTTTCGAAGTATTGTCAAAAATATATAAACTATTTGATTACGTATTATTTTCATAAATACAAATTTAGATATTGTTTAGTGATTTTATTCACGCAGTCGGACGGTAATTATAAGAGCAAAACGCTGGACGCATGACGGCCTTGCAGTTCCATAATTAAAAGATCATCACTGTCATATGAAACATAGTCCAGAACAATCAATCGACCACAACCTATCAATCAATTATCATCAAATTAGTCGAATAATCAAAATCAGTTACGACTTAAATCAACATTTCGATGTTTTTTTTATAAAAAGACAACTCCCGCACTAGGAATAATTCCTGTGTCGCGGGAGACTTTACAAACATTCAAACAACTGACTAAAATAACACCCAGACTCGGAACAACCATTTACGAATAACACAAAGTTTTGGTGGTGGTTTGCGCTTTATAAATGGATATCCAGAAAAAAATGCCAATAGTATGATCATGATCAAATTGACTGCATGAATGACGTAATGGTTAAGGTGCTCGCCTCGCCACTGCCACTGCGCCGAACATTGTGGGTCCAAATCCCACATATGGGATGTGTCCATTTTTTTCTGGATATACATTTATAAAGCGCAAACCAGGCTGTATCAGAATACTTAAGATATTTATCGACTGTTTAAAGAAAGTATACACAAAATTTAATTTTAAATTTTAGAATATTATCTCTCTCTATTTTGGTACGAATTTCATCGACGTGGCTGAATTTAAAATTAATTCAAAGCTTTCGTAGCCAGGAGTTCATATTATGTAAATTCTAGCCTACGTTGCATCTGAATGCTATCAGTAATTATATAGTGCGTAACGTCAATTTGTTTTATCTGTAATTCTGCCTGTCTGTTTGTTCCAGTATCAAAAACCAATAAACGCCTTACATAGTTTGGTAATACGGCTCAATCCTTAACATCAAAGCCACATTTAATCTAATCCCGTTTAATAAGATGTATGGTGCATAACGATCCGTGTACATGCTGCCGCGTAGTAGTCCACAAAAGCAAATCTAATTTAATGAAGACATCAATTTAATTACGCATTCTTAATTGAACAGGGTAATAAGCTATTAATCTTTAAGTAATAATGTGCCGCGCCATGTCAACTTCATTATAAATGTTGTTAACCAAATGCAAAAAGCAGAAGTATAATTTGATTATCGCGCCGTAACGAACCAAACAAAATATGATGGCCATAATTTCTCGTCACTGATGAAGCCAAGGTAAATTAAAAATGTCACTCAAATTGTCTCTTGACAATGGACCGTCATAATATGTTATATTTCACTTTGGGTTACGTTGATATATTGCAATTTGTCAAATAAAGTTGGGAAAATCTCAATTTAAAATTCGAATTAATCGATGTTGATATAACGTAATGAATCCCACGGTAATCCTCACCGACATAAAAAGTGTCGTATGTGTTTCATCCAGCTCTAGATTATCTTTTATCATACGTGTCGTTTCATACGTTTTATTAGGTTTAACCTGCTTTGCCCGAATTTTATTTGCCCTAATATCATTTGCCATAATAGTCAACAGCCATAATATTGTATAACGTAATATTCATTTGCCCTACTCTTATTTGCTATATTAGTCACGTGCTAGAAGTTTTGTTTCCCATAAAGTCACTTACCATAACATCATTTGTCATAATCATTGTAAGCCCTAATTATCACATGCCCTAATTATCACATGCCATAACATCATTTGCCATCGACATTGGGTGTGTAACGGTTGTTATATCAGGAGAAACTGGATGCAATCGGGACTTTAGGGCACCCCGACTCGGATAGGTTAGGTTAGAAGGGGATGGCGGGGTCGTTTGAGCGAGCGAATAGACCTCGCCATCCCCTTCGTGGTTATTTTTTTATAAACCACCCACATAGTTTGGTTAGGTTAGGTTAGTATTATGGTCAAGGCCGCCGCCTGCTCCGCCGTAAAAGCTTCCTGCAGCATATGTTCGGCTGCAGGAAAGCCGGCGGAGCACCGGTTGGGGAGCAAATCTTGCTCCCCACCAAAAAGACGCAGGGCCAGAGGGGCGGTCGCAGGGACTCCGGCCGCCCAGGCCCCTTCCCAAGCAGGGAGCAGTAGGGGGGCGATGGACATTAATTAACTATGGCCCATCGCCTCCTACAGGCGAACGTTAACCACTCCGCCAGGGCGCAGGATATCTTGCTGCAGCACATGGCGGAGTGGTCAATAGACATCGCCGTGGTCGCCGAGCCTTACTGCGTCCCCAGCCGACACAACTGGTTTGGGGACCTCGGGGGCTCGGCGGCCATTGTTTCGTCCGGACCCTCACACTTGGTGATGACAGACAGGGGCGAGGGTTTTGTATGTGTAGACTGGAAGGGAACCGTCCTGATCGGGGTGTACTTTTCTCCAAACCGGCGCCTCGCCGAGTTTGAGCAATTTTTGGGCGCGGTGGGGGTCGTGATTAATCGGTACCCATCGCGTCCGGTCGTGGTGGCGGGGGACTTCAATGCCAAATCAACGGCTTGGGGATCCCCAGTCACCGACGCTCGCGGCGACGTGCTGGAGGAGTGGGCGATTGCGACCGGCCTCGTGGTTCTTAACCGGGGGTCGGTCGCCACATGCGTGCGCTGGCAGGGCGAGTCCATTGTGGATATTTCGTTCGCAAGCCCTGCCGTAGCGCGCCGCGTCCGGGACTGGCAAGTGCTGGTCGAGGCGGAGTCCCTGTCGGACCACCGTTACGTGCGGTTCGACATCTCCGCCTCGACAGCGACCCCGGACGATCGCCCGAGGAGAGCGCACACCCCGTCATCCCCACGATGGGCGTTGAAACGTCTCGATGCAGACGTGCTGGTGGAAGCCTCCATCGTCCAGGCCTGGACCCCGATGGGCGAAGAGCCTGTGGAGATTCAGATAGAGGCGGAGTGGTTCCGGGGCGCGGATGACGCAGATTTGCGACGCGTCGATGCCCCGGGCCAGTACTCAACCTCCGAGGCGTCAGGTGTACTGGTGGTCTGACGACATCAGTCAGAAACGCGCCGCGTGCATTGCGGCTCGTCGCCAGTACACTAGGTACCGCCGACGCAGGCGGTACCGTGACCCGACCGTGGAGGCACGGCTGCGGGATGCGTGCAAACAGCGGAAGTACGCCCTGCAGTCCGCCATCAGCGAGACCAAAACCCAAAGATGGGAAGAGTTCCTGGGGACTCTCGAGGCAGATCCGTGGGGCCGTCCGTATAAGGCGGTCAGGGGCAAGTTGCGCCCCTGGGCCCCGCCGGTCACCGAGAGTCTTCAGCCCCGGCATTTAGAGGAGGTGGTCTCCGCTCTCTTTCCTTCGAGAGCGGAGCACTCGCCTCCCGAAATGGCGCCGCCCGAAATTGAGGAGGACGGTACCGATGCCGGGGCGCCAGAAGTTACCATGGTGGAGCTCGGCGCGGCAATGTTACGGCTTCGGGGCAAAAACACCGCCCCGGGGCCGGACGGAATTCCTGCCCGCGCCTGGGTTTTGGCCTTCGACGCCCTAGGGGACCGGCTCCTCAGGCTGTTCA
Source organism: Catocala sponsa (assembly GCA_963564715.1). Classification (NCBI taxonomy): domain Eukaryota; kingdom Metazoa; phylum Arthropoda; class Insecta; order Lepidoptera; family Erebidae; genus Catocala; species Catocala sponsa. The sequence goes on from OY751334.1 coordinate 9,177,122, forward strand.
GCGCCTGTTTGGAGTCGGGACGGTTCCCTTCCATGTGGAAGACGGGTAAGCTGGTCCTCCTGAGAAAGGAGGGCCGCCCCGCGGATTCTCCCTCCGCGTACCGCCCCATAGTGCTGTTGGATGAGGTGGGCAAGCTCTTCGAGCGCGTAGTAGTTGCCCGCCTCTCCAAGCACCTGGTGCGGGTGGGCCCCGACTTGTCCGAACACCAGTTCGGTTTCCGGGAGGGGCGATCGACGATTGACGCGATCAGTCGCGTCAAGGCTCTCTCGGAAGAGACGGTCGCCTCGCGCGGGGTGGTATTGGCGGTGTCCTTGGACATCGCCAACGCTTTCAATACCCTGCCGTGGGCGACTATTAGGGAGGCGCTCCGATTTCATGGGGTGCCTCCCTATCTGCGCCGAATAGTCGGGGACTACCTGCACCAGAGGAGTGTGTTCTGTGTGGGGCGGAACGGAGAGACGTTTCGGAGGGAGATGTCGTGCGGTGTTCCGCAGGGTTCGGTTCTCGGACCTATCCTGTAGAACATCGGCTACGACTGGGTTCTGCGGGGCGCCCTGCCCCCCGGGTGTCGGCGTTACTTGTTACGCCGACGACACGCTGGTTACGACCCCGGGAGAGGATTACGGGGCAGCTGCCCGTCTTGCCACGGCCGGGGTGGCCCTGGTTGTCGGCAGGATTAGGATGTTGGGACTGGAGGTGGTGCTGGAAAAGTCCGAGGCCCTGTTATTTCACGGGCCTCGGCGGGCGCCGCCTCCCGATACCCACATCATCGTTGGAGGGGTCCGCATCGGGGTGGAATCGAGCATGAAATACTTGGGGCTCCACCTCGACGGCCGCTGGAACTTTCGCGTCTATTTTAGTCGCTTGGCCCCCCGGCTGATGTCGGCGGCGGGCGTGCTTAGCTCTCTGCTGCCGAATATCGGGGGGCCCAGTGTTGTCTGCCGCCGCCTCTATTTGGGGGTGGTGCGGTCGATGGCCCTTTATGGGGCGCCCATTTGGGCCGACGCCCTTGATCGCCCTCCTCAGGAGACCTCAGAGGGCGATGGCGATCAGGGTGTCACGGGCGTACCGCACCGTCTCCTTTGAGGCGGCGTGCGTTTTGGCGGCATCGCCGCCCTGGGATTTGGAGGCGGAGGTCCAAGCGTCAGTGTATTACTGGCGCGCTGACCTCCGACTCCAGGGTGAAGAACCCACGTACAGGGAGGTGGAAACGCGAAGGTCCCAGGCTCGACTGGCCCTCAAGGCAAAGTGGGAAGTTAGACTGGCCCAGCCCCGCTACGGGGTGAGGACCGTCGAGGCTGTCCGTCCGGTACTAAAACAGTGGACGGACAGACGGCGCGGACCGCTCACCTACCGGCTTACTCAGGTGCTCTCTGGACACGGCTGTTTCGGAGAGTACCTCTGCAAGATAGCTGGTAGGGAGCCTACAACCAGGTGTCACCATTGTGAGGAGTGTGACCGGGACACGGCGCAGCACACGCTGGAGGAGTGCCCGGCGTGGGCCGCGGAGCGCTGTGCCCTGGTCGCTACGATTGGCCCCGACCTCTCGTTGCCGACCGTCGTATCCAAGATGGTCGGCGACGACAGGTGCTGGGGCGCAATGAGGTCCTTCTGCGAATCTGTCATCTCGCAGAAGGAGGCGGCGGAGCGGGGGCGTGAGGAAGATCCTTACGCCCCGGAAGTCCGCCGCGGGAGGAGGGGGCGCAGGAGACGCGCTTATGTCGCTCTCTTGCCCCCCACGTAAGGGTTCCGGGTGGCAAGGCTCAGGGGGGCCTGCCACCCACAAATTAAGAACCCCGAGAGGGCGCGCGCGGTGTTCCCGCGCGCCTTCCAATGTCGAAAGGGGAGAGCGGTGAGGCTCTACCCTGGGGACGAGAGGTGGTCGGGTCCGTTTGACCCGGCCCGCACCCACGCGGGGGGGCCTGCTATGGATGACTCAATTCTTTTAAGAGCTCCCAACAGGCCCCTCCATTGGGTGAGAGAGGGAACACCCCAGGTTTTTTAGTGGGTATACCAGTTTGGGGAGTCCCACACACCCCGCCGGTGCCGTCCCCTAGCCGGCGGATAGTGCATCAAGCATTTTTCCTGGGTACCAAAAAAAAGAAAAAAAAAGTTAGTATTATGACTTTTAAATATTATGTCTAATAATCATTATGGTGTTTAAATATTATGTCTAATATAATGAAATTCGGGAATATGATGATTATGGTATATTATCTTCGGGTAAACAATAGACAACCGTTTTATTACGTTTAAGTTTCATCCAAATCCGTTTAACACGTGATTGAGTAACTAATATCTTTATATGATAACAAACATTTATTACTTCAAATCAGTGCTTTGTGTGTCAATGTCTTACTTTACGCTAATGTTATATATAACTACTAATAAAATTATATGCGATCGCGGCTTAACTATATTTATAGACAATAAAACATAGATGTTAAAAATATATAATAGCAAGATGTTAAATAAAAAGTAAAATTTCGGTTCGGGTAACGGGCCAAAAAGTTATTGGGCTATTCTGCCAAGAAACTTGAATAGCAGCCAGGTAGGTAGTTGGCGGTGTTAGATACCCTCGAACCCCGGAAAGCACATTAAGCCATTGCTGCTGCGCCTGTTCTCTCTCCAGTCGTAACGGATTGGCGTCCCATTATGAGATTTGCAAACAGAGATTGAATTTGTGTACTGTAATATCTCCTGCGCTGGTGAGCAGCTCCATTCTGATCGGCCGCCGCAACCCAAATTCGTTTTAGAGGACATTATTAGAACACGGCACCATAAATAACATATTATTTGACAATTACTGCCGATATATCGAAAAAACATAAATCATCATATTATAATATTTCGACTGAGCTTATGAGATTGTTGATTATGTGGAACGTGAAATCGACAGTCATAACAGTTTTTGGTCTAATTGCCAAGAACCTTGGCCACAACCTTAGGAGACTCGCTTTGGTTACAAGGTCTGATACACAGAAGGTAGTCTTAGTCTCGACGCAAACTGTAAGGGTGTTTCTGTCTTTGAAGCTCTAATCATCGACAGCTTGGATTCGGTTTCCGATTCTGGTGGGCCTACATACTTTATTTTTAAATGTTTTTATTTTATTATAAATATTATTAACAACTATTTCAACTAACTACATAGTTAATGAAAGTAGTTGTTTATTTATTGGAAAGTGTCAATATTTATATATTGACACTTTCCAGAGAGCCTCTCCGAGGCCATGGCTAATAAATAATTAATGGCTTTAATTATTATGTAAGTATTTGAATTAAATTTTTGTGAATATTTTATTTACCACGGCACATTTTCAATTAATTTAATAGAATAAAGTAATTTCATTTCATTTTAAGTCAACGATGATAGTGAAAAGGGTAATTAATATTTTATATGTTGAATGTCAACCATTTTTTAATGTCAAGGGTGGAGGGGCTGCACTATCTTCCTCTTTTTTATTGGATATCGGTTTTTCTTTTATGTGTCCTGTCGAAATGATTATTTATGCCAATTTTGCATAGGTATAATCAAAGAATCAATCGATGATTGAGTTATTATTTAGCACGATGATATTGTGTTTGGGCCGTGCGCGAAACCTTTAAATATTTGGGTACACTTATTGCCTCTCCAGTCGAAGGGTAAGGCATGTGATGTCCTTGCAGTGGTGCGCAGCCAAATATGTTTCTACATGCCATGCCAACGCTTTAGTGGGCGTAAATGTTTTAATTCACTTAGATTGTATTACTTTTATCGATATAATGAAAACTGCGAACTATAAAAATAATTATGCTGAGTTTAGTACTAAACGAATTTAACACACAAATTTAAAAAACCTTTCTCCTGACGGGCATAATATTCCAGACGGACATAGCCTATATATTCTATTCCAACTGGAGCTAGTCGGATCGGACCGCTAGTATAATATAATAATAATAAATATATTGTAGCCCTCAATAACACATTTACATAGAAGCACTGTCCCCTGAACTAAGTTATTAACCTGTGTCTCAGGAGACAGACAGGACAGGAGACAATAGTTAATACCCATATTTTCTCATTTAGTGTACCGCTTACAAAATATTTAAATCAAAATTTTCGACTCGTAATTAAAACACCCTTTTGTTAAGGTTTAGCATTGAAGCTTATTGTGTTCTTCGGAACTACGTGCGATATTTTGAACAAGTACTTATAGTGAAATAAGTCAGGAACTAACATATTAACAAACATTTAAACAACGGACACAAAGAATACACAGACTCAGTGACTCAGTTCTGGTGCACAAAATTACTATCCCTTGTGGGGATTGATTCTACAACAATTAGCGCAGCGCGCTCATAGCCAGTTGCACTCACTGATCGGTAAACGATTAGCGACGTTAAGCAACGTTGGGTGCGGTCAGTTTATAGATGGGTGACCGCTTAGTGGTGTTTCATCTGAGCGTCTTCGTGTTTCGGAGGGCACGTAAAAAGTCGATCCCAGTTGTTGTCAAATTGACAGCAGTCGTTAAGCCATGTCAGAGGCCTACGGGCGGCTTTGAACAACTCTTGACAACAGGTTGGCCACTAATCACACGAAAACAAAGATAGAAGAAGCGCAGTAGCAGTAACGCGGCTACCACTTCAAACACTACGTCATTTGTACAGCCAAATTGTTAGGCAGGCTCTAATTATATATTTATAATTAAATTTATTATTTGCTTCCTAATATTCTCTATTCCTTTAATACGTTTGATCTTTTATTTTATTAATTTAGTATGTTGCCATATTGTTTCATAACAAGTATAAGAGAGTTTAATTCCTTTTACTTTTCTCGACGTTCTGAGTAGATATTAAAAAAGTTGTTCGTATTTTTCTACGGCTCTATGTACAAAGGATGATAAGACGAAATCTTATACATTTGAAATTGTTGGTCGGGAATGCGCTCGTGACATGGGATCCATGCGGTGGTTTCGAGTAGTAGCGAACCGAGGCACGACACGCAGTTTTTGATATGGAAATAATAAGTACTTACCTACAACTGAGTACGTATTTTATTTTAAAAGAGATCATTAACCTCCGACGGAAAAAACGACGGGGTGTTATAAGTTTGACGTGTCTGTGTGTGTGTGTGTGTGTGTGTGTGTGTGTGTGTGTGTGTGTTTGTGTGTGTGTGTGTGTGTGTGTGTGTGTGTGTGTGTGTGTGGCGGATGAACCGATTTTGATTTAGTTTTTTTGTGTTTGAAATGTGAATTAGTCGGGAGTGTTCTTAGCTATGTTTGATGAAAATCGGTCCAAGATGGCCGCCGCCACAAAATAGCGGATTACATATTTTTTCACAACGCCCTTAATATGGGTATCAAATGAAAGGGCTTGACTAGTAAAATAATATACACTATGATAAATTTCAAATCCAAGATGGGCGCCACCGCAAAATGGCGTATTACTATTTCTATTATTTAGTGTCGGAGGTTTTAAATTTTTAATTTATAGTTATTGTCTTATGAATATAGTATTGTCATGTATTGAAAATTGTACACTATCGTTCTCTACCTAATGTTCACTCTTCTTAGGGTTGATACTTTATCGTGCAATCTAAGTACGGTGAGGCGCATCTTTGTATTCTCTTCTCTTTCTCTTCTTTATAAAGACAACTCCCGCCGTAGGAATAATGCCTGTGTCACGGAGGACTTTACAAACATTCAAACAACGGACACAAAAATACTCAGATTCGGCATAGTCATTTGTGGACCATACAAATTATTGTCCCGGGTGGGGATGGAAACCACAACACTCGGCACGGTGGCAATGGTGTGGCCACTTAATCCTCTACGCCATGCGTGTAGTCAAAGATATCTATTAATATATGTTTTTTTTTATTTGTTTTATGCCAGTGTAGAGGACAAAATAAACTGTTTTCTTTCTTTCTTTCTAATATTAAAAAATGAAGTGTATTTATATGTAAATGTTTATATGGTAATATCCTGCCAACTAAATTCGTCGCCAAACTAATACTTTATTCATAAACGGTAACGCTAAGACGTTTTGCAGTGAGAATAAACCGTCTAATGTTCCAAGTGATATAGAGCTAGGACAGTGAGATAACGCTAAAACCGTCTAAAAGTAAGCTCTTGACTCCTCGTCAACCTGTTAAGATTTTGCGGAAATATTTACGAAGGTTATTGAAGTAACCTCTGAAGCCTAGATAGAATGTACATACCTACTCAGAAAGTTGAGAAAATGAACAGAAATTAAACTCTCATACAATTGTTGCGAAACAATATGGCGACATACTTAATTAACAAAAAAAAGGTCAAATGTATTTTTACCACAGATAAGAAGTTAATAATATACCTATTTAATTATAAATTTATTATTAGCATTGTTATAAATTTGACTTCACAAATGATTTTTTGTGTGAAACATGGAACTGGGTCTGGATGTTCTTTTTGTCCATTGTTTGAATGTTTGTAAAATCTTTCTTGACAGGAATTATTCCTAGTCTCCAGCACTAGGAATAATTCCTGTTATCTTATATAAAACAAAAAAGCTGATAATGTCGGTTCTTGACTTATTTCACTATATTCCAAATACCACATTTAGTTCCCTTTAAAGAGCACGATAAACTTCAATGCCAAAGCCTAACAAAAGAGTGTTCTAATTACCAGTTCATAATTTTATTTTGAATTAAGTATTTTGTAAGCGGTAAAATAAATAATAAAATAAGGCAATTAATTATTGTAGACCTTTTAAATTGGGTGATTTTGTGAGTGCTGTTTCGTAAAATTGGTGAGGTTATTTAATTTTATAATACTAGGGGTCCGTCACGATTTCACCCGGATTGAAAATTATAAAGCGCATTTCCATAATATACTTTTCAAATTATAAAAAAAAATGTGTGTCAAATTTGTTTTGTACCAAACTCGCATTATTTTCATACCTCGTACGTTATTTTATATCGGTCAGTTTATTTAAAAAAAATACATATACAAAAGTGTTAAGCGAAACGCTTTTTTGTGCGCATTAGCTGTAATTGTAACTTCTACAGGTATACTTAGCAGCACGCCACTGCAAGGATGTCAAATGCCTTACCCTTCGACTTGAGAGGAAATAAGGGTACCAAAATATTATGCTCGCGTTCTGGGCCCGAACGAAAAGTCAATGTACGAAAATTATGACTACAGCTTTGACTGATTATACCCATGCAATATTGTCAAAATTATCATCTCGTATTCGCCTGTTTTCTCCTCGAAAACTAAATCGATTTCAATATTTTTTTCATATTCGAAACAATTAGAAAACAATAGTATAAGCGAGAATTTTATTTATTTTATGAGGTTCTAGTAATTATAATAATCCTAAATAATATTACAAATGCGAATATGATTTTGTTTGTTACGCTTTCACGTAATTACTTGACCGATCATCATGATATTTCGTATATACATTGCCAGGCTCAGAAAAGGACTTAGGACATAACATTCATCGAGAGAAAATAATGTTCCAAGGAATAGCTAGTATAAATATAAAAAAGCAAAACACTGTAACATGGTAGTGGTAGATATACATTGGGTGCGTTCCACTTAGCGTTCACAACGCCCATGATGCTCCTTTAGCCGTTCCATATGACGACTTCGATCGTTGTGGTCGCGGCGAAAACGTCACTCATGACGACATGGCTCACGCAAAGCTCACGACGGCGACGACCCATTCCGAGAGGTGGGTCGTCGTGAGCGTTGAGAAAATTAGCGCCATTTCTAAAAATATAAAGTAACTAAGATGGCGACTACGAAAATATAACTTTATTTGATGCGATTTTGATGAAACGATGAATACATAAATAAATAAAAAAAATTTAATCTACAGTGTTTCAGTTGTCAGTCTTTTGAATTCTTCATCAGAGTAACGATTAATTACATTATGTAAATAGTAAATACGTGGTCTAAGTTTAAGTTTTCACGATTTTGTCGAATGGTATTCTACTCTTCATCTGAACTGGATGAGCTAGTACTTACTTTCTGGAGCATTATTGCGATGCACTATCAAATATCCTACTGTTGCCGTAAAATACATTTTGAATATATTTGAATGTAAATTAATTAAATACTCCACAAAATTATGAAATACTAGATTTTGCCCGCGGCTTTGCTCGCGCTAATATAGATTTATGTTAAAATAGATTTTAGCAGCTTATATGTTATTTCGATGAATAAACAATAATATTGTAAAGTTTCATCAAAATCCGTTCAGTAGTTTTTGCGTGAAAAAGTAACAAACATCCATCCATCCTCACAAACTTTCACATTTATAATATTAGTAGGATATTAAATATATATTTTTTTAATACAAATCCAGTTAACCAATAACTATAAGAGTTTATTGGTCAGATTTACAAATTGTAACCTTTAAGGATTCGCTTTTATTTTTTCTAATTCACCATTTGTATTATTTACGTCAACGCTCGAAACACTCCATTATCCGTTCCACTTGAGTTTACAATTACATATAACGCTCGGAAGCAAGTGGAACGGTAAAAGCCGTGGTCGTGAGCGTGAGTGTCGTGAGCGCTAATTGGAACGCACCCATTATAACCTAACAATTTTGTGCTTAAGTGTAACTCTGTATAAACTACATGTTACCCGCATTTTCAAGCTTCCCACATAGTTCTATAACAGCTTCTGTTTTGTGGTCTTTCCGCACATTATTTGAACTACATTCGTTACATTCAATATTATAAATAATGAAACATTCTCATCATGCGGAATAAAGTAAAACCGACATACTGGAAACCAAACCAAGAAACGTTAAATGCTTTCCATAATCTCCCCAAGCTCGTCGTAAATGGAATGTTTTCACAACAACCAAATGTATGCATTAATCATAATAACTTATATTAAGTGAATTTAACATGTAAAGAAGCTATTGGCACATTCTTAGTCTACTCAGAATAGTTCGAACAAGAGTAAAAGCTACTCAATATCTGCAGTATACGGTAAGATAATTATGTTATGTACTGCTTTTAGAACGGCTTAGTTGTGAAGGCTCATTGAACTTAACCTTAGATTTAGTTCAAACTAAGGCAGCTCGACGTAGATCAGCTTTCCTATAGAAAAATAATAATCTTGCAGGCTACGGTTGAGTTTCTGCGATGATTCGTTTTAAAAATGAGAGCTGATGATGAGAAGGAGTTTTAAATTTAGATATATTGTCAATGTATTTTCTAAATAAACTTAAAGCTCAAATACTTTATAGTACACTAGCTTTTGCCCGCGACTTCGTCCGCGTGTAATAGTGACATTGCAGCATAATTATTTTTTTAGGATACTTGTTTTGCAAATAATACACTTACAAACTGCTGTGGTTTACAGAAAATAGCTTATTTTAATACATTTTTGTATGGTTTTATCTACAATAATGACGAATTCCCATACAAACGTTCATCCCTTATTTAAACCCCTTCATGGCCTTTTTTACCACTAAATGTAGCCTGTGTCCTTCCCGAAGGTCTGCTCTACATCTGTTATAAATTTCAAAATCGGTTCAGTGGTTTAGGTGTGAATGCGTAACAGACAGACAAAGTTCAGACGTCAGGACACGTGACCTGATCGAAAATTCGTATATAATAATAAGTACCTATTAGGTTTTTTATAGTAATTTTATAGTTTTTTTATACCTAATCATATATTTTATTATTAATTGTAATTTAGAACTTATAAACCTATTTCCATACTTCTAAGTCCAGAAGTGAGAAAATTTCCATACAAACTTTACCCCCCCATTTTACCTTTTTAGGGGGAGTTTTGTCCATTTTACCTACACAGGTCATTTTCAATTATAATCAATAACTTGTATACCTATTTTTATACTTATAACTTCACCCCCCTATTTCACCCCCTTAGGGGTGGAATTTAAAAAAATCCTTTCCTAAGAAAGGATTTGTAGGGGTGTACTAATACACCCCTACAAATTAAAACACACATGCTCTCCAAATTTCAAGTTCCTACGACCAGCGGTTTAGGCTGTACGTTGTCTCTAAGTCAGTCAGTCAGGACATCTTCCTTTATATATATATATATATAGATAGATATAGATAGGTATCACGCCTATATCGCTACAGAGGTAGGTGGAAGTGTGACTCACAACTATGGTATTAGATTCCAGTTATTAAGAGGCGAGCCTATTCCTGTCTACCAGTCACAATTTCTGAAAATTTACTAAGAAAAATACAGACTGCACTTTATCATGCGTACCAGTCGCATTCATCGTAAAAGTAGCAAATCTCAACTGATTATTCCCAAATATTTTATACAGAATCAAATCGAGGCACATAAATATAATCCAAGTTTCAGACTGGATTTGTTAACTACCGTAAACGCAACTTTTATCATTATTTTGTAATTGTATAATGTAATACTTTATAGATTTACGCCTGTTTCACAGAGGGGTAAGCAGAGACTTCGGATTTCCATTTGCTACGATCCTGACACACTTCTCTGGCTTCATTCACTTTCATCACATTCCTCAAACACGCTCGACGGTTTAAGGTGCTCTTAACCTGGCCTTTGTCCAGAATGTCTCCGATCTGATTAAAAAACGTTCGTCTAGGTCTGCCTCTTGCGACTGTTCCATTCACACTAGCCTTATAAACTTTCTTAGTCAGTCTTTTCTCGTCCATTCTTTCTACCTATTCTTTTCTATTCTTGTCACTACCTATATCCACTTTTATTCGTATTCCGTTATATTTCAGAGTAAACTGAAATGATATTGATTTGAAACATCCTAATTTTGCTGGAAGATGTAATATAATTATTTAAGTGGAAACGTTAAAAAATAACATGTTATATAGTAAAACTTTATAATTATGGATTTTATAGCGTAGTTTATTGACACTTTTTACAAATACGTATAAGTATGGAATAACAGGTGTTTATAGTAATGAAATAGTTTAAAATAAATTAAATTGTTAAAATAGTATAATATTTAATAAATATTACACACTATTAGCAGCGATAGCCTAGTGGGAATCCGTTGGACTGCCACGCAGTGGTCTCGAGTTTGATCCAAGGCGCGAATCTCTGACTTTTCGAAGTTATATGCGTATTAAATAGTTAATTATCGCTTGTTTCAACGGTGAAGGAAAATATCGTGAGGAAGCCTGCATGCCTGAGAGTTCTTCATAATGTTCTAGAAGATATGTGAAGTGTGGCAATCCGCACTGTGCCAGCGTGGTAGACTATGGCCTAATCCTTTTCACACTGAGAAGAGACACGTGGCCAGCACTGGGACAGTTCAATACAGGGCTAATATTATATATATTATTATATTACTATTACTGAACATTTACCACTATTTTAACTATTTAATATATTTTAAACTATAGCAGCGATAGCTCAGTGGGGAGACCAACAGACTGCAATGCCCTCTGCATTGCAGTCTGGGTTCGAACCCATGTCGCGCACCTCTGACTTTGGGCAGTTATATGACTTTTAGAAATTATGTGCGTATTGATTGACAATTATCGCCAGCTCCGTGCCTAGAAGAGCACGTTCAGCCGTCGGTCCCGGCTGCCATGAACATCTATGGCAGTCGTTATTGCAAAGTCAGTGCCCTCTAATATCCTGACACTGGTCTAGCTTTAGAGTACCGTTAATCTTCGGGTTGTGGAGGTCAGATGGCAGTAGCTCCGTGTAAAAACTGATATCCAGTCAAATCCGGTTAGACTAGAAAGCCGACCCCAAGTGACTTGGGAATAATAAAGACTAAGGTGAAGAATATATTTTAAGCTATTAAGATATCAATTTTCATTTTTCGCAACGTTTCAGCGGCCGTGTTCGCCGGAAGACTAATAAGGTGATTGACTCAATGTCCTCAATATATTCAAAATTATGTAATAAAAGTGTTAATAAACAACGCGATAAAATTCGAATAAAATAGTGTAAGTTAAATGTAAACAATATTTCTTCCAGTCTTGGAAAAAGAGTCACTGTTATTCTGAATATTGATATTCAGGAAAAGGTTGTGCAATAGCTAAAATACACTGATAATATACAAATTACCGGAGTCCCATTTCAATATATTATTGATCGTTTATTAATAGAAGCAATGACGACATTCCTTAATTGATTTTCTTCAATAAATTCAGTTTATACCAGAGCTTCATGAATATTTACGCGAAAGGTTTTGTATTCAAATGTACCAATTAAAGAGAAAGTTAGAAATTTCAATATAAATTTATAGTCATATTCCTGGTTTGTGCAAAGTATTTAGTGCATTTAATTTTATGTATTCTAGAACAATATATAAACTGTTTCTGAATTTCATACAAACATAACATTAGTATATTACGAACAAACATTTGCGTTTATCTAATAAAATATAAATATACCAATACAATTAAAAGAATATTTTTTTTACACACATTACAGGCAGAGACTATGTAACTAATTATAAGCTTATAGTTTTTTTGGCCCGCATTGTCTACAATCCTGGAGCAAGTCATAATCAGCATACGTAGAAACCATGAAAATCATAGACATCGTTTTAGATTACTTTTTAAAAAAAAAGACAACTCCCATACTAGGAATAATTCCTGTATCGTGGTGGACTTTAAAAAAAATCAACGGGTTGCACTCCGGGTGTGCCGGTAGAATCTTAAATATTAACGTTGTCCATTTTTGATATTTTGGAATGGTTAGGGAATAATTTTGCACGAATTGCTTTAATTATCAGTATAAAAGTATTATCATTTATGTGGTAAAATACAATATTCATTTATTGCGCTATCATACACAAACATGACAATTCTCCCTCCGTCTTACGAATTTTCGATTAGGTCACGTGTCCTGACGCGAGTTTAACATTTTTTACCCATCACTAAAAAAGTGGACAACGCCCCTAAAGAAGTTTTCACTTCAAAAACATTGAAACATCTGACACAAAGAACACTCAGACTCAGAACAATCTTTGTGGAACACACAAGTTGTTGTCTCGTGTGTGATTCGAACCCACAACACTTGCCGTAGAAACAGTTGCGAGGCGATCACTTAAACCACTAGGCCATCCGTGCAGTCATAAAATTAACCTAGTGAAAACTATTTGCTGACTACCTGGGTTATTGTCCATAGAGCGTTAGGATAAATAGATTCGTTAGTAAATAATTTGTGGCCACACATATTGAAGTCTCCCAAGGAAATGTACTATCTACGACACTTTTCCTGCTTTTTACTCTTACACACACGCACACGCACACTCACACGCACACTCACACTGTCTTAGTTCGTCGATTTGCAAATTTTGCATATTACTTATCATTATTCTTATATAAGTTTACCTACTATAAACTTTATTATTGCAACTGTGAAAAATGTATCAAAATCTGTTTATTACGTCAAATTCGAACAAAAAATGCTTGAATGAAGTAATCCGCTGTTTCCATTTATTTAGTTACGGTACGAATGAGTCAGCTCGGCCAGGAAATTACCACCCTCTTGCAAAGTAGCACTATTATTACGCTCGGTAAGTAAGAGCATCGAATGATTATATACCTACCCCAACCATTATTTTCATTTCATCTCACCTTTAATTTTTTAGGATTCGCCATGTGAGATTGATTCTCTTGGTATTGCAAATTACCATAAGCTGTAAAGAACTACTGGTTGGCTGTATGCTTATTTTCTACATTCGTTATATAAAAAAGCAAAGAGTATTTTTTAACTCAGTACTGAAAGCACTCAAGGACTCCACGATACAGGCCTCATGAGCAATTTTTTCTTTAATCTACAAATTATGTTTTGGTAATTTTAATACTATTGAGTAAATTATAAGGTTTATTGTTAAAGGAAACCTCTGTGTATGTTTTTGGCAAATAAAAATCTTATAATATTAACTTAAAGAAGTATGCTGCGTGCTGAAGTAGAAATCAAATTAGTATTCACTACGCGCAGATACGTCATCACGCAGAAAAAGTTTGACTTAAAATTAAACTGCTTTATACGGATTTAATCTCGTGGTTGGTTTTCAGCAGCCATCATGGTTGCTGAAAAGCAACTGAAACTTTAAGAAAAATGTCAATTCAAATATAAACAGTTTTAATAATTTTAAACAGCTTAAATAGAGTTATAAGTCCAGTAAGTCCAGTAGTGGGGAATTTTCAAAATTATGTAATCAAATTTTTAATAAATAACAGGATACATGTCGTATAATTTCGATTTATAACTTCGCGTAATCATAAGACAATATTGTACATGACGCCTAACATTTTGCCTACGTCTTCTCCTTTAATTTGTTACATTTACATTTGCCCTACATCTCTAGCTAATTCTATTTAATACAGTCTGCTAAAAAGAAAGATTGAACCAATCTAGCTTGTGTCAGAACGTATCAGGTACAGACTAATCTATTTATTAGCAGGTAGGCAGGTATAAGGCTTAATTAAATTTAGACTTGACGTACCATATTACATTAGAAAATCTACTTCAGCGTTAGCATATTAGGCAAAGTCAGGGTATAACGCCTTTTATATATAACATTTAAATAGGTAAATGCAATGTCTCGCTCTGTCTTATAATCTCAGCATAATTATAAAAACCAAATAAATGGTAAAGACAAAGTACTTTAAATCGTTTAAAATGGTATAACTTTGAAGATAATAAACTTTCTTTATAAGAAAATATATTTTAGGAAACAAGAAAATTCAATTAATTGATTATGCATTCATTGAATTTGAAAAAGTAATTTATTTACATAGATGTGTAGACCCGAGCCTGTTCGCCGCAGGGCTAGACAAGGAGGCAAACATTTATTGCTTCACTTTCATAACATTTTTCATACATGCTCTTCAGTTCAGGATACTTCTACTCTTCTGGCTTTTCACCAGAATTTTTTAATGTTTGAACATTAAATTGCCAAGAAAACGGCAAAACACAGCAGCCTAGCATACAAGCTCTCTTGGGAAGAATCATTAGGTTTATGTAAAAATTCTGGTACACCATATTATGGAGAATCGTTATGAACTCGACCATCGTTGGTCGAAACGATGGTCGAGATTTTTTTGTTTATAAAAACTCGCCCGATTTTTTGTTTATAATTTGGGATATCCCAAGAGCCAGAGGCAGGCAAAAGTACGTACAATTTATTCATCTCTATGGAAGAGCGAACCTTTTGCTACTAACCGGGAACAATTTCAAGCTACATACTCAGTAAATTTTTGGACATGAAACTTAGTAATACTCTGTCAGATCAGTAAATTGAACCCAAAAGCTCATGCAAGAACAGCACACTATCAAATTATAGATTAACTAAATTCGATAAATGTTTTAGTGCAGAACAAGTTTCGAAAAAATTAATATACAGCATATTGATTTTGTAGGAAACTTGTAATGAAGGCAATTTGAGATCGTGAAGTCCACACCATACTCGTAGGAGTATGGTGTGGACTTTACGAATTTACAAGTATGCACATGTTGTATTCCTACATATTAAACATTAAATGTAAAACAAAATTGAGGCAGTCTTTGGGGATTGCCGATAGAAGTGAAAACTTTAAGCCTTGATCATAAACACTTCTTTATAAACAAAAAAAAGGGGCGGGTCGGATTCCTGATACTCTGTTAGGGTTATTAAGGGGTCAAAACTTCGTTATTTTTGCTTAGTACGCACCATTTCTGAGATATTGTTAATATACTAAAATAACTCAAAAATGGAAGGCGTAGAAGCGTGACGATGAGGCGAGTTCTATGATTTTTGTTCACCCAAGAAGTGCTGAACGCGCCTAAAAAGTTTTCACTTCAAAAATTACCAGCTGTGCTAAAATGACGTAGGTCTGGCAGTTTTGGGATCTCAGAATATTAAATGTGACTTGTGTGGGGTAATAAAGTAAAGGTAAATTCAATTTACCTAAAATTTGCATCCGTGATTATTTTGAATAACAACTCGTAATTTATTATAATGGAAAATAATACTTCAGAATAACTTTGAAATGAACAAAATGAATTGAATGAGTAACATGAAAAGATACGAGTATGAATAATTACTTATTACATATAATATCAGCCCTGTATTAAACAGTCCCACTGCTGGGCATCTTCTCAGCGTGAGAAGGGTTAGGTCATAGTCCTAACCCTTCTCACACTGAGAACTAGACTACGCTGGCCCGGTGCGGGTTGGCAGACAGCACATATCTTCGAGAACATTATGAAGAACTCTTAGACATGCAGGTTTCCTCATGTTGTTTTCTTATGTCTAATTAACTATTTATGCACGTAACTTCGAAAAGTCAGAGATCGGTTGGTCATCAACGGTCTCCCACTAAGTTGTCGCTGCTGCCTTATTACATACAATACTAAAACTGCAAAAAATTGTAAAATAATAAGTGAAACAACAATAATTAATTGCAATTTTTTTTCTGAATAAGTACAATTTAACAAAACTAGCCAAATGTGAGCCTGAATTGGGCTGTCTGGTTATTGTATGGTACCTTCATTGTGTGAGTCGAACTTAATCGATTTTATTTCGTCAAAATAAAATCAATATACTAACTCTTAGTAAGAAAAATGGCGCTCGCTTATTCCTTTTTCTATTTGGTGTCATTGTCTCGACTATGCAAAATATTTTGCAAAAAGGACTGTATGAGAACAAAGGCTTACTATTCCAACAAACTGTGATATTGCTTTTCATAGGATCCGCATTAATATTTATTGCCTGTTGGCAAATATTGGCAGCATATCACCGCGATGGTAAGCGATTACCGGTGCTTAATGGACGCGTGCAGTGTCGTTATTTGTTCGTTACCGACTCCGTAAAAAATCTGTGTGTGCTACCATAAGAGCATAAGTAATTGTCAGACCGTTTGTGTTCACAGTGATTCCTGAAAAAGTGATTTAAAGATCTTCCTTTTTTTTAAACAATTTGCCCGCATTAAGATTAATTCCTGTGACATGGAGGACTTTTCAAATATTTAAAACGTTTGAAAAATCCTTAACCACTCAAAGAATTCCCAGACTACACAACTATTTGTGGATCATATTACAGAGCTTCATATATTCATATGATGTTCTGTATGATCCCTACGCCATCTGTGTAGTCAAAATTAATATATAGCGAAACAACGCTGACCTTATAACAATGCCTGAATCGCGCTATAGCAGTCGGCGCGATGAATTAATATTATACAACTTGCCAACATCAGTTATTAGACCACGGTTCGCAAAGCATAATCACCAGACTTGATTGCGAGTTCTTTTTATTGGCCATCATATATAAAATTATATCTGCCGAAGCACATTCGGCGATAACTTGCAAACGATTTCGTGTACAGTAAAGTTGTTAGCCCCGTTTTGATTTTACTATTATCAATTTTACTAATTACTAGGTTTTGCGTGCGGCTTCGCTTGCATAAATATAGGTTAGGTTAGGTATGTAAATGTATTTTTTCTGGATGAAAGGTATCCTATGTCTTATTCTGTACCCCCGACAACGTGCACATATTGATCGGTCAAGTAGTTAAGGTTTGAGAGCGTAACAAACAAACTCACATTCGCATTTATAATATAAGTAAGAATTGTTGATGTTTTAATTGCCTCTAGTTCCAGACGAGCCAGCGCTGTTTTATCAAATACAAGTCATTCACCTGGCGAAAAGTTTCAGGTGTTTATAGAATCAGATTAAATTTGAGTTTCGCAATGCATAGACTATCAAACAATTTAAAATCGTTTTCCCCACCGGTATTTGGAAATCAAATATCCACTGCCTGAAAATAGCGTTGCTTGAAATGTAATGCATATTAATTAACCCATTAAACATCGCCACGGTGACTGCGAACAATGATGGAATATGTGTATTTCATGCCAGTCAATGTATTAACAAAAATTTTAAATATGAATGGATGTAGTTGAAAATAAAGATTTTGAATATTATGCATATAAATACACGCAATGGCAATAAGCACAACATGTTATGTTTGAAAGTCATTCCATACCAATTTATTCTCAAGAGAGTTGTGTAAACTTATTTCAACATTTGAATTTGTTTTACTGTTGTGTCTGCGTTGTTTGACGAAAATATATTGCTTCGTTATAACTACGTACTACCTAAGTGTTGTCCTTGGGCATCAGATATTTACGTTACAGTCTAGTAACTCTAAAATAAATGAATAAATATAGGTACTAAAATCTCCTAATTGACATTCTCGTAGTCCTCCTTGTAAACAAATTAAAAGGTTTGCGTGCAGGCAATTTAAAAGTTAATTGGATTAAATGGCAGGATCTAACCAGCAGAGCCTACCTGAGTAGTACTGACAATTACCTTCCGAGCCACTCTTGGAGTCAGTATATATTTTCATATTTTGGTAATTATTAATTATTATTTATAAAGTGAAAAATGCTCGTTACGTGAGAACACTGACTAAAACTGGGTGTGACAGTTTAAAAATTGCAACGTGCAGTTTGTGTTGCATCGCTTGCAAAAAAACGTTGCATTGGTTATCATTAAAGTGTACCGAGAATCGTTCACTACAATTGACCGCTATACTGACCGTAGTGTTCAAAACTAAATACTGTTAAAGAAGCAATTTAAAAGTGCTTCAATTCGTTGTATTTTCTTAATAATTTTTGGACAATTTTAGTTTTTTGCCTAAAGCATATTCATGACAACATATACAAACTGCTTACCACGATAAGTATTTACAAAACAAATTTCAACTCGAAACTTGAGCCCGTTACGATTTTGTAATATTATGTATAGATGATTATATTATATATGATATTATGAAGTATTCAGCCTTGAGAATATGCGTGAAGCCGGGCGTGCTCACATATTATGTAATCGTATATATTTTACGAATTAGGTCCATTGTAAGATGTAGTGTTATAGCTTAGCTTATATATAAGCTTGATATACTAGACGTCTCGAATACCGTTCTGCTAGAATCATTCTACGATTGCCCATTGCATTTTATTGTTAATAATCAGAGCTTAATAACCCAGATTAGAGTGTAACGTAACGTGTTGTATTTTGTCGCAAGCTATGTGGACTCGTATGAATTGAAGATTGAATTGAATTTACGTGATGTAAATTTACGCATATTTTGTGATGATATACATATATACTAGAGTTGAAAATGCCGAAAATAACAATGTTTTTTTCAGGAAAAAAACAAATTGTGGTTTTTTTCCGTTTTTTTCGCATGTTACATAGAAAAATTAACAGAAGGAATTATGTGGAAAGAAACAGGATTCTTTCGAATGTTTCACTTGATGTTTTGCAAAGTTGAAAAAAACAAGTTTTTTTTCATCTACCCTACATTTTATCGGTACGTAGGTATTATTATGGAAAGAGTTAAAGCATAGAATATCCTAAGTTAAACCCCGTACTTATAGTAAAAACGGATATGAAAAAAAAAAACATGAAAAGTTTTCCGTTTCTTTCAATATTTTCGGTTCTTTTCGGTTTTATTGGAAAAAACATGAAATATATACTGGCAAATTTTCTTGAAACTTTCGAATGAAACATTGAAAAAACAATGGAATTGGATAAAAACGGGATTTTTCCCTGCTTTTTTCAACGCTATTCTATACACGTTATATAGAACCTTCTCTGGTAACAAAATAATATGGAAATGACTTGAAAAGTATTCTAATTATATTCTTAACTTTATATACACAACTATAACTACATAATATTATATCGTGATCTAGGTCTATAAACAGATCACAATCGGAATCCAATTGGGTCGAAGATAAACAGAACCATCCTTATTCTAGAAAGAATTTACTAACTCGTACGTTTATCTCACTATATAACATATCGCACGCAATTATTTCGTGACTGTGTTTACTTGACCGGATAAGTGCCACGGTCTCTTGGTACCTATCTACAGAAAATTGGCGTAGAGTACTAATACTGCTTGCGATTCACTCGGTTAGGTAAAGTTTCGATGGTTCACTTATTCATCCCTTTTATTATTTTCTTTAAATCCTAATTTCCTTTTACCGAAAGTCAGCAACGGGCAAGGGATACACCAAGAGTTGCAAGCTACGGTCACTGCTTACCATAAGATAAGCTGTGTGCTTATTTGGACATTTGTAGTATAATAATATTGACAATTAATATACCATAAATGTCGTAAAAAAGTATGCAGCTACAGTAAAATCTCCCATGTTTGAAAATCTGTTTTTGCTTTTGCAGGAACAGATTTAACACACAACAGATTTACTTTTTTGTAGGACGCAACTGCTCACTGAGAATAAATCCTGTGTCGCGGGGGACTTTACAGACGTTCAAACAACAGACACAAATAGCCCATACTCGGAATTTTTAAGTTTCGAGTGGGTACGAACCCACAATACTCTTAAAAAGAATAATGTATGTTTCAGATGAATGATGATGATCATTCTAAGCTGATAAATTGTTCTTAAAAATCAAAATCAAAAAATCTAAAATAAATTTATTCAAGTTAGGTTACAAGGTAACACTTATGAATGTCAAAATTACACTAAATTTTTTCTGTGAATTTACATTTACTGCCACGTTCAGCAAAGCAAGGGCTCATAAGAAGAACGGGCAAGAAACTCATGGCCACTCTTTTTAATCGCCAAGTTTACAATAAAATTACATTGTAGTCACATTTGGTAATGAAACATTAAAAATAACTAGCGTCAAGTAAGCCCTTATAATCAAGATGCTTAGTCATTTATTGTTTAATCAACAAATAGACTAGGTACTACAATTTCAAACAATGACTAGCTAATGGTGCCAGAATTTTCACCTAGAAATTAGTTTGCCTAACTAAATAGAACGTAAACTGAATAGTAATGAATTTTATTGAAATACTAGCTGACCCGGCAAACGTTGTTCTGTCATATAAATTAATTTGATAGGGACATCCTAATCACCTAGCCGTATGAAATGTACTTTTCGACATATTCTCATACCTACCAAATAGATATAAAAGTCGGTCGAGCCGTTTCGAAAGAATGCGATCACAAACACCGTGACACGAGATTTTAATATAAATACTAGCTGCTAGCGGTATGAAATATCTTATCTTATCTTATGTAGGAGCCAGTCAGTGCAGACCGGTGACACTTCGACCCAGTGGGATCTTTTGTGCCGACACTCTCCCAATAACGACTGCCATAGATGTTCATGGCAGCCGAGACCGACGGCTTAACGTGCTCTCCGAGGCACGGAGCAGACGATAATAATTGTCAATCAATACGCACATAATTTCGAAAAGTCATATAACTTCCGAAAGTCAGAGGTGCTTGACGTGGGTTCGAACTTGAGACCCTCCGCATTGCAGTCTGTTGGTCTCCCCACTGAGCTATCGCTGCTCGGTATGAAATATACTTTACGTTCTTTTCTCATACCTACCAAATATATGAACATAAAGAAAATTCATTAAAAAAAAATCGTTGTAGTGATTTCGGAGTTGTGCGTTCACAAACGAGATTTTATTGTAATATAATATTTATGTCCTATTCATAAAAATAAAAATAAAAAAAATCTTTTTTTGAGTTTATTAAATAATATGGAGGATTATGGAGTTTATGCATTATATTATAATAGATGTATGAGCTCCATAATGATTCGACCGATCACTATGAAATTTCGCATACACGTTGTCAGGGGTACAGAAAAGGATATAGGGTACCTTTCCTCTAGAAAAATGTACTGTTTCCAAGGGGTAGAAAATTTACATACTTAACCTACATTTACGCGAGCGAAGCCACGGGAAAAATCAAGTTAGAAATAGTAGTTAAGTTAGTCAGTGTTTTATTCATATAATAAAATCACAAATAACATGAGTATTCAAAAGGTTATGTCCACCACCGTTTGCTATAACATCTGAACGTGGTATACGGAAAAATGAACGCGAGCAAATAGCCCATATATATATCTGACACCCAAGAGGTACTATTGTCAGAAATTAATGATGTCACTTATTGTTATAATAGATAGATATATTTTAAATCAAGACAAACCCTAAAATTATGGATAACTTAAAATACTCACACATCCTAATCCTAACTTCCTAACTAATATTATAAATGCGAAAATGAGTTTGTTTGTTTGTTACGCTTTCACGCCTAAACTACTCAACCGATCAACATGAAATTTTGCATACACGTTGTCAGGGGTACAGAAACGGACGTAGGCTACCTTTCATTCCAAAAAAATTACTTTTCCCGAGAAAAACAACAGTAACGTTCTTATGATAATAGATGGCGCCACGTATCTTTCGAATCATGATTGAATTATATTATTACAAGCAGAGTACAACCCGAATTGATTATCAAAATCTAAATTAACGCGAGCGAAGCCGCGGGCAATAGCTAGTATTTTATAAACAGTAAAATCACAGATTCTAAATAAGTATACATCACATAAATATTTATTTTGTTTCGGAATTAATTAATCGGTTTGTTGACAATGTTGCACGAAGAATGCTGGCGAGCTCTTGTTTCCAATTTATTCTCATTTTACACATGAGGCCTTATAGGTTTGAGATCTAACGATTACGCAAGCCATAAAATACTTAGCAACTACATTACAACGTTCGTTACACCCTTCGTAACATTTATGTGTGTCAGACAGCTACCATACATAAAATAAGGATTATCTTATATATTATTTCAGAGTAGTAGAGCCTCGTTGATTTCAGCATGAAGGGCCGGCTCGACCGGGGAAAGACTACTCTCTCACAGAATATCGACGTGAAATAGCTGTATTCCTACTGTTGTGTTTCGTTCGGTGAGTGAGAGTACCTGAGGCCCAATCACCCCCTTACCCCCTTCCCGCTACTTCTCCTTCCCACTTCCTTTCCTAAAGGGGCAGCAACGCGCTAGTGATGCCTCTGGTGTTGCAGGCGTCCATAGGCTACGGTGACCACCATCAGGTGGGCCGCCGTATGCTTGTTTGCCACATTAATGGTATAAAAAAAAAATTGTGAGATATCTACAGATTTCTCAGCAAATTAGCTCATTTAGTCACGCCAGCGACCTTACTAAGTTATAAAAATTCATCCTGGTACAGGCTAAGGCTCCCATTATGTATGTTTTAATATCTCTAACATCCACTTATGTATTTCTCGAATAAAAAATAGCAACAGTAACGATAAGGAGATTGGCAAAACTGTCAAAATTATTTTTACCCGCAGCCTATACATTCCACCGCTTCTTCACCTTTAAAAGGTCAATAATTTTTTACTACTATATGAAAAGATAATAAAATAGCTAGTTAGGTCAAGAAGTAATTTTTATTCATTATGTCGTATGACGTCCCTCTAACCACCTCAATTCGAATATACTTCTTAATACAAACATTTATTATTCATTGAACAGATGACATTAAGGAAATCGGTTAACATGCTACTAAGAATGGTTGTAAAGGTGAAATCAATTACATGTCACGGAACCAATGAGGTAAAGAATTGCGTACGTATGTATGTAAGTCGATCGACGTGTTTATCCAATTATTTCTAAAGGCTTTTATCCAAATACGACTAGGATATATTACTACTTGAATGTTCCTACCAGATAGCGGCACTCCCTCGCAGACACTGGATCGTGGATACGACCTGTTGGCGTCCTTCATTTTCAAGCACGATAGAACGCTGAGAATCTGTTGAAGGATAAAGCTTTGTATATTACAAAAGTTTATGCAAACATCTGTATACATAGGACCATGTATGCTAGTGATTTCCAATACGCAGTAACGTAATTTATTACTTAAATTTTAAGTCTAGAATGTTCTAAACTGTGTTGATGAAAATGTTTTTAGAATAATTAATGAGCTGGTACCTAATTAGTAATTTGATGTTACGACTACAACTCAAACATAATAAGGCAAAGATAAAACAGTTTAGTAGTTTAGTAAAATGTAAAAATTAAATTAAATCTAACTAATTGTATAATTTAAATAGCTTAAATAGAAGTAAACAGTAACTAGTAAAAGTGTTCAAAGTTTCAAAATTATGTAATAATAGTGTTTTATAAAAAATAAACAACGCGATAAAATCCGTATAAAGTTTGTTTACTTTGAATGTATAACATTCGCGTAAACATAAGGCAATATTAAGTTTTCTCCTCTCTTTGTCAAACAGTTTTTTTGTTTAGTATGTATTGACGAGAGTGAGAGATGAGATAATCTATTTTTATATAGATAGGTAACGACAAAATAGTTAATCAAATGCTGATATTTGAAAATGAGAGTGCATATATATTTGCCTCAAATTTTCAATAATGAAGAAAAGAATAAATAGTAATTGACTGCAGTCAAATTCTCATACTACTACGCGTGATTTATGAGGTCATCTCGCCATTATCACTGACACCCAGTGTTGTGGTCTCGGTCGAACATGGGATAAAAAATTGTGTGACCTACTAATAGTTGTTTCGAGTTTGCGTGTTCTTTACGTTGTTTGAATGTTTGTAAAGTAAGCAACACAGGAATTAAACATAGTGCCATAATAAGCTCTGGAACAATAATGAAAAATGTACATATCTAAAATGTACATTCATTATTTATCGGTATGCGACAAACACCAAAATAATATATGTATATACATAATAATATAATAGGTAAAATAAATAAATAAAAGTACCTATGAGCGAGTATTACTTGCCCAATAAACACTATATTATCTTAGGTAAAGTACTTGTACTTTGCGAAGTTTGATGTAGTCCAGTAATAACGAATATCTTATTAACAAAAACATTGCTTAACCATGGATCGTAATTTGCTTAAACATAATTATTTTGTAAAGCTAGAGACGATACAACTGCCCACACAATAGTAAGCGGTAACTGCCTCTCATGGACACATCTATGGTTTCTTGCTATCATAGAAGCGATTCTATGAAAACACAACCGACCTACTATACACAGATGGTCAAACAAACGTATATTTAGAATACCCAGAGAGATAGCCGGAGGGATACACGGAGAGATACCGTGAGTGTAGTGTGTAAAACGAACAAAAGGTGAGGTTGGATGAATACCTACTCTTCTGCCTCAAAAACGGGGCCATGATATTGTCGAACCAGTTAGCTTGTGACCCACTTGTGACCACGGCCGGTGCAGTTTGCTCGAAACGTACCTAAATAACATACATAAATAACCGCGTAAATTCTTTTATTCTTATATATAATATATGGTACATTATATACAAATATATATAATATTGCCTTTTAATTATATTATACACTGCCTGCTATCTGGGAGTAAGTAGTTACCGTAGGCTGTGTGAAGGGAAC
This sequence comes from Catocala sponsa, assembly GCA_963564715.1. NCBI lineage: Eukaryota > Metazoa > Arthropoda > Insecta > Lepidoptera > Erebidae > Catocala > Catocala sponsa. The sequence continues at coordinate 9,202,353 of OY751334.1, forward strand.
AGGAGAGAAGAGATAGAAGTCACTTTAATAGTAACCATAGAAGTCGACAATCAATGTTTAAAACAAAAAAGATCCTATTTCAGTGAAACACCCTGTTTCATAATAAAATATGCAAATCTGTTCGACAGAATGTAGTTTGCAGTAGGGATGTTACGAATATTCGCATCTGCATCCGTAAGTGTGGAGCTTCCGCAACGATTTGGACATCTGCATACGCATCCGCATCCGCATCCGCAATAATCAACGTGGATCCAGATATAGCACACATTGCGACAAGAAGGTTGCGATAAGAAAGAAGATGGGTGGGCTGATGAAAGCCGCGATGATTCTTCAAGTGAAGAAGAGAATCAAGAAACACCAGATACTATAGCTAACGATGTACTCAAAAATAAATTGCTACTCTAGCTCAAATAAAATTAAGGTCAATGTAAATAAAAACCAACTTAAATAGTAAAGTATTCATCAAGAAAAATTGAAAATACTATCAACAATAGCACGCAGATTTGTCTTGCCATCACTAGCCCAGTGTTCCTAGTAAAAAGTTGGTCAGTAGTGCATGTTTAATTTATGAACCTTTGCAAATCAGGCTTGAACCTGCAAAGGCGGTGATATTATAAATGTACTTTTTATTAAATACAATGCACAATTTTCATCAACATCAACATCCGCATCCGCAATTGCGGAGCTTCCGCATCGATTTTGACATCCGCATCCGCTTTCGCATCTGCGGATGTGAGCCTTCAAATATCCGTATTCGCACGAATGTTAAAATATCTGCATCGGCAACATCCCTTGTTTGCAGTATCAATTTTATGCAACTATGTGTTTTCATTTCTAAAAAATAGAAGCAATGAAATAGTTATATTTGTCACTCGTTAATTGACTAAAATATTTTTACGATATCAGAATGATATCGTAAAAATATTTACGATACGATTAACGAATCTATACAAATAAATAAAATTGAAGTGTCTCTTTGTAATGTCAAAATAACAGCTTTTTATCTACATATGAAAGTATATAAGGTACCTATACGAAAACATATATTTTTAAAATTTTTGTCTGTCTGTCTGTTTGTTCCGGCTAATCTCCAAAACGGCTGAACCGATTTTGACGCGACACTGGCAGATAGCTGATGATATAAGGAATAACTTAGGCTACTTTGATTTTAGAAAAATATAGGGTTCCGCGGAGACAAACACTTTTTAGTTAAAATCTACGCGGACAAAGTCGCAGGTAACAGCTAGTTAATAATACGATAAAAAGCTACTAGATGTGTCTTATCGACAATTATTATTGATTGATTGTAACATTGATTTTGTCGATATAATTATATTATTAAATGTACTGTATAATAATCTAAAAAAGGACCCCGCACTAGGAATAATTTCTGCGTCGCGGGGGACTTTACAAAGATTCAAACAACGGACACAATGGACACCCAGACTCGGAACAACCATCTGTGGTTCACACAAATTTTTGTTCCGTGTGGGATTAGAACCCACAACACTCGGCGCAATGGTAGTGACGAGGCGACCACTTACACTACTACGTCATTCGTGCAGTTAAAAAAAATAAACGTTTATTATGATCTGTTTACAGACATTAATATTTAAAAGGCTGTATTTGATGTGCTTAATCGAGAATAACTAATTGGTTGAAACTTCAGATAAAAATATAATACTATGTATACTAGTAGTTGAAACGTTATTTCAATATAAATATATTATTTTATTTGCATGCGTATGAGCATATTAAGATCGGTTTACAGTTTTGTATGTATAATCCTTTCTAATATTATAAATGCGAAAATGAGTTTGTTTCTTTGTTTGTTTGTTACGCTTTCACGCCTTAACTACTCTACCGATCAACATGAAATTTTGCATACACGTTGTCAGGGGTACAGAATAGGACATAGGGTACCTTTCATCCAGAAAAAAGAACTGTTGCAAACCTAACCTAACTTAACCTTTTTTTTTTTTGGTACCCAGTAAAAATGCTTGATGCACTATACATTTACGCGAGCGAAGCCGCGGGTGAAAACTAGTATATTATAAGAGGTTCAAGCCAACACTGTACTGTCACGTTACGTATATTGCTAATATGAGATGGAATCCATTTCATAATTATTATAATGTTAAAATGCCTACGTAGCTCATTGGCAAAAGATGACCTAACTTATATAAAAAATATAGTGAACATTTAGAACTCATGTGTTATGGTAAATGCTAATTGAAAATAAAAAGCAATCAATCGTAAAAAAATTGGTTGTCTGTGAAGTCGGTTTACGGATGATAGTTTAACGTGACAACGTCATAACGTGCCTTTCGCTCGCTCGTGTAGCGCTCTCGCTCCGATCGTAACGGGACAATGAGCGTAACGGGACAATGAGTCATCCTTTTTCGTGCGTGCAGCCGGCGTTCATCGATTTATTAGACGTTGTCACGTCAAAAGTATCGTCCGTAATTGACGTTAACTTTGACAAAAATAAATATTAGTCTCTGAATAACACCCTGGGGTTTAAAATGCTATTATTGTCACTAACCCGTAATTTCACGAGCAGCAAAGCAGTTTGCTCGGCGTCGCTTTTATTCACAAGAGAACTGCATCGCTAGCATATTTCTACATAGTCAAGCCTCAGAGCAATTCACTTGCTTATATACAAACATGCCAGAGGCACTCCAAAAGCGTAGTAGACCCAATATCATTTTGAAAATATTGTTACATAGGACGCGTAAGACATTTAACGACCTTTGGTGCTATTGACTCACAGATCTCTATAAAAAGCCTATAAACTTGTTCTAAAAAGTTTTATTTTAACTAGTTAAGTACCACTAAAACCCTACGCTCCCTTTCGACGTCAACATTGTCTTTAAGGTCCAAACTTAGGGTGAAAAGTATCCTAAATATTTAAAAGAGACTTTTTAGATGTTTAACCTAGTAAGAGTAATATAGTAATGTTATGTACTTGCAATTTGTTTTTGATTAAATATTTGAGTAGCTAAACATTTTTTCTATTACCTTGTTGATATGTCCCACTGCTGGGCAAAAGCCTCCCCTTGGACTTTCAAATCTCTGTTGGTGGATCCCATTATATAATAAACATTTATAATGAACTATAATTTTTATTCTTCAATCCGAAAATTACTGAGGGAAATAAATCAGCGAAAATTAATAACTGATTGTCCTGAGCTTCATTGGCTCAAAACTTACATAAAATAAAAAATGTGGTATTTCAAAAATTCAGACTACTTTTTACTTCGGGCAGCAGAAAATGTTAAGTGGAACTTTAAAGGAAAATGGGATCATTTCATTACTGAAATACGATTTTCGATGTAATCGAGTCTCTGAAAATAGAACCGGGCGACAAAAACGCATTTAGGAAGGTTTATTAAAAAAAGTAAAGATGATCAGCCAATTATGACGTAAATCTTTTATTTTCAGAAACACTTTATATTTTAAGCTGACTGCTCCCTTTTAATAATAGATAAGAACCTATAATACAAATTATAGATAACGAACTCTGGCTAACTTGTTTAAAACTTTCATCTATTGTTGCTATACAAAAGTTCTCTTTTTATATGCAGTTGGTTAATAATAATAATGATGACACGACCACCACCTGCAGAGGCTCGCGTTAGATGCCTGGATCAAGTCCTTGATCCAAAAGGCAGTACTGCTCGACACGGCGCGTATTGTGAGGAGATTCCTCTCTCTGGAGCCCTAACCACCGGCAGCTTGGACCCTGTTCCCGATGTCGGTGCGTCATTTCAATTTTGAAATATGTATACTTTTTATATTTATATTTAAAAATGTAACTATTAGAAAGAAAATTAATAAAGAGAATAATGATAATAACAGGCCTGTACTAAACTGTCCCACTGCTGGCCACGGGCCTCTTCTAAGTGTGAGAAGGGTTAGGCCATAGTACCCCACGCTTGCCCAGTGCAGATGGCAGATTTCACATGTCTTCGAGAACATTATGTAGAACTATCAGATATGCAAGTTGCCTCGTAAGGTTTTCCTTCACAGTTAAATCAAGCGATAATTAACTATTTAATACGCACATAACTTCGAAAAGTCAGAGATGCGGGCCTTGGGATCGAACTCAAGACAGTCCAACGGTTTCCCACTAGGTTATTGCTGCTATAATATATATTTAGGTGGTAAAGAAGCATTTAATTTAATTACAAGCAACTAGTCTCGTATATTTATTTTAGCAATATTAGAGATATATAAGTTTACTCGTGGTAGCCCTGTAAAAAGAGGAGTCGAGCTGTCAACGCGAATGCCAGGGAAGCTCACTTCTACACGTGTATTTCCACGGAAGTTTAATTTGTTAAACATTTTCATACATGTGTATCTACGTAAAAATATGAATATACATAAAAATATGAATAGACATAAAATTTGTAATGGTTGGTTGGTGAGGATACAATATCATTTAACTTAAAATATTGCCCGAACACTTAATTGAGAATTGAAATTTACTTAATAGAAAAAACAAGAAGGATAGCACAAATGTAAATTTCAAAATAACATGTTTGTCTGAGAATAGTTATTATAATATATATTAATAAAGAAACAGAAATGTGCATTTTTAAAATATGCCACTTCAAAAATACAAACATTTCTGTAAAATATAATACTAGTATTACAAAATTGCACGGTTGAATGACTTATGATTACCACATACATATATTATATATTTTTTATGAAAATCAGCTTAATTTGCCTACGATTTATTATGTATGGAACGGCGATCCAGTCATTCGAAAAAAATCAAATTACAAATTTCCATTTTACTACGAAAGTTCGACAAAATTATAATTCATATTTTCACCTTTATACGATATACTCGTTCCATCAATATTTATTTATATCGGAGAGCATTGTAAATCAGCGTTTAAGTATAAATAAGTTACAAGGGCAATTGAAAATCATACAAACCGCAGTTGAGCTTGTAGCGTTTGAGTAGCAACACAGCGGCTCCGAACCCAAAGAATCGAGCATGGTCTTATCTTCGCTTAGCCTTAATGACTGACGTGTAACTTCAAGAGTGTTCGCATGATTGTTACCTTTGACTTTTCTTGAATGGACAGTCAATAAGGGAGAGCTATTTGTTAAAGTATCATTTTTTCTGGCATAACTGTGGATAACTTTCACCGAGGGTCCTTTTTCATAAGATTCGTGATGGTAAATCTGACACCACATCGACTGATATTTTGACACTAGCAGCAAACTTTGTTTACTTGTGGTGGCTATAGGGAGGATCTATCTAATGAGTAAACGAGTCATTGTCTTCCAATATAGCTTTATACTGGAACAGTATATTCGGCAGACATTTGTATCCATATTTTCTATTACCCATGAAACAGCCCTCCGCATAGCCTTGATTTATTTGGTTCCACACGTAGCAATGGTCTTCTACACCTGCCGCGAGTAGTGTCTTCGACGGAGTCCCGTCCTACTCTAGATGAAAACTCCCGAAGAGCCTCTGCAGGTTAGACCCATGAACTCGTGTAGGCCTCTCAATGGTCTGGGTATTTTCCTATCGTAAAATACTAGATACTTGATCTAAAATAGATCAGTCTAGACTAGTCTACTTTTCAAAAGGAATTTGCTATCTCTCTTCTAACCTGCACGATACCACATAAGATAGTTTTATCCAGTGGCTTCCCAACGCATGAAATCATAATTACTTTAAAGTTAATTAAAAGCGTTAAAGGCTTATGAGTATACGGTCTAACTACAACCTTAATGTAACGAGGAGAATACGCAAAAATTTATATCGCCGACTTGAAGGCAGATTCATACAATAGTTAATATCATAATGAGAGCAGCGATAGCTCAGTGAGGAGACTAACAGACTGCAATGCAGAGGGTCTCGGGTTCGAACCCACGTCGTGCACCTCTGACTTTCGTAAGTTATATGACTTTTCGAAATGATGTGCGTATTGATTGACAATTATCGCCTGCTCCGTGCCTCGGAGAGCACGTTAAGCCGTCGGTCCCGGCTGCCATGAACATCTATGGCAGTCGTTATTGGGAGAGTGTCGACACAAAAGATCCCACTGGGTCGAAGTGTCGCCGGTCTGCACTGACTGGCCTCCACATAAGATAAGATAAGATAATATCATAATCATATTCTTATTCTTAGAAACGAAATTATGTTATTTTATTATTTTATTAAAGCACTTTTAATGGCTAGACTATCAAATTACTAGATAGTAGATAGATATCTAGTTAACTTGCCAATTGCTCCATATAACCTTGTCTCGTTTTATACAAGGTATTATTCACTGCCTTATCCCAAAATAACACATCTGAATTTCAAATGAATGAGCTTAGATATCCATCAATTTAGCGAACTTTCGAGTGGAGGATTATGGGTATGATGACGCGAATAATGCATTTCACAAAAAGCTTTTTAAACGTTTGCGTAAACGAATCGTGGTAATACTCTCGTCATCGTTGTGGAGGTTTTCGCTTATACTATAGATACGTTGGGTTAAATATGTAGAGTATGTATGTATGTATTCTAGAGAGTTCTTTATGGATCTTGCACTAATTCACATAATTAAATGCACAATTTCAAAACATATATACGAATGTGTTAAATTACAAAACGATTTCATGAAAAAAAATTTTTGGTAACTAATTTAGATAACAAACAATTAATTTTGTGAAACTTATTTATACTATGCGTTGTTTTACCAATTAACGTAAATAATATCTTTATTATTTGGCAAGTGGTATTTTATTAGTTTGTCTGGTATAATTAATTATAAAACAAACTGTTTTTGGAACTATAATATTATTACTAGCTATTGCCCGCGGCTTCGCTCGCGTTAATTTAGCATTTGACAATAAATCCGGGTTGTACTCTGCTTGTAATAATATAATTCAATCATGATTCGAAAGACACGTGGCGCCATCTATTATCATAAGAACGTTATTGTTGTTTTCCTCGGGAAGAGTATTTTTTTTCGGGATGAAAGGTAGCTTATGTCCGTTTCTGTACACCTGACAACGTATATGCAAAATTTCAGGATGATCGGTTCAGTGGGTTAGGCGTGAAAAGGTAACAAACAAACTCATTTTCGCATTTATAATATCAGTTAGGATTAGGAAGTTAGGATGTAAAAATATTCTTGCGGATTTGATTAAAACATAAATCACAGGTATTCCAGATGTCTTTTATAATATAAAACTTTGCCATATAATATCTAACAAATGACTGGATCTAGTATTGTACTAATACACATTTTTAGACCTTTACTACCGATACTATAATATACGATGGAAAACTCTCCACTGAGTAGAAGGCAATTAATTAATTCTTTTACGGCAAAATATACATAACTATTCAATCTAACTGATCTTAATAGATCAAAACTTAACATTACACATACAATTTAAAATTATGTTGTGTTTTCAGGCATTTAAGAATACTAGCGGTCGCCTAGTGCTCGAAATTCGACCAAAGTTTGCCTGTAAGATATTGCTGACATATTATTTCATTATATATTGATATATGTAACCATAGTTACGCGCTTCGACTGCGTGTGTCAAATGCATGGTTGTGTGCGTGTAGTGTTTTTTCATTAATTTAAAATATTTCCAATGCATATTTTAAAAAAATATTAGCATTCGTCACTTCTTCTCTGTATAAAATGTAAGTGTGCGAAATTTCATACTCTTCCGTCCGCCCAATTTCGTAAAAAGGGGTACAAAGTTTTCGCTTCACGTATTAATATATAGATATTGTAAGGCAGGGTTTACTGTAGCAAGATGCCCTGAGATGCAGAATATTCGCTGACACATCACTTTAATTTTAATAATTCTAGTTTATAAAATCATCATTCCATATTCTCGCAACGAATAGGTTTCATTTATTTTAATTGTAATCCTAATTAATATTATAAATGCGAAAATGAGTTTGTTTGTTTGTTACGCTTTCACGCCTTAACTACTCAACTGATCAACATGAAATTTTGCATACATGTCAGGGGTACAGAATAGGACATAGGATGGGTACCTTTCATCCAGAAAAAATAACTGTTGCAAACCTAACCTAACCTAACCTACATTTACGCGAGCGAAGCCGCGGGTGAAAACTAGTTTCTTTTATAAATTAAAGTTAATTTTATAAATATGTAACTTTGATTTTTTTCGATCCTCCGGCTACAGTATACGTAATTAGCGAACGCGGCTGATTATAAACAAGTGGCACAGAAATTCGCGCTATTTGTCGCTCTCCGCCGCCGCGCCGCAGTGTGCGAACCTGTATGAGACTTTATGTATTGCAGCTACAACACTTTACGGTGTGGTATACCTTCTACTATACAAGGTGGATTAAACAGTGAGGCTTTATTTCTAACTACATATAGTATGTACCACATACAAGCTCTACACCAAATTTCAGTTCAATAGGAGCAGTTGTTTAGTCACAGGATAGATTTTCAGTTTTTGCTAAAATGCAACGGGTTTTATCTGCCCTAACAGCTGTCCGAGAGTCTAAGCATAGATATCTAACGTCATGCACATTAAAGCGACAAAAAAGTAGAAGACGTTGTCCTTCTGATCCTTAGTATACATTATTACAGTAGCCAACAATCACGCCAAAGTGAGTCTTAATCTTAGCGCAATAAGAACGAAAACACAAGCATAACTTCAGTTTGTAACACAAACAAGGAAGCCATAAATAAACCCGTGACAACAAGGAAACAATGAAAGAAAATCAACAAAGACAACAGATGTTTATAAAATATGGTGTTTGCGTATTAAATTGATTTAATTTGTTTGAAAAAAGTGATTTTCTATTTTTATCTTTATCGAGTTTTTAACCGTTACGAATTAACACTGAGCCCATATGGAATACTCTGTCCAATTTAATGCTCATGGGTTATAGCCACCTTGTATAAGGTGTATATAGTTTATGAAACAGATATTGCGACAATCAAACTACTATTTTTAACTAAACTAAAGAATAACGTTATAAAATATTTGATTTTACTATCAAATTTTGCTTCAACTATTTTTAATAGCAATTATGCCAATGTATCAAATGCTGTGAGCCGAACCTACCTACTACATATTATACTTGTATGCTGCAGAGTGCAGACCGGTCCACCAGTCGCGTTGAGTGTTGTGGGCTTAAATTCAAATCTGTGAGGCGAGTTTACTTTGTGTCCGATATTTCTATGTTTGTAGAGTCACCCGCGACATACATATGACTTGATAGGTTATCTTATCTTATCCTATGTGGGGGCCAGTCAGTGCAGACCGGCGACACTTCGACCCAGTGGGATCTTTTGTGCTTTGATAGCTAGTAGTAGATGTATTTACTAAGGAAAAATAGGATTTTTAAGTACAATATAATAATCGGTTTATATAACATTTTTATTATATAAATATTTTGATTTTTAATGTATTTTATTGTAATATAAATTTTCTAATCGTTTGCTTTCATAATTTATTTTTCTACTAAATTTTAATTGACTTTAACAATGTTGAATGTTTTATATGTTTTTCTATTAATTGATGTATACTTGTAATTATTCTAATTGACATTATTGTATTGTCGTTATATATGTTCTTTATTTTACGTGCTATGATATCCTGTTGTTGAGGAAACACAATCATGTCCTGTTTTAGTGTAAATCTGCCTTGAAATAAACATGTATTTCTTAATGTTGGAATCAAAATAAAATAAACATAACATAATATCTGCAATGCCGATTGCTATAATGAGTCTAAGTGAGTTCTCGTAATAAAAAGACTTTCAAAAAGAGTTTTAAATTAGTATCAGTGACACAAATACTACAAATAGTTGGTACTCTCAATTAAAATAAATCAGGAATAAGAACTTAAATCGCATTACAGTTCATATTTGATGTTTAAGCATTGTTTGCTCCTTGTTTATGTAAGTTTTCATACAAGTGTCATGATTTCTTATTTTTGTTAATAATTCTGTTCGGGAGTTTTTATTTATTCAATAAAACACAGCCAACTATCATTTTTAAATAGTGGGGTTATTGTGGAGGGGAAAAATAATTCGTTCTCTCGGCGAAAGATCGCTCAGCAGTAAGGAACTAGCATTCAACTGAGTAAGACGTTCTCAATAGTCCGTGTAATTGCTGTGAGTTTGGTAATATAGTCACATAATATTTTAGACGATTGAGTTTCATTATATTTCAGAAGTGGGGAGCTGTTGCCACTTGACTTGGAGGCTATGTGTGCTTCGTAGCACGAAAGAGGTTATGTGTGCCTCGTGTGCTGCTAAGAGGTTATGTGTGCCTCGTTTGCTGCTAAGAGGTTATGTGTGCCTCGTTTGCTACTAAGAGGTTATGTGTGCCTCGTTTGCTACTAAAAGGTTATGTGTGCCTCGTTTGCTACTAAGAGGTTATGTGTTCCTCGTTTGTTACTAAGAGGTTATGAGTGCCTCGTTTGCTACTAAGAGGTTATGTGTGCATCGTTTGCTACTAAGAGGTTATGTGTGCCTCGTTTGCTACTAAGAGGTTATGTGTGCCTCGTTTGCTACTAAGAGGTTATGTGTGCCTCGTGCTACTAAGAGGTTATGTGTGTCTCGTGCTAATAGGCATGAAAGTGGATATAGTGACAAGAACAGAAAAGGGTATGTTAAGCTGGTTTGGACATGTAGAAAGAATGGAAGAGGAAGGACTAAGAAAGTTTATAAGGCTAGTGTGAATAGAACAATCGCAAGAGAAAAACCTAGGTGAACGTTTCTCAATCATATCGGAGGCGTTCTGGACAAAGGCCAGGTTAAGAGCTCCTTGAACCGACGGGCGTGTATGAGGAAATGTGATGAAAGTGAATGAAGCCAGAGAAGTGTGTCAGGATCGTAGCAAATGGAAATCCGTAGTCTCTGCCTACCCCTCTAGGAAACAGGCGTGAATCTATGTATCTATGTGCTAATAGGAGAGGTTGTGTGCCTCATGCTAATAGGAGAGGATGTGTGCCTCATGCTTTAGCCAAGTATGCTTTGATTAATATGCCTTTTTATATTTGTGTGCCTTTTGCTTTTTAGCAGAGATATTGTGTGCCTCATGATTTAGCTAAATGTGCTTAATTTAAAATAAGGTTAGGTTCGCCTCATACATATGTCATGTATGTGTGTCAACTAGCAGAGATTAGTTGTCTCGTTAGTGAGCCAAGTACATTCAAGTTACATAGAGTACATCATTGAAATGATTTTTTTGAAGTTGAAATATTAGAGGATAACCATACTTTATATAATAGGCCGTGCTACTATGGTCCATTACTGACTTTTACAATGTTTAGTCATCTAGGCATGATAATATCGATTCAGTCCTAATGATATTATATTTTTATTTTGAAACCATGAAATCGGACGACGCGATGACTCCAGGTCCTGATGGTGACATTTGTCCATAAATATTGTCGCGGAAAATTACTATTATTTTTGTGCATATTGGATATACCTACTTTAAAGTTTTTTTAATTTTAACTGAAACATAATACTAGATAATGATATATAATATAACTATCATAGAAAAGATTTTGAACAAATATGCCTGTTGACAATAAACAAATACGATTTAAAGAAATTATATTACAATGGGATATATAATAATTTGCCGATTCTTAGAGATCATACGTTTTAATTCCATTATACGTTTTTAGATGCATATATGTAGGTATGTTGTTTGTCTTTGAACATGTTTATGTTCTAAGATAGCATGGAAATATATACAAATTCGGTTTGTTTTTCTAGTTTGGCATATATCATAATAATTTTAAAGGCATATTAATTAACTTAATTAAAACATAAACCATTATCATTTTGAGTTATATTTCTGATTGTTTTTATAACTGTGCATTCCATTATTGTGTCGCAATAGGTGTTTGACGTGCAGTCATAATTATTATCTGACCCGTTACGCATACTATAGATGCGCGCGGTTTTACTCTTAATTTTATAGTACACATTATAATTATTATATGGTTAATAGTAGATTCAAATTGTAATCTTTCCAATGAAATATCTCCCTAAATTATAGTATGGTCAAAGAGACAAATATTTGGCAATTATTCTGACTTTTGTAATAGTTCCTGCGTTGCAGCCTATACGTTTTACTAATATTACTTATGTTCATTGTTATTTGGATTATAAATTTAATAATTCTATTATAATTTGCTAATCATTATGAAGCCATTTTATTTTGTATAAGAGCATTTATTAACTATAACTGCATAATCAAGTCCACTTTTCTTACAAGGCTATCGTTTTAAAAATTTGACACCGTTATTAGAAATGAATGCATGAGAACGTAATGCTGTCAGAGGAAGGCATCAGGCATGACATCGCTAACTTATGTAAACAATAGAGGTAATGAAATTTTACACTAAATCATGTGATTGAATTTGTTTGAAGGAGTTCTTAGAATTTCGACATAATTTTTGAATTATATTAATAGTCAATGATTTAAAATAAGATTGTATATTGGTTTGGTTTTGGTATAGGTTTTCGAACGATATTAAAAATCTTTTTGTTATCTTTTGAATGCATTTAGGTATCGTTCATAAAATAAGATGGATGATATAGGACAGATATAGAGATGTGATAATAAGAGTGAGGTATGGGTATGAGTATTTTATTATGATTGATATGAATGTTAGGAAATGTGAAATACAGATAGAAATATTTGGTTGATATGTTTTTGATAGCTATTTGATCCAATGACAATGTTGGATTCGTAAAGACCATATTGGTATTTGGATTTGTTTAAATAATGTACATGTATGTTTTGATTATTATGTATGAGTTTTCATTGTGAGGTTAGAAGTGAATTTATGTAGGTACACACAAGTGATAACAAAAGAGTTCTGTTCCTTCAATTTGATCATGGTGCAAACGAAATTTCTGTGAAAATTGTTAGATGTCAAAGTAGCCTTAAATAAAGACCCATGATTTGGTGAAATGATTTAGTGAAATGATTTGGTGAAATGATTTTATGATGGCTTGATGAAATGGTTTGATGGAATGGTTTGATGGAACGGTTTAATGGAACGGTTTGATGGAACGGTTTGATGGAACGGTTTGATGGAACGGTTTGATGGAATGGTTTGATGGAACGGTTTGATGGAACGGTTTGATGGAACGGTTTGATGGAACGGTTTGATGGAACGGTTTGATGGAACGGTTTGATGGAACGGTTTGATGGAACGGTTTGATGGAAAGGTTTGATGGAACGGTTTGATGGAACGGTTTGATGGAACGGTTTGATGGAACGGTTTGATGGAACGGTTTGATGGAATAGTTTAATGTAGTGGTTTGATGGAACGGTTTGATGGAGCGGTTTGATGGAACGGTTTGATGAAGCGCTTTGATGGAACGGTTTGATGAAACGGTTTGGTGAGGCAGTTTGGTAAAACGGTTTGATAAAATGATTTGTTGAAATAATTTGATGGAATGGTTTGATGAAATGGTCTGCTGAAATGGTCTGCTGAAATGGTCTGCTGAAATGGTCTGCTGAAATGGTTTGATGAAATGGTTTAATGAAATGGTTTGATGAAATGCCGTCGCTAGGTGGCGCTGTCTAGAAAACAGTTTGGTTAATGAGCTCCGTAATTATTATATTTCTAAATACAGTTAAACTGCAGTAAATCTTGTGAAAGTGTGATAAATAACTACATAACTCTCCAAAATATACGCACAGGTGTTATCAAAACATTTATAATACCTACAAGTGTTTAAACTAAACTTGTGAAATTATCAATAAACCAAGTGAACACAAACCCGGTATAGTGACATTATAAACTAACAAAAATAAGATTAAAATATAAACAAACCTGATTGTGAATAAAAGTGTAGGTAATGTGGCTACGTTGAGGTGTATAAAATAAAAATGACTCCACTCACGGTTACAGCATATATATTGTCCAGGTCCGTAGACACATACACAAAAGGTTCAGAAGGCACTAGAGAGTAGAATAGACAAGCACAAGCACAAGCACAGAATACAGTTCAAAGTCAAAAGCACTAGGATATAGAAAATAATAATTATGTTTATAGCGGAAGAAACACGAAAGATACATAGGCGTTTACATAAGCGAGTAACAAGCGCTCCGCGTCGTGGTCCTTTAATGACTGCCTTGACCTCTGCGCATGCACACGCGGTTAGTAAAAATATAACCGCTATGTACTTAGGACTGGTAATAGGGTCTAGGCCTCGTCGATAATTGATTATCGATATTGGTGTATCGACAAACCGATATCGCAGGATGTATGTTATGTTTTATTATTAATATAATATGTAAATATATAAATATAAAATGTAAAATATGTAAATAAGTGTAAAGTGAAAGTATATATATGAGTATAACATAAATATTGTAAAACTATGTCAGGGAGCCTACACCACCCCCCCACCAGAGATCGTCAAGGGCGATAAAAATTTGGAAACCTTACCCTACGACCAGACCGAGTTACGTAGTTTTGTGGATCTTCTGGATCGGGGTTCTCATGTTGAACAGACAAAATAAAAGCGGGTTTAAGGCGGTTTATGGTCACTGTCATCTCCCTGTTATTAAAGTGAATTTTAAAAACTTTATCTCCTCTGGCAAGAACCTTATGTGGTCCAGAGTAAGCAGGTTGAAGCGAACCTCGTGAGGCGTCTTCTCGGAGGAAAACGTAGTCACAAGTTTCTAATTCTTTAAAGACGAATACTTTAGGCTTAGCATGGCGTGCGGTTGGCACTGGTCGCAATTTATCAACGAAATTTCTGAGTCTAGCAGAAAAGTCTGATAAATCTGTGCTACCATCGACCGATGGCTCAAAGAACTCACCAGGAAGCCTCAGCGGCTCGCCATAGACGAGCTCTGCTGAGGAAGCCTGTAAGTCTTCTTTGAATGCGGTCCGTATGCCAAGTAAAACCCACGGCAACGACTCAGTCCACCTGTCATTCGCATGGCAGACTATGGCAGCTTTAAGTTGGCGATGAAACCGCTCAACTAACCCGTTGCAAGCCGGAGGGTAGGCTGTCGTCCTTTTATGTTCAAAACCGGTCAGCTTAGACAAATATGAAAACAAAGCCGATTCAAATTGCCGTCCACGGTCAGTGGTGATAACTGTCGGACTACCAAACCGGGCTATCCATGTCGACAGCAAGGCTTTTGCAATGGTTTCTGCCGTTATGTTTTCAATCGGTACTGCTTCCGGCCATCGTGAAAATCGATCTACGGCCGTCAAACAGTAACGATAACCCTGCGAAAGAGGAAGGGGTCCAATCAGATCGATATGGATCTGTTTGAATCGTTCGCGTGGAAGGTTGAAGGTACTAAGGGGAGCATATACATGCCGATGTACTTTAGCACGTTGGCATTGTACGCAAGTGCGTGCCCAGACCCTACAATCCTTTCGCACACCCGGCCACACAAACCCCTCGGCTATTAATCTGGCCGATGCATTAGCGCCAGGGTGGCTAAGCGAATGCAGGCTATCAAAAACCTGCTTTCGAAAAGGTTTTGGAACGAAAGGCCTGGAAGTTGAGGTACTGACGTCACAGTATATGGGTACTAAACTTCCAGGGACGTTGAGCATCTGCAAGTGAAGTGATGACCCTTCCTTGAGGAGGTTGTTTAGTTCGGAATCACAATCTTGACCTTGGGCTAATGTTTCGAGGTCTACAGGCGCTGCCAATTCTTCGATACGCGACAATGTATCGGCAACCACATTATCCTTGCCGGATATATGTCGGATATCGGTTGTGAATTGGGAAATAAAATCTAAATGTCTATACTGTCTCGGCGAACAGTTATGTTTCCTATCGTGGAAAGCAAAACTTATCGGTTTGTGATCAGTATAGACAATGAAATGCCTGGCTTCGAGCATATGCCTGAAATATTTTATAGCCTCGTAAATGGCGAGGAGTTCCCTGTCGTACGGCGAATACTTCACCTGCGACGGGCTCAATTTTCTTGAAAAGAAGGCTAACGGTTGCCATGAGCCATCCTTGAACTGCTGCAAGACTGCACCAAGAGCTTTATCAGACGCGTCTGTAACAACTGCGAGTTGGGCACTGCAGTCAGGATGTGGTAGTAGGGCAGCGTTAGATAGACTGTCCTTACAAGCTTGAAAGGCTGCTAACGTATCTCCCGTAAGATTGACGGGTTGCGAACTTTTCACCGAACCTGCTAACAACGCGTGCAAAGGTGCTTGAATTTGGGCTGCTTGGGGAAGAAATCTCCTATAAAAATTCAGCATCCCTAAAAAGGCTCTCAACTGCCGCACATTTGAGGGAAGGGGAAAATCTTTCACGCCTTGCACCTTTACATCGAGAGGTCTGCAACCTTGCTCCGAAATACTATACCCTAAAAATTTTACCTCTTTTGCGCCGAAAAAACGTTTGGAGGTGTTCACCAGCATACCGTAGTCTTTCAGTCTTTTGAAGACTTCACGTAGGTGCTTCTCATGCTGGGCCTCGTTGACAGAGTACAATAAAAAATCGTCCAAGAAGCAATAGACATTATCGAGTCCCCTGGTCAATTCGTCAACGAATCGTTGGAAGGTTTGACCCGCGTTCCTAAGACCAAATGTCATATAGGGGAATTCGAATAACCCAAACGGTGTTGTGATGGCAGTCTTGGGAATGTCGTCTGCACTGACAGGTATTTGATTATAAGCTTTTTCCAGATCTAATGTCAAAAAGACAGTGCAGCCAGATATGCTGTGAGTAAAGTCATGGATATGCTTAATCGGATACTTATCAGGTACGGTACGGGCATTCAATTTGCGGTAATCGCCGCAAGGACGCCATCCATTATCCTTTTTCGGGGCTAAATGAAGCGGGGTGGACCATGGGCTGTTCGAAGGTCTAGCAGTGCCATTACACAGCATTGCTTGGAACTCTTTCTTGGCAATTTAAAGTTTGTCAGGAGCTAAACGACGGGGTGGTGAAGCGACTGGCGGGCCTGGAGTCATGTGAATGTGATGAACTGTGTTGTGAGGTATAGTGTGGTACGTACCGGCTGGTCGAGTGATTTCGGGAAACTCGTCCAGAATCTTATGAAACCGTGTCTCACCTGTTACCACTTTTACAGAGGAAACGCCTTTACAATTTGCTAACGAAGCAGTAGCTGTAACAGAAGTAACATTATCTATTAAGCGTTTATTCCTACAGTCTACAACAAGGTTATAATAATTTAAAAAATCTACCCCTATTATAGGTTTTGTGACGTCCGCTACTATAAAACGCCATACAAAACTTCTACGTAGGCCAAAATCTAAATCTAAATGTAGATAACCGTATGTTGCAATACTAGAACCGTTCGCAGCACATAAACTAAAGTCCGTCTGAGAACGACGATCACGCAACGCCGACCTTGGGAAGACACAGAGGTTGCTACCAGTGTCGACCAGGAACTGCATCTTCGAAGATCGGTCTGTGACGAATAGGCGACCAGTTGAAGTAGAAGGGCAATCGCCAGCCGCCATTATCGACCGCCCTTGGAGTTTTCCGCCTTGTAATCACAGGGGTGGATACACTTCGCAGCTTTCTCGCCGAAATTGCTGTGATACCAGCACAACGGGAACTTGCGGTAATTAGATTGCGACCGCTGCCTTGAAGTACTGCGGTTTCCTCGAGGACGGGTAGAACGCGAGTGAGGTCTCCTACTTCTCTCTGACGACAGCTTTTGGAACTGCTTCCGTAATTCGGCAACTTCCTTTACCAGGTCATTGATGACAGAACCAGGGATCTCGTTCACGGCAGCAATCTTAGGCGTTGAAGAAGCAAGGTCATTCACCCTGTCGGCTAAGTCAGCCAAGTCTTCTAGCGTAGCTGTAGTCGATTGACCGGCAATCACCGTCTGGATACCATGCGGGAGGCGACTAATCCAAATGGTCTTCAAAAATTCATCCGGGACGTTATGGCCTGCGAGACTACGGAGATGGCGCAGAAATTGGGAAGGCTTGCGATCTCCGAGTTCTTCGTGCATTAACAGCTGTTTAATTTTATTTTCTTTCGACGCGCTAAGCCTTTTAATAAGCTTTATTTTGAGCTTTTCATATCTGTCGGTCGCCGGTGGATTGACGATGAGATCCTTAACCTCCCTTGAGTGTTGGTTGTCGAGATGGCCAATGACATAATTGAACTTGGTAAGGTCGTTAGTAATACCAGAAATTGCAAATTGGCCCTCAACTTGAGCGAACCAGATATCGGGCTCCTCTGCCCAAAACGGCGGCACCCGCACGCCTACTCTAAAAACATCGACATGTTCCGTCGACTTCTTCCCATCACTAGTGCCGGGGCGTGGCTGGATCAATGCATCTTCAAAATCCTTGTCTACTACTGACATGGTTCTTCGATTTAGGGGTCACCAGTGTAGGTAATGTGGCTACGTTGAGGTGTATAAAATAAAAATGACTCCACTCACGGTTACAGCATATATATTGTCCAGTTCCGTAGACACATACACAAAAGGTTCAGAAGGCACTAGAGAGTAGAATAGACAAGCACAAGGACAAGCACAGAATACATTTCAAAGTCAAAAGCACTAGGATATAGAAAATAATAATTATGTTTATAGCGGAAGAAACACGAAAGATACATAGGCGTTTACATAAGCGAGTAACAAGCGCTCCGCGTCGTGGTCCTTTAATGACTGCCTTGACCTCTGCGCATGCACACGCGGTTAGTAAAAATATAACCGCTATGTACTTAGGACTGGTAATAGGGTCTAGGCCTCGTCGATAATTGATTATCGATATTGGTGTATCGACAAACCGATATCGCCGGATGTATGTTATGTTTTGTTATTAATATAATATGTAAATATATAAATATAAAATGTAAAATATTTAAATAAGTGTAAAGTGAAAGTATATATATGAGTATCACATAAATATTGTAAAACTAAGTCAGGGAGCCTACAAAAGTAACAATATTAAAAGTAAAGTGCTTAGTTGTTTCTGTTACAAAGTTGCATGATTTGCATATTTGACACAAAACTTATCCATCTATCATCAACGTTTCTCGAACAAAAAACTGAACTTTGGACTCGACCAATAACAAACATAGGTATCTAGTTGAGAATAATAATTATTAAATATTCTACATACAGAACAAGAATTTCATTGCAAAAACAGACTGCACTCGTAGTCTAGCGGCTAATATATGTGTATTAAGTTCGACGATATATCGAACGCCACCGGTTCAAATCCCAACAAAATTTGCCTTTTTGAGAGTCTTCAAAATGAATTTTCTGGATAATATTACGTTTCGTCGATTGCAATGATAAAAGTACACAGTCATATGAATCGTTCCTAGATGGCACCACTAGCAGCCTTACTCATGATAACTCAGACGACGAAGACCAATGTAAACAACAAATACTAAAGCTTAAAAGGAACAAATCGACAAACTAACAGCTGTGATCTGAATAGTGCACATAATGAAATTGAAATACTGACTATAGAAAATAATGAACTACGGCAGAATAATAACGAAAAAGAATGACATGCTTAAAACAATTATGAGTAGCCCTGCGAAATTGAAAATAAATGCATCAAAAGGGAAACGAACAACACCAAATAAAACAAACACAAAAAATAACAGAATTATGTAAAAATTCTAAAAACAGTACTGATAGTATCTCAAAAAATACTATATCACTGACTGGCGAAAACGAAAATAATGTACAGTTAAAAGGGCACTTACAAAATGGGAAAATTATAAACGAGGATAGTATGTTTACTGTGAAAACGAAAAATTATAAAATCGCTATTTTAAGCACAAATAAAAACAATAAAATTCTGTCAATAGCCCAAAGACATTTTACAACTATAATATCTGCCATTACCTAATGCCCAATCGTGGCGTAAAACCATTACTACAAGGCCTCAGATCAAAACTCGAACACTACACAATGGAAGATTATTGCGTGATTATTATAGGCGATGAAGACTTTACTACTACAAATGATTATCTACATATAATATTACATACTAGAAATATCCTCAAAGACATCACTAACACAAATTTGATTATATGTCTACCTACTTTCAAGTTTAATAATACATCACTCATGCACAACTGCCGAGTAGAAAATTTCAATAATTTACTTTATTCTACTGGACTCAAACTTAAACCTTAAATACGATGAAAGTATGTTTAACACACGGTCAGGAGAATTAAACAACACAGGCATGAAAAAGATATTTGAAGACTTGCGATATCTAATAGAAGACTTAAACGTATACTACAACGAAAACACAACAAAACGCAATAAAATCACTGACGGCAAATTGGAGAACACTACGTTTTTTCTTTGATAAGTTACACATAATGCACCAAAACATTGCAGGCTTGTTAAATAAATGCGATAGCTTTGCAGTAAGCGTACACGAATTAACAGAGAAAAATATTAGTGTTGATGTAATTTGTGTAACCGAGCATTTTATGATGTCAGGAATGGAAACGCACCTCTCGTTACCTAACTATCGACTGGCTAGTACATATAGTAGGAAAGATAGTAAAAGAGGTGGTGCGTGTATTTTAGTAAAGAAAGGCCTTCAATGGCAAGAATTGCCGGCAATTGCGAAATTATCGATACCGGGAATATTTTAATGTTGCGCCATAGAATTAAATAATTGTAAATTAATTATAGCATGTGTATACAGGGTTCCCAAATTCAGTAATTTGGATACTTTCTTTGAAAGAATGGAAAAAGTTTTAAAATGTATATGTAATAGGCATAGAAAAAAGGTTGTAATTGCGGGAGATTTCAATATCGACATATTAAAAAGAATAGTACTATATTGGAATTCGAATGTCTATTACCTCAATTCAATCTAAAATTGGAAATTTGGCAACCTACGAGAATAATAAGCAAGTCGTGCATTGATAATTTTTTGCATAATTTTGGCAACCAATGTAAATCCCATATATTTGAATTATCATTGTCTGACCACACGGCACAAATAATTGAATGTCCTATACGGAAAAAAGGGGAAATAAAGTTTTGGCGAATAACACAACGTGATTATTGTATGTATAATTTAAATAAATTCAAATCATGTATAAATAGTCTCTCGTTTAATGACATATATGTCCAATCAGATCCAAATAATGCTTATGATGCTTTCATTCAGACATTTAAATTATTTTACGATCTTTGCTTCCCTTATAAATTAGTTACCTTAAAATCAGCAAAAACACCTAATTGGATATCCCGGGGCATCAAACTATGCAGTAAGAATAAAAGAAAATTGCTTTGGAAATGCAGGCTGCAACCTACTAAAATTAATAAATTGAATTATAAAAAAATTTACATCAAAGTATAAAAATATTATTAGGTTAACTCAACGCGCCCAAGATATTCACAGTATAAAAACATCACAAAATATTGCCAAAACTACATGGAAGATTATAAATAAATCAAATCAGAACCAAATAAAAGACATGATTACAAACATTAGAACTAATGATGACACAATTATTACAAGCCCACAAGACATAACGAATGCTTTTAATGATTATTTTATAAATAAGATTGTACCTGTTCCTAACTATGGTAACAAAGTTACACAATTTATAGACAGACAAAGTAGGTCTCTATTTATGCAGCCATGTATACCGTCCGACGTAAAAACTATAATAAGCTCATTAAAATATACTAGTAGTGTAGGTTATGACGGTATTTCAACTAAAGTTATACAATTTGTGGGTGAAGCAATATGAAAACATATTAGCCACATTATTAATCTAAGCATCTGTACAGGCATATACCCTAATGGGCTTAAAACATCTGTCGTCAAACCGCTCTTTAAAAAACAAGATAGGGAAATAATGGAATTCTATAGACCAATTACGCTCATACCAGTATTCTCAAAAGTTTCTGAGAAATACATATATAAGCAATTATATAGTTTTATAGAAAAAGAGAACATTCTAGCGTCTGAACAAAAAGGATTTCGACAAAATAAGAGCATAAACAGGGCAATATACGATTTCTTAAATGTCTACAGAAAGGTACCAGTCTGCGCCATATTCTGCGACATGACGCAGGCGTTTGATTATGTGGATCATAATATACTAATAAAAAAGCATGGCATAAGAGGCAATATATTAAACTTAATAAAATTATACCTAGACAATAGGAAACAATATACTGAGCTTAAAAATATAAATTACAGGAACAAGAACCTGTAATTTTACATTTCTCACATCCAAACTGTAAGTTATGGCGTGGAACAGGGCACCGTTTTAGCTCCATTGCTATTTAATTCATATATAAATGATTTGCCTAGAATAACCCCCAACCCAGTAACATTATTTGCGGACGACAGCACCGTTGCTATTTATTGCAAAAATAGGAATACCTACATATGAAAATGACATTAATTATACATTGTTAAAAATTATACAATGGATGGACAATAATAATTTAAAGATAAATATTTCTAAAACTAACTTAATACAATTCTCACAAAGACCCTCTGTAATAAATCTAGACATAAACTATAATTCTATTAAAATTAACGAAGTTGACACTACAAAATTTTTAGGAGTTAATATTGATAACAACATTAATTGGAAATGTCATACAGAGGATTTATGTAAAAAATCAGTAATACTGCATATGCTCTCTTTAATCTCGCGCATATTCTAAGCGATGACGCATTACTTATGGCATATCATGGTACAGCTGCCTCAAAACTGAGATAAGCCATAATATTCTGGGGCAACTCAACAAACAAAGACATCGTATTCAAAACACAAAAACGATGCATCAGAGCAATGTTTAAACTTAAATACATAGACAGTTGTAAACCATATTTTATAAAATACAAACTTTTAACACTGCCCTGCTTGTACTTATACGAAACAGCTGTCTTTGTAAGGTCTAATCCAGATCTATTCGAAAAGCTAGGGGATAAAGTTATACGAAACAGGCGAAACAATACTTGTAATAGGCTTCGTATACGAAAAGCCAGTACGTACATTAGGGCTAATGCACAAAAGTATTTTTTGTATGGCGCCTATAATATATAATAAACTACCAAACAGTATTACAAGTCTGAATACAAATATGTTCAAAAAACATCTCAATAATTTCCTGATAAATAAATGTTATTATACCATAACCGAATTTTTATCAGAAAATAATTTATGATAATTCTTAAATAATTATTATTTATTGACGATATGACATATTGAAAAATACAATTGTGACTTTTTTACTATGATTACTACTTTTTATATTATCTTGACTTTATTAAATAAAATTCACTAGTATGACTATTATAATGATGACATTGTTAATATAATTTTTATTAGGATTTGTTGATGACCACTACTATTTATGCTATCTTATTGTTAATTAATTATACCTACCTTATTAAATTTTATTGTAAAGTAAAATAGTATGTGTACCTATGTCTTATTAATGTTTGCATGTCTACAAGGCAGAACAAAGAGTTCTAATTTGAATAAACTGTAAGACCAATGTATTAACCTTTGTTCAGCAAATAAAGTGATTATCATTATTATAAAAAAAAAAAAAAAGAAATGATTTGATGAAATGATTTGGTGATGGAATGATTTGGTGGAATGGTTTGATGAAATGATTTGATGAAATAAATTTGGTGAAATGATTTGGTGAAAAGATTTGAATGGTTTGATGACATTGAGATGGTTTGATGACATTGAGATGGTTTGATGACATTGAGATGGTTTGATGACATTGAGATGGTTTGATGACATTGAGATGGTTAGATGACATTGAGATGGTTAGATGACATTGAGATGGTTTGATGACATTGAGATGGTTTGATGACATTGAGATGGTTTGATGACATTGAGATGGTTTTATGACATGGAGATGGTTATATGACATTGAGATGGTTATATGACATTGAGATGGTTAGATGACATTGAGATGGTTAGATGACATTGAGATGGTTAGATGACATTGAGATGGTTTGATGACATTGAAATGGTTTGATGACATTGAAATGGTTTGATGACGTTGAAGTGATTTGATGACATTGAAATGATTTGATTGAAGTGATGTGATGACATTGAAGTAGAAGTTTATTCGTATGCATATGAGACATAATTACAGAGGATGTTACAAAGGTTAAGGTACATCATACCTCGCCTTTAGTAGGCGTACGCAGAGATAGCTCAGTGGGGAGACCAACAGACTGCAATGCAGAGGGTCTCGGGTTCGAACCCACGTCGCGCACCTCTGACTTTCGGAATTTATATGACTTTTCGAAATTATGTGCGTATTGATTGACGTTTATCGCCTGCTCCGTGCCTCGGAGAGCACGTTAAGCCGTCGGTCCCGGCTGCCATGAACATCTATGGCAGTCGTTATTGGGAGAGTGTCGACACAAACGATCCCACTGGGTCGAAGTGTCGCCGGTCTGCACTGACTGGCCCCCACATAAGATAAGATAGTAGGCGTAAAGTCATGATTTGAACAAAATTTTATTGTAAACTTGACGATTGAAAAGAGTGGCCATGAGTTTATTGCCCGTTCTTCTCATGAGCCCTACACCCTTGCCTTGCTGAACGTGGCAGTAAATGTAAATTCACAAAAAAAATATTGTGTAACTTTGACATTCATAAGTGTTGCCCTGAACTTGAATAAATTTATTTTTGATTTCATTTGCGAATTATATTAGATAGTACAAAAAAAATAACAGTAATTAATAGACATAATATTCATTATCAATAGGAACAATAATTATAAATATGCGAAGGAAATAAATAATATCGTAACTGTATAAAAGAAAAATAGTATAAACAATGTCAATTTCCAGTTTAATAATTACATAAGTCAAGATAAATTAAATATAAATACATTGTATAATTTTATACAGTACTTATTATTATATTGCTAATAGACATTTCGTTTCAAAGTATGTGTGAAATTACAATATTCATTTAATGTATAAAAGCAATTCTTCAATAGTCATTTTTTTAATTTTGTTTAAAATTCGATGATCGGGATATTTCTCTGTTATGCATAGGGAAGTGGATATATACTTTTCATTCTTGCTAACACCATATCTTGATCGTGTGATAATGAAAACTGAGTGATTTTAGTTGAGGTTGTGCTCCAGGAGTAGCATGGTATCGGATGGCCGAATGTCATGATTTCTTATTTTTGTTAATAATTCTGTTCGGGAGTTTTTATTTATTCAATTGGCAACACAGCCAACTATCATTTTTAAATAGTGGGGTTATTGTAGAGGGGAAAAATAACTCGTTCTCTCGGCGAAAGATCGCTCAGCAGTAAGGAACTAGCATTCAACTGAGTAAGACGTTCTCAATAGTCCGTGTAATTGCTGTGAGTTTGGTAATATAGTCACATAATATTTTAGACGATTGAGTTTCATTATACAAGTAACCTGTATATTGTATTTTTATTATCTTAGAACCATGAATAACTTAAAATGTATACTTTCGATTGAACGTGTTGAGTGAAGAGATTCGATAAGTGTACGCCTAGGATAAGATTATAATTTGTTTGTATGTGTTTAAACTTTCTCATATAAGTGAATTATTGTAAATTCTTATGAGAAATAAAAATATCTCAAACCTTATTAGACTAGATCGGAACGCTATTCCAAATATATTTTATTACGAGATTTGCTACCTGATAGTTTTATAATAGGTACCTTTCTAGATTTCTCTCTCACGATATATTTTACTATAATCGACGAACATTAACTAAGAAATAAATTGAGTGCTTCGCAGTTACTTTATAAAAACCTAACCTGAATTTATTCATTTAAGTAAGACAATCTGGCAATTAAAAACGGGCTATAAAGTGCTTTGAGAAATTAGGCAGGCTGTGTAACGATTAGAGACAACAATTTATAACAATAGGTAACCAATTTTGTTGATATATATAATTACATAGTAACTATATATTTTTTAAAGACAACGCCTGCACATGGAGTAATTCTTGCATCGCGCTTGACTTTACCAACATTTACATACAAAGAACATGCAGCTCGAAACAATTACTTTTATACCGTTTGGGATACGAACTCGGCATCGTAGCAGTGGCGAACCTTACTTAAACTCTTAAATTTACTGGTTTAAGTAGGTATGTACAGCGTACTTGCCATCCGTGCAGACAACATATGTAGTTGTAAATATAGATCCCGCAAAGCGTAATCAGAGGTGTATCATAGCCACATTTCTCCAACAACAACATTCTGCTACTGAAAAATTCTGGACAGGACAATATCACATTGGCCTACCCGGTAATCTAACACGAAACAATGTGCAAAGCAGTCATATTAACTAACGCTGCGCTACTGGAAAAGTCAATTATAGTACCTTAGTCTTATAACTTTGTTTCATTTATAAAGTCCTATTATATTATAAAATTAAATATCTAACATTGAAATTAAACTACTATATACGGATTTTATCGCGTTGTTTATTTGACAAAATCCGTATATAGTAGTTTAATTTCAATGAATAACATTCGCGTAAACAGAAGACAATATTATCTAACATTGCCTTCATATTACGTGTAACGAAGAACTTATTTCATCCAAACTCCTCTAAAATTACCAAAAAGTCATATTGACCCACTCAACATACGTATTAAGCTTTTGTACCCCAATAACGCCGAGTTAAATAACCATTTCAATTAATCATGGTTCGCCAGGCAAAATTAATGAAGTCGCCATTCCTGGCATATTCTCTATGGGTTTTCAATCGTAATAAGAAACTGGAGAGCTTATTATTAATATAATATAATTCTATGGTATATAGTTTAGGAGAGTTTACGAGATATTAGATTGAGTTAAATATTTCAAAGCGCCGAAATATTATTCAATTAAACTGCAGAAGAGTAGCGATAGCCTAGTAGGAGACCATTGGACTATCACGGTGTCGGATTTAATCCTATGGCACGCATCTCTGTCGTTTCGAAATTTTTTGCATATCAAATAGTTCATATCGCTCAGTTTAACGGCGAAGGAAATCGTTCTGGTACAAAGGTTATATTCTGGTCGATTTATGTAAATATTCAATGAAAAATGTTCATGTTCGCTGCCGTCATACCTGCGCTAAGGCACCTTTGAGTTTGCAAAATTATATGCGTAATGAATATAAAATAATTATTGCTCGCTTTAGCAGTGAAAGAAAACATCGTGAGGAAAACTGCATGTCTGAGAGTTCTCCATAATATTCTCGAAGTCTATCAAACCGCACTGAACCTTTTAGAATTTAAAAACGCGTTACAAAATTAAAGTTTTGCACACTTGCAACTAAACATAATTGTTTAATATAATATCTGCTACAGAAACAAGCTTCATTTTTAGAGACGTTAACAAAACCTCTGTGAAATTTAAAACTACTATTTTTAAACACTGTGACTAATTACTGTTTATTTCCATTTGAATGTCGATATATAACATTCGCGTAAACTTAAAAGACAATATTATGTGAAAGTTCCGTAAAACAACACTCTCTTAACTCATGGAGGTATTATTAAAGTTAAAAGCTTCCATCGTAATTGAAATTAACTTTTATTTCAGATTTCCTAGGAGCTAAGACACACGACGTTCTTTCATATTAATATTTCAGGATGGTACTGCTTAAATATTGAGTCTGCTTTTTAGTCTTGTATCGATATATCTAATACTGTGTTGTTTTAGTTGGTTACGATTCCAATAAAGCTTATAGGACAGTATTTGTCAACATGACTACAGCTAAAAAATAATTTTCCATTATTGATAAACAGACTTTTGGCATTGTTTGATATTTATCGTAATATTTTAATGTTTATTTTTGTTTCAGGTAGTGATGCCATTTCTGTTAGTTATTTTAATTTCTTATTATCTTTTATATTTTTTTGGACATACCTACTCGTATAAGATACGTTTTGGTAAGAGCCAGATATGTAGATGAAAAACAAACAAATATAGATGATTACGGTTTAGATAATTATGTATTTTCAACTCATGTCTTCTTCAGTTTGAGGATAACTTTATTGACACAAATATTACAGCTGTGCAATAGTGGGTATCATTACAGCAATCTTTAACACGAGTATTATAGTATAGTATAAAATACTAAATATGTTTAAATAAAAACTTTTAATTACTTTCAATTTAAAAATAATAATGAATACAGCTAAACATTTAAATCACACCATATTAAATATTTTACTGACTTAGTTAAAAGAAAATACCAGCCCTCTGTTTACGCGAAGCATCGATCAGCCACTTAGCATTAATAAGCAGTTACGTGTTAACCGCAAAAAAAAAAATCGGGTTGGATTCCTGATACTCTCTTAGGGATTATTAATTTCGTTATTTATTGCGTAGGACGCACCATTTCTGAGATATTGTTAATATTCTAAAATCATTCAAAAATGGAAAGCGTGGAAGCGTGACGATGGCGAAGCGTGACGAGGACGAAGCGTGACAACTGACGATGACGCGAATTCTATGATTGTTGTTCACCCAA
Source organism: Catocala sponsa (assembly GCA_963564715.1). Lineage (NCBI taxonomy): Eukaryota > Metazoa > Arthropoda > Insecta > Lepidoptera > Erebidae > Catocala > Catocala sponsa. Next base: position 9,230,849 of record OY751334.1, read on the forward strand.
GAAGTGCTCAACGCGTCTAAAGAAGTTTTCACTTCAAAAAAGATATTTTACTTAAACGTAGCTCTTCCTTTTTCTACTGTTGCCGTGCCCTACAAGTTTCAAAAATATTACTAAAAAAATTATAAATTTACATCTTTTATAATATTATATGTGCAATAGAGATGAAATTAAAAATGTAATATAAAATAGTTCAGCAGATTGACAATGTATACTGCACCTACATAATTATTTTACTGAATTCAATAAATGATATAGATAGAAATATTTGCAATGGAGTGATACATTTAAATTTATTTAAACTATAAGGACCAAAGAAAATTGTAGCGTGCTTAAATATTAAAGACCTTTTGCGTAGCTATGCAGCTTAAGATCGTTAGTTCCACGACTTGAAATTAAAAAAAAGTAGATGATTCCGCGGTTTCACCCGCGTTTATCGTTACTGCCCCCCCCCCCCTCCCGTGGGTCGTAGCGTGATGTTATATAACCTATAGCCTTTCTCAATAAATAGGCTATCCAACGCTAAATGAATTTTTCAAATCGAACTAGTAGGTCCTGAGATTAGCGCGTTCAAACAAACAAATAAACTCTTCAGCTTTATAATATTATGCAGTATGCTGGCTGTATTGTTTCGCTAGTATCGTTTTTACAATGTCAAGCGAAAACACAGCTATGCCTTTTAACGGCGATTGTAATATCCATTTCTATTATTTTTAAAGACTGTTTGTGCTGTGAATTTTTCTTGTGACACGGGGGACATTGAAAACATTTAAACAACGGACACAAAGAGAACTGAGACACGAAAGAGCTTCTTGTCGATCACAAAAAGTATTGTCTCATGTGGGGATTACGACTCCACACGATGGCAGTGGCGAGGTGACCATTCAATTCACTAAGCCACCTGTATGTGTATATATAACGAAAACCTTTAAGGGTCAGTTCACAACGAGACGCGACGCGACGTAACGACACTCGAAGAGGCCAATGATTTCGCGCTGCGCCGCGCGCCGGCGCGAGACGCATCGCAACGCCGCGATGCACATCGTAAAATCGTAGCAGCACGACGCCACGCTGCGCAGCGAGACGCCGCGCGGCGCAGCGGATCGTGTCTACTCGCCGCGGGCGACCGCCCCGCCCGCGCCCACCCGCAGTCTACCATCTGCAAGCACGCCACTACCGGTATTAGTGTGTATTATCTATGCGCGCCACAGCGGCCTCAGGCTGCGTCTCGCAGCGTCGCGCTGCGTCGCGCCGCATCGCGAGACGCAGCACGGCTCTTACACGCCGTGCGTACCGGCGATGCACCGCTGCGTCGCGATAAGTAGCGCTACGCCGCGAGGCATCTCGAGGCGTAGTGCTGCGTGGTGCAACGTATTCTGAATTCTCACAATGAAATGTGTATCTTTTCGTGTTGTAAATAAAGTATATTTTGAGTCGCTCTATTAAAATGTGCGCGCAGCGTCGCGCCGCGTCGCGTCTCGGTGTGAACTGACCCTAAGTAGGCCACTAGTTAAGGTGCTAACAAATGTAAGTAAAAAGTAGTTTTACCTGCTGGAAACCGCGCCTGTATCTTGCATTCATGTAGCAGTATATGATGGGGTTGTAACATGAGTGCGACATCGCCAGCCAATGACTCGCGAACCACACGTAAGGCCAGCCCGGCCATGAACCCCACTCGACGTCAGTACCGTGGACTGTCCACGCCACCTAAAGAAATAACAAAACATATTATTATAATTTTCAATTCTATCCTACTTCTTATACTTTCACATTTATAATAATTATGTGTATAAATTATAAATGTGTGAAAGTGAAAATTTGTGTCTGCGTCTGTCGGTCTGTTCGCGATAAACTCAAAAACTACTGAACGGATTTTCATTCGGTTTTCACTCGGTTTGCTGTGGTTTTTAATGGACATAGTGATTCATGAGGAATGTTTAAGTGTATAATTTCTTAAGATTTTGTACTACCTCTACGAAGCCCGGGCGGGTCGCTTGTCTATACTAATATTATAAAGAGAAAAGAGTTTTATTTTTTGTTTGTTTGAAAAAATTTAACTTAAAAACTACTTAACCGATTTTTAAAATTCTTTCACCGTAAGAAAGCTATATTATTACAAATTAACATACATTTTATTTAACAAAAAGGTACTGTTACTAACATTTCCTAACCCACTATTACGCGAGCGAAGCCGTGGGCAAAACCTAGTTTTAAATAATTAAACAATATTCTATTTGGATTTATCATTCAATTTATTCAAGACCCAAAAATTAAAAAATATTCGTTCGACAATTGGCAGCTGATAATCTATCTTCTTTATCTATTTTTTATGTATGAAATTCATAAGAATCTTATTTAAAATATATTTATAATATGATTAATCTCTTCGGATATATATAGATCATTCTGTTCTATGTTTAACGAGATGGGTGTAAGAACACAGGATTCAACCTCTTCGACTTAAATGTAAAAGTAATGAAAAGAAATGACTCCTATATCTCGGAGGTCTTTTAACCCACAAGGCCCGTATTTAAACTCGACCGAGGTATGACCCCAAGGTGTCTGCACACCAAGTTACAAGTCAATATTTTTCCATTTAAAATACATGTGACCTTGTGACCCCTATATCTCTGGGGTATTTTAACCCATAGGACCTATATTCAAACTCGACCCAGGTATGACCCCAAGGTATCTGCACACTAAGTCACAAGTCAATATTTTTCCATTTAAAATATGTGACCCCTATATCTCGGGGGTCTTTTGACCTACAGGGCCCATATTTAAACTCGACCGAGGTATGACCCCAAGATGTCTGCACACCAAGTTACAAGTCAATCGGTCCAGTGGTTCCGGAGTTATGCCTGTCACTAACATCAATCTGTCACTAACACAGACCGTCACAAAGTGTTTTCACTATCCTCTTCGAAGAAGACTCAGAGGTTAATAAAGGCATTCACGGAGTGCTTATAATACGATTATTATCTCGTACATTACATGCCTTCAATATTCAATTTATTTTTTATGTTATTAAAAATAAAAGGTCACAATTTGAGGCTTGTGGTATAATCACCAGCACGTAACAGAACTTTTAAGAAATCTGTAAAAGTATTTTATGAATTAAAATCCTAATTATTATTCTGTATTTTTGAACTGTGATAAGGTATATTACCTATTTTACTCTATTACTGCTATTTCTCTCTCTCTCTCTCTTCTCGGCTAGTTAAATAAATAAATCTGGTATAATTATAAATGTGAAAATTTGTTTGTTGTTGACGTGATATTTTTGTATAATGACAGATTATGTGATTCACGTATAATACAACTTTTTACCTAGAAAAAAGTTCGCAGAAGCATAATTTCGAGGAGTAACTAATATATAACTATAAGTAATATCATAAAACAACTCTTACATATTTCTATTACTTTAGGATATTATTTGAATGGTAACTAAGTATTATTATTCTAATTCTAACACAAACTTTAATGTGGTCACCAGCTGTGGCGTCGCATAATGGATCGAAAATTGCTCTTCGAAGACATAGTGATCTTAGTTCTAAATGTAATTTTATGTTGAAATGGCTTTTGTTTCGTATTACAATGATAAAAAAGTATTACATGAATTAATTCGAATAAAAAAGCGGTCTTCGAATTTTTTCGAACAATATAATAATGTGTTACCTACGTAAGATCTGAAGATTTCTTCAAGCATAACGTTTCTGTAATATCCTTATATTAACATAATATATTACATTCATAGTATTAAATATTTATGATTTTACTGTATACCTACTTTATATTACGGAAAATATTGTTATGGTTTTTAATTAATTTTACTTAAAATAATAATATCTTTTCTTATTATTTTATTTTACTTTTATGTAATTTATGTAAACTAATACATTTATTGAAATTAAACTACTATATACGGATTTTATCGCGTTGTTTATTTGACACTGTTACAAAATTTTTTGAAAAACTGTTACACTACTATAATTACTATTAAACTTTACAAATTTTTAAGCTAATTAAATTATTGAAACTATTAAAACTATTTATACTATTACTATACTATTATACTATTTATACATTTGTAAAGTTTAATAGTAATTATAGTAGTGTAACAGATTTTCAAAAAATTTTGTAACAGTGTCAAATAAACAACGCGATAAAATCCGTATATAGTAGTTTAATTTCAATGAATAACATTCCCGTAAACAGAAGACAATATTATGTAATACATTTATGTTCTTTTAAAATATGATAATAGTTGATAGGTTATACCAAAACCAAGGCAGGTGGGAAATAATTGCAGAAATAAATAATTAAACGGTCTTCAAAAAATCTGATATTGATTTATTAGTCTAAACAAATGCTAGTTTTCAAAACATGTATTTTTATAAATTTTATATATTTTTATGAATAACTGTTGTTACTCCGAAGTTAGGACTGTTGAAATAGAAAACTAAATTCTTAAAATTGATTAAGAGCTTTATACGTAATGTAGGTTCATTAGTAAATTAAAACAGTAATGCTGAGTTTTTAAACTCTAGTGTATTTACGAGCAGACTCAAGTAGAACATGACATACAGATTGAAATAGAAGACCATGTTCTTAAAATTGGTTGATATAAAGCATATTTTGCGAATTAATAAAGGATAATTTGTAAATTGAAAAAGTAGTGTATAATTTTCGATATTCGAATGTAGTGTATATTTATATACTAGCAGATACAATTAAAACGTAACATATAGGTTTACTCACAATGAAGATGTTGAGAGGTAACCAGGACATGGTGAAGACGGCAACCACAGTCACCATCATTTTGATCATCTGGGAAATAATTAAATGTTATGAATCTGTTGACACCAACTTGAAAGTACTACCAACATAGGCTCTTAAAGGAGCCTATGTAGGTAGTACTTTGTAGGGATGTTGCAATACGTTGTAGGGATTTGCAACAGTGAGCAATCTATTGAAAGAAAAAAATATTTATTTAAATATAGTTGATTAATAAATGGTAAATGTAGGAATTGTAGGATTAATAAAATTGTTAATTATGAAAGTTCGTAAAGGAATAAAATCCATTGAATGTCATCACAAGCATATTCGCACCTCAATGGATCATCCGAATTACAATTGATGCATCGATGATTCCGATGAATCAGTTTTCTTTTTTAATAATAATAATACCTATATTAAAAAAAATACTGATTCATCGCTGTATGTATGTATTGGTGGTGAAATCACAACATTAGCATAATAACATTTATCGTGCGCGTAGTGTATTTACTAACATAATATTAGTCAGAACTGTATACAAACTGTCCAACTGCTGGGCACGGGTCTCTTCTCAGAGTAAGCAGAATTAGACCATAGTATACCACCCTGGCCGAGTGCGGGTTTTAGATTTCACGATGTTTCCCTTCATTGTTTAAATGACCAATAATTAACTATTTAATATACTCATAAATTCCAAAAGTGAGAGGATCGAGCTCGAAACTTTTGCAAAGCAGTGCAATGGTCTCCTATTTGGTCATCGCTGCATTTGCTAACATAGTTATAAGTATATTGATCAACATAATATCATTATTCTATTATAATAAGAACATTTTTATAAAAACGCCTACCTTTCTCTTGGAGTTCTGCCACCGTGAATCACGAGCATCTTGTGCTTCACCAGGAGGTCTCCCACCCCACACGACGTGTGCAATTCGCGCGTATGTGCACACAAGCGCACTCAGAGGTAATGCGAACTGCAGTACAAGAAGCGCGATGGTATACTGACCACTCTGCTCAGGTGTTGACCACTGTTCCCCACAGAAGACTCTGTTAAAATAATAATATTTTAATAATTTCAATAGGGAAGATGGTTTTAAATTATGCGCGACGTGGAGTCCCGTGATTAATAATACGCAATTTTGCTTGTTTGCACAGTCAGGTAAATCACAGAATACGGGCACGTCGGCTAGCATACGTAACAGGGATATTGTGAGTGTAGTGTGTGACGGTAGATGGGCAAAAAAACAGTTAATTAAGCTAATCAATAGTCCAAAGGAATATACATTAGATTTTGCTTCACCAATACAGAAAGGCGCTCTATACAAATAATTAACTTGAGCATATTTAAATGAAGCCAGCTGTATATGTATATGATGGTTATAATTACGCTCATAAACCTGAAACATGGCAGAGTAAACTTAATACGATTATTCTTAGAACTGGATTGAGTTGAATGTTAGTTTAGTTTCTAGTATTCGTGGGAAATATATATATGTACATAGATAACCTTATTGGAACGTAGACAATTATTTAGTGACAATATCAACGAGCAGGCTCTTGTAACTAAGTACAATCCTCGTACAAGAAACCCACGTAAAAGTAGTATTTATTGTTTGAGAAGTCAGACTACTCAAGTATCAAGGAGGACGGCAAAACAGACATATAGGGTGTATTATATTTGAAAGTCGTATAGTGGATCCTGTAACTAAAGTAAAAAGCCCGATGGGAGTAATTAAAGATAATTTTGAATTTTATCTTGAAATAGAAATTTAATATGATCGATAGGTATAGCGATTTTTATACCAGTTTGATGAATGGATGTAAATTTACTTTAGGTTAATGACTCTTATGGTGCTGATGGCTAATGTGAGAGTAAAAATTACGATGCCGTATTAATGATACTGAAATAAAAATAAACTGCATAGAGTCCTGTATCATAATGAGAAAAAATACCGTGATTATTAAATAAGTACAATATACTTACACTTCACATACTTGATGCCAAAGAGATGGTCTCTGTAGTTCAGACACAATTGGAATAGGCGCTGCTGTTATAAAAGCCCCTATCCACACACAAATCACTACAAGCTTTGCAGCCGTTTTACCAAGCCGAGGCTTCAACGGATGCATTATAACTATATATCTGTCTATTGATATCGCTAATAATGTATACGCACTAACAAGTACCGACACAGCCTGTGAATAGTTCACGGCTTTGCACATAAACGCACCAAACGGCCAGTACCTTAATACCAATTGTGAGACAAATGAAAAGGGCACACAAAACAAGGTCATTAAAATGTCACCTACTGCCAAGTTCACTATAAAGTAATTCGTTACTGTCTTCATACGAGGTGTCGTGTGTACAACAAAACATACTAAGCCGTTCCCTAACAGGGCCACCACGAACACTGCACTATACATAATAAACACACATATCTGGAAGATATATGATGTGATCTCTTCGGTAAAGACATGAAATTCACACACAAGGGTAGGCTCTAACAAGCTCTCATTTATATACGTATCGTTATCAAAGTTAGTAATATTGTAACACTCTGAACATATTTGGGATGTCTTGAATGTATGGTTGAACAGCAAGACATTTTGTGTGGTCGAGTCGCTAGTGTAGACCATCCTTAAGTATTTGGTATTTGCGTATCCACTGGATCGTGCAGCTTTTCATTACCTGCAACAAATAAAATTATGATAAACACAGTGGCAAGTCTGTTTAAAGTTGGATCATTCTGAATGGAAAATACCTTAATCTTACAGAAGAGAGCAACTTAATATCCTAGCATTTGTTCCTGTGAAGGGTACGATTTATAGAATTTCGTAACAAGAAGAAAGAAGTTGTGCTATGCACGAAAATACTATTATCTGTCCTTTGCGGTCGTATTACTATTTTATTCGCCATTTTCATTAATCCTCAATACTTTCTAGTATGTGAATCAAAAAACTCTCTAATTCTAAGAATAAAACAAGATTTGACAACATGTAGGAATGATTTAGGCGACGAGTAGCATGAATCAACTCAAAATAAACTTTACTATAGTGACTTTAGGCCGAGATTCGCCTGTTATTTGTATGTAAATGAGTTTGTTATTCTTAATGTTTTGTGTTTGTAGGAAGTTCTAGATACTTTGATGAACTGGCTATGAAAATGGTCGCAAGCGTTTCCAATTAAATTAGTTCTTTTGGAACATAACAATGCAAATGGTGAATCAGCATTATAGACTTTCCTCATACTACTTGAATTTCTAATCTAACCACCATATTAACACATTACAATATTAATTATATAACGATATGATATAATAGGTATAGTATTCATAATATAATGATAATTATTTAAAAAAGAAAGAACATTTATCTTTAAGACTGCGCCGAGCGAAATGTGGCAAAACAGGCGGTCACAGTTAAGTGAATAAAATCAACACTTTTTGTTTAATACAAATCTAAAATATACATTTACTATAACAATGAATGTGTTTACAATTACTCCATTTAAAAAACTTAAAATAATTAATATTTTCGCCTACAAAATTACGTAAATTTGCACGAAAAATGCAGAAACGAAAGCTCGTGTTACGTTATAATAGTTATTAAAGATACAGGTTGTGGCGTAAATAATGGATAACCCCGAAACTGTCGACTGGCCAGATTATCATCTATCATTTACCCCACTTAGATCACCCTATGCCCATGGATGACAAAATCATTGATATTTTTTATATTTTAAATAAAAATCGTACTTACTCATACAAAATCAGCTGAAATTTCTACAATTGGCGACATTTTCTCGTACTGTTTTTTTATGTCATTCCTGAACACTTGTATCATCAGAACACTATCAAGTTTATTGTTACAATCTAAGACAACTTCGCAAAAAATACTTTTTCTCAAATTTTAACATGTTTTCTGAGGAATTATACATTCTTGGGATCCTGTATCAAAAAAAAATGTACTATACTGTGTGGTGATATAAGTGGGGTAAATGATAGATGATAATCTGGCCAGTCGACAGTTTCAGGGTGATCCATTATTTACGCCACATCCTGTATAATATGTAACGGATATTAACGCGATCATGCATAATGTTTACCTTTTTTATGCTTGACGTATCGACCAGGTTACACCGGCCGTGGTTTTTTGACCCGCAAAACTTAAGCAGAAGTCAGAATTCATCGCAAACTCACAGGACTCTTATTTGGGACCCCCAAAAGGTATTAAAACACTTTCCAGCTTTGGATGATTTTTCGTGAAGTACGGCCTTTTCTTGGTCTTATTTGCCTGAGCTAAACAGGGCGTTGTTTTTGTTTGGTAAATTTTGAAACATAATTATAGATATGGTGGTGGCGTCTTGCTCTCCAGACACACTTGCTAGTCTGCAGAGCAAACATCCAACGTCAGCTGATAACCTCACCTACCCTGACCCTCCTAGTTCAGATACTGAATATCTCAGTATTACAGCCAAGGATGTTCTTTCAGCCGTTTGTTCTTTTCGGAGTGGGTCTGCTGGCAGACTCGACGGTTTGACACCACAACATCTGAAAGATTTTGTGTGTTCAAGCGCCGGGGTGGCTGGCGACGCACTGTTGAGGGAGCTAACGGCTTTAATGAATGTTATGCTCTCCGGCAATGTGGACGATGCCATCATCGATGTTTTATATGGTGCAAACTTATGCGCCCTTCGCAAAAAGGATGGTGGCATTCGTCCTATTGCCGTAGGGTGTACTTACAGGCGTATGGCAGCCAAAATATGCTGTAAATGCTACAGCACAAGCCATGCGGAAAAATTCCAGCCCCTACAACTTGGCTTTGGATCCAAATGGGGCTGTCAGGCTGCCATACACGCCTTGTCAACATACCTTGGCTGTGGCGGCGGTGACGTTATCTTGAAGGTTGACTTAAAGAATGCCTTTAACTCAGTGAATAGGGACACTTTGTTGACATAAGTAAAATTAGAAACACCCAAAATTTATAAGTACATTTGGCAGTGTTACAGGTATCCATCAAAATTAATCTACAAGGAAAACCTTTTGGAATCAGCCGTTGGTTGTCAACAAGGTGACCCTCTTGGGCCAGTAATTTTTAGTTTAGCTATTCACCCCTCTATCTACAAGGAAAACCTTTTGGAATCAGCCGTTGGTTGTCAACAAGGTGACCCTCTTGGGCCAGTAATTTTTAGTTTAGCTATTCACCCCATTATTAAGCAGCTAAATTCCAAATTTAATATCTGGTACCTAGACGATGGCACCCTAGGAGGAGATATAGATACAGTATTACAAGACTTAGCACTTTTAAAAAATAAATTCCAGTCAATAGGTTTGGGACTTAATCCAAGCAAATGTGAAATTTTTGTCGGCAATAACATCAATAAACTATCAGTATTATCTAAATTCAATTCTTTAGCACCTAATATTAAACTTTTAGATAAAACCTCTCTTCGCTTCCTTGGGTCCCCAATTTTAGATGAAGGTTTTGATAATTTTATAGAAGAGAAAATTCAAAATTTTTGTGAAACTTCGGACATGTTATTCAAAATTAATATACATTCGGTTTTTACAATTATCCGATACTGTCTTTTCGTCCCTAAATTTACGCATGCCCTTCGATCTTCACACTTTTGGAAACATTTAACACTTTTAGAAAAAATGGATAGAATTATATAGAACACCCTTACTAAAATTTTAAATGTGGCCATCAACTATCAGGCGTGGCTACAAGCGAGCTTACCAGTTCGCTTGGGCGGCCTCGGCATCCGAAAAATTACTGATGTAAGTCTACCAGCCAGAGGAATTGACCAGAAAAATCTTGGCACCTACACTTGTCAATTCTGAAGTGCTGTGCATGACCGATGCCGTGAATGCTTGGAGACTTGCTTGCCCAAGCACTGATTTACCCGAAAACCGACTCTCACAGATACAGTGGGATGGGCCGTTATGCAGCATAGTTCGAGAAAATCTCATAAATACATCATTCTGTGCTGCTGAACGTGCCCGCTTGCTGGCTGTGGAGGAGTGGGAGTCGGGCCTTTGGCTTCAGGCACTCCCGTCGTCAGACATAGGTAACATGTTGGACGATACGACCTTCCGCATTGCTTCCTGTTTGCGCTTAGGTACTCCTTGTGTTTCTCTGCATCGGTGTCTTTGTGGAGAAGCCATCGACAGCAGCAGGAGTGCTGGTCGCATATCACGACACGCCAACCTGAATAACATACTCCGTCGGGCTCTTGTCACTACTGGCGTTCCGGCTCAGCTTGAACCACACGGCTTGGTACGCGACGATGGCAAGAGACTAGATGGTATGTCATTACTGACATGGAAAATGGGTAGGCCTTTGGTGTGGGATGCAACTTATGTCGACACCCTTGCGCCATCACATCTTTCTAGCACAGCGGGTTGAGCTGGTGCTGCTGCTGCATCAGCGAAGACGCTCAAACGGCGCAAATATCAAAACCTTATTGGTGAGTACATTATAGATATTATATTGTCACTCGCTGAGTTCCTCGAAAAATAATATATCATACGAATACACGTAACTCCTCAAAATTGATAAAGATAAAGTTATCATCATTATCAACTTTTGTTTACGCGAAAATTTCTCGTAATATCACAAACAACAGCATATGAGTACGTTATACCTATGTATGTCGAATATTGTTGGAACTTTTACCATTTCATACAAGACAAACAACTCTTACCTTCAGAGGTAATCTAATATGATAATTATGATTGTTCGCTAATATCTTTCAAATTTTGGTACGTATGACATAAAATATTATAATACTACATATAGCCGTTACATTGTTTATAATCGAATATTTATTTTGGTATATGGAAACCAGATTAATTGTAAGGTAAAACTTCGGAGAACTATAAAATTGGGTTACTTTAAAGTCCTAACCTTATCAGCAAGTAGAACTAAGTCCTACGTGGAAGGCCAATATACAAAAACGCTACTTAAAAAAATATTATATTAGTGTTTTCTTCAGATATCGTATTAAAAAACTAACTTTAGTATCGCCAATCTTTTGTATTCCAGAAACCATACGAATTACAAGGTCAATTCCTTAATACATTAAAGCCTATAATTACATTGCCAGGCGTTACCTTCAATTTTGCTCGAGATTTTAACTAGAGAAAATTATAAATTCTAAACCGACTTGTTTTTTACGTCATCTATATATTAATACGTGAAGCAAAAACTTTGTACCCCTTTTAATGAAAATTGCGCGGACGGAGGAGTATGAAATTTGGCACAGTTGAAGTTTATATGGAGGAGGATTTTATTAAATATGCGTTAGAAATACATTAAATTAATGAAAAAACACTACACGCACACAACCAGGCATTGGCACAAGCAGTCGAATCACGTTCGTAGTATTTCGGCATTGTTCGCCTGATGTCGTAGAATTCTTCGTAACTATGGTTACATAATATGTATGTGGAGTAGGTGACTAAATGAAATGTGATTATATAGCTGTTATAGACAATAAAGCCTTAATAACGATCAAACTAAAATTTTAAATCAATTATGGTCGAATTTCGAACACTTGGCGACCGTTAGTATTTCATAATTTGGCAAAAATTTCGTAATTGCGTAATCGTACAAATTATGCCACAACTAGCTAACAGTAAGAGAGTTTGGCTGAAGTTATTTGAGACCAAGTACTAACAGCTGCCGTGGCTTAGATACAAATATAAGGTAATTCAAAAACAACGGTTAATTAATTGAAGATTGCTTATTTTACAAGGAAGTGCGTGATGACTAGCTGGTAAGTGAAAGACTACGCTACAAAAATATGTTGCCATTTCCACACAAAGCTTAAAGTACACGACGTAAGGAGTTGTCGCTCGCTGATTGTATAAGCTACTCATGCAGGCTTCATGCTTGACTTTACACAGGCTAGGCTGGGTAGAACTGAGCTACAAAAATGTACTTCAATTTCAACAAAAAGGTGCTTGTAGATAACGCAAGTCGCTAATCTATGCTATTTGCGCAATCTACTCGAGCGGGCTACATGACTTTTTAAAGGCTAGGTACTTGAGTGGATGGCTGACGTCGATTATTTTCATAATATACACAATCCGCGAAAACCCACGCATATGCCTCAACTTGCGCAAATTACCCGCAATGTGTAAAAGAGTCATAATTAAAATTTTTGAGTTTGTTCATTACAATACAAACATACTAAATATGAATATTTTCTCTTTATAATATTAGTATAGATATATATTACACACACATTCGCCATATTAATCTTATAACTGGGCTATTATACCAAAGTATTGCCAAAAAGAATGTCGCTCCTACCATGTTAACTCTTAGCAGAATGCCAGAAGGACACCATTAGAGCCACTTTCATAGTTTCAGATGAGTTTTGGAACTTTATTCATTAGTCACTTGCGCTTTGCAAAAAACATGCATAATATCTTTCTCATTTCTTTATCTGAGGACAATTATAAACTCTCAAACTACCACTGTTAAACACTGCCACTAGTTACTGTTTACTTCTATTTAAGCTATTCAAACTATTTAGATTGAAGTTTACACTTTCCCTGACGTTTCGGTCGCATTTCAGCACACCAACCACATTTGCCACAATTTACAAACAAGAGATGTTATCGTTGTGTACCATACCAACTAATATTGTAAAATATTTTAACTTTTCACAATGCATTTGAATTGTCACGTATACAATGTTTGTCTAGTACTATCAAATGAAGCGAAACTTTGTGCTAAATTATATTTCATACCCTAAGGCTCTGTATGAAATCGACTTACTCCATGCAAACACAACATTTTGTCGCTCCAAATTTACATTTCCGTGATACAAAGGCTTTGTACGGACTACGTAATATGCCGTAAATCAAGTTTCGATGTGAAGCTTATTAAGCATTTGATCACACGATTTGAATGAGATATTTAAGGCTTGGCATTATTTCTGAGTCTCGAGAAATTATCTTATGATAGGAATTGGCAAGACAAAACAGATAAAAAAAATTACATGTGTTTACTGCCAAATTACCTTTCACAGGTAGCGTAGTGATTTCAGTGGTCGCCTTGCAACTGCCACTATGACGAGTATCATGGGTTCGGTTCCCACACGATACAAAAAAATATGTGTATCGGCTCTGGATATTTTTCGTGTCCGTACTTTCAATGTTTTTAAAGTACCCCGCGAAAAATTAATAGTCTTTTTAAAAATATAACAAATAAAATAAACCAAAGGATTGACAAATAATATATTTAAAATGTACTGTAATATTAATATATATATAATTATGATATTAGAAATTCCTACCTACATCAGTTCCTCAGTACCTACATTACCAACACCAAGGGTCTGAATGGCAGATAACTACAAAAAATAATGAACAGACGGTCAAATACATCGCAACTGTTGGGATTTGCCGACTGAATTAACATTCAATCAAATCACTAGATATATATAAGTTTGAATTAAGTAGCTACGTCTTCTATTAGCCTTTCAAAAAACGGATGTTAATAATTATATAATACAGGGTGCGGATTTTAAACTACGATGTACTACGATACCGATATAAACAAAAATAATACCTTATTTTTAATCTAAATATCCATTATTTTTTTAATACGCAATCAATCCCGATAATGAGCGGGTGCAAACCCGCGCTGGTCATAGGTAGCTAACATGCATTGAAGGGTAAACATACAATGCATCAGGTCAATGTATAATTAGATACACATCTTAGCTGCGTCTATTTAGGATGAATACTAATTACACTATCCCGTGTTTTTTACCGATTGAATTAACTCGTACCTACTACACCAAACTAAAGTATTTCGGTTGTTTCTTTTTTCGTTTTTTAAAGGCGAACTTTGAAAGGAGATTATGCTTAATTAATTCCTGTCACGGGGGACTTTACAAACACTCAAACAACAGACACAAAGCACACTCAGACTTGAGACAACCATTTAAAGATCACACACATTTTTGCGGATCAAATCCTCAACACTAGGCGCGGCGACACTAGCTAGGTGACCTTTATGCGATCCGTGCAGTCAGATTAAATCGGTACTCCGTATATTTTTATTAGGAAGATAAAAACTGAAGCCCCAAAAGGATTGCCTTTTGGGTTTTCTTTTCACAGTTACAAGGATTTTATTTTTATTTTATTTTATTTTATTTTTTATTTTTATTAAATAGGTACAGTAACAGACAACAGATTAAATATTTACACATTACTCAATCGAACATTAAATAATTAAAACTATACACAACATTCAGTTAATATTTAAAACTTTAGTGAGCTAAGGTAGACAATGGTAAAATAAGAATAAAATGAAAGAAGAAATAGAGCACAATATTTCAAACAATTTTCTTTATAAAATCTGATACCCATTTAGTCGACCAATATAAAACGGTATGACAAAAATAAAATATACATAATTTTATGAGGTATATCCTGCGATAGAAACACTGCATTTGTTTTTTATTCATGAGGTTCGTCGATTCTTTATTAACGCTCTACATAATCCGCAAAAAATAATAATCATTTATTTCCTTAAATAAAAAAGAGTAACTAATTTCATTAAAATAGGCTTTAGTGACTAATGCTTCCTATTTAGTAGAAACACACTATCCTTGCGTAACATATAACGCTGAAGCTATGCATCGTAAAATATCTTAAGGCCTTTCAGGAAGTTGATGAAAAGCATATTTTAGGGACACATTTGCCCAGTAGATTTAAGAAGGTTGGGCCTTAAAACAAAAAAACTCAAGGCCATTTTCTTCACCAGATCACTAACCTCAAGAAAAAGGCATAAGTTTTTAAAGCCTGCTAGGAACTTTACATAATCTGTTTGAAAAGCTTACTTAAGCTGCCTACAGGCTTTTGGTAATAAAGACACGTTCTAGGAAGCTGAACGGATTACATTAATATCTAATGAAAATAATTATAATATATAATAGTTACGCTATTCGTACCTAAATTAAACTTGTGCTCTGTTTCCATAATGTCGGCATCAATATAAATACTAGATCAAACTTGTGGCTTATCATGAACAATGAAATTGTAAAATATAGATAGTTTAAATAGTAAGAATTCAGGTTTTGCCACAAATTATGATATTAGGAATCTGGCATTCGGAATATAGTTTGGTTAGAGAGCTATCCTTGTTGTCACCTGTCTAATTGGATTGCACACAAGAGTCTGACTTGTTGCACCGATTCTGCTAGCCATAAAAAACCGCCCAACTTGTTCTATCTACAATATACGAGTCCGACTTATTTTATTCTATCCTTTCGCAATTTCTGTATGTCTCTTTCTGATTATGGTCGTGAGCAGATTGGTACGACTCCATTGACTACTTTAGCTCTTGCAGCTCAAATAAGATTAGCGTTCGTTCTGTAGAGTAGAATAGTCTTCTTGTTTCGTCTTAGTTGACCATGCTTTTACAAAGATGTGATCATAACTTTACTATGATTCTGAATGGCGGGTACCGGTTACCGTCGATCAGATAGGCTGCTATCTCGCCTTTCATCAGTCGCCTATTTTGATTTGCTATCCCGCCTTTCATCAATCGCTGATCAAAATAGTTAGTAAGTAAGCGTTTTTTTTAAAGGGACTGCCGCTGTTTATGTAAATTCTGTATCGTGGGGGCTTTACAAACATTCAAACAACGGACACAAATAATACCCATACTCGGTACAACTATTTGTGGACCACAGAAATGTTAGCAGTGGCGAGACGACCGCGTAAACCACTACGACACCTGTGCAGGCAAAGTTTTATGAGCATAGACTAGTAAATTCTTGAATAATATACTGGAATGATGATTTTGCTAAAGTTTTGTCATTAAACGTATCTTAAAATCACCCAGATTTCATAAACTTTTATCCCACTCTTGATGACGCCACAAACATGAGGCTTGTTTTATATTATAATCTCGTTAAAAAATACGTGCCGCACGTAACCGCACATTATTATGTATATGTATGTATATAAATGTGTTAAATAAACTCGGTGACGTGTTACAAATATATGTATATAAATGTGTTGAATAAATTCCGTGACGTCCGAATGTCACAGCGAAGTTATTCAGGAACACGTTTATTTTTCAATGACGTCATTACATGGGTTCTGAGTCGGTGTTAAAATAAAATGGGTGAAAGCATTTCATGTTTAACTACGAACTTGTAACTATATTTATTTAGCAACTACCGGCAACTAAAACACATTACGTTTTACACACCGAATATTTTTTTCAGACCGCTTGGTCGCTTTTTACCATAATAATTTAATATTCGGTAAGTTACTTGACTTGCTAATTTTGTTTTTCATTTGAGAATTTCAAATGACGTTGCCATGGTGAGCGTATTGGAAAATATTTATCAATAAAAAGTTCAACGACTGCAGTGCCTGTGGACAGCCACAATTATTTTATCAATTATATCTGACATTTCAGCAATTGGCAGATTACATCTTTAAAAGTAATTTTATTGAAGACGGTGCCAAAACTTGTCATTTATGCGATACTAGTTTTTGTCCACGGCTCCACTCGCGTTAATGTAGATTTTGTCAATATTTTTATTCTTCAAGAACAGTAATTTTCTTAGGTGAAAGGTACTCAATGTATTTTCTGTACCCTAGACAGTACCAAAGCAAAATTTTGCGATGATTCTTACAGTTACGCAGTACATAGATAATACTTAGAAGTAATCTAAAACTAACACTTGCGTAACCGACTAGGTACGCTATTCACAGAATACATAGGTATAAGTAGGTAGCCGTACAAACTGAGGTGATAACAATTATTGGATTAAGTACATAAATAAAGTATAAAGACTGCTTGTGTACTTTTGGAACTACTTATACAACCTAATAAATCTGGGAATCGTCGTTTGACGGGCTGATGGATTCAAACTCTCTAGAGTTTGAAATAGGGCAGCGGTAATGAATACGACTGATGTACCCTTGTACATTAGTCGTATTCACTTCCTATCGAGGCAGTAACGATCATCAGCAGTAACATCTAATCAGTGTAAATATATTCAAGTAAGTCAAAGAATGTTCACCAGTTTCTTCAAGTCGACTTAAGAAGTTTTCTTTAATATAATTCAATTTAGGTTACACTTTGTTTGAACTTGTCTTAACATGGACTAAAGAAAAAGCTTATTTTGTTTTATAAGTCGGTTTGTAATTTTTATTTACAGAGCTAAATTCTGCTCGTGTGAATCCCATGGAAGTGGAAATCGGAATAAAACAACCTAAGTGATAGAACTCAGGTGAAACTTGGATGGGATTTGGACAAGATTTGTCTAAATTTGTTAAACAATTTACGCGTGATTGAAGTTATTCACCAAAACTCAAAAATGTTTGAGTGGTTGTTAAACCACTCAAACATTTTTACAAACTAACATTTATAATATTAGTAACATTAGTTTATGTATTATATATACTTATTTATGTTTAAGTATGGTCTTTAATCTTGGCTCCGTGTAAGTGTGTGTCGTGGTAAGTATTATTGGGGAAATTTTCATTAGCAGCATGGGGCAAATATGCGCGGTAAATGTCTATAGGCTCTTCCTACGTTATAAGATGTCCAATTGTTTACAATTTATCCCCATAATAAAAAGTTAGTCTTAAGTATAGGAACCTAGTGAGTAAAATATTTTTTGAATACGTCCAAACTGAGGCTATATTAGCTTCACGTGGAGCCCATATGATTGTGGTATATGATTGTGGAACTTAGTGTTGGAAGAATACATCCTCGTCTTATCCTGTAAGCTGTGGATCTGTAGTGTTCTATCTGTTTTGCTCTGGATAAAACGTGTCCTTCACTACTTGTCTCTTAATATATCAAGGTATCAACTGCTTAAAAGATCTCTACTTCCAGGCACAGTTAGCCTTATTCTTTTATACTAAAGTTATTAACACTAGTCATACAGAAAGAAAAGAGTTGCCGAGTAACGAGTTAGAATAAATTTATTTTGCATCATGACATCACCGTACCAGTAGTCTTGTAACCACGGCCGGTGTAATGTTGTCGAAAGGTCAAGCATCAATAAGGTAAACATTATACATGATCGGGTTAATACTTATATACCGACGTAGGTCGTGGAGACCTGTAAAATTAGAAACTAAATCTACACACCAAAATTAGGTTTACTTACGCACGATTTACGGGTTCTGACTAAACTAGAAGCTATTAAAGTACCGTGCGTCAGCGTCGCTTGCAGGGAATGAGAGTAATGTGGCAACATTAAGGCTCCAGAGACCTGTACAACTCAAGGTTAAAACTTATTAATATCGATGTTCAATAATAATTGGCAAGTAACAATAATTAGTTAGATAGGTAACTTTTGAAATTGCCGAGTTCCAGGTTAGTCCATGAGAAAATACCTTCAAGAAATTCACGGTAATTTTTCATTTTTCATCGGTTATTTTAAGACGTCGATTTGAAACGTGATTAATTTTTAAGAAAAAGGCTTTGTGAAGGTATTTCGGAACCATAAAAAAATTATTGGGTCATGTTTAATGCAGCGTTTTGATGGTTTCTACCGCGAGGCTTTAAGTATATAAAAGATACATAATCTCCAGCTTATATCCCCAAGTAGTTTGAGGTGTATTACATCTATATTTCGTCAGCTTAGGCTTTTTAAGTCACGCGTAATAGAGATAATTTAGTGTCATTTGCCGGACACAGTGACAGTCATCGGAAAGAAATTCATAGCAAAGAAATGCAATAATTTCTCTATCCTACCCGGAAATCTAATCCGAAACCTCATGCATAGCAGTCGCATACAATGCCACGACATCACTTAGGTAGTTTGGGATTCACATTTTTTTTGTTTTGATCCCGAACAGAATGTATACCTATTGTGGTCGTGGTAAGTTTAATATAATCTCCTTTCCTCATCTGGGGTAAAACTCTGAAGCATACTGTTTTTAGCTTCCAGCTACCAACATTCTCTAGCAAAGCATCGTACATAAAGTTAAATGTATGAATTTATAGAACTAAGAAAGTACAGGTTTTTAATAACACCAAATAAATAATGACAGTTTTAAAATAGCAACATCTTACGTTCAAACTAAGCCTCTTATTTTAGAAAGTGAGCGCCAACGTTGCTTTTCTCGTTTCCAGTTAATGGTCAGCGGAAAATACCCGGTGAAGCGTAAAGTTAAAATATATGATAGTGTATGACAGTGTTTAGACTAGAGGCTTTTTATACTTATTTATTGTACTGACGTCATCAGGCTGTAGTGGTAGACTCTCATTTTGAGCGATTTTATTTTTGTTTGTTTGATATCGGATTCTAGAAACCTAGTGTTTCTAGAATCCGTTAATATGTGCGTGTAAAAAGTAATAACCAACCAATATTCTCGAACGAGCTCCCAATTCAAAACATTTCTTTGAAATTAGGTTTATTTATTTTTATTACATTACCTATTTGCGTAAATACATCAAATCTCAAGCCTTTTTAACCGTGGGAGAGCAACACTTCGGCACGAATGGGCCAGCTCGATCGGAGTGGTACCCCGGCCTCACAGAAAACCAGCGTGAAATAGCGCTTGCGTTGTGTTTCGTTGAGTGAGTGAGGATATCGGAGGCCCAACCCCCTCTCCCCTCCTTGGCCGGCAACGCACTTGTGACTCTTCTGGTGTTAGGATCTTCTGGTGTCCATGCGCGGCAGTAATCGCTTACCATCCGGCGATTCGTATGCTCGTTTGTCACCAATAACATAAAAAAGCCTATATCCCTAAAGAAGTATGAAGATGATGTAAGAAGTATGTTACACCCACGTAATAGGGGATCAGCCTATTGTCGTTTACCTGGCACAGTTAATGAGAATTTCTTAGCAGAAAACCCTAATAACACTTCGCTCGAAATCGGCTCAGGAATCGGACCCGAGACCTCATACACATCACTATACACTACTACTGCGCCAAATCAAACTATTGTTCTTTTCGAAATGTAATCTCGAACTTGAATATTGCTGTACACATAGCGACACATCAACCTAGACTGTTTGGACTTTGAACTATTAAAAGTTGAAAGCTGCGAAACGTGCGAGAGAGTGCGTTGTATTTTTGTTATTTTGTCTCATTCACGGTTGTATTTTTGTTATTTTGTCTCATTGTACGGGACGCGACGCTCTATCCTTAGCATTACATCGACACAACTATGCACCGTCCCTTTCCAACAATTCTTTATTTTGGATGTAGCGTAGTTATGCGTATATAGGGTGTCTAACTTGATGTGTAGCCGTGTGTACATACAACACATTTTTCCACTTCGGATGCGATTGATTGGAAAACTGCCATGTACACTCCGTCCGTAAAAGAAAACAGCGTAACCAAAGTATAAAGTAGTGCGATGGTGACGTGTTCTAAAGATTTTCATTCAAAATGTTTTTTAATTAACTTTTTCTAGTATTTTTCTTTCTAGTATATTTTAATTATATTCTGTTTATTTGTAGTTTGTGTTATATTGTCAAGGTAACGTATAGTACTTTAGGAGACATGGCAACTAAAATGGTCCACTTCAAAGGCTTCAGTCCATTTCCAGACTCTTGTTTTGGAGCGAGCGCTTAGTCTTAAAACTTAATATCCTAATTTCATATAATTAGCTTCAGTGGTTTAAGCTCAGCCAGTGAAACAGTAAGTACAATGAATGTTCGATATATAGATTAGGATCATAAAAGTGCGCACGAATAGTAATTATGAAACATTGTTTTAATTCCAGTGATAAGCGAGTTCTGTCCGTCGGGACTTAGGATAAATATATCTCGTGTCGTTGTGTGCTCATATGTGCTTAGAATAATAATTACGTAAGGACGCTCGGTATATGCTCATGTCGGCCATTTTTTAATTACTTTATGCAGATTTGCGTCACGATACTTTATGTAGTAGCATATGATAGTAAAAATAAAACTATGACAGTAGTCACACATTTTATAACTTATATATATGAAACCTACATGTACAGCAAAATAGTTTTCTTGTATGTTACATAACAATATATTATTTGTATGATCCACAAATGGCAGTTCCAAGTCTGGTTTATCATTGTGCCAGTAGTTTGAATGTTTATAAAGCCCACGGTGATACAGGAATTATTCTTTGCGGGCGTTGTCTATTTAAAACGACAAACCAACAAAAATGTCTGCCGGGAACCACTGTATTTATTAAATGACACCAAGCTCGTCGCCTTTAACGCGTCACCTTAAACCATAGTTGGTGACGTAAAGGTATAATAAATACATCTCTGTCCTTTGAGAATACAAGTGTGACACTATATATATGTTTCCGCAAGCGCCTAATAATAAACGCATACCAATGTTAAGGCTACGTAATTGCTGCTAATTATAGTATTTTTATTTTGTTCACCGGCTACCTACATCGGTAAAATAAATCAGAACGTTCACATCAAGCAACGCGTTTTCTTTCTTGAATCCCAAAATTATACCTGGATCAATCCTGTTCATGGTCCTTTTTTTTTTTTTTTTTTTTTTTTATTTTGCTCGTCAAAATGACCACACTCCACCTGATGGTAAGCAGTCGTGTGGTCTAAGAGCAGTGGCCTCCACATCGCCCCCACAGTAGCCGAGGCGATGTTGAGGTCTCTACTTTGACGGCCTGAGAAGATGCTTTTTCACGCCCCGCTTAAAGAACCCAGGATTGAAGGAAGAAGGAAACACGTGCCTTGGCAGAGAATTCCATGCCTTGGTCGTTCGGCAGAGATATGAGGACCCAAACTTTTTGGTACGCGCTCTAATCGACTCTACCGTGTAAGGATGGCATCTGAGCCCAGCACGCGTTGTTCTGGATAGGAAAGGGGAGGGCGGGATAAGGTGGAATAACTCTTCAGAGCACTCCCCGTGGTATATTCTGTAGAAACATGCCAATGAGGCAATGTCTCTACGGAGTTGCAGAGGTTCCAGTGAACTCGTGACCTCTGGATCTCCGATGATACGGACAGCCCGCCGCTATAACCGGTCGAGAGCGTCCAGCAAGTACTGCGCGGAGCCATCCCAAAGATGAGAACAGTACTCCACGCAAGGGCGCACTTGTGCCTTATACAATAGGCACAGTTGCCCAGGCGCGAAGAACCGCCTCACCCTGTTCAGAACTCCGAGTTTTCGCGAAGCTTGCTTAATGACGCTCTCGATATAGGTTTTCTGGTTAAGGGAGCGGCAAAGATCCATACCTAAGATGGAGAGACTGTCACGTATCACCAGTGGAGTGTTCTTCAGAGAAGGGAGGGGAAGGAACGGAGACTTTTTTGTTGAGAACGCGCATGCCTGGGTCTTCTTGGCGTTGAACTCGACCAAGTTCTTGGCACCCCATTCATAGATGCGGTCCAAGGTCCGGTCAAGTTCAACGACAAGATTCTGCCTTTTCCCCTCAACCTCAGCCTGTTTGGCCCCAGGATGTCCGAGATATCGCCCATGCACGGTACTGTCGTCCGCATAACAATGTATGTTGCCGAGATTCAACATATCATTGATATGCAGAAGAAAGAGCGTAGGGGATAAGACAGAACCCTGAGGCACTCCTGCATTGACCTGCATAAATTTGGAAGCGCGACCGTCGCAAAGGACCCGAATACGACGCTTCTGCAGGAAACTTGCAATCCAGGTGCACAGTT
The DNA here is from genome assembly GCA_963564715.1 of Catocala sponsa. Lineage (NCBI taxonomy): Eukaryota > Metazoa > Arthropoda > Insecta > Lepidoptera > Erebidae > Catocala > Catocala sponsa. Next base: position 9,254,267 of record OY751334.1, read on the forward strand.
GAGGGGGCAAGCCATAGGCCGGAAGCTTGGAAAGAAGAGACCGGTGCCAGACTCTGTCGAAAGCTTTGGCTATGTCAAGGCTGATAGCCAAAGACTCGCCGTGCTTGTCCATAGCCTCACCCCAGAGGTGCGTGACGAACGCTAGAAGATCACCCGTTGATCGTTTAGACCGAAAGCCGTATTGGCGATCATTGATCAACGATTGATCTTCCAGGTAGCGAACAATTTGGGTGTTTATAATCCGCTCGAACACCTTGGAAAGCACCGAGGTGATAGCTATGGGTCGATAGTTGCTTGGCTCGGAACGGTCCCCCTTTTTGGGAATCGGTTGAACGTTCGCTTCCTTCCAAGCCTCAGGCACAATGCCTGCGACGTAAGACGTCCGGTATAGGCGCGTAAGTGTGGGAGACAACTCCGCTGCACATTTTTTAAGAACCACAGCTGGGATGCCGTCAGGTCCACTGGCTTTCCGAACATCGAGAGACTGCAGTATCGCACGAACGGTTCGTTGCCTGATACATATATCAGGCATGGTGTAGCCGCAGTTGGCAATGTTAGGCGGCTGCGAACCGCAGTCATCGATTCGGGAGTTGGGCGCAAAGAGATTTGCAAGCAGATCTGCTTTCTCCTGCGGCCGATGAGCTAGTGATCCATTCGGATACCTCAGAGGGGGCAGCATGGTCTGGCAGAAGTTGGACTGCACGGCTTTGGCCAGGCGCCAATAGCTACGACTGCCCGTAGGATGCGCCATTAGTTCCTGGCCGTACCGTGCGACGCGCTGGGCATCCGCTCTTAAGTATGCCCTCTTGCAGACCTTTGTGGCTTGGTTGAACGCTGCCTTCAGGTGATCCACGTTAGGGTCGTGGAGAGTGCGAGCCCTGGTCCTAGCGCGATACGCTGTCTGTTTGTGTTCAACAGCATCGGCGCATTCACGCCCGAACCAGGGCCTTTTCCTGCCGCCGCTCGTGACATCACTGTATGGAATATAATATTCCATACCCAGGATGATTTCACCAGCGACAGCAGTAGCGCTCTCTGATGGATCCCTGTTCTCAAAGCAGCGTTGAGCCCAAGGGATGGATGCGAAGTATTCCCGCATTCCATCCCAGTCTGCTGACGAGTAGTGCCACAGTCGTCGTCTTGCCTCCTCGGGACGTGGGGGCGTAACAACAACAGCTGTGGCACAAACCAGACAGTGATCTGAGGTGCCCAAAGGAGCACGAATCGACACACTGTACCGGTTCGGGTTACTCGTCAGCAGCAGATCGAGCAGAGAGGGCGCCTGACCTGCAATATCTGGTATCCGGGTGGGCTGGAGTACCAGTTGAGACAGGTCATGCGTGAGAGCGAACGCATGGGCAGTTCGTCCCGCGTGGTCTGTTTTGGGAGAACCCAACCAGGTCTCATGGTGGGCATTGAAATCTCCCAAGAACACCAACTCAGCGTTCGGAAACCGCTCCTGCGCGTCGTCTGCCGCCTGACTCAGGTAATTGAAGAGTCGAGTTGTCTCAGCGTCTCCTGAATGGGATCGGTAGAGGCACATGTAGATTTGGCTGAAAGAGCCATGATCTACGTGTACCCAAAGGACAGAGAAGGAAGGGTCCTCTAGGCATTGTAGACGGCGACAGCAAATATCCGCCCTAACAAACAAGCATACCCCGGCTTTCGCGAGGAAACACTCCTCTAGCACGTAGCCGGGATATTGCAGGTAGTTCGTGTCTGCAGGACGGCGTATTTGTGTCTCCGTTAGAAAAAGCATTGCCGGCCGAGCCGTCTCCTGGTGGTGATGGACGGCATTAAGGTTAGCGTGGAGTCCTCTGATGTTAATAAACTCCACGACACAGGAAGCAGCAGTGGGGTTACGGCGATTGGCTGCTGTTGAACGACAATGCTTTGTTCGTACTGCCATAGAGTGAAAGGAAGGGGAAGCGTGAAAAAAAGAGGCGGCTATTCTCGCAGCAAAGTGGGGCAAGGCGCAGAGCAAGTTTTGTCATATAACTGTATGGTATGGCGATAGCCGATCCGACGGACGGAAGGACCCCCGTACCCTCCCGAAAGTGGTCGCCGGGACCCACCCTCCGGTCACCATCCGGCACGACGAGCCACCTCGAGATTATGCGCGGCATGATAAGGCAGCCAACCTAGTTGGTTAGACTCGGTTGGGCCTCTGGACTATACCGCGGGCGGCCAGCAGAGCACCGTTTCTGCGGCTCTCCCTGGCCGCCGGGTCGACTCGCGCCACCCACACAATGACTCTACGGATGCTCTGCAGGTCCCTCATAAGCTGCGAGAATCGTCACCTCATGCTTAGGCCTCCGGCGCTCTCACTCACCGAACGAAACACAGCAGCGAAACACTGCTGTTTCACGTCGATTTTCTGTGAGAGGGTAGTACTTCCCCGGTCGAGCCGGCCCATTCCTGCTGTAACCAGCTTGGCTCTACTACTGTGGATGTGGGGAAATTAAAGAATATTTGCTCCGGTCAGCGAATTATTATAAAAGGATTGAAGAGAATTGGTGGATATCAAGAATCATAGTCTACGCCGCGGTGTGGCCGGCCAATTCTGCTACGTCATTCAGAAGACTTGGAATTTGCCGTGGTCTGGATACCTAATAGCTACGAAAAGGCGTATCTAGTAATAAATTAGTCCATCCAACACTCTATTTAACAGGTATAATTAGTATAAGTCAGCCGTTAATAGCCAGGTTAGTACTAAATATCTATTGTCACTTTTCTTTGTCTGTGAGTGGTTATAAATTGTAATACAATTATTAACTTATCAGTAGTTATTGTTTATTTCTGTTATTATTAACTTGTTAAAGAGTAGTTATATGTAATAACTGCATTATTTTGCTTTACAGTGTTGTAATTTAACAGATACTGAGACAGGTACGTAATCACATAAGTTAGCAGAGATAGACATCAAAAGTTATTGTAATTACATTATAATTATTACAGTTTAGTACAATATAACCGTCATACGTATAGTTTATTATAAATTCTAAATTATTATTTAGGTATATTTACTCCACAGTTAGTTTATTTCTTCTATACGTTGTTCAGGCTGCATAATTTTAATTGTATTTAAGCGTTGCTATAACATTATTAATTGTATACATTCCAGGTTGATCACCTCAGCTTGCGCAATGCCAGAGGATAAGGACCTCATTAGGAAACGAGCGAGTTATAAAGGAAAGGTGACATTGTTCTCGAACTATTTAAATTCATTGGATTCCTCTTTGAGCCCTACTGAGGTAAGCGAGTTGCAATTTCGTTTTAATAGACTCGAGGCAATGTATGCCCAATATGACGAGGTGCAATTATTACTGGAGTGTAGTACTGAAGATTTGGATAATCAGATGCTGGAACGTCAAGAGTTTGAATCTCTTTATTACAAAACCCTATCTAAAGCTCAAAAAATGCTTGATGATGATAGGAAAGCAGATTTTAATGATATTTGTGACGTAAGTTCGCGTTCTAGCAATCATAAGTTTGTTAAATTACCGACTATTCAGTTGCCGAAATTCAGTGGTTCTTATACTGGTTAGAGTTTCACGACACATTTGTTAGCCTCATTCATTCGAACGATGATATGGACGAAATAAATAAGTTTCATTATTTGAGGTCATCCCTAGAAGGGTCTGCTGCTGTGATAATCAACTCAATTCAGTTTTCTGCTGCAAATTATTCGGTAGCCTGGAATCTTCTCTGCGAGAGGTTCGATAACAAGCACCTGCTTATCCAACATCACGTTTCTGCGTTATTTCAAATCGACACCCTTCAAAGGGAGTCGTCGGTTAATTTGAAAGGTTTACTTGATATTATTAACAAAAACATACGCGCCCTGGAATCCCTAGGCGAACCTGTTACATATTGGGATACTTTACTCATTTATATTATCACACACAAGTTAGATAGTAACACTTACCGTGAATGGGAAGAGTATAAGGGCCGCCTTGACAAAGATTCTAAAATTACATTTAAATTGTTTATTACTTTTATTAAAAACCGTGCTGAGATATTAGAGACATTAGAATTGGCAACTTCTACGAATAATCAACACTCAAATAAAGGTAAAAATGTGAACACGGTTAGATCAATGTTGGTACAGGATCACAATAAAAATATTTCAAGTGACAGTAGTAAACAAGATAATTGTATTTTAAATAAGCCTAAGAATTGTGTTATGTGTAACGGTGATCATAAGTTGAGCAGTTGTTCTCAGTTTTTATCTTTATCTTTAAACAATGAAGCTCGTCTGCAAATGCTACCTAAATATACGTTACGTATCCAAAACTTCTGAAACGACGGGTATTTCGAATTGATGTACCTTTAGTCAAAACGTCATTCGCAAGGCGCTTCAGTCCTTTTATAGAGCGCTACTTATATAATAAAGTAGTAAACTACTGTGACATCAAACGATGCTCGATTACGGAAGCAAAGCTCAAAATCATGAGGTGGCTACTATCATTGTCATATGATGCTACTGAAAGACTTTTGATTCATTTATGCTGATATTTTATTTTATTTTATTTTTATATTATTATACATATAAACACTTACATACGAATACACACACCCACAAATATATTTACCTACATACATATACATACACATATATATTCACTGCATATAATGTATTTATTATCATATAGTACCTAATTCTTAAACACTTATTATAAGATACCCAGTCCTTTTATTTTGTATTCATCTTGTAAATTTTTATTTTTCATTTTTGTCCTATGTGTAAATCATTTGATCACAGTAATATTTTGTTTTTAAATAATATGAAATGTTACCCAGAAGTGTAAAATGTATGAAATGTCGACCGAGCTACTTATATTAAAACCGGGCATTGTGAATCGAAACAGGCACCCACAGGACAGGCTTTGCCTAGTGTGGGGCCGTTGGATACCAACAAATTGTATGTTCTTTTGGTAATAAATGATTTTTATTATTATTTATTATATAAAGTTTGTTACAATTGTTTTAATCTGGGACATTATGCAAACAACTGCAAAAAGCCTGGTTGTAAAATATGCCGTCGCGAGCACAATACTCTTGTTCATGTTAATAAGTCCTTGAAGTCAGACGCGACTGGTGCTTCTGCTAACAGTATCGACACGAATGGCAGTGCGACTGTCTCCACTCAGCCAACTATTAGTACCGACGTGTCACTTTCCGCAAGTGTTGAACGGGGAGACGTATTGTTGTCCACTGCTCTAGTCAAGGTCATGGGAATTAGCGGTCAGCAGTATATTGCGCGTGCTGTGCTTGACAGCGGCAGCACGTCGTGTCTCATGACAGAGAGGTTATACAACCAGCTAGGTTTGTCTGCCAAGACTGTGAATAATTATATTTTAGGTATTAACAGCTCGTCATCGTTAATCAATAAAATGTGTTCAGTGTCAATTAAATCATTAAATAATAATTTAAGTGTGGATATTAATTGTTTTGTTCTTTCTTCCATAACAGATAAAATTCCGAGTAAACATGTTAACTTGCTAAAATTTAAAATTCCATCTGATGTTTGTCTGGCAGATCCCAACTTTTATTCACCGGCTCCTATCGATATGTTGCTCGGTGCTGACATCTTTTGGGATTTATTGGAATCACAACGAATTAAGTTAGGTGATAGACAACCAATTCTTTATGAGACTAAATTGGGTTGGCTGGTCTCCGGCCCAATTAATAGTGGTATTTATCCTAGATCTTTTAAATGCATGCAATTTTATAAAGATACGTTCAGACTGTGATGACGAATTAAATTTTAATATTGATCAACAACTTACAAAGTTTTGGCAACTTGAAGAAGTGTGTACTTCGTCACCGTATTCTTCAGAGGAGAAGCTATATGCGAGGAGCATTTTATAAAAAACACAACTCGTTTGAAAAACGGTAAATTTTGTGTTAGGATTCCTTTAAAATGTTCCCCGGACAATTTAGGTGAATCTTTGTCAAGAGCCAAACATTGTTTTACTTCTTTGGAACGTAGATTTAAATCTAAATCAAAATTTTGTGATATGTATAAAGAATTTATGATGGAATACGAAACTTTAGGCCACATGACTAAATGTAAAACTATTGATGATCAAGCATTTTACATTCCGCATCACGGAGTTGAGCGTGAAAGTAGCGCCACAACAAAGTTAAGAGTGGTTTTTAATGCTAGTAGTTTAACTAATACTAGCATTTCTATTAATAATATTCAGATGATTGGACCCGTGGTACAGGACGATCTTCTATCGATCCTGTTACGTTTTAGACAACATAAATACATCCTAGCTGCTGATGTTGAGAAAATGTACCGGCAGATAATTGTTCATCCAAATGACAGGTATCTTCAACTAATTGTTTGGCGTGATAATCCGTCAGCTCCATTACAAGCTTATCAACTTAATACCGTGACCTACGGCACGGCCAGCGCTCCTTACCTAGCAACCAGGTGTCTTCGGCAATTAGGGTTAGAGTGTTTTGATAAGAAGGTTGGTGAAGTCATCCTCAACGACTTTTACGTAGATGATTTGCTCACCGGAGGAGATGACATTAATGAGGTTAAAGAGCTACGTCATAAAGTTACATCCACGCTTGCTTCAGCGCAAATGAATCTAAGAAAGTGGAAGTCGAATGGCATGCAATTGGTAATTGGTTCTGACTTTCCCCAGTTTTCATTGGATTTGAGTATTGGTGGATTTGATTCAACCAAGACCTTAGGCCTAGGTTGGCAGCCACTGTTAGATCACCTTTGTTTTCCAATTAGTCAGTCAGTTAATTTTAATAATACCAAACGTGACATGCTTTCGATTGTTTCCCAAGTTTTTGACCCGCTTGGATTATTGGCTCCATGTGTAATTATTATGAAAATGTTGCGTCAGAAGTTATGGTTACTAAAACTATCTTGGGATGAACAGCTATCACCGGACATTAGCAAGCTTTGGAATGAAATTATTATTAACCTGCCTAAATTAAATGAAATTCATATTCCGCGTCGAGTTTTAATCGATTCTTATGAGTTTTTAGAATACCACATTTTTACTGACGCTTCTGAAAGCGCCTATGGCGCTTGTCTATATGTCCGAAGCGTAAATAAGCAGGGCCAGGTTTTATTGCGTTTATTGTTAGCTAAGAGCCGAGTTGCGCCACTCAAGCCAACGACCATACCCAGACTAGAGTTATGCGGTGCTCTGGTAGGTGTTCGCATCTATGAAAAGGTTGTTGCTGCATTACGAATCAGCGCACAGTGCACTTTCTTTTGGACGGACTCCACAATCGTTTTAGGGTGGCTAAAAATGTTGCCAAATAAATTACAGCCGTTCGTTCGCAACAGAGTTGCTGAAATTTTAGATAAGACTAATGGCTGTGAGTGGAGACATGTTCCAACTGACAAAAACCCTGCTGATTATTTGTATCGTGGAGTAGATATTAATTTATTACTTAGTTTAAATGATTGGTGGTCCGGTCCTAGATTTTTAATAAATGGAATGTCTGTTTGGCCTTCTAAATTGATGAAATTTAATAATGAAATTTTGCCTGAAATTAAATTAGAAGTCACCTTGCATGTCTTATTTAATAAATATGATGAATTGATTGATTTTGCACGGTTTTCAAACCTTTTAAGACTTCAGAGAACAATCGCCTATGTTTTACGTTTTATTGACGCATGTAGAAAACAACCTATTTGCGACCCTTTTTGTGTGAATGAACTAGAAAGGGCTTTAAATGTAATTACATGCTTATCTCAATGTCAATCTTTTAAAGACTATAAATTGCTACTTAATAATAAACCGTTACCTAAGAAAAGTGAATTAACCCGGCGAGAATGTGGTGAAAAAAAGTTACACGAAGTATGTGGCAGGGTAAATTTTACCCTTATTTATTAATGCATACTGGGATGTAATTATAGCCATATTATTTAAAAATGTACTATTTTGTTAATTTTAATTGTATTCTTTATAATATAAAATAAAAAACAATGTATATACTAATGTATAATTATCAATTTTACAGCGAATAGGAAAGAAGGAATTAACAACCAACAAAAATTAGGAACCTCAGAAACCATAACAAATCTTAAAATTTCTTCTTATTTTTTTTAATAATTGTACATTAAACGTTTAACTTATGAGATCTTCTTATAAAAAAATTAAATCAACTATATTTAAATCAGTCTTAACAGTATTTTTTTCAGTCTTGAATATTAGCACAATCATTGCAAAAGAAAATCGCATGTTCTTTACATATGGCTTTTCCACAGCGCTTGCAACCATGTTTAGTCTTCCGGTCTTTCTTATAGGGACAGTCACGACATCTGACAGCTCGTCCAGAAATATTTTTTGGTGCTGACGTTGAGGGTTCACCAAGTTGAGAGGAGATACGCTCACGAATATATATCGGAATATTCATTTTATGTTTTCGATGACGTAAATATTCGTACACTAGCGACAAGCCCAAATTGCGAATAAACTCAGTTCTTTTTGTATTCGTATTACGATTTTCCCTGTAAATTATATTGGCATTGATTGCAGCTATATTTAAAATGGCATAAAATACAGTCATCGGCCATCGCTTGCTATTGCGTGATACGTCATAGTTAACGCTCATTTCGTCAACAACATCTACTCCAGCTTTTGTGGAGTTATAAAATGTTACTATTTCAGGTTTTCTTTTATCTCCTGTGGTTTCATCAATATTTTCGTCATGATGTAGTGTAGACATTAACATAACAATTCTATTTTTTTTAGGGGCGTAGGACACCAAAGAAATATCTCTTTGGAAACCGAACATTGAACTTGTTGGTTGTTTTCCTGTCTTCAGAAAAGGTTTTGGGATACATCTTTTATTTTTTCTAACAGTGCCAGTAGCTGTGAGACGGTGCTCTGAGAGAAGATGCATCATCAGTTCGAAGCTTGTAAACCAGTTGTCAAATGTTAGATTGCGGTTTGACATTGATATAGGCTGAACAAGTCTACTAACAACATCAAAAGCCTTGTTACTTATAGCATATGGTCCATTAGGTTGTTTGCCTGTATAAACTTCTAAATTAAAAGTGTAGTGAGATTTAGCATCTACTAGTGCATATGTTTTAATGCCATACTTTGCTGGCTTACTTGGAATATATACTCGGAATCCGCACCGACCTCGAAACGCCCACAACATCTCATCTATAGTCATGTACTCATGTGGAGTATAGGCTGTTCGGCAGCTTTGAACAAAGCCTTCAAAGATAGTCCGTATAGCTGCAAAATTATCTAAAGCTTTCCGCTCATTTCGTGTGGACTTGTCATCAAAACGAACACAATTTTGCAGGAAATAAAAACGCTGTAATGACATTGTTGTTCGGAATATATCAACACCTGTTCCATCAGTTCGCCACAAATTTTGCATATTTTGGCGGCTAGATTTATTCAGGCCAGCTATATAGAGAAGACCAAGAAATGCATTTAATTCAGTAACAGTAGTTTCATTCATATAATATAACCTTGAAGTGTCTGTACATTTTGCCCGACGAATTTTAATTTCCTCATTTGTGTATATTACTATTTGGTTCCTCATGTCCATAGTTATATAAACATTCCAACATTGAGATTCGCTCATTGCTTCTTTCGCACTACCTTGCACCCCAGGGCGTTCATTTATAATATTTTCAGCACGTGTACGTACATTAGGTCTCTGGGGGTGTTTGAATCATTTTTGACCATCTTTAGCTACATAAAAAGAACCTTGTCCAGGCAATGGGCGACTTCTCAATAATGATAAAGGAATTTCATCATCAGACTCACCCCTATTTTCATCGTCACAACTATCTTCCACGCTACTGCCCCCCTGCTCCGTTCCAGAACTAATTTCGTGGTTGCTACAGTGATCAGAGCCAACTTCAGAGTTAGATTCGTCGAAAGAATCGTTCAGCACTTCCTCTAACATAAATCTGATTCGTTCGTTATTCATTTTGAAGGAAAACTGAAAAAAAGCATATGTTATTAGCATTTAAAAGCCAAATAAATAAATAAAAACAAATTTCAAAACACATACACCAGCTATGTGGCAGGGTAAAACTTACCCGAGACAGGTTGGCACACGTATAACTCCCGCGCAGGCGCACGCAACACTGAGATCACGCCACTACCTCCCCCCGCACTCCCTTACCTGCAGCTACTGAGCGTCGCGTTGTTGCTAAGCGCGAAATAAAAAATATATGCGAGTTTAAGTAATGGGCAGGGTGTAAAATACCCTGCCACATTCTCGCCGGGTTAAATAAGTATAACGTTTTTCTAGACGAGAATAAAATAATGCGTATTCGAGGTAGATTACAACATTCAGATTTTCCTTATAATAAAAAACATCCGATTCTTATTCAATCTAGTCATCACTTCACTAAATTACTTTTTAATTGGGAGCATAAAAGACTATTTCACGCTGGACCTCAATTATTATTGGTGTCCATAAGAGATACGTATTGGCCCATTAGGGGTCGCAATTTAGCTAGAATGTGCTGTCGACAATGTATTCGTTGTTGCCGTTTTAAAGGTGGAACTGTTAGTCCTATCATGGGTGATTTACCACAGCAACGACTTCTAGCAAGTTTTCCGTTTGAGAACATAGGCTTGGACTATGCTGGTCCAATTCAGTCAGCTGTTCGTCAAGGTCGTGGCTGTAAATTAGTTAAAGTTTATATAGCTATATTTGTTTGTTTTTCTACAAAATCAATTCATCTTGAACTAGTCGGTGATTTAACAAGCAATACTTTCATTCTTGCTTTAAAGAGGTTCATATCGCGTAGAGGAAAGCCAAGAAATATTTACTCTGATAATGGTACCTCGTTTGTTGGTGCCTATAATGACCTCTCTAAATTTCTTAAGGTAAATTGCAATTCGTTGTCCGAGGAGATGGCTAAGGAAGGAATTAATTTCCACTTTATCCCTGCATACTCTCCTCACTTCGCTGGCCTTGCGGAAGCTGGTGTCAAATCAACCAAGCATCATTTAGTCAGAGTGCTGGGCATTTGTAACCTTACATACGAAGAGCTATATACCATGATGGTTCAGGTTGAAGCCATTTTAAACTCCAGACCACTGACGCCGTTATCACCGAACCCCGAGGATCTGACGCCGCTCACACCAGGACATTTTTTGATTGGGCGTCCTATGACATCAGTGCCGTCACCTGATTATCGAGACCAGTCTATCAATTCTCTGACTCGATTTAAGCGTATTGAACTTCTTCGACAGCATTTTTGGAGCAGATGGAGTAAAGAATACATATCAGAGCTCCAACTTCGCATGAAATGGCGAGCATGTAAGGGCTCCCTTAAACTGAATTCTTTGGTCCTTTTAAAAGAAGACAATCTCCCGCCACTCAAGTGGAAAATGGGTCGGGTCGTTGCTACGTATCCAGGAACAGAGCGCATAGTCAGAGTTGCAGATGTCAAGACTTCTAGTGGTCTGTTACGTAGATCATTCAGCAAGATTTGTCCGATGCCAATCTATTCAGAGGCAGGGGATCCTTAGTGGTTGAAAGACTGGCTTTCAACGCCCGGGGGTATGTTTCCGCAAGCGCCTAATAATAAACGCATACCAATGTTAAGGCTACGTAATTGCTGCTAATTATAGTATTTTTATTTTGTTCACCGGCTACCTACATCGGTAAAATAAATCAGAACGTTCACATCAAGCAACGCGTTTTCTTTCTTGAATCCCAAAATTATACCTGGATCAATCCTGTTCAATATACATATAGACAAGTTACAATATGTCTGTTGACAAGGATCAAATAACTCGTTAACCGATTCAAACCGAACACGTCCGACGATCCATTGTATATTTATATTCTACTGCATGTAAAGATCAAGCAAGTTTATACGACAGAACCTTAGAGGGACTGTCTAAAGTTCTACAGTATAAGTCGATAAACGTACCCGAGATTTTGAAATGCTTGATCATCTAAACCAATATTATAAAGAGGAAAGATTGTTTTTTTTTTGTGTTTATAATGACTCAAAAAGAATTTTGGAAATCGGTTTATTAGCAACCGATTTCCAAAATTCTTTCACCATTAGAACGCTATATTGTCATCACCGACTAACGCAGGCCAAATTTTTTTTTAGGTACTGTTTCCACCGTTACACCTAGCCAAACCTAACCTACCTTTACGCGAGCGAAGCCATAAGTTAAAATTAGTACACAGTAATGGTAGTTCCTCAACTACTGCAGTAACGGTTAAATGATAGTTATTTAAATTTCCCTTCGTAACATACTATGATGTTCAATGTTAAGCTGCTTATTTTGCGGAGTGTATGCGATTAATTTGCAAAGAAACTATTAATTAAAATTATAGGTTCGTTCTTATTACAATAGTGTAATAATATGTCATAAGACTGTCGGGTGCCAATAATGGAAGAAAATAATGAACATAGGAAAAAAATCCCGTACATTTTTCTCTGTTCCTCAGTATATTCAATGTGTTTGCTGTTATTCAGTGTGAATACACGAGTACTTTTAGTACCGAAAATATATTTAAAATAATATTTCTGCACGATATTAATGTAGCCGTATTTAGCATCTGTTTTATTAAGACTACTCCTACACTGGTTATAATTCCTGTGTTACGGATTTTACAAACATTCAAAGAAAGATCACGCAAAGCTATTTGGGGGCCACACAATTATTTGTACCATGCGGGGACCGAAACATAACACTTGGTTCAGTAACAGTGGTTAGGTGGCCAATTAATCCACTACGCCACCCGACTCCTAATTTTGGGTTTATATTGATACGGCCACAAATACGGCAATACTACATCGTAGATAGCAATGCGCAATTAGGCATACGAGACGACAAAAGCTTTGTGTTGCAAGCTCTGTAAGCTACGGTTACTATTAATTAGACACTAAAACTGATAACCAGCCAACCGTCCACCTGATTAACATCTACAATCGTGCATACCCAAAATATATACCAATTAGAATCAAATATTATTCATGAGGACTAATCCTAATCCTAAACCTAACTTCCTAACTATTATAAAAGTAAAAATGAGTTTGTTTGTTTGTTACCTTTTCACGCCTAAACCACTGAACCGATCATCCTGAAATTTTGCATATACGTTGACAGGTGTACAGAAACGGACATAGGCTACCTTTAATCCCAAAAAAATTACTGTTCCCGAGGAAAACAATAATAACGTTCTTATGATAATAGATGGCGCCAAGTGTCTTTCGAATCATGATTAAAATATATTATTACAAGCAGAGTACAACCCGAATTGATTGTCAAATTCTAAATTAACGCGAGCGAAGCCGCGGGCAAAAGCTAGTATTATAATAAATGTGATTTTCAGTTTGCTTGTTACGCTTGCACGCCTTTACTATTTAACCGATCATCATCAAATTTGGCATCCGCTTTGTCAGGGGTACAGAAAACAATGTAGGGTAACTTATATTCAAAAAAAGTACTGTTCCTTTTTTACTGCATTGACGCACCGCGGTGTTCCTCAACATAACCAGAGTGGGCGCATATTATTTTCACATGCAATCACGACCCCGCCGAGGTTTCGACCCAACGTGTGAAACGACGAATCCCCTGGTTTTTTACGTGGGGAAATGCTCCTGATGCATTCCGCGTAGCTGCAAGGGGAGGTGAGAGGGTTATGCCGGGCTCTTCCGAGACTTCGAGCCTACCGACTTAAACCAGCACGGTGTTCCAGCTCGCTGCTTTGTATACTATTACTAACCTAACCTAACCGACATCCACGCGAACGATCCGCTTCTAAAATCTAGTATTATACGTATGTATATCAAAAGACGAATAATACTGGAATGGTACCGAAAGATTTTATAATATATGTTTTAATATAATATTTAATACAATATTATAACAAATTATACATAAATTATATGGCTTTAGAAATACCGATGGCACAAGAAAACAATAAGAATGATGTCTCTGTCGATACTATTATTGTACATTCTTCTGTATAGACCATCAATCGAGTATGGACCTATAAAAAAGGCATTCCCAGTCCAGATATATAAATAGGTCATTTTTAATTCTACATATATACAAACGAAAAAAAAACAAATTTAAACCTTCTCGAATCCACTTGAACACACACAAAAAATTTCATTAAAACCGGTCCAGCTGTTTAGGAGGAGTTTAATTACAAACACACGCACAGAAGATTTATATATAACTATTAAGATGTACCCGATGAATATTAAAAAATATATGTATATTTGCTAATATTGGTCGGCCACACAAAGGTGTAAATAATGAGTTTTTGATCCAAATTCTAACTTTCTAACTATCTTAATCATAATTAATTCTGTAAATGCCAATGTAAGAATTGAGTTTGTTTATTTGTTTGTTAAACTATGTAATGTAAATATGAAATTTTGCATACAAGTTGTCAAGGAAATAAAAAAGTACTTGGTTTTTCAGGAAAAGTATCAATTCCAAGGGATACATTATTTTGGAAAAATAGTAACGTAAATGAAGCCGCAGGCAAAATCTAGTATTAATTTATTTATTCTTAGGAACTCCAACAAAGGATACACAGTAAATGCAATAATTACAAAAAGTTGATTGATAATTTGTGCTCCTTCAATTACAGGAGAACACGTCGTGAGTACATCATCATTTCACATCGTTTACAAAAATTATTTTTATTTTATTATTTTATTTTACAATTTTAGGAAAACTTACAGCTACAATTATTTAATTTAATTTTTATAAGAAGTTAAACAGTTTGGTAAATTGACACGAATACAAATAAAAATTCAACAAAATATAGTTAAATTAAAAAAGTACGCTAATAAAAAAATATATTATCATAGAAATTTAACAAAAATAATTTTTAAATAAAAACAGAACATACATAAGACAAAATATAGAAAATAGGAACTTTAAACATTTGTCTAAGAACTAATCCTTAACTGATCATACAGTTTTGTTTTGAATTTCTCCAATCCATCGCCGAAGACGTCTATATCTGCCGAAATACCCGATACATTTAGTATTACGATTTATTTTTTATAAGCAAACACGGTGAGGTGTATATTATTTATTACAGCGGAAACAAACATACATATATCCCTGACATAGGATTCTGGATAGCTTAGTTGGCAATAAAGTCTGTCGAAAAACATCTTCATCTTATTATTTCACGATCTAACGTCTCGATTCCTAACGTGTGATAAAGTTGGAAACACCAATATTTTAATCTCAACGACCTTTAAGCGTCTTTGAACTAACAAGTTTCAATTGGGTCGTATATTTGTACCTATAGATTTTAAGAGTCCAAAATTAAATGATAGATCAAGTTGATTTCTATTTGATTTAAAACTCGAACGTTGTAAGTCAACTGGAATTAAGAAATAAGATCATTTTCAATCTCGATACTTAATCTCGACAGTAATGTGAACTCAAGTCACAAAATATTGAAGTGCTACTTCAATATTTTGATATATAGATAGCCTTCGTTCTCTCTAGATAACCGAACGTTTACTAAATGTTACCTGGAACTTGAATGAAATATTGAATTTAACAATCTAGGACTTCGTCTTGTATCAATGTAAAGTAAAGGGTTTTGGACCATACTATTCGATCATAAATAAATTTTTTGTACATTTAGGTTATAGTAGTAGAAATTAAATATCAAGCAGCAACTAAATACTCTAGCATTTGTCAAGGGTATGATTCACAAAATTTCGTAATGAGAAGGAAGGAAAATTCCCTGTACTTTGCGACCGTATAAAAATACGAATACAAACATAGTTTTGTATGACATGATAGTAAGGCAGTGGTCCGACCGCCAACGATGAACGAGAAACTATAAACGAGTTGACGATCAGCGGGAAGCGAGTGTGTAGTTTCTATAGTTTTGTCGCCGGGCTATAAGCGAGTGTGCAAGTGCGACCAGCGATTACTCGCGCCACTCGCCCGCAGTCGCTCAATCCTGTGCAAACCTGCGCGCGGCGACGAGCGAGCATCGCTGAACGAGTATCGCTGAGCGAGTTTATTCTTGAAAGCTCTTGTCGCTCAGCGACAAAACTAGTAAAGCGAGTCGTCGCCGGCAGTGTGAACAGTCAGCGAGCAACTTTTAATATATGCATCTCTTTCGTTTACACAGAATGTATATTATGTGTGCGTTTCTTGAGAGAGAAAATCGCCGATAGTTAGTCGTTTTCTCGCCGGCGCGGTTGGTCGGACCACTGCATAATGTAAAAGTAAGTTATACGCAGCATGTATCGGCGGCAAAATTTTCGAAATTGTCCCTACTTCCTAGAATGAGAGTCAAGAAAGTCCCTGATTGACTGCAGAGATGTCGTAGGCAGAGTGGTTTAAGTGGTCGCCTTGCCTCTGCCTCTGCGCCGAGGGTTGTGGGCTTGATCCCTACACGTGACATAAATTTGTGTGATCCACAAGTAGTTCTCCCGTATCTGATGATCTTCGCCTCTATTCCTTGAATGTTTGTAAAGATCCCTGCGACACAGGATTTAATCAAAGCACGGCAGTTGACTTTTTAAAATAAAAGTACCTACATCAGAAGTAGCGATGTACTTAAATTCAAAATATGAATTGTAGTTATTTGTAATAATTATTTGTATAGATTGGGGCAAATTGTACAAGTGCCTACTTAGTGAAATATGAGACCATAATGAAACTCGAGCCACGCGTCACCTTTTTATATCACTTGAGTGATATAAAAAGGTGACGCGTGGCTCGAGTAATAGTAATTTACAGGCGAGTGATAACATGATTAGATAAAAATGATATGATAGGAATATGAATGTATTTTCTTATATAATTTAAAAAAGACAGAGGTCATGCCTTAGGATTGAGCTTCACACTTCTGCGTGGTAGTCAGTTTTCTACTAGACTGTCGCTGCTTTTAGAATGTTTACGGTAAAATCTTTATATTGCGTTTAGAATTCAGTATGCACGGCTCAAAGTTTCCGAATTGAAATTGAATGGTAGGCTTTTTGCTTGTTGCATTTCGTAAGACGAGTAATAATCATATGTTATTTTCTTTATTATTGCGGTTAGCACTTGCTGGCAATTTCTTATTTTATACAACTAAGTCTCTGCAATCATATTAAATTCACTCCTGTTATACAAACTCATAAATCATTTGAGATATAGTCTGTAAATTAAAGATACTTTTTCTATTTACTGTTCTTATTTACATTCGAGAAAACATATATACTTTGTTCATTTTAAGAAAGAATTTTCAAAATTACAAAAATGTTCTTTACGCAATTTGCAACCTTAAAGAGGTAGTATCGATTCTAGCACTATTTACATATTTTCAATTCTTATTTATGTATTCAATTATACAAAGTAAGCGATTGTACATAAAATTACCATAATATACACGTTTTGTATTCAATTATACCATTTGGCAGCCCTTTTTTATATTAATAACTGTCTGGTTCTTTGTATGAAAACTATAACTTTTTTATGTAGTAAGTGTTAACTTTAATGAATATAATATGATTCTTTGAAATTAAACTACTATATACGGATTTTATCGCGTTGTTTATTTGACACTTTATTACAAAATTTAGAAAGTGTTACACTACTATTACTATTAAACATTACTAATTTTAAGCTAATTAAATTATTGAAACTATTAAAACTATGTATACTATTACTATACTATTATACTATATATATTTATGTTTACTCTTTCTCCAAATTCTTTTTTTTAACCGATGTTAGAACATTCGCGTAAACAGAAGACAATATTATAATATGATTCTCTTTTAATTTTAAAATAAGTATAAGATCGGCAAAGATTGAGACTTAATGTGTAAAGGACAATATTGAAAGCAAATATTAATTTATATTTAAAAGCAGTTATGAATCTGCTTTTAAACTCAACCTGTATATAGTGCTGTCTGAGTATACCAACTTATTGGTTCGAATATTTTTGTGCAATAAAGTTATGTGCAAGCTAGTAACTAATTCTAATAATAATATTATGGTTTAAAATATTTTACTGCTCAATATGATGCTAATTGTAAAGTTCTAAAGTATTCAGTAGAATGAAGAATATACTTTCACGGTGATAATTTTTTTAATAATAATACTAATTCTGCTAAATAACCAGTAAGAGGATGAATTCAAAATAAATTATTAGATAAAGGTTATTGACAATATCTTATCTTATCTTATGTGGGGGCCAGTCAGTGCAGACCGGCGACACTTCGACCCAATGGGATCTTTTGTGTCGTTATTGACAGTTTGTCGTGTAACAGCCTAAGTATGAATGTATTTATTTATTATGTATGCACAGTTAGGTAACCGTATTTTTGGTACGTTATTTCCGCTAACAGTCCCTTGGGAAATGTTCTCACTGCCAATAAATACTACCTATATAATATAATTAGTGTAATTTATATTTCAACGTGTGAACCTATATTCAAATTCTCGCGAGTGGACAAATACAATATTGTACGGAATGGCAATATATTTCTTTGTACAGTTGAAGAAGAAATATAAACTGAAGTGTTATTCTCGGGGTATTTTGTTCATAATAAGTACCGATCTTAAAATGTTGAAGTTTTTAATTGTACGACACTGAGTCTCAGTGTCGTACAATTAGTAAATTTAACATTTCTTGCTGCCAATTGACTTTGTCGGATAAGTACTGATGATTCTGCCAACTTCGAAGTGAAAAGAGAAGAAAGCAAAATAATGAATCACTACATAATTATATAAATGGATTGATAGGCAGTCAGTCAAATTACGATTGACCAGTAAATATAGCAATGGTTCTCCTTTAGGCTACAAGAAAAAAAAAGACATCAATATTCTTGGAACCACTAATTCGAATTCATTGTGTTTTTTAGTTTATAGTTGTTATATATGCCACAATAATCTACCTTAAATTTACAAAATCGTCAACCATCACGTAATTGCGAATTGAAACAACGAATATTGGCAAACACTAAGCGACATAAATTTAAACATAAATTGTATAAAAGGTTCTTGATATTTAACAAAATGTTTATTTATTTCTCATGTTTAAATTTAAATTCATTTCGCACGCTTTGGAATGTAATTTAAATTCATTTAATTAAGATTGTAGTCACGTTAATTTTTTTGAACGATATTTGAGTATTATAAGGCTATATATATATATATATATCTTGGTTTTAAATATAAAACACGATGCGGACATAAGGGATGTCGGCAATATCGGTTTCGTGTTACTCAAAGAGAACTAGGCTTTAGAAATCCGAGAGTTGGACGTTGAATCTGCGGGCGCAGCATATTCTGTACGTAGTACTTATGTGTATCATGTGCAGTTAAGCTGTAACTAGTTCGACAGAACTAGACATTTGCAATCTGAGATAGTGTTTAGTGAATAAATTAAGTGTAGATAGCAGCGATAGCCTTGTGAAAGACCGTTGGACCACCACGCAAAGTCTCAAGTTCCTAATCCTCTTACTTTTCGAAGCTGTGTGCGTGAATAGTTAATTATCGATCGCTTTAACGGTGAACGACAAATCGTGAGAAACCTGCATGTCTGAGAGTTCTCCATAATGTTCGTTTGCCAACCCACACTGGGCCAGCGTGGTGGATGTTCTAACATTGCTCTCAGTGAGAATAGTGTTAATTGTCACGAGGACAAGAAGTGGGCCTGTTTATATACAGTGTTGATATTATTATTATGTGTATATAGATCAGTTTAAGTTCGCCTAATAATATGAATCCTCTAATACTAAGTGGTTACCGTAATCTATGTTCGCTTGGAATACCAATGCTTATAATTTGCACATGGCCGACGTAATAGAAAAGTAATTAAGAGCTTTTTCGCCTTGTGGCCTGTCAAGAACGGCAATATCACTCATAAATATCATATCTTAAGGTTTTCGAATGTAATTCTTTTAATTGGTCTTTATTTAAAAAATGTAAGGTAAGTGAGTATTATAGTTGGAATATATGAAGGCCTTTTGCTTTGGAAATTCTGGAAAGAAAATATTCAATACATAATATAATAATATATTATTATTATTATATTATTATATTACGTATTGAATATTTACGTATTAAAAAACAACGCGTGCTGGGCTCATATGCCATCCTTACACGGTAGAGTCGATTAGAGCGCGTCCCAAAAAGTTTAGGTCCTCATACCTCTGCCGAACGACCAAGGCATGGAATTCTCTGCCAAGGCACGTGTTTCTTTCTTCCTTCAATCCTGGGTTCTTTAAGCGGGGCGTGAAAAAGCATCTTCTCAGGCCGTCAAAGTAGAGACCTCAACATCGCCTCGGCTACTGTGGGGGCGATGTGGAGGCCACTGCTCTTAGACCACACGACTGCTTACCATCAGGTGGAGTGTGGTCATTTAGAGGAGCAAAAAAAAAAAAAATTTTAGGTAAATGAGTATTATAGTTGGAATATATGAAGTCCTTTTGCTATGGAAATTCTGGAAAGAAAATGTTCAATACGTAATATCCATATTAAAAGGACTTTAAATATATTCCATCTATGATAGAGTTTTACTTTACAAGAGATAGAGATGGAGAGATGCAAGAGAGATTTAGATATGTGAAACTCCAGAACTCTTACCTAAATATAGGGCAACTTTAGCAGCATGTAAAAGTTTGGTACTGGCCAAGGCCATTTGTACAAAACCAAATACATGGCAATGTTGGGCTCATCCACTCATATTTATAATCTTTAACCCAAACGTTTTAATAGAAATATTAAAACAACAGCAACTGTTTCTTCGAGGAATTTCAATTTCGTTTTCAGTGTTTTACGAAGTTATTAGTCCCTTTTATGTAAAGTAATTAATTAGTCTAGCTATAACAATTCGTGTTTTAAATAATTTGTAAAGGGCAGTGAACAGCGGTACTTTTGCCGTTCTCCCTACAAGATATTCCAAAATAATATTATGCGGTATTTTGGCGTTGTATATGTTGCCAATGCTCGTTAACCTATTAAGTCGCAGCAGCACACCGACAGCCAGACACAATAAGTTTTTAATTATGTCTGGCATTCCAAGACTTGATGGGTTAGGAAGCTCTGTGTTATCATCAGGAAGACCACTGACATCTTTATTTCTAACACTGTATCTACTTTTGCTTTTCGGTAACTTAAATACTTTAGTAATTCCTGCACACATTTCAATACCCATGGTAATATGCCGTATGTATGTTGTGACTTGGTCGTTAACTATGATATAGTAATAAATAAGCGGACTCTCTACAGCACGTGATGTGTGGCATTTCTTCTAAGCTCCGTTTGATTATTATTAGATTTCATCAACATAATTATATAAGTAGAGACTGAGTATTTAGTATTACTTTCAAATTTTATTTTCTTGTAGTACTGTATCCTAAAACTGCTTTTTTACTTACCTACATAGCAAATTTTATTCAAGTTTTATAGTTATACAGTTCCAGGGATTTATTCTGTAAGCAAGCTCAGTTAAAAATATTTTTTATATCTGTTATAAAATATTTCGTACTGCGTTGTATATGCATTATATCCTTAAAGTAATGGAGAAAAGATAAATGTTATAAATCTTACCTAGTAAGCTAGTTGAAACATATTTATTTAAATTAATAAAGTTCAGAACAACGACATATTGTTAATAGTTGGACAGAGCCGACTTAGTACATGACATCTTAATTGAAACGAGGACCGAAGTTTCTTGCTGTATGGCAGTATTTATGATTCAAGGCTTCAAAAGCTTAAGTAAGAGTAGATGGTAAAAGCAACGGAATAGTAATTGTATAGTAATTTGTATGTCCCTGATAACGTGTATGCTAAATTTAATGATTAAAGGTTGAGGAGTTAAGTCACGATAGCGTGACAAACAAAAAACAAACTCACGTTCGCATTTATAATATTAGTTAGGAAAGAAGTTGCCATAAATTTCTTAAAATAATGCTTCAAAAGTGCATCAAAAATGGTCGTAGTATAAAAAAACAATTAATATTTTATGCTCGACTTTACGACATGAATACCCTCACCTCATTTTACCGTTAAGATGTATTACTACTAAATGTATTGTATTGTACTATAAGTTTTAAAACAAGTTACCTACTACATCTTTAAAAATCATTTAAACAATAGTATTATTATAATTTATCTATACTATCCACTTACGTACATATTTAGAGTCACGAGATCTAAACCTTATGGGAAGATTAACAGTTTTTCAATTAAAGTTCTATTGCGCCCTACAAGTTTCACAAGAAAACTAAGTTTTGCGGCCTCGGACTATAGAGAGTACTCTGTAAGAACTTCTACGCAATTACCATAGACTCGTATAATTTATATTGTGTTCAAAAGAAACTTCTTACGATTATACGACTTCATCAGTAGCTCCTTCAACGCGACTGCTGGGCATGAGATCACCGGATCTATTAATACGTTGGGCAAAGTGTGATTGGGTAGCAATTGTCAGCAGCAGCACTAAGTCTAGAACTGTGTCCAGTATTCGGTATCTAA
The DNA here is from genome assembly GCA_963564715.1 of Catocala sponsa. Taxonomy (NCBI): domain Eukaryota; kingdom Metazoa; phylum Arthropoda; class Insecta; order Lepidoptera; family Erebidae; genus Catocala; species Catocala sponsa. The sequence goes on from OY751334.1 coordinate 9,276,733, forward strand.
ATACGAAGCTGATGAAATATGGGTGTAATACAGCCGACTACCCTTTCATCTGAAGAACTACTACATAATGTAATCACGTTACATCTTAGCTCTTCAATATTAAGACTAAGACTACTAGGAATATATAAAGTATATATGTGATCAAGGAACCTAGGTAGCTCTGTTATCGTTAGAGACTTTATGCAGATAAGCTAAGATAAGATACTAAAGAGGCTTCATTTTACTACAATGTATGGCCATAGTATACGGGCTAGCAATAACAGCCATATTATAAATTACACGTCACTATTTTGCTTATGTCTATCCAAAGGGCTATGTTTGGAATCATGTTTGGATAGTCGATGCATTCAAATGCCCATATAATTTAATACATGGCAGTCATAATTATATTGCATTAAAAATATTGCCCGTTACCAAACATCTTAATTTTACAACGTTGCATGACAAATGCGATGAAAATTAATCAAGTAAAAGAGAAATGTGAGGAACGTAGAATATGGTAATCCAGTTTTAGCATCTACTTCCGGCAAACAAGCATTGAACTATTAAAGTTTTTTGATATAAACCATCTAAGTTACTAACTAGATCGATTTTCCTTATTAAATTACAGAAAGGTGTAATATAACAGACCAAGTTTAATTAAGAACTCTAATTACTTAATCCTGTATTAATTAAAGTGCTTGTGTATAGAGAACTGAACATTGAAATAGTAAGTAATGAATTAATTTCCTTAAACTTGAACACTGAGAAGCGCCAGTCTTGTGAAAAATGTTTCAAGAACTTGTTTGTGACAACAAACCATTAAGTAAAGCCTTTGATGTAGAAAGCTAAGTTGTGGTATTACTTGCCGTTGATGTTGTCATACTATTTATACGTAAGTATACGAATTTTGAACTGAATTTTGACCACAATTTCATCCGCATGGGTTTTAATTGTTAATTTACTAATCCGACTTATTTACTTGACAAATTGGAAGTGACTTTTAATAATATACTGGTTTTTGCCCGCAGCTTCGCTCGCGAATAAGTATGTTAGGCTAGGTTATATTAGTGACTGCGAGTCTGTCATCTCGCAGAAGGAGGCGGCGGAGCGGGGGCGTGAGGAAGATCCTTACGCCCCGGAAGTCCGCCGCCGGAGGAGGGGGCGCAGGAGACGCGCTTATGTCGCTCTCCTGCCCCCCACTTAAGGGTTCCGGGTGGCAAGGCCTCAGGGGGGCCTGCCACCCGTAAACTAAGAACCCCGAGAGGGCGCGCGCGGTGTTCCCGCGCGCCTTCCAACGTCGAAAGGGGAGAGTGGTGAAGCTCTCCCCTGGGGAAAAGAGGGGGTCGGGTCCTGAAAAAAAAATGACCCGGCCCGCACCCACACGGGGGGGCCTGCTATGGATGACTCAATTCTTTTAAGAGCTCCCAACAGGCCCCCCCATTGGATGAGAGAGGGAACACTCCGGGTTTCTTGGGGGCTATACCAGCACTTTTTTCTTGCTGGGGAGTCCCCACACACGCATTTTTCCTGGATACCAAAAAAAAAAAAGGTTATATTAGTGACACTATTTTTAAATAAAATGTTACCTATGTTCCTCGATGATAATATAGCTTTCTAATGGTGAAATAATTTTTAAAAACCAAATCTTTCCTCTTTATAATATGTATAAGTATGAAAATATATACAAAGTGGCGCAAAACTTATCACATTAAATAATATATTGCCTTAAGCTGGTTGATATAAGACGGTTAACATAAACAAAACACCTATTTTCGCAGAAAAAAATAAATTCTTTTTTTTAACAAAATAAAATAAAATTAGATACGAATTGAAACACCTTCTTTGCGTCACAAGATTATGGACCTTATTTCTTTTGAAGTATGCTTGACATTGCTTCTGATAAGTTATTTGTTATTTTAGTTCTAGGTTTTGTAAGAGCGGCAACGTTTGTTTTAATATCGCTGCTTGAGGTCTTTGACACCTAAGTACTTTATCTCTGCATTACACATGATGTCCTAAATTATGAAAAATAGAAATGTGCTGTGGCTAATCTACTGAATACATTTGGTTCATAATTTGTAAATCGTCAAAGAATACCATCATGTAGTATATGTGGTATAAATTAATATGATAACATTTGCGCCACTTATTATAAATAATAATAATAATAAGAATAAATAAAAACCGCAGGGCAGCTTGTGGCGAGCTGAATGTGAGTGGCGACACTGCCGTCCTGAATGCCTGAGAGAGTCGCTTAGGGCTTCGTCCCCGGTTTGCCGTTACTGGTTGGCTGGGGTGGAACTCCAAGAGCGCCCGTAGGACTCTTAACTCTGGCTTGCCTTGGCCGGCCGGTCAGAGGGAGGCCGCTAGAGCTATATGCTTGGGGGTGGAAGTGTCATTTTCAAGGGCATAACTATGGGGAAACCCGCTCCGGGTCTCTGTTGTCACGAGACCAGTGATGGTGAAACCGGCGCCGCACCGCTCGACACCCCTAGCCGCTCACACCTGTGTTGCCCTCTGCTGCTTTTAAGGCCTGTATGTCTATGGCGACTATTCAGGGGGCCCATCTAGTGAGTTGGCGAGTAACCGTCTGCCATTCCGATTTTGTACTCGGTCAGTATATCAGAAAGATGCCGTTTTTTAACTATAGCTTGCATTTTACCAAACCATCAAATACCCATCTTTATAGACCAGAATAATTACATTCCATATGTAGCAATAGTATCTTACACCTGCCGCGGCTAGTGTCTCGGTAAGTGTCTCATCTCAGTTTAAACTAAAACTCTCGAAGGGCCTCTGCATGTTGGACCCATGTCCCCGTGTAAGCCTCCCAAAGGGCCGGGTATTTTCATAACATATTAGGGAAATACCCGTGAAAGAGAAACAAATAATAAGAATAATATTCTATCATATACACACAACTCCATCTAGCCCAAACTAAGCAGAACTTGTAATACGGGTACTAGACAATGGATAAACATACATATATAACACCTAGACCAAGACAAACATCCATGTTTGTCATACATTATAAATGTTTGAGTTGTGCGGAAATCAAACCCGCGACCTCAGGCCTGGCAGTCGGTTAGACTAACCGCTACGCCATCGAGGCCGACAAATTATACTAATTATGAAAAAATTTAAATCGAAGTCGCTTTGGAGCTAGATGACAATTTTAGAGAGTCCTTGCTATAGTTATCTAGTTAGCACATTGATATTTCGTTCCAGCACAAGCAACACTCAACCAACGGACACAAAGAATATTCAGACTCGGAACAAATCATTTATGAATCGCACACTTTTTAAATCGCACACAAAGCCTATTTTTTTTAATTAAGCTCTCCAATAAATACTTACCTACATACCTATATAATAAATGCGAATATGAGTTTTTTTGTTTGTTACGCTTTTACATCTTAACTACTCGATTAACAATTTTGCATAGAAGTTATTGAGGGGTGCATAATATGACTTTTTATCGAAAAAAAGTACTGTTTCAATCCTTTTTTTGGTGAGCGGCATTCTGGTAATACCGACCGGTAATTCCTCGACAAAACCACAATCGGCGTGGCCGCGCGAATCACTTTCACATGCAATCGCGATCCCGCCGAGGTTTCGGCCCACCACCGTATGAAACGGCATGTCACTACACGACAAGACCTACCCTTTGGTCACTTTTAAATTTTAACCCTACTGTTCCCTTGACGGACAACATATGACATAGAAGCGCGTGTGTGCGATTCCTCTCCCGCTCCGCCGCCTCCTTGTTGCTGGAAATTACTTCCTTACAGAAGAAGGCGGCGGCGTTCCACGACCTTTCGCTTCGGACCATAGACTAAACACGGCCGGGAGCGAGAGGACAACCAATTCGACTGCCACGGTCAAGTCACGGCGCTACGATGCCCAGGCGGGATTATCCGCCAAAGTGTGCAGCGCCGTGTCCTCAACAAATCGTGGCAGTCGGCGCAGTGGTGACAGCCGGGCGTCTCTTGCTGGCGTATGCGACACAGGAACTGGCCAAAGCAACCGTGGCCAGTCATTTCCTGTGTCAGCTGGAAAGACCCCACTATACAAGAGCGAGAAGGCGGGCAAATCGCCTCCTCCTCGCTCCCGTCCGTCTGCGCCGGAGAGGGTCAGCGAGGGGATTGTTCTCCCTGACCCTCTCCGCGGCCTCCTTCTGCGCCATGACAGCCTCGCAGAAGGAGACCATCGCCTGCCACGATCTCTCGCCGCCGAGCATGGCGTTGATCACGCCCGGCAGGGAGAGATCCCCGCCTATTATGCCCGAAAGCGTGTGCCGCTGCGGCCCCCACGCGGCACACGCCTCCAGCGTGTGGAGCGCCGTGTCTTCCGGCGCCCCACACTCGTGGCAGGCCGGGGTCGCCTCCCGTCTCGCGATCTGGTGCAAATACTTTCCGAAGCATCCATGCCCGGAAAGCACCTGCACCAGTCGGAAGGTCAGCGACCCGAATCGCCGCCCTATCCACCCCCGGAGGACCGGGCGAATGGCCTCCACCGTCCACTGACCTGGGACCGGTGGAGCCAGGTCCTCCGTCCACCGCCTCAACAGGGCGGCCCGCGCCTGTCGCCGCATGCGTGCGACCTCCTCCCACCTCGGGGGCCCCCCGCGGGACCTCCTCGCCGCCAAGAAGTGGTAAACTTCGGCGAGGACCTCCGCTTGTAGCTCCCAGGGGGGGGCACTGGCCAGCACGCACGCCGCCGTCCAGGACACCGTCCGGTAACTGCGTATGGCCCTCGTCGCGACGACCCGCTGCGGACGTCGCAGCAGGGTCTTATTGTCGCGACTGAGGGCGTCCGCCCAGACCGGCGCCCCGTAAAGGGCCATACTCCGGATCACTCCGGAGTACAGTCGGCGAAAAGTGGCGCTCGGGCCACCCACGTTGGGCAGCAGCCTCCCTAGGGCGGCCGCCGCTCCCAGGACTTTTGGGGCCAGCTGGGTAAAGTGTGCCCCAAAAGTCCACCTCCCGTCCAGGATGAGACCCAAGTACCTCATTTGGGTCCCAACCCGGACCGGGACCCCATCCAGGGTCACTCGCGTATCTGGACGAGGTCCCCCCCGAGGCCCATGGAACAATAGGGCCTCGGTCTTGGAGAGGGCAACCTCCAATCCCAGGGCGCGGATACGGTCGACCACTAAGGCAGCTGCCACCTCGGCCAACCGCACCGCCTCCCCGAGATCCCTCCCTTTGACTACGACCAGGGTGTCATCGGCGTAGCACGCCACCCGCATACTCGCGGGAAGCGTGCCCCGAAGCACCCAGTCGTAGCCAACGTTCCACAGGAGCGGTCCCAGCACCGACCCCTGTGGAACCCCGCAGGATACGCGACGGCGCCTCAAACCGTCGCGTCCCTCCACCAGGACCTCGCGGTCCTGGAGGTAGTCGGCCAACAGCCTCCGCAAATACAGAGGCACTCCGTGATACCGGAGCGCCTCCTGTACTGTTCCATGCGGGAGGCTGTTGAAGGCGTTAGCAATGTCCAGCGAGACAGCCAACGCCTTGTTCCCCCCACCGACCGCTTCCTGCGTCCAATCTTTGAGCCAGAGCAGGGCGTCTATCGTGGACCGCCCCGCTCTGAACCCATACTGGGCCTGCGATAGCGCCGGCCCAGTCCCCTCTAAGTGCTGGATGACATGGGAAGCCACCACACTTTCTAGCAGCTTTCCCGTGTCATCCAGCAACACGATTGGCCTGTATGCGGAAGGCGAGGCTGTGTCTCGCCCCTCCTTCCGCAACAGGCACAATCGGCCGTCCTTCCATTCTGTTACAAACCTAAGCTAACCTACATTTACGCGAGCGAAGCTGCAGGCAAAATCTAATACAAGTAAAACAAACGAATAGAGGAAAAGTGTTACGTCATTGCCTATTTATGTTTAAGTATGTAGATATAGATCACCTAGTTTTACTAAGAAGTGTTAAAGTTAAGTAAAGTGGGTATCATTTCTTAAACTTTTTTACTGTATTAAATTCGATACAAATCTACTTAGTCTTACGTTTTAAAGTACTATGTTAATATGTTAACGCAAATTACATAGATCGATCAAAAGGCAATTTTCAACAAGAAAAGGCTCTCTTATATCACGCTTAGTTACACATCGTAGTACTTCAAATATACTTTTTATTTGTTCTTCGATAAAGGCTTTATTTGACAATCAATAGATACGGTGATAAAAATAGATGGAAAGATCGAAGCATGTCGAACTCAATGTCACTTTCTACTATGGTGTGATGTTGTTTCGAATAAGAAACATTAGTGATGAATAACCCTATTACACTTTATTTATAAAACTCACAACACAGACAAAGTACGTAGCGAACAACAATAATTTACAATCTGTGCTATAACATTGACCTTAGAGTATCTTCGAGGTTTATTGCTGTACTAAACACCAGTTTTAGTAGGCAGCGGGATGGTAGCATATTTTTGTACAAGCCAATTTCTACAAAAGACGTCTCCCGCACTTGAAGTTATTATTCGCGGAGCACTTTACAAACATTCAAATAACGAACACAAACAACGTCCAGAACCGTCACAATTATTTTTGGATCACACATTTTTTTATTTCGTGCGGCAACGAACACACAACTCTCGGCGCTGTAGCCACATGTAGCATTGGCAATATGGCCAGTCACATAGTCGCTGTTCGAAACGGTATCTTAAGATCTGATTTCGAGACGGCACAGTATTTCTTACGACTTTATACATACGATATAATTATTATCTCAGACTCAAGTGTCACTTTACACCAGTAATTACAATAATATTAAATTAATACCATAATACTTAAATCTCGTGACAAGCTTTTATCCTTACTTAATATTATAAATTCGAAAGTAACTCTGTCTGTCTATCTGTCTGTCTGTCTTGTTACCTTTTCACGGCTAAACCACACAACCGATTTAGATGAAATTTGGTACAGATATAGTTTAAAACCTGGGGAAGGACATAGGCTACTTTTTATTGATGTAGGTATCACGCAGGCGGAGCCGCGCGCAAAAGCTAGTATTATATAAATTGTGTCAAATGTGAAATGACGTTATAAGTTAACAGTAAAAGTGTTAGTGTAAAAGTTTATTTTTCTTTTTAGCGCATTTAAATAAAAGGTTGTTTTTAAAAAGGTTTTTAATTTATTTTCTACTTTTTAGTTATCGCTGGACACGTTTCTCAGTCTGTTCATATCATTCAACACATCATTGTTGCAAGGTCGTTTGCCGGTTAATTTCGAACAGTCCAGCTCTTCAATAAGAAGACCTTCTAATGATTTTATCCTCCTTTACTTTTTATTCTCAGCAAGCCCTTTCATTTGATACCCATATTGTAGAAGTGCATTAAAAATAATTGGTCCGCCATCTTGGGCATGCCGCCATGTTGCATTTAGAATGACGTCACATAGTTAACCATCCATTGTCATCCAAACTGAACGTGTATACAAAATTTCAACTCAATTGGTTAAAGATATCTGTTTCAAAATTGATTTTCAAGTTTTAGAAGTCCGCCATATTGGATTATGAATGTCGTCACATTATTTTTCGAGCTATTCTTGGCAAGCCCTTTCATTTGATACCCATATTGTAGGAGTGCATAAAAATTAATTGGTCCGCCATCTTGGGCATGCCGCCATATTGAATTTAGAATGACGTCACACAGTTAACTATGCATTGCCATCCAAACTGAACGTGTATACAAAATTTCTTGGTTAAAGATATCTGTTACAAAATTGATTTGCATTTAGAATGACGTCACATAGTTAACCATCCATTGTCATCCAAACTGAACGTGTATACAAAATTTCAACTCAATTGGTTAAAGATATCTGTTTCAAAATTGATTTTCAAGTTTTAGAAGTCCGTCATATTGGATTAAGACTGACGTTACATTATTTTACGAGTTATTCATGGCAAGCCCTTTTATTTGATACCCATATTGTAGGAGTGCATTAAAAATAATTGGTCCGCCATCTTAGGTACGCCGCCATGTTGGATTTAGAATGACGTCACACAGTTAACCAGGTATTGTCATCCAAATTGAATGTGTATACAAAATTTCAGCTCAATCGGTTAAAGATATTTGCTTCAAAATTGAGTTGTAAGATTTCACCCGAACATACTCGTACATACATTGCATGTTAAATAAAAGCTTGTAATTAACATATTGCAGATTTCTTCCTATTCTTTTACATAATTATGTCCGTTAACAGCTACTAAACCAAACAAAAAAAGAAAATTGGTTGACAAACAGAATAAAAAAAGGTATTTGAGGTTTTCTTTATTTTTTTTTGGTAACACTGAACCTGGTCAATAGCTACCAAACAAAACAAAAAGGTAAATCGGTTGACAAACAGAGGACAAAATGATACTGTAAAGGTAAACAACGGTTTTAAAAATATCGAAGATTCTTTTTTCATAACGGTTTTGATAACGGTTGTTATAAAAAATATTGTTATTATTCTTAAATCCTAACTAATATTATAAATGCAAATGTCAACTTTTTTGTTTGTTTGTTACACTTTCACGATCGCTAACTACTCGACCGACCATCATGATATTTCGCATACATGTTGTCAGGGGTACAGAATAGGATATAAGCTACCTTCCATCCAGGAAAAGTTCTGTGAAATATAAATTTATTGACAAAAAGCGGTGGGCAAAATCTAGTAGTTCTAGAAAATAAATCACACACACAATGAAACAAAAGCGACTCATCGCCGAATCTAAAAGAAATGCGGCTCGTGTGAGATAAATATAAATGCCACTAAACTACCCACGTTCCAGTTTATTATCAGACAAACAGATAACCCTCTTATAAATTTTCCGAACGACACTTTTTATAGAATGGAAAATGCAAAAGAATAGCCTCGTATGATAAAAATATTTTATGAATCATAAAAATATTAAGGCAAACGTCGTTCAAAGCTACTTTTAAAGCTGATATGATAGTAAATATGGAACAAGCGGGAAACAAAATAAACATGAAAAACAAACCCTTATGCATAGCGGAGTTCAATGATTTCTGTTTACGTTATTCTCGACGTATAATTGCGGCAGGAAGCGCACTCCTCAATTCAATTACACTTCATCATATTACGAATAACAAGCTTGTTAAACATTGTTATTTTACTCAATGGAAGCACAAAGTAAAGTTACTCTTCCTTGAACATTTAACAATTTTTGTTTATTTTCAGACTACATTAAAAAGCAATACAAACAAAAAGCAATATAAAATCCGCGCCGTTGCTTGTCACTCCAAAATCCAAAAACCTTTATAATAAAGTAAGTTGGAGGCAAGATCACTACAGCTATTCCACTCGCTCCACCGCCAAGCCGCTGTCAATATCTCGATATAAAACCACAGCCTTCAGGGGATGTTACAAGTATGCTGCTACTTACATATGTAATGACCTGCCTCCGCCGATAAGATACCTGAGAACAAAGGGTACCTTTAAAATACATTTAAAAACGTATCTTTTAAAACAACAGAAATGCGATCAGGATAAGCATTACAAATAAATTTAATTTGTCGGCCTGGATAGTGTAGTGGTTAGTGTAACCAACTGCCACGCCTGAGATCGCGGGTTCGATTCCCGCACAAGTCAAACATTTGTGTGCATGAACATGGATGTTTGTCTTGGTCTGGATCTTTGTATGTACGTATTTCCAAAAAAATAGTATGTATGTATGTTTATCCATTGTCTAGTATCTATCGTACAACCTCTGCTCAGTTTGGGCTAGATGGTGTTGTATGTATGTGGTAATTTGAAATATTATATTATATATAATTATATTTATAAATCTATTAGTAATTATATTATACTTACGTTATGTTTATGACCGGAAGGCTATATACTTAACAAGTATATAAATACAATTTCATTTCATCCGTATCAAAGGACGCGGTCCTTTATTATTATTTATTACACAATGTTTTGGTCACGCGAGTTGCGTGTTGATGAAGCGCGGCGGCCAAATGAATCACGCGAGTACCTCGTCCACCATCGCAACTCGCGTTGCTAGACGAGTGAGACACAACTATATGCAAGCAGGAAACAATAAAGGCAAGGAAAAAACATTTGATAACGATCAAAGGCACCTATTAGTGGCTGTTATTGAATATTATATTATATTTTGGTATTGCGCCAATTTATTTATTATAAATGTTATATTTATTTATGTATGTATAATAACATATATACTCATCGCTTATAATTTATATGTAGATATATCTGAGGTATATTTCTGTGTATGTGTAGCTGATGTATGTCAGAGCGTCACTAGGGGTTACCAAATAATATCAGGGTTGGTTTGAGGCATAAGCCGTATAATCAATAATACTGAGTGGTAACCTCATTTTCATTATATATGTACCTACTTTTCTGTTTTTCTGTGTACTGTAAAATATTCGTGTAATAATTTGTACGTATGTTTTGAAAATAAATACTTACTTACTTACTTCCACAATTGTAGTAAAAATATCAATATTATCAATATTATAATATTATTATCAATAAATAAACTTTAAAACATAGATTTCTACCGATATTAAAAAAACAACATCAAGATTTTAGTTGACTCAGATCAATCTATCTTAGGATTAGACACAGATAAAGAATATTACTCCTGTCTTACTACTCCCACCTTTTGCATATTTTATATAAATATATAAAAGAATATTGTCTTCTGTTTACGCGAATGTTATTCATTGAAATTAAACTACTATATACGGATTTTATCGTGTTGTTTATTTGACACTTTATTACATAATTTAGAAACTGTTACACTACTATTACTATTAAACTATACTAATTTTAAGCTAATTAAATTATTGAAACTATTAAAACTATTTATATTTACGTTTACACTTTCCCCGACGTTTCGGTTGCTTTTCAGTAGCCATCATCATAGAGAGAGTCTCCCCGTGGCCATGACTAAATTAGTATAGTTTAATCATTCCGGTATATTATCTTGTCCTGCGATAATATTAAGATTTATGAGCGAAACTTACAAAGCAATCAATTTGCCCGGATGACGGTTTTGAAGTAGCTACAATATTTATATTTAATGTGCAAATGTTGAATATGAAATATAATGCAAATAAAATGTTTTTATTACATATGCATACAAATTAAAATATACCCAATTATAGTTTTATAAATAAAAATATTTATTTAAAACATTTGAAATTAAAGTACTTATTTAACGCAGAAATATAAGCAGGTAAAGTTAATCTATAACTTTGTATTAAAAACTTAACTCAGAGCTTATATATAAAAATGTGTATTATAATTAGATTATATATACCAGGAAAAACCAAGCAAATAAGGAATAAACATTATAAGATTTATTATATTTTGTTTTCGTTTTCCTGGTAATTATATGCCACCAGGTTGGAATAAATATTTTCAATATTTTCTTCCCATGTCTATAAGCTAAGTATCGTTTTGCCTGCTAAATATGTCCATTTAATATTTCCTTTTTGCATAGAGTCATGCCTGTATCAGTTTTGTTTTAGGATATATACAAGAATGTTTATCTTATCTTATCTTATGTGGGGGCCAGTCAGTGCAGACCGGCGACACTTCGACCCAGTGGGATCTTTTGTGTCGACACTCTCCCAATAACGACTGCCATAGATGTTCATGGCAGCTGGGACCAACGGCTTAACGTGCTCTCCGAGGCACGGAGCAGGCGATAATTGTCAATCAGTACGCACATAATTTCGAAAAGTCATATAACTTCCGAAAGTCAGAGGTGCGCGACGTGGGTTCGAACCCGAGACCCTCTGCATTGCAGTCTGTTAGTCTTCCTATTGAGCTATCGCTGCTCTACAAGAACGTTTACGCCTTGTGTTCTTTTCTGAATACCAACGTCGCAAATAGGTGGTTTTTTTGGGGATGTAATTAATTTATTTGAGCTTTAAGCCCTTTTACTATTATGCACATTACGGTTTAAAACATTTTCATCTAACATTTACATAGTAAAAAGATTGCAGAAATAAATATATCCATGATTCACTTTTACGTTATCTATATTGTTTACTAGCTTTTGCCCGCAGCTTCGCTCGCGTTAATTTAGAATTTGACAGTCAATTCGGGTCGAACTCTGCTTGTAATAATATAATTTAATCATGATTCGAAAGACACGTGGCGCCATCTATTATCATAAAAACGTTGTTATTGTTTTTCTCGGAAACAGTACTTTTTTTCGGTATGAAAGGTAGCCTATGTCCGTTTCTGTACACCTGTCAACGTATATGCAAAATTTCAGGATGATCGGTTCAGTGGGTTAGGCGTGAAAAGGTAACAAACAAACTCATTTTCGCTTTTATAATATTAGTTAGGATAGGATTATATTCACGTCCTGCCATGTGTCAACATGTGTCAACCTTAGCGATTGTTAGATCACACAGAAACTTTTGTCAAAATTGGTAGACCACTTTCTTGGCTGATGGTACTATGTACTATGTAGCACGGAACCGATAGTAAATAAATTCTTGTTCTTAGCCCGTTTTCCGTTCTTATTATTTAATTCTCTGCCCAAGTTACTTAAATGGCGTAGTTTTTATAGTGTAAAGCTAGATAATAGCATGGCTTACTCAAAAACAACATTTAAATATGCGTCGTTAGATTACACGCTGTCACAGAATGCGTAAGAAAAATAAAGATTCACAGCTCCTCCCCCGTAGGTGACAGCGTGATAATATGTAGCTTATATGTTGACCCGACCTGTTAGTAATATTCATGCAAAATTTGAAGTAAATCCATGCAGAACTTTTTGAGTTTAGCCCGGACATACATACAGACAAAGAGAAAAAAATTCTAAAAACTATATTTTTGGCTTCGATATCGATTGTAGATCACGCCTCAAGTATTCTTTTAAAAAAATATTCAATGTACAGTTTGACTTTCCTATGATTTTATCATATGCATAGATTAACAAAGTGTCATATTTTGGGGTTATTAAATGTAATTAATTTATTTGAGCTTTATCTTTTCGTCATTTTACTATGCACATCACTCATCAAAACATTTTGACCCAATATTTACAGAGCAAAAAGGTTACAAAAATAAATAATATATTCCATGACTTTCACCTTAATCTATGGAGTGTATTAAAACATTTTGAAAATAATGTCCAAATAAATTAATAATTAGATTTATTATTAACCACAAAATATGACACGGATTTCCGACGTTGCCATTCTGAATAGGTGTAAACATTTAATTTCTCAAGAATCGCACATGCCCATAACATTCCTCAAAACCTTCCAATTGACACATTTAATAACTAAATGCCCATAACATGTCCATAACATTCCTCAAAGCCTTCCAACTGACACATTTAATAACTAAATGCCCATAACATGCCCATAATATTCCTCAAAGCCTTCCAACTGACACATTTAATAACTAATTACCTAGTAAGCGATAGCTAAGTGGGAGACCATTGAACTCCCACGCAAAGGTCTTGAGTTCTATCACAAGGCGCGCATCTCGTGCTTCTCGAAGTTATGTGCGTATTAAATAATTAATTATAGTTCACTTTCACGATGAAGGAAAACATCGTGAGGAAACCTGCATGTCTGAGAGTTCTCCATAATGTTTTCGAAGATATGTGAAGTCTTCCAACCCGCATTAGGCCAGCGTGGTGGACTATTCTCACACTGGAAATAGACTCGTGCCTAGTAGTAGGACAGTTTAATACAGGACTGATATTATTATTATAAATACCTAGTATTAAAAGATCCTTTAAAATAATAGATGTCAAACAACATAAAGTACTCATTAAATAGATTTTAATTGTAACTAAACAAAGACGCTATCCAATTATGTCGGAGCTGTGTTAACTTGTACAGTAAATTAATAAATGACAAAGTGTAATACAGAAGAAACACCATTTGTTGAGAGATGGGTTACAATTATGGTTAGTCTTTGAAATTGTTGAGTAGCAAGTAATGCTAACATTTCAGAGTAGAAATAATTTTAATGTTGGTTTAGAGTTATATTTTCTGTGCACTCTAAACGACGGTGCAGCGCTTCTGGAATGCTTGCTTGGAGTAAGATTAGTATCTAGTTTCATTTTAATGAAGATAAGCACTGCTGCAGTTAATAATTATTATATTTCAATCATCATAGTTCGTAAATCTTAAATATTATTATATAAAGCAACAAATTAAAGAATAACCTTAAAACGTAAAATTAGGTGGTTTCTGTACAAAAATCTTTATTTAAGTTAATAGTTTAACTCTAAACAGACGGCAATTGCAACTAAACGGCTAAGTTAGTACTATATTGGTTTGACATACTGAATAATAATATATCTCATTGCAGTATAAAAAGATATGCATGCAGTGCAATAGAATATTGGCAGATAATAAATCCTTGAAATCCTCAAGGTAGCAACAGATTAAAGAAGGCCATGCTTCAAGGATGTTCTGTTTTTCGAATTAGGTCTTTAACATTGTGGCTTTGTTACGCGCGGGTACATTAATAATAAAATAATATTAAATACGCATTCATTTATTATATTATATTGTAAAAAAACACACACAATGTTTGTAACATCTCTTAGATATAAAATGTTAATTGAGAAGAGATATTAAGACTACAAGCACTAGGTTAAGAATGACCAAATGTTTACGTAAATAAAGATAAGAATTAATTAATATCGGAAGTACAACCTTCTTGTACCGCGAATAAAACCTTATGTAATCCTGTCTAATATTATAATTGCGAATGTGAATTTGTTTCTTTGTTTGTTACGCTTTCAAGCTTTAACTACTCGACCACTCATCATGACATTTCGAATACACGTTGTCAGGGATACAAAAAAGACATAAAGTACCTTTCATTCTGAAAAAAGTACTGTAGTACGCGGCGAAATCGAATAGTTTATTATAAAATAAAATACCTAAAACTAACTCTACCAGTGACGGATACGTCTTAAATTCACCAATTTACTATATCGCAAGTTAAAAACGCCAGCAGTCATAGCAAAAATAACTTTAGTTCGTAGTTAATAAGACATAATATAGGTGTGCGGTTTAACTGCAGGCAAATATATTTCTTAGGTATGTCTTGTCGCCCGATCTAAATTGAATTTTGTTGATTCGTTGCGAGAATTGTTATTTAAATTACTTTTTAAAACGGGCCTTCTGTTTAACATATTCTGTACCATCATGACCAATAAATTAGGATTCAATTGATCGAACAATCGTTCAATAATGATAATATTAATACAATATAGATAACTCTAGATAGCATTTCACAATAAATAATATAGGTAAAAGAAGATTCTACAATTGCTTATTTTAATACAATTGTCGCACGACCAGTCACGCCTTGTACGCGAAGCACTTTACAAACATACCATTTACAAAAACATAGCATACCTAGACTAAGAACAATTGATTGTGGATCACACAAATAAATTGCTCAGTGTGGGACTTGAACGCATGATACTCAGTTCGGAGACAGGGCGAAAGACCGCTTGCCTACCGTCTGTCTATCCGTGCCGTCAAATAGCACTGTATAGCATATCTCTATGAATTATTTGTATAGTATGTATTTTGTAAAGTTTCTACAAGATTGGCAGCAAGCAAGTGATGTCCCTAGCGAAACATACGCCCATGATCTACGGTAACCGTTTACTACCGTTGCGCGTTGGTGGCTTGTTTAACATCTGGATTGTATAAAAACTCACAAACAATAAATAATTATAATCTATACTAAGATTTGCATCTTTGTTTGCAATGAGTAAACTCAAAAAGTAAAGATGCAATTTTAAACATTCTTGCAAAATTGGAAAGCTACTTTATTCAGAAGTAACATAGGCTATATAATACCACACTATCAACCACGGAAGAAGAGCAATAATCATAAACATGAGTGAAACCGCAGCGGACAGCTAGTGTTTATATAATTTCAGAGTGATCACATATTAATAAGTTTGTAATTCAATATACATTTTCTACAAATAATTTGGTGAACTAAAACCTCCACCTGTCTGAAGGAGTAAGTAATTAGAAGTGTAGGTCATCTATACATCGCCACTATACATAATGTTAGGTCCTTCCTTATAGTGAGCGAAAGAGGGAAAGTTATGGGAGTCAACAGGTACCTACATTGCCAATTATACCACGGGAAGGTTCGCCTATTCTGAGGCGGCTGAAATAAAACAATACTTTGAAATTTCTCTTATCTACCTGTCTGTGTAAGTTACACGCAAAAACTACTGGACAGATGTCGAAGGCAAATCTCAGCCACGTTTCACATGGCACTGTTTAGTTGAACATAAAATGAGATGTATTGTTTATCCTCACTAACATAGCACACGTGGGCGTGTGCAGATAAGCGCTATGATATAAAGTGAATTAAACCTGTTTTATAACAAAAATCCAGTAAACGTAGCAAATAAATCTCGTGAGTTGTGTATAATAATAAAGACTAGCATATAATTAATATTTATATATTTGTTAGTATTTGCGGAACGGGGTTGCAAACACAGATAATAATAAGCGCTTTGTAAAACATTTACAATTTGCTCTTGATACACTGAGCAAATGTTAGTTTATGCAAATGTGTGGTTTTGTAATGGAAATACTTAATACGGTCATATATTGCGCGATAAGTATCTAGGAAAACAAGGAAGCGGTTATTATCTCCACCTTTTTATTCATGACCCTTGCTACCATCAGCCAGTGAATTTTACAAAATTTCGCAAAACCTTTTAAAGTAAATTTGCATTCATGTCAGATTATCTTGGATGCCAAACTGTATAATTATGTGCCGCGATAGCGGCTGCTTATCTATGCGTATAAAAAGCTTAAAAAACACGGGTTAGTTAAACAGCGAGTTAGTTGGACTTGTGTTTGCCGCACTTAACTTTACAATTGGCGCATTGTGCGTAAGTGACCGACGCGAAAGTTGTTCGGTTACGCATACCACCTTAGCTCTGTCCAGAAAGATAGTAGGGGACCGATATTCCATAATTCTTCCTTCATCGTTTCTGTATTATTCAAAAGCTTTGCCCGTTGGTTGTTCACGATTTTGCAGTGTAATAGCATGTGAGCCGGTGTGTCCTCGGTCTCCATGCAGGCTCTACATAGGAGGCTGTCGGTCAAGCCAATATTGAAAAGGTTTTTGTTGAGCGAGCAGTAGCCTGTTATTATATCCACATAATACGGGCACATTTATAATAACGTTGACAATCTATGCACGCTAGGCAACAATGGAAATGTAGTTTAGCGCCCAATTTTTTAATATCTAGTTAAAACTAGGCGCAGAAGTATCTATAAAAGTAAATCATGCTTGTGGCGTGTTCCTGTCTGTAGTAAAGTGGTTACTGAACCACATAGCGCCTGCTTATTTTCATAATATGTATGAATACTTCTTGCACATGGCAATTCACTTATACTTAAAATATATATTAATAGGCTTTGCCCGCGGCTTCGCTCGTAGTAATGTAGATTTAGTCAATAAATTTCCATTCCTTTGGGAACAATACTTTTTTTTGGATGAAAGGTGGGTCTATGATAATTTGTGTAACCTTGACCCCCAACCTGGCCTGCCATCCTACTTATAAAATTCTATTCATTATTAAACATGCCAAGGAAAGTACAAATTACTAAAATTGTTTTTAACTCCTCTTCCTATGCAAAACGTCCAATAAAAGCAATCGCATCCGACCTCATAATCATAAAATGTAGTATGGAAATCCAATTTTCCCTTAACATTATGGAGCGAGGCAAGGTAATAGTATCATGGTGAAACAAATCTGTAACATAATATACCAGTTTACAGAAAGATGCACGCCGCACCGCTCAAACCCGCTTCGTTTTACCCGTGCATCTTTACTCCATTTCAATAGAAACACCCACCACAATATTTTCTTATTTTCGCTCGTCTCCATTCTCGGACAACAGCATTCTTATAAAAATAATTGAGCATTTAAATGTCGAGATATACTGTTATTTACTATTTCTAGTTAGAACTTTCCGGTATCACAATTTACAAGTAATGATGGATGTTTGTTACCCGTTCTACCAACTACACAGCATCAATAAACTTTGTTTAATAAACTATAAGGTTCATAAAGTAATAAATGAATATTATATTTTTTAAGGTTAAGTCATGACTGTCAGATCCAGTCTCTTGCGAGACTATCCAATGATTTGCATTGCTAATCGTAATCTATACTATAATATTATAAAGCTGAAGAGTTTGTTTGTTTACTTGAACGCGCTAATCTCAGGAACTACTGGTCCGATTTGAAAAATTCTTTCACTGTTAGATAGCCTATTTATCGAAAAAGGCTATAGGCTATATATCATCACGCTAAGATCAATAGGAGCGGAGCACCAATGAAGAATGTTTCAAAATCGGAGAGTATTTTTTCCTTTTGAGAGCTTCCGCTGCGTGCGCTGCGTAAACAGTTAAAGTTTCGCAAAAATCATGTATGACAGAATTGTTCCCCTTTAAAAGTTCTAAAAAAAGTCCGTGACAGCATATGTCTATCTTTTAAGGTTGGCTCACTATAACCATTTTTATGCTAACGAAATTTGTTCTAAAATAATGCATTATTTGCGAAGGTATTTTTATAAACATGATATTAATCCTTATCCAAATAAATACGTTATTCATCACAAGTATTTAATTTAAAACAAAATTGCCCTGTACATCATTCGATTTCAATGAATATCTTAGGAGATATAGCATTTTTAAAATAACATCGCAGCAAAATAATTACCCATTACAGACATAGTACAAACGATGTTTCTCCTGGTTTATTCTGCGTGATTACCACTGGTTCGATTTGAAAAATTCTTTGTGTTGGATAGCCTATTTATCGAGGAAGGCTATAGGCTATATAACATCACGCTACGACCCACGGGGGCGGCGCAGTAACGATAAACGCGGGTGAAACCGCGGGAACATCTAGTCGTAAAATAATTGTGTAGTAATATTATTATCACAGCAACACCAAACAATAGACGTTACATATTAATTAACACACTCCCTAAATATTACACTACGTTTATATTAATGGCCAAAAGGATTGATGTTACCACTGCTTATGAAGAGATGAATCTAATGATCGAACTTCTTTAAGTTTCCAGGAGATTTGTGAAAATAACAAATACCCCATAATTATAAAGAACGTTTACAAAGAGGAGGAGTGCATAAATTCTTTGGTTTGAAACTGCCCAATGAATTTATGGACTTACTACCCGCATATATTCAGATATTAGAATATATATCAGAATATATGCGGGTATCCCTACAAATTATGTAGATCGACTAGCAGTGGTTCCAAGAAAACTGATCGAAGCTTTGTATAAACTCGAATTTATGGAAATAACAATAATAACTTAAAACTTCACAGGAACAAAGTTCATTACAGCAACGGTTTATTAACTCATACACAGAATGATATCGACCAAGTAGCTATAGTATCCGCTCCTTAAAAATATTCGATACCGTTTAAAAATATTAATTCATTAGAAAAATAGTTGTGTCACTAATTTAAAAAATATTAGTTTTTGGCTCAAACTTCACTCGCCTTTTATGTGGAATAACACGTCTTCAAAAAATCTAACAAATTTAATGTAATAAAGTCATGATTCAACTGATATTACACTTGTATTGTCCTATTCGAAGAATCGTTATTAATGTCGGGTCATCACCAAGTGTGAATGAACCATTATCAAGTCAACCAGCTGCAGGCAACTTCGAACAAGTATACTTAACTGGGACTTGTTATTGATAGTACAGCAAGTTTGTTCTCAAGACAAGCATGTAAACTTTATTCAGAACACGGATAAATCCTCTAGCTTTAATTAAGGAAAACGTTACATTGTGGAAGCATTTATAAGATGAGTGTGGTTGGGGTCTACGGATGTGAATTTAGTGGACCATGCGAAATAACATACCTATAATTAACCTCTACGGGGTATATTTATAATTTTTATTAAGTAATGTAAGTAGAGCATATAATTATCATGGCGTCACATTAAAATTTCAATCGGTACCACGAAGAGGAAATGAAATTCCTTCTCGTACCACTGATGGCACGAGTTGGTCGTACGACAAGGAGTAGGTAAATCTGAATTTCATATTCGTTAAACACCACGTGGATACGTCACGTGTGGTTTCCTAGAAATATGAAAAATGTTGCCACTTATAGGATACAAATAGCATTGATACAAAACGGAGCAATAAACTTTAGAAATAAGTTTGGAGAGCTCACCCGTGTACGGATGATACGAGTAAATCTGGAAAACGTGACAGATGAATATTTTGGCCAGAAGTTCCATCAAATATTTCATTTTGTGTTGTATAACATGTACACACGAAGTAATTTTATGCGAAGCGACTCACTCATGAAATGTGTGAATTTATCGTTGTATACAGTTTTTCTTTGTAGATAGTATAAAATCCCTTGAAAGCATTTGTATGAAATAGAGGATCTCGAAAAGCAATCTGTTGTTAGCAAGAATAGCAATAGTTTGTGTCACACAAATTGAAGCTTTGGCGAAACTTTATGTTACGGGTAATGCTAGAAGAACAAGCTCTTTGGGTAAAGTTCGAAAATTCAATCAAACTCAATTTGTATTCTGCATTTACACCTAGGTCTACCCAAACGAGCTGGTTTCTAGAGAGACATACGTAATAGAAGATACAAAGGGTTAGGCATAGATGTACCTAATACAACCACATTTCGCCAAACTATGATTTCTAATGAAGGCCTTGTCTGATAATCCTAATAAAGTATAGCCCGATCCGAGTAATGAACGCGAACCTTATGCACATTCATCAATCATTAAAAAAGACAACTTCCGCACTAGAAATAATTCCTGTATCGCGGGGGACTTTACAAACATGAATATAACGGACACAAAGAATATTCAGACTCGAAACAACCATTTGAGGATGACACAAATTTTTGTCCCGTGTGGGATTCGAACTCACAACACTCGGTGCAGTGGCAGTGGCGAGGCGACCATTTAAACCAGTTTTTTAAGTTTTTTAATGAATTTTATTTTCTGTTATACGCGTTATTTATTAGAACCAAACTTTTTTTAATTTTCTGAAGCTGTTCGGTTGGATAGCGTCATCTATCTTATCTCATTTTATTTTAAATCGGGATGTTGCAGTGCTCCGTCTAAATAAATGATTATCTTTAAGATTTTCGCTTGGTCAATCTACTATTGAGTATTAATTATGGTTATTAAGTTTTTATAGTTTAATTCATTTCATGGTTTAATAAAGCCACTAAAGTTCGTTTACTGCTAAATTTAAACCGGGGAGGTATGCTTTTCCAGACTGATTGATCTTGGGACACACATCCAACCGCTTCCCGCGATCTTCACCTGTCTCGTGTCACTAAAGTGTCCTGTTATTTCCGTTAAAGCTACAGCGTTATAATCAAGAAGTGACTATAATTTTATTAGTGGTTTGTTAGTCTACTTCTTTCGTATCTAGGTGCAATTCAGCATTTCAGATTAGCATTCGCTTTATCTTTTATTTTTTTATTAATTTTAGATACAATTTAAAGTCTAATGACCGTACAATTAGACTTCAAATTGTATCTAAAATGAATATTATTAGTAATCTAAAATATTATTAGTTATCTATTCATGATTGAATTAGATAACTAAATTACTAAATAAAGTACCTACTTAATGTTCAGACCTAAAGCAGGCCTAGTTCACTCCATGTACTTACGCGCGATAACTACCTACTGGCCGTTGGACATTCTGATATCCAAATGCAGTGGGTTACCGCTAGCCGAGTGGCGCGTACCTACGAACCTATCTGTATGCGCTCGCTAAAATTTGTTTAGAGACCGACAACAACCGACTGTCGAATTATTTCAGACATTATTGAAGTAATATTGTCACTAAAATAAAATGACTTCTGTTTCTGGAAATGTATGTGCGGTAGGTACCTGGATGTACATCGAGGAAGAGACGGAACAAAGATCTTTCTTTTTTTTATTTACCTACTGACGAAGAAAGGTGAGTTGCTACTTAAATTATTGTTTTCATTGAATAATAACGTTTTTAAAATGAATGATAATGATATTTAATCACAATAATTATTTTTAAGTAGGTATCGTACAAATATTATAAATTTGAAAGCTTGTGAAAATGATGTTTGTTACTCTTACGCCAACTCATTACGCCTACTTCAATCAATTTTTTGGTATACAGACAGACCATAACCCAGAAAAGGTTTATTTATTATATTACTAGCCGACCCGTGCCCACTTTGTTGGGCGTTGATTATATTTTTGTGATGCAATTATGTTGTGTCTTAGTAGGTACAAAGTTTTATCAGCTTCATTGTTTAGAATTAGAGTATACACAAAAGCTTAGAAACAAAAAATAATAACAAACGCAAATTAGAATTATTTTTGAGAAGAAATCAGACAAAATATAGAAATATCGAAACAGAAATAGTTCTGAAAAGAACTTTTGACCTAAACGGCATCCAGAGTGAAATTTAAAAATTAAAAGTTGCTTTAATATTTTCAATTTCTTTGACGTCTGCTACGTAGGGAGCCAACCGCGCGAATGAGCCGCGCGGCATCCTATCGTATAGATGAAAGATGAAACCGTAAAATGGGCATGGGATGCGCGGCTCGCGGTGCGCAGCCCTCCCCGCTCCCGCTTGCCCCCGCGCAACAGCGACGTGCGGCAACGGGCGTCTCCAGCGATGTATAAAATCATAACAAACTACCTATCTCCTAAATTAAACAACCAAATAAAATAATTGAAACGACAAATTTTATCTTCATAAAATTATCTTGAAGACAAAATCATTTACTTTGATATAGATTCATGTTTTGTTCATGAAAAAGACATCTCAACTTCACATAAAATTTAATTATTTCATTTAATAAAAAAAGCCTTTGTAGTGATTCAAATATAAAAGCTAGCTATACAGTATCGCGGACTTTTTTGTAGAACTAATAGAGACCAACATTTTTGATGAACATTATGTTCGTCTATACCGAACCGTTTAGTCAGCGCACGCCGGTAAAGCATCACATCTTGCCCAATTTCCGCGGACTTGAATACATATGTCATTATTTTTCTCTGAACTTTTTGTTAAATCTAAATAAAATATAGCCTATAGCACTCCTGAATAGTGTAGCTTTCTGATTGTGAAAGAATTTTCATGATCGGTTCAGTAGTTCCGAAAATTAGCCCTTACAAACAAACAATCAAGGTTACAAACTTTACCCCTTTATAATATTAGCATAGAATTTATTCATAGTTGGCTGCTTCAAGTACCAGGCAAGCATAAAATGGAAACACGTCAATATTCGAATGGTTTAACAAATTTTTATTTATTTATTTTTAACAGGATAAAAAGTATTCTGTCCTTTTCCTGGTTCTAAGCTACCTCCCCACCAATTTTCAGCTAAATCGGTTCAGCCGATCTTGAGTTATAAATAGTGTAACTGTAGTGTATGTAGTTATACATACATTCTATTATGACATTTGTCTCGAGCGCATACGTCACAAGTGCGGGCAGAGAGGGCAGTCAGTGTCCGACCGTCGGCCCGATAGCACGTGGTGGTGCGTTGGCGAGCCAAATAAGTAAACCTATAAAGTTACGTATAAAGTGCAAATACTACATTGGCGACGAGGATAAAGAACAACTAACTGTGAGTAAATTTTTAATTATAGTTATTTAAATAACTAAGGTAACGGTGTGTAGGAATGAAAAATGCCTAGAACTAAATTATATATTTAAAATAGTGATATTTATCAGACTTAAACGATTCATAATGTGAGTAACTTTTAAATGTTATATCTGATTAGTTTACTAGCATTATGCCTACCGACATTATGCTCGTTTAACCTTTAAATTTTAACAATCTATTTAATCATTGACGTATTCAATATTTTCGGTAATTAAGATCACATGTTGTTATCCTATGTATGGTAATAGTATCTAATACGTATTAAAACAAACAACTATTTGATTATATCAAGCAAATTAAACGAAAACCTTAGTTGTTTACGCTTAATTGAACTATGAGTCATTACATAAGAATGCATTGCAAGATGAATAGAACGAGGCAATGGCACTGATAACGCTTTTGTATTATTTTATAACTAAAAATTATAGAATTACTCGCATCTGATTAATTATAGGTTATGATTGAAACAAAATAAAGAGATATGTAGGTTACACATTAAAATAAAATAAGGTCATACTTACAAGGTTTAATATCATATGTATTTACTATATATACATATATAATTAGGGTCCGAGATTGAACACTCACTAACTACAATATTTAAAGAAAAATATTAAAAAGAAGAAGGGACAGAATGACATGCTGGTATATATGTCTTCGCTACGTATATACAGTATTAGCAGGTGTAATGCCTGGTCATTAAATTGACACATGACATTCATTAAAAAAATATTATAGCAGCTTTGGCTGGTCATTAAATTGATACCGTAACTATTTAATCATAAAAGCAGTCTGACTGGTCATTGAATTGACATTGTTGTTATTATTTTACGAAAGCAGTTTTGACTGGTCATTAAATTGATACAAAAGCAGTTTGATAAGGACTGTGAACAATAGTGTCAGCTGTATAACTATACAGGTCATTAAATTGACATGAAACAAGCTTAGTAATTTAAAAGTTTATTAAGACTATTGGTTTCAGGTAGCAAAATAAATTAACATATGTCTCAACTCACACTCGAAAAATTCGATTGTGAAGGAGAACAGTCATCGGTCGGGGTACGATGGGAACGCTGGAAACGAGCACTGTTTATCTATCTCGATGCAACTAGTATTGAGAAAAGTGAAAAGAAAAGAGCTAGCTTGTTACATTTCGGTGGGTTAGAATTACAGGAGATATTTTATAACATTCCAGAAGCGAATGCTTCGACTGCAGATGGAGTTGATGTATTCAAAATAGCAATAGATAAACTCGACGCATACTTTACACCGAAGCAAAGTAAAGTCTATGAACGTCATTTATTTAGATTAATTAAACAGGAACCAGACGAAAGATTTGAGAAATTTTTGGTGCGCCTGAGGCAACAAGCTGACAAATGCAAATTCAACGACAAAGAGGATCAAATAATCGATCAGATAACTGAAAAGTGCTCTTCCAAGGAACTAAGGAAAAAGATTTTGCAAACTGGCGATTCGATGACACTCGATGATATTTTAACTGAGGCAAATGCGCTAGAAGCTGTTAGCCGACAAATGGAAGATTTTGGAAAGGAGTCAAGTAAATCTGAAGACATTAACAAAGTAGATACAAAGTCGAAACGTAGAGAAAATCAAGACACATATAGGAAGAAATGGACTAGTAAACCAGCTTGCGGCAGATGTGGAAATAGAAACCATGGTTCTCTAGACGTCAATTGCCCTGCACGAGATAGAGAATGCTTAAAATGCGGGTTGAAAGGACATTTTAGACAATTCTGCAGATCCAAAGTACTAACCAAACGGAAAATAGAAATAGATGACAAGAAAATAGACAACAAAAAATCTAGACTACAGAATAAAAAAGAAGAAAATAGACAGACTCACAAAGACACGGACGACGTACACTATGTATTTAGAATCGATGAGGATGGTGAATTTGAATGTGACATTGGAGGCGTGAAGGTTAAAATGTTAGTAGATTCCGGATGCAAATGTAACTTAATAACAAGCAAAACATGGCGTGAAATGAAAAGTAACAACATAGACATTTGTAATCAGGATCACAAGCCCGACAAATTGTTTTATGGTTATGGTAGTGACGAACCTTTAAAATTAATAGGATCTTTTGAAGCAAGGATCAAGATAGCTGATAGGTCTGAGTATGCAACTTTCTTTGTAATAGATGATGGTACCAGGGACCTATTAGGCAAACAGACAGCTATAAACATGGGAATCCTTAAGATTGGTTTGGACATAAACCATATGGAAACCAAAGAATCATTTCCAAAAATTAAAGACGTTCAGATACATATACTTATTGACGATCGGGTACAACCAGTCTCACAGCCACTTCGAAGAATACCTATACCTCTAGAAGAAAAAGTTTGCAGTAAAATTAAAGATCTAATAGATAGGGACATTATTGAAGAAGTGCAAGGGTCCTCAAAGTGGGTATCTCCAATAGTACCAGTCCTAAAAGATAACGGAGATATTCGAATCTGTGTGGATATGAGACGAGCGAATAAAGCCATTTTACGAGAAAACCATCCACTCCCAACAATGGACAAACTGCTACTTAAAATAAAAAACGCCAAATTCTTCAGCAAGCTTGATATAAAGGACGCTTTCCATCAACTTGAATTACACCCAGACTCTCGTCATATTACGACCTTTATTACAAGTAAAGGACTATATAGATACAAACGCTTAATGTTTGGTATAACATGTGCTCCAGAAATCTTTCAGAAAACTTTAGAACGTATTCTTCTAGGGTGCGAAGGGACGGTAAATTTTATCGATGATATTTTAGTGTATGGCGAAAATAAAGAAATCCATGACCAAAGATTAAAAGCAGTTATGAAAACTTTAGAAGAGAACGATATAGTGCTAAGAAAGGACAAATGTTTATTTAATAAAACGGAAATACAATTTCTGGGACATGAGTTTTCAGAGAGTGGGGTAAAACCTTTACAGAAATATGTAACTAGTATACAAGGATTTCGACCACCTATGAACATAGGTGAGCTTCAGAGCTTCTTGGGATTAATAAACTTTGTCGGGAAATGGATTCCAAATTTAGCCACTAAAACCGAACCTCTTAAAGAGTTATTACGAAACAAGCTGGGAAAAGGATCGGAAATAACAAAACTATGGGGTCTCACTCAAGAGACTGCATTTATAGAACTAAAGTCCGCATTGTCTACGATTCCAACGCTAGGCTATTACGATGTGAAAGATAGGACTGTGGTTATTGCAGATGCTAGTCCAGTAGCATTGGGTGGCGTATTGCTACAAATAGACGACAGAGGGCCACGGATTATTGCATATGGCCATAAGACATTGACAAATTGTGAACGGCGATACTGTCAGACAGAGAAAGAGGCTCTGGCATTAGTCTGGGCCGTAGAACATTTTCACATTTTTCTTTATGGTAAAGCTTTTGAATTAATAACCGATCACAAGCCACTTGAAATCATATTTGGACCTAAGTCAAAACCATGTGCCAGAATAGAGCGATGGATTTTACGACTACAAGCATATGACTTCAAGGTTATTTATAAACCAGGTAAAGACAATATTGCGGATAGTTTATCTAGACTGTGCAAATTAGAAAACACGTCAGTAAACAAAATCGAAAACTACATACATCAGATCGTAGAAGAAACTAAACCAACAGCCATATCACTGAAAGATCTTATTGATTGTTCAGCAGAAGATCCAGAAATTATAATGGTAAAAGAAGGGGTTTATAATAATAAATGGGACGATAGTGTAAAAACATTTAGGTTATTTGAGAATGAGCTGTGCTTTTATAAAGGAGTTTTATTGAGAGGAACTAGGATAGTGATTCCAAATAAATTACGCGGGAAAGTTTTGAAGGCAGCTCACGAGGGTCACCCTGGTATTGTTTTAATGAAAGCTAGACTAAGGACTAAAGTGTGGTGGCCAAGATATGACAAAGACGCAGAGAACCTAGTCAAATCATGTAAAGGGTGCACCTTGGTCTCCACCCCAAACCCACCGAATCTACTTAAAAGGCGAGAATTACCAAATGAACCTTGGGTAGACATAGCTATAGATCTGATGGGACCACTGCCGAATGGAGAACATATACTGGTCGTGGTAGATTATTTTAGCCGGTATAAAGAAATAAAGATTACTCGGCAAATCACTAGTACAGACATCATAAGGATGCTAACAGAAATATTTAGCCGTCTTGGGAATCCAGCAACAATAACTGCAGACAATGGCAAACAGTTTTGTAGTGCAGAATTTAAGCAGTTCTGTGCTGCACGAAATATAATTGTATTTAACACAATACCATATTGGCCTCAACAGAATGGTGAAGTAGAGCGTCAAAATAGGGACATCTTGAAACGCCTAAAAATCAGTCAGGCAGAGAAAGGTCATTGGCGAGAGGGGTTGGAGGAATATTTGGTGATGTACAACAGTACACCACACTGTGTGACTGGAAAATCTCCATCGGAGTTATTCTTTAAGCGACAATTTCGCGACAAAATCCCAATGATAGCTGATATAAACCGTCAGCTAGAGAATTCAGATCTTAGAGATAGGGATCAGCAGAAGAAACAATTAGGAAAAGAATATGCAGATAAGAAAAGAAAAGCTAAGGAATATGAAATACAGCCAGGGGATAAAGTTTATTTAAAAAATATTAATAAAGACAATAAATTAAGCTTAAATTATGATCCGACACCACATACGGTTGAAAAGAGTACTGGAGGGGATATTGAAGTTCGAAATGATCAGACCGGACAGGTTTTAAGGAGAAATATAGTTCATTTGAAGAAGGTAGAAGGCCAGTGGAAAATTCTTGGTAATAAAAAGGATGACAAAATCAGTTTAGAAGACGAGCCTTCTACAAGTAATGGGGAGGAATGATTATAAATTATACAAGGAAAGGAAAGGGAGCATAATCTTGCCTAGTAGGTAGAATCATATAGAATACACATTATAATAAATTACAAAGAAAGGAACCTTGTAGGAATAGGAATACCTACGTGATTGATAACTCAATAGTTATTAATTAAACATGAAGTCAAGCAATTAAAATAAATATATATATATATAATTATATCGATTAAAATAGTATTTGGAAATGCATATAAAATGTTATACATGTTTAAGAAATAAATGAGTACTTAAATTTATAATACCAAATCGTTTTAATTTTAAATATAAAATAAATTAAAATAAGGAAGGGATGTAGTGTATGTAGTTATACATACATTCTATTATGACATTTGTCTCGAGCGCATACGTCACAAGTGCGGGCAGAGAGGGCAGTCAGTGTCCGACCGTCGGCCCGATAGCACGTGGTGGTGCGTTGGCGAGCCAAATAAGTAAACCTATAAAGTTACGTATAAAGTGCAAATACTACAGTAACTAACACGACTTTCTTTTATATATTATTATATAGATTTTAAAATTGTTTTTTTATCTAGCGAGGCAGTCCTAGCGTTTTTTGCTTTTGCTTTAAGGCCGAGCGACCGCGTGGAACTGTGAACCGATATCAAGCTTATGCCTGAAAAAATACGGTTCATTTTCGCGCGCAGCAGTAAAGAGTAGGCTAAAATGCAAGTACCAACATTTCTTAGGGAGTGAACTATCTGTTACGAAGTAACTATTTAGTAATCTGTGCCTAAAGGTCTGAACATTAAGTAAGAACTTGTATAAGCACTTAACGTCCTAATTACAGTTCTAGATGCGTGCGGGGAACTTTAATAAATCATTGTGCTATAATATCAAATTTATTGAGCTATTCGAGAAGTTCTTGGTCCGATACATACATTTAAGTAATTTAAAACTAAATTTATTTTAGCATAACGGTTTCATGTTCTAGGTTATCATATTTCCTAAAATTAATTAAGTCTGGATGAGAATAAGGCTGAGTGGACCGCTAGCTCATCTGTCACAAAAAGAATGAAATAAATTGTTAATTTTAATACTTGCTACTACTGTCGCGGTAAAGAACGCCCGATGTCACAGTAAAAAATACCTTTGGTAACCTAGATCACTGAATCGTGGTCAAGATATAGATGATTTTTAACATTACGGTTTTGGAAGGTCTTGGCATATAAAAGCCACGATTTCAATATTTACGTAAGACGTACAATCTTATTACTGATGAACGTTGATGGTAAAACGGGTGACCGATCAAGAGTGAGTCGACTTTTGTTTTCTGAGTATAAGAGAATTGGCAAGGACCAGCCGTTACAGACACGCACTTTGTTGCTGCGAGGTAAAAGACTTCATTTAGGCCTCCCAAAGAGACCAAATTTAGAATAATAATAATAACTTTTATTTGCCGATATAGGTATAAAAAGAAAAAAAGTACGTTAATGCTACGTAATGGCTGCAATAGTATCAAACTGTGTAAAAACGCAGCCATTAGCGCTCACATCTGTGAGCTAGGAGGAAATCAGCAAAAATAAATAAATAACAGAAATGAAAAAAAAAACAGAATAAAATAAATAAAAATAAAAAGTCATGCAATGTTATGGTGTTGAATGTATGTGTGTGCTAGTGTGTGTATATGTGTATGTGTTCATATGTGTGTGTGTGTGTGAAAGAAATGTGTGTTTGCGTATGTTGAAGATACATATACTGTGTAAATATGCTTAAATATATACTGTATTAATGAAAATATAAATACATAATTATTTAAAATACATATACTTAATTCATATGTATTTGGTAATTTCTTATTTCACCAATAATTCTTCACATTGAGTGAAAGACAATGAGAGGAGCCAATTTTTGAGTTTTACCTTACATTTGCAAGTTGATAAGGGACGTATAGCGAGTATTTTATTGATTTTTTTGTAATAAATTGTGTTTTTTAAATAATAAAACTGATGACTGGCTGACTGGTCAAATATATTAAAGCCTGCAATATATCCCATATACCTACTTGTAGTTTTCGGTTCCAGAAAGAGATCTTTCTATATAATCTGAGATTTTTATCCCTGCGAATTCCACACATTTATCCACACCAAATTCCACTCTGATAGAGTTAATAAAAGTTTCAGATGCCTTGAGCTTGAGAAATTGTTTCTCTCAAGCAACTTGCTACCTTATTGCAAGTTGCTCGAGGCAAACAATTTCCAGTCATCTATGTAATGAACGTGGGATATAACTGTCTTTTCATAACCATAAGGGTACCAGTAAGTAACATAGCAGGTCTATTATGCAGCACGGACATGCGTTTCATACAAGCTTTATTATTCGTTGTTTAAAATAATATTTTTGCCAACTCTCTCTCCACTGTTCCAAACATTGTTATAAAAATTTATGTTTAGAATTTGTTATCCGGCGTTTATATTTTGTTTTGTTACTCGAAACTTGAGGATTTACCATAACAGGCTTATTTCTAATGCTCTGAATATTCAAGTAACAAATTCTTCTCAAAACAGTTGTATACTTCCTGGTTATATAAAAGAGAATATATAATAAAAAGATTGACTGGTTTAACCCAGCGGAGCAAAACTTTTTCAAATAAATGGATTCCGTCAATATTCCTTTAACCTTGTCAGACCAGATTCGGTATTTAATTGATTAAAAAGGGTCCTTTTTGTACATCAGTATTTTGGTGGTATGAATATATACCAACCCTTTAATTCTCTGAAAAGACATACTATTAAAAATGTTAGTGAGTTTGATAATGCGTCCGATAGACAGGAAAAGGCTCACCTTTATTACGTGGGACCTGAAAGATGAAGTGGCAAAATGTAAGATAAGGAGAGTTGATGTATAAAATTATTGGACAGTATCCTTTCAGAAAACTAGTTCACCTAATTTGTAGACAATTTATAATAATAAATAATAATAATAATAATATTTATTTATTGACAGAAAAAATAAAATACATCCTTACACTATATCATACATATTACATCATTGTTAAATAATTTAAGCTTAAATTAAAATTAATTCTTAAACTATGTTAATTTATAGTGTATACAAAATAAATGAAGTTCAAAAGATTATGTTTAAGCCTGCCTGAACTAGGATAAACCTGTGTTTCAGGACATCACTTGACAATTTTATTTTATACTAGCGCATAATTAATACAAATATTTACAGTCGAAAGTACATATACGATTAAAGGAAGTAATATACAATTTTAAAATTAATTTCAATATCATTTTAAGACTTCTAGCAGTTTTCTGTGTCCGTATAATTTAATTTTCCTAGGTATTCTATTACCATGATACTACATTTTTTATAACTAACATTGTATATATTTAATATTTTATTTAACTTGTTACATAAATATGGTCCTAAAAATACGTAGAATTTATTGACAAATGCGTGTCTGGTTTGAGACTTTATACAGACTAAGTCTTTTCTTCTCTTATCTAAGACCGGGGTAAACGGGACCTCAGTGTGCTGTTTCAGTATAGTGTGCATAATAAATAATTGACGAATGGTTAGTACCTTGCAAGCAGTGTAACGCTGATGAGTGGGAAACAAGAATGGGCGACGTGTGGCTACCTTAAGAACAGCTCTTTGAGCTCGCTCTAGGGGCAGGAGAATTGATTTGGCTGCTCCATCCCAAGATGTTAGGCAGTATGTGAGAATAGATTGACACAAAGCTAAATAAACCTGTTTTATCAATTTGTAGTCGGCTATGTTGCGTAAGTATTTAAATATATAAATCAATTTACGTACTCTAGTGCATAACAAATCGATGTGTTTGCGGAAGATTAGATTTGTGTCAATGGTAATACCTTGACACAAAGGTATTTACCATTATCGTTATCGTCCGTCTTAGTTAATGTGGGACAAGTGCATGCAGTGTCAGCAAACGTACTACAGTTATTATGTGCAATTATGTTTAGGTTTGTATAAAGCGTGTTGTTTCTCATGCTAAATAAAATGTATTTCGTTTTATCTGCATTCAGAGTCAATAAATTTTGTTCAAGCCACTTCGAGACTATATTGAAGCCTCGCTGTGCGTATTCGTATACCTCGGTGCGTGATAAGGCGGAGAATAACAAAGCCGTGTCATCTGCATACGATACTATGGCACCTTATTGGAGTTTTATGCCACAGAGGTAATTTAAATAAATCAAGAACAAAGTAGGGCCTAGTATACTACCCTGAGCAATGCCGAATTGTCAGTTTTTGTGAGTGGAACTAGTATATTGACCAATTTTAGTGCATTGGTGTCGGTCAGTTAGATAGTCTGAGATTAATTTATGTTGAATTCCTCGTATTCCTAGCCTTTCAAGCTTGTTCAATAACATAGAGCAAGAAATAGTGTCAAAATGTGCGCAAGGCCCAAAAAGATCCCAATTGTGTGCATACCCTTATCTAGGCTTTTAGTGACGTAGTCTGTCACATAGTGAACAGCTTGGTTTGTAGACCTTTTAGGGAGAAAACCAAATTGACTGTCTGCGAGTATATTCTTCAAGATATTCTATCAATCTAACGTTAATAAGTTTTTCCAAAACTTTCGATAGACTTGGTAAAACTGAGATGGGTCTATAGTTGTTTATACATTTCCTGTCACCTGATTTGAATACAGGAGTAATAGCAGCTATTTTCAGCATTTTCGGAAAAATTCCATTATTTAAACATGATTGAAATATATGTGTTATAGGAGGGGCCAGTAAATGCTTAAATCTTTTAAGTATTTTATTATATATGTTGTCCCATCCAACAGCACAATCTTCCTTTAAACAAAATATAATTCTTAATACCTCGTCAACGTCGGTGTCTAATAAAACAAAAGAGTGAAGTGTCGTAAAGAAGGTGGTCTCAGAGCAATTTCGGGAAGAATAGCTCTGTCTTGATAGGGCTTTTTCTGCTAAGTTTTTACCAACGTTGACAAAGTGTGAGTTTATTTTATCTAATGCCTCGAGAGGACTAATCGCTGTTGACAATAGGTCCAACAGGTGTCCAGGAGATTTCAATTGAGATGTATTACTTTTTATAAACTTCCAGACGAGCTTGTTGTCATTACCTGCCTTTTGTAATTCATTTCTGTCATATTGTATCTTCAACTTTTTAAAAGATTATTACAGAAATTGCGGTATCTTTTATAAGTTTCGCAAAGTATTTCATTGTTAGGTGCGAGTTTTGATTGTTGGTGCAACTTATCCCTATTTCTTATACAACGTACGAGGCCCGTCGTTATCCAAGGCTTAATATTTTTATATTTATTAGACACTTTTACTATCGATGTATTTTTCAATATCGCATGCCGTAGTAACATAATAAAATAGCTTAGAGAAGCATTTGCATCGTTAGAACTGTAAACGGGGCCAACATTAATACTCATTACATCGCGTTCAAGGTTATTCATATTGACTTTAGAATAGCTGTGCAGACAGTTTTTTCTAGGTGTAAATAAATGCAATGATAATATAATAGCATGATGATCGGTAAGAGTAGCGTTATAGAGGGTGCATTAGCTTTTATGATAAAATGATCCAAGCATGAGTCGCTTTGATGCGTAGGATAATTATGCGCTGGTAAGAGTCCGTGGAAAGAACAAATATTTAAGTAATTATGTGCATGAGTGTTGGCTTTCCCGGAAGCAATGTTAATATTTATATCCCCTATTAGAATTATATTTTTGTACCTAGAAAGCTTTTTTAGATTTATGTCAAGAGATTCCAAGAATATATCAATATTCTGTGAGGGCGGCCTATAAATGCCTAAAGTAATTGTATCATCATTTATTTTAATAGTTAAACAATTGCAGCCGTGGAATATTGGCTCTTCCACAGTTATATTTAGATAATTTCTTGCATAAATCACTAGGCCATCATTCTGATTTATGTTTTTTTTAAGATTTGTAAGAATTATACCCGTCAAGTATGGGTAGAGGAGAAGTTTGGTTTGACAACCAACATTCTGTTAACACAATAACATTGCAATTTATGTTAAGCCTTTGTAAGAGAACCTCAAAGCTATTGAAATTTCGATTTATGCTTCGGATATTTTGTGTTATTAAAGTTAGTGTATTTCCATTCTCAATCAATAAATTCCTGCATTCTTCTACTTTGCAAATTTTTGAGTTGGACACAGAAAATATATCTAAGTCATAAAGTAACTGATTTGTCATAAAAAATAAAAAACAAACAACGAGTAAGATATAAAGAAAAAAGGAGTAAAAACTAAGTGCGTATATAAGATAACTTTAGTGTGGCGCTCCTAGGCGCCTTCATAATCTATTGAGTTTAAATATTTGTCCTCTGCATATTTACGGGCCGGACAACATTCATCTCCAGTTTGGTGTTCAGCCTTCCTATTAAATCGTTTACATGTCGCACAGTGTGGGGGAGAAGATTGCTTACAGTCTTTTATGTTATGTCCATAATCTCCACAGTGGCTACAGGTGGGACTGCTTTCACGGCAGAACTTGGCTGCATGACCATACTGCTGGTAATTGAAACATCTTGTTACCAACGTAAAGTCTCTGACTGGGCAAGACGTCCAATTTATGTATATTCTGGTCTGATTGATCAAAATTTTTCTGATGCTAGCTGCAACTTCAATAACATAATTGCAGGTCAAAAGGTTTTTCTTACCTGACTTGTGGCTGAGTTTCACGGATTCAAGAAAGGTCTCACGGCTATAATTAGGTAATTTATGAGCTAAGTTTTGGTCAAAAATGGAGTCAAACACGTCCTTTTCATTAAGCGCTACGGGTACACCAATAACTGTAATCCTAGATCGGCGTTTAGCAGGTTCTAGAACGGAAAGGCCTGAGGCAACAAGCTTCGACGAGTTTCTTAGTTTCTCTATGTCACATTTCGTTTCCGTGCTGATCAATACGCCCCCGTTTTTTACTTTTCTTACTGCGCGGACATGGAGTTTCATTTCGCCTGGAGAAATAATTTTCTGCACAAGCGATTGTGTTTCATCGCTGGTCTTTGTTTTGTCATTCGGCATGATTACAAGGGCGCTAAAATTATTAGGACGGATAAACTTATCAGCGCCCTTTTTTACCACATCGGCGAAAGATTTAGTATTAGAGCTAGAGGCTTTAAGCTTTTCTTCAACCACATCTCTAACTTGTCGTATCGAGTGCGAGACGTCTTGTTGTGCCTGTAGGTGCTGGATGGTAGTGTGCATTTAGACAGCTTTTTGTTTTAGCTCTTGGTATAACACAGCAATTTGTGACGTCCCATTCGTTACTCTACGGCAATCGTTTGTCACGCGCAGCGTTTGGTCCGAATTCATTTTCCCTTCAGCCACTATAGTACATATTTCACTCAAGTAATTTTCAGTCATCGTCATCCATTTCTGGATTTCTGGTGTCGATATGACCTCAAGAGGCAATTCCTGTTCATGTCTCGTAGGCTGATCGTCATCTGGTTCTTCATCCATTGTCTGGGGAGGGTGTGATGTCGGCGTCGAGGGAGGACTTCCATAACTAATTCAAAAGTGTGTGTGCCTCAGCTACATAGATTTCAGAGCTTTGCCATTAATTGATTGTTAATCATTTTAAAGTCTACATTTTTAATAAAAAAATTGTTAACCATTTAGTACTAAGCAAAAAGTAACAATAATATAAAACCTTCTGTAATTATAGCACATAGCATATTTGTTCTTGTGCTCCAATAAAAGGCAACTAAAAGGACCGTTCATGTCCGTATTCTTTCTACAACCTTTGGTTTTACAATTTACTCAATCCTCGTAAGACGACGTATTAACATAGCTAGCTAACTAAATGATAAACTAGCCTGCGTATACTTTATCTGGAAGGATGGAGTGCAAATACCCTAGAGTCGATACTGGCATTATATTAAATATTCTGTTACGGCTGTTACGGCGTACTCGGATATTAAGTGAATTTTTGAAATATTGGTGGTTTTAACGAGTAAATCTCTCCCATATTTGACATTATATCTCCCACGTAGATCTGTAGAAAATATTCACGTCAATATAACGAAAGGTACGGTTTCAAAATGTAGCCAGGTTTAATAAAAAAATAAATCAATTAAAATAATAATAAAAACGTTCTCCTATAACTTACTTTATATACATAATAATCTATACTAATATTATAAAGCTGAAGAGTTTGTTTGTTTGTTTGGTTGAACGCGCTAATCTCAGGAACTACTGGTCCGATTTGAAAAATTCTTTCAGTGTTAGATAACCCATTTATCGAGGAAGGCTATAGGCTATATATCATCACGCTAAGATTAATAGGACTGGAGCACCAATGAAGAATGTTTCAAAATCGGAGGGTTTTTTTTCCTTTTGAGAGCTTCCGCTGCGTGCGCTGCGTAAACAGTTAAAGTATCGCCAAAATCATGTATGACAGAATTATTTCCCTTTAAAAGTTCTAAAAAAAGTCTGCGACAGCATATGTCTATCTTTTAAGGTTGGCTCACTATAACCTTTTTTATGCTAACCAAATTTGTGCTAAAATAATGCATTATTTGCGAAGGTATTATTATAGACATGATAATATTCCTTATCAAAATAAATACTTTATTCATTACAAGTATTTAATTTAAAACGAAATTGCTCTTTACATCATTTGATTTCAATGAATATCTTAGGAGATATCGCAGTTTTAAAATAACATCGCAGCAAAATAATTACCTACCCATTACAGAGATACACACGATGTTTTTCCTGGTTTATTCTGTGTGATTTTAAATTAGCACTGTAGGTATATTTATAAAATGTTGTTCAATGGTTCTTATGTCGTTCGTGGATTTAACAAAGAATGTTTCAGCTCCTTTAAAATTGTATTATAGGTGCCTAAGACCCACTCTCTCTCTTATGTGACGCAGACGAAGTTGCGCAGGTCAGCTATCTATACTAATATTATAAAGCTGAAGAGTTTGTTTGTTTCTTTGTTGGTTTGAACGCGCTAATCTCATAATAACCTATTTATCGAGGAAGGCTATATGCTATATAACATCACGCTACGACCCACGGGGGCGGAGCAGTAACGATAAACGCGGGTGAAACCGCGGGAACATCTAGTACATAATAATATAAGCCTTATAAATAGACTGCCCCACTGCTAATGGTACGCATAGGTACCTTCTCAGTGTGAGAAGTGTTAAGCCTACCACGCTGGCCCAGTGTTGGTTGACAGACTTCACATGTCTACGAAAACTTTATGAAGAACTCTTAGACATGCAGGTTTCTTGACGATGTTTTCATTCAGAGTTAAAGCAAGCAATAATTGACTATTTATAAGCACATAACTTTAAAATGGCAGAGGTGCGTGCCTTGTTATTTAACTTAAGAATTCTGCGTGGCAGTTCAACGATATCGCTAACCTAAAAATATATAATGTGGCATTCCAACGGTCCCTCTTATCTCATTAAATAAAAATACATGATATTTTTTGCCATTCAGTTTACGTTACATGATATGCAGATTATTAAATTAAATACAGGGATTAAATTCTTTTGGAAGGATTTTTGCCGTCACATTAATATGCCGTTGTTGACTGCTCGTAATTGTTGCTGTTGCTGCTGTATTACGTACAGAGATATATATTATAAAATATTTGGACACATTTGTGTCCAAATATACATACATACATAGATTCACGCCTGTTTCGCCTGTTTTAGGCAGAGACTACGGATTTCCATTTGCTAAGATCCTGACACACTTCTCTGGCTTCATTCACTTTAATCACATTCCTCATACACGCCCCTTACCCTGGCCTTTGTCCAAAACGCCTCCGATCTGATCGAGAAACGTTCGCCTAGGTTTTTCTCTTGCGACTGTTCCATTCACACTAGCCTTATAAACTTATTTAGTCAGTCTTTCCTCGTCCATTGTTTCTACGTGTCCAAACCAGCTTAACATACCCTTTTCTATTCTTGTCACTATATCCACTTTCATGCCGCATCTCTCTCTAATCACACTATTCCTTATTCTATCTTTCAGAGTCACACCACATATGCTTCTCAACGCTCTCATTTCTACAGCATTTATTTTGCTCTCGTGCTTCTTTTGCCATACCCAACTTTCACTTCCATACATAAATGTGGGCACTAATAGTCCTCTATGAACAGCAAACGTGCTTTTTCAGATACTTTTTGACTGTTCATAAAAGCGCGTAGAGCTCCATTCACTTTGTTGCCAGAATTCGTTCTCCTTTCAATGTGTTTATAGATATGCTTCAATACAACATACATTATACAATATAGACAATACATTTATGTCTCTGAAGTACTAGTCATCAGTAACACGGCTCCTATTTCTGATTTTTATAGATCTTTAATTTTTATAATTTAAATTATATTTTCTTATAATAATATTCTGAGATGTAAATTACGTAAAAGCTACAGAATGTTATAAAAAAGAAGCGATGTTACTGACAACAAGTTATTCCTAAAATATTACATGGTATTTTGTAAAACCAAGCCAAGTTAATTTACCTCCTTTTACCCATGATTCTCATAAAACTGCTAACTTTACAAGCGGAAAACCTTTTTTTAATGGTGCTTCTGAGAATATAATGATGGAAACGCCACAAGGAACTTAGTTAACGTACTTTTTCCCGGATATGTACTTTGTGCTACCTTTCTTCCGCTTGTTCGAATAAGTGATAATAAGTTTCAAGTAAACAGACCTAAAAAGTTTTCAAGTAAACAGACCTTAAAACGTTAATAGTTAATGAAAAATACTAATGGAAAGCTCTTGCTTTCCACAATTATTTTTCATTACTAATATTCGCATTTATAATATTGAGTTAGGATTCCTATCCTAATTTAAAATTATAAATGCGGATGATAGTTTGTTTGTTACGTTTTTACGCCTTAACTACTTGACCGATTATCATGACATTAGTTTGAAAACACGTTAGTGGTACATTTAATTCAGAAAAAGTAAAGTTCTGAAGTACAGTAATACCCCGAACTTACGCGATAGGTGGGACTGAGCGATAACAGCGTAAGTCGAATTCGCTTAGGTCAGGGTATAGTTAAGCATATAAATACATATTGGATTTTACAGAAATAAGATCGCAAGCTGCCGTTATTGTGATGTAGAAGGCTTCATAAAATCTAAAGAAAGTAGTTTGACGACTCAAAGAATCTTTCTCCTGCAATATTGCCTATATTCCTGAACAATAGTGTAGAAGTAAGTCTAAAATCCATATTTGAGAATTGTGCGATGATTAAATAAACGACGAATCGACGAGATTTAAAAATCGCGTAACTCCGAGTTCGCGTATGTCGGGGTAGCGTAAGTCGAGGTATTACTGTATATTTAAAAAAAAACAATGTATTTTAATATAATAGTATGCGTTATAAAAGAACCATAGGTAATCGTCGCTCATACTAAGGGTAGGTAAATTGCTTTCTTGGTAAGTTTATTTTGTTACTACTCACATCGCACAAATTTAGATAATTTAGAACGTTTAGATGCCCAGTAACGGAGATACTTTGTGCATAGGCGTTAATTAATTCTGACACAAACATTTTTCTTTCCCTTTATAATGCATTGGTAAGCTTAAGGTTGCTTATAGACATAGTTCTTGTGTTAGTACTTTGTGCTTCTGGAAAATAATATTACGTATCTACTGCAATTTAATCTATAATCTATTTTAATATAGCCATATACCTACATTTTTTATGTAATCATTAATTAAATAGAAAAATGAAAAAGCATTAAAAATTTATGAAAATACTTTTTATTATTATTAATTAATAAAGTAAATAAAATCTTCTATACAACATAAGTAAATAATTATATCTCAATTATGGACGTCATTTGTATATCGCAGCTCATGATAATATACAGTTTATATAACTAACCCAAAATGTAAGAAATGTATCCGTGATAAGAGAAGTGTAATAATAATAATCGACATGTGGAATGTAGACTCAACAATCATTGTGCCCACTGTAATTTCGAACAATGGACTGATTGGCGAGAGTCTCGGCATGGTTGAAGGTTTCAGTACGAGAGCCTCGTATATGTGGTATGTGGTTGACTGGACCAAATCCTTGATGCGCAATGCGATATTGTTTGTAACGGCACGTATTGTACGGATTTCCCATCTGTGGAGCCATAACCACCAATAGTGGTAGTGGTGGTCCCTGTTTTCGGTATCGATCGTGCGACGGATGGATCAATGTATTTTTAAATATTTTGTTTATTAACACCACATAACAGTACATTAAGTTTAAAATAAAGTTATACCAAACAATAGTACTAGTACAGTTGTACTTAACATTTTTGTGAACTCTGGCGTCTAAACTAAGCCGAGCCTGTATCTTAGACTTAGCAAGTACCTTTTTTTATGGTATAGGCGGCAAACGAGCTGACGGATCGCCTGATGGTAAGCGATTACCGTCGCCCAAGGACACCCGTAACACCAGAGGAGTCACAAGTGCGTTGCCGGCCTTTTAAATTTGCCCCTCCCCTTCTCTCAGAAGAGGGAGGAGGGGTTTGGGCCTCCGGTACCCTCACTCACTCGACGAAACACAACGCAAGCGCTATTTCACGCCAGTTTTCTGTGAGACCGTGGTATCACTCCGGTCGAGCCGGCCCATTCGTGCCGAAGCGTGGCTCTCCCACGGCAGAACCTTCCCGTGACACAGTTCATGTTATTGGTCTGTTATCGGCTGAACAAATACTATTACTATAGACGTAGATTATAATAAAAATATTGAGATGGCAGCAGAGTGGGCATGCCTTTGCTAATTTAATTATTAATTACAAGTTTTGAACACCGTTTTACCGCCTTAGGGGTAGAATCTGCAAATATATATATTCTAAACTGGGTAAAGAATATACACTCGCGAGCAAAAAAATCGACTCACTCTATACATTTGCACTAAAAGAGCTCTAGCACTAAAATTAAAACCTAAATTTCAGTTTAGGTCTTAAATTCTTTAGTCCTAAGTCTTAGCTTTAAAATGAGTACAAATTGTCCTAACTTGCGCTCGTTTATGTAACGAAAATATGCTGATTAACTTTAAGTGTGTTAAAACTTAAAATTACAAAGGAAAAATCAAAAAGAAAACACATAATACTTTTTACTCTTCAAAAAAGTATTTTTGGTACATAGTGTTACTACCCCTAGACCTTATAACGGCTTCTAAGCGGTTCTTCATTGACTCAGTGAGGTGCTTCACTCTCTCTTGCGGTATGTCATCCCATTCTTCAGATAACGCTACCCGAAGCTCAGCTATTGATGTTGGTGCAGGATATCTAGCCCGGACTTTTCTCTTGAGTTCATCCCACAAGTGTTCAATAGGATTCAAGTCCTGACTACGAGATGGCCAGTCCATAACAGGCACGTTAACTTCATTTAAGTACTGGCGAACGACAGCTGCACTGTGTGGACGGGCATTATCTTGCATCAGGATGAAGTTTTCCCCGACAAAACCAGCATATGGGATGACGTGGTCTCCTAAGATTTAATTAATATACCGTTCCGCAGTCAATCCTCCGGCATGGCGGCCAGTTTCAATGAAAACCAGTTCGGTTTTTGCTTCCATTGAAATGCCTGCCCATACCATGCAAGAACCTCCTCCAAAGGCAACAGCTTCTATGCAGCATTGTGAATCGCTCTCCTGGTCTTCTGTAGACTTTTCTCCTTCTATCGCTACCATTTAGACATACTTTGCTTTCATCAGAGAAGAGAACAGAGCTCCATTGCTCTTCAGTCCAATCAACGTGTTCTCTAGCGAAACGAAGGCGAGCTGCTCGATGGGCTGAGGTCAATTTCGGTCCCTTTGCTGGTCTTTTTGGAGTTAGGGTGGCTACCTTAAGTCGTCTTCTCACTGTCCACGAGCTGACAGCTACTCCACGTGTTTCCCTGAGCTCTTGTTGGACTTGAACCCCGGTGAGGGAACGATTTCTCAACGAAGCGGTGACAATGAAACGATCGTCCCTCTCCGAAGTGCTTCGTTTTCTACCAGAACCTCTTCGCCGGTTTAAGCCACCAGTCTCCTGGTGTCTTCGGTAAATTCTTGAAACCGCTGACTGGCTCATTTGTAGAGTACGAGCAACTTGACGTTGGCTAAGGCCTTGTTCCAATAGCGCGACTGCTTGAGCAGCTGTTTCTGCTGTAGTGTCCATTTGATAGAAATATTCTTGATTGGAGATTGCGGAGATGTGTACCGGTCGACGTTTTAAGGTCAACTGATAAGGGTGAAAGGGGTAGGTTGCCTTTTATACCTCCTAGAGTCAGGCAACAACCACTGGTGTAAATGAGCACATAATGTTACATTTTTCTGTCCAGAGCTGTTGTCAGTTGTTTTTTAGAAAAGAATACTGCCGTTATTATTTTTTTAAGGTTAGACCTTAAACTTTAAGAATTTAAGACCTCAAATGAAATTTAGGTTTTAATTTTAGTGCTAGAGCTCTTTTAGTGCGAATGTATAGAGTGAGTCGATTTTTTTGCTCGCGAGTGTATATTATTCTAAGCTCTGATACTAATTTTATTTGTTTGTAAGAACTCACATCCACTGAAGATAATTAAATTCCTTTGTCGTGAAAGACTACAAATATTCATACAAGAGATACAAAGGCTAATAAGTTATGAGACTACTGTGTAAGGATCAAATAACGCTATGTATTGTAACGCTATATCAGCAGTGAAAAGAAAATAATATTCATTTACGTAGTTTTATATGTTTTATTTAGTTGTACCTTTGCCCGATTTTCTGTAAACAAGCCGTGCTGGTTTATTTAGACTAACAAGTCATTAAACTACATATGAAAAATAGAAGTAAAATATAAAAATAGGATTTAAAATAAAACTAGAATGACAAAAGTATTTTAATTCCAACAGAGAACTTGCTATTTGCATTATAAGAAAACAAAAAATTAATCCTTTGATGTTTTCTTTTGCTCTATTTACAAGCAAAACAAGTTATATGTACTTTCTGTAAAATTGCGTTTAAAATAGCTTGTTTCCTGCAAGAATCAAATTATTTTTACATTTTAGGTTCCTAAATAAAGGATTTGTTAAATATTTTTATCACAATTTAATTTTATATACGTGATTTTCGTTTTATTATTTTACATTATTATAATTCACTTGAAATGTAGGGCAAAACAGAATTTCCACTTAAACTGAGAATTACACTCCAACTGGAGTAGCCACCTTGGGAAGAAACTCTCCCATACAAAATACCGTAGCGAAGCAAGCATATTATGTAGTGCTCTCGTAGAAAGGGTATTAACTTCCTTAAAGAGACGGTGTGCTATTAGTATGAGGGGGGCAGTCGGTGCTCTTCGCTTCTCTTCGCGGTAATCTTTGCCCCTTGACCTCGTAGTACAGTAATTCCTTGTAAGAAGGTTTTGCAACGAGTACACGCGATATTGCATAGCGTGTTGCATGCGCTCATTTATTTATTTATTTTAACTAGTTATATACATTAGGAGTTACACTAATTAAAGTTAAATAAAAACAATTTAAACAAACAAACTTTTACTACAACAAAGACTAACTGACCTAACAATATTTCAGTCGTCAGCAAAAATATCACAATTCGGGTTGGCATTGATGAGACCACTAATGGTGGAAAGTACATGCGGTACAGAGAACGAACCACGTGCCGCGGCTAGTGGACACAGCCAGCAGTCTGTATCTTCTAGCACGAAGGAAGTTGTTAGAGGCATATTTTCGACAAAGTTAACTGCATGGATGGCGTATTAGTTGAAGTGGTCGCCTCGCTGCTGCCACTGAGCCGAGTGTTGTAGGTTCGAATCCCACACGGGACACAAATTTGTGTGATCCACAAATGGTTGCCTCGAGTCTGAATGTTCGTTGTGTCCTTTGTTTGAATATTTGTAAAGTCCTCCACGATACAGGAATTACTCCTAGTGAGGAAGTTGTCTTTTTAAAAAAAGAAATAGGAAAGAAAAGTGCCTATCTTGTCACTTGCCCGCCTCGTTTCTAGCATATTGTACCCTAAAGTCTTAATAATTTTGCCCATGCCAAGTCCATATGCTATGGTAACCGTTTGCCATCAAACGGGAAGCACAATCGTTTGCAACGTCCGTTTAAAAAATATATAGCCTTCTAGCGTTTACATTCCACATACTGAAAATGGTTGTCTGTCAACTTCATGTAGGACAAACTAATAAAACCAATTATATATTATGGTGTCTGTCAACTTTATAACGATGTTACATAAAGTTTTGCTATTTAGTTTTATAAATAGTTATGAGACATGTTTGGGTTTCGTCGAATAGTCCGTTCGTTTACACTTTTACAGTTTCACGATTTGATTT
Organism: Catocala sponsa; assembly: GCA_963564715.1. NCBI lineage: Eukaryota > Metazoa > Arthropoda > Insecta > Lepidoptera > Erebidae > Catocala > Catocala sponsa. The sequence goes on from OY751334.1 coordinate 9,321,636, forward strand.
GCCCATACCCCAACGTCATGTCTCATGAATTTTATGATTTGTAAAATCTTAAGACCATTCCTTGTGGCCTAAAATGGACAAGACGTTTCGCCAGTAGTATTAAAACAATAGACTGATTTATTAATTGATATACGTGTATAGGCAATACGTAAAACAAAAGCGTGCTGCATGCACATTAGCCGAAGTATTATAAAAATTTGCATATTATGTTTTCATGAGATTAACCAAGGCCTCGGTGAGGTAGCTGTTGTGATTGCATCTGCTGTGCATATGGTCTCGGCTACAATACCAGGGTCGTACCAGCAAACATTTATTGTATTTTCTGTCAAGTGTGTCTCAAAAACAGACTGGAGGTAAAAGTTGGCTGTGTTACACATCTCCGTCCTTCGCATAACATATAAAGCGTTGGTCCCGCGACTGATCCCTCGCAGCTCGTGATGGTTTGCCATTCCATCGACTATGACAGTAAGAGTATAGCACAATAATATCATCTGCGTAGATGTAGACATCTACGCAGGATAATCTTACGAGAAACTAGAGTTTTAGATTGGCCGCCGTGATCGAAATTAAGGTAATTGGTTGGTATTTTTCATAATATTATCCCTCTTAAACAAGAAAAAAGATGAATGTGGATAGGACGAGATCGTAGACATTCTGGTAAAATGCCTGGTTAAGAGTACCCTAAATCGACAATCGAGCATAGAGGGAATTAGAGAGGGAGATGGAAGTTGATAGAGCAAAAAAAACATAAACCGGGATTGTAGCTAATGCCTACGGTCCTAAATCCGTAATCTCTGCTTACTCTTCCGAGAAACAAGCGTAAGTGTATGTAAGGTGGGGGTGAACCATGGAAGGCCATGCTCCTTCGTAGGCCAATAATTAAAAGTCGTGGTTACTGCCATGTGATGACAAATGCCTTGTACTCACACTAACACCCATCGAACTAATGTGTTAGTAATCGTAGCTTTTAAATTATTTGCAATACACTAACTTCTATAGTTTCTATAATGGTAAAGTTGCTGTTTTGTCTTTAAGTGGTAGCCTCGCCAGTGCCATTACGTCGTATTAATTAGTAACAAATTAATCTTTATGATACAAAAGTTCAGCTTCCATATGTTTGTGTCAACAACACTTGAAAAGTATTTATAGTAAATGGATTGCCTTGATAGTTTTAAACGACGTAGCATTACTCTATAAAAGTGTTTTTAAATAATTTGTTCCCCGAAGTTTCCACAGGAACAGAATAGGAATGCTTTTATTTACTTCCCTAATAAGTAATATCAGAATGAGCCACAACGTATCGTGGTCGGTTTCAGCTAAAACAATATAATGTCGAAATTTTTACGCCGGTCACTGGTCTTTAACATATCAGGACAGCCTAACTAACCGTCAGTATATTTTAATTTCCATTTAAACAACATTCGATTATATGCGTCTTAGACGAAGACCCGCTCACGCTCACAAATTTCACGTTAGGATAAACAGTGAATATTTTATTTAGGCTTCAGGTATTAAGAGTAACTTCATATAGACTCTCGGGTTTTCCCGAAGGAGTAGACGGAGATTGGTTTTTATTTACGTTATTGATTGTCAAAATGTCTATATTCGCCTTGATGGTAAGCAGCCGTGTAGTCTGCAAACAGAGCCATCCACACCACATCCTAACGTGAAGTGGTGCCGAGGTATCTACTTTGACGGCCACAATTTTACGCCCCGTTTTAGAGACTTTAAAGGAGAAGGGAATATATATAATCCATATTAGTACTTATGTATTTATATAATACATATTAGTACCTACTTATGTTTTTACAAGTAATAGAATATTTATGTTTTTGTAGTAGTCTTAAATATTAAGGGAAGATGTCATTGGCCTTAACCAGACACATACATACCTAGACTCGGTGTTTCTAATGAGAAAAGACCTGGGTGTAGGAACATATGGATCTAGGAACTCGTGATTATTCCCTAAAGTGCAAACCTATGCCACGGAATAAATGAAGCAGATAATAGTAACTTCCAATATAAAATCCATACTACACTATCAACATCATAAATTATGTCTGGACATAAATTTTATTATGATTCATTATATTCTTCTCAAAAGGTTTTTACGTACAGGTATTATTTTATTAACGCATTTAATTCAATATGTAGAATTCCTCGTGAGTTAACCACGTGTAAGCCACCAACAGCAATAAGCGAAACACGACCACGTGCCACCGTGCTCATGTGAGAAGACATTATAGAAAAGATCTAGAAGAAGTATCCCTGTGACCAAGGCTGCTGGAAAGCAACCGCAACATCGGGGGAAAGTGTAAACTTAAATCTAAATAGTTTGAATATTAGAAAAGATTAACAGTAATCCTAATCCTAATCCTAACTTCCTAATATTATAAAAGCGAATACGAGTTTGTTTGTTGGTTTGTTACGCTTTCATACCTTAATTAATCGACCGATCATCATGAAATAGCGCATACACGGTTTCAGGGGTACAGAGAAAGACATAGAGAGAAAAAGTACTGTTCCCGAGGGAGAGCTAATAAATATTATTTCATTAGTACACACTCTGCCTGTTATTTTTATTTTATTTGGGGAACAATCAGATACAATTTGAAAATAATTAAAGCGTTTCCCCGCAATTTCATCTACGTAGAAGACATGTTTGTATTTAATTTACATAAATCCACTATTCATTATATTATTATCGTTGGTTGTACTGAATAGAATCATTTACACCGTGACATGATATTCTATGTAAGATTTTAATTATCTTACAACGTATATATTATTTTAAAGATTATTCTCGGACTATGTTTAATAGGTATAACATTCAAAATATAACCGACACAAATAAACACCCAGATTCGTAACAATTTTTGTGAATCGAAAAATGTTTTGTGCCTTGTTGAGGTCGATCCAACAATATTCGGCGCAAAGCAAGTAACGAGGCGACCACATAAACCATTATGGCATCTGTGTGGTCTATATAGAAATAAAATCGTTCATTTACATGTAACATCATATGATGTATACCTGTAACTATACATATATACCTGTAAATATTTACAGGTATATATGTATATACATTGTTTAATATAGTAGAATATATGTAGTAGCTATGTATTAAGATGACCCTTAAGTATTAATTCATTTCTCTAACACGAATTATTGACACTCGTGAAGTCTTAAGGAAAGCTAGACTGTCTTGAAACCCGCAATTAATTTAATCAGAAGTATATAGGAGGAGAAAAAGCATTCCATTGCCCTTCGTAGCAAAAAAAAAACACTTGGATGTGGTATTATGACTTGACATGCCGTGCTTTTTTAGTGATAGCGGATTAACAGACGGACTGATATACAACGAAAAATCTAAAAATCTATGTTTTGGGTTCAGTTAAAGAGACATATGTGTATCCAAGGTACAAACACAGCCTTGTTATAGCTCTATAGTACAGATATCTGGGTCATTAAATCATGTAACATCGGTGAATATAGAATGTTTGCTTGTAGCAACAAGTAAATCTACTCTATTCGTGTTTATTCAGCCAAGCTTAAAGCTATACCTGTACTCAACATTTACTTATGCGTTGATAAACAAATAGAATTCGCACTAAAGCCATTATAAATCTATTTATATTAATTCATAGAACAACATTTATAATAAACGTACAACGAAGTACGTATCTTGCATTATGATTTCGGAAGCAAATATTATTATACTGTTAAAGGCTAGCTTTAGATGTTATTTTCATTACTACATCAAAATGTTGTTCAAGGCCGATTCGTTCGTCAAGCGGCATAAGTTTGCGTTAATTTTTGCGCCTAATTCTTAGATCGCAGTTTCATATCTATGAAATAGGATTATAACCTGTACGTTGCTAATATAATACTGTATTTTTTTCAACTTAACTATACGGGTAAAACAACGTATACGGGTGTTGTATTAGATGTTGTATTTTTCCTCAACTCTACAAGCATTTCGTGGCTTTCAAGGTTCTTGAGTTCAATTGATAGCAAATAAAAAAAAAAAACGTAATGAATAAATAGCAACTAGAAATAAGTCCAGCTTGTATTTTTCCGATATTTTTGTAGTGAAAACTACGATTGCGTGTTCAGAATGCGTGTTTATTTGATCATCATGAGAATATTTATATTACAATATTAAGAATGTGTGAGCATACAGATATACACATGTAAACAGAAATTATATGACTAAGTAAAAGATTAAATAATAATTCAGCACAATTGAGTAATACAATTGAGGTCGCAAGTACCTACGTCTAAAATATTAAGGTGACATAGTTGTTATGTGCCTACATTTTTATGTGATAAATTCCCATGATAGAGATGTTACGCTCCAGTTAAAATTATGCAAATTGACTTATAAAACTGTGATAAAGCGCTATTTTAAGAGCAGTAGGTACCTTTTTTGAGAAGAAATGTGTTAAATTGAATAGCACAAGTATTTGTCGGCCTCGATGGCGTAGTGGTTAGTGTAACCGACTGCCACGCCTGAGGTCGCGGGTTCGATTCCCGCACAAGTCAAACATTTGTGTGCATGAACATGGATGTTTGTCTTGGTCTGGGTGTTTCTATGTATAATATGTATGTATTTACAAAAAAGAAACGTAGTATATGTATGTTTATCCATTGTCTAGTGCCCATAGTACAAGCTCTGCTTAGTTTGGGCTAGCTGGTGTTGTGTGAATGTGGTAGAATATATTATTATTATTATTATTATTATTTAAATATATCTTTACTAGTGTTCGGTTAATTCAGATACGAATTTTACTTTTAATTTGCCCTTTAATAGTAACCAAACTGTGATATACATACCAAGGTTCGTGTATGAAAAATGGTTCCAAGAGCCTTTAATTTTATAAAACTATGGAGACTTGATAGCTACCAAGCAAGGTAGTAGACACGGCTGCTGTCAATGATAGAGCCGGAGCTTTTTTATTATTCGTTTTCAGGCAGTAGCGAAGAGCAAATTTTCAAGACAACATTGCTTCTTATCGAACAAGATCGATATTTAGTCGAATATTCAATATATTCGACTAAATATCGAATCTCCTTTACAATAGGAGTTTGTAAAGTTATCAATTAACTTTACAAACTCCTATTTGTATGTTGGCCTGACGACGTCAATATTTAATCGCATGCACAATTGTTATCGCAAGGAATTTTCAGTCGTTACTATTACGTTTACGCTACAACTTAAGAAATCCCCGACAGATGACAATATGTTACATATCGCTGGTCCAATATTACAAGGTTCTACGTTACATTTAAAAAAAAATTAGTTATGAATATTGCATATGTCATTCCTTTTTGTTTAGACTAATATAGTAATAGATGGCGGCACTTACCACCTCACAATATTAAATCGCAAATAGTTCTAAGTTACTTTTTAAGTTATTTTTACTGTTAAGCAAATTTTAAACCTCATTCCTCCAAAGTTTAAAAAAATAACGTAGAACCTTGTAATGGTGAGCCAGCGAAATCCTAACTAATATTATAAATGCAAATTTGAGCCTTGACCGATCATCATGCAATTTTGCATACACGTTGTAAGGGATACTGGAATGAAAATAAGGTACCTTTCACTCAGAAAGAAAGTACTGTGCCCAAGGGATATAGTTTTATCGACAAAGTCTACGTTAACGCGAGCAAAGCCGCGGGTATAATCTAGTATTACATAGTATGAAGTCTACACAATGCAGACGTAATAAAATTATATAGTTATACAATTACGAAAGAAATAGATATTTACCTATACCTAATAATTATCAATAACATGGAAGACATCGAACCATTAAGAACACAAATGTATTATTCAATTTTAAACTGACTTCCAAAAAATCAAGCGATATGGTTGTGTAATACATATTTTCTAATATCACTGAGATCCTATAACACGGCGGTGATCTATGAGTAAAGAGGTCACAATATAACCAGTATGTTTTCTGTAAATATGTCGATATTTACGCATAGGTCGCTAATCTGTACGAATTTACAGATTAAAAATAGGTTTTCTTTAAATTGAATAAAAACAAGCATATTATTATCCTATATTTTTAAAGTACTTCCATATAAATATCTACATATACTATAAAAATCTGGTGGAAGATTGAAATCCTATAGGATGACGGCAAGTTTCTTATGATTACCTAATAAATTGTTATAAAGGGTTGCGTAAGCAAAAGCTGATACTTCAGTCGGCTAAACGCTTATATGTATAAGTGAATTTAATACTTAAACGTTCAAAATGCTTAAATTATTTCAGGGTTAAGTTTCATCTAGAGATTGAAAGATTGATTTCAATACACATCTTAAACCGACCGACAATTAAATAGTACGGCAATCATTTTTATTTATTTTCTTATAAATATTCGCTAGCTGAAAGCCCTTTCAAATGACATTTCTTTATTCAATCACGCTAACACATTTCTATCCCAATTAAAACTGAAAGAATTGTCGTGGGAAAAGGAAGAATTAATTTCAAAGCATCTTTAGTTTTCCACTAATTATTGGTGTGAAATGTATTTATTCATGCCAGATATATATGTACCTGTACCTACCGCACCACTATAATTAAATATTTGAACTATGTCTATCACGTCCTTTTGAAAGGTAAAATAACTGTTGAAAAAAAAGAGAATTCAAGCGATTTTATAAAAACATATTATTAGTTGTTCAGTATTCTTATTTCGTCGGAAGTGAAATTGTTATGGATGTATGTTTTTAATTTTATTTATTTTATTGTATATGGAGCACTGAAATTCTGGAATTGGCATTTTCCGTACAGTAATTTTGTAGTGTCTATACGGACTAAAGGTATCTCAAGTTTTACGCTTACCAATGGACATCATTTTATTTTTATCAAAGTAGATGTACAATACAATATTACGTTCCGTTTTGTGGACAATCGTAGTGAAAGATTCACCTAGAAGATGCATTGTTGACATACCTACAGCGACTTTTTAAAAATATTAAGACTTGCAAACTGTCAGTTATACAAATGGAATTTTCCAACAGATAAAATTTTCATCCTGGCACTGATTTTCACGATTACCAACGCAAGCGCAAACATGGAGCACTATACCACCGAGATAATCCGTCAAAAGTGACAGTCAAAATACACGAATAGTGACAGTTGTGCTGTTAAGATTTTTTAACAGATAAATTCTTCATCTTGGCATGGATTTTCAGGATCATCAAAGTAAGCACAAATATGCAGCATTGCACCAGCCAGACAATCCACCAAATCCAAAAGCACTATTACGTTCATGTAGCAAACAGAAAAATAAAAAGAAACAGGTACCAGTAAAATGTCAATACAGTACTTAACTTTAGAATCTTTGCAACGCAGGATCCTTTCTTCAGTAAAAGTTTTGCGGTCTCTACGGCACTATACTTGGCGAACTAAGATGAAGAAGTTAGTAATTTGATCTCTATACGATTTGTCTTTCGGGATTCTAGGCTTGACAGCAATTTCCATCGTTATTAAAACTTTTGTATTTATATACGGAAATATTTTTCTTTGATCTCGCGTGATTTTCCGGACGTTATTTGTACGAAATGAAATTCTTTAGTCGACCGCCTTCTCAAAATTAATCATACCAAGCTCGATAGCCGGTCCTACATGTGTACCTATGTATACATCGATAACTTGATGTATATACGCTGCGTATATAATTTTCATGACAAGCAAATTGATTTGATGTGATGCATAACATTTTGTTTTTTATAGGTATAATTAGTAGTATAATAAAATTATATATTATATTTACGCATCGATAGCTCAGTGGGGAGACCAACAGACTGCAATGCAGAGGGTCTCGGGTTCGAACCCACGTCGCGCACCTCTGACTTTCAGAATTTATGACTTTCGAAATTATGTGCGTATTGATTGACAATTATCGCCTGCTCCGTGCCTAGGAGAACACGTTAAGCCGTCGATCCCGGCTGCCATGAACATCTATGGCAGTCGTTATTGGGAAGTCAGTGCCCTATAATATCCTGACACTGGTCTAGCCTTAGGGTATCATTAGCCTCCGGGTTGCGGAGGTCAGATAGCAGTCGCTCCGTGTAAAAACTGATATCCAGTCAAATCCGGTTGGACTAGAAAGCCGACCCCAAGTGACTCGGGAATAATAAAGGCTAGGGAGACGTTTATATTTATGTTGTTTAGAAGGTGATATGTGGTAACAAAGCTACGGTGTGTAGACGTCCCAACGCGCTTGATGCCGCTGTAGTGAAGCATTGGTTGGGTGAACGGGTATTACCTATTGTCTTCCACTCAGAAGTAAGTAAACAAGGTGTGGTGTCGCGCTATGTCGTACCTGAGCATTACCTTGAAGTCAAGTTGCTCACACTTTTCAAGTTTCAAGTAAGTGGGTTGTTTCTAGGGCTCCGCTAAATGCCTTTTGGAAACTGTTTGTGTTCTAGTGATCTAACCATAACAAGTAAGAATTGTGGATCGTTGAGTATCAAACATTACCGCTATGTCTCGTGATGAAGGGTTATAGATAAAACGTTTATATATAAAAAAAAAGATGATATAAAAAGGTTTATTTGACACTAAAGAGAATACATTCACTGTGAGTACATGGTTATTAAACACTAACTATACAATATGTAATCATTCTCATTAAAAAGTACTGAGATTCTTTACCAAACTAGGCAAGAGCCTGTATTTTGGCTGACAGTGTTCAGTCGTGGTAATTGACACTAGAGTATACATTTAGATTAAGACGTGAATGTTGCTGTACAGTGGATTACATTTGTTTAAAGGAAGTAAATTTACATTTTTAAAATACATTTTTTATAATGATTTTACTGGAACAGTAGGCCTCCATCTGGGTTTATATTGAGCGAGTGTGGTATGTGAGTGTGGGTGTGGTATGTGGATGTGTAGTGTGAGTGAGTGTGAAAGTATGTGTGATAGGTATATGTTGTACGTGCGTGCGTATGTTTGTGTATGCGAGTGTATAACTGTGATTGTGTAGACACAAGTATATATTATGTAGGTATATATTAGTTGAGTGAAAGGTGAGATATAGCTATTATATGATGTAGGTAAGTAGGTCCTCTGTCATTTGGTAATTAAGTTGCTGCAGCTAGGCACATACTTTGTGTTTGACTTGATAACTATTTAGACTGGCAATATTTATTTGTTTATTGATGTAGTTATATATTTTGCAGCTTAGACTATAATATTGCCGTCTCCCAAATGACGTTTCGCCTGAAGCGTTGCGGATGATAGGCTTTTTACTACGCTTATTAGGATCTGGAAAGGGTACAGTCAAATGTTTCCTTAGAACCAGTCGATGCACAAAGAGCTGGCGTACACACGAAATCACATGCACAGGAGTCACCTATACCCTACTACGGCTACACTGGCAGTCCAACCAACATAATTTATTATATTTTGTATTGATAAAAGACTACTCTGAATATGTCGTTTTATTAGATTCTATTGACGTAAGGAAGCATACATAATATATATTATAATAATAAAGTACCTATGTATAAATATTGAAATAAAGGCAAAAAAGACTGTTATGAATAAACTGCAAGAACATGTGTTCATGCTTCAAGGTTATATATGCTGCTACCTGTGACTAACCTAAAATTCTTAATAACTTTTTGCATTGTACACTTAAAAAATTAATCCTTTTTTCTTAAAGAAGTGATCTCGTACCTACTAGGAATAATTCAGGTATCGCGGGTGACACTATGCAAACATTCAAACAATCCACACAAAATACACCCAGACTCGGAAAAACGAATTGTGGACCACACAATGTTTTGTCCCGTGGATCGAAACCACAGTGGCAGTAGTGAGGCGACCACATAAAATGCTACGCCATGTGTAATCGATTTATTTAGAGCTTTTTACGCAAAATTAAAACGAATAGACGCAATTTTTGAAAGTTTGAATTAGTAGAATTTTCAATAAATAGAAAATCTCATTGGATTTAGCTGTAGGACTCTCAAGAGTGATTATGTTATGAATATGCCCGAGCAAAAAATTATGAAGCTGAATTTCTGATATATTGACATTCAACCATAAATACATAATTATGTAGTTGTATTTAGAGTCATGTCAACGGTCGTATGCGCCGCGCGCCGGCCGGCAAGGCTTGTGGAATACAAGCTCACTGGTTAGTGGTTGGCGAATAGTGGGGAGCGCTACGTTGGATCGACGTGGGAATCGTGCTATAAATTAAATTGTGTACCTACATACAGCATACATATGTATATGATTTTTTATGCTGCTCGCGTGCCTATTATCTGGGGGCAGCATGAAAACACAATGTATCTCACAAGTAATACATATTATATTAAATTAGATTGTTTAGTGCGATTGCCAAGTCAATCTATTTTTTAAAACATAAAAGATTTTTAATATTGATATCGTAACTATAAGATGTTGTTAGGTTAGCTAATTACGTAATAACTTAAGATAGAATGTCCCTTAAGTAGGGACTGAATAAATTAACCGACTTGGTATTACATGGAGCTCACAACTTTTTACGGTAGAAGAACTGAGTTGCGAGACTTGTTTTTTTTTACAAGACTATGTTTTTGATGGCATGATCTTTTATTTTGATTATTATGTATTTTAACCACGTTACATAACTGTTTATTGCTCGGTTTATTGTTTAATTTTGTGCTGACTCCTTACGTCCATGCGACATCAAAGGTCTGCATTGAAAATCAGCGCTCTATTGTGGGCCCCTATGGACCACAATACAGTAATATAACTGAGTGCGTACCAATTTATCACAGATTGAATGTATATGTTTTTTTCATATTTTTATCTATTTTATTTTAAGCTTCTTTTCTTTTGTACTGTGTGTATCTGTGGCAAATAAATAAGTTTTCTTTCTTTCTTTCTAAAGTAAAAATCTAATAAGGATATTTTTTGTGTTACTTTCAAACATTTTTTTTTTATAGCTAACGGTGCTATTAATTATTAGATATAAATTATACTTTAGGGCCACACCTTTAAAATAAACGTTGTAGTATCTAGTGTAATGTGTCCGTTGTTTGCAAAGTCCCTCGCGTCACAGGATTGATGCCTAAGACGACAGCGGTATTCTTAATTTCAATTTCAATCCACGTCAAACTAGATGAACGCATTTGCTAACTCCGCGATGAGATCTCGTATATTATATATGTATATACTAGTGGTCCGGATATCCGTATCCGTATCCGTGGATATTCGCGGGAGAAAAAAATCCGTATCCGTATTCCTATCCGTTACATTTTTGACGGATCTTTTACCTTATTAATTTTAATACATAGATTCAATTCTATATGTAGGTGACAGGTAGCAATAATTTCAATCAAATTATTTTTTATTTCCAAAAATTAAATAGGTATTTGACATCTTTATATTGCAAACATTTATCGTAGTGAGTCAACATTCCAATACTACGTAAATTAAAGGAACTAAATCAACTATCTAATATATATTTTAAACACTTACTATATAGTATAGGAAGTTATTATAAAATATTAATTAAAATATTTTTATAATGAGATCAATTGAGTTTAAATCTTTGTAACATTTATTATATAAAGTTATAAGATCACTTTTATAACAAAACTTAAATCTTTGTAATATTTTAAATTATAATTAAATGATTATTCTAATTACGTCACGCGCACCGACAGAAAGTTAAGATCCGTATCTGTATCCGTATCTGCGGATCTTGACACCAATGAACCGTATCCGGATCCGTATCTGCGGATCTACATTTTTAATCATCCGGCACATCACTAGTATATACTGATTAGAAACAACATTGATCCGTAGAGAAGCTCGCTCAAACACTCACAACTTGTAAAACTTTCCATACCTACTTAAGCTCGGGCCACGATTGATTGAAAGATCTGAAGAAAAAGGTCGAATAAAAACTACATTAGAAGCAATCTACCGAAATAAAGTAAGAGTAGAAAACTGTATATACTCGTATACTAATACATAGGATGTGATAAGTGTGTCAGGATCGTAGCAAATGGAAATCCGTAGTCTCTGCCTACCCCTCTGGGAAACAGGCGTGAATCTATGTATGTATGTATGTATAATACATAGCAGCGATAGCTCAGTGGGGACACCAACAGACTGCAATGCAGAGGGTCTAGGGTTCGAACCCACGTCGCGCACCTCTGACTTTCGGAAGTTATATGACTTTTCGAAATTATGTGCGTATTGATTGACAATTATCGCCTGCTCCGTGCCTCGGAAAGCACGTTAAGCTGTTGGTCCCGGCTGCCATGAACATCTATGGCAGTCGTTATTGGGAGAGTGTCGACACAAAAGATCCCACTGGGTCGAAGTGTCGCCGGTCTGCACTGACTGGCCCCCACATAAGATAAGATACTAATACATATAGAGTCTCACGCTTATATTATTTCCGATGAAGTAGGTAGTGGTATATTATACCACCATTTATTCAGATATTATTTTAGGTCACATATAATACGACAATCTATTATTTTTTGTTACAGTTCCAAACTCTTTGTTGCTACTGATTAATTTATTATTTGATAGGAAGCCTATTAAATCTTTACCAAACCCGAAAATCGAACCTGGAACCACACACACATTTACTATTACAACTAATGGCATCTAAGTAATCATAGGAATTGAACAGCATTAAAACACTAATAATTATTATTAGCAGACAGCTGACAGACTAATGACTTCACATCACTAAAGTCAATTTTTAAGATTTTGAACCGTAATATTAAATAAATATACTCTTACAATCGCATCTAGGACCTAGGACAGTACTACTCTATAGAAATATCTATATTCGATCTTGAACTCTTTATATTCCTATTTCTACGTAATATAATATATTATCAAGATAATCAAGATACGGTGTAACAAACAAAATCCCGTACTTAATATATTTTTTACCTTCTTCAGAAAATAACATCTATCCGAACGCGAACGTATATAAATTATTGGCAAAAAATAAAGCAATGAATCTGGCATTGTTAGTGTTGTACAAAAATATAAAGGTCTTATAGGATATAGCCGCTTGAAGCATTTTGTAAAGATTTATAACAGAAGATTTTTGTCATCCGTCGAATATCACCCAAACCTATAGGACAAATCCTATACCACAACTACCTTCACGATTTAAAAACGACAAACAGTGGCATAAATAATCTTTATTACTACCGGTGAGCAGTGGAAGACTACACCGCTATTTCGCCAGTCTAATTTCAGTTCCACGTAAAAGAGAGTGAGATTATAGCAGTCAAAAGGGTACTTTGCCAGAATACGTTATTTTTATTCAATGATTGATCCCTCGACTTTTATTATACGTCTAACTTTTGCCCGCGGCTTCGCTCGCGTAAAAGTAGTTTAGGTTAGGTTATGTTAGTAACTAAGTGTGGAGGAGCGGGCCATGCCCGCTTGCAGTGCCCAAGTCCCATAGACCCCAGCGACTGTTGTTACCGCTGCAGTTCGTGCGAGGCTCCCCCATACTACCCGGAATGCGTGGAGGCCAAGCGCCCTGCAGACCACCTGGTTGCGGCCTGTAAGGCCATATCTTAACTTAGGAAGGCTCATCGGCCTCTCTCCCATCGGCCCACCTCGGATATGGGAATTTAGTAACCTCAAAATGATCACGAACAAACCTTTTCTTGAGCAAGTTAGTCTTAGAAACCACACATAATTAAAAACCTATTGTTTCTACCGATGTGCCGCCGCTGCACTGCTTGAAAGGTTAAGGCAAAGTACAAGCAGCAAAAGGTGGCCGAAATCTGAAATCTCTGCCAACAGTACTATAATAAAGTTCCTACCTCAAAACTGCTAATCTAAATATAACTTTAGTCGCCGGTAAAAGAGAAATGCAGCGGTACTGGGCGTGTATACATATACCGATGCTATATTGAAACCGTACCAACATTATTCGTGGAATACAAATCAGATCTCTCACGTACCTACTTTAAAAATATGGAATACAATGCCAGCGCACGTATTTCCTTTTATTTAAATCGTAGGATTTCAAAAGTGTCAAGAAGAACTGTCCTATAATTCAGAAAATTAGTACATATAATGTATGTAGTGACTGCCGTGCCACTTTTATAATAATATTAATTTTAATAATTATATAATGCACCCTATTTACATTTTAAGCGTCCTCTGCACAATGGCCCATGATGGGCGATTAAAAAAGTGGCTATCATCGCCACGATCATGGGTTGCTCTCTACACAATTGTGACTATTACATTTACTCACTGTCGTCTGTTAAAGATGGACGTCGAAGTGATATCTATTTGCTCAGTACATATGATCACTATCGGAATGTGCATCAAAAAAAGGTGAAAAATTCAACCATTCTTGTTGCGTAAACATAAATCCACTGGCACCACGTACTACTTTTTCTTTTTCTTTTGAATTGGCGTCACACGTACACAGCGTTTCCGCCAAAAAACCACTACCTTCTTTCTTGACCTTTGTCGTGCGACTGATTGATGGACGATTGTGTGGACACGCGCACGATCATCGGCACGCATTCCTTTGATGTACCGACAATTCACCGATTAGTCACGATTATAGACGATCATGGCCACTCAAAGACGATTATGCTCTCTACATAATCGTGTGTGCCTGTACGCGCCCATCATGGGCCATTGTGCAGAAGGGCCTCTACAATTTAGGTCTAAAGTTAGGCACATATTATAACAGGCAGGTTGTATAACAGTTGTCTCCCAAACTAGGTAAACCTGTATTTGAACTTCACTAGCTGCTTACTACTATATAGTTCTTATAAACGAAGCAAGAAACATGCAAGTCAAGACACTTTTAGTACCATCAAGTGGCGTCGAAACAATTTGTGGGGCAGAACGTTATTATTTTTATAACCTAAGTAATGGATTCTGTCCGCGGTTTCGGCCTTTAATCTAGATTTTGACAATAAATTTATATCTCTCTGGTACAGTACTTTTTTCTGGATAAAAGATACCCAATTTCCTTTTCTGTAATACTGACATGTTTGTTTTTTTGATACGCCTTCAAGCCTTAACCACTCGACCGATTTTCTTGAAACTTCGGATTCACGTTGTCAGGGGTACTGAAAAGAATACAGGGCACCTTTTATCCAGAAAAATTACTGTTCCTAATGGCTAGAAAAAAAATTCTAGCCATTAGGAACAGTACTTTTTCTGGATAAAAGGTGCCCTGTATTATTTGTATGTAAATACATAACCTACATTTATTCTTTTCTTTCTTATTTATTGTTATTCTTAGTATGTAAATACATAACTTACATTTATGCGAGCGAAATCTAGTAAATTATAATTGTCTCTAACGCTCAAACATGATGTTAAGTAACTAGTAACTAATTACGCTTTCACGTATCTGAATATTTTCTTTTTTTTTATTCACAAAACTGATGTACAATGACCCTTTATCAAAGGACATAAGCTGAAACACATTTTAGATTGACATCTACTAGATGTAAATATAGCATGCACATAATATTAAGACAGTACATAATTAATTACAGTAACGATATTTGAAGATTACAATAACAAAGATTAAATAATAAAAAATACAATACTAGGAAAATTTTGAGTTATTGATAGATATTAATCAATTGAGATATGATGGAGGCTACGGAACCAGTGAAGATATCTATTTCATAACGGATAGTTTGCTAATGACATCATACGGTGCAAGGGTGAATTTTGACCTCGTATATTAGTGCGGTTGTGTCGCAGTACAAATGATTTCCTGTTCAATAACCGGCTACCTAGACGAGGAATACATAATTATATCTAAGTTTTCCAGCAGTTCAGGAGAATCTATAGAACTATAAATTAATTTAACCAAAAGTAAAATATCCGTGATTTTTCTACGGGAACTTGAAGATAGCATCTTATAATATTGAAGCCTAGACGTAAACAACTAGAAAGAGAATTTCTTAATAGTCGCAATATGCGTAGAAACATTGTGTCATTGCTCATTCATTAAAAGACAATGCAACGCTCAAATCTGTGTGTACGGTAAAAATTAATAGACGAATACCATATGCTGTGACATTTCAATATGTTGCCTTTTAATAAAAGAGTGAACTGGGTGTGTCAGCTGGGATGCCTCGTCACTTTACTGTGCTAGGCAGTGCGCGCTACCGGACTCGGCGTTTGACATCAAATATTCGGAGTGTTATCACGATGTTTGATCTATCCGAAGTGAATTTTAAGTCAAAAGAATTATATCACATCGTGGCCTAGAATATTTTTTGACTTAAGACTGCGCCGAGCGAAATGTTCCAAAACAGGCGGTCACAGTTAAGTGATTAAATCAACACTTTTGGTTCAATACAAATATATAATATACATTTACCATAACAATGAATGTTTTTACAATTACCCGTGTAAAAAACTTAAAATAATTAATATTTTCGCCTTTAACCCTAGAGTACTAACCATCGCCTGAGAGGCCGCGTTAAGTTGATTTTTTAAGAATATTTCCAAATTACGTTTATGTATCGTAGCGTGCGTTCGCGCCAAAACAGTACACCCAGCGACGCGGTGGAGAACGATTGCGCGTCCAGCAGGGAATACTCAGGTATCGAGTTATTGACCTCACGATCGCCTGGGAGGCGATCATTAGTGTTAAAGGTAAGTTTTTACACATGCCGTTTTTTAGTTTTTTGCAATTTTCTCTTTATTTATAAGTTTCATGAAACTGAAAATTGGTCATTTTGTTTCCCAGATGAATCTGGACGAGAACCAAATAACAAATTATTTAGAAAACGAAGATTCGGACAGTGAAATCGAAGATTTATTAGAAGTTGAGGACTACGATTCAGACGACAGTGTGGCCGATCCTACTTTTTTACCCACGTGCCAGCTTGAAGATGATCTTCAAAATATTGAAGAACCAACTATAAAAAAAGGCAAACGAAGTATGTGTAACTTTTGCCCGACCAAGAAAAGAAGGATGAGCGTTTATTACTGTGCTAAGTGTACCAAAAATTATTGCTTAGAACATCGATCTCCAAACTGCTGTAATTGTGATAAACAAATATAGTCTAATTTTAATTTACTCTCAAGCCAAGTATATTATAATTAGAATAGTATTTTTATTTTTATGTGATAAGACACAATAACATTGTTTAATTTAGATAACAAATTGGAAGCTATATGTGATTTATTTATTTTTTATTATTATTATTCTAAAGGCTGTTTAAGCAAGGGTAATGTTAGAGTTAAGGTTGATTTTAAGACTGAAATTATAATTTTAAGGAAAATGTGCCATTAAATTTAAGGAAAGGAGATCCGTTTACGTTATTTTGTTAAATATAATTCAAATTTTAATAAATATATTATTCTAAAATCTTGTATCATTTATGAAGTAGCCTGCCAAGCGATTATTAGTATTAAGTGGTTAAAAAATAAGGTTAGTACTCTAGGGTTAAAATAACGTGAATTTGTACGAAAAATGCAAAAACGTAAACTCGTGTTACGTGATTTTTAAATTATAACAGTAGAAATATATCGTATTTTACAGCTTAAACGAAACATAAATAGTTATATTACAATTTGTCCGTCCCAACTATTTAAGTTATTGGTTGACAGACAATAAAGATACATAATATTTATCAAAAAGCATTTCAAATCCTCCATCCATACAATTTTCTATGGCGGCCGCACGCCGCTTTGAATATGCGCCGCACGAGCTCTGTCATTATGTCTTACGCTCGGCGCAGTCTTAAAATCCACATCGGATGGATCGAACATCGGCCTGTGATATCGAGCCGTAGAAATTCACTGTCCACAATTGAGTAACTAATATACAGACAGGTCAACATTTCTGTATTTTCTTAAGAGGGTTTTTGAATGGACCGCTTCGCAAAAGTATCTTTGCTAGTCATGTTTGTCTCGGCGCAAAGTGATATAAATGTGAAGCCATTTCGTATCACTGCTAGGCAAAGGCCTTCCCTCTCTTCTTCTATCTCTCTATCCAAAGCCGCTAAAGACCAATCTTTTTTTATTATACTCTTATATTAATTACTTAATAATTTATCTTTCTATTGTATACTTTGGCGTTTCATGATATATACATATTTATGGTAAGTCGTAACGAGCATTGACGCGATCATGCATAATGTTTACCTTATTGATGATTAACGTTTCTACCAGGTTACACCGGCCGTGGTCACAAACTGACTGAGCAAACATTATGCATGATCGCATTAATACCAGTTAAGATTTTTTTTTATTCATCTTCCCTGCTAGGTATAATAATTCCTGTCACGAGGGACTTTACAAACATTCGAATAACGCACACAAAGAATACCCAGACTCAATACAAATATTTGTGAATTACTCAAGTCATTGTCCCGTGTGTGGATCGAACCCACAATACTAGGCGCAGTGTTGAGGCGAATACTTCAACCATTACGCCTATATCTATGTCACACTTATATTTTTACAAAATACCCAATATGGCTTCTAGGTAGCCCATAATGTAAGGCGCAACGTAGCCTGACGGTTAATAGCGGGAAGAGATCTATATTTCCCGTGCTACGAAACCACCTCACCCCAACGTAATCATTCTCGATGTTATCTGAAACGCTTCCCCCTTTCACTGTTCACGTGATAAATCCCTAAGTTGCTTATAGGTACAAACGCCCAAACATTTCAATCAGATGTTAAGGCTGAATCTGAATTGTGATCGAGTGGTCGATCTCTATCATTAGAGCTCACCTAATTGGAGCATATTATTATTTTATCTGTATTGGTTTTATATAAATACGAGAAATGTTCACTTTTGTTGCTAATTGCGCTTTACAAACGGTTTATATCAATAATATATTTCTGTTTGCAATAAAACGATTGAATTGAAATGAATTGAATTGTGTTAAAAAAGACAACACCAACAAAAAGACCTTACAAATCTTTACACAACGGTCACAAAGAAAACTTAAACTGGGAAAACAATTTGTATAGCACACGTTTTTGTCCCGTGTGAGAATCGAACTGCTGTTACTTGGCTCAGTGACAATGATGAGAGGCGACTGGGTAAAACACTACGTAGTCCAAGCAATCAAAATTGTTTATGTTTTTCTGAAGCGTGCTGTCACTACGATGTTAAATCCTAACTAATTATAAACGCGAATGTGAGTTTGCTTGTTACGCTGATGAAATTGGCATAGATGTTGTCAGGTGTAAAGAAAAGGACGTACCTTTGATTCAGAAAAAATAATTGTTCCCTAGGGATAGAAATTTATTGACTAAACCTTCTGCTTAGTTTGGGCTAGATAGTGTTGTGTGTATGTGATAGAATATTATTATATTATTATTATTAACGCGAGCGAAGCCGCGGACAAAATATAGTTTTAAATATTATTTTGTTTAAAAACTTGAATCATCATTTGAAAAAAAATCCGTGGTTAACATTGTTCTTTCAGTGAGCTGCGAGCAAAAATTGTAAAATCCACGTGGAGATTTTAAGGTCGTTAGGTATATCTGTATATATGTAGTGACCTCAAAATCGCGTTTGCGGCATTCGGATAACGAATCCACTCTTTGTAGCAAATGCAAACGGTCGGACATTGTATACAGATTTATATTTCTTAGTACCGTTGCATTTGCAGGCTATTGCTAGCAATTGTATGATGCTTTAGTAAATAGAAACACCCATGATTAAATTATGTTCGGGTACTTTGAAATAACTACACTGGAACATCGAGACAACTACCATCTTAGTCTCCCCGTGACCATGGCTGCTGAAAAGCAACCGAAACGTCGGGGAAAGTGTAAAAATAAATCTAAATAGTATAATAGTATAGTAATAGTATAAATAGTTTCAATAATTTAATTAGCTTAAAAATTTGTAAAGTTTAATAGTGATTATAGTAGTGTAACAGTTTTTCAAAATTTTGTAATAGTGTCAAATAAACAACGCGATAAAATCCGTATATAGTAGTTTAATTTCAATGAATAACATTCGCGTAAACAGAAGACAATATTATGATGCTTTAGTGTTATAAATCCGAGTGATCTTTGTATCAGTTGTCTAAATATTTATAAAGTAGAGAAACTATGCGGAAGTTGTTCTTGTAAAATGAAAGAGAGTAAATAATCGTTACTGTACTCGGAATCCAAAGAATCGCTAACGTCAAAGCTATCACCTTATAAGTACATTTGTACTGCGACGTTTAAATTAAAGGTACTAGACTACCTCTCGTAGTTTTGAGCAAAACTGCGAACAAATACTTGTGACGAGGAAATACTAGACAGGTTTGCAACATATCAAAAAATTAATACACGTTATAATTGCTGTTTTCTGTTTTTCAAAAGACACCTGCAATAAGAATAATTTCTGTATCGCGGGAGACTTAAATTCAAACAACCGACACAACGATTACCTACATTTGGAATAATTATTTGTGGATCACAAATCTTTTTTGAACCCCCGGACGAGCGGATGGGGGAGGTGGAACGTCCAAAGGATCGAACCCTCAACGTTCGTGCAATGGCACTGTACAGGCGACCACTTAAGCCACTAACGTCATCCGAGTAGTCAAATAATATTGTTTTGTTATTGTACCAACGAGGTGATTATAATTAGTGTGCCCAGGTTTCTAAACTGGCGGAGGCTGTATGTTGGGAGTCAGTGCCGTCATATAAGTAAATAAAAAAAGGACTCCAAATTCCAATCCAGTTTGTAAAGTAAGTTGTGTCTCAAGGAAACTATTTAATTGTCGGAGATAATGTCATGCATGATTACAATGAATAACAGATCTAAAACAATAATAATAATATCAGTCCTGCATTAAACTGTCCCACTGCTGGGCACGGACCTCTTCTCAGTGTGAGAAGGGTTAGGCCAAGGGCCACACTGTCCCAGTGCGCAAACTTAGCATATCACAACATTATGGAGAACTTTCAGACATGCAGGTTTCCTCACAATGTTATCCTTCACCGTAAAGCGAGCGATAATTGATTATTTAATAAGCACATTACTTCGAAAAGTCAGAGATGCGTGTCTTGGGTTCGAACTCGAGACCTCTGCGGGACAGTCCAACGGTCAGTCAGTAGGCTAGTCTAGATCTATAATATATCTAAAATATTATAACATATAGTTATATCACATGACATCAAAAAGTAAGTAAGCAGGTCGTATGTAGCCAAGGTATAATACGCCTTGTGTCAACGTCATTCTGAATTCAGTGAGACATAAGTATGACTTTTTACTAGCCCAGCAAATCATTACTTAGGCGTCCGTACTACCAAACATAATCAAGGTTAATAAAACACGAAACTCGATAAAGTCTGCTACGTAAACACTTGCAATAGAACCGACAAAGACTACATCAAGTTAATTAAAAATAATATGTACAACTACGAAAATAAAAATAATATGTACAACTACGAAAATAAAAATTTGTTATACCTAACTATTTATTCAAAACTTTTATTTATTGTTGTGATTTTTATGTGCAAATGTAATGGATATAATGAAATATTATTTGCTGTCTATGGAACCAGCTTTTCTGAAATAAATAAATTATTAATAATATTATCATTTAAAAAAAGACTATGAAAATTAAACACGTCTAATTCCAACAAATATACTATAATATAATAATAAGACTATACAAACCGAACATAATATGCAAATCCCGTGGTTTATAGATTTTAAATTAGCATTTAGAATTCGTTCAGGTAATATATCCAAAAAGTTTGGATATTTAATAAAAATAACACACCGAATTGTGATAAATGTGGTGTTTTTTACGATATGCAACACTTGAACAGAGTGTAAAAAGAACTATTTCCAAACTATTTACTCATGAGACAGTACAATATAAGAATAGATGTGGGTTTAATGTATGTGCTTTGTTTAAGCCTAGTTCGGAACTAGCATTGGCCATATATAGAATGGTAGCAACTGCTTATGAATGACTTTCTAAAATCGCTAAGATAAATATATATTATGTGTAATTTTGTAATAGGTTACGATGGAAATGGCATATCAGTTTGGATAAAAATTCAATTTAATGTAAAAATAAGTAATAAAAAATAACTGATATTATAACTATAAAATGGTTCTTTGTTACGCTCCTACGCTTTCAGTACTCGACCAAGCATCATAAAATTTTGTATACAACGTGTAAAATTTCAGGGGTTCAGAAAAGGACATAAAATATATTCATCACGAGAAAAAGTTCTATACCTGAGCGAAGCCACGGACAAAAGCTAGCTTAATATATGTAAATGTATTACCAGATTTAGTGACTCATTGCTTAACCTATTGAATCACAACGGCACACCAGCTTCCAGATATAATAGGTTTTTAATTATTTCATTCCAAGAACTAACAGGTAAAAAGTAAAACCAATACAAGCAAGTAGCTTTATGATATACTTACTAAATCTTATTTAAAATAAAGATATTCTGTGGAAATACATATCTGTACATAGTTAGAAAGAATATACGATGCTTATGAAATGTCAACATTTATGAATAACAAATGTGATTTTCATACTTCCACCCCCAGGTTATCTGTTCACGCATAGTATATTATAATATTTGACTTTCATTTGATTTATTACCCGTTATAGATTGATTTTCATTTCATGATACCTCATAAAACATGAGATAGTATTGTATAGTAATGATAATTTTAAATACCTACATAACCAAAAAAAGCTGGAGTTCAATGTGCTAAGTAAAAATATTTTAACTGAAGTCAAGAAATATGTACATCAAATTAATTAAGCACTACCCAAAGTAAACCGTTTGAAAATTCATTACAACAGCAAATATCATTAATAATATAACTTTATTTTAGTCAAAGTCAAAGAACCTTTCAGGACGCCTATATGCCTACATGATCTCAATTACATAATATAAGGTCCTAAAAGAGCGCTCTAGATAAAAACTTATTATAAATATAATTAGGATTTTTGTGTACGCACATATTTTGTTGAATGTCTACAAAAAATATATATAAAATTATATAAATCATCAAGACAATTAGTAAACTCCTTACTCATTAGCTTATCAAAATAATAAATTGTAATAAGTTTAGATGGAAATAAAGGATTTCATAAAATAAAGACTAATGGTTAGCCTAAGATACACACTGTGCATCTCATTATGAAAAATTTTGTGTGATGGTTAATTTAGAGATGCTTTAATAAATGCCACTACTCGGCGCCCATAGGTGATAGCGTGATAATTGTTAAGTATATATGATTATAGTCGGGTCTTCAGACAACATATTGGCGAAAACGGCATTTACGGGTTTTTGCGTGATAGTACAACTTCCTAGATAACTATTATCTAATCTGTAGAATAACAAATAGACAGGCAGACAATAATTACAAAAAAAAAGTGTTCTATATCCTTAGACACCTAAGCTATGACAGAGTCCAATTGAAATTTTGCGAAAATTAATAATCAAATACAAAGTGCTATTTGAATTGTATTATAGTAGGTATGGTCAAGTTTGTATGCTTAGATATATTATAGCACAGCTATATATGTAATTAAAAGAAATGTAGACAATCTAAACTAAAAATATTTCGCACAGCGTCATCTAGTATCCGTACGTGTAACAAATTTATGTAAATTTTAAATTAGAGTAACTTACAATAGAATTAACCGATTTTAATAAAACAAAACCTAAATGATAACCCTATGCCCATCAATTTAACAATTAAATATGATGCTGGTATTCATGTATATTAAGTTTGATAAATAGCACTGCTCGGTTCCTATAGGTCATAGCGTCATGATTCTTATCTAAGATTATGGTCGGGCCTTCAGGTAACATATTGCCGAAAACCCGATCAAAATCCGTTTACGGTTTTTGCGTGATAGTATAACAAATAAACAGACAGACAGTCAGGCATAGAGAGAAAAATTTAAAAAAATATATATTTTGTTTTATATCAATACTATCATACATTCCAATTGAAATTTCGCGAAAATATTCAATGTACTTACAGACAAAGTGCTCTTTGAATGTTATTATAGTACTTAAAGATTCTCAACAATAAATAATCTGAAAATGGCAAGAAAAAGAACTTTTCAAATTATTATTTGCGAGGATAGCTTACGAATGTATCAAACATTTATCAATCGTAAAATATTAAAGTATTAAAGGAATTAACATAATAATAATTATAATTAATGTATTGAATTTAAGAATAACACTTACCGGACATAGATTTTGAAATAATCAGCTAAACTGAACTTTTCATCAAGTTTCATAGATTTTTAAGTTGCCACTTAGTTTCAAACTTGAACGAGGATTTAAATAAAGTTACGCTTATCTTTAGCACATAAATATCACTAAGATTTTAGAAAACTTTTACTTTATGATTGATAATTTTTAGCATACGAGATTCACTGGATTTTCGTGGTCAAACTTTTTCAAACACACTTTCATTGCACGAAGTTGGTAAATCTCCCAACAACGGGGCGACAAGTGCTAGTTCGCGCGCGTCGGACGGCGATTGCGATATTTGTGAGATGAAGCTAGCCCCACAATTCGACGGAGAGCGCATGCTCGCTCATTTCACCATAGTGTCCAAGTTGCTCTTATAGTAATGTTTCCATTTCTTAAAAAATAAGCTCATTTAACACTTATTTAATTGAAGCGTTATTTACATGGCTTAATGAATATTATCATTTATTGTTAAGAGGGCTAGTCGTCATTATACATATATTTTTAGCTGTAATACAAAAAATCTAAGCAGATTCGTTTTAGACAAAGTACCGAAAACTATTACGAAAATGATAAGTTTGCAATGTCTATAGGGAACGTGCACAACGAAGGTGCTGCCGACTGGCGTCGCCAATCCGAATCTTGTATTCTATTAATAGTTGACTTTGACATTTATAACAAACAGAACATTTTATTACCTAGTGAAAATTATTATTCTAGCTAATCATAATGCATTGTTGCATTTCTGGATGTACCAATATTAAAATTTTATTACTTTCCAAAGACTCGCAATAGTAACTTTTTTGTATAATTCGATCGTTTTGTTTGCCCTTGACGTCTAATTTAAGTTCTACATTTTCGCACGTTAAATCATCTATTTGCTGGTGCGCAGATTGTAACTCACAATACAGCTTTTTTATTTTTTCATAAATTCTCGTATTGTCATCAGTCACACATATCAGTCATAATCTTGGGACTGAGTATCGTTCGGAAGGCTTGTTATAGTGCAATCAAATAATGACGAAGTCTTTGAACCATTCATTGATTTTGTTCGTTTTCTGACTGTTACATTTTTATCCAGTGTAGTTTTTATTTTTGCAATTCTATTTTACAATATATTATATAATTAATTAGGTACTTATTATTATTCTAATTAATTATTATTTATTATTACAATAATTAAATAAATGTCTAAGTAATTTATAGCAATCCGAAAAAGTACAGATATACCTTTTGACCTTTGACATATTTTGGCCACGCTGACGATCATTATTGATAGACCGGAACCCATATTTTAACTTTTATCATATTCAAAAATAATATAATTGAAGAGATAATTTTGTTTACATAATTGAAAAAACCATGACAGATTTGATAAGTTTCCTTTACTGTCCGCTTAGTATCTCTTTTGTCGATTTAGTGCTGCACGTTCCCTATTAAGGCGTTTTATACACCTATTAATTAATTTAAAATGAACTGCGCTAATGGCTTTTGAGATTTTGAATTCTGTTTTAGAACTTATCTCTAAGTTCGTAGCAATAGTGAAGTTTACGTTGATTTAAACGTATTTTTTATATTCTGAGATTTCTAAGATTCTAAGTAGATCCTCGCTGATTTCAGCTTGAAAGAACTGGCTCGACCGGGGAAGGACTACCCTCTTACAGAATATCGACGTGAAATAGTAGTATTCCTACTGTTGTGTTTCGTTTGGTGAGTGAGAGTGCCGGTGCCAATCACCCTCTTTCCCCCCTCCCGCTCCTTCTCCTTCCCACTTCCTTTCCTAAAGGGTCGGCAACGCGCAAGTGATGCCTCTGGTGTTGCAAACGTCCATAGGCTACGGTGACCACTTACCATCAGGTATACCGGCCCTATGCTTGTTTGCCACCACAGGTGTATAAAAAATCATTTAGATAGTAGTTAAATTTTATAGTAGTAATTTCAGAGTTTCAAATTTATATACATAATAATAGTGTTTTAAATTAAAATAATCAACGCGATCAAATCCGTATAAAGTAGTTCAATTTCAACAGAGTAATAAGTTTAAACCTGATATTGTACCGTTATGCGGGTGCGGGTATACGAAAAGGGCTCGTTACATTACGTAGCTCCGTCGGGAATACAGGCCTAATGATTGGTACGTTTTCACGATGTAACTTGGCAATATGTAACGTGTTATAACCAGACAGTGAAATATTATAGAGAATATTATTATAGACTTTAAAGACGCAGATTTTCTTAGGAAAACTCAATCTGCTATTGATGTTTTCTTTTGCTTTTTTATGTTTTACCAGTAAATTTCGAAGTATTCTTAAAAGAATACACGATTTATATTTCTTTACGGTGTTCTTATGGTTTCATTAAAATGGACATAATACTTTTAAAGCCACGGTTTTCTTAAGAATTTTTCAAAATGGACATAATACTTTAAATCATGGTTTTCTTAAGATTTCTTCAAAATTGGCATAGCATTTAGAAATTACAGTTTTCTTAAGATTTTTTTATAATGGTCATAATACTTTAAACGTCCCAGTTTCTCTAAGATATCATCAAAATGGGTATACTACTTTAAAAGTCACGGTTTACTTAAGATTTCAGAAAATGGACGTAATAGTTTAAGTCATGGTTTTCTTAAGATCTAATCAAAATAGATGTAATACTGCAAGTTACGGTTTTTCTAGATTTCTTCAAAATGGACATAGTACTTTTTCACGGTTTTCGTAAGATTTCATCGATATAATATGTATAAAATACTTTCAAAGTCACGGTTATAGCGGTATATACCGGTGGATTTCTTCAAAATATTTTGAATAAGTTCAAAGTTCAAACGTTCCTAAGCTTCAGTAACGGCTTGCTATTATGGCGGGCTGCATGCTTATTTACTACCCTATTAGTATTAAACTCTATATATATTAAAATAACACAGGCAACACATCCACGTGACCGTATTAAAGTTTATTATCGAGCTTAGTATAAGCACGCATCCATAGAAGTTTCGTCCCTTGCGATTATGACATAACAACAATTTAAATCGGAACTGCCCTTATAGGAAGGCACACGTATTATAACAAAATGATTAAATGTACATGACATCCTAGCTCCTAACAAATATTTTAAATGCGATGTGAGTTTGTTTGTTGCTCTTTCGCGCCTTCACTACTCGACCGATCATTATGCAATTTCACATACACGTTGTCAGGGGAACAGAAAAGGACATAGGGTATCTTGCATCTAGAAAAATGTACTGTTACTAACATAAAATACCCCTACATTAACGCGAGCGAAGCCGCGGGCAAAATCTGGAATAATATTATTTTTTCAAATAGTATATCGTATGAAAGACGGGTAATTATGAATACATACATAACCTAAAATATAAATACAAGCCAGTTACTTCAAACGACTTCAATGGAACTGGGTCTATAAGCAAACACAGCACAGCACTGCAGACTAAGCTCATAAATGCATGACCTTCATTCAATTGTTTTTGTGTGCTCATAAAGAATACATTTCCTCAATCAAGGAAATTAATCTTCAATAGATCCTTAACAGTATTCCTAACAGTTTTATCAAAAGGGTTAATTCCAATTGTGAAAAAAATATCGATAAAGATAATGCCTTTAGAATTCAAACTAATATTATATATATAATGCGAATGTGAGTTTTTTTATTTGTTACGCTCAACCGGTCATTATGCAATTTCGCATACACGTTGTCAGGAGTACAAAAAAGGACATTGGACATACCTTTTATCCAGGGAAAAGTCCTGTTCCTAAAATTTAGAAATGTATGTCGAAATCTACATGAATATAAATAATAACATACACTCACGATTCTAAAAATCAGAAAATATGGACTTAAGTGCATATTCACATTATCGATAGATATGATTCAAGATTATATGGGTATTGATATAGTGCGGTTTTTTGCCGTATATTGACATTGGCTAGTCTTCGCGCTATAATGAGAATTTTCTATCAGAAAATCTCAAAATATTTGCAATTCAGAAATTAAGCCCGATTCACAACATCGAATCACCATCGCTCCTAAATGTATTTGCAAACTTCCACGGGATCAATGAAGCAGAGGATCAATGAAGATTTTGGATACAATAAAATTGAGGAAAAGTTTACATAAAGTTTATTTGACTGCTTAGTTCTACGCTTGAGGCTTGTCTCTTGATAGGCTCTTGATTTGAGTAGATAGTCTGCTATACCATACGTCACGTGAAATTACGTTTCCGTTGCAATTTCCTATTCGCTCCGTCGATCATTGACGGTCGGTCAATTGGGAATAGCGACCACGGGTAAGAACATCGACCGTAATTTTCCTTGGTAAACGATCCCAATGGATGCAGATACGTGCTAAAAGTAGCTGCTTTATTAAATCATTATAGCCTGGATAGGTTTTAAAATATGTGATAATGATTTTTTCTGCATTAGGATTACTCTTGTGTCGCGCTAGACTTTACATACATTTAAAATACGGGCACAAATAACAATCAGACTTGAAACAACTATGTGATGTTGATCACACTAAGTTTTGTCTCGTGTGGGGCTCGACAATACTCGGCGGCAGTGGTAGTGGCAGAGGCGAGGCGACCACGAATACACGTTCCTTGCATTATAGAATTAGCAGTAAACAATAACTAGAATTTACTCAATCTTACTTACTCTTCACTTTATTTAACAGACTGTGAGTTGACTAAGTAAACGAAGATATTAATGAAGGTAAGTTTTCTGCAAAATTTCCTTTCGCTTTAGTTCTTCGAATTCCAAATCAAAGTTATAATTAAGGGGGATTTATTTAATTGCATCCGGAAATATAATTAAACAGGGCCATGCAATAATTTTTTAATATTACTAACTTTGAAAAAGAGGCTTCTAAATGGTCAACATTATTATTGCAATATTTTGAAATATAGCCCAGCCACCTCAATAGGTAATATTTAAACGCAGCGGCCATCCCAAACACAATTCTTTGGATAGTCATGTGCAAAATATTGATGCGTATTCTGTAATATAGACAGCTATATTATAGAATAGGGCTATATATTTACAGAATTAAAAGGAGATGTTGATTTAAAAGGTATATTATTATTTATTATGTAAGCAGAAGTGGACTAGCGCGGTGAACATACCTACTAGCGTTACGGAAACTGAAAAGAGAACCGTTCCCAGGAGTGACTATATTTGTATTATGAAGCTGAATTATCATAATAATATTTATCTTTGGACTTTTACATCCCGCACAGAAATTATAAAAGCGGATTTAGGGATAATTACACATGTATCACGCTCTTACACTTGCTACACATATTTTTTATGAAGTCGACTATTATATGAGTTAGCTCATACTTGAAACCGGTTATAATTTGAAGTTATTCCAAAAATGTAGGCGGCTATATAACAAATATATAATTGTATCATAGATGTATAAATATTCATATATGTATAAATAGTAATTAACATTAAGGCTTGTTTCACACGTACCACAACCACACCACATCGACGCGACAATAGGTGATCAAGCAGTGGTTACGTGTGAATAGTGTCGCTGCAGGTTTTAGCAGTTGCGTTGTGGTTCCTACAAAATGTGGATGTGGTTGAGTTGTCGTTAGTAGTTGCGATGTGGTTGCGATGACGCAATTACGCTCACGAGTGCAGACAGACAGTTCGACACCAGTTTTCGATGATGAAACACACCTTGACTCAATAAACTCATGGAATTCGAAGAGGAAACATTGTTGTTACTATCCTTGTTATGGATTTTATTAAGAAGAAGATTTGAATAAACCCCTTATTAGGGGTTATTGCTTAACTTAAATAAATGTAGATAGGTATATTATATTTGATATACTTATAAGAAATTATTTTATTTGCTACGTAGCCTTTTTCTTCTTCCCTAATTTACAGCAGACCTAATTTGCTGTGATCATTATGGACAGGGTCCCTAATTTGTTTATAAGTGCATCTTTGTTTAACATTATGAAATTCAAATCTTCAATCAAAATTCATAAAATATTGAGTATTGAGTATAATTTCTGATTATACGATCAGTAATACTAAATCACGCGCATTTTGTATTTGAAGTGTACCTTTTAAGATGATGTAGCGTCCCGCTTCAATGTAAGCGAAACACCGTACGTAGACTACGTCAGTGCCAGGGATCCACGATAATTATATGTATGTGCACCCCTGGCGTAGTGTCTATAGGGGCTTTGCTGTGTAACACAGCATTCACTTTTTAACGCTATAAAAAAATTCAATTGTATTTTTAAAGGATGAATATTTTTCAATATATTTGTTTGTTATTTGATAAGCACTGATACAATACCAATTATACGATGAAAACATTATATCAGTAATTTCACTTTGAATATGGAAATTAAATGAAAATAACAATCTGCCTCATTCTGCATTTATTATTACTTATCTTCGCTGAACCGGCAATGGGCTCATTTTCACATTTCATTTTATGATAAAGATACACACAGCTTAAAAAAATGCTGTACACCAGATAAACAACGTATCCGCAAATAAGTCAACATTAAAATTTGAATTAGCTTCCAAGTAAGTTGAAAAAAGTAGAAGTAGACGTAAGTAGAAGCAGAAGGAAGTAAAAGTAGAAAGAAGTAAGAATAGAAGTAGTAGAAAGCAAAAGAAAGTAGAAGGAATATAGGTAAATAATCGTGCGATATAGTACAGTAAGTAGTTAAAGCAAGTAACTTGAGGATCAATTCTCGTAATAAAAATGAAATTAAACATTTTCGCTTTAACTGTAAAGAAAAACATCATGACGCAACCTGCATGTCTGAAATGAGAGTTCTACATAATGTTCTTGAAGATACGTCAAATAATCTGCCAACCCACACTAGGCGAGCTTGGATGACTACGGCCTAAGAATGACCTTTCACACTGACAAGAAACCTGTGCCCAGCAATGGGATATTTTAATACTGGCCTAATATTATATTATTATTTAATTTAAAGTTTATTTTAATTTAGGAGAATTTTATTGTAACGAGAAATATCAAAAAGGCTGATGAACACTTCCCGTGACCAGAGAGCTAGTCTTTATTTCACGTAAAGAATAAGTATTGTCATTCAACGTGGCAATGCTGCCAGTCTTCTGGGCACTTTACGATCGACTGTGATACGGAGGAATTCTATGACGCCCACTAGCGGGTTATAACTTTACGTTTTTAAACCTACTTTTTTAATATTGATAATTTGTATCTGTTATATAAAACTTTAAGTATAAATTAATTATTGTATTATTAATAATAGTAAAGTGTGTGACACTAACTCTAGATCGGAGCTCGCTCTTTTGAACAGTTATCATTACGAGAATTGGCCCTTTGTAGTTACTTCGTCGTCAATTATCAAGCATATACAATCGAAATAATATGGCGCCACGAAGGTCTGAGTGACTAAGATTACCGAATAAAATTTTACACATTATTTGGATAATATGACCATGCTTTCTTCTAATCTCTAATGAATAACTGCCAAGGCTACCTAGAAGGTATGTTGTTGAAATATTGTAAACGGTTTGTCGGTTGTACAAATACCTCGGGAATACTTAGTAAATATTTTCTACTAAAAAGACGTCATTTTGCCACGAAAAGCCAGACAAAGGAGCTGGATTCTATTTTGCCTACTGCGAATATGAGGCTAGATGAACAACAAAACCAAGCAATTATATTCCATAATATGTCAATATTTACAATAGAATTATACGATTATTTTAAATTTGAAATGCTTTGTGTAGGGTAATTAGTTGTGTGCTTTGTGAATTGACATTGTGGCGCAGCAGTAGTATATGCGACTGCTGTGCATAGGTCTTGTATTCGAATCCCGGGTCAGGCCAACAAATAATTATTGTTTTTTTTGTTTATGGAGATAGCGGTGTCATACATCCCGTGCCGTTGGACTTACACCCGATCTCCTTACCGTCGTCTAGGAATAGAGATTTGCACTTGTGTTTGCGTACATACTTGTATATTAAAATATCTTCTGCGCGGATGGCCAGTCTCCGCTAAAATTGGCTGCTGTGCCTAAAGTTCGGTCTGGAGGACCTCAATTTGCAAAAGTAAGTTGTCTCAGCTAGCCTTCAATCCTAAGCTCATTAACAGTGGAAAGATGAACTAAGGTGTTAACTAAATTTATAAACAAGAGATTATGATCGCTCACACACACACACTTTGACTACTCTCTACAAAATACTGTTCTTTGGTTGTTGGCTAACACATCTAACAACGCTTGTATCTTTTTTTATACCACTAAGGTGGCAAACATGCATACGATGGTAAGTGGTCACCATAGCCTATGGACGCCTGCAATACCAAAGGCATCACTAGCGCGTTGCCGACCCTTTAGGAAAGGAGTGGGAAGGAGAAGGAGCGGGAAGGGGTTAAGGGGGTGATTGGGCCTCCGACTAATTAGTTGTGTGCTTTGTGAACTGACGACACGTTAAGGTTTTGTGTTAGCCTGGCTATCAGTGTCCCCTACTATACAAAGCAGCGAGGTGGCACATCGTGATCTCCACATATCTTTCTCGCCTCCTCTTGTGGCGAGAGGATGTATGTATAAGGAGCATATCCCACGTTAAAAAAAGGCTGTAAGTGTCCCCTGTTGATAAACTAAAATGCAGTTATTACCTATAACAAATTTTCAATAAGTTTCATTGCGTAACCGATGATTTGTAGAGCTAACGCATTTGGCTGACCTTTTACCGTGCGTCATTTATCTTCATTCGTGCACTCACTAACAAACAGACCGCGGTGACATTGAAACTACATTTACAATTAACCCTATTGTTTCAGTCAAAGCAGTAATATATAGGAATACAAAAATAGTTGTGCGGGGTCTGGATATTCTGGGTCCGTTGTTTGAATGTTTGTAAAGGGACACGGGACTTATTCCTAGCGCAGAACAAGTATTGCAAAAGAAAAATAAGCGTTAAAATACGAAGAAACTTTAAGTGAACAACAGTCTTATTGACTTGAGCAATACTTTTTCTTGACGAAAGGTGTGACAAGAACGTAGTACCAATACATTCATATCTCAAAGTAGCAGTAGCCCATAAGTCTTACATTATTAAAATCTCTAGAATTCGTTCTAGGTATATTAAAAATATGCCCTGTGTTCTTTTCTGTACCCCAGACAAAAAATTTCATGATGATCAGTCGAGTATTAAAGCGTGCAAACATAACAAAAAAACTCACATTCGCATTTATTATTATTTAGGACTAGGATAAAAAGCGAAAAAAAAGCGAGGCGGCTTCTGTAACTTACAAACAAACTTAGATCGTTGATCATTTAGGTTAAATCATAGGCCTTCGCTTGTTGTCTGTGAAATGCATATCCTCGTTAGTATAGCCGCGTTTAACTAGTACTTCATACAAAATAAATAGACTTTTGTCAAAATAACTGCGTCGTAAGCCCGGTATGGTCCAACATACTTCACAAGACCCACACAGAAACAATATTATGTACAAGATTTTGCACGCACCTTCGCTCGCGTAAATGTATGTTAGGACAGGTTAGTACCAGTACTTTTTTCTGGATGAAAGGTATGACCTTTTCTGTTCCCCTGACAACGTGTATACGAAACTTCATCATGATTGGTCGAGTAGTCAAGGCGTGAAAGCGTAACAGTTTGCATTTATAATATTAGTTAGGATTGTTACTTTCGCGGCTGGTAAAAGCGCAGTACGTAATATTCTGTGCTCTTTGGTTTAGTATATTGTCATAAGCAAACAACGAGCACCTTGGAAACCAACAAAGGGTTGTTGTTCAAGGATTTCAAGTGCAGGCTTGGATGCAGAGATACGTACAACGGAATATGCTCCTGGTAAGCTAATTGAAGTTTGCAAATAGCACTTTCAATTTTTACAACTACTACAAACATATATACTGCACGGATGGTGTAGTGGTTTACATGGTTGCCTCGTCACTGCCACAGCGCCGACTGTTGTGGGTTCGAATCCCACACGGGACAAAAATTTGTGTGATCCACAAATGTGGTTGTTACAAGTCTGGGTGTTCTATGTGTCCGTTGTTTGAATGTTTGTAAAGTCCCCCGTGACACAGAAATTATTCCTATCGCGGGTACGTACTTTAAAATAAAAAGAAAACAGTCACTGACTTTCAGAATTATGAAGGTATTCGTTACGCTTATATTATTATGCATCTTCTATACTCATATACTGTTTATAATATCTGCCCTGTATAATCTTTCTCACTGCTAGGCATGGGTCTCTTTTTAGTGTGAGAAGGGTTAGTGCATAGTCTACTACGCTAGCCCAGTGCGGGTAAGCAGACTTTCTTTTTAGTAACCTTACACAATTAAAAAATGGTCGCGATTGTGGAGGAACACTGAAGTAGGTTTAGTCGGGATATCTTTCCCCCAAAGAACCCGACATAAACTCTCCGTCGCCCCGCGGGGAGGTACGGGTCCAAGAATTCGCGTAATTAAAAAAAATACCCAGTGCGGGTAAGCAGACATGTCATATCATATACTAAACTTACACAATTACTCGTAACATAATTATATAAAACACATTGATAACTATAGTTATTATCTGTTCGTTACATCGTACGGCTGATAAAAAAATTTTCGATATCACCCTATTTTTAGTGGTAGTCATAACATCCGTGACACCAATATAATAATATATAATATAATAATATAATATTCTACTACATACACACAACACCATCTAGCCCAAACTAAGCAGAGCTTGTATTATGGGTACTAGACAATGGATAAACATACATATATACTTTTTTTTTTTGTAAATGCATACATATTATACATAGAAACACAAACAATGAAACCAAATGGGCGCTGTCCTATAAATACAAAAGAATAAATCACGGAGTCAAGAGAGATCCCATAAAGAGTGCCCTCCGAGCTTTCAAATGTCCAAAAGGATACGAAATTGGTATCTTTGGATCCGTTTCAAGAAATTCCATTACTTTCTACAGAGCAAGTGAAAAATCGTAATGGATGCGTCTAACGGCACTTTGAAATGAAACGCGTCACAAGTTTACGTACACAATTTGTAAACATTAAACATCATTTTTCAAAAGTGCTTAAAAGCAGCGATAGCCAAGTGGAAGATCTTTGGAGTGCCACGCAGAGATCTCGAGTTATCTCGAGAGATTTCAAGGCACACACCTCTGACATTTTAAAGATATGTGTGTTTTAAAAAATATTTATCGCTCGCTTTATTGCGAAGTAAAACTCCTGGGAAAACCTACATGTCTTAGAGCCGTCCATAATGTTCTCGAAGATATGTGAAGTCTGCCAACCCGCACTGAGCCAGCGTGGTGGACTAGGGCCTAACCCATCTCACGTTGGAGGCTCGTGGCCTGCAGTGGGACACTTGAAATACAGGGCTGATATTATTATTATTAAAACGTCATAAAACTTTTGCTTATGCGATTCTTAAAGTGTACGTTTTTACTACTATTCAAACAAATAAAACATTATTCACTTAAAAAAAACATACTTTAATGAGTATCTAGTAACAATCACAATTTAATTAAAATGTGTCCATGTTTATACTAGATAGAATATAAAGATTAGGAATGTCCAAGGACTAGGCGAAAGTTGAAAAGTTTAGCTTATAAAGGCCACAACCGTTCTAGCTTTACAAGTGTACAGTCTTTAAACTTATTCTGCACGAGTGGTCTACGCCTGTATCAAAATACGATATATACATTTATATTATTATAATCTTTGCAAAAAGTTAGCAACATAGTCAACATTTACGTAATTTCTCATTCATCTCTTACTGAGGATGTAAACTCTACGTCGATACCAAGCCTGACAATCCTAATCCTAATCCTATCCTAACTAATATTATAAATGCGAAAATGAGTTTGTTTGTTTGTTACGCTTTCACGCCTTAACTACTCAACCGATTAACATGTAATTTTGCATACACGTTGTCAAGGGTACAGAATAGGACATAGGGTAGGTACCCTTCATCCAGAAAAAATAACTGCTAACCTAACCTACATTTACGCGAGCGAAGCCGCGGGTGAAAACTAGTATTATATAAAATAAATATAAACCTTTTTACAAGTATTTTCTTACATTCTTTAAAAAAAGGTTGCTTTTTCAAGAATTATTTTTATATAAATAATATTATATATAATTTCTGTGTCTCAGGGGACTTTACAAACATTCATACGACGGACACAAAGAACACCCAGACTCGGATCAATAATTTATGAATGACACAAATTATTGCCCTGTCTGGGGATCGAACCCACAACACTTGGCGCAGGGGCAGTGGCGGGGCGACCACTTAAACCACTAAGCCGCCCATGCAGTCTACAGTCGTAATAACCAGTGACTTAAAACACAATCGGCTTTTATAGCCTGCCCTTAGTTCGTTAGTTGTGTACCTAGTCTTACAAGTAGGCCATTATGCGCAGGTAACTAACGTGAGAGCGTTCTTTCTCCTTCACTTCTAGACAGGGCTGACAATCGCTTCAGCCTTCCTTTCATCATTTTTGGATTATTCAGAAGCCTTGCCGAATCTTGTTCTTTTGATAAACAAGCGTAAGGTCAAACTTAATCTTTTTTAGACCGGGCTTAATTAATGCGCGTGTGAACTCGTTTCGTATCGTCGCCATTACCTACTAGAACAATTGTGCGTTATGCAATTACAAAAAATTTTTGGACACAAACTGAACACTCGCCTTTAAGCCAAATAATCTACTTGAGTTGCCTCCTTTTAAACTTAGTACAGAATAACTCAATGAAGAGATGCATAACTTACTATATATTTTTCACCGCACTGTAAACGCCAGCAATAATAGAATGACGTAACACGCGACTTAGGAGATGCGCCTCTTGGGATTAAACTCGCAGCATCATATATACATAAGTGAAGTCATAAAATGACACACTAGAAGTTTTTGAACACTATATACATTATCAACTATACGCATATATCCTTATTTAGATAAGCTTGTATAGTAATATCACTCGTGCTTATAAACTATTCCACTGCTGGCCACAGGTTCTTCTCAGCATGAGAAGAGTTATTAACGGGGAGAAGTGAAATTTACAGATTTCACACATCTTCGAGAACATTATGTAGAGTTCTTAGACATACAAGCTTCATCAGAAGTTTTCTTTCTCCGTTAAAGCAAGTGATAATTAAGTATTTAATTAGACATACACGTTATAGGGGTACAGAAATAGATATAGGGTAATTTTCATCCAGAAAAAGTACCAAAAGATAGATATTTACTGACAAAATATACATTAGCGCGAGCGAAGGCGCGGACAAAATCTATTACGTCCATAACTTTGAAAACACAGAAGCTTTTTTAGAATTTTTTGCAATCATGCATGACATGCATCAACCGCGTCAACTGCATTTTAGGTTTCAAAAGAATTAACGAGTATTATTCTAGACTCGTTTTTGCTACATACATGCTACATGAAATGTTTCAAAATATCATAAAGCTAAGTCAAATGAAACACTTCGGAATCCTTACCAATATTATAAATGTGAATTTGAGTTTCTTTGTTTGTTACGCTTTCACGCCTTAACTAGTCGGCCGATTATTATTAAATTTCGCGTAAATGTTGTCAGGGGTACAGAAAAGGAACTGTTCCACGAGCAAAGCCGAGGTCAAAATCTAGTAGCTTATAAATTAAGGGTCTTTATCAAGTAGACAGCAAATGAAAGCTCAATAAGTGACTAGTATAAAAGCTTCACGATAAAATACTTTCCAATTTCTTAGAATCAATTATAGCCTTATATTGCCAACTTTAGTTATTGTAGTAGCTAAATTAAACTCCATTTGCATATACACAATACAATAAGATTTTCCTAGAATCAATTACAGCGTTAGACGCGCCGATTTAGTTACTGTTAAATCAAAGTTAATTTGCTGTGAATTCGCAGAAAAATAACTAAAATGTGACTAATATCTGTACTAAATAAATTTGTCTAGCGTAATGGATAGATGGGCAGGACGTCCATCATTGACAAGCTATGGTTTTCGATCTACAATAAAACACACCTTCTCAAAGCTTTTAGTAAGTATGTAAATATTTGGCGTCTTGCTTCTGTGAAAGTTATTTGGCGTTTGAATGCGATCGCGAAGTTCTAAATGTAATGCACGCGTTGGAAAATATTTTGGGATTTTCTTAAGAAATACGCATTGGCAGGTAAGCCCTCTTTTATTTTTGAGAGTTAGAAATTGGTAACGAGCTGTAGGTGTAATGCTCTACTGGCTTACCTCCTAGATTAGCCTATATTCGGAGGTACCTATATAGGCTACATATGTATTGTGCTATTGTAATTACTCCTGAATAGTTTGTTATGTATAAACCGTTTTGATATTGAATTTCTCTAAAAATTTCAATGAAAATAAACTATTAAATATTTATAGTCAAAGAAAACTAAATTTTTGTCTGAAAAGTCTCTATTAATATTCGTAAATACTAAAGTTTTCTAAACGTTAAGTTGTTTGGGTTTCTGTTAGTCAATTTCGGCCGAAGATCATAAAGATTTTGGTGAACTTTGTTTGTAGATAGCATAGACCACGGGAAACCATTTAGTTCACGGGGTTGTCAACGGCAGAAGAAATAAAGATAAGGAATAAATTATATAGATATACTTAAGTCTTGTAGCAAAAGAATGTGACTGAGTATCATGAGGCCTAGTCTTGATTTAGAAACTGCAGCAACCACCGAGTGAAGACGACGTTACATACATTTTAAATTTAATAAATATAAATATTTCTGTAAACCATATAATTAAACAGTAAAAGACAGATTTAACGACGAATAGTTGTGAAGGATTCGATTCAATTTTCTGTTAAAAAAATCTCAGAGTGACACAAGGTCCGGATCTGTATGGGGCAATAGACTCGTTCCTACTACGTGGGATTAAAAACCGTAGCTAGAGAAATGTGAATGTAACACACCTTTGCTTGCCTCTTTAGGATGGTGAGAGATGTACATGTGTATTAGAACTTCAAGTACCATCAGTTATACTGATGTGATAAAAGCATACTACCCGAATGGAAAGTTTGCTGTTTCAGTACGCCAAAAATTACGTATATTATAAAAGCAGATACATCAAAACTATTACTAAAATGTGTTTTAAGAATGTACAATGAGTACAATCTATGCACTAAATGAAAATAAAAATGGCGATATTAAAAATATAAACGATGACAAGTTACCTTTGTACATAAATCTATTTCATTAAGTCCTAGTCCGTATTCAAAGATAATTATAAATAAGTAATACCACTTCACGAAGAAAATAAGTGGTTCAGAGGATTATACTGTATGTGAATAAAATATCACAGTTACTTGTGATATTGTATGTATTATTATTAAAACTAAAAAAAAATACTTACTTTTATATTCAAAGATATGTTAGTACTTTTCAATTTTATGTAGCAAATTTTGTTTCAAGAGCTGAAATAGACCGCCTCGTGACATAAATCCATATGTAGCGGTCGATGTGTTATTGAATCAGGCAAATAGTTATGTCATGCATATTTCTGTTGCATAGTTAAAATTCTCAGTAGGAACCACAGATTGAATTCATAGATGCTCGATACGTTTAAATATAGTTACATTTCTGGACGATTTCAAGTTATCATCTGACACAGTAACAATAGCAACATGATATCTGAATTATATAGTCATATTTCTGGACGTTAAGTTCATGGCAGCCAGGTCCAACGGCTAAACGTGCTTTCCGAGGCACGGAGCAGGCTATAATTGTCAATCAATACGCACATAATTTCGAAACGTCATATAACTTCCGAAAGTCAGAGGTGCGCGACGTGGGTTCGAACCCGAGACCCTCTGCATTGCAGTCTGTTGGTCTCCCCCCACTGAGCTATCGCTGCTCAAATACAATAGTAACATGACGTCTAAATTGCAAATATATCAGACTCACTTATATTGACAATTGTACACTATCGCTCACCTAATTGTAATTAATGTGTAGGCTGTACTCTCTGAACACTTTTTTAATGATCTAAGTTCAGTGTCAACACGAATCACTTAAATGACGATGGTAAATTTGTATTTGATGTATTCTCTGATATCCCACAAGTGGTCTAAATAAGTATCAATAATTGCCAAGAAACAAAAATTTATTATTGAATTAATATAATGAATACATAGGAACGCAAAATTATAACAGGCGAATTTCTACCTAATACCCACTTTTATACCACTGCATGCCTTTTCAGTATAGTAGTATATAGTATAGTATGTATATAATTTGTTTGAGAACTAAACATGCAACAAGTTTCGTAGTCACGGCACTTCGACAATTCCATAATTGGTGTTTAGCAAATTAGTTTGAAATAAACAGAACAAGTAATAAAACGTTGATATAGTATTGTCTTCTGTTTACGCGAATGTTATTCATTGAAATTAAACTATTATATACGGATTTTATCGCGTTGTTTATTTGACACTTTATTACAAAATTTTTGAAACCACAGATATAAATAGTATAATAGTATAGTAATAGTATAATAATTTAATTAGCTTAAAAACTAGTAAAGTTTAATAGTAATAGTAGTGTAACAGTTTTCAAAAATGTTGTAATAAAGTTTAAAATAAACAACGCGATAAAATCCGTATATAAGTAGTAGTTTAATTTCAACGTTGATATAGATTTGAAATTACACTAGATACGAATTATTCCGCGGTTTTAAAGAATCAACTTATTAAAATTATTAAACTTTTATAAATTTACACTTTTCCTGACGCTTCGGTAGTTTTTCAGCAGCCATAGTCATGGGGAGACCATAGTGATAGTTATAGATTAATTTCAAGGTATAACGTTCGCATAAACGCAAGACAACTAGACTTTGCCCGTGGCTTCACTCGCATTAATGTCAATTTTGTCAATAAATTCCTATTCCTCGAGATCGGTACTTTTTTCTGGATCAAACGTGGTACCTTTCCTTACCCCTTGTGACGTAATCGACTCGCGGCGCACGGCTGCGTGCGCGGCGAGCGAGACGGTGGCACCACTAGCCCCCCTCCGAGCGGCGGCGGCCTATATATAGTGGATCGCGTCCTGGGGCAGACTCCTTCCTTCCGCTGAGCTGCACATGAAGTTAAGTGGTTCTTCCTAACAAGAACCACGTAGGAAGCCTTTGTGAACCACGCCCTGATTTATATGAATTGTATA
This sequence comes from Catocala sponsa, assembly GCA_963564715.1. Taxonomy (NCBI): domain Eukaryota; kingdom Metazoa; phylum Arthropoda; class Insecta; order Lepidoptera; family Erebidae; genus Catocala; species Catocala sponsa. Next base: position 9,363,073 of record OY751334.1, read on the forward strand.
CCTTGCTTTAAGTGTGTTCTACACTCGGTGTTGATAAAAGTGTTAATTGCTCTAGTATCTTTGAATCATCTCTGCTTAAAGTAACCTCAAGACACAACGCCCCTACAGCGTGCAGCGTGGCCTGTCGTCTTCCTAACTAAACCTTAAAGGTTACACCCTCATAACATGTATGCGAAATTGCATGATAATTGGTCGAGTAGTTAAGGCGTGAAAGCATAACAAACCAATTCACATTCGCATTTATAATATTAGTTAGGATATAAAAGTTGGGGTTGAACATAATATATCAGTAGGTACCACAGAAGTGCTATTATAAGCGTTCTATAAACATTGTAGATATTGCGATGGTCTCAGAACATCAGCAGGAAAGGATAGAGATTTCCGATGGGCTTCTTTAATATCCGGAACAAGATCACTCGGGATTTTAGACCTAGCTACGACGCTTTATATACATTATTTAAATGTACGAATTGGACACTCGGTTATGAGATTTTTCTTATTTCTTATCTGTGGGCCATTTTTTTTACCTAACTTTTTTCCTTAGCCTTTTGTCCCACTGCTAGGCAAAAACCTCTCTATTGGACTTCCTAACCGCTCTATTCAAAGATATTCCCTGCCAGTACAGTCTTCTAATTTAGAAAGCAAATATAGTAAAGCTACAAATAATATGTATATAGCAATGTATAGAGTCCCATAAATACCCACCCCTCTATATATAGTAGTCTTGCTTTTTTATTTGTAATCCGTATTTATTAGATCAGTAAAATTTGGATTACTGATTGAATTTTATTTAAAATAGACTACATAGGTATAAGTATGCGTATTTTGCATTTGTTTTTAATATATAGGTATATACACTTAAATAGTTAGTACAATAGGAATAATTTTAGAAATATTGAAATTATAGCAACATAGAACAGCCCGACTAGGATCATCTATTTGTAGAGCATACAAACGTCTCGTGTGGGGAACGAATACACAAGAAAACATAAATAAATAGGCCAACCGTGTAGTCGATGGATGTGTCAATTAAAATACAAAAATGAGTTATCATATATGTCACAAAGTAACAATTATGAAAGTGAAAGACACACTTATTAATGTGAATTTATGTTTACTTATAGCCATGTTCATAAATCAAAGGGAAATAGATCTTATAATAGGAATGGACAGGAAACTTGACATAGCAAACAAGCATGAATGTCGGTGTAATTTAATAAATAGTTATCATTAATGGCCTTAATTAGATTGATTGTCGGCCTCGATGGCGTAGTGGTCAGTGTAACCGACTGCCACGCCTGAGGTCGCGGGTTCCATTCCCGCACAAGTCAAACATTTGTGTGCATTAACATGGATGTTTGTCTTGGTCTGGGTGTTTCTATATATAATATGTATGTATTTACAAAAAAGAAAGTATATATGTATGTTTATCCATTGTCTAGTATCCATAGTACAAGCTCTGTTTAGTTTGGGCTAGATGGTGTTGTGTGTATGTGGTAGAATATTATATTATATTGCCAATAATTTTATATTACGTATCTCTTCCCTCTCATATAATAAATGTAATCTCATGGGAATAATGTATATTTCTATCATGGCTTATGTTACGTGAAGATGAATTAATCTATACTAATATTATAAAGCTGAAGAGTTTGTTTCTTTGGTTGAACGCGCTAATCTCAGGAACTACCTACTAGTTCGCATTGAACAATTTTTTTAGTGTTGGGTAGCCCAATTATCGAGGAAAACTATAGGATATATTATAACATTACGCTACTACTAATGGGAGAGGCGCATTCATGAAAAATGTTGCAAAAACGGGGTAAACTCTCTTATGTGAAGCAGGCGAAGTTGCGCGGGTCAACTAGTACATAATACCTATGCAGGCAAACTGTGCCCGGTAAACAGCAATAGCCTCGCCCCCTAATATGTATGTAAGAACTAAAACGATAGCTAACGAAATATGTGTGTAATGAACAGTTGCCGACCCGTTCGGGTACAAAGGCGTGAGACTTTGTTTCTATGCAGGCAAACTGTGCACGGTAAACGGCAATAGCCTCACCCTCTATTACGTAAGAAACGATAGCAAGCAAATTGCGAGTGCTATACTCATCTAACTACACTTTCGGGTATAACGTGAGACTTTGTACATATGCAGGAGAACTGAAGGCTTCAACTCCAGGGAGGTAGAGTCTCTTTGGGTTTTTCTGTTATTCAATAGCAGCACGGAGTCTAGCAGTACACGTTTTTAGATTTTTAATGTTCTCTTTCTCCATTACAATACATATATAATTAAAGGAAGTAAAGACGGTACCTAGAATAAAAAACAAGTAATTTGAGTTCCTTAATCTGCAGATACTGGTATTCATTTTTACCCAACACGGGCTCCAAAATGATCAGACATGAAAGAAAACCAGACGCTAAAAGCAAAAGCTGTTATTGTTAAGGATTTATCCAATATTTTTCCGTTATCACTCAATCTTCGTATAATATATTTGAATAAGGTGACGGTTTTATCCATTTTGATAGCAGCATCGAACAATAAAAGAGAAGAAAGTAATTATGTGATATTAATGACATTCTGATCGTAAAAGTTCTTGTCATTATATTGTACTGGCTTTTGTCCGCGGCTTCGCTCGCATATATGTAGATTATATTAGGTCAGCAACAGCACTTTCTTTCTGATGAAAGGTATCCTATGTCCTTTTCTGTATCCCTGACACCGTGTAAGCGAAATTTCATGTTTATTGGTACAGTAGGTAGTAGGGCGTGAAAGCGTAACAAACAAACTCACATTCGCATTCATAATATTAGTAAGGATATTGGTAAGAATTGCTCGATGTTCAAACGTTCTTTGATAATATTTTATTTCCACATACTCTAGATAACTAAACTATTTTTACAGAAACATAATAACTAATCATTCGTCGAGCGGACTACACATTAAAAACTTCATTATTATCAAAATTGTTTATTAAACATAGGAACTTGTTACATAGCACAATAGTTTGTGTAAATAGGACGTAATTAAGAATAAAAAATATGATAAATATTATACGGACGGCAGACGGCTTTCATGCCATTATACGCAAAAAAACTGCGTCGCTGTTGAGCAGAGTGCGGAGTAGTCGCAACTATATCCTGAGAGCTGTGGCGGAGAGTTATACTCCGAACATCAGCCATTTTGTGCGGAGGCTTATTAAATAGGAAACATGTTTTTCTGTTTGGTCATCCTCTTGCATTACTGTTTTATTTTATTTTATTTTATTTTATTTTATTTGTTTTGTTCTACGTACGCTACTAACACTAGATATAAGCTATTTGTGATACTAACACAATATGGATCCCTGTTGTCCGAATTAAATGCATTTTAATTTAATTTAATTTAATTATTACAGACAGTTGGTACACATGTCAACTTTATGAGGGCCAAAGATCGCTTTTTTACATTTCACACAATAGTGTTTAGTCATTCGGCGAGCTTTTGACGGACATAAATAGCATATTTTGCGTACATTCGATGCAAAAGGACCAGGAAATTCTTCATTTGACGAATCACCTAAAATATCCTGGACATAGTTTTTATTGCCCGCCTGAAAGTCACTGTTTGTAATCTTTGTCGTAACCAGGGTTGCATGAGTTGATCTCCCATCTTCATGACAAAATCTCGGCGAGACACAGGTCTCTATTTGTTTCTAACATTATTAGAGACATATATAGCATAACTATTGATACGTAGCATATTATAGAATACACATAATGGCCACATTTAGTTTTTCTGTTAGTACTCATGTTAGAACACATTTGGTCAACCGTGTCGACTGCACCCTTCGCACTATTATAAAAATGTATTATTTCAGGTTTTCCTGTACTCTCATTGATGTTGGGTTGATCATGAATAGTTGACAAAACATAAACGACTTTATTTGGCTTCACTTTGTACGAAACTAACGTCTTATCTCCGTCGTAATAAAATAGCGATGTACCAACTGCGCGTGATTTGGAATTCTTTAATTTTTCTGGAATTTCTCGTTTGTTACCACTTCTGCATTAATCCATTGGCTTATTTGCTCCTCTTGCCTTCTTAAATCCATCTAAAAGTAAGATTAATATAAGGCGTGAATTATACAACAACAATGACAAAAATAGACATATATTACCTACAGCAAAAATATCTATTAAGTCACTATATTTTTATAATTTCATTAAAATTACAATCAAATAAACATTATTCTTCCTAAAAATAGAAATAAACATTATATTATTACTCTGAAAAAAAAAGTAACTAAAAATATAAAGTACATACCTTTGCAGAAAAGTTACGTAGTAGCTAAACTGTCGTCGAGCGGGCGACGCGATGCCTGTAAGTAACTTCCTAATAGGCGTGTGCATGCAATACACTATTTTTGATAATTATTAAGGTAAACAAATAGAGGAACGCGGGGGTGCGGGGAAGTTTGCAAATCGTCGGCTAAGAGTGTAAACCTGCTAACTCACTTTAAGCCAAATTTACAGGAGAAATAAAATAACTTTAATAATTTCGTTAATCAAATTTCATAATTCTTGACGCTCTTTTGCAAAAGGCTTTGAAGTAGTTGATTGCTCTTGATTTTTCTCATGATTTTTGTCTCTGCATCGTCTGAAAACATTGCTCTTCCATTTTAAGGCCGTCCATCTCCCAATGCCAAGAGTATGAAGAAACATTGTTTTACAAACTCTTAGTTTATCTTGTAATTTTAGATAATAGTTTAAAGACTGGGCTCTTTCTTCTAGACTCCTTAGCATTTTTTCTGCCTCGTTGTCTTTTCACTGGTGCAGATATCACAAAGCTGTCAACGTAAATCTGTTTCTCAGGCCAACTCATACTCCAAAAGGTTTTAAAGATATCTTTTCTGCCCTCTTCTGTCAAATTGAAACACTTAACTACACCTTTTGCAATTTCTTTACATTCGCATCTAGCTTTTATTTTACGTGACTCTTTTGGAACCTCATAATGCCAGAATTCTTCTCTTTTCCTTCTATAAGATTTTTTGCCAGCCTTTCGTAGTTTTCTGTTTCTTTCTGCAAGCCAATTAGTTTTCTTAACCTGTGCTCGTTTTTTACGCTTCGTACTTCTTTCTGGATAGTCATCATAACAATCAGAGTTTGAGTCAGAATGAATTTTTGTTTTTATTTTGAAGTGAAAACTTCTTTAGCGGCATTGTGCACTTTTTTGTGATGGGTAAAAAATGTTAAACTCGCGTCAGGACACGTAATCTGATCGAAAATTCGTAAGACGGAGGGAGAATTGTCAAACTCGCGTCAGGACACGTGATCTGATAGAGAATTCGTAAGACGGAGGGAGAATTGTCATGTTTGTGTACGATAGCGCGATAAATGAATATTGTATTTTACCACACAAATGATAGTACTTTTATACTGATAATTAAAGTAGTTCGTACAAAATTATTCTCTAACCATTCCAAAATATCAAAAATGCACAACGTTAATATTCAAGTTTTCACTTCTGCCGGCACTCCCGGAGTGCAACCCGCTGAATTTTTTTTTTATTTTGCTCGTCAAAATGACCACATTCTTCCTGATGGTAATTCCTTTCCTGATGGTTCCTGATGACTGGTATGGCAGTCGTGTGATCTAAGAGGTTTTCATGTTGATAAAAAATTAATAATACTTATTTCTTGAATACTAGATGTAGAGCAAAAAGTGAATAATAACAACTAAGGCTTATCTCTGCAATATTTCAACTTTAAAATCTTGAATCAATAGGTTTATTACATCGAAAAAATATTTTTATTGCATGGATACGTTATATCGCCGAAGACAATACAAAATGACGTCAATCATGGAGTTAGCCGCGCAATTTGAATGAAATTGATTTGGCTGTTTTACGTATCACACTTTTTTGCCTATTCAACAATTAAAGTGAGTTCAGCTGGTTCTACAAGTCCATGTGCTCTGTCTTTCTCTTTCAGATGGTATAAAAATGACATTTTTTTGAGTAGTAGAGCCTCGCTGATTTCAACATAAATGGGCCGGCTCGACCGGGGAAGGGCTACCCTCTCACAGAATATCGACGTGAAATACCAGTATTCCTACTATTGTGTTTCGTTCGGTGTGTGAGAGTGCCGGAATCCCAATCACCCCCTTTCTCCCATCCTGCTCCTTCTCCTTCCTACTTCCTTTCCTAAAGGGTTGGCAATGCGCAAGTGATGCCTCTGGTATTGCAGGCCTCCATAGGCTACGGTGACCACTTACCATCAGGTATGCTTGTTTGCCGCCTTAGTTGTATAAAAATGAAAAATTAAAAAACAATGTGGAGTTAGCAGGTTTACGTTCTTAGCCGATGAAATGACACATTCGAACTTAAGTGCGTCGTCGCGTCGATGAATGATAAGTTATCTAGGGTTAAGGTTGCTGTGATAATAAAACAGAACGATATCTACGAATTTATGATCAAATTAATAGTTTTACTAATGACTTTTCGGTACTTCTGCTATTGAAGATGACCTACAAAACAAACAAAATGGTCCAGCATTTTGTTTGTTTGACTCATACACATAATAAAATAGAAATTATTTTTTTATTGGGCTCAAAGGTTTACATAAATATTTTATATCTTGCATTCTTATTTTATCTATTCCTGGTGCTTTTTCAAATGATAATGTACATATTTAGTATGCGAAATAAAGATCTTTCGCGGCTTACATATTTCATTATAAATTTACAGTGACCTTGACCTGGCCCATCCTAAATAATTAGCCGTTGAAAATGAACATACGGAACATTTTTTCGCATTTATTATAGATTATACCTAACTCCACCTTGTTTTTAAAGTCACCGAAACATTAACTGTCAAGTAAATCTAAACGATGATAATCTGATAATAATAATAATAATAATCTTTATTTTCTCAAATAATACAAACATATTACACGTTTCAATTTCGATACAGGTTAAACATTGTTGTAGTATTTTTCTAAAATGTAGGTACTGATACTGGTCCCCCAAACTAGGCAAGTGCCTGTATTTTGGGGGCAAGTGTTCAGCCCTAGAAATGATGCAGTTTAATACAAACTTGTTTCATTTTGCATATTAAATGGTGATATTACTCTAATTTCAGTATAATATAGATTTCAATATTGTAAGATTATTAATAAATTAAATACCTAATTAGAATTGAATTACATTAAATTTTAATTTAGTTAATACAAATAAATAAACCATAAAACCATAAAAAGAGGAAATCAAACTACCAATTATTACATTAATATTATAGTAGAGTTTAATCACAATTAAATAAAATATAAATTAAAATTAAATTAAATATAAAAAAGAAAATATATTAACATTAAATCAGCATTACATTAAAAATGTATTATCCATGTAAATAACAATTTAGTTTATAGATCGTATAATGTATATAATCATATAATGTCATCATCATCATCATCATCATCCTAGCGTTTATCCCGGTTGCATCCTCGGCGTTGGCGTTGGAACCATATAATCATATAATAATGTATATACTAATTATGTCAGTGCGACGAGCAGGTTGCAAAAAAACCCGATATTACTGCAACAGATTTATTATTAGAAATACAATTTATTTAATTAATTATAAAATATGACAATTGTTCGAAGTTTGAACTTGGTTCCGGCGAGCCGCGTGCGTCACGTTGAGCTGTCTCAGCACTTTCCGGGCGGTTTCTGGGTCGTCGCTAGGCTGATGCAATATTTAATATAATTATATAAATTCTTAATCTGCGTGTATGTATTGATCTTAACATCTCCCTCCCGAAGATCAGCGACTACAGGAGGACTTGTTTGAGAGTATCGCTGAAAATGTACTCTGGACAGCGCTGGGACGATCCTGGTTTACAGCATAAGTAGTTCCGGGTTCTGATTCTTGGTTAGAATCTTCAGTACTAGAGTTTGGTCATTTCTTTAACTGTCTTCGTATTATGAAACCAATACTCAGTACACATGCACCCAATAGTAGCAGGTATAACGGTGTAATAGTGTAGTATACGACGTGTAAATCGCTTTTATTCAGGGTCAATGGCGGTTCCATAGATACTTCTCTCGCGCTCACTTGTAGGCTATGTAGGTCGACCGAATTGAGAGTTAATCTTTTTCTATCTTGAACATAATTACTTTCATTTTCGAGCTGTAAATTCATGATCTTCAATACTTGTCCCTTTATGCGGTTATCTCGATTTGTCAGAGTCAGTTTCGGGCTACGTAGTGTACATCCTCTAGGAATTACGATCAGGAAACTGCCTTCGATTGTGTTATATAGCTCTTGGGTACAGGATAGACGAACTTTTGTGGGTACTGGAAAGCTGGCTACGTAATGTTGGTCATCAAGGGCTTCTACAGCTTCTGTGGTCAACTTTGCTGTTGCAAAAATGCAGGACTTATCTATTTGCTGTGAAGTTATTAGTTGGTAGATGCAATCATCTTGATTGTTGTAATGGAAGTTGATGTTGTCCTCGCAGAGATGATATGGGCCAGACTTCGGGCATTCAGCCTCTATGTACATAAAATCTTTGTCGTGAATTGCTAGGAAGGGATATGAAGGGATAAGTATGCTATTATTTTTATTAGGGACTATAGATAGTTTAAACAAATTATATACCACGGGAAAGACAATCGGGAGCTTGAAAACTATTACTAAATTGTCACAGTTATAGTAATAACCTAATTTTATTACATTAAAGTATTCTCTAAAACTAGCATTAAGTATTTGATCTGTACCATAGAGAATATTTAGTTGTTGTATCATCTCATGGAACATTTCTAATCTAAACATAAGAAAATGTGTGCTTTTGGCACGTATAAAGCTAATAAATTCTCTAACCTACGAATTTCATCAGACATAGTGTCAATATTATCTGCTAACATTATAATAAACTGGGCCAGATGGGCGTATCTGACAAAATCTTTTTCATGCATGATATCCTTAACCATAATTTCATCAATAGCCTTTTTAATTTTATCTTGGTTTTTAACTATTTTATTGAGAACTTCAGTAGTTTGCGACATCCAGTGTTTGTTTAAGCTAATACGGTTATTAATTTGTATGTACGGAAGCTGGCGTTGAGTCTGCAAGTTAACTTCTATTTTGGTTTGTCTAATTGCGGGGTCTCTTGAAAATCCTGACGAACGTCCTGTGCTGCGTTCGAATCAGTACTAGGTAAATCATATGCAATATCAGGTTCCTGAGACATCATAGGGTCATAATCACTATAATAATTTTCTGTATAATAGTCTGTAGGTTCGTAATATGGTTCACTATAATATTCATTGTAGCCGTATCCCCAACTATCGTTAAAATTCATTTCCCTAGATTTAAAATAGTTACTAGACGGGGGATTTTCTGACTTGGACCAATCATGACTTCTCAAGCCACCACTAGGTGGTAACGCTTTGAGTACGAAGTGGCTAACACCGCTCATAGGGCGCGGCTGCTGATTATTACTAGGCGGAGGGCCAGTATTACACGGACCGAATTTAAAGTTAGCATTGTTAGGGTTAAAATTAGTGGGCGCGCAGCGTAATATTTGCTGCGTGCGCGTTGGGACTGTTTGGTTCTGAAAATTGAAATTAGGTCGCCATTGCTGGGGCCCTTGTGGCATCATTGGCTGCCCAAATTGGGGTCTAGAAGGCCCGCTCATATTAAACGTAAACGGCCTAGGCGGCGCGAAGTTAAAATTTTGCATGGGTAACGGTTTGGGTAACGTGGATTGGGTTTGTGGTTTCTTATCTGGTACTGAACTATTGCGCTGCTGTAAATATAATGTGTTTTTTTCCTCGTGAACAAATTCTAGAGCCTTTTCAATAGTTTCCGGGCGCATACAACGAATGCGTGCACCTAAGGGGTCCTTAAGACCGCGTAGATATGCCTGAAGGGTTAGTTTTTCATACAAATCTCTCTTAGCCTCAATAGTGGTTTGGATAGTTTCATGTAGTGAGATACACGTCATTAATGTACTGAACAAATTTTGACACCGTTCATAAAATTCCTGAGGGCTATCGTTACCTTGCAATAATAAAGATAAGTCATTATATACCGCCGTTTCGTCGCGTTGATCGGCGAAATTATTGACAAGAGCACTGCGTATACCAGGCCAATCGGATGGGACACCATTGGCGTTAATCAATCTAGCCGCGGGGCCAGTAACTTTATTCAAAATTCCGTTAAGTAGGGCTGCTTGATTTAATGTAGACGTTGGATCTGCACTAACAAATTCTTTAACTAACTCGTCACACAAGCTAATAAACCGCGTGAGAACGTTAACATTACCATCAAACTCCGGCACCAAACGGAGGGCCTTAAATATCCTATCTAAATCCGACATTTCAACCACTGAACTATCGGACACACACGTAGATTGTAAATAGATTTGTCTATTTAAATCCTGTGTACTATTCCTACTAGTATAACTAGACCCTAACCTATCGCTCCGCGATTCTCGTGGATGGAAATTTTTGGAAAATTTTATGGAAAACTTAAAGGAAAAAGGTGAGCAAATCACTAAAAGATTTTAAAGTACTCACAATGCTTGCATCTCGGTGTCTGCAGTATCGATGGCTGGATACTCCTGCTGCTGGGCACGACGTGTAGATTCGGATCCCCGTTCAGGGCTTAACAGCTCCAGGACAGCTCGTAAATACTTCGTAGTCCTCGAGGATCCTACCGACTGCGCCAATTATGTCAGTGCGGCGAGCAGCTTGCAAAAAAACCCGATATTACTGCAACAGATTTATTATTAGAAATACAATTTATTTAATTAGTTATAAAATATGACAATTGTTCGAAGTTTGAACAAAAAGTGTTGTAAGAACGCCTTGGTGCCGACGAGCCGCGTGCGTCACGTTGAGCCATCTCAGCACTTTCCGGGCGGTTTCTGGGTCGTCGCTAGGCTGATGCAATATTTAATATAATTATATAAATTCTTAATCTGCGTGTATGTATTGATCTTAACATACTTGTGTGTTGTGTGTGTGTGAGTGTGTGTGTTTGTGTGTGTGTGGGAGAGTGTGTGCGTGTGTGCGTTTGTGTAGATTGTACGTGTATTATGTGATGTATGACAGTAAATCTTCAGTCTAATATCTAATAGTATTACATAATTATTTTGCACCTCCTATCTTCAAGCGATTGAATGATACGATATATATAAGTATATATGGCGTGCGATTGCTATTTATCATATAGTGTAGTGTGACCTGTGTACGTGTTGTTATAATGGTGCCCCAAATCAAATATACTAAGGTAAAAATGCAATAGATATTATACCGCGTGCAGTCTTGTTAAATAGTTGTATGTATTTCTTGGCCCGCTATATAATAGTGAGAATACACTTAGGATAACCGGATACATCTAGTACTGTGCAACCATTGTAAATTTTGAAAAGCTTCACTTTATTTTAATTGTTTAATCCTAGATGTAACCGTTCTTCGTTTAGTAGTCGTTATTATAAAATGGAAATAGTAGCTCCTCTTAAAAAAGTTATAGTAACTTTCGTGCTAGTAATAAATTTTGTGTCGCGGGGGACTTTAAGAACGCAAATGATTGTCCCGTGTGGGATTCGTACCCACAGTACTTGGCATAGTGGCAATAGCGAGGCGACTTAAACCATTACGCCATTCATGAAGTAAAAGTGATTAGTTCTTTTGTTTTGTTGGTGTATATTACCTCATAACTATGAATGCTTTTATAACTCTTATAGTACTTATTTTTCGCTTATATGTATATTATATGTATCTATACAAATCTTCTGTCGTTGTTTGAAATAAATAACATATTTTATCTATACTAATATTATAAAGCTAAAGAGTTTGTTTGTTTCAACGCGCTAATCTCAGGAACTACTGGTCCAAATTGAAAAATTATTTTAGTGTTGTATAGCTCATTTATCGAGGAAGGCTGTAGGCTATATTATTATAACATCACGCTACGACCCACGGGGGCGGTGCAGTAATCATAAACGCGGGTAAAACTGCGGGCACATCTAGTTCAAAAATATAGGTACCTACGCCTACATAAGTTTTCAAATGATTTAGTGAACCATTATTGCATAATTACACAAATAGGTGATATGTAGTAAATTTATGTTTTACAATGAAATTTACTCTTGATGTTTAGTATAGATAGCATTTATCTCTAAAATATGAGTATGTCATGCTTGTCTAGAATTAATTGCTAATTAAAATTTATTTCATAATATATAATTTATTCTAGCTTGTTATTTAAATATTACTTATTAATCTTGAAAACTAGTATTTATATTATGATATTGATAATACTTTTGTATTATCTATACTAATATTATAAAGCTGAAGAGTTTGTTTGTTTGTTTGAACTAGCGCGTTCAAACAAACAAACAAACTCTTCAGCTTTATATCTCAGGAACTACTGGTTCGATTTGAAAAATATTTTTGTGCTGGATAGCCTATTTATTAAGGAAAGCTATAGGCTATATAACATCACGATACGACCTACGGGGGCGCAGTAACGATAAACGCGGGTGAAACAGCGGGAATATCTAGTCATAATATAAATATTAAATAAGAAATATCGGCGAGAGAATTCTCCCTGAACTGTGCAATGTAGTCGTCAATATGCTCGATTATTATTATCTCATTTTTATTATAATTATCCTATTTAAAATAAAAAGTTGTAGGTACATCAAATTACTCGAATCACAAAACACAAACCAAGGTTTTTATAAGTATCTAAATTACTTTTCAGTATATTGGATTTATAGATTTATTTTAGGACTTGAGAGATGAATACAATGATGTTTATGTCTGTACTACTATTATAAAGACGACAGATTTATATTTTTGTATGTAATTATTAATTAATAATCTCATAAACTAATGAAGATTTACAGCTAAGTTCAATGCTTGTGTTAGGAGAAGGTTCACCTCTCCTAACACAAGCATTGAACTTAGCTGTAAGCAATAACAAGAATCCAGAATTCTTCTTCGATGTAAAAATAGACACTTGTACTGTTTTAACTAATTAAAAAACGACTGGTATTTACAATAATAAGCATTGCCATTCAACGTGGCAGTGCTGCCAATCTTCTGGGCCCACTACCAGTCGACTGTGTTGCGGAGGAATTCTTAAGTTAGTTTTAAATAATTGTGTAAATTAATATTCATAAATAAATATATATAGTTAAAAAAAAATACAACTAATCTTAAACTAAAACTAATCTAAACTTAAGATTTTAAAAAAATAACGTTACTGTCATGTACAACTAATATTTTGTTTATAGCTGTTCATCGACAACGAATGGGTAGATTCCAAAAGTGGTAAAACGTTCGACACCTATAATCCCCATGATGGCTCGGTTATTGCGAAAGTAGCCGAAGGTGACAAGGTAAGATTTTGATTTAGTTAAATATTCAGAATATTAATATACTTTTAAAGAGATCTTATAGTGATGGTCCCTCTTGCTTGTATGTCCTTTTCTTTCACTGAAAGCTAGGTATGAACTTCGCATACTCCACTTGAGGCAGCTTGACTGCGAAAATATCTCCAGTTTTCACCTTATAGATAAGCATGTTCCAAAATCATAAGTTTTGTTTATGAAGCCAGGGGTTTCTATCTTCGATTCCGTTTACATTTTGTTAGATGAGCATGGAGTGACACCTTCAGTGTACCTAGTACCAAGTTGCCGCTTATCATCAGGCGAGCCGTATACTCGCTTACCAGCTCTTGGCACGTATCAGATGGCGTAGTGGTTAGTGTAACCGACTGCCACGCCTGAGGTCGCGGGTTCGATTCCCGCACAAGTCAAACATTTGTGTGCATGAACATGGATGTTTGTCTTGGTCTGGGTGTTTCTATGTATAATATGTATGTATTTACAAAAAAAAAGTATATAAGTATCTTTATCCATTGTCTAGTACCCATAGTACAAGCTCTGCTTAGTTTGGGCTAGATGGTGTTGTGTGTATGTGGTAGAATATTATATTATTATTATATTATTATGTTAGTATCTAATTGATTTCTTAAAGAGCCTTCTTTTTAATAAGTCACTTATAAAATTTCCAGTTGGTTTACGTGCACAAGATACACGTGTAGCGTTGCAAGCTACTAACTCCTATTACTAGACAGCTCGGATAGTTGTGTGCATGTGCACCTTACTAGTGACCTATGTATAATAATACCTACTAAAGAACAAACGACTCTAAGCAAACAACTTTTAAACAAATAAACCTATTATATTTTAGCAAGAAATATCTGTTGAGGCATGTGATTATTAATTGTGATATTAAACTGCCGGTGTAAATTGAATCAAATTCTGACGGTAATAAACTGATACAAAGAAAACTACTATTAAATTTGACATTTTATATTACTTTGGTATTTAAAATGAAATATGTCAGTTAGGATTTTGTAATCAGTACGCATTACAGTGTGCAGATTTCCAGTTTTAGTAGATACTAATAGCGTTCTTAAATCAGGCAGATGTTGACCTGGCAGTAAGCGCCGCGAAACGAGCATTCCACCGCAGTTCAGAATGGCGTCTAATGGATGCATCCCAACGAGTCCAAATCCTGACCAAGTTCGCTGACTTGGTGAAAAGAGACAACCAATACATAGCACAGTTGGAGTCCATGAACAATGGCATGGTGTGCGGCATGGCTAATAAATTCATAGGAGGCTGTGATAACTATATTCGGTACATCGGCAGCTTAGCTGACAAAATCCAAGGATCTACCATACCTGCTGGTAAGAATATTTTTACGTAATAAAATCTTTATCGATCTCTAGAACAGATAAGTTATGCTCGTATTCACTACCAAGGCTGTGGAAATAAAAATAACGTTATTAATTACAACTGAAGTACTAAGTGAACATAAAAGTATATCAATTCAATATCTATCGTATTCTATGAATAAAAAAAATGAATGGCTGAGTCTAATTGCTATTATTCTACTAGAAAAACGTGATACTATATAGGTTCTGATTTAAGATTAGTTTTAATATTGTAACGAATCCTAATGATACATTTGATTAAATATAAATTGCAATTTGATCATCATTATGAATTTTATTAAAATTAACTTGTGAATCTTTCGATGTGCTTTGGATAGACGGTGAAACATTCTCTTATACGCTAAAGCAACCTGTGGGGGTGTGTGGACTTATTCTGCCTTGGAATGTACCTGTTCTGATGTTCGTCAGCAAAGTTACTACAGCGCTGGCTGCAGGTAAGTAACTCAATAAAAACAATTGGCCATTTATAAAATTTAAATAATTAATACAGGAGCTCACCATGTATTTCTTCTTCCAGGCTGTACAGTAGTAGTGAAACCAGCCGAACAGACGCCACTTACTGCGTTATATCTTGCCGCGCTACTGGCCGAGGCTGGTCTACCCAAAGGCGTCATTAATGTAATCAACGGGTATGGAGAAACGGCTGGAGTGACCCTCACGCACCACCCTGACGTTGCTAAGATTTCATTTACTGGATCTGCTGAAGTAAGAACTTAACAATTTCTTAAGAAAATTTTGTTCAACGAGGGTTAATGTTTTTTAATTTTACTTACAGTAAAATGTTTGCAGGTTGGCAAGTTAATTCAACAGGCAGCAGGAGCGAACAATTTAAAACGGGTTACACTTGAACTCGGTGGCAAAAGCCCTCTCGTTATTATGGATGATGCGGACCGTAAGTTAGTTTGCACAACCCTTAGGACGGACATATAAAGACAGTTTCAGCAGTTCATTGATAAATAACTTAAACGAGCAACTCAAATGGACACGATATACTACTCTAGAAATAACTGCTAACGACTTGAACAGTTGGCAATTCAATTGCAGTTACTATTATTTTCAAATAGCAAAAATAAAGGATGTAATTAATTTTTTTGCACGAACTCGCGCATACTATCAAAACGCTACCCAATTTGAATGTAAAAAAAAAATCGAATGGCAAGCTAGACAAGCGGAAATAATTTTATCAAAGCCGAGAGCAATCCGTGTTTATTTTGCAAATGCTAAATTGCACGTCGGAATTGACCATCTTATGCTAATTCAGAGCGGTCGCAACTACTCAAACAATCTCGTATGAATTGAAAAAAGGAAGAACTTTTTTTTTCGTTTGTTATGTTATCAATGCTTAAAGGTGTCAGGCATATAGGTACACTTTATGCTGTTTATGACCACTCTATCCCATTTTCTCGGCTTATATCATGGACTTTTAAATCAAATGTCAAAAATGATTTAATTAAAATTGTCGGTTTGCCCTTCTAATCCAAATACGGACTTCTTTTATTCAAGATTTTAATATAATATCGTTTTTATTTGCAGTAAATCTTGCCGTGCCTTATGCTGCGCATGGTGTATTTACTCACCAGGGTCAAATATGTATTGCTGCATCCCGACTGTATGTACATTCTAAAATCTATGACAAGTTTATTGAAGCTGCCGTTCAGTATGTAAAAGGCATTAAGATTGGTGACCCTACAGAGCCTTCTACTACACACGGACCTCAGGTACTTATAATAATCTGGATGGTAATAAAATATTGATTCTTAGGCACTATGCCTAAGAAACAATATTTTCTACGGCTCTTCTATGATGTAATAAATGTGTACTGAAAATAATAAGTGTTTAAACTGCACGTTAGAGGCAAACATACTGTTTATAGCTCCTTTTGCATTATACGTAATATACTGTAGCATACGTAATTACATTAATGTATCTTTGAAATATATAAAAGTAAAATTTGTTTTTTTTTGTATGGCGGCACCTGCCTTGGGTGGAATTAAGTTGAATCGGTTTAATACAATTCTTACTATAACTATATAAGCTAGTAATATATAAAACTCCTAATCCTATAATATGAATTTACCATTAAAACATTTTCACATATTTTCTAGAGATATATAATGACTAGATTCTGCCGACGGATTCGCCCGTGTAAATCTTGCGTAACGTAATGAATAAGAAAATAATCAAAAATAATCCTGGACATGTCTACCTTCAAATATCTTCACAAATGTTACCTTTAGGTATATAGCATTTGTAAGATAGTATTATTAATATAAAGATTGCATTGACTATAATAAGCAAGCATAAATGTGTATCAACTTAACTTTAACCTGATTGCTCTTTTTGCAGATTGATAAAGATATGATGGAGAAAGTGTTGGGATATATCGAACAGGGTAAAAAAGAAGGTGCACGATTAGTGGCGGGAGGCAACCGCATCGGTACTAAGGGATATTACATAGAGCCTACGATATTTGCTGATGTTAAGGATGACATGTCTATCGCTAGACAAGAAGTTAGTGTGTTATTTTAATTATATGTTTGTTACACCCACGATTCCCCCAAAAGGACTAACAATATTTTACAAACATTTCGTCAAACGTCGTAAATATTTAACCATGCAGTCATAAATTAGCGATGGTTCTTTTATATAGACTATAAAGTATTTACCATCACTTTGTGTAACCAACAAAAAATTACTTAAATCTTTATAAATTTAAGTGCAATCTACCAGTTCCTACTTTTATAAAATAACGTTGTTTCAATGAACATTGAAACAATGCCCAATTTTTTTTCAAATAAATCTTCATCCATGAACAAATTGACGATTATATTGGACATTATGATCTATCTTGTCCTGGACTGTAAATCGCAGTCTTGATAAAAATAAAACGACTGCCAGTAAAACCATTGCATGCTATTTAACTTACAAAATTACAGATTGACGTTATACATGTCCAAATTATATTGATGTATAAGATCAATATTGTACTTGGTAACGCTGATACAATAACGACTGACAGGAACTCTGAAATACCACTAAGTCTAAATCACTCATGAAAACAATATTTCTCTTTCTATTTTGTTTAGATATTTGGACCAGTGCAAAGTATTCTGAAGTTTGATACCTTAGAGGAGGTGATTGATCGCGCCAATGCGACTAACTACGGCTTAGCAGCCGGCATATTTACTTCTAACATAACCAACGCGCTGCAGTTTACCAAGCATGTTGAAGCCGGAGTCGTTTGGTACGTAATGCTTATTATAAAGCTTAATTCAGAACTGCAATATCAATCCTTGTTTAAACAACAATAATTTAGTTCTATATGTTATTTTTGACTTCGTGGTTTCAATCGTAATCCATATTACTCTCTACATTGCCTTGTTTTTTTTGTACTTTAGAGTAATATTGAAAAATATTCTAAACTAATTATGCCGAAGTAAATTCTAATCTTATCAATGCTTTTCTTTATGATTAGGCATGTTTAATATTAGTTTTATTTGAGTAAACAGCCACAAGTGCTATTCAAATGATATCTTGTATTGATCGATTACTCAATATACGTGTGATCTTACTGTTTCAAATTGAGCTTGTAATTGTAGCACATTAATGATCAATCATTTGATTTATTGATTATTTTTTTGTTGTAGGGTTAACACATACCTTGCACTGAGTGCACACAGTCCCTTTGGAGGTTTCAAGGAATCTGGCTTAGGCCGTGAAAAGTGAGCATTTATAATTTTCTTTAAATTTCTTTTTATATGTAACCAAGGTTGTAAAAAAAATATATAGCCCACCTGCTACACCTGTTTCCTACATTGGATACGGTATAATTACAAGCGTCGAGTGATTCCGGGGATTTAGCTGATACAGTCAGCAACATCAGTATCTAAACATAAAAAAAAAATTACTTTGTATTTTTACTACGATTAAATTATCTATATTTTATCTTACTGCTGTAAAAATCTAAATTAGTTATAATTATAAAATATAGAGGCAATCGAAATCACACATGTGTGTTGCTAACTGTACATACGTTACTTCGTGAATTTTCTTTTATCAAGTACATCTATTAACTTATCGATAATAAGTTAATACCTCATACTATACTTCTATTAATAATAATACCTTATGCTTATATTAAAGACTAAATCATATATAATATGAACTAGCCCGGTAAAACTTTTAATCACAAAATCTCGGTATTGGATTTCCTGGTAGGGAACGTGTTACAGTTATTTTCTAACATATTATTCTGTTGCAATATGAATATATTATGTAGGTACAATATCTTACAGACGTAATGCTATGTTACATTTATAAAATATTGATGTTTGTTTCAGTGGTTTCGACTGTGTGAATGCTTACTTGGAAGTAAAGACCGTGACTATGGCACTACCAAACAAATTATAATTAAATGTTATATTAACTTCAACTGGTATATAATAGACTAACTATAACCTGTGATTTTGTTCTTTATTAGCTTGGAGGTAACTCATCTTTCAAGCTATCTCCACATCAAATTCGTACATTCGTATAGGTACATACATGACAACCCACTTAAAAATGGGATTAAATATAATGACCACCAAAAATAGTAATTGCGCAGCAAAATATGCTTACTAAAATATATCATAACGAGCACTTATACGCCTCAAATCACTGCATACCGTCTCGGAAGGGTTAGGTTATGTTAGGTTCCTTCTTAAACCCTCCCAAAAATAGGAACCCCGCCAAGCGGGGCTCTGTCGACTTATTTTGATCTCTTTAAATATATTTTGCTGTGCAATTTGGTGATCATTTACTATTTTTGACTGTTATATATTACTATATCTGGTGATAAGTTAAACATAAGCCCTTAAAAATCTGAAAAGATTTTTAAGTGGGTTGTCATGTATGTACCTATCAAATACCATACCACCATCCTCTATTGAGAAACTATAGAAAGCATTAAGGTTCAAAAGGGTCGCGGTTTTTGGTATATTGTGTTATGTATATTACATTGACTTGGTTAAGGTATCTTATGCGGGGGCCAGTCAGTGCAGACCAGCGACACTTCGACCCAGTGGGATCTTTTGTGTCGTTGGTTAAGGTAATGTCATAGATAATTTATTAATGTCTTCCAGACCAAGTTTCGGTCACGGCGGTAAATATTAACGGAGAATGGCCATCTGACTGGCGCAAGAGATCCAGTGGACCGACCCAGTGGGATATTATGTGTCGTTGGTTAAGGTAATGTCATAGATAATTTATTAATGTCTTCCAGACCAAGTTTCGGTCACGGCGGTAAATCTTAACGGTGACTGGCCATCTGACTGGCGCAAGAGATATTATAGTGCGCAAGTGTGTGCGCACACACTAGTTCACTCTTTGTTCTCTTTATCCGATGGGACGGTAATCCGATACGACCGGCTGCCTGATTACGTAAAAAATAAGCGATTAGCAATAATGGCACAGTCACGGTGCAGTCATGGCGCGATCGAGGGCTAATGGCAAAAAAAAATCGTATTATATACGCGTTCGTTCGCTGATGGTCTGCTACCTGCTAGTATGTACTTTTTGCGGCGACGCTAGCGCTAGAAACGATTTTGTGCCAATAACTTGAAACTAAGAAATGTCATTTGTCAAACAGATGTGTGAACAGCACGAGCCATATCCAATAAAATATAGATTTTACACACGAAACTTAAGAATTCTTAACTTTCTAAGAAACAATCACAAAGCTATCAAAGCAATCCAAGAAAAGATTATCGCGCATTTGACAGATTTATTTGCTCGCCTATGGCTTTCGTTTTGCTGTCAAAAACGATACGTAGGTAATACCAAAACAATTGCCTCCATAGAACAAAAATGCATTATTAATTCATAGATTGTTACATAGAGGCAGCACTGTCGCGTTAAAGCTATAGCATTGCTATGACTAATACATAATATGAAGTAGCGAAAATATAGCAAATATTGCTAAAATTTCGCTATGGTCAAGCTATTGCAAAATAGGTAATAGCACCGCGGTAGAGTTCAGGCGCAGAACCAACGGCTTCATGTGATTGCCGAGGTATGGCGGTGTCTAACACCGCCATCTTTCTAACTCCGAGCTGCTATTCAGATTTCTTAACAGAAAAACCCAAGAACATTTTGTTTTCGCATTCACTATCTCTACGCCAAAGTCCCATCTCAAAGTTTTTAACCAATGTAGTGCCAATACAGCGACTAATTCCTGTCAGGATCGCACTAACACCACCGATCCCACTTTTGAAAGTACAGTATTTACTGATTTATATTTAAGCTTTTCAATAGCCTATGATGCCTAAAATTAACAACAATCATAAATATTTATAAATTGATAGTAATCAAGAATTTAGAAAAACATGCTGAAATTGTAATCAGTTCGTAAAACCGTACGATTAATCACGATCTAGAATCTAGGCGATGCATTAATCGACCAACACATAATCGCTGAAAATCGCTTGAGCGCCCTCATATCGCAACGATAACGCGAACCGCCGATATAAATATCATTATGAATACGGTTACGGTACGATAAGTGTACTTTAGTATAAACTGACTACAATCTGACTTCTACAGTCATGATAAGCATTCCAGAATATGAAAAAAAATTAACTAAAATTTATTTATTTTAAACGAAAGTGTACACACTGCTACATTAAAAGTATATTACTATAACTTAGTATGAATGAGGTACATTTTATATATGTAGTAGTCCATATTTTCCCAGGGAATACTATAATCAAAATCGCTTCAGTAATAACACAACTGTCAAAGAGATTTACTTTTCCAGCTATATTATTAGTAAGGATTTGTAGCCACAGCTTCAAACCTTAACGGTATTTTAATATTAAAAACTGCGCACTACGTAGGTAACAAGTGTGATTTGGCCCGAGTTCTGTGGTTTGCACGTACAGGTTTATTGAGCTATAATTATTGTATCGCGTGTGATTGGGCAAAATAAAGATCAGAGGAAACTTCTTTAGCCTAAATTCACTTAATTTAAAAGTTTTAAGAAATGTAAACGATTTTTTATAATTGTTACTAATCGGGAACACAGTGATCTATTCATAATTAAGCTTTTTTAAATATAGATGCCAGCTTAATTTTATTTCTGTTCAACGTAAACTGTACAGATGCTCCGTTAATTACAGTTCTTCTGTCAAACAGCATCACAAAACACAGATATTAGAATATGAAGCATTATACAATTATTAACCGATCATTGTCCTCCATCTTAAATGACCATCACTTCATTAGCTGTTTGTTCTAGAAAAAGGCTTGATAATTTTCGTTGCTTACGCGCGTTGGATTAGTCAAACTTGGTGTTTACACGCACCTATGGATAAAAGCAAAAGTTGCATAGTAATACGAAAGGTCTGTGCAACAGAATGACGGAAATGGCAGATCAAAAATATGTACCAAGATTTGAGAAAAATCAATGTGGAGCGTATATATTTATACCAAAGAAATGACTGAGCTCAGATACTGGTCTTTATGTATACAGGTTAGAGCGCAATATCATTAATCGTCACGATATGTATAAATCACGTGGGACAGAATGACGTTCAATTGTTATTCGAATATAATGGCCGCTATCGTTTTTGTGCTCACCAGTTCGCGCCACTAGTGAGTAAGCTCCTGCAAATCCTGTCACAGCTGGTGTCGAAAACCGTTTTTGTCGATAATAATAGTCAGTTTCTATAGTTGCTGTTAAAGTTTCTATAGTGTATAACGTCTAGAGACCTTACTATCCATCAACTTTAGCTTTTCAATCACAATAGCTCTCATTGCACATCATCATGGTGCAGTTTTAATATCAGTAAACTGATATTATACATATATATGTTAACGCGATTATGCATAATGTTTACCTTTTTTTACCGACTTCAAAAAAAGGAGGAGGTATTCAATTCGTCTGTATTTTTTTTTAATGTTTGTTACCTCGTTACTTTCGACTGGTTGAACCGATTTTGATGATTCTTTTTTATTTGAAAGCTGGTGCTTCCCGTGTGGTCCCATTTAATTTTAATCAAGATTTGACCATTCGTTTTCGAGTTATACTTAATAATGCGTATTTTGCTACATTGATGATGTTCTCATATTTGGCAAGGTTCACTAAAAACCGAGAAATAAATAAAATTTTAACAAAAAAGAAAACCGACTTCATATAAGAATATTCTAAAACTTAAAATGCACTAAAAAGTTAATAAATAATTGCATATTCTTGTGAATAATTAAATTATTATTATGCTATGAATTATTATATACTTTTTAATAAATAATTAAGTTATCTGCTTAATATTAATGTTTCAAATAATTAAGAATCTGTATGATAATTTCAATAGAATTATATAATATTTGCACGCCCTTTGTGGCAAAACTCAGCGCACTCGTGAAATTTTGAACATCCCTCAAGGCGCAATCGCGCGAATGCGCGGGCATTCTTGAGCATTCCCGCGAATTCGCTCCTTCTAGCGTCATGAGGTGAAATTGACGCTTCCATTCTATTCCGCGGCGGTGTAAATTGAGCTTAAGACGTAGGTGTACTTAGGACAGTCCATGCTATCGGTATGTACATGGTCAGTGGTCACGCTAATAATAAAAGTATGGCAACTGAGATATGTGTCTGGAATACACCAAGCTACTTCGAGTCTCTCTTATCTATGTATATATTATTTCGTTATCTATATATTAAGACATTAGTAAATTATAAATTATATAATATAATTGTTATAAGGGGGTATATAAGTGATAACCCATTCAATATTATCGTGAACACACTCGCAATCGCAACATAATCATTTAGGTATAGTCCTGTTATCGTCTTCTAACTCCCATCTAGCTGGGAGCTGGCGAGTACGGAGGATGACGTATGGTTTACGAGTACAACGGTTTCTCATGCAGTGTCAGGTCTTGCGTTATCATATAAAAAAACATACAAAAACAAACTCTAAAATCAAATGTTGTAAATTTTTTAAAAGAATAATCTTTTATGTATCATGTAAAAAAAGTTTCACTCGAAAATCTCACAACATGAAGGTTTAATGTCAATTCAAAGTATCTATTACTATACAACGGCAACTTCATACTTTAACCCCTATTATTAGCATGGATTCACGAGTATCTGTGACTAGACACACAGTCTCTCTGTGACCATAGCTGCTGAAAAGCAACCAAAACGTCGGAAAACTGTAAACCTAAATCTAAATAGTTTTGTAGTTAAATAGTTTCAAAATTATTAAATAATAGGGTTTTTTTTAATAAACTACGCGATAAAGTCCGTATAAAGTAGATTAATTTCAGTCACAGGTAAATGAAAACACGTCTGATAAATAAGTATATTCGAAGCGATTCAATAATCACTTCAAAACAACAAACATATTGTATTATATCTCATTGATGTCTTTATTGTAACGATTTGTTGTACAATCCGCCCGTAGTAAGTGCTGGTTGAAGGATTTATAAGTAACAAAGGTCATGTCACGTGACAATAGTAGCAATATGCTACCCACAAACCCCGCGTAGAACAAAGAATTGACATCTGCTCCCATTCCGCAGAGTGACTCCACATAACTACGCTTCGCAGATTCACATACCATCCTCACTTACGTAACTTGTAAGTATCTACTTGTAACAATAAGTCACGCCGATGTCACGCCAACTTGTATTTTGAATTGTCACAAGATTGTCACTATTTGGTTAAGGTATAATGGGACTTATGAATTATCTATGGTTGCCTACTTGAAATACTCGAATCATCTGTAATGGACAACCTATAACTGGTAGTTTTATTTATTATTTTATTTGGGACAACAAATAACAGTTTATTATACATTACAACAATTTTAGGAGTAAAATTATAGAATTAACAAACACACTGCTCACGACGTTATCCACAGATTATAATGTTAAATAGTATAATTGACATTAAAGACAATACAATGGAAAATACTGAGAAGACCTACATGGATACGATATTGATATCGGGTGGATATCGGACGTGACGTATGTATGTTATTTATTTTTGTTATGTTGCATAATTATGTAGACGTTGGGTTGGGTGACGTTATACGTAGATCCCGTGACTACAGTTAAAGAAAATAATTAAATAGGGGCATTTGTATTCAATGTAATTTAGATATTTGTTTTTTAATTCAGAAAATGTATGTGGTCTACTATACGAATGCCGAACGTACTTACGCGTATACTAATTACATAATAATTTATCTATGTAAATAATTATGATAAGACTTTAGAAGAACGTTAAGTAGTTTTATATAGATTGCCTAACTTTAGCTTCTCTACATATTATGTTCTTATATATATGCATGACATCACATCTCAAAGTTTTAATCATTTAGCCACAGTGCTTGCCCGAGCAACTTTCTTGTTGTTTGTTTTAGTTTAAAATGTTATAAATTTACTTTAAGTTTAATCTTGTATTGGTGTTGTTACCGTTTTGCTGAACTTGAACCTTTATAATTCTGTTACTTTTGAGGCAATAAATAATTAAAATTAGTTCTAACATTAATTTAATACAAGTTGTGGAATGAACTCCCTACCCAGGTTTTCCCACAAGACTACAGTATGGAGTTCTTCAAAAAGGGCGTTAAAAGGTTTTTACAAGGTCGTCAACGCGCAAGTGATGCCTCTGGTGTTGCAGGCATACATAGGCTACGGTGACCACTTACCATCAGGTGGGGCCATATGATTGTTTGCCACTTTAGTAGTATTAAAAAAAACAATGAGTCAATAATTATGATAAATAACTATCCCACGGGAATAGTACTTTTTTCTGGATGAAAGTACCCTTTCTCCTTGCCTGTATTCCTGATAACGTGTATGCGAAATTACATGATGATCAGTCGAAGTAGGTGATAGTATAGGTGAAACATCCTAACTAATATTATAAATGTGAATATGAGTTTTTTTGTTTGTTACGCTTTCACGCCTGGCGAGGATTTCCCAAAGTACAGTGTTATCTAGCGTGCTTAAACGCGTTTTATTTGTAAATAACATAGATTTCAATTCTGAAAAAATATATGTTATTTTACAGCATTAGATCTTGATTTGTCGGGCATTCGAAACACGATTACTGACATTTTATACGATCGAAAAAAATCGTGAAGATAGGTCTGATTTAAGCATTTTTCGTGTTTTATTTGAGTTATATTGGGAATTGAATTTTTAAAAATATACCTAACGAAAGGTCAAGTAAAAACGGTTATTTGTCGGGCATCACAATATACATTATATAATATACAAAAATATAATACCGAATATATGTGATATCCTACTAGCCGCCGCGCTCTCTCTAGCGTCTTGCACTCCCGAGCGGGATGTAATGGGAACAGGACGTATCGCTAGTTTGCAGAGCGCACCGCAGAATTACAAATAATTTTATCGTCAGTTACGAATGTCATCACTTATTGATAAATATATTATATCTAGGTTTAGTTTGTAAATAGGTATTATAAATTTTTAGTAATAAGAGTGTATATAATTAGCATAGTTTTGAAAATATCGTTTTGATTATTGGACGAGATAACAGCCTTGATAACAACAGCATAGGTACCACTTACCAATGCAAGTCCATTATTGATTTGTAGATGACGAGTGTAGAAATGGGCAATAAAATAAAAGAAAATCAAGGTTGTCATCTTTAGCCTTACGTAGGCTAAGCAATGTAAAAGGTAGGTTGCCTACCTATTATTTGAAAATTACTAAACACTACCTATCATATTTGTATAGGACTTAAATCATTATTTTATAGCATTATTATTATATTAGGTAGGTATACGGGAATAAAAATGTGAGATGTGCCTAAAAGCAATACGAGCGAATTTTATAGGTAGGTACCTGCCTACCTAAATAAATACAAATATTATCCGCAGTTATACCTGCGCGTTGTGGTATTTATGTTTACTGCACCACCCTCGTGGGTTGTAATGTTATTTGGTACTAGATGTTCCCGCGGTTTCACCCGCGTTTATCGTTACTGCGCCACCCCCGTGGGTCGTAGCGTGATGTTATATAGCCTATAGCCTTCCTCGATAAATAGGCTATTATGAGATTAGCGCGTTCAAACCAACGAACAAACAAACAAACTCTTCAGCTTTATAATATTAGTATAGATAGCTGACCCGCGCAACTTCGTCTGCGTCACATAAGAGAGAGAGTGGGTCGTAGGCACCTATAATACAATTTTAAAGGAGCTGAATCTTTCTTTGTTAAATCCACGAACCACATAAGAACCATTGAACAACATTTTATAAATATACCTACAGTGCTAATTTAAAATCACGCAAAATAAACAAGGAGAAACATCGTTTGTATGTCTGTAATGGGTAATTATTTTGCTGCGACGTTATTTTAAAACTGCTATATCTACTAAGATATTCAATGAAATCGAATGATGTAAAGGGCAATTTTGTTTTAAATTAAATACTTGTGATGAATAACGTATTTATTTGGATAAGGATTAATATCATGTTTATAATAATACCTTCGCAAATAATGCATTATTTTAGAACAAATTTGGTTAGCATAAAAAAGGGTATAGTGAGCCAACCTTAAAAGATAGACATATGTTGTTATGTGCTTTTTTTTAGAACTTTTAAAGGGAAATAATTCTGTCATACATGATTTTTGCGAAACTTTAACTGTTTACCCAGCGCACGTAGCGGAAGCTCTCAAAAAGAAAAAAAAACCCTCCGATTTTGAAACATTCTTCATTGGTGCTCCGCTCCTATTGATCTTAGCGTGATGATATATAGCCTATAGCCTTTCTCGATAAATGGGCTATCTAACACTGAAATAATTTTTCAAATCGGACCAGTAGTTCCTGAGATTAGCGCGTTCAAGCAAACAAACAAACAAACAAATAAACTCTTCAGCTCTCAAAGTTCTTCTTCAGCTCTCAAACTCACAAAGTTTCGCAAAAATCATGTATTATAGAATTGTTCCCCTTTAAAAGTTCTAAAAAATAATCTGCGACAGTATATGCCTATCTTTTAAGGTTGGGTTCACTATAACCTTTTTTATGCTAACCAAATTTGTTCTAAAATAATGCATTATTTGCGAAGGTATTTTTATAAACATGATATTAATCCTTATCCAAATAAATACGTTATTCATCACAAGTATTTAATTTAAAACAAAATTGCCCTTTACATCATTCGATTTCAATGAATATCTTAGGAGATATCGCAGTTTTAAAATAACATCGCAGCTAACTAAGTACCATAACGAAGTCGCGGGTTAAAGTCAGCGTTAGCCCAAAGTAACTATTCCACGCGGACGAAGTCGCGGGCAGAAGCTAGTATTCAATAATCCTATTGACTATTACCACACTATTACCAAACATGGAATACGGTTTGATTGTTATATTTACGTAGTTTTCATGGACACTTAATAATATTATTATCGTATTATCTATCACTATCACGCCTATGAAGAATGCACTAGTGTCACAGCTTAGAAATGTTCTACCCAAACCGAGTTTCAGTATCCCTCTACCCAAAAAAGGCATTGCAAGAAAGCAAATTAAGCTATTAACGTAAAAATTACAAGCAGTCAAAGTTCAAAAAAAGTTGACACGGCCGATAATTGGTGCCACCACCCTACTACCTACGTCACTGGCACTCGCGAGTATCATAGCGCCCGACTCATCGTAATTATGGACGTCGGCGTACACGCGAACCGGTGAAGCGGGGGGCCCCAAAACCTTTGAGCGCTCGGAAATCCTCGCCTTAACTACTCGACAGATCATTATAAAATTTTGAATTATAAAATAATAAAAATAACTCAAAATGGAGGTTGGGATACCTTTTATCTAGAAAAAAAATTGGGGCAGTCTTTCGGGACTACCGATGGAAGTGAAAACTTTAATCCTTGATCATAAACACATCTTTATATAAAAAAAAAATCCTGATACTCTCTTAGGAGTTATTAAGGGGGTCAACATTTCGTTATTTTTTGCGTAGGATGCACTATTTCTGATATATTGTTAATATTCTAAAATAATTCAAAAATGGAAAGCGTGGAAGCGTGACGGTGACGCGAATTCTATGATTTTTGTTCACCCAAGAAGTGCTCAACGCGCCTAAAGAAAATTTTACTTAAAAAAAATGCTAACATCAGCCTTCGAATTTTCTTTCAATTGACTTATTGCGATGACGTCTCAACTCGATTTGCAATATTCGAACTTGTTATCCCCATACTTTCCATATATACACCGTACACATATTATGAACCATTATCCGATGTCAACGATTAAATCATATTAATTTTGTGCTATTTTTATAACTGGATTCAATGTTACAGAATTTCAGGACAGATAACCAACAATTGAAAGTCTGGTCTCTCGATAAGTCGATAACAATCGCTATATTAAGCGTTGAAGTATTTATTTGGCTGTTGTTGGAGACAAACTACGCAGTAAAACTTGTTTTAGTATTTGTGTTATACTTCGAGATGTCAATTCCAGGTGTGATTCGGTTGGTTTAGTTTATAGGTCAGAAACAATTTTAGTGATCTGCTACTGATAGCTTAAACACTAGTACAACTTTATTAAAACTAGATTGGTTACAACTGCTTGTTTTACTGCAGGTGTAGTCATTTAAATGGTCGCCTCGCCGCTGCCACTACGCCGAGATTTCTAGTTTCGAATCCCAAAGTAGTTTCGGAACAAAAATTTGTGTGATCCACAAATGGTTGTTCCGAGTCTGGGTAGTCTTTGTGTCGTTGTTTGAATGTTTTTAAAGTCCCCCGCGCACGATATAGAAATTATACCTAGAGCGGGAGATGTCTTTGGTAAAGAAAATAAAAACAAAAATTAGGGACACTTAATTTTAGGAGATTTGGTACCTTTACATGTAACCGTGATTAAAGTAGGTAATATTCAAGTGAAAAGAACATAATAATATATTATATTATACAAACTGAGTAAAAAAATGAAGACAAAGCATCCCATCTTCTATCTCATGTGGACGGTTTATCGATTAGCGACTTTTTAAACTGCGTGTCGGTTTCTTTCTATTATTTTAACTTTATGAAACCACTAGATTTTCCAGCGGCTTCGTTCGAGTAAATGGATGAAAGGTACTCTATATCTTCCACTGTTCCCCTGACAATGTGTATGCGTGTCATGATGATCGGTCGAGTAGTTAATGCGTAAAAGCGTAACAACCAAACAAACTTAATTCGCATTTATAATATTAGTTAGGATTGAGGCAATCATTGTGATAGTTAGGATAATTTCTGGAAAATAGACTCCATTAGTTATAGTGTACACTGAGTATAATTATTATAATATTCTACTATGGCAGTACATTACAAAAACTATTGCTATTTCTCAACCACGTTACGGCTCTGTCTTTTAGATCTTTGTCATTATGGGGGAAGAAAATTATAAAATATGTTTATTTGTCTCCTATTTTATATCGTAAATATATTATTTGTTACGGAACGAGAAATGGACACAACCGGGTTTTAAAACAGTGATTTTACAAAATCAACTTTACTATTTTTATTGCTAAGATGCCATTTCAGATAATTAATTACCAAAATGCTTTTAAAGGTCATTTAATTCATTCTTACAAACCTTATAAATTATAAACACATAATTAAACAAAGTAGGACCTTTGTTTAAGAGGCAAAATACGCACTAGGAATAATTCCTGTATCGCGGGTAACTTTACAAAAATTCAAACTATGGACACAGATCCAGAAAAACTATTTGTGAATCTCACATCCTGTGTCGGAACCGAACCCACAACACTCGGCGCCCGTGGCAGTGGCGAGGCGACCACTTAAACCAATACACCTTCTGTACACTCCATAGCACAAAGAAAGATTATTTTTAAAGGTTTACCCCTTACTTTGTTTAAATATGGAAAAGCTAAAAATGATAATGTACTGTCAGTACTATGCGAAACAACTGAGAATAGGCTTGTTAGCACGCCATTTTGATTCGCTTATTAACTAGAATTTCCTATTCGATCGTCTTGCAAAGTAAAATAACTAATTTGTAACCTAGGGACCTAAATTCAAGATAAAATTCAAATTGTATGGCTATCAAATAATAATTATCGTGAGTTTCAAGATATTCGCTCGCCTGTAAACTTTGTGCCTCACGTACTTGATGGATTGTAGCAAATACAACTTTAATTTAGTTTTAAATTAATTTTTCGTGGCTCTTGATTCTTAGGTAATCAAAGCATAGAGGCCGGGCCTTGTCAAACCTAATATATTATATCGCCAGGCTACGCTACTATGAAGAAGCTTATACAAGACAGGAGCGACTGTAGGACGCGATGAATATCTTTTTAAGATTCCTTTTTTCCTTTTTGTTATGAGAACGGGAGTAGTTCCCGCAGTAGGTAAAATTTCTGTGCCGCTGGGGATTTTACAAACGTTGAAACACAGAGAACAACCAGGTTCGGAACAACTTTTTGTGGTAATCATTCACACAAGCTTGTCTTGAATTGACTGTCCGATGTTTCTACACTCAACCTCGATATCGAGATTATCCCTAGTGCGCATGTTCTTTACAAAATAGAAGATAAAAATCATATTCGACTTTGTTAACGAGCTTTAAACGTAAAGAATTTGCGTAACAAATCTAATTGGCTATTATGCCGTAATCTTTTCGTTGGACAATAATAAACCTTAAAGTTTCATTAGCAATTTGAAGGCCTCAGAGCTTTATTTATTTTTTATTTTTTGATCTTTTTTAATTTAGAGGCTTTTATTACAAAATAATATGTTAGCCCCATCGTGGCTTATTCTAATATAATTACTTACTATCTACTGATAGGAGACAGAGGAAGTCGTTGATGTAAATATATTTCAAATAGGTCTAACGCCGCATTTGAAGTAGGGTCACTTAGAATGCTAATGAAAAGTCCCACATCGTACACGTTAAGATTGTATTTAAACATCAACGAGTTCCTTTGGCGCTGGTATTTGGCACAATCCATCAGTAAGTGTTGGACATCATCAAGGACTCCGCAAGTTTCACAATCGGGCGTATCGACTTTTTTCATGAGATGTCCAAACTTTCTAGATGGATAGTGCCCTGAGCGCAGCCTATGCGCTATAACAATAATATTTCTGTTTAAATTGCTATTAACAAACCAGGGTATCCTAGCAGGCTGATGTTGAATGGTTTTATACCAAATGCCCTTTTCTTTACTCCTCTCGTCAAAATATTCTTTATAATATCTATTGCATAACTTTTTAATGTTGCCAAAGTATTCAGAGTAAGACATTTTAAGAGCGTAATTCATTCCATCTGTAGACGCTAGCTTAGCCAACGTATCAGCGTGCTCGTTACCCGAGAGCCCAATATGAGAAGGAACCCATTGCAATCTCAAAGACTTACCAGATGAATTTAATTGGTGAATTTGCTTTAGCACAACATAAGCTATCGGTGCACCTCTGAAACCAGAGGCGCACCGAGCTATATGCTGCAAAGCACTTTTACTATCCGTTAAGATAACTATCCTGTCACTATTTAGCGAAATAGCTTCGTTTATAGCCTTTGAGATTGCAATAAGTTCCAATGTCATAATAGATACACAACAGTCGATTTTAAACATAGCTGATGTTCTATGGTATGCATCAAAATAAGCAGCCCCGTGTCCAGTATCATTTTTTGAACCATCAGTAAATAAGAAATGCCATCCATAATATTTTTCTTGTAATTCTCTAATTACTTCATATTTCAAAACTGTCATACTTAGGTATCTTTTAGCAGTTTTGATTGAATCTAATTCTAATTTGATAATATCACTTAAATCTATATAGGTAGTCCATACATTTAAAGAAAACATTTCTAAAGGATTGGATGAATGTATGTCATACAATTCGCACACGTCAAACACGGAAACTAACAATGGAATGTATTTATGTCGCCAATATGAATTATTACATAATGATCTGAGCTCTTCTACAAGCTTTATTGTGTCATTATCAGTCCAGGACATACTCTTGATGCAATACTTATAGGCGAGGTACATTCTTCTAATAAACAGAGGTGGTATGCAAAGTTCGGACTCCATCACGTGTATAGCTGGTGTACTTTTAATAAATCCACCAACTATTTTCAACGCCTGGTTCTGGATTTTATCTAATTTAAACAAGTGCGTCTTAGCACTATTATTATACAAAAAGCTACCATAGTCAATTCTGCATCTTATTAAAGAAATTAAAAGTGTGCGTAGGTATTTAGGATGAACGCCCCAAGATGGACCTGTGAGTATTTTAAGTAAATTCAAATGTCTTATAATTTTTGACGAAATTTCATTTATATGTTTTCCCCACAACAAGGCTCTATCTAGCCAAAATCCCATTAATATTTAAAACTATCAACACATGAAATAACATTATTATTAATGGTTATATTTATATCAAGTTTCTTACGACTTTTGCTAAAAATACAAATTTTAGATTTAGAAGGAGCTACCTCAAATCCAATTATATTCAAGTTATCAACTAACATATTTAATAAAGACTGTAAATTTGCTTGGCATACATTTAAAATACTGTGTCTTTGATAAAAAACAAAGTCATCTGCATATTGAGAAACCATAAACCCTCTATCACCAGCAAGTTGACATATTTGGGTAGCTAAATTAGACAACAACGGTGAAAGAGGATCAGCCTGTGCTAAGCCAGTACCAGTCCATCTAGAATCTATCACCCGATTGTCAGAGCGATTCCTTACAGTAAGACACCTTGAAGATAAAAATGACCATAGATATTTACAAATATAAGTTCCTAACCCTAAATTGTCTAAAATGCGTATCATATTATCAACTAAAACATTGTTATAAGCATTACCTACATCAACAAAGCATGCCACTGTAGGCAGTTTATTGGAAAAACCAATCTTTATATATGTAACAATTCTGGTTAAATTATCTATTGTTGACATTCCTTTACGAAATCCTGTCGTGTGAGTCGATAATATTCTTTTATTTTCTATATACCATTCGATTCTTTTACACAATAAATTATGGAAGATTTTGCAAAGACATGATATTAACGAGATTGGCCTTAGTTTGACTTGCGCATTTTCTATATTCCCAGCTTTTGGTATAGGAATTATTAAAATAGTACGCCACTGTTTAGGAATATTACTACTCTTGAATATTTTTGTGTATATATTAAGTAGAAACTTTTTAACTATATTGGGGACATGATATATCATAGAATAAGTTATACCATCGCTACCTGGAGCAGTATCTTTCTTTTTAATGCATATATTTAATTCCTGTAAAGTAAAGGGGGATTCTAATAACTGGTTTTTTTATTTAATAATAGGAGGGCAATTCAAAACTATATCTGGTGTAAGTGTATATAAGAGGTCTTTTTGTGCATTTTCAGTAATATAAAACTGAGGCTTTCGATGGTTTTTTAACCATCGCATCTTATATCACATATCTGAGGCTGATGTCTTTTCATTAATGGTTGCACAGAATAATTTCTGTGAACGGGTTTCCTTAATTTTATCTTGAAGTTTTTTATAGTTGGTAGGTGTGGGATTTTTTCTAAATTCTTTAAGAGCTAGACGTCGAATAGCCACTGCTCTGGATAGCGTTGGATTCCAATATTCTTTGGGTTTGAAATTTGCAAATTGATTTGAACATATTTTAATTTTAGGGATATTTTTATGAGCACTTGAATATAAAAGATTTTCAAAATGGTCGTATATCTGTTGAACATTAATATTATCTAAAGAAAAGTCACTAAAATAATCCTTAAGATCAGAGTTATATTTATACCAGTTAGCTTTTTTTAAATTAAATTTCTTAATATTATTTATATAATTTTGACAATTGAAATTGATTAACGTCTTAATAATTAAATGGTCACTACCAAGATTTTCGTTAATAACTTGCCAATCGACATTAGCAACTATATCTGATGATGCGAATGTGATATCAGGTGAACTATTCTGCAACTGTCCGTTAACTAATTTAATTCTAGTTGAGTTTCCCGTATTTAGTGACGTGAATCCATACTCAAGTGCCGAGTCCCACAACTGTACACCCCTTTGATCTGTCTTATAAGACCAGTTGGTATTGTGACCGTTAAAGTCACCTCCAATTAATGTCTTTTTACTCACTATAGAGAAAAGTTGGTCCCAATCTGCCTGTCTAGTATGAACAGTGGACGGACAGTATATTGACATAATATTATGTAACTCATTACAATTAAATATTTTAACGTACAAAGCCTCAATACCCCGATTGTTTAAATTTAAGGAACATTTTTTTGATTGCAATGACTTATGCACACATATAGCTACACCGCCATAATTGTCGTATCTATCCTGCCTATAAATGTTATAACCCGGTATATGTACTTCACGCTCCATGTTAAACCATGTTTCACTGATTACAGCTATATGTATTTTTCTTGGCTAAATAAAGAGCTAAAACTTAATAACTTAGGTGATAAACTTTGTGCGTTCCATTGAAATATTTTAATCGTATTTTTAATTTTTCTGTTATCCATTATTATGTAAACTGAACAAAAACTTAAAGAAATCGTTCTCACAAAATAGACTCAAAATAAATGACTTACATTCTTCAAATAATAACTTCAACAGTTCTATAAATATCTCTCCACATGTCTTGTTTTGTTGTGATATAATCTCCCTAGCTTTTAATAGCAAGTTCTGTATAATCGTACTTCTTTCCTTTCTTCCACTGGTATTTTCCTTCTGTTCACACGAATCATCACTTGACTCAGCGTTTGACAATACCCCGTGCTCCTGTATATCACATTCAATTTGTACTGGCAGACTTGTTGTTTTCTTCTTAGATTTTTTCTTACCCTTCTTTACCACTTCGCTATACTTACGAGTGGGTGGCAAAACGTCTAATATCTTCAGAGTTAAATAAAAGTGGCTTTTCTACGACCTCAATCTTATTACTTTCTTGATAGATTTTTGTCTGTTCTTTTTCCATACTCAGAAGACGTTCTAATGCTAATTTATATGGTACATTTTCTTCACTCATAATAAGACGTATCTTTTTTTCTTTTCTGTACAACGGGCACGATTTGTTTAGGGCCATATGAGGCCCTTTACAGTTAGGACATTTGAAACTTTGAGTTTCACAATTTTCATGGTGTTGCCCACATTTTGGGCAAATTATGTTTTTAGTTGGACAAAATTTCTTTATATGGCCAAAGTGCCAACGGTTGGAGCATTGACTAACAGGAAATATAAATCGTTCTATAGGTAGACGATATCCGAAAGCGTATACATATTCAGGGCAAGTAGAACTTTTGAAACATATTCTTACTGTTTCACTGTCCACCCACGTACTGTTAAGGTCTCTGCGCTTTAACCTTTTGGCAGAAATAATTTCATATATACTCTCCAAGCAGTCTATAATTTCTTTTTCGGACATGTCTAAGTCAATTCTTTTAATTATACCATAAGAATACATAAGTTCAGTAGTAAACTGCATTCGAATATTAAGTTCCTCAAATTTTTGACATTCCATGAGTTTGTCGGCTTGTTTCCTTTACTTGAACTGGATGAATAATTTATAGGGTGATTTATATTTAATCTTCATTATACCTTGTATATTTTTTTTTTGTAGTAACTTCGCAAAAGCCATCTGTTTAGGTAAAATTGACAAAGATGTTAAACATACTTCATGTTTTTCATAAGTACCCTCAGTCTCCATTTGTTGCCTAGAACATTCTGTATTATTTTCTTCAATATAATTACTCCTTATCAACCTTTTTGGCTTTCTATGACTTCGCATTATTGTAATAAAACCTTCTTCACCACTGTCATCACTTTTAGATCTTAATCTTTTTTTTTCACTATTCCTTGTATTATAAAGATTATTATCGGACCCATTTGAAGTAATTTCTTCCATTTCACGTTCACACTCATTTAGCACCTCGGAATCATCCAAATCTGCGCCATCTTCGGTAGTTTCCATGTTTGTAAACAATAACAATAAACGTCACTACGATATGGAGCAATAATATGCGTGCGCATGTAACCGCGTCTGCGACGGAGTTCGCCTCAGAGCTTTGATCGACTTAACACAATTAATATTCAACGGTTATAACATCGGTTCATGTTTACCCACGGGAACACTGCGACTTAGCTCTCAAAATATAAATCAGCATGGGATTACTATAAGTACGAGATAAATTAACAATGTAATTTTAAGTAAATGACGAATCTGATATTTTCGAGAACATTATGCACTCTCAGATATGCAGGTTTCCTCACTATGTTTTCTTTTACCGTTAACGCACTCAATAACTATTTAATACGCACATAAGTTAACTCATCATTTTTTCGTTTTAGTCGTGTTCGTTATTATTTCAGTCAAATAGTTACATTATTTAAACTCTAAGATACAAATATTTTTTTAAACTGCTGAGAATAAGCAAGTTAAGTTTGTTTCATATTTAATGGTAGGGGTAGTTGTCAAATCACAAGGATGTGGATAAACTAAGTCGAAACCGCTATTTAATCGCACTTGTGTGAGGGAGATAGCATGGCATCCACACGACGATCATATTGTTCTTATGTTCAAATTTAAATGATAATCTTCCCTTATTTAGCAACCAATTTTGATACTGTTTTCACAAAAAAGTTTATTCTGATTGCTATTTGCTCTTGTGTGTAAAATACTGTACAAAATCAAACATAGGAGACCTTTAAACGTTCGGTAAAAGTTACCGCCGACGGAAATTGTCTGGCAATCTTGATTATTAATTTTGAACAATATTTTCTAAAATATACATAAAAATCTGGTTTGTTCCGCATTCGTCTGGGGCCCGTAGTGATGGGAAACAGCACTACATGTTTTCGATTTATTTGTTTATAAATATTGATTTGTACTATTCTAATAATATTGTTGGTTATGGAAGGCGTCGTAAACAAGTGACGTCATGAATCATCCGATCGAGCGGGTCATAAAAGCGTGTTCAACATACAACGAGTCACTTTGACATCGAGCGGCGGACGGAAAGGACGTGTTGTGTGATAGTTGTTGGGTGATATCAATTATGTTGAACTTTATTTGTTAATGTATTTCTTTAATTAACGGGGACAATAACCATCCTGCAAAATTAAATGATTATTTAACAATGAAAGTAGGTACCTACTTTTGTAATTTTTTTTAGGCTGTTTCACTTCTGATTCCTAATATCAGATGTGGGATAAAGATTCCTTTGCTCACAAAGTTACAAGTAATAGAACTAGGTTCTGCGTTTACAAATAAAATAAAATGAACGCATCACATGGTTACCTTTTAAGGTTAGGTCTACCAATGTGATGCTGTCACGTAGTAGGCATGATTGTGGTAGAAGATCGCGTTTTACGTCTCAAGATCGCGAGCATTCGGCAATCTGCAAAGCTGTTCGAGTATGCGGAGTCTTTTTTGCTACCGTCCGTCAATCGTTTGAGACTGTTGTCTCACGGTTTAAAGTGTTGGAGGACCGTTCACAGGTAATAGTGACACCAGATGCTATGAGTACTTAAGTATCGAGTGCGGCTACTGAGGAGGTGGTATGAACGATACAATCTTATATTATTAATAATATTAATCTTATGGTCTATAAATAATCATCATCTTAATTTTTTTTATGCAAGCGAGCTTTATGTTATCCTGTGGTTTGAAGAGAAGATAGAGGACGACCGAACGGTTACACGTGAATTGAGCAGACCAAGATTAATGCGTCAATAACAACCGACAGCCGCCACGTTTTCATCGGTAGGATGATCTGGTTTTGAATCTGTGTGGTATGCGAACTTTGTGCTTATACCAGCAAAGTTTGAGCCCATGCCAACATTGTTTGAATCGATGTGATTTGCAAGGCTCACGCCTATGCCTATGTGGGAACACATGTTTATGTATACACATGATACTACTATGTACACCTATGTACGTTGCATGAAGTTATGCACTTGCTCAGGCAGTCACGGGATTGTCGGGCTGCGAGTGGGTCGCATATTTAGTATAATTGCATTCTTGAACAATTTAAGTGTAATTCAGTCAAGGACATCTTTTATTTATAAATTCCCGAAACCCGTGACTCGACACCTACAATGTTCACGTAAAAATAAAGACCAAGACTGTATATTGAGACTGCTAACCGTTGATAAGGCAGGTCCATCTTCCAGACGACTTCTTAACAGAACTCGGGCCAAATCACAGTAGTTGCCTACGTAGTGCGCAGTTTTTAGAATTAAAATACCGTAAAGGTTTGAAACTTGAGGTTTAAATCCCAAGTTGGGCCAACAAAAAGTTATTGGGTTTTTCTGTTAATAAATCTAAATAGCAGCCCGGAGTTAATCCTGATTTCTCTACCGTTGTGTCGGTTTACCGTCCCATGGGATCAAGAGAGCACAGAGTGCACAGAGCACAAGAGTGCACTTGTGTTTGCGCACACACTTGTGCACTATAATATCTCTTCCGCAGATGGCCAGTCTCCGTTAAGATTTGCCGCCGTGACCATTAACATAATATGACATTACCTTACCCAAATCAATGTCATATGCATAACACATAACATACCAAAAACCACGTCCCTTTTGAACCTGAATGTTTTCTACAGTTTGTCAATAGAGGATGTGTCAAATTATAGATAAAGTATTGACGTACTCGTAAGTTCTGTAAAGCCCAAGACTAATATACAAAAAAATGATTTTAGAAAAACAATTTAGCTGACTTAGGCATGCAACCACTGCTTTTATTATTTAGTAGTTTTTGTAATAAATATATTATATGGCTTGAGGCTTATCCATATACAGAGACAATGCAATGCAGAAATCGACGCATCTTCATACACGTCCTTAGTACGTTTATTGTGGACAGCTGTCAAGTGTTGTCTGTAGTCTCTGCCTACCCCTCGGGGATACAGGCGTGAATCTATGTATGTATGTATGTCAAGCGCTGAAAATTTTACTTAAATTTAAATAAGAATGCCGCATTAATTTTGTTAATAATACTTATAATCCATATTAAAATATTATCGATAGAAATATCTATTTCATAGGTACCTACATAAATGACAACCCACTTAAAAAATCTGTTAGAATTTGAAAATAATAATAATAATATTCCGACTTTGTACTGAACAGACAGACGCCGTTTTTATCCATAGTTTTCATTATACCAGCCCATTAAACTCCCATCACTATAGCCCAGGTTTATTAGGTTCCATATGTAGCAATAGTCTCCTATACTTGCCGCTAGTGTCTCTGTAAGTGTCCCATCTCATTGAAATTAAACTACTATATACGGATTTTATCGCGTTGTTTATTTGACACTATTACAAAATTTAGACTTGTTACACTACTATTACTATTAAACTTTACTAATTATTAAGCTAATTAAATTATTAAAACCATTAAAATTACTATACTATTATACTATTTATATTTATGTTTACACTTTCCCCGACGTTTCGGTTGCTTTTCAGCAGTCATGGTCACGGGGAGACTAAGATTGTAGTTGTCTCAATGTTCCAGTGTAGTTATTTCAAAGTACCCGAACATAATTTAATCCGTATATAGTAGTTTAATTTCAATGAATAACATTCACGTAAACAGAAGACAATATTATGTCCCATCTCATTCTAAACTAAAAGTCTCGAATAACCTCTGCATGTTGGACCCATGTCCACGTGTAAGCCTCCCAAAGGGCCGGGTTCCATAACGCATTTGCAAAATACCCGTGAAAGAGATACACATAATAATATGATAATTTATTTATTTGCTTGAAATGTGGTACACAAAGATTTTAAATAATTATAAATTAGACCAATACACATTTTACCCGTAATACAAGTAGGTATGCAAAAAACATAATTATGTCAATTACATTATCAAGTGACAAGTCTATTAACAAAATTACATGTTAATATTAAATTTAAGCTAAAGATTGATTATGAAAAATAAATTTACATTCAATAATTTCATTATTTCATTAAATGATATAATATTTTAAATAAGCTAATAAAAAACAAATTCACAGGTAGTTAGTCTATTGTGTCCCAATTAAAGTAAATAATAATATATTTATATTAAAAATAATTATAATTTTTTTGGTAGAGCCATAGTCACGGTCTTTACTTCCAAGTAAGCATTCACACAGTCGAAACCACTGAAACAAACATCAATATTTATAAATATAACATAGCGGTAACGTAAGTCTTTAAGATATTGTACCTACATAATATATTTATATTGCAACAGAATAATATGTTAGAAGAGAACTGTAACACGTTCCCTACCAGGAAATCCAATACCGAGAGTTTGTGATCAAAAGTTTTACCGGGCTAGTTCATATTATATATTATGAACTTATAACTAATACTAACTAACATTTTATTTAGTATTTTACTGGTACATATAAATCTATTAACTTATTATTGATAAGTTAATAGATATACTTGGTAAAAGAAAATTGAAGAAGTACGTTACTTCGTGAATTTTCTTTTTAGCAACATAAGTATATTTCACAAGTACACACGTGTGATTTCGATTGACTCTATATTTTATAAATTTACTAATTTTGTTAATTTTACTAGTAAGTTAAAATATAGTTAATTCGATCGTAGTAAAAATACAAAGTATCGATCGGCCTCGATGACGTAGTGGTTAGTGTAACCGACTGCCACGCATGAGGTCGCGGGTTCGATTCCCGCACAAGTCAAACATTTGTGTGCATGAACATGGATGTTTGTCTTGGTCTGGGTGTTTCTATGTATAATATGTATGTATTTACAAAAAAAAAGTATATAATATATATGTTTATCCATTGTCTAGTACCCATAGTACAAGCTCTGCTTAGTTTGGGCTAGATGGTGTTGTGTGTATGTGATAGAATATTATTATTATTATTATTATTAGGAGTTTTAGTTCGTAAATTCCTTTATATTATAAATTTGTTTAATGTTCAGCTACTTATATTGCTGACTGTATCAGCGAGATCCCTGGTATCATTCGACGCTTGGAATGAGTCCGTATTCAATGCCGGAAACAGCCCTAGCAGGCTATATTTGTTAACAACCTTGGTTACATATAAAAATAATTGTAAAGACAGTTACAGATGCTCACTTTTCACGGCCTAAGCCAGACTCCTTGAAACCTCCAAAGGGATTGTGTACATCCAGCGTAAGGTATGAGTTAACCCTACAACAGAAAAATAATTATATAAGCAAAAAAATAATACAAGTCCAATATCTAATTGATCAACACAATATAAGCTCTAAATAACACTTGAGGCATTTGCCTGAAGTAAAATTAAGCATGGCATGTCATGTCATGAAGCAAGTCATGCTTATGGTTAGATTTCACTTCAGTATTTTTAGTTAAGAATATTTTTATATACTCTGAAGTACAAATAAATACGGCAATGGAGATTAATATTAGTTTCATTTTAAAACACAAAGACAAACATAACCTATGAAACTAAATTATTGTTGTTGTTTAAACAAGGATTGATATTGCAGTTCTGCATGAAGCTTTATAATTAGCATTACGTACCAAACGACTCCGGCTTCAACATGCTTGGTAAACTGCAGCGCGTTGGTGATGTTAGAAGTAAATATGCCGGCTGCTAAGCCGTAGTTAGTCGTATTGGCGCGATCAATCACCTCCTCTAAGGTATCGAACTTCAGAATACTTTGCACTGGTCCAAATATCTAAACAAAAATAGAAAGAGAAATATTGTTTTCATGAGTGATTTAGACTTAGTGGTATTTCAGAGTTCCTGTCAGTCGTTATTGTATCAGCGTTACCAAGTACAATATTGATCTTATACATCAATATAATTTGGACATGTATAACGTCAATCTGTAATTTTGTAAGTTAAATAGCATGCAATTGTTTTACTGGCAGTCGTTTTATTTTTATCAAGACTGCGATTTACAGTCCAGGACAAGATAGATCATAATGTCCAATATAATCGTCAATTTCTTCATGGGTGAAGATTTATTTGGAAAAACATTAGACATTGTTTCAATGTTCATTGAAACAACGTTATTTTATAAAAGTAGGAACTGGTAGATTGCACTTAAATTTATAAAGATTTAAGTAATTTTTTGTTGGTTATACAAAGTGATGGTAAACAATTTATAGTCTATATAAAAGAACCATCGCTAATTTATGACTGCATGGTTAAATATTTACGACGTTTGACGAAATGTTTGTAAAATATTGTTAGTCCTTTTGGGGGAATCGTGGGTGTAACAAACATACAATTAAAATAACACACTAACTTCTTCTCTAGCGATAGACATGTCATCCTTAACATCAGCAAATATCGTAGGCTCTATGTAATATCCCTTAGTACCGATGCGGTTGCCTCCCGCCACTAATCGTGCACCTTCTTTTTTACCCTTTTCGATATATCCCAACACTTTCTCCATCATATCTTTATCAATCTGCAAAAAGAGCAATCAGGGTAAACTTAAGTTGATGTATGTACATATATATTTGGTCATTATGGTCAATGCAATCTTTATGTTAATAACACTATCCTATAATTGCTATATACCTAAAGGTAAAATTTGTGAAGATATTTGGAGGTAGACCATGTCCAGGACTAATATGTAAGATTATTTTCTTATTCATTACGTTACGTAAGATTCACACGGGCTAATCCTTCGGCAGAATCTAGTCATTATATAGCTCTAGAAAATATGTGAAAAATGTTTTATTAGTAAATTCACAATATAGGATTAGGAGTTTTATGTCTGTATTGATATTACAAGCTTATATAATTATAGTAAGACTTGTATTAAACCGATCCAATTTATTTCCACTCGAAGCAGGTGCAGCCATACGGAAAAACATAAAAACATTTCGTCTATATACTTCAAAGATACATAACGGGCAACGACAACGATAGGGCGCTATGGCGCTCTTTGGGGGCGGGCTATGTCCAGCAGTGGACTATTATAGCCTGATGATGATGATGATGACATAACGTAACCACGTATGCTACAATATATTACATACAATGAAAAAGTAGCTGTGAACAATAATATGTAATTTAGTTTGCCCCTAATATTCAGTTTAAGCACTTATTATTTTCAGTACCTACACATTTAAGAATTGAAGAGCCGTAGAAAATATTGTTTTTTAGGCACTTTTCTTCAATTATAATCCAGATTATTATAAGTACCTGAGGTCCGTGTGTAGTAGAAGGATCGGTAGGGTCACCGATCTTAATGCCTTTTACATACTGAACGGCTGCTTCAATAAACTTGTCATAGATTTTAGAATGTACATACAGTCGGGATGCAGCAATACATATTTGACCCTGGTGAGCAAATACACCATGCGCAGCATAAGGCACGGCAAGATTTACTGCAAATAAGAACGATATTATATTCAAATCTTGATTAAAAGAAGTCCGAATTTGGATTAGTAGGGCAAAACCGACAACTTCAATTTAATCATTATTGACAGTCGATTTATAAGTCCATGACATAATCCGAAAAAATACGATAAAGTGGTTGTTCACCAACAGCATAAAGCGGCGTTGTGAACTTTTTTGTGATGGGTAAAAATGTTAAACTCGCGTCAGGACACGTGACCTGATCGAAAATTCGTAAGACGGAGGGAGAATTGTCATGTTTGTGTACGATAGCGCAATAAATGAATATTGTATTTTGCCACATAAATGATAGTACTTGTATACTGATAATTAAAGAAATTCGTGCATAATTATTCCCTAACCATTCCAAAATATCAAAAATGCACAACGTTAATATTCAAGTTTTCACTTCTGCCGGCAAAGCCGGAGTGCAACCCGTTGCTTTTTTTTTAATACATTCGAGATCGTTTGCCTGGTTGCGACCCCTCTGAGTTAGCATAAAATGGCCAATTCTGACGTGCAATTTAGCATTTGCAAAACACATACAGATTGCTCTCGGCTTTAACAACATTATTTCCGCTGGTCTTACTTGCCATCCGATTTCTTTTGACGTTTAAATTGAACAGCGTGTTTGATAGTTATGCGCTGTGGTTACGCGCTATTTCGTGCAATAAAATTAATTGCAACCTTTGTTTTGAAGATTTTAAAATGACAGTAATTGCCATAAAATTGTCAACTGTTTCAGTCATTAGCAG
Source organism: Catocala sponsa (assembly GCA_963564715.1). Taxonomy (NCBI): domain Eukaryota; kingdom Metazoa; phylum Arthropoda; class Insecta; order Lepidoptera; family Erebidae; genus Catocala; species Catocala sponsa. Next base: position 9,408,015 of record OY751334.1, read on the forward strand.
TATTTGCTAGAGCAGGATTCAGTGACCATTTGAGTATCTCGTTAACGTAATTTAACAATGAACTGCTGAAATTGTCTTTGTATGTCCGTCCTGAGGGTTATACAAACTAACTTACGGTCCGCATCATCCATAATAACGAGAGGGCTTTTGCCACCGAGTTCAAGTGTAACCCGTTTCAAATTGTTTACTCCTGCTGCTTGTTGAATTAACTTGCCAACCTGCAAACATTTTATTGTAAGTACAAAAAACATTAACCCTCTCTGAAATAATTATTTAAAAAAGATTGTTAAGTTCTTACTTCTCCAGAGCCAGTAAATGAAATCTTAGCAACGTCGGGGTGGTGTGTGATGGCTACTCCGGCTGTATTTCCATATCCGTTAATTACATTAATGACGCCCTTGGGTAGACCAGCCTCGGCCAGTAGCGCGGCAAGATATAACGCAGTTAGTGGCGTCTGTTCGGCTGGTTTCACTACTACTGTGCATCCTGGCAGAAGAAATACCTGGTAAGCTCGTGTTATTATTATTTCAAAATTCTAATTGTTTTTATTGAGTTACTTACCTGCAGCCAGCGCTGTAGTAACTTTGCTGACGAACATCAGAACAGGCACATTCCATGGCAGAATAAGTCCACACACCCCCACAGGTTGCTTTAGCGTATACGAGAATGTTTCGCCGTCTGGATAGATAGTTAAATATCAATTTTAAATTGACCATAATTATGAATTTCATTAAAATATACATGTGAATATTTTAATGGGCTTTCGAGAAAGCACATCAAAATATTCACATGTTTATTTTAATGAAATTCATAATTATGGTCAAATTAAAATTTATGTTTAACATTCAAATGTATTATTAGGATTCGTATAAATAATAAAACTAATAAAAATCTGAATCTAAATAGGTATGATCGCATTTTAAAATAGAATAATAGCAATAGATTTAGTCATTAAGTTTCTTTCATTCATATAATATGATAGATATTAATTCGATTTACTTTTATGTTCACTAAGTAGTATATTTGAAATTAATAAAGTTATTTTTATTTTTTGCGGTATTGGTAGTGAATATAAGTATAACTCATATTATGTTCTAGAGATCGATATAGATTTCATTACGTAGAATTATTCTTACCGGCAGGTATGGTAGATCCTTGGACTTTGTCAGCTAAGCTGCCGATGTACCGAATGCTGTTATCACAGATTTCTATGAATTTAGTAGCCGCGTTGAACACCATGCCATTGTTCATGGATTCCAACTGTGCTATGTATTCGCTGTCCCTTTTCACCAAGTCAGCGAACTTGGTCAGGATCTGGACTCGTTGGGACGCATCCATAAGGCGCCATTCTGAATTGCGGTGAAAGGCTCGCTTCGCGGCGCTCACTGCCAGGTCTACATCTGCCTGATTTAAGAGAGCTATTAATATTTACCAAAGCTGTAAACCTGCAGACTGTACCGTGTACTGTTTATAAAATTCTAACTGACATTACATTTTAAATATAATAGTAGAATTAACTATTTAATTTAATAGTAGTTACTTTTATATCAGTTAATTACCGTTATAATTTAATATAACAATTTTATTCAATGTATACCGGCAGGTTATTAGCACAACTTACATTGAAATGCCTCAATAATAATAATAATATATTCTACCACATACACACAACACCATATAGCCCAAACTAAGTAGAGCTTGTACTATGGGTACTAGACAATGGATAAACATACATATATACTTTTTTATTTTTTCAATAGATATTACTTGCAAAAATAGAATATCTTTATTTCTTTAAAAAATGTTTGCTTGGTTTATGTAGATCGTTTATGCTTTTCACTAGTATGGTGCACGTGCAAACAAGTATCCGAACAGCCTAGAAGTAGTTAATAAAAGTTTCTAACTAGACATATCACTTGTGCTATAATACCAAGCAAAAAACATGTGAGTGACTTCTTAAAGAGTGTCCTTAGTGATCTCTTAATAGATAACTGATACGTGCCACGAGCTGGCAAGCGAGTATAAGGGTGCGTTTCCACTGATGCGGAGCTGGGCGGAGTGGAGAGGAGCAGACCGTGAACTGGCCCATCACAGATCTCGATATCTCCACTACACGTCAGTGGAAACAGTGCAAGTGGAGCGGAGCGGAGCTGAGCGAAATTTCAAATATAATAAATTAACATGCGGCCCCGAACCGTACAGAACGGAGTCGAGCAAGCTGTGATGCCGAGCGGAGCGCACGAAGCGTAGGGTTTAGTTACCGATATTACGTCATACACTTCACATGTCATCGACATTGCATGTGAATCAAAATGGATGAGAAACTAATTGAAAGTATCAAAAATTTCCATGTTTATGGGTTACACAACTGACAAGAATGGACGAGAAAAGACTGACTAAGAAAGTTTATAAGGCTAGTGTGAATGAAACATTTGCAAGGAGAAGACCTGAAGAACGTTTCTTGATCAGATCGGAGACGTTCTGGATAAAAGCCAGGTTAAGAACACCTTAAACCGGCGAGCGTGTATGTAGAATGTTATGAAAGTGAATGAAGCCAGAGAAGTGTGTCAGTATCGTATAAAATGGAAATCCGTAGTCTCTGCTTACCCTTCGGAGAAACAGGCGTGAATCTATGTATGTATGTACATATATGTACGACTGACAACATACAAATGCAATGAAAACAAAGATATGGTGTGGGAAATCATAGTGAAAGACACCGGATTACAAGATCATCACAGCTGTGGTCGGCTCAGCTCTACTCCGCCCCGCTCCACTTTACTCCACTTTACTTCAATGGAAACACTTGCTACTTTTCACTGTTTTTCTCCGCTCCACTTCATCCAGCTCCGCGTCAGTGGAAACGCACCCTAAGGCTTGCCTAGTGGTAAGTCTTAGCCTCTCACTTGGAAGGAGAAACATTAATCGTGTCACTTGGATGTCGCTCATCTAACAAATTCTAAAGGGATCGAAGATAGAAACCGCTGGCTTCATGAACAAAACTTATAATTTTGGCATATGCTTTTCTATTAAGTGTAAGCTGGAGATATAATCAGTGTCTGGCTGCCCCAAGCTAGATGCGAAGTTCATACCTAGCTTTCAGTGGGAGTAAAATATATAAGCAAAAGGGACCAAGGGATTAAATTTATTTAAAAATATTATGCTAATAAGTTTACTAAAAATATTACCTATATTGAAAACTTACCTTGTCTCCTTCGGCTACTTTAGCAATCATCGAGCCATCGTGAGGATTGTAAGTGGCGAACGTTTTACCACTTTTGGAATCTACCCATTCGTTGTCGATGAACAGCTAAAACAAAATATATTAGTTTTACATTACAGTATTGTAATTTTGTTGTGCTGTTATTATGCGAATAAGTTTTATTTGAATGGTTGAAACGGTACAATTATTGTCTAATCTTATTATTTACGTTGAAGAAGAAGAAAGCTACTGGATTCTTGTTATCGCTTACAACTAGGTTTAGTGCTTGTGTTAGGAGCGGACTCACCAGGTTTATGATTTCTACAATGGGTAGTATTATAGAAATGATAAACCTGGTTTTTCATTCGTAGTCAAAGGAGTGATTCAATAAGTTCCGTCTACGCATCTGCTTCTACATTATAACAACGTCGTATCAACGAGTAATAAAGATATATCATACTAGCAGTCTCGCGTGGTTTCGCTCACGTTTATGGTTACTACCTACTCCGCTCGCGTCGACTCATAGCGTAATGTTTTACAGCTTACTAGCGTTCCCCGCGGCTTCGTTCGTATTAACCTAGATTTTTTCAGTAAATTTCTATCTATTGGGACTAGTGCCTTTTTCTGGATGAAAGGTACCCTACTCTAAGCTCTGTTCTGTACCCCTGACAATACCTGATAGTACCTATGCGAAAATTCATGACGATCGGTCTAGTAGTTAAGTCGTGAAAGCATAACAAACAAATACACAAGCAAACAAACTTACTTTCGCATTTATAATATTAGTTGGGATGTTTTGTTAGACAATCTTCAACAACAACCAGCACGGAATATTGAAATATTTATGTTGGCGTCTATAGGTTATGAACTTATGATTCAAATCATATTTAATAGGTATCTATCCTTTTGAGTATAATTACCTATATCCGTTAGGCAATTAATGTGGGTTTGTAGGTAATCTACCCTCTCAAACCACGGTGACGCTATATGGGGTCGAAGCGTTGGGACGTGTTTTGTTTGCCGTTTTTTTATTATAAGGCCTGTATTTAAAATATTGTGTTGCATATCAATGTTCTCAGAATGAACCCAGCTTTTCGAATTAATATTTATCAACTGAATAATATTTTTCTAAATATTTTTTTTGTCATGTCACGTGACGTCACGTGACGTAACGGGACGTCTATGTTATTTGTTCCGCTGTTATCTGTAGTTTTTATAGGGCAAGTATGTAAGTATAATACATTATTGGAAAGCTTATTCTTTCTATTTTTAGACACAATAAAAACAATAGTGACTATTGTTATTGTTGTATAACAAACTGAAGCCCAAAATAACCTATTACCATTTCTCAGATTTCCCGCCTTTTTTGATATTTTATTTTTTTATTATTTTATTATATCGTATTTCAGGTTTTAATCACTATGATAGTGTTATTTATTAGTATTTCTATAAAATATGTAAAAAACACGCACAAGGCTACGTCAGATTTTTTTTTACAATTTTTTCAATATTTACTTTCTTCTCGCTCTAAAATGTACTCGTCACGCACTTTCAAATGCTAATATCTTATTTTTTTCTCACAGACATTATAAATACTTTTTTTTTACCTATAAAGAGTATTTAACTAGGAAATAGAAAAAGTAAAACATCTTATTAGACAAATCAATTAATCTATATAATAAAGATATAATAATATCATCTCATATTTCCAATTCGGTTACTTTAACCAGATGTATAAACTAAAATATACACGTAAATGCGATGATTCATAACACTTATCGTAGCTTACAATGTATACTTCTAAGAAACACAAGCTTTGTTATCATAACTTTGCGTTCTAAATTATAAACATCTGCCGACCCACTCGACTACCGCTCAAGTGTCCTTGAGTGCCCGGGCGGCGCGGGGCGCGGGGTTTGAGAGGTTAATAGAACTGTCTAAATCAACTTTTCTACATATTTGCTATTTCCTACCTATTTTATTAAAAATCCCCTCACGCACTAGGAATAGATCCTATGTCGCAAGGGACATGACAAATATTCAACCATCGAACTCAAACAACACTCGGGCTCGGAAAAATTATTTGTGGATCACACGTATGTTTGTCCCGTGTACAAATCGAGCCCGCAGTACTCAACACATTAGCAACGGTGAGGCGACCACTTATTGGTATAAGTCCAGTCATACATAAAGTTAAAGAAATAGACATGCAAGAGAACAGTTTTAAACAAAATAATTAGCAGTGTAGTATTAGCAGACTTCATATCAGAACTTACTATTGCCGCGTTTGACAATATAACAAAAACGTACTTGGATGACTTATGTATTTTTTGACGATATGCTTGTGAGTAAAAAAGTCATCAATGATGTCATCATGTCAGCATGAGTGTAATACAAATAGGACTTTAAAAATTTAAAAGTCATCGTCGTACTTATAAAAACTTTGGATTGTCATTGTAGTAATTTGATGTGCCACTTTTTATTGCAAATATAATTCAAGCATATTGTCGTCAATATGCTTGAATGTAGTCGTCTAAATTGCACAATTCAGCGAGAATTCCCTCGCCAACATTTCTTATAATACAAAAGTATTATCATAATGCAATATCTTATTTGGTACCAAGATTGATAAGTTATACCTAAAGAACATGCTAAAATAAATAATTAATTATAATATAAATTTTAGCTAGCAATAAATTCTACAGAAGTATAACATACTCTTATTTTAGAGATTAATGCTATCTTTACTTATAATTAAGATTAAATTTAGTATATTTTATGTAATTGCATAATAATAATGGTTTACTAATATTTTATTTGAAAATGTGTGTAGGCGTATACGCCTACCTACATTTTCATTTCTCATTTGTTCTATGCATATAAAGGGAAAAGAAAATTTGAAAAGAATGAGCAAAGGAGTAATAATAACATGCATAGTTGTGAAGTATTATACACAAGCAAAACAACACAACTAATCATTGTAGTTTTTAGTCAGTTTTACTTTACGGATGGTATAGTGGTTTAATTGGTCGCCTCACCCTTACCAGTATGCCGTGTATTGCGGGTTCCAATCCCAAACGGAAAAAAAAAATGTGATACACAAATGGTTGTTCCGTTGTCTGAATGTTTGTAAAGTCTGCCGCGACACAGAATTTATACACATATATTAACTAGCGCAGAAGTTGTCTTTTTTAATAACTTTTTTTAAAAGACGTGTTACAATTTTTATGACATAACTAGCTGTTACCTACGACTTCGTCCACGTAGATTTTAACTAAAAAGTGTTTGTCTCCGCGGAACCCTATTTTTTTCTAAAACTAAAGTAGCCTATGTTACTCCTTATAACACCAGCTATCTGCCAGTGAAAGTCCCGTCAAAATCAGTTCAGCCGTTTCGGAGATTACCCGGAACAAACAGATAGACAGACAAAAATTTTAAAAATAGATGTTTTCGTATAGGTACCTTATATACTTTCATATTCATTAGATAAAAAGCTGTTATTTTGACTTTACAAACAGACACTTCAATTTTATTTATTTGTATAGATAACGGCTACATCTAGGATTAAATTAAAAAAGTTGCGTCTTTTCAGAATGTATGTACAACGGTTGCACAGTACCTACTAGATGTATCCGGCTTACCCTAAGTGTATTCTCACTACAGCGGGACAAGAAATACACACACAACTGCACGCGGTATAATATAATTATCTATTGCATTTTTACCTTAGTATATTTGATTTGAGGCGCCATTATAACAACACGTCCACAAGTCACACAACACTAATAGACAAATAACAATCGCACGCCATATATATATATCGTACCATTCAATTGCTCGTAGATAAGAGGGGCGAAATAATTATGCGTTATCATTGTTTGGATTTACATAACAGGTTACTTTTTGGGGAATTTAAAAAAAAAGGTGGAGTGAGTGTCTATAATAAATGCGAGAAAATCTTCTGTTTATTAACTTTCAATCGCTAATTATTTGAGATGATCCTTAGGGTCACTATAAATTTATAATAAAATGTATAGTCCACAACGACTTTAATTATGCATACGATAAAATAAGAGTGCACGATGTAAAATATTTATGAAACACTTTGTATCCAATATTAGCACATTTTGTAAATATGACAAAGTCAAAGTCAAAAATCTTTATTTCCATAAAAATTTTCAAACAATTCTAGGACACGTCAATTCACTATTATATATTTACAATAAAATTATAAAAATAAATAGAAGGATATAAAAATTTTGTATTGAAAAAAAAGCCTGTTCAAGGAGTAGAGCTTTCATGAGAAACTCATGGCCACTCTTTTCAATTGCCAAATGTTTACATTAATACAATTCAATGTTATATTATTTTCCTTATATGATATAATATATGTTATATTGTGAATAGAAATAACCTGTGAGTGGAAGCAACTCAATCCCAAGCGTTTTTATCTTCTATATATTCAGTGACTGAGTAAAAACCTTTCGAATATCATTTACGTTTTACAAATGTTTTAAATTTATTAAAACTTAGATTTTGAATGTCACTTGGAAGTTTATTGTAAAAGCGCACACATTGACCTTTAAAGGACTTATAAATTTTTTGAAGTCCCGACTTCAAGTAGCCGGCACTAGTATTCTGTTTTTGTTTCTTGTATTTATGTTATGTACTAGCTGACCCGGCAAACTTCGTACCGCCTCAGAATCAATAAATAAAAAAGCTGAATGATAAATGTAGAATGTTTCAACTGTAGTAGAAAATGTAGTCAAAACTTAACCGGACCAAAACAATTCGTTATAAAAAAATGCTCGATATGAATTAGGTTATTATTTTTAATTTCACATGATATTGCTTGAAAATTTTTATGTCACAAAGGTTAGGATCTTACAAAATAAAGTTTGTAGTGTACGGTCCTATATTTTACCCACAAATCTTTTGGGTTCGAGGGGAAACATGTCGATATGATAATCACAAACAATGTACGAATTTGATGCGGTGATGAAGATATGACGGAATCCTTGAGCGTATTATCCCAATGCGAATCGTTCTCGAGTAACTGTAATAGTTGACACGCCTCACGGTAAGTCGCACACAGATGTCCATTAATTGTTCTCAGTTGTTGAAACGATGTCGGACCACGAACATTCACCAACAACAATCGGAAATTCGTCGTTATTTGGATGTACTGTGTAGATGCGACCTAGAGCGTCTGAAGCAAATATATTTGGATGTCCTTCAACTGGTGTTCCTTGTTTTCGACGCTGAAACGTTTTCGATGATGCGTTCCATGTGTAATAGCGTGGCATATCAGCATACAGCAAAGAATCTGTTTGCGAGCGAAAACATCTGTTTGACAAACTGAGAAGAAACTTGTTAATGTGGTCGACAATGGACGTGCCGCTCTATCCGCCGCATTCCCTTGATTGAAATACACTCGTTGTCCATTTTCTAGATGAACTGCCAAATACAATGCCAATTTTGGAGCAATCTGAACTTAGGACAGTGGTGTTCCCGCTTGAATTCTTCAATTGCTGTACACGAACACACAAATTTACTGCATGATACACTACACATTATACATTAAACCGCATTATGCACATAAAAATAAAATTCAACCGAGACAACGCGACCTTTACGCCCAGATTCCCACCAAAGTCCGTAAAATATTATAGTTGCGATCGGAAATTCTGAACGACGCGGCGACGGGACGAACATCAAACGTTCGACATTCAAAACCAAAAAATATGAAAAAGAAAATTTCACTTTTAAATTTAATTTGATTTCTGAACGACTTTTAAATTTAATTGATTTCTAAACGACGGGACAAACATCAAATTTTTGACAGGTAGGAATAGTTTCTAAGGGAAAGCGAAATTGTTGTTTTTACTATATTCCAAGCATTTTTTTCATATTTACTCACCTTTTAAACCTTCCCTGGACTTCTACGAACATTTCAAAACCAAAATCAGCTAAATCGGCTCAGCCGTTCTTGAGTTTTAGCGAGACTAACGAACAGTAATTGATTTATATATATATATAGATATCGCTTTTCTTATGGAATAAATCAATGTTCTTATATACAAATTAAATTTTCATATATGTGTTGGCTGGCTACTGTTAATATATTTATCTCCTTAAATTTATTTCTTAATGTATCCCTTGTTTTCATGTTGTAAATTGCTTGAATATGTATGAGTCATACAGGCTATCCCGACCAAATGGAGTATGCAATTATAGTATATATGTGAACCATAGACCTATTGCAATACTTCCAGTGATAGATAAAAATGTCGAAAGATAATAATTGTTGGTCAAGTAAATAAGTTGTTAGTATCATAACATCTTGGCGGACTCTCAGCATAGTATCAGTAAGGGTCGCAAAAAAGCTAAAGCACTGTCGGTTGGCAGACCATGTCAATAAGAGTCTCAACACACCCAACCACACAAACCTTTTTTTTTTATGTGGTTGAATGCATTGACGCATACCCCTCCGCGGGGGCGGACGGAGGGGCTATGACAGACTCGCCGGGGTACAGAAAGATGTTAAAACGATAGAATGGACCTCCCGGAATACCGACTAAACCTACCACAGTGTTCCTCGACAAACCACTATCGGCGGGGCCGCGCAAATCACTTTCACATGCGGTCGCGACCCCGCACCCAACCACACAACCCACCCCAACTATTGCAATAGAAAAGGGTTGACAATACCTAACTCCTCTGGATAGGGACAGAATAAAAAGATAATAATATATTTTCCCTAAGAAGTTATAAATGATTCTAACTCTGCAAATCTAATAAGTGACGCACGAGTTATCGTCATTGCAATCCTGCTAAATCTCATTGCCAATCTCTTAACCAAGCAGGTTGTAATAATTTCAGTCTTCTACAGTAGCATAGCACAATTATTTGATTACTATGGTTACTGACGAGACGACAATCCCGTTGAATATAAGTTTTTTAGCCGAATAGCAAGGCTGTTTTCTATATACATATCATCATTCGTTTAGTTTTTACATGCGTATGAAGCTTTTGTTAAAATGATTAAATCGGTCTGGTTATGATTAACAGTTTTTAACAGGCGACATTCGATAAATGTAATTAATTATAGATAAAAATGTTCTCTATAAATATCGATATTACCTACTTTCTTCCTATTTTAATATATAATTATATAAAGGAAGGACATCATTCATCTTAATTTCGTAAAAATTTCAATGTTGAGTGAAATCTATGTTTTCAAATAATCCAAGAAAATCCATGGGCAGATCATGGATGTCGTGATGCACCTCACAATTTTGTCGGAAACATAATAGTGATCCGCAGATAAGAAGTTATAGGTAAATCTGCAAACTTGCGTGACAATGCAGAAAACGATGTCACATAGCATTAATTGCAATACAACATACAAGTATTGAAATGATTTTAGTAGTACAGACTCTGCTAACTATGACTATTAAAAAAAATATTGATTAAATTGCACACATTATCGGTCTTGAGTTTTTTTATATAAATTAATTATGGTTCTATATACATCTATCATTACCAGGGAGCTGTAATAGAATTATAACTCAAGACATAGAAACCGTACTACAATAGCAACAAAAATACATATTCTGTACAAGTTTTACGTACGACACTGAAAGAGTGTTGGACAGGGACACATAATAATATACGTCCTTAATATCGTAATTTAGAAGATCGATACTTGCTGTTACTTATGTGACGTCATGAATATATTTTTGATAATATCTTATTTAAATATATATCTGTGTAACTCTTCATCGATATACACGTCTGGATACTGTGTGACGTAATGTTTGTAAAACTACTGTACGTTTAACCATACGCATCATATTATTGTATAAAAAATAATACATAGTTATGTAGCATTTATTTTTATAACTTACTTAGTTTATTAGTTTATCATACTTATTTATTTAAATAACATAAAAACTTTCATGGTAAATTAAATTTTTCTTAAAACATTATAGGAAAATCACTATTTTCTTTCATTATTGTGAAAGATAATATTGTACTTTTCCCTAAGAGGTTATGAATGATTCTAACTCTGCAAAACTCATAAGTGACGCACGAGTTGTCCTCGCTGGCGCGAGATTACTGCTGTGCAATCCTGCTAAATCTCATTGCCAAAATCTCAACCAAGCCGGTTGTAATCATTTGAGTTTTCTGCAGTAGCTATTGCTATATATAGCTATCACAATTATGTTACTAGTAGCTTCTGTAAAAGAATCATGCTTCCTATCGAGACGACAATCCCGTTGAAGAAAAATTTTTAATCCGAATAGCTAGGCTGTTTTCTATAAACAATCATCCGTTATTGTCTTACATACGTATTGCGTATTAAGTTTATGTTTGATTAAATTGGTCGATTAAACTGTTTAAATCAGTCTGGTTATGGTCATGAGTTTTGAACAGGAGACATTAAATAAATATAATTATAGATCAAAATGTTCCCTACAAAATATCGATAGCACCTACCCACTTCCTATTTTAAGGTAAATGTCGATCACCGGTCATACTAAATTTTTTTTAAATATCAATTTTATTAGCAATCTACGTTTTCAAAGAATCCAAGACATCCATGGGTTAGAACATGAATGTCATGATGCGGTACACAATTTTATTCGGAATCAATATTGTGATCCGCAGATAAGAATTTATAGATAAATCTGCAAAATTGCGTGACATTGCAAAAAACGATGTCACATAGATTACAATACAACATACAAATATTTAAGTGATTAGTAATATAGAGTCCGGTGACGAACAACATGACTATTCAGAAAAGTACTGTTTAACGCGCACACATTTGCATTCATGTTTTTATATAAATTAGTTATATTTGTATTTACGTCAATAATTTCCAGACAGCTTTTTTTTTACGTGGGTAAATGCGCTTGATGCCTACCCTCCCGCCACAAGGGGAGGTGAAAGGGCTATGTCCGGCTCTCCCGTTAGTACGACTACGTTTTAATCGTTATTATACTTGTATAACTATAATTTCAATAAAAAAATGTTCATTATATTTATATCACAAAAGCGCCTGAAGAAAAAGTATTATTTTAAGCCAAATTAATATCATTTTATGGCTCTTACAATTTATTCAGGCGTTTCGTTTGTTACAGTTTCCTTTGGGCTGCTATTTATTGAAATTGCAGTTATAAAAGTGTAATAACAATTAAAACGCAGCCGTACTAAATCGTATTATAATTTGATCCGTTCAGTTAAAGATCATGTCATGTGTTTTTCATAACTTAATAGTGGTCCCGCAATATTGACGTCAAAATAGCGGGACCACTTTTTTTGTTGAATATTTAGAAATTTTGTGAGTGTGCAATTTTTCTATGAAAGTATAAAATAGTAGAAATATTGTATTAAATCCTATTCACATAATATTCGAAAAACCTGGCGTGGTCCCGCCATTTTGACGTTCATCTAAGTTCTGATTCCACGTGTTCTTCAATCACGGATACCACTGCGTTTAATATTTCTTTCATTACTTCTTGCAATTACAATCGCGATAGTTCGCCCATTAACGTTGTTGTTCCTTTGATATCCAACTAACAAATGTGATTTTACTAAGCGTAAACATGTTTGGACATACCTACACTAATCAACTAAACACTCGCAATAACTACTAATCACTAAGCACCTGCACTCGCACTAATCAAAGTGAAAACAGGCCTTTACTAAGAGCCACACTTAACAATAGAATATTCAACACAAAAGTTTGTAACAAATCTACAAGATTTTAAAGTGGCTTTAATGTCTGTAAACAATCTAAGCTTTACGAATATCAGGTGGGTAAGCATTTTGTTTCATACCACTTATCTTAGTCAGAATACAAAGGAAATTTTGTTAAGCTCCCTCCATCTTTAATTCGGTCTACTTTACTCTATTGTAATCTGTACAGAGCGTTTGTAATCTGAATTTAGGACACGCACTCATTCATGCTTAACATTACATTTAAATCCGCTACGTAAATTACTAAACGTATTACGTAAAGTACAGTTTGTATATTTTAATGGATAACGAAACTTTTTTGTTGAAAAACAAAAACATGATTTTACTGTAATTAGACCTGTGCAGGCAGGTGCATACTAAATACACTTTACTACGTAGATAAAAAGCTAAATTAAAATATGGTTTATGTAAGAATTTTTTTACCTTTAAAGGGCAACTTCCGCACTAGGAATAATTCCTGTGTCGCGGGTGACTTTACAAACATTTAAACAAAGAACACCTAGACTCGGAACAATCATTTGTGGGTCACACAATTTTTTGTCTCATGTGGAATTTGAACCCACAACCCTCGGCGCAATAGTAGCGGTGAGGCGACCACTTAAACTCCGCCTTCCATGTAGTCATTTTTCTTTCCCTCACGTCGACAAAGCGAACAGATCATATCGCCAAGATTATGGCAAAGCCTGGCGATATGAACTTTATTGAAAATTAACGTAATAGAAAAAATCTTTTCAGATATTAGTAACATATTGTTTTGCTACATATAGCTGGACATCATATTAATTTAGCAAATAATGATTTATTACCGTTAATTTTTCAAGAGTTATCTCCATTGCGCTTGGCCAAATTCTAGGCTGGCTTCATTCTAGAAAAGGTATTATATTCGATCAGCTAATGGCCTCTTCATGATATATCGTCATACACGGCCACCGTTCGTCGTTGACCGAACCCGTGCCTAATCGTACCCCTCTTCAACGCGACGGTACAGCTTCATTCTCTAAACAAAGTATTTTATTAAAATCATTATTTTAGTTTAAGTTCAATAATTTAAACCTTATTGTTCAGGCTTATAGTTTTCTTTCGCTCCATTGCGAATAGTATTTTTGCCTTTGAGATATATGAAAGAAAGAAATGTTTGAAACTTCAAAAATCTTATCAGTTACGCACATCGATCAAATATACCATAGATGCACGATCGTCGCTCGAAAAACGGCCCCAACAAAACTGTGCATAAATTAGTCGTATGCGCTATATTATGCACCTGTCCCACTCACTCTTGCGTGTGCTGCCCGTAAGCGAGAGCGAATCGACACCACTACTACGGTGGAGACCGTACCATATACTTAATACGCTTGCGTATCGTGAGTAACACACTTAGGACATTGACGCGTTTTAACTAAACTATTACAAAATGTTTCTCAGTGGGCGTTCAATAGTTATTCCGGTTTATTTCCTGGATTGCATAACAAATTCAGACACTTATAAGTAAGTAGTACTGGTCAGTGCCACATATTGACGCGGTTTTTGTATGAGAATGTGCATCTATGGTATATTTGATCGAAGGTTACGCACGACTCGAGCCACCTTCAATGGCACACGGTACTCTATTATATGCATTGTTCGTAAATTTCCTACATATTATTATGTAATTGTTTGAAACATTAAGTCCCTCGTGTTGTATGTTTCCTCTGAAGGCCTAGTTCGAAGACGTTCCTAACAAATAAGTTCTAAATAGTAATCCGATTTCTGTTAACATTTCATGATTATTATAATTAAGTTTGTAATATTTATGATATTAAGAAAATTAATTTTAAATAGTTTTTATTACAAGAATGATTTCTAATTCGTAAAAGTTAGTAATGATAGTTTTTTGATAGGTAACAAGTAAATACAGAAAGTATTCTCTAGTACCTAATCTATTTGAATTACAGTGTCGTACCTCTGATTCGACATTGTATTATAATGTTTCGTCTTAAATCTTGCGGTATATTTTTATTATAATATTAATAATATATAGAATTATATTTTTAATATATCTTGTATAATATATAATTATTTATTTTCTTTCATTAAATGTTGGTATATCAACTTACTTATAGGTTTTCCATCCAATTTGTTTGGCCAATATAACATAAAGTTCATATTAGTTTTATTTTTTTTCTTTTTTTAGTGCCATTGGTGGCAGACGAGCAAGTGGCCCACCTGATGGAAAGTGGTAACCACTGCTCATGGACTTCAGCAATGTCAGGACACAGCAAAGCCGCTGCCTACCGTGAAAGAAGAACTCTCTTTAAACCTCGTTTGAAGAAGGACATATCATAGCGCTCGGGAAACACCGAAGCTGGCATATAATTTCTTGGTTAAACAGCTAACTGAGATACAATAATCACCGGGTAGTACTAGTCAGTCAAGGATTGTTAATTCAAATGTTTAACATTGCAAACACAGTAAATTGCTATGGTATCATTCTCATTGCTTTTGACATCAACAAAGCAACAATGTCATTCACCTATACTTAAAATGCCATAAAAATATATAATACGCAGTAATCACAGTTCATAATCCCGATCAGATACATAATTAAAAAAACATTAATATTGATTATTAATGTTTTTTTAATTAAGTAAATCTAGGCAACAGAAGTGACTATACGCGTCTTAGTCATTACTATAATTGTCTATCAAGTTTGTATAAAATGATGTACCTACTTGATAAAATAACTGACTGACTGCACGGATGACGTAGCGCCGAGTGTTGTGGCTTCGAAGCCCGCACGGAACAAAACTTTGTGTGATCCACAAATGGTTGTTCTGGTTGTTCCTTGTGTCCATTGTTCGAACATTTGTAAAGTCCGCGACACAGGAATTATTACTATTGTGGGCGTTGTCTTTTATTAACCGACTTCAAAAAAAAGGAGGAGGTTTTAACCTAACTGATTATACGTATTTGTGCGAACCGTTTTCTGTTTATTTTTCGAACTGTAGGTACGACCGCATTTTATACATATATTTTGGCTTAATTATGTAATGTGATATAATATACATATTTGTAATGTGCTCGCCAAGACCTTTCTTTTGATACCAAACACGTTATGATTATCTCAGTAAAATTTTTTTCGAGGTTAAAATCTGAGGTTTCAATTCCGTCATATAAAATTTTGATAAAATTTATATAGCCTATGTCACCCGGGTCATTATTACGAATCTATTGACACCTCATTCATTAAAATCGGTTCAGTATTTTAGGCGCTACGGTGGAACATACAAACATACATACACAGACTGCCAAAATCCTTACCGTTCCTTTTGGCTTCGTCGTAGTCGGGTAATAAAAGAAAAAAATTTTTTTTGCTGTTAATATAAACATAATAAAACTTGTAGCGACACTACTGACGCTTTAGTTTTGTATAGTCTGGCGGCAGTATGCAGTAGCGCCACGCGGCATTCGTCTCCCCGCAACCACTCAGTTAGGTCATAGCTCAATTGGACGTACTTTCTGCAAAACGTTCCAACCCACACTCGGGTTAAAATCGAGTTATTATTAGCAAATTAGTCACGGGGTTACTATTTACTAGCTGGAAAAATTTAGTAGCTCTACTATCACTCTAAATATGAAATCATGGCTTAGTAGCCCAACCCACATGTATGAAGAAGCACTACGGGATTAAACTTCAATCACGATTATCTCAAAATGTTAACTTTGTGGGTTGAAAAGTTTTTCAGAAAGTACGTCCAATTATGTATTTATATTATTTGTAATTATGTCTACACAATCACACTTGTACACCCGCGCACATGGACATTCGCACGCACCCACAACATACACCTTTCACACATACACCTGTCACACATACACCTATCAGACATACTGCCGCACCTACTCACACTACACATCCTCACAACACACCCACAGTCACACACCACACTCACTCACAATATAAACCCAGATGGATATCTACTGTTCCATTAACATCAATAAACAGCACTAAACAAAAAAAATTGGAAATTTAAATTTACTTACTTTAAACAAATGTAATCCGCTGTTCAGCAACATTATTATTTTATTATTATTTACTAAATTTAAATACGTAGGTACTTACTCTAGTTACAATTATCACAACTGAACACTGTCAGCCAAAATAGTTAATAATAGTCTTGCCTAGTTTGGTAAACAGTCTCAGTACCATTTAGTGAAATACATAGTGTATAGTTATAGTTAGTGCCTAATAACCCTAATAACCATGTACTCACAGTGAATGTATTCTTTTGTGTCAAATAAACATTTTTTTTATTGGTACCAATAAACATATATCCATGTCTATCATGAAACATTTTGTTTGAAACTTGAAGCAATCTTTCAATATATTAACTTGAATTAACTTCAAAAGCATGGGTTGCTTTTTATTGCTATTCTATGACTTTACCTTTGCGAATATCGCAAAAATATGCCTACTGATATAAATTACTCTGCAAATGTTTACGCCGATGTACCTATGTTAATTTATTACTGAATAGTTTTAACTTTGGTTTTAGAAGTCATTTCAAAAAACATGTTTGGTAGCTATTATAAAATGTATTATTATTATTATATGGTACTCTAATGAAAGCCATTATGTAAAGTAGTTTATTTTCAATGTTTAATATTTGCATAAACGTAAAACAACATCGTGACAAATACCTTAAAACATTTATACAGCTAAAACTTCGCTCAAATATTGAGTCCGTCTATCACTGTACCCATCTCAAAAGTGTCCGAGCTGTTACATTAATGAAACTTAATGAATTTATTTAACGAGGACTCGTAGTGTCAATATTAATTTTCTTTCTAATTATTTTGATGATGCGGCATAATTTGTGTATTAAGAATATAGGTAGGTAAATATATCACCAAAATATTATATCAAGATAAAGAGAGATTGCAAAAATAAGATTTGTTTTTTCACTTTTTATCCTTTGATTAGATTCTGCCCACGACTTCGTCCGCGTTAATTTTGTCAAGAAATTTCTATCTCTCAGGTAACAGTTCCGTTTTTACCTTTTTACCTTATAAAAAGGTGCCTTATGTCCTTTTTTGTACTCTTGACAACGTATAAGTGAAATTTCATAGTGATCGGTCGAGGAGTTTAAGCGTGAAAGCGTAACAAACAAAACTCATAAACACTTATAATTTTGGTTAGTATCCTAATACTTCAGTAAATGGTTTGCCTTGCGAACTTAAAACTTACTTCGATAGTAACTATACGGTTACATATTATAATATCTAAACGTATTCTAACTATTTTTAAGATAACTACGGCCAAAAGACCTACTGTTTAAAATACCTAAAGATCGTTTCACAGATTTTAGTAATAACTAATGAACGAAATCTATAAAGGACAATTCACCTACGGTTTATTCAATTACAATTAATTAGCCTAAGGTTGATTGAAGTAACGGACGATTCACCTACTGTTGATTTATCTGTGGTCAATCAAAGAAAACACAAAAAATCGGTTAATCATAGTTTATTTACACATAATTAGGACATTAAATTGAAGTCAAAACATGAATTATTAACGAAAAGTAAAGGTGTTTGTAGGGTGCGCATTGTCTTACATAACTTTTCAACTCCTATCATCGGAGGTCTGAAAATATTTCTCATACCATTTAAAATCATAATGATCATTCTTCATAAAAAATTCAAAAACTAAATATTAAAAACTATAATAATCATTGAAATTCATAATATCACTAATTATACACTTAGTTTTTACTAATATTTGTTTTCATATATTTGTTTATACCAATGATAGAAACTCATAATCATTCGAATAAATAACTGTAATATTCATAAATGTGTTTTATTCTAATATTTGTTTTTATAAATTTCTTAATCTTAAGTGTTTTTATCCATATTATTGAAAATCATAATGTCTATATTCATACATTTGTTTACTCGAAAATCAAATTGCTACCAGACACGAGATGCTACCAGACAAGTAGGTTAGGTTAGGTTAGAACTGTGACCTCAACAACGCGCGAGCCAAGCGAGCGAAGCGAGCGTGCCGCGGCAGCGGCAGGCGAAGCGCCAGAAACTAATTTTTGATAGAAAAGTAGACAGACACACCGACAGAAAGTAAGCTATTCTGAACAACGTTCTCAGCCATCATTACAATATTAATAACAATTTGTACTCAGTTTAACAAAAAATGTGTACACGTAACGTGTAAAGATATTGATATTGTAATATTGTAACTACCCACCACTTTAAAACAATCCAGCGCGCAGTATTAATAAACTGTAGGCGTGTCGTCCATTAGGTATTTCATACATAGTCGAAATATCCAATATCTTAAAAAATCATTAGATTAATCGTTCGTTATTGCGATTAATTTTAGTTTAATCAAAATTAAGTAAGTAAAACAGTACTTGAGTTGACAAATATTCGTTATGAACATATGTGAAACGACCGTAGTTATCTTGAAAATAATTAGAATACGTTTAGATATTATAATATGTAACCAACTATACATACAATCATAGTCGAATAACTTTTGACAAACAAAATTCTAGGAGAGTTTCAAAGTGAGATGAGGTATTTAAGAATTCCAGTTACGTCATATTATATCTAATAGCACCTCAGGTGTAGATAATATCTTGTAATTACAGAATACAGACTTTGAAGTAATTTAAATAATACATGGTATGGAATTATAGCACTGCTAATATTACCAGTCTAGGTAAAAATATCTAGAAAATAGATAAAATTGGATTATTACTTTGTAACCTTTAAGGTTTAGTTAGGAAGACGACAAGCCACGCTGTAGGGGCGTGGTGTCTTGAGGTTACTTTAAGCAGAGATGATTCAAAGATACTAGAGCAATTAACACTTTTATTAACAATGAGTATAGAACACACTTAAAGCAAGCTATACAATTAATAGAAATCAGGGCGTGGTTCTCAAAGGCTTCCTACGTGGTTCTTATTAGGAAGAACCACTTAACTTGATGTGCAGCTCAGAGGAAGGAAGAAATGCCACCGTCTCGCTCGCCGCGCACGCAGCCGTGCGCCGCGAGTCGATTACGTGACAACTTATATTACCTCAATGTAGTATTCAGGTAATTCAAGTAATGTGGTAATCAATCTATCCAATCACGTTAACATTGATATAAAAATAACTAATATGTAGCGTCAGGCGAATTATTGATTTTGTATTAAGTAGCCAGAATTATTCCCGCGTTTATAATATTAGTACGATCTCCTCTAGCAGTTTTAATTTATAAAAGGATTAATAAGTTATGACTTTATTCATTTCACGAACCATAATATTTTGACAGTCTTAAGACATGACTTTATAATCTAAACTAGCTGTACCTCGCAACTTCGTCTGCTTCATATAGGAGAATATTCCCCATTTTCGCAACATTTTTCATTGCTGCCCCGCTCCTATTGGTCATAGCGTGATGTTATATAGCCTTCCTCGATAAATGGGCTACCCAACACTAAAAGAATTTTCAATTCGAACCAGTGGTTCCTGAGATTAGCGCGTTCAAACAAACAAAATCTTCAGCTTTATAATATTAGTATAGATTATTTAAAACAAACAAATAAAAACACAAACGAACTCACATTCGCATTAATATTATTACTAGATAGGATTAAGTAATAGAAAAAATACTACTACGAAAAAGTTATTTTTTAAATAAAGCTTAGGTTATTTAAGGTATATTGATAAAGATTTGGATTTATTTTAAGTGTGTCAGGATCGTAGCAAATGGAAATCCGTAGTCTCTGCCTACCCCTCTGGGATACAGGCGCACGGGGTGTCGGTCATGACGGTCACAGTAGTGCGGTGCCAAGCGTTTATGAAATAGGTTGTGTGTGTGGCGTGCTATGGTATAAAAACATGAATTCAGAGAAATGGTTGCGCGAATTCGCTGGTGTACGCGGGAATTCTCGAGCATTCCCGCGAATTCGCGTGCCTTCTAGCGTCATGAGGCGAAATTGACCCTTCCATTCCATTCTATTCCATGGAGGTGTAAATTGAGTCTAAGTCCTCTCAATCGTTCACATGCTGACACTGCATGCGCCTGCCCTACTCTAGATTCTACACAATTTATCAAGTACCTTGGAATAACACTTGACGTTAATCTTAATTTTCGCAATCACATAGACTTATTATGTAAAAGAGTACGTAAATTAATATTTATTTTTAAAACTATGCGTAGTGCTGCTAATTTTAAGTTAATAAAACAAATCTATCTGTCTTTGTGTCAGTCTATCATATCCTACTGCATTACTTCGTGGGGAGGAGCATCAAAAACGGTTTTATTGCCACTAGAACGCGCTCAAAGAGCTGTTCTAAAAGTGGCGACGTTTCGACCTTACATGTTTCCTACCTGCGACTTATATCAGTCAACTAATGTCCTAACTGTACGTCAATTGTTCATTCTGCACACCATACTAAAACAACATGCATTAGTTCCATTCAAACCACTCCCTCCGGACAAGAGAAGAAAAGATTTAGTCTGTACTAAGTTTCATGGTAAAAACGCCTTTATAAATAGATTTTTCCTATTCATAGGCCCTTTTTTATACAATAAATTAAATAAGTTATTAGATATATATAAATTAAGTTATAAACAATGTAATATAACCGTTACTAGGCACTTGCAAACATTGACCTACTCCGATACGGAAAATTTGCTTATAGTCATGAAATAATTACTATCAAGTGGCCTCAATGTTATTTTATTATTGCACCAATATTTATTTTAAGCGTATGCACATTTACTCTACTGGCGCAATACATATTTATTGAGTAGAAAAATAGCCTGAAACACAGGTGTAAACCTAGTTCAGGCAATTAATTTGTAAAACCTAGATCGTAAAGTAAAATGAACCTATACTGGCTCGTTTAGCTATATGTTAAGTACTTACTATTTATTAGATTATAAAATATCATAGTGTAATATTATTCAGCTATAAATGTATCCAATGAAATGTAAATTATTATTATTGAATAAATTATTATTATTATTATTATTAAAATCTTGTAGACAACGATTCATCCATAAATTCCATCTAATAACAAAGAATGCTCTCAGCTGAATCCTATCTTTCCTAATATTATAAAAGCGAAAATGAGTTTTTTTGTTTGTTACCTTTTCACGCCTAAACCACTGAACCGATCATCCTGAAATTTTGCATATACGTTGTCAGGTGTACAGAAACGGACATAGGCTACCTAAAACAACAAAAACGATAATAAATGGCGCCACGTTTCTTTCGAATCATGATTGAATTATATTATTACAAGCAAAGTACAACCCGAATTGATTGTCAAATTCTAAATTAACGCGAGCGAAACCGCGGGCAAAAGCTAGTACAACATAATTGCGTTACCTACCGACGGAGGGATAAATAAATTCATCTTATAGGCTGGTAATTAAGGAAAATCTTGCTGCTATTCCGGTTACCGTGTACCTACGGAAAAATCTTGAGTTTAACTGAGAATAAGAACGCGCGTTGATTGATTCATGGATCCGATTTATACACGTTTACTGGCTGAACACGTAGGCATTTATGCTGTATCTTTAAAGAGATGACGTAATATCTAATATATATTATATAATATAATAATATCAGCCCTGTATTAAACTATCCCACTGCTGGGCACGAGCCTCTTCTCAGTGTAAGAAGGGATAGATCATCTTATCTTATCTTATGTGGGGGGCCAGTCAGTGCAGACCGGCGAAACTTCGACCCAGTCGGATCGTTTGTGTCGACACTCTCCCAGTAACGACTGTCATAGATGTTCATGGCAGCCGGGACCAACGGCTTAACGTGCTCTCCGAGGCACGGAGCAGGCGATAATTGTCAATCAATACGCACATAATTTCGAAAAGTCATATAACTTCCGAAAATCAGAGGTGCGCGACGTGGATTCGAACCCAAGACCCTCTGCATTGCAGTCTGTTGGTCTCCCCACTGAGCTATCGCTGCTCAGGGATAGACCATAGTCCATCACGCTGGCCTAGTGCGAATTGGCAGACTTCACATATCTTCGAGAATAATATGGAGAACTCTCAGACATGCAGGTTGCCTCACGATGTTTTTCCTTCCTCATTAAAGCAAACGATAATTAACTATTTAATACGAACATAACTTCGAAAAGTCAGAAATGCGCGCCTTGGGTACGAACTCGAGACCTCTGCGTGGCAGTACAACGGTTTCCCACTAGGCTATCGCTGCTAATATCTACGGTATTATACAGAAAATGTAATATGTATATGTATATTATCATAACTACCTATATACTTACGCCTTTATAGCCCTAAAGGGTTCGGCAGAAGTAACACACATCGCGCCAAAATGGATTTATTGCCGATTACTCATTTAAAGACATAGCCAGACTTCGTGCAGTAATGTGTAAGTTTCGTTGTCATCGGGTTTGCGGTTTAAACTGTTACGAACTACAGCTAACATAGGTATGACTAGTAAGTATATCTGAGAGAAATCCTGCGTCTTTATTATATTATATCAATCAATCAGCCCACCGCAGTCCACTGCTGGACATAGGCCTCTCCCATTTTACGCCACAACATCCGGTCTTTCACCTTCCGCATCCAGTCTGACTCAGCTACCTTTCTCAGGTCATCGGTCCACCTGGCCGGGGGGCGTCCTACCTTATGTTTACCAAATCGCGGTCTCCACTCTATTATATTATAACCTTTTTTAATTATTTAAGCCAAAAATAAGATGTTTTTCTAAGGCGAAAAAGTAAGTAAACAGTCCAACGCCTTTGTAATGTTCGGGATGGAGTCCCAAATTATCGGGCTATGTCGTTGATCGCCATGTTTCATTTTGTCAATTTTATCGAAAGTTATTATATTATATTTCTTCTGTAGTCTGCGAGCATACTTGAGCTCGTACTCCTTGTTTTATTTTGTACTCTCGTTGCATGGTTGACTTATAATAAGTAGGCATGAATAAAAATACACATCAGACATTAACATATAAAATATACTCGATAATGGATGAAATATTTTTCAAAATAGTATCGGGGTGCAGATAGAGTTTCGAAGAACTTTAAAACCTATCAATAGGAATTGATTAAAAACAATAAAAAAACAGCTTAGTAACAAAACATAAATAAACATTGAATAATATTCAGTGATATTGCAAATACTCTATATAAAAGATAATATGTGGGATTGATGCCCTAAGGACACCAATACCGCGAAAAATCGGGGTCACTATCCATTTTGATATGGATAGATGCCTTTTTATTTTGTAACTAAATTTTATTTATTCTTTTAACTTGTTACTAATCTATACTAATATTATAAAGCTAGTATTATCAGGTTTTCTTTTGAAGAAATGGTTAGTTGCAGCACGTAGTCTGAAACTGTATTCGGTAAACAGCAACCTTAAGATTCTTAAGTTAAAATAAATTAGGACCATAATAATTTCAGTTTTCGGTTCGCCGTCCTTTACACCCAGTTTACTAAAGTACATATTACGTTCATTCTGTAACATAAAGATGTTTAAGATCAACAGTTCTCTTCAACTAACAAAACATCTAGTGAAGTGAGAGTAAAAGGATAATAAGATAAATGATTCATATTTTGCTCTGATTGACTGCTCTTGCCTGTTTATAATAGCTTCCTTGTTTTCAATATAGACTAACACTTTTTGCACAGCTGTCTGTGCAAAGCCTTGTAAAATATACTACACTACATATTATAAAACAAAGTCCCCCGCCGCGTCTATCTGTCTGTTCGCAATAAACTCGAAAACTACTAAAGGGCTCTTCATGCGGTTTTCACCAATAGACAGAGTGATATACATGAGGAAGGTTTAGATGTATAATTTGTTAAAGTTTTTAGTATCCGTGCGAAGCCGCTAGTCTACTATAATTGTAACTGTGGCACACTTCAACGTGTTTGTCTAGAACTGTTTGTTTTATATATAGTTTCTCCCATAAAATCTTAAATGAACTCTTTTTTTATATATGGTCGTTACTTTCTGAAAAACGTTCCAACCCACAAAGTTAACATTTTGAGATAATCGTGATTGAAGTTCAATCCCGTAGTGCTTCTTCATACATGTGGGTTGGGCTACTAAGTCATGATTTCATATTTAGAGTGATAGTAGAGCTACCAAATTTTTCCAGCTAGTAAATAGTAACCCCGTGACTAATTTGCTAATAATAAATCGATTTTGACCCGAGTGTGGGTTGGAACGTTTTTCAGAAAGTACGTCCATATGTGAACCATCGAATGGCGTTCAACATCTGCTTCATTTTCTCAAAAATTACAGTAGGATTTAGTTATAGATTAAATAATTCCTACTACCATATATCTTCGTATAATTGTTAAATCTATGATTCTAATTTCTAATGGCATCCTACCTACTTAACCTTTAAGTCACAGCGGCTTTCAGCAGCACACCAATAGATTTTTAATCATGTCTGGTATTCTGTACTTGACAGATTAAACAATTTATACGATTACTTATACGGCGAATTCGAAAATCCCATTTCTATTTGCTATTACAGCGATAATGGATTTTGTATACAAGCAGAGACTTTTATCTCGCCGGGAAACCGATGTGAGCTCATGTAACTATGCATGATTATACAGTAACCATTCTACGTACAAATTCAACAGTGCTAAATCTCGGTTATTTTCGCTGCCGGTGCGGTCAAGTGTGATTGGGATTAGTCACCAAAATTGCCTTCAAATCAGGCCACTGCCTTTGTCTGTTTATATAAGCGTTACTATAAATATTTTGTAAGGCGCTAAGATTAATGTATGCTAATGTTTATACTTTGTTGCTATAAAAATATAGCTCCCGCACTAGGATTAATTCCTGTCTCGCGGGTGCCTTTAAAACATTCAAACGACGGACAAAAGAACATTCAGACTTAGCATAACCAGGTATTTCTGGACCACAGATATTTTTCTTCTGTGCAGGGATTAAACCCACAACACTCGTCGCAGTGGCAGTGGCGAAACCAGAAAATAGAAAAAAAAGGCCATTCATTTTTTTTTATTAATTTGTTTTAAAATATATAAGAATATTCGTATACATACATACAGTCTTATGAACAGAGCATAATATACGTGACTTATAACAAAATATGATTTACTGTATTACTACGTTCACAATTTCTTCGGTAACGCCATAGCAACCGTCTTGACATCCATGTATTCCAGTAGAGAATCGATACCGCTGAAAACAGAATACTTATATTAGAATAATAATAAAAATAATAATATGATTAACCTGCCCGCCTAGTGGCTTCAACTGCACTTGCATCTACTGCTAATTGTGGGATATAGAAAAACCCAACAACAACTTTGTACCCAGTAACTGAATTACCGGGTGCAAAGTGTTGTGGGATTTTTCTATTATTAACTTTGCGATATATTTCTTTAAGGAGTAGAGTTTCCAGGCTCCTTAAAGAGGCATTGTATTTTCACCAGCGGGCCGATGTGTTATTTTTCTTATTCACTTAGCATGAAATGCACGAGTAATGCACTTTATGTTGCATTTATACATGTATCTATAGGCAGGCCTAAGTAGTACAAATAAGCGGTGACGCAGCGATTGTGCGTGCGATCTCGAATTCCGATTCAGGATTGGACAACCAATTGTTATCGGGTTTTTAAAGTACGGCTAAATAGCTATTGTATATATAAGTTGAAAGTGTTGCACACCTCCGTGCATCGGCAAACATGTAAAGCCGATAGTCTTACACTTTATCTCTCTCCGCTCGTGTCTTAGCACTTGTGTTTGCGCATCTGTCTTGCGCAGATGCCACCGAAATTCAGTGCAGATAGTCCTTACAGTAAAAAGAAACTTACCCTTCACGACCAATTCCCGACTCCTTGAATCCTCCAAAAGGCAACTGTGCACCCAAATTAAGGTATGTGTTGACCCTGTAAACATTGAAATGCTAAAATCTGAAACCTGATATTCTCATTCATGGGTCCCGAAATTCAATTCGTGAGTCGCATTAAATGACTACTTAGTTTTAGAGTAGGTAGAGAGTAACATGTCGACTTTCAAAGGTAAATTCTTTCAAGAAATCTGATTTACAGCCAAATAATGGGATCGACTTTCTAGGATAGACATGATTAAAAATAGGACTCTACTAGAATTGGGATGAAGAAGGCTAGGATAAAACAAAAAAAAACTAGCTTTGGTTGCACAAATGAACACATAAAGGACTTCATATTTCGTTTAGGATTTGCTGGCGCTGAAAGCGTCTAAGGCACAAGTAAAACTGAAAAGGATTCCTCACCAAATGTTGCCTGCTTCAATGTGCTTGCTGAACTGCAAGGCATTCGTGAGATTTGTTGTAAAAATGCCGGCTGCTAAGCCGTAATTAGTATTGTTGGCGCGGTCAATCACTTCCTCTAAAGTTTCAAACTTCAAAATACTTTGTACTGGACCAAAGATCTGTAAACAAATATTTACTCATGATAGTTTTTTCATGAGATCACTAAACATAAAACAAAGTTGTCTTCTACCATTATTACCCATTTCAAGACAATGCGATTACAATAACGAATAAAAAAACGAGAAATATATTCGGTGAATGTACCTCAAATAATTATGTACTACGAAATAGTCTAAGCTGTTGTTATATTCACAAAAGAGCTATACATCATATCATATCATCAATCTGCCATTCTGAGCTGTTTTGAAACCCGAGTAGTATTTAAATAATTATTCATGAAAACACTTTCATGATAATTATTTTACTACAATTCGAGTGCTTTGATACAACTTTTGGTGAAATAACCTCTGATCCCATGTTCGCAGAATTATCCAAAATGTTTTGTTCACAACCCAGTCGAGTTTTGTTATTGAAGAGATTATTGGTCATCGCATTATTAAGAAATTTGCTACAGATCACAAGATCTTTAACAAAATGAGAGCTATATTTGTTCATATGAATATTGCGTGAAGCGTGCTCGTCACTGAACTATGACAAGATGAGAGTAAGCAAGTACCGAATGCAGTAAAAAATAATAGCTAAGAAACACGCATATGGATATGACCGCAAGTAACATTCTATTTTCACATATAGCTACACAGATGTATATTGATATTCCAATTGTAATTAAGTCTATCCTAATCCTAATTAATATTATAAATACGAATGTGAGTTTATTTATTTGATCTCGCTTATTTGCTTGATACTCGACCGATCATCAAGAAATTTCACATACCCGTTGTCAGGAGTACAAAAAAGGATAAAGGGAATCTTTTATCCAGAAAAATGTACTGTTTCTAACCTAGATTTACCCGAGCGAGGCCGAAGGCAAAATCTAGTAATATTATATATGCGAATGTGAGGCTTTTGTTAATTTGTTACGCTTTGACGTTTTAACTAATCGATATAACATCATAAAATTTCGCATACGCGTTATCACGTTAAAACGCCATAAGCTAACTTTCATCCAAAAAATTTAAATATGAGTAGAAACTATAAACGTTTTTAAATTACCTCTTCCTTTGCAATGGTCATGTCATCTTTAACATCTGCAAATACTGTGGGTTCTATGTAGTATCCTTTAGTGCCGACTCGCTTGCCGCCCGCCAAACACTTAGCCCCTTCTTGTTTACCCTTCTCGATGTATCCCAAAACCTTGTTGAACATTACGTCATCTACCTGCAAAGATTAATTCATCTTCCCGAGTTAATATTGACAAAGGACATGATATAGTATAAGTACCTACGTAACA
This sequence comes from Catocala sponsa, assembly GCA_963564715.1. NCBI lineage: Eukaryota > Metazoa > Arthropoda > Insecta > Lepidoptera > Erebidae > Catocala > Catocala sponsa. The sequence goes on from OY751334.1 coordinate 9,436,727, forward strand.
TCGTGACTGTGTTTTAGAAACATAATGTATGGTTTTGCAATATTTTCAAAAAAGATTATTACTAGTATTGTTTAGAACTATTTTTATTTTAATATTTTATTTCCATACAATTAAACAGCAATCGCGGAGAACTTTAGGTTTTTCTTGTATGTTTGCTTTTAATCGTAGGTGTTGTATACACCTGTAAAGGCCACTTTGTACCCATTCCTGTTTTAAATTATAATTAAAGAGAGAAATGTCGATGGTGTAACTTTAAATAAATAAATAAACATCCTGTTTTGTGTATGTAAGAATATCTGTATAGACATTCTTATCGATCTCAATCTATATCGAGAAGAACAATATCCTGACACACAATGATACTGTTATAACATGAACCTTCAACTATTCATCTATTAGATTAATTCATATCCATTGTAGATATGACGTATACCCCGCCTTCCTTATCATCTGGATCGTTTTTAAAACTCAATGCATTCATTGTTATCACTTCTATCATATTTATTCTTGTACTATCTGCCTCTAAGTCAAGTGTGTCACTTTATTGTAGGTATTATGGTTATAGAGATCCTTAGACTGTATCAGTATTATTCAATTCATCTTACTATACCTACCTATTTATATTAATACAAGCGGTCGCCTAGTGCTCGAAATTCGACCAAAGTTTGCCTGTAAGATATTGCTGATATAATAATATGTCATTATATATTGACATATTATGTAACCATAGTTACGCGCTTCGACTGCGTGTGTCAAATGCATGGTTGTGTGCGTGTAGTGTATTTTAATCAAATTAATGTATTTTACCAGTTTTTTTATATTATCAAAATAATAAATTGTGATAAGTTTAGATAGAAATAAAGGATTTCATGAAATAAAGACTAAAGGTTAGCGTAAGATACACACCATGCTTTTGTTAACATCTCATTACGATCAATTTAGTGTGATGCTTAAATCCAAGATGCTTTAATAAATGACACTGCTCGGCAGCCATAGGTGATAGCGTGATAATTGTTTTAAATTAGTTATGTATAAGATTATGGTCGGGTCTTCAGATAACTTATTGGCGAAAACCGCATTTACAGGTTTTTGCGTGATAGTATAACTTTTTAGGTAACTATTATTTTATCTGTAGAATAACAATTAAACAGACAGACAATAATTACAAAAATAAAAGTGTTCTAGATACCTAAGCTATTATACAGTCTAATTGAAATTTCGTGAAAATATATAATCAATGTATAGACAAATTGCTATTTGAATTTTATTATAGTAGGTATGGCAGAGTTTGTATGCTTACATATATTATAGCACAGCTATATATGTAATTAAAAGAAATAATGTAGACAATCTAAACTAAAATTGTTTCGCACGGCGTTATCTAGTATCCATACGTGTAACTAATTTATGTAAATTTTAAATTAGAATAACTTACGATAGAATTAACGAATTTTAATGAAACAAAAACTAAATGATAACCCAAGACACACACTATGCTTATGCTCATCAATTTAACAATTAAATGTGATGCTAGTATTCATGTATATTAAGTTTGATAAATAGCACTGCTCGGCTCCTATAAGTCATAGTAATGGCCGACCTTCAGGTACCATATTGAAAACCCGATCAAAATCCGTTCACGGGTTTTTGCGTGATAGTATAACAAATAAACATACAGACAGACAGACAAAAATTCCAAAAATATATATTTTGTTTTCTATATCGATACTATGATATATTCCAACTGAAGTTTTGCGAAAATATTCAATCTACAGACAAAGTGCTCTTTGAATTTTATTATAGTATAGACTAGCTTTTGCCCGCGGCGAATCTGAAGTTACAAGTTTTTATAGTTGATTCCTAGTTTGGTAAGTAGCATAATGGTCGAATAATATTTTAAATAACTTTCGTTCGTAATAGTGCCTAGTTTATTTCTATAACATATGCCCCCGCGGCTTTGCTCGCGATTAGTTTATGACTGGCCTCATAGCCGGGACGGTCAACAAATAGAGTAGCAGGATTAACGATAGCGACACTGGCGTTGATTGCAACAAATGCTCACAAAGATAATCGTGACAGGGACGACAGATAGTCACAAGCACTTCAGCATACACAACATTGTCAGTGAGCTCATCCGGAATATGAACATAAAGGTTCCTTGGACTGCTCACACGGGAAAGAGCGACGTAAAGTTGACCATGTGAAAAACAACTCACGCGAAGATCTACGCCAGCACGGTTCAAGCCAAATTCGACCTTCGGCCCTACATTTACAGCGCAACGTTAGTGAACTGCGGTTGACATAAAAGGCGACAAACTTATTATTTGCGGTTGGTACAGTAACCGTGTCCACGGATTAAACCGCAAAATAGAGTTTGTTTTTTATTGTATATACTTTTCCAGGATAAAAAGTACCCAGTGTAGTGCCCAGGATATTAAAGTACAATAATACGAAGTTTCATCGTAATCGAACTGGTAGTTTTTGCGTGATGCTTGAACAAACAGACAGACAGACAGTCAAAAAAAATTTTAATCATGTTTTTGGTTTCGGTTTCGATCTAGTAACACTATTTATTTTTTTAATATTTTCAATGTACAGAATTTACACTTCTACATATTTATTATAGGTATGTATAGATATTAAAACTAAGTTGAGATACGATTAGATTCTAGACATGATTTACCTGCGGTCCATGTTGTGTTGTAGGATCAGCCGGATTACCAATTTTGAGAGATTTAGCACATTTGACGGCTGCTTCTACAAATTTGTCATAGATGCCAGACTGGACAAACAAACGCGAAGCTGCTACGCACACTTGTCCTTGATGTGCGAATACTGCCTGAGCAGCGAACGGGACCGCAATGTTTACTAAAAGTAAAAAAATAAACAACTTATATACTCTAGTGCAAGTGCACACTTATATAAACTAATATACTGTGCAAGAATGGAGAATAATACGAATAAAACTATTTAACTGTAACGGCGCATGCAACAGCTGTGGTAATGGCACCTTCCGAGTGCTATCGGCACAATGGCACTTGACAAATGAAGCCCGAAATATATTATGTTACGGTGCACTTACAGTCAGCATCATTCATAATAACAAGAGGACTCTTGCCGCCAAGCTCCAGACAAACACGTTTCAAATTGTTTGCTCCGGCTGCCTGCTGTATTATTTTGCCGACCTGAAAGTAAAAGTTTTTTTACCATTATAAATATTTCATATTGATATTATTTAGTTATTTAACCTATTGAATCGCAGCGGCACATCACACACCTAATAGGTTAAATTAATAATGTCTGTCATTTCAGCAATTGACAAGTTAAATATCGTATTTGTTTAATATTCCCTTAATTATGTCTTAAGTTACAATAGTTTTCTTAATGTTTGGTAATCTTAACTAAAATAAGTTACTCCACAATTCAAATAATCCAGATCACACTTACTTCGAGTGATCCAGTAAATGATATCTTGGCGACATCAGGGTGATGTGTGAGAGCCGCACCAGCTGTCTCACCATATCCATTGACAACGTTCACGACACCTTTAGGAATACCAGCCTCTTGCAGCAATGCTGCTAACGCTAATGCTGTCAGTGGTGTCTGTTCTGCTGGCTTTATTACTACAGTGCAGCCTGAAACAAGATTCGTTGCCTTAAAAAACAATTGCAAAACATGGATATTGTTTTCTATACTTCGAATTTGATTCTGTTGAAGCCTACGAAGACCGCACGTATAATGAACATAGCATAATTTAAAAAATATAGGATTAAATATATTTACCAGCGGCCAAAGCAGTGCAAACTTTGTTGATGAAAATAAACATGGGCCCATTCCACGGCAAAATCAATCCAGCTACGCCCACTGGCTGCTTCAATGTATACGTAAATAAGTCACCATCTGTGAATAATAGGCCGTATTAGATTTTAGATAAACTAATATTTGTGTTACTCTCATACTGGTAGCCACTTTACCTGCAGGAATAGTATCACCATGTATCTTGTCTGCGCAGCTGGCTAAATACCGCACATTCTTGATCATAGCATCAATAAAACGATCCAAAAAGGTACGAATCATGCCATTATTGTAGGACTCTAGGTCAGCAAGGTATTGTCTGTCTCTGTTCACTAAGTCACCGAACTTGTTTAGGAGTTCCCCTCGTTGAGAGGCATCCAGCTGACGCCATTCTGAATTGCGATGGAATGCTCGTTTTGCTGCAGCAACTGCCAAGTCTATGTCCGCCTGGTTACAGTAAAAATAGCTCAAATGAAGTCTATTATTATTAAGTGCTACTGGCAGATATGTTCTGTCATATTGTATACCATCGTTTATTGTATACCATCCCAAAAATCATGAAACTGAAGAGTATGAATTGGTACACAATTTATACTCTTCAGTTTCATGTTTTTTTTTATTTTTAGCTTCTTGGCAAATAGCTAAATAGATCTAAGTGAATCCTAAATTTGAATACTACATAATATTATGTTTGTCTATACTAATATTGTAAAGACATTATTCTCCGTTCCTTTCTTTCCACTCTTCTCTGAAGAACACTCCACTGGTGACAGCCTCTCCATCTTAGGTATGGATCTTTGCCGCTCCCTTAATCAGAAAACCTATATCGAGAGCGTCATTAAGCAAGCTTCGCGAAAACTCGGAGTTCTGAACAGGATGAGGCGGTTCTTCACGCCTGGGCAACTGTGCCTATTGTATAAGGCACAAGTGCGCCCTTGCGGGGAGTACTGTTCTCATCTTTGGGATGGCTCCGCGCAGTACTTGCTGGACGCTCTCGACCGGTTACAGCGGCAGGCTGTCCGTATCATCGGAGATCCAGAGGTCACGAGTTCACTGGAACCTCTGCAACTCCGTAGGGACATTGCCTCATTGGCATGTTTCTACAGAATATACCACGGGGAGTGCTCTGAAGAGTTATTCCACCTTATCCCGCCCTCCCCTTTCCTATCCAGAACAGCGCGTGCTGGGCTCAGATGCCATCCTTACACGGCAGAGTCGATTAGAGCGCGTACCAAAAAGTTTGGGTCCTCATATCTCTGCCGAAAGACCAAGGCATGGAATTCTCTGCCAAGGCACGTGTTTCCTTCTTCCTTCAATCCTGGGTTCTTTAAGCGGGGCGTGAAAAAGCATCTTCTCAGGCCGTCAAAGTAGAGACCTCAACATCGCCTCGGCTACTATGGGGGCGATGTGGAGGCCACTGCGACCACACGACTGCTTACCATCAGGTAGAGTATGGTCATTTTGACGAGCAAAAAAAAAAAAAAAAAGACAAACAAACAAAACATCGAATCTTTCCGATTAAAGTTTTTGTTTGTTTGTTTGTAAATCAAACCGAATTTAAAATTGTTTCTCCATTAGAAAGCTGTATTATCACCGAGTAACATAGGCTATGTCTACTTTATTTAAAAACTAGCTGACCCGCGCAACTTCGTCTGCTTCACATAAGAGAATTTTCCTAGTTTTTGCAATATTTTTCATTTATGCTCCGCTCCTATTTGTCGTAGCGTGATGTTATATAGCCTATAGCCTTCCTCTATAAATGGGCTATCCAACACTGAAATATTTTTCTAATTTTTACCCGTAGTTCCTTAGATTACCGCGTTCAACCAAACAAACAAAATGTGAGTGAAGTCGGCGCGTGAGCGCCCCCGCCTTGTTATAAATGCAGCAGATGGCCGTTTCGCGCGTTAAACAACAATCAACCGTATAGCCGTACCCATACTGGCGCGGCGAGATTTGGAAGTTTTATTTCATCTATATCTTGTGTGTTTATAAACGGATTCCTATATTTATTTTTATAATATAAATATTAAAGTGTACTTTTTGAATATGGGAGTTTGATAAAGATATATCTATGTGAAATACAATATATTTATGTATTTTAATACACTTTGAAGAAATGCCTAACAATTAAACACGTTATTGTGGCTAATTTATAAAAGATAGATATATACTATTCAGGACTTTTTTGTAGATCTTTTGAAGACCATCATCTTTGTAATACATACTTTTGGTGTATGATCAACGTATGCGAGGATAAGAGCTCGAAAGCGCATTTTCGTCCGACTTGCTTCAAATTTTTCGTCACTGCTCAGCTCCTATGTGTCTTAGCGTTATTTTATATAGCCTATAACCTGCCCAGGAGTATGGACTACAATCGTACCAAGTTTGGTTAAAATCCCTTCAGTAGTTTTTGACCCATGCGTGCACATACAGACAGACAGACAAAAAATTTACTGATTGCATTTTTGTCATCAGTATCGATCACCATTCATCCTCCAATATTAATTTTGAATATATATTCAATGTACAGAATTGAGGTCTCTACAGTTTTATTATAAGTATAGATAGATAACACTGTTACTAACTTATCCTAACTTACTTTTACGCGGGCGAAGCGGCGAGCAAAATCTAGTATGTGATATGCAACAAACCATTTACGGAGAGGCAAAGTAAAAATATTTTAGCGCTAAATTCAGAGTGCCTTCGTAAAGCCTCTGTAGGCAATCTGTCTCCTAAGACGATTATCATTAAACCTAAATATAACAGTCGAGTTGATACAAGTCTGCCGAGTCATAATTGATGGTACATTCATTGGTATTTACCGCGTAATAAATCTCGTCATTTCCTTATTGTCGTATGTATAAAGTTTCCTATTTACAAGTCATTATGAGAACAGTGTATGCAAAAAATGCTAAATAACGTATTAAAAAATCTGTATTATATGAAATACTGCATTTTGCCCGCTGCTTATTTTAGATTTATGTTAAGATAGATTTTTAGTAGCCGTTTCACCAAAATTCGTTCAGTAGTTTTTGCGTGAAAGAGTAATAAACACCCATCCATCCATCCATCCACCCATTCATCCATCCATCCATCCTCACAAAATTTTCACATTTATAATATTAGTACGCATTGGCTTTGTAATAAATTTCGGGTTTTAGAAGTTAAAAGTTAAGTGCACTGGACTAATGTAGCCGAGAACATCTAGTTTATATCTTAAATACGACATCATACCATATGCCCTTTAATTCATTGATCATAAAACACGTTTGACTTTTTTCTTATATTGCTTTTTGGAGTCGGTTTTTTTTTGTTGATATATAATCAAGTAATGTTACAATACCTTATCTCCTTCAGCAACATTCGCGATAACGGCTCCATCGTGAGGGCATCGAGTTTCAAAAGTTTTACCGCTCTGTGCATCTACCCACTCATTGTCAATGAACAACTGAAAAAAAAAACCTGTATGTCATGTCTCAGATGTTGTTTTTTTAAAAAGACAGCTTTAATAATGAATCCTTTGTCTCGGAGATTTTAATCAACATTCAAACAACGGCCAAAAAGAACACCCAGATTCGGAACAACCATTTGTGGACCACACAAAGTTTTGTCCCGGGTGGGACTTGAACCCACAACATTCGGCGCAATGGCAGTGGCGAGGTGACCGCTTTAATCAGTACGCCATCCGTGCAGTCAAAGTTGTTGAGCATTGCAATAATAACATAAGAGTTCCTACATAATTATGTTCCTTTTAGGATTACCCACAGAATGCCAGTGGTAGTATATTACTAATCTTAGGTACACCTGACTGTCGTACATTTCTAGGGCTCTATCTTTTAATCCGCCATAGGTAGTTGATTGAATTTTAATAATTACACATATATTGTAACAATATTTAAACAAACAAAAAATAATGATTTAGCGACACAAGATTCCGAATCAGACTTTACCGGTTTAATAAGATATGAGATATTTTTATTTATACTAAATCTTAGATTTAACAAAATGACGAAACAGCATAGAGCATTCGAATTTTAATATTATTTTCTTTTCTAACTTGAATTTAATTTATTTAAGTATTTAATAATTAAGACTAAATAACCATAAATTTAAATCTGAAATAGTAATATACGTTATCATAAATGCTTATGAAATAATTCATGCTCATTTTGTTGATTAATTGAAACCAATATTTTACTCGCTGCTACTCTCAATTGGTTTCTAATGAATTTCTTTTTATAAATATATTCAAGTATCACCAGTTAAAGTACCTAACAAAACAGGAAAATGAAATAATAATACACCAAAAATCTCTACAAACAACACGTCAAAATATTCAAAACATCTTGTCAAGTGAGTTACGGACAACAATATTATTCAAGCCTCAGGGGCCCATAATATTGTCGACATTTCGCTCAACAAACAACTATCCAACCAATAATAGTATATTAAATCCAGTCGTGATAGTTAATATTATTAAACAACAAATTACCTTTGTATATTTTATTTTAGGAGCCATATTATCACTAAAACACTACTGTCTTATAACGAAGTAAACAGCGGCAAGCAAGTTGGAAACGCGACTGAGAGTTTTTATTCATTCCTAACGCAAAAACGCTGTGTGTGTAGGCGTAGCCTACACACCAGCATGATATGTATGAGTACAACGTTTATCTGCCACGATATAATCATGAACACATCTATTCAATATACAAGCATATAAACGACTTTAACAGGTACCAGACTCTAACAGAGAAATAACAAGTCCTGTTTCTGCTTTGTTGGTATTAATTAGTAGATTTCGGTTTCAATGAATTTATTCGTGATGTAATATTGTGCAATTCACGCAGACATTTTTTACGTAAATCTGTTCTATGTAAAGTTTCATTTAATTTTTATCGCTTTGGTACACGATGTACTAATAAAATATTAATACTTTTTTTCTGATATGCTGTTTGATCCCAAGGCACGCAACTCTACATTTTCGAAGTTATGTGTGTATCAAATAGGTTGTTATCGCTCGCTTTGACAGTCAAGGAAAACATCGTTAGGTAACCTTTATGTCTGAGAGTTCACATAATGTTTTGGAAGATATGTGAAGTCCGCCAACTCGCACTGAGCCAGCGTGGTGGACTGTGTCCTTAATCTTCTCATACTGAGAATAGGCCGTGCCTAGCTGTGAGACGGTTTATGAACAGGGCTAATATTATATTATATTATATATATATATATATATATATATATATATATATATATATATATATATAAAGGTTGTCCTCCAGACCGAATTTCGGTCACGATGGCCAATCTTAACGGAGATTGGCCATCTGCGCAGGAGATATTATAGTGCACAAGCGTGAGGCAAACACAAGTGCGCTCTCTGTTCCTTAACTCTCATGATCCGATGGGACGGTAATCCGACACGACCGGAGAGAGATCAGGCGCAAAACCAACGACTTTATATGCTTTTCGAGACACGGAGGTTTCTAACACCGCCAACTTGCTAACTCCGGGCTGCTATTGAAATTTCTTAACAGAAAAACCGAATCATTTTTTTGCTGGCCCGACCCGGGATTTGAACACGAGACCTCATGCAAAGCAGTCGCATTCACTACCGCTGCGCCACGGAGGCAGTTTAAATCTTTTAAGTCTTTGCATGTAAGAAGAAGCTGATCTACATACATGATACTAGAATTGTAGCTTGATAGAAATTGATGAACATTTTTGAAACTTAAAATCTGAGTTATACCTTCAGCTATATAACTGTAAAAACCGCCTTCAGTAACGTGCAGAAGTTTATGTGTGATGCACATACAAACATACAATATACAGACAAATATTCTTAAAATAACTGTTTTGGCTTCTTCGGCTCATAGAGACCCACACATTATTGCTTCTTAGATATTATCATTGTGCAGACAAGGACTACTTATAATTTTACTATACGAGTATGTTTAGATATCTATTAAATACAATATATAAGAAGGAAAATAAACAGGAACTAAGCTACTATTTAGAACACATATTAAACATTTTTTTTTTCTTATTTGTTTATGTGCACATGTGCAACAGGGGACTAACCACTACCTGAGATTTGACAAACCACAGATGCTCGCTAAATAACACTGATTCCTACCAAGGATGCTTCGCGAGGCTATTGAAATCAAAAAAATCCTAATTTCAATAGAGAAGATGGTTGGAATGCACCATCAGCTTGGGATCCAGTAATTTAAATAGTCAAACCCAAGAAGAAGCAAACCACAGCTAGACTTCATGATACTTTGAGCTCATTCTGCGTAAATAGAAACACCCATGATTAAATTATGTTCGGGTACTTTGAAATAACTACACTGGAACATTGAGACAACTGCCATCTTAGTCTCCTCGTGACCATGGCTGCTGAAAAGCAACCGAAACGTCGGGGAAAGTTAAAACATAAATATAAATAGTATAATAGTATAGTCATTGTATAAATAGTTTTAATAATTTAATTAGCTTAAAAATTAATAAAGTTTAATAGTAATAGTAGTAACAGAGTTTCAAAATTTTGTAATAAAGTGTCAAATAAACAACGCGATAAAATCCGTATAATATAGTTGTTTAATTTCAATGAATAACATTCGCGTAAACAGAAGACAATATTATCTTTGTTATTAAGTAGCGTAAGTATTAGTGTCAATAGTTACACTATCCACCGTAGATAGTCGGGTTTATACAAGACTATGACTGCACGGATAGCGTAGTCGTTTAAGTGGTCGCCTCGTCGCTATTACTGTGCCGAGTGTCGTGGGTTTGAATCCCACAAGGGACAAAAATGGTGTGATCCACAAATGGTTGTTCCGAGTCTAAAGGTTCTTTGTATCCGTTGTTTGAATGTTCGGAAAGTCCCCCAATTATTCCTAGCGAGGTGGTTGTCTTTTTCGTATTGATTGACAATAATTATTATCGCCTGCTCCGTTCCCCGGAGAGCACGTTAAGCCGTCGGTCCCGGCTGCCATGAACATCTATGGCAGTCGTTATTGGGAAGTCAGTGCCCTCTAATATCCTGACACTGGTCTAGCCTTAGGGTATCGTTAGCCTTCGGGTTGCGGAGGTCAGATGGTATTCGCTCCATGTAAAAATTGATATCCAATCAAATCCGGTTAGACTAGAAAGCCGACTCCAAGTGACTTGGGAATAATAAAGGATAGGGACAAGAAGAGGTGGTTGTCTTTTTTAAAATTAAATTAAATTACTTTAATTAATGTCATGAAGTAACGTAAGCATAGTGTCAATAATTACACAATCTATAGAAGATAGCCAGGTTAGGTACAGTAGATAGCAAATCTATGTAGATATTACTTAAAAAGCCAGCGAAGACGCCCTCTATCATTTGCTTTTTTAATGTTCAGTTTCTTATGTTGCTGACTGTACCACTGTACCCTGTCCCTGTGGTTTACGGTCTATCGTTATTGACATTAACAGTTTACAAGTCTATTATAATATAATAGCAACGGCAATTAGAGTCAGCATTAGATAATACTTCAAATTAGTCTTAGATTATGATATTTTTCTATTATTATAAGCCGTGATAAAAAATGGTCACGAAATGCCCTCAATTTATAATAAGGGTCTTTAAATTTTATAGTATCATAAAAAATAAATCAATTTAAGAGGATTTATTATCAGTTTAAAATGGCGGTTTTAAGCGGCGGTAGCAAGATTTTTTATATTTCTTACTACCGTATATATACTACGTAATATTGTTAAAACTATAGTTCTAATTTCCAACAGCATCCTACGTAATGAGCCTTGGAGTCGCAGCGGCAATCAGCGGCACACCGGTGGTCAGACACAATAGATTTTTAATTATGTTTGGTACAGATTAAACAAGTTAAAATACGTATTATTGGCGAATTCACAAATCCTAATTCTATTTGCTATTACAGTGATAATGGAGTCTATATACAAGCAGAGACTGTTATCACGCCGGGAAACAGATGTGCGCTCATGTAACTATGTTAGTACACTAACCATTCTACGTACTTTACCAGTGTTACAGGAGAACGCCCATCTGAGGCCACGAGTGGACAAGAGGCTAGAGAAAAAAATACTTTCCAATTGATTTTGTCGTAAAAAATATGTATTTACATTCATTCAAATTGACGCCACTGCAATTTACAAAAATAGTTAAAAAGAGTAAGTCTATTGGGCAAGATATGAGTCCAATATAATTATGCTCTCCTGCGCTTTTCTAGATGATTTGTTAATAGTATATGGACAATGAAGAGAATATAGACGTTTAAAATAACAAATATGTTTCTTTTTCATACCCTATTAAGTATAACTGGATAAAAATATATTACAAACACACCTCCTATCATAATTAAATAATAGAGCTTTGAGAAAATAGATGTTTTTGAATTATCTCACAGCTTGACACATTTTTGTATAGAAAAATAACCTCAATACATTTTTTTTATAGGTATTTCTAAAATAGTGGCGTCAATTTAAATATATTTTTTAGATAATTATGTAATAATAATAATATTCTACCACATACACACAACACCATCTAGCCCAAACTAAGCAGAGCTTGTACTATGGGTACTAGACAATGGATAAACATACCTACATATATACTTTTTTTTTGTAAATACATACATATTATACATAGAAACACCCAGACCAAGACAAACATCCATGTCCATGCACACAAATGTTTGACTTGTGCGGGAATCGAACCCGCGACCTCAGGCGTGGCAGTCGGTTACACCAACCACTACGCCATCGAGGCCGACAATACAAATACTGTTAAGATCTTAAAACACTCAATTTTTATAGTAATTTTTTATGTCCATCTTTGGCCTGAGACACTATGGAGAATAGCCATTCCCCTTTCAGTAATTTTCACTATAACCCTTTTTTTATTATAGTGACACGACAAAGTGATTGTAACGGACCTGATGGAAAGTCCAATTACAGTCCAGAGACAGTGACGACGAGGAGAAGATTAGATGTCTTCTAGCCGTCGCGCGTCGTCAGTGTCAAGTCGATCTGACCAGATGCTTCTTTATACTACGTTTGAAGGACCCAATGTCATAGAAGGGAAGGAACATATGTGCCGGAAGACCATTCCAAAGTTGTACGGTACGGCATAAGAAGGAATTGCTGAACCTTTTGGTGCGAGACGGGATTGTGCTAACCGTCCATCCGTAGTTACGAAGACCGGCACGTGTGGTTCTCAAAAGGAAGGGAGAAGGTGGGATGAGGTCAAATAACTCTTCGGAGCATTCACCATGATAGAGGCGATAGAATACGCTAAGGGACGCAATGTATCTACGAAGTTGTAGCGGTTCGGTGCCCTTCGTAACCTCCTGGCTGTCGTACGTACGTACGGCATATGAACCTATCATAAACCTGGCTATACAGAAAGTGCTGTTGGGATTATTCACTAAAATTGCTTGCGTAGCCATCAGATCAGACCACTGCCTTTCTCTATTTATATAAGCGTTGCTACAAATATTTTGTATGGCGCTAAGATTAATGTATGCTATTGTTTATACTTTGTTGCTATAAAAATATAGCTCCCACACTAGGATTAATTCCTGTCTCGCGGGAGACTTTAAACCATTCAAACGACGGACAAAAAGAACATTCAGACTTAGCATAACCAGGTATTTCTGGACCACAGATATTTTTCTTCTGTGCAGGGATTAAACCTACAACACTCGGCGCAGTGGCAGTGGCGAAACCAGAAAATAGAAAAACTAGGCCATTAATTTTTTTATTAATGAGTTTAAAAATACATAGGAACATAATCGTATTTAAATACAGCCTCATGAACAGAACATAATATAACTTATGACAAAATATGATTTATTGTATAACTACATTCACAATTTCTTCGGCAACGCCATAGCAATCGTCTTGACATCCATGTATTCCAGTAGAGAGTCGATACCACTGAAAATAAAATATTTAAATCAACACAATTATCAACTCTGTGATTTGTTTCTGTGTAGAGCAGTGCTCCAGGCTCCTTAAAGAGGCATTGTATTTTCAGCAGAGGACCGATGTGTTATTTTTCTTACCCGCTTAGCATGAAATGTGCGAATAATGCACTGTATGTTGCATCTATGTATCTATAGGTAGGCCTTAGTAGTACAAATAAGCGGTCACGCAGCGGTTATACGTGCGGTCTCGAGTTCCAATTCAGGATTGGGCAACCAATAGTTAATGTGTTTTTCTGTCAAGTTTCAATAGCTACCTGGAGTTAGAAAGTTGACAGTGTTGCACACCCCCGTACATGGACAAGCATGTAAAGCCGATAGTCTTACACTTTATCTCTCTCCACTCGTGTCTTTGCACTTGTATTTGCGCATCTGTCTTGCGTAGATGCGACCAAAATTCGGTCCAGATGGTCCTTACAGTAAAAAGAAACTTACCCTTCACGACCAATTCCCGACTCCTTGAATCCTCCAAAAGGCAACTGTGCACCCTTATTAAAGTATGTGTTGACCCTGTAAAAATTGAAATGCTAAAATCTGAAACCTGATATTCTTACTCAGGGGTCCCCAAATTCAATTCGTGAGTCGCATTAAATGACCACTTGGTTTTACAGTAAGTAGAGAGTAACATGTCGACTTTCAAGGGCAATTTCTTTCAAGAAATCCCATTTACAGCCAAATAGTCGAATTGACCTTCTAGGATAGACATGATTAGACTAGAAATATGACTCTACTAGAATTGGGATTAAGAAGGCTAGGATAAAGCAAAAAAACTAGCTTGCACAAATAAAGACATAGAGGACTTCATATTTCGGTCAAGATTTCCTGGCGCTGAAAATGGCTAAGAAACAAGTAAAACTGAAAAGGATTCCTCACCAAATATTGCCTGCTTCAACGTGTTTGCTGAACTGCAAGGCATTCGTGAGATTTGTTGTAAAAATGCCGGCTGCTAAGCCGTAATTAGTATTGTTGGCGCGATCAATCACTTCCTCTAAAGTTTCAAACTTCAAAATACTTTGTACTGGACCGAAGATCTGTAAACAAATACATAGGTTATCAGGATTGTATCGACAACTTAGATTATTACTCATGATAATTTTTTCATGAGATCACCAAACATAAAAACAAAATTGTTTTCTACCATTATTACCCATTTCAAGACAATGCGATTACAATAACGAATAAAAAAACGATAAATATATTCGGTGAATGTACCTCAAACAATTATGTACTACAAAATAGTCTAAGCTGTTGTTATATTCACAAAGGAGCAATACATCATATCATATCATCAATCTGCCATTCAGAGCTGTTTTGTAACCTGAGTAGTATTGAAATAATTATTCATTAAAACACTTTCATGATAATTATTTTATTTCGATTCGAGGTGCTTTAATACAACTTTTGGTGGAATAACCTCTGATCCCATGTTCGCTGAATTATCCAAAATGTTTTGCATTTTGCCAACCACTCACAACCCAGTCAAATTTTGTTATTGAAAAAATTATTATTGCTCATCGCTATATGCTCTTTACAGTTATTAAGAAATTTGCTACAGATCACAAGATCTTTAACACAATGAGAGCTATATTTGTTCATATGAATATTGCGTGAAGCGTGCTCATCACTGAACTGTGACAAGATGAGAGTAAGCAAGTAGCGAATGCAGTAAAAAAATCATTGCTAACAAACACGCATAATATAGATATGACCGCAAGTAACATTCTATATTCACATATAGCAACACAGATCTGTCCACTGTATTATTGACATTCCAATTGTAATTGAGTCTATCTTAAGCCTAACTAATCCTAACTGATACTATAAATGCAAATGTGAATTTATTTGTTTCTTCATTACGCTTTCATGCCTTAATCACTCGTCCGATCATCAGGAAATTTCATATACACGTTGTCAGGAGTACAGAAAAGAACAAAGGATTTCTTTAACTAGAAAAAAGTACTGTTATATCCTAATCTACATTTACGCGAGCGAAGCGGCTAGCAAAGTCTAGTACCTAATATTATAAATGCAAATATAATATTTTTCTTTGTTTTTTACGCTTTAACGCTTTAACTACTCGATTGATCATGAAATTTCGCATACACGCTATCAGAGAAACACAAAACGACGTAGGGTAACTTTCATCCAGAAAAAAGTTCTGTTCTCGAGGGATAGAAACGTAAGCGAAGCTGCGGACAGAATCCAATATTAAGTATGAGTAGAAACTATAAACGTTTTTAAATTAGGTACCTCTTCCTTAGCAATAGTCATGTCATCTTTAACATCTGCAAATACTGTGGGTTCTATGTAGTATCCTGTAGTGCCGACTCGCTTGCCGCCCGCTAAACACTTAGCCCCTTCTTGTTTACCCTTCTCGATGTATCCCAACACCTTGTTGAACATTACGTCATCTATCTGCAAAGATTAATTCATCTTCCTGAGTTAATATTGACAAAGGATAAAGTATACCTACGTAACATCATGACTGTGTTTTACGAACATAATGTATGGTTTTTGCAATATTTTCAACAAAAAGATTGTTACTAGTATTGTTTAGAACTATTTTAATTTCTTTTTTGTTTTATCATGTATGTTTGTTTTTTAATCGTAAGTGTTGTATACACCCGGAAAGGCATTTCACTTTGTACCATTCCGTAACAGTCTTAAATTGTAATTGCATAGTGACGTAATATTGTCTTACGTTTATGCGAATATATAGTGACGTATCGATGGTGTAACTTTAAATAAATAAATAAATAAAAACCCTGTTTTGTAAATAATAATAATAAAATAAGGTACATACAGTTGAAACAGAATCAAATAGGTACAGTTATAAAGTTTGTACAATGTATGATGTTGAACACTGGTACCCAAAGTAAGATTCGACTTGAAGTAATGAAATGTAAGAATATCTCTATGGACATTCTTATCGATCTCGATCTATATCGAGAAGAACAATATTCTGACACACAATGATATTTAGTGTTATAGCATGAACCTTGAACTAGTCATCTGTTACAGTAATTCATATCCCTTCTAGATACAGTACAGTGTGTCGATTTGTGCTCCTCTGGGCACCTCAGACCACTGTCTGGTTTTTGCCACAGCTGTTGTTGTTACGCCCCCACGACCCGAGGAGGCAAGACGACGACTGTGGCACTACTCGTCGGCAGACTGGGATGGAATGCGGGAGTACTTCGCATCCATCCCTTGGTCTCAACGCTGCTTTGAGAACAGGGATCCATCAGAGAGCGCTACTGCTGTCGCTGGTGAAATCATCCTGGGTATGGAATATTATATTCCATACAGTGATGTCACGAGCGGCGGCAGGAAAACGCCCTGGTTCGGTCGTGAATGCGCTGATGCTGTTGAATGCAAACAGACAGCGTACCGCGCTTGGACCAGGGCTCGCACTCTCCACGACCCTAACGTGGATTACCTGAAGGCAGCGTTCAACCAAGCCACAAAGGTCTGCAAGAGGGCATACTTAAGAGCGGATGCCCAGCGCGTCGCACGGTTCGGCCAGGAACTCATGGCGCATCCTACGGGCAGTCGTAACTATTGGCGCCTGGCCAAAGCCGTGCAGTCCAACTTCTGCCAGACCTTGCTGCCCCCTCTGAGGTATCCGAATGGATCACTGGCTCATCGGCCGCAGGAAAAAGCTGATCTGCTTGCAAATCTCTTTGCGACCAACTCCCGAATCGATGACTGCGGTTCGCAGCCGCCTAACATTGCCAACTGCGGCTACACCATGCCTGATATATGTATCAGGCATCGAACCGTTCGTGCGATACTGCAGTCTCTCGATGTTCGGAAAGCCAGTGGACCTGACGGCATCCCAGCTGTGGTCCTTAAAAAATCTGCAGCGGAGTTGTCTCCCACGCTTACGCGCCTATACCGGACGTCTTACGCCGCAGGCATTGTGCCTGAGGCTTGGAAGGAGGCGAACGTTCAACCGATCCCCAAAAAGGGGGACCATTCCGAGCCAAGCAACTATAGACCCATAGCTATCACCTCGGTGCTCCCCAAGGTGTTCGAGCGGATTATGAACACCCAAATTGTCCGCTACCTGGAGGATCAATCGTTGATCAATGATCGCCAATACGGCTTTCGGGCTCAACGATCAACGGGTGATCTTCTATCGTTCGTCACGCACCTCTGGGATGAGGCTATGGACAAGCACGGCGAGTCTTTGGCTATCAGCCTTGACATAGCCAAAGCTTTCGACAGAGTCTGGCACCGGTCTCTTCTTTCCAACCTTGCGGCCTATGGCTTGCCCCCTCAACTGTGCACCTGGATTGCAAGTTTCCTGCAGAAGCGTCGTATTCGGGTCCTTTGCGACAGTCGCGCTTCCAAATTTATGCAGGTCAATGCAGGAGTGCCTCAGGGTTCTGTCTTATCCCCTACGCTCTTTCTTCTGCATATCAATGATATGTTGAATCTCGGCAACATACATTGTTATGCGGACGACAGTACCGTGCATGGGCGATATCTCGGACATCCTGGGGCCAAACAGGCTGAGGTTGAGGGGAAAAGGCAGAATCTTGTCGTTGAACTTGACCAGACCTTGGACCGCATCTATGAATGGGGTGCCAAGAACTTGGTCGAGTTTAACGCCAAGAAGACCCAGGCATGCGCGTTCTCAACAAAAAAGTCTCCGTTCCTTCCCCTCCCTTCTCTGAAGAACACTCCACTGGTAACAGCCTCTCCATCTTAGGTATGGATCTTTGCCGCTCCCTTAATCAGAAAACCTATATCGAGAGCGTCATTAAGCAAGCTTCGCGAAAACTCGGCGTTCTGAACAGGGTGAGGCGGTTCTTCACGCCTGGGCAACTGTGCCTATTGTATAAGGCACAAGTGCGCCCTTGCGTGGAGTACTGTTCTCATCTTTGGGATGGCTCCGCGCAGTACTTGCTGGACGCTCTCGACCGGTTACAGCGGCAGGCTGTCCGTATCATCGGAGATCCAGAGGTCACGAGTTCACTGGAACCTCTGCAACTCCGTAGGGACATTGCCTCATTGACATGTTTCTACAGAATATACCACGGGGAGTGCTCTGAAGAGTTATTCCACCTTATCCCGCCCTCCCCTTTCCTATCCAGAACAGCGCGTGCTGGGCTCAGATGCCATCCTTACACGGTAGAGTCGATTAGAGCGCGTACCAAAAAATTTGGGTCCTCATACCTCTGCCGAACGACCAAGGCATGAAATTCTTTGCCAAGGCACGTGTTTCCTTCTTCCTTCAATCCTGGGTTCTTTAAGCGGGGCGTGAAAAAGCATCTTCTCAGGCCGTCAAAGTAGAGACCTCAACATCGCCTCGGCTACTGTGGGGGCGATGTGGCGGCCACTGCTCTTAGACCACACGACTGCTTACCATCAGGTGGAGTGTGGTCATTTTGACGAGCAAAATAAAAAAAAAATAAAAAAAAATAAAAAATATAATGACGTGTAGATATAACCCGACTCCCCTTTGTACTATCTTCCTCTAAGTCAAGTGTGTCGTTATTGTAGGTATTATAGTTATAGAGATCTTTAGATTGATACCTACTATTTTTATATTAATTGTATGATATATGAAAACTAAGTTGGGATACGATTAGATTCTAGACATGATTTACCTGCGGTCCATGTTGTGTTGTAGGATCAGCCGGATTACCAATTTTGAGAGATTTAGCACATTTGACGGCTGCTTCTACAAATTTGTCATAGATGCCAGACTGGACAAACAAACGCGAAGCTGCTATGCACACTTGTCCTTGATGTGCGAATACTGCCTGAGCAGCGAACGGGACCGCAATGTTTACTAAAAGTAAAAAAATAAACAACTTATATACTCTAGTGCAAGTGCACACTTATATAAACTAATATACTGTGCAAGAATGGAGAATAATACGAATAAAACTATTTAACTGTAACGGCGCATGCAACAGCTGTGGTAATGGCACCTTCCGAGTGCTATTGGCACAATGGCACTTGACAAATGAAGCCCGAAATATATTATGTTACGGTGCACTTACAGTCAGCATCATTCATAATAACAAGAGGACTCTTGCCGCCAAGCTCCAGACAAACACGTTTCAAATTGTTTGCTCCGGCTGCCTGCTGTATTATTTTGCCGACCTGAAAGTAAAAGATTTTTTACCATTATAAATATTTCATATTGATATTATTTAATTATTTAACCTATTGAATCGGAGCGGCATATCGGCGGCCACACCTAATAAGTTTTTAATAATGTCTGTCATTTCAGCAATTGACAAGTTAAGTATCGTATTTATTTAATATTCCCTATTATGTCTTAAGTTACAATAGTTTTCTTAATGTTTGGTAATCTTAACTAAAATAAGTTACTCCACAATTCAAATAATTCAGATCACACTTACTTCGAGTGATCCAGTAAATGATATCTTGGCGACATCCGGGTGATGTGTGAGAGCCGCACCAGCGGTCTCACCATATCCGTTGACAACGTTCACGACGCCTTTAGGAATACCAGCCTCTTGCAGCAATGCTGCTAACGCTAATGCTGTCAGTGGTGTCTGTTCTGCTGGCTTTATTACTACAGTGCAGCCTAAAACAAGATTTGCTGTCGTAAGACCAAAATATTCCTATAAAACCTATTTTGTATTCTTCGATTTTACGCTGTTCAGGCCAAGTAGTAGGCCTGGTCAGACTGGTATAAAAAATATTGGATTTATTAAATTTACCAGCGGCCAAAGCAATGCAAACTTTGTTGATGAAAATAAACATGGGCCCATTCCAGGGCAAAATCAATCCGGCTACACCCACTGGCTGCTTCAATGTATACGTAAATATGTCGCCATCTGTGAATAATTGACCGTATTAGATTTTAGATTAACCAGTATTTGTGTTACTCTTATACTGGTAGCCACTTTACCTGCAGGAATAGTATCACCATGTATCTTGTCTGCGCAGCTGGCTAAATACCGCACATTCTTGATAATTCTTGGATCGATAAAACGATCCAAGTATGTACGAATCATGCCATTATTGTAGGACTCTAGTTCAGCAAGGTATTGTCTGTCTCTGTTCACTAAGTCACCGAACTTGTTTAGGAGTTCCCCTCGTTGAGACGCGTCCAGCTGACGCCATTCTGAATTGCGATGGAATGCTCGTTTTGCTGCAGCAACTGCCAAGTCAATGTCCGCCTGGTTTCAGTAAAAATAGCTCAAATAAAGTATATTTTTATTAAGTGCTGTTGGTAGATATGGTCTGTCTCGCCATTTATTGTATAGCGTCACGAAATCCATTAAAAGTGTGAATGATATAGGTAGGTACGTTTAACCTCATGAGACAACTAGCTAAATAGATGTAAGAGGTATTAGTAGTAAAAATTATTATTAATTTTATATTTTGTTTAGTTTTCTTTTATACCTACTGTTATTAATTCTTAATTCCTATTAAATATTAATAATTAAGCAGTATCATCTCATATTAGTATATACAATTGCTGGTTAGCTTATCATTAGTAAATGTATTAGAAACTCATTTTGTGTCATCTATATTACTCGAGTCTAGTGTATTATATATTTATCGTTGGCCAACCAACGAAAAAATTAAATCCTAAATTTGCATACTACATAATTATTCTTATATAATTAGTAGCAAATCACTTACGGTGAGGCAATATATTATATTCAAAGTGCCTTCATAAAGTCTTTGTAAGCGATTTTTTAGTAGCCTATATGTTATTTTGATGTATAAACAATAATATTGTTAAGTTTCATCAAAAGCCGTTCAGTAGTTTTTGCATCCATCAGTAGTCATTTATTCATCCATCTATCCATCCTCACAATCTTTCACATTTATAATATTAGCACGATTATGCCTTAGTAATGCGGTATGTATAGGATAACATTTGTTTTGTAATAAATTAAAAAATAAAAATCTTTTCCTATATCGGGTTTTAAAAGTTGAAAGTGAAGTGCACTGTACTAATATAGCCGAGGACATTTAATTTATATCATAAAAACGACTTCATACCATATGCCCTCTATTCCATAGATTAATTTTACTAAAACACGTTTGTAATTTTCTTATATTCGTTTTTGTACGGTAATTTACCAATTTAAGCCGTCAGTAACATCAAATTATATTCATTAAGCTTCTTGTCTGTATGGCTATGTAAATATACTCGTTTTGTTTTAATGAAGCAGAGGTACAAACCTTATCTCCTTCGGCAACATTCGCGATAACGGCTCCATCGTGAGGGCATCGAGTTTCAAAAGTTTTGCCGCTTTGTGCATCTACCCACTCATTGTCAATGAACAACTGAAAAAAATAATATTAATCGTATGTCAAGTAAAGTAAGTAATATTTAATCCCATGTCGCGGGCATCTTTATAAACATTTAAACAGCGGCCAGACTCAGTACAACTATTTGTGTTTCCCACAATTTTTTGTCCTGTGTGGGGATCGCAGCCATATAACGTCACAATAGCAATGACAAGGCGACCACTTAAACCACTATGCCGTCGGTGCAGTCAAAGTTGTTGAGCATTGCAACATTAACATAAGAGTTCCTATGTTCCTTTTGGAAATTCATACCCATAGAGTGCCAATGCTAGTCTATTACTAATCTTAGGTACACACGGCTATACATCAAGTTAGACACCCTATATACGCATAACTACGCTACATACAAAATAGAGAATTGTCAGCGTGAATGAGACAAAATAACAAAAATATAACGTGCTCTCTCGCACGATTCGCAGCGTTCCACTTCTAATTGTTTAAAGTTCAAACAGTCTAGATTGATGAGTCGTTGTGTGTACACCTGTCTGCCGTATATTTCTAGGGCTCTATCTTTTGATCCGCCATAAGTAGTTGAATAAAATTATCACAGAATTTTAAGTATTACACATATTGTGTAACAAATAATAAAGAAACAAAAAATAATGATTTAGAGACACAAGATGGCGATTTATACTTGACCGTTTTAATAACATATTAGGTATTTTTATTTATAATAATATACTAAATCTTAAATTCAACAAAATGACAAAACAACATAGAGCATTCGAATTTTAATATTATTTTATTTTCTAACTTGAATTTCATATAGATGAATATGTATTTAATAATTAAGACTAAAGGACCATAAATTTAAATCTGTAATAGTAATATACGTTATCATAAATGCTTATGAAATAATTCATGCTCATTTTATTGATTAATTGAACCAATATTTTACTTGCTGCTACTCTCAATTTCTTTCTAATGAATTTCTTTTTATAAATATATTCAAGTATCACTAGTTAAAGTACCTAACAAAACAGGAAAGTGAAATAGTAATACACCAAAAATCTCTACAGGTACCTTCTAAACAATACGTCAAAATATTCAAAACATCTTGTCAAGTGAGTTACGGACGACAATATTGTTGAAGCCTAGAGGGCCCACATAATATAGACACATCGCTTAACAAACAACTCTCCTACCAATAATAATATATAAAATCCAGCCGTGATAGTTAATAATAATAAAAAATAATAATAATAACTTTGGACCCATGTCTCCGTGTAAGCCTCCCAAAGGGCCGTGTATTTTCCTCACGTATTAGGGAAATACCCGTGAAAGAGAAACAAATAATAATAATATAATAATAATAATATTATTTTATATTCAATATTATTAAACAACATATTACCTTTGTATATTTTATTTTAGGAGCCATATTATCACTAAATCACTACTGCCTTATACCGAAGTAAACACCAGCAAACAATTAGTTGGAAACGCGACGTCCTGAGTTTTTATTCATTTCTAACGCAAACGCTACGCCTACACACACAGAGTCACACCATCACGATAATTATGTATGAGTACAGGGTTTATCTGCCACGATATTATCATGACAAAATCTATTCAATATACAAGCATATAAATGACTTTAATACCAGACTATTATACTCTAACAGAGAAATAACAAGTCCTGTTTTTGCTTTGTTCGTATTAGTACATTTCAGTTTCAATGAATTTATTCTCGATGTAATATGTGCAATTCGCACAGTTATGTTATAATGTATAATATAACGTACATATGTTTCTGTGTAAAGTTTCATTTAATTTTTATCGCTTTGGTACACGATGCGTCGTACCAAAATATGGTTATTTTTCTGATACATTGTTTTTATACACAAATTTTATCTGTATTATAATAGAAATGCGAGCACAGCTTCTAAAAAAAAATATATTATTTTTATTATATTTTATATATAAAAAACATTATAGAATATACTTTTTTAGGAGCGGTGCCCACAGCGTTTCCATTATTATGCAGCGGGAGAGTTTACAAACGTTGAAACAAAGTATAGCCAGACTCGGAACGATGCTTTGCTTCGCGTTGAACCATAGGTGTTACTTTGTGACCCAAATTAATAAAAGATTTTTGAATTTGACTTTGAACCTTTATAAGCTATATTATCTGTGCAGTCAGATTAATCCCTACTTCCCAACTAATATTATAAATGCGAAAGTAACTCTGTCTGTCTGTCTGTTACCTTTTCACGCTCAAACCGCTGAACCGATTTAGATGAAATTTGGAATGGAGATAGCCTGAGACCCTAGTAAGGACATAGGCTATATAACATCACGGAAGCGGCTCACGGGAGCGGCCCAGTAACCACCAATATTACTGACGCGGGTGAGACCGCGGGAACAGCTAGTATTGAATATATGAATAGTAGACTGCGCATTCCATTATAATAGGTACCATGTATATAATCTATCATCATCGTGTTATTGGACAATAACGAACTAAATCAAAATTGCTACATTTCATTCTGTTTATTTGTGTGACTATTTGTTATTAAAATATTTTATTACTTAACACAAAATAAACTTTCGTGAAATATATCCTAACTTCCTAACTCATATTATAAACTCTAATGTGAGTTTGTTTGTTACGCTTTCACACCTTAACTACATGACCGATCATTATAAAATTTCACATACACGTTGTAACAGAATAGTACATAGCGTACCTTTCATCCAAAAAAGTACTGTTGGTATCCTAACCTAACCTATATTTACACGAGCAAAGCAGCGGGCAAAATGTAGTAAATACGTCATCTACGTCTTATATTATAAACTAGCTGGCCTACGCAACTTCGTCTGCTTCATATAAGAGAATTTTCCCCGTTTTTGCAACATTTTTCATTGCTGCTCCGATCCTATTGGTCGTAGCGTGATGTTATATAGCCTATAGCCTTCCTCGATAAATGGGCTATCCAACAATTAAAAAAAATTCTATTCGAACCTGTAGTTCCTGAGATTAGCGCGTTCAAACAAACAAACAAACTCTTCAGCCTTATAAATGTGAAAGTTTATGAAGTATTTTGGAAGTACTTAATCACATGTAAATCCCGCACAAGTCACACATTTGTGTGCATGGATATGGATGTTTGTCTTGGTTTGGGTATTTCTATGTATAATATATAGGTATTTACAAAAAAAAGTATATATGTAGGTATATTTATCCGTTGTCTAGTAGGTACCCTTAGTACAAGCTCTGCTTAGTTTGGGCTAGATGGTGTTGTGTGTATATATTATTATTATTATTGAAATGATTTGAATGATTTTGACACACTCGACTTTGTATCCCAGTATACTTTTCAGCGAGATTTACACGGGCAAAGCCGTAGGCAAAATCTAGTAGTAGGTACCATATTTTACACCATGTCTCCGGTTCTAACGTGCCTATCAAACTATGAATACCATATCAAAATCCGTTCAGTAGTTTTTGCATGATGTCTGATTAAACTGAGAATAATTAAAAAGCATTGTTTTTAAACATTATAGAGGTTTAAAAACAATGCTTTTATATAATGTTAATTAATATTCGTATAGATAAAACCTCGGTACAATTTTATACGGATACAAACTTTTGCCCGTGAGTTAATTGGTACGTGTGGTATTTGGAAGTATTATTCTTTCTTTGCATGTAAGAAGCTGACCTACATACGTTTATCATACTCGTATTATATCTTTATACAAATTGATGAACATTTTTAAAACATAAAATCTGAGATATACCTTTAACTATACAACTGTAAATAATGCATTCAAATTCGTGCAGAAGTTTTTGTGTGATGCACATACAAACAAAACATGTAGACAAGCAAGGAGACAAAAATTCAAAAAATATATTTGCTTTACTTTCTATATTTCATAGAGACAATATGAGGGACTCAGGGACATTATTGCTTCTACTTCTCGCGTGTTTTATGAACAGCGTGTGTGCATAAGCTTGAAGGACGTTCTTTCACTTTTTTTTTGCTAACATTCAACGGGTTAAATGTCATCTATGTGCAGTCATCGAGCAGGTACAATTTTATTATGTATTATGCATAGATATTATGTATTAAGTACAATATATATATAAGGAAAATAAACAGCAGGAACTAAGCTAATATGTAGAAGGCATATTAAACATAAAAACATGTTTTATTTATTTATGTCATTAAGTAACGTAAGCATTAGTATAATTACACTACCCATCGTAGATAGCCGGGTTTAAACAAGATTATGGCTGCACGGATGGCGTAGTGGTTTACGTGGTCGCTTCGCCACTGCCACTGCGCCGAGTGTTATGGGTTCGAATTCCACACGAGACAAAAAATTTTGTGATCTACAAATGGTTGTTCCGAGTCTGGAGGTTCTTGGCGTCCGTTGTTTGAATGTTTGTAGTCACCCGCGACACAGAATTATTCATACTTCGGGCAATTTATTTTTAAATAAAAACGTACTATTTAAAAGCGAGCGAAGACGCGATACCTATGTCACTCGTTTTTTTGTATAGTCAGCAAAATAGGTCGATAATTAATATTCGCGAGATTTTGAAGTGCTCTATCATACACAATAATAGTAATTCTTCATATTTTACTGCGATAAATAAAATAAAGTTATTTTTTAAATTTGGCAAATACTCAGCTACTTATGTTGCTGACTGTACCACTTTAAAATAAAGAATGGGACAAGTAGTTTAATTTAAATAAAATGCTATGGACAAAGTAAAAATAAGATCTTTAAATTAATATGTGAAGAGATAACTTTCTGCCTGTTCAAGCATATTGTGCGTGTGGAATAGTGTGAAATTTGGCATAGGTAAAGTATAGGTAATTAAAAAGGAATTCAAAATAGTATTAAAGGAATGGGAGAGCCTTCATCTCCGCTTCGGAATGCTTACTCTATCAGGCTATCGCCGGTTCTCGGAAACTATTTCTTCAGGCAAGCTAGCTCATTCAAACTGTCACGAAATAGTTGACAAGTTTAGTCTTTGCTACTCGTTTTTGATCAACCATATCTTGAAGAATATCTCAAAACACGGTTATAAGTTTATATAATATTAACAGTCCTGTATGCAACTGGACGAGGAAAGACTGACTAAGAAAGTTTATAAGGCTAGTGTGAATGGAACAGTTGCAAGAGGAAAACCTAGGCGAACGTTTCTCGATCAGATCAGAGGCGTTCTGGACAAAGGCCAGGTTAAAAGCTCCTTGAACCGACGGGCGTGTATGAGGAATGTGATGAAAGTGAATGAAGCCAGAGAAGTGTGTCAGGATCATAGCAAATGGAAATCCGTAGTCTCTGCCTACCCCTCTGGGAAACAGGCGTGAATCTATGTATGTATGTAACTATGTATGTATGTATGCAACTTGCCCACTGCTGTGCATGGCCTTATTTTCAGTGTGGGAAGGGTTAAGCCATAATCTACCACGCTGGCCTAGTGCGGATTGTCAGACTTCACATAACCTCGAGAACATTATGGAGAACTCTCACACTTGCAGACATAAATAAATAAATTGCCTTATTATGTACTTATCCCATCTATTTTGTACCTGCGTAGCAATAAATAAATAAACATTATGTTGTTATATCTATCGTTATATTGATATTGTTTAAGTATTTGTTTATTGCTTTTTCTGCGAATTTCAACGCGCCGAATTCGGAAGTATTTGCCTATCTATATTTTTCCACCTAATACTTGACGTCTAGGCGGCGTTTTAGTATTAAAACCTACACCAGATTTTAGAATAGACCTCTAGCAACTGTAAAAACCGCATTCAATTTTGTGCATTCGTTTTTGCGTGAAGCGCGTAGGAACATACAGACAGACAAAAAAACTAAAATAAATATTTTGTCTTCTATAGCTTTTACATTTTCATATGTATAGATATTGATTTCTAAGTATATGATTATAGACATTGTCATACTTATGTTTTATCAAATCAGTCAAGGGTATATAGATACAAAAATTCAATTAAATAGGAACTCTTGAAAATTTTATCAAGGTCATAAGATTTGCTATCTTATAACCGTGATTATCTTTTTAAGAGAGTACATCATCTTTAAATGTGTTTATAGGAAATGTAAATAAAGTACTCCATTTGATATGAGTGCACAATGGAGTATAATAAGGAGCCTTATTACAACCTCTTTAGGAAATGTAAATAAAGTACTCCATTTGATATGAGTGCACAATGCAGTATAATAAGGAGCCTTATTACAACCTCTTGCGCAAGAACGAAACAATCAGAAATATTTATATGTAAACATCCTAACTAATATTATAAATGCGAAAATGAGTTTGTTTGTTTGTTTGTTTGTTACGTTTGCACGTTGTCAGGGGTACAGAATAGGACATAGGGTATCTTTCATCCAGAAAAATAACTGTTGCAAATCTAACCTAACCTAACCTATATTTACGCGAGCGAAGCCGCGAGTGAAAACTAGTAAGTAATATATGGAATGTTGTTACGCAGTACGCAACAAACTAAACTTTTTAAAAAACGTTTATTATAATTAACACTAAACATAAGGAATAGAATGATTATAGAAGTAATCCGTGTGGATTTTTGTAAGAGAATAAATATCTGTCTTATGAACTAAGTTTATAGGTATAAGTCTTATGAACTAAATTTATAGGTATAAGTCTTATGAACTATGTTTATAGGTATAATGAAAGGTTGTGGGATAGTTACACATCGTTACATTAATTAATGTTTAATAGCAAGTTAGGAAATGATATGTAAATAAACAAAGTAAATATACAACTTAATGGTTTATGTGAAAAGCTAATATACTAATGATATATTTAGAACTAAGCGATAAAGATAGTTAAATACATAATAATATTTATATTAGATGTTTCTTTATCTTGCTTATTACTTACTAGATGTTTCCGCGGTTTCACCCGCGTTTATCGTTACTGCGCCGCCCCCGTGGGTCGTAGCGTGATGTTATATAGCCTATAGCCTTCCTCGATAAATAGGCTATCCAACACTAAAATAATTTTTCAAATCGAACCAGTAGTAATCACGCAGAATAAACCAGGAGAAACATCGTTTGTACTATGTCTGTAATGGGTAATTATTTTGCTGCGATGTTATTTTAAAACTGCTATATCTCCTAAGATATTCATTGAAATCGAATGATGTACAGGGCAATTTTATTTTAAATTAAATACTTGTGATGAATAACGTATTTATTTGGATAAGGATTAATATCATGTTTATAAAAATACCTTCGCAAATAATGCATTATTTTAGAACAAATTTCGTTAGCATAAAAATGGTTATAGTGAACCAACCTTAAAAGATAGACATATGCTGTCGCGGACTTTTTTTTAGAACTTTTAAAGGGAAACAATTTTGTCATACATGATTTTTGCGAAACTTTAACTGTTTACGCAGCGCACGCAGCGGAAGCTCTCAAAAGGAAAAAATTCTCTCCGATTTTGAAACATTCTTCATTGGTGCTCCGCTCCTATTGATCTTAGCGTGATGATATATAGCCTATAGCCTTCCTCGATAAATGGGCTATCTAACACTGAAAGAATTTTTTAAATCGGGCCAGTAGTTCCTGAGATTAGCGCGTTCAAGTAAACAAACAAACAAACAAACAAACTCTTCAGCTTTATAATATTAGTATAGATTATTAGTTATAGGGAGACAAGGCATACAAAACAATGTTACAATGAGTGAATATGTCCATCTATGTCATGCAATGAAGCGTAAAAATTTGATACCGTAACAATATGCTTAAGCTCAAAACAATAATATTTTTACAAATTTTTTACCTTAAATAATAAGTAAGTACTTCAATTACCTACTTAAATCAACAATAAATTAATATTTATTAATGAATAATCACACTGGGGAACATTCATTTCGCGGCATGGTACGTTGAAGTCAATTTTTTGTAAGTTTAGTATGCTGAATACGAGAAACATATCAGATTTGTTAAATTGACTCTAGTTTATGAGATAAGACTAAATTATAACTATTTGACTGAAAGAAGGTCGAAATAAAAAATACAGATACATATTAAGAGGATACACTGAAAAAATGCACTAACTTTCATCGAATAGTATACCAAATAGAAGACCAATTAATCTAGAATTTTGATATAGGTAAATTGATGTCTTTAACTAGAATTTCCTAGCTCAAAAACACGATATTGTGATTTTGGCTCGATCATAATTATTTTCAAAAACACCTCTGAAAAATTACTATTTTTAAAATTACAAGGAAGTTACACTATCATTATGCTTAGGAATTACCTACTCAAATATATTCGTAACATCAATATTAGTAATTTGCTAGCTCATTATTTCCATAACTAAAACCAATCATTTTTAAATAATATTTTAAGATTTTAACAAACAATTTCTAAGCGCTCTCGATCATTGCGGGCGCATCGCAATTTTAGACCTTATGACCGCTCTTTAACGATTGATACACAATGAGTGTCAATGAGTACGGGCGTCGCGTTTCGCGGTATCCCCTTAAATATATATTTTTAGCAGCGGCTATATAATAACTATAAAAAGACTAAATACATCATTTTATGCTATTAGCACAAATCATAGAAAACTACAATAATCTTCCTGGAGTTTAAAATCTCATTTAATCGAAACTATTATATTATCTAGACACGCGGCAGCGTGTTAAGCCAAGTTCAAGCAAAGGAACTGGCTAGCCAGCGCCGAGTGTAATATTACACGAACCACTTGGTGCCACTTTTGACCCTTCTATAACTCAAAGCCTCTTTAACGTAAACACATAAAACTACGTGTGTTTAATTATATCCATAAGGACATCTAGAAGCTCAAATTTCATGAAGCTAGCTCAAACGGTTATAAATATTTGAAGGTCAAAAAGTCGTAAATTTTAGCACTGACTGACATATAGTACCTAAATCTTACCTACTTCCAGATGACCTAGAAGGATGAAATTTGGAATCCAGTTTGGTAATTGTGTGTAAGCGTAGGAAAAAATCGAAAAATAAAAAAAGTTAAAAAGTAGGGGGGGTCCACATACAAAAAATAATTTTAATTGTAGCGTTGGAACCGTTACAATCAGATATTTGAAACTATCCCAATATATGTATTATTATATTTGCTATATAACAGAAATATAAAAATAAAGTTAAGTCAAAAAATAAGTGGTGTCCTCATACAAAAAACTTGTAATACGCGCTAAACAACCGGCCAACGGTGTGTCGTCGGCGGCGCGTAGCAACACATAATTATACACAGAACAGAAGTAAATCTACATAAAAGCGCTCCCGAGCAACACATAAACATAGGCACCGTTCGTATTATCAAATTTAATAATTTAACTTATGAACTAGAACGTGTCAAAACTAAGTTTCAGATATTAAATAATGTATATGTTCACCGGGAACAGTTCTCTATTTGCTTGGCTTACGCTATTACCATCTACAAATCACAAGGACTTAGTCTGGACAGCGCTCTTCTCGACATAGGCACTTCGATATTTAGCAAAGGACAGGCCTACGTTGCGCTTTCCAGAGTTAAAACACTAGACGGAGTACACCTTATCAATCTAGACCCTAGTCAAATTAAGGCACAAGATAGTTCTATAGTAGAATATAACCGCCTGAGATCATTATATCACCCGGACTTGGCTAATTTAAACATAAACAGGAAGCGTATTAAAAAGGTAGCAGATAATGAATGGGCAATGCGCACTATTATCTCTAACATTCAAGAGAAGGCCAAGTCAAATCTAACCTACTTTAAGATCTCACATTTTTAAATAACAGTAATTGTTATAGGTATCCAATAAAGCAAAGAAATAGAGTTTAATACTTGTTCATAATTTTATTTTGTTCCTATAAATACATATTTGGATTTTGCATAGAACTTGGCACTCATTTAGATCTCCATTCTTTTTGCGGCGAAGCCCACAGCCAAGCATGATTTTTGTATTGAACTTGGCTCTCCTTTTTTACATTTATGTTTTTGGTGGGATAACTATCTACGTGAATAGAAAATGTAATTTATTTGGGTATGCTCAAATTAGTAGACAGGTAAGTAGGGTAATATAATATTATGTTTTAAATGATCGCGATTATGTTAAATATCTTAAGAACCAGAGTCAATCCATACAAAGTAAATACATTTCAGGTATGTCTGATGAAGGTGTTTATTAAAACCAATAACAAAATGAATGAATTTTTTATTCGCAATTTCTTCTTCTTAGTCGTTCATTCTTGATAGGATGGTCGTGGTCATCATGTTGTCTAGGTGTCCAGAAGAGTCGACGTTCGCAATTTAATTAATTAAAAACATACGACAACGCATTACACAGTGTGTACCTACTTACGCGTGTGACTTTACACCTCGCGCGCGAAAATTCTACCAGGTAGAGTGTAAGATGCCTTAATACTACCTAATGTGCAAGAACGAGACCAAGATATCACAGTGTATGTCTTGACTCCTCGCGGTTGCATTAAGAGATAGTGGTATCGTGCTTTGCCAGGTGTAAATGCAGTAGTTATAACACCAGTAATGAGATGCTTATTAACAGAAGTCAGGCTCCCTGGAAAATATTCCACCATCCAATACAAGTGATACTAACTGCCTGCCATTTACATCGAGATAGAAGCTGTCGCAGAACGTAGAATAGACTGTCTCGGTGGGGCAGTGATAGGGTATGCGATTGCTGTGCATGAGGTCTCGGGTTCGAATCCCGGGTCGGCGCAGTAAAAAGCTACCTATTGGGTTTTTCTAACAAGAAATTCTCAATAGCATCCTGAAGTTAGGAAAGTGGCGGTATTACACATCTCCGTGCTTTAGAAAGAACGTCTAGCTGTTGGTCCTGTGCCTGATCTCTCTCCGATCGTTTCGGATTGCTGTCATTGCGAATGGATTATGAAAGTTAAGAAATAGAGAGGGTACTTGTGTTTTTAATATTTGCTGCGTATTTATGTAGGAAATATATTACAGTATATATTAATTGAATTAATTCGGCCAATCTTAATCGGAGCGGCCAATCATAACAGAGACTTTGTTAAGATTGGCCGCCCCGATCGACATTCGGTCCTGAGAACCAAATTTTTTTTATGGCCTAGCGAATCCTAGTTAAAGTAAAGGCTAGGCAGAAGTCTATGGTACCCAAAGTTTATCAGCTATGTTTAAGGTCGTACGAAATAAGGGCGAGCATTGCCATATAACAGATAAAACATACCGTGTTGTTTTTTAAAATTTAATTAAAATAACATTTTAACACATTTACCAACCTAAACTCACGATCAAATGGCAAACATAAACGCAAATTAATTAAATCGATTAAGAACTTGGGTACTTAATCGTTTCTTAATTTAATTTGCTCGGCGAATTACTAGATGGGGTTAACAAATTACTTGTACTTTTATTAACTCCTGCATCGAGGCGGAATGCTTGTACCTATTCGAAATGGGTTGGTTGAGAAACAATAGGTCAGTGACGGAACCCAGGACAGTCGATCGCTACCGCTGCTACGAAATAGAGCTTTGCATATCTAACTTAGTGAAATTGTTTATTTAATAGAGATCGCCTCAGCAGCTAACCTAACAATACCATATGCAGTTTTTAAATTGCCATTACGATATTATACCAACAACATTATTTTTTTTTAAATATCTCCTGCTCTAGTAATAATTCCTGTGTGGCGGGGGTATACAAACATTCAAACAACAGTCACAATGAACACGCAGACACAAAACAAAAATTTTATTCCTCGTTCACAGAATTTTTGTCCCATGTGGTGATCGAACCCATAATACTTAGCGCGGCAGCAGTGCCGAAGCGACCACTGAAACTAATACGCTCAATATTATGGGCTAGCTATATTATGGCTACTAGCTTTTGCCCGCGACTTCGTCCGCGTGGAATAGTTACTTTGGGCACCATTTTTAATTTTTAAGAAAACTATATTGCAGGTAGGTACACTTATAAATGTTTTGGTTTACTGCAAATAGCTTATTTTAATAAATTTTTATAAACTAAGTTTTTTTGTTTTCCACCCTTTGCTAAAACATAAAGATTTTGCGGGTTTGATAATCGTAAGCACGCCACATAGTTCTCCATGGAAAACAGTTTTGTTTATTACTATCGTAAATGCTGCTTTTAGGGGAATCTGCACTCTTATAAACTGAAATGGCAAATTGCTCGGCATTATCGAGTTACGGTGAATTAAAACATTTTCTCCTTTCTCCATTACCTTTATACGGCAAGATTTCTCATTGACAGGACTGGAATACCTACCAGCTTTCAGCCTTAACTTATAGGAAGGCACTCCCGATAATTCTAAAGAGTTGAGATACTCTATAGGGTACGATGTCACTTGTTCAGTGTTCATAACATTGTCTACTGAGAGGTAGGTACACGACAACATCTCCCTCAACATCTTACATAATTTGTTCTTTTAACGTGCTCTCCGAGGCACGGAGCAGGCGATAATTGTCAATCAATACCCACATAATTTCGAAAAGTCATATAACTTCCGAAAGTCAGAGGTGCGCGACGTGGGTTCGAACCCGAGACCCTCTGCATTGCAGTCTGTTAGTCTCCCCACTGAGCTATCGCTGCTCATCAAGTGCCTAAATACAGTCTCATGGTTTTACCTGCGATAATGACGAATTCCCATACAAACTTTCATCACTTATTTCAACCCCTTCTTGCCCTGTTTTACAATAAAAGGTAACCAATTTAATTTCCCAAGGTCTAGTCTATCTATGTACCTAATTTCATCAAAATTTGTTTGTTGTTTAAGCGCGATAATGAGGAAATCCCATACCATATTTCATCCCTTATTTCAACCCCTTCATGCCCTTTTTTTACAACAAAAGGTAACATAACTTTTCCAAGGTCTAGTTTATCTTTGTGCCAAATTTCATCAAAATCGGTTGTGGTTTAAGTGCAATAATGACGAATTCCCATACAAACTTTAATATCCATAACTCGACCTCGGACGGAAAAATATGGCAGTACCTATATCCCGAGTTTTTACTAATACAGCGCGTGGTAACGTTATACCTACCAATAAATAGGCTGTTAGGAAGCTAATAAAATGAACCACAGTAAAGATAAAGCAAGTACAATACGCGCAAATAAAACCAGTAACAATGACTGTAATAAACAGCAGGAATAAATAACGTTGTCCACGTAACTTCATATTGGAAGTAAATTTTTCATGTCGTACTGTGTTTAACTTTTAGTGGCTGGCTAGCCAATTTAAATATTTACTAGGCTACGTTCACGTTACGTTACGCTGTCAAATATCGATGTTTACAAATTGGAAACGGTGTAACACAAGCATTACACCGTTTCCAATTTGTAAACATCGATATTGTATAAATCTTTTTTGTGTCCGCACGCTCGTCCTATCGTAGATTGGTACCGTATTGACACTGCCACAATTTTAATTACACCGATGTCGTATTAGTATTGTTGGTTGCGGAATGCGACGTAAACAAGTAACGTCACGAATCATCCGATCGAGCGAGCTATTAAAAGCGCGCTCGGCGCGCAATGACTCACTTTGACATCACTTTTTGATTTTATTTTTGTATAAATTGTTGTTTTGAGAGACATTGTCACAATAAACCTCACAAAGCTCGGTTTCTGTTATTTATTTTAGTTTATGTGCATACACCTACCCATGTTACTAATTAAACATTACTACAGTACCCTTCCGTATTCTACACCTACTGGCTCTTGACCAATGTTTTTTTACTGATGCGACAGGGAAATTTTGCGAAAGCGACATTTTGCGAAAGAGACATTTTGCGAAAGGGACATTTTGCGAAAGGGACATTTTGCGAAAGGGATATTTTGCAAAAGGGACATTTTGCGAAAGGGACATTTTGCTACCTGTAGTCATTTTGAGAAGTGGTCATTCTGCGACTGAGCCCTTTATTTGTTAATGCATTTCTTGAATAAGTCAATGATTATTTAAAGGTTAAAGTGCGTCTGTTATTTTTTCAAGCTGTTTCACATTTGATTCCTAACAGTATAATAAGTCACCTCACAAAGTTTTCTGGGTTCGTATCCCATATAGAACAAAAAAAACTATAAGTAATTTAAAAACAGTTGTTTCGAATATGAGTGTTACGTACTTTTTATGTTTATAAGATAACATAGAACCATTTCAATAATAATAATTGGTCATCCAATATCCAAGTACTTACTGATACACATAAGTATAATAAATACATATGTTATTTAAGTTTAAATAGTTATTTGTATACTTGCGTCGTAAGTACCATAATAATTTCATATTTTATTTTGATATTTACATTATATTCTATTTCCACCGATGAAAATGAATTATGAATCGGAATGTAGTTCTTATAGTATCTGTGAACGTATGTAACTTTTGTCAATGTCAATGTCAATTTGACAATAAGTCAAGCCGCATCAGCTGGTTTGAATGGGATATCATTTTAATTACGTTAAAAAATATAAATAATGACGCCAAATAGGATATTACTGGGTAAAATTAACACAAAAATGTATGGCATAGCCTACTTTTCGTCAAAACCGGCAGCTTCTGAAGTATTAACAGCATATTTAACTCAATGTAATGAGCCCCCCTGGACATCATATTTTGTTAAGGTAAATTATTGTCTATTTTATAACAAAGTTTCATATATTATATAATATTACGTTTTTTATGAGTACGGTTGGTTATTAAAACAGGATCACGCCAAATTAATATATTCCTTTTTCAAAACAGTTATGCAACTCAAATTGTTGTCTGTAATATTTACGTGCTAGCAGATATATTAGGTATTATCTGCAGGCTACAACGGTTGCCATAATTTAAAATTTACAATAACAGTGTATTGCATAAACTTGTTACAGTTCTGAGTACCTAAATATTACTTACCAGTTACTGGGATATATGTTTTTATATTTCTAACATGATAAAAACCTTTACCTTTATTTCAGTAACCAAATCAGAAGCATGATGATGCAAAATATGCTGAAATCAGAATAACTATAATTTCTGTCCTTTTTTCTAGTACAGTAGTGTTAAAAATGATCAATTTGGCATGTCAAACTTCAACTGGAAGTTTGGAAAATCAAATTATCAGATATTGAGGACTGGCTGCTTTCCCTACATCAAGTATCACTGTTCCCGGAGAAAAGAGGAAGATTTGGATATGTCTGACAAGCTTATGAGAGTTATAAAGATAGTTAATTTAGGTAAGATTGTTGATAACATAATTTTTAAGGGCTTTACTTATTTGGGAGTGCTTGGATGGACTGAACATGTATAGTAGGCTTGGAAATGATTGCTACATTTCATTAATTTTCATTCAATGAAATTATGAATATTTTCACAGTGATTTCACAGGTGAAATTTCACAGTCAATGATTTTTCATTCTCAGTTGCGGTAACTTCGCATTTGGTACAATTTGCTTCAGTATGAAATATGAATTCTTGCATAAGACTACCTAATGAATTAAATATTATGATAGCTTGATTTACATTCGTACTTTACAGTGCAATGCTCGTTTCTCATAAGTAGTAGTTCCAAATCAATGCACTCATTGTTCTAATTTACATAATATTTATAGAATAATTATTACTACCTAAGTTTAAGTAACCATTTTAGCAATCTGTGATTTCATACTGTGAGTGATTTTTAGAGGGCATAGCGAAGGAAAGTAGCAAATGTGACTGATGAAAAATCATTTCATATGATTTTTCACTGTTAAAAGTGAAATGTTCCATGCCTAATGTATAGACCATAATAATAATTAAAGTACATACTTTTTGATTTCTAAAATGTGTGAGCAGAGACTACAGAATTAATACTTTTTCATTTCTGGCATGTGTTAGCAATAGCATAATATATATAATTCCGCAGTCTCTCTTCAGAATTAAATTTGCTATAATACTGATATCATTGTTGTTCATTCATTCACATTATATTTTCATGCACACAGCAGATGACACAGAGCTGAAGGCACTTTTAATCTGGCTTTTTGAAGTGAAAACTTCTTTAGTGGCGTAGTGCAGTTTTTTTTGTGATGAGTAAAAAATGTTAAACTCGCGTCAGGACACGTGACCTGATCAAAAATTCGTAAGACGGAGGGAGAATTGTCAAAGTCGCGTCAGGACACGTGACCTGATCGAAAATTGGTAAGACAGAGGGAGAATTGTCATGTTTGTGTATGATAGCGCAATAAATGAATATTGTATTTTACCACATAAATGATAGTACTTTTATACTGATAATTAAAGCAATTCGTGCAAAATTATCCCCTAACCATTCCAAAATATCGAAAATGCACAACGTTAATATTCAAGTTTTCACTTCTGCCGGCACATCCGGAGTGCAACCTGTTGTTTTTTTTTTTATTGTATGTTCTATTCTATTACCTGGTAATTGTCTAGATTATCTTTTCTATTCCAATATTAGGTACTTATATTCAAACAATTATGATTGTTTCTAACCTTTAGGCAGGTGTCATTTCTTGCTGTGTTTTGAAAGCCAGAGGAGCATAATATATCAGTAATCTTATTTAATAACACTTATAATATGTCAAAGATACGACAGCTAAATTATATTGTGATTATCCTTTTACCTATTGCCACATTAAGCAAAGCAAAGTATCGAAATAAATAACTCACTGACACTTTTTTGAATTACCATACTTACTATTTATTTTACAAATCATTTCTGTAAGGAGCTGGAAAAGCACATAATTTATCTACTACTGAACATGTTTAAATATATATACTAAGCATAATAAGATATACTAAGCAAAACTAATGGAACCATGGGCGCTGACCAGTAATCATAAATGTGGGTAAAACCACAAGGGACAGCTAGTTATCATTAATTATGGCCTGTATGGCCTAATAAAGCCTAAAAGCACCTCTCTCACAAAACAGGTCACATATTCGGCAAACTAAGATCTTTCCACATACCTACCTTTGTATGTAATCTATTGTGAGAGGAATTAATTAAATCTGTTGTGTCTTGGAAGCCAGATATAATTGCAAGCCTGCTATGTCTGGCCACTAATGTGCTGCAGAGGCTTAACCTATTAAATAAGCTTTTGAGCGCCAACCTATGCCGAACGCGATGTGTTCTTCAGCGCTAAGCTCTAAATCTATAACAGTTGAAAAATGACGGCTACTCCAATTTTGCTGTTTTTAAAAGGATTTTTTCTAAGGAATAAAAAAGTATTGAAATAAAAAAGTAAAAATGAGAGTTCTAGGCAAAAGTAAAATGACGCACAAAATAAAACAAACTGTTTTTTAATAAACGTTACGATTAGACATTGTCTTCTAATAAAGACGTGGCATGGAGGGCACGGAAACGTTTGTATTCAATACAAGACTGCGGCGCTCAAAAGTTTAAATCATAGTGGCAGACTTAATAAATTTTAAATTATGTCTGGTATTCTAAGACATGACAGATTAACAGATTAACAGATAAATAATAATAATAATAATAAATAATAATGTTTATCACATACACACAACACCATCTAGCCCAAACTAAGCAGAGCTTGTACTATGGGTACTAGACAATGGATAAACATACATATATACTTTTTTTTTTTGTAAATACATACATATTATACATAGAAACACCCAGACCAAGACAAACATCCATGTTCATGCACACAAATGTTTGACTTGTGCGGGAATCGAACCCGCGACCTCAGGCATGGCAGTCGGTTACACTAACCACTACGCCATCGAAGCCGACAAATATATATATTTAAATAATATGATCAATAGGTATACAATTATGTAACTATTCTGTTTTGTATTTACAGGTATACCATGTTTTTTATATGGCCTCGCAGCTACTCAACTAATCAGACATGAAGAGATTGTGCACACATCCAAAGGACTCGTCACAATATACTTTTTGTTACCAGAACATAAAGGATCATCTTACTAAGTATTATACAATATCATTGTACATGGTATAAATTATAGAAGCACAAACATGCAAGGATGGTTGTTATGGAAAAGAAATTAAATACCTAGAAGAGTTATTGATTTTAACTACTTACTAAACTATGATAATTTATATGTACCTTATTGGAAAGAAAACAATTTAAAAATAATATATACTATGATTAAAAAATCAAATTGTTGTATTTTTAGCACATATTTATTATGATAGAAAGCAAAGATAGTTGTTGGCAATTATGTCAAGGTATTACAATAATATTTCTCTTTTTACACATTATTTAGCAACATTATATGTAGTAGAAAAGGAAAGAACTTACAGGCAGGTAATAAAATAGGAAATGTCTAAAAAGTGAAGAATTAACTACAAATCTACCAATATAATAATAACCTACATACCTACTGAAGTTTTCAGCCTTTTTATACATCATAGTATTAATTGCACTACACTTACTCATTTTTTGACATACGCGTTTAAGTATTTTAAGGTAATAAATACCTATTTATAGCTCGACATTATGGAGTATTCCGCTTTCGGCACCTAAGCTATTCCACTTTCAGCACCAATAGGTATTTTATTCGACATTCGGCACCAAGCAAAAATACCTATTGGTGCTGAAAGTGGAATAGCTAAGGTGCCGAAACCATAGGTCCCGAAAAAATTGGTGCCGAAAGCGGAATACTCCGACATTACGCCCGACTTACATCAATCGTGGTTTGAGAGTCAACCTGTTAGGGAGTTAGACCTGTTGTCTAATATAATATTATGTAGGTACTACACTTATTACCAAAACTGAATGCTTTGCCAATAACCAAATATAGCAGAATAATTCATCTACCAAACAAACAAAGGACACTGAAATTTATTCATCCATTTCGGAGTTACAAAACTTAAAAGCTATGTAGCAAAAGTTAATAATACATATTTGTACCTGTATAGTTAGGTGTATCTATACGCAATTTTATGTAGTACAGCGTGGAATAGAAAGTAATGCTGTCATATTTAAGCGTCGCAAAACGCACGCCGCCTCAAAGGAGACGGTGCGGTACGCCCGTGACACCCTGATCGCCATCGCCCTCTGAGGTCTCCTGAGGAGGGCGACGTTTCGGCGATCAAGGGCGTCTGCCCAAATGGGCGCCCCGTAAAGGGCCATCGACCGCACCACCCCCAAATAGAGGCGGCGGCAGACAACACTGGGCCCCCCGATATTCGGCAGCAGAGAGCTAAGC
This sequence comes from Catocala sponsa, assembly GCA_963564715.1. Lineage (NCBI taxonomy): Eukaryota > Metazoa > Arthropoda > Insecta > Lepidoptera > Erebidae > Catocala > Catocala sponsa. The sequence continues at coordinate 9,478,008 of OY751334.1, forward strand.
GCTCCCGCCGCCGACATCAGCCGGGGGGCCAGGTGACTAAATTGGACGCGAAAGTTCCAGCGGCCGTCGAGGTGGAGCTCCAAGTATTTCATACTCGGCTCCACCCCGATGCGGACCCCTCCAACGATGATGTGGGCATCGGGAGGCGGTGCCCGCCGAGGCCCGTGAAATAACAGGGCCTCGGACTTTTCCAGCGCCACCTCCAGTCCCAACATCCTAATCCTGCCGACAACCAGGGCCACTTCGGCCGTGGCAAGACGGGCAGCTGCCCCGTAATCCTCTCCCCGGGCCGTAACCAGCGTGTCGTCGGCGTAACAAGTAACGCCGACACCCGGGGGCAGGGCGCCCCGCAGAACCCAGTCGTAGCCGATGTTCCACAGGATAGGTCCGAGAACAGAACCCTGCGGAACACCGCACGACATCTCCCTCCGGAACGTCTCTCCGTTTCGCCCCACACAGAACACACTCCTCTGGTGCAGGTAGTCCCCGACTATTCGGCGCAGATAAGGAGGCACCCCGTGAAATCGGAGCGCCTCCCTAATAGTCGCCCACGGCAGGGTATTGAAAGAGTTGGCGATGTCCAAAGACACCGCCAATACCACCCCACGCGAGGCGACCGTCTCTTCCGAGAGGGACTTGACGCGACTGATCGCGTCAATCGTCGATCGGCCCTTCCGGAAACCAAACTGGTGTTCGGACAAGTCGGGGCCCACCCGCACCAGATGTTTGGAGAGGCGGGCAACCACTACGCGCTCAAAGAGCTTGCCCACCTCATCCAACAGCACTATGGGGCGGTACGCGGAGGGAGAGTCCGCGGGGCGGCCCTCCTTTCTCAGGAGGACCAGCTTACCCGTCTTCCACATGGAAGGGAACCGTCCCGACTACAAACAGGCGCTGAACAGCCTGAGGAGCCGGTTCCCTAGGGCGTCGAAGGCCAAAACCCAGGCGCGGGCAGGAATTCTGTCCGGCCCCGGGGCGGTGTTTTTGCTCCGAAGCCGCAACATTGCCGCGCCGAGCTCCGCCATTGTAGCTTCTGGCGCCCCGGCATCGGCACCGCCCTCCTCAATTTCGGGCGGCGCCATTTCGGGAGGCGTTTGCTCCGCTCTCGAGGGAAAGAGAGCGGAGACCACCTCCTCTAAATGCCGGGGCTGAAGACTTTCGGTGACCGGCGGGGCCCAGGAGCGCAACTTGCCCCTAACCGCCTTATACGGACGGCCCCACGGATCTGCCTCGAGAGTCCCCAGGAACTCTTCCCATCTTTGGGTTTTGGTCTCGCTGATGGCGGACTGCAGGGCGTACTTCAGCTGTTTGTACGCATCCCGCAGCCGTGCCTCCACGGTCGGGTCACGGTACCGCCTGCGTCGGCGGTACCTAGTGTACTGGCGACGCGCCGCAATGCACGCGGCGCGTTTCTGACTGATATCGTCAGACCACCAGTACAACTGACGCCTCGGAGGTTGAGTACTGGCCCGGGGCATCGACACGTCGCAAATCAGCGTCATCGCGCCCCGGAACCACTGCGCCTCTATCTCAACCTCCACAGGCCCTTCGCCCATCGGGGTCCAGGCCTGGACGATGGAGGCTTCCACCAGAACGTCTGCATCGAGACGTTTCAACGCCCATCGTGGGAATGACGGAGTGTGCGCTCTCCTCGGGCGATCGTCCGGCATCGCCGACGAGGCGGAGATGTCGAACCGCACGTAACGGTGGTCCGACAGGGACTCCGCCTCGACCAGCACTTGCCAGTCCTGGACGCGGCGCGCTACGGCAGGGCTTGTGAACGAAATGTCCACAATGGACTCGCCCTGCCAGCGCACGCATGTGGCGACCGACCCCCGGTTAAGAACCACGAGGCCGGTCGCAATCGCCCACTCCTCCAGCGCGTCGACGCGAGCGTCGGTGACAGGGGATCCCCAAGCCGTTGATTTGGCATTGAAGTCTCCCGCCACCACGACCGGACGCGATGGGTACCGATTAATCACGGGCCCCCCCCCCCCCCCCGCCCAAAAATTGCTCAAAGTCGGCGAGGCGCCGGTTCGGAGAAAATTACACCCCGATCAGGACGGTTCCCTCCCAATCTACACATACATAACCCTTGCCACTGTCTGTCATCACCAGGAGCGAGGGTCCGGACGAAACAATGGCCACCGAGCCCCCGAGGTCCCCAAACCAGTTGTGTCGGCTGGGAACGCAGTAAGGCTCGGCGACCACGGCGATGTCTATTGACCACTCCGCCATGTGCTGCAGCAAGATATCCTGCGCCCTGGCGGAGTGGTTAACGTTCGCCTGTAGGAGGCGATGGGCCATAGTTAATTAATGTCCATCGCCCCCCTACTGCTCCCTGCTTGGGAAGGGGCCTGGGTGGCCGGAGTCCCTGCGACCGCTCCTCTGGCCCTGCGTCTTTTTGGTGGGGAGCAAGATTTGCTCCCCAACCGGTGCTCCGCCGGCTTTCCTGCAGCCGAACATATGCTGCAGGAAGCTTATACGGCGGAGCAGGCGGTGGCCTTGTGGCCGGGCTGGCCGCAGCGATAGCACAGATCGCCGCGATCAGTTTCAGCGGTGCATTACTGCCTCACGTGGTTCGAGGCAGCGGTAGCACCGCCTGGGCCTCGGCTCCAGGAGATTCACCTGGGCCGAGACCATCCCGACCAGTAAACGGCCGGCCGCCACCTTCTTCGCCGCGGCGATGGGGCAGCGCACCATCACTGTGCACAGACCACTTTCGCCGCGGCGCATCTCCCCCACCCTAACCTGCACCTGAGGGCAGGTTCCGGCTTGCGCCACCGCAGCGGCGACATCCTCGGAGGAGGCCGAGTCGTCCAGCCCAGTTACTCGCATTTCTGCGGACTTTACCGGGCGAGAGACCCTGACCTCCTCAGGCGTGTACAGGGACCGAATCGTAGCGGCTACCCTGTCCGCCTTGTCACCGGAGGTGGCACCTGGGACCTCAAGTATTCTGGCCCCAGTGGCGGCAACCTTGAAGAGAACGCCTCCAGCAAGGCCCATCTCGGCGAGATTGCCTTTCATGGCCTAAATGGCCCGCCGGAGGACGCTCGCATAACTGACGCCCTGCCGGAGCCTCTCCTCCGTCAGCTCCACCACGACGGCGGTGGAGCGCGGGAGCCGCAGGTCGGCCGGGCGGGGCCCTTCTTTTTGTTAGTGACCGGGGGCGCCCGGGAGGCCTTCTTCTTCTTCTTCCTTTTCCTCATGGTGACCTCCGTCCACGGCTGTTCAGCCTATATAGAGGCCACCGGGGCGGGTTGGAGCTGTGGGGCAGGGCGCGGTGGCACCACAGTGGCCACCGCCTTCCCCTTGCCCTTCCCGTTCCCTTTCCCCTTGGAAGAGGAAGCCGACGGTGTGGGGGCAGATATTTGCCGTGCCAAAGGTTGGTCGAAGGGCGCGGGGCCAGCCGGGGCGGCCCCCAAGTGGAGGGCCTGGGGTTGGCACGGGCGCGAGGCCATAGTTGGCCAGGCACGCCTCCACGACATTGCGTGCCTGAGCCACCGTGGCCCGCATCAGCTCTTCCGCCCAGGCGGGACGCCGGTCCTCCGCGGGAGTTAGAGGCTGCGCTGTGCGCCTCGAGAGCGGCGGGAACTCCTCCCGTGGCCTCCTGGCAGGCGCCCCGGCAGCGGCCGAGGGTGCTTTTGCCGCGACGGCCCGAGCAGCAGTGGCAGCGGCCGCCTTCATGGCCGTCATCTCCGCCCGGAGCTCCGCCAGCTGCCTATGCAGCCCCTCATTCTCCGACCTCCAGCGCCTCTGGAGGTCAGAAGAGGTCTGCCCCCACATGTGGAAGAAGGCCTCCCTCATATCCTCCGTTGCGGTTTTAAGGTCCCGCACGAACTCCCCCTTTAGATTTCCAGACCGGGCCGCCATCCTCAGGATGGTCTCGGCGCCAGCCTCGAAACGTTGCCTGAGGTCGGCAACCGAGTTTCCTCCGGAGGAGGACGTATCCGGGACCCCAGCCCTCTTGAGGAAGCCTCGACGGGCAGGCAAAGGCTGCCCGAGGAGCTTCCTCGCGGAGGGAGGCGGCATCGGGGAACCAGCCCTGCCTCCACAGGGCGTCCCCTCCACTACCTCCACCTCCGTGTCCGAGCCAGAATCGGACTTCGCGTGGTGTGACGTCTTCCGGCGCTTCGCGGAAGCGCCGGACGCCACATGGAGCTTGAGGGAGAGAGAAGCTGGGTTATCCCTCCCCTCCTTCCTCTCCCGTCGAGCCGCCGACGAGCATCGGCTCAGAGGCCGACTGGCATCCGAGCCCGAGCCGGCGCTCAACACGCTCGACACGGAGTCGCTGCGTGCCAACGCCGCAACCCGACACCTCGACCGTGTCCTCACGCCCGGGACACTACTCCCGACTGTCGGCGGGATCGTACCCCCCCCCCCCAACCTTCTCCTTTTGCCCCTTTGCAGGGGTTTCTTCGGTGCCAGATGTTTCGCGCGGCACTGCGCTGGAATGGCGATTGCCCCCCCCAGAATACGAGGGGCTGACGGAGCCAGATGGCTCCGTGAGGTATTCTCCGGGCGCGGCGCGCCCGGTACCCTCCTGGGGTAGATTTCTCCTTTTATCCGACATTCATAAAGTTTTTCATTTGGGTGGCCCTAATGACTGGGTTCCCCCCAGCCATACAGCCCCTCGCCGGGCCACAAAGCTTAAGCTTTGGGTTATTTTTTATAGAGATTTTCTTCCTCGCAGCCCGAAGGCCCCCGGTCCTGTCAGTTCAGGATTATGGGTTGGGCCGGATTTGGCCGGCCTTGCTGGACCGATCCACCCGCCCCAAGAGCCCCCGCCTGGGTAGGAAAGCCATGCCTCCTACCTCGGCCTAACGGCCCCCGCTAGTAATTTTTTAGAGAGGTTGTCTTCCTCTATCACCCCCCCCGTGTTGGGCCGGATGGGGGTCCATACTGGACCGCTCCACCCGCCCCAAAACCGCCTGACTGGGCAGGACGCCGAGGCAACCCGCCCTAGCCTCACGGCCCCCACTGGTGATTTTTTAAAGAGGTTTTCTTCCTCTATCCCCCCCATCTCAAATCCACGTGTCCTGTGTTAATCAGAGGAACACGTGGAGATACCCCCAAAACGCGACCCTCGCGGGCCGATAACCCCGAGACAAAAACCTAACCTAAGAACTAACCCTAACCTAAAACCTAACCCTAACCTTTTTATGCCTCGGGTTCCCTATGCGCGTGCCAGAGTATTAGCCACGAGTAATGCACCCGAAAGGACATGATTACCCGTGTTGCCCGGGGTGTACCGGCCCAACGTCTGCCGTTCCCATCCACGGAAAATGTGGAAAGGACTAGAAACCGTCAGGCACACTAGGAGGTTCTCTCTGGCCACACACCCCGACGTGAGTGACCTACGTGAACCCAAAAACGATCAAGTGATATTTCAGTTCAATGCGTTTGTTTCGATGTTTAAATATATTTTTTAAGTGCCATAAGGTTAGAAGAAATACTTTGATCTGGGCACAGGGCACGTTGGGTTATTGTTCAGATATGACTTCACGGATAGCGTAGTGGTTTGAGTGGTCGCCTCGCCACTGACGCTATGCCGAATGTTGTGGGTTCGAATCCAAATTTTTTTTTATACGGCTAGGGTGGCAAAGAAGCATACGGTGCACTTGATGGTAAGTGGTAACCGTAGCCAATGGACGCCTGCAACATCAGAGGCATCACTAGCGCGTTGCCGACTCTTTAGGAAAGAAAGTGGGAAGGAGAAGGAGCGGGAAGGGTGTAAGCGGGTGATTGGGCCTCCGGTACAAAAATAGTTGTTCCGAGTCGGGGTGTTCATTGTGTCAGCTGTTTGAATTTTTGTAAAGTCCCACGCAATACAGGATTTATTCCTACAGGGGAGATGTCTTCAAAAAAAATATACTTAGGCCCTAAAATATGACCACACCTTTCTGTTACACACTATAGGTACCTACCTATATTTTAGCTACTAGCGGAACAGACGGACGTCGTCCCAGTACATCAGCGACTTTGGAGTCAACTTGTATGAACTAAATAAATTCAGATTAAATAACCAATAGAACTGAAATGTAAGCTTGTCATATCTATTATATTAGGTATACTTAAATAAATTCGCTGTTCGTGATACTCGTCATACTGAACTTAATTTTAAGATCATCCAGCTTACCTATATTATAAATGTGAAAGTTTATGAGTATGGATGGATGGATGTTTGTTACTCTCAATTGCGAAATGTTTTTAAAAGAAGTTTTCACTTCAAAAGTACTTGTATATTCTAGAATTCATTGTAGAATATACAAGTACTTTTGAAGTGAAAACTTCTTTAGCAGCGTTGTGCACTTTTTTTGTGATGGGTAAAATATGTTAAACTCGCGTCAGGACACGTGACCTGATCGAAAATTCGTAAGACGGCGGGAGAATTGTCAAACTCGCGTCAGGACACGTGACCTGATCGAAAATTCGTAAGACGAAGGGAGAATTGTCATGTTTGTGTACGATAGCGCAATAAATGAATATTGTATTTTACCACATAAATGAAAGTACCTACTTTTATACTGATAATTAAAGCAATTCGTGCAAAATTATTCCCTAACCATTCCAAAATATCAAAAATGCACAACGTTAATATTCAAGTTTTCACTTCTGCCGGCACTCCCGGAGTGCAACCCGTTGATTTTTTTAACATTTATATGACGGTTGGCTCTGTTTTGTTAGATAGTCCTATATCATTGTACACTTGCAACAAAGTACCTACCAAAATATTGTGACGATAAAGTCCTAAGGCACTTTTGACTTTGGTGATAGTACAAATAAGTCTACTAGCCTGGAGAATTACCTTTATCTTACAGGAAACCGGGATGCGAGTACCTAGTAATTAGTTCTCTTATTGCAAAAGCTTGCATACGTAGGTATTTTTCTATTCGATTAAATTTGACTGCATGTATGACGTAGTGGTTTAAGTGGTCGCCTTTGCACTTGCGCTGAGTGTTGTGGGTTCGAATCCCACACGGGACAAAAGTAAGTAAGTATTTTTATTTTTCAAAATAGGTACACACAAAATACAGACAAATATTATAACACAGCAAAAAAAAAAAAAAAACTTTGTGAGATCCTCAAATGGTTGTTCCAAGACTGGATGTTCTTTGTGTCCGTTGTTTGAAGGTTGTAAAGTTCCCCGCGACACAGATATTATTCTTAATGCGGGAGATGCCTTTTTATATAGGTAGGTAAGTACTTAGAAAAAAATGTTTTCAAGACATGCCCTCATAAAAAAGTATATTTCATAACATATTTTGTTATGTTAGTATGTAAATAAATATCAGCGATAGTTTCTTACTTTTTAATTTACCTAAGAGTTAGCACCCTCGATGACCCTCGATCATTTACTTAGCTAAAATTTGTATGAATACAATTATTTGAAAAAATATATATTTAAACTAAAACGGCGAATATTATAAATGCAAATACGAGTCTGATTTTTTTATTGTTTGTTACGCTCTTACGCCATAACTACTTGACCGATCATTGTCAAGCATTCACGTTGTCAGGGGTACCTAAAGGGCGTCACACACGGCGAAGATACTTTAATATTTTATGTTAAGATAAAATATCGCTCACTATACAGTTTGTATGAACTATCACAAATGACTAAAATATTATGGTATCTTAGCCGTTTATGATAATTCATACAAACTGTACCTATAGTGAGCGATATTTTATCTTAACATAAAATATTAAGGTATCTTCGCCGTGTGTGACGCGCTTAAAAAATAGGACGTAGAGTAGGTAACTATCATTGAGAAAAATAATACTGTTCCCTAGAGATAGCTAGTTTAAAATAAAACACAGTAATAATTTACGAATTAATATTGGCAAAACTACCCTAATGACTTTCAGTCAACGTACGGCTCAGACTAATTTAAATATTTGTCATGGTAATCAATCAGTACGTGAGACTCAAACTACAAACTTCCTTGGGCTAATAATCGACAATAAACTTACATGGAAACCACATATTGATGCACTTTGCAAAAAAGTCAGTAAGTCTGTTTACGCACTACATGAGCTGGCTCAAATAACAAATGTAAGTTCTGTTGTTACTGCATACCATGGTCTGGTCGTTACGTTACTAAGGTACGGTATAATTTTCTGGGGAAATTCAACAAATAAATATATTATCTTTAAAATGCAGAAGAGATGTATTAGAGCTATGTTTGCCTTAAAAACGACGGATAGCTGTCGCCCGTATTTTATAGAACATAAACTTTTAACTCTACCCTGCTTATATATATTCGAAGTAGCTGTATTTGTCAAATGTAATCCAACTATGTTTATGTTAGCGTCAGATTTTTACAACAGACGTCAAAGAGATGTGTATCGGCTTTGTATACCTAAAACTAAAACTGCTCTGATGCATAAGAGCATATTTCATATGGCATCTCTTATTTACAACAAACTGCCTAAAACAATTAAAGAATCTGAGTCTAATTTGTTCAAGAAAAAATTAAATGAATATTTAATAAATAAATGCTATTATACGGTTACTAATTATCTAAATGACAAATTATACAATGACATTTAAACAAATTTATATTATTATTATTATACAATTTTAATTTAATTTACAATTTATTCTTTTGCTTTGGTTATAATAGCCGGACATCTATTAATTATTCATCCATTAATTGCTATTTTTATTCTACAATTGACTATATTTTAATTATATGACATTGTATTTAATTTTTCTGAATTTTGATATAAAATGACTTATTTTTCGACTTTACATAATTAATTTATTATACTTTTATCAATGTTTGCATGCCACTACTATGGTCCAAATACTTGCACCTTTAATGCCATCATTTGTAACACCATTTGTCACAGTATTTCTGCAAATAAATATGATTTTCATTTTGATTTTGATTATGATATTAAGTAGGTATCTTTATTTATTTTGTGATTAAACATAGATAGTCTATTCTTACATAATTATTAGAATAATAAAAGTGCATGTGTGTCTATTATGATCGGTTTATGTAAGCGACCGATATTACATGTGACCTTGACTCTGACTAACTATAGGCGTACCTAATGCATTTATGGTGAGAAGTCCAAACAGTTTTAATAGAATTCCGCGTAACTTAAATATAGACCTTTATTGTAGTAGCGCAACCGATGTACGTAAAAGTTAAATCCTAATCTTAACTAATATTATAAAAGCGAAAATGAGTTTGTTTGTTACCTTTTCACGCCTAAACCACTGAACAGATCATCCTGTAATTTTGCATATAGGTACGTTGTCAGGTGTACAGAAACGGACATAGGCTACCTTTCATCCCGAAAAAAATTACTGTTCCCGAGGAAAACAACAATAACGTTCTTATGATAATAGATGGCGCCACGTGTCTTTCGAATCATGATTGAATTATATTATTACAAGCAGAGTACGACCCGAATTGATTGTCAAATTCTAAACTAATGCGAGCGAAGCCGCGGGCAAAAGCTAGTAATACTAAGCTAGTTTAACAATAATAAAAAGTAAACTGTTGTTATTTAATAATAAGTATAGGCGATAATCTGATATTATTATTGCAGTGGTATGTCATGACTGTGTCCACTTCTTATATTTAAGCAATCTTTTATACGCGAGGACTTGTAATTGGCTTACTGATTACCTTACTACTCTTTTTGTTTTGATTGTTTAGCTGTAAGTCTTCCATGTTATTTAAATAAATAAATATATACTTTAAATTAATAAAACTATTAATGGTATGTAGCGGTTAGCGGCACCCAAACTTATTAGTATTCTGTGTGTATATTTTCTTTTGTTTCTTTTTTTTTGTTTTTATATATTGTGTATTAAATGATCCTATTGGATACCTAATTGTGGAGGCTAGTACCTAATTAGCAACATTGTTACATAATTTTATAATTTATGAAAATTTAAATACTTATATTATTAGTTATTAGTCTGTAAGCCTTCTTCCAAAATCAATAAATAAATGATGTGTACTATGCTAACACTAACAAACTTATTTTAAAATAGCTGTCATAAGCTTTATATCGATAGTATCGGTCAAATCGAAATGTTAGGTACTGATGTTATCTATGCAGATACATATCATTGAATGAAAATGAAGTAATTATATAATTTATCGTAAATAACGATGAAGGTAATTTTTCAGGCGTTGCTAAATAATTTTATGGGTGTGAAAATACATGTGTCAGGTACCATCTAGAAACAGGAGTAAAATTAGTTCAAAGATGATTGTATTGTGCAGTTGGTAAGTAGCTAGATATTAGTTAATATTGGTAATCCGAGCTATACCTACTGCATAAGATGACATGAGCAGGAATGCGATCCCGATATTATGAGCTCACTAAAGCACTTAGAGTAAGATCCCAGAGCGATAAGACATAACTTATTTTCACATAGATGAAACCTTAGGTTCTCAGTAGCGTCTCATGTTCTTTGAATACCTGCGAGTTTGTGGAGCTCGCGTTTTTTTCTTTTTTTTTAACGTGGGGGAATGCATTGACGCATACCGCATAACTCTGAAGTCGCATTGAACTGCTAGACTGAATATACTGGTTCTAGCATTTTGTGACGAGGCGGGTTTTTGAGCTTACTTAGGTAAAGTAAAGTACTGCCACTGATTTAGTTGTGCATATTACCTTATCGTGTAATGTGTAACAAGACACAGTCAATGCCGTAGGTACTGATGCCTACCTCTCCTAACCATTTTTTATTTTCTGTCTTATTCATGTTGACTAGGTACAGATTCTTTTTATGTTGCGATTCGTCAAACGATCTTTAAACACACTTTTCTTTTACATATTGTGCTTTGGTATAGTTATTGAAAGTACGTGTGCAGTATCGATGGTGTAAAATAGTCGCGGCAAAAATATTATTGACTGTATTGCCGCACCATGTTGAAATAGGAGTAAGATATGCTCATAAGCTGTAACAAAAAACATTACAGTGTTAAAATTTATATGTATAATAATAATAATGTAGGTACTACGAACCGTTATAACTGTGAGACATATTAGAGTGTCAACCATAATTATTATTATCTACAGTTAATAAAAACTCTCTATAATAATAAATAATTAAAATAAGGTACCTCCACAATAATCAAATCAAACCGATGTTCTTGTGGGGCAATCTATCTAGCTTATACGGAGGGTTACCCTGTAAAAGTAGATATATAATAAGGTACGTAATAAATTAGCGTCGTGGTTTTTATTTCAGTTCATATTTTCTTCCAAATGTCCCTTTTTCATGAAAATCACAATTCTACACTCATATTTTATATTTGCATGTTAATATCAAAGGGAAAAATTCTATAATAAACTCTGTTCAAAATAGAGTTTTGATGTAGCCTCAGTGTTCGGGCCTTTCCATCCCACGTCGGCTGCCTACGCCGTCTACCCTGGTCCTACCCCAGATTTGTCTAGTGCTCACCCAATTATGTAAGGCGTCAACTCAAAATTTTAGGACTTCCCTGGAATATAGATAATCATAGGTACGCGTTTTATTTAATAAACTTCAAATGTGAATATAAATTGCACATGAATTCACATTTCTTATTTATTAGACTTAGATCAGAGTCCTATCCTAAACCCTAAAAAAATATTAGGTACGAGAATTGGCCCTCAGTAAGTGAGTTTCTTAAACTTATTACTTGTATATTCCTGGACACATTCGGACATGCCATCAGTTCATATGCAGACGACAGACAATTGACGCACTTGCATTATAATTATAAATACTTCGTCATTACAATTATCATAGGTCAGCAGGTGCACCGCAGAATTTTTTTTCAGATAAATAAGTAGGTATTGAATAATCACTAAATAAGAATTATTTTATATATCTAGATCTTATCTCCGCTTGGACTTTGGTGTTTGACTTAAATTGCACGATTTTCTACCGTGAAGTTATGTTCTCAATATAATTGACATTGAGATATCGCTTGCATTTGTTTTAACAACGCATAAAGACTGAATTCTAAATATGACAAATACTTACTGATGAAAATGTCTGTAAGTTTATGTCAGGTAATCCAGTAAACTTGATAGTGACAGGCTGTTGGGCTCTTGAAACGATGATGAGAATATCGTTACGCACCAACAAGCCTAAAGTGGTGAGGTGCCATCCGCATTCCCAAGCGGCGTCTCCTACTGCGAACGCCTTAAATGCGAACAATCACATAATATGTTTACAAGCGTGAACATACAAATTTAATAGCGATATAATTTCGAATAAGGGAGATGTTTAATAATTTCGAATAAGGGAGATATTTAAGCAGTGGCAATGTAATTATCGCTTCAAGATTCGAAATTAGTGTACAAACTTCTAAAAAAAGCCCTGTTTAGACTATAATTTTATATAGGTAATATCTACATTTAAATATAAAATTATAGGTACTTAATATCATCTTATTAAGCAGTGATAGCTTAGTGAGAAACTGTTGGACTCTGACTTTTCGAAGTCATGTGCGTATTAATTAGTTAATCAGGTCTCAATTGTTTTAACGCTGGAGGAAAACGTCGTAAGGAAACCTGCAAGTCTAGGAGTTCAGTTCTAAATAATGTTACCGAAAATATGTGAATTCTGCCATCCCGCACTGCGGCAGCGCGATGGACTATGGCTTAACCCTTCTCATACTGAAAAACCGCTCGTGCCCCCCAGTAGAATCCTAGCTAATATTATAAAACGAAAATAAGTTTGTTTGTTTCTAACCTTTTCACGCCTAAACCACTGAACCGATCAATCTGAAATTTTGCATACCTATACAAAGTCAGGCGTACAGAAACGGGCATAGGCTACATTTCATCCTGAAAAAATTTACTGTTCCCGAGGAAAACAAGAATAACGTTCTTATGATAATAGATGGCGCCACGTGTCTTTCGAATCATAATTGAATTATATTATTACAAGCAGAGTACAACCTGAATTGATTGTCAAATTCTAAATTAACGCGAGCGAAGCCACGAGCAAAAGCTAGTAGTTTATAAACAGGATCATATAAGCATTTTTAAAGACTACTTCGTAATTAGGGTAAACGTATTCCGCTGCCTCTACGCAGGTAACAATGGCTCAGTGCACGCCTAATCGTGTTTTGTCGCGTGAAAAACTATGAACTTTAATTTTAGACCCTTTAAGGCTACTCGTCACTATATTGTATCAAATTTAATCGTCAATCGATTAATCTGTAGTTACGCGAATTATAATTTTATCTGTGTGATAATCGAATACAACTGCACCGATAGGTGCAGTGTATTATCAATACAGATAAAATGCCACAGTTGTTAATGATTCATTTTATTTATTGTGCGCTTTAAATAATATTTTTATAGATCGTAAATTATCAATAGTGTAGTAATAAATCTCTTATTTGGTAAAAACAGCATAATTATGCCACATTTTAAAATATAGTATATTGTTACTTTTTATTTCAGACAGATCTAAGTGCCCTTGTGCGTATGGATATACTTAGATATACACAGCTGTTTGTCTGTTATTCCATTTAAGAAAAGAATATTCATTTTTCAAAATTTCTTACCAACAATCTCACCTAGATAAAATTTTTTTGTGAAACAAATTCAACCCTCACACACAAAATATTGACCACAATAAAACTATACCTACATCATGCGTTCAATATTTATCAGAAATACCAATTCCATCAAGTTGAAGATTTTCATCAGTTTTAAAGCCTTGATTGATTTTCTCGTTCTTGGCGTATCACTGCCGAATATAATGATTATATAGTGATACGACTTATTTTAATATTGTTGCTTGGGCAACGTTTTCAATAACTAATATAGGGGACGATGGGGGAATTGCGGACGCTGAAGCGAAATAATATACAAAATCTGTACTATAAGAAATATGAGATAATAATAATAATAGTTTATTGTCTCATAAAAAACAAGCAATACATGGATTGAGGCCTTAGACCCCACACTAGGATTCTCTGTGTTGTGGGATCTAGTCTATTTCGTTCAATTAAAATAATTTGACAATACAATAAAATGAGATGAAAGTAGAAAAAATATGTTATGTAATTTGTATAGTAGGTATGGTTAGTGAGAATTGGTGTCAAGGGGTGAGATGTGGAGTGACGTGGTATGGTGTAATGAGTTGTGATGTGGGGTGTTCTGGTGTTATGTGGTGTGATGTGATATGATGTGGTGTGATGTGTGTGACACTCACAACACATCACACCACATCAGTGAAGTGTGGTGTGGTACGGTGCGATGTAGCATGATGTGATGTGGTATGATGAAGTATGTGTGTGTGTATGATGAAGTATGTGTGTGCAAGATGTGGTGCCATGAGGTGTGGAATGCTATGCATGTATGTGTTTGTGTATTTATTTAATGAAATGAATGATAAATGAAAAACATAGGTATTAGAATAACAATAGTTATTCTAATACCTATCTTTAAAAAATCTTCTGTTTTATTGTAGTCTAGATTAAATAGCCAATATATTATCGTTAGGTTAGGTAAGAAGATACCTTGGGGTGTGTGGCCAGAGAACCTCCTAGTGTGCCTGACGGTTGCTAGTCCTTTCCACATTTCTCGTGGATTGGAACGGCAGACGTTGGGCCGGTACACCCTGGGCAACTCGGGTAATCATGTCCTTGCGGGGGCATTATTACTCGTGGCTAATACTCTGGCACGCGCATAGGGAACCCGAGGCATTTTGTCTCGGGGTTATCGGCCCGCGAGGGCCGCGTTTGGGGGTCTCTCCACGTGTTCCTCTGATTAGCAGAGGACACGTGAATGAGACGGGGGGGATAGAGGAAGAAAACCTCTTTAAAAAATCACCAGTGGGGGCCGTAAGGCCGGGGCGGGTGGCATAGGCGTCCTGCCCAGTCGGGCGGTCTTGGGGCGGGTGGATTGGTCCAACATGGACCCCCATCCGGCCCAACCCGGGGGGGATAGAGGAAGAAAACCTCTTTAAAAAATTAACAGTGGGGGCTGTTAGGCCGGGGTGGGAAGCATAGGTTTCCTGCCCAGTCGGACGGTTTTGGGGCAGGTGCATTGGTCCAACATGGACCCCCATCCGGCCCAACTCCGCGGGGATAGAGAAGGAAACCTCTTTAAAAAATTATCAGTGCGGGTCTAGTCACTCATTCATTTGGGGGCTGGACAGGCTTCGTGCCAACCGCACCAAATCGTAATCCTGACTTGCACTGGGTGTCTGTGGTCACGTCTCGTGGCCCAAATCAGGAACGAGGGTCTTGGTTTAATCGTTCGGACTGCGAGGAAAAAACCTCTTCAAAAATTACCCGAATCCTAAGTTCTGGCGTGCGGGGAGGGGATGCATGGTTGATGGGTAGTTCAGCCGTGAGCACGCTCCCAGCCAGGGTACCTGCGGACCCCCTGTGTTGGGTTAAAAACTTACGCTTACCCGGGTACAGGGATCACTGCCCGGGCGGACGAGTATTTATTCCTTACTCGTGGTATTCTTTATGGAATTGAATAACAATAAAAACAATGACGTTCAGGAAGGGAGTTCGATGCCTCAAGACGTGGAGGCGGAGTCAGGGAGCGAGGAAATCTTCAAGGTTCCTTCGACCCGGAAAAGGGCGCATAAAAAGCGTAACAAGGCGAGTGCTATCGAGTCGGAGACTGACACGGAGCCCCAATTGAAGGTTAACACCGCAAGGCGTGGTTGAACCGCACCAGCGGCTCACCGAGCTGGGTTGAGCAAGGCCCGGCAGGAGTTAAGGCGGAAAGAAAGTGACTCTCGAGACCAGGAGCTCGAGAGGTCGCTCAGCCGCCAGTCGTCAATGGGAGTGGATGACTCCCCATCTGAAACCACAGTCTTTGACGGCTCTGACGATGCGGTTACGGCCGAGGAGATTGCAGATCTCAGCAGCAGGGACTTGGAGCATCTAAGGTCCAAAGCGGGTCTCCACGCTGGGGCCACCATCGAGGTGGCCATCTGAAGGGCACTTTAGTTAAAAAACTAAAGGAAGACGCAAAGGGCCTTCTCAACATTGTGGAGGACCTGGCAGCACTGCCGGAGCCGGAGACGGCAAGACGTCTCCGGGCCGACAACACGAGGCTTCTGCGCCTCGTGGGGACACTCCAGAGGGAAAATAAATCCCTCAAAAGGCAGTTCCAGGAGAGGACTGCCGCGGCAAAAGCGCCGCCGGCTCCGGTTCCCGAGACAGACCTGGAGAAGCACTTCGGGAGGCTTGAGGCCTCCCTGATGCGTTCAGTGGGGACGATGGTGAATGCCCTCTTCGAGGGCATTGAACACCGTCTCCTGCCCGAGGAGACCATCCGCCCGCCTCTGGCTGCCGATAGGAAAAAGGCGACGCAAAAGGCCCAGCCAGCAACGGGCCAGAAGAAAAAAGCTGTGCAAGGGCCGGTGCTGGCGGCTAATAGGCAGCCGGAGGCCGGGCCATCACGCCTGTCGGACGCTGCTGGACCCACTACTCAGGCAGAAACGTGGCCCACAGTTGTCCGGAAGAAGCCCAAAAAGAAGAGCGGCCAGGCCACCGCTGCTCCCGCAACGGTCCCTGCGGCCAAAAAGAAGTCGTCGGTACCGAAAGTACTTAACGCACAGAAGACGGCAGCGGTAATTCTGTCGCTGGATCCAGCAGCGGAGCGCAGAGGCGTCACTTACGCCGACATATTGACGCGAGCCGAAACTGCAATAAACCTGTCGGAGTTTGGCATCGCTGAGGGACTCCGCGTCCGAAAGGAGGCCACTGGCTCGAGGGTTCTGCAGCTGCCGAAGACGCAGACCCCAGAACTGGCGAGCTGCCTGGCTGAGAAGATGCGCGTCGCCCTCGACGGAGTGGCGAAAGTCGCGGTCCCCACAGAGAGTGCTGATATCCGGCTCACCGGGCTTGACGATTCCGTCACGCCCGAAAAGGTAGTGGCGGCAGTGGTTCGGGCAACTAAATGTTCCGAATCCACAATCAAGCCCGCAGACATCCGGCTGGGCCCAATGGGCATGGGCGTGCTCAAGTTGAGGTGCCCGGTCGATGCCGCCAACATTTTGGTTGAGTCGGGTCGGCTCCTCGTTGGGTGGAGCTCAGCCAAGGTGTGGCCCCTAGAACAGATGCCTCTGCGCTGTTTCGGGTGTCAGGCGCTGGGGCATACGCGACCTGTCTGCCCTGAGGGGGTAAATCGCTCGCGTCTCTGTTTCAGGTGTGGTTGCGAGGGTCACAAGGCCGCGCAGTGCGACAAAACACCTAGGTGTGTTGTGTGTGCCGCGGCCGGAAGGCCCTCGGACCACGTCATGGGGACGCGGGCGTGTAAGCCCCCGAAGATTAAGGGAGACGCTGGCCAAGGCTCGCGAACGTCAACCACTGCGCCGGTGCTCAAGACCTGTTAATACAGTCCATGGCGGAGTGGGACGTAGACGTAGCGGTGGCCTGTGAGTCATATTTCATCCCCAGCCACCCCAATTGGGCTGGCGACATGGATGACATGGTTGCGGTTCTGTCGAGAGGAGGTTCTGGTCCTCCCCTTTCCATCGTAGAAAGAGGTAGTGGTTTTGTCGTGGCGGGGTTCAGGGACTTCGCCGTCGTGGGGCCCCGCCACAGATGTCAAGGGGAGGACCACACAAATATGGTCGCTCCTCTCCGGTCTTTCGCTCCTAAACACGAGCAACACCTGGACGTGTGTGCGGCAGCATGGTGGTTCCATTGTGGATCTCTTGTTCGCGACCCCTGCTGTCGCGCGCCGAGTGAACGACTGGAGAGTAGTAACGGAGGTGGAGAGGCTGTCGGATCACCGATACATCCGCTTCAGCGTCTCCACCCCGTCAACACCCGCGGAGCGCTTTCGGGGCTGTAGTCGCTTCCCAAGATGGGCTCTCGGCCAGCTCGACCGAGAAATGGCCCTTGAGGCGGCTATAGTCCAGCGCTGGGGATCCGCGGGTAGGCAGAACCGCACCGAAGAGGACGTGGATACGGCCGCAGGCCGGTTATGTAGTGCCCTCAAGGAGGTGTGCGATGCAGCGATGCCGAGGGTCCGGAGGGGCCCGCCGCGTCGCCAAGTATACTGGTGGTCGCCCGAAATCGCGGAACTTCGGGCGGCCTGCATGAGAGTGCGGCGGGCCTTTATGAGGGGTCGGCGTCGCTATGGCACCGAGTTCGTCGAAGGCCAGCTGCGGGATGATTACCGAGCGGCCAAGAAGAGCCTGCAGCGGGCCATCAGCCGGGCAAAGACCGAGGCCCGAGAAGAGATGTTGGAAGGCCTCAACAGGGATCCATGGGGGCGCCCTTACCTCGCGGCGCGGCATAAACTCCGCGCCCGCAGTGCCCCCATCATCGAGACTCTCCGACAGGATGTCCTGTTGAGGGTCGTGGAGAGCCTGCTCCCCCAGTCTGGGGGGCACGCTTCCCCAACTATGGCTCCTCGAGTTGGGACGGAGGATATCGTGGATATCCCCCTTCTCACCGAGGAGGAATTGGATCGGGCCTTTGCCCAGCTGTCGACGAACAAAAAGGCGCCAGGCCCGGATGGCATTCCGGGCCGAGTCTTGAGCATCGCACTGAGGGCGCTGCGGGAGTCGTATCGGAAACAGTTCGATATGTGTTTGCGGTCCGGGCAGTTTCCGAAGAACTGGAAAACCGGCCGTCTTTGTCTGTTGCGGAAGGAGGGACGCCCGTTGGACTCACCTTCCGCATACAGACCGCTGGTGCTGCTGAACGAGACGGCCAAAACTGCCGAGAGGGTCCTCGCGAGCCGTCTCGTTCAACACCTCGAGGAAGTGGGACCGGGACTGTCAGAGGCACAGTATGGCTTCAGAGGGGGCCGATCGACCACGGATGCGCTGGTCGCCCTAAAGGCCCTCTCCACGGAGGCCATAGACCAGGGAGATGTTGTTCTGACGGTCTCGCTCGACATTGAGAACGCCTTCGGCGGCCTGCCGTTTGAGACGTTAAAGGAGGCGCTCAGATACCATGGAGTGCCCCTGTACCTCCGGAGGCTGCTGGAGGCATACCTCGATGAGAGGTACGTCGTTTGGGAGGGCACCGACGGGCGTCTGCTCCGGCGTCGTATAGAACGCGGTGTTCCATAGGGGTCGGTTCTGGGTCCGACGCTGTGGAACATCGGCTTCGACTGGCTGTTGCGCGGCGAGCTCCTCCCCGGGATGGGAGTGATTTGTTACGCCGATGACACCCTCATCACAGCGAGGGGGAGCAACTTTGAGGCGGCAGCCCGATTGGCCGAAGTCGGAGCGGCGCTCGCGCATTCATATGCTGGGCCTGAGGGCCTCCGTTAGCAAAACGGAGACTCTCCTATTTCACGGCCCGCGTCGCGGTGCCCCCCGAGGGTCGAAATTAAAGATTTTTAACCAGGACGTGCCGGTGCGGGCCCAAATGAAATATTTGGGCCTGCACTTAGATGGTAAATGGTGCTTTGGGCCTCACTTCGCCCAACTCGCCCCGAAGCTTGTAAATGTAGCTGCAGCGCTGGGTAGACTTCTGCCCAACACTGGTGGCCCGGGGTCGTCTTGCCGGAGGCTGTACAGCGGGATCGTGAGGTCCATGGCGCTGTACGGCGCCCCAATCTGGGCTGACGCTCTCACCGCACGTAATAAGGCCCTGCTGAGGAGAGCTCAGCGGGTCATCGCGGTGAGAGCTATCAAAGGGTATCGTACAGTGTCGTGGACTGCTGCTACGGTCCTGGCAAGTGACCCGCCTTGGGAACTAGAGGCGGAAGTTCTTGCAGAAGTCTACCGTCACCGCTCGGTGGCGCGGTCTCGGAGCGAGGAACCGGTCGTAGGAGAGATGCGGACTGAAGCTCAAAGTGCCCTCATCCAGCGGTGGAGAAGTGAACTGAGGACCCCCACCGCTGGGGTCGAAATAGTGGAGGCTATCCAGCCTCAACTTGAGGAGTGGCTAAAACGCCAGCACGGAGTGCTGACATTTAGGTTGACGCAGGTACTTACCGGACATGGCTGCTTCGGTAAGTACCTGCATCAGATCGCCAGGAGGGAGACTTCACCCTCCTGCAAGTCGTGCGGCGCGCCAGTTGATACAGCGCGCCATACAATAGAGAGTTGCGCTGCCTGGCAGACACAACGAAGCGACCTGACCGCCGTCATTGGCGGGGACCTGTCGCTGGGTGTGACAGTGAGCACCATGTTGGCCAGCGACAGGTGCTGGCAAGCTGTTGCCGAATTCAGTGAGGCAGTAATGCTCCTGAAGGAGGCTGCGGAGCGGGAACGGGAGGCCGACGCCAATGCGGACCCGCTCCGCCGAGCAACGCCGGGGAGGAGGCGACGCCGCTACGCTCACCTCCTCCCCCCGCCTTAGATGGTTATGTCTTAATGTCTTAGGTCGTAGCCCTGCCAGGCTAACGTCTGAGCGCCGGAGAGAGTTCGGAACGGAGATCCTCCGGCGCTCCATGATAGACGGGAAGAACGCCGCAGTTAGGTTTAGTCGGTATTCCGTGGCCCACTATTGTAAGGGCCTCGGCGAGTCCGACACTACCCGCTGTTGCCGACGCGGCTTTCCAACCGCGTTGACAGGAGCGGGTGTGCGTAAGGCATTCCCCTGCGAAAAAAAAAAAAAAAATGGTAAGAAGATACCTTCAGTGGTATTTGGAGAGGGAGATTTATTTATACCTAATCTATACTAATATTATAAAGCTGAAGAGTTTGTTTGGAAGAGTTTGTTTGTTTGTTTGTTTGAACGTACTAATCTCAGGAACTACTAGTTCGAATTGAAAAACTGTTTTAGTGTTGGATAGCCCATTTATCGAGGAAGGCTATAGGCTACATAACATCACGCTACGACCCACGGGGGCGGCGCAGTAATCATAAACGCGGGTGAAACCGATTTCACATTTTATACATAATTATAATACAGTTTTACTTAGGTTAATTGTCGGTACAGTGGTAACAACTGGGAATAGACCCGGTAGAGTATTAAGGTAGGGTTCTACTTAACATATAAACGTTAGATACGCATAATGTAGATACTCCGTGTAGGTATAGTGACATCGCCACCGTACTGCAATTCACGCGGACGAATTCACGACCCTATTCTAGTATTATGTCGTTTAAAAATTATTCAGATGGACACGTACCTTGTCTCTTATCCTTGTGCCGAGGTAACAAGGTATCCACAGTTGCAAACAAGCAGCAGCGCCCAATGATAAAAACAGAACGTCGAAAGTCCAGTATTCAAGTTTCTATAACAATTAAACCGTATTTAGTTCGTACTATCATGCAGTGTTAGTAGGATTTTTGTAAGATTTCTTCATAGTAGCTGACTTAAAGAAAGCTTATAAAAATACTAAACGTAAATCATTATACAAAATTAAAGGGAGAAACTTAGGAGTTCTTCAATCCACGATAATTTGACCGACTGTACGGAAGGCGTAGGGGTTTAAGTGAAAGCGTCGCGACTGCCAGTGTAACGAGTATTATGGAATACATGTCCCTTGTGGGAACAAGAGACATGATCCAGAAAAATTGGTTAATATTTATAACTTTTATAACTCACGTGATACAAGAATTAACCCGCATGCACATCTTGGTAATGGCCATGGCATATGTAGTAATTTTGAAGGTGATCCGACTATGATAAAGTTAATCATGTAAGACTTTAATTTCTCCATGATGTGCAGATACCTATTGTTTAAAACTTTTGTAATTGGGCGTGAAAGCATTTTGCAGTTTTTCTAACTCACACTTACACACGTGTTTTGGACTTATAGTAATGGATTAAAAGCAACACACCTCTGCTATTTGGTATGCTATCAAACAGATTGCAATGGATGTGAACATCACTTGGTAACACAATGGTGGACCATACACTGAAGACACCGTTCTCACAGCCCTGCAAAATATATTATAACAGATATAGTACGAGTTTATACATCGATGTTGTTTCTAAAAAACAGTTTTCTCGATTCGTATCTAATCCTAATCCTAACTAATATTATAAAAGCGAAAATGAGTTTGTTTGTTTGTTTCCTTTCCACGCCTAAACCACTGAACCGATCAACCTGAAATTTTGCATATACGTTGTCAGGTGTACAGAAACGGACATACAAATTACTGTTCCCGAGGAAAACAAAATAACGGTCTTATGATAATAGATGGCGCCACGAGTCTTTCAAATCATGATTAATTATATTATTACAAGCAGAGTACAACCCGAATTGATTGTCAAATTCTAAATTAACGCTAGCGAAGCCGCGAGCAAAAGCTAGTGAAACTATAAATTATTGCTGCAAGGTGAGGTTGAGCACGTTAGTATTTCCGTATATCACTGTGTGGAAAAAAATTGTGTAAGGATGTGTATAAATAATAAAATAGTAGTAGAGTTCTGACCAAATAAAAATAGGTACCTATATACAAGTCTTATTTATGGTCTTATCAAGTACTAGATGTGCCCGCGGTTTCACCCGCGTTTATCATTACCGCGCCGCCCCCGTGGGTCGTAGCGTGATGTTATATAGCCTATAGCCTTCCTCGATAAATAGGCTATCCAACAATAAAGAATTTTTCAAATCGAACCAGTTGGTCCTGAGATTAGCGCGTTCAAGCAAACAAACAAACAAACTCTTCAGCTTTATAACATTAGTATAGATACAATACGAGCAGAAAATTTGGAGTATTCCGCTTTCGGCACCAACTTTTTCGGCACCTATCGTTTCGGAACCTAAGCTATTCCACTTTCAGCACCAATAGGTATTTTATTCCACATTCGACAGTTTCGACACCAAGCAAAAATACCTATTGGTGCTGAAAGTGGAATAGCTTAGGTGCCTAATTAACCTAGGGGTCGGCTGAAGTGTTGTTGCAATTTTTCTCTTAGGAAATTCTCAGCAGCAGCATGGGATCTGAATCTGTGCCCGGTAGAAGACCATAAGTCAGACTTACTTCTTCGAGTTTATTTCCTCGAAGAAGTAGCCAGAAAAAAACTACCGCTTGTATGTATACAAGCAAATTTCACCCGTTTTGAAATGCGTTTTGTTTTGATTTAGGTAATGAAAATTATGTATATATTTACGTAATTATTACCTGTATCTTGGTCCCAAATTTCGAATCACAAGGAAATCATTGTTCATTTTTTCAACAACCGCATATAGAAGCTCCTTATTTAGGAAAATACTAACGAGCACAACTGGGACGCATCCAAGGATCACAAAGTAACAGAAACATTCGGTGGCATGAGAATAGTCTTTTATATGCAGGAAATGCATGATGAATATTATTTCAAATACCAGCCATATTATAGAGTTGCACATGATGAGACCTGGCCATACAAACCTGTAGAAAAATCAAAGACCAAGCAGGTCATAATTTGCCCTCAAAAACGTTTTTCTTTTAATAAGAAAAAAGAAAAATACTGTATTGTAATTTCGGTTACAAATTCCTAATATGTATTTTGGTTAACCCTCCAGCTAAGCTAGAATGCTTGTGTTAGGGGTTAATTTACGTCACCATTACAATGTGTGACTTTCGAACCCTTGACCTTGATTAGGGTATGGGGTTCATCTGAAAGCTAATTAATCTATAATAGGTATTAAAATAGTAAGTACGTATGTAATGAGTCATTACACTAATAACTTAAATAAATTTACCTGAATATAGAGCTTCTTTCCTTAAAGAACAATCCATTCATGGCGAGAATGATTTGTAATTGTGGATGGAAATTATAAAGGTCAACATCCGTTCTATCGAAATTAAATGTAGTTTTGTTAAGCATATTTTTAATTGCTTGCATACAAGGCATCTTGAAATTTTTCTATTCACGCCATTAAATATACTAGTTCAAACTCTTTAGTTGTGTAGTAGAAAATAAGTATAGCAATTGAGGTCAATTCATTTAAATAAGTATTATATTAATATGGATATACCATTAAATGAACGCGATTTTATTTTATAGATCAAATTCCTTGTGAATCTGTTAAAATAATAATAATAATAATATTCTATCACATACACACAACACCATCTAGCCCAAACTAAGCAGAGCTTGTACTATGGGTACTAGACAATGGATAAATATCCATGTATATTTTTATTTTGTAAATACATACATATTATACATAGAAACACCCAGACCAAGACAAACATCCATGTTCATGCACACAAATGTTTGACTTGTGCGGGAATCGAACCAAATATATCAATATAAAACCTAGCATGCGGCATACATGGTTATACGTTTTCTAATAGGTATTTATTAAAGGTTTTTTGGTAACTGAGTATGTCTATACTAAGATTTTGCATAATTATTATTAAAATTATTCGTTCATCGATAATAACCTAGTATTATATATGATTAAGTGATTCAAACTACTGCAGTAATATTTAATATTATATAATAATTATAGCCACTATATTGAAAACTGGTATAACTGACGAGTTGACAATTTGGCGAGATAATGATTATGGCGAGCCGCAAGTTGCCGACTACTGGGTTAGGCTATCTATGAGAAGTTAAGTCTGTAAGTATTAAATATCACAGCGACAAATACAGCCGCTTAATATTGTGTTTAATAAACAATGCGTCTTTCAAACTTATGCTTGCCCTACTAATTAACAAAACATAAATAATTGTGCGAACGAAAGGAAAAAAGAACATTTACGCGGATTAAGAACATTTTCTTTTCTTTACTGTTTTATAATAAAAAATGGGATTAAATATGTATAATGACCACCAAAAATACTAATTGCGCAGCAAAATATGCTCACTAAAATATATCATAACGAGCACCTATACGCCTCAAATCACTACATTTCCTCTCGGAAGGGTTAGGTTATGTTAGGTTCCTTCTTAAACCCACCCAAAAATAGGAGCCTCGCGAAGCGGAGCTCCGTCGGTTTAGTTTGATCTCTTTAAATATATTTTGGTGACCATGTGATGCAATTTGGTGACCATTTACTATTTGACTGTTATATTTTACTATACCTGGTGATAAGTTAAACATAAGCCATAAAATATATTTACAAGTTTGAACGCAATAAGAATTAAACTACTTTAATTCATCGCGACTGTGATGTCTCGTCGATCTTTTTGAGAGTTATTTCTAAGAGTGGCTGTTGTGAGTGGATAAATATTATAATAACAAAACAATCTTGCCATTTATGACACTGAAATAGTACCAAACTCTTACAAACATATAGTACTACTTCAGGCTAACCGGCTTGTCCATATCTTCCCTTGGCACACAAATATTTAGTGTGCCGTGGGAAGTTTTACTAACATAATATTAAGGTATAGTTACTATCATAAAATGTTATAATATGTAGGTAAATTTAAGCTAAGGTATTTTTCTATGGGCCTATGCAGCCTGAAATAAATGGTTATTATATCGACACGAAATAACCAGCAACGGCAAGCTCTTACACTCAAAGGTTTACAAACATTCACTTAGTGGCAAATAAATAAATAATTATGATTATACTCCGGTGCATTTATTTTCAAAATATTTGCTTAAATTCCTATTTATATAAGTAGGTACACAATTTAAGTGCAGCAGAAAATCTATCACAATTAATTAACAGTAACAAAATTATTGAGTGTTAAAATATTTGCGATACAATTATAAATTGACTGTGACGTGATTTCAGTAAACAAATTATTATTTTATATTCAATTCCAACTATACCTAAACATATATATGGACGAGTCATGCGGCTGGTTTTTAATCACTCTCTTATTGGACTAATTTATTACAATGGTAACAAAATTTTCAAGATTTTGGTAAGCTTTATATGATACAATTATAATATAATATTCTATCACATACACACAACACCATCTAGCCCAAACTAAGCAGAGATTGTCACACATATATACTTTTTTTTGTAATTTCATACATATTACACATAGAAACACCCAGACCAAGACAAACATCCATGTTCATGCACACAAATGTTTGACTTGTGCGGGAATCGAACCCGCGACCTCAGGCGTGGCAGTCGGTTACACCGACCATTACGCCATCGAGGCCGACTTTATAAATTACCGTCAATTTTATTTTAGTAAATAAACCATATTTGGATAGGTTAGGTAGGACTCATAAAAACACGTCGTTTTAGCTACGGTCAGTTAATTTTTCATAGAATATATTGTGTCAAATACATATTAATAATAATAATAATAGTTTATTGTTTCTCTCTCACATAGCTACAAAATACAAAAGTGCACAAAAGAAACTTAATCTAGACATGTTTTTGCTACTATTAACTGTCCGAAAGTAAAACGATTGGATATTGAAAGCCATTAGTGATCATCAACGTAACTAAGAAGTATCCGCTTATATCTTGGTCCAAGAAACCTATTTTACGTTGGTGTTAAAAATTCTCATAATGTACCTAATGAAAATTGAACAGTGAAGTCAGATTCTTATGTAAGCAAGTGACATTATAATGTAAGCAGGAATACACAATTGATACCTCAACAGATAAAATAAATAATTAGCTGTACTGCCGCAGCATGTTGAAATAAGAGTAAGACTTACTCAATATCTGTAAGAAACAAAAATCTTAATTTATGTTATTTAATTATACACTGACAAAGAAGAAGACTGAAATAATTTCATTCGTAAGAGAAAAGTGGGTGGTACTGATATAGATACTACTTTAGGTATATATTGAATCTGCCTTTTCACCATTTCAGACATACAAATTTAGACACATACACACATTCGAACATATCTATATAATAATGAAATTGATTGTACCTATAATTGCAAAGTTATTTAAAATTACAATCATTATAAAAATGCCACAATTTTAGACAAAATATTAGAATTTAATTAAAAGCACAAGTTTGATTTGTACCATAGGACAGAGAACAATATTATTAATAAATACTAGAACTAATAAATAAAAGAAGAATTGAACATGATTGGTCACTTACTCACACATAAAAACTTTATTACGAATATTATGGAGGAAAAAGATACAGAGAGGAAGATCAATAAGAAGTTATGTAGATCAAAGAAAGGAAACGTAAATGTAGAAACATATAAAGAATTAAAGGACTTAACAATGGATCAAGGCAGATGGAAATTGCTACATCGACTAGTGCATAGTACAAACATTTTGGATGGATGGGATAAGTGCAACAATGATTAAAAGTTTTTAAATTTATTACACGAAATACTTACTGAAGAAAACGTCTCAAGCTCCAAGTTTGGTAGTCCCGTGTACTTAATAGTGACAGGTATCTGAGTCCTCAGGATGAATATAATAATGTCCTGACGTACCAGTAGGCCTAAAGATGTGAGGTGCCATCCACAACCCCAACATGCGTCCCCTAATTCAAATGCCTTGAAAAAAATACAACAAAAGTCACACATGCAAGAGGAAATGATGTTAATATTGCTAATGCTTGATGTATTGTAATGAATGACCACATAGCACAACACAAAAAATAAATAATAACCTCTTGAATAACCGAACTATTAGGTTAAACACATGTATTATGTGTAAGTAAGGTCTTTCAGACGGAATGACGGTCACGGCGGCCAATCTTAACGGAGACTGGCAACCTGTGCAGGAGATATTATAGTGCAGAAGTGTCAGTGCAAACACAAATGCACTCTCTATTCCCTAATTCTTATGATCCGATGGGACGGTAATCCTACACGACCGGAGAGAGATCAGGACCAACGGCTTTACGTGCTTTCCGAGGCACTGGGTGTCTAACACCGCCAACTTCCTAACTCCGAGCTGCTATTGAGATTTCTTAACAGAAAAACCCAATAACTTTTTGTAGGCCCGACCTGGGATTCTAACCCGAGACCTTATGCACAGCAGTCGCATTCACTACCGCTTCGCCACGGTCCCTAACTCATAAGCCCATGGGACGACAATCCGATACGACTAGTGAATGATCAGACGCAGGACCAACGGCTTTACGTTACGCCGAGTTCCTACTGACAATTTCTTGTAAAAAAGAACGCAATAATTTGAGTTTGGCCCGAATCGAGTTTCAACCCTTTAGTGTCATTCTTTCCATGCAGTGTTACATACCTAATGACTGCCGCGGTGGCAGTCATTAGGTATGTAAAACTGCAGTTACTCTATCTTACAACCAGTAGTGATTACTAAATAGAAGATAAACGTCGAATATACTTAGTCACAAGTGAGTATTTATGAATTCCATGATTATTAGATATATGTCGGAGCGTCTAGGAAATAATCATTGGAATGTAATTTATTTCTGTAATTGGAGTTCAATAAAGCGCCGTCTATGTGTTTGTTTCGGAACATCAAGCGTAGGCTTGAGTGAGATCGTCACAGAGCCAATGTGTCAATTGGGGTGACAGTTATAACTGTCAGTGTCATATCGACGTTATATAAGCGCCAGAGACAGGTGCGCGGACACATTCGGTGTGACAAACTCGCTGCGTTACTGATCAAATCAGAGATAATCACAGTAAACCTTTATTGTTTTTATTTCTCTTGTATTTGCCTATCATTAGTATACGTACGAAGTACATCTATATTTTGTTGCTACATCATGTCAAAAGCGAGTTGCCGTCCTACTCTGCGACATATATATTAGTATTACGCTTTTGACCGACACAGTCATGTATGCATGATAAAGCACAATGTGTCCAGTACGCCACGGTTACGATTACATGACAGACTTATATACGCTAATAAATCTTTAAAAACATTATTTTTCTTATTTGTGTAGTTAATTATGTAGTTAGACTCATCCCAATTTATATTATGTACACTGCTTACTATTTATTTCATCCATATTAGCATAATATAACAGAAACGATGTAGGTATTAAAGGATGAAATCGTAGCTTGGCGCCGAGAGCACGCTTTTGGTTCTGATGTGGCGGTCAAGAGTTAAAGACAAAATTGTCTGGCCAGTTCATACATCTGATGCTAATAACATAACACATTCTCATTTCTATTAATAATCAAAAAACAATTAACGGTATCAATAATCACTTTAAAGTAACACGTGACACGTGCATTTGCACGTGTTTTGCATTTTTTATAATGAGCCATTATGTCATTAAGATAAGATAAGTAACGATCAATTAAAATCAAAATATTTTGATCTTTCTCTGTTTTTTTACCATTATCACCATTTACACCAGTGTGCCGCACCTTAGAGGTGCTCAACGCTCTTCGGTATGAATCACTGTTAGGGCTAACCTAACAGTGATTTATTTTCTGATGAATGGAAGAAGATCACGCGAGAATATCTGTTATTTTGTGAAAATATGTATAATAAGGAATCTACTATTTTAAAAACCATAATTTTTCTTGTTGTGTTAGTGTTTCTAAGTTAATTAATGTTTAACATTTGAATAAACGATAAATAAATAAATAGATAATTACTAAATACTCATGCCCTAAGCAAAATATCCCTTTCTTATTATACTTTTTATATTATACCATTCTGCCGTCCTTTAACTAAAACCACGTTAAGCCCAAAAAGTGATCTTGGAGACAAACGTAAAAAACGTGGGAATCGTTGTTTCTAGAAAACTATTATACATAAATCAGTGATTGTTAAATATTATTTAAACAAATATTTGCCAGCGTCATTTACGATATTTCCTGCTCAGAAATATACTTAAAATTATATAAAAAAACAGTTGCATACAATACACATTTTTTTTGACGTTGATTGCCGCACTAAACCGTCGTTAACCTACACTTAGAGACCTTTTAGTTAAGCATTTTCTTTAAATTTATAAGGTTTTACCCTGAAATGCTTAACTATAAACGCGCTAAGTCCATTAACTGTTTTGTAGCTAAGACATGTCTTAATATTTATACATTATTACCTTTCGTAAGAAAAGGCTAAAGCACCTAAGACTCTTTTAAGGTAAGTGTTAGCGAAAAATAAAAAAGGTATGAAAAATATATGCTTGCTTACTAAGCTAAAAACAGGTATTTCTTACTTCAATTGTTACTAACGTCTTTATAGCTAAGCATCTCATATCAAAAAACTGGATAATTAAATGAAATGCAGTATGAAAATTGAATCAAATTTTATTATATCATATAAAATGTGTAATGACGTTATAAATTGATAGTAAAAATTTTAAAGGAAAAGATTACTCAAATTTACATCGTGCAGCACTGAGGCTAAATCTTATTATTTAATTAATTTTAAATCTTATTTTTATCTTTTTAGGGTGTAAATAAAAGCTTTGTTTTAAAAGTTCTTTTTATATTAATTTATTTTATATTTTTTAGTTTTCGCTAGATATATTTCTTAGTCTATTCATTTCATTAAGTGCGTCATTATTACATTGGCGGGTGCCAGTTAATTTCGAGCAGTCTAATTCTTCTATGAGGAGGCCTTCTATCGATGTGACCCTACTTAAGGCCACGTACGCTTGGCCAGCAGCGAATAACTTTGGGCCCAAATACACAACGGCGTGGTCAGCCGTACTACCCTGCATTTTATGCACTGTGCAAGCCCAGCATAGTACTATTGGCAACATTCTGCGTTCAGCCGTGCCATGGCTGTATTTCGCTGGAAATTGCACAAACTTCGGTTGAATCAAATTAAGACTTACTTATTTACTTATTATTAGCCCCCACAAATATTTCTAACTCTTTAGGCAACCCCCCAGTCTTGTTTATATCAGATGGTATAATATTATTTAAATCTCTATCGTCATTTTTTCGTGTACAATCTATTAGACTATCTTGTGCAATTATTTTATTGATGGTTATACCACGGCCATGAAAATGTTCTAGCACGGTTTTGTTATGATTGAAAACTTGTTGATTAGTGGTATAGATTCGTAAGGCTTTTTCAATCGCAAATTCGCCAGTTGGTTCTATGTTTAGTCGACTCATTAAAATACTGAAATGTTCCGACTGAAGTTCACCGATGCGTAATGCGTTCAAGAGGTCTTTAAATGTGGTGCTACCCTGTTGTCTTATATTTTCGGTCAATTCAATTAACGAGAAAGAACGCCAAAGGTGTGTAGCTGGGACAAATCTCGCGGGTTGGTCAAACACTTGATTACCTCGCACAGGGGGCAACTGCATTAAGTCTACGAAGACACAAATATTTATACCATCGAAGAGAGATTCATTATTTTTGAGTTGTTTAAGACGAAAATCAACAATACAAAGCATCTCATAGGGAACCATAGATATTTCATCTATAAAGAGAAATTCTATGTGTTGCCACTGTTGCCGCATTAGACGCAGGTAATTATCAGTAAGAATAGGCAGTTGCACTAGTCTACCATCTTTTTTCACTGGCAACTTTAGAGTAGAATGTCATGTAGATCCCCCACTAAGCGCGCTGCTACCCCTGTTAGTGCACACACCTTAACAACTTGCTTGTCGTAACACCTATTTACTTGATTTTTTAATAAGTTGAAATGGAATGTTTTTCCGTTTCCAGCGTTTCCCCGGTATAAACAACCTAAGACGCTCATCACCACCATTATGTAGTTGTTCTGAAATACTTCTTGTTATGAATATAAACGCTTCCTTTTGTCCAACATTCATTGCTCTTCTAGCATTGAGAAACTCGTCATCGGTCATGTTCTGCTCCGGCATCTCCAACTCGTCCTCCAAGTTTTCCTGCTCAGCTTCTTCATTCAACACTTCAAATATATTCGGTTAAACGCATTCTCTAGTTGCCTGTCGTGCTCTCGAAATATCTCCAGTATCTTTGCTTGATAATTCTGTGGGCAGGTATAAACTGCGACTTGAATCTACTTTGTGTTTTACCACTTGATTCGGGTAACACCTTTTAGTGCATATCTCGCATATCTGATCACAGAATATATTAATGGTGTTGATAAAAGTTTCAATCTGGGTCTTTTCTTCCGCCCATACTTGACAGTTGTATACTCTTACCGCACATAAGCGAACCTCTCGCTAATCAGCAGTTTCTCCTGCCCTAACTTGGGAGCTATGCTCTCTTAAAGCGGTCAAACGTTCTTCCCGCTGTTCAGCAGATTCGGCTGTTCTTAATTGTTGCATGCACTGCTTAGCCTTGTCAAGCTGCAACTGTCGCTGAGTGGGTGATTCACTACGCACCTCACCACGCCTTTTGTCAAGTCGTTGGCGTTTCATGTCAGCGCTCTCATTGGCAAGTTTTTCTTGCCGTTTTAACTTCTTTTTCTCTAACCTTCCTTTTCTTTGTGTTGTTGTTTCTTTATTTCCCATAATGTTCCCACGAGTACCGAAGAAATATCCGTCAACACTTCCAAGTTTCGTTTAGAAGGGTAAGAGCTAATATACAACAGGGTTCGCCCAGGTGACCTGAGGCGGTACGTTCACGACATCATTTTATACCTTGATACCACTCAGTTCTCGGCACGGCCTCACCTTGACTTGGGTAGTAATTTGGTAATATATGTGCCATTTGTTTTAGCTTAAAGCTTACTCGTGCCTGACGAAACACCGTTCCGGGTTTGATTTTGGAGTTTTCCGTTTCCTAGATAGGTTGCAAACCAATGCTATTGACGCCCATCTCACCAAATTACACAAGTCATGGTATACCTCTTATGCCTGTTACTACTGTTGACCGTTGAGGAGTTCCCTGGTTTGGAGCCAACCCTGGATGTGGCACCAATTTCATGGTGGACCCACCAACCGTCTATCATATCCGAACGGGTATGCAAAATTTCAAGTCCCTACTGCCGACCGTTAAGGAATTCTCTGGTTTGGAGCCAACTCTGAAGGTAGCAGCAATTTCATGGTGGACCCACTAACTGTCATCCCAATGGGTGTGCAAAATTTCATGTCCCTACTGTTAACCGTTGAGGAGTTCCCTCGTCTGGAGCCAATCCTGGCAGCAGCATTACGTCATGCTTATCATAAAAATGCATTGTCATTGAGACTGGACCAGTATGTAAAATTTCAGCTCAATCGGACACCGGGAAGTGGGTCAAATTTAATTGCAAGAATCCACCTTCACATACATACAAGTCAAGTTAAATAAAAGCTTTTAAAAAGCACCTCTTTTGAATATAATTATCTTTATCTAACTAAAATTAAATGAATAAAACCAATGAAATAAATAAAAAGCATCTAAAACTTTAAATCAATCAAATCTAAAACAATGGAATAAAATAAATTCTGTTTAGCTAATCACTTATTATTAAAACCACAGGTTTATATTTTTATATAGCATTCTCTAGAACATATTATGTCTTATAATTTTATTATAAATGGCTTTTAGGTATATGTTATTAATTAGTTACTCTTGTTCTCTTTATTTGTACTTCAAGATCGGAATGAATGAAGCGCGAAAAATGGATAACGTGTTTCTAGTTAGGGAACGTGGGCTAGCGGTTATTAAGATAAGAATGACTAATATTTTTTTGAACAAATTCCATGTTAGAAGTAAATAACGCGGTTTTAACGAATTGTTTTGAGAAAATCGCAGTATTGATTACTTGACAAAAATACCGTTATGGTCGTCTAACCAGAATTAAGATAAGGTTTTCATCATAAATAGTTTATAGCATTGTTGTTATTTCTGTTTTATCATAATTGATCCTTAACTATAAATACGTTATACGCTCTTAGTGTATTTGTAGTCAAGAATATTCAATTAACGTAGTTTAAGCTAATAAAACATTTTTAAAATATTAGGCGAATTTGGAAACTAAGGTACTTAAACGTGTATCAAGCTAAGAAGCGTGGTATAGTCACTCTTTATTCAAGCATTTGTTGCATATTTTGTCATTTAACGGTAAATCATGTTTTAATATCTCTAAAACTGTAAGTGATAGAGATATGGTTCTTAGACAGAAAGATAGAGAATTTAAAACTGTAATACTTTGCATTCAAAACTCAAAATCGACCATTTGAGGGTTAACGGGGTTCTAGTTAAAGGACGGCAGCATTCCTTTCTTATCGTCTTTAATTTCCTTCGGGTCAGCAATGCGCAGATGATTTCCCTGGTACAGCAAGCGGCCATAGGTTACGATAACATTAGGCGAGAAGCATAAAACTAAGTGAAAATCTATACCTATTAATATTATAAAGCTGAAGAGTTTGTTTGTTTGAACGCGCTAATCTCAGGAACTATTGGTTCGATTTGAAAAATTCTTTTAGTTTTATATAGCTTATTTATCAAGGAAGACTATAGGCTATATAACATCACGCTACGACCCACGGGGGCGGCGCAGTAACGATAAACGTGGGTGAAACTGCGGGAACATCTAGTATAAGATAAAGACTAGGTACGCTAAGAGATCAGTCTCTTAGCGTACCTAGTCTACGAAACATCGCAATTCCCACTTGGATGTCTAGTGATTCGATACGGCGATATGGTCTACCAACCGCTGTGCCACTGAATACTGTCATGTCAGTCATCATAAGATCACAAGACACTAACTTAATACCCCAACATTTTTAGGATCTGAATGATTTGTGCAGCATCTATACGCTTTCACGCCTTAACTATTCGACCGATCATTATGAAATTTCGTCTTTCATCCGGAAAAAAGTACTGTTCCCCAGGGATAGAAATTTATTAACATAACCTACATTAACGCGAGCGAATCCGCGGGCAAAAACTAGTAATGTTATATTTTAAAAATAATAACATAATCAATTACAAATAGTCTCAATCCAATAATAATGTCTATCAAATAAGATAAAGATAAAAATTATTAAAGCCGGAGATTTTTAAGTAATCCACCAAGATAAGAATTTACACCGAATTAGTGTCATTTTTGTATATATGCCTCAATACACATCACTACCTTACATCTAAATTACTGATAAGTAAGCGAGCTACAGACGCACCTTGTTTCTTATCTTAGTTCCAAGATAACACGGAATCCACAGTTGCAAGCAAGCGGCAATTCCTAATAAAAAAAACAATATGTCGAGATTCCCATTGTCAAGTTTCTAAAACAAAGAAATCATATCAGAACATGGAAAACATTGTATACAATATAAGTTACCTGTGTTTTAAAAGTCAAAGTCAAAGTCAAAAATCATTTATTCACTTACGTCACAAAGTAACGCTTATGAACGTCAAAGTATATAGGTTAGTGAGTTTACTAAGTTACTGAAGCTACATTTAGGTTAGTTGCTAGGTTCAGGCAAAGGGTAGAGCCTATGAGAAGAAACCTGCAAGAAACTCACGGCCACTCTTCTAAATCGTCAGTTAAATATAATTTCAGTATTTTACAACTCAGATTAACAAGGTGTTACAGCCATTATGCCATATACTACTGACTATAAAAACTAAAGATAATAAAAATAATAACTTAATAATATTATAGGGAGGAAATAATTTGAGCTAAGATATATTATTTAATATAAATCTAAAATAGACAGTAGGATGGCATGATGGCGCATACACTTACACTTTGTGACTATGCAAAGGCTTAAATTGACTTATAAGTAATACAGATCTTTGAATCCTGTATGCAACAAGCAACTAGCTCCATGAGTTTTTGTCATTTAAGTAGTCGTTGACTGAATAATAACCCTTCCGAAATTGTTTTTTAACGGCGTTTTTAAATTTAAACAATGGTAAATTAATTATATTAATAGGTAATTTATTAAAAAAAAGGTATACCGAGTCCCGCAAATGTATTGTGAACTTTATGTAAACGATGATATGGGCCTACTAACTTATGCTTATTTCTAGTGTTTACGTTATGGATATCACTATTCTTATTATATAAGTAAATGTTATGTTTAATAAACATAATGTTAGCAAATATATATTGCGACGCAACAGTAAGTATGCCTATTTCTTTAAATCGATCTTTCAGGGAAACTCGTGTTCCTAAATTATAAATGCTACGTACTGCACGCTTTTGAAGAATAAAAATTGTCGCAATATCAGCTGCCTTGCCCCACAATAATATACCGAAGGACATGACACTATGAAAGTAACTGAAATATACTAGTCTTGCAGTATCTATATCAGTAAGCTGTCTTACTTTCCGAATTGCGTATGCGGTTGAGCTAAGTTTCCCTGCAAGACACGATATTTGAGCGCCCCACTGAACTTTATGATCTAAAGTTAATCCTAAAAAGACTGTAGATTGAACAAAAGTAATAATTTCATCATTTAAAATTATATTCACGTTAGGACTCTTTACGTTTGGCAATGTAAACTTGATACATTTAGTTTTTGTAGAGTTGAGTAGTAAATTATTCGTCGTAAACCAGTTCAGGACTTCCGCGAGTGAATCATTAACAGCACGTAAATTTGGTGCCTTTCGGTCTACTTTAAAAATAAGGGATGTGTCATCCGCGAATAAAACAATGTCACACAAATCCTGAAGAAAGAACGGCAAATCATTTACGTACACTAAAAACAGAAAGGGTCCCAAAATCGAGCCCTGTGGCACGCCCATTGTGACTGGTAATCCAGAAAATCTACTTCCGTTGATATCAACGTGTTGTAGTCTATCGCTTAGGTAGGAATCAACTAAGTCAAGTGCAGTATCTCGGATGCCATAATGCCTGAGTTTTCGCAACAGCGTTTGATGGTCAACGCAGTCAAAGGCTTTAAAGAGATCACAGAATACGCCAATGACATCTTGCGAATTCTCCCAGGCACTGAATATATGTTTTAAAAGCGTAACACCCGCATCTATCGTAGAACGGCCCTTCCTAAACCCTTATTGATCTGCGTGAAATAAATTGTTGCCGACATCAATGCATCCGTTGAATATTGCGGCTAGGTACACCTAGCCGCAATATTCAACGGATGCATTGATGAATATAATAAATTAGTTGAAAGTATTATTGTTAATATAGCGCTACAGCGCTATATTAACAATAATACTTTCAACTAATTTTACCGAAATTTTACTGATTTTTTTTAATTATGCGACGTAAATACTTTTATTATATCATACGGATGTACACGCTCAAAACTAAATAGTATCTTGCACTCTTCCACGTTGCCCCTAACCAAGTATTCTGCTCGAGCTGGGCAAGACCTAAGGGTACTAGTTATGTCTAAAGGTATTTTTGCGAAGTAGTTATTGAATGTATCGGCTACTTCCAAATTATTTGAAATTACGCTATTATTTATATTCAGTTCAAATTATTATCACGCACCTTGCTGCGACCTGTTTCATTGTTAATAATGTTCCATGTAGTTTTAATTTTATTATTAGATTTTTGAATTTTAGTTTTTAGGTAAAGGGACTTGGCAGTGGCACAAGTCTTTTTAAATAATTTTGAATAATTTTTAACATATTGAATAAAATTTGGATCGAAATTGTATTGTTTCATACCATATAATTCATATAGCTTTGCCCTACTTCTATATATCCCAGATGTTGCCTAGTCACAAAACTTAATCCTATTATTCTGACTAAAAGTCTTACATTTAAAAATATTATTATATTCTAAAGAAATTATGTTAAGTCAAGACTCATATAGTTCGTCTGGACTATCCAGAGAAAGGTCCATATTGACAACTTTGAGACTTATGTTATCATTAAATTCCTTTAAGCGATTAGATGTCATCGGTCTACATGTGACCTTATTCTTTATATGAATTGTACTCACAGGAAATACTACCTTTTGCCCAATGTGGTCAGATATAAGTTCACTCAATATGGCCCTATTTAGAAATTGGCAGTCACAAAATACATTATCTAAGCATGTAGCAGAATGTGAAGTGATCCTAGTGGGTTCAGAAAATAAATGCTGTAAATTAAATGATCTAAATAAACTAATAAGTCTTAAAGAGACAGCTGACTGCTCAAGTAAATTAACATTAATATCACCACACACTACTATATGCCTATTACTAGAACTCAAGCGTTTTAAAATATCCTCTATTACGGTTTCAAATACACTAAAATCACTTTGCGGTGGTCGGTATACACAAACTATGACATGTTGCTCTAATTCCACACAGAATAGTTCAACAGTGCGCTCGATAGAAAGATTTACTATATCTTTACGTTCTTTAGATTTTAGATTGTTACATACATATATTAGAGAGCCACCATGTATAGAATTCTTTCTTACAAACGCACTTACAATTGAATAATATTCGTTATTAAATATTAATTGATTAGTTCTTAACCAATGTTCCGTTATGCAACATATTTGAATATTATGTTGTTTAAAAAATAAATCTAATTCTAACTCCTTGGCGGATAGACCCTGAATATTCTGATGAATTAGTCTTATACTGTATGTATGCCTATCCTTTGTCTCATCTAACAGTTTAAACTACTAGAAGTGTCAATATTTGAATTTGTAGTAGATATACTACATACTATGTCCTAAAACCTTAATTACCCTACTGGTACCTGAGTCGCTACATATTATATTAAATGCTAATAATTTAGCAAGTTGCTTTTTATAAAAAGAAGATAGATACATTGTATCTTTAGTCAATAAAAATTTACTAATAAACTTATTAGTGTCAAAAAATAAACTATAATTGTTATAACATGTACTGTTATAAAAAAGTAAATTAAGTTTTTCAATATTCCTATTTTGTTCATGTGTTAGTACATAGGAATATGGTAATGCACAAAGAATAAAGTTACACCCTACTTTATAATGTAATGATTCTTTTACCTCTGTCAAATGGATTGCTTCTTTTTTAGTGACAGATAAGCTGTCACCATAAAGAAATATTACTGTTGAATCTGCATTTAATTTTGTAGTTTTTAACTTATCAATTATAGAACCTAACCTAGCCCCAGGGGAACAAATATTTATGCAAGGCGACTCTGTATGAGAATTAATTAGTCCACTAAAACCTACTCCTATTTGGTCAGAAAACATGAATATATTTTTGTTAATGTTATTCATCAAAGAAGACACAGACATATCTTCATGATCAGAAAAGGAGGTGGTACCAATGTTTACTGAATCCAAATCACAAACAGCTGACAGGTTATTATAAGGTGTAGCCTGTAAGCACTTACCGCAAAGATTGTTATTAGTTAGTGAGAGAACATGTTCCATGTTCTCCCTACCAACTCTGGCAATTACCTCATACTTCAAAAAGCAGCAATAGCTTTGTGGCAGACTGTTGGACTGCTACGCATAGGTTTTGAGCTCGATGCCAAAGCACGCACCTCTGACGAAGCTATGTGCGTATTAATAATAATAATAATATTCTACCACATACACACAACACCATCTAGCCCAAACTAAGCAGAACTTGTACTATGGGTACTAGACAATGGATAAACATACACATATACTATTTTTTGTTGTAAATACATACATATTATACATATAAACACCCAGACCAAGACAAACATCCATGTTCATGCACACAAATGTTTGACTTGTGCGGGAATCGAACCCGCGACCTCAAGCGTGGCAGTGGGTTACACTAACCACTACGCCACCAAAGCCGACTAGATAATCATCGTTTGCTAAAACGGAGACGGAAAACATTGTGAGGTAACCTGCATGTCTGAGAGTTCTCCATAATATTGTGGAAGATAATATGTGAAGTCTGGCAACCCGCACTGGGCCAATTAAAAATAAACATAAATCGTATGAATATGAATATTCATTGTGTTTTCTCATTTTCGCGCCAATCGGTGTTAAGTATTTTTGTGATATTAAAATGGAATACGGTTTTATTATTATTGTTTGCCAGAAACAACTAAACGACTGTAGAGATGGCGCAGCGAGCTAGTCCGCTACTAGCCCGCTGTATCCAGTCGTACTAACTACTAACACACCTCGGCGATTTGGTATGCTATCAGACAGATAGCGATGGCGCTGAACATCACCTGGTAGACTAACGGCGGTCCGTACACTGAGGACACAGTTTTCACAGCCCTGCAAAACACATAACTAGTTAGGGTATTACCAAGGCCTGTTCAAACCTAAGCGGTATTCGCTACCGTCTGCGGTAGAGAAAACCGAGTGGGTATGCGGTAATATTACTGTTCACACCAAAGCGGATTTCGCTATCCTTGTGGGTAGAGTTGATACTAAATACCTGAGCGAAACCCGCGCGGCAGGCACTTCTACCCACAGCGGCAGCGAATACCGCTCAGGTCGCTCTAGCCGCGGAACTTGATACTAAATACCTGAGCGAAATCCGCGCGGTTTATGCCTCTACCCACAGCGGCAGCGAATACCGCTCAGGTTTGAATAGGCCTTAAGGCTCCCTGCGGTATACACGCAGCAACGGTGCGGCTGCGACGTGGATACAGTACAATGACGATGCGGTTAACGATGAACGATCCTGCGACGTTATGTACAGGTAGCCTAAAGCTACACTCCTTTCTTGCTTTTAAATACGTGTGTCCTATCAGCATTTGTTAATATATCTGAACTAATTATATCCTACGCACATAATCAGTCTTCGTTAAGTTTGGCTGCTATGACTTAAATTTTGTCTAGAGGACTTATTTATTTTGTTTTTATTTATTAAAATCACTTCACACACTAGGAATAGTTCCTTACAGTCAATGGACTTATTTTGGTAGCGTGGGCCCGTTATACTAATTTACTAACTGTGCCTGAGTGTTTATCTATCACAGTTGTACCATGCCACGTAGAAAGTATTGCGAAAATATGTTTATAATATGTACAAGAGACTAGCCAGTTACAAACTACATATTTTGGAAGTATGATTATTTATAAGTAAAAATAGGTACGTTCCAATTTCAAAATTACCCTCCACAATTTTCAGCTAATTTAAATAATCGTGTCTCATTGAAAAATGGATCCGCGCTGGGAACATTTTCGCGCTATGATTTTTACGATTTCAAGTGTCGCCTGAAACCGGATGAATCGTACGATAGACTTCAAATGGCATTCATGGATGAAGGCCCTTCCAAGGCAACCGTGTATCGTTGGTATAACAAATTCAAGTGCGGTCGACTAACTTAGGGGGATGAAGAAAGCAGTGATCGCCCTTTGACGGCTGTTACGGAGGAAAACGCGCTAGCAGTGAAAATTTTAATCCAAGAAAGACAATAGGCGAGTTACGGATCAGGAGATTCAGCACATACTGCAGATTGGATCGGGAAGCCTTCACGTCATTCTACACGTGCATCTTTGCGTGAGGAGGATAGTTTTACGCTAGGTGCCGCACAATCTCACCGATGCTCAGAAGCAGGCCCAGGTGGAATAGTGCCGTGATATGATTAACAAAGGAGACCGACCACCTTGTATGGGATCCTGGCCTGGGCGTGAACAATTTTATATTGTAATAACAAATTTAATTTTGAGTAGCCTAAACTAAGTAGAAAACATTATTCTTTGAAGTTTAGTATCAAATTCGTTAAATAATAAAATAAAACACATTGTTTAAAATAAATATTTTCATGTGTCACCATCACCTTCATAAGTTATTAAAATATTTTCCAAAAACTGGGCTGGTGGAGTGACATTTTCATATCTTGCCCAGCTTAGGTACCATATTACAGACATTATGTGAACACAGCAACCAACATTACTTCGGCCGACTATGCAGGTGCAGTAATACTGCCTTATTGCTTCCAGGCTGTGTGCTTTATTTTGATATAATATATAAATACGTTTTTTTTTATTTTCGCAATACTTTCTGAGTGTCCCACGTATATTTCAATTATAAGTAATGTGAAGTATGATTTGCTGTAAGCAAGTCAATAGTCGGTAACTAGTGCGACATACCTCTAAAATTATATACCTACATGTAGGTTTTTAAAAAATACTAATTTTCTCGCTGCGATGCGATTCTTGTTATAAAATAAGAGAGATACATAGAAACGCTGATAAA
Organism: Catocala sponsa; assembly: GCA_963564715.1. Lineage (NCBI taxonomy): Eukaryota > Metazoa > Arthropoda > Insecta > Lepidoptera > Erebidae > Catocala > Catocala sponsa. Next base: position 9,519,652 of record OY751334.1, read on the forward strand.
ATTACCTGTAAGGTTTTATTAATTAAACCACTCAGAGTTTGTGTTAATAGCATCGCTTTTAGAGAGAATTGGTGGCAAGAAAGAGCAGTTATTAAGTACGTTAAATAATACCATAGGCTAGTACCCAGTAGTAATTAATTCATAAAAAATACTGCAAAGTTCTTACGCAAACACTGAGAGGTGCATATTCACGATGTTCCCCATTCTCTTATTAAGTATGTGTTGAGCTTCTATTCTGCGTTCATCGTAACGAGGAAGTAATGCCACAGATTCATCCAAACCCTCAAATAATACTTCAAAGTCCAATATGATCATATCCATTATGACATAGTAATGTAGTAAGATGTGGAAAAGCGTGTAGATGTAGACTGTAAAGGGCAGTTTTTATTAATAACCTTTTTTACCTTTGTGTTAATCACACTAAATTTATGCAAATGGAGAATCACTGTAGTATGGACTAATTGCTTATTCAAACTTGGCTATTAAATTTAACTGTTCATGCTTGCGTCAAAATTGACCTGAATATTGTACACTAAATAGGGACCTTTTTGGATGCTCCTTAGGTTTTAATTATATTATTGACAGCTGTACTATACTACTCCCAGTAAAATACAAAAGCAATGTACTGCAGTGCATAGCAACATAAAATGTGGTGATTCTGTGATTATCTAGAATTGCCTAAATAGTAAATCATAGTTTTAGGCAATGTCTAAAGATGTTGAAGATCTTTGTCAGATGAAGAGGTTTTTTTTGACGTTTGCTGAGTTATGAAAACATCTGGTAATATATACATAATATATCCTTGCCAAATCAATTGTCGTGCATGTTTTTAATATATAATCTACTGTTTTATTCATGAATTTAGTAGATTACAGATACTTTGCGACACATTCAAAAAGCTATTATCAAGTTAATCTTTAAAACCAACCGCAAAATGTTTGTACGAAGAGGATAACCAAAAATGATTGTACGCCCACAAATATTTCGTAATTAGGTGTTCTATAAGGGTCGTCGTGTGGTAACCACATGGGGAACTGCAGCGGTCTGGTGGTGTGCTCGTTGTGGGTCACGAACAGAGTTTGGTAGCACAAGCTTGCAATCGGCGTCAGTACGTAGAGACCGCTCACAAATGAGACGAACACAAACCATGCCCAACACAATTGCCATATTCGTAGCTGTCCCTCCAGGAAAGGTTGTCTAAAACCAGAAATAAGTTTAAAACAGTTTAGGAATGTATTATATTTGCTTAATTAACAGGTTAACATTATTACTAGGATTCAACTTCGACACTACTCTCTATAAAATGTCATCACATCCTGTTTGTTCTATTAAGTGTTATGTATGTGTATTATAAAAAGGGGAGTATTTAACTGTTCCTCAATTTTTTGCCTTAGTTCCACCAAAAATACTAATTGCACACCAAAATATGCTTACTAAAATATTTTAAAGAGATCAAACTAAGTCGACGTATTTTTGGGTGGGTTTAAGAAGGAACCTATCATAACTTAACCCTTCCAGGATGGAAAACAGTGACTTGAGGCGTATAAGCGCTCGTTATGATATACATATTTTAGTAAGCATATTTAGCTGTGCAATTAGTATTTTTGGTGGTTATTATATTTAATCTTTTATAAAAGCACATTCTTAATTCAAGACTAGATTTGGATGGTTGGATTTTACTCGATGGATAATACTTATAAACATAGATTTCTTTTTGACTCATACTATGCTCCTGGGTTCTGCAATTACTAGAAATACTCATTGTATATTGCTTATTTTGGTAGCTTCTTACTACTTAACACATTGACCGCAATGCCGGTTATACATGACCGCGAACAATACATTATCGTGAAGCGAAAACTTTGGATCCCTTTTTACGAAAATTGGGCGGACGGAGGAGTATGAAATTTCGCACACTTATAGTTTATACAGAGAAGAAGTGACGAATGCTAATATTTTTTTAAAATTATGCGTAAAAATACATTATTTTCAATAAATAACACGTTACACACACTACTATTCATTACCGTGTATTTAATACACACATGCATAGATATTCTTTTGTTTATTTGGAATTCTATGGTCAAATCGAGTCTGTATTTGTTTTTGGTATTATTTGTCTATAGCCTTACTGAATGTCAAATATAATTATGGATAATAAATTAATTTACGACAATTTGTAGATATACATAATATATTAAAATAATATACTATATATTAATACGTGAAAGGATTACTATGCACCTCTTTTTTACGAAAGTTTATTGTTGAAATCTGTGCTCCAATCGAGAATATCTGTCTTTAATCTATATATTAATACGTGAAGCAAAAACTTTGTACCCCTTTTTACGAAAATTGCGCGGACGGAGGAGTATGAAATTTGACATAGTTAAAGTTTATATGGAGTAGGAGGGACGAATCCTAATATTTATAATCCAAATATTTAGGCCTATGACTGGATAGATCCTTACGATGGGGAAGACATATTAATGAAATTGTAGAGAAAATACAAAGATCAATAAATTTGTTAAAGGTATTATGTGGCTCCTCTTGGGGGGTACACCCGAAACATATAAGAACTTTATATATTGCGTTGATTAGAAGTCGTATGGATTACTGTTGCTTTTTATACGACAACAGTGCTAACTGTCACATAAACAAATTAAACAAAATTCAAAATCAGATATTAAGAGTCATAGGGGGCTTTATAAGAACGACTCCAATTCATGTCATGGAGAGTGAACTCTGTATTTCTCCACTGCATTTACGACGAAGATATTTAGCATATAAATATTGTCTTAAAGCATTGTCTTGGAAGGATAATGTAACGATAGATTTATTAAAAGATCTTGATTTAATTAGTCATAACAGTTACTGGAAAAATAAAAAGTTACTACTGTTAATTTCGACTTGGAATAAAGTAAAAACCGTTGATATAAGTAAATCCACACCTTTACTAATGTTTACATTAAGGACTTGGATCAATAATTTTAAATTAAACGAAATGATTACAGCAGATCTTGAAAGTGTTAAACAGAGCAAAAATGAATATGAAATTTATAACTTAAAAATGTCAATTGTGCAGGAATTAAAAGTAAAATATGGTCAAGATTGGCTAACTGTATACACTGATGCGTCAAAGACCGATACGGGTAGAGGTGTTACATTTTATATCAATAATAATAGTATGGATAATTTGTTTCAAATTAAAGAAAAAATATGTACTATGACGTTGGAACTCATTGCAATCTCAGAGGCGCTCTCGTATGTTATAACATCCGCAAACACTAATACAAAAGTGCTTATTTGTTCAGATAGCAAAAGCGCGTTAAATCATATAGCTCGATGCGCCTCTGGCATCAGAGGTGCTTTGATAGCTTATGACATAATATCCAAACTGGACGAATTAACACTTTGCGGTGTGACGCTGAGAATGCAATGGGTTCCATCTCATATTGGTCTATATGGTAATGAGGAAGCTGACAGGTTAGCCAAACAAGCGTATATACACGGAAAAGCCATAAAAGCAAAACTTGACTATTTTGAATTACTGCCCATTTATAAGTATTTGCTACAATATGTGGAAGGAGCACTTCAATCAGAGATCTGTAGAGAAAGGCATATGGTACAGGACCATCCAATGTCAGCCTTCTCCTATACCTTAGTGCACTTTTACTAAATTAAACAGAAAATATGTCATCATAGCACATAGACTGCGAAGCGGCCATATAGTGTGTAACAAATTGGGATATTTAATGGAAAAAAATTCTTCATCTAACTGTCAGAATTGTGGAGTAGTTGATGATATACAACATAGGCTAACGGAGTGCGTACGTTATCAGTCCGTAAGGGATCAACTGATCCTAAAACTAAATTTAAATAGACTAGATGTGGGTTTATTTAATCAAATTTTATCTAATCCTAATTCCGAGGATGCATGTATTTTGTAGAAACTGTTTAGTGAAAATTGTAGTTAGTAAGCTGTTTAATTAATGTAGTAGCCGATCTAGTATTAAGACTGTTATTGGACAAACATATACAAAATGTATATACAAAGTTCCTTACAAATAAAGAAATTAAAAAAATATATATAATTATATAAAATATGCATTAGAAATACATTCAATTAATGAAAAAAACACTACTTGCACACGACCATACATTTGACACACGCAATCGAAGCGCGTAACTATGGTTACTTAAATCAATATTATTATAATGACATATTATGTCAGCAATATCTTACAAGCAAACTGTGGTCAAATTTCGAGCACTAGGCGACCGCTAGTCTATTTAAACTGTTAAATGAGATTTAATGTGTTAAGCATTTGTCGTCTACACATCTTGTTATATTTTTTTGTGAATTGGTCATCACAGTAGTTAAACTTTTACATAACATCGGATAAAGCTACATTCCTGATGTGACGGTTGTACGGTTGACGGTTCAAAATACGGTTGTTCAATGCAGCTGCAATAAAATAACTAAATAGCAAAATGTGATTATTAGGTACCTGTATCTAGCTCCCATATTACAAATAAAGGTGTAATCATCGTTCATTTTCTCGATGATATCAAAAATTTTATCTGTATTCGTAAATATACTAATGTAGACCATAGGAATGCATCCGAGGATCACGGCGTAACAGAAACATTCCGTGGCGTATGAGTAATCCTTTATTGACAGATAGTGTGATATGAATATGATCTCCAATACGATACCTACTATAGAGACGCTGATCCCAATAAACGGCCACACGAACCTGTAGATAAAATTGGATTTAGTAAGCCATCTTGGACGCGACATATCCCCCGATTTCTGAATTGAGAATTATATATTGCTCGTAGTAGAGCCTCGCTGATTTCAACATAAATGGGCCGGCTGGACCGGGGAAGGACTACCCTCTCACAGAATATCGACGGGAAATAGCAGTATTCCTACTGTTGTGTTTCGTTTGGTGAGTGAGAGTGCCGGAGGCCCAAACACCCTCTTTTCCCCTTCTCGCTCCTTTTCCTTCCCACTTCCATTTTCTCTTCCTCCTTTCCTAGAGGGTCGACAACGCGCAAGTAATGCCACTGATGTTGCAGGCGTCCATAGGCTGCGTTGACTACTTACCATCAGGTATGATTGTTTACCACCTTAGAAGTATAAAAAAAATCTGTTGAGAACGACGTAAACTCTACTAAAATATTACTTTTTTGTTTCTGTATCATGTTTTTGTAAACTGTAATACAATGTAAGTATTTGAACATAATATAAAATAGTTAAGTAAATGCTCAGTTGATAGAGGTTTCATGAAATTTGATTTTGTAAAAAATATTTGATAATAATCAGTTGAGACTTGCTACTTTTCTCAATTCTAGAACAACGGGGTCAAACTTGTAATTTAATTGAATTTAAACAAATGTTATTGTTATTTCTTAATGCGTTAATTTTGACAGGTGTAATGAGAACAATCAAACCCATTTGGAACAATCCGAAAGAACAGGAGGCGCCTGTCCAAAATAGTCATAAGTCCTAAACTAAAGAAAGGAAAATTTAATATTTTCTGGATAAAGACCGAAATGAGTAAAACACACCATCCAAAGAATGACAGTTTGGCTAGAAAAGTCAGAAGAACATGTTGTCAATGTTACGCAGAAAACTTATTAATCATAGGCAGCAAACAGGCTAAGACAAAACAAAAAAAAACTACTTATTATGGAAGCTTTTTTTTACGTGGAGGAATGTATTGACGCATACCCCTCCGCGGGGGCGGACGGAGTGGTTATGTCGGACTCACCGGGGTAAAAAAAAGATGTTGAAACGATGAAAATGGACCTCCCAGAATACCGACTAAACCTACCACGGTGTTCCTCGACAAAACCGCTATCGGCGGGGCCGCGCGAATCACTTGCACATGCGGTCGCGATCCCGCCGAAGTTTCGGCCCGCCGTATAAAACGGCTGGCCTCTACACGAAGAGACCTACCCAAAGGCACTTACTAAGCCCTACTGTCTCCCCCCTAGAGGGAAGACGGACTCGACACAGAGGCGCGCATGGGAACACGCACGCCGCCTCTCTGACCTGGTGCTGATCGGATGGCGGGCAGGCCCACGAAGCCCACCACCCCCAGGTCAAACCTATGGGTGACTGGAGGCTGTGTTTTGGGAGAGTGTTTAAGTGCACCCTCTCCCGCTCCGCCGCCTCCTTGATGGAAATCACTTCCTCATAGAAGGAGGCGACGGCGTTCCATGACCTCTTACTCCGGATCATAGACTGAACTACGGCCGGGAGCAAGAGGGCAACCAATCCGACTGCCGCGATCAACACACGGCGCTGCGTTGCCTAAGCGGGGCAATCCGCTAAAGTGTGCAGCGCCGTGCCCACAACAACGTCGCGGCAGTCGCCGCAGTAGTGACAATCGGGCGTCTCGGCCTATACGACACAGGAACTGGCCAAAACAACCGTAACTAGTAATTACCTGTGTCAGCCGGAAGGTGAGCCATGGCGCCATGCCGCCTCTCCAGCCACTCCTCAAACACGGGACTTACCGCCACGATCGTGGCGTGCCCGACTAATTATGGAAGCTGCCCAACTAAACCCTGCCTTTGTTTGCCTTTAACAATATTCATCGTTGATTTTTATTATTTTAAGTTAAAAACAAGTGCCATAGTATAATTGTGATTATTAGACTTCATAAATTATTTTGATATAACAGTTTGTCAACAATGTTGAAAATGATATTTTTATTTGGTGATGAAGAAAATATTATGTTCCAGTAATTTAATAAATATTTCATTAAGTATATTTTTTTGGACTAACAAAATTTAAGTAAAATAATAATGTCGACTGTAATCTTTAAGAATAACCGCGTCATTACATATCTTGTAAAACCTATAAGTTTTTATTGAATTTGAAAACCACGCCGTCTGGTTGGGCTACAGGGCCACGCGGCTCACTTCTATGTGCATTTCGTTTGATAGCTGCAATCTATGGCTTGTGGGAACATTTTTCAACGAACTTCACACGCTGCTCACGGGTGACCCCCATGGCTTGAACGGTTCAGTAGGAGAAGGCTCATCGGTGAGCCCCGTGGCCTGTATGGCAATACTCGATTTTTCACATGGCGTTCAACGTGTTAAATTTAATTTTGATATCGGCGCACTTAGAAGATGTAATATTCCATTATGTTTTTAAGACTGATGAATGCAAAATCATCTTGCCAATGTAGTTTATCACAAAGTGAAAAGGCCAGTGTCTCTCAGCGAAGCTATAAACAGTGGCGATGACAGTCGTAAAGTATAAAAAACATTACAAATATTATTCCGTATAATATTTGTAATGTCTAATCTACAAACTTGTAACACTTAGTAGGTATAACAAACTTCTCTCATTATAGGCAATTGTTAGAATTTTATAATATAATGATAACAGACATACATTGGATCCGGGTAGTCGCTAATACGTTATCAAATGTTACTACTAAATGTAATTTATGTTGAGGTGTCACAGGTGATAGATAACTCAGTAACCCTTGATAAATTTCACTTAATAAACTTTACAAATTTAATTTAATAAACAGTAATAACAAATAAATAGACCTGAAGAGAGATTCCCTTTTGTTAAAAAATATTCCATTAATTGCGAGAAAAATGCGTAATTGTGGATGAAAATTATGAATGTCGACATCCGGCCTATGAAAATTAAATCTCGTTTTTTTAAGAAATTCTTTAACTACGTTTACGTAATAATTCATATCGCAGGCTTATGCGCACGTTACAATAACACTACCTTTCACGATCTTTTGTGTCATTTAGGTACTTACATAATAACCAACAATTACATATGATTGGCTGATTGCAAATTATGCGCCGATAAAGCTCAGTACAAGATAATTAAGTACGTCCATTAAGTACCTACAGAATTATTGTTCAATCGTTGAAAATTACCTTCTTAAGGTAATTAAACTATGGAATATGTAATTGAGCATTTTTCTGTAATAGACTGAAAAGTAGAGTTATTACAATAATGATGGCCGTGGTCAATTGACCACGGCCATCATTATTGTAACAACTCTACTTTTCAGTACCCAGTACCCTGATTTATGCTTCATAATAATTATTATGAAGCATAAATCAGCGTGAGCTTGATGATATGCCAAAATACATTACATGGCATAAGTGGCACATTAGGCAAAATCTATAAATATTTAAGTCTGCTCAAAACGTAAACAGATGATACGTTCTAGATAAATGATTGATTTATTGAACGCAAGACAAAATTAAAAAAATACTAAATCATTATGATAAGTTTCGTAACCTTTTTACACAAAATTTGTATAAGGTGGTGTTTTAACCGAAAACACTTTTATTTATATTGTTAGGAATCAGGGGTGAAACAGCTTAAAAAAATAACAGATGCTCTTTTACCTTTTAATAATTATATTTATATTAACTATAGTTAGGTATCTTTTAAAAGAACTCAGTCAGTGAATTTACCAGTGATACTGTTTTTTATTATAGTTCATCAAAAAGGATTGACTGCTCAGAAAGTCTCTTAAAAGAACGCCGAGTGTACCTGTGCGTTTTAGTGGTACAACAGCAGCCCTTGAAGGGCCCGGATTTGGTCGCTTCCTGCTGACAAGAAATAGAGTAGTTGCAATAGAATAATAATGATTGATCGTCCATCTCATCTTGACGTAACAGTGGTCATAATAATTTTTTGCCTGTCATATAATTTCTGATCCCTTTGTCTGAGGATCGATAGATATTCCAACGCCTGAGTAACTCTGATATCAAGCATAGGTTACGGTAATCACTTATAGTGTGCCGTTTAATGTTTGCCAACTTAGTTACCTAAAAAATCTTTAGAAATATATGTAGGTTGACCTGGCGTTCTATTGGATAAATTTATCAGCTTTATACGAAAAAAATTCAAGTTTACGCCAAATTCTGTACCAAAACCTGACTTTTTGGTATTACGTACTTATGCATATATTGCATATTAATTAAGGAATAGTCACATGGTATAATTATGTGAAAATGCACAACTATGGAGACCCGTTTCGAATTGAAAAATTATGAATACGTAGTTAGTAATTAAAGGTTATTTTTGTGGGGTCTAAATTAGGTTCTTTAAAGATTATAAAATTCACTTCTAACGACCAAGAATGGGCTACATATCCTAGACTTCATAGCATAAGATTGTTTTACCTCTAGTGGGCCAGCGGCTCGCATGCGAGTCGGCACATTTGTACCCGTCGTCGGCCAGTGGCTCGCATGCGAGCCACTGGCCGACGACGCGCGCGAAAACGTCACCCGACGCCAGCGCTCAATATCGCATTTTAACAAACTTCTCGTTCGAAACTGATTGCCTATTGGCTACGGATGGATTAGGCATGAATGACGCTACGCCACGAACCAACAAGAACGCCTCTAGACAGAAAATAATATTAAAATATTCTAGAATGTTTTTAGTTGACGCGGAATGCCCGTAATGGCGGCTGTGCGAGTTTTTATGTCGTGAGTGTTGTGAATAAGTGTCTGTGTAATGGATTTCAGTGCTTGGAAGTACATTAAAACGTAAGTAATTGTTGTTCTATTTATTATTGTAATGATTCTAGTAGCAATAGCAATGTTTTAATAATGTTAACATTGTATAAAACTTAATACAAGATAGGAGGCGGCGCCTGCTTTTGTTTTTTTCTCCGTGTCATATTTATGCTATATTTATGCCAAACTAATAAGATTATTATGTATTCTTATTGCAATTCTAATAAGATTAAGATATTTGTAAGTAATAATTTGTAAGTAATATTATAAAATATATCAAGAAATATGAATAATTTGACTCTAAAAAAACGGATCCTCTCTAAACAAAAAACGGACCCTTGACCCGCAGTTTGACACGCGTTTTTCATTTTATTTTGCCTAGGGATGATATATGTGCTATACATTGTTAGAAAGGTATATTTTTCTACTTTTAGAAACAATATAACTAATAGTAAATTGTATTCTTTCTAGATATATAAAACGAAGAGAATAATACCATTGATTTTTTCATAATTATTTGCCTATTTTCATAAAATGCCTTTTTAGATAGAATAATAAGTTGTATTTCTTTATTTATTTATTTGATTATCATAGTTGAGTAGATTTCATACAATAAAAACGTAAAATTAACTATATCCACGCTTTAATTCGCTTAGGATGATTTTTTTAAAACATAAACGCAACGCAGCATTTTTTTAAATAATGGCGGTTGTACTGTAATTTTCAAACGCTACAATTATAACATTTTTTTAGACAAGTCTAGTCACTATTTTATGTTTTTGTAAAGGAAATATCATAAGGTATTACGAAAATATAAATACGATAGGTTAAATGTCATAATTTTATTTATATCAAGCACACAATGCACACGTATCATATGAGTCGTCATTTGTTTACATTATCTCATTTCAACCGGTCTAATAATATAAACAATTGAACACAAATGCTCTTGTTTATATTTTACTACGTAGCTGACATCATAACAAATTCTGTAGTACCATTTTTTTGATTCTACGAGCTATGAGTGGGTCGTAATTAACAATAACAAAATCTCAAGTGGCACGCGGCGATAACGGGCGATAATGTAAACATCCGGCCCGGCCGACAGGTGTTTATAGGCTGACGTAAGCGCGGCACAGGTCAGGTTTACTTAGTATTATTGTTATAGATAATTCATGTAACTTATACTTCTGCAATGTATATTATAAATTAATTTAATTGTTTTTATAAGAAATCGCCAAATTCCTGTAATTTATAGAATTTTACTCAGGATTCTGTACTCAGCTCCTCTATTATACGACCTTTTATATGACCACACCTTAAGAATGCACGCTGTTTTTATTTATGCGTTTGTTAAAGAAGAGCGTACTACGAAAATGGCTACAACTAGGAGATTTTAAATGATTTAGAATCAAAAATTTCTTTTTTTTGTAATGTAGCTTTAATATTGTAAAACTTGATATTTGTACAGCGAAAAATACCGAACTTTTCGTCTCGTAATTATTACTAAAATTAAACAAGAAAACATTTTTCACAAGTATAAATAATATGTTACAAAATCTACAACCGCGCCGGCCACCAGTCTCAAGCGCTGCTTTCATTTATGCATTAAACGGTGCGTGGAACATATTGCGATTACTATGTATATTGTATGTATTACATATAAAGCAAGTACACTTTGGTTTTTGCTTCGAACGCAGCGTCGTCAATCGCAGCGTGAGACAGTTTTCATCTTGAGCGATGTAAATACGCAGCAAACTGAGTGCGTTTGACGCATGCTTATACGCTTCCTATTACGCATAAAAGGACCGAGCGCTTCACAGTCCCTAAACAGATCATGAGAGCGCCTGGACGTGAGTGCCTTTCTTAATAAAGCAATGACTGTTTATTAGGAAAAATTAAAAACGCATTTAACTAGTAACTTATTCATTCCTACTCCAAATTATTATCTTTCAAATCTTATAAATAACTGTTTATAAATAGATTAAGCAGCCACAGTGACGCTACCGAACCTATACATATTATGTATATAACTAATACTTTTTTCGATGCTAAACCATTCAGTATTCATATAAGCTACCTTCACATATGCTGGCTCTTTAGAAGTGATGCATAATAATTTCAGACCTCGAATGAGGTTGCTATTTAAATCAATACTGGACTAGACTTGGTGGATAATCAGAAGTGATAGGATTCCGAGGATATCTGTATGGTACTTTAAAATAAGTTTTGCTGGTAGCTGTGGAGTATATATCTGGTTACGGATAACCTTGTAAAGAAAAAAGTGTCTTGATATTTCTTTCTAAGCCTTTTCCAAATCTAGGAAAGCTCATTAGTCTTTTTAACCTCGGGGTAAAAGTCTGGGCCATGCATTGTAAGGAAATAATCTGATGCATAATATAACCGATACAGAGACGAAATTTTGAGGTTCACCCATTCCATTTTGGTAGCTTTGGTAACACGCTAATTATATCCTTGCAATACTCTTTTTATAGCAAGCATGTCACATAAGCATATTTGCAGAAACTGCTTACCATCAAATGGATCGTATGGTTGTTTACAAACTTAGTAATCCTAAAAAGTCTCAAAAATATGTTTTACAAATTTACAATTTCATAAAAAGTTAAATTTTATATAAGTTCTGCTCATTTTTAATAAATATGGCAGCCGGGAGAAACTGCGCCTGATCCTGGGGAGCGATGCCAACGCACACCACACAGTATTGCGGAGCACGGATGTGAATGTAAGAGGGGAGAAGCTACTGGAGTATGTGGTAAGTACCTCTTTACAAATTCTAAATAAGGGTAACAGGCCAACGTTCGCTGACTGTAGGCGAGCAGAGGTAATTGACATCACGTTAGCCACCAACAGGGCTAGCACTAAGATTGTCGAGTGGCATGTGTCTGATGAGATTACCTTGTCAGATCATAATTACATATGCTTTAAGTACAGGACGTTGGTTCCAGCTCCTACGAAATACAGACTGGAACTCCTTTAGAAGTGACATCGGAATAGATCTGAAGGATTCTAACGGTAAGCTCAATTCTACATTAGACATAGAGTTTACAGCAGACAAATTGGTCCAGACTGTGAAAATGGCCTGGACAAGGCCCAAGAGAGTACCGTGGTGGACGCCAGAGTTGGTGAACCTGCGGCTAGAAGTCAGGCGGACGTTTAACAATGCTAGGACCAGCAAGGACTATAGCGGTTACGCTCGTTGTTTGACCAACTACAACAAAGCTGTGCGGAAAGCCAAACGGAAAGCTTGGAGAGCCCACTGTGAAAACATCAGTACTATTTCTGAAGGAATGAGGCTCTCCAAAGCTATCTCGACTATCAGAGCGCACCCATTGACAACCATTAAGGATGGCAATGGGAAGCGAACAGGTTCTAGTAAGGAGACACTAGCAATGATGCTAAACACACACTTGCCAGACTGTGATAATAGAAAAGGAGCAGAAGGACCCGATCAGCCTGGTTGAACTAAGCTGCCATACAACCAAAGCAGATTGGGACACTGCAAGGAAGGTAGTGGATGAAGGGAAGGTTGACTGGACTCTAAATGGTTTTCAACCGTTCAAATCACCTGGGCCAGACATGGTTTATCCCATTGTCCTACAACAGGGAACTGCACTCTTGGTTCCGCATTTGTGCAGACGATACAGAGCCTGCATAGCTTTTGAATACATTCCAAAGATATGGAGGCGTGTTAAAGTCATCTACATAACGAAGCCGGGCAAAGCGGACTACGAAGAAGCCAAGGCATACCGACCTATCAGTCTTGAATCGTTCTTCTTGAAAGCCCTGGAGAAGTTAGTAGATAGACATGTTAGGGAGGGAACATTAAGGAAATTCCCCCTCCACAGGCTACAATGTGCCTACCAGTCGGGAAAATCCACTGAGACGGCACTGTATTTTGTGGTAAATAAGGCAGAACATGCATTGGATAACCGGGAAGTAGGCATTACTGCATACCTAGTTATTGAGGGAGCTTTCGATTGGACCACCTTTGATACCATATAGCCAACCATTTGCAAGTGGATCGATTGTATGCTCAGGGGAAGAATCATTAGGCTTGAGTTGTTAGGTGATGAAATGTATGCAACGACCACCAAAGGCTGCCCTCAGGGTGGAGTACTCTCACCACTCTTATGGTGCTTGGTGGTCAATTCACTTTTAGAACAACTCAACAAAAGTCCGTACTTAACGGTCGGATATGCAGATGACTTGGTGATACTCGTCAACGGCAAATTCCCGAGCACGGTATCTCGTCTCATGCAGAAGGCCCTGATTATGGTGGAAAAATAGTATAGTAACAACCATTTATCGGTCAACCCAGGGAAAACTACTGTCGTGCCGCTTACTAGGAAGAGCGATCTGACAGGATTGGGAACTCTCTCCATGTATGGTACGCAGCTACAATGGTCCACGGAGGTGAAGTATCTAGGCATGACCTTAGATAACAAAGTAACGTTGAAACCTTGAGTAGACAAAGTCATAGAGAAGGCCCAGCGGGTCTTCGGCATGATTCGTTCTACTTATGAGAAGACCTGGGGCTGGAGCCCAAGATCATCAATTGGCTATACACGATGATGATAAGACCCATACTTACGTATGGAAGCATTTTCTGGTGGCCAAGAACTAACCTAGCAACATGCAGTAACGCGCTGTCGAAGGTGCAGCGATTGGCTTGCAAAGCTATAACAGGGGCGTTCCCGACCACGCCAACGGCAGCGTTAGAAGTCCTGTTGGATCTAACGCCGCTACACATTGTTGTGTAGTTAGAGGCGACAAAGGCGCTACATAGACTACTGTGCAGGGGCTGTGGAGTGTCAACATGCCGGAAACTCGACACACAAAATTGGAGATTTCGAAGGATCTAAAAAGGATTATGAGTATGGGTTGTGACAAAATGCAACCAATGCACATATTTAAAAAGAATTTTAAAATAAAAGTCCCCACAAGAGACGAATGGAGACAGGGTCTAAAATCCCCTGTCTGCACTGACTGGCCCCCGTATATAAGATAAGATAAAATAAGCTTACTGAACTCAAAACAATTTATTTTCTATCATATCAGTTCCTGTGATACAATATCGGCCTGTCACTGGTATAATGACAGCGATCTGAAATTTGTAAGATATGAACGTTTGGAACTATACATAGCTATAACAAGCATTACCATAATGTATAAAAGTGCGTTGTTGCCTCTTTCACTTTTTATTACTTGTTCACACTGCGTTGTCGTTGCGTGGGCGAGAGGCGTTAGTGGTACCGATTATTTAAATAATATATTATTTTTTCGAGTGTACATTTTGTCTCTACCATGATTGTTGCACTGGTTGCTGTTTTGTTGATACCTTTTCTGTTAGTGTATATTTATAAAGATGCTTACGTTCGACCAAAGAATTTCCCACCAGGTGAGAAAATTATGTATATAAACTAGCACGCGATCTAAAAAATATTTTTTAGATTTTACTGACACAGAAGTAAATAATCTGGGTTTATTAACAAAAACTGTAAAATTTCAAATTATATATTCAAAAAAATACATTATTATTCAATACTAACAGCTATTGTGTATTTTTATAAGGTGTATTTACTTCATAGGTTTTATTTCATTATTTACATAAAAAAGCAACGATCTTAATTTACAACTTAACTAATATTAGCAATGTTAGAAATGTTACTATTAACATTGTTGTTATTAGGTGTTAGAGTAATTATGAGAATAACATAAGCAAAATTATTTCACTTAAATACATTGTTATTGTTTTTAGTAAATAAATGATATGACAGTTTCTTTCAACATTGAACTATTTTATACCTAATCTTTATAACTTGACTTCTAATTGTTTGGTAAATATTTGAATCAAATCAAATCAAATCAAATATTTTATTTCGTTTTAACCATACATATGCTTAAGTTAGTTTATGGAACATTGTCATTGCCATTCAACATGGCAATGCTGCCAGTCTTCTTATTCTTGGAAATAATTACTCCTTGTAGCTGTAGACTATAATGGAATTCTTTGCAGTGAATGCACGCATACGTGTCTCTTCGAGGCGTTGAACAGACCTAAGTTCTTTTCAGCCCATTCTGAAGGGTGGGTCCTTTCAAAGTGCTCGACTTCATTTACAAGCTGTGACCGTATTTCTAATCTTATGTACCGACGGATTTTTTGATTGCCAGTGTAACGCGCACTACCGGTCTCAATAGATATGCAGAAAAACAGCGTTAGCAAGAGTAACGAGCCTTATAGGATGCTAGGATTATGGCTTTGGTTTCACAACGGCTTTGATGGTCTGATCATTCAGTGAGCTAATAATACATTTGCAGAGTCCCTCGGGGATTGCAAGAGATAATAATTTCGAAAGACAAATCCTGTAAAACGCCTTAACTATATTAAGGCTAACGACCAAAGCCTTTCCTTGCATGGCTTCTACCTCACAGTGCGCACACCTTCTACATGACTCCTAGAATGCCGTTAGGCTCGCTCGCCTTATACATCTCCAGGATTTTGAGCTTTTGCCTGACTGCACTTTTTCTGATCCAAATCTCGGAGAGTGAGCACTCACGCCGTGAGTTGAGAAGTAGTGTGACTCCTTCATTATTGAAATTAGAGTCCGAGGCAAAAAGTTGGATCGGACTATGTGCCAAACTATCATCGAACATCGAGATCTGCAGCCGCGACAAGCCTAAAGGATGTCTTATTAGGCGCTCGCCAATTCTGGCAAAGTGTACCCGCATTAGCCTTAGAAATAGCTCTTTTGTTGTAACCTAGAAGTGACATTAAATATTACCTTCACGTTCGTGACATTAGGGTTCTAGCACTTCTGGGTCCTATATCAGTTCATGAACGTTCAATTATGCGCAGTTGACGCGGTGACGCGTTGAGATTCGCTACTCAAACTAAATTTCAGTACAATCAACGGGATGCATCGTGTCTACGAACAGACATATCGATGCCTCGTAGTCATACTGGTTAATTGTATTGAAGATTGTAGTCAATGATTGGAGGTATAAATCCGCTAGAATATTTTCATGAGCTTTAAAGTATATAGTTATCTACTTAATGGGCCTCCACAAGCAAAACATCATACCTACTTGATTTACGATGTTGTTTGCGATATTGCAAAATATTACTCAATATTTTGTACACTTAATTCAAGCCTGCTTCAATATTATTGTTACCTATGTTTAATTTTGTTTGTTATTACACTCAACAGCAAATTTAAACAGTATTCTAAATAATCATTTTCGTGAAACAGCATCAGTGTTACCGTGAGTGTTACATCGTACCATGCATTTTGTTTCTGTCGTTTGGCAATTACCCAAACCACCAAATTTTCTAACGCTATCTTATTTATTTTGAACGAATACAAATAATTCTTATCTTTTATATTTTAGGTAAATTTTGGCAACTTTCGTTGCCAAAATTTCGAAAACATTTGGTACGATAATAGTTAAAATCTGACCACCAAAAATAAACACACTCGTCTATTTAATGTGACTCTTCCTTGCTCAAATTAAAAACACGAAGGAGTGTTTTTGTGAGCAAAAGAAAATTGAATTGTTTAAAATTGTCGTATAATAAAATAGTACGTCCTACTGAACTATCCAGTAGACCATGTCCTAGTGAACAAGTACACAGCCTACCATCAGCTACAGTAATCACTTACTGGGTGGTATGCAGTTATGAAGTAGCCTGGTAGCAGCAGCTGAACAATATGGTCTTTGCCCTTTGTGCAGGCAGCTCAGTGTTCGTTTACTGAGAATTTTCAACGTGCAAGCAGGCCAAATACCTGTGAAACCTGCAAATCTTTTAATGGGTATCATTAATAGTCTTGCAAGCATCCACAGGCTAAGGTAATCCCTTACTAGATTAGATGGTAAGCAATTGTACGTTAAAGAAGTTTTGAAACCTTCCGTAGGCATAACAATATATACACGTTTATTTGAGTGCGATTTTCTGTAAAGTGGAGCTACTTACTACTACCTAAAATTACTCAAGTTTAAATACTATTATTATTATACATAACTGTATGCAAATAACAGG
Organism: Catocala sponsa; assembly: GCA_963564715.1. Classification (NCBI taxonomy): domain Eukaryota; kingdom Metazoa; phylum Arthropoda; class Insecta; order Lepidoptera; family Erebidae; genus Catocala; species Catocala sponsa. The sequence continues at coordinate 9,537,242 of OY751334.1, forward strand.
AAAATTTTATGTGATAATTTTAAATCTAGATGAGACGTACCTAAAATAATTGTTATTGTACTGATATTGACCGTTAGACTTCACATCAAATAGACAAAACAAACATGTATAAAAAACGTCGCATCTTAGCCAAACTTATTTAAATATTTACGGCTAACAAACATTTATCTTCACTTTGAATTCATCAATAGGTATCTAGGTACTTACTTCAAATATGCATTTTAAATACAAGTAAAATAATCAACAATGCCTCTTATTGTTTTGATTTACTTATATTGTATGTACGTACCTACTACAAAAGTAATAATGAGCAATGACTTGGCTGATAGTAGACATTTGCCTATGAACGCACACAATTTTAGATGCACCACAAGAGCATTGCCTTCCCAGGGCAAAATCAATTTATCACTTTCGAAGCGACACGGATTTTTCTATACTTTCCATTCCTGCGGCACAAGGCGTTTTACACCTGGCCATAAAACTATCATTGTGGCGGTACCGGGCTTATTAAACCTTGTATTGTTTATGAAACTAAAACCTTTTTTTTTGCTTCATGGAAAAAGATATATATTTTTTTTGCTTTGAATATTGTCAATGATGAATTGATTGACAGGAATCTGAAGGCGTACGTCAACAGCTTGTATTTTTGAAATGTATAGCTATAATAAAATACAGGGTTTTATGCACCCTGTGCCGCACTGGATAATGGTATTTTTGTGTATATTTTAGGGATGGGAAATATAAATATCGATAATTTTAATTGAGTTTTATTGTATAAGAAGAGAAAAAACTACATTAATTGATGTTTTTCATTGAACCAGTCCAAACAAAAGGTTCTTTTACATTGCGCACATTCAGTTATAATTTTTTAAAGATTTCTATCAGCTTGGCGACTTGTCAAAAAGATCCGAAGTTTTTCATAGCATCTGACACAATTTCTCTTCTTTCTTTATGAACATCATCGATATAAAAAATATTTTTTACGACATCTTTTTGTCGGTCGTGACGTCATGATGTCGACGCGTGCGTTTGTTTCGAATACGATCATAACACTGGCCGCGCGGAGCGGGCGCAGGGTGCGGTACGAGGTGTGCCGGGTACCAGATGCTTTTAACCTGGTTTTGCACTGTAATGAAACTTTATTTCTTACGTGCGGTACCAGTTATAAAAAACCTGGTATTAAAGTAGGTACACCACTGGATTCTATTTTAATAACACACCTTAGATATATATTCATCTCTTTCCTAAACCGAACCAAATTGAAGTTATGCCCTTCGCACTGTTAGGAGGCCGTCCCAGTTTGTCTTTTTAAAAAAACTACTTTTTACACTGCACTGTACTTTAATGCCAAAACACTTATTCTACAGATACAGTTCTACTGGTACCGATTTCCGAACTTCCCGGAGCGAACCGCGTTTCGCGATGGACAGAATCTAACTAACTCTTATATGAAATAAATTATTAAAGTAACTGAAAATGCTGACCAAGTAGTCATAACACAATGGAAATGTACTAGAATAAGTAAATGCTGATTTAGCGTTAATAAGGAACTATCTCGGGTTATAACAGCACGACAGAGAAATCTATACTTTTCTTTGACGCACTGTTAGTAAGACATGCACAAGATGTTTTAGACCTGGTTTCGCACTCAACGTGCTAAGTAAAGAGGAAGACTATGGGAGATACATGTATTTAAGCTGTCGAAATCTTACTACCTTACTTTAATTATCGGATGAAACGCATTTTATTCCATTTTATTAGCTAGATGTGCCGATAGTATTTCATTACCTGTAGCTATACTCTTCGACAAATCACTCTCTGAGTGCACTGTGCCAACCATTTGGAAGTCTGCCTATATCACCCCCATTTATAAGAAAGGTAGTAAAACAGAAGTTACCAACTATAGACCAATTTCTAAACTGTGTACATTAGCAAAGGTATTTGAACAAATAGTATTATATAACCAATTATATGCAGCGTTGAAAAGCAGTTTTAGTAGTTTCCAACATGGATTTTTAAAGGGACGCTTAACAACATCTAATCGTGTACTTCTGAATGAATACATATCCGAAGTCATGAGTAAGGGGAGCCAGGACGATGTCATTTACACCGACTATTCTAAATGCTTTAATAGAATTGATCACAACATGCTAATTTACAAGTTAGAGCACATTGGCATACAAGGAGACCTATTAAGATGGTTCTCTTCTTACATATCTAACCGCTCTCAAGCAGTTGTGGTTAATAATTACATTTCTAGTTGGGTTATGGTGCCTAGTGGGGTTCCTCAGGGTTCATTGCTAGGACCTTTGTTATTCCTAATATTTGTGAATGACATAGGTCAATGCTTCCGTTACTCTCAATTATTGTGCTTTGCGGATGATATGAAGATTTTCTCAGCTATCACAAACATTGCTGATGTTCATGCACTCCAAAGTGATTTGAATCGGCTATCTGATTACTGTACCTTAAACAAACTAGACCTCAACCCATCTAAATGCTCAGTTGTTACTTTCAGCAGAAAAATTAACATAACTCCATCTGAATATTTTTTAAATGGAATGAAACTTCAAAGATGTTCTTCAATAAATTAAATGGAATGAAACTTCAAAGATGTTATCCATGACTCCAAATTGCTTTTTCAGGACCATATAGAACAGATTACAAGTAAGGCTTTTCAAGCATTGGGATTTGTCATGCGGACGTCATATAGCTTCACTCAGGTTAAAACCTTCAAGATCTTATACTGCACTTTTGTACGTAGCATATTAGAATATGCTAGTCAAGTATGGTATCCTAGGTATGTCACCTACATATCCCGCATTGAAAATGTTCAAAAGAAATTTATTAAATATTTGTGCTACCGATTAAGACTCAGAAATAGCCGATATCACTTATATTTTTAAACATACTGAATGACAGGGTTGACTGCCCGGATCTTTTGTCCAAAATTGCTTTCAATGCGCCTGGTAAAGTTACAAGACATTACAATCCGATTCATCTACCTCTAGCGTCAACCAATTACCGGCAAAATGCGTTTATGTGGCGAGCGAACAGTTCACTTAATAAAAAATGTAAAGAATGTAACATTGATATATTCCACTGTAAACTGGAACCACTGAGATGGGTGCTTAGTCTTAATTTTTTCTCTAAGCATAGCTTTTAATTGATGTTTAGTTTTAATATTATGTAATGTTAATATGTAACCTTTAGGTCCACATGTCTGATTAAGTATTTTATTACTTATTCGTGAAGACCTATAATTTGCCTTTTGTGTCTTATTGTGTTTGTTTCGAAAGTTGTATGTGCTGTTGGTCTTCCAAAGATAAATAAATAAATTACACTCGTTAGTTAGAGGAAGTTGGCGAAACAATACTGTTTCGCCAACTTTCTCTAAAGAGTGTAGTACTTTCTCGAGCAGGATAGTTCATTTGTACTATCACCAAATAAATGGCAACGACGCGCTCTGCCAAACATTGACTTCTAAAAAAATATATACTATCAGTGTTTGTTTTGTGTGGGTGAATGTATAGAAATAAATAATTAAGGCATTAATTATCAACAACCTATCATATTATAAATCTAAAAAGTTGTTCAAGAGTTTTTTCAAAATACAACCTACGATAAGACAGAATCATGTATACGTTCTTCACTATAATAAAACAAACATACACATGTATCAAACACACACAAGTTACTTAATGTATTGTACTACAGCTCCTTTTATGAAATATAAATTTATTTATTTATTATTCATTTTAATTCAAAAAACGGGTCACAAATATTGCCCGTCACTTAAGAAAATAACGGGTTGCACTCCGGGAGTGCCGCCAGAAGTGAAAACTTGAATATTAACGTTGTGCATTTTTGATATTTTGGAATGGTTAGGGAATAATTTTGCACGAATTGCTTTAATTATTATCAGTATAAAAGTACTATCATTTATGTGGTAAAATACAATATTCATTTATTGCTCTATCGTACACAAACCTGACAATTCTTCTTCCGTCTTACGAATTTTCGATCAGGTCACGTGTCCTGACGCGAGTTTAACGCGAGTTTATGTTATTGTACAACCATCATAATGTATGCTTTCTCATATTTTGTTTACATATTATTTGTTGTACTTTTTAAGCAATAAAATATTATAAAAATATTATTATTATTATAAAAAATATTATAACATTTTTTACCCATCACAAAAAAAGTGCACAACGCCGCTAAAGAAGTTTTCACTTCAAAAAATCGATCCAGACTATTAATTTCCTAGTTGCTATTTATGTTTGTGATTTTTTATAACAGTAACTTAAGTATGAATGGTCTAGTTACATCATTATTTTGTACTGTATCGTGACAATATGACAAAAGCAAAACTTCTGAAATTTCAATTCGTATATCCGTTCGTAGCTCAAATTCAATTGATTCAAATGTTATTGTCACTATATCGATGACAATTAAAGAGTAGGTATGTATTGCTTTACAATTATATATGTATGCATAGATTACGAAAACAATAAAATTAGAGGTGACCGCCTCACACGTAATAGAGGAAATAAAATTTTTGTGCAGTGATAGTTCTCCAAATGAATAATAAAAAGAAAATATTATAAGGTCATGTCAAGTCATAGCTACTATCGAAACAATTGATCTTTTTTAAATTATATCTGGTATTCTAAGACCTGACAGATTGATTGACTATGTAATTTTACCAAGGACGTCATCATCCCGACTATAATACTTAGCCGTGCATAGTTCGATAATAATATATAGCTGGCCACTTTCTAATCATTGTAATTCCATGTGTTGATTAAAAATTATTCGCGCTCAACGTGAGGTAGATTTCGATTTATAATTTTGAGATAAGTAAGTAAATTTAGATCATTATATAATTTTGAGATAAGTATGTTTTTATAACATGGTGACGCATATTATTTGCGTATTATATATTACGTCTGTATATAATGCAACTGTAAAATGTAGTCATTAAATTTTATATACACTGGACCGCAAAGAAAAAGGGTCGGTTAGAAAATCTTCAATATCTTCAACATTTCTAGCACATTTGAAAGGTCCTTATCTAAGGAATCTCCCGTTACAATTTGATTTACATATTCTGGGATACCGTGTATATATACATATACAAGTTATCCCAGAATATGTAAATCAAATTGATATACATCAGAATTGTCTCAATACTTTTGATTTCAAACTGTACCACTGTTGAGTTCACCTCTACCAAGTAATAGTTAGCAGACGTTACATATCTTCAAGAATTCTCAGACAACAGCTTTTATTTAAGATTTTTCTTCTTCTTATAATTAACTATGTAACACACATCCATAATTAAACTGTCAAGTCACAGTTTTGAGCCTGCGAGTCCTGTGTGGCAATCTGTCCCTACTATTTTATGAATAGCAACAAATAGAACATCTTTAAAATAATTTTTATTTTCGATCAGGTCCTCCGCGTCTGCCTGTGTATGGATCTTATTGGATCGTCCTCGCCAATTCATTAAACGACCTAGCCGTTTCTTTTCGCAAGCTAGGAGATAAGTACCAAACAAAGATCCTAGGACTGTTCATGGGACCGCTACCGACTGTCGTAGTAAACGACCCGGACCTTATAAAGGAGATGCTTAATAGAGAAGAATTCGATGGACGCCTGGATATAATACTCTTCAGATTGAGATCATTTTGGAAAAAGCTTGGTAAGTTTGCGGAGAACAATCGTGCTCTTCCGTATTCTATACAATTTATGGATGACCATATAAGTTGAGGAGCCACTTAAGATTTTAAAAGGTAGCTCACTCACTTATTTTGTAGAAAAATGGTAGATGTGATCTGCTGAAAACCCAGCTTTTCAAGTAGCCGGCACTCGTCACATTATTGGGTGAGATAGTTAGTGATGACTCCATAACAACGGAACTAGTAGACATAAATCCTTATTTGTACATCATCCAACTGCTGATGCCCCTGTAAAATTGACGCGACGTTACTGAATTATATACATAGCTGAGCTGGTTAGCTCTTACAGCACCGAGATCCATTCTGTTTTATTAATTTACTCATGGATTTGCTAATTCACGTATATGGGATAAGTGCATTTAGTGGTTAGTGTAACCGAGTGCCACGCCTGAGAGTTCGCTTCCCGCACAAGTCAAACATTTGTGTGCATGAACATAGATGTTTGTCTTGGTCTCGGTGTATGGTTATCCAGTGTCTAGTACCCATATGTATGGTTATCCAGTGTCTAGTACCCATAGTACAAGCTCTGCTTAGTTTGGGCTAGAAGGTGTTGGGTGTAAGTGGTAGAATATTATTATATTTTATTTTTTACCTACAATAATAATGTCCTTCAGACCGAATTTCGGTCACGGCGGCCAATCTTAACGAGGACTGGCCATCTGCGCAGGAGATATTATAGTGCACAAGCGTGTGCGCAAACACAAGTGCACTCTCATGATCCGATGGGACGAATAATCCGACACGACCGGAGAGAGATTAGGCGCAGGACCAACGGCTTTACGTGCTTTCCGAGGCACGGGGGTGTCTAACACCGCCAACTTCCTAACTCCAGGCTCGTATTGAGATTTCTTAACTGAAAAACCCAATAACTTTTTGTTGACCCGACCCGGGATTCGAACCCGAGATCTCATGCACAGCAGTCGCATTCACTACCGCTGCGCCACGGAGGCAGTTAACCTACAACATCGATATTAAGCGAGTGAACATTGTTCTTGTTGCTTTATGAATATTAATATTATTATTATCTTTCTTACTTATATACATATATTTCTTTCTTTCTAACAGGAATATTCTTTACGGATGGCTATTTCTGGCACGTCCAAAGAAGATTTACCTTTAGATACCTCAGAGACTATGGCTTCGGCAAACGCGACAGCAGTTTGGAATCAGTGATCAACGAGGAATTCAAGGAAATGATAGATATAAGGCTGAATGGAGCTAAATATCCAGCTGAAAAGGTATAACAATATTACAACACGCACTTTGCATGTTTCTTGTGTCGCGGGGGACTTTACAAACATTTACAGAATTTTGTGAATCCCACAATTTTTTGAATCATTCAATTTTGTGAATCACACAATTTTGTGAATCACACAATTTTTTGAATCACACAATTTTGTGAATCACACAATTTTGTGAATCACACAATTTTTTGAATCACACAATTTTGTGAATCACAAAATTTTGTGAATCACAAAATTTTGTGATTCACACAATTTTTTGTTCCGTGTGGAGATCTAATCCATAACACTCGATGCAGTGACAGTGGCGACGATGGTCGAGGCGATTACCTATACCACTACGCCATTCATGTAGACAATATCTAGTTTAAGTATTATACTTATTCGTATACATCGTTTGTACACACAGCGACTCATCAACCTAGACTGTTTGGACTTTGAACTATTAGAAGTTGAACGCTGCGAATCGTGCGAGAGCGTGGGATATATATATATCCCACGCTCTCGCACGATATACACTAACCACTACGCCGTCGCGGCCGTCAAATACATATGTATTTGACGGCCGCGACGGCGTAGTGGTTAGTGTAACCGACTGGTACGCCTGTGGTCGCGGGTTAGATTCCCGCACAAGTCAAACATTTGTGTGGATGGACATGGATGTTTGTCTTGGTCTGGGTGTTTCTATTTATAATATGTATGTATTTACAAAAAAAAAGTATATATGTATGTTTATCCATTGTCTAGTACCCATAGTACAAGCTCTGCTTAGTTTGGGCTAGATGGTGTTGTGTGTATGTGGTAGAATAGAATATTATATTTTTGTTATGTTGTCTCACTCACGCTGAACGGGACGCAACGCTCTATCCTTACCATTACATCGACACCACTATGCACTGACCCTTTCCGAAAATTCTCTATTTTGTATGTAGCGTAGTTATGCGTATATAGGGTGTCTAACTTGATGTGTAGCCGTGTGTACAATTAAGTTATGTTTATTTGGTCGATTGTGAGGACCTGGGAGTTAGTTTATAGTAGGTAGTAATACCCGGGCCAGACAGATCAGTTTTTAATTTTTATATTAGGATATTGCTAAGAAGTAGTCCGGAGCCTTGAATTCCATTTCTTCTAATCTTCTATTACGTGAGACTTACTTCATAGCTGTTGAATTGTTTATATCATTACAGCTTTGCCAACCCTACAAACTGAAGTCTAGATATCCATATAAAACTTATGAACGAAGACCATAATTTACAAATTGTATAGATATACCACTGGTAACTGCTCTTTTACATAAAAGTGTGTTATGCATGGGGCCTAAATTATACAATAAGATACCTTTAGCTTTAAGAAATGAAAATAATATTAATGTATTTAAAAAGCAGTTAAAACATCTACTTGTAACAAAAACTTATTACTTCTTATTTGAATTTTTGAACGACATAAACATTTAATTTTTTTTTTATTTAGTTTTGACATGATTTTATTTCTTATTGACAATTATTAAGATTGACTGAATAGTTTTTATTTTTAGTAACTTTGTATATTCATTTATTATTAATATTGTGATAACATTTTAATATAGCAATTTTTTGCATGCTGGACGGCTGAATATGGCGATACTATTATTAATGTTGTAATATCTATTGTTAAACCCATATTATGCAAATAAATAAATTGAATTGAATTGAATTGAATTGTAATTCCAGACAAATATAATTCTAAAATTTATTTAGGTACAATGTTTTCAACTCGTTTTTAAACATATAAAACTTTCAAAATAAATTGTATGGCATGGCAACGGCATCGACCGTGCACGCTCCATCCCAACATAAGACAAAACTTTGCGATGTTCATAATTTAAATTTGAGTCCATGTTGCAACATTGGTGTCATAAATTACGAAAAATATCAAGTGCAGAGAAATGTCTTTTTGGATTATTAATTAAAAACCAATGGTGTGTGACTGAAACTCAATAGGTTAAACACGGCATTTTAAAATTTTGATTATTGTCACTATTTGTTTTACATTTCATTACTATTTTTATTTTTACTGTTATAATTTTGTAATTAATGTGTCAGTGTTTCTAAGTTAATTAATGTAAATAGTAATGTATAGTTTTAATTAACTATAAATAAATAAAATTATATTATATAATATTATATTATATTATATCTATCTCTAGTAGGTATAGATTATACATATAATTTTGAACATGACTTTTTGTTTTAGGAAATCGTCAATGGAGATCTTGTGTTTATTCCATTCTTCTTTACGGTGCCATTTATGAACGGCATGGTGCACGTTCTAACAAGAAATACTCTGCCAAGATCTGAATACAAAGAACTCTGGTCTATATCTCGTGGTAGTCTATTGTTCCAAAGGAACTCCACTGATATGGGTGGTGCGCTTTCGTTGACACCTTGGCTTAAAGATTTAATGCCAAATTACAGTGGTTACAACAATTTGGTCAAAGGCAACCAGTGCCTGTTGGATTTCTTTTTGGTAAATACGAAACCATGTTACTTTTTCTTAAGATTAACAAGTAAAGTAAGATTTTCTGTCGTCGCAATAGACATAAGTAGGTGTAAAGTTATGAATATGGAAGAATGAATAAAAATCAGTGAATAGCTATTTATTCTAGACTAGCGACTAGGTAGTACAAAACCTTAACAAATTATATACACACTAGCTGTCCCGACAGACGTTGTCCTGTACAAAAGAGAAAAAAAAGAAAGAAAAATATATGTAAACCATCCTCGAATCCACTTGAACACACACAAAAAGTTTCATTCAAATCGGTCCAGCCGTTTAGGAGGAGTTCACTGTCAACACACGTACAGAAGAATTATATATATAAAGGTTATATCACTCTACCTATTGGTAAAAACCGCATGAAAATCCGTACAGCAGTTTTTGAGTTTATCGCGAACAGACAGACGCGGCAGGGTACTTTGTTTTCTAATAAGTAGCAATTAGCTATGTAAAATAAAACTATTTTAAACTACAGTAATATAACAACCTTCCCCTCCCTTCTCTGAAGAACACTCCACTGGTGATACGTGACAGCCTCTCCATCTTAGGTATTGATCTTTGCCGCTCCCTTAATCAGAAAACCTATATCGAGAGCGTCATTAAGCAAGCTTCGCGAAAACTCGGAGTTCTGAACAGGGTGAGGCGGTTCTTCACGCCTGGGCAACTGTGCCTATTGTATAAGGCACAAGTGCGCCCTTGCGTGGAGTACTGTTCTCATCTTTGGGATGGCTCCGCGCAGTACTTGCTGGACGCTCTCGACCGGTTACAGCGGCGGGCTGTCCGTATCATCGGAGATCTAGAGGTCACGAGTTCACTGGAACCTCTGCAACTCCGTAGGGACATTGCCTCATTGGCATGTTTCTACAGAATATACCACGGGGAGTGCTGTGAAGAGTTATTCCACCCTATTTTTCCTATCCAGAACAACGCGTGCTGGGCTCAGATGCCATCCTTACACGGTAGAGTCGATTAGAGCGCGTACCAAAAAGTTTGGGTCCTCATACCTCTGCCCAACGACCAAGGCATGGAATTCTCTGCCAAGGCACGTGTTTCCTTCTTCCTTCAATCCTGGGTTCTTTAAGCGGGGCGTGAAAAAGCATCTTCTCAGGCCGTCAAAGTAGAGACCTCAACATCGCCTCGGCTACTGTGGGGGCAATGTGGAGGCCACTGCTCTTAGACCACACGACTGCTTACCATCAGGTGGAGTGTGGTCATTTTGACGAGCAAAAAAAAATAAAAAAAACTAACTATTTTAACTTTATATTAAACGCCTCTATCTTATTTATTATTTTACTTCCTCTTTTTCAAAACTTTTATCCATCTTTCTCTTCTTCTTTCTCTGCTCCTTTCTAAAACTTTTATTTAATTGCATTTTCAGAAAATGGTCAAAGAAGCAAGTGACACGCACGACCCATCATATGATCGTCATTTCCTCGACGTGTATCTCACTAAAATGCAGCAAGAATTCAATGAAAAGGAGCGCAGTACATTTTCAAGTAAGTAATTAAGAAATTTAACATGTTCATTTTAGTGACATTAAAGCTGTACACATAATTGATAATTTTCTCTAAAACTGCGACAAAATCTTGCAACCCAGAATAGGAGGAACTTTGCACGATATATTTTGAACAAATTTCTTTAAGTCTACAACAAGCTTTCGCCGCTGCCACTGCGCCGAGTGTTGTGGGTTTGAATCCCACACGGGACAAATTTTGTGTGATCCGGAAATCGTTGTTCCGAGTCTTGGTGTTATTTGTGTCCGTTGTATAAATGTTTGTGCCAAAATAAATATTTATCTTTCTTCTTTCTTCTTAAATTCCCCGCGACACAGGAATTGTTACTAGTGCTGTGTTGAAAAAAAACCAACCGTTGTTACCAGCTGTGATGTCCACTAATTTTACCTTGGGTATTAAATAAAATACCAAATAATTCAGTAAGTAGGTACACAGTTCAGCGGCGTGTCTGCTCACCACGAGTGACAGGTCGAGAGTGTGCAGGTGGCGCCACCGTTGATCTATGTACTACATTTAATTGTATATCTGTATACATCACACCAGCTATCCATAGGGAACAGATGTTTGTTTCTGGCGGAAATATTCAACGTGTATGGGAAATTTCATGATTATCGATCTCCCCACCGACTAGCATGAAAAGCGTGCGTCAAAACGTAACAAACAACCAAAATCACATTCACATTAAGAATATTTGTTAGGCTTCGTGCAATGTGTAGTATTTACTTTCATTTAGTCAGTCATTAGAAATAAAAAATAAAAATATTTATTTGCATAGAAAGTAGGTTTACAAATTATGATGGAATCCTAATGGTATGCAAAAATTAATACACTTATAAAAGTTAACCTAATAAAGATACTTTTACAAACAGTGGCAAATTGGTAGTAACAATATTTATTATAATGTATCATTCAAACAGCATATAGCAGCGATAGCTCTGTGGGGAGACCAACAGACTGCAATGCAGAGGGTCTCGGGTTCGAACCCACGTCGCGCACCTCTGACTTTTCGAAATTATGTGCGTATTGATTGACAATATGGCGTATTATCGCCTGCTCCGTGCCTCGGAGAGCACGTTAAGCGGTCGGTTACGGCTGTCATGAACATCTATGGCAGTCGTTATTGGGCAAGTCAGTGCCCTCTAATATGACACTGGTCTGACACTAGTCTAGCCTTAGGGTATCGTTAGCCTTCGGGTTGCGGAGGTCAGATGGCAGTCGCTCCGTGTAAAAACCGATATCCAGTCAGATCCCTTTAGAAAGAAAGCCGATCCCAAGTGACTTGGGAATAATAAAGGCTAGGAAGAAGATCATTCAAAAAGTCTGTAACCGAGCACTGTCAGGTGCGGAGAAGTTGGCTTTATGTTGCTTTAAGAAAATGAATCTTTACAGGTGCAAAGATTCATATTCTTAAATAATAATAATAATAATAATAATAATCCATTTATTTGCATTGAATATAGGTACATACATTAGATGTTAAAGCACATGGTAACGCTAGGATAACGCTACGATAGGTATCCTAGCGTTATCGCCAATCCAGATACTATTCTTGGCACAAAGCTATTTTTGTAAGGGGCATAACATTGCTAGCTGTTAAAAGATATCCAGTCACGATCATTATAATGGACAGTAATTAGCCTTAATGTTACATGACTTATGGTTTAAGGTTATTGTTGTCTACCTAGTAGTTTCAGACTTCGTACTTCTACTTAGATATCCTAGACATAAAGCCCTAATTTATTTCTAGACCGATCCGTCGTTGAATCCCAGAGGTTTGAACGCCGAGTTGGCCCGAAGAAGTTATGAAGAGCAACACTCATAAACAGCAGACGCCATGACTACCAGTAGGCTATCGAGACAGTTCAATTATTTATTATGATCACATGCTTATAGATATTGTGGAGGAACAGGGTGTAATGACCCTGCAACACAAAGGGAGGATCCTCCGACCAGGCTAGTTCGTGCCTGGCGGGCCGCGACCCGACGGTTGATATCGGGAGCTTGAATATATACTAAGTCGCTGTGTAAACTCAATTTGTGCGATGCAGAATTATATGATACTAGCTGTTACCTGCGACTTCGTCCGCGTAGATTTTAACTAAAAAGTGTTTGTCGCCGTGGAACCCAACTATATTTCTCTGCCCAAGTTACTTAAATGGCGTAGTTTTTATAGTGTAAAGCTAGATAATAGCATGGCTTACTCAAAAACAACATTTAAATATGCGTCGTTAGATTACACGCTGTCACAGAATGCGTAAGAAAAATAAAGATTCACAGCTTCTCCCCCTTAGGTGATAGCGTGATAATATGTAGCCTATATGTTGACCCGACCTGTTAGTAATATTCATGCAAAATTTGAAGTAAATCCATGCGGTACTTTTTGAGTTTAGCCCGGACATACATACAGACAAACAGATAAACAGACAAAAATTCTAAAATCTATATTTTTGGCTTCGATATCGATTGTAGATCACGCCCCAAGTATTCTTTTAAAAAAATATTCAATGTACAGTTTTGAATTTCCTACGATTTTATTATATGTATATCGATGTTACGCGCGATTGTATCGCCATCTGTTAAATATAGCCGGAACTTCTTCGTCTGTGCGGAGTTGACACAATATTTAAGTTAAATAAATAGTTAGTCAATAGTTCAAGGGAACATTGGTCTGCCAGCATAGCTATTTTGTGTAAGAGTTCCTATTTATTTAAACTAAATCTGTCTAATCTTTCCAGTGGATCAGTTGGTATTGACATGCACCGACTACATGTTCCCTACGGCATCCGTTTTGCAATTCATACTGTCATTTCTCGTGGAACGGATGCTGCTGCAACCCGAGATTCAGGAGAAGATACACGAGGAGATCGACCGTGTCGTTGGCAGAGATCGCCTGCCCACCCTTGATGATCGACGAAAGTATGATTTGACATTTATCATCTACATTTCATATAGCCCTTTGGTCTGCCTAACTCTTTGTATAGTATATCTATGACATATGCTATGAAATTCAGGTACCGAGTTTTATGAAGCCGATTTATTTAGCAATCTTAACAAGTTAATATTTGGAATATTAGCTGCACGAATAGCGTAGTGATTTTTAAGTGGTCACTTTACGTGGTGGGTTTGAATCCCCCACGGGAGAAAAGTTTGTGTGATCCACAAGTGGTTGTTCAGTTACATCCGTTGTTTGAATGTTTTGTTTTTAAAATCCCCCGCGACACAGAAATTATTCCTAGTGCTGGAGGGCAGTCGACTTCACAAAGTTAAAAAATAAATGTGTTAATTTTCAATTTATTTTCTGATCAACAATTTAAACAGAAGCGTCTCCTACCCATTATATTCTCTCTCTCTTCCTGGCTAGCTAAGTTATTTACATAGGTTTAAAATGATTGTTTATAAGTGGCTTCTATGGCAAAATTTTAACACCAAGTATAATTTGATCTTTCTGATAGCATGCCGTATATCGAAGCGTGTATCCGAGAGACTATGCGATATGACACCGCTGTACCACTAGCAGTTCCTCACCGTGCTATGAGCGATACCACGCTAGGAGGATATGACATACCAGAGGTAAGTTCTAAACACTCGCAATCAGCTGCTCATGATCCCAAAACCATTCATACCGAATATCTGCTTCCTAATAAGCAAATGTTTGAACTCACCAATTACACGTAAAAAGTTTGCCTAGCCTTCAGATCTTTACTTGCCCGCGGCTTCGCTGACGTTAATGTACATTTTTCAATAAATTTCTATCCCTAAGAATAGTATTTTTCTGGATGAAAATGTCCTTTTCTGTACCCTTGACAACGTGTATGCCAAAATTTCATGATGATCGGTTGAGCCGTTAAAGCGTGAAAGCGTAACAAACAAACATACTCACATTCAACATTCACATAATAATAAGTTAGATTGGGATTTATGGTAGATATTTAAAATGCTAAAGCGTACTTACTCTCTTTGTGTCAAGCTGTATTTCATGGTCAACTTTACAAGTGTTCCACGCATATTAAGCAGATCCATTTTTTGTAAAAATTTACTATGTAGAAAAGTACTATTTGTGACTAACACGAGCAAAGCCACAGGCGAAATCTAGTCTATAATACAACGTCATTATATTATACCATGTTAGACTAGTTAATTGTGTTTAAATATATTTTGGTTGAAAATTACACTTTGTATGTATAAAAATTATGGCAATTAATATGATCACGCGTATTATTTACAACACTAAATCAGCGACTAAACACAGTCAGCCTCAAAACGTTAAGTAATTATTAATAAACAAATCGCATAATTGCGTAGAGCAGGGCACAAAGCCATCATGTATGGATGTTGCCAAACTTGAAGGGTTTTCGTAATTCCCCAGAAACAGAACAACATTTTATAAATTCACAAGCTGACCCGCCCGCGCAACTTCATCTGCTTCACATAAGAAAAGTTTTTCCGTTTTTACAACATTTTTCACTGATGCTCTGCTCCTATTAGTCGTAGCGTGATGTTAAATAGCCTATAGCATTACTCGATAAATGGACTATTCAACACTAAAAGAATTTTGAATTGAACTAGTAGTTCCTGGAATTAGCACGTTCAACCAACCAACCAAACAAACAAACTCTTCAGCTTTATAATATTAGTATAGATTTTGTTATCTTTATCTAAAACATTTTAAAAAGTTCGTTAACTTTAATGCAAACCGAATTGTTCATAAGCAAAGATATACTACACACATAAATTAATTTGCATTATAAATGAAAAATAAAATTCAGCTTTATTGCATCATTGGTGCTTATCCTTCACTATTTCCAATTTTATTAGTATTTTAAGGAACACATATATTTACAGAACACGATGGTAAGCCCAAACTTGACAATGTTGCACATGGACAAAACAGTATGGGGTGACCCGGAAAACTTCAGACCGGAAAGATTCATTAAGAACGGGCTAGTTGACCCCGCCAGCGACAAGTCACTGCCGTTCGGTGCAGGTACGTACACATTTTACTTAAGGTTAACCTATTAATTAGGAGCGGCAGACCGGTGACCAGATATAATAGATTTTTAATTATATCTGGTATTCTAAGACTTGACAGATTAATTACATCTATATCATCTACACTTTTAACGTGTTGTCGGGCCATGACGTTTTCCCGTTTCTTGTAAATTGTTTTATATAACCAAAAAAACCTTAATTTTGATTACAATTATGTAATCAAAATTAAGGTTTTATTAATAGTATGAAGATTTAGCTGTACCTATTGAGTCGCACACCGGCCGCCAAGCACAATGGATTTTTAATTATGTTTGGTGTTCTAAAACTTGATCTACTAAGACAATCTACTCTTCAGTTGGAAATTAATTGTACTTGACGTCTGAAATAGACAGAATAAAAATACACAGTTGGGGTTAGCATGAAATTGCCAACGCCAATTAATGCATCTGCCACATCTAAGAGTATGACCAAGATCTTCCAACTAACTTTCACTGTTTTATCATTTGCAATAATTATCTGGTGTTTCTATTCAACTTGTTACTGGTGAATTATTAAAATTAGGGCCAAGATATAGACACAGACCATGCCTAGTCATGGCCTAAGTCTACATTTCGAATGCTTTTATATGTTTTTCAAGTTCTTCCTTTATACACAAACCCCTGGCATCCTTATAAAAATATACTTTTTTCTTTTTTATTTTGCTCTTGAAAATGACCAAACCCCACCTGATGGTAAGCAGTCGTGTGGTCTAAGAGCAGTGGCCTCCACATCGCCCCCACAGTAGCCGAGGCGATGTTGAGGTCTCTACTTTGACGGCCTGAGAAGATGCTTTTTCACGCCCCGCTTAAAGAACCCAGGATTGAAGGAAGAAGGAAACACGTGCCTTGGCAGAGAATTCCATGCCTTGGTCGTTCGGCAGAGATATGAGGACCCAAACTTTTTGGTACGCGCTCTAATCGACTCTACCATGTAAGGATGGCATCTGAGCCCAGCACGCGTTGTTCTGGATAGGAAAGGGGAGGGCGGGATAAGGTGGAATAACTCTTCAGAGCACTCCCCGTGGTATATTCTGTAGAAACATGCCAATGAGGCAATGCCCCTACGGAGTTGCAGAGGTTCCAGTGAACTCGTGACTTCTGGATCTCCGATGATACGGACAGCCCGCCGCTGTAACCGGTCGAGAGCGTCCAGCAAGTACTGCGTGGAGCCATCCCAAAGATGAGAACAGTACTCCACGCAAGGGCGCACTTGTGCCTTATACAATAGGCACAGTTGCCCAGGCGTGAAGAACCGCCTCACCCTATTCAGAACTCCGAGTTTTCGCGAAGCTTGCTTAATGACGCTCTCGATATAGGTTTTCTGATTAAGGGAGCGGCAAAGATCCATACCTAAGATGGAGAGACTGTCACGTATCACCAGTGGAGTGTTCTTCAGAGAAGGGAGGGGAAGGAACGGAGACTTTTTTGTTGAGAACGCGCATGCCTGGGTCTTCTTGGCGTTGAACTCGACCAAGTTCTTGGCACCCCATTCATAGATGCGGTCCAAGGTCTGGTCAAGTTCAACGACAAGATTCTGCCTTTTCCCCTCAACCTCAGCCTGTTTGGCCCCAGGATGTCCGAGATATCGCCCATGCACGGTACTGTCGTCCGCATAACAATGTATGTTGCCGAGATTCAACATATCATTTATATGCAGAAGAAAGAGCGTAGGGGATAAGACAGAACCCTGAGGCACTCCTGCATTGACTTGCATAAATTTGGAAGCGCGACCGTCGCAAAGGACCCGAAAACGACGCTTCTACAGGAAACTTGCAATCCAGGTGCACAGTCGAGGGGGCAAGCCATAGGCCGGAAGCTTGGAAAGAAGAGACCGGTGCCAGACTGTCGAAAGCTTTGGCTATGTCAAGGCTGATAGCCAAAGACTCGCCGTGCTTGTCCATAGCTTCACCCCAAAGGTGCGTGACGAACGCTAGAAGATCACCCGTTGATCGTTTAGCCCGAAAGCCGTATTGGCGATCATTGATCAACGATTGATCCTCCAGGTAGCGGACAATTTGGGTGTTTATAATCCGCTCGAACACCTTGGAGAGCACCGAGGTGATAGCTATGGGACGATAGATACTTAATGTTACACAGGTAAAAAAGAATTTGATGGGGGATTTTTTGAAGTCACTGCGGGCTATATTGATGCCAATTTTGTTCTCTAACTCATTGTTCCAATTTCGAGCAAGATATGCAGAGATACATAATATTTATTCAATCATTCTTGGTTTTGGCCCGACACAATGAATATGTTTTGTATTTAGAATTGTTAGAACTATTAGTAGGTACTTACCCATTTTTTCATTTGTTCGCAGGAAGAAGACTGTGTCCAGGTGAAACATATGCTCGTCAATCTATGTTCCAAGTGTTCTCTGCGTTCATGCAAGCATTCGATGTATCCACAGCTGATGGCAAACCTCTACTGAAGCTATCTAAACGCATGCAAGGCATCATTACCACGATACCTGAGTTCTGGGTCCGAATTACTCCCAGAACATGATTGAATTAAACTGAACTTAGAAAGAAAGTTCTACGAAATTACGATGTTCATATTTTTGTGACTAATCGGTTGTGATATTTAATTTAAATACTTTAGCTACTTTTATATTTGTTTTAACTAACGTACCTATTGTCCTAGAGAAACTAAAGCAAGCACTGTGGCGGAGCAGCTATTGCAACTTAACTAAAAATCACTAAAATTTAATTTAGTCCTGTCAAACGACATTTCGTATTCTGAAATCGTTAAAAGTGACAGGACTAAACAAAATTTTTGTGATTTTTAGTTAAGTTTAGAGAATTTTGTGACAACAGAATTGGCACCATTGCCTGCTTACTCTAAAATAAATGATTCCTATATAGCTCGACTGATTTACGCAATAACATGAGTAGGGTATTATTGGGCATTCTACTCCACCTTCCATTCCTACGGCTCACTTCGTTCGCCTCCGTCTCTCCCGGTGGAGTAAAATGCCCAATAATACTTCTGGAGTGAACGGAAGGTGGAGTAGAATGCTCAATAATATTTCTGGATACTCTATAAAATCGGCACTTATCGATTAAAGGGTTCTATTTACTATTTATTTCAATGCACCAACGAAACTGAATCATTATTAACAAACTTTTTAAAGTAGTAACAATGAAATTTGTGAAACAACCGCATTCATTACATGTAAACAAAATCTGTGTGGAGTCTAGCAAGACTGGTCTACGTTATGGAAAATTATTACCCACCTCGTTGCGATGCATCGTATGTGGACCATCAAATTGTGGAAAAACAAATTTAATAATCGGTCTTCTCATTCATGAGAACGGGTTGAGATTTCAAAATGTTTATGTTTATTCAAAAACTTTACAGCAACCAAAGTATATTTTTTTACAAAAAGTGTTGCAACGAGTACCTGGCATTTCATTTCAAAAATACCATGAAAATGAGGAAGTACTGAGTGTTCAAAATGCTAAACCAAATTCAATTATTATATTTGATGATGTTGCTTGTGAAAATCAGAATAATATGCGTGATTATTTTGCAATGGGAAGACACAAAAACATCGATTGTTCTTATTTAAATCAAACATATAGTAAAATTCCTAAACAGTTGGTAAGAGATAATGCGAACCTAATCGTGCTTTTTAAACAAGAGGAAATTAATTTGAGACATGTTTATGAAGAACATGTCAACACTGACATGACGTGGTCTGAATTTCGTGAAATTTGTTCAAAAATATGGCGCAAACCTTTCAGTTACGTTGTAATTAATAAGGATTGTCACAAGAACAAAGGATGTTACAGAGATACGTTTGACACTTTTGTTGTATTTGATTAAGAACGCAAATCGGTATATAAGGCAGTCACCTGCTCAATATTAATAATTCAGAGCGATCACTTAATTAATCAATAAGGATCACTATATTAATATGGAAAAATCATTGAAAATCAAATTGTAAATGCAGCAGAAGCTGTAAAGAAAAAGGTATGAAAAATGAAAGATATTGAGATGGATAATAAACAAGCATTGGAATCTGTTTTCAAACCTGTAACGGAACCCCTCCGTTTGATTGCTAGTACTAGTAAGCAAGTTCCTCTTTTGAATGCTACTGAAGATGAAGATAATGTTGGCACCAATTTGCAGACAGATAAATATGAAAGTGATGACGGTGAAAATGAATCTGTTTCTCTTAATAGCAACTCGTCTTATGAATCCGTTGTTGATACGAAAGAAGTTTGGTCACCATCTCGGTCAGTACCCTCAGAAGCTTTGAGAGATGTTCCTTATGGCGTAAGAGTAGAGTGCGGTATACTTATGCTAGGTTCTGCTCACATAACAATAAAAGATCAATATATCACCGTCGCTGGAGGTAAATATCGAAGTACGCCTGGTTTAAAACAATTGTTGCTAAAGAAAGACATAGATTTAAGCTTAGTTACAGATAGTGATATGCAACATTATAAATCGATGTTGATTGATACAAATGTACATCGTCGAGACTACGAACCAAATAAACCTATAAAAAGTAATAAGGGTCAAAAATATTTGCAAGTTATTAAACCTCTCTTCAAACTTCAAAATTAACTTAAAGATAATCAATCAAAGGGAAAAGGTCTACCATTGATAAAAAAATGGAAAAAAGATGTCGATTATGTGTACTGGGATGATCCAAATGAATTAGTAGAAAGGTTGAAATTACTAATCGCATCTCGAGATGCTGGTAACACTGGATTAGACAATGAAATAATATCTATTGTTGAAGAATTGCAAGAAAGTGGGATTATAAATAATCAAATTTCATTCTTATAAAGTTCATTTCACTTTCAACCTCTATATATACTATACAGTAGACTTTAAGCATGAATGTAGATAAATTCGGTCACTATATTCATAAAAGAATGCGTTTATCAGAATTGTTTGAGTTTAATGAAAACGCACTGTATAAAACCGCAAGCGGGGAATTTGATTTAAAATCCTCTAAACTCAAAGGTATTAGATCCCCTGTGGACGCAGATGAAGCTGTAAATAAAGATTATGTAGACCGTTTTAAAGAAAATGTAATAAAAGAATTATATAAACTGAATGCAGCCCTGCGTTCACATATCATGACAGATGTGCAAAATATTGTTCAAGCTACTATAAAAGCAAAGATATCAGATTCTTTGATTCATTTAGAAGAGAAGCTCTACACAAAATCAGAGATTGATAAATTCCTTATAAAATCTTGGCAATGACGAAACAAGAAATAGTCAACGAAATCCACAAACAGACACGAATAAATTTTTGTCGACGTTCAGTTATAGTAAAAGGGATAGATGATTTATGGCAAGCAGACCTGATGGATATGCAGAGTCTCAAAAAAATGAACAAAGGCTTTAACTACATTTTAGTGGTAATTGACTGCTTTTCAAAGTATGCTTGGTCAGTACCAATAAAATCAAAAAATAAGCTTGATGTTGCTAATGCATTTGAGAATATACTATTCATCAGCCATCGTAAACCAATTCATCTACAAACTGATTTAGGAACAGAATTTTATAATAAAACTTGTCAAGCTCTAATGAAAACTAACAATATTAATCATTACTCAACATTTTCTATAAAAAAAGCTTCAATAGTAGAACGATTGATCAAAACTATCAAAAATAAACTATACAAATGTTTTAGTTTAAATGGAAGCTATAACTGGCTTGAATTATTGGAAGATGTTGTAAAAACGTACAACAGTACAAAGCATCGCACTATTAAATGTAAACCAATCGATGTCAATAAATCTAATGAGCTACAAATAAAGGAAAATGTAATAGATTCATATAAACATACATCAATTCTGCGGAACCCTAAGTTTAAAGTTGGAGACTACGTTCGAATAAGCAAATACAAACAGCTTTTTGAGTAAGGTTATACTCCGAATTGGTCAACTGAGCTATTTACGATAAAAAGTATCAATAATACCGCGCCAGTTACGTATCACTTAGATGATCAACGAAAACAAACTATATTAGGAACGTTTTATGAACATGAACTACAAAAAAACAAATACCCTAGTGTATACTTGATAGAAAAAAATTTAAAAAAGAAAGGAAGTAAATTTTGTTAGTGGTTAGTTAGGTTTCAGAAATGATGAAAATAGTTGGATTAACAAAGCAGCGATTGTATGCTAATTTGTATTAAATATAAAGTTTAAGCCAAATTTCTGTCATTATAATTTAAGCGATGCAAGGTGGTGGACTATTGAACAGTATCATTGATAATTTGCCTGTTGAACTACATTTGCCTGGTTATAATTATTGCGGACCTGGTACAAAACTGGAAAAACGTTTACTGCGAGGTGACAAAGGTGTTAATAAACTTGACGAAGCCTGTATGCAACACGACAGAGCATACGCAAAACATACAGACCTATCAAATCGTCATAAAGCTGATTTACAAGTTCTAAACATGGCCAAACAAAGACTTAAGTCAAAAGATGCAGGCAAAGGCGAAAAACTTAGTTCATGGCTAGTAAATAAAATTAAATCCAAGATTAAATCCGGTGCTGGTGTTAAGACATTTAAAAATGTTGTATCTAAAATTAAATCTAAAATCAAGAAATTGAAACACAAAGATAGTAAATCCTTAATTAACGCTGCTTATTTAGTGACTAAGAAAGTATATCCAAGCAATATGAAAATTCGGGTACCACGCGTAATACCTATTCCAAAAACTGGAGGGATTCTGCCTTTAATTCCAATATTTGCTGGATTGTCAGCTCTAGGAACTTTAGCTGGCGGAGCGGCTGGTATTGCAAAAACTGTTAATGATTATAAAGCAGCTCAAAAAAATTTAGCAGAGACGGAACGACATAATAAAGCAATGGAAGCTTTAGCATTAGGGAAGGGCTTATATATTAGGCCGTATAAAAATGGCAAAGGGCTATTTATAACAAGTTTATAGTAGTGGATATGTCGCGGTTCTCTACGAAGAGGATATCCACTGCACTATCAAAATAAGACTCCGCTGAGTATGAATAAATATTTATTGTTCGTAGGTATGTACGTTATTATCAGGTAAACACAAAAGTTATACGGAGCAATAGATCGCCTATCACGGACCGGGGCGTAATGATTTCTTTCGTCTCACACACCTTTGACAGGTCAGCAGTGGATGCGTTCCAAGTTGAACGCCACCACATCACCCCCTCACGGAGTAAGGAAAGTCGATCAAAGATCGAAAGGACGAGCGAATCTCACTCTTCTGCCTGAACGTGTCGTATATTTTGGTGACGAAGTTGATGGCTGAGGTAAAAAGTGAGTGTGAGGCGTACAAGAGTTTTGAGCGTGAGGTGCAGCGGGTTGCCTGAGCACTGGTTTATGCAAGTGGGATGTGGCTGACTTATTAATGGCAGGCGTGGGTGATTCATGTGCATGGATGTGGGGTATGTTTGTAGGTGAAGTTGGATCGTTTGTAAGTGTTGGGGTGGTTGTAGCGGCTGATTGGGATGTACTGTCGAGGTATGCAGGTTTAATGCGGTCTACACTTACAACTGCTTCTTTGTTGCCAATGACGATCGTAACTGTCTTGTCAGTTCGGCTCTTTACAGGATACGGTCCTGAATACGGCGATTCCAATGGCGGTTTTACATGGTCAGCTCGTAAGAAAACATGTGAGGCAGTAGCAAGATTCTTAAACACGAAGACATTCTTAGAACCATGACGCGAAGCGGGAACAGGTCTCAAATCCGACATAGTTGTCCTCAATCGGGAAACGAAATCCGTAGGGTCAGTGGTGTATAATTTGGACGGAATAGCAACCATCTCACCAGGCAGATGAAGCGGCTCACCGTACACGAGTTGAGCTGATGAAGCCAAGAGATCGTCTTTAAGCGCCGCACGCAGGCCCAGAAGCACGATGGGTAATGCTTTTAACCAAGATTCATTACGGCACATCAAGGATGCTTTGAGTTGCCTGTGTAGGCGTTCAACCATTCCGTTAGCACACGGATGATAGCTGGTCGTTCTAAGCTTCTTGGTGCCTAATAGTTCCATAAGCTTACGGAATAGGTCCGACTCAAATTGCCTTCCCTGATCTGTCGTTATAAGAGAAGGTACGCCGAACCTGGAAATCCACCCAAAGAGCAACGTCTCAGCTGTTTCTTCGGCTGAGATACCACGCATAGGCCATTCCTCAGGCCATCTGGTGAACCTATCAATTGAAGTGAGGAGGTAACGATAGCCTTCGCATATGGGAAGAGGCCCGACGATGACTATGTGGATGTGACGAAAACGACCAGATGGTGACTCAAAATCACGTAATGGTGAAAATATGGGCCTCGTGACTTTGTTGCGTTGGCACGACAATCAAGATCTCGTCCACTCTGCAACATCTTTGCGCATAGAGGGCCATACGAACCTATCCGTGACAAGGCGTGACGTTGCACGAATACCAGGATAGCTTAGTTGGTGAAGCTTGTCAAAGTATTTGCGACGGAAAGGTGTTATGAGGAATGGACGTGGTATACCAGTAGTGGTGTCGCAGAAAATCAGGACATCAGTACCAGGTACGGCGATCTTCTTCAAACGGAGAGCAGTTCCATCACGCAGAAGCGTATGAAGTTCCTCGTCATCTTTCTGAGAATTTGCTAGAGCAATGTAATCATCATCTAAAGAAATGGCTTCGATGCGCGACATCGTATCCGCCACGACGTTTTCCACGCCTTTAATGTAAGCTATATCCGTCGTGTACTGTGATATGAAAGTGAGCTGATTTAACTGAACTGGTGGCAATTTCTCCCTACGCTGAGTAAAAGCATAAAGGAGGGGTTTATGGTCCGTGTAAATAGTACAATGTTGTGCTTCTAAAATATATCGGAAATGTTGCACCAACTCATACACTGCCAGTAACTCACGATAGTAAGTAGGCCATGAAGATTGCCGCGAATTAAGTTTTTTACTAAAAAACGCTAATGGTTTCCATTGTGAGCCGTCGTGTTGTTGAAGGCACGCTCCCACCTGAGTACTGGACGCATCCGTGAAAAGTCCTAACGGAGCGTTAGGAAGAGGGTGCGCAAGTAAAGTGGCTTGTGCGAGACTATTTTTAGAGGCATCAAGCGCTTTTTCCGACTCTGGCGTCCATGGTACAGGTTTGGCTCCCTTAAGCTTGGAGTCTGCTAATATGTTGACCAACGGCGCCTGCGGTTCAGCCGCGCGAGGTAAACAGCGTCTGTAATAATTTACCATGCCCAGGAACCTACGGAGGCCCTGAACGGTTTTTGGAAGTGGCAAGTTCTGGAGAACAGCAATTCTATCCTGAGGAGGGCTTATGCCATCTTTCGATACGCGATAACCCAAGAAAATGACCTCTTTTTTCCCTAAAACACATTTAGCCGGATTCAGAACAACGCCGAAATCCGCGAGCCTTTGAAAAAGAGTGCGAAGATGCTCATAATGCTCTTTTTCATCGCGAGAAAACACAAGTATATCATCGATGTAGGGAAAGCAAAAGTCATAAAACGCTGGAACGTTTGCCCAGCATTCCGCAGTCCGAACGTCATGTATGGGAACTCATAGAGGCCGAAAGGAGTAGTAATGGCCGTCTTGCAGATATCCTCACTGTGGACCGGTATTTGTTGGTAGGCTTTTACCAGGTCGAGCGTGCTGAAGTCGGTAAAGCCAGCAGTATTGTGACTGAAATCCCCAACATGACGAACGGGATAGCGGTCAGGG
Organism: Catocala sponsa; assembly: GCA_963564715.1. Taxonomy (NCBI): domain Eukaryota; kingdom Metazoa; phylum Arthropoda; class Insecta; order Lepidoptera; family Erebidae; genus Catocala; species Catocala sponsa. Next base: position 9,562,996 of record OY751334.1, read on the forward strand.
ATGGTCCTTGCGTTCAATCCTCGATAATCCCCACAAGGCCTCCAAGAAGAATCATTTTTCGGAACGAGCTGTAATGGGGAAGACCAAGGGCTCTTGGGCGGCCTTGCTGTACCAATCTTGATCATATCATCATACTCTTTTTTTAGCGATCATCAACTTATGGGGTGCAAGACGGCGAGGTCGACAAGAAACGGGAGGACCGTCTGTTGTATTTATATAATGCACCGTTGAATGTTTGATTTCTCTATGAAGCCCGGGTGGTCGTGTGATAGTCGGAAATTCAGCGAGTAGTTTGGCGAAATGCGACCCTGATCCAGAGACTGTAATAGTTTTTACGCTCGCTTGTCCTACGACTGCAATTGAAGTTGGCACTGATATACCGGTTAGGCCATCCAGAAGACAATTGTTGCTACAGTCAGGAAGCAAATGATAATGCGCGAGGAAATCAGATCCGATTATAGGAGTGCTAACATGAGCTACCACGAACTGCCAACGAAACTCTCGCCGCAAACCAAAATTAAGGACCAACGAAACACTTCCATAGGTTTTGATTGAGCTGCCGTTGGCTGCACTGAGCTGGTACTCAGTAGTAGGTATTTTCTTACCGAGCAACCTCCGCGGGTAACAGCATAAATCAGATCCCGTATCAATCAGGAATCTGACGTTGGATGTTTTGTCTGAAATAAAAAGACGGCGGCTTGGGGTAGTGCAATTAGCTGCCGCCACTACTGACTGCTTTGCCTGTTTTCCTGTTTCCAGGAGCAGGGATTGATGCACTTGACAGCTTTGGGCCCAAATGATCTGTGATACCAGCAATGATTTGTGGTAGGTGACTGGCCACGGCTACGGCTTCTTGATTGACTTCGATTGCGGCTTCGACCACGACTGCGATCATGAGTGAGCGCGGCGACTTCAGCAGTTAGACGCCGCATTTCAGACATAAATGCCTGCATGCCAAAGAGATCATGACCAGCAGCCGGAATGGAATCGCTCGCAGCTATTGCAGTAGCGGCAGGAATTATTGTAAGTGGGTACCACGACATTGGGGACGACTTCCAAAATGGTATCAGCTTGCGCGGCAATTTCGTCGAGCGGATCTGGCTTGGCTGCTACTATCGCTTGAACATGTTGCGGTAGACGCCGCAAAAATAGTTGTCGCAAAATACCCTCGTCTTTTAAAGTGCTACCGGCAAGCGATCGTAAGTGTCGCAAAAATTGCGTAGGCTTGCGGTCACCTAACTCTTCTTCCGAAAGCAATTGCCGTACCCTTTGTTGTTCTGACTGAGACAATCGACGAATCAGCTCTTTTTTAAGTAATCATATTTGTCGGACTGCGGTGGGTCAGTGACAATATCTTCGATTTCCACTGTCACTTTAAAATCTAGTTGAGCGATGACGTGATCGAATTTTGTCTGGTCACTTGTGATACCTGCTATGCGAAACTGTGTCTCAACGTGGGCGAACCACATCTCTGGTTTTTGACTCCAGAAGGGTGGTACTTTTGGAGACACTTTGCACACTAGGCCTGCTACAGCAGCAGGTTCAACTTTGGACTGAACAGTATCCCCCTTGGACGGCACAGCATCTTCGGTTTGAGAAGCTTTCTTAATAGTCTTCGCAGCTTGTAGCTCTTCTCGTAGAGCGGCATTTTCTTGTGACACTTTATCCAGATCCTGTGCAACACTAGCAAGCTGTTTTCGAAGTTCTTCCCACTTTTTAGCAGTTAGCTTTCGAATTTCTAAATGCGGATATTAATTAGTGTAAGTTATGTGTAGGTTGTTACTTAGGTAAGTATGTAGTAAATGTTAGTGTGGTTAGATTTTCGCTAACGATGATGTTCGGCCGAAGCAGATAAGTCACAGTTAATAGTATTCTTACCCAGCAAAATAAACCCAATATAACGCACAAGGAACACAACAAACAAAATAAACTTAAATAACTAAAACTTAGTATCTAATTACAACTACCACCAAATATTAAAATAACACAAGGACAAACATTGAGAGTAATCAAACAACATGCGTGAACAAAACACACACACACAAATTATGGTAGCTTTAACTTTTTGCTGTTACTCCTTGATCCAAACGTAGAAATCGACTGTGTTGACTCAGCAATGTACGACGAATTCCATTGCGTAGACTCAGCAATGTATGTCGAATTGTACTACGTAGAGTTGAATTGCCGAAATATTATCCACCAATCAGATCGAGACGGTCGATGACTGCGTGAATGTAATACTGGGCGAGTCGATTACTGCTTTGGGCGAGTCCAACAAATATTTTCGTAGAAATTAATGTGCGAATCTTCTTGATATTTCACGCTGGGATAGTATACGAACTCCAGAAGCCTTGGTAAGTAAGAATGATGTACCTTCTATCCAAAACTGCAGGAAACAATGGCGGGAAACGTGTTCTGTTTGGTCACCAATATAGTAGTGGATATGTCGCGGTTCTCTACGAAGAGGATATCCACTGCACTATCAAAATAAGACTCCGCTGAGTATGAATAAATATTTATTGTTCGTAGGTATGTACGTTATTATCAGGTAAACACAAAAGTTATACGGAGCAATAGATCGCCTATCACGGACCGGGGCGTAATGATTTCTTTCGTCTCACACACCTTTGACAGGTCAGCAGTGGATGCGTTCCAAGTTAAACGCCGCCACAAGTTCAGAAAACTGAAAAATAAGCTACCCAATCGCTCTCTAACTAATATAGATATTCAAAAGCATGCAAAGGATATCCCATATTTTCGAGGAGTGTACATGAAAGATCAGTTACCAGGGAAGCCCAAGCAAGTTGAATGTGGCGTCATTAACTTGGATAACTCCAAAAATGAAGAAACTCACTGGGTAGCTCATGTTAAAATAAACAACTATTGCGAATACTTTGATAGCTATGGAGACCTAAAACCTCCAGTAGAATTGATGCGGTATTTTAAAAACTGTACTGTATTTTATAACTACACGAGATATCAAAATTTTAATACAGTAAACTGTGGGCACTTATGTTTGAAATATCTGTGGACTTTTTGGAATAAAAATGTATAAAATATATTGTATTTCTTTTATTTCACTCATTTACAAAATGTCACTCACTTTGTCAATAACTGGAAATTCATCTAGTTTATCTACATACTTTCCAAATCCTTCACAATTAGATGGACAGTATGAATGTGCTTTAATGCATTTTTAACATTTAATTCTATCCCAAATATCGATAAAACTAATAACAAGTTATATTATGGCATGAAAGACGTTATTGAAATACCTGAAGGTACGTATGAATTACAAGATATCAATGACTTTTTAAAATCTGAATGCATCATGAATGCATCTGCATCAATAAAAATACAGTGTAATAACAATACCCTAAAAACGAGTATATAGTACTGTACAAAAGACGTAAATTTTACCAAACAGGACTCCTTCGGAAAACTGTTAGGTTTTAATGAACAGATTTTGAAAGCAAATAAATGGCACGTATCAAAGTTTCCAGTCAACATTTTACCGACGACCGTGGTCAGGATTGAATGTGATATTGTGAGCGGCTCTTATATAAACGGCGATCCAAGTCACATTATTCATGAATTTGCTCTAAACGTGCCACCTGGATACAGAATCATTGAAATCCCGAAGAACGCTATATATTTTCCAGTAAACCAAAACAACATAGGCTGCATACATATCAGGTTATTGGATATTAACAATCGTTTAATCAATTTGCGTGGTGAAGAAGTACAGCTACATTTACACTTTAGAAGAAAAAATTACTGACTTTAATAAATATGAGAGGCAGCATATAAAGAATATTAGTTCCATTCGAGCGACCTATCAAGTAGGACCTTGCTCCAAGAAAAAAATTAAATTAACTAAAGACAATAAGGCATTCCTCAGAGTAATTGGGTTGTTACAATGAATATATTAGACGTCTTATCAACTCCGAGTTACGACAATTCAATAGAAGGCATTGAGTTTCATTCTTACAAGCCTTATGTCACAAGTTTCAATAGAAATGATGAAATTCGAATACCTATCAACCAACAAGCCTTATATATAGGTACTGCCTTCAGCTAGCACCCTGTATTTGGAAGGAACTGTTATAGTAAGCAAAAAAGAAACGAAAGATAAAGCTACTACTGTCCATTTTACGAACAATGCTCTGCTCTACTTGTTCCAAGATATTAGATACGAACTAAATGGTGTGGAGATTGATAAAATAAAAATGCAGGTATAACTACAACCATGAAATCATTAGTGTCAATGAATGAAAGTGACTCCAAAATGTCTTATGCCTGGGGCTGGAATATTTATGGTATAGAAAATATTAATGGGGGAAGTTTTTCTGCTTCTATTCCCCTTTGTAATATCCTCGGATTCGCTGAAGATTTTAAAAAAGTGATTGATAGTAAACATGAACTTATATTGTTAAGAAGTAACACTAATTTAAACGCTGTAAAACTGAACACTGGTGAAGTAGTGGAAGATGTTCAAATTAATAAAATCATATGGCGCGTACCACATGTTAAAGTATCAGACAGAGAAAAAATAAATTTACTAAAACTTTTAGAAAAAGATCAACCGCTTCAGATGATATTTAGAAATTGGGATTTGTACGAATATCCAACTTTACCAAAAACTACAAAGCATACCTGGTCTATCAAAACATCTTCTCAAGTAGAAAAACCTCGATATATAATTATTGGTCTACAGACAGATAGGAAAAATAATGCAAGTTCTGACATGTCTCAGTTCGATCATTGCTATATTCGTGACGTTAGAGTGTATCTCAATTCAAATTATTTCCCGTATGAAAATCTAAACGTTAGTTTTGCTAATAACAGAATTGCTTTATTATATGAGCAATACGTTCGATTTCAACAGTCGTATTACGGACGCCGCGGAGGATCGTTATTAAGTGAGAAAGAATTCAAAGATATTGCACCTCTGTTTGTAGTTGACTGTTCTAGACAAGTGGATAATCTGAAGATAGGTCCTGTTGTGGATGTGAGTGGAAATTGAAAGTGAATCAGTTATACCAGATAAAACATCAGCATACTGTCTTATTCTCAACCATTGCATTGTTGAATATAAACCGCTAAGTAACATCGTAAAGAAGATATCATGAACGCGGATACACTTATAGTAGATGTTTAAAGATATAAATAACAATTATCGTTAAAGAAGTAGCAATTGCAAGTCAGGAGCATACACAAACGTTTTTGGTGAAGCCACCATACTCATTTCATCATCTTACAGAAGTAGAAAAGAAACAAGTCAAGTGGATAGAAAGAAATCGAGGAATTACCTGGTGTGGAGGGTTACATAGACTATAGAGAGTTTCACCGTGTTATCGTACCTCACTTAAAGAATAAAAAGATCATTACAAAGGGTTTAGAAAAAATTAAGTGGATCAAAGATTTATGTGCGGACTGTGACGTAATAGATATTGGTGAAAAAGGATCTCCTAATTTTGCAACACTAAAAAGAAAATTTTGTAATTATATAACTGAATTTAATTGTGTACATCATAAATTGAATTGTGCATTAAATAATGTTGTGTGTATTAGAAAGTGGTATAATGATAATAATATGTATTTGTTTAATTTGTTTTTATCTATAAACTGATCATTTGTGATATACTATATGGTTATTTTATTCAAAATTCTCAAGCTACTCTATTCTATAGACTTGAAACTAGCTGCAGCAAAATAAAATTTAATTTTAAATTTGAGTAAACTATACTTGTACTTAACAATTTCTATGTATGTATTGTATGGCCATAGTCCTCCGCACTGGGCCAGCGTGGTGGACTATGGCCTAACCCTTCTCACACTGAGAAGAGGCCCGTGCGCAGCAGTGGGACAGTTTAATACAGGGCTGATATTATTATTATTATTATACTTGTACTTAACAATTTATTGCAACTTTATTTTAAAGATAAATATATTTGCAATGAAGTTAGTCTTATATAAATAGAAATAAAACTACAATGATATTTGTTTATTATATACAATCATTTATTTTAAAATTTAACATAACATAACTTTCATACTTTTTACGATAGGTAAGTACTTAATTATTTACATTTAATTAAACTAGCTTTATATAATTATATATATGAGTAATTCTACAATTATTTATTACCTACAGTTTCTTATTTTTATTATAGCGTATTTTATTTACAACAATTTATTATTTAATGTAATGTATGTAGTGGAAATTATATAGAATGTACATATTTATCTTGAAACTTAAGAAATTATAAAGGAAATAAATGGTATATATTTTACACAAAATATTTTTTATTATAGGTAAATCCTTACTTATTTACAATAAATGGAATTTAAATAATAATATTTACACATAACTAGAGTCTTCACAAAGTTTTTTCGATATTTTGTTTACTAATCTTTCCACTTCATCCATAATGTTGTCCACCGGTTCACTCACTACGTATTGCGCACTTATCAATATATCATCACCTCCTTTATCACTTGCAGTTTCTTGTTCATTTATGTCTATCACTTGTATTTGGATGAGTCGTAAGCCTTTTTTCTTTTGATTATTGATCACGTAAGACTGACAAATATTATGCTGCTTCCGCTTTTGAGGCTTTGTCCTTGATTTTTTATTGACCGGTTCTTGTACGTTTTCTTGTTCAGGAATATGCCAGCTCGGACTCGGGGTCGGAAATCCTTGACCGTACTGAGAGAAAATGATATCAGGCGAATAATTCATTATTATCGATGACCTGAAACAAAGAATATAATAATTATAATTATTTTATTTATATCACAAGGAGAAACTCAATCATAAAATTCACGAAATACATATACTTACGAATTATTTGTTTCAAATCGATGTGACCACCACAACAAGCGACAGCTTAATGATTAAGAAACTAATATTATTATAATGACGAAGCAGTAGTGTAACATAAACCTGTGATACAAGTTTGAACATGTTTCTTGTGGACAATGAGCATGCGTGCGAACACTTGATTAGTGTTATATTTCAAAACTTTTTATTATTATATTTTATATACCAGTAAACTACTGAGAAACAAATGCATGTTTTGACAGGTTGAAGCTTCTTTGCTTGACATGTAGGAATGAGAAGTACTATACCAAATCGAAAGCTCTATTATCGCGGGGCTCCTATTTCTGGGTATGGGGTCAAAAGAGAACCTACCGTGGACAAAGTCTTTATACTATTGTCGAAGGTCTTTGGTCAAAAATATTTGAAAGAAGGCTTCATCGACTTCGATCATACAAACATTCGATATTTGAACACTCGGTATTCAGTGTACGATATATTAAATGTTCGATTTATTGCCCATTCGATCAATTGATATTCGACTGGCTTCGGCTTTCGATTGGGCATAGTACATCCGTAGGAATGGCAGGTATTTCACAAAAGAAATGAAAATAAAAGATGTTACATATTCATACAAATGTATTTATTTTCAAATAAAACTTATACAATAAACTTACATTTATTTTATTACATAGGTAACTATTTTTAGTAATGTTATAAAATAATAAGATTTATTTAGATTAGGTTAGTACGAAATATTATATATTTATTAATCTGTACATTTACAGTAGGTACATTGAATTTATAATTGATTAACACGATATTGCTTACAATATTTTAAAATATGTAACAATTAGATAAGTAAATTACTTAAATATAGTTGCATTTCCCCAAGCTAAAGTAGATACCTTATCTGGTAATAGCAACCGTTTATCGTCATTGCTTGAAAGTGCTATTTTATTTACACTCTGTGTAAATATTTCATGCTTTATTGATCTAAAGAGTAAATTCTTTTTGCGGATGACATTACAATTATACAAAAAAATTGTATAATCTATCATATGTAAATTTTTCATTACACATTTTTTTGTTCCTTTTGCTTTCTTTATTGTTTTGTCTAAAGTTTTTATACAATAAAGCTTTGAACGCAGCCCTACAAATTCTTTAATTATTTTGCCTCCCATTTCATCCTTAAAAAGCCCTGGAACTTTTTTATTAATAATTGGCAAGCCAAACTCGTTATCAGAATCGTAATTGCTAGTATCAAAATATTGAAGAAAATATTGTTTAATATCTGTGTAAAAGTCATTTGTCTTTACATTATAAACTAGACTATCAGTGTCAGTATAGCATAATTCAACATTATTGCCATAAAATGGTTTTATTGTAGAATAGTGGAAATCGTACATATGACTCTTAGATAATTCTAACACAGCGAACCCTATGTATATTGGTTTATTAAGAATAACACGCGAAGGTTTCATTTGTATTGCTACCAAATCATCTGAAAATACTGAAGCGCTATGAAAATATGGGCTAGCGATTAACTTTTCAGCACAAGCTGATTTTTTTGTTTTATTATTTGGGTCACACCATTTGTTAACTAACTTTAAATCAATTCTATGCTCATTATTCTCCAGAGTTTTCCAAAAATACTGATGTTTAATAATTTGAAAAAATCTTGTTCAAACTTTGATTCGGCTTTTTGACGTAACTGAGTGTTAAGGTCAATTTATTTCTTTAAAAAATTACTTTGCTTAAATATGATAACGCGATGGATCTTTTTCAGTATTAAACCGTGCCGTATGCATTTTTTTAAATGGACGTAATGAATAACATAGTTGTATTTATCATACAAATTTGGTATTAGTTTTTTATTCTTACCACCAGGCGGCAAGCATTTTTCTGGACAAAATGGAAAGTCGTTGTGTTGTGTTCAGTGTGTAAACTCTCAGGGTATATTAAATCAACTTCAAGAATATAACCATATGCCGCGTTATCACTAATATTTGTCAAGTTCAAATGTAAATTATTTATTTCATTGCTTGACATAAATCTAAAATCTGAATAGGGCAAGGATTGACACATGCTATAACCATATAAATTGTTACAGTCTAAATAAACGATGAATGCATTTGGACGAGTTGGATCGTAAGAATCTAAATATTTATGATTGGCTTTGACATGTCGTTTGAAACACATACAAACACCTCCACAAATACCTTTTTGTATCATTCTAAAAATTTCTACATCGCTAATCAATTCTAATTTAACGCTTGTTTTCAAAAGCATTGCATCGAATGATAGACTTGGTGCTGTTAAGTAAAACGCTGGATCGAGATTATAGTACCGCTTACAAGTTTTTCTGAAACTTTCAAACACGTCTGCTAGCAATAATACGTCGGTTTTAAGATATAAATCTGTGTACATTTTTAATATTAAACACTGACTAAATGGATTGCGCGTGTTCATAGTCATCATCAGTAATTAGCTCGTTTGACAAGGAGTTATAAAAATTGGTTTTATTAGGCAAACACGTATCTTCATATCGATTCCATTGTGACATATAGTCATACGGATACACTCCTTTACGAGTAAGGAGGTCAAATTGTCTTTTCTCAGGAAAATAAGATTCTAGTAATTTAAACTCTTGTTTTTTCATAGTATTAACCAACTGTTCTAAACTAGTTCCTAAAAACTTGAATGAATCTACAAATCGAACCTGGATACTTTCCTCCCTTGAAATAGGAATGAACTTTGTGAAAGAAATATAGTTTTCTTTTGTTTTAGGGATTACTTTTAAAGATCCAGGAGCTTCGCCCAATTCTTTTATGAAAAGGTGACAATCATAACCAGATAAATAATGAAAAAATACTGGCAAAAATGTTGGTAATTTATATTGTAAGCTACAATAACTATGAGCTGCACCGCGATATTTACCCGTCCAATGACAATGGTCTCGGACCCTATCACCAAACAATAAATGCTCACAAATATGACAAGTTACCGCGTTATCAAAGTCGTGCGCATTAATATCGGTGTAAATCATAGGTACTTGTTTTTTAAGAATATTGTAAATTTTCTTTGCATCTTTGTAAATATAATTTACAAAATTTGATACACAATCCAAACCACGATATGAAACGCAAAGATTATAATATGATAAGCGAAAGCAACAGGCACATGTCGCTGACGCGTTACAGTGCTCGCTTTAGTTGGATCAGGGTCACAAGACTCAAACCGTTCTAGCATTGTTTCAAAGTCTGCGTATATAACAAATGGTACAATTTGCTTTCTATTAAAATTTTTAAATTTAATAAAAGAACCCTGCGGAGGTAGTTCCGTAGCAACACCTCCACAACTATGCGAATCAAGATCGTCGTATGTATTAAAAAATATTAAACAAACGTCACAAAAATGCAATTTACCGTGATGTTTTGTAATTTGATTTTTAACAAGTCGCGGTAAATCTTTGATTAGACAGTAATGTGACAAATTATCGCTTTCTAGATAAAGTAAATGGATTACCTTTTTCTTTAAATTATTTGATTTATAGAGAGGTCCTACCACAGTACTATTTTTTAGCCCATAAATATAAACACAAATTTTAGGATTATTTACTTCAAACTTGGCAATATCTGAGAAAGTCAATGGAAATTCTATGCCTTCTATATTTAACACATCCCGGAAATCAGGGTAAGATGATATTCTTTCAGGGTGACTGTTGGCTGAGTATAAAGCAGCAACAATTGACCATAAAAAGCAATACTCATCATTATTTCGAATATTTACACAAGCTTTTTTAGATTTTATAGTAGCCGGCAACTCAATAAAGCCTGAACCACGCAAAGGTTCATATTGGTTAATATTCACCTCTAAGTGAGAGCTACTCAAGAATGTCCAGCCACTATCACGGTCCTGGAATTCTTCAACCTTTTTTGTTAGAATGCATTTAATTTGGGATATTAAGGGCTCATATTCATAGTTTTGATGAAGTGTATAATTTTTTGTACAAAATGATTTCATCTCTTGAGAGTCATTTTTAAACATAAAAAACAAAGCAAAATACTCAAAGTTAATTTTCACGCAAGTATGTTGTTTAAGGGACAAGTCTATTAATGACTTAATTTTTTCATGAATGCTAATTAAAAATGAAGTCAAGGAACAGTTCTCATATTGATTAACAATTCTATAGGAAGCAATGCGATTTCGAAATGCAGAATTTATTAATTCAACACCATCGCAGAAATTAGAAATATTTTTGTTTTTGTTATTGGTGATGCGTAAGTGACCTATCCAGTGCTTGCGCTCAACAGATGTATTACAGACAGTACAGAAAGGCATTTTAGAGGTACGAAAATGAGATCAGAATAAAAATTATTTAAGTGTTTCAATAAAATATAAGTGTTTTAATGAAAAAGAATGATCTAATAATACTGCAAAAAGAACAAATTAAACAAAAAATAATTACATATCTTTATACGAATGTCGTCACTATACTAAACAGGTCCTTACTAAGTAATTCATGCGCTCGTTGCATGAATTTTTGCAGCGCATTCCACTGCAGAAAGCCTCAGTGTAACTGTAATTTCAGTGTGACTAATGCTATAGTTTTGGCATGGGCTTTGATGTCTACATAAAATTCATCCTACTTTATTATATATCTCAATAAAAATATAAGTGCATCAATGAAAAGAATGACGTACCTAATGATATAATCATAAAAAGAACAAATTAATCGTAAAATTATAGTACCTATTTAAAATTAATATTATCACTGTAATACGTGGGCTCTGCGTCATTAAATAATTCATGCGCTCGTTGCATGAATTTTTGCAGCGCATTCCACTGCACAGAGCCTCGGTCTAATTGTAATTTAAGCGCGACCAACGCCTTTCTCCACCGATCCTCACGAGGGATGGAGACCACGTCACCCTTAGCGTAAACCTTGATGTCTACGTAAAATTCCCCTGATAAGTCCACTTTCCTTCTCACCTTCCCGTTGTCGACACGGCTCACGAGGGACGAACCGAGATCAGAGCACGAAGTAAGTGGCCGCTCCACATCCTCTTCTAAGCCGAAGAGATCTGAGCTACGTTTCTTTTCGTTGTAATTTTTACTGTAAATATAAAAATAATAAATTACTATAACGAATGAGGCTGTTTACGCTGGATGCGGAAGGCTTAGGCTGAGGTCGTTCAACAGTAGATTGCAATAGACTAAGTTGATTGACAGTAGATATGTTTATATATACCTAGGTAAGATATATTTTATCTAAAGTTGTTACTGTACAAAAAGAGTATCTTATAGGTGTGTTAGGTATCTGTTTCAAATACTAGTAGAGGACTTATATGTATATAACACTTAAATATCCACAACACACAGCACTAAAACTAGATATACAAGCAGTATTAAAATATTACCTCGATTTCGACTCGGAAGGCTTGGAAGTGCCTCGTGAATCCGGAGCTTTGCGCTTCGTCACCTTTTTCTTTAACTTCTTAGCTTGCGGTGCTTCATCCACTATGGAATGCGAGTATTTACTTTCGGAGGCAGACCTGCAAATAATACACAAAGATTATTAAATACTAGTAGAGGACTTATATGTATATAACACTTAAATATCCACAACACACAGCACTAAAACTACATAGATATACAAGCAGTATTAAAATATTACCTCGATTTCGACTCGAAGGCTTGGAAGTGCCTCGTGATTCCGGAGCTTTGCGCTTCGTCACCTTTTTTCTTTAACTTCTTAGCTTGCGGTGCTTCATCCACTATGGAATGCGAGTATTCACTTTCAGAGGCAGACCTGCAAATAATACACAAAGATTATTATTTATTGTTACAATCACTATTCTTTTTTTCTTTTCGTGTGGTTAGTGGTCAACCTGTTATCAAGAGTTGTTCAAGCCGCCCGTAGGCCTCTGACATGGCTTAACGACTGCTATCAATTTGACAACAACCGGGACCGACTTTTTCCGTGCCCTCCGAAGCACGGAGACACTCAGATGAAATACCACTAAGCGGTCACCCACCCATCTATAGACTGGCCGCACTCAACGTTGCTTAACCTCGCTAATCGTTTACCGATCAGTGAGTGCAACTGGCTATGAGCGCCTCACAATCACAATTGATAATAACTCATTAGTTTACGACTAGGATTTGAACCTGCGATTGTTATTATTAAAGGAAGTTTAGACCAAATTGACTTAAAGTGAACAATACATAATATATCCACTGAACCACAAACATCCTTAATTATTTAGATAGCACTTACTTACATTTTTGTTGCATTGATGTCGGTTTTCAAGCGCGTAACGATAAGAATAAACACTTAGAAAATATTTTTTTTAAATTCAAAGAATTTTGACAACTATCTTTCTCAGCCGGCAGGCAGAAACCAGGTCCGTAGCTGGGTTGTCTTGTCACATTAAGACAAAGGAGTGAAGTGATTTTTTGATCTAAATTGATCGGGTTTTATATACAGAAATCATCCATTCAGCAAAATTATTTTACTTTAAAAAATAAACTTTAACTTCTTTGTTTTAAAGAATTATGAGTAATTATTGTCAGTTACGTCCCTTTAAATTACATCGATGCATATCGATTCCGTCAAATTGACTTTTTGCCCTGAGAAATGAAATATAAAACCATCGTTTATGCAGCGCCGACAAAGAAATGAATACATGTGTGCTTGTTCATAAGACATCATTACCTAAGCATAATATATATTATTATGAACTAGCTTTGCCCGCGACTTCGTATGCGTTGAAGTTCAGTTCTATTTTTCTAAAATTTTATAGTTATTCTACCATTCGGAGTGGACAGGAATCATATAAATCAAATATCATAAAATCAGTCCAGCCATTGTCAAGTTATAAATTGTGTTACTAACACAATTTTGTTTTATATACCTATGTAGATTAAATAATATATGAGAGATTTTACGAGACTTATTTAAAACGCGTAGAAGGAAGCCAATTATAAGTAACAATTTTTAGTATCATATAACTAACACATGCTGGTCAAACTCGTGAATTAAATTAATATTGTAAAGTAAAGAGCGATTGCGTAAGGAATTAAAACCTACCAAAACATTTCATCTACCAAAATTTACAAAAACATTGTAAGTATTAATTTTTGTTAGATTGTTTATTACTTAAAATACTACTATTATATTATATACCTAATACTAAAGATGAGTTATTGACTACAGAACCCTAAAAAATGTGTCGTAATATGTAGCAGTAATTAAATATTTTATGAATGTGTATTATAATAACATTTTATTTGCAAAATAGTTTTACATACTGGCAGTGAAGCAGACATTAGATAAGTATATAATAAGTTTGAATTCCTATGCCAACTACTCTTTATGAAAATGACCATAGAGACGTATAACAATTCACAAACGAAGTTATTTTCAAAATTAGTGACAGAATATTTGCCAGTTACCTATATAAAATAATGTATACCTACTTATTTTATGATCCTACTTTTGTTTGAATTATCTTAGTAAATTGTATAAGAGACAAATTTTAAACAAAAACTACAACATGCACAAATGTCATCTTTCTCGTCGTATAAATATATTCTCACGGAATTGACACATACATGCACACAGCTCACATACAACCTAATACGAAACTGCAAGTTACATTATGCAGTTCAGCAGTTTTGTTAGTACCATTTAGCAACCTGTAATCCAGTATCATTACAAAACGTAACGTGAAAGGGATAAGTATTTAATTATATTATTACTCTCTAGTGCTGATATAATGGAGGTTCCGAATCTCCGCCCAACCTTGGTTGGTTTTCAGTTAGAACCTAGAAGTAATAATTTCGGTCGACGATAGGTAGTGAGTAAAGTAGTGTAGTGCAACAGTTATATTATTACTCTCTAGTGCTGATATAATGGGGGTTCCGAATCTCCGCCCAACCTTGGTTGGTTTTCAGTTAGAACCTAGAAGTAATAATTTCGGTCAACGATAGGTAGTGAGTGAGTGAAACGAAGGCGACTGAGGTGAGCCGTAGGAACGACAGGTGAGACAACTTCACATGAAAAACATGCTGCGCGATCCAAAAATATTATTGGGCATTCTACTCCACCTTCCGTTCACTCCAGAAGTATTATTGGGCATTTTACTCCACCTGGAGTGACGGAGGCGAACGAAGTGAGCCGTAGGAACGGAAGGTGGAGTAGAATGCCCAATAATACCCTACTAACATGAATGCATCTGATAATAATAAAAAAATACGTAAGAGCGCCTTTGGCGATGTTTATCGACGGCACATTTGTATAATTTGTATATATAATAAATTATAGCAAATATAACAAAAACGATTTTTATATAAAATGTTGTATTGAATATAAATTGTTTAAAGTTTATTCGTAACTCAGTAGATTAATATTATATTTAGAGACGATATTATCATTGAATTTGATTTATAAAAAATTTTTTTTTTAATATAAGTATTATAAGTATATTGTATAAGTAATACATAGAATAATATCTGAATCTACTTAAACAGCAAGCATATGAGGGTTTTATTAACTACTTTCTGTTACGTCAGGTAATAAGATCATACGTAATACAATAAGTCGTAACGGCATACTTGTGTGCGTTTTCCTACGTAACAAAAATAATGAGACTGGAATTGTTATATATAATAATAGTAGAATTTCCTTCTTCCTTCAATCCTGGGTCCTTTAAGCGGGGCGTGAAAAAGCACCTTCTCAGGCCGTCAAAGTAGAGACCTCAACATCGCCTCGGCTGCCATGAGGGCGGTGTGGAGGCCACTGCTCTTAGACCACACGACTGCTTACCATCAGGTGGAGTGTGGTCATTTTGACGAGCAAAATAAAAAAAATAAAAAATTGTATAATAAACATTTAAAATGCGTTAAATAAAAATAAAATTAATATACTCCATATTTATAACATCTATAAATACCTACTTTCGTAGTTTTATAGTTCTCTGAAACAATAATTATATTATAACGTTTATAGCTATATACACAAATAAGTACACAACAACTTGTAATAAAACTCATATACATAACGCAAATAAAATAAAGAAATTCAAACAAACTATTGAGAAACGTTTTATTTAGATAAACATGTTTCTTATGACTGTATTTTCATCTAGCAATAATAATTATTTTAAACATATTATGTTAATCTTTATGTAATAATGTCCATGTAATTTAATACAAATATTAGACACAAATGATATGTACATAAATGAAAATGATTGTGTGATGTCAAATACGGAACACATAACTCAATGCCACTCTATTATTTTAATAAAAACTAAAATTAGGATTACTGGGTCAATAATTATCATGTATATCTGAAATAATATAGCGGCTTCGATGGCGTAATGGTTAGTGTAACCGATTGCCATACCTGAGGTCGCGGGTTCGGTTCCCGCACAAGTCAAACATTTATGTGCATGGACATGGATGTTTGTTGTGTTGTGTTTCTATGTATAATATGTATGTATTTATAACAAAAAAGTATATATGTATATATGTTTATCCATTGTCTAGTACCCATAGTAGGTATAAGCTCTGCTCAGTTTGGGCTAGATGGTGTTGTGTGTATGTGATATTATAAAAGAAAGATTAAGATACCTTTTTATACAGTAGATAAATTAAAACAGTCAGAATAATTAGTATAAGAAGATAACTATATATTGTTCATAATGTGGAATTGTCAAAATTCACCACTCGTGTGTTTAATAAATATTATATTAATATCCCTATCTTATCTTATCTTATGTGGGGGCCAGTCAGTGCAGACCGGCGACTTCAACCCAGTGGGATCTTTTGTGTCGACACTCTCCCAATAACGACTGCCATA
Source organism: Catocala sponsa (assembly GCA_963564715.1). Classification (NCBI taxonomy): domain Eukaryota; kingdom Metazoa; phylum Arthropoda; class Insecta; order Lepidoptera; family Erebidae; genus Catocala; species Catocala sponsa. The sequence goes on from OY751334.1 coordinate 9,579,690, forward strand.
GATGTGCATGGCAGCCTGGACCAACGGCTTAACGTGCTCTCCGAGGCACGAAGCAGGCGATAATTGTCTATCAATACGCACATAATTTCGAAAAGTCATATAACTTTCGAAAGTCAGAGGTGCGCGACGTGGGTTCAAACCCGAGACCCTCTGCATTGCAGTCTGTTGGTCTCCCCACTGAGCTATCGATGTTCTTTAATATCCCTATACTATATACAGGTAATATAGTAGGTAACTGTCATTTCATATATTTAATTCAAACTCCAACCTTTATCACATTGAACTACGCGAACCGAAAATCAATATGGTAATTATGATTAGTATCGAACTTTCCAGTTAAAGGTTTGAATCAGTTATACACAAAATAGAGTTTCTGAAGATACCTCATGTATCAAAAAATATAAAAAGAAGTCACATTGAAGAGTTATTGCAGTTGTAAATGTTGCCATTCCTAAAATAGCAGGAAATTTCTACTACTTTTGAATAGTATATCAGCATTTGGAATATAATTGCTCGTTTGCCAAATATAGCATAAAAAAAATTATAATCGATTTGAACCCTAGTTAAACTCTTTTGGTCTCTTTTGGTAGCTAATCTTTAACAGAAACTAGCCATCTGCGCATGCGATATTATAGTGCACAAGTCTGTAACGCAAACACAAGTCTACTCTCAATTCCCTCACTCTCATATTCTGATGAGAAGGCAATCTGACACGGCAGGAGAGAAATCAAGTGCTAGACTAACAGCTTTAAGTGCTTTCCAAGGCACGGAGGTGTACGATACTGTCAATTTTTAAGTCCAGGCTGCTATTGAGAATTAATTTACAGAAAAACCGAATAACTTGATGTTAGTGTGACCCGGGGATCGAACCCCAGATCTCGTGCGTAGCAACAGCCTTTTTAACAACAGTCAACAAAGCAGCCGTTATGGTACAATATTGATAAAATCAAAAATATTTTTTTTAGATGTCATTCGTTTTTTCACGGTACCAAATACCAGGTTCCTAAATAATAGGAAATGGCATAATTCCTGTATCACGGGGGACTTGGCAAACATTCAAACAACAAATACGAAGAACACCCAGACTCAGTACAACCATTTGTGAAACACAAATTTTTTGTCACCTGTTCGTTTATAACCTACAACTACGTCGCGAGGCTTTAACCAATACGTCAACCGAGCAGTAAAATATCAAATAATTAAGATAAAGTGCGCTTAATCATAATAATCAAAATTACAGCTCTTTACGTGATTTTAGCCTTTTAAGTTCAAACGTCATCTACGTTATAAAAACGGCGGCGCCGCTCTCGTAAATGTAGGTTATGCCAATTTTCTATTCCTCCTTCTCGTTATAGGTACCTAATTTATGCAATATATTCCGGAGGCCCAATCACCCTCTGTCCCCCTTCCTGCTCTTTCTCCTTTCCACCTTTTTTTCTAAAGGGTCAGCAACGCGCAAGTGATGCCTATGGTATTGCAGGCGTCCATAGGCTACGGTGACCACTTACCAGCAGACCGTATGCTTATTTGCCATTTTAGTTGTATAAAAAAATATATATTTTGAACAGTTATATTTTAAGAACATAATAGAGATATTATTGCAAAACCTACTCGTGAATTGTGATCGGCTTATCTTCACTAGTATAGACGGGAATGCTAGCTAATGTATGGCTAGATGCAAAGAAGTCAATTATTATATTAGTCTATGAAAACAATTCTGTCATCTATCCTAAAAACGGTTCGACTTTTCTGTACATTATCACCACTTGAAGTTTTATTTTTGTTGACGTAATAGGTCGATTAATGCAAGCGGTATAATATTAATAGCTGTATAAATGCTAAAAGATGCCAACTCACGATCATAACAAATATGAGTTAACTACTTTTTTGTACTGACTTTGACTGTAAATAGTCATTAAACCTTAATGCAGTTGCGTGTTCGGTCAATTAGTAAGGTTATCAAGACAAAAGGTAAGTAATCGCCCATTTATTCTTTGTAGCATCTGCTAATTTAAGTACAAACATACTTGAACAGTTGCATGTGTGTTAAACAAAATCAACAAATACAAACTCTTATAGGTATAATTTTGGTATAAAGCTAATCGCTATTTTTGTAACAGCAACCGATTCTATCCTTACTAATATTATAAATTCGAAAGTAACTCTGTCTGTCTATCTGTCTGTTTATCTGTCTGTCTGTCTGTTACCTTTTCAAGGCTAAACCACTCAACCGATTTAGATGAAATTTGGTACAGATATAGTTCAAAACCTGGGGAAGGACATAGGCTACTTCTTATTCATGTAGGTACTACGCGGGCGGAGCCGCGCGCAAAAGCTAGTATCTATATAAATAAATAAAAATGAAGTGTAATGTAAGGTAATGGCAACATAAAAGCTTTTTAATAAATGCATATGAAAGTATATATAACGGAGCATTAGATCCAGCAGGGTTTTTAAAAGCTGTGACGTCAGCAAAGCTGACATCACTATTCTCAAAAGATGGATCACTCATTGCAAATACGTAATGAAAGTAATGAAACACGCTTTCGATAATAATTATAAACACTTATAATCCTTAAGCACAATCTTAATCTTAGCTATGTAAAGAAAACACAGTAATAATCAATAATAAATTGAGTACTCACAAGATTACAATTTGTGAAGAGATCTCGCCTCTCCGAGAACTCGTTATAGAATGCTTGACTTTACAACGCCAAACATCTTCAAGATGGCGGGCGTTGGGAGGTCAATACACACTCACAATATTTCATTATTTTAACAGACACTTCCTTAATTAATAGCTAATTTAATTACGTTAATTATTTATAAAAATCAACAGACTGTTTTTAATATTAGAACATTTTAATTTACAGTTCAAATGTTTTAATAACAGACTTTAACACTTCAATTTAATCTTGAACTTGTAAGTATTCGTATTACTTTGAACTTAAAAAAAATGTCTAGAAATCAATTCGTTATTGCTTAAAAATCAAGTTATGAATTTAACAATTGCTCAATTACTTCAAAATGAATGTTTAATTTATAATGAGTAATAGTTTGTCGTCTCGAACCACAACAAACTATTACAACTCTTATTTTAATTAATAACTGGTAAGACTCGCATACACAATGTGGTAATCATGAAATAATCTTAGTAAATAAATAGAGACCTGATTATAAGTCAATTAGCGGTAAATTAATGTATTACAATAATTGGTTATATAGACTTGCGCCGACATATACGATACTTATATCAAAAAATCTTTTTTATTTATGTCTTTCTGTATGTTTGTTCCGGCTAATCTCTAAACGGCTGGACCGATTTTGACGGGTCTTTCACTGGCAAATGTTATAAGGAGTAACTTAGGCTACTTTTATTTTAAAAAAGATCTCTGTATAGGTACTACACATACACTTTTTTGTTAAATTCCACGCGGACGATGTCGCGGGTAGCAGCTACTAGAAGATAAAATATAATTTTATCTCTGTAAATATCGTAGACGATTGCATCGAACTGATCCTGAAAGCATACGGCTGTAACTATGGTAACTGCTTACTGGGTGGTAAGCCGCTACCGGCAAGTTTTAGGTTACTGTGATATGCATTACAAGAATTACTAACTCCTATAAAAAAGGAGAAATTGGTCTGCCGTAGCGAATGAATTTAAGAAGAAGCTCTTCTTAAATTCTTCCTTTTTTTCCTCATATAGTTTTCAGTTGATCAGCTGCTATAGACTTTCACCGACTACATGTGCCCATTCTAACCCATAGGGGTTAGGTTAGATAGCCAACTCCTACTAACGATATTCGTGGAACAACTGCTGCTGCAGCTCGAAGTTCAGGAGAAGATACACGCATGTGGAAAGTCATAAACTCATAATATGGGGATTGATATGGCCTCCATTTTGTTTTACTTTTATAATATCTTAAACCCGGAAATTTTTGCACTTGCTGCCTTGTTAAGAACATCAATATATAGATTTTAGAAAATATATATAACTGTTTTCTTCATTTTATTGTTTTGCAAATAATTAACTAGATTATAGATAGAAAAAAAGGTTATGTAGAAACATTACCTTAAGTGTTAAATAATTGAATGCAATGTGTTGCAGCTGTTCCGGTTATAAAACCATTTTACAAGCAAAGCTTGTCTCATTATGATCAGATGGACGTAAAAGAATAAAAGGATGATATAGACTTATACAGTAAAGTAAGTTTAGTTCTTAACTTTGTAAGTAGTGTGCGTACCTGTGGCAAACCGTAGTGATTTGTCGCCCGTGGGATTAATTACTCCGTTCTTGATGAATCTCTCCGGTCGGAAGTTCTGAGGGTCGCCCCATATTTTTTCGTCCATGTGCAACATCATCAGGTTTGAACTTACCATCGCGGAATTTCTGGAAATCCTTCATTTCTGGAAAATATTATTATGAAGCATCTCTGACGCGATGTGAAGCCAGGACGGGTCGCTAGTAGTAGTATATAAATATGTATACTATAGATGTCACACCTGTATGTTTTTTTAATATAGAGAACATAAACGAGATAAGGGGCTTCAAATATTTGTTTAAACTACAGGTGGTACAAAACCATTGCCTCTTCCTTCTAAATATGTGTTCAGTTTTCAGAACATTACAACTTAAAGATGAGTTTTCTGTTCAAATCTGAGTTTTTAATTCCAGTTGGAACAGCCCAACTAAGGATGTACATACATACATACATAGATTCACGCCTGTTTCCTAGAGGGGTAGGCAGAGACTACGGATTTCCATTTGCTACGATCCTGACACACTTCTCTGGCTTCATTCACTTTCATCACGTTCCTCATACACGCCCGTCGGTTCAAGGAGCTCTTAACCTGGCCTTTGTGCAGAACGCCTCCGATCTGGTCGAGAAACGTTCGCCTAGGTTTTCCTCTTGCGACTGTTCCATTCACACTAGCCTTATAAACTTTCTTAGTCAGTCTTTCCTCGCCCATTCTTTCTACATGTCCAAACCAGCTTAACATACCCTTTTCTATTCTTGTAACTATATCCACTTTCATGCCGCATCTCTCTCTAATCACACTATTTCTTATTCTATCTTTCAGAGTCAACTAAGGATGTATATCCTCTAATCAATAGCAGTAGCTTAATAATCTTGAACTTCGTTCCTGCGCTGACAGAATTCTTAAAAGAGGCAGTAACTAGGTTGACAAAAGAAAGGATAGCTTTTTATATCCTACGTTCACAGTGTAACGTCGCACAGTGGGCAAGTCGGGTATGTTTCGTCTCAAAACTTTATATCTCAGCTGCTTAAACAGATAATGAGCTGAAATGTTGCACACGCATATTTGAATGTATAACGTTTTATAAAAAATACGTATATACAATTTCATATTATACTATTTAAAAAAAAAATAAGGACATACAATTAAAATTGTTTATATTTTCCATTTGACGAAAGTAAATTAAAAGTCTAATTAAATCTAAATTAAATTAAAAATATATTTATAATTATATGTAAATAATACACAATTTAGCAAAATCTTAGACATTTTCGTTAATAGTAAGGAGAGCCTTGGCTTCATCAAACAGTTCCTTTGGTATTGTTTCTGGCGTATTTCTCAAACTTGATATGGGATCAGACATAATATATATCAATTTAACAAGGTATTAGTACGAGATCCGGCTACAAGATTGCTACATGAAGCGAGTATGTAATATAAATTGGGGAACATATTTTTGCCAAGGTGCCAATCAAAATGTGGCCGCTAGTATTTTTAATTAAAATATGATTAATTGACTTTTTCCACAAAAATACGTTCACGTGTTTATAAAATAAACTATAATCCACTGCACAGTAATATATGTACAGAACTTGAAGAGTTATGGTTGCCATTGCGCACTCGGCCGCTACCTATTCGCAGCCAGGTTTAAACAGGTCATACTTTTTACATTTATACGTTCATGACGTATGTTCATCATTTATATCTTAATTATTTTGCGCATGCGTTGTATTCTCACCATGCGCACTGGCTTTAAAATCACGTATAGCTGGCAATCGTCATCCTTGTCTGACGACCAATGAAACGCCATAACTCTCTTTCACTTTAATCTATCTACAGCTGGCAACCCCTACTTGCGGCCTCATATCCCTGTATACATAAAACAATGTTTAAAAATGCCTTGAAGAAGTGGCTTATTATTAATGCCTTCTATAGTCAAGGGATTTTTTTTTGTTAAATAGATAATATGTATAGTCTTTAAGTACTTCTTGATGTTTACTAGAGTTACTGTTTACTGTAAAGTTGCAATACCCGAATGGGTAACTGTTGATTCGAAAATGATGTAACACCATTGCACCTACATACAGTTTTATGCAATAAATATATGTTTATGTCTATATGTCTGTGTCTATGTCTACTTAACCCATTCACAGTCCCGTGATAGACACAATAGAAAATCAATTGTTATGTACCATATGTGGTTCATCGGACAGGGAACGTGTTAATCACACAGTTATCATTTCTATTATGACAACTTAATCACATAGCCATCCCCTATTTATATAGACTTGATCACAATACGTGACTTGATCACACAGCCGTCTGTATTTCTATAGACTTGATCACACAGCCGTCTTTACTAATATTTATCACACAGTTACGAGTTTTGTATAATTATGTTTATGGGTAGGATATAGAGAAACAATTATTTACTTAAACACACAGTTTAATAATGCTAGGCTCGATTTTGATTTGTAAGTTCTTAACTTGCGAGATAGAGAGTAAATTAATTTTATTACCGGTGTCTATATATGATCCGAGCTGTTGTCCGAGTAGACCTCGAAATCAACATTATGAAAACTAATTACGGAAGGTACTTCACAAATAGTAAGTTATTGTAATTATAAATCCTTATTTTAAAATATCACGGTCTATTATAACCTCATGTTTTATAACATAGTCGGGTAGAATATGGAACAAAATTGCATGATTATTCTCATTAAAAACAACCTCAATCAGAGTTCCTCGGTACAACAAATAGCGGAATTATCAATACCAGTCAATTGAACAGAATTATCATAACGAGTGCGTTATGTCAGCTACAATTAATTACACAAGAGAACATCCCGCTCCGGAATCGAAATAAAATGAAAACGACCCACCTGATTTTTGTAACTAACAGCATAGAGACCATCTCGCAGCTGTCCACACGGCGCTCACTTGTTGAGCTTGATCCATTGCATCATGTTCTTTTGCTGCATCTCAAACGTAGTATACCAGTGAGAATGAAGTTCAGATCCCACTTCTGAAGTATTACGCAGTCGTGGTTCTTGCACAATGAAACGCCAAGATACTTTTTACACAACCAGTATATATTTCAGCAGAGTAACGTTCTAACTGACAGTTGTAACAAGAATGAATATTTGTTAATCTCCTACCTTATTTGTATATTTTTATCAATGTATCAAATGGAAAGTTAAATATCGATTAATTACATATTAAGGTGTAAAATTAGTACAGGAACAAATAACAATGATAATTATTAATTATAGGAATAATCAAATGTAATTATGCAATTATAACATAACAATTAAAACAATATAATACGTCACAACCGTGTGCTACTATTGAGTACTTGATAACACGTATCTATCTATCGACTTATATAAATAACTTAGTGGCAGACCGGTGGACTGGCACGCAAAGGTCTCGAGTTCGATCCTAAGTCAAGACTGAAGGATGGTGTAGTGGTTTAAGTGGTCGCCTCGCCATTGACACTGCGACGAGTGTTGTGGGTTCGAATCCCACACGAGACAAAGCTTCGTGTAATCTTCAAATGGTTGTTGATGTTCTTTGTGTCCGTTGTTTGAATGTTTGTAAAGTCCCCCGCGACACAGGAATTATTCCTAGTGCGGGATTAAATCATAAAAACAACTCTGACTTTTTAAGAAACGTGCGTAAAAATTAATTGTCGCTCGCTTTAACGATGAAAACATCGTGAGGAAATCTACATGTCTTAAAGTTCTACATAATGTTCTCGAAGATATGTGATGTCTGCCATCCGCTCTGGGCCAGCGTGGTGGACCTTACAGTTCTACATAATGTTCTCGAAGATATGTGATGTCTGCCATCCGCTCTGGGCCAGCGTGGTGGACCTTAAAGTTCTACATAATGTTCGCGAAGATATGTGATGTCTGCCATCCGCTCTGGGCCAGCGTGGTGGACCTTAAAGTTCTACATAATGTTCTCGAAGATATGTGATGTCTGCCATCCGCTCTGGGCCAGCGTGGTGGACCTTACAGTTCTACATAATGTTCTCGAAGATATGTGATGTCTGCCATCCGCTCTGGGCCAGCGTGGTGGACCTTAAAGTTCTACATAATGTTCTCGAAGATATGTGATGTCTGCCATCCGCTCTGGGCCAGCGTGGTGGACCTTAAAGTTCTACATAATGTTCGCGAAGATATGTGATGTCTGCCATCCGCTCTGGGCCAGCGTGGTGGACCTTAAAGTTCTACATAATGTTCGCGAAGATATGTGAAGTCTGCCATACGCTCTGGGCCAGCGTGGTGGACCTTAAAGTTCTACATAATGTTCTCGAAGATATGTGATGTCTGCCATCCGCTCTGGGCCAGCGTGGTGGACCTTAAAGTTCTACATAATGTTCTCGAAGATATGTGATGTCTGCCATCCGCTCTGGGCCAGCGTGGTGGACCTTAAAGTTCTACATAATGTTCTCGAAGATATGTGATGTCTGCCATCCGCTCTGGGCCAGCGTGGTGGACCTTAAAGTTCTACATAATGTTCTCGAAGATATGTGATGTCTGCCATCCGCTCTGGGCCAGCGTGGTGGACCTTAAAGTTCTACATAATGTTCTCGAAGATATGTGATGTCTGCCATCCGCTCTGGGCCAGCGTGGTGGACCTTAAAGTTCTACATAATGTTCTCGAAGATATGTGATGTCTGCCATCCGCTCTGGGCCAGCGTGGTGGACCTTAAAGTTCTACATAATGTTCTCGAAGATATGTGATGTCTGCCATCCGCTCTGGGCCAGCGTGGTGGACCTTAAAGTTCTACATAATGTTCTCGAAGATATGTGATGTCTGCCATCCGCTCTGGGCCAGCGTGGTGGACCTTAAAGTTCTACATAATGTTCTCGAAGATATGTGATGTCTGCCATCCGCTCTGGGCCAGCGTGGTGGACCTTAAAGTTCTACATAATGTTCTCGAAGATATGTGATGCTGATGTCTGCCATCCGCTCTGGGCCAGCGTGGTGGACTATGAAAAAAGATAATATTTGAAACTGAGAAGCAGCTCATTTTTTATTTTTTATTTTGCTCGTCATAATTACCACACTCCACCTGATGGTAAGCAGTCGTGTGGTCTAAAAGCAGTGGCCTCCACATCGCCCCCATAGTAGCCGAGGCGATGTTGAGGTCTCTACTTTGACGGCCTGAGAAGATGCTTTTTCACGCCCCGCTTAAAGAACCCAGGATTGAAGGCTCATGCCCAGCAGTGGGACAGTTTATATACAGAACTGATATTATTATTATATATTTATACTCCATTTTGCCCGCGGCTCCGCTCGCTTTAATGTAAGTTATGACAATAAACTTCTAACCCTTGTGAACAGTACCTACATAGTTTTTCCCGGATGAGAGGTATCCCTGACAACGTGTATGCGAAATTTCATGATGATCGGTCGAGTAGTTAAGGCGAAAAGCGTAACAAACAAACTTACATTCGCATTTATAATATGTATTAGTTATGATTAGTGTCCGTAATAAGCTTTTTAATTTTATTGTAAAAACATACAACATAAAATTATGACACAGTTTTAAAACGACTCTAAAAACATAACGCCGTTGGCTGGTAGTATAGTATACCTAGTAGTATACCTTGCTGCGCAAGTACGATTCGGATTTCGCCGAATTTTTATCTCAGCGGAATATAAGTAATGTTTTATTAAGACAACCATTTGGTATATATTACACCATTCAGTATTAGACTATATTTTAAGTGTTAAGTTACAATAAGGTACATATTGCTGTCATAAAACATAAATCCACTTTTTTATTGTTATTGCTAAAAAAGTGCTAATGACTTTTGATTACTTTGATCTTGACTTATTTATGAATGTAACTTGTTTTCATCGAATATGATTAATTGCTTTTAAAATAAAACTGCTGACTTCACTATACACAAAAATAACAATTTACAGATTTTTATCGTATCAGTTGTTTGTGAATCACGTAAGAAATAAGCAACCAAGTATTTCAGTTTAAAAATCACAGTTAATCAATTTTAGTAATAACGCCAAATTTATAATATCTAAATTAATATTGGACGAAGTAGATCCATTAATTACCTATTAGAATATTAGTCCATAATTATGCCATTAGTCTCTTGATGACTCCTAGGATCTTTATTACATGTTCGCATCGCGTTCTCGCCGCTTGAGCAAGACTCAATAAGTGATATCAATTAATAGGCTAAAATAACATTATTTTATTGAGTGTTCAGTTCGTCGCCACAATGATTGCTGCAGTGATCGCCGCTATATTAATACCTGTTTTATTGGTTTATTTATATAAAAATGCTTATTCAAGACCAAATAATTTTCCACCAGGTGAGTAGAATTTTAACGTTTTTATTTGGATATTAGAATAAAGATTCTAAGTCCTGTTCTTAGATAGAAATTAAAACATGTCACTGTTAAGAATAACGAATTGCAGTGGAGTAAAATTTATAAAAATAGTTAATTTTCTTCATCGAATCTAAAAGCCCTAGCTTTTAATTCAAAATAATTATGAATACTAACTGATTTTGAATGCAGTAGTCGTAAGCATACATTATGCCATTTCGAAATATACTTTTTATTTTAATTAATAAACAATCATGATTTAAAAAATGAGTTTAATTTTTTTGCTAATTTCCTATATCTCAGTCTTGCAAGGATATTAGTATTGTACACTATTACACTAAAAATTATTATGATAATATATTCATATCGATGAATAAAATAAATAGCAAACAAACTATATTTATGTTTAATAAATACAAATATGTACAAATTAAAATTATTAAATTTGGATTAAAATGGTGTTGTATATTTAAATAAACGTCAACATATCACGCCTCATCGCTATCGTTATTTATTTTTAAATTGAGTTTGATCGGTTATATCGGTTATCTGATATACCTAGCTTTCTATTGTTTTACGTTAAAATGATAATAGTCTATCACCAATAGTGTAAATTTACTGTAATGAGAATATCTCTTAATAATTTTCGGTTTATATTTTATTCATATCAAAGTGGATTTCAAAGTTTATTAGTCATTTTCTATAAGACGAAGATATTCCTTAAATATGGCACGCCATCCTACTTGTTCATTCAAGATGGCCGGATAGCTAGTTAATTTACACTGAGCATGTAATTTGAGAGATGATTAGTACATTATTGTAATAACCTGCATTTAAAAACTTGACCGTCAGTCAAATAAAAGACATGGCCCTATTTCATATAAACTCATTTGATCGGGGCAGTTTTTTGGGGATACGTTATTCTGTACTTTTAATCACACATAAAACACACATAATCTAAAAAGTAGTATCTATGTAGCAACGAACAGCAACAGAATAGAGAATGTGATTATTTTAAGGAGATTTTCAGTATAGTAACTTGGTGTCCAACTAAAATCTATGCCATTAAGCAATAGTTTAAAGCCGAGGATGATCTTATCTACGCTAAGACATAATAACGAGCAAATTTTGTAATAAGAAAATTGTGAGTTTCGCCTCTTTACTAAATTTTATTGCTATTTACTTCTTGCTTAATCATTGGAATCAACCCAAGAGCTACCTATAATTCGTTGTATATTACCCAATTCTGTATTAAAAGAATAACCCGTAGGGACACGTGGACCAAAGGCTGTTCATTCTTAATAGACTTTAACCATCGTTTTAATCTATTATGTACGAACATACAACTACGTATACCTACAAAAGTAGCAGACACTTCTAACTGCCTGCTATTTTATGAACGGCAATTATTACAACTGCTACAACATTTTCTGTGGTCAGGTCCTCCGAGTCTGCCAGTGTACGGAGCATTCTGGATCGTCCTCGCTCATTCATTCAATGACCTAGCTACTGCTTTCCGCAAGCTAGGAGAGAGATACCAAACGAAGCTTGTAGGTCTGTTAATGGGACCGGTACCGACTGTCGTAGTAAACGACCCGGACCTTATAAAGGAGATACTTAACCGAGAAGAATTCGACGGACGCATGGATATAATACTCTTCAGATTGAGATCATTTTGGAAAAAGCTAGGTAAGTTTTAGCATAATTTAATGCTCTATTTGTGATAACAGATGCAAGTAACTCATGCCTAGTAGAACTACGGTTGTCGTTTTTATGTATAAATGTAAATGCAGACTCTTTAAAAACAAATTCTCATATGATACAATAGGCATCTACAGAATTCCTATTTACATTTGAAGACTTATAGCTGATTGAAAAATATTACCTATTTAAGCTCTGGTATCTCTCTTTGTTGTATTGTATCGTTTATAGTTTTGCGTTTGATATGCTACGAGGGGCGAATAAACTTACTTATACTTTGTAATCTTTCTATAGTACCACAAACACATCGTAATTACACTACACAGGATAAATATTGTAGTATTCCTCAACTTGTTTATTTAGAAAATTATATTTTATGTATATTTGATACGTGACCGATAAATAAAAAGGCATTATCATTTATTCTAGAATACCTACTGAATCTCGTAAATAAATTGTATAAAACATATTATTATTATTGCGCTTGCCATGTGTCTTGACACTTGTCCAGGATGAGATAGCTTTATGCCATAAATACTGTATACATCGGCAATGAAAAATGACAATATAGTATACACGTATATTACAGTGAGACAATTAAAGGAATTAAACCACTTAAACCACCGCCATCCTTGCAGTCCATTTGAGTTTCTACTTATTTGACTATCCTAAGATCATTGAAAAAGCGCACGAATAATAACATTACTAATCTGACACATAAACAAATTGTTTTCACAAGTGAGCATAGCTTGACTTGGTATGACACGCACTTACAAGTTAATAGCTTGGTTGCTACCAAGCTATTAACTTGTAAGTAATTAAATTAAATTAAGTAATTAAATTAACTTCACGCCCTTCACTCAGCCATATTTTTAGTTAAACATACGTTTCTCTATTACTATAAACACGTAGGCATTCAAATTGTTATGCTTTGTAAAGTCACGATACATTTTTTCGAATTTTATTTACTCATAATTGCTTGGTCCCGGAAAGCGGGTAATTTCGTTATTAGTAAATAATTTGCTGGTATATTTTATGTTAATTAACTGACTCATATATTGGAAATTATTATATGCTGTATGTATAAATTTATTGTTACAGGAATCTTCTTTACGGATGGATATTTCTGGCATATTCAGAGAAGATTCAGCTTACGATACCTCAGAGACTATGGTTTTGGCAGACGAGACAGCACTTTAGAATCAGTGATCAGCGATGAAATCAAAGAAATGTTGGATATGAGGCTTAGTGGACCAAAATACCCAGCCGAAAAGGTAGTATACCTAAACATAATATTACATAATTATGTACATAGTATTTGTTATCATTGTGTAGCAATATCAACCTTCCTTGTAGTTCTCGCACTTAAGGCAAGGCCATACAAGACTGATTTAATGAACTTCGAAGTTTATAACTAACTAGATGTTGCCGCGGTTTCACCCGCGTTTATCGTTACTGCGCCGCCCCCGTGGGTCATAACGTCGTGTTATATAGCCTATAGCCTTCCTCGATAAATAGGCTATCCAACACTAAAATAATTTTTCAAATTGAACCAGTAGTTCCTGAGATTAGCGCGTTCAATCAAACAAACAAACAAACTCTTCAGCTGTATAACATTAGTATAGATAAGTTAATAATATACATTGTTAGATTAAGTTTACATGTATGAACGCTACATCGGGGACGACATAAGACACAGTAAGGCTAACTATAATCCTATATTAAAGTTCATTTTATACTCTATCCATTTTAATGAAAATGATATTTATTTCTGGCTTATTTTAGGTACAAGATTGTTACAATAAATAAAAAAATAAAAAAGGATGTCTATGTCTGTGTGTGTGTGTGTGTGTTTATGCATGCGTGTGTGCGTGTGTGTGTGTGTGTGTGCGTGTATGTGTGTGGGAGGGGGAGCCGGGGTGTATGTGTGTCATGTTAATTGGTATATTCTTACACATAGGTACTAATTATTTAAGCATTAAAGAATTAAAGCTCACAACACTATATCCTTAACAGGCTCTCAGTTTCCTCATAAGCAAGTCCTACCAGCCAATCAAATACTTCCTTTTTAAATTGTCGCAGTCATATTGATAATGTGCTTGTAATTTGTTATACTGGAGTGGAGAAATTTGTTTGAAGTGCCTTCCAGCGAAAGTGGTTCTAACATAGGGAACTGGACATTTATACACCCCTTTTTGTTGATCGCGATAACAATGGAATATGTAGCTTATGATATATCTTAAGACATTGAAACATAAATAGTTTTCGAACTGTGAGCACATTAGCCTCTTCATAAGTAAGTTTGGTGGAGTATCGATATGGAAGATGGAGTAGAACCTTAAGCACGGCTCTCTGTGCTCTTTCAACCCCCAGAATGTGGGTCTTACCTGCAACACCCCACACACTGACACAATATGTTAAAACACATTGACATAGAGCTTTATACGTACTGAGTAGTAATATTGAGTAGTAGCAAACACAAAGCTGAATAACTTAATATATAATTATGTTCATAGACAAACGCCTTTTATTCATACAAAAGCAATCACCAATTACTACTTACATGGAGCCTTGGTCTACGTTTCTCGTCGCATTTCCAAAGGAGGTTCAAACCCCACACGAAACAAAAGAATGCGTGATCCACAATATATGTATGACACTTGTTACTGAGTTGGTGTTATATGTGTGTCAAACTTTAAATGTGTTTGAAATCAGCCGCAACACTTCGATTATTCTAATAGATCTTGCAAGTTACAAATTTATGTTATGATACTGCCACGGTTTGTAGGAATGCATAGGGCAAACGACTGTCTCGAGCTACTCGCACTAGTGACCACAAGTATAATAAATTATATTTAGTACTATAAGCCTAGTAAGACGTCATTCTGGCCTTTCTGGTAGGTTTACATATTGCCCGTGCACAGCAGGCGTAAATCGACCACAGGGTCACTTTTGATAGCCGTTATTATTCGTCATCCTTTCCCTTAATGCGTTTCTAAACTCGCAATACATTACTGCAATCTGCGGCTGAAATGTTTTCAACTATAACAGGGCAAACTCAAAAAAAATTTCATTGCATCGGCAATTACAAACATGAACATTTGGACAGAATGTATAATATGGTTGTTATTGCCGGTATAATGCATACATTATAATAAAAATAATGTTACTAGAAGCCTCTTTACTATACATAAGTAATAATAACATTTATATATACTCTCGAATTGCCTCTGCGCGTTGGACCCATTTCCCCGTGTAAGCCTCCCAAAGGACCCGGTATTTTCTTAATGTACTAGGAAAATACTCGTGAAAATGGCACATATAAAATATATATATTTCAAATAGTAATAATTTCCCAAGAATCATGAGATGCGTGTTAATATGCGAGAACAATTTACCAACTAGTACACAATACTTTTATGATTAAGTCATACTGAACAACCCAAGCACTTTCGACATGATATGCGAACATTAAACGCGTAGCTTACATTTTTCTGTACCACAGAATTATATTTTATTATATTATTCATTTTGTTTTAGGAGATCGTTAAAGGAGACCTGGTGTTCCTGCCACTGTTTTTTACTGTACCATTCACAAATGGTATGGTCCACGTACTATCAAGATCTACTCTGCCAAGAGCTGATTATAAAGAACTCTGGTCTCTCAGCCGTGGGAGTATAATATTCCAAAGGAGCTCCAATGATATGGGTGGTGCACTTTCATTGACGCCATGGATCAAAGACATATTACCTAATTACAGTGGGTACAACGGATTAGTCAAGGGCAACCAATACCTGTTGGATTTCTTTGCGGTAAATATTAAACATTTGAATATGCTTCAGTAAATAATTAACAAAATAAACATATTACTAGGTACTGCTATCTACTTAGAACGTATAAGTAGATAGCAGTACCTAGTAATAAGTTTATCTTAGTATAAGGATGGGCAGTTTTAAATAAATAAATCACGCAAGCTAAGGGCACTTACTTTTAGAACACTAGGGTCTTCCACCTAATATAATAATATTTACTTTTATCACAAATATGCTAGCCTGTACAGTGTACATGTCTTTAAAAGATATACTTTAAAATAATGGGTAGTGTCGATTTTGATAGAATAAATCAATATTAATGTGTTACCGCTAGAATGTTTACTAAATCTTGGATAAGCTTACCAAAATGAAAATATTATATTGTTAGCTTTAGCATATGCTTCGAGCATCTAAGGCATTCTAAGGAATACAGAAAACTAAATTTAACTAATGTGATATATTAAAACAATGTAACAATGAAAATAAATTACAACTACACTAATCACACACAGAACTTGATTGCAATTACGCTTTTATAATCATAATTTCACTTTCGAATCTAAATAATATTTTATCTATCTAATTTAATTTCAATTCTTAACTTCAATTTGTTAATAACTTCAAATTAATTACAGAAACTAGTAAAGGATGCACAAGAAACGCACGATCCAACGTATGACCGCCATTTCCTCGACATGTATCTCACCAAAATGCAGCAAGAACTCACTGAAAAGGAACGCAGCACATATTCTAGTAAGTAAATATACACTGATGAATGACCAATTTTAGTGAAAGATATTAAGATTGTTTTGATTTCTAAAAGCCATAATCTAATACTTTACCAAGAACAAATTGGTATAGGCACTCTATTATCAAAATTTGATAAATACATATTTCCACTATTCATTCGCGATCAGTAATTATTCTATCTTTAAAATATTAAACTTTTACAATGATGCTAAGAATGGCTAAATTACAGTTCTTTTTTTTTGTCTGTACTTAACGAGCTTACGTTTAACCAATACTAATGCTATTCTTTCGGTCCTAATCGCTGCTTTACAATCGTCGTTGTGCCATCTATTAGTGCGGTGTCCCACGTTACGCTTTCATGTTCTTGGTCGCCACTCAAGACCCTGTCTTAACAGAATTTAAGCAGTAAAGTTTGAATTATTGCTTAAAATCATATCGCCAAGATATTGACTGCAGATTGCTAAATAGCAGAGTCTAATAGCAATATCTAAGTATATCTTGTTCTTTGTTACGGATATTCCATACTATTATTATAAATCAATATTTGCAAGCATGTAAAACAAATGTGAGACAACATGGTGCATGGCAATGAGAATAAAGCAATAATAAATGTGTAAAGGGAAAATATCCGTGAACATTGAACGACGCGATTGACTAGTTTATCTCGTACGTCCATGCGTCAGATTCAAGGTGCAATATTTCATTTATTACGCAGGAGAATTAACATTCGCTATTAATTCAATTACTCTAAACCTGGCTGGGATTTCAATATATCCCAATTTCTATATAATAAATATATTACAGTTAATATATAATATTGTCTTCTGTTTACGCGAATGTTATTCATTGAAATTAAACTACTATTTTGTTATAAAGTGTCAAATAAACAACGCGACAAAATATATATATAGTAGTTTAATTTCAACAGTTAATATATTTATTATATAGAAATTTACCTGCTAATAGTATTTTTATCATATCATGCTATATAATCCATATTATTATACTTCAACAAAGATAATTCAAACTCACTAATGTTAAAAAAGTACATCATCTGCATAATTGATTTGTAGGAACTCAATTTTCAAGAGTTTTCGAGGAAAAAGTCAACTAATAAATCATTATCATAGTGGTGATCACTATGATAATTATTTGTATTAGTTAATTTTCTTTGGAATAAATGACATGTGTCATAAGTATACTAATAGAAGAAGCATAAAAACAGATGTTGAATTTAATTTACAGATTTTTAGATTGTTTTACTGTATAATTCAGCTGGTTAATTATAGTGAAGTTTACTAAACATATATTATATAAAACACTACCTATTAGTCTTTAAGAAAACGCTTGACAATTTCTGTGCTACCTATAAAAGTAATCTTAGATGTAAGATAATTAATTTAAAGTTAACTGAATTTACATAACACCAATATTGACTCGGTCAAAAGGTTATTGTCTGTGACACGGTCTAAAATACCTATGACGTAACTTTAGTTGACAACTAAGGATAACAATACGGAAATAGTAGTTTGATAGACATTCGTTACTAATTAATATCGATGGTAATAACTTTGAACTGTCAATCAAGATGCACAATAGCTCTACAGGAAGTTCAACGCAAAAACACCTCCTTTGTTTGAACTATCTAACACACAAAGTTCATTGCTTGTTTTCTTGCACTGATAATAATTACATATTATGTGTTTTGATTGATCATTTTGTACTTGTACTGAATAGAAAATGAACAATGTAAACACATTCACAGGTCACATGTTATCTATCGAGATATCTTATGACCTGAATACGACGAATGAGTAATAAATCTTAAATGCATGTCGTTGATTCTAAATTAAGCGAACTGAACAGGCAGCAGTGCTGGCAGTAGGTACTGCCCTTTTTTAGGAATCTGAAAACTGAAAAGCTTACTCGACAAATAAATAAAACGCCAGTTTGTTTAAGTAGATTGCCGCCATTTTATTATTACTTGCTAGAATTTGATCCTCAATTTTTTTATATATTTAGGATTTTCGACTAAGATTATTCACAAAATTGCACAAACACAATTTTCATTAGCGTACCTACTCCTCCAGTTATAGAATACCGCAGCATTCTATAACAAAGTCGATAAAAGAAAGTCTAGAAAAATAATAAAAAAATTAGCTTATTAGTGACACTATCGGATGGTGCCATAAAACATTGACTGTATGATAATACGATGATGTAATGGCACGCGACTAAAATATAATTTCGCAGAAATCTCTAAATGACATTTTTTATTTCGCCTTAATGTTCTATTCCATTAAAAGCAGCCCGAGACGGCTTTTAATATATTCCGCTGTTACTTATAGTTAAGGATATAATCACCCACATACAATTGGTAAAATTCCTTTTATACAGCTTTTTGACTTAGTATGTCGCTATATCATTGATGCACATGCACATATGACAATGACACTAGCATTTTTCAAAGAAAATTTTGCA
The DNA here is from genome assembly GCA_963564715.1 of Catocala sponsa. Taxonomy (NCBI): domain Eukaryota; kingdom Metazoa; phylum Arthropoda; class Insecta; order Lepidoptera; family Erebidae; genus Catocala; species Catocala sponsa. Next base: position 9,599,064 of record OY751334.1, read on the forward strand.
ATTATAGGCTATCGCAGATGGCTTTATTTGAGCGCCTACTAAAATTAAAAGCAATAAAAAGCTAATCTACGTTCTACTTATGTTTTTAATATATATTTCTACTGTTTGTTGTTGTAGTATAATTAAAGTACTCGAAAGTCACGTATGATTTTCTGGGCTTAGCAGACTTTTGATTTTATGTGCCTGCATAGGCATATAAAATCAAAAGATTGGTAGAAGAAAAAACATATTCGAGATTCATAAAATTATTGAATACTTACGTACTTAAACTTTTACTTACAACATTATGTTAAGAATTATCTACGTATATACATAATTTACGAAGGTAACTATTAAGGAGTCCCCCTCCGAGGTCGTTTAAAAAAAGAAATGATAATTAACTAAACTATCTAATGGTAAACGCACAAACAGATGAGAGGATCCTTAGGCAACCAATGTTAGCGAGAGTTTAAAATAGACTACCATGAGGAAGACTAGCTGTCCATTCAATACTGACTTAGTAGAAATGACGAGATGTATTACTCGGGGCCATGTCATTAAGTTCGGGTTTAGTATGTATTGGGTTATAACAGTACTCCGTGGCGGAGCGGTAGTGAATGCGACTACTGTGCATTTGCGATGAGGTCTCGGGTGCGAACCCCGGGTCGGGCCAACAAAAAGTTATTGAGTTTTTCTGTTAAAAAATCTCAAAAGTGCGATAATTAAAAAAAGGAATAGAATGAGGCTGGCCACTACAACTCTAAGTTAGGTAGCCGTAAAAACAAATTTAAAAAATAAATTTATATATATTTTGACCATAAAATAATGTATCCTGACCGTCAAGAAAACTGCCATATTATTGACTATTCGTCACTGATTCTTTCATGTGTTCCGGTGCTCTGCTACTTTTTGCTGACGACTTAGCTTACTTACGGAAGATTGATTACATAATGATTAAGATTGTGCTTCCCCTTGAACCGACAACATTTGGCTACAATAATTAGACAAATAACAATAAATAATTGGCTACAATAATAATAAATAATTTAATTAGCCTTTGAGGTTCATAAGTATTATTGTGTGACCTACATGATCAAATACGGAACGAATGCCTTTAATGCACTGCTAATTACATATTACCATAAAACGTAATACATTCAAAATATACCGATTGTGCATAATGACGCCGCATCGATATAATATTAAAAATGGCTTGTACAATAATGTACCTTATTCTATACTAGCATATACAAACATAGTTTTAGCTTCTTGTTATAAATACCAATAGCTACATACAAACACTTAAATGCAGAGAAAGGGTTTTTTTATTTCAATGTATGTTCATTGTAATAGCTCGGCGGCGTTTTAGTTTATTTTAACTCATGAGAACACACAACTCATTAAAAATCTAAAAAAGGGCATACATTTGTAATATTTAACTGTCCACGTCTGGGCCTAGGTGACAAGTCTTAGTGGGCAGACTTCTTTGAAAGACAAGACTCAATCATAGATACAATAACGATAGTTTCACTCACCCATAATAAGGTAGTTATGAGATCATAACTTGTTTTTACCTAAACCACTGCCATGTACAAAACGTTGAAACTTATCCTCTCAAGGTAAATTATTAAATTAACTTGTCACATGTGCTATTAGAAATTCAAAGGTAAAACTTGAACTTCGATTAATTAGCCTTTTAAGTAGCTGCGGCACACCGGCGACAAGATATAACTGGTTTTCATTTGACTGGTATTCTAAAAATTTACAGATTATATTATTATTATTACTCGAACAATGGAATATATTAGATAAGTTATATTAAGGTATATTTTTAATCTCTTACACCTAACTGCTTATTAAAGGGTAGTATTTAATTGCACCGAAAAAATATACTAATTGCACAGCAAAATAATAATTATGCTTACCAAAAACACTAATTGCACACCGAAATATATTTAAAGAGATCAAACTAAGTCGGACGGACTACTTATACCCTTTTCTGAAGCCCTGACAACGTGTATGCAAAATTGCATTGTGATTAGTCGATCTGTTAAGATGTGAAAGCGTAACAAACAAACTTACCTTCGGTTCCCTAAATAGTTACGTTGCCGATTTTCAGTGGATCAGTTGTTATTGACGTGCACCGACTACATGTTCCCCGCGGCTTCGGCGGTGAACTTTGTGCTGGCGATTCTCGTAGAACGACTGCTGCTGCAGCCCGAGATTCAGGAGAAGATACACGAGGAGATCGACCGTGTCGTCGGTAGAGATCGCCTGCCCACGCTTGATGATCGACGAAAGTATGTTACATTCATTAATCAGTTGTATTAGGTACTACTACGTATTGCCCGAATCTTGCATGCATTTCGACATTAGAGTTGTCACTTTAGGCAGTACAACTTATAGGTATGTATCTATAATTGTTTTTTATACCAGTAAAGCGCTGATTATATTTGTATGAGTGGTGTACATTACATACACTTATACAAATACAGCCTTACTTATAAAAATATCACTAAACATTGCTTAGTAATCTTTTACCTAAGAAGCTCTCATATCAGTAATCAATGAATAACTTTTCTTTACTTACCTATAAACCAATTTTAACGATCTCTCAGCTGACACCTCGCACAAAGACGAAATACAATTTTATTCTTGCAACATTTAAGCAATCATCATAGAGCATTGCTAAATTAATTCACAAATTGTACTAAATAATGAAATTGAAAAAAAAATCATGTTTCATTGTAATTTTTTTAACTTATGTATCTGTGGCGACATTAACAGATGGTGTTCTGTTTTCTTCTAGGTAATTCAAAGAGTTTAATTATCGAAAGAGTATATATTACCACTTCGCTTAAATATAATAACCAGTTCCTTTTACGTAAATAAATTTTATCGCCTGGTTTGTATGATAAAGGTGGTAATAAAAATAACACCCATTTGGAATGATCAGACGGTGTATTACTAAATAAACATAATAATATCGAACTGCTGCATGTTCTAATGAATAATAACGACAATACTATGCTATCTTAAAAAGTGAATTTATTAAGAACAAAAAAAAATAACAGTGTACCTACTCATTTCAATTTCTGATTATTCATATTTTCCTAAGTACTTATCAATCTATTTCGTGGCTTGTGTATTTAATAATTTTCAGTGTCAATACTTGATAAAGATAAAGATAAAGATATTTATTTTGTAAAACATGAGTAACAATTTAGTAGGTACATGGTGGTCAGTTTTAAAATAAAGATCTGCATGTTTTGCCACTTGTGGCGTACAAAAATTATATTTGAATGCACGAGACATCAAAGAAACTAGAAATTAAACGTTATTAAACTTATTACTAGATTAATTATATATAAAATAATTGTTTTTATGCACGAGACAGCCAACTTAAAAATAATTAATTCAATATATTTTAGTGCACGAGATAAAGGCTAAAAAAAAAAAACTACACTACTAACAACATTTTAAATACTCAAACAAAACATAAAAACAAACAACCAATATAAAACATCAGATAAACAAACATTGACACAAATATAAAAAATAACTATTTGCAAAGACTTTGGTCTTGAACTGGTTACAAAACTTGGATTATAGTTTTACAGAAAGTCTACTACACCCAAACCAAATTTAAATGTATACGACATAAGCTCATAACTTACACCACACACCACAAGCACTCATCGGCTCACTACACCTGACACCCAACACTACACAATTATACGACATAGACACTAACGTCATACATTATCATAGACACACAAACATACACACAGATGCAGGCGCTCTGTTACTTGTTTGTTTATAGCTTCGTTTTTATTTTTATTATTCTACCTTCAAAATTATAATTATGTCTTTAAGTTTTTAGTATTGCATCTCCTTACCTATAACATTAGATTGTAATTTAATATAATAACATTGTTCATAAAAACTATCTGTTCTTCCGTGGGGGACCTGGTGATCTGTAATACAGGCATTTTATGCCTAACTCAGACACCAGCTCCTCGCATTACTAACTAGACAAATTAATTATATGTTATATCTTGAATTAAGCTTGTAATTGTGAGGAGAAATAAATTAATTTATTTATTTAATAAATGAATCTGAATCTGAATACTGACAAGGCATTACCAACTATTGTTAGTCCAGCATCCAGTTGGTTTTGATCTAATTCTTATCTTGTTGTCCCTGCTGATAATATTATCATATACCAAAGCAAATATCTCTGGCTTAAGCTTAGGTGCTTTTAGTAAAGAGCAGATTTTCTGGGAACAATTATTTCACCAATTGTTGTTTTGTCTTTGAAAGAAGACCATTTTTCTGAATATTGCTCCAAATGCGAGCTAAATAATAATAATTATTTATAGTAGCAGAACCATATTAGGGCTTATCTTGGTGATATATCTCGAGGTAATGAGATTGCAATTTCCTTTGAAGTGCCATCAGAATTGTAATCTAAAGATTTTAATCATACTGCTGAATACAGATTTGCCAAAAAGGCTTCACATGAAGGTATAAGGATTTAGAACCATGTCTCGTAGACAGCCCGACATAAAAGATCACATCAGTGCATCTCGTACACCACCCACGTCATGATCACGTCGATGTATCTCGTACACCACCCGCGTCAGTCGGAAAGTACTAAAGATTCGGGTTTACTGCCGAATATAGATAGTACCAGTGATTGATGAAACTGCTTATAGAAGCCGAAGGACTTCACATAAGAGTATAAGGATCTCGTGCGATATCTCGTATGCGCCCCGAGTCCAATGATCACGTCAATGCATCTCGTACACCACCCGCGTCAACCGGTACAAAGGGAAAAATATCGTAGCTTTAACTGCTTTAAAGTCAGTAGCCATACCAGCATAACAATCACTAGACAATGGTTTCTAACCTGGAATACTGCTAAGCAAGATATCGCTGATATTCCCAAAAGAAACATCTCTGTTCCGACGACGTTTATGACAACTCATTTTTCGTTCAATCTTGTAAATCCTGCTCATGATGTCTTTTAGGCATATTTTATGAATGAAATACTTAAAAGCTCTAATATTTAAATTAAAAATACAAAGAAACACAAAGAAAAATGTTCAGACGCCGCGCAAACGAAAAGAATGACGATCAGCATTGGGGCACAGACAATGCATATAATACTCACGTTTAGTTTTAGTTTTAAAACTGCGTTCAGTTGCCGAGTGACGCCAAGAAGCTGCATGGTAAACATATATCGAGAACGAAGCATGCAGTATAATATACATATATACCACCTTTCATTTTTATGTAGACTTAAACACGGGACCGCTGCTGTTTAGATTTCTGTACCTACTGTTTAGCTATTGATAAACTTACTCTTAGCGCTAACTAACGTTTATAAATAAGATTTCGCATGAACAGTCGCTATATAGTAGTTTATAAGTGAGACAGCTATTGATTAACTAGCTCTTAATACTAACTTACAGTTATAAGTAAGATTTTTTGTATAATAGATAACAACCTGTCAAATATTTAAGATGGGTTAAATAAGGCTGATAAATAATCGATAAGTTTAATTCGTAAAATACATTTTTAGTGCCGAAACTTTACAGACAACCGTATCATGCTGTTAATAGGTCATAAATATAACTATTAGGGAAAAATAAGTTAATGCTAGATAACAAATTTTAAATAATAAATAAGGCAACTACTCTAGCTACTTGACTACTGTTAGGCTACTGTAGCTTATGGGTGCTTGTTAAACCAAAAGTATGTCAAGAACGTTGCCGATTCTATAGAGTAGTTCAAGCCAACGCAAAGAGCGATCACCCTAATCCACCTGATTCATAGCATGCCTTTTAAATGTAATCTAAATGTGGTTGACGTTGGACTTATCCACACAATCTTAGCTAATCCTAAGTCTGACATAGCAAAGAAATTGTGCAATTTATTACATTCATTGATTAGAAAATAAGTATAAGTGTTATTTGGTTTTTTAATATTTTTATAGCAAAAGTGCTTAATGTTTATATTTAAGGATAAGGCACGATGGAGTCTACGTATTCTTTAGAATAAAAACTCCAAAATATATTAAGATAAAAAAATAAATAAAAAAAAATGCAAAAAAGCACATAAGATCATGATCGTTTGATATTTAAATAGGTAACTGTGGATTCAACCTCTTAAGATACGTTCAAAACAAGGAAAACCTCAAGGCAGGCTTAGAATTATCTTTCTGATGAGACGCCGCCAGACGTTTGGTTAGACTGTTCTGATATTGAAATGTATATCTCTATAGTATTCCTTATTTTTTTCTGTTTTTAGCAAATGAGCCAACCCTGGCGGTAATCTCTGACCGCCGCTTATAGACATGGTGTAAAGTTTGAAATCAAAGTTCCAAACGAAACAAATTTAATAACGCTTTTAAGATAAGTATAAGCCGTAAATGTAAATATTCCTACACCATAAACTTAACATCTAATAAATGAATATTATACCGCTACCTACATAATTACGTATGTGTGAAACAAATATAATTATTTAAACTTCATTAAGTCAGGTCATCAACTTTTGAAAACAAGGTCAAGTCATTTACCTTGAGAAGTACGAGGACAAGGACAATTTTATTATCATACCTACTAATAAACATATGTTATAATATGCCATAGAGATTATTCAAAATGTATCTTTCTTGGATAACGCTATTTAACAAAATATGCGTACTTGGAACATTCAACTGTGTAACGTCAAAGACGATCAAAAATCATGTATTAATTTAAGTTACAAAATAACACGTACGATACATATTAAGTAGATAATATATATATACATATATAAATTTACCGTTACGGAACTTTCATATAAAACACATCAAACCTATCTTGGTAACACAAAAAGGATACGAATTGATATCAGTCTAATTAAATGTTAATTTAATAGATATGAGTATAGTCTACGGCATAATTATTTCGATTTTACTTAAAATTTGCATTAATATATTTATAGGTAATATCTAAATCTGTGCTACTTGAAAACCTGGTAGGTATGCAAAAATTTGACGACGCGTTAATATTTTTTTTTATCTTAGTAGACTTCAATTAAAAACTTTAAAAAACCTTATGTATAGTCGATGAATTTATATTATTCATAAACGTTCGGTTCTGTGACTTTAATTCAGAGCAAGTGGCCAATCGAATAATACTGTTTGCATAAATAGATTTTGTGACCGTAGTGAGCTTCGTATTATATTGCTGTCAAAATTTTGAAAACATCATTTTGCTAAAGACTAATAAGTATTTAGCCAAATATTTATGACAGTAGAAGTAAATTTTTACTATTGATTTGTTAAAAAGGCTGACAAAAATAAGTCGAAGAAACAGCAAGCACATAAAGAGGCGAGCCATAAAAAATCTATTCAGTTACCGTCGCTGATGCAGAAAGAGTACATACCTATAGAAATACGCACAATATGACGTTCTTGTCCAATAGCAATTGATTAATATAATAAAGATTAGATGACTTTATCAAAAATAATTTTCGGTATTTGATGAATTATTGAGAAACTTATTAAGCGTTCCATAGAATTTAAGCTTTCCAAACGTAGCTAGCAACCAATTACGAAGATGGCCATTAAGTACCTTTATTAGAAGTAAACGAAGCTAATACGCATTGCATTTACCGTATATGTTGGACGCGAAGGTTCCCATAACACACCTCGAACACTTTTATTTAGTACTATACTAATAGAGTGATTTAGTTATCTACAAATAGGTTTAGGAATTCTTAAAATATACACATCCACAGAATCTAGGGATACTTTAATCCTAAATTATGTACGACTTTATAGTTTAAAATCTTTTTAGTTGCCATAAAAGTTTATATACAGATTGAAACCTCTTTTATTATATTCAAAATTTAAAAATGTGTATAAAAAAACAAAAGAAAGAACAAAATACGGCGGCAAAATTGTTGGTAATTCCTTACGACAAGGAAAATTAAAATTGTTTTATTGATATTAATTAATGAAAAGAGATTAAATTGTTTTCTTTTTTAATTTAACGTGACGTGTGAGCTTTAAGAGTCATGTCACATCGTTATTTAAGTCGAGATTAAATATTACGAGCCGTGAAATGTTGCGACTCACGTGATTGGTCGATCAGGATTGCTTCTACAAATGTTTTTCTCTCCCTACAGCTAAACTAAGGTAGGTGTAGACCTACGTCACCTATTTTAATCGGCTCTCACAAACATGCATGCCTTTTTACTAGGTAATATTATACATGTGAAAATTTGTAAAGGTATTTTAATGTTTGGAAAACGATCAACTGATTGGGATAAAACTTGGAACACACACTTGATAGTGTCCTAGATCCTGACCTGGAAAATGTCCAATAAGTTATTATTAGACACTTGTATTCCGGTATGCATTCCTACGATATCTATAAAAACAATAAGCAGAAGCCAAAAAATATATAAATATATAAAACTAAATCTATACTAATATTATAAAAAGGAAAGATTAGATTTTTTTATTGTTTGTTTGTAACGATTAAACTCAAAAACTACAAAACCGATTTAAAAATTCTTTCGCCGTAGAAAGCTATACCTATTATCACCAAGGAACATAAGCTATATTTTATTTAAAAAAGTACTGTTTCTAACATAACCTAACCTACTTATACGCGAGTGAAGCCGGAGGCAAAAAGCTAGTCAGTAAATAAAATGATAATGACTACAAAAGAAGTGCGTGATACAACCTACCTTGGCAATTGGAATGTCATCGCTTACGTTGCCAGTTTTATGTCTATTAAGCTACCGTTAAGATTGTACTCACCGTTTCTGGGCAATTTGACGCAATTATTTCATAGAAGAGTATACGTAACGGCATATACGTAACGGCATTCAAATAGTAAATTTACTGTTCATTCGTAACCATGCATCTATTGTTATCTCTAAGTGACTGGTGACTTTTTCTTTTTATTGCCAACTAGATTTTGCCCGCTCTTCGCTCACGTTAATGTAGATTTATGTTAAGATAGATTTTTAGTAGCCTATATTTTATTCTCGTGTATAAACAATAATACTGTAAAGTTTCATCAAAATCCATTCAGTAGTTTTTGCGTGAAATAGTAACAAACATCCATCCATCCATCCTCACAAACTTTCACATTTGTAATATTAATAGGGTGGACTTGAGCCCAGTTCCTAATTTTAAATTCAACTCGTTTTAAATCAGTTAAATTTATACGTACCTTTTAAAGGACATGTGTTAAAAATTTACTGTAACCTCTCATTCTTCAATATAAGAACTGGGCCTTAGCCATTTACGGACACCATCTGGTTAACAAAATTTGACGTACGGGTACATACATATATGGCAGGCACGTAAGTAAACGTGAGTGAATAAAATATTTAATAATTGTACATTATGTATTACCGTTTTTTTACGTAGATACAAATATAACAGGAGCGTAAGTACATGTACCTACGTGAGAGAATAAAATAATTAAGTATTTGTACATAACGTATATTATTAAAAACAATAAATAACTGACTTTACTACGTAAATATGCTTAATTTTTATTTTTCACGTAACACAATTTACTTATACGTCGTATCGCTTAGTATAGGCTTTTTGGCTGATTGCGGTCGTGTGAGTGTGTAAATTTTATACGGTTATGATTGTAAAACAGTTTCTTAAACACTGTAAAATATAATTATATGTAGCTTTTATATTTATCCTTAGATATCCACTTTAATGTCAACAAAACATTAAAATCCGATTTGTATTGTACCTAAATAATACCTAATATTAGTAGCATTTTTAAGTTTGTACTCAATAGCGCGTAAACCGTTGAAGGAATTTGGATTAAAATAAGCACACAGGTAGATCATGCCTTGGATTAGCACAAAGGTTTTAACTCCGGTATGCGTTTCGGTAAATCGGTGCGTACTACGCCGCGGGCAGTTAATAAAATAATTCTTATAACCTGTTGATAAAAATGAATAAAAAATTTTGCTAAAAATTAACTGACTGACTTTAACTATGGGTTAAATTCAGTGTGGAAATGTTGGTGAAATACACATGTGCCCTACCCGTTTGGGATGGGTTAGTCCCATGGGTTAGTACGTAAATATCAATTTGTTCAAAATTCTTCCACTTTGCATGCTGAATGTACATACAACATACCTATTAGCCTCATTAGGTACTTTGGCCATTTAAGAAGTCCGTAATTTGTCGTTCAATGTGGTCCGCTTTAGCTACAATGAATAAACTGATCTTGGAGGAAATTGCTATTGCATCATCGGACCTGAGCTCGTAATATCGTATTGAACGAAGTTAGGACTTCACATCGTTTGTATGTATTATTTGACGGATAATGTTTTTTAAAAATAAGATAGAGTCATGCTCCATGGAGGGAAGAAGAGAGAAGAAGATGAGAGTCAGTTTTTGTAAAATTTAATCTAAAATAATGGCTAAATGCTCCCGCTTGCAATCTAATGCGAATTCGAAATTCGTATATAATTGTGTAGAAATTACGGATCACGATACAGCACTTATAGAGCGTAAAATATAAACAAAACATACCTAAATAACAAAACCTGTAATAGTATTTACAAGAATACAAGATTATTTACTTACTTGTACAAATATTATTACATTTATCTTGGAAGCAATGGTTAATGTTACATCCGTGCTCATGCTATTTATTAGTATTTCTTAATATTTTCAATAAAAAGTTTGTTGCCTCAGGTGGTTACGCGGCTCCTTTTATGGCTGCACCATTTGAACGTCAAGAATATTATTTATGGTTTCATACAGGCAGCTACATAAGTAAATAATATAATATCAGCCCTGAATATAAACTGTCCGACTGCTAACCACAAGTCTTTTCTCTGAGTGACCACGGTTTGGCAGACTTCACATATCTTCAAGAACTTTATGAAGGACTCTCAGACATGCAACTGCATGTTTGAGAGTTCTTCATAAAGTTTATCACCGTGAGCAAAACTTTCCTTACGGTGTTTTCCTTCGCTGTTAAAATGACCGATAATTTAATATGCAGATAATTTCGAAAAGACAGAGGTCTGTGCCTTGGGATCGAACTCGAGACTTCAGCGTAGGAGGCCAACGGTCCCCACTAGGCTAACGCTGACGATAATGTTTAATTTTGAATGACACAACAATTATAATAGTATCTTATAAGTAAATTAATTAATAAACTATTTTCTTTTTCCATTAAGTATCAATATCAGTCATTATTACATATTATGCTATAATCAAGGTATGTTTAGTGCTGATCATTGTTTTAAGAGGCGACATTCATTGGTTTGATCGAGGCGATAGCACTCTTTATTAGCAAGAAACTGCCGCTTCTATCGGGGAAAACATTTAATTGAGACTTTTGTGTGACTGAAATGTGGTCGAAATAGCTCAAATATGTATGCTACTACATTTAAAAAATATTTACCGATTACTTTCATGATTGCTTAAGCAATATTTTCTATATTAAATCTAGACTAAGAAGTCCCTTAAATAATTCATAAATCTGTCAGATTGTACCGGTTAATCTATTCTCAAAAACATGTATGTATTATAAAATGAAACTTTATAAGGACAAAATTCTTCCCCTATCCTTTGAAGGAAATAAATAATTATTCATTCTTTTTATGAGTATTTTCAATTTCCACAATTATTTTAAAACTACCTGAAATATTATAAAACAGAAATAAAAAGATAAACTAAAACTAAGACCCTCTAATTATAAAGACGTCATAGAATTCCTCCGCCTCACATTCAACTGGTAGCGTGCCCAGAAGACTGACAGCATTGCCAAAAACTAAACTAAACTTTATAAGTACTATAATCCATAGACTTCATAATTATTGTATGAATCTGGTTGGGTTCCTAAATCAGCTAGTTATTTCGAATTGACGTTTAGCCTACTAAATAAGCGGTTTAGTATTGCAATGTTTGGCACACATAACGTAATTATAGGCGCCTGCAATGCGTTACTAAGCGATTTATGTACGTACTTTTTATATAAAAGTTACATGAACATATTTGCTTCGGGTATTTTCTGTATTGGTTTGATTAGATATATTTTTTTCTAATACATCGCTAACATTTTGAATAAATCATTCAAACAAAGGATACAAAAAACACCCAGATTCGTAACGACCATTTGTGAATCATACAAAGTTTTGTTCCACGTGGGATTCGGACCCACAACACTCGGCGCAATGGCAGTGGCGAGGCCACCATCTAAACCACTACACTATAATTATATCATTGGCATTTTACGTCTGTCCCAGACGATAGTCATTGTCCATGCACTTAGTTTCGTGGCTATGTAAGCTAGAGCGGCAGATTCTACCACATACTGCAAGAGAAACTGCCAGCTGGTGGGTTTTTATCAGCTTGGTGACGTTTCGCTCTCATTTCCGCCAATTTCCGGAACCAGGTGTTACCGTGAGTCGCACGCCCACCTTATACATATATAATATACTAGATGTTCCCGCCGTTTTACCCGCGTTTATCGTTACAGCGCCGCCTTCGTGGATCGTAGCGTGATGTTATACAGCCTATAGCCTTCCTCAATAAATAGGCTACACTAACAGAATTTTTCAAATCGAACCCGTAGTTCCTGAGATTAGCGCGTTCAAACAAACAAACAAACAAATTTTTCAGCTTTATAATATTAGTATAAATTATGGTATGTCACTGCAACTTGTATAGATATACTAAACGTCAATCAAGCATATAAACACGCTATTGCGTGTTTATCGAGGTTTATATGCTCGATTTACGTTCAGTACGTACTTATTACTTACATTAATATTTATCTGATGACATTAATTAGAGCGTATTATTTCTTATGACAAACGTGAAATAATTCAATGTAAAGTTGATTAGATTCAAATATTACTTACATACATACATTCGCTTACATATGTAAACAATGTCATTAGTGTACTAAGCCTGTTGTTCTCACCGCTCATCTCCGTTACGGTGGAAATGCGTCCTATTAAGGAATGCAACAAAACCATTCCTCATTACACCGCTCTTGCCTGCCCTGGTTCATTTCATTTCACGTCAGTGAAAACTCCCACTTCTCTAAACAGCTAGGGGACCGGTCTCGTTTAAAAAACGTATCCTTACCCTAACTAAATTCTTCTATTTTAACAATTTTAATTATAACTTATAAAAAGTAATAAATAATTGCCTTACATAGTGCAAAACATGAAATGAACTTTGAAAGGGTCAAAGAAGAGAGACATTTAGAAATCCAAGGGCTTTGCCTAGTGGAACACACAAATAGGCTAAATATGAAAAAATCCTAAACTTACATACTTTATTTGTTTCAACAGCATGTCATATGTGGAAGCGTGCATCCGAGAAACCATGCGGTATGACACCACCGTGCCACTCGGAGTTCCTCACCGTGCTATGGTCGATAGTACCTTAGGAGGGTATAACATACCGGAGGTATTTACTAAACTCTTGCATAAAGTTGTTCAGGGTTATTGAACCCTGAACAACTTTATGCAAGAGTATGAAGAGAATGAGATGAGTAGAAGATGTATAAAATAAAATAAATTTTATCAAGAGCCTTTTGACTTTGGCCTCCAGTCTTACCAGCTCAGCAACTGGTGCGTGTTTTAATTGAACTACTGCCATTTAAGTTTCGCAATAGAAAATAATACTTAACTCTCTCTCTCTTTCTCTTCTCCCTAGCCTTTATTATTCCCAAGTCACTTGGGGTCGGCTTTCTAGTCTAACCGGATTTGACTGGATATAAATTTTTACACAAAGCACCTGCCACCTGACCTCCGCAACCAACAACAAAAAGTTATTGGGTTTTTCTGTTAAGAAATCTCAATATGAGCCCGGAGTTCGGCAGTTGGCGGTGTTAGACACCCCCGTGCCTCGGAAAGCACGTAAAGTCGTTAGTCCTGCGCCTGATCTTTCTCCGGTCGGGTCGGTTTATTCGTCCTATCGGATCATGAGAGTTAGGGAACAGAAAGTGAACTTGTGTTTGCGCACACACTTGTGCACTATAATATCTCCTGTGCAGATGGTCAGTCTCTGTTAAGATTGACCGCCGTGGCCGAAATTCGGTCTGGAGGACATTATATCCTGGCAATATCTGCGTCAAAAATATGAGGAAAGTACTATATTTTCTTAGAATATGGCCACTTCTTATACTGGAAAGGGCTCGTGCTAAGCAGTGGGTTAGTGTATATACAGGGCTAGAATTATATTAGATATTATTATTTTTATTTTCAGGATACAATGTTAAGCCCCAATCTTACAATGCTGCATATGGATCAAAAAATATGGGGTGACCCCCAGAACTTCCGACCGGAAAGATTCATCAAGAATGGAGTAATTAACCCCGCTAGCGACAAATCACTACCTTTCGGCGCAGGTAACGTACAATACTTATAACTAAATATAGAACCTTTACTGTTTCTATTCGTTACTATAAGTTTCTTGTGTTTGTGTGCGCCTTAAATGGATGAAAGCATGTACTGCGATGATCGATGAAACAACAACAGCAGGCGTTACAGACAGAAAATAAAATCGTAATTGTATATGATTACAAACTGGCCCGACAGACTCTATTCTGTCCATACTTGCCGGTAGATGCTTGCAGATATACAAAAATGAAATATTTTTCTGTGTCCAACATTATTAAACTCTTTGTACACACAGCGACACATCAACCTAGACTGTTTGGAATTTGAACAATTAGAAGTTCAACGCTGCGATTCGTGCGAGAGAGTATGTTATATTTTTGTTACGCTCTATCCTTACCATTACATCGACACCACTATGCACTCTCCCTTTCCGACAATTCTCTATTTTGTATGTATGCGTATATAGGGTGTCTAACTTGATGTGTAGCCGTGTGTACGAAATCTCATATCAGCTAGAGGGTCAAGGTATATCTTGGAATCCTAAACAGATTTCGATGAAATAACGATATTATAAACTTTAAGCCTACTAAAATAATTGCTTAAATGTGTATCTAAACACTTTGTTTTTATTACTATGTCACAATAAACAATCAACTACTTTAAACATTTTACGTAAACATTGAACGAGTAACGTACACTCGCGTACTCAAGGTTAACGGCGGATCGATTTTTATTACTAAGCTTCCACCGTCTTCTGTCCAACTGTTCGAAATTTAAAAAAATACAAAAATCTTTTGAACCGTAATAGATACCAAAGATATACATATTTTCACAGAATGTGTGATTATGACTACCTAGCAAATAATAAAAAAACACGAGTGAAACTTCAAGAAGTTTTAATTTCTAATCGACCATAAAAACTGTAACGGTTACCTACATTTTTCAATATCGGAATAATTATTATTGTGTAACTTTTGAAGAAACAAGTACCTAATCAAAACCGATCTAGAGTAAATCGTGCTTGCTCGATAAATCCGGCAACTTTATTAAATTAAATTATTTTAATTTAATACAATTTCTGGATTATGAATTGCAAAAAATTATCGTTATCTAATAAATATATCTAAATTACAAAAAATAGGATCATTAAAAAAACGTAAACCATAATTGCGATATATTGCACATAGTCTTAATAATCTAAATTAGGAGTAGAGTCCACGTATTTCCCTGTGATAGAGAGATATACGTAATTGTCTGATGACGTTATTAGGTATGTAGGTACATAAGCGTAGTGACTGATGGCTTATCCCCGTAATCTTGACGGTGGATCATGTGGTAATTCAATTAAAATGCTTGGCAAACGTCGTTCGTATCAAAAAAAATTTTTTTTTTGGTAAACAAACAATGACACGATATATCGTTTTCAATAAATTTGTACCAAATAAATATAGCATGACTGTGACACCAGTGACATTTACCACATATTAAATACATATAATACAATACAACATTATGCTTTCGCTAGTTGTAGACTTCAATAAGATTATTACGCCTATATCATTGTTTTACAAAATGAAATGAATTATTATAGTTACCAACTTATTACCACGCAATTATGTAAATATCATACTATTCTTCTTTTCCTCGACTTCGTGCTAATATGATTGACATGACAATCGTTACACATAATAGCTACGGTCATTATAATCAACAGAGAAAATGTCTTGCAGTTAATGGTTGAGCTACGAAACAAAAATAGTCATTATTCAATTCAAAATACATATACCTTAAACGTAACTGATTCATATCTAATGTATTTTCAAGGAAAATGATGTCAGGTAATATAAATGATCAGTCATTTAACCGAGTGACATTGATTTTATAACTATTTGGAACCAGTTTAAACTCTATTCAGTAAACATCTGAACCATTAATTAAATGGGTACAAGCTTAAGAAACTTGAAAAAACAAACTTGTCCTTATTTAATACTTTATTACCTATTAACTTAATTCCAAGCAAAGTACCTATTACAGTAGTTATATAATATTTATCAAGAGTCAGATAAGAATCTTGGGAGAACGAGACAGGACGAATATAAAGAGTTATAGCTTTGTCTAATTTTCGCACTAATATTGCTTTGAAAAATGATTGTACAGTCGCAGGCCTGTCTTACTATCTAATTTAGGTAATATGTCCCTAATATCTGCCTACTACATCGATTAAATATACCATAGATGCACGATCGTCGCTCGAAAAACGGCCCCAACAAAACTGTGCATAAATCAGTCGTATGCGCTATATTATGCACCTGTCCCAACTCTTGCGTGCGCTGCCCGTAAGCGAGAGCGAATCGACACCACTACTACGGTGGAGACCGTACCATATACTTAGTACGCTTGCGTATCGCGAGTAACACACTTAGGACGCTTTACATTGACGCTTTTTAACTAAACTATTACAAAATGTTTTTCAGTGGGCGTTCAATGGTTATTCCGGTTTATTTCCTGGATTGCATAATAAATGCAGACACTTATAAGTAAGTAGTACTGGTCAGTGCCACATATTGACGCGGTTTTTGTATGAGAATGTGGATCTATGGTATATTTGATCGAAGGCCTACTACGACTTACCCCGTTTTCTAAATTGAATAACAAATCTCAACTGAGTATTCAAAATATTTGTACAGTATCGACTTTATCAAACCGCTGTCAACTTAATTTTCCTTTCTTTTTAAAATCTTTTCAATAAGAAAACTTGAAAATGAAGCATTTTAAATGTTTAAGTAATACTTAAGTAGAGTTTGGATCGTTCTCAACATGTAATGCTGAATTCAGAAACCGAGGGATCACTATCACTATACGGGACACTTCCCGCGTTTGCTTCGATACATATTTTCGTATAGTCGTATTTTATTGCGACTTGTATAGATTTATTCGTGCCTCTATTACCCCTTTTGTTTTTAGCAATACTAGCGTAGAGCCGTAATGATATAACGTGTATACTTACCTAAAATATACTTAACTCTTTCATTTGAACCCAGTAATGCGAATAGCTTTAATAATGAATAGTTAATTACAAAATAGAATACCTAGACACTTTTTACACCAGACATACTTGACCAACATTTACGGTCATTAATAGGTATAAGTCATGGAATATAGACGCCTCCTTACGGCAAAAGGAGCAATTAGTCACATTTTAAACAACTATTACTATTACTATTCTAACTATAAGCAAAATTATTTTTGACTGTAGTAAATATAGCTTGATTGATGGTAAAATTCATAAAACAATTTTATTATGGGAAAGCCCTAAATAACTGGAATTATTATATAAATAAATCCATTGTTCCAAACAAGAAGCAAATACTTTTAAATATTACATATAATTTTCATAAATATTGTCATATATTTTAGAGCTACTTATTTGTACTAGCGATCGCCTAGTGCTCGAAATTCGACCAAAGTTTCCCTGTAAAATATTGCTGATATATGTCATTATCTTCATATAACAAATGATTTTGATTGTGATCGCTTACAGCGAGATATTGGTCGTGTGGTGGAATGGAGCCAGACTAATAAGCTATTATTTAATGTGTCAAAGTGTAATGTGATGTCTTTTACGCGTTCAAAGACACCTAAGCTTTATAACTATTGCATGGAGGGACACGATATTCAACGAGTTGATTCGGTACGAGATCTAGGCGTCATATTTACCAAAGATCTAACATTTCGCTCGCATATTGTAAAACTATGTAAAAAATCATTTAGAAATCTAGGCTTTGTTATGCGGGAAACATATGATTTCAACAACAGCGCAGCCATAAAATCTTTATATAACGCTTTAGTAAGAAGTAATCTGGAAACGAGTGCTATTATCTGGAATCCCTACGAAGCTAAATACAGCCTAATGGTAGAGAAAATACAAAATAAGTTCACCCGGTACCTTTACTTAAAACAATACGGAGTATACCCCTTCTATCCTCTCATGTATCCGAGTCTTTTTGTGTTAGGAATGGTGGGATATTATAACCTCGAGGTGAGACGGAACTATGCTTTGCTTAAATACATTTACCTTATCATAACAGGCAAATTGAACAACCCAACAATATTAGCATCGCTCTAGTTTCTTGTACCTAAGTCCAGGTTACGACAGGGGCCACGGGGAAGACTGTTAGATCTACCAGTTTTTCGCACAGATGTCTTAAAATACGCACCGGTGGTCCGTGCTGCTAGGATGCTGAATGTAGTTGCACAACGTCTAGATATATTTTGCTGTACGTTGGCGGAATTTGAGAGGGTGACGTTACAATATCTGTCACAAAATTTATAGTTATCTACTATTATTATGTATTAATGTCCACTATATCGCATTAGGTTTTCCTGTAATGACCAGAGATCGGAATAGGTAGAGCTGTTTTATGTACTTGCCATAGGTTAGAATAATATGGATATTCCCCGAATCCCGGGATTTGGTTTTTAAGTAGTAAAATCATAAAAAAACTATTCTCGCCTTCGGGACTAATGAAAGATTACACTTCCTTTCTGACGGGTAGGGATAAGAAGGACGGGATTAAGGATAATATAATAAATAGATAAACTTGATTCAATAAACCACATATATTTTTTACGTACTTAACAATTTCTTATTCAAGAATCAACAATCATTTAAACATTTTTATTCTGAAGTTGTACAAAAACATATTACCATACAAATAATTTGTTCCTCAGAAAATCAAAACATTATCAAATAGAACAATATGTATTTACAATAAAATCTTAATTAAAATAATCAATACGCTTCAACAATAATTCACTTATTTAAACAAAAAATATCATTGGTCTGGTTTGTCTTCAGCTTCACTAGAAGACTGAGTATGACCAGAGTTAAAATAAATCACCATTATTTTTTCTAAATTATCTAATTTCAATCTATTTCTTTTTACATCTAACACCCATTTATATGTGGAAAACGAGCGTTCGACATCTGTTGATATTAGTGAAGCGAATTTATATGACAAAATTTCGTCATTCACATCATTTTTCGATAATTTTCCTTCATATTCTCTGAGGATGTCAATGTTACAGCGTGTAATTTTATAGCATGCTGTTGACGTAAAATTTACAACGTTGCTCATGCGCTTATTGGCTTACATAAACCATTTTTATACATATTGACAAAAAAATGAAATTCAATAAAATCCCGTAGTATCAGTCGGAATCCCGTGGAATATCCATATTAACATCAATGTTTGCGGTCAATGAACCTAAATAGCTCTACCTATTCCGATCACTGGTAATGACATATGTGATTTGTTTTATAAATAAATAAATTATATATTGATATATGTAACCATAGTAACGCGCTTCCACTGCGTGTGTCAAATGCATGGTTGTGTGCGTGTACTGTTTTTTCATTAATTTAATGTATTTTTACGCATAATTTAACAAAAATAATAGCATTCGTCACTTCTTCTCTGTATAAACCATAAGTGTGCGAAATTTCATACTCCTCCGTCCGCCCAATTTTCGTAAAAAGGGATCCAAAGTTTTCGCTTCACGTATTAATATTTAGATAACTAAATTTAACATTCATACTTGGGCAGCGGTTTCGCTCGCGTAAATGAAGGTTAGGTCAATTTTCTATCCTGCGGGTACAATACTTTTTCTGGATGAAAGGTACCCTATGTCCTTCCCTGTACCCCTAACAACGTGTATGCAAAATTTCATGATGATCGGTTAAGTAGTTACAGCATGCAAGCGTAACAAACAAACACATTCGCATTTATTAATAATATTAATTAGGATTTTTACATAGATAATATACAAAAATATTTTTTTATTTTATGTATCTCCGTGCTGTGGCTACCTACATAATTGACTAAGAATATATTTCTTAAATGTTGTAAATTGCTAAACACAAGCCGGTATACATTAAATATAAGCGGACTAAATCAATAAGGCGATCTATTTGCAAGGCGATCTATTTGTGAATGAATGGACAGTATAATAATGGTGATTGTAATCGGAGTCACGACTGTTGGCGAGTAAAAGCCAACTTTAAACAGAAAACAGATCAATAGGGATACTTAACTGGGCCACTTTCGCGAAATACCACGATTTATACTACCTTATTGGTCCTATGGCACAAGCTTGCATTTATTTCTACGTTCGACTATAAGGTCTTGGATGTATTTACGGGAATTGGTCAACTTATGGCGTTCTTGGACAGCACAGCAAAGAGTCCATAAATGTGCCCCACGGCCCCATACCAGGCAAAATCTTTGCGTGTTACGTAAGACCTAAGATATTAATGGTAAAATAAATAATGTATGTATTTCCTACACATATGTATATTTTACTATTAATATCTTAGGTAGGTATTTTTCCTTTCCATCTTTATCCTACGGTGTGTATATGGAATATTGTAGTAATTGTATCGAATTCTAGCAGTGAACAAGGTTTGCATAGGTTGTAACACTCGACAATACGCGAGCGATAACTCTGATACATCTATCAGCAACAGTTGCCATTAAGCACACAATGTGCTTGTTTTCTATCCGATTTAAAAGCTATTATCCAACTTTGTATATTTTTGTCCGCAGGAAGAAGATTATGTGCAGGTGAAACATATGCTCGTCAAACCATGTTCCAAGTGTTCGCCGCGTTCATGCAAGCGTTCAAAGTTTCCACAGCTGATGGAAAACCTTTACTGAAGCCTTCTAAACGAATCCAGGGCATCATTACCACAATTCCCGAGTTCTGGGTCCGAGTTACGCCCAGAACATGATTTAAATAAACTCCAAACTTGAAAAAGTTATCAAATTATGTCTATATTTTTGTGACTATTCTTAATATAAACATAAAATGATAATATAAGTTGTGATATTAAAACTTAATAGTACATATGTAAACGATAGGCTTAAACGGACACTAAATGATTTTGTTTTTGTCAATTCGTACCTAATAATGGTCTAATTGAATAGTAAAGGAGACCGTCCATATTCGGCTTGCATGTGGACAATCGTCTTATAAACAAAGTAACATATTAAAAGTTTTGTTTTAATATATAATAAATATTGGTTACCCTCCAGTAGTATGAAATTGACGTATTTTGTTTATATATTATATCAAAATAGTACACACAGCCTGGAAGCAATAAGGCAGGAGGATTACTACAACTGCATAGTCGGCCGAAGGACTGTTGGTTGCTGTGCTCACATAATGTCTGTAATATAGTACCTAAGCTGGGCAAGATATGAAATGTCACTCCATCACCCCAGTTTTTGGAAAATATTTTAATAACTTATGAAGGTGATGGTGACACATGAAAATAAATATTTATTTTAAACAATGTTTTATTTTATTATTTACCGAACTTGATACTAAACTTCATAGAATAATGTTTTCTACTTAGTTTAGGCTACTCAAAATAATATTGTTATTACAATATAAAATTGTTCACGCCCAGGCCAGGGTCCCATACAAGGTGGTCGGTCTCCTTTACCTTCTTTTAATGTTTAACTTTTTATAATTTACTGTTTTCCTTATGAACAGCCATATGATATGATGATATTTGTATTAGATAAAGATTCTCGAATGTCATTTAAATATTATTATTTATTGTTATTCCGTATGCAAACGTTACGTAAATATATTAAACAGTCAAAAAGAAATATTCTCGATATTCATTATCGCTAAAATTACACTTGTTAAACATGAATTTTGAACTTGTTCTCTTATTGACAAATATTTATAATATACATGCATATATTAAATTGACAAAAGTAAAGTAAGTACAGTTAAAACATTTATATAAAAAGATGTAACATTACTTAATATGTATCTTTCTAAAATACTTAAATATATTCTAGATATAGATAATTATATAACTAGTTTTCACCCGCGGCTTCGCTCGCTTAAATGTAGGTTAGGTTAGGTTAGGTTTGCAAGAGTTATTTTTTCTGGATGAAAGGTACCCTATGTCCTATTCTGTACCCCTGACAACGTGTATGCGAAATTTCATGTTGATCGGTTGAGTAGTTAAGGCGTGAAAGCGTAACAAACAAACTCACTTTCGCATTTATAATATTAGTTAGGATTAGGATCGGGGTCGCGATTGCATGTGAAAGTGATTCGCGCGACCCCGCCGTCTCTGGTTCTGTCGAAAAACACTGTGGTAAGTGCCGGGATACCTTTCCCTCAGTGAGTCCGACATAACTTCTCCGTCGCCCCGCGGATCAAAATGACTATATTGTAGAATGACTGGGTAGACAAAACGAAACAATAACATTTTAACAATGACATTTTACTATCCAAACCCTAACCCAACATTTTTTCGTCTTCACAATTTAATAAAAAGAAAAGAAAAACATATCTACTTAAGATATGTTTTTCTTTTCTTTTTCGTAACTTAAGAGGCCAGCATACATATATTCGTGAACATGTTTATGCTAATTTTAATTATATTCAAAATATATAAAAATAGGATTTAATCAAGGCTCTATTTACTACATAAGTACGTGGGTACCTACGGTATGTAGTAATAAGTATATACATATTTACGTGTAGCTAATATAAACTACTTATTATATTACTTATATTTATTCCCATACTGGATATTATAATTAAGTATATAATATTCTAATAATAATATTCTATCACATACACTGAACATCATCTAGCCCAAACTAAGCAGAGCTTGTACTATGGGTACTAGATAATGGATAAACATATATAATTATATACTTTGTTTTTTTGTAAATACATACATATTATACATAGAAACACCCAGACCATGACAAGCATCCATGTCCATGCGCACAAATGTTTGACTTGTGCGGTATATTATGTTGTATAACTTGATTATAATTAGTTATTGTAATTGTTATTTTATTGAGTAATAGAGCCTCGCTGATTTCAGCATGAATGGGCCGACTCCACCGGGGAAGGACTACCCTCTTACAGAATATCGACGTGAAATAGCAGTATTCCTACTGTTGTGTTTCGTTCGGTGAGGGAGAGTGCCGGAGGCCCAATCACCCTCTTACCCGATCCTTTTCCTTTCCACTTCCTTGTTCTTTCTTTCCTAAAGGGTCGGCAACGCGCAAGTGATGACTTTGGTGTTGCAGGCGTCCATAGGCTACGGTGACCACTTACCATCATGTGGGTCGTATGCTTGTTTGCCACCTAAGTTGTATAAAATAAAAATAAAATAAAGAAAAATATTAGATATAAGTTGTACGTTTAATCCAAATCTTTAAACACTTTAGATGACTCTAAAATACACTAAGTATATTTTAATAACTATTTGTTCATCCATAAATAATTATCAACAACGGAGTTATCACATCTGTAAATATAAAAATCTCTTAGAAAATTATTATTGTATACAAGTAACCATCTTATTGCGTATATAATTATTAGGGGTCGGAATAGGTAGAGTTTTTAAGTACCAAATGACGTCAAATATGCTACTACGAAATCTTAATATGGATATGCCTTTTTTAATTCCGGGATTGATTTAGTATTCTAAATTTCTTTGGACACAAAACAGTTATTTTCATTCGAGAAAACATAATTAAGAAATTATTTATTTATACAAATATATAAAAGTGATTAGTTCCTGCATTGAAAGCCCAAACAAACTTTAAAAGCGCACTTGCGCAGAGAATTATTAAATTTAAAAAAAACGATATAATATGATAGCAGAATAGTAATAATTAGGTATACTTGTTATTGTGTGTCGTGTCGTATATGTTGTGCCAGCCATATATATATATATATATATATATATATATATATATATATATATATATATATATATATATATATATATATATATATATATATATATATATATATATGAATTTAGTATCTATATGTTTATGTTTATATTGCTTATTTCTTTTTTTGTTTTTGAATGTGTTGGGTCCTTTTAACTTATGCTAAGAATTGTAATACAATTATCAGGGCCCAGCTGGTTTTCCAGTGCTGTGCATGTGCGCAGCAAATACTGAGCTGGAGCCCTTTGTTATGCATGTACCTATGCCAGTTTATATTTATTGTGTATGTGTAACCGTGTAAATTTTGTCTTAATTATATAAATATGTAAGTTTTGTATATGTGTAACGAAAATAAATGGTTTATATTGAAAAAATTATGATAATATACTTTAATTCTTTAGTAAATGATGTGGACGATGAACCTTTAGCTTCCACCAGTGTTTCTAACATAGCTGAAATAGATTCTGATCGATTTGTTGTTATTTCATTTCATTTCATTAATTTGTAGATACTGTTTAATAAAAAAATATATACTTAGAGTCAAGTTTGTTTCATTTTTTTTATCTTTCTACTCTCTTTGCACATAAAATATAAAATAATTAAACTTTATCAAGCCGCCAGGCGGCGAGTACTAATATTCCGTCAAGCGCCATTTGCCGGCGTGTTACATGTAACGCTACTTAGTTTGTGTTTAACACAGGAAAAAAGAGTTTTATAAGATAATAATATCAATCCCGGAAGTTTGAGAAAACAATTCCGGGTATAAAAGGCATACCCATGTTATGATTTCGTAGGTAGTTTTACGTCATTTGGTACTTAAAAACTCTACCTATTCCGACCCCTAATAATTATATACTGACATCAATCCTAGTTTATAAGCTCACCGACTGCTAGATACGCACCATCTCTTAGAATGAGAAGTAACTATATGTACTATATACTATATAGCTTAACACGCTAGATAAAAAAGGCCCATCATTAAACAAAATCAAAATCACTGAAAAGCAAGTAATGCTAATTATCTTTTTGGTTTTAAGTAATCTATCCTAAATGAAATCAGTGCCATAGAGACATTTTGCTACAACAAACTATTAGTTTTGTTATCCTATCTAATGTTGTTATGAGTTTGTGTTATTCTTAACGACCAATCGTCATGAAGTTCAACAAACTATTTTCTTTAACTATTTGAGGATGTTTGTACTGACTCCAAATAGGTTGAAGCAGATTTGATTTGAGTACAGAGAGAATTGCCGTCGATATAATCACATTTAAACCAAAGATATTGTATGGTAAAAACAATTACTTTGATTTATACTGCATGGTTACTGTAACAGCGAAAACGTGACTCATGGCTGATCCACTTAGATACCGTCACGCACATATCGGCTTGACACGCACTCACGGACTGTGTTTTTCTGTGGCTCTCAATATGTGGTTATCAATAATTTTATTCTCAATGTAACAGGGCGCGCGGTCTTAACTCCAGCGGGAGACGAGCTTCCTGATTTAACAAGTCTCATAGGATGTGTAGTGTATTTATATTATTTTATTTACCTATTTATTTGGCTCACAAAACAACTTACAATCAAAGAGAAACAGAGTTTAGGGTACACAGTATAAAGCCAGATTGTAGCCCTAACTATGTGTGGACAGAATATTCCAAGTAAGAGAATTACCTATGAAAAATTTAGATAAAACAAGCTATAGTATTAGTTTGAAAGAATGATCCAAGAATACAAACATGCTTTATAACTTTGTATGAACTTATTTAGAACTAGCTGTGCCCGCGACTTCGTCCGCATGGAATAGTGACTTTGGGCAGCATTTTTTGGATATATCTTTTGGTTTATTTTGGATTACAAACACCGTCGTTTGGGTATTTAAAAAAATCTACTTTACAGTAATGCTTCTCTATACACGATATTAGACGTATAGCCATCAGTGATTAAAGCATACAGGCTGCTAGGATTGCTAACACGTGACAGAGCCACATAAAGCTGACCGTGCGATAAACAGCTAATACTTAGATCCACACCCACAACTTTTAGCGTCTGACCTTGGGCTTTATTAATTGTCGTCGCCAAACATAGGCTCACTAGAAACTGGACTCGTTTAAAACTAAACGGAAAATGGTTTAGAATGAGAGGAATCCGAGGAATAAAAACACTATCACCTATTCCACACCCTGTTAAAATCTCTGCTTCTATCAGGTTTCGTTGTAAATTGGTTACCTTTAATCTGGTACCGTTGCAAAGTTTTGGCAGGCTTAACTAAGGAGCAATATGGGTACGCCGACTTTAAAATTTATTTTATGAGCTGGTAGTCCAGGAGTATTGAGAGATTCTAAAAATTCTACTGGGTAGCTGATAGATTATTTATCTTCCATAACTCTGTTAATAGAGATATACTCTACATTATCCCCCGAAACAAAGCTCAAAATTTCAGCGTTTATTGCTGCTGCTTGGTCGCTGTTCTTCAGTTAATCTCGAGACATCCGTTTCTAAAATTTCGGCCAGATCTACTGGATCATAGTTGATTTCCATCGCGTAATCTCTATTAAGTAATACGTTCACCGTCAAATCATGGCTCGGGCATGCCATATTGAGAAATAGGATCACCCCCAACAGATGTAACTATATCTTGAATAGCCAGCAAACAACGATTCAAGTGACTTTCACGTAATCTCTCACTAATTGGGTTGTCATTATTTACTTGTGCGTGCCTGCAAAAGTCCTCAGCTAATTTGTTCTGATACTTATGCCACAACTGTGCAGCATCAGAAAGTGCACAGAACACCAGCATAACTGCAAACTACTGTTGCTTGGTCACTGCCCTTGTTCACATATTTACATAAATTGATGTATTTTATGGATTCATTACTGTTACATACTTCAACATTGATGTGAGCTTGAAAGGTTCTCGATAATACCGGTGAATTAGATACCACCCATCTATTATCTCAATCTATTTCCTGACCTGTAACCTTATTTTAGCTGTGACCTTGTTGAGGTGATTTTCAACGATGCAGTGGATATTTTAAACTTCTATTTATTATTTAGTAAAGTTTCAGTCAATGCTACTGAACAGAGAAAAATAGATAGATGTAGATAGTTTAACAAATGTTCGACGTGATTCTTTAATTGGCATAACTTTTTTATTTATGAACCGATTGACATGAAACAAACACTAAATGTTAAGTGAAGTATACCACAATATATTAGTAAAAACTAGATCAAAATCGAATAAGCCGTTTCTGAGATTAGCGTGCACAAACGCACAGACAAACAGATAAACAGACAAAAATTCTGGTTCACCCTTGTTTGATCGAACAACGTTTGATATAATATTACTAAATCGAATTTTAGTTGCAATAAAGTCATTTCGAAGAATTATTCATTTGACCGAATAAGTCATTGGTAAATTTTTATTTAGCGTAATTATTTATTTGAACTAATTTCATTTGAACTAATTTCATTTCGCCGAATTTTCAAATGCACTAATTTTATTTAAACTAATCAAACAAGGGTGAACCTATCAGGAGAAACTGGATGCAATCGGGACTTTAGGGTACCCCGACTCGGATAGGTTAGGTTAGAAGGGGATGGCGGGGTCGTTTGAGCGAGCGAAGCGAGCGAATAGACCCCGCCATCCCCTTCGTGGTTATTTTTTTATAAACCACCCAGAAGTAGTTTGGTTAGGTTAGGTTAGAACTGTGACCATTGAATATTCGATAAAATACATGGTTAAACCATCTGAACATTACATCAAATGAACATTATACCTTTTGATCATTAGCGCAAATGTTGTTATAGCAAATAAATATTCGATGAACTGAAAATTCTATCAAACGATATTATACAAAGTGATGATTTTCTTAAACGTTGTTCGATTTAGTAATATTATATCAAACGTTGTTCGATCAAACAAGGGTGAACCAAAAATTCTAACAATCATTGTTTGGGTGCTATTTGCGTTGATAAAGGTCCCAATAATATTTTTCCTCATATATCCTCCATATACAGACAGCGATCCGTTACATTTTTATTATATGTATTGATGATAACCCTGAACCACGAAATTTTCAATAAACAATGATATGCCGGGACAGTCCAAACAAACAAACGATTATTCAAAACAAACATTTCAAACTCAAAGATATACAATTACAAAAACTCCAAGACAAACCCACTGAATGAAAAGTTGTGTTCCGTAGTCATACTGCGCCGGAGAAGCTTAACACCGCGATTCAGAAAATGACGTCATATGCACAACGCCATCTATCGACATTTTGTCGCAACACTAAGAGATGTCTTTGTCAGTTACAGTAAACATTGTCTCAGTATCATGGATCAATAAACAATATATTATTTGTCCGTGGTAGTAATGAATACTTTAATCATGTAGTACATGATTTTTATGTAACATCATCAATCGTTTTCCCAGCGCACGCCAAATAGTGAACTTTATAGGTAAAATGTTGGTACTTTGAGTTATATTATTGCAATTTTTTTAAGGGTCTCTAATTCTGTTGGATATAATTTATAGCCTATGTTACTCGCTGATAATGTAGCTTTATATGCAATCACAATCTATGAACTTAAATTTAAGCAAATCGCAACCTTATTTGTAAACCATTCAAGCGGACCTAGTACAGTACGATCACATCGCCTACATTAAACTTTAATTTGACTTCAAATGCTCATAACTTTTGATAGAGAAGACGGATTTTAATGAAATAAAGACTAAATGTTACCCGATGATATTCTGTATAGTGTTCTTACTGAGTCTATCGTATTAACTTTGTACTTCAGGCGTGATGCAAGAACAAACAAACAGACAGACAGACAGACAGACTTTTTAAAAAATTATTGAAATGTGTTTAGTTAATTATTCTGAGCCCCCCTAAATCATTTATTTTGTAAAATTCTAAAATGTACAGACACGTGATATTTACAGTTTTATTATATTATGTATAGATGATTGATATTTTATGTAAAATAGTTATAAATCCTTACTTCCTTACTTTAATATTATAAATTCGAAAGTAACTCTGTCTGTCTATCTGTCTGTCTGTCTATCACCTTTTTAGATGAAATTTGGTACAAATATAGTTTAAAACCTGGGGAAGGACATAGGCTACTATTTATTGATGTAGGTACCACGCGGGCGGAGCCGCGCGTAAAAGCTAGTAAATAATATTTTGCAGTGCCCTCTAATTTGCCATGGCTATAAAAGTCCGCTAAGTTTTAAGTAACTATTATAAAATATTTAAGACCTTATGTATGTACTTATACTTATTTTGCAAATAAATGATTTGATTTTGATTTTTACATATTATGGTATCTGTATTGTCTCGCAGCACGAATATGTTGCCTTAAAATTGCCTCGAATTAAACATTGGGCGGTAACAGAACAATTTTACTATCAACAATTTTTTAACAAATGCTTGCACATGTCACCGTATACCTCTATGACAGGACACAATAGTTCTTGTATTTCAAGAAAAAATTCTATCGTATCGTACAAGCACGAATGTGCGTGTGGCCTTGACATACAAGTGTGATAAATGCCGCGCATTTATGTATGTTAAGGGCCGAGGTTACCCCTCGTGACTTATTACATACACGTGAACCACACTCAGATCTTAATTTGAATATCTTATCTGCTGTAACTGAGAAAACCAAATCAATTCCGTTCTGTGGTTAATTCTTAATTTTGGACCAAACAGAAAAACAAAATATCCAGAAACAATTTCATTAAGTTCAAAGCGGACAACTAATGGCAATTATTTATTTTTAAATATATTTTATATCTTGAGTAGTAGAGCCTCGCTGATTTCAGCATGAATGGGCCCGGCTCGACCGGAGAAGAACTACCCTCTCACAGAATATCGACGTGGAATAGCAGTAGTCCTACTGCTGTGTTTCGTTCGGTGAGTGAGAGTACCGGAGGCCCAATCACCCCATTTCCCCCATCCCACTCCCTTTCCTTCCCACGTCCTTTCCTAAAGGGTCGACAACGCGCAAGTGATGCCTCTGGTGTTGCAGGCATCCATAGGCTACGGTGACCACTTACCATCAGGTGGGCCGTATGCTTGTTTGCCACCTTAGTTGTATAAAAAAAAGCATATTTACAAGTACTATTATTGTATTAATCGTATTAGTAATTCCTAGACTCTGTATACCAGTCCTGGAAGACTATGCATTGTAGAAAGGGACAACGAATTTTGACATCTTTAACTAACGACATAATCATTGTCAACTTCTTTTGCTTTGTTTACTTTCATCGCAGATTACATGCCATTATTATATGGTATGTTCTTTGGAATATTTTATCTACTGTTATTTTGTGCAGCATTATCTTTTTGTAATAAATTTTAATTTTGCCGTTTTGGTACGTCTTTTAGCGGCACTGATTGACGTAGCATTTTATCATTCGACTGTATATTTAAAGAAAGTTTTAAAATAAGCATTTAAGTTAAGATTTACATTGACTTAAGTGTAGTATACGCACGGTTGAATGTTACATTTTTTGCTCTTACGTAAACATAAAAACGAAATGGCGTGGTCACGGTGGATAGTCTATCTTGATAAAATTACTGTTTTCTATTTGCTTTAAGCCGAATACAGCTGTAATCTCTTTGTAATTATTATAGAGACTTACGTAACTATTATAGAAAGTAAGAGCTCTAAACAGTACATGTTTCAGCGCTGCCGTGTTAAAAATTTCCGTGGCGATGTCTACTTGACCGACGATAAGCGAAATTAATAAGATGGTAATCTTTTTAACATTTTGCTGTAGATTGTTGTGACTGCACGAATGGCGTAGTGGCTTAAGCGGCCGCCTTACCACTACCACTGCGGTTTGAATCCCAGTTGGAACAAAAAATTGTGAGATCTATGTGTTGTCCCGAGTCAGTATGTTCTTTGTGTCCGTTGTTTGAATGTTTGTGAAGTCCCTTCGCGATACACGAAATAATCCTAGTGCGTGTGTTGAATAAACAACGAGAAATAAAAAGATTTCTCTTCATTATTGGGTGAAACCAAATTTTTTATATTACACAGATGGCGTTATCGCCATACCAAGCCGAGCGTTGATGGTTCGAATCTCACACGAAAAAAAATACAGAACTAGACTATTTGTGTTATCCAAAAATAGTTGTTAGGGGTTTATAAAAGATGTCCTCTGGTTTCTCCTTTTAACAATAAATTGTAAAGCCCGCCACGGTAAGAGAACAAACCATAAGCCGGTATTAGCTTTTTTAAAAATTTTTGATAAGACTAGCTAGTTAAGCCAGTGTTATCAAGATCTTTTACATCACAACATATCGTCGGCAAAAGACAATACTAGCTGACCAACGCAACTTCGTCTGCTTCGCATATGAGAATTTGCCCCGTTTTCAAAACATTTTTAATTGATGCACCGCTACTATTGGTCGTTGCGCAATGTTATACAACACTAAAATATTTTTCAATTCGAACCAGTAGTTCCTGAGATTAGCGCGTTCGACCAAACAAATAAACAAACTCTTCAGCTTTATAATACTAGTATAGATTCAAAAGCTATATCACATTAATTTACAGATTTGATCGGCGTGATTTGAGAAATGGTACGATACATTTTAATGTAATAACAGAACTATTTAGGCTAAACGTTTACCGTAATTAAAAAAAGATAATCCTTACTTCCTAACTAATATTATATATGCGAATGTGAGTTTATTAGTTTGTTACACTTTCACGCCTTAACTACTTGACCGATCGTCATGAAATTTCGTATAAGTATACATACGTTGTCAGGGCTATATAAAAGGTCATAGGGTTCCTTTCTTTCAGGAAAAAGTACAGTTACTAACCTAACCTACATTTACGAGAGTGAAGCTGCAAGCAAAATCTAGTAATATTATAAATGCGAATGTGAGTTTGTTTGTTTATTACACTTTCACACCTTAACTATTTGTCGTTGTCAGGGAAACAGAAATGGACATAGGACACCTTTTATTCAGACGAATATACTGTTCCCGAGGGATAGAGGAATGACAAAATCTAAAGTAACGCAAGCGAAGCCGCGGGAGGATCTAGTCCTATATAAAATAATGCTTTTGTGATAAAGAAACCGGTGCCTATGATTGTGTGCCACACTAGGAGAATGATAGCGCGTTGATGTCGTCCCTTCGAAAAAGAAGTCGCTATGGTTACAAGCGAACAGCAAATATCACACCGGTAACTAATGCCCTACATTTCTAGATCAGAAGCTTTATAATTTTAGAGCTATGATAAAAATGACAATGAATATGAAGAAAAATTACCAACAGTATAAATTTCCATACCCGTAGCTCGTCTTGACCGCCAATGATAATGATGTGGACTTGCGACCGAGATACTGGGTTTTCGAATCTCAACCATTCTATAGCACTGAGCAGACCCTTCAAACAGAAGTTCAAGTAAATAAATTCAGTAGCCTAATCACAGCTAAAACGATCAGACTGCTATGCATAAAATACTGCACACGAATTGGGACCAAAACGAAAATGTAAGAAATACGAATGTTTAATATTAATCAATGTAGTACATCATAGTTTTAAAGATCTCTGACCCCCACGGTCTCTTCCCCTGAAACGTGCGCAACACAACACTGAGATGGCGGGTGACAAAAAAAGTTGCGCTCCGAGAGTGCCGGCAGAAGTGAAAACTTGAATATCAACGTTGTGCATTTTTGATATTTTGGAATGGTTAGGGAATAATTTTGCACGAATTGCTTTAATTATAATAGTATAAAAGTACTATCATTTATGTGGTAAAATACAATATTCATTTATTGCACTATCGTACACAAACATGACAAATCTCCCTCCGTCTTACGAATTTTCGATCAGGTCACGTGTCCTGATGCGAGTTTAACATTTTTTACCCATCACAAAAAAGTGCACAACGCCGCTAAAAAAGTTTTCACTTCAAAAAAATTCACTCGTGTCACTACCGACGTCTACTTACTCCTAACACAAACATTCTAGCATAGCTGGCAATTGGCTTACAAGAATAACTAGTAATACGTAACCCAAATAAAAAGGGATCTTTAAAAAAATATATCGCGCTCGAAAATTCTATTCTATTCCTTACGTAAGCTATGTGCTCTCGATGCATTCAAGTCGCAATAATAATTGTCAGCAGTACAACTGACCTTCACGCAACACTGGAAAACTCTTGACCATGGAAATAATAGGTACTTAGGTAAAAAGTACCCATTAATTCCATTCTTGTAACAGATAGTTATGTCTTCAAATATATAACATCAATTTTACAGAAATTTCGTTTTGTGCTCATAACTACCCTTTGACAGCTTCTGAGGGCGGCCACTTTTTGTCCACCAAAGGTAAATGACCCCGCTTCAAATTGTATTGTATACCCGCAGTCTACAAAAGCGCACCGTCGGACGGTATAAAAAGTATAATATAAGTCGACTACCTGACCAAGGCTTGGGTTTATAAATATAGTCTTTTGTAATATAAGCTACGATTCTTTCAGTTTTAGGCAGCGAAACATACATACATAGTCACATATCTACCTTCCCGAAGGACTAGGTAGATGTTTATTACAGCAATATTTCGCAAGCTATGGTTCGTTATAATTATCCCACGTTATAGCCCTATTACCGTTTATCGGACACAGTTCCGGATTGTTATTGAGATTTTTTTACAGACAAATTCTATAACTGCAGTATAAATGAATACTAACACAAATTGTATGTATGTTAGTCTATAAGGTATTTATCTATGCGTCTATGCCATGCAAAATAAAATCGTTATTATTATTATAGCAATAGCTTAAGACCAGTAATTATTCCTTTATACTTACATCGTATGTGTTTATTTGTACAGTAAAGAGTACCTTGTTGGCTACTTTGAGGGGTTAACTACATGCGTTGCTACTTTTGAATAGTCTAAGGCATCGGTCCGAGTAAATCTTCATAAGCACTCTTTTTTCTGAAATGTCTCGTCATTATATGGGTTATGAGCTAAATGTGTATTTATTCAGCACGTGTGTATTTATACGAGCAGATCATGAAATCTAAATGGGAGAGTGTTCCCCCATTTAGATTTCATGATCTGCTCGTGAAGGGACGTCTATTTTGTATCAGGGTTATGATAGGAGGATACTAATAGGATTAATATTGTTTTAGTGTTCGTTCTGACCAAAGAATTAATTAGACAATTGAACTCGACTATTATTATCACTTATCAGGTTTATAAAGATTTAATTTGATTATATTTAGATTAGTTAACAAAACAATTGTAAAGAGAGAGAAACGACAACATAGAAATAGGTTGACAGTATCGAACTCGATTTATAGAGGGCAGCCGCATCATGAAATCCGGGTGTACGCCAACTTGCGGTATACGCAATTTCCACAAAACATTTGCTTCAACACGGGTTTCACCTCAACGCGAGGCATCGATACACAGGATAATTTAGCAGCGAATGACAATCGGAATTATTACGTGGGTATACAATAAAATTAAACAATGGTGACTTTGATTTATTATTAAGAAAGTGGTGGCAATTAAAACCTCGTGTGTTCGTTCTTTTTGTTAATTTTGTAACAATATCAAAAATAAGAACAAATTACCTATAACATATACCATGATCTAGTTTATATTTGGGGCAAATAATAGGTTGTTGAAAACACGAATTAAAAGAAAGGTCGTTATAAGTTTTATAAAAAAGATATTTTGCACTCTACATACTAAAAAACTTAGTATTAATAACAAACAATCGCGATGCGATAGTGTCCGAAAATCTACAAAATATTGACATTATATACCTACAAGTCATAGAGCAATTTATAGAAACGTGCTTTTAAAAAATGCTGGTGGTATAAATATTATTAATAACAACAAATTCGGTAAGTATTTGTAACAATATTCGCCTCCTGTAGTGACACGTTCATTTAGTAATAATGACATCACATTTTGTTGTCTACTGATGCTCAATTCATGATTGCGATTGTCTAATCGCATTACACACGTAAGTATTAGGATTAACAAACAATTATTTCGATTAACACAAAATTATTTGCGACACACGGTCATCTACTTACATAAATGAACGTGTATCGTAGACAGTCTTCGTACGAAAGTATACAAAAAGTGCTTAGGTGAAGAGCCACTTTCTATTATTTACATTTAGAATGCTTCTTTATAAAAACAGCTTTCTTGATAAGACAAGTATATTATTCTTACAGAATCGAAAACTTGTGGTAGTAAGATACATTCACTTAATTATTACGTCGTCGCTAAGTTAAGTTAGATTAGTAACAGTAATTTTTCTGTATGAAAGGTAGATGTCCTTTTCTGTTTACTTGACAACGTGTATTCGACATTTTAAGATGATTGGCAAAGTAGTTGTATTAGTAGATGAGAGACGTAGTGTTAGGCCTGGTATCTACCAAAGCAGAGAGGAGAGGAGACGAGAAGAGCTGTGTTTTGAATAAACCAATCAGATTTCGTTATTTCCAAATCTCCTTTCCGCTTAGCTTCGGTGGAAATGGATCTAGCGGAGAGTAGAGGAGATATCTCATTTTTCTATAGCATGTTGTGCCACGAGCGAGTAAGCGGGTCGGCAGAGCGGAGATGTGTGTAGCCGGGCGGCCGGGCAGCGGCGCCCACGCTCGCGCGCCCTGTTCCCCGCTGCCTTGTTCCCGCGGCACCCGAATGCGTCATTCGATTGACTGGTTTCGAGCTATCATAACTCACATCTCTGCTACACACAGCTCACATCTCCTCTCCGCTACGCATCTCCTCTCCGCTTTGGTAGAAATAACCTGCCAGCTTCGCAGCTCTTCTCTTCTCGTCCCCTCTCCTCTCTGCTTTGGTGGATACCGGGCCTAACGGACAAACAAACTCACATTCGCATTTATAATATTGAATTAGGATTATAACAACCCAGGCAATAAATAAAATGTAAACAAAATTTTACTGCTAAACCGATCATCATGTAATTTCGCATACACACTATCGGGTGCACAGAAAAAGACAGGATACCTTTCAACCAAAAAAGTAGATAGTGTTCCCAAGGGACACCGTGGGCTAAAACTAATTAGAAATAAAATGATCACAAAATTTAACCCTACTACAAGTAAACTAAGTACAATACATGAAGTCGATTTGCCAGTAAATTTCAAGCCACTTTATTCTCCACATTGAACTATGTTACTTAATTATGGCACGGTAATAGACAGTAAATAATTATAATTGGCAAGTGAAAGACATTGGCATCTTTGATTATCCAGTTTCGTGCGTTTTAGCCTGCATTTACCGGCGACCAAAACAATATTTAACAATTAGATGTTTCCGCGGTTTCACCCGCGTTTATCGTTACTGCGCCGCACCTCTGGGTCGTAGCGTGATGTTATAATTATGTTATTTCTGGATGAAGTAGCTTCCTAATGGTGAAATAATTTTAACATGAGTCCAGTAGGTTTTGAGTTATTTATTACAAATAAAAAAGACAAATATTTATTTTTATAATAGTGGTATAGACTAATTAATAAGAAATTAAACGCTTTGTTCCTTTCCCGACGTTCAAACTACCTTAAATTTTAGTTAATTACACATTTATAATATGAGTAATATACATATACATATAAAGAGACTTCTAGTAATAGTCTTCTTAGCAAAAAAAAAAATTATTATTATTAGACTATTTCCGAAAAATACTTTACAACTAAAAACATTTTGATAAAATATTACAATTTTCTAACAATTATGAAAATATGTTGCACTAAAAGCACTCAGAAGTACCCACGCCGCTATTTTCAGTCACAATAGTTTTATTACAATCCTATAGATTATGCAAAGCACCTAACAACAAGGTGATACAAACACGATAGCATTTATGATTGATCGGCTATTGTTATCTAAATTAATAGACCAAAAACATAATCTATCTGTATAATGTTGTTTTTCTACACCAATGGTAGTAAAAAACATTCCGCCGGCTTAACGATTATCGTAACTTAGGGTTGCTAACCCAAAATTTAAAAAACCAGGATTTGAAGTTGGAAAAACCAGGACAATTCAGTTTAAAAACAGGACTCAGTAATAGAGTTGCAATAGTTAAATTAATATGTAGTGAAAATAGGTCAAATGAAATTCCACTGTGAATGTAGGCGGGACAGGTGCGCGAATTTTAAAATTTAAAAACCCCGGACACTGCTTAAAGACTATTTAGAACGTCCCAGGACACCACAAAAACTAGGACATATCCTGGGAAAACAGGACGGTTGGCAACTCTACCGTAACTTGTAATCGTTTCAAATATGTGAATGATATTTGATATCAACATTTATTTATTTGGATCGCCAACAAATGATACACATTTCTTACTTTTAAATAATAATTTACAGACATGCCTTGTGCTCATTCACTTACAGGCAACCACATCTATCAAAAATAAAAATGTTTGCCACAAAAACTAAGTAAAAAACTCTAAATACATTAACATAATATTAAAATTAAAATTATATTGAAATTAAAAAGAAAGAAGAAATAGAAAAGTTAAAGTAAAAATGGGAAATTATACTTAGTCTAGTATGGTATCATAATTACTGAAGCCTGGAACCCAGGTATACAGTGATTTTTTCTTAAATCTAAAGAAGTTGTCACCAAATATATCTAAATCTGCCAGTCGCTGAAGACTATTGTATGATTTGGCTATTCTTGTTAAAGGTGAATTAAGACCTATATTAGTCTTGTATCTAGGGACATTGAGCAGCTTGTAGACACCTGAGCGCGGTAGTCTACTTGGAGCAGAGATATTAATTTTAGACAATAATTCAGGACAATCTATTCTATTGTTTAATAAGCTGTATAAGAATAATAAATCAAGCAGTTGGCGCCTATAGTTCAGCGAAACAATTTTGAAGTATTCAAGACGATGACTGTAAGATTTTAATGAATGATGCAATTTCATGTCATAAGCAAGATGACTGACGAATCTTCTTTGTATTCGTTCAAGTCGGTTTTTGTGAACCTCATAAAATGGGGACCAAACCTGGGAGCAGTATTCCAGTATGCTACGGACCAATGAATAAAATAAAATAATCTTAGTTCTAGTCTGTATAAACCCTTTAGAGTTTCTGGCTATAAAACCACACATCTTAGTCGCATTTAGTATTATTTTATCTATGTGTGCATTGAACGTAAGTTTACTGTCCATTAAAACTCCTAAATCACGTATACAGTCGACTAGTTTAAGTGAATGATTATTTATAGTGTATGACGTTTGTATCTTAGTTTTATTTCTAGTGAAATAAATATATTTGCATTTCTCATGCTGCCGATCCAAAAGAAATTGACGTTGGGGCAAACGAAGGTAATGAGAAAAATAGGTATGTGAGCCTTTGGCGTTCTCACTTGCCGGGCGTAACGCAGTTACACTGTAATTATTTGCACGCCGCCCGCACCGGCGCGGCGGCGCGGCGCGGCGCCGGCTTTCTATAAGATGGTGATACTTGATAAGCGAGATCGTCTTGTATTCGTATAGGTACAAATAATTGACAACGGCGGCCCGGCAGGCTGTTACATACATATTGTATAAGATAATTAAAAATAATATTTTGCTTTATAGTTATATTCCTTAATCCTTACTAGATTTAGCCCGCAGCTTCGCTTGCATAAATGTTAGGTTAGGTTAGGGTTGAAACATTATTTTTTTCTAAATGGAAGGTACCCTATGTCCTTTTCTGTTGTCCTGACAATGCGAAATTTCATGATGCTCGGTCAAGTAGTTAAGACGTGAAAGCGTAACAAACAAACAAATAAACAAACAAACTCACATTTGCATTTATAATATTAGTTAGGATAGGATTAGAATTAGGATATCGTTATTGTATATTTTATATATTCTTTTTAAAAAGACTTAACAGTCTTTCAAACTACTGACACAAATAACACTCAGACTTAGAACAACTAGGTACCTACTTGTGAATCAAAGAAATGTATGTCCCGTGTGGGGATCGAACCCATAACAATCGCAGCGGGTCTGCAATTGTGAGGTGACCACTTACTACGCCGGTCCATGCAGTCAATTTATTTAAAAATTGCTGATGCAGAAATAAAATGTAGGTAAATTGTTAACAAATATGGCGTAGGTACTGGTAGCTAGCGATAATAGAGACATACATACGTGTATCTCTATGAATATTATTTATTTTCATCTCCCTTTATTTATAACGAATATAAACTGAAAGCAGTAACTTAGTTACTTTCTCTATATGATTCTTATTTACCAATTTTAAAAATACGAGAAAGAAATATGGGTTATATTATATTCTGCTGTTGAATTGTACTAACAATAGGTTTAAATAGGTACTAAACTATTACAAGTATACAAAAGTAATTAGATACATGTTAATTTAGTAAAATTTTAGGCCAAGGTTTTCATTACTATCGATAAGGATACAGCAAGTTATAAGTGTGGAAAATTAAAAATAATTATAACTAAGTAGCTTATCTAAGATTATACGCGATTATTATCAAGATAAGAACAGACTAAGAAATAAGTTTTAGTTATTTCCAATGCGTAAGACGTATAATGTCCTAACTAATATTATAAATGCGAATGTGAGTTTATTTGTTACGCTTTCACGCCTTACCTGCTCGATCGGTCATCATGAAATTTCGCATACACATTATTAGGGATACAGAAAAGGACATAGGGTATGTTCCATCTATTGGCTTAAACTAGCCATGTAATAAATTAGAAGGTTTTATGTCCTCTAGAGCAATTTCATCATGGGGCCAAACTTAACGGAAAGTAGCCATCTGCAGAGATATTACGGTGAAAAACATTCTATTACGTCATTCTCAAAGACTGAAAGCATGGTAAAGAAGCTGCTGAATTGTGGATGAAGTACACCGCAGCCTACCGGTTTAAAGTTATACATAGATGAATATATCTAAGTAATGTATGTTATATATAATTATTATACTAGCTTTGGCGCGCGGCTCCGCCCGCGTGGTACCTACATCAATAAAAAGTAGCCTATATCCTTCCCCAGGTTTTAAACTATATCTGTACCAAATTTCATCTAAATCGGTTGAGTGGTTTAGCCGTGAAAAGGTAACAGACAGACAGATAGACAGACAGAGTTACTTTCGAATTTATAATATTAGTAAGGAAGTAAGGATTACTACTGCCTCCGTAGCGCAGTGGTAGTGAATGCGACTGCTGTGCATGAGGTCTCGGGTTCGAATCCCGGGTCGGGCCAACAAAAAGTTATTGGGTTTTTCTGTTAAGCAATCTCAATAGCAGCCCCGAGTTAGGAAGTTGGCGGTGTTAGACAACTCCGTGCCTCGGAAAGCACGTAAAGCCGTTGGTCCTGCGTCTGATCTCTCTCCGGTCGTGTCGGAGTACCGTCCCATCGGATTATGAGAATTAGGGAACAGAGAGTGCACTTGTGTTTGCGCACACACTTGTGTCCTATAATATCTCCTGCGCAGATGGCCAGTCTCCGTTAAGACTGGCCGCCGTGACCGAAATTCGGTCTGGAGGACATTACTATTATATTATGTAACTGCAACCAATCTGACAATATTATGATAAAATAATGTTATTATTATGACTATATTATATAAAGTATAGAGCAAACTCTATCTCTACTCTATTAATGTCTATGAAAATGATAAATATATAGTGCATTAGTGGCACATTATCATTAATATAAGTGTGTGAAATAAATTATCATTATTTATTTATTTATTATAAAAACGAGTAGTAAATTGTTACTACTCGTTATTATAATAAATAATGATAATTTATTGCCCAAAAGATGATAAAAGTATAGAGTACATTTTTTGAAGTGAAAACTTCTTTAGCGGCGTTGTGCACTTTTTTGTGATGGGTAAAAAATTTTAAACTCGCGTCAGGACACGTGACCTGATCGAAAATTCGTAAGACGGAGGGAAAATTGTCATGTTTGTGTACGATAGCACAATAAATGAATATTGTATTTTACCACATAAATGATAGTACTTTTATACTGATAATTAAAACAATTCGTGTAAAATTATTCCCTAACCATTCCAAAATATCAAAAATGCACAACGTTAATATTCAAGTTTTCACTTCTGCCGGCACTCCCGGAGTCCAACCTGTTGATTTTTTTTTGTTTTTACCATACCTATTGACGACTCTTTGATCAATGGCCCCCGTGGTAGGAGAATTCTTAACATATTTCATCCATCCGCCTTTCTATAGAATTATTTTTTATTGTAGGTATTTTTTTTTTCTTTATAATATTCTACCACATACACACGACACCATCTAGCCCAAACTAAGCAGAGCTTGTACTATGGGTACTAGACAATGGATAAACATACATATATACTTTTTTTTTGTAAATACATACATATTATACATAGAAACACCCAGACCAAGACAAACATCCATGTTCATGCACACAAATGTTTGACTTGTGCGGGAATTGAACCCGCGACCTCAGGCGTGGCAGTCGGTTACACTAACCACTACGCCATTGAGGCATTTCTTTATAATAATAATATTCTATCACATACACACAACACCATCTAGCCCAAACTAAGCAGAGCTTGTACTATGGGTACCTACTAGACAATGGATAATATAATAGACATATTAAACATAGAAACACCCAGACTAAGACAAACAGCCATGTTCATGCACACAAATGTTTAACTTGTGCGGGAATCGAACCCGCCACTTCAGGCGTGACAGTCGTTTACACTGACCACCACGCCATCGAGGCCGTCATTGGCGTTGTGGTTAGTGTAACCGACTGCCACGCACTTTACTAAAGTTGTTATTTCTTTTTAATCGATTCTAGTTACAAAAACCATTCATACGCTAGTAACTATGGAGTAGAATGGCAGTTAATTTAAATCAGTTTAAAATAGGTAACCTATAATTAAATTCAGTTTAAAATTAACCTGCATATAATTTAATTCAATTTAAAATAGCGATATGTAGTTGGAATGATATTAACATGTAATTATAAGCATTACTAATTTGATAATGTTCTCAAAATGTCTGCCGTGACAAGTATTAGTTAAATGCTTAGTCCTTAATAAAGAAGATAACTTATACCATTATCTAAATTAAAAGTTATCTAATACTGCCGCATTCTAATGTTAAGTCATCACTAGATTCAACTAAGAACTATATTTGGACTGACTTTTTACAATTTTGATATTTTTAGCGGATAATGTTATCTTTCACTTTGTGAATACATTATTGCGATAATAAATACATTTGAATCTAATAATACTCTGACTGTTAGATAATAACTTGTTATGGAACATCTGCTTCAGATATCTTTTTTATTGAGTAAGTAAGTATTTGATTTTTCAAAATATAGGTACACAAAATACAGACAATCCGCCCGATGGTATAATATTCATTGACTTTATCAGTGTTAGACATATACACAACCAAAGCTGTTCCCTGTCGTAATAGTAGTATTAACTGCCTTCGTGGTGTAGCGGCAGTGAATGCGACTCCTGTGAATAGGTCTCGTGTTCGAATCCTGGATCGGACAAGAAAATGTTATTGTGTTTTACTGTTAAGAAATCTCAATAGCAGCCCGAAGTTAGGAAGTCAACGTTGTTAGACACATCCATGCTTCGGAAAGCACATAAAGCCATTGGTCCTTCGCCTGATGGTCGTGTTGAATTACCATCCCATCGGACCATGAGAGTTAGGGAACAGAGAGTGCACTTGTGTTTGCGCACACACTTGTGCACTATAATATGTCCTGCGCAGTCGCCGTTAAGATTGGCCGCCGCGACTGAAATTCGGTCTGTAGGACATTATTATCATTACTGTCTTTAAAACTTCTTGCAAGTAAAACAAGTCATATTGGTCAACAAGCTCCACCACAACCAGTCAATCTATCAATTCATTCTTGGAATGTCTATGCAGTAACCATATTGTGTAGAGTATCCATTAACAAGTGCATTACGGAGAGATAACGATGCGGCATAAGTATTTACTTATATATCTCTATGCATGTCTAAACAAAACTAAATATGACATCATTGTACGAGCCAAACTCTCAACTTGGAACTTATGGCTAAGTAGATTTAGCCTGCAGCTTCGCTTTCTCAGGAACAGTACTTGTTTCGGGGTTAAAGGTGCTCTATGTATTTTTCTGTTCCCCTGACAACGTGTGTGCGTAGTTAAACGTAACAAAAAACTAAGGATACCTACTACTTAGGATTCTATGTTGTGTTTGTTATTATGAGAATCAGCCCTAGGTATTATATGTAAGCAGAATTAGGCTATAGTGTTGGCGACAGGCGAATATTCATAGATCTTCGACAGTATTTTGGAGAATTCTTATACTAAACTATCTATACTACTGTCCACATTTCCCCGCATTGTTTTACCTAGTTCCGAGAACTACCATTTATTACTTACAAATGGTATTTCCTAGCCTGAGTCTTCTTTGTTTTCGTTGTTTAAATGTTTGTAAGTCCCACGCGACACAGGACTTATTTTAGTGCGGGAGTTTTCTTTACAATAAATACGCGTAAACAGGAAGCGTATATACATACACCTACACATGCAAACAACCCCTTGCATTTTATGCTAGTTTTGTTTTATTTAGACCTCATATTCAAAATTTAGAGGCGCAAAATGAATGATTATTTAGTACTGATGGCGTTTGACTGCACGGATTGTGTAGTAGTTTAAGTGGTCGCCTGCTACTGCCACTGCGCCGAGTCTTGTGGATTCGAATCCCACACGGGACAAAACTTTGTGTGATTCACAATTGGTT
Organism: Catocala sponsa; assembly: GCA_963564715.1. NCBI lineage: Eukaryota > Metazoa > Arthropoda > Insecta > Lepidoptera > Erebidae > Catocala > Catocala sponsa. The sequence continues at coordinate 9,643,058 of OY751334.1, forward strand.
GTTCCCTGTGTCCGTTGTTTGAATATTTGTAAAGTCCCCCGCGAGGTTTATAGAGCGGGAGTTGTCTCTTTAAATTAAAAAGTAATAAAATAGTAGGTATAATGTCATGCAGGTATTTTAATAATCTCTAGAGCAATCACTTCTTAACATGACGCGTAAACAGGAAGCGCATATTACATTTTATGCTAGTTTATTTGATTTATTTTTCACATTTGAAATTAAGACGCGTAAAGTAAATGATTATTTAGTATTATGTTAGTTTAATTTATATGTAGGTACACACAGACAGTTCTAAATAATCATTCACTTTGTTGTTGGTTATACAACCAACCTTTGGATAGACCAAGGTGACGTAAGGACGTCACCTTGGTCTACACCAAGGTGAAGGTACGTATATGCTTATTATTTCCAAGGGGTATTCATAAGCATTTACGTACAATGTAAGTACTTATTAATTCAATGGCGACGCCATCTTAAATGCCTCCATCACAACTATTGCAATGCCGTAGATGTACAATCAATAAAAAATAATATTTAAAAAACTAAAAAAAACACGCTTTATTAAAAAAATAAACTAAAAAGTATAAAATTATTTCATAATTTTAATGTAAAAAAGCGTGGGGTGCTTTCTAAGATATTTTGATAACCTCCACCCCACGCTTTTTTACATTAAAATTATGAAATAATTTTATACTTTTTAGTTTATTTTTTTAATAAACCGTGTTTTATTTAGTATTTTTAAACTATTATTTTTACCGATGACAAGATTTTTATATAAATATTTTTTATACACTCTCATCAAACATCATCATTATTATCATACACAATTAAAAGATTGTCTGAAACCTCAGCAGGAGGAGAAATATTGCTCTGATGCCGTGATACCATATAACAGTCATCACTTGGGCACAACATCCTATAGTGCGACGACCAACAATGGAATTGCAGCAATACTTTTTAATTGCACAAGGACCAGGATTGTTTAACATATAATAATACCACTAAGCTATTTCTTTATCACTTCTAATGTTTTTATTCAATAATGTTATAATCTCTTTTTTTACGTTGAAATTATGAGGATTCCGGCGACTGGGACCGCAATTAAGTCGTACTACGATCCCAGTTGCCGAATCCATTTAATTTTAATATTTTTCTTCCGGCAATAGATTATAATAATAATCTGAATTTTTAATACCTACATTCACAACTTATCTAAAGATTATAGATTAGGTAGCATCAATTTCGAAAGAGAATTCCAGATATTTAATTGATGCCTATACATAGGTGTCTGATATCGCAATAATATGTTAAAAATAATTAAAAAGGACCTATTATTGACCAAGGGCCTATCTTCGATATGGCTAGCTCTCAGATTACAAACGAATGGACACTGAGCTAGGTAACACGTAACTCTATTGGAGTCTACTTTTCAGTCTTCGCTAAGAACAAATTGAACAACGTGATAGATTTCCTTTAAGCTATTCCCATTTCAAGAGGGTATGGAACTGCAGATAACTTCAGATAGTCCATTCGACCTCCACATGAGAAATGTCTCATGTGGAGGTCGAATTCTTCCACAAATCGAATCGTCTAAATTACCGAAGTTCGAACATTTACAAAAAAGGGAACAAACTGACGGCCATTGCGCTGCAATAAACATATGGGTAAACAGTATCATATTGCAATCGTAGATATGTTTATATTCGTTTTTCCTTTAAGCTATATCACAGGAAAGAACTTGATGTATCCGGATAGATGCAACGGATATGGCAATCGACGCCGACGCGTAGCAATGTTGTAAACAACCATTTGGATACTCACAGCTTTTAACAGTTACACTCTTTACCCAAATATCGTATTATACAAAGGTCAATGTCACCGCATGTAGAAAAATCCAATCCCCTGCTAGTATGGAAGTGCCAAAAATCTGAGATCGAATAAACTAAATATTGTATTAAAACAAACAATTTTACTTTAAAGAACGATTCCGAACAAGTTAGGTCCGGTGCCTATATCAAGGACAAAATAAAATACCCTTAATAAATAAATATTAAAAAAGAAAGACTGAGATGAAGATTAAGAAAGTGCTTAAAATGGAATTATTCTGAACGGGCAGCGAACATAAAGTAGAACTAGCCTGAGCACTATTTGAACTATGTAATTTGTGGACATACGCAATTCTTGTCCCATGCGGGGTTCGAACGTACAGCTCTCGGTGTATAATGATAAGATGACCTACGTCATTACGTCACTCATAGTGATGCAGGTAAATTTGAGGATACAAAACCTATTCGTATTTACAAAAAAACACGCAGTATCTAAGCATACAATGTAACTATCGATATTTACGCAAAGTCATCTCTATCAACGACTTTGTGTACCTAATTAACACGGGCATACATTGGCTCGTAGCCATCAGTTATTTTATGAGGCTCTCTTCTACAACATATATGTAAAGTATATACCAGTTTACCTATAACTTATAAGAATAATAACATAAACTTATAATTATAAAAACTAGTTTATACACGTGGCTTCGTTCGGAAACAGTACTTTTATCCTGGATGAAAAGTACCCTATGTCCTTGTTCTATACAACTAATATGCGAAACAAGATAATCGGTCAAGTAGTCAATATATAAAAGCGTAAGAAACAAACACATTCGCATTTATAAAAATAGTTAAGATACAAATGGTCAATACTTACACAAAGTAACCCACTGCTATGAAAAATATTAAAAATTTTGTTAAAAATATTGTTGAACATTTTTCATTATTCGTTTGTGTTTATTGTACAACACTCAATGTATTGTATTGCCCTCCTTTCTCTATCCCCACAGACCATTGGTCCCTTTATATGCATAGGTATTAAAAAAGTGCCAAAGCTTTGGCCAATGATAAAGCATCTATATTTTACACATTTATAACAAGGTACCTATACGTAATTGTTTCGTGTGAAAGAATCAGCCGTAACCAATTATTTCGTAACGGTATGAATAAGTCGGCTTGCCCGAAACTATCACCTTTAAGAGGGCAATCACCTTAAGAGAAGTAAGGCTATTACTGTGTTTCAGCCAATGTAAAAGTACCGGAGGTTCCTCTACATCCTTTTCTCCTCTCCCATTCTTTACTTTCATCCTATCTTTGATTCCTTTTCCTAGTATGTTCATTGCCGATCAACGCGCGTGTGATAACTCTGATACTGCAATATTGGTCAGAGACTACTGTAACCGCTTACCATCAAGTAGTTATTTACTATTTTTGTTATATAAAAACAATTATATTATGTAAAACAAATATCGACATTATACTTCTCTACTATCTGCGCTCTAACACAAGGTATTACATTAGAGCCAGTCTATAATGAGTATCATTGATGGCTACCTAACTATGCTATCTATCAAACCGATTACGCAATAAGCCTTGTAATACTTTATCAACACTCAAATATCACTTTACCTGTGTACCTAAATGCCACAATTAGTAGGTAACAATCAATGTTGAATAAGGGTTAATGAATCATCGTTGGAATTGTACCTTATCTATGTATTATGTAGTACTCTTACATTGTATGTAATCCGCATACAATGTAGTCAATATCAGATTGCACTTGGATATCAAACTACCTAAGGATATGATATTGTTCTTATTGGAAAGGACAGGGTAAAGACGTCACAATCGGCTTAATGTTTGATTGATTATATTTGTTTGAGTCTGCAAAGTCTTACACCAGTACTATTCGACCATATTCGTGTTTGAGGACAATAAAATATTTTGTATCGAGGATGAAATCGTGGAAGTGGAAAAACGAAATTGTACCGGACGGGCGAACTCGGGGCTGAGGTTACTATATGATGGTTACAAAACAACCGTCGAGTCGCTGACGTCCTATACACGATGTGTGAACTGTACTGTAGCGGTTACTGGTCACGGTGTGGAGGCTCTGAAAGCGTGTTGTTGCGGGTTCGATGTGCGGGTCAGAGCTTCATTCAAATAAAAACAAGCTTTATTGTTCAGTTTGTTGAGGTTTCTGGCTGGCTCCGTTTGGTTCTTGAGGCTTGAAGATGAGGTTTCTTGAGCACCTACGGTCGATCGATACTGTGTCGCTTAAGTACCTCAAATCTTTACCGTAACGAGAGCCTGCCAGAAACCCCGGTCAACAAGTTTATTTTTTACTATACAATGTTCATGTTTCTGCTTATAACTATGGAACTATACTAGCTAGCGTGATGGTGATGACAAGTGCCGCGTAGGGCACGAAAATATCTAGCTAGTGATACCTGTTTTATCTATCGGGAGTTGGGTCTAGGTATAGATATTTCATGTTTTAGACTAAAAATCTAATTAACGTTGATATAAGAAAAAGTGTAATAACTTTATAACTATACTATATAGGAATATAATTCCTTCAGTATCTTGTAGCGCCTTTAGGAGCGTACAAAATAAAATACACAAGTGAAACCTTTTATTAAAACATTAGGACCTAGGAACCCTAACATAACTTGAGGTAAAAATACATTTTTATTGGCAATGTTTACGTTTTTACATAATATTCTTATAAACTATAGGAAAACATAATATATTATGTTATTTACACTATTTATATATACTATTTAGGTCTCTATATGACCTACTTCGGCACTATTTTAGAACGATAAACTTTATTGATACAGTACCTATACTTATGTACATTTACAATCATAATAATACGATTCTTAAGCTAATGTTAACGTTGTCGCAAACAGAAATGCTAATGTATAACCAAAAGGTACTTATAGAGACAAATCGATGTGAATTTTTGGTATGGTATGTGTACTGGCTATGTTATTTTGATGTTACATTTAAATATTTCTGCTTGCAATAAGCACTGCGCTAGCCGCGTCGGCTGGGGCGCCGCATGGCTGCAATTGCATCGATCGATCTATGTTCTGACATAATGGGACATAAAGCCGTGATTAAACGAATGTACCGTTCACACTTATGTAATAAATACACAGACAAGACCAAGAGACCAAGAGAGCTTCAAATGAGTTGCTGTGAACAGACATACATATTTGTCTGTTCGCAGCAATCCATTCAAAGTTCATATTTGTCACGCATGTGTTTTATGGCCCGAGATCACGACCTGTGATCTGTGTCGTCCTGGCTACTTATCCCACATTGACTGTCTCTCTATATTTTTCTGTCTGGCTATTTATCACACACGGTGGTGGAGTCAGCCTTCCTTATTTTCTTCTTTTACTTCGCCCCGTCCTTAACTTATTCTTCAGTAGCATTGCATGCCATCATGATCTGCAAGCACATAGTCTTGAATCTTTTTCTAGCTGTTATTCCGGGGACAGACAGTTCTCGTTGCTAACGTAATCGGGTGGTCTTCTCTTTACATGTCCATAGACATGACATAGCCATGACAGGTTGGGATGGCCCAACCTGCTCTTCTGCATCGTCTCTGTCATGTCGACACCCAGGCTTCCACGCACATAGTCGTTTGGAATCTTATCCGGCCTGGTTACGCCGCACATCCATCTTAAGACAGTAATAATTGTAAATTCACAAAATGTGGCAGTTGCATGTTGAACAATTTAAGAAATCAATTACATAATATAATATCATATACAAATTACGATCAAATATGTTGACCCAAGTATTATCTTATATCTATAATATGTATCATAACAACATATTAAAATCTACAAGCCTTGTTGCTAATAAATATATCTTTATCAAAACAATAAGTATCTACTGTTTTGTCCACGCTGTACTTAAAACCTGCTATCTATAGATATTAATACATTTTGTGTATGTTGTGGAATCTCGCATTCACGTTCATTAGACATAAACACATAAGGATTCATTGCCTGACGAAACCAGATGTTCTTTATTTTTTTATTTATAAATATCTGGTGCTCTTTCTGCAATGTTCAAGGCCTAAGTCCTGAGTGGTCTGTTTAGTTAGTTCATCAGGTTCAACAAAAGGTATCAGTTATATTAAGATACTGATACCTAACCTGTATAATTATTTTGATGTTTATAATTGTCACTTTGTGACCGAGCCGAATAAATATTTTTTGACTGACTTTGAAGTTGACATAATATACTCTTTCTACAGCATCTCTAGATAAAGCCATCTGCATCATCAATATGCCATATTTTTATGTTTGTTGACGAGTAAACCCGTACGACTACAAAGACAATTAACAAAGATGTGTTAACAAACAAAAAAGTAAAATGATTGACAGAACAGTATAACCCGTTAAAAAGTCACAATAGACCATTGACCATGTATCTACAGCTCGTATCGTAAAACTGGAAGTGCGTATCACAATTATAAAAATAACATTTTATCAAATACCTACATACAAGCAAGCAATGATGAGAACCTGATAAACTCGGCTTTCGAGTTCATTTACATATTTAATTTAGGTATTAAATTAAATATGTAAATGAATGAATATTATGTATGTTAGGTATTTGCGCATTACAATCTTACCTCTGGCACTTTATATGTAAAGGAAATCTTCTCCATAATTCAAAAGTTATTCATAATTGCCTTATTTTCCAGCAAAAGCTCGTTACGTCAAAAATAATTTACATTGTAGAGAATAATTAATTTAACAGAACAGCTTACTCAATGCCCTTATATTGTAGTGTGGCTTGTTGGTATAGTCGCATTAAATTGTGTTTACGCTTATCTATTGAAAGTACGAGGCCTCGTGATTTATCCCAGATTTAATAAAAAATTCAGTAACAGCTCGGACGCAAAAACTAGAGGCTTTACCACGTAGGACCAAATTTTAAACTAACTCGCTAAAGTTAGGTGTAATCTTCCATTGCATAACTTTTATGTATAACGCTAAATGTATAACACTTCTTTTTATCCTCTTCTTGTATGTTTTGTTTTTTCAAAAAGACAACTGGCGCTCTAATAATAATTTCTGTGTCGCGGGTTTCTCTGTTCCGTGATAAACACAATACAAAATCTATGTTTTGTTCAGATGTGATACATCGGACAGGATACTTCTTAATATTGCAGTTCCGTGGATCGGGTAGATGTGAGAGAAATGCAGTAACTAGAGAACTCTAGCTATTTTTAAGCGTAAATGTGTTATTTTGTTTGTTAATGATAATTTCATAAAAGTATTTATTTGATTATCTATTATATTTATCAAATTAAATTTAAATCTGTCCGTTCATTTCATTTTTCTTCAGACATGAGGAAGGCGTTACGTTGCACTGTTTTTGTCAAGTAAATTATATATAATATTCGAGACCTTACGTTAAAAATAGTCTGCGGTAAATGTTTTATTTAAATACTTAGCAATTATCTCAGTGTTAATGCCGTAAACAATTACAGTAAACATGACAAACACCAGAGACGTAGAATAAATCAGCACTTAAATATTCACTACTCGCACTTGACTATCTCTTCACCTAAAAATATAATTAATGTAATATACTTGTGCCTCAGTTTGCATATTTTTATAACAGTCCATCGTCTTGATTTAATTTATATCCAAATAAAATACAAATCAAAACATGTCATATCGTGATATCATAACAAAAAGACAGAGCTACATATTATGAACACATTCAAAAACATAATTAATGTGCATTTTTCTGAAGACCGCAGTTTCTTTTGTTGGGATAGCTCCCTTTCTTTGTGTTATTTCCTTGTGTTGAAGGGGACTTTACAAATAAACAATCAGAATAATAATTTGTGAACAAATTATTTACCCGCTTGTGATACGAATCCTCTTTGTAACTAAGATTTCTAGACAAGTTATTCTACTCAATTAATTTCTCTTTCACTAATTGTATAATTATGTTGACATCAAATAATCACTGTAATCCCTTGTATATGTTATTATGATTTTATCATTATTAATAATCATCATATTATTTTTCAAACCTAACCTAACATGTCTGATGCCGTCCATCAGTAAAATAGACAAAACAAATATGTTTATCTTAGCACAATTAATTTTGAACACACATGTGTTTTTGGAAAAATATGTCATGTCTGTCGGTAGCTAAAACGACTTGCTTCTTGATGTAGGTACTGGGCCTAATACCTTTTTAACTCTATTTTATATGAAGTAAATAAATGTCGAATCTTAAACCGTTTGGGAGGAGGTTACGGTAGATTCTGCGCTAGTGCTAGTAATAGTCGAGAACGGCATGCGTGAGGCACGGAGCATTGTTTAAGAATAGAATTAGAATAAGAATAATTTATTTGCAAAAAATGTGCTACATTTTTGGTTGTTACATAATATATTCGTTTGCACATTTCACAAAAGTCAGCTAGCAAATTTTAATTAAAACAAATTTAGTATTGACAATATAATTGTTGAGTTCTATACACATTGACGAATTACACTATAATATTATCAACATTAAGAAATAAATACAGTTAAAGAAAGAAGGATGCTCGATATCATTACATTAAATTAAAAAGGTAAAACACTATTATTTAATTACATACACGGAAGTTATAATAAAATAATTTGTGTCACATGCTATATGTAACATTTAAAATTTAATGAAAGTCAGGACTAAAATTTTAGATTTCGAATATTCAGATCGAAGAATTCGTTGATGCTATATAAAAATCGTTGTATAGGTAAGCCATTTTTTAAATTTATTCTTCATCTTTGTTAGTGGCAATTTGGCAAATTCGTGGTGTGAAATCACCCGTGTTACATCTCGAGTACTTGCCTGCTCATCCAGTAGTCATACCATGACCCAGGCTTTAGACATTTCTTGCCTGCGTTGGGCATTATTGGTTGGGTCGCTGATGTAATTTCAGTTCAAACGACCTACCCACCATTCAAGGCAGCGAGGTGGCACACTATGGTAAATTTAGTCGGTACCTAGTACTCGGGACATTCCATCATTTCCCGGGTGAGCACTACATAACCTATCCACTCCCCTTTGCCGCGGAGAGTCTCTATCGTCAAAAAAAAAAGTCTTATACAATTTGGGTAGACGTACGGAGTACGAATACGTCGGGAAGTAAGCGCGCCTTACAGTGCCGGTACCATACCGGCAATATGGAAGACAGCTTCTCCGTTGGCCTCAGCGAGCCTATCATTAGCAACCCCAAAGTTGCGGATGGTAAGCTATTTTTTGCTTCTTTGGATAATAGGTAGTGTCCTTTGAAAATGAGATAGCTCGCTACAACAAGAACCAAAATCTACGGAAGATTTTATACGTATACGTATAAACAGGTCCGGTTCCAAACTTTCCAGTGTTCGAAAACACGTAGGCATATATACCTGGAGGTGTTTTCGAACACTGGAAAATATAGCGGCCCTCTCTTTTATAAGTACGTAGCGCTACATCATGAATTGGCATAGTTATGGAGAAGGAAAATACATTTTGCATATAGTAATAATAATAATATTCTACCACATACACACGACACTATCTAGCCCAAACTAAGCAGAGCTTGTACTAGGGGTACTAGACAATGGATAAACTTACATATATATACTTTATTTTTTGTAAATACATACAAGACCCAGACCAAGACAAACATCAATGTTCACGCACACAAATGTTTTGAGTTGTGCGGGAATCGAACCCGCGACCTCAGGCGTGGCAGTCGGTTTCATTAACCACTACGCCATCGAGGCCTGTGTGCTTAGATGATCCCATAAAATCTGGCCTTCAGAATCCGGCTCCAGAAGGTCGAACTATAGAAGATTTTATAAGTTCATACAAAATATAATAACTTGCTTGGCGTATGTCCGCTTTAACAAAATATTTTATTATACAGGTTATGTAAATTCATATGACCAGTGATATATACAGTCACATTTGTATTGTAATAAATTCATGCTCGATTAGGCGCTAATATTAATGAAATCGTCGTCGTCTGGTATATTTTAAAGATTGCATGACTCATTGGCTTTTGTATTTCTAAACTTAGATAGGGATTTGTATATTTTATTAACAGTTTCGCACTAAGAATCATTCATTTAAAGGAACTTTACAAACATTCAAATAACGGACACAAAAAACATCCAGACACGGCACAATTATTTGTGGATCACATAATTTTTGTAACGTGTTTGGATCGAGCCCATAACATATCAGCGCATTGGCAGTGACGAGGCGACCACTTAAACCATCATTAAGGTGGGAATCAACAACGTAAATCAAGATAGGGATCAGAATAGTACATAGGCTTACAACCCTAGAGAAAGTACGAAGAGCTCAAATCAGCCAATGATATGTAAAGCGCCTCCAAATTGCTCCTATGCGCAGTGTTTGACTAATAAGGGCCAATAAACGGCTCCGTAAATACAGAACTGACTATCTATCCTATCAGTCTATCTATATCCTATCCATCTGTCTATACTTCCATCCAAATTTTGATAGATTTGTAAGAAAATGTGTATCCTGGACACAAGCAAGATAAATTGGCGTACTCTAACGAATCTCGGACTTTACTATGTGGTAAGGATGTACGTATGTCAGTGAGTACTGCGGAGACCAGGGCAATATGCGCTATGCAGATGTCTATTTTGGAGAAATCACATCTTAGGTTATTAACATATAATTTTAGATAAACTTATCGCATATTTCACTTTGAATAATTATGCAAAAATGTTAAGTATAATATGTCATATAGAATATATTTTCTTCCCTTGATCTAGAGCATTTACAATAAATACCTACTGTATTTATCACAATAACGTTATAGTCTACCGTTGACAGAGTGTGCTAATTAGATGGATGAATTAAATAGTACACCTATTTGTAAGAGAAATCGATTTGATAGTCATATTTATTTGCAACATTAATTATTCAGCGAGTATGCATACTTTGTTTACTTATGTATACTAAAAATAAGAAAGCACCTTTGCTAATGGCGAAGGCCTGGCGATTCTGCCTACGTGCCCTACACAGCACACACATTAAATTATGAATCAAAACAATAATTGTAACTTAACTAATTCGCGCAATTTGCGTAAACAAATGCAGTCATTTACAGGTATAAGAATTAATTATGCCGAATATTCATTTTGGTTAACATATGTTCGACTCTATGATATCAGCCCTGTATTAAACTGTCCCACTGCTGGGCCCGGGCCTCTTCCCTGTGTATGAAGGTCTAAGCCATAGAGTATTAAATTATCTGTGGCCATAGTTTACCACGGTCACGACCCAGTGCGCGTAGGCCGACTTCACATATATTCGAGAACATTATAAAGAATTCTCAGACATGCAGGTTTCCTCACGATGTCTTCCTTTACCGTTAAAGTTAGCGATTATTAACTACTAATTTTCACCCGCTGCTTCGCTCGCGTAAATGTAGGTTGGGTTAGGTTAGGTTTGCAAGAGTTCTTTTTTCTGGATGAAAGGTACCCTATGTCCTATTCTGTACCCCTGACAACGTGTATGCAAAATTTCATGTTGATCGGTTGAGTAGTTAAGGCGTGAAAGCGTAACAAACAAACAAACTCATTTTCGCATTTATATTGTTAGTTAGGATTTAATAAGTCAGATCGATCCAACGGTCTTCCACGAGGCTACCGCTGTTTTTTTTATATTCGACTCATCTCTACAAATTAAGTTTAACAGAACCTAATAGTATCTGAATGTTCCTAAAATAGATATTGCGTAACATAAATTCAAATCTATTTTAAGAACAAAACATGCTTTGATATATAGTTTTCCTTATTAATTTGCATAATGCAAACGTAAAAGATCTTTGAATTTGACAGTGTGTTTGTTCACGCTATTATTCACAAAGTAAAACTAATTTAGATTAAGTTTTCAATCATGTATTAAACAAGTTTGGGATAACATTATTACTAAATCATGAGCAGACGGTAAAAAGAAGTAGACAAACCAGATTTTTATATTATTATTTACTATATATTTTTTTATGATATAACTTCTTATATATAATAAATTATTATATCAATTATACATATATAAGAGATAACGTACGTACATGTGTATAATAAGAATATCACAGACGTAGAATAAAGAAAGAAATAGGTTGGAAAGATGTACCAACCAAGTGAAAATTATTATTATATTAAATATTAAGAAAGATAGTTTTCTCCATCTTCCCTAGCCCTATTTTGTACTTAGTATTCTCTCACTATTTATGAGAACTAGCGGTCGCCTAGTGCTCGAAATTCGACCCAAGTTTGCCTGTAAGATATTGCTGATATATATCATTATATATTGATATATGTAACCATAGTTACGCGCTTCGACTGCGTGTGTCAAATGCATGGTTATGTGCGTATAGTGTTTTTTTTAATAATTCTATGTATTTCTAATGCATATTTTATATAAATATTAGCATTCGTCACTTCTTCTCTGTATAAACTATAAGTGTGCGAAATTTCATACTCCTCCGTCCGCCCAACTTTCGTAAAAAGGGATCCAAAGTTTTCGCTTCAAATGTTTTCGCTTTCAATGATTGTAACCATTTGTGAGGCTTATATTAATGTAACTATCAGAAGGTAGCACTAGCTTCTAAGATAGGTACAGGTCCATACCTAGTTTAGAAGTCAGGGTCTCCAGTTTGTTATGTATTCCTTAAGCCCTAGTTTTGTACTTAGATTAAGTGTTTTTCTTATGAAGTAATAAACTATTATTATTATTATTAAATAGCAGCAAGTACTAGTAGTACAGTAGGAAGCTAGGAAGGTGACAAACAAACGGTTCTGTCGGTTACAGAGACCCTCTATTATTATATATTATATAACACGAACACTAAAGTCCTAGGTCTTTATTTAATACTAGCTGTTACCCGCGACTTCGTCCGCGTAGATTTTAAATAAAAAGTGTTTATCTCCGCGGAACCCTACTTTTTTTTTCTATACTCCTTATAACAGCTATCTGCCAGTGAAAGTCCCGTCAAAATCGGTTCAACCGTTTCGGAGATTAGCCGGAACAAACAGACAGACAACAATTTTAAAAATAGATGTTTCCTTATATGTGGATACCTTATATACTTTCATATGCATTAGATAAAAGCTGTTATTTTGACATTACAAACAGACACTTAATTTTTATTTATTTGTATAGATTCTGTTGAAAGAGCTCAGTGCAAAGACCAACAGACTGCAATGCAGAGGGTCCCGGGTTCGAATCCACGTCGCGCACGTCTGACTTTCGGAAGTTATATGACTTTGAAATTATGTGCGTATTGATTGACAATTTATCGCCTGCTCCGTGCCTCGGAGAGCACGTTAAGCTGTCGGTCCCGGCTGCCATGAACATCTATGGCAGTCGTTATTGGGAAGTCAGTGCCCCCTAATATCCTGACACTGATCTAGCCTTAGGGTATCGTTAGCCTTCGGGTTGCGGAGGTCAGATGGCAGTCGCTCCATGTAAAAACTGATATCCAGTCAAATTCGGTTAGACTAAAAAGCCGACCCCAAGTGACTTGGGAATAATAAAGGCTAGGGAGAAAAAGTCGCACTATGTACACAATATTTGACAAAATCATTTTTAAATATTGCTTTTTTACTCGAGATTGTTCAAATACATAATCCTCATTAAAATTATATTTAAGTGTAAATAGAAAAATGAAAATTCAAAAATAATACATATGGAATAAGTAACTGTTTTTTGTATTTATGTTACTTAACCCTCCCTATCATCCATACCCTGTAGGCCCACTACTTACGGGTCCCCGTTGTCCCGTAAGTAGATGTAGAATTGCAGCATTTAGGCCACACGCGCTTGCTATCAATCTATATACGTTTGTTTGTTTGTTTGCTTGAACGCGCTAATCTCAGGAACTACTGGTCCGATTTGAAAAAGTCTTTCAGTGTTAGATAGCCCATTTATCGAGGAAGGCTATATCATCACGCTAAGATCAATAGGAGCTGAACACCAATGAAGAATGTTTCAAAATCGGCGGGTGTTTTTTCCTTTTGAGAGCTTCCGCTGCGTGCGCTGCGTAAACAGTTAAAGTTTCGCAAAAATCATGTATGACAGAATTGTTCCCCTTTACAAGTTCTAAAAAAAAGTCCGCGACAGCATATGTCTATCTTTTAAGGTTGGCTCACTATAACCATTTTTATGCTAACCAAATTTGTTCTAAAATAATGCATTATTTGCGAAGGTATTATTATAAACATGATATTAATCCTTATCCAAATAAATACGTTATTCATCACAAGTATTTAATTTAAAACAAAATTGCCCTTTACATCATTCGATTTCATTGACTATCTTAGGAGATATCGCAGTTTTAAAATAACATTGCAGCAATATAATTACCCATTACAGACATAGTACAAACGATGTTTCTCCTGGTTTATTCTGCGTGATTACTACTGGTTCGATTTGAAAAATTCTTTTAGTGTTTGATAGCCTATTTATCGAGGAAGGCTATAGACTATATAACATCACGCTACGACCCACGGGGGCGGCGCAGTAACTATAAACGCGGGTGAAACCGCGGTAACATCTAGTCAGCTACATATATATACAAACCATTTCATTATGTAGGTTAGGCACATATGCGTAGGTAATATGATTAATTAGCTAATTAAACTAGTTTCTTCAAAACCAGTAGTGCGTGTTGACACAATGATTGTGTTTATTCAATAACTGCTTGCTGCTTCGCGAGTTGTACGTATATCAGAAATGTGTGTAGGTACAGTTCATTTTTCTTACGTCCCTTGTTTAGTTAACATATTTATAGCGTACTGGCAGTTAGAGACAATATATTTTTGAAACTCATTTCTATGTATTATTTTACTCTTTTTGTCATACCAATTTATTAGAGAATAAATTTAGTCTGTGTGTAGTAACTGAATCTTCATTTAAAGTTTATTGGTGTAGCAAATAAATTAAATAAGAAAATACTCTATATTATATTAACGTTTCGTCTATATAGTTATATATTATATTGTATTATGTGGTTGCTTCAAATTGATAATAAAGTGTGTAATATAGGTACCTATTATTTTATAGCCATATAATAAAACCTTAAAGAGCTAGAGGTTCATTCACCGGGCATGCAACCGCATGGGTTCAACTCCATATCAGAAAAAAATATGTATTCGTCAACACAACCGTGAAAAGATTTTACGCGTGATGAAATAGTGGAACTTAAAATAAATTATTTCTTTCGCCGACTCCTTTCAAGTAATAATCAAAACAATAATTCCTCAAGGCCGAATTTCAGTCCGGGTGACCAATCTTAACGAACACTAGCCGTCTTCGCAAGAAATACAGGTAATAGCGCTAAAATGTGAGCGCATACATAATGTACCTATTTCCTACTCCCTCACTCCCATAGTCCGGCCGTTGTTTGATTTAATCAAAAAACTAATTTTAGATTTGGATTGAGGCACCTTGACGACCCCCGAAGCCAAAAATTACTGATGACCCCTGGTGGACCGTAATCCCAAAAATCGCCTTTAGTAGTGCGGGTTAGAAATGAAACTCACATAACCAAGCGAGGACAAATTTTATTGAGTTAGCCGGGGCTTATATAGTGGCCGCGGAGAATCTTAATAGCGCGATTCAGCACTACTGAACAACGCCATCTATCGAGCTTAGGGTTAAACATTTTAACACAAGATGTTTCGATTGAACATTCCGCCCACCATGGCCAGAATGGCCATAACTCTAAAACACAGCTAACTATGAATACATTATCAAAATTACATAGATGTCCGCCCACCATGAGAAAACTGACAATGTAAAATACCTGATGGGCTTCATCAGAGCTAATGGACTGTATAAATGTTACACATTAAAATTTACACCTTATCAAATAAAAATACAAAATTAAGCACTTCAGAACATAGTCTGCTTAAAACACAAAATATACACAAAATAAGCTACAAGTATTAATCGTTAAGATTACACATAAAATACAAAATATGACACAAACTGAATCTTATAACTACTTACTCAGTAACTGGTAGCAAAATTAATTTGGAAACGGGTCTCTTTATTATAGATCCCCTGCAACGCAAAGAAACAACTCGCGTGACCTTATCCGAGCCAGTATGTTTTTCAACAATAAGACCATAAAGCCACCTTGCCGGAGGTAGATCATCTTCCATCACTATTACTACGCTTCCCACATTAGGTTCTGGAGTTTGGTGTGACCATTTATATCTTTGGTGAAACTGAACAAGATATTCATTTGACCAACGACGCCAAAAATCCTGAACTAAACGTTGTGTTAAATGCCACCTCCTCAAAGTGCTGATGTTCGAGTTCTCGAAATTGGATTCAGGTACAAGCAGCAAAGGTTCACCTACCAAAAAATGACCCGGTGTCAATGGGTACGGATCGTCAGGATTGATGCTCAGGGCAGAAATCGGTCTAGAATTGAGGCAAGCCTCGATCTGTGCAAGTACTGTCATCATCTCTTCAAACGTAAGAGTGCTGGTACCTATCACCCGCTTTAGATGGTGTTTGGTGGACTTCACTCCAGCTTCCCAAAGCCCTCCGAAATTCGGAGAGTGGGGTGGAATGAAGTGCCAGTCCGTTCCATTGGTTGCTAACCAGTCAGCAATGTCAGGTGCTACGCCGGACCTTTCGTGGCTGAAAAGAAACTTTAATTCTTTATTAGCTCCAACAAAGGTAGTGCCGTTATCACTCCACAGCTCTCTACAATGGCCTCGTCGTGCAGTAAAACGTTTAAAGGCTGCCAAAAATGCCTCTGCCCATTAACGGTGAAACACCTCGGGCAGCATGTCTAATGCACGTAACACACTTACGTACATATCCTCTTACTGTTCTTCTGGCATTTACGATCCAATATTGACTTCGCAAATAGTTCAATACTAACTGTGGTCCACCATGTAATGTACGTTCGTGAGCATCGGCTATCAAAAGATTTGTGAAATGCGACTTCTGAGGTATGATGATGGGATGTTTCATGTCATCATGAATGTTAGCGCGATGTAACCTACCACCTACTCTTAAAATATGATCACGATCTATGTATGGATTGAGCGAGGAGAGTTTACCTTTTTTATCAATATGTCCTGTAGTCTCTAAACCTTTTATATCATCTCTAAAATGATCCATTTGACATAACTTAATACATGTGAATAATGACTCGTTAATTTCAGTAAATGTCAAAAGAGCACTAGACTGTATTTTACTTCTATCTTTTAACTTTAAAATTTTTCTACAAATTGCTACTACTCTAACAAGTCTTTTTAGTGATGAGAATTTTAATATGATACTGTTTTCTTGACTTTCTTTAATCACAACATTAAATGATAAATTCGATTTCCTTTCTTCTAAATTAGTTTTTTCGATGATACCTTTATTATAAACAATATTCTTATTTTTTAACCACTTAGGACCTTCTCTCCATAGCTCAAACTCTACGAAGTCTGACGAATTCATACCTCGAGACGCATAATCTGCAGGATTATCCTGTGATTGAATATGTGACCACTGAGTATTTTCCATAGCATTGAGAATTTCAGATACCCTATTGCCGACAAACGTATTCCAACGGCTGGGATGACCTCTCAACCATGCAAGAACTACCGAAGAGTCAGTCCAGGCATGGATTTTGTCCCTACTAATTCCCAAGGTGCCCGAAACTTCTGAAAGAAGTTTTGAAAGCAGCACCGCGCCGCACAATTCCAAGCGAGGTATAGAAACCACCTTGACTGGAGCTACCTTGGTTTTGGAGACAACTAAATTGACGTGTACTGTATCGTTGCAATCTATAATTCGTATATAGACCACAGCGGCATAAGCAACGTTGGATGCGTCACAGAAGCCTTGTAACTCTGTCTGTCTGTCTGTTCGACTGGTCTGAAACCATCTGGGCAAATGAAAAGATTGAAGGCTATTCAAACTATTTCTATAACTAAGCCAATCTTTCAATATGCTATCTGGGAGTTCATCATCCCATTTGATACCTGAGAGCCACACACGTTGAATAATAACCTTGGCTGTTGTTATAACAGGAGCGATCCAACCTAGAGGATCAAACAATCGGGCGATATTCGAAATCACTCTGCGTTTAGTCACGGGCGTTTGCAGCTCCGGAAGATGAATAGTATACTTGAATTTATCTGATTTCGTATCCCACGACAATCCTAGAACCTTCATTATATTATCTATCTTAAATTCCAAACTTTCCTTCATATCTACTGTCTCCCCCGTTATTCTATGCAAAAACTCTTCATTATTACTAGACCATTTCTGGAGCTGGAAACCTCCGCGACTAAGCAATTCGTTCATTTGGCTATAAATTTCTAGACCTTCAACGATTGATTCACAACCAGTCAGCAAATCATCGACATAGAATTCGCTAAGAACACGACTAGCCGCTAAAGGAAAATCCTTCCCATCGTCGAGAGCAAGCTGTTGTAGTGAACGAACTGCAAGGTATGGAGCTGAGGATGTATCAAAAGTGACACGCAGCAAACGCAAATGCTGGATTTGGGAGTCTGGGTTGTCACGCCACAGAATACGTTGATAATCAACATCATCCTCTGACACTTTTATTTGGCGGTACATCTTAACAATGTCGCCGACCAAAGTTATAGGATGGCAGCGCCATCGCGTAATGATTTGTCGCAAATCAGGTTGCAAGGTAGGGCCAACCATTAAATCATCGTTTAATGAAGCTCCATTGCATCCCGAACAAGAAGCATCAAAAACGACCCTAACCTTTGTAGTACTCTTATCGTTTCGTACTACTGCATGATGCGGCAAGTATACCGCCTCTCTTCCCCTCTCTACCAGGGGAACAACTTCAGCATGTCCCAACTGAAGATATTCATTGATTACAGCACTATACTGTACTCCAAGTTCAGGATTCTTCAAAAGTCTCCTTTCCAGCATGTGAAATCGTTTCTGAGCTATGATTTCTGACCTACCATACTTTGACTTGGGATCGGTGGACTTGAAGGGCAACTTAACAATATACCTGCCGACTGCGTCTCTTCGAGTCGTTGCAGAATAAAAGTCTTCACACCGTTGCTCCTCTTCAGTTAAAATAACCTTAGCGCTTGAAGACTGATCTGATTTCAGCTCCCAAAATCTC
The DNA here is from genome assembly GCA_963564715.1 of Catocala sponsa. NCBI lineage: Eukaryota > Metazoa > Arthropoda > Insecta > Lepidoptera > Erebidae > Catocala > Catocala sponsa. Next base: position 9,662,081 of record OY751334.1, read on the forward strand.
CGTAATAGCTCATTCACATCTGTACCTGCAATAGCATGGCAACATACTGGCTTTGACGTCAACGATGTGCTCTGGATTTTACCCGATAAAATCCAGCCAAATTTGGTATTTTGAGCGACGGGCGTGCCCGGCGGACCCTTGACCAAACCTTCCAACAAAACTTCCCCGACGACACTAGCACTCAAAAGTAAGTCTATCTTACCTGGAGTATCGAATGTTGGATCGGCTAGTTCGAAGGATGAGAATGTTGACAGTACTTGAACTAGCTTTCTTTCTGGCAAACGTGATGTAAGTTTGCTTAAGACATAAGCATCGACATCTAACACAAAGGTGGGATCTAGGCGTGATTGCAATTTGATTCTAACTATCCATCTAGAGGGCATCGACGAGCCCTTATCATCGCCTAGTCGAAATATGTCTGTGCGAGCAGGTGTTTTTCTAAGGCCGAGCAACTGTACTGCGGACTCTGTAATAAAAGAGACCTGCGAACCCTGATCCATCAGAGCTCGTAACACCACAGCAGTACCAGTTTTTGACTCGACATTAACCAAGGCTGTAGCCAACAGACCATGGTTGGGAACATCTGCGAAGCAACAAATATTTTTGGTACACTCGCTTTGAGTGGAAGACGCAGTTGCAGCAGCAACCACGACGTTCTGATCTGCTGAACCGTCACTAGGTTCAGTAGATTTTACGATTGGTTTGGGATGAAGTAGTGTGTGATGTTTCTTTTTACAAATCTGACATTTGGTATACTGACGGCAATGAAAAACTGTGTGATTTTTGCACAAACAATTAAAACACAAATTATTGGCTCGGACAAACTCACGACGGTCGTCACAATCCTTTTTTGCGAATTGCTTACAGTGACACAACTTGTGGTCCTCTGAACACAAGACACACGTTTGTGAGGCGACATGAAATGTTTTGGCAGTACTATTACGATTATTATTCGTTACATTTTGTTTAATGGGCTTAATATCTATATTCTCCAAAGATCGAAATCTTGACTCTAAAAATGCTTTAAATTCATTAAAAGTAGGTAAGTTATCCGAAGTACTAATTTCTCTTTCCCACAATTTTCGTGACTCAACATCTAACTTCGCGCTAATAATATAAATAACTATAACGTCCCAAGAGCTTACATCAATCCCGAGCGTACACAAAGCATGTAGACAGTCGACGGTCGTGTCTAAAAGATTTTTGATTGATGCTGACGACTCCTTCACCGGTGGTTGGTTGACAAATCTTTTTAATATGCAATTCGATAAGTACTTCTTATTGTCATAACGTCTCGTCAAAACAGACCAACATTCTTTATAATTAGAAGCAGTAACAGGAGTGTGTCGCAGTAATTGCTCTGCCTCACCTACGAGATGAGCCTTTAAATAATGAAGCTTTTGGACATCATCAATTGCTTCGTTTTTATCGATAAGAGACAGGAATAAATCACGGAATGTATTCCACTCGGTATATAATCCCGAAAATGTAGGTAGAGTAATTTTGGGTAACTTTACATTGTAAGTCTTTGTTTCTGTTTGTTTAGTAGTACTAGGTTTAGTTTTAATTTCTTTTAATTCAGCTTTGTATATAATGTAAATATCTTCTGTTTTATCATATATTTCACTTGTAAAATATGTATTTTTCATGTCTGATACGGTAGCAGATTCAATAATTTTACGATGTGTCTGTACAAATTGTTGCCATTGATCTTCTAATGTTTCTATTCTTGTATCAATATATGACTGAGTTAATCTATCTTTGGGTGCCTTTTTGAAATTAATTCTACCTTTTTCTATAATATTTTTTGTATCTACTTGCAACTTTACTAAAGACTCCATTATGATCACAAATTAATTATAAACTACAAGCAAAATATTACAAGTTAAAGTTATATGCAACCAATAAACCAACACATAGCAAGTTTTACATAAAATATTCTAAGTCCAAGAAATAGCAAAATATTTTACAAGTGTTTTGACACAAATATGAAATCTAATTAAAATCGGGCATAGGTTCCCCGTAATGTCACTCTTTACTTAAATATTCTAAGTCTACAAACTAGTTACTACTAAATTATTCTAAGTTAAAACTAATGCAAAATTTTCTAAGTCCCAAACACTTAACTAATTATCTTCAAATTGTTCAAAGTTATTATACTACCACTAGACTTCTTCTAATGCGTAAAACGAAACGTAATAGTTCAAAAGTACTCACAGTTTGTTTCTGCCAAACCTCAATTGACACACGTCACTTGTCACTTCCGTCTTGTCACTTGTCAAAGCTGTCAACTCACGTAACGCCCTCTCTCGTCTTCGTGCAGCATTAATATCGACCTCTTGTATCTCCCGGTAGCTTCAGTGGCCTGTCACTTCCGTGGCAGCCCTCAAATGTTTCCGTAAGCCGCTAGCGTAAGTATTCGTCGCTTGCCCAACGCACTTGTAGCGCCCTCTATCGGAACTAATGTCAATTCGTGATGACCCGTCGTATCTCCACACAAAGAACTCTCGAACACACCCACACACTTGTAATCGATCCACCACCACTTATACTGCTTATACCAATATCACTAAGCGGGATAATAGTATTCACAGCAAACCATCCGGCTCGAAGGACCATATGGACCGTAATCCCAAAAATCGCCTTTAGTAGTGCAGGTTAGAAATGAAACTCACATAACCAAGCGAGGACAAATTTTATTGAGTTAGCCGGGGCTTATATAGTGGCCGCGGAGAATCTTAATAGCGCGATTCAGCACTACTGAACAACGCCATCTATCGAGCTTAGGGTTAAACATTTTAACACAAGATGTTTCGATTGAACACCTGGTGACTTTGAAAATGACCTTTTCTAGAAAGACCTCGTCGACCTCTATGACAATTGTTTGAACACACCCCGCCTATCTCTAACCGTTGAGGAGATATTAGAGGTCAAAGTTTGTATGGCGGCCATGTTTTTTTGTATGGAAGCCATGTTTTTTTCGCCCCTCCTAAAAGTTGCCAGGGTTTTAGGAAGATTTTGTTCGCCAACGACTCCCGTAGATATCACCGTTTCCGAGATCCGATGGGGTACCACCACCAAGAGCTGAGCTTCCGAAGTGATAATTTAATTTTATATAATAGTAAAGTAATGTAAATTTAGATTAAGTTATTTATCTATGTGCCTATGCAGCCTGAAATAAATTATTATTAATATTATTATTATATGATAGTTACGCTATATTGTAGTATTTTTTTTTACCACTGATGTGGCAAACAAGCATACGGCCCACCTGATGGTAAGTGGTCACCGTAGCCTATGGACGCCTGCAACACCAGAGGCATCACTTTTGCGTTGCCGACCTTTTCGGAAAGGAAGTGGAAAAGAGAAGGAGCGGGAAGGGGGAAAGGGGGTGATTGGGCCTCCGGCAATCTCACTCACCGAACAAAACACAACAGTAGGAATACTGCTATTTCACATCGATATTCTGTGAGAGGGTAGTCCTTCCCCGGTCGAGCCGGCCCATTCATGCTGAAATCAGCGAGACTACTACTCTAATTACCTACTGCAATACAGGCAACTGTAATTGTCTATAACCTATATGACAACACGGCGATCAGAACAGATATGACTGCACAGGCACTTATTAGTTAAATTAATGTATAATAATAAACATATAGTAAGAAGAGCACAGTGGGAGTCCGTTGGACTGCCACGCAGAGGTCTCGAGTTAGACCCCACAGCACGCATCTTTGACATTTTGAAATTATGTGCGTGTGTTAATTAGATAATTGTCGCCTGCTTTAACGGTGAAGAAAAACATCGTGAGAAAACCTGCATGTTAAGAGTTCTCCATAATATTCTCGAAGATATGTGAAGTCTGCCAACCTGCACTGGGCCAGCGTGGTAGACTTATATTCATAGGCAATAGGTCTACCACGCTGGCCGTAGCCCGAAAAAGGTCATCTAGACTAAATTTGGCCACGGTAGGCAACCTCATCTGCACAGGAGTTATTAGGCACAAAGGTGTGCAGACACAGGTGCACTCTCAATTCCCTAACTCGAACCCGAGACATTATGCATAGCAGTCACATACACTACCGCTACTAATTGAACAGAAACGCCAACTTATTCTAATTAAGTTATAAATCAGTAGGATAATAGTAGTAATAAAAGTAATACAAATACAGGAAATCAAGTTCTTATAAAATGTAACAATAATTTACTTCTTTAAGAAGTTCTAATCACACATCGGCCGTGATATTTTTTATTATCGTGATACGTTTATACACTTTATCTACATAATTAAGCATGATTTGCCACGTGCTTTAATTTTGCCAGAACCTACCATGTTTATCGTAAAATTTAAATTAAAAGTATCTTTTAAATAGCGAATACAGCTGTATCTGTTCGATGTCTGACCATCCTAGGTATCTTATTCTTAATGTTATAAATGCGAATGTCAGTTTGTTTGTTACGCTTTCACGCTCCAACTATTCGACTAATCATCATAAAATTGCGTATACATATGTATGTATGTCACAAAAAAAGATCCAGGAAAAAATTCTGTTGCTAATCTAACCTAACCTAACCTGTATTTACACGAGCAAAGCCGCGGGTATAATCTAGTAGGACAGACATAATCTATACTAATATTATAAAGCTGAAGAGTTTGTTTGTTTGTTTGTTTGAACGCGCTAATCTCAGGAACTACGGGTACGATTTGAAAAATTATTTTAGTGCTGGATAGCCTATTTATCGAGGAAAGCTATAGGCTATATAACATCACGCTACGACCCACGGGGGCCGCGCAGTAACGATAAACGCGGGTGAAACCGCAGGAACATCTAGTTAGGTATAAGCTGAAAATGCGTAGGCTATAGAAGCTAAACCAATTATTTTGCATTTTTGTCTGTCTGCCTGTTTGTATGGTTTTACGCCCATCACGCAGAAACTACTTCGTAATTGAATGCGGTTTTCGCAGTTGTATCGCTGGAGATCTAAATTGAATTCTGGTAGTTATTAAATCATAATACGCTCCTGAGAACTTGAGTATACTTAATTAATAAGATTTTTTTACAACGCCGCCTAAAAAAAATAGATATAAGCGATGTTTACTTTGTACCTTCTAGAAATAATTCAAAAAACGACTAAACTACATTATATATACGTTAAATTATTTATCCTCCTTCTCCCACCACTTTTTGAAAGTCATGTCTTTTTCACCCCTGACAACGTGTACTTATGCGAAATTTCATAATGCTTACTCAAGTAGTTAACTCGAGCGAGCATTATGAAACGTAGGCGTGAATACATAACAAACAAATAAATTAATTGAAAATAGGAAAACTAACAAACAAAGCTTGACACGTGAACGTAATCACGTACACTTGATTAACGTTAGAAATAGGAAACGGAAAAATAATCAACAATTCATCATCATTAATTTATATCATTAATTTTCATTACCATTTAAAATTAAAAACTATCCCCATTTAAGTAGGTATAATAATAGCTAGATTTTATCCTAACTACCTAGCTACTGTGGATTTAATGCTAATCTGTGGATTTAGTGTAGATTCATCAAATCCACAGATTTTAATAAAAGAAAAGAATATGGTTGCATAGGTACCTACCTAAAAAGAGAGGTTAAGCATCTCGTCTTGTTATTCATTAGCCACAAAAATTTAAAAATGTTTTCTGCCTCTTTATATATTAATATTATCATACCTGCATCATACGTAAGAAATAAAATGAGGAGGCGATAAATATAAATGGATATGGCTACTTACGTATGCTATTCTGTAGATTTCCGTTGCCAAATATGACGTGTTTGTGTAAATACCAGAGCGATAAGATAATTTAATCAAAGCACTTGCATTCAAATTTGTAACACGTTTTTGATCAGATTTAATCCTATTTTATTGCATGACTATTTTTCCTTACCGTGACGATGACAATCTAAATTGTATAAGCCAAAAATTTAATACCACCTAACCTAGCATTACGCATGAATTTGCTCAGAGGTTTATTCACCCACATTTAATCAGCATAGAGAGTCAGCATCAGTGGAGAGCATAGAGGGCGAGACTATTGCCGACTACCGGGCAGATTTATTGAGGCTATGCTACTACTAAAAATTCTAAGCAAAAGACCTCGAGAAATAAGCCCGAGATCTCAGTACCATCTTAACTATAAGCGCAATCTTAAGCAACGGACATTGCATTATTAGTAGAGTCCATAACTGTCTCTAACCTGCAAGTATAATGCAGGCAGACCATGATATAATGTGACACTCAACAGAACAACTCTTGGTCTTTTAATCTGGGTCTAAGTTAATTCAAAGCCTTCTTGGTCAAACAAACCAACTCATGTCCAAATCAGGACTTTTTGAAAAGTGCTCTACTGGCATGCACGTGGGTTCATGTCAGAAGGGTTCATGCCAGTAGAGCATGCATTATATCCTAGCCCAAGTGTGTATTAGCTTAGCTGGAACAAGAATACAAGTTATTTGTTAACCAAATTACAAAGAATCTTAAACTTTCTCATTACAACACTTTTGCACGGTTGAAGTAGATGACCAGAGGGCTTAACATAGTTAGGTACTTAAGTAGGTACTGATGATGTCCTTTAAACTGAATTCTGGTCACGGCCAATGAGGCTGTCGATATATCAGTTTGCTATATATGTACGCATGTATGTTTAATCTAAATAATATACTATTGAAATATAATGTAGATAAGAACAAAACTGTGATCCATTCAGAAAACAATTATCACGACTCGTTAACTAAACGTTATGGATCCTAATAATTATATCAACGTGAGCCTAAAAGATTTAATAAGATACCTTACATTCAAGTAGATAGGTACCTATTTATGTAATCTGCGTATTATTGCTAAATTGTAATCGATTATAACAGGCAAACTTTTATAATCGATAAGATAGCCAGAGAAATAATTCCCCGTCCAACACCTGTGCCTAAATGACAATAGTCGAAGCCTACCAAATATGCTCGCTCTCTAATTACTACGAGTTAGGTACATACCTATACAATTATAAAAGCGCTAACAAATAATATCTTCCCAGAAGGGATAGTGCTAAGTTATCCAAGCGTAATAAAATAATTGAAGTAGTATACCACCAGACATTGCACTGATTTTGCACTGAGCAGTACACGGTTCACGGTCATGTCAGCTGTTCTCAATCGCAACAAAGGTTTAGTTACTACGAGGGCGGACGAGGCCAGTGAGTGCACTCGGTACATTGTATTTAGTAGATCCTTTTGCTTCAAATCTACAAGATTTGACTTTGACTACATGGATAGCGTAGTGGTTTATGTGGCCATCACGCCACTGCCACTGCGCCAAGTAATGTGGGATCGATCTCCTCACGGGGCGAAAAATTGTGTGATCCACAAATTGTTGTTTGTAAAGTCCGTCGCGACATCGAAATTATTCCTAGTACGGCAGTTATGTTTGTGTAAAAAGTAACTTACTAAATACTCATAAGGTTATATGACAGGGCTATTTGTTAATCACAGGACGCCTACAGGACTGTGTGTAATTTTCGAAATATTATTTAAATGCTGAAGCTCAACTATTTAAATATTTAATATTGTCTTACGTTTATAAGCATGTTATACATTGATATTAAACAACTTTATATGGATTTTATCGCGTTGTTTATTTTTTATAAGAACTGTCTATACTAATATTATAAAGCTGAACAGTTTGTTTGTTTGTTTGTTTGCTTGAACGCGCTAATGTCAGGAACTACTGGTCCGATTTGAAAAATTATTTCAGTGTTAGATAGCCCATTTATCGAGGCAGGCTATAGGCTATATATCATCACGCTAAGATCAATAGGAGCGAAGCACCAATAAAGAATGTTTCAAAATCGGAGGATATTTTTTCCTTTTGTGAGCTTCCGCTGCGTGCGCTGCGTAAACAGTTAAAGTTTCGCAAAAATAATGTATGACAGAATTGTTCCCCTTTAAAAGTTCTAAAAAAAAGTCCGCGACAGCATATGTCTATCTTTTAAGGTTGGCTCACTATAACCATTTTTATGCTAACGAAATTTGTTCTAAAATAATGCTTTATTTGCGAAGGTATTTTTATAAACATGATATAAATACGTTATTCATCACAAGTATTTAATTTAAAACAAAATTGCCCTTTACATCATTCGATTTCAATGAATATCTTAGGACATATCGCAGTTTTAAAATAACATTGCAGCAAAATAATTAATCCATTACAGACATAGTACAAACGATGTTTCTCCTGGTTTATTCTGCGTGATTACTACTGGTTCGATTTGAAAAATTATTTTAGTGTTGGATAGCTTATTTATCGAGGAAGGCTATATAACATCACGCTACGACCCACGGGGGCGGCGCAGTAACGATAAACGCGGGTGAAACTCCGGGAACATCAATTTATTACATAATTTTGAAACTTTAGCAGCCATGTTCACGACTCTTAATCTTCCCGTGAACATGGCTGCTGAAAAGCAACCGAAACGTCGGAAAAAGTGTAAAATTAAATCTAGATAGTTTTTATAATTTAAATAGCTTAAATAGAAGTAAAACTAATAAAAGTGTTTAACAATAGTAGTTTAAAGTTTCAAAATTATGTAATAATAGTGTTTTACAAAATATAAACAAAACGATAAAATCCGTATAAAGTTGTTTAATTTAAATATTGTGGAATTCAAAAGTCAATCCAAATAACAAAAAAGTATTTAATACCAATACTATTATAATTTAGAAATAACAATACGTACTTAAATATGCTGATACAGCTAATTTCTTACCAGACTGATGAACTAATTCGTATTAACTCTAGGTGAACCCACGAAGGTGCTGATAACATGAACAAATATGGACTTTTTTCTGTCTAGAGATTCAGCAAAGAAACGTGCCTAGTAGATTCTGAATGGCACTAATTCAGCGTCTTTCTTGCATGTTTCTTGTTGACAACGACATTGAAGAATTTGAAAACCAGCTTTGCTTTTTTAACATACATATATACGTATTTCCTTTTATTTGTACATCCTTACTTCCTACTAATATTATAAATTCGAAAGTAACTCTGTATGTCCATCTGTCTGTCTGTCTGTTACCTTTTCACGGCTAAACCACTCACCCAATTTAGACGAAATTTAGTACAGATATAGTTTAATACCTGGGGAAGGACATAGGCTACTTTTTATTGATGTAGGTACCACTCGGGCGGAGCCGCGCGCAAAAGGTAGTATTATATAAGCACGCTACGATCCACGGGGGCGGCGCAGTAACGATAAACGCGGGTGAAACCGCGGTAACATATAGTATATGCTAATTATAACTATTACGTACTAGATATTCCCGCGGTTTCACCCGCGTTTATCGTTACTGCACCGCCCCAGTGGGTCGTAGTGTGATGTTATATAGCCTTCCTTGATAAATAGGCTATCCAACACTAAAATAATTTTTCAAATCGAACCAGTAGTTCGTGAGATTAGCGCGTTCAAACAAACAAACAAACAAAAAACCCCTTCATCTTTATAATATAAGTATAGATTAGCCGTTTGACGATGATTGATTTGAGTCTAATAATAGGTATCTATTTATTTTTACCGGCTTTGCATAAATGAATGACTGAACAACTTTATCTTATTTCTTTGTATCGTATTGCATGTAGAGTCCCAAATTCAAACACATTTATTAATTGATGGAATGACATTGGCTCATTTGGCGTCCAACACAACCAACCCAGAAACACTTGCAAGCATACCAAAGAGCAATTTTGCACTTAAACTGGAGATTAGTTAATCGGGAACACATCATGGACATCCTGTTACGTTCACGTGACCGTTTGACGTACATATATGTACAGACTCAGTTCTTATACCTTGGTCCAATTACTGGCGGTTATGTAGATAGTATAATGCTTTTAAACTATACATGATGGCTGTTACCATGCAAAGTTTTGAATCTCAACTATTTAAATATTGTGCAATACAATTAATTAGGTAGGTATATGGTATGTTATAAGTCTCTACTTATCTCTATAAACTACATAATCTTGAGATTAGCAGTGTCAATCCAAATAGGTAAATTATCTAGGAATTTAAGAAGGTATGCTGCTTGATATCTTCAAACCCAGTATTATAAATACGAATGTGAGTTTGTTTGTTTGTTACGCTTTCGCGCCTTAACTACTCGACGAAATATCATAAAATTCGTATAGGTACATGTTGTCAGAGGTACAGAAAAGGACATAGGGTTCCTTTCATCCAAAAAAAGCTACTGTTCCCGAGGGATTGAAAATGGACATAACCTTATCTTAACATAACATTTACACGAGCGAAGCGGCGATCAAATTCTAGTGTTTAATATAAATAAGTAATAAGTTACCAAACCAGCAATTCAAGCCAAGTTATCGATATCTCTAAACATTTTTTGGGATTTTATCATGAGGGTAATTATAAAACAAAGCAAGCATATTCTTAAGCAGAAACTGTGAACATTGCAAGTTGGTAAATAGATATTATTGATGTACTGCCATACTTATTGAAACAACGTTTAATATAATATATTAGACGTTATCGTGAAAGGATGAAACGCCCATTCACATCCTATGTAGGTACACATCGTCAGAGGCAAGCGCTTTTGAACTAACATTTTTAGGAGGAAACCTGTATTTTGCTGGGATGAATTATTGAACATAATAGCGGGCGGTGGCTATAGCCCAATTCTTAGTGTCGGTTCGGTCCCTACCCATTGAACTACCGACGTGAACCCACTCGTTACATTAGGATTGAGTAAACTCAATGCTAATGTAGCGAGCTCAAGGGGTTAACACAAATACCTACTAGTGATAGGAAAATAGTTATTACCTAATCTATAAATTCTTTTTAGATTAGGTGCCACGGCAATATTTAAAATGATTGATTTATTTACTGAACTAATTTTGCCGAGTTTGTTTCCTTGCGACAATCAAACCAAATAATCTTTACTTAAGCGTAAAATGAGAATGCATAATATCTATACTTATAATAAAACTGTAGAGAGGTCAATTCTGTACATTGAATATATATTCAAAATTAATATTGGAGGATGAATGGTGATCGATACTGATGACAAAAATGCAATCAGTAAATTTTTTGTCTGTCTGTCTGTCTGTATGTCTGTATGTGCACGCATGGGTCAAAAACTATTGAAGGGATTTTAACCAAACTTGGTACGATTGTAGTCCATACTCCTGGGCAGGTTATAGGCTATATAACATAACGCTAAGACACATAGGAGCTGTGCAGTGACGATAAATTTGAAGCAAGTAGGACGAAAATGCGCTTTCGAGCTCTTATCCTCGCATACGTTGATCATACACCAAAAGTATGTATTACAAAGATGATGGTCTTCAAAAGATCTACAAAAAAGTCCTTAATAGTATATATCTATCTTTTATAAATTAGCCACAATAACGTGTTTAATCGTTAGGCATTTCTTCAAAGTGTATTAAAATACATAAATATATTGTATTTCACATAGATATATCTTTATCGAACTCCCATATTCAAAAAGTACACTTTAATATTTATATTATAAAAAAAATATAGGAATCGGTTTATAAACACACAAGATATAGATGAAATAAAACTTCCAAATCTCGCCGCGCCAGTATGGGTACGGCTATACGGTTGATTGTTGTTTAACGCGCGAAACGGCCATCCGCTGCATTTATAAAAAGGCGGGGGCGCTCACGCGCCGACTTCACTCACATTTTGTTTGTTTGGTTGAACGCGGTAATCTAAGGAACTACGGGTAAAAATTAGAAAAATATTTCAGTGTTGGATAGCCCATTTATAGAGGAAGGCTATAGGCTATATAACATTACGCTACGACCAATAGGAGCGGAGCATAAATGAAAAATATTGCAAAAACTAGGAAAATTCTCTTATGTGAAGCAAACGAAGTTGCGCGGGTCAGCTAGTGTTACAATATAATTAATTCGCTGACAAACAATTGTACTTGAGTAATTGACAATTATTTTATATCACAAACTGGCATACAAGCCGCCTGTTGATAAGCGATTACTTTGCGATTCAATAACCCTATAACATTATATACCTAACCATCACTTAAGGTGGAGGCAAAATCCTACCTAAGACTAAAGGTCGCAGCCGACTTATTACAACACCGCTCCCACACGGCAAAATAATGTTAATAGAAATTTGAGCTTTAGGTCGTCCTCTGTAGATATAATTTATATTGATATCACGAATTAGCAAACAGCTCTCGCTGTAAGTGAGCTTACCGCCATCGTACCACTCGATAGTTTAAGCCACGCTTACCGCGCGCTTCAAGCGGGCGGCCTGCGCGATGTACGTGTATGTCACGAAAAGTGTACGCGGTCGGCGCGTGGACAGTGTAGTCGACTGCTAGCGGTAAGCGCGGGAACAGCTAGTCGATTGCCGGCTGTAAGCTCGTGGACAGTTGGTAGCCTGCTAGCTGTCGGTGCGTGGACAGCGGATAATGACCTCTCCATTTGGCTTAGCTGTGCGAGAGTTGTGTAGGAGCGGTATTGTATAAGTCGACTACGACCTTTAGATATACAATACCGCTCGTCATCTTGGGATCGTCGAATATCGTGAAGTCTCATCTTTATACAGAGTCGAACGGCACGGCGTAAGGTCACAGTGTCACCGGTCTTATCCAGAGGTAACAGACGACCACTTTTGGAGCTTTAAGACATTAAAATATTTAAAGTCAATTACAGTGTAGATTGTATCACGGTCTATTTTAAAATACTAACTGTTGCCAATGTTTCGGGGCACGGGGCGACTCCCCATACAAAGTATAGAATTTAAGTTATGTACCTTTTATATTTTTGCATGAAATGTTCCTTATACATCCATGGTTACACTCACGTTTATGATGACTGCAGCTCCGCTCCCGTTGCTCATGATGTTATATAACCTATGTTATTGTATATAACCTATGTTGTGTTATATTACCCAAAATTATTTGGATCGGAACTTACCCTATCGCAAGAAGTCAAGTATCTGGGCGCAGTACTCAACCATAAGCTGAACTGGAGTAAGCACCATAACACGAATATAACCAAAGCATGCACAATATTCTGGCAATGCAGAAGATTAATAGGCAGAAAATGGGGCCTCAAACCATCTATAACCTTATAGCTCTACACGGCCATAATACGCCCTTAGATAATATATGGCGCCATAGTTTGGTGGCCCCGCACTCTTCTAAGCACAGTTATACACAAACTACAAAGCCTACAACGACTCGCCTGCCTGGCGACGACAGGCTGTATGGGAACAACCCCCACGACAGCGTTGGAACCTCAGACCCCTACATCTCATCATACAGCAGGAAGCAGTCACAGCTGCCATGCGGCTTGAAAAGGTAGGGCTCTGGAAACGGGACAATACGATAACTCATGCACGCCTAAAGGAGTTAGTATACAACGAAATTATAAAATAGCGGCGACATGTGATATCATCCCAAAAACTTTTGTTTTCGACAAAAAATACCACATCCAACTTCATGAAGAATTTAATGATAGCTCTGGTATACATGAAGTGAGAATATACACGGATGGATCCAAAACAAAATCTGGAACAGGAGTCGGAGTCTTCTCCCACGACCTAAATATCAATTACTCGACAACCCTGGGAAACCTCAACACTATCTTCCAGGCAGAATGTGTTGGAATCACCCGGGCTGCAACTGCGGTTACATCAAGGGGTATAAGCGATAAGTCGATACGCATTATCTCGGATAGTGCCGCGATACTACAAGCTTTGAAAAGCAACTGCTTTAACAGTGGACTCATTCTGGAGTGTCACCGTGAACTGCAAAGGATTGCAACAAAAAATTGGGTACCGTTGCAGTGGATACGCGGCCACAGCAACTCTTCTGGCAATGACGCTGCAGACCAACTGGCAAAGAGAGGATCGAGCATTCAAATGGTAGGACCCGAACCAATTGTCCCGATACCCTACTGCCAACTCAAAATATGGTTATGCGACAGAACCACGAAACTACACGAAAAACAATGGGCAGAAAGAAGGGAATGTAGGACAGACAAAGGAAGGGCTTCCATCCTTAGACATACATTTGTCACGCAAACTGCTACGTATTTCAAGGAAAAATCTGCAACATCTAGTGGGTATAATAACAGGCCACTGCTCAGTCAACAAACACCTATTCAACATCGGCATCACTGACAGCCCCTTATGTAGAGGCTGCATGGAGACCGAGGAGACACCGGCTCACGTGCTATTGCATTGCGAAAGCGTGAGCGACCAACGGGCGAGACTACTAAACAGTCCAGAAACGATGAAGAAAATACTGCGCAACACCGGTTCCCTATTGTCTTTCTGGATGGAGCTGGGATGGTATGAGTAACCGAACAACTTTTCGCGTCGGTCACTTACGCACAATGGCCCAATTATGGGGCTATGTGCGGATAGCACACGTCCAACTAACTAACTAACCTATGTTAATTCTGATGAGAGTCAAGATGGCGGGTGTACCTTAATGACTCGAGTAATAACATTTACCAAAAAAATGTACCCAAATTGTACTATTTAGTACCTCGGTTAAAAAAAATTGTACCTCCTTTAGAAGGAAACCACAGCTAAATTTAGATACACCCGCCATATTGACGTCAATATGGCGGGTGTTCTATAACATTTTATTATTTTATTAGTAATGGTTACATTACTAATGAAACATAATGACACCAAAAAAATTTACCTGAATTGTACTATTTAGTACCTCGGTTAAAAAAGCTGTACCTCCTTTAAGGAAACCACAGCTAAATTTAGGTACACTAGCCGTATTGACGTCAATATAGCGGTGTTCTATAATATTTTATTATTTAACCATTTCTAATAAAATATACCTAATAACACCAAAAAAATGTACCTAAAAAGTACTTCAAGTAAAAAAAAATACACACTTGATCAGTTCGTACTGAGAAATAAAACAACCGTGTCTTTTGTCTAAGCAAACACGATAATTATCATGAAATATTGATATTTTTACAAATACATCTATATTTTACGGATACTTTTAATTACTAAATTTAGATACACCCGCCATATTGACGTCAATATGGCGGGTGTATCTAAATTTAGCTGTGGTTTCCTTCTAAAGGAGGTACAATTTTTTTTAACCGAGGTACTAAATAGTACAATTTGGGTACATATTTTTGGTAAATGTTATTACTCGATTCATTAAGGTACACCCGCCATCTTGACTCTCATGAATTCTGGATAAAGTATATTTACAATGGTGAAAGTGTTATCAAAATCGATTCAGTTCTTTACTTTTTGAGTTTATGCATTACAATTATTATTGTACCTATCACTTTTTCAAAAATCGTATAAACAAAGAAACAATATTATAATTTGTATCCATGCTGGGTGGAAGACGCTGGTGATTATGACACATTTTACACTAGTAGTAGTAGTCAACAAGTCAAGTTTGTTAGATTTGGTTGCCTGTAAGTAAAAGGCATGTATGTCAATTACTATTTAGATGTAAGAATTTACATTTGTTGGCGATCTAAATAAATCTATACATATAATAAAATCGTAGGAAAGTCAAAACTGTACAAGTACTGTACAAGGAATATTTTTTTAAAAGAATACTTAAGGCGTGATCTACAATAGATATCGAAGCCAAAAATATAGTTTTTAGAATTTTTGTCTGTTTTTCTGTTTGTCTATATGTACGTCCGGGCTAAACTCAAAAAGTACTGCATGGATTTACTTCAAATTTTGCATGAATATTACTACCAGGTCGGGTCAACATATAAGCTACATATTATCACGCTATCACCTACGGGGGAGGAACTGTGAATCTTTATTTTTCTTACGCATTCTGTGACAGCGTGTAATCTAACGACGCATATTTAAATATTGTTTTTGAGTAAGCCATGCTATTTTCTAGCTTTACACTATATAAACTACGCCAATTAAGTAACTTGGGACAGAGAATTAAATAATAAGAACGGAAAACGGGCTAAGTACAAGAATTTATTTACTATCGGTTCCGTGCTACATAGTACCATCGGCCAAGAAAGTGGTCTACCAATTTTGACAAAAGTTTCTGTGTGATCCAACTATCGCTAAGGTTGATACATGTTGACACATGACATGACGTGAATATAATCCTATTCTAACTAATATTATAAATGCGAAAATGAGTTTGTTTGTTTGTTTGTTACCTTTTCACGCCTAAACCACTGAACCGATCATCCTGAAATTTTGCATATACGTTGACAGGTGTACAGAAACGAACATAGGCTACCTTTCATCCCGAAAAAAGTACTGTTCCCGAGAAAAACAATAACAACGTTTTTAAGATAATAGATGGCGCCACGTGTATTTCGAATCATGATTAAATTATATTATTACAAGCAGAGTACGACCCGAATTGACTGTCAAATTCTAAATTAACGCGAGCGAAGCCGCGGGCAAAAGCTAGTAAATAATAAAATAATAAAGAACGCTTTTGTCTGAGATTAAAAAATCATTATGTGTATGTATATGTAGGTATATTATATATAAGTATACACATAACAATTATTTTATCTCTCTTACGGCCAGTCCTACAACTAACAAGTAAAAGTTATCCGAGAGATAAATCGCATGCTGTCTCACTCTTGTTAGGTTAAGAAGAGAGATGGAGATACTTTTATCTTATAGATAAATGCTATTTGGAGGACCACCTCCAAATAGCATTTAGATAAGATAAAAGTCTCGCTCTTCTGGGCTTGTCCCACCGGGGACAAGCCCTTAATCTACATTAAAATATTGATTTGGTAAAAATAAACTATTATATTCGATTCGTGTAGATTTAGAAAAAACACAAGTTCGCAATTTTTATATAGGACATATAATATAATTTTAGGTACAGGAGGTTACGATAACAGACAAAACTCGCACGGTTTATCTCATTTATTCATACAAAGGTTATTAAAAAGACACCATAGCTAATTTACCACAATCATAATACCGAGTATTCTCTAAGTACATTTAAAATTAACAAACATATTTAAAGCTATATTATATTATTTTCTAGACATTAGAAAGTAATATTTCATTATTATAATTATTCACGTGACTGATAAAGTGATAAATAACGATTAATTATGATAGGAATGGATATTATTTAAGAACATGTAATAATATGCATATACATAGATTATTCTCGATTAGTATACAATTGATAGTCTACGTGGATTGCTTAAGTGTCCATTGTTTGAACTCACATTGTCATAAATAAATATTACTCAACATACATTTGATAAATATGGAATATTCCGTATGTATTAACGTTATCTATTTAATAACAATTAGGTCATACAAAAATAAAGCAAAACCACAGCTGTGGTAGTACTATTACAGCAATAGGAACTATGAACTCTCTTTGTCTGGTATTGACATTGATCAAGTTTTAGTAAACAAGCGTTTTAACATTCACAAGTGTGCAATTTATCGGACCTTATTACATTAGATGTGTTGTCTTCTTAGTACTAGTAGTTCTCATATAAATTATAGGGGGTTAAACATAAAATTGCCGCTTTGTATGACGAAAATCGGTAATGTTGTGATTTTCATTTCATTTTATTACAATATCATCAATATTTTTTTAACGGCCCATTCAAATTCTGTTTTCTTTTTCATGTATAGTTGCTTGTATTTATTTAGGCCACTATGATTTTTGAAACTTTGATTCTTAAATTAACAACAATATCAACCATCATGTAATTATGGCAAATTAAACCAACGAATACCGCCGACTCTAAGCGATATAACTTTAAATACAAATTGTATAAAACATTATAGATATATATTATTAATAGTACATGTTATTAATAATATATATAGTCTTTTCTCGAAATATAAATGAATATTAAAATAACCATTGCATTTTGTACAGAAACCACGAAATGAGACGTAGGACATAAATGGCAATTCCATAGTTAAGGAACTAATATGACGTACATATAGAACCATTACAACAAAACTTAAATATAATTTGAGCCAGCCCTGATGAAATAGATTTCTTACTGAATCCATATATTATATAATACATTAATACTAGAACACATACAAGGTCTATTTGATATGTTCAATGCATTTTAATTTATATACCTACTTAAATTTTTCACAACAATAATATAAAGTACGCAACATTTAGCTTTCAAATGTTTAACATGGAATTTGGCAGAACAACCAACATATTTAGATATAAAAATGCATAATTAGGTTGGTTTTCATAAGGATTTTGTCGTAATCGATATTAATTTTTTCAATTGACATATATAATATTAATTAATGCACACACTTATAATATTGTTTTCTTTAAATGTAATAATTGAATTGACATATAATATTAATGAATGCACACACTTATACTGTTTTCTTGTACCTATAAACAATTTGCGAATACATTCATTATTCTGTTTAAAAAGTCAATTTATTTCCATGCTCTTCTACAGGAGAAATGAAGTATTATACAAACATAATAAATTCACACCTACGCAAAAATTTGTCATTGTCGTTATGATCAATTGATCACACATGTTCATCACCTTCACTTACATACATATATATTATAGTACTTAATACAAACTTGACTCGCACAAAGAACAAGCAAGATGCGCCACCTAAGTTATTTACAATTATTATCATTTTGAGCTAATAGTATATACCAGAGAATATCCTAATTGAGAACACAATTATACAAGAATCTTATGAACACTTACAATGTTTATTTGTCATGTTTGCTTTAAAAATATCATACAACGTAGTTCGCCATCAAATATAATTGATCTGTGGAAGGATTCTAAGATGAGGGCATTGCAAAAATGAATTTCAATACCTGAATATGTAAAGAATTATAATCACGAAATTAAAACACAAAGTTGTAAAAACACGCTGTCCCTAACATTGAACGAGGAATTTGAGTTCCATATCGACATCATAGTGATTTCTATTTTTGGTTTTATGTGTAGATTATATTATATTTAGGATTGTGGATTTATCCATTTGGATGTGCCGTACTACGGATAATTAGATATAGGAAAGCATTAAAAGTTATTTATTTTTATTTCAATGTGTATGTTGCCTTATGCTACACGTGCCCGTTTTATATGGCTCGCGCTAAAATAAGTAGTTTAGCGTTGCATGACGTATTTCAAATCTTATCTCTTTGTCTAGCTACATAACCTATATATGCTTTAGCAACATGATCATAATATGAATGAATTTTGATTATCTTTAATATATTATGCGTTAATAAAATAGTCAAAAATTATGTTCATAATAACAATAAAGGTTGTTCAGTATATTATTGCCTCAATAGCTGTAAACAAAATCAATCAATAAATCCATCGCTGTGATTACTTGAATACGCTCTCTAAGATGGCATCAAATGATAAAACTTGCTCTCTTGATGATGAAGTGCCGCAAATACTTGATTATGGTATCTAATCAGACACTTAACCTTGAGGTATTCATTTGTATCTGAAATATAATTATTTGTTAAAGAATTCATGGCAAGTTATTGGATTATGATCTCTTGCGAAAGCAATAAATTGACTATTTTATCAAGCTTTTTCGACATGAAAATGAGCAGTACACTCAACAGAATGAAACTCTAAAATCTAATTTTTATTTTCAGACCCGAGCTGATGCTCTCCAAGAATTAGGTTAGGTTAGGCACCATCTTAAATTCGAATATTGTTGCAAAATAAGTAAGGCACCTTAGTAATTGACGAAAAATCATTTTCTATTAAACATTCAAATACACTTACATAATAATTATTGTCTTGAATAAGATTACCTACATGTCATCATTGTT
This sequence comes from Catocala sponsa, assembly GCA_963564715.1. NCBI lineage: Eukaryota > Metazoa > Arthropoda > Insecta > Lepidoptera > Erebidae > Catocala > Catocala sponsa. Next base: position 9,681,954 of record OY751334.1, read on the forward strand.
TTCTTGATACTTTGCCAGTTACGTTTTAAAACGGAGTTTGTTACTATATTTAATTATTATTTTATATTTTCTACTATGTTACGCTGTGTATGTGCACAGCACGATACGATGTGACCCTGACTTAATTAATGTTATGTCAGTTTTGTTTTGTTTCCATACATTTCTCTAGCAATACTGTAAATTATTATTTACAATTATATCACTTTATTTATATGAAATAAAACTGTATTGAATTTAATTTTTCTTTATTGGAAATAAGTGAGTGTATTTGCAATAAGGAATTTGTGATTTTTACCGATGAAATTAACACAGTTTTCTTCTTTAGTCTTCTTTACGTTTACTTAGGTTAGCTTTAAGGTACTAATGCTGCTGTTTTAACGTCGTCCCTAATTTAAACATCGCGGCAACCTAAAAGGGCAGTATAGCAATAATATTTCTAATCTGATTAGATACATAGGTATATTAAAGTAATAGTGAAATATGCTATTGTAAGACCTGTTATACGAACTTACGCGTCGCGATTTATCTTCTTTCTATATTCATATGCAATATTATTTCTTGCCCTTGATTATTATGAATTATCTCATTTAATAATGATGTTTAAATACATTTTTGAACCTATCAACTTAATCCGTTTTCTAACTGTTTCTCCGCACTATCATGTTTTCCGTTCAGTTCCACCATTTCTGGAGTATTTTTAAGTTTCTCTGATTTATAGGCACCCGGCCCGATCAATGATAGGCCAACTGGTAAAAACACTAATCCATTAAATAGTCCGAAGAGGATAACTAAAAGGAATATTTTGAAAAACGATTGGAAAGTATAAGCTTTCGACATACTGAGGAGAGATAATGATAGAAATGTTGATCCACCGCCTAATAACACAGCAGAGCCAATAGATGTGACGGTTTTAAAAGATCTTTCGGAACTAGAGCCTTCTTTAAGTGTTAAAAATGTGTGACCAACATGAGCTGCGTAGTCCACGCATAAGCCTGTTGCTAGCTCTAGACCTATACAACACACAATATCTACTGTCATACCCCACCTTTGCATGCATCCTAATACGTTAATGATTGTCAATAGCACACAAAGGAATATCCACAAACACATTTGGAGATTTGTTATCAAAACAACAGTACAAACCATTACACACAACAACGCTAGCTCTATATTCCTCTCTACCTCGACAGCGATAATTTCATCTGTGACCCAACTAGCAAAGACCTTTGACCAGACACTCCGATAACCATCACCACTCGTTATATTTGCAGACTTTACTATATCCTTTACACGATTCATTGCCGGTATATACTCGTCTGGCCCTTGAAATTTCATGAATTTAAATGTCATTGTAGAAGCTAATATTTCCGTAGCAGGAACACCACACGAAAAATTTTTCGCGAATTTAAAATTAACTTGGTATCTGCCTCCAATCGGGCTATATAAAAATCTAGATAAATAGTTATTAAACTCTGAAGCTGTTACTGATGATGCATTTTTTACCATGTCTCGGTTAAAATTTTGTAAAACATATTGATGTAAGGATTCAACCCAGGAATTGGCTTCCTTTACATACACCTCTTTCTTCAATTCCTGCATCATGTCATATAATTTTACCATTTCATTATTATATTCCATTTTACCTAGAAATACCATTGCCATATTCCCTTCTTCAGGATAATAATAGTCGTACGTGTCTATAAAATCTTTGTAATACGTACCATCGGGGATAAACCATTTAGGATCAAACCTCTGTTCGAGGTGGAAAATAGCCTGAATACTAAAACCAGTAATGATAACTGTAAATAGAATGACCACAGTTTTACCAGGAATAGTGAACACTACATGTTTATAAAAGTTGGCCAAGAAACTTTGAAATACTGTCTTATTTGTGACTAACTTAATTTCTTTTTTGTGTTGATAACAGAACAAAAGACCATTTCTGTTATTTTCAATTCTTTTAATATCTAATGTAAAAACTGCAACGTAAAATGTGACTGAGTAACAAAATATGAAAAACACACCTACTGCAGCGTAAATACAAAAGGATTTCAGTGACGGCAATATCGTAATAGCACCAATAAGTAAGGCAACGATGTCAGTAAACGATGTAATTACTATAGATACGCCGGCGTGCTTCAGCATTAAACCTACTTTCACTGGTAAACTTTTCTCTGACGCTGAAGCGGGTAGATTCTCCCAACATGCATTCATCACGAACATATCATCTATACCGAGACCCATGAGTAAAAAGGGTAAAGAAGAATGCACTGGACCAAATGATATGCCAAGAATAGAACACCATCCTACGGCCGTAACATACGCGAGTCCGACACAAAGCAGACCAACACTACCCAATGTGAATCTAATTTGCAACCAATTAAACCGCGACAATGCAAATTGTATATACAAAAACATAAACATTATACCTAAAAACAGTTTGTCTAAGTCATCAAACATTGCTTTACCACTTATATCAGCAAAACTCCTTCCAGCCTCATAAAAAAGGTTAATTTCTGTCATGTCATTTGAAATGGATCTCATTGTTTCTAAAAATTCATTCTCCCACAATGCCAGTGGAATAGACACCCAATCTTCAGTGCCTACCAAATTACCCATTTTATTTAGGTCAACAGCAGTCATATTTACTTGAGTATACCATATCAACATAACTGATCTAGCAGACACAACTTGTCCATGTTCATTATATTTCACTCCTCCTACAAGTTGTGTATAATCTACAGGATGACCAGTAGTAGGATTTGACTTAACTTTATTAATTTTATCTATGATATCTTGACTACTTGCTTGACTTATTTCTGCTAAATTGTTTTTCCATAAATCCAAAATGTTGTACTGGAGGCAAGCATATTGAAAACTTTCTAAGAAATCACAGTAAAACTCATCATTGACCCAAAGGGTTGGGTCTGAAAAATCACTGTCACTATTTGCACTTTTATTAGAACTACTGATATCACTATTTAAAAAATCCAAGGATCTTTTCTCTCTATTTGAGCTATAAAAGTTAACAATAGGCACTTCAAAACACAAGTCTTTGATTGAATAATCTTCATCTTGATACTTCACTTGTATACTCTTAATCTTACTGGTAATGTTGTATATTGCAAGTAGTACTTGTGGATCCAGTACATTGTCAGCTGTTAAAACAACTTTCTGAAGTCTAAACCCAGTACCAAATTTATCAATATACCAGTTGGTGTCATAAAAGAAGTCTGACTCTGGAGGCACCCATAATTTCATGGGGTTCTTCTCAATGTGAAATTTGAATAGTCCGATACAACTCAGACATACAAAACTGAGTGTTAGAACAACTGTCTTCCATGGGTGCCTTGCCACAACTACACCTAGGTTAAAGAAAATTTTTTCAACTAGATGTACAGATTTCGATGACATTGATTCCCACATATCTTGGGGAGATTTAACACCCTTTTTGGCAGACATTCTTTTGAATTTTCTCACACTATACCAAAATGGTGATGATTGATAACAAATATGTGACCATAGTCTGAATCGTCTCAGATAATTTCACAAATACATAGCCACAATGTAAACAAAGACGCGTATTACAGTCGCAAAAGTCACTGTGATTAAACTAACACGGCGGGGCACGCAGCAACCGCTCAGTGTCAGCGCTTAGCGCTCAACTGATATCTTTATCTGCGGCTACGCCGAGACCACGCGCAATTATTCAATTTTTTCACTTGATAATATACCCATACATCTAACTACTATTGGTCACAAATGTAGAATACACATATCGCATACGCATAATATTCAACGCGAGAGACGTTATCAGTTCAGCTTTTAATTAACTACTACTACCTAGATATAGCAAATAATTTACGAGTTATGATTACGACACTGTTAAATTGCAAATACGATACATACCGTAATTAACTGCCTATTATTTTGGGTTTATCATTCAGGCTATATTCAATAATTTCAGTAGGTAGGTAACTGGACAGATATTTTTAATTTATTACCGTAGGATATCTAATTTTTATGGCTTAGCGTTAATCTAAGAAATCTCGAAATGAGTTTCATATTTAACTCGGCAATTAGCTTATTACAATGATGTAAACTGCTTATTATGATAATAATGAAATAAATATGTGATAACTGATAATGCTAAAAGTAAATATAAATAATGTAATTTTGTAAGCCCAAACAAGATGTTTACTTACCTACTTACTTTGCTAGTGATGTCATTTATTAAATTATGTGTTATCATAACAAAAAATTATTATTAATTTTGAACTACTACTGTTATCTTTGGCCTTTGCATATAAATAGAAAAATTATTAAGTTAATGCATTGCTAATTTTTAACTATACTTCATTTGGTTAGGTATTTAACTAAAGGTAAACAATCTTGATGTGACTTTTTACACTAACACAGTCATATTAAACAAATAAACTACTGCATAAAATAATGGTTCAATTGATTTCGTAATCGTTATTGTTGTATTTACATTGATCTTCAGCAGCATTTTATTTTAAACTGAGTTTTTTAGATATAAAGATAAAAAAGACACACCAAGATTGTTTACCTTTAGTTAAATACCCTATGAATAATAAAAGTAAATACCTAACCAAATGGAGTATAGATCGAGGCGAAGATTAAGCCAGCCATAAACAAGTATTTTAATTAATTAATAATGTTTTCTGTGACATTTCTAGCTGTTTTTGGTGGCTGTCATTTGTGGTGGGCTGTGTGGGCCTGCTCGCCACCCGATCAGCACCAAGTCCGAGAGGCGGCGTGCGTGTTCCCACGTGCGCCTCAGTGTCGTGTCTTTGCCCCCCCCCCCTCCCTCCTCTTAGGGGGACGGTGGAGGCATTCCTCCACCGTAGGCCTGCTGAGGCGTACTGAGGTGTATTGTACGAGGACATTGTCAGCCTCGTACATTTTGATATAGTGAAAATAATAATATGATTTCACATTGTAGGCAACATTTTGTAGCTTATATGGCAGGCAATAATACGCAGACAATTAAAAATTTATCAAATCTCTACAACGGGCTGACATTTTTTTTTTAAATTCTCGGAACTGGACCTAGCACGGTAGGCGGGCTGGTCCTTTTTTTTAGTAATTTTCTACCGAAGAATAGAATGTACGAGGTTTGAGATCCAAATTACGAGGTTTTTGCCTGCTTTCGCACGAGAAATGAAGTTCTAAGGTTGGCAACCCTAGCATGGCACGAATCATGATAACACTGTCAACATGCTGTCAACTGTCAAGTAACGTGTCGGACGATGCTTTGTAACTAGAAAACAATCGTTAAATTTGTGCCTAATATAAAATTCATATTATAAGAACACATGACTGTAGGAAAGTATATACTATAACTATCTACAAACATGTGGACAACAAAAACATTCTTGACCAAAACAAAACGCGGTAACATTCTGAAAGTAAGGTTATGTTTCGTATATACTTTATAATAACAACTTGATTTTTGGTTTAACGGAGACTCATTATCCCACAGATTGTGAGAGAACACTACTTGCGTGATGATTTGTTGTGTGGGTCCGCTGCTTGCAACACATGCCCTCATAAGGACGATGAATTCGTGCTGGAGGGAACACCTGAATCAATATGTGCTTTGTTCGATTATCCTCACTATTTGATCCTTGATACGAACGTTGTGTTACATCAAATAGACGTGTTGGAGGCGGATGCTCTGACCAATGTGATAATACTTCAGACAGTACTGGAAGAAGTCAAACATCGGAACACTGCTATTTTTCAAAGACTTTTAGAGATCATTGGGAATAAAAAGAGGAGGTTCTATTCGTTTGTAAATGAACATCATAAGTAAGTAGTTATTGTTTCAATGTAAGATAATTTATTGGCGAAAATATATAGCACTTACTAGTTCTCACAATCAATTCATCAGTTTATTTTGCCCGCAGCTTCACTTCCATTCTAATCTTCTTGCAAATGCTATCTTTCGGGAACAGTACTTTTTCCTGAATACAAGGTACCCTATGTCCTTTTCTGTACCACAGACAATATGTATGTAAAATTTCATGATAATCGGTAAAGTAGTTAACCCATAAAGGTGTAACAAACTAACATTCACATTTAACTAACTAAAATATGTATCGGATACCAAATTTTAAGCAAAATTAATGTTTTGAATAATAACCATAGGAAAATAGTATTACATTGGATACCATTTCATGTTGGTTTTCCGGGTAATGAGGTGGCTGACAGATTAGCGAAACTAGCAAATAACTCAGGAGTCCAGACTTATATATTACCAACATATTTGGAATTATTAAGTAAATTTAAAAATAAATGGTTTTCTTTTTGGAATGAATATTTTAATAAGAGGTCTAAAACTAAAGGTACAAAACGATGCAGTGTGAGCCGCCTCATGTACATTGGTTTGACAATGTAAGGTTGAGTCGAGGGCAAATCATTGCTGCACTTAGATTAAGATCAGGCCATATTTCTTGTGATAAATTTGCTTACCTAATGGGTAAAAAGGATTCGCCTAACTGTATAACATGTGGTGTTGTTGAGAATGTTCAACATGTTTTGGAAGAATGTATAAGTATATATGAATGTATGAATGTAATGTAATGTATGAATCATATTATAAGTCATTTTTAAAGAATTGTGGTTATATGTACATATTTGAATTTCTTATAAATAAACAATTATCGAAATCATGTATAAGCTATAATGTTTTTAGGGCACAACTAATGGATGTCACAAATTTAGCTGTATATAGTGTAGGTCTATTTCATGGCATTTTAGCCAATCCTGCATGTGATGATGCTAAAGTTTTATATTCTTTTTTATTAGGTTAATATACAGCCACGTGCAAAAGTATTAGGCACCCCTATTGTTTGTCTCTATCTCAACAATGAGCGCTCGGATAAGGGTTTTATGGTCTTACTATTGCATCGGCGGCATTTTTAAACAAAAATAAAACAATAACAAATATTTATGACACCCAGGTGCAGTTTAAAACAATGTTTTTACAAATTTGCAATTTTAAAGTTTACTCTTTTAGTGTGTTATCAGTGCTTGCAGTGAACAGACACATATCGTACGCAATTGTTGTTACCATATTCCTGAAGACTAATATTCATCGAGTTAATAATGCCTAAAAAAGCAGAACTTAGTGCAGAGCAGCGCCTAAAAATTAAAATTTTACATGAACAAGGCATGTCTCAAGTGAAAATAGCCCGAGAAGTGAAGTGCTCGCGTTGTGCAGTGCAATATGCACTAAATCGCTTCAAAGAGATCGGTACTCATGAGAATAGGCCAAGAACAGGCAGAAGAAAAATAACTACAGATCGTGAAGACCGATTGTTAATTAGGCAGTCTCTACAGAACCGTAAAAAAACTGCTTTGGAGCTCGCTGCAGCTTTATCTGAAGGAAAAAGCAGATCAGTGAGCGCGTGTACTGTGAGAAGAAGGCTTATTGCAGCTGGGTTAAAAGGTTGCAAGGCAAGAAAGAAGCCGTGGCTATCGGAGCACAACAAGAAAAATCGGTTGCAGTGGGCCCTCAGACATAGAGATTGGACAGTGGAGGATTGGTCCAACGTACTGTGGTCAGACGAATCTAACTTTGAGGTATTGTTATTTAATTTATGTATTATACCAAAACACATAGCCGTCTTTGAAATCACGTCCTGCGAGGGAAATATGCAATCTTGAATTAAGTTATTTTTTTGCTTGTTCCATAGGTGTTTGGAACACCCGGTGTTACTTACGTCAGGCGAAGGGTGGGCGAAGAGTACAACCCAGATTGTGTAGTGCCCACTGTTAAACACGGTGGAGGCTCAATAATGATCTGGGGTTGCATGGCTGCCGATGGAGTGGGCGAAATGATGTTGTGTGAGGGGCGAATGAATAGCACCAAATACACAGAAGTTCTGGAAACAGCTCTAGCACCGTCTGTTACACAGAGTTTTGGTGATACAAACACCGACGGCGTAAAATTCCAGCAGGACAACGCCACTTGCCACAAGTCAGCACACACTATGGCATGGATGGCTCAAAATGGAATAGATCTTTTGGACTGGCCGCCACAATCACCGGACCTCAATCCTATTGAACATATTTGGTCTATTTTGAAGAAAAATATCCGTAGACACTCGATAAGCAACAAGCAAACACTACTCGCCGCGTTAAAGCATGAGTGGCAAAAGATATCCCAAGAGGAATGTTTTAAGCTGGTAGAGTCAATGCCAAAAAGAGTGGCTGCTGTCATTAAATCCAAAGGTGGACCGACAAAATATTAATTATTTTATTAAAATAAATCTTAGTAATCATATGTTTTGTTTTCTTTACATTCCCTATGCTCAATCACCCTAAAACTGACATTACTATAGGGTGCCTAATACTTTTGCACGTGGCGGTATAATAACAACTTAGTTGATATAATATTTAGCAGTAAGATTTTTTGTACATGAATGATGGGATTGTCGTAGTCACTGCCGTGTACTAAAATCCCTTAAAAAAAAATAAGTAAACAAAAAAAAAATTACAACTCCAAGATTTTAACATTGTGTAAATAGTTCACTTTTATGTGGATCAGTTGAATGCAGCTTCAACTGCATAAAAAAAATGTATACATTGTTTTGCAGCTCCACCTTTTAATAGAAAATTCTGAAAAATGCTTAATGAACATGACAAGAAGTTTAACTATTATCAACGGATTGGCACTGTCACAAAGAACTTTTTATTGTATTAGCTGCTTTTTTATTTCTAGAGACACTTACATAGAAAGAAATCCTGGTGAGAAACAAAATGATCGCAATGACAGAGCAATTAGGACAGCATCTGCATGGTATGAGACTCACCTGAGTATCAACAGTGTGGTGGGTGAGTTCCCCAAAGTTGTGCTGCTCACTGATGATGAGAATAATAGACAACAAGCACAAAAGGAGAGAATCGTTTGTTGTTCTGGTAAGCAGTTTGTCAATTTAAAACTATAAAATACTTATTAAAAAAAGCTGCAAGTTCTGTTTTTGTTTGTTAGAAGAAGTCATATGTAATTGGTTAATTTTAATCAACAACTTTTTAATAAGCAACTGCTATAAAGACTTCTGGCTACAGTATACACACAATACAATTTTGTGTAACTCTTCAATGGGTGGACCATCATCCTCTTACATACATGATACACACACACTGTATAGCACTATCTCACTTTCTCAGTTTTGTTTGCAGAGACTATCTGGCATAGTTATTTTATCCATCTCTATCTATTGTTTTATATCAATTTTCTTTATATTACAGTGAAAGACTACATCGAAAATGTGAATGGCTTCGTAGGCCTTATAGACAAGTTGTCTAAAAATGTGATGCCAGAGAGTTGTTCTAAAGATGCTCTATACCCCGCTCATTTAACACCAGTGCAGATACACACTGGCGTCAGAAATGGCCGAATCCACCAAGGAACATTCCGTGCCAGTCGGGATAATTTCTTAGAAGGCACGGCCAATGTCAATGGATATGAGAAACCAGTAAGTATACTCTTTGTTGAACTACATATTCCAAACTAACAACATCAGTCTTATATTATTCAAGTGAAATAATGATAATTATATCAGTTCTGTTTGTAGACTATCTTTGCTAGGCATTAGTCTCTATTCAGTATGACAAAGATGGCAATAGTCCATGAACTTTTACCCAATGTAGATTGGCATATTATGCACATCTTAAAGAATAATGACAGCTCTAAGTCAAGGAGGTTTCCCTGGTTGGTCTTATTAATAGCTTGACCAATGCTCAGCCTCCAAAAGCCAGACAATTCCTTTTCCACTGTGTTCCTTCTCCAAAATTCACATATTGGACACATATTTATTTTATATGGGAAACAAACAGATACAATTAAAAAATAATTAATGTTCAAATTAACTACACTTAATCCAAAGCAGTTATCACATGTACAGTATACAATAGCGCCAAAAAATATTTGAAGTTACAATCTAAAATAACAAATACACAAGTAATTAGCGTAACAAGATAACAACAAAAAAAATAGTATGGCTTGAAGTGTTCTGCAATCCTACTCTAGTCTGGTCAATTTAGACCTAAAAATAGTAGTGAAGTTACAAAAATTCGCATAGAGCTAAAAATTGGTAGGAATGTTTAGAGCACCATTATATGTATGTGAAATCTGAGAAGTCCCCATCGATTCCGTTCCGTTTTCAGCAAAATGTTAAGTTTATTAAAAATAAAATTGTAGATCATAAAATTATCTATAAAAAATATCTCAATACTTTTATTCTAAGAGCCACCGTTTCTGAGATATACCGGTTCAAAGAGATGAAAAGATGTATTTTTCATAACATGCATAAGTACGCCACATATATATACTTACACCCATCAGTGAAGCGTTAATTTAGCTAAAAAATGCAAAGATCCTATTTTTGTGTCTTTTGACCTTAAATACATTTTTCCAGGTACAGGATTGATGGAGACTTTTCAGATTTCACATAATATAATTGTGATCCGAACATTCTTACCAATTTTAGCTCTATGCGAATTTTTGTACCTAAGCATGTCTAAATTGATTGGACTACTCATTTCAGAAACTAGATACAAAGCTCTAGAAATGCAATATATTGGAGATAATTAACAGCTACTAATTGCAAAATAGCTCCATCTATCATACCTTCCAAAAAAAAATATGGTTTTAATAACAATCTGATGCAAAATAATATCATTTAAACAGATTTTACTACAAGGTCACATTGGTATAAACAGAGCTGTGGATGGTGATATTGTTGCCATAGAAATATTCCCTGAAGAGGAATGGAGAAAACCAAGTGACATAGTTCTAGAAGACAAGGCAGAAGATCCTGGTGACCAATTAGAAGAAGAAGCTTTGTTGCTTAACACGGCTGAACCAGCTAACAAAAAAGATGACAATATCACCCCCACTGGAAAAGTCGTTGGAATTATTAAAAGAAAATGGCGGCAGTATTGTGGTATTTTGATGCCAAGCAAGTTGCCAGGTATGTCGGCAATTCTGTCAATTGTAAATTATAAATGCATAAGTCATTATAGTCCATTGAAATGTTACATGAGCTTTGCATTTTTTAGAGGACGCAATTTTATTTTTGGGACATCCGAAATTGAGTTAAATATGTGGTACGACACGTTAAGAGATACGATATAAAACCTTAAACAAGAACACATGCACTATCGTGTTAGATAGATCTATAAATTTCCATAAACTTTTTTGCACCTATGATAGACTTTTTTGCCAACAGAAGGTTTTTATGTATCTCCTGTAAAATTGTGTCTGATGGGATTATTTTAGGAAGGGCACTAGGCCCTTCCTAAAATAATCCATTCAATTATAACATATAATATGCAATTATCTCTTTTATGAAAGGTCTATCAATAGATTTCTGTGCATATTAGACACCACAGCACAACACCCCTCAGAAGGTGTTCTGGATTCTAATCTTAATTCAATCATTCAGAAAGATTGAGATAATGAAATATAATAATATAATAAAATTCTACTGTCTCTATTGTATTCTGTGTGTACACTCAGGAGCGACGCGGCACCTGTTTACGCCGGCGGAGAAGTGCGTCCCGCGCGTGCGCATCGAGACGCGCCAGAGCGACGTGCTCGCCACGCAGCGCATCCTCGTGGCGCTCGACTCGTGGCCGCGCAACAGCCGCTACCCGCTCGGACACTTCGTGCGGGCGCTGGGGCCTATAGGTACGGTATTTGTATTGTACTGTGTGAACACTCTGTCGCGACGCGGCACCTGTTCACCCCGGCAGAGAAGCTATCTAATAGCAGAAGGTTGAACAATAAAGAATTGGTACTTCCAATCGTTAAAATCGCCCGGATTATTTGAGCTTCGTTATTTCATAGTTCTTTTTTATGCACATTACGCATCTAAAATATTCGATCCATTATTTATGTATATTGTAAAAGGACTACACATAATATTCCAGCTATTATGCTTTTACCCTAGTCTTTACAGTGTATTAACCTCAATAGTTTCTAGTCGCTACCGCTTATTGGCGGCCAGACACAATAAGATTTCAATTGTGTCATTCCAACAATTGCCAGGATATATACATTTTTATAACGCAACCTCAAAATATGACACTTATTTGCGACGTTACCACCTAGAACAGTTGACATGTCGTTAACGCGCTTAAATAATCTATACAAATAAATAAAATTGAAGTGTCTGTTTGTAATGTCAAGTCAAGTCAAGTCAAAGTGTTTATTGCGAACTAATTGTAGATACATAAGGTGTTTAGTAAAATTATAGTGCTTAGAACTTAGTGCCTTTTGCAAGCATTGCAATATTATTATAATAAACGAATATTTAAAAATTATTTTCTACTAACAATTATAATTAATGTGTCAAATAAATAACAGCTTTTTATCTAATGTATATGAAAGTATATAATAAATATTTTTAAAATTTTTGTCAGTCTGTCTGTCTGTCAGTTTGTTCCGGGTAATGTCCGAAATGGCTGAACCGATTTTGACGGAACTTTCACTGGCAGATAGCTGATGTTATAAGGAGTAACTTAGGCTACTTTGATTTTAGAAAAAAGATAGGGTTCCGCAGAGACAAACACTTTTTAGTTAAAATCTATGCGGACGAAGTCGCAGGTAACAGCTAGTTTGAAATATATTATTAATATTGTCGGCCTCGATGGCGTAGTGGTTAGTGTAACCGACTGCTACGCATGAGGTCGCGGGTTCGATTCCCGCACAAGTCAAACATTTGTCTGCATAAACATGGATGTTTGTCTTGGTCTGGGTGTTTCTATGTATAATATGTATGTATTTACAAAAAAAGAGGTATATGATATGTATGTTGATCCATTGTCTAGTACCCATAGTATAAGCTCTGCTTAGTTTGGGCTAGATGGTGTTGTGTGTATGTGATAGAATATTATTATATTATATTATAATATTTGACATATATTTATAGGTCACAACGACGCGGAGAATGAAGTAATATTGCTGGAACACGACGTGCCTCACGCTCGGTTCAGTGAGGCGGTGCTCGCGTGTCTGCCGCCCAACGACTGGACCATTCCGGACGAGGTATGCTTTTTTAAATTCTTCATACGTTTTGAAACGCTATGCACTATGGGGCAAGGTAGTGTTCTGTCTCTCCGACACACAAGAAGGAATAAAATTATTGCGAAGAGAGAAACCCGCCACGCATCCTCAGATTGCAGACTCCAACTATTGCAATAGAAAAAGGTTGACAACACCAAACTCCAGCCCTCTGGTTAGGGACAGCGTCGTGAGCGCTGGGCATATCCTAACTTGCAGTATGGAATACTGCAACAAATAATTTTATTACAATGGATTTCCGCCAAATAACGCCTAATTTGATTAAATACAGGGTGTAAGGGACGGTGTACCGAAAACGTTGCACAATCGTTTGTCCATAAGTACACAACTGAATGGAAATGTCAATTCAAAAATGAAACGTACGATTAAAGTTTTATGCTAGTACATTGTAATTTACACTACGCAATGTATCGCTACCAATGCAATGTGTCCGTCCGCGCTATCGTATCGCGCTTCACGCGCACCAACGCTACGCGCGCTCACATTATCTGACGGAGCCCGGATCACCTATTTTAGTGATCTATTACAATAATAATTTAAACGTTGTGACTAATAATCGGATTGTACAATTTTATTATTTTACTTACAAAAAAATTTAATAAATTGAATAACGTCTTATAAAATTAATCTTATACGCACATTTCGTTAATGTTTGTGTAGGTAAAAACAGAAAGCCAAATGTGTTTATAAAATAAAAAGGTAGGGTGATTTACGATAAATTCTTTGAATTAACAGTAAATTGTAAAAGTAATTAAACCTTACCTTAAGATCTCGCGGGCCTTATAAGATATGGTTCAAAATGGCTGCCTCCAACTTGTTCACAAACTTGCGCACGATTGATTGTTTCGGCGTGAAGGCGAGGCATCATGGAGGGGTCTGCGATAATGTCAGCTTCTAACTTTACAAATGCTGCCGTTATACGATTCCGCATTTCGTCCGCAGTAGTGCACTGACGAACACTTTTTCCTTGATATAGCCCCACAAAAAAAAATCCAGCGGTGTTAAATCCGGTGAGCGGGCTGGCCACGAGTGAGGCCCGAGTCGCCCAATCCATCTCCGAGGAAATGTGTCGTCAATATATTGGCGCACTCTGAGCACGACATGCGGTGGCGCACCGTCGTGTTGAAACCTAATTTGAGTAATTGAGCAAGCGGCAAATCTTCCATTTGATCCCATTCTGCGGCAAGGTCGGAACGTAACTCATCCAGGACAGTCAGGTCTTGCTGTAGAAAATCCAAGTATCGGGGTCCATTCAAGCGCTCCGGTAAAAAGTAAGGCCCTAAAATTTTGTTGTTATAGTTACCATACCATACGTTTACTGACCAACGCGTTTGGTGACCCGTTTGTTGGGATTACTTCGCGCCCAAACGTGCGAGTTACGTCGATTCCACATGCCATTCCGAGTAAACGTGGATTCGTCAGTCCAGACTATGTGGGATACAAAATTTGGATGTTGCCGCTGCTGATTCATCAACCACCTGCAGTATGCAATACGCCGAACTTGATCGCCAGGCACGAGAGCTTGCACTTTATGAATACGGTACGGCCGTTGTTGATCTCTGCGTAAAATTTTATGCACAGTCCAGTGCGATAGGCGAGTTCCGTGGTTACGGCGCAGAAGTTTAGCGGTGGTTCGCGTACCAAGGTGTGGATTACGGTGAACGGCATCGAGAATTCTCCGCTCAGTGGAAACTCTAATCGGCCTGCTGGAACCCTCCTGATGCGGTACTATGGGTAAATTATCCAGTACTCGTTGATACGCACGAGAAATCACACGACTGTCCATAGGGTGACGAGCGTCAGGATACCGCTGGATGTAAATGCGAAGCGCCAACGAAGCATTGCCTCGTGGCTCCCCGTATGCCATGAGCATTTGTCCATATTCACGTGCACTAAATGCCTGACTCATTATTTATTAAGTACAAACACAACTTTGTAGTTACACAAAAAAGTTATAAACAAAACAAAAACGTTAACAAAATGTTATGAACACAATAAATAAACACAATTTAGTACACAAAATAGTTATAAACAAAATAAAAAACTTAACAAAATGCAACGAAAATAGTAAACACTCGCGAATACGAGAGATTACGTCAAGTACTTCCGATTCCTGACAGTAGCGCGACCGAACTAAAGAATTCAAAAATAAATTTCTTTTGCAGTTGTAGTCATATTAGATAGGGATGAGATACATCTATCTAATTAAATAAATCCATAGTCGATAACTCTCATAAAATATTTTTATGAGAGTTATCGGCTATCGATTAATTTTATACTTATAACTGCTAATTCTATTAACAAATTTTTGTTACAGTTTTGTATTTTAACAGTTAAGTAAAGATTTACTAGATTACATTACATTGTATGAATCGCTGTGTACAAAAAGCTTTGTTTTAAAACAATTAGATGGTCTTTTACATTAATTATTATTATTAAAAGTGATTAAATAAACTCATACATGTACATTTACGATACGAAATATCAAAACAATTAATATTTTTTTACATTTAAAATGCAAATGGGTATTGTAAAGTGATAGTAGTATAACATTTAATTACAGGCTACTTTAATCATTACAATCTTTTCAATCTACGTGACTAATTTAATAATAAATAGTGCTAACACGTTCATGTAACCTTTACTTTTAAAAGGAAAAGAACTATTTTATTTATTAACCTATCCCGCTTTGTTTAATACACTTTTTTCGATATCGATCATTGATCATAGATCTTCCCTAGTTCAGTGGTAGTAGGTACGATGCGGGCGGGTTTTTACACAGCACACTATTGCCGGTGTGTAAAAAAACTTTTTTGCGTTGGTCATTGCCTTGTCCGCGCAAGATCAGCTGATTGGTTCAACTGTGTTTATTTTGTATGTTTGGATTACATAGCTGTTTTTCGGTATTATGTAGTTTTTATTGATATTATCTAGTATAATGGGTCGTTTACTCATTATGTAATCATTATCAGTTAGAAAAATGTGAAATTTTGAAAGAAACTTCGATAATTTTCCGGTGGAAAATTCCTACGTTTTCCAACTCAGAATGATGGTCCGAAGCTAGTATTTCAGTTTTCGGTGAACCGTCACTTACACCCTGTATATAAAGGAACTGTTTTCCGACCATGTTGAGTGATCATGCTTGGCGGGCCGTGGCCTGACGGTTGATGTTGGGAATTTGTATATACTCGTATATCGAGTAGTATAAACTTCGCTTGCGAGTTTTAGGATTGTATGACAAAATTTGTAATTGATTACAACGCCATCTCTTGTTAAATATCGTAACTTCTTTCGTCTATGTGGGGTATCAACATGGACTTAATTTATAATACTAAGGGTCGGCGCTCACTGACGGCGTGGCACGGCATGACACGGCAGGTTATGCTGCGGCATCCTGCGGCGTTTCGTAGTATGCCGTGGCATTCTGCTGAAAGCCCAGCCACTCTGGCATCAATCAGTTTTGCTCCGCGCGGATTCGAAGTCGGTTGTGTCGTTATGGTTGACTGCGATTTAACTTCAATTTTCAATTACTTTAATAAAAATAAATTGCAAATATTGCAATTAAAATTATGGCGAAGTTTGATCTGATTATCCTTTTGATAAGGCTGACGTGACCGCCGTTAAGCGAAATGACCGCTGCACAAGTTTCAACCTTATTTCAACTAGCTTAGCAATCATAATTCCTCGACACAAAGTGACCTATTCGTCTCGCAGGATGCAATGGCGCGCCGCGGCAACCCTTGGAATGAAACGGCATGACACGTCATGCCGCAGCATTCCGCGGCGCGTCGCGTCATTTCGCGGCATCGTGGTATCGAAATAAAGTAACATGAATTCTAAATTCATTGAAATAAGATTCAAAATAACTTGATTAGTAATAAAATCCTTTGTCATGACACGCCGTGCCGTGCCGGTAGTGAGCGCCGGCCCTTAGTTGGCAAACAAGTATACTGTCAGCTTGAGAATAATCGACTATCGTAGCGATCGCTTTCAATTCCGAGTTCGAATCCTGACAGGGTCCCCATGCTATGCTTTGTGTAAAAAAAACAAGACGATGTTTTTTTAACGATATATATAATAATAATAATAATAAGCCCCCTAAATCCCAACCATACGTCCGAGTCGAACACCTGACACACGTGGGGGGCGGACACACGAACATTTTAACTGGCGTGGCTAACATGGCAATGGTAACCCATTCAATATGGAGACCCGTTCTAAAAAGAAACTGAGAGGACCGCTGCCCGGGGGCGTTCGCCGGGGCACACCTGGAGCTAACGCTGGGTGATTCAGCATGCGAACCGTCAGCGGTGAGGGGCTGAACAGGCGGGCTCCCACCGATAAAGATGCTACAGCCGAACCCGCAGACAATATTGACAGACTGACAGACAGGACAAGTTGCCCCATTGAACCATATAGCCCAAGTACCATTTCTTATACACCATCAGTCCCAACATCACCTTTAATCACTAATAATTATAACGAACAGAATAATTTAGATCCACTTATTAGTAACAATAATAGAGTCGTAACCCCAGCTGAGGATGTTTCGCAGGAGGCATCAGCCATCTGTCCTGCGACCACCAAAGCTGGCAAACCCAGAGTGCGTATGCAATGGAATGATGAAATCAATAGTTTTATCATGCGCACTTACATTTATATTACTAAATTAGAGACAGATAGAACTATGTACTGCAAAAAAATTCACGACCAATTTATTTTAAAATATCCACACTTACAAATATCAGCACAACGAATTGCAGATAGAGCTACCCACCAACCTTTACATCACTATGCAGAAGGCCGCTATACTCAATACTTGCCGTACAGTTCGTAAGTTTTTGCAGGACGAGCCCCTTTTAATAAATAATGCCCCAAATGAACCCCCCCACCTGGCCTAGACCCGTGGTTTTCATTAAATACCGAATTTTATTTCGAGAAAAAACAAATTAAACCAACCAAAATAATAATAATCTTTATTATTCAAAATTATATGACACAATATAATCAATAAATAAGGCTTAAGAATATGTACTTGACCAGAAACTTTGACCCCTGAACTAGGTATATGTACTTGTATTTCAAAGGTCAGAAAATATATTACTCCTATCCTATAATTAAATATCCTATGCCCTAAGATTACACATACATAGGTATAATAGGAAGATGGCCCGCCATACAATCGAAGGCTAACACATGAGTCATGGTCATGATCGTTCACTGTTCGTGAAAGAAGTCAATGTCTTGATTATATCTCTTTCAATTCTAAGCACTATAATTAGCGTTGTTAGAAAGCTTGATTCTTGAAGTTATATGTTTCTTAATACTATAAAGGAGTTGAGACTTCAAGTTATCTTAATATGTATAAATTACGTGTCACGTTGTTTGTCCGCTAGGGACTCCTAAAACCTGAACCGATTTTGATCAAACTTCGTAACCATCTGTAATTTGGTCCAACTTAAAAGATAGTATTTTTTTTTAATCTGGCAAAAATTATCTAATGTGAAGCAGACGAAGTTGCGCGGGACAGCTAGTATGTTTATAAACTCGAAATATATAATTATAAACGCCGGGTATGAAATCCAAAATTTGAATTAAGAACAGCAAAAGCGATATTCATTTGTTTCACGTTACAAGTATTTAAACTTCGAACACAAACGACACCCAGACTCGGAACAACTATTTATTTTGTTGATCATATAATATATTGTACCGTGTCAAGTGACGTTTAATGACCTCTTAAACCACTACATCATCTGTTTATCTATATCAGTTACTAGGTTTTGCCCGCGGCCTCGCTCGCGTATATTATGTTATGTTAGTAACAGTGCATTTTTTTAATTTAGCCTATGTTACTACAGCCTTCTAATGGTGGAAGAATTTTTAAAATCGGTTGCGTAGTTTTTAAGTTAAATCCTTCCAAACAAACAAACAAAAAATCTAATCTTTCCTCTTTACAATATAGTATAGACAAGAGGTATATTTTGTTTCCAGGAAATAAAGAAACGCGTGGACTTACGTTCGGAATGCATTTGCTCAGTCGACCCTCCCGGTTGTACGGACATTGATGACGCGTTACATGCCAAGTCCATCCCGGAGACTACGGACACAGGCTTGAAGATGTACGAAGTGGGCGTCCATATTGCTGACGTCACGTACTTCGTGAGACCCAACACTGCGCTGGATAAAGAAGCGGCCAATAGAAGCACTACTGTTTATCTCGTCAATAGAAGAATTGATATGGTTCCAGGTATGTAGCTATAACATAAAAATAATATAGCTTACTAGATTTTGCGCGCGGCTTCGCTTACGTAAATGTAGGTGTTAGGTCAGTTAGTAAGCCTGTGTTGGACACTGCAGAGTAGGTGTTGTAGTTTCAGTTCCAGTGACCCACCCCCCTTTCAAGGCAGCGGGTTGGCACACCGGTTTAGTCGGTAGTACCCGCGACATTCTATCTTTTCCCGGGTGAGCCCGACAAAATCTCTCGGCTCCCCTTGTCACCGGAGAGATATGCGTCAATGCAAACCCACACGTTAAAATAAAATGATTATGTTACTAACAGTACTTTTTTTGGATGAAACCCTACACTATGTCCTTTTCTGTTACCCTGACAACGTGTACGCAAAATGTCATGATGATCGGTCGAGTAGTTAAGGCGTGAAAGCGTAACAAACAAACTCACATTTGCATTTATAATATTAGTTAGGATTTTCTTACCGAGTTGTATTCAGCGATTTAGTCGATGTAACATTCGCGAGATTTTGAATTGCGTAATGTGTGTATGTCACACAATTCCTAAACGGCTGGAGCAAATTTGGTGAAAGTTTAGGCGTGAAAGAGTTACATACAAACTCACATTCGCATTTATAATATTAGCAAGAATAAGGTGAATTTTCTAGCATTCACTTGGTTCTTATAATTCCTATTAGTCGTGTGTTTTACGTTATCCTGGTTTGTGATAGATCTGCTGAGTTCCAACCTGTGTTCGTTGCGCGGCGGCGAGGAGCGACTGGCATTCTCGTGCGTGTGGAAGATAGATGAAAACGCCAACATACTGCATACCAAGTTCCACAAGAGCGTTATCAAAGTAAGTTATTATTAGCGTCATCGTACTATACTTGTTTTTAAAGGAGATATGCAACAAACCCATACAACTTCGGCCTCGCATGGACAAAAATAAAACTGTATGTTTTACGAAGAACTATTAGTATTCTATAACCTTGTGTAACTTCAACATGCTATCTAGTTGGGTTTCAGATATATAAGGCATCCAAAATGAACAGAATTGCTCCGGTGACACTTTGGCACAAAGCAATTTTTCTTAATGAATGTATTAATTATACTTTCTGTCTAAAAAAACGTAGAATAAGTTTATATAGCTGGTTTACAGAGCTCACTAGGGTAAAACTAGTACCTTAACTGAACTCAGGTAGCCAGTGCAAAAAGCCTCTGCAAAGCAAGCGCCCATCAAATAACTATAGTTACTATTCATTTATTGTTAAAGCTTAATTAATAGTCCAAGAAACAAAGGCTACAGTAAACAATAGTATATTTTGGTATTAGTTTATTAGTCTCCAACCACTACATTACCTTCATTATGACTAAACATACTATCGAGGTGTGGTGCAGGAGGTGCTACATTATTTTGAAACCTTGCCCAACATAAATACCATATGATGGACATTATATTATATGTGCACAGCAGCCTACTGTTCTTCTGCCTACTATGCAGTTACAGTAATGCTGTTATCAATTAAAATGTACACATAGTATACTTTACGGCTTACATGCCTGGATTGTATTTGCCTCTTAAAATCCAGGCATTTGTACTTTATAGCTCTCTCATAACATTGTCACATCACGAATGATAAATGACAATGAAGATCAAGTGCCCAACGAAAAGTGTTGCCACTACCACATATTGAATAATGCCATTACATTGAATTGATCAATCTATTGATTAGTAAAATAAATCACAACATTAATAAATTGATACTATTACATCCCTGTTTAATCCGCATAATATGTGGAGTTTTTACTAACACAAGTAATATTATTACTTGTGTTAGTAAAAAACTTAATTTAATATGAATAATAATGTTTCGTAATAATTTCACTTCTTATAAAAAATACCTTTTGTTCAACACTGGCAATGTTGTCCCAAGCCACAATGGTTTACTGAATCAATAAAATGTAAAGAAAAATTAAATCCTTTTTCCCGCTAGGTTCGGTTAAAAGAAAACGATGGCGACAAATAAAATATTATGAAACATTTTTACAATAACTTATATTGTTGTCCACTAAGGGCGTAATTTGCATACCTCCTTTAACTTCTTGTGTTATTTGGTCATTATGGGTCCTTATACACAAGAAACAATTTTTTTTTCTGCAGTCCCTCTACACAACCACAACTTAAAATATATTTCTTTATTCTGTTTGTCTATACAACATACAATATTCCATAAAATAAAATTAAGCCCTAATAAATTAATTACATTTAAAAGTCTTGAAATATAACACTTGTTTGCGACCATTCAGAATAGGTCTATATATACACGCTTTTAACCCTGTATATTTGCACGACCTCTAGAGAAGAAAACAACACGATATTATGTTAAACGATAATAATATAGAGGCTTTCACGTTTGCCACCCTTCTCACAGTAAGAATAGGCCAGAGACTGTTTGTTACAGGGCTAATACTATTTATATTGTCGGCCTCGATGGCATAGTGGTTAGTGTAACCGACTGCCACGCCTGAGGTCGCGGGTTCGATTCCCGCACAAGTCAAACATTTGTGTGCATGAACATGGATGTTTGTCTTGGTCTGGGTGTTTCTATATATAATATATATGTATGTATTTACAAAAAAAATTATATATAAGTATGTTTATCCATTGTTTAGTACCCATAGTAGAAGCTCTGCTTAGTTTGGGCTAAATGGTGTTGTGTGTATGTGGTAGAATATTATTATATATTATATTATATTATATGTTTGCAGTCAAAGGCAGCGATGACGTATGAAGAAGCTCAGATAGCGATCGACGATAGCTCGCGACATGACGAGACGGTGTCGTCTCTACGGATACTGAACATGCTCGCCAAGAAACTCAAGAAGAAACGTATGGACAACGGAGCGCTCGTACTTGCCTCGCCTGAGATTCGGTTCCAGGTAAGCTTACAAGCATTTGATAACTTTAATTACTTTTATATATTTAATTCTTTTATATGTTTGTATGTTACTGAACGCCTTCTAAACGGTTGTACCGATTTTGATGAAATTTGGTGTGGTGTAATTTATGATACAATCTTACTTATAAATCTTAAATATTTATGAGGTAGCTAAGTATAAACTAGCTCATAATCAGAAGGCAAAGTTGATTGTACTTACACTCAATTTTGAATGACGTTTATCTAAATTTCAATAACAAGCTGCCGCTATATAACTATTGAATTATCAATAATTAAGTAAGCGGCGGCTTTTTGATAACAAATTAATTATTGATCAAGGATTTGAAAGCTATTCAGTTGATAGGTAGTGAGGTAATAAAGTTTTATTTAATGATATTTTATAAATAACTCTGATAATTATTGTATAGGTGGACTCTGAAACGCATGACCCGATAGAAGTGCAAGCGAAGAAGATAATGGACACCAACTCGATGGTGGAGGAGTTCATGTTGTTGGCCAATACCAGCGTGGCGGAGAAGATCGCGGCGGAGTTCCCGCAGTGTGCGATGCTACGTAGGCACCCCGCGCCGCCGCCCGCTAACTTCGATAACTTCCTCAAGGCCGCTAAGCAACAGGTATATATTTTTAACGTGGGGATATGCCATACTGGAGATATGTGAGACGGCTTCTCTGTCGGCTTCAGCGAGGTTATCATTAGGAGGATTCCGGCGACTGGGACCGCAATTAACTCGGACCGCGGGCCCAGTTGCCGGATCCATTTAATTTTAATATTTTTCTTCCGGCAACTGGGACCACCCATAAATAATTACAAAAATCTACTATTCACGTCAAAAACAGTACTGTCAAACGAAAAAATGTTTAAAGTAATTGATGTAATAAAATAAAGAACGCAGTTTTTAACTATTTAGCGATAGTTTATTGTGAGCACTTATTTTACACAGATATACACCATGACATGTAGATGTGCAAGAGAGAGTAAAACAGGGTTACCAACAACAAAAAAAAATAAGGTGTAATTACATTGCCATATTCTTAACAGTAATAATTAAAGAAAACCTCCTTGATTCAAAAATATCATTGGCTTGAACAATAGATTTTTGTATTTATGTATGGGTGGTCCCAGTTGCCGGAAGAAAAATATTAAAATTAAATGGATCCGGCAACTGGGACCGCGGTCCGAGTTAATTGCGGTCCCAGTCGCCGGAATCCTCATTATTAGCAACTCTCAGAGTTGCGAGTGGTGAGCGGCTTTATTGCTCCGGCACCTATCTGGACAATAGGTAGTGTCACTTAGGCACGAGGTAGCTCGCTTACGAGAACCGTATCTCTGGAGTTAGGATGGAGAAATCGAGATTTGGGGACAATACCTGTCTCTATAACTGGTTCCGGAAGGTGCTCTCGGGCACTGGAAGGTACAGCGGCTCCCACTATTATAACCGGACGGTTGGTGTAGGGGAACGCTATATCATAAACTGGACTAGTCGTAAAGAGAAGGGATACCTCTCCACGGGAAAAGGGGTGTGGAGAGGTTATGTCAGGATCACCAGGGTAAAGGTGGAACGTCCAGGGCACTATCGACTAAACTTAGCAGCAGATACTTACATAACGTATAACATATAACGTTCTTTTTTGTAGACGAAGATAAATCTGAACTAGTCTCAAAAGTTTGGTCCTTCAAATGGATAAAGAGAAATGAAAACAGAGCCGGGAGGCCTTTGCACTTTGGGACATGACAGGCTCATAAAAAAATACTAAATCATCCTGACCCAGGAGCACAGCACATAATCATATGTAACGATTTTTCTAGCATGTGATAGCTTAATGTTGGGGCACGATGGAAATCAATTGGTTTTTAGTGCTGTCAAAGCTATAAAACAAAATGCATATTGTCTACTGACCAAGAATATGGTCGAAATCATATTTTAACAAATTTATTTGATTTAATTCTTCTTGTAAAAGGCGTGTAATTAAAATCTACAAAATAACTTAAGATACTTATTACTTATATTTTCGGTACACGAAGAAGGTATTATATATATTAACATAATTAAATAAAAAAGTAATTTCACATTGAACTCGTGTGAGACACGTGTTAAATCGTTCAGACATCTCGCGCCTTTTCAAAACCGCGTGTGAGCCACCAATCACCGCGAGTCTTTGTGCCGCAGCGTGCGGGCCTGCGCGCTCCTATTGGTCATTATTCACTTTGGGGTGATTAGTATTGAACGTTGTCGGTTGCAGAATAGTTACCCGCGCGTTGCTACTTTTGCTTAAATGTCGACGAGAATTGAACGAGGTGCAAATATGGAAACGTGCCTTGCAATCAGTTCGTCAGTACAGTCATTACGGTTATTTTATCTCCTAAATAAAATAACTATGTGGAATTTGTCTGATAAATTGTTCGTACTGAGAAAACCTTAGAACACTTTCCCGATCCTAGGCCATGACGCAAATGACACATGACATCAAAATGCCTGAAGTTTGGGAGACCTTGGTGAAGCTTGAGCCCTATACTTGGCAGTGCGATGGTCTCCCGCTATAAGAGAAACATAATAATAATATTAATTTAAATAATAGGTACAATAATTTATAATAAATTACTCATTAATTTATAAAATACATTTGTTGTTGTTTGTCCGAACTAGATTGCACCTGTGGCTTGGGCGAAGAAGTGCTTACAAACTGTTTAACCAATATAAATTTACATAACTACAATTCAATAATAACATTTTATTAACCTGCATAAGCAACTAGCGGTACCGGTACTAAGTGGGTTAATAATAATGATGCGCTAAGACAGATCAGCAAAATTTTTATTTACATACTTGAAGTAACTGCTCAGTTTGCTCATACGACAAAATTTGTAAATAATTATGTAATGTGTTCTTATAGCTAACATAATTTAAATTATAAATACTTAACTCTCTATTTAATCTATTATATAAAAATGAACCTAGAATATGCTATGCTCTAGCTGCTAATTTCTATTAAATATAATAACTTTTATAATGATTAATTACTTAACAGACTACATCATTTCGATGGGGAACAGGTTTTCAAATTGACTGTAAATTGTTCCAGGGTTTCGAGATAGACGTGTCAACGAACAAATCCTTCTCTAAATCGCTTGACAAGGCGGTGATACCGGACCGTCCGTTCTTCAACACGTTGCTCCGCATCATGGCGACGCGCTGCATGCAGCAGGCGGTGTACTTCTCCAGCGGTACGAAGGCGCAGGTCGACTTCTACCACTACGGACTCGCCTGTCCTATCTACACGCATTTCACGTCACCTATACGACGGTAAGTTTACTAATATTAAAGAGTCACCCATTAGTAAAAGGCTGGTGAAATGTGGGTGCATTTGAAAATGTTGATCCATTATTTTTATAGTTTTAAATAACAAAAAATATAATTATATTCAATTTATGATACACTTTTAGCTTAGTCTTTAGAATGTATTAAAATAATGAAAACAGCTCAAATAAATTTATTAAATTTAAATAAAAGAAAGAAACCTCACTGTTCGGTGAACCGAACAGTGAGGTTTCTTAGATAATTTGTTGTTTTACTAACAACAAATTATTATAAGATAGCTGACTATACGTAAATTATGAATTGTCTATGGCATCTAACGTATATTATTATTATAATAATCAATTTATTATACCTACATTTTCTTTTTAAATTAGCAATGTCTTGTGTATTGTTAATTTAATAATTTTAGTAGACATCATTTTTCTTCATATCTATTCTTTCTGTTCATATAATATTTCGTGTTACCCAGTTACGCAGACGTGATCGTGCACCGATTGCTGGCGGCGTGCATAGGATGTGACATCACGCACCCCACGCTCCTGGACACGCGTGTCGCTAACTCCGTGTGCGAGAACCTTAACTACCGCCACCGACAGGCGCAGTACGCGGGGCGAGCGTCCGTGGCGCTTAACACTCATGTACGTATCGCACTCTTAGACTTGCACTTAGAGGAACGAGGCAGGCTGGCCCTCCCAACACTAAAGTAGTTTCTTTCGACCAGGCTGGGTGATCGTGCCTGACGGGCTAAGGCCCGAAGGTTGGTGTCAGAAACTTGTAAACTTTGCTTGCGCGGTTTACGAATGTATGGCAATGCGTGTATTGTGTCCAGTGCCATCTTCTTCGTCTGTGTAGTATCGCTACACACTTATAGGTGATAACCTCAACTACCGATACCGACAGGCGCAGTACGTCGAAGGAGCATCCGACGGATTAAACAATAAATTAAATTACTATAGTAACTCTGTGTAAACTTTGCTTGCGCGATTCAGGAATGTATGGCAATGCGTGTATTGTGTATTCTTCGTCTGTGTGGAGTCGCTACACACTTGTAGGCGACAACTTCAACTACAGATACCAACAGGCGAAGTATGCAGGCCGAGCGTGCTTCGTGCTGAGGCGAAACATGTCGACGCATGGTTGGTGTTCGAAGCGGTATACAGCAAGTGGGAGTACGCCCGGATCTCACAACGCAGCTGTCTTTATCTAAAGGAGTTCGGTATTGTCAACCTTTTTCTATTGCAATAGTTGAGGTGGATAATCCAAGGATGCGTGGTGTATTCCTCTCTTCCCAATAATTTTATTAAATGAAGTTTAAAAATAATGTTTTCTTCTTACAGATACTGTTCAAGAACCGTATAGAAATTGAAAAGGCTGTGGTGTTAGCGGTGAAAAGGAATGCCCTTCAAGTACTTATACCTAAGTATGGACTGGAGGGACCACTGTACTTGCCGTCTGAGAAGTTTACTTATAATGATAAGGTATGTTTTATTACTATAGACTGAAGCATATTTTTTATTAATCAACATTAAATATTAAAAAAAGAAATAATCAAGGTCTAAATTCTTTTAATTATATTGAGAACAATAGGTCCTCTATTCTATATTTATTTCTCTAATAGCGTCCCAATTAGGCAATTATTATAATAAATAATAATTGTTTAAAATAAATATAGGTAGCGGTTGAATATATGTCAGCTGTCGCCAATGATATATTACATAGAAAAGAAGCAGACATGTCACTAGCACACGAAAATTAAAAAAATCAAAAACGTGCCAACTGAGACGTATTTTATTGTTCTCAAAACGAAATTGGTTTAACAAAAACCCTCGCAAAAAAATTATAGCGCCTTTGTTCGAATGATAGCTATCTCCTCACTTAAAACTTTACATATCTATCGCGCTACTTATTAGTTCAAATAATCAACACAAATGAAGTTATTAATAACAAAATAATCTAAATCAGATTTTCGACGTCTATTACTATAAAAGTGATATACCTATAATACTGCCAATGAGTCCAGAGTGAGAATGTTAACAACGCTTCCCGTTTTAATATTCTTATGAACTTCGATCAAATATACCATAGATGCACATTCTCATACAAAAACCGCGTCAATATGTGGCATTGACCAGTACTACTTACTTATAGGTAAGTGTCTGCATTTATTATGCAATCCAGGAAATAAACCGGAATAACCATTGAACGCCCACTGAGAAACATTTTGTAATAGTTTAGTTAAAACGCGTCAATGTAAAGCGTCCTAGGTGTGTTACTCGCGATACGCAAGCGTACTAAGTTTATGGTAAGGTCTCCACCGTAGTACTGGTGTTGATTCGCTCTAGCTTACGGGCAGCGCACGCAAGAGTGAGTGGGACAGGTGCATAATATAGCGCATACGACTGATTTATGCAGTTTTGTTGGGGCCGTTTTTCGAACGACGATCGTGCATCTATGGTATATTTGATCGATGCTTATGAATATTAAAATGCTGCCTATTAATAGTAAAAAAATATGTTTAATCAAAGATTTCGACAATTCGTTACCCTTAACAGATATTCACAGGAGATACATTTTTTTCATCTATAAAATAGGTGTCAAAATCTTGTGCACTGATCCGAGTGCCTAGTGCGGGTTGTTTTAATGTTAACGCGATCGAAACGTTAACCGCGTTTGACTCTCTGATTGGTTAAGATTTTGGAGCGGGCCAATCGGAGCGCCGAACGTCATAAACGTGTCGATCGCGTTAACGTAAAACAAACTCACACTAGGCACTCGGATGGCGTTACTTAAGATGACATGTCGACGGTCACTTTTGTTACTTCTCTCAAGTTATCGCATGTGAGAGAAAAGGATAGACATAATATCTCTCGCTGTAGTATTACAGGAATGTATATTTATATAATATATCTCGTTTAGTTTGTCGCGTATAATATGATTGGTCGTCACACACACAAAAATGTTGCACCACACAAGTCATGTTTACGATTTTGTTATACAGGAACACTTCCAATATTGCGGGGACGTGATACTACGCACGTTCGACGAGCTAACTGTTCGACTGAGCCTCGACAGCACTAACTTACAACACAGGAAGCTTGTCTTCCAACTAGTTGAGCCTCATGTACCCGACTTCAGTTACGTGCCAACAGATAATAACAAAGACAAAATGGAAGTAGAAGAATCTAAGGACGCGAAGAAGAGAAAAGAGGAGACTGTAGTTAAGAGTAGCAAAAAGAAATCAAAGAAGAAGTAAAATAAAGTTTTAATATGTTATTTAAGTAGTATAGTTTTATTAGCGAGCTATACCAAACTCCCGACATTTCGTACTAGTGAACTGAAGCGGAGCGAGGCTGCGGAGAGAAGAAACGGAGAAATATCTATACAAATAAATAAAATTGAAGTGTCTGTTTGTCATATCAAAATAACAGCTTTTTATCTAATGCATATGAAAGTATATAAGGTACCTATACGAAAATATATATTTTTAAAATTTATGTCTGTCTGTCTGTTTGTTCCGGGTAATCTCCGAAACGGCTGAACCGATTTTGACGGGACTTTCACTGGCAGATAGCTGATGTTATAAGGAGTAACATAGGCTACTTTGATTTTTTTTTAAATAGGGTTCCGCGGTGACAAACAAATTTTAGTTAAAATCTACG
The DNA here is from genome assembly GCA_963564715.1 of Catocala sponsa. Taxonomy (NCBI): domain Eukaryota; kingdom Metazoa; phylum Arthropoda; class Insecta; order Lepidoptera; family Erebidae; genus Catocala; species Catocala sponsa. The sequence continues at coordinate 9,711,241 of OY751334.1, forward strand.
CGGACGAAGTCGCAGGTAACAGCTAGTTATAATATATAACTAAAAGGATTGCATACTGGAGCAGGGCGGAGATTTTATGCAATCCTATTGGTTAATATTTCTTCGTTCTTCGCTCCACAGCCTCGCTCCGCTTCAAAGGACAGGCAGCCTTAACCCTGTAGATTTACTTTTGTTTCATCTGGATACAACTCTTGTTATAGATATTCTTAATGGTAATTTCAATTTCATAGATTATATTGAGGATGAAAAATAACACATTTTAATTTAGATAACAATAATTTTATTGAATTAAACATGATCACAGTTTATCGTAACATTCGATAACAACACATACGTAAGTATTACATTAGGTACGTCAACTAAGTACATAGGTAGGTACGAAATACCCTTCTTTACAATCTAGGCTTAAACTACTTGTATTCTATCGCAAAGGCCGCTAACCGGCCCACTGTTAGAACAATCATTCTTATTATAATTTTCATTTTCAAATTTACGATGGATCAGAATTTTTTTGTTAATGGCGCCTAACGGGTCCTTAGGTTAGTAGGTGCGGTCATTATTGCGTACACCAAGTGACCTGTTTGCTTGGGCGAAAAATCGCCTAAAGAAGTAAATTCGAGTTGGAGTTTGGGTAACTTTATAGGACTTCATATGACGTCGGGGAATGAGCGAGGCGGGAACTAGTCAAATTGGCTCACAAATCAGCCTGCGACTACTTCGTATAAATTCAGGTTAACCAGAGTTTAAACAGACTTGTATGTATCCAAGTTCTTTCATGTTAAGTACTGTTTGATCAAGAATATGTATTTGAAGTCATAATAATCAAGACATACATACAAAGGTTAACTCCTTACAACAAAAAACAGGATAGTGCCTACATTTTCTACTTGGCAACCCTACTCTGCTCAACACTATTTCTTTCTCGTCAACTAAATTAGGATGTAACATTTTAAAGTCTTGTCCTTATTAGCCCCTCACTGGCTTACTAATGGGGCAGCCACATTTATTTAACAGCTAATTATGCGTCACTTGTCTACGCAATGGCGGCGGGCTTACTACCCTTGTCGGTGGCGGTAGAAGCATATCTCTATCTACTTCACTCTGTTCATGCTCAACATGATCACTTGCCGTCGCTTGTGTCGTGACTATCTCCGGTATAGTTCCAGCGGCTAAATGTGCCTGAGCGGTGATCTTAGCGATTTCCTGGTCTATCTTTGACACTAGTTGTTCGATTGCAGTCGGCCATCTTAAAGCTGGGACTGTGTGTGAAGGTACTAAACGTGCGTCTGCCATGACGGCGAGTCTTACTGTGTCTGCGTACTGGATTACTGTTAGTGACATACCTGTAATGAAAAGATTTTTAATATAAGCTCTAGAACTTGCTAGCTCTCTCAAGCTTGTTGTGATCTTTGGATGATGCGCCGTATGATCGAACTCGAGACCTTTGCGTGGCAATCCAACGGTCTTCCTTTAGACTTGTATCTGCTTTTCACGTGTACCTATGTATTCATATAAAAATTCCCTGTTAAGTACATATGTTATAATATACCTATGTATGTAGACTTTCTAATCCCCAATATACCCGCCAATACTTACTAATGTTAGCCTGCGAGGGGCGCCAGTAGATGACGGTGTCGACTGTATCGCCCCATAGCGTGCGGCGCGGCGCGGTGCCCGGCGGCGCGTCGAGCTCCGCGTACGACAGCGCGTAGCGGCGCGACAGAAGGTTGAGCGCGAGGCGTAGCAGCGTGGAGGGCAGCGCGCGCGTCACTGCGCCGCACCGCGTCTGCGCGTACGCGCCGCCCGCCAGCACACGCTGCCGAGCGCAGGCGCGCTCCACCACCGCGCACACGCGCCGCGGACTCGCGCCCAGCACCAGGGACAGGCACACCATACCTGCAAATTAAATTAAAACAAATACATCTCAGCCCTCAGCACTAGACTGCTGAGTCGTAGGTACTCTTCGCGGACAAAAATTAAAAAATAAATTTATATCCACGAAGAGCACCTGCCAAAAATATTGATAGTTGCCTTTCGTGGACTAGGCTAGGTGCCATTCGGACAATGCCCTAGGTGGACTACCTTATTTGATTTTTATGATAATATTGAACATGTATAGGTACACTTACCTATATAGCGTATAAGGGACATCGTAACGAAACCTATCTAAGTTAATAATCGTTGGATTTTGCCAGTAATAAGTGGCCAAAAAAAAACCTCAGTGAAGAATTTTAGGATTATTAACACCAGTTGACCAATACACATAAAGGGTTGTAATCGGAAATATTTTATTCTATTTATGGCTTTCTATAAGTATTAGTGTTAATTTTTACATTCCAATTCTGAACCTAAATTTTAGCCAAGGCAGTCTTAGGGTCAGCGCCGACGAACGGAGTGGCGGCGAAGAGAATCCCGAGACTTAATTCTCCTATATAAAATTACAAACGGAATCACAAAAAGCAATCACTTAGTTGAGCGTCTTGCGTACTCAGTCCCTTCAAAACCTCCCAAACATCCAAACACCAGAATGTTTTACATACCATTCCGCAAAACCAATCTCGGTCGCAATGCACCCCTGCTCAGAATGTGTAGGGAATACAATGAACTTTCCAAAAGGTCAAATATAGATATTCACGGTCTGTCATTGAACAAATTCAGGAAAACCGTTTTAGACGTGCAGGAACATAACGATGGCGCATAGTTTGTCATGATTTGTTGTATTGTTTCATTAAACTTTGCTGTATGTTTTGTTTTTGTGTTTTGTATCTTTTTTGTTTTTAATTTTTTATTGTTGCTTGAACTTTATTATGTGTTAGTATACAACTAGGAACAGATTGTTGTCTTAACGTGATTGCTGTGTATACCTGTAATAGGCATGCATGTCAGAACTGATTCATTATTGTAACAATAATTATGTAGATGTAACATGTAATGCTGTTGGTGTACCAACAAATAAATAAAGAGACTAATTCAGTAACAATTTAGCAACATTTTAAAGCACTTTAGGTTGAATTTAAATTGTTACTGAATTAGTCTCTTTGCCGCCATTCCGTCCGTCGTCGGCGTTGACCCTTAGTCTCCTATAAACTACCCACCTGCCTAATTTCAGTTTTATACGTCATATGTGGTTTTGAAGATTTCGTGTTTAGTCGGTATGTCACTGAGTGAACTTTCACTTTTATATAAATTCTAAACGAATATAGACATAAATTACCTCCAGTTTGTGATTTCTTATACATTTTGCCATTTCCTTCTGCAAACTTAAACAGAAAATCGTCAGGTGCAGCTCTTGCAGTCGCTAGCACATAGTTTGGTGGTTCCGTGTGTGATTGTTCAAACAAGGCGCGTATAGCTTCAGTAGCCGCATAAAGCGCTATGTCAGTCGATGACACGGCGAGTGCGCGGGCAGCTCGTTCTATACCAGCACGAGATACAGGACGAGACCATGCTGTCACCTAAAAACAAAACTTGGATTACATTTCGTAAACCTTACACAATAAGGTAATATTCTGTTATGCTGTATGAGAAACCATAATATAATTATATCAGTACTATATTCTTAGTTATTAAGTTAAAAAAGATGTCTATATTACTTTTCGCCCACACAATGACACAGTCTGCAACAAATGTCTTTTTCCATCATCAGCGCCTACAGTTTCAGTCCACATTCTAGTAGGCGCTCGATATATCTCGATCATTCCTCTCGACGCTTCCCCTAACGCTGCCACACATAACTGAGCTAGTTCAGCATACTTCCACGTCAATGTGTCAGGATGTCGAGCGTGACCATAAGTCCGCAGGTCGTTTAACGCTACGAGCTCGTTAGTAACCTGAATAGGCAGCTTTACGAAGAACCGAGCTGAAGAGAGTGCGGTACCAAACATCAGGCCTGGCCATTTCCGTGGATCTGCTGTTACGAGTGGCGAGAAAACTATCTGAAAACACAAATTTATGTCTAAATTATTGTATTATTTTTTCCCACACTATATCTTCTCTTAGAATATTATATTAATAAACCAACCTTTGGTAATGTCAAATTTCTTCGGGTACATTCCCGCTGTACACTCTTCAAAAAGTTAAACGTCGTGACGGACGCGTCCGAAGTACCACCTATTCCGTTTGACTTCTTATTTAGCTCCCGCAATGCACTAACAGCAGATATCAACACTAATCCAGCAACATGGAATGCCCCAGGTAATGTCTTCAAAGCTCTAGGACTTTCTACTGGATCATATTCCGACACAAATTCGTTCCACGCGTTGGATAACATCTCATTTAACTTCTCCCAAAGTTCTGGAATGGCGGACGGTGTTGGAAACAATTTTGTCAGAGGGCTTTGTTGTGTGTATTCTGTTTGTGTTGTCATTCTGTCACTGGGACTCATTTGCTCCATTAGTAAGAAGTCCCCAATGTTCAACGACTTTTTCCCTGACAGCAATAGATGGTGTACACGAACGAGTACGTAGTACTTCGGTTCCGTTGAGACACAAGGTATCACTACATACTGCCATGGTGGATGATCACTCGGGAAGTATTTGGAGATTATTTCACTGACGTATTCCTGTAAATTTTTGATAAAAATATATTACTAAGTGTCATTAGGTTATTGGCACTGAACTGGTTTGCTAGTAACGGCAACTAAAACAACATTATTTAATCGAGTTCTGAAGGAATGAGTGGCAATTGATCGATTTATGGAGTTAGCTTTTAGTTTACATCGTGCATTATCAGTAGTAGTCGCTTTAGTATTCTGGATGGGGAAAACGGAAATAAATTGAGGAACACGGAAAATAAATTGAAGAACACCTATTTCCAACAGTAGTATTGACATGAAGATTACATGAAATGTGGATATTTATTTACTGTGGTACTTACTTGAATATTATTCTCTCCTACTTGCCGCCCTCTATATACAGCATTAGCGAGTATAAAGTGATTGTCAATGCTAAACTGTACATTGGAATTCCAGGCGTAGTTGCCCCAAGAAGAAACGAGACGTTGCCTTATCCTTGGGAACATAAGGTCTCCATTCTTGTCTCGTTTGTTGATCACATGATCTGTTAAGTGATGCTTTAGAAGTTCTACGTCGAATGTACCTAAAAAAAAGTGATTAAAGGGAGTGAAACGAAGAAGTCAATTCATTCAATTCTTGACTTTTCTACGCTAATAATAATATGAGCCCTGTATTAAACTGTCCCACAGCTGGGCACGGGCCTCTTCGCAGTTTGAGAAGGGTAAGGCCATAGTCCACCACGACAGCTCAGTGCGGATTGACAAACTTCACATATCTTCGAGAACATTATGAAGAATTCTCAAACATGCAGGTTTCCTCACCAGATTTTCCTTCACCGTCAAAGCAAGCGATAATTAGCTATTTAATACGCACATAACTTCGAAAAGTCAGAGATGCGTGCCTCGGAATTGGATATTAACATACCTTTTACAGACAGCAAAACATTAATGATTCCTTGATTTCTGTGTGTGTCAAGTAATGAACGTACTGTGTCTGTTCGAATAAATTCTAGATCTGGATATCTGCTGGATAGTAGCTTCAGCCATAAGTATCTACTCACTCGTACCACTGTAAACACAACGTCACGTTATTATTACACGGCGTACTTACTTATTAAACTCAGATATTCATAAACGATATTGTGTTAATTCAACATTTTAAAACCGCTTTCGATCATCTATGGTCTAATACGTATTTCTATATAAACGACCTGATGCTTTAATAAGAACAACGGTGCTCGTCACAGACAAAAATATTATATTATGTGCAAATTGATAAAGAGAAAATAATAATTCTTAAATAACTAATAAATACATACATATATAAAACTTACCAACATACGAAACAGCCAATACAGGTAGCGCTGAAACTGCAACACAGAAGGCGCAGTACGTGTAGATCTCGTCGACGATGCGCGAGCGCACGTCTTTCCGCGCCGTGCTCATGGCACACATGTAACAAGCTCTAGCTGGAAAACATACGTTAGGTATATTTTATTGCATTCCATTCTTAATAACCGAAATTGTTTTTCCCAATAAATTCTCTATTTATTACGAACTTTTGTTTTTTATATGCATATGACTTCGCCTGCATAGATCGACCACAGTTTCAGTTTTGTGGACCACTTTCCGAAATTATATGAAACGTGTAAAATTTTGAGTTGAACCCCAAGCTATTCAATCTGTGATGACCACATCGAAAGCTGATCTGTAGATTTAGCGTGATGCCGGAATAAACAGACGAACAAAAAAGTTGCCAATCGAAAACCCTTTCGCACGGGTGTTATTCCAGTAAATAATAATCGACCCAAATAGTAATTCAAATATATCTTCAATGTAGAAAAAGCCTCGTCACAGTTTTATTACGTATATTTTTTATGAAGTCTCGATTCGGGAAAATTGTTACCTACTGGTTTTATTTTGTCAAGAATTTCTCAGTAACAGCTCGGGTCTGGTACGAAAATAGGCTCGCACCCTAATACGTTGGACCAAAAATCCTAGGTACATATTTGGCGAAATTTGGGTGCACCTCTATCCAATCCTTTGGGGATAGAGGAGTGAAATATAGATATGTTTAGAAACAGGAAAGATGATTTTTGGTCTTTAATCTAAACCTTAACATTTTTTTTTTTTACACGTTTATCGCCATATCATCATGTTTATCCATGGTATAGTTAACTAACCTTCACTATCATTAGGCAATTATTAGTTGAAGCTGACATTGTTGTTTCTTCATTTATACATAGACGATTATTCATAAACATAAATTAGCCATCTTTAATATCTCTAATTTCTATAATATGTCTCAAACCCATAGAATTATGGTACTAATACACTCGCGTGCAAGTAAATCGACTCAAGCCTCAAGTGCGCATAAAAAGTGATATAACTTAAAAATGCCTTATTTTACCTCTATATAATGTTTTACATAATTAAAGCCTAGTAATTGAGCTTTAAAATTATGTAAGTTGCATGAAAATCGATTCAGTAGGTTAGTAAAAAAGGTGAATGTCAAAGATATTGTAAAAAAATTTGAAAATTCATACAATTTCACAGTATTGGGTATAAATTAAACAAAATGTGTAGTTATTGGGTATAAATGAAACAAAATGTGCATAAGATAAAAAATTTATTCGTGTCAATATTTGGTGTTCCCTCCTCTAGCCCTGATCACTGCTCTCAAGCGATTCTTCATCGACCTTATCAACTTTTTAATTGATGATTGTGGTATTCGGCCCCACTCTTCTACCAACGCAGTCTTGAGCTCATTGATGTTTGTCGGAGCTGGATTCCTCGCCCTAACTTTACTTTTGAGCTCGTCCCATATGTGCTCAATGGGATTTAAATCGGGGCTGAGCGCTGGCCAATCCATAGTGTGAATTCCAACTTCACTCAGGAACTCACGTGTGGCCCGAGCAGTGTGACATCGGGCATTGTCCATGCATCAAGATGAAATTATCCCCAATAAAGCCTTGATAAGGGACAACTTGATCCAGTACAACATTTTCAATGTAATGATCACTGGTCAGACCTCCTCTCCGGCCTCCCCCAGGAACGAAAACAAGGTCCGTTTTTGCTTCTAAGGAAATTCCAGCCCACATCATGCAAGAACCGCCACCATATGCAACGGTTTCAACAAAGCAGCACTGTGAAAACCGTTCACCAGGACGCCGGTACACCCGACCTCTCCTGTCGCTGCCATGGAGACACATCCTCGTCTCATCTGTGAACAGGACCGACTGCCATTGCTCTATGCTCCAATCCAAGTGCTCTCGAGCAAAGTGAAGGCGTGCTTGACGGTGGCCTGTGGTCAACTTCGGGCCTGTAGCGGGTCTTTTCGGAGTAAGGTTAGCTTCCTTCAACCTTCTTCTAACTGTCCACTGACTGACAGTTACTCCGCGAACTTGACGTAGCTCCTGCTGCACATCCACGCCGGTAAGGTGTCGATTTCGGAGAGAGGTCGAGACCAAAAACCGGTCGTCACGCTCCGAGGTGCACCGGCGTCGGCTGGTATTAGGCCGCCGAGTGAAGGCACCACTCTCTTGAATCCTCCTGTACACTCTCGAGACAGCAGACTGACTCATATTCAACCGACGAGCGACTTCTCGCTGGTTCAACCCTTCTTGCAACAGGGCAACGACTTGAGCGGCTTCTTCAGGTGTTGTATCCATAATTTTCTTCAAATGACGGCTTCAATTTGCAGAGATGTGTTCAGGTCAACGTCTAGTGAGCGACTGATAAGAAAAAACGATTACAGGGGGTTTTTATAGCGGGTTGTGTCGCGTAAGTTGTGTATAGAGCGCAGAGCAGTTTATGGGAGGTTGCGTTCAGTTGCATTCTAAGGACATGTGTTTATTTAAATTACTGAAATTATGCTACCATTTTAAAGCCTAATTACTAGGCTATAATTATGTAAAACATTATATAGAGGTAAAATAAGGCATTTTTAAGTTATATCACTTTTTATGCGCACTTGAGCCTTGAGTCGATTTACTTGCACGCGAGTGTAGATTGACTCGTTTAAAACATAATAATAGTAATAATGTCCTATAGACCGAATTTCGATCGGCGGTCAAATTTTACGGAGGCTGGCCATCTGCGCATGCGATATTAGAGTGCACAAGTGTATGCGCAAACACAAATGCACTCTCTGCTCTCACTCTCATAATCGTCTCATGTTCAGTTGGGACAGCAATCCGACGCGACCAGAAAGAGAACGGGCGCTGGGCACGTGCACTAACATCGCCAACTTCCTAACTTCCGGCTGCAATTGAGATTTCTTAGCAGAAAACGCAATAACTTATTTTTGGCCCGTTCCGGGATTCGAACCCGTGCCCTCATAGCCCTCATATACAGCAGTCGCATTCACTACCCCTGCGTCACGGAAGCAGTCAACATAATAAGTAGGTAATTAGTAATTACAATCTACTAGTCGTGTAACTATTGATTAGTAGATATTTATTTTGCTAATTTATCATATGACTTGCCCACATACGGACGTGCTACTTATTCGGACGACCAAAGAGAATATATCCGGTAAAAGGAAAACTTACATCAGCAAAATGAATAAGAAAATGATGGCTAAGTAGTTTTGTATTAATCACGTTTCCAAGTTTCTGTTTTCGATACACATCACTTCCTAAGTACCTAGTAAATAAGATGTTTATTATGTAAGTAAGTACGTGCGTGTAAAAGCTGTGTACGACTCGTGAAGGTTTATGGTACGATCTGTCCGATGATTCGTTTCTAAGATAACAAACACATTGCTTTGATTAGTTTATTTAATACATAATGTTATTATCGTGCATTTGTATAAATATTTAGGAAACTTTATCATACTATCGTTATTATTAATGTTATAGTTTTACGTAGACTCAACAAAGTATTGCATTTTGTTGATAAACGTTACGTAGGTACTTTTGAGTGCATACATATACTTCCCGACCTTTGCTTTGGACCGTGATTTTTACTGATAACTTATAGAAACAAACAGTTCTATGATGTGCGTGGCACATTTCTAATACGCAATGTGTGAAATCGTATGAAATTGCTCTAACCTGAATTCATAGTTACGAAACTGCCGATTACATGCAAGTAAAAAAACAGTTTGTATTAGTTATTTTTTTCTATTCAACTATAAAACTGAAACACTAGGTAAGCTTTGTACTGTAAGTATTTTAATTCTATAAGTACTCTATATATTAAGGAATGAAATATCGTATAAAGATGAAGAAAATTTTCGAATTATATGCCTATTTTACTCTATTTCAACTTAAGACTTAAAACTTAAAAGATGGAATAAGTCCAATATTGACCTATTCCACCTTTCTAAAAGTAGATACCGTGTGCATATCCTACAATCTGCTGTTGGTTGTTAACTTATAGCATAACCAATACGTTAAATGGGATATCTATATATTAATACGTGAAGCGAAAACTTTGGATCCCTTTTTACGAAAATTGGGCGGACGGAGGAGTATGAAATTTCGCACACTTATAGTTTATACAGAGAAGAAGTGACGAATGCTAATATTTATATAAAATATGCATTAGAAATACATTAAATTAATGAAAAACCACTACACGCACACAACCATGCATTTGGCACACGCAGTCGAAGCGCGTAACTATAGTTACATATATGACATAATAATGTCAATATATATTATTATATCAGCAATATCTTACAGGCAAACTTTGGTCGAATTTCGAGCACTAGGCGACCGCTAGTATCTATAAAATGTAAAGGTTATTTCAATCAAATTAAAAACACGTAGGTACACGAATTTATATTAAGTTCTTTAGAAGGACATCGCTAGCTTTGATTTGCTTTTTATTTTTATTTTGATAATTTAATGAATTTAATGATTAATAAGTAAATATATAATTAGAGTTGGTATAGAACTAATCGCCTAGGTGGATTTAATTTTCCTAGAGAGTATAATTTAAAAGTAGGTACATCACTGGCTAACTATTATAGTTGACGTTAATTTTAATAAATTCCAAAACGGAACAAATTACGTATTATATATATTTCGGTAGAACTAATTATTTAGTGCATTCGTTAAACCGCAGGATATGGTGAATCGCCAGATACAGACACACCCCTGTGGTAGTCCTAAGATGCAACGGACAACTTATACCAGTTTGTTTTTTTAGGATTAGAGTAATTTTTTTTATTATTTACATTTTATTGTAGGTCTATGGAGTTTTTACTTTTTATTGTTCATCTAATGTAGGTATAATTAGGTACGTCGGACTAACACAACGTCGTGGCATTAGATTATGAGACATTTATTGCTCGAATGCACTTCCTTCAATTATAATAAAATTCATTATAAAGATCTCCGTTTTGATCAAGCTATTCAAAATATTAACAAATCTGGCATTATTAATCTGCCTTCATTACCACGAAAACTACAAAAGTACCGAGAATGTTTGTAACATAGAAGAAATACCTACCACTGATGTTGTTAAACCCTATTTTTCGATTAATTTACCTAAAGTTAACTACTCACATAGTTAACTTAATGCGTTTTTAAACGATGATCAATATCACGATTCAATACAATTGATATTAATGACATTGTAATTATAAGAATCCACACGAGTAGATAAGTAATTTAGACTATTTATCTTTTCTCTTAAATGACGGGTAATCTTTTAGCATAATTACATTGAATATTGACTATCACTATATAAATAGTGCTATATTGATATAACGAACGAAATCATTAATGAATTTAATATCATTGAATACCTACTTTCGCCCTTGGTAATAAGATTAAGTAGTACACATGGCTACACATCAAGTTAGACACCCTATATACGCATAACTACGCTACATACAAAATAGAGAATTATCGGAAAGGGACAGTGCATTAGTGGTGTATGTAGACCCTTCAAGGTGCACTAACTCGTGCGGCGGCGACGCCCGCGGCCCGTTCAGCGTGATTGAGACAAAATAACAAAAATATAACGTACTCTCTCGCACGATTCGCAGGGTTCAATTTCTAATAGTTCAAAGTCCAAACAGTCTAGGTTGATGTGTCGTTGTGTGTACGTCAGGTGTCCGCTGTAGTTGGCAGATAACTGAGAAGTGATACCGGTATCACCGCATTCACTTTCACCGTCCACTCATTATGGTGAAAGGTTATTTTCATTCATAAGACTTAAAATAAGATGATAATAAACAGCGTTAGCTTGACCACTAGATGAAACTAGAATTACTTTCATTGATACAAATTTTTCATCAAACGTCAGAATTATTTCTTTGTATTTCGTTTAGGCCGAAAGTATTATTTACTTTTTCTTTAATATTTTTGAATTCGGTGACGTTAACAATAGTTATCTTTTAATAACTTAATAGATTACTTGTGAGTATTTATGTTATCGGTCTGTAATTAAAATATGAGTCAATGACCAAGATTAGGGGCAATGCTTTATTAATCTTTGATAGTGATAGTTTGGGCTCGACCGTTAAGACTTAAATGATGTTTTGACTGCAACAATGTTAAGAAGTGATATTATTTTTGTATTGTTCTATTTTAATAGTCATCCACGGTTTACGAAATAAATGAAAGTTTATTACACAGAAACGACTTTAAAGTCTTATTGTTGTAAAACTATGATGGATTTTAGTTACGCGCATTCCGTTAAAGCTATTTATTTCTGTCATCGCTTTTTTATCATTGATTTGATTTGACTTCAATAATATGCGATTGACAATTAATAGGTTTCCTTTGACATTTATCCCTAACACAATAACATGGTTTACGCAGAACAATATCTCTTTATGACCTTTCATTGCGGATATAATTACAATAATACGATTACGTATTATTTCACTATTCAAAACAGTTAGTAATTCCTCTTAAAATCCACTACATCTACCTAAGTACCTACGTAAATATTTTTGAATAGCGGACGTCCAGGCGTCTTGACTCCTCCCTATCTGCTGTGACCTTATTGCACGCGATAATGTACTTATCAAATAGTGTCTCATCCTTTGTAATACGTAATGAGTTAGTTCATTGCGTACACATTTACATCACAGAAGAAATTAAAATTACAATAACAAATAACTCAAACTAAATTTAAATTAAAAAGCTATCAATTTCTGTTTAAAATTACATTGGTATTTTACATATTATCGCGTAATAACAGAACAGTATTCTTTATTAAAACTGATAACGTAATTTATGTTAAGGTCTTTACTGATTTGGAAATATGGAACGTTAACCCGACAACTAGCAAGCCTTCCGGCCTATATGAATCTGATAACCCTATGTACACTCCGAGTGCGATCTTTTTTACTCTAATAAAGTTAAATAATTACAATAATTGGAAAGCTCCTTAGCAACTTCTTTGGTCTGAGTGTAAACAGAAAATGAGGTAAAAATTAAAGTTCCGACCTTTTATATTCGTCAGCGTCAAGTCATCAAGTGGCGATTCTGCAGCAAACTGTGATCCAATGTTTTGGTTGTTCGTAATTTAAACGAGTTTGGTTCCGAACGTATAACCGGTGCGGCGCAGACGCGAGGCGGCGAGTGACTCCGGCCAGTCCGAAGTCGCGGCTAGTCGCTTGCATTGCATCACAGCACTCGGCTCGGACCGCAGCAAGACGTGATTCCCGCGCTTATCAAATACTTGACCAAGGTCCAAATGTTTCAATTATTCTCTACTCATTATACTAGCAATAGTTATAGAAACGAGATGATTAGGCCGCCGTGAGCTCTGACATCAGTGTAGATTTACAGCGATTAACGCTTTAATACTTACTACAAAATTTAAATAAATATAAAAACGAAAGGTGACTCAGTGACTAACTAAACAAGAAATCTACAAATCTGCTTGATATATGAAACCGAAAGGAGCATGCCCATTTCTGGGCCCACGTGTTATAGCCAACATTTTTACTGCAAAAATAGCGTAATTTCATCACTAAACAAAATCACAAAAGATAAATTGAATTTACAATCGTTAAACGGAGAAAAAAAAATTATGTTAAATTAATTACGACTTAATTTGTAAATAAAGTCATGTGCTACAATCAATATCTTTAATGTAAAGTGTTTGTTATTTTATCAATACACAAAATCACAAAGAACTATATTCAATTTACGATGATAAAATTATATTTTACAATATTATTGTAACTGCATTGTTGGCAGACGTACAGTAGGCTGTTGTGCCCATGTAATGTCGATAATCTGGTTTTTGAGTTGGGCTTAGGTATCTAGAAAATATTTCTGCACCTGCGCACAGTTTCTCGACGATATTTTAATAATCTATGAAGAAAAGTAACATAATTTTACTTTTATATTTTAATGAATTCCTGTACATGTGCTAGATAAACAATTATATTGACAAAGTATGATTTTGTTCTTTTGCACGCATATCGGTATTCTGTTTTAGGTTGATCTATTATGTATCTATGATAATATTTGTATTCCTGGTTAACATTTTAACAATCTACATAAAAAATAAAATAAATAAATAAAGTAATGTGTTTTTCATTTTAAACAACCTATTACCTGCACATAATCAATGTTGTAACAAGGGTGGTGCCCCTGGCACAGGGCGCAGAAATAAACAGCCCTCTGTTTCACAAGCATTCGATTGAACCACGTTCGATAATCTTAATATTATCGAAACAAAATGCTATTGATATTGACGATAATGGGACTGAACTGATCCATCCCTGTTCTATCCCAATATTTTAAAAAAGTTCTCTGTAAGGCTGTTCCATCACTGTTTTACTTATCGAATGAAGTCCCTGTTCTGTCAACTTATAAGCACCTAAATCCAACAAAATATGAGGTAAGTATTGGTGCTATTTGGTTCCTGTTTAATTTCTCACTACAAATCAGCTGAAAGAATAATTATTTTTAATGTACCGCAACTTGTAACCTTATCCATTTCCTAACCTTTATTTTTACGTGGGATATGCATTGACGCATACCCCTCCGCGGGGGTGGGCGGAGGGGTTATTTTGGACTCGCCGGGGTAAAAAAGAAAGATGGAATAAGAATAATGTACCTCCCGGACTACCGACTAAACCTACCACGGTGTTCCTCGACAAACCACTATCGGCGGGGTGTCGGCCCGCCGTATGAAACGGCAGGCTACTACACGACAAGACCTACCCAATGGTTACATCTAAAAAGTCCCTACTGTCCTGCCCCCTAGAGGCGAGACGGACACGACACAGAGGCGCGCGTGGGAACACGCACGTCACCTCTCGGACCTGGTGCTGAACGGATGGCGGGCAGGCCCACAAAGCACGCCACCCCCAGGTCAAGCCTCAGGGTGGCTGGAGGTAGTCTCGCGCCCTCCGGTGCCCGGTTCTGCGGTTGGGGAGAGGGTTTAAATACTCCCTCTCCCGCTCCGCCGCCTCCTTGATGGAAATCATTCCTCACAGAAGGAGGCGACGGCGTTCCACGACCTCTCACTCCGGACCATAGACTGAACTACGGCCGGTAGCGAAAGGGCAACCAATCCGACTGCCACGATCAACTCACGGCGCTGCGATGCCCAGGCGGGACAAACCGCCAAAGTGTGCAGCGCCGTGTCCTCAACAACGTGGCGGCAGTCGCCGCAGTGGTGACAACCGGGCGTCTCTTGCCGGCCTATGCGACACAGGAACCGGCCAAAACAACCGTGGCCAGTCAATATCTGTGTCATATGTGGTGGCGCCATACAGCCTCTCCAGCCACTACTCAAACACGGGACTTACCGCCACGATCGTGGCGTTCCCGATCCATTTCATAACCTAACCTAACCTAGTTACACATTCGAATAAAAAATCTCATTATTGCAATTGCCAATTCTAATGAAATAAAGCAGAAGTATAATTTATGTATTTGTCTAACAAATGCCAGCAATTTTATGACTATAACAAGTAGGCCACAGATGTAGGAAAAATGGGGGATCTCCTTTGCCAGGTTATATTATACATGAGCTCGGAGCGGATTCTTCGTAATGCAACCCCTAAAATGAGAGTTCAAAGTTTATCAGACAAAAGGTATTAAGTACATAAATTATGACGCTGAATTTCGTATAAATATAATTTCGTTCGGGATTTTCCGAAACGGGTGAAATGGTGTAAACGATCGTTATACATCAGTATAGGTAAATGTCATTATTGAGATTTTTTGTGCGGTAACGGCATTTATCTTGAAGTCCAACTTCGCAGTTACAGAGATATTATAAACTTAATCTATAAATCTTTAGTGGCTCGACTCAGGCTATTATCTATATAACCACGTCTATTGTGATTCTTCGGACAGCATAAAATATATTAAGGCAGATGTATAGAGCATGATGAGCTTTGGCAGAGTTCTATGCAAATTGCATTCGCAGCGTAGTGACTCTAAGTAGGTATTCCACAATGGTCAACGTGCTAATCATACCCCTGTGCAAACATATTAAGCCTACCGTAATCTTTTGCTATCAGACATACTCTATAATTACCTATTTGCTGATATAAGGCACACATATCAACTTGGAAAGGAATCGTCATCGTATCGCCTTTCGTCTCGCCGTCAAACTCAAACAGGCGTCAACCTAACGTAACCAAAGCGGATCAACAGCCCCGGTACGTCGACTCGGCTAAGCTACGGCTAGGCGACCGCGACGCCGCGATCACTTAAATCATATTAATAATAATATAATATTCTATTAAATAATATTAATTATGGATATTTTCTCACTTCTTCAATGATCCTTTTTCTACGTTATTTTTGTTTGAAATTTAACCTACAAATTCAATAAAATACGCGCGCAACACGACTGTTAGTTATCTTGTGAATGACAGCACGTTTGGCAACAGTAATGCACGGAGAGACGTAAGCGCGTGGACGACGAGCCGTAAGCCTGAGGACTGCAAGCTTGTCCCGAGGCGAGGCGATTACGTTACGATTCCAATTAGCGTGCGTTGCAGTAGGGAGTTTCATACAAAGAATACTGCACGGCTCGAGTTGATACGGTGGCGATCCTTTTCCGAGTTGATATGTGTGCTATGACCTATAGTCGTAAAAAATAGGTCACTGCATTGGATCATGCTGGAATCAGCATTTTAATACCCTCAGTCTATGACTGTTACGTTATCGATAATGACGTCAATGTAGAAAACTAGCTTCATTTGATAAAGCTAAAGTACTCGTATGACCTACGACTGGAATATAATTACCTCAGATTATACTAGCAGTCACTAATTATTTTAATTTTATTTTACCTTCATATTGGTAGGTACTTACTGAACTCGTAGGAAGAAAGCGAACTAGTAAAAATTCTTGGAGGCATTTTCGATCAGTCAAATATAAATTATATAGGTATTAACGACGAGATACGTAAAAAAGTAACATAATATACAGACTGTGGCGTTAATAATGGATAACCCTGAAACTGATGACTGATATGATAAATGATAGATGATAATCTGGCCAGTCGACAGTTTCAGGGTTATCCATTATTTACGCCACACCTTGTATAAATTATCCTACTGGGCACGGGCCCCAAGTTAGTGCGAGAACGGTCACGCCATAGTCCACCACGCTGGCCAATGCGGGTTTGCGCAATTTACGAGACATATCTACGAGACATTATGGAGAACTCTCAACTCTCAGATAGGTTTCCTCACGAGGATTTTCCTTCACCCTTAAAGCGAGCAATTATTAACTATTAAATACGCACATAACTTTGAAAAGTCAAAGATGCGCGCCCTGGGATTGAACTCGATATTTCTGCGTTGCAGTCCAACGATCTGTCACTAGGCAATCGCTGCGTAAAAAAATAACATGTTCAGTGCCATTTTGTGAAGATTCTGTGCGATTTAAAGATCTTAATTGTAAATGTGTAAAGATTTGTAGCAATGCAATTCGGAGGGGTGGGTGCATTTTACATTTGCAATATGACCGTAATTACAAATGCACCAATTTACGCATTATGTACATGTACATTTTTGACAGAAACATTTCTTTTTATAACAAATATGTAGCTGCATCCGGTTTTTGAATTGTGATCGTGGAATAACTGCACCAGATTGCACGAGTAGGACTATTTTTTGTCTATGGACCCTATTGGCTCCTATTACACTGGCAGTAAATTCTAACTATTATGCTCCTATACCTAAATGTAATAAGGTTTTGCACTTAAATAATATATCTGCATCAGATTACGCCAACAATATTCTCTGGTAATACTTTTGATCGTAATCATAGAAAAGTTAGGACGAAGGATTTGGCAGCCATATATAAACTATAATCAACTGCAAAAAGTTGAGGTATTACGTTAAAATACTCTCAATGTGCCATCCTTTTTCGCATTGTTCGTCAATTTAATTTTGATGGAGTATGTAAATAGTGTGCAGAAATGAATTAATATTAGTAATAGCTTACATCGTATATTTCTTATTTTTTTTAGTTTAACTGTTTGATTAATAAAATGCTTAGGAACACATCTAACAAAATCAATTAATGTAAGTATGGGTGCTAATAAAAAATCACATGAGTGTTAAAGTGATCTGCAAGTGCAATCCTATTTTTAGTTGACTCGTATATTGGCACTTAGGTATTTATCATTGTTAATAAATGGTAGTCATAATTTATGCAATAACGTGCGGGACACGGTGATTCATAATATACCATAATTGAGATACTTATTTGTTCCTATACTATTTTTATTCTGATATTCTCAGTTTTATGCAAGCTGTTACTGCCTGTCAATTTTTAGTTACCTACTTATTTCTTCTTATTTGATAGATAGCCATAAACCGCATTTTACGTGTGAAACAGCGGCGACAAGCGAATTACCAAAAGGTCTCTGAAGGGCAAAAAGTTAGGTGTGCGTTACCGCAGCAAAATGTTGTGCTTTACAGAGTTGAGAGTATAACAAATAATTATTTGTTATACTCTCAACTCTCTAAAGCACAAGATTTCGCTGCGGTAACGCACACCTTATGGCCTAGGCTGCACTACGGCTAAACCACTGCGGTTAATAACCGCGTAATTTTGTGAGTCGTGGGAACTAATGCAAGCGGCCGCACCGGCGCCGGCGGTTTTTTCCCGCGACTGATTTTGTGTGCGTTTCGGGCGGTTTCGCGGTTTAGCGGTTTACCGCTTGCGGGAAAATACCGTAGTGCGGCCTAGGCCTATTTGTTATACTCTCAACTCTCTAAAGCACAACATTTTGCTGCGGTAACGCACACCGAACAAATTACTCTTCACGATGAACTAATTATAATTAGCTCATCGTGAAGAGTAATTTGTTCACGAATAGTAAAATTTCCAAGTTGTAGTTGTAAAGTTATTTGAGAAAAACAGATTTTGCTGCAGTAATGTTTGAAACATTACCCTGGCTAAACTTTATTCATGAAATCCTTTCATCACGGAAATAAACGCATGAATAGTATGCTTAATAACATATTATGCTTTTTGTATATTGTTTGCATTAGGTACCTCCTATCATCGTTGCGAATTTGTGAGCCCCGTAAACATTTATTACTTTTAGAATTTCTTGACTCAGATATTCATTTGTATGACGATTACAGAGAGTATTTAAGCTTTTTACAAAAATCGGTTCTGGTTTAGCTATAATAAATTTAAAAATGCCTTCAACGCGTTGATTATTCCAGCCGTCACATTGTAAATAAATGTAAGTTTTTCGCCGATTTGAGATCCTCTGATATTTCTTTTTCCATTCGATTATAAATAGGTACTATCTAAGTGTGTTTTAGCAATAGCTTTCCTTGATGGTGGTTTATATTTTATAATGCCTGTAATTCTTGAAACACATAGATCCACAGAGGATGCTCTGCTATAGATATAGGAGCGCCAGCGACAAATATAGCTTGCGATATTAATTGATCCCAATATTTTCCGTTTCTTCAGTAAACTCATTTGATTTTGACGATGAAGGTATAGATGGTATTTCATCATTTTGTAGTTCTATAGGTACTCTCTGATAGATGAGAATTGGGCCGAGTTTGATTTGTAACAGCTACTCTCGTGTCAACAGAATTATTAATTTGGTTCTTTATTACATTAGGACACTTAAAGCAGGCTAGTACCTAAGTGTCTTCCAATTTATTAACATTGGATATTTTATATAATTTATCACAATACTTGCATTTGGCTGATTTATTAATACTGATAAAATGTTTCCAAATTTCTTGTTTTTCCTTACGTGGCATGATGCCTTACAACAAAAATATTAATATCTATATTAGAAAATTAGAAAACAGACAAAAATATGAGGCTGGTTTATATTAAATCTAGCTAGTTGCGATGAATAATGTCTTAAAAGGTTTAAACAACTATTTCTAAAGAATATTCTTATAAAAAATCTTACCTTCTGTAAGTGACTCCTATTATGATGAGCTCTTATTTCAAACAGTAGAAAATTTATGTCCAGTTTTCAGCCAGAGTATTAATATATTAAGAGAGTAATAATATTATTCGAAACCTGTAGAAACGCCAAAAACACACTAGTGCACTAAACTAACGACCACACTCCACAAGCAGCGAAAACATTATCAAACATTATAATTTATACAGCGCCCGGCAAACATCTTGAACAGGGGGCGGCTTGGTGGGGAGGGTTCGCTCACGTACAAAATGTATGTGAGCGAACCCTCCCCACCACGCCGCCCCCTGTTCAAGATGTTTGCCGGGCCCGGGCACTATAACCAAAATGTCCCTAGACCCTATTGTCTACTTATCCAGCGGCTAATTACGGTAGATCGGCCGAGAGCAACAGAATATATAAATACCTTGCAAGAGAGAAAGAGATAGCGCATGTAGTTGGTAAATTCCCAGGTACATATTTACCGGGTACAATCCCATCTCTAATTGCGATTGTCGTAGTCGAAAGTAATAACGGTATGGTTATTTTAGGGTAGCGAAAAATATGAGTAGGTACATATCTTATTTTTGAGCTATTAAAATAAAAAGACGACGACGAAATGACGTCATACCAATATTTTACCTTTAGAACCAATATTTTTTCGATATGCGGTCCCTGGTAAGTACTAAAAGTTTGGCGCACGGTATATCTATATTTTCTCTAGATCAGCTGGTTTTTTAACAGACTTTAAAAAGGAGGAGGTTCTCAATTCGGCAGTATGTTATTTTTGTAGTATCATGTTCATAGTAAATGTTCGCAGCTTCTTTATGCGAAGACTCGCTTACACTTCGCGACTTATTGCTTAATAAATCTAGAAATAATTAATTCTTGTAAATCTCTAGATCTATCCAACAACTCAAACTAAACTTACAGTTCAGCTGCAGAAATTTTATGCATACCAAATGCGTTATTAGCTTTGTTATCATAGTTCCAAAACTTTTTAATATAGGCTTACGTTTACAGAAATTAAAATAAAAACAACAATAGAAAATTAAAATTATTTATTGAAACAACTTCAATTTTTTAAATTAAATAGACTTTACTAAAGCTAGTGGGCTTAAACTTACATAACTAACGTAGGAAAGCGCAATACAATGGATAGATACAAGTAGCTATAAGTACACAATTCATTAAACGTCGTCAGTGACAGTACACAGGTAGGTAATCATTGTTCTAGGTATCAATATAGGATACTTAACGTTAGGCGGCGCACAAGATTAATCATTTTTACTAAATTTTAACATTAAATTACATTAACATTGATTGACAAATGCATTAAAATGACATCTGGATATTAAAATGCCTTAAAGCGAGTGATCTTTGTACCTATTTGATACCTACTCGGTCTAAATAACATTACAATACATAGCAAACAAATGATCGTAAAACATTCAGAAAGTATTTATTTGTTGATTATGTGACGTACGATATACAAGTAATAATACTTAGTGATTAACAACAGGGAAGATATCAAGTCATGTAGGTATGTATAAATTAAATATAAGGTCTTACAGCCACTCTTATCACATATTACAGCTTTATTTACTAGTTTGTCTACCATAGAAAATCTAAGATAATTTTATCGCCTGTATACAAATTTGTAAATTAAATCTACAAAATTAGCTCCCGTTTATGGTGTTCCACTAACTATGTATAGTACAGGAGGTCAATATCAGTTTGTATTACCGTTATAAAATAAAATGCAATAAGCATCGGGTTAAGAAATATAATCATTTCACGTCAAACAAAACATTTCTTATTAGAGATGATTTTTAAAGAGAATATAGTTGAAAATATAACATCGATTATAATTTGGCATCGTTCAACTAAATGTAGCTTAAATATTAGCTTTACGATGAGTGGAAATAAATGCGAACAAGCGTTGCTCTAGCGACTCGCTCAGTGACACTCTCGCACTCCGACACTCCCGCCGGCACACCTCGGGCACAACCGGTACTCTAGCTGAGGGTAGTCGATAAACTGAAGCGATATTCCATATACATATAAGGTCGAGTGCCTGAGGTCTGCCCGCCGAACGATTCGTGGAACTGGCTCAAAAACAAAATATACAATCATATAGCGCTCGCTTTGACGTGTTTAGTGGAAAGGAATTTTTGTTCGATGGACCTCCGTGGTATACCGCTGACCTTTTTGGGCGAAGTGTTGCAGTTGATGGAGGAGGGCAGGGACTTGTAGCCGCCGTCCGAGCTGTAGTCGGTGTCGGTGGACTGGCCGAGGCTCGGGCTGTGGCGGTTCACACTCTCCTTACTGCTGATTCTGCCGTTGTAAAGGTCGCCGTACGACGTGTGGTGCTTGATCAATGGAGCTTCCTCTATGACGCTGTTCTTAGTGATCGTTCGTTCGGTGTTCGTGTACGAGTGGTTATGGAAGTTCTCGATGGAGCGGGATCTGTTGGTGTAGAGCGCTCGCCGGTCGGTTTTCTCGCCCAGGGACGAGTCTCTCTTGATGTACCTTCGAGTGGTGTCGTTGCTAGCGAGTGCTTGTAAGTACCGGGTCCCGACTCGGCTGTTAGTCTTGAGGTGCACGGTATCTCGTTTGTCTGTCTGTCCGTTCTCGTCTCCGTTATATTGTCCGTTCACTTTTCTAACACCGCACTGGCATTTGTTCACAATCCCGTTGGTAACAGGTCTCTTAGTCTTTTGTGCTTCACTGTAAGACGGCAGCTTCCTCACGCCAGCTTGTTCATTCCAACTGCGAACATTATGAGAATTTATTACATTCAACAATCCTTTGAAAGAAACAGATTACTGGAAAATGTCTTAAAATCATAAAGTGACTAATTTCTAAGTCTACGTAGATCGGACACTTTAGCGTCAAATACTTAGCATATAGCTAGCGAAGTAAAAACATGAAGAGATTTAGAAAGTTAGACGATACACATTTTCACATATATAGCAACGTGCGTCGTTTACTCTGCATACATATAAAACCTCACCTTTAGGTTCTGCAGGGGCAGCGTGTAACACAGAGACGAATTTCATAATCCAAGTAAATTACACATTATAATTAGATGTTACATATTTAATTCTAAACACACGACTACCTACTGTTAAACAACACAAAACTGTACTATTACTGTCTAACTGCCTCAACCAAGCCAATTGATCAAACCAATACGTGCCAGTAGTGCCGTGCTGTGATCAAACAAACTCGTTTACTATCCATGCTTAGGCTCTTTGTCAGTACTAGCACCAATTTCACACTATCACAAACATTCGACCTTTCTTGCACGGTGTTTATTTTACAAAATCAAGCAGAGTGGCTCATTTTTTATTCCCAAACCGCTAACAATGTCAGAATGACGCGTGATGGCACCAAAAATCAGCCAATGTGCTTGGACTGTAAACCGTTCAGTGAAACGCTTAGGCACATAACATATTTACAATTTTAGATTGTTTTGTTTACCGCATCAAGGATCATGCAAAGTTTGGGGTGACGCGGTCACTTGATGTATCTGTAGCAGTATTCGTCAATGTCCCTATCGGAGACCAGAAAGACGCTATCCATGGCCTCATTCTGGTACAAGAGATGCAGTAAGCACAACACATTGACGGAACACAAGAGGCAAACAGCGAGCAAGCAGTCGATCCACGCTACCTGATCCGACGGACGAACCCTCGTACCCAAGTGGAAACTGCCGCGTCCAATATCCAACATTTTGTGAATTTTCAAAGAAAATCCAATCGGAATTTAAAGCAGCATGTGAGGAAATTAGAACAAAATGAACATTTTGAAAGGTCCTGATGAGAATGTCAAAATTATAAATGATACATAGATGAGTTGACAATTCTTCACCGAATAAAGCAAACGTAATAGACTATTATGAGCGAATCAAATGAAGATACCAGTGAAATATGGAGACAGTGTTAAAGTGATTCTACACATGGACGTTGGTGCAAATGTCATTTTTTTATTCATGTATTCTTTAAATATTATGATCCATTTGGTACTGTTAATATCTGACACTAAAGTTTTACTCTTGGAGATGGTATTCTGCATGAGTGAATGGCATTGATCTTTATAATGTGACATGTATGAGGGGATTGCTGGTGGTATGTACAATAAGATGATGGAGGAGTGCAGTGAACATAAAATGGATTTTATCGAAGCGAAGATAAACCTAAAACAATAAATAATAAAGTAAATGTAGTTAAAGAAAGTAGGTCTGTCTGAGTAAATAGAAAGTAACTGTATGAGATATGAAGCAACATTGTTACACAGTGTGTGTGCGCGGGACATAATGTAGTATGTTTAGTAAGGACTCGTTACCTCACTAATCCGGAATTGTCAGAACTCGTTAGCGCCGTGCTCATCGGCGGCCGCAACTAGAAACATTACAAATTGCGTTTAACACATTTTGGGACATTTGAAATAGACTGAAAATATATCGATAATTCTTTTGATATTGACATACATACATACATAGATTCACGCCTGTTTCCCAAAGGGTTAGGCAGAGACTACGGATTTCCATTTGCTACGATCCTGACATACTTCTCTGGCTTCATTCACTTTCATCACATTCCTCATACACGCTCGTCGGTTCAAGGTGCTCTTAAACTGGCCTTTGTCCAGAACGCCTCCAATCTGATCGAGAAACGTTCTCCTAGGTTTTCCTCATGATATTTACCAATCATTGTAATTATAATACCCACTATTTTTACACCACACAATTGCTTCCTATCGAGGGCTCGGACCCTCAGAGCAATACTGCTCTATTCTATACATGCATTTAATAGTATCCTGCTGAATTGAATATTTTAAACCCATAATTTTTCAAGTGATAATTTTGAGAAAGGAACCCCGAGAAGACTTCTGGTATAACTTATTATTTTTATAATCTGGATATTTGTAGATGTGATTGTTGTATCAAGTTAGTGAGTGTGTGCGCCGTACCCGTTCAGTCTGCGTGGCGACGTTGCAGGTGTCGTCCTGGCGCGGCTCGTGGCTCTCGGCCATGCGCAGCATCTGCTGCTGCAGCACGCGTACCAGCCGGTCGCGCTCCTCTAACTGGCTCTGCAATGTAACAGATACATTGTTTATTAATAGTTAAAGCAACTCGTTAAACCTCAACTCGAACAGCCTTTGAGCACGCATCCTATTTATTTATATAGATACTAGCTGACCCGACAGCCGTTTTCCTGTCAATCTATTAAATTCAATATCAAAACTTCAATAAATTTTTCCATACAATATATAAATTTTCAACGTTTCACGCGGATTTTTCGCAAATTTCCGTTTATACGAATCTTGCCCTGCCAAACAACAGAAAAATAAACAGCCAAATCTGTCAAGCCGTTCGTAAGTGATGCTTCGTCATACATATGGCAACTAATTTTTGTTTATATAGATAACAAACTATTTGGGTTGCAAATTACTAGTATTTTGGTTAACCTCTCAAGCTAACCCAAACATTTGTAATTATAAGACGTTGTAGTATGTTAGATTTAACCCTCTCACCTCCCCTTGTGGCGAGAGGGTATGCATCAGGTGCATTACCCCACGTAAAAAAAAGGGGATCGAACCTACGATTAATAACATCAATTGCATCTTTTCCACCATGAGACTTTATTTAGTTTCATGTTTTTTCCAGATGATAGCACTTCTTATTTGAACGTGCTTATCTCTAAAACTACCAGTCGGATTTGAGAAAGCAATTCCTGAGGAAGGTATAGATTTCATAATATCACGCTACGAACCACGGGAAGGTATAGCGGTACCTACCGTAGGTAAAATCGCGGGAACAGTTAGTATAGTAATATAGAGACTACTCCACAAGATTCCTAAGCTGAATAAGGATAGTAGAGTTATGGTTGCCATATGTATCTTTAAAAGATTACGTAGGTATTAATTACTGTTGGCAAAAACTTTTTTTACTCCTATTAGGTAATGTCAGGGTTAACCATAAACCGATGGTATGTGGTTTTTCTTTAAATGGCTTTGATCGGAAACATTATCAAGCTGTTTAAGTTGGCTCAATTGCTGTGCTACTCTCAAATGTATAATTAATCCTACCAGGAATAGACATCTAAGGTCGTGGAGAACGGATTTTGCTAGTGTATCATTATCGTGAATATTGTTCAGTGTAGATTTTTTTCATCAATTATCAATGCAATAACTTAAAAAAATAAGGAAGCAATTTGAACCGAGCCTTGAACCCGCGGTTATATTGGCAAAAACTTTAAATGGATTATATATAGATATGTATATATCTCGTTAAGTAAAATGAAAAAATTGTCTTAAGTAAGTTGACATAGTTATATTAAGAATAGACCATCGTCGGTAAATTATCGACAGGTTTGATTCGGACGCAGCCGGTGAATGCAAACCGCAACTGACGTATAAAATAGGTTTCTATCCGTGTAACTTTCAAGTATGCCAAGGATGAAACTTAACCTTTGTCTTTAATATCGAATCGTTTATTTACAGCCTGCTCAAAGGGACAGCCCATTTGAGGAAGCACCGCTTACAATAACCTTGTGTTGTGTTCTCGTGCTAAGAAGATGGACAGGTTAATATATTGTGGCGCTTTACGTTGATAGTAAGATGGACGGGACGGTAGGTTTTGTGCAGCACAGCAAGGAACGAGTGATTCTCTTGGTGTAACAAACGTTGATATGTTAACAGCTTATCATCAAGCTCAACTGATGACTAATAGCCTACTCTACTGGAGTTTCTTTAAATATGCAACTTAGTTTCTATAAATAACTACCAACTTGATACGTGCGAAAGTGTGAGATTTTATAAATAAGATGCATAATAGAAATTGGATGGTACGCAGTGTCAAATTTTTGTTTACCATCCTAACAGAATAAATAAAGAAAGAAATTATCTTTTTCGCATTGTGGTAGAAATATGTACAGATTATATCAATTAGCAGAACATGTAGCCCCACGAGAGCAAATTAGTTTAAGAACTAACAGGTTAAAAGGTCTGTGTGTGCACATGCTAATAGGGTGCAGTGTGTACTCACTTGCAGGTAGAGTATCTGTCGGCGCATCTCTGCGCAGGCGTCGGGGTGCAGCGGCGAGGCGGGGGGGCGGCGCCCGTTGCCGCGCGCGGGGCTCTCCGCGCACGCCGCCAGCAACGGGTCGAGAGTTTCGCTCTGCAGACGCAAATGTACACAATAAGCACTCGCCAATCATTTTAGGGCGAATACCGTTAAACTGGTACCCAATACAAAGCCCCTGATGTTTAAAAGCCATATTGGGGAGTCCGAGCCGTAAGCTGTAATACCAAAAAATATCGTTTATAAATTTTGCTAAGTGTAGTTTTGTTAATATTCTATTACGTCAAAATTTTGCTAAATTACGTAGGTAAGCATCACAAATCCAGTATAACCAAAAGAAAAAGAATTTACGCGACTGTTATACATACATTGAAATTGTAACTACTTTAGGCATACGGTTTTCTTTTGATTAAATTATGTTTAGGCGCTTTGGAAGCTAAATTTCAAGACAATAAGATAGCCACCATCTTACTCTCCACGTGACCATAGCTGCTAAAAAGCAGCCAAAAGGTTGGGGAAAGTGTAAACACAAATACAGATAATTTAAATATAGCGAATTGTGTTTTTTAAAATAATAAAACCGTGATAAAATCCGTTTAAAGTAGTTAAATTCCAACTAAATTTTAAATGAAAAATTAATGCTTCTATAGTTTATCATGCATTCGAAAACGTGTACATAAATATACAATTTCAACTAGGTAATAGGTTTATTTTATCCTTTGAACACTACACAGATCAAAGACTGTAATATCGACGAAAACTAACTTCCAAAGTCAATACTGCTAATGGAAATTTGGTTCAATATTTGAACATCTGAAACAGACGCTGTATAACATTGTTTTCGGGACTGATGTTTCGTAAATGGCCAATAAAGGAATCGTAAAGCTCGTATTAGTAAGTACATCAAAGGCGTAATAATTGTGAGCAGTTGTGTGGTCCCACGACGTTTTATGTGCGGAAGAAAGGGAAAAGGAAAATGTGAAGAAATAGAATCACAGAAGAAATTATTAAGCCAAGGGAAATCGCCAACCAAATATATATATTTTTTATACCACTAAGATGGCAAACAAGCATACGGCCCCTGATGGTAAGTGGTAACCGTAGCCTATGGACGCCTGCAACACCAGAGGCATCACTTGCGCGTTGCCAACCCTTAAGGGAAGGAAGTGAGAAGGAGAAAGAGCGGGAACGGGGAAACAGGGTCATTGGGCCTCCGATATAGTTATTGAAATGTTACCAAACGACGCACGGTAGCTTCATAAAGTTAAGGTATTGGACTTGCGATCGTAAGGTTGAGGCTCTACACTCCTTTTACACTACTGATGCATCAAATCGGTATAAGCCGTTTTTAACTGTCATTGTCTTTGATACAATTAAGTAGATACCACAAGTTCTACATGAGTTCAACATTTGTAACAAATACTGTAATTTTTTAATGGTTAGTTAAGCAGAAAGAGTGAAATAAACTTTGTAATGGAGAAGACAATGCTTCTGTAGAAATGTTTCAGTTAACTAATCGAGTGAAGAGGCAATTATACTTTTTGAATTATTTAGTAAAGTCCGCAGTAAGTTTCTAAGGATGAATAGAGCAAACGAAAGGAAACAGTACCAAAAATAGAATAGAGCCAAAGATTTACTTTTAGTACCTACAAATTCAGCACACAGTAGATCAAGACACTCAAAGCCACGTCTGCGGGTGTGACCTCGGTCGTGAATTATTCTTTAGAAATCTCATTGCAGGTTCACGTACGTAAGTCGATTATTACATATAGTTTAATCAATAGTTCACAGTAATAGTTAGTGTAACTATCGACGACATAGATGTAGTTTTGTTCCTAGTTGATTGGAAGTTTCCGTACCGATGTTTCAGTTAGCTGCGGTTTTACTCTTCATTGACTTTAACGGATCATGGGTTTTCGCTTTCACAGTAGCTAATATTAGTTTTCTGACCTTCGGCAGATAGACCCTTAGGAGGTAGATGACCCATATACTTGTAGCTTTAACTAACATGTGCAGAAGTTTTTATGAATCGAACTTAGGGAAATCTAATAATAAGATTACTTTTTTTCTACGCTCTATATGTATTGAACATTATTCTGTCCCTCTCCAGCTTTCTATCTCTATACCAAATTCATCAAAATTGGTTCAACTTGAGCTGTGGAAACGTAACAAGCGGACAAACTTTCGTATTTATAATATTATAGTACGGATAATTGCATACTTCCTTGTACCATTGCACTGCATCATGCGGTAATTAAGGTAGTACGAATGTGATGTTAAAGCCAAATTGTTTTAGAACGAGGTCATACTATGTCTAATGTTTGCTACACGCATTAAATTGTATTGTATTCTTTTGATAGAGCAGAAATAAACTGCTTATAATGTTTACTCAACGTCAAAATGCTAATCAAGTATTCTTCTTCTCGTTATATAAAAATTTAAATTAAAGTAAATAATGTTGGTTTTCACATGTTACCTTCTTAATTTCCCATACAAAGCGTGTAATGTAAAATATTATGCGAATAGATTTGTTCACTTAAAAACAACATCCAATTTTAAAAAGTTAGCAAAGAGCCCTTATTGTAGGTACCTAAACAAAGGCTGTAGGACTGTAGACGCTTAGATAAATGAAAAGGAAAACATAAACCAGATAATTTCAAAAATTGTTTTATTTATGACCTCGTCTATTAGGAAGTCATTATTTTAACTCGGTAGTGTTACATATTAGTAATAAAGGGCAATGCATTGGAAGCGTTAAAATAGCAAACAGAAATACGTTCACTCCCTATTTAAACGTGCGATGCGTATATGCTTTAAGCCTCGTGCAAAATCTGGTGCGTTTTGTTAGCAAAAGACGCGATAGTCGTTATCACCGTAGAAAAACATGGCATCGATAGGTCAACCATGTAATTTGGCAACAAAATTAGCTAACCCAACGTCAATTTCAACTAACCAGCAAAAAAACATTACCTTCTATTTGAAATTGATTTGAGACACTTTAATATTGCTCGTGAGGGTTATGTTTATACGTAAATGAACCAGCAAAAAAACATTACCTTCTATTTGAAATTGATTTGAGACACTTTAATATTGCTCGTGAGGGTTATGTTTATACGTAAATGTATAAGTGCTTACGAGAGGCATTTAAGATTTGCTAAATAAATATTAGTTTGCATTGTTTGAAAGTTGAATTGACTATGGGTAAGCGGTGTCTGTGCAAGGCATTATTGCGTGGGCGGGTTACTTACACTCATCGAATGATGCTCCTCCCCGGGCTGCGTGCGGCAAACAAGGCGATGCAACCAAATAAACATACATGTTACAACACGCTAAAATAAAATGTGCCAATACAAGCAAATTAATGACACTTTTAACCACTGTCCAATGATACGGTACAATAAATTAGATACTGTTGTTGCAAGCGAATTGTGTTTTTTTATTTTAAAGGTCGAATGCTTCACGCTTTTTATTTGAACCTGGAATATTGTCATGAGCAAAATAAACGTTTCATACGTTTTTAAATTCTTGTGTAACAATAATAATTATTATTACTTTACAGTTCAACTATTCATGTGTAACGAAAAACTATCGCACATGAAAAAAGCATCAGTAGACAATGGTTAAAAAGTACTAAATACACAGAAAAAAACATAAGATACTATTAACTCAAAAAGGGGTTGCTAAATTAATAATTTGGTAAAACTACATTCGTAATCTTGATCAACAACAATTTAACTAAAAGGAATATTATTGTTGAAGTCTAAGGAAATTTTATAGTAATGAGTCATTGTCAGATTTATATCTTAAAGTAACTAGTTAAGACATAAATCTGTGCACATTAACTGGAGGTGTGGGATGCGAAACATCGACTTTCAGTCTGTTATTAATCACGAGAGTATAACTAGTACAAACATGCCACATTCCATAATAAGTAAAAAAATTAAAAATTTCCAACAACAACAACTGTTGGCTACGTTTTATAACTTACACTTACACTATTTTATATTCCAAACACACATGCTACGTAACTAGTAACATTTATATATTTTAATATTTACAAGGAAGCAAATAGAAAATATTGTTTTGTATAACAATTGCGATCCTTACTATTCAGGATAACTAAACCATGTGTCGAATTGTACAATAAAACAGGAGATAAGATGGCTTAAAGTAACACATAAATCGTCGTTCTAGATGTGACTCCTCGTATATGCAAACTAAGCAACTTTCCAGGAGAGACAAAAACTGCTTTGTTAACAAAGTACCTATATTAGATATCTTTTATTTTTGACATATTTGAATTGAAAATAAAATGAATTATAATGCATTTACAAGGTAACACCAGAAATAATTCTCGGATCTTTCTGCATAAAAATCTTATTTTACCAAAAAATTTTAGTTACTAGGGGTCACATCTAGAACAACGAGATCATAAATTAAATAACTACATTATGTTATTCTAATACCGACTCAAAGCTACTCAAACAAGTACTTTTTATCATAGATTTCTGGAAGCATGCATGTTACATGTCCCGTGTAAATGCAGCTTTTTTACTTTAAGATCGTGGAAATATCTATTAGATACAGGCCATGAAAGTAAAATCAGATTAATTTAACGATCAGTATCTGCGAATGAGCACATTTAATGTAAATCGAATACTGATCAGAAACAGTAGCTCCAATTATAAAGATGCGTGTGCGGTGGAACAAATCATGCAAAATACTAGACACAGTTTCATTTGAAACACGATACTAGTACACGCACCTACAATCTTTAAATAGCGAACATGAAATTAATGGCGTCGTCGGTTACCATTACCGACAGATATTATTCTGATATTATATAACTATATAAATTGGGAAATTTCATAAAAACCAGAACAAAAGTGTGGCAATGTTACTATTGCTATTATTTGTATACCATATCAGGAAGTGGGGCGTAACTGTTTTTTAAACTGACTGTGTAAGGCAAGAACAATCTTCGTTCACCGATATCAATATAAATTAAAGATTTATGGATTAGCGAATTAAGTTGATCTTAGACTAAACTCTTGGCCATGTATTAAATACAAATTGTATGATGCTGAGCTGAGTCATGTTTATGATTATAATAAACAAGTTAATTCGTCAGTACAACAGTCCGCAACACATTTACAATTTCTAAGCTCTAGGAATTCCGAGAAGTAACGTATAAAATCAAATTACAATACGGTCACACACCTGGCCTGAAAGTGCATACGATGACTTTCTAAATTCGAAACTGCTAACCTCCATTCTCAAAAAATGAGTAACATACGCGTTTGGTGGAATTGTTACCGATATTTTATAATTAACCGACCTCCTGTAAGACCCGCTTGAGTTGCAGCAGCAGTGTCTTAATGTCGACCACGTCTTGCAGCAGCGAGGCGGGTGCAGGCGCCGGCGAAGCACTTCCATCGCTGATGCCGGCGTCCGACGGCGTCTGCGTCCGCGAACGCTGAAGAAGACGCGCTGTGCGAACTGGCAGACTGGCCCTGGTAACAAAAATAATACATAAATGTATTATTTTAAGACAATATATTGTTTTAATATGCATCAAAGGTTTTTCATAAACACCAAACTTGAGATAATTGAATAATATACAACATTTCAAATAAAACTGTCACCCAAATTTATGTTTATAATTTCCTCAGCAAAAGCTATGAATAGACCGAAAATCTAATTAAAATAACCATTCTGTAATCAAACTGTTAGGCACGCACAAACATCACAAAGCATACATACATAGGTACATACACACACGCACACACATACATACACTCACCATCAAACACATACACATACAGCCTAATCATCTTCTATTTCCATTTTGCATATTGCAACAATTATAAAAAAGATCATATCATAATGTTATTAAATAAATTGAGAGCGGCCTGATACCCATGACAAGTTAAATCTTACTTTGGGTACCAGTGTTCGAACAATTATTGTCTTTACCTAATATTGTGTTAACTTAGCTGTTTTTAAACTGTGTACTTTTCTGCGCAATAAAATTTATTATTATTATTATTAATTATCATAAAATATTACAATATATATAAATGCTATATTTAATAATGATTTATTAAGTATGTATACAAAAATATACCAATTTCGACAGCAAAACAAAC
The DNA here is from genome assembly GCA_963564715.1 of Catocala sponsa. NCBI lineage: Eukaryota > Metazoa > Arthropoda > Insecta > Lepidoptera > Erebidae > Catocala > Catocala sponsa. Next base: position 9,744,337 of record OY751334.1, read on the forward strand.
TCGAAATAGTCAATTGCCGCCGGTGGCCTTCCATAGTAGAGTATAATAATATGTGGACGTTATATCGGGAGCAGTCTTGATTGATTGAATGATTGACAACATCTAACAATACATTTCAATCTTAGTAACGAATAGAGCAACCTTGTCGATACAATCTTTATCATCGACCCACGAGGATTGTTCCCACAACTTCGAATTGAAAGACGCGGAACGAAGTGATAAGTTTCGGTTTTACCAATGTAAATAGTAACTAAAACTTTGACTTTGACGGCTTATTGCCATTATTTATATTTATACAGGATAATGTACCCTACGTAAATAGAAATAATGGCAATATTCCCTAAAATTAATAGCATTGTAATGGTTTGCTGATGGCATTTGTAGACGGTCATGAGGATGGGCGTGAACGCGACCCACCTACACAAATTAATTAGAAAAATAGGGCGACAGTACACTCATTTCACCACCTGTTAATATAGAGAAGTATACTGTGGTAATTAATGAATGTCAACCACCTAATAACTAGGTCTAACTATAAAATTATATTGTTGTAATAGTCTGGCTGTTGTCCTCATATCCTATATACTTTTTAAGTATAATAGTAAAACTACTACATCAGTTACAACTAAGCTAAATGCTTTTAAAAGGAGAAAATTTATGCTCATAGTGCAAAGAGAGCATGCAAACGGGATCCCCGAACAAGCCTGTAACAACTCAACTGGAGAAATTGCTGCACCTGCCAGAAGATTATTGTTAAATAGTCTTGTGTTATGTTTCTTTCTAGTGACGTTCTTTTAATAGCTTGCAGACGAGTGCGCTTTGAATTGCTAAGCCATGTTCCTTGAAGTGGCCGTTCAAGAATTACCTATTTACAGTGTTAGTAACGAATTAATAATACCTCTGATCTTACAGGCCTCCGTAGGCTACGATAACTGTTTTCTATCAGACAGCAGTATAATTTTAATGTCTACTGTCAAGTATAAATAAATAAGTAGTATAAGAAAAGATTGCAGTATTTTAGATTACAAGTATCGTATTTGCTATAATTTACAAATTGCTGCTTAATTGAATTGAGCTGTTAAATATGCAATTATTAAAGGGTCACTTGTTATGTTTATTATGCTTTCGAGTATTAACTAAACTAACGTGATGGCTTACAGAATGATGTCACTACTAATAAACATGTTTGTTTATTCGTAGGGTATGCTGACAAATACGAAATGCAATTCTGTTGATGATGTAAACTTGCCGTCATTTATTACTAATGTTTGATACTCGTGGAACTAGATCATTTCTATACTTATTATTGTATTGCAGTGGGTCAAGGTCTACTTTCTCGATAAACTGCCGGACAGAGATGACAGAAGTATAAAACTGTAACGATGATAATATCTGTGCCATTGGATTTTGTTTGTAAACTGTATTGTTACTACTTGGATTACTACAATAAAATGATGTCGGTTTGTTGGGAAACAAAACCAATAACATCCGGTTACGAAATCTTAACCAATAGAGCGTATAAGAAAGGCAGGTTAAAACAAAAATGAAACAAATACTATAAAGGCTTCAGCAGTCATAAACGAGAAATCTTGGCGAACATATGTAGGTACATTTATAATTGGTTTATATTTCTGTAAGCATTTCTACAAATAAGGATAACTGTAAATAATTTTGTTTTGATTCATTATAGAACAGCTGTAGCAAATAGAGTCAATCCAAACCGTTGCCTCTCCATTGGCCTTGCAGCGTTTCTTCGCCTACGGAGGCTACTTGGCCTTTCAATGCACACGAAACAGCACGTTAAGTACACATTATGCTCATACGTTGAGGAAATTATTTTGTATTTAACTCACTTTTCCTCCAGCATTACAATATTTTATTTCAAACGTGATCTATTTTACTGCGCTCAGTAAAATGGTGTAAACACGACACTGGTCGACATAAACCACTTGATATAGTGAGATAACACTGATGTCTCACCTAAAAGATACGATATCGACATATTTTTAGTTCGAGTTATTATTAAAAAAGATATAAAATCTTACAAAACAAAATACGTTCGTTGATATCATAATATCAACGTCACTTTCTCTTGAGAATTCGAAGAATATCGCACTGAATACACGCAATTTTCACATGTTATATACATTTAGATGGACCACCTGTATTGTTTAGCTCTCTGACTTCGTAGGCTGGGAGCGGGGCTGGAGGAGCGGGCGGCAGCGGGTTCCGCGACGTGTAGGTCAGTCTTCTGGCGGCGGGCACCCATAGCGTGATGCTGGGCGGGCCCGGGCGCGCCGGGAGCCGCGGACGTGGCCGATACTGACCGCATGTCGCGGAGACTTTCACAGCGCGCACGCACGCGGACAACTGAAGTTCGCGCGCGGCCCGCGCTATCGGCACCGCCGCCGCCGCTGACGCCGCACCAGCTCGCCCGGAAAAATCAGATCTTGTGGCGTCGACCCTATCCATTCAAGCCGAACGGATCATAATCATCACGCAGTTTTCTTTTTGTTACACTCTATTTGTAACCGCGTACTGCTCTAAACCTATAAGTTTACGAACCGTGATACGCACACAAAGTTCCATTATTGTATTGACTATAAATCTGCCCATATCAATTCAAACATCGCGTCGTGATGGATACGTGAGGCCGCTGACATCTAGTTTGGCACATGGGTATGTCAAATGAATCAGCGAGGTGTGTCGGAAAGGGAGAAGACTGAACGAGCGATTCTAATGTCTTAACCGTCACAGCGATCGTCACGCTCGCTGACCACGCACCGGCACCACAAGCACTTTCTTTTGCACGTGATTATGTTTGTTTTGTGTCATTATACAGATACACTTCGTTAGAGAAGGTCAGATTTTTAGCACGTAACAACACAGTTCACCGCTTTATCACTTTATTTCATTATGGACGGAGCAGTTATTGGATGGAGGAGGTATGTTGGTTAACGAATGTTATAGGTCAGTGTCAATGTCTCGACTGGTTTGTTTGTTTTGTAGGGTCGCCGGTCCCGATGCCACCTACTAGTAAGTTGACGCGTACCGCGCATGCGTGAGTCCGTTCAATAATCACAACGACTCAGCTGATTTATTTCTACATCGCGTTCCGTTTATAATGTCCCTGGCAAGGTTTATTTCGCAATATTTATAGGTTCTATTTGTAAACAAAAATATGACACCTAACTTTCATTTAAGACTGTCAATGTTAGCATTAAAATCCAATTTGCCACTATAGTGACGTCACCTTGCTCACGTCACTCTTTACAAAATGAACTCATAGCTAGGGTACACTTATGTAGACACAGGGAGGAGGTAATAAAACACTGCAAAGTCGCGGTCACGGTTTCGGCTGGCGACAATCGCAAAATTCGCGGCCAAGCGAAACGCAATTGTCTAAAAGCACGGTACCTTACCATAGTTATATTCACTACTGAATTCGTACAATTGCTCAAAACAACTGCTATTCGAAATAAACTAGAGTTTTTTGTTGCGTTTATAGCTTTTGTTTCTAGTTCGTAAATAAATTCAGCGTTGTTTAATGCACGCTAACATATTTTTAGGTGTGGCGTAACGATTCTCAGAATTAAAAGATCCAATATCACGCTGGAATTTGATTGCGTGCCTACATCATAAAATGTAGTATAACAAGAATTATGAATACGCATACATTACACATAAACATAAAACTACATATAATATGGGTAAGACCTGAACACATCACACCTAGCAAAATGTGGGTGTAAATGGTAGTCTTGATATCAGCGATACCTTTCCGAAATGTTAGGTAGACGTTGTAAATCTTTTAAGTCTTTTGAGTATTAGATATCAAACTTATTGACGTCTCCTGGATTTACGGCTCCCACACAAAACTCTTTAGTAAAACTTTACACAAGATTCAAATACTTGTAAAATTGCTGACTATTCCTGAATAATGAAATTGCCGCTTATATACTACGTCTAATTTAGTGGTTCCTGTACAAAATGTAATGATTATTTAAAAAATTCATTTATATTTCGATAAAAGACTATATTTATTATTAATAACGTGTAGATATTATTAACAATAAATATCAATAACCTTTTATACAATTTGTATTTAAAATTATATCATTTAGTGTCTGCCCGTATACGTTGTTTCAATTTGCCATAAATACATGATGATTCATGTTTAAGTTAATAAAAGACGATACACGAAAAAACGGATAGAATTCGAATCGACCGTTCAAAAAATGTTAGTATCAAAACCACAACCTTACCTGTATTTTTCATACAAAACGGCAACTTCATATTAAAACTAAAAAAATTAAAAATTAAATTTAGATGTTTGGAATTTGGAAAACGGCTTCACAGGCTTAGCATAATGGTTTATAAATTTATTTTTATGTCAGGAGTAAATACACAAAGTAACATCTATTTTACTAAGTGATTTGTATTTAACCAGTTACAAAGAGAGAAAAAGATGTTGACTCCTAAAAGACAGGCAATTATTGGACCGTTATCCCCTTATAGCGTAGATAATTGGCTCATCACAAGATATTCTTTCTTCTAGGAATCTCGAGATGACATTGTACATCCAGTCAACACAACAACTAATGTAGTTATAATCTTGCAAGTGCAAAAAGGATGGAAGACTTATTAACAACGATTTGTAGGTATGTTATATGCAGATGACAGTATATGAAAATAATATTACTATACACCATTCACCGAAGATAAAATAGATTAGTATTGACTCATACTTTTCATAATATTCGCAAATAACGTACTTCTCTTGTTATACGTGTTAGCTCTCACATTATCCTAAATAGGTATATTTGACAAATGGCATTGCCCCACTGAGTCAAGGATTTTTCACACGTAAGACTTCACACGTTAACAGTGTCCTAGTTTCAGTGTCAGTTCACTAAGTGTCGTCCTTATTTATTAATAAAAATAGATTTACAGCAGTATAGATTGTAAATTATTCACAGCTGACATACTTTTTATTTAGCTTACCTTTATATACAATAAAATACCTAAGCTTAATGATTTGATTTATGTAAAGATTACTTATTAATTTTAATAATTTGTAAGTCAATTTCTAACGCACTTTTTACTGCACGGATGGTGTAGTGGTTTAAGTGGTCGCCTCACCGCTACCATCGCACCGTGTTGTGGGTTCGAATCCCACAGGGGACAAAAAATTGTGTGGTCCACAAATGGTTATTCCGAGTCTGAGTGTTCTTTGTGTGCCTTGTTTGAATGTTTGTAAAGTCCCCCGCGACACAGGAAGTATCCTGGTGCATGAATCGTCGTTCAAAAATAAAATAAAGATATTATTGATTCAGGTAAATACTGTAATCGTCTCATCAGTAAACAGTTAAAATATGAAAAGTCAAATTTCAAAAGTAGATCGTATTCATGCAGATTCTCCATTATATCTACTCATATACCAACTTTCGTCATAGATACGATCAGTAGTACCTATTTCGTAAAGGAAAATGTGTACTCTTATTGGCTTCGCACAATAAACTTCACTAGTTGGGTAAATAATACTTATGGCAGTATAAGTGTTATTTAAGATCCATCTAACGGCTACACGTCAATATAAGTCATTTCATTCATATCCGATGACGTCACACGTTTTGAAAGATTGCTCTGAAAATTTATCGAGGCGCGGTCATCATGCAGAACAAAATGAGGCAGTGCCTCAACGATTAATTTGCTAAAAAAAGGAAAAAAAGAAAATCTAATTTAAAGACGTTTTGCATTACAAGAAAAATATTCTATGATAAACAAAACTGGAAAGACGATGACAAGTAAGCCCATGGAATGTGTTTGGTGTAACAAGCACTGGTTGTCTGATTGCCTTTAAATTTTGTAGTACCCATATCTTGCAAGAGACAAGATTCATGGCAAGGGTGAGATCTAACTAATGATCTAATTTACGACAATAACTAGCAGTAGAAACCTGGTTTCTACCAATCCCGACTCTTTCTTAAATGTATGCTTTATATACATTATTATTCTATTATATTTGCATATTTATTTGCGAATGATGTAAATAACAGGTAGCTTATGTGCGTGTAGTTTTGTTAAATTGTGTAAGCTTTCACGAACTGTTATTTTTCCAATTATAGTTGTGTACAGCATAAAATCATGCAATATTTATGTATGAGTTTTAGGCACATAACATATGCAAATTCATCCATACAGTAGGTACATAACGCAATATGGAGGGAGCCATGTAATACAAAATGACTGATCATGCGTGTCAAAGCGTCCGTTCGAAAAAAGGGCTCTTTCCTAATTGACAAACGGTATGTTGCCGAGTTTAAGCCTACAAGTTTATAGCTACATATGCATCGCTGCAGTGCCGTTTTCCAACTGTATGCCTGTTCAGACGTTTTGTATTATGAAAACAGTTACCGTTCGGTCTCAGTTTAGCAAACCGTAAATTAAATTGTTTCTCAGATTTACCACTATTTACAGACAGTTTATCACAGAAACATTGCTGAGACGAAGCATGTCCTAAGTGCTCTCTGCTCACTGCGCCCCCGGGGGAACGCTCGCATAAGAACAGACATGCTACACTAATAATAATACACTCGTTATGCTGGCACTAAACTAGAAAGCATGTTTACCGTATATATTTCCCTTTTTCTTTACGAGGATTGATAATTGTATGCGTAATTACAATATTCAGTATGTTTGATGCGTTAGTTTCTACTTTGTAATAATTAATGCTTAGTTGTTTTTTCCATAGTCTAGTGAAGTCTAATATAGTATGCAATTATGAGCATTCAGAGTTGTATGATGTTCTATTTGCGATCCTACATATGCACAATGCGGACTATGGACTTAATTATTGTTATTAACGGTGCACATTTGCCCGCAATATCGTGCTGGCTGAATTACATTGCGTATCGCCTGTATGTCTAAAGCTGTGAATCCATATAAATATTAGTAAGCAGAAATCATGTAACTAATTTTCATAAAATAACATATTAAGACATGATTAAATGATGAGTAAGGATGTGTTACTCACAACAACTACTAAAAAACAAGTTGTCGCGAAAGCTAACCCTAACTAATATTATAAATGCGAATGTGAGTTTGTTTGTTATGCTTTTATGCCTGTGTTCGACCGATCATGACGAAATTTTGCATACACGTTGTAAGATGTACAGAAATGGGCATAGGGTACCTTTTATCCAGAAAAAGAGTATTGTTCCCGAACAATAGAAATTTATTGACAAAGTCTACATTAACGCGAGCGAAGTCGCGGGCAAAATCTAGATGTTTTATAAATAACGGTAGGCTAGAAACTGGCAGGTGAGCCTAAGAAGCCCTGATGGAATAAGTATTTAAGAAGGTTAAAAGAAAAGTTTTATATACAACCTTGAAAGTTAAGTAGCACTAGCTATCTCCCCACTGTTTATTGCTAACATTACACCGGGTAGGGTGCGTAAAACGCGGGCGCCTCTGTCTGGCAGAGGGGTTGTAAGAGCTGCAAATAAATCCACAACGTTTATTATAAAAATAAACATTATAATGCACGTGGTTTATTGCACAGGATCACTTATACGACATGCGAAAAAAGGAGTGTTCGGTTAAGAAACGTTACGCCATAATCGGTCAAAATAGTCAGCCTATATTGAAATCGATTTATCTACTGGTAAGTTGAACGTCATAATGTTTTATGTGGATTATTATTTTTAAACACAGGTTTAAACTTTATGCTGCTAATGAGAAATCCTTGACGGAAAACCCACTAAGTAAGACTGGTTGGTCCCGCATGACATGCCATGATCGCATCGAACCCGAAACTTGCTCAGCAGTCGTATTCACTAACATTGCGCTATCTCGGTAGACTTACTTATAACCTTACTTATAAATTTAAAAGTACTAGCGGTCGCCTAGTGCTCGAAATTCATCCAAAGTTTACCTGTAAGATATTGCTGATATATGTCATTATAATATTGATATATGTAACCATAGTTACGCGCTTCGACTGCGTGTGTCAAATGCATGGCTGTGTGCGTGTAGTGTTTTTTCAATAATTTAATGTATTTCTTATGCATATTTTATATAAATATTAGGATTCGTCACTCCTTCTCCATATAAACTTTAACTGTGCCAAATGTCATACTCCTCCGTCCGCGCAATTTTCGTAAAAAGGGGTACAAAGTTTTTGCTTCACGTATTAATATAATAATATAGATTATTAAAAGAAATTTTAAGAAACCAATAGTTCCGTAAATTATAATGATTAGATCTATAAGTAACAAATTTAACAAAAATAATTGAATCTTACAATTTTACAACTTTTATAATGATATAATCAGTAACAAAAAATAAAGTAATAAGCCTAAAGGTAGTTATTTAAAGCAAATAATGATTTACTGCAACCACTAATTACAGATTCATGTTAGACGTAATTCATTTCTGCTGTTATTACTTACCTATAGCAAACCAAGCGAAGAACTCAATATTAACAATATCTACTACACGACATTTGCATTTATTATACAATTAATAGATTGTTACATATTGGCAAAAGCTTTAATAATGTTTGTGTTAGAGACTTATGAGAAGATCGGTTAGACGAAATAAAAGTATGGAGGAAATGAAGTGCAATATAGAAGACTCGATTTTGCTCGCGTTAATATAATTATGTACTATCGACTCCAGCGACGGATGACCACTCCTAAGGTTAAAATCGCATAGCAGGCCAACACTTGGTACCTGTACCCGCGACACGCCCCTTTCTTTGTTTGAGTTTTTTTAGACTTTACATTTGTTTACTGACTCTAAGGCGATACAAACTCAACTGGTCAACATGTGCAAGCGAAAGTTTTTCTGAAATGGTCATCCGTCGCTGAAACCGATAGTACATATATTTTGTAAATTACTAATCTTCGGGAACAGTACTTTTTCTGGATGAAGGATACTCTATGTCCTTTTCTGTACTCCTGACAACGTGTATGCAGAATTTCATTATGATCAGTCGAGTACTTAAAGTAGAGGTTACCAGACTTATTTTCTCATAGATCACTTTCAAAATTTAGCTGGTTCCGATGGACCCCCTGCAGCTAAACAAGTTCATGCAATTAAAAAATTTTATGAAATCGCTACAAGCCGAGCTTATTTTTTTAGTAGTTCCCTACCGAAATATCGAAAAACCACTGGTACTGAATATGGAATATGCAAGTTTTTACAAGTAACAGTCGCTGAGCTTGTCGAACAGTCGTGGACCCCCGCTTACGAATTGTGAACCCCCATTTTTTTGTCACGCCAACGTAGACCCCGTCGAGTCTCCCGTGGACCCCTGAGGGGTCCACCTGGACCACTTTGGGAACTAATGACTTAAAATGTAAAAGCATAACAAGCAAACTCACATTCACATTTATAATATTAGTTAAGATATTGTGTTGTTATAGCATCTTATCTTGTGTGTGTGGGGGCCAATCAGTACAGACCGGCGACACTTCGACCCAGTGGGATCTTTTGTGTCAAGGGTTGTTATAGCATACTAAGTTGTCTATTCAATCTTGTATACCACAACTTATTTATGTACCTATGTGATAATAATGTCCTGCAGACCGAATTTCGGTCAGAGCGGCGAATCTTAACTATGACTGACCATCTGTGCAGGAGATACTATAGTGCACAAGTGTGTGCGCAAATACAAGTGCACTCCTCTGTTCCATAATTCTCATGATCCAATGGCAAGGTAATCCGACACGACCGGAACGAGATCAGGCGCAGGACCAACGGCTTTATGTGCTTGTCGAGGCTTTCTTAACTTGCTTTCCTAGTTCCGAGCTGCTATTAAGATTTCTTAGCTGGAAAATCCAATAACATTTGGTGCCCCGACCTAGGATTAAAATCCAAGACCTTATTCACAGCTGTCGCAGTTACTACCACTGCGCCTTGAAGGCAGTAATAAGTGCAATAGAAGATCAAATAGAAGACAGCAGATAAAAATACGGTAAAGATGGTATTCCAAATCGTCAGATTATAAAAAAGATTAGCTATTATTCCAAAAGAGCAACTTTCTGTGATTTTGTATTGTTTAATAAGTCCAATGTGTATGGTATGATCACATAATTATAATCTTCCTAAAATATAAAATCAAGTATGATAAATTATGAATAAACTAGCAAACTATCAAAAGTAGCAACGAAATGCGATATGTATGTATTTCGATACCTATATATATTACCTGCGATACTTTTAAATTCCAACTTGTCGTCTAAATAAATAATTTCAGTATAAAATCTACAACTTCTAAAAATCAAAAGAATGTATTCCACAGCAATAATTGTAAGTCGTAGGTATATTTTCTTATGTATTAAGTAATATTTTTGAAGTGAAACTTCTTTAGGCGCGTTGAGCACTTCTTGGGCGAACAAAAATCATGGAACTCCCGTCATCGTCACGCTTCCACGCTTTATTATTTTTTTTTAGAATATTAACAGAATCTCAGAAATGGTGTTTCCTACGCAAAAAGTAACGAAATTTTGATCCTAAGAGAGTATCAGGAACTAGCATCCGACAAGCCCCTTTTTTTGTTTTGGTTTATAAAGAAGTGATTATGATCAAAGATTAAAGTTTTCACTTCTATCGGCAGTCCCCAAAGACTGCCCCAAATATTTTCTTTGAGTAACTATAATTTATAGTGCCATGCGCTTTCGTTTTGCCGAAACGTGTAATATTTTGAATGATTTTTCTTCTTAACATCTATTTTTAACTACTTTTCTAGACAATTTCCACTCTAACCTCGAAAACAATTTGCATAAAGAACTAGAATAGACATATCTAAGACCTTTTGACCCTGTTTATTGTTGCATAAATTATATTAAAAGTCATAAACTCATAAGTCTCAATTAGTGTTTAATGAACGATGTTCAGTGGCGCAGGCGATATAATAATATGGCCTCGAGGTGACCGCAAGCGGTGCGTTCGAACAACGATATAGTGCGCTGCTCTCTCACCAGGGTGCTCACATTACTGTGGTGTATATTGTTAATTGACACTGTTTCAACAATATGCTACCACTTCAAGTGTTACGTGTATTTTAAGTATTGACGATAAACTGGCAGTTGGTTTCTAGATTTGATTGAACACAATGTTATTCTACTTATTAATTACATTTAGATTGTTTGAGTTCACTTAAATAGATTTGTAGTAAACAACAACCATATTAAAAACCGCAGTGAGAAATTTCTATTATTTAAATTAAAATCTGTTTTCGATGTTCTATTTTGAAATGTAATCGTTTTGCGAAGGCATTAAGTCTAAATTGTGTGAAATAAAGTGGGATAAAGTCTAAATTGATTCAAATTGATCTAAAAGGATGCCTTTAGACCAATTTGAATCTATTTAGACTTTATTCATATAATGTAATTCAAAATATAAAGCGCTTGTTTACGCGGATCTAAATTGAGCATTTATGTCCGTTTATTTTTATGACGTCAGCGATGAGTTATTACAATATTGAAAGCGATGAGTTATTACAATATTGAAAGCGATAATACTTTAAAACCTTAATGCTTGATGTAATGAAAAGGTATGATGTCTAAATCATTTCACCCACAAAGTCCACGCGTAAATATAACAGTTAGTTAGTTATGTAAGAAAATACCAGTTCAAGTTTAAATAATATAATTAAGTCAAGAATATGATAATAATATAATATAAGTACATTATACAGGCCAAGGTGAAAGAAATCATCGCACTGAGAACGCCCCTCTAGCCCACCTAGGGTAGGTACTTATGATATATGTAAGTGTAGTCATGTTATTCGTCTTTTAACTTTATTTTTATTCAGCCTGCTGTAACATGTTTTCAATTGAAACAAAGAGGCCTGTGGCAGACACTGTGTAGGACATATATGTACGTAAATACAATCAGCGACATAAGTAAATAAACATTTGCGCGAATTGTTTTAACGTACATGATATTGTATTTCTTAATTGATTTTAGCAGTAGTTGTTAAAGAAAAGTTTACTTAATCGCATAAGTTATTAAACATCAGCTAGATACTCAATGCACAAAAATAATTTAAAAATATGATAATCATGAAGCTTTTAAAACTTTCAGATCAAGAACAGTTACACCAGAGAAGCAGTAGCAAATGCAAATGGAAATCCGTAGTCTCTGCCTACCCCTTTGGGAAACAGGCGTGAATCTATGTATGTATGTATTTTAAAACTTTGTTTATTTTCAGTTACCGTTGGCCGTACGTAAACAAAAATATGCACTGAACCGGGAAGGTCAAATACGGGAATCAGGCGTGAAGACGCAGATGATGAAGCCGCGCCCGACTTCCCAGATAAGTAAATCGCATTATAGGAAACTCATCAAAACATCATTACGTCCATGTCTATTAAACATTTTTTTAGCCGACATTATGCTTATTCTGCCCTAACTTATAACATCTTCAGCCTCAAGGTAATAAGTGCACGATCGTAAAAAACGAGGCTTTTGTGGCTAAACGAATCTGTCAATCATCTACTAGAATGGAATGTGAAGACCGTTATCGATGTGCAATGTATGATTAGTTTTTGCTACAACTAGTTAGCTATTATTATGCAAGAACATATTTCTTGTTGTATTTTATGTATGGAACCAACACGCCATAGGTCGTTAACATTAAAGTTTGGTTCGATATAATTGCTATTTTGATGAGGAAAAAGGCTAAAATATTATCAGTATACTATGCTGTACTGGATTTTACCCGCGTCTTCGCTCGTGTAAATGTAGATTTTAGGTTATGGTAGTAACAGTACTTATTCTGGATAAATGGTACCCTATGTATTTTTCTGACAACGTGTATGCGAAATTTTTTGGTGATCGGTTGAGTACTTAAGGCGTGAAACCACAAAAAACAAACGAACAAACTCACATTCGCATTAACCATATTAGTTAAGATTAAAAAGGCAAGAGCGGCTGTAGAATTCATATAAGTACACGTTTGTCATAGCCACTCTAACGGCAAAATTGCATTGATTTGGTTGAATAGTGGGTGGCAGTATAGTTCAGCTTTATGCAGCCGTAAACAGTGCTTTATAACGGACTATAGAAGCTATTAGCACACAATAGGCAAAACATAATGTCATTTGATACCTATGAAAATAAGAAATTTTGGCATTGTTGCTTTGGAAATTGGATGGCAGCACAATCGAAATGGACGTCTTAACTCAATGCAATACGGAAAATAACGTAAGCTCGTAACAGGAAATACATATACAAGCGGCAAGATTGTGTTGTTATTGCAAAATTCTTGATGTCACGGTTAGATATACTGCCGTCATAAGGAAAAAAGACGTATCTAACAGATTTTTTCGAAATTAAGATCTTTACATATTTGGAATCAGTAAAACAAGACGAATCTACCAGTATATTTATACAGAATGTTTTTTTTTGGCAGGTACGTCTTTTTTCCTTATGACGGCAGTATAGTAAAAGCAAATTACCCAAGAACTACTGGTACTATTTGCAATATAAATCAACGATATTACAAATAAAACATTTCTTCCTTCTAGACTGCATCGGTCTCTGTTATTGATAGTTTGAGGTGTATCTACAATAGTTCTTTTTGTTTACAAGATAAATTCACCGAGTTAGTAAAATAGTGCGTGTGTTTTTGTAAGAATACTTTTATTTAAAAGCAAATCTTGTAACTTTAACTATATTATTGGGAGGACAATGAAAATAAGATTTCATAGAAATTATATCACCGGCGTTACATATACATACTTGCGCGTCATATTTTCTGCTGTTCTGGAATTAGTAATTAACTAATTAAATAGCAGAATCAGATAATCGAATTAAAGTAAATCCAAAGGATCATTGGCATAAATCTATTAAAATCTGCGCCATTTACGTAACTTTACCGGTACCTGTGGGTGTCTGTAACGCAGATCTACCAAAACTTTAGCCCACGACAAAACCTTGACTTAGTTTATTGTTCTTTTGTTCATTTCTAGTTAAAAACTAATGGCTTATTGCAAAATCGTGTTCGAATAGCTATAACGAGATACAGGAGCAACATTTATTGGAGAAACGAAAATGCTAACAGCTATACAAGATTAAAGGTTGCCTTCGTTTGTTATGGTATATTACTAAAATTACTATTGCAATTAAATTTGATTTGGCTTAGATTTATGACAAAGCAATGTTTAGTTTGGCGTGTTTTTTGAGATATTAAGGCCAATAGTATCAACTGCAGTTTAAGCTACGAAGGGAGCTTAAACTGTACTGTTTAAATGTAAATATGTATCACCTTTTTTACAATATTGCAAACAGTAGTTTAAACTTTCTTTGTGGCTTAATATATTATGGATATAACATACCTAACTCCTAATTAAAGGAAAGTTGTTTAATTTGTCTAATTAGTGAAATTAGACAAATTAAATAACTTTAGCAATACGCTAAGGTAATAAAATATACGTCAGACACCTTCGGTGCAAACAGAAGAATACTGGCCCTGTCTTCGTTATTACAACAAGAAAAAGCAAAGCAAAGCTCAGTTGCAAGCTTATTTTCATATAATAATAAGCTTCAAATGTCAAGTGTAAATAGATATTAATTTATTTTATAGATACGAACGGAACATGTAAACCGAGTCGCGCCAGTTTCTCGGACAAGTTTACCTACGTATCGATCTTGACCGGTTTTAAATATACAATATACTACAGAGATTATGTCACTCGCATTTGAAAGTATGTTTTGATACATCCACGGATTGCATCACTAGTAAACATTAAAAGAAAGACAGGTTTGTACTTAAAATTATTCGTTAATTGGCTCATTCATACGAGTGACTTTAGACTAATTCGGACATTTGACTTAAACTAATATATTTATAACGTTGACGTTTGCTACTGTCTACAGACAGTAATCGATGTATCAGAAAGTTCGACACGTAATTCATTTAGTGCACTGATATATTCTTCTGGTTTTCATTCGATACATCGTTACATATTATTTTTAATCGATGTAGTGTTAAACAACATTTAAACTTTTTCTATTACTAGAGTAGATTAGAATAATTAGAAGAGTATCGCTATCTAGGTAGGTACGTAATAGATTGTTATCTGTTACAAATCGATGTTTCTCATCCAATGCATCGCCATATATAAATCAGTGATGACCCCTGCAAGTGACTTGGCTTAATGCTTAAATATAATTAGGTAACTTTAAGGTTAATAGCTTACCCACATAACACTTACTTTATTATTCTAGAAAAACACAAGACCAATCTCACCATATATTTACGTAATATTAGATTCCCGTTCCATGATTACATTTAATAATTGGCTTATTCAACTTTTTAATGACTTTATATAACAGTGTGACTTTGTAAAAAATCTCAACGGCACTTTGAACATCAACATTGGCCTCTTTAGGACTGAATCGATATCGTATGTTTTATTTTATTTTAAATAGCTTTGCTATTAGGAAACATTTTTCCTCGTGCTATGATATTCTATTTAGTTCTAATAAGTAACTTAAATAGAACTAAATTAAAGCTATTGAGTTAAACTAAGTATCCTATTGAATAGATTTTTTTTACTACCAACGTGTTAAAGCAAGCAGGTTGGCTGCATCCACCTGATAAGGTAAGCGGCTACCGTGACAGTAGTCTACGGATGCTTGCAACACCGAGCTCGCGTCGTCAGCGATCATACCGTGCCCGCGATGACAGAACGTCTCATCCTTATATAACATTGATACATTGATACATTATGAAGTCCATTATTGTTACGTTTGAAAAACAAATGTAACATCAATACAATCAAATAAAAGCATACGGACTAGTATTACTTAGTTGGTTAAATAATTTCCACGTTTCCTTGAACAATAATAACTTGATTGAGGTATTGGTGGAATTAATCGAGTACAATAAATATTTGTCATTGCAGTGCAAACTACTACTATTTCTCTGTACTTTTATTTCCTCTCTATTATGCATTCGCTGGGTGTCTAGTTCATTTCACTATCTCATCCTGCGCCTTTATCGTTGTCACTTCCTTCTACATATTAATTGTTTTTTGTCCCTACTTGTCTCTACATGCCAGTTTTGTAGTTGTAAGCCATAGAAAAGATTAAATATAATGACCACCAAAAATAGTAGTTTCACAGCAAAATATGCTTACTAAAATATATCATAACGAGTTCCTATACGTCTCAAATCACTGCATTCCGTCTCGGAAGGGTTAGGTTATGTTAGGTTCCTTCTTAAACCCACCCAAAAATAGGAGCCCCGCTTCGCGGGGCTCCGTCGACTTATTTTGATCTCTTTAAATATATTTTGCTGTGTAATTTGGTGATCATTTATCAGTTTTGACTTATATTTTACTATATCTGGTGATAAGTTAAACATAAGCCGAAAGGAATTGATGGGCAAAGCTAAACTACAACTACATAGTAAGAAAAACAACACCATAATTAAATTATTAATGTAAAATAGGTTGGTTATTATATTTTAGTCAGTATGGTTAATGTCCTAGCACACGCTATTCCGAATCATTGGCACGGACAATCCAGTAATTAGTTTCAATACTTCATAAGTGCATTAAAAATATGTGTTCAGTTTTTTGTTCGGAATTCCGAAATATCCGCATGTGTTGCAATTAAGTGTAGAAAGGAAACTAGTAACATCATTGTCTTAAGGGTGAAAGCTTGTCCTGCTTTTGGAATCATAACATTTTAATGGTTATATTTTTCTTAAGTATGTATTATTACGAAATGTATGAGATAACTTTTGAATGGTAGTTGGTTTAATTGTTTATATAAGCTTATATAATACAGTATGAGCTTGAAAGCGTTATAGATAATTACCCGATGTTCTTAGTACGAGGATCTTTCAGGATGCAAACATTTAGATTTATTGAATATGTTACAACTTGTAAAGTAGTAAACTCGAATTCATTTTAGCCACGGCTAGAAGGCACATAGGTACTAACAATTTATTTATCTACTTAAGTAGTACGGCCGCAGGCCATATACTTACACTAATTAAGAACGCAACTAGCACATCATCTTCTCACAACACTTCATGCAGACTGATAAGATCTTCTCCCATTGGTCGTCAAAGATATCACAATGTGTACAATAAACCATAACATCTATCTCCGTATTGAGTTGGTTGGTTTTCGATGTTTTAGTTAGGTAAAGATAACTACATACACATTTCGCCAGCCATGTAATTGAGCGTCAAGCGAACCTATTGTATCTACTGGACACGGCATCAGATTTCGTATCGTATCGAAGAATTTCTCAACAGAAACTCGAGAACGCTTTGTCGAGAATTGAACCAGAGATGTCCCGATCGATAGTAAACGAAAACATAAATCAGTAAATAAAAGGTAGCTCCGTCTTAGATATAAAGTTGTAATGAATAAAACACATACCTCTGTGCTTGGCCGTTAAGCATAGTGACCACTTGGGCCACGATGCCTTTAACCGGAGCTTCCTTCTCCAACATCAGACCGGGTTTTTCCATCGTCATCACAACAACTTTTTTTTCACTTCAGTGTCACACTGTTTATAATTTGTCACTTCGAATAGCGGTTATAATCGCAACGTTAGTACTGCAGGAATGCACAGCTGCTTTTATGATATATCTATAAATTGGTTATTTAATAGCACGGGGCGTCGTTTCATAGCTAATAAATTTCGCATATGAGTATTAAAATTTTGATGTGATCTCATTTGGTTGGCCGTAGTTTGATATGATACCGTTTTAATGAATGTAATATTGGTGTCTACTTTGATATTACAGGTTAGCCGGTACCTTCTTGGAATCAATATCAGTAACATATAGAAGTACCTACCTGCTTTCAAAATAATAAAAAACTATATTATGCTATGTTATTGTAATTTTATTTAAATATTGAAGCTAGAAGATTAAACTGATTTTAAATTCTTTCCTTGTCTTTTTGTCTATATAGAGACGGATATTGATATAGATGTTGTTTAGTGATATCTCAACAAAATCGTAATGCTTGCAACCTAACAAGTATTTATTATTTAATAAAATAAACTACTTATTCAAATCCCCCACGGCCTCAGTAGCTGCAAAGCAATCGCAACTTTAGAATTTTATTACAAGCATTAAAAGTTGTAGGTTCTATTTGTTAAGTATATCTTCTGTTTTTTATTTATTATCTAACTACCCATAGAAAGTGATAAGTACTTATATTACATTAGGGCTTTATGCTTATGACTTAACTTCTTATGGTGCGGTGATATCAGATAATGTTAACCAGATTAAATGTTTAGTCATTAATATACAATCAGGGACAATTTAAGTGGTTACAAAATAAAGGCGGACATGATGTTGGATAATTAAAATATAAAAGTACTACGGACAGGTGATGGGAAATTATTTAGAGACCCGTTATCTACTCACTTCGTAATAACATGTCAAACTTGACATCTGACGTATTACGAAACACTTGTGCATGGTATTTTAAACGATACTAATCTTCTTAATGTCGATGGCAAATCATTTTGTTAGAGAATTTGAAGATATAATGTTACGAGATTTAGATGGAGATGTTGTTGATTTTTACAGCGTGTAATATGAAGGTAATCATTGTTTTGTTTGCTGTAACGAATTGTAGTAGACAAATACAGAAAACAGACATATTTATGATGATTTTACTAAATCTAAACGGACGGAATAAGTAAATATAAACAGACCTATGGAAACTTGCTCAGCGGTTGCCAACCCTTCAAAAAGTAGTCGCTGTGTTGACAAAACAAGGGAGTAAAGGTCATTCTAGTTCTTTACTTGATATCATTGTCTCTCGAAATACAATGCAGCCGCCCGGGTTGTTTAGCTGAGATTATCTGAAGTTTACTACTCTAAACGTGTCGTCTCAGTTCGAGCTAAATACCGTCGTTAAAGTAGAATTTCCCCTGTATCGTAGCGATAAATCGATCTAAGTTGAAAATCGAGTTAAGAAATGATAATTATGTAGGTATCCGAAGTTTTACCTTACTGACGATGTCTACGGAATAAGTCTTAAATATTACAGCTCTCTACTACACGCTTTAGAGCTATTAAAGGTGACTGTTAATGAATGTTGCTTGTGATTATCAACTAATTTAAGAGGCACATTACCCAACGCTATGGTAGTTTCTTCTGCAACTGATTTTAACGCTGATTCGATCTACAAATCGATTGCGTAAATCTAATGGATTTTTCACTGGTATCAATCAAAGACTGCGCTTGCGAAAATTATGATAAGTATTTTCTCATGACCTCGGCATTTGACTACAGTGATATTTACGTAAAGTATGAAATATTCTAAATAAGAGATACTTGCAAGTTTTGCACGTTGGATATTTACAGTTTATTTGCATTTATTTTTCTTAGAAAGTTCAGCGTCAGATAGCTAATGGTTAAATTAACGTGCGGTCAGTAAATGATGGAACTAAGGTCGATGTTGTACGAAAGCCAGATACCTAATGTGCAGTGAATGTCTTCTTTTATGCATAATATGAATGGAAGTTAGACGTGAAAGTTAACTTTATGGATAATGTAATATGTAGTACTTAGTAACAAATAGCGGATATTAACGTTCGCTTATTCCATGAATACATATCACCTTCTGAACTACATCTTAGAATGCGGTACTCTAGTTTTATGAGAAAGTTATAGTGTTAAAAAATAATTGAAATAAAAACCATATCTTAATTAACAAAAGAAACAAAATGCATTATGTATGTAAGCATTAATTACTGACGAAGCTCCAAGAAACGGTATAATTTGCAACAACTGACATCATAAAATATACTAATGTGTGTACTAACGTGAGCATAAAATGTTTCTTTTTTATGTCTCTAGGCAAAGCACAGAACGTTTGAGTGCACTCACGAGTCTCCACTATCACTGGCATCATTATCACTATCAACAATTAATAAAACACACGACATTTTAAATAATAAATGTATACGCCTATACGAAGCTTTCCGTCTGGTTAGTGAACCGAGCTGGTACTAAAAGCTGGCGACAAAGCTATTCAATGTTTCCATGGCAACGGAATTTGGACAACAATGGGAGATCGAACTATGTATTCAGTTGTGTAGCAATAAATTCTTCAGACAATAGATCACGATCCACCTATTATTGTATTTTTAACCTATCACAAACTAAATATTATGTATTACCAATATTGATGGTAACATTCTGTACATAAATAATCATTCTTATTCAGAAATTACCTTCATAATCTGTGAACTTTAGTTTAGAAACTATTATATTACTATTTTGTTAACTTTGTAACCTTCCTTATTTATTTGTTATTGTTGTTATTGTTTAGGGCTTGAAACACTTCAAAACGTCTCGATTTTTATTCAAGTACTTAGTGTTAATATTTCATCTAGCACAAATTATATAAAAATGTACGTAACGATATATTATAATATTATATTCTTTGTTGATTTATTTATTGTGCCAGTAATTTATTACTTTGTTCAATTGTAGTCATAATTCAATAGATTTAATACCGTACGTCAAATACTATTTAAAAAAAATCGTCGTTAACATACTTAAAAATTTCTTATAGAGAATAGCTCTATAAGAATTTTATATAAAAAAATACTATTACAATAATGTTGATATATTGTCAACATTATTGTAATAGTATTTTTTCAACATTGGAAGGCAAAGCAATGGAACAGCATTTTTTTAATGTAGCATTTATGTGTTTTATACATCGATCAATATATACCATCGAAGGTTTTATACTGTAAAGTAGGTACCTATTTAAAGACAATTTTCTGAGGAAATATGTAAACGAATTAAAATTTATTGACTCATGATTACGACTAAAGCTTGAAGAAGTACCAAATCACTGGCATAATATAAGAATCAACAATATTGATATTAGGTATAAAATAGGTACCTAGTTACATCGTTTTGCAATCACAGTAATATCGATCTCCTACAAGTAGGTACTGTAGTAAGTGTAATATATGTATGTATTGCAAAACGTAAATATTCATACAAACATTGACTTCAGTTATCAGTGATAAGATAATGTCGATTCGTCATCGAATGAGTGTACATGTGAATATACTTGACTGCTTTTTATATTGACGTACTAGTTAAGTACCTTTATGTAATATTTAAATACTGTTCACGACCCTTCCGATCGTATTAAATTATGCAAAAGGTTTACAGATTTTCGTCCTCGAGTCTCAACTTTAATGATACGAAAGCTCGTTGTAATGAACATTAAAAAAACGTTATACGGCAGTTATTAAAAATGGTACCTTAGATTTATAATGCTTGATATTTTATTGTGATCGTAATAAGTATACAGGTTTGGAGTAGGTACCCATTTTTTTAAGTATAATAATAGCTTTCACGATGTAGGACATGTAATAAATATAGTGGTTGGATACATACGAGTACAAGCACTTACTTTATTTAGGCAATGTTCGTACTCGAACTCAATTTATGTAAACATGTTGTATAATAGGTACACAATCCGAATCATATTGCACAGTTATCGAGGTGCTGTCGAACATTAGGCTTATAAAATTACTTAACAAAGGAAATGCATTGTTACCATCCTTAGTTGACGTTACTGATAGCACTTAATTGCAGGGTCAACAACCATATTGAACACATTGCCATTTGAACAAGCATCTGTTAACTAGTTCAAATGGTAGGCACCTATTTACTTGCAGTCACTTAGTAGGTAAGTACTAGCAATCGATACCAGTTTAAAATCCGTTGTATAGTTGCAACTAGGTTTTAATTCAATTATCCATATTACCAAGCATCACACTTTGCACAAGGAACTGCGACTTTGCAGCCGGTATTCAGATTTTATAGACACTAAACCCATTTAAAATATAACGTAAACATAGGAAGTTTGCGATTAACAAGCAGCTGCACATTAAACGGATTACGATCGTTCAGTGACCCGTACGTTCGATATCGGTGGATAATCTCGATCGGATGGTGTGTACGGCGTGCGCGAGATGACGCCGGCACGTGTCGTGCTCGTGCAGCGTGCCGGCTACGTACGTCCACGAGCGCGACGAGTTACAGACTAACATCCGACCGAGTTGCCGGCACGCGGGTCGACGCAAACACGCGCCGAGATGAACCGAAGTTACCGAGCAACGAAGCCACCGAAGCCCCGACAGCTGCACGCTTGCTACTTTATCTGATTACCTCATGGAGCAAGGACCTTTCGACACACAAAAGCTCGCCGTAAAATCTACCTTGAAAATCGATGGTCGTACCGCGAACTTATTACGAAATGTTCGGTAACCACGACTCACGACGGAGAGATTGGATTTTCACAATTAAGTACATTCTTCATTAAAGACGTTCAACTTTTAGATGCTTAACCTGATGTTAAGACAGGTCTAAATATCAAATTCTAAGAAGAGAACAAAGAGCTTTTGCTTTAAAACAAATCGCCGAAAGGTGGATTTGTATACAAAAGATGACATCATTGACATTGGATCTTTTGTGTCGTAGAATGAATGGAATACAAAGGTCCCAAAGGAAGACTGCTATTCCCCAGCTGCAGATCGCAAGGAAACAATTTCCCATTGTCGGTAAATAGCTATTGTGATGTCGTGCAACTGCGCGAGCGCATGGAGGTCAAACATATACCCACACAATTAATCTGATAATTGGAACTGGAACGGTTCTTTGGCATTGTTTTAATTTTAACCAACACTTGCGCAAATATCTCAGTGTAGTATATATACCGGTTGTGTCAATAATACTAGTAAATGCATTCCATACAGTGTACTATGCTATTGTGTCCGTTAAATGTACCTTTAATAGAAGGGAGGAGTAACCATAGTTTTGAAAAGATTTTAAAGCGAATGAGCAATTTAAAATATCACTAACCAAAAATGTACAATGGAGGCACAATTAAACAACAGTGGCATAATGACCGCGTAATAAGCACTTGTGGAACTACACCTTGATATTTGCAATAGGCCAATTAAATAGTAATAATTTAAAATACCTTTTAATTGGCCTGGCCTTACTCTTTAAGTGTTAAATACATACTGTATGAGGAATGGAACCAATCGTTCCAGACGCAGTAGGTAGCAATTAACTAAATTATAGAAGGAGCCCGTTTGTAGTAATTGCTCCCTCGTATCTTAAATATGCATTTATTTTTGGAGCAGTTAATGTGTGTTAACGCTGGAGTTAATTATGGTACAGTATCTACATAAACATTGAAGAAGGGATGCAGGAGCGTAGATGAAAGACCTGGCGGAATGAGCTTTTAGCCATTTAGATTTTCAAGATATGTTTAAAAGCTCTTAAAATTCCCTAATGGCTCCTTACTCATGCTGACCGCGTACAGGCACATTATGTAGGACCTGCGCCGGCGTAATCCTATGTAGTCACCTTATGGTATTCTTAAATGGCCGGTGACGCGAGCGGAACAAAAAATATTGTAAAGATTTTTTAATACGTGGTTAAGGATGATATTTGTTCGCTAATCTAGCATCTTAATGATTTGTCACGTAGAGCAACGTCGGTACATTGCGAAATAGATGTAGACAACATTTTAAATGAACATTTGCAAGTTGTTTTACAATAAAATTAGTTATATGGCTACTTGCTATTATTAATATAATCCTTTCCCGATGCTTAGAACACCTTTTAAGATCCATTATCTCCTACTCAGCATTGAAAGTAATCCAAAAACAACGAATCTATACCTACTAAAAATAAAGCTGAAGAGTTTGTGTGTATGTTTGGTTGATCGCGATAATATCTGGAACTACTGATTCGAATTGGAAAATTTTTTTAGTGTTGGATAGCCTATTTATCGAGGAAGGAAAAAAAATCTATATAACATCACGCTTCAACCCACGGGGGCGGCGCAGTAAGCATAAACGCGGGTGAAGCCGCGGGCATAGCTAGTATCCAATAAAATTCGTTGAGTAGATAAATTTTAATGTGTTTCATGACACGAGAAATGCTGTCCAGCCTATATTTTGGTTATTAAATGAAATAAATAACTTGACCGTATCAATAAAGACGATTTAGTTCAAAAGTATAAATAATCATTATGGAAAATACTTTGCGAAAGTATCTTTTCATAAAACAAATGATTGCAAGTGACATATTATAGCGAACTCATTAAATGTCATATGATACTACATCTGAGTAGGTCGCATTGTTATTTAAATGCGTTTCTCAGCATCTTCGCCTTTGTTCCAGTGACGCGGAGAATTGTAGGCAATGTAGCCATGATTCAATTGTCTTAATATCTATGAACGTTAACAATGCATTCAATGGAACCACCACTGCATAGACTGCGTAAACAAACCAAACCTTATTCGTCATAAGATATCAATGCGTTTGTTCATTATACATTACATTTATTGACTACGCTGACTGCCTAACTCTCGCATTTAGTAATCCAACGCTTGATTATAGTGATACACCTTTTGCGAGAGGCTTCGGATAATTCTTTTTTTGGATTTAAGGTACCCTACTTCCTTTTCTGACAGCGTGTATCCGCATGATGATCGGTCGCGTTTGTTTGTTTGTTTACAAATCATTAATGAACTAAACGGTGGCCAAAGGTTGATAGGAAAGTTTACGATACATTTTTAAACACTGCTCTCTAATTTTGTGATGTTACCGACGACCTTCTTTTATTTCTCGGTTTTCGGTAAGCCGTCTTGTCCCTAGCCTTTATTATTCCGAAGTCACTTGGTGTCGACTTTCTAGTCTAACTGGATTTGACTGGATATCAGTTTTTACACGGAGCGACTGCCATCTGACCTCCACAACTCGAAGGCTAACGATACCCTAAGGCTAGACCAGTGTCAGGATATTAGAACGCACTGACTTCCGAATAACAACTGCCATAGATGTTCATGGCAGCCGGGACCGAGGGCTTAACGTGCTCTCCGAGGCACGGAGCAGGCGATAATTGTCAATCAATACGCACATAATTTCGAAAAGTCATATAACGTCCGAAAGTCAGAGGTGCGCGACGTGGGTTCGAACTCGAGACTCTCTGCATTGCAGTCTGTTGGTCTCCCCACTGAGCTATCGCTGCTTCTCGGTTTTCACGAAATATATGTTTTTAATTTTATTTTTTACGGGCTTTTGCGCGTGGCTGCGCCCGCGTGGTACCTACATCAATAAGAAGTAGCATATGTCCTTCCCCAGGTTTTAAACTATATCTGTACCAAATTTCATTTAAATCGGTTGAGTGGTTTAGCCGTCAAAAGGTAACAGACAGACAGACAGACAGACAGATAGACAGACAGTTACTTTCGAATTTATAATATTAGTAAGGATAAGAATTATTTTTAAAAGACTTGCACTAGGAATAATTTCTGTTATTATTCGCGGGGCGTCGAGTGTTTTTTTATTCGCGGGGGACTTTACAAACATTCAAACAACGAACACAAAGAACACCCAGACTAGGCACAACTATTTGTGGATCACACAAGGTTTTGTCTCGTGTGGGGATCGAACCCACAACACTCGGCGCGGCAGCGGTGGCGAGGCGACTACTTAATCCACTACGCCATCCATGCAGTCAATATATTATAATATTCCTATCTAGCCTTTAAAAATATATTATTCTATTCTCTCCAAGAAATGGTTTTCAAGTGAGTTAACACACAACGGGGTATCCACTTAATTCAAAACTGGAGCAAACCGGCTTGTAGTGCTCCGACTCTACAGAAGATAACAACGCAATAACCTAATATTGTGATCTTGCAGCGAGTAAAGTTTGCTGAGCTCCTAAAGGAGATGTTGTGCTGTCAGTAAAGGGAACAGTGTCGTAATCGTTTTGGCTTATAGCTTTTAGGAACTGATACATAAGCCTTGATGTTAAATACATTTATAGACTATGCTGACTGCATATAGTGATACACCTTTTGCGAGTGGCTTCGGATAATTCTTTTTTTGAATTTAAGGTACCCTACATCCTTTTCTGACAGCGTGTATCTGCATGATGATCGGTCGTGTAGTCAAGGCGTAAAAGCGTAACGAACAAACTCACATTCGCATTTATAATATATAAAGTTAGGTACCTATAGTGTGTGCAACTAAAGTCAAGAGATGGTTCACATATTTAGTTTCCACACTTATTTTATTTTGACAACTGTGCACTGAAAGCACTCTTAACTTTTCGTATAAAACTCAGTACGTTGAGGCGCTTTGGGACTTCTCTTTATTAAGTCTCGTCTCGTGAGATTCCATTACGACTATTCATCTATACATAATGAGACCCAGGATTAGACTTTGAGGTACGTATAATAAAATTTTGCTTTTGGGAGTACTATTGATAAATAATATTACAGACTATAAACCACTCTATCTACGTGCTATCTGAAATCATATTTATTTATTCATTCTTTCATTACATTACACATGTTATAATTAACAGCGGCTTCCGCAGTAAGCCCGAGGCTTGTATCTATACTAATATTATAAAGCTGAAGAGTTTGTTTGTTTGGTTGAACGTGCTAATCTCAGGAACTACTGATCTAAATTGAAAAATTCTTTGTGTTGGATAGCTCATTTATCGAGGAAGGCTATAGACTATATAACATCACGCTACGACCCACGGGGGCGGCGCAGTAATCATAAACACGGGTAAAACCGCGGGCACATCTAGTAGCAGTATAAAACAAATTATATTTAAAGTACTGTTCGCGTGATTTCAAGTAACTTAATTGAACTAAATATTATATTTGAATTTCGAATTAATAAGATAATTCTAGATTTTTTGTTGTTATATGCTTTGGAGAAGCAGCGAAACATTGGAGGAGGGGTGGAGGCACATTGGACTGCCACGCAGAGGTCTCAAGTTTGATTCCAAGGCACACACTCTGACTTTTTGAAGTAACGTGATTAAACAGTTAATTATTGCTCGCTTTAACGGGGGAGGAAACCACCATAAGAAAACTTTGTTCTCCATAATATTCACGAAGATAAGTCTGCCGAACTAGGCCAGTGTGGTAAAGTATGGTCTAACCCTGCTCAATCTGAAAAGAAGCACGTAGCCTGCAGTAGGTCAGTTTATATAAAGAACTGATATTATTATAGGTATATAGGCTTTGAACCTCCAATGGGGTCTGACTAAAAACCTTTTCTAAGTAATTTTCACTTTGTATAAGAAACCTGTGTGCAAAATACCAAGTTCTTAGCGCTGTTTAAGCTATGCTTTGACAGATCTAGGTATACATCAGTCAGTCAATCAGGTTGTCATTAACTGCATAATTATAATACAGACAGAAAAACTAGCGCCCTTTAAAAAGTTTATTTATTTAGAACAAAATATTTCACGGATAATTATGGCATTCACTTCTATAGTTACCTGGCTCAAATGGTAATTAAATGTCAAAGTGACATGTGCGTGAACTACTGACTCTCAATTAATTACGTATCTAGGTCATATCTCAAGAGAGTGTAGATTTCATAGGTAGTTTTCATATAAAATATTATCTTATTGCTTACGTTAAATTGCTTAACGCTTTTACACAAAGCTGTTTCGTGGTATTAAAGCTATAGAGGCATTAGCTTGCTCTGCTTCGTCGGTAAATTGTATGCAAAAGTGTTAATTGAAAGGATTGTGAAAGTAACCGACAAGAAAATATGGGATGCACAAACGGGATTTCGAAAGGGTATGGGATGTACGGATCAGGTCTTTTCCTTACGGAGCATAGCCGAAAAAGTTTTGGCCAAAGGTCAAAAGGTCTATTGCGCATTCGTGGATCTGGAAAAGGCTTATGATAAAGTGGTGAGGAATGAACTTTGGTCGGCATTGCCCATGTATGGAGTGAATAGCAACCTCACGCGAGCTCTGAAATCTCTTTATGATGATTTCAGAGCTTGTGTTAGGATAAATGAGACCTACACAGAGTGGTTTAGCATCGATAAAGGTGTTAGACAAGGATGTGTAGCGTCACCTTGGCTGTTTAACCTATACATGGACAATTGTTTGAAAGATTTAAAAGATTGTGAATGGGGATTAAGAATGAATGAGTTACTTGTCAAATGTCTTCTTTATGCCGATGACCAAGTAATACTTGCGTCATCGGCGGAAGAGTTGCAGGCGATGGTAACTATTATGCATGGTGCTTTTGAGAGTAAAGGAATGAAAATAAATGTAAGCAAGACGAAAGTAATGGTATTTGAAAAGGAAGAGTGCCTGACGATGTGTAATATTATGATTGATGGAGAAAAAGTGGAGCAAGTGAAAGAGTTTGTATATTTGGGTACTTTGTTTACAAGGGATGGTAAACATGACGGAGATATTGAAAGGAGAACGATTGCTGGCAACAAAGTGAATGGAGCCCTACGCGCTTTTATGAACAGTCGAAATGTATCCGAAAAGGCACGTTTGGCTGTTCATAGAGGACTATTAGTGCCCACGCTTATGTATGGAAGTGAAAGTTGGGTATGGAAAAAGAAGCATGAGAGCAGAATAAATGCTGTAGAAATGAGAGCGTTGAGAAGCATATGTGGTGTGACTCTGAAAGATAGAATAAGAAATAGTGTGATTAGAGAGAGATGCGGCATGAAAGTGGATATAGTTACAAGAATAGAAAAGGGTATGTTAAGCTGGTTTGGACATGTAGAAAGAATGGACGAGGAAAGACTGACTAAGAAAGTTTATAAGGCTAGTGTGAATGGAACAGTCGCAAGAGGAAAACCTAGGCGAACGTTTCTCGACCAGATCGAAGGCGTTCTGGACAAAGGCCAGGTTAAGAGCTCCTTGAACCGACGGGCGTGTATGAGGAATGTGATGAAAGTGAATGAAGCCAGAGAAGTGTGTCAGGATCGTAGCAAATGGAAATCCGTAGTCTCTGCCTACCCCTCTGGGAAACAGGCGTGAATCTATGTATGTATGTATGTATGTTTCGTGGTTTTAATGATAAATATTTCGTATAAAGACCAATGGTTTTTCTCATTAATGTATACCTAACAATTTAAAAAGTTTAAATAAGTGTATTTATAGCACTTAAACTTGTTCATGGTGTATATGCACGCAATGGGAGTTCCGAACCATTAATTTTGATCATCATTATCTTACATTTGATCTGTCGCGTCCAAGTTTATATAAAAAATACATCCATTTTATCAAAGTTAGTTTTTTGACAACGTTCTATAATTTTCTGTCACAGTTTTAGATGTGGAACTAAAAGTTTATTATGTAGTTTTTATTTTTATTGACGAGATGAAAAGTAGTTTTGGAAGATGTTGCATAATTCGTAGCTTTTAACAAACATCCGTTAAAACACATATCTATATTTAATATAGTTATGTGTTTCATCTGGTTTGCTTAAGCACATGCGCTTTTGGTAGTTTGGACGCAAGTAAATTCTAAAAAACAGTGTCATTTAGTTTCCCGTAGTACCTAAATGTTAGTGTGAATGTAATGTGTTAGATCCTATTAGTAATTTCATCATCCAACGTCACAGCGAACGTGGTGCAATATATCATATAACAGTAAAACGTAAGTAGTTTTTTTGCAATTTATTCCACTATATGTAATGTGCGTACGAAAATTATCTTTTTCTTTTCTTAAGGCGTTGATAGCTTCGAAGTATATTCACAATAGCATGGTCCATAAACCCGCGCATTCAGATGGACAGAAGGCTTGTCACGGAGAACACGTAAAGATATCAGCACAAGCTATCATGAACATTATCTTCGACAATAATTGATGTAGGTAATCAGTACCTGAAAATATTCAGATTTACCTATTTAGTCTAACTTTAGCATATTTTTATATCTTGTGTTTGCGGAGTTCATATAGTAACCAACAGCTGTAAAAAAAATCATCTGAATTAGATTGATTTAAAAAGTTGACCATAAGTCACATAATTTTTTTTTAAAGGTATTGTTAGTAATTATTACGCCCTTAGGGATATATGTATTTATTTAACCTTACTTAATGAAAACAAGACAGTGTAAAGACACCTCTACTTTTTGTTGAGAAAGTTGAAAGGAGTATAAAACATGAATTTTGTGGTGGAAACATGTTTCCTTTATTTATTGTCAGATTCAAATAATATTTGGAATATATATTTAATAGAGTATCTATAAAAATATTTCTTTATTCATAGTTGATTTCATTAAATAAAAATATTTAAGAATTAGATTCTTTACGAGCCTAAAAGTAAGTCTAATTACTGCATCTCTATTACGCAAGCCAATTGTTAGCTGTTTATCCAAGCTTCTCAGCAATATACAACGCCTTAAGTATAAAACAGTAAACCACCATTTAAGTAGCATACTTGACATAGACTAATGTTTCAGTAATTATCTAATCTCCAGACTCAGAACGACCACCTACGCGTTATACATTTATTCTCCTAGCGATGATACAACCCACTGCACACTACTCATGGTAAAATAACAACAAAATATGAATGAAATATACGCATTCAATAAGTCCACCATTGGAATAAAATTTGACTGCACAATTGACGCAATGGTTTCATTGCCAGTGCCTGATTTTGTCGTAGTGGATTGACATGGGTCATTATGTACATATGTACCTAGTGGATATGTGTATATTTATTTGTATGTAAAATAAATAATTGTATCGATTTTAAATGTTCTGTGCTAGTATTTTAAATAGATTTAAAGTACCCCGGGTCACAAGACTTATTTCTAAGTCCTTAACTATTTTATATCTATAAATAACTAGGAACAAAGAATTATACGCTCGTCAACGTTGCATCGCTAGCACTTTTCACCAATTCGGTTGCGTCTTTTTGAGGAAGATTATATTAGGGAAAATTGTAATAGTAATAGGCATTAAATCACTAAGTTTAAATAAGCCTAATGAAGAAATAAAATGAAAATTAAGTATTACACTGTAAATATTATCTTTCGTATAGTTTATGTTATTATTATTACGAATGAGGGCACGTAACTTGTGAAAGGCCATTTAGCGTTTGTATTTCATAACCTAAGTATGTTTATAATAATTAGTCAAAGAAATAAGACACGGTTATTCTAAGAACTGCTCATTGACACACATTATAATAAACAATAAGAAATTCTTTGTAAGTATAGGTATCCTATACTCTTTGTGCACGATAATTTTAGGAATAAGCCGATTTCTGCAAGTATAGTCGATTGCTCCGGAATCCGGACATAATGAAAAACAGTATATAGTTATAGGTACATATCGTCCTGAGCTACCCTAATACATAATGCCATGAAAATCAGCTCAAATATTTAGCCAACAAACGTAACATACAAACAGAGACACTTTCACAATTATTAGTGGTAATATTCCAACAAAATTAAGCCATACGACTATATGCAAATAAGATGCTACACAGTTTGCCTAATAATAAAAGTTTATCATAATATAGACGCTCGCAATAAATAAATAATATTTCAGAGGTATCAGTCATGAAATATTTGTTTTGGACACGTAATTCTTTCCGGCAATTCTACAAAATATTCGTCGCGGCGTTGTTTTCACTACGGGCCTTCTGTTCAGAATTCCTATTCTACACAGGGTTATCTAGCTGTGGTTTTCTGTAAAGTAGATCTTTAGTAACGTACTTCTTCAGTAGGGCTATTGTTTAAGCTGTAGGTACCTAACCAAATCTACATTCTGTCTATTCTCCAGATGTAACTTAAAAGTTAATTCTCTTACTTGGAGCATTCTGCACAAATAGTGTTACAGCTACAATCTGGCTTTACATATTCTATACCCTATTTTTCTTTAATAGGAACTTGCTTGCTTTACTATTAAAGAAGGATACTCCTGCACTAGGCATAATAACTATTTGGGACTTCACAAACATATAGATAAAACCCAGAATCGGAACAACAATTTGTGGATTACACCAATTTTGGCCAACCACTTAAACTGTTACGCCATCCGATGGATGCAGATCCAGAAGAAGAACTCGCTTTATGAGTCAAATGACTAAATAAATAGATAGTACAACTTACCCGATGTTAGAAAGACTGTTATTGCTGGCTGTAAGCGAGTCTTGTTTCCCTTGCGCCATGGCTGCAAGTTGCCGGTCTAACATGTTGTTCTGTTCCAGCAGCTGGCTCCACTGTCGCACCGCTGTCTTCGAGGAGGATAGCTCCTGGCGCAACTGCCTCTCGTCTAGAGAGTTGAGGCCGCTACGAAGTGAACTGTCCAACCTAAACGAATGGGCAAAGGATAAATAGGAATGAAGAGATTTTTGTAAAGATAATTCCTGCATTATAGATCATTTTTATCTCACAAGGGATTTTAAAACACTAAAACTATAGAAACACTTGTTGTACACACTCGAAAAAACTATTTATAGGTGATAAATTGGACGTACTTTCTGAAAAACGTTCCAACCCACAAAGTTAACATTTTGAGATAATCGTGATTGAAGTTCAATCCCGTATTGCTTCTCCTTACATGTGGGTTGGGCTACTAAGTCATTATTTCATATTTAGAGTGATAGTAGAGCTACCAAATTTTTCCAGCTAGTAAATAGTAACCCCGTGACTAATTTGCTAATAATAACTCGATTTTGACCCGAGTGTGGGTTGGAACGTTTTTCAGAAAGTAAGTCCAATTATAGCAGCGAGGTGGCGAACCACTTAAATCATAGTGCCTAACTGAAATCAAACGGCACAACATGCAACACGTTTTATAAGGCCTCAAATTATGGCTATAGTGTTAAAATACATAATATACATATATGTATATATATGTAATTTGAATAAAGGGGTCTTGTCAGATAACTAAAAAATTATTAAAATGCATATTATAGCAGAAATCATTGTTAAATCCATGTACCTAATTATGTAAGGGAGGGTAATAAGAATAACGTTTAAAAATAAAAATATATTTTCTTCATAGTAGCGACGCACAAACGGGGCCGTGAATACCAACTAACTACTTTTCCATTATTATAACCGCAAAAATACTTGACAGTTTGCTTGATAGGATTCTCAGTGGACATTTACAAGTACATGACGCACAATTTGGTTTCAGAGCGGGACTGTCCACTGAAAGTGCAATTTCATGGTGAGGCGCCCAGTTGCACTCACTGATCGCGAGGTTAAGCAACGTTGGGTGCGGTCAGTCTATAGATGGGTGACCGCTCAGTGGTATTTCATCTGAGCATCTCCGTGCTTCGAGGGCACGTAAAATGTCGGTCCCGGTTGTTGTCAAATTGACAGC
This sequence comes from Catocala sponsa, assembly GCA_963564715.1. Classification (NCBI taxonomy): domain Eukaryota; kingdom Metazoa; phylum Arthropoda; class Insecta; order Lepidoptera; family Erebidae; genus Catocala; species Catocala sponsa. Next base: position 9,777,528 of record OY751334.1, read on the forward strand.
AGTCGTTAAGCCATGCCGGAGGCCTACGAGCGGCTTGAACAACTCTTGACAATAGGTTGACCACTAACCACACGAAAAGAAGAAGACTAACATAGTCTGTAAGAAAATTGTTACTAACTTATATGGATTATGTCCGAAATAAATGTTTTTATTATAACATGGATGGACATTTTGCATAATCCGCGTGTGTGGATTAGCTGATGATATTTCTCAAAAATAAAATAAATGCAATACTCCGTGGCAAAAGTCAAAATGTACTTCAATTACCTCTCAATATAATCATCGACGCTTTGCAGACTGGTGATGGACTGCGCCAAGTCGTTGTCCATCATGAGGTCGTCTGACGCCAAGCTAGACAGCGTGTCCAGCGACGGCGTACGCTCTGTGCCACCATTTCGTAAACTACACACTATTGTAACAAAAAATAATATAATATTACTATCAACTACTACTTACTTCTATAATAAATACTTATTTATTACTAACTTATGAGTTGGCGGGAAATCTTTAATTATATTCTTTTTATTTTTCTACACGTTCTAGGTTATATGGCGTTCAAATTACGACCAATTTGAAATTAGAATGTTAATGAATAGACAATAGATATAGATATTAAAAAGAAAACCAAATAAACTATAATTTACTGATATCAGTAATGTTAGCGATTAATTATAATGGAGTAAGTATTAAAATTACTTTAAACTCAAATTTGAAATAAATATTAAGTTGACGCAAATCCTGGGTCAATAATGAGATTAAAGACTATGAGATAAAGAATAATACAGATCGATTCCATGCGATAAAATTAAAAAAGAACGTTATAAAGTTATCCATTTCTTTTTAATTTTATTTTCGACACTGGCCACAACTAGTTAATATGGTACGAAAAAATTGTACATAGCTAATTTAGTTGACTATTATAATTTACTGTTTTTTATGAATATGACTATATATGACATAAAAACTTTTTGGCAGTTGTCAGTAGGTAGTTGCACGAAGTTTTAGAACATATTCGCAAAAAGTCTATTTATTTATTCTATTAGGTGGAACTTGCCACCATAGTTAAGTTTAAACTATCGACATCACAGTGCTAATCCTTCAGAGTTAGACAGACGTGAAGCATATCAGTAACTTACATTTACGATTCCTCTGTACAAGTGGGCTGGATGTAATTCGTTCTCTTGACCTTCGAAGGTGCTTGCTTCCTTCTGAATCCACTTTACTTGATGGACTGCCATCTGCGTTTTCTACATAAATATGTTTTTTTAATTTTAGATATTGTATATAATAAAATATGAGGTTTTATTTTGACAAGTATACTGTGCATAAATATATATTAAAAGTATTATTGTACTGTTTCACTTACTCCTGAAGAGAAGAGCTGGCTGGTCAGCTATTTCATCGTCGAAGAAGTCTCGTCCGTCAGACAGCGAGAGTGAGCCGGAGGCGTGTGTGGGTGTGCCTGGTGACTCTGGTGTTCCATTCTTACTGACTTTGTCTCCGATTCTCGGCGACTCACTGACGTAACAGTAATTATTTGGAGTGTTATTAATTATATACATAGGTTTCATGTAGATAACATATATTTAAATAAAGTTCAACGCCTTGAAATCTTGTAATCCCTTAACACAGCTAAATTTTTCAGGTGATATTAATAGCATTGTCTACAATTTAGTGCCTTGTAAGCCTAACTCACAATAGTATTTTTTTAAATATCAACTATGACAAATAAATGGTTCTTGATAAATTAATAAATAAGGAAATAGCCTACTACTCCATCATTACACAAAAAAAGGAAAAGTAAGGCGATTTAAGGATAATTAAATAGGGAAAACACTTCATTTGGGTTTGATTACGGCAAATCTGCAAAAGAGTTATATTTTCTTTCTTTCGCACTCTTTACTTATACAGTTGCTGGTTATATTATGTAGTAAGTAATAATTAGTAAATATATAGGTACAAATAGTTGGCCTTACGATTTTAACAGACAACTTAATCATTCCTGAAGACAGACATAGTTATGTACATATTACAGACCCAATCTAAAAGACTTCGACCAATGAACCTTACAAATATTTTCTTATACAGTCAGGCAAAAATGTGGTCTACCACCCTATGGTTGAGGTTCTTTTGAACGTCATGAAACAACAAGGTCGATTTCCCTTTGCTATAATATTATGACAGTGACCATTGCTCTCTTTATCTACGTATTATGTTTACGTCATGCCATATGTCAAGTTAGAAATTCAACCTTAGCGGTGATTAGATCTCACAGAAACTTTTCAAAACTGGTAGACCACTTTCTAATAATATGTATTGGCACTAACTGACCAGTCAAATCATTAAGTTATGGAGTAGTCGATAAGTTGTCAACAGTTCAAGTATACAACTTACATGACTTCTTTAACAGGCTGTAAGGCCTCACCATCCACCCCATCATGTTCCTCAACGATCGGCTCTGGCGACCTGGTCTTAGTATTAGCCGTCTGATACGCAGAGCTTATCGACGGCGCGTCCCTTTCCACCTGCAGTTCATTATTCGAGTCACTGGTACTCGTTGAAGATATTAGGCTGTCTGCAGGCGACGTTTCGTCATCTAACATGCTTTGGGTGGAAGTTTCTAGAGCCGACAAGTCGAACTTAGATTCTTCAAGGGTGAGTGTCAAATTGTGATGGTCTCCGCTCTGGTTTGTGCAAGTGCTTGTCGTGCTGTAGTTTGAACTCGTCATTGAGCCTGCAAACAAATAAACGAAAGGTTTGAATTAATATGATTATTATACAAAGTATCGAAAGACGTCGTTTATAAGAATATGACTGCCATTTATTTTTAGTGCACTACTACCGGTATTATTAATGAGCTACGACTTTTAAATCAATTTTCCCTTTTTGCGATATTATTTAACTAAAAGTGCAAAATAAACTTGGTTCAAGTTACGATTATATTATTTATTTTTATTTTTTGCCTGTTTGTATAGGTCTGTTATTATCAGTTTCTGACAGTGAGTTTCCTGTATTTGAATAATGCATTGTTAAATTTGTATAGAAGCTAATGACTGATAAGATTGTTTGGGTGTGTCGGATTTTAAAGATAACATTATCACTAGTTGCAGACAAACTTTATGATAATTAGTCTTACAATGATAACCAGAAATAGGCTGGGAGAACTAATCATTTATTTTTATATGAGTGTAATGTTCAATTGTACTGATATGTAATGTTTGTTTTTATGTAAATAATTATTTATTTTAAAACTTCTTCTTCTTCTAGATTGTGGACCTGTGTGGCCATGTTCAGCAGCGGTGCCCATAATGAGGAAAGTTAAATTGGAGATTGAAGACAAGGAATTAGAAGAAAAGGTTAACTTTTTTGGATTTCCCTCCTTAGCAATGCGGGTGACAAAGCATAATATTTTTATATACCAAAAAGGCATCACAGACACGAATATTAAGGAGCCTTATTCTGAGCTATCCTTGATACCAATAATATTTATGGCAGAAACGCCTTAACAACTCAGTATATTCAAATATTTAACAACCCATTTTCGTTGCGACTACCGCGATGAAGTCTTTATAGATTACAAATGAAAAATATGTATATCATACCCATCATTGTGCCGCGTAGAGAATCATGTTGGCTCAAGGTAAGCGACTTCATAAGCAGTGGATGTGGCACAGGAGGCTCGTCCATGATCACGATAGTCTTCTGCGGTATCTCCGGTTCAATCAACTTCGATGGCTCCTTGTTCTCTAGCAGTTTGGACTTCTCGTCCTCACAACTGGATACACTCAGAGCTAAGGATACGTCGTCTTGAGATCTGTGGAAAGATGGGTTCAGTGAAAAATGTTCATCAATAAATGCCATCATATCATCAAAGTGTTAGACGGAATCCGTCTAACACTTTGATGATATGATGGCATCTATACCTAGATGAAAAATTTGAAATATGACTAGTATCGCTCGATTTAACGGTGAAGGAAAACATCGTGAGGAAACCTGCATGTCCAAAAGTTTTCTATAATGACCAGGATGGTATCTGAAGTCTGCTAATCTGTACTGGGCTGGCGTGGTGGTCTATCGCTTAACCCTTTTTCTTCTCATACTAAGAAGGCGCCCGAAGCTACTGTTTTATGCTAGCAGCTTCATAAAACAGGGCTAATATTATAATATAATATTTAAAATGATAATGATATTTGGGTATTAATGTGTACATTTTTGCTATGATTCTTTACAACCATAGTGCCACTCAACGCCGCAGTAGGGTACCCTCGTTCCAGCTAGTAACATTCTTGTCTAGCACGGTACGCTATGAGTGATCATATAGGCTCTGGTGTAAATGCAAGCACTATGACTTCTTAATTTTCTAGTTAGGTTTAATGTGTTTTTTAACTAGACGAGGAGACACATATTTTAGACAAATTAATTTCAGACACATTTTTTGGTTGAGAGATCATCGACATCATCATCGGTATGACGAAGGCTTTGACGATACGGCATGTCAACAGCAATTAAATTATACTGGGATCTTACCTTGTGGCCATAGCTTCGCCTGCCGCGTGGCTCTGCCAGACGCTGCTGTTACCGAAGTGACTCTCCTCACTCTTGCACGACGGGCTGGACTCCTTGCTTGAATTCACCGTAGTAGGTGACACCACGCCGCTTGATGACTTCACGAACGAATTCTAGAAATAAAAAATTATAAATTAAATTCAAGAGGCATATATTTTTATAATATGGAGGAGAATGATCATAATGTAAAATATGCACATTGAATAGGTACAGACTTTTAGGGTGCTCTATGACTTCATATAGCTAACTAACATTATCCCTATGTCACACAGTACAAAAACATTAAAAACAGTAAAAAGCTTAGATTTAAACCAACAATTCTATGCCTGGATGATATTCCTCGAACTTACCTTGGTGTAGTCAGTTCGAGGAAAATCACCACTATTGACAGTGGCGAAAACGAATAAATATAATTTCTTTGTGTTTTCTTTTGTCTGAGAGAATTTAAAACATTATGTTTACAATATAACCAACCATTATATCTCAATCTGACTCTTCTAAAGCCACCCTAAATATATGGTTACGCCACCGATAATATAGGCTCCCATAGAAATGCGAACATTTTTGACCACCATACCTATTTGGTGCAATGTGTTGTCGTCTTTAATGTTGTGTATACTGTGTAACTTTAATATGTATGCATTAACGTTTCGCATTTTCCTTTTTAAGCCAGTGTTAGTATGCCTAATCCTATCCTAATGCTAAATCCTAACTATAATATTATAAAAGCGAATATGAGTTTGTTTGTTTGTTTGTTACCTTTTCATGCCTAAACTACTGAACCGATCATCCTGAAATTTTGTTGTCAAGTGTACTTACAGAAACGGACATAGGCTACCTTTCATCCCGAAAAAAATACTGTTTCCGTGGAAAACAATAATAACGTTCTTATGATAATAGATGGCGCCACGTGTCTTTCGAATCATGATTGAATTATATTATCACAAGCAGAGTACAACCTCAATTGATTGTCAAATTCTAAATTAACGCGAGCGAAGCCGCGGGCAAAAACTAGTAATTAAATAAATTAATAAAATGTGGCTGTAATACACCGCTGCCTACCGCTTCGGGGATGTAGACGTGTGACTATGTAGTTGTAAGGAGCAGCGATAGCTCAGTGGGGAGACCAACAGACTGCAATACAGAGGGTCTCGGGTTCGAACCCACGTCGCGCACCTCTGACTTTCGGAAGTTATATGACTTTTCGAAATTATGTGCGTATTGATTGACAATTATCGCCTGCTCCGTGCCTCGGAGAGCACGTTAAGCCGTCGGTCCCGGCTGCCATGAACATCTATGGCAGTCGTTATTGGGAGAGTGTCGTCACAAAAGATCCCACTGGGTAGAAGTGTCGCTGGTCTGCACTGACTGGCCCCCACATAAGATAAGATAAGATGTAGTTGTAATAAGTAGCAAACTACACAACTCACCTGTTTATTAAGTTTCTCCGGTTGTGCCCTATCCAGCACGAATTTCTCCTCATCCAAATTCGTTTGGATCAATGTAGGGCGGTTCCTATTCCTGTACCTTTCTAAGGTAGACATGGGGGAGTTTTGCCTCTGTGACTCGGTCATTGGTGAAGGTTTTGGTAATATGGGTGAAGGTGGTTTATAGGTGGGTGCCGGTACTTCGTACTCCGGTGTCAACTCATCGTCGAAGGAACTCGGTAGCTTTGGTAAGGGAATCACTGCGTGACCAGTCACTACAGCTTCGTCTGGAAAGAATTAGTTCGAATTATATGGAATCATTTGGTTTTTCTAAAATATAATACTTAAGAATTATCTAATACTTGAGTTTATAATATTATTTATTTTAGGCATGTAAAAACTACTGAACAGTCCAGAAACAATGAAGGACGTACCACGCGATACCGGACCCCGACTACCTTTCTGAACAGAACTGAGGACCACTTCAGCTCCGTCCAGAAAGATATTCGTTAGTTAGTTAAGTTGTTACTCGGTTACTCATTGGTATGAGTAAGCGGTCGGTCACTTACGCTTAATGGCCAATAATTGTGCGGATAATTACACACATCCAACTAACAAACTATAGTCATGCAATATCATAAAATTGCAATGACAAAAAGAAACGAGAGAATAATGAGATCTCCCTTTGTATAATTATAAAGAGAAATCCCCACTAGGTTTGTGCCTATGCGTGGGTCTTTAGGCCCTTTCAAATATTTGTAATGGCCACAATAGCATTTAAAAATATTGCAAAAACGAGCTGCAACAAATTTCTCAAAATTAATGATTGTATACCAACATTATCCTTACTAATATTATAAATGTAAATGTGAGTTTGTTTGTTAGGCTTTCACGCCGTAACTACACGACTAAAACTCATGAAATTTTGCATACAAAATTGCAAAATCTAGTAGATACTTAATAATACTCTCCATTACTACCAGCTGTCATTGTCACTTGTATTATTCCATATTCAACAGATCAAGTATGAATAAAATGTCTTCAATAAAGTGTAAAGAAAGAAAAATATATATACCCATAATATCTAAATCAGCAACTTGCAGCTCTCGAAGATGGAAGCTGTGCGCGTTGCGCATGACCATTTCCAGGTTGCGCGGGCGTCTGCGCATGCGCGGCGAGCCCTCGCCCGCTGTCCCCTCCCCGCCCGTCCACACACCTGAGTCAGTGGAAACTGCTGACGCCGCACCTGATAAGAGAGAAATAGAACTTACACATAATACATACTTTAATTTAAAGACGCAGATAGCCTTCTTACAAAAATATTCCTAAATACAACAACCTTCCCGCGCTCGGTGCTTTTCTGCGTCGTGAAGGAATTATACATTTATAAAAATATTAACTAACTGTTACATAAGGAATAATTCCTATATCGCGGGGGACTTTACGAACAATTAAACAACGGACACAAAGTTCACGCAGACTCGGGTTAATTAGTTTATTAGGATCATTCCACAACACTTGGCTCATCGGCAGACGCGGGGAGACCGTTTAAACTACTACGCCATTTGAGCAACATTCATCTTGGTTGATAAATTGAAATTAATTTAAGAACGTTGATTTAAAGTCTCCTGATATACACAAATGTCGTAGAAGATCTGTCGATCGCTTATATCCTTAGTTCCCAAAGTGGTCCAGGGGGACCCCCAGGGGTCCACGGGAGACTCGGCCGGGGTCTACGTTGGCGTGACAAGAAAATGGGGTTCACAATTCGTAAGCGGCGGTCCACGAAAATTTATTTGCTTTGGATAGTGAATAACTAAAATGTTGGCTTGACTTCACCTATCAATGTAGGCAAATAATATTTTAAGAAGCTCAGCGACTGTTACTTGTAAAAACTTGCATATTCCATATTCAGTACTAGTGGTCCCGAACCTACCGATTTTCCGGTGGAGAATTTCTAAAAAAGAGAAGCCGCAGAGATTTGATCAAATTTGTTTAATTCTTCACCAATGCCATATTCCTTGGAATATGGTAGAAATGTAGCTGGAGGGGGTGCACCGGAACCAGGTAAATTTTGAAAGTGGTCAATGAGAATAAAAGTCTGGGAACCTCTGGCTTATATTAATGTCTCAATATAGGCGTGGCGCCTGTACGTATTATGCAAAACACGTTTTAACAAGTGTGTGCTTTACCAATTTTGTTTATTTATTTTATACATGGTATTTATAATATGTACTTGCGCACATATGTTTCTAATACTTTTAGGTACATTTTAACGTACCGTGACCAAAATCAATTATAAGAGAAGGCAACGTACTTATTTTTATAGTCGCCCTCCATTTTCCGTCTCTCGGTACCTATTAAAATATAAATTGTACCTACCAAACTATAATTGTATTTTATTTTATTACATTATGAAACTAGTAGGTGCACTAATTAGTATATTATATATATACTAGTTTTATTTGATGTAATAAAAGTACATTAATATGTGATTACACAAACATAATATATTGAATCATGCTAAAACATTTTCGCATTTTCACTTGCTACTTTTTGTAAAGCTACGTATGTATGTATTTATTGTGCAACATTATTATGTTCATATATAAATTAAATATGTATAATTATTTAGTTTAGTGACGTAATAGTTTACATGGTCACCTAGGCACCGAGTATGGGTGTGGTTTCGAACCCCAAACGAGACAAAAAATTGATTATTTCATAAATAGTTGTTTCGACTTTAGGAATTCTTTGTCTGTTGTTCAAATATTTGTAAAGTAAATAATTCCTAACGCGGTATTTGTTCTTTTATAAACTAAAAAGGAAAAGGGCAGCTTGTCTTTTTCAGTTTTTGATTCTACAGAGAAATAAGGCATTGACATTGCGGTAAGGAAATGATACTTAAATTGATTTACTTTTGTAGTTAACTATAGCAGCATTTTAATGGATTACAGAACAAAAACGAAGATATATGTACGTACTACACATATATTAATAAAATCATTTATAAATCACATACACAGCTGTCTCGTGCAGCGATCATTGGTTTAGTGAGGTGATCACTTTATCATCCGTGCCGTTGCTAGTCTCTACTTTTTATATAGGTACTAAAGACAATCAGTTAGGTACATCTCAATATTTCATTTTCTCAATTCGTTTAGTAATTCTGTGGCACAGCAATAGTGAATGCGACTGCATCATGTCGCAGTCTTGGGTTTGCTGCCCGGGTCATCAGTGTTACTGAGAAGAAAATCGCAGCTTGACACGAGTCTGGAACTGAGCCCATTAGACTCACCTCGGTAATAGGCTAGCCTCTTATAACGTAGGACCTTTACCTACATATTCGAGAATGAAAGCGTGAGCCGAGACGTATCCAATCTATGCGTAATCAATCGTTCATCAACTAACAACAATATGCAATAAGTGTCTTTAGTTTTAATACAGACACATCTACAATTTGTTGTTTTACTACTAACTCACTAATAAAACTACAAATTATGCTTCATCAACTTTCGATTTCTTGTGTAAAACAGGTTTTCCGATAAAGTATGTTTTTAAGATTATTACTTTACATTTATTATTATTCACCACTGCTGCACACGAATCCAGCAGATTTATCTAAAACTTATATCCTGTGTTACAATAATTACTTTCAATAACTATTTAATAATAGTTACGTTCCACGTAGGTAAGTGTACGTAAGTTAAATAATTATATACCAAGTAATCGATTCTCGATTTAATAAGTTTACTATTCGACTATTTTGTGTTTATCGTAGAAGTAGCCTTCAAATTTGTTAATAAAAAGCACGTTATGTAAAAAAAGAAAATCCTTACCTTCCCTCCATCCATCGGTCACACCCGACTTCCTAGTGTTGTTGACTACCTGAAGACAAAACACATTAGACTTAGACATCACTACAACTTTCACTTCACTTTCACACCTGGCACATAAACAAAATTATTGACCATGTCTTCCTATCCGTGGTGCATCGCTGTGAATGACCGAACCCTATGTTACGGTAGCAGATGTCGAAATGACCTGTATTCTAAAGAACTTAGAACACGCTTAAAATAAACCACACTTCACGCACGAGGGATAGAATACAAGAAATAAATCTCGAGATATGTTTCTCACTTTCTTCATAGTCAGCTGTGAAACGTAACGATATACATATTAAATTCTTACTTTTAATAAAAGACGAATATTAAAAAGGCCGAACACACGTCTTGTCACGGTCCAGAACGGGGGGAAAATGTTCGTATAATTAATTTGGTTTTTAAACGCGGTATTGCAAAATAGAATTAGGTATGTATGCACGAGTATGTGTTAACTTTTCAATTATGCAAGTAATGTGGATATTTTGTTAATTATAAATTGCTGTTTTTTTTACTATTATGCTATAAAAAATAAACAGGCCTGCAATAACATTCTTACAATTTTTTCGTAAAATTTATTGCATAAATGTATATCTAATAAGGAAATACTTGAGTGTGAAACTATTTTTATAGATGTTGATCTTTGTATTTTCTTATCTCGTGTGTGCCTTTACGCTAGATGCACAGTGCAACGTTGATATTTTAGGCATACGGCGACCGGCATCCGACACGACAAGGCTGAAATAGACAACTAGTGACCCACTTCTTTAACCAAACAAAAATATGATTTACATTTACGACTTTAAAGTTCTAAATCGTGTGTTTGAAACGGTTATGTAATTCATGAAAAACTTTACAACCATTAAAATGTTTAATGAAGAAAATGTCGTCATAGATATAATTTCGACGTTATTTTGATTCCGAACTGACCGCTTTTATTTACGTTTTAACCTCGATAAGGGTGCGTTCATTTTTATTTCTTCCGTGGTAATTAATTAGAGAAAGAAAATAAACACTAGAATTTTTATCAGTTTGTGAGACTCATAAAAAACATTAAATACCTAATGAGTATTTAGGTAAAAGTTACGATTACATCAAAAGACGATCTACAGTCTTGTATTTTCAAGCAAATTCACAGCATACTGCGAATAGCCAAACGGGATACAATATTTTAACAGTTCATTTGTTAAACAATTTTGACAGCTTTGTGTGGCAGCTCATTAGTCTTCTCAAATATTTGTAAGGTGAGTAATAGAATTATAAAAAATGTTGTTAACTAATTGCTGCGCTAGTCTAGTGGGAGACCGTTGGACTGCCAGGCAGCGGTATCGAGTGCAAGACAAAGGCATCTCTCACTTTTCGATGTAAGGGCAATATCACACTAGCGGATTGCGAGCGTCCTCAAAGCGGAGCGGGCGTGCAACGAATACGTTACGGGCGCAGAACGAACACGCCGCGCATGCGCAGCGAACTCGTTGCGGACGCGCAACAAGATCGCCGAAAATAGCAAATCAAAAAAACAGAGAATATAGTGATCGTAATTTTAAAAAAAAGGCATATGAAGAGATTTGCAATCCATTTTGTTACTGAATGTATTGTACGTTGTTAACTCGCTACAAACACACGACGAAAACGTTGCGTATTTGCCACGCGACCGCGACGTCCTCGCTGTGCAGCCGCGGCGTGTTCGCGACGCATTCGTTGCGCGCCCGCCCCGCCCCGCAGCCGCTCGCAAACCGCTAGTATGATAAGGCCCTTATGTGCGTATAGAACACTAAATACCTAATTAGTCTTTAGGTATATATAATAGGTAATTATCGCTTGCTTTAACGATGAAAAAAAATATCGTGTGGCAATCTATGCAGGTTACACATGCGTGTAAGAGAATTCTCGAAAATATGTATAGAGTGCCAATCCGCACTGAGCTAGCGTGCTAGGTTATGCCTGGGCTCGGGCTTCAGTGTGAGAAGGGTTAGACCATAGCCTAACCCTTCTTACACTGAGAAGCGGCCCAGCAGTGGGACAGTTCATAAACAGGACTGATATTATTAAATTATTGTTGTATACCTGTTTGGTAGTCTTAGCATCAATATTTTTGACGGCGGGGTACTGCGGCCTTGGCAGCTGTGTTGTCTGGAAGGTGTACTTTCCAGGGGGTCTTTGGGGTTCTGGCTGCACTCGGGGTACTGACGCTCCCCTGGTGGGCGCCTGCTCAGCTCGCACGGTCTTTGAACGACCATCCTGCGGGAGTAAAAGGTTAATAATAATATCAGCCCTGTATTAAACTGTCTCACTGCTGGGCACGGGCCTCTTCTCAGTGTGAGAAGGCTTAGGCCATAGTCCACCACGCTGGCCGAGTGCGAGTTAGCAGACTTCACATATCTTTAAGAACATTATGGAGAACTCTCAGACATGCAGGTTTCCTCACGGTGTTTTTCGTCACCGTTAAAGCGAACGATAATTAACTATTTAATACGCATATAATTTCGAAAAATCAGAGATGCGCGCCTTGGGATCGAACTCGAGACCTCTAGTGGCAGTCCAACGGTTTACCACTAGGCTATCGCTAACTAGGTTAAAATAGCATAAAAGCCAAGTTCTAAATTGAAGCAATCAATGCTTGGCTTTGAGGGAATATAGATGCGTGCTAGGCAAGTCTTGCTATCTCACCCACAAGTCTACACCTAAATAATGGATACATCACATGTTTTGTTGTATATTCTTTTCTAATACTCTACAATTGTCCTTATCGCTAGATGTTAAAGGCTTATAACTTAATGATATTTCGAGTTTAATTACAAAGACAAACATATTTTAGACTAATCTTTGATAAACTATACATAACCAAACTCAAAGATGTAATTGAAATTTAAATCACAAAGAAGCCATGACAATATTATATTTCCATTAAGCTAGGATTTATAGCGTACCTATGCATATTGCCCCTTATCTTGCATACTGTTACGTTACGTCCCACTACACATTACAGAAACTGTATAAAGTTTTTAATTATTGTGTTTAAGATTGATTATAAATGACTATTTAATATTTTTTATGTGCCCATAACGTATCCAGTTAAGTCCACTGAACTTTATGCAAATTAAGGCAGTTACGAGTATTATAGAGATCTATGGAGCAGTGAGCGAAAATGCCTCACAAGATTCAAAAATAAAAAATGTTTTCTTTGTATAAGTTTAACAATGTTTAGAAAACTTAATCAAGGAAAAAATGCCCGTATACCATACTTTAAATGCATGTTTTTTCTAACATTGACAGTAAAATAGCCATTTATTTAAGCCCTCTAACTGTGTAAACAAAATTAAACGATCTTAAAATATTTATATTTCAAACGTCTCACTATTAAAAAGGAAAAACTTGGCTACATTTAACAAATATTAGGATGGATGTCATTCCTTCATTCATAATTCACTTTAAAGATTATTTTTCAACTGTCATATTGAGCCAGAGAGACGGTAATCTTATTATGAATTGTAAAACAGGAAACAGCTCATTGAATTTTATGAGAACGGTTAAGCATCGCGTTCGGCGTGCCCAAAAATGTATTTTGGTGTGTCATAATTATGGGTATTTATGTTTCTACTGTAGTTGTGTGGCTAATATTGCACATAGAGTCCCTCAGAATGTGAATAACTTAGCGTTTTTATTATTATATGTATAGTTGGTAAGCAGCATTTGGTAACGCCGCTTGCCAATGTAAGAAATGTTGGCAAATGGTTAGTTATGATACCGTATTACAAAAATACTAACGTGTTCGAGTGTGTTTATGTGTTAAATCATAGCTTAGTTAAACTTCAACGCAAAAATATTTTGCATTTTTTATTAAAGATAGAAAATTATTATATAAATTATAAGAGTGTGCTATGGTATTGTACGTACCTATTACTTATTAGTATCATAGCGATACTAATAAGTAATAGGTCCCGACTCACTTAAGTCACTATAAATAAAAATCAATTACCACATGTATGACGGAGCATCACATAAGAACGGCCGAACGACCAATTTGGCTGTTTATTTTTTGTTGTGTTTTTAATTGTCAGGCGAAGGTTGGTATGAATGAAAAGGGGAATGCCAGTATTAGGCCCACAAGTGCACAATAAATTGGCTATACTTACTAAAAAAATATATTGATATTTATTCTAGATCTGCCTTGTATTTATTATTCTGTACAAGTCGGTAATATTTTCTAAAATATTAAACAAGAAAACGACTATACTATGTAATGGAACTTGCAAGCAAGTACATTAACGTAAAAATGTTGCCTTTACACAAAATATGTTGACAGGTAATCAATCGAAATAGTAATTTACCATTGCTATATTATGTATATAATTATTCTTTTAGTCATTCAAATAATAATTATATAATAGAGTAATGAATATTATTTATTAGTACTTCATTCCTAATTGATTGTACTCACAAATAAATTAAAATCTATATCTATACTAATATTATAAAGCTGAAGAGTTTATCTCAGGAACTACTGGTCCGATTTGAAAAATTCTTTCAGTGTTAGATAGCCCATTTATCGAGGAAGGCTATAGGCTATATATAATCACGCTAAGATCAATAGGAGCGGAGCACCAATGAAGAATGTTTCAAAATCGCAGAGTTTTTTTTTCCTTTTGAGAGCTTTCACTGCGTGCGCTGCGTAAACAGTTAAAGTTTCGCAAAAATCATGTATGACAGAATTGTTCCTCTTTACAATTTCTAAAAAAAAGTCCGCGACAGCATATGTCTATCATTTAAGATTGGCTCACTATAACCATTTTTATGCTAACCAAATTTGTTCTAATATAATGCATTATTTGCGAAGGTATTTTTATAAACATGATATCCAAATAAATACGTTATTCATCACAAGTATTTAATTTAAAACAAAATTGCCCTTTACATCATTCGATTTCAATGAATATCTTAGGAGATATCGCAATTTTTAAAATAACATCGCAGCAAAATAATTACCCGTTACAGACATACAAACGATGTTTCTCCTGGTTTATTCTGCGTGATTTTAAATTAGCACTGTAGGTATATTTATAAAATTTTGTTCAATGAATCTTATGTGGTTCGTGGATTTAACAAAGAAAGTTTCAGCTCCTTTAAAATTGTATTATAGGTGCCAACGACCCACTCTCTCTCTTATGTGACGCAGACGAAGTTGCGCGGGTCAGCTATCTATACTAATATTATAAAGCTGAAGAGTTTGTTTGTTTGTTTGTTGGTTTGAACGCGCTAATCTCAGAAACTACTGGTTTGATTTGAAAAATTATTTTAGTGTTGGATAGCCTATACCTACTATTTATCGAGGAAGGCTATAGGCTATATAACATCACGCTACGGCCCACGGGGGCGGCGCAGTAACGATAAACGCGGGTGAAACCGCGGGAACATCTAGTAATGTATAAAATGATAAAGCATATATTTAATATAAATTGTATTGATAAGATACAATTTATAACTTTAAAATGCCAAGTTATTTGTCAATCACTTCGTTTGCCAATTAAGTATAGGCATTGCTTACTATTATAACCATAAGCCTTTATAGGTGAGCACCATGGGCCCGAATTAGTATGGTGTCTTGGCATGCCCCTTTGCGAGAAATTCGTGGGTGGTGTCGAAAATTTAAATGGTATTTTATATGGAAAAAATGAACGTTTTGAAATTGAATTTAATTACCTACGTAAAATGTATTTTTGTTTAGATTGACAGGACAACGACTGCCGACTGCTAGTTATAAATTAAATTTTTTATCACATCTAATTTTATAGCAACAAAGTACATTTTGACATTTAAAAATAATTGCTTCTTTTTATTTGTGTTAGGAGATGTAACAGTTTTCAAATTATTTTACATAGATTGCTTATAATCAAATACATACTTCTGCTATTCGTGCGAGTTAACTTAAATCTTCCTAGCCTTGTAATTCAAGGATTTTGCGTAAATCAGCGAACAAAGACTCATTTAATTATTTATTTATTACAACAAGATTTATGTAGATACTGCTACTTTGGCCAATTTATTATTACGTTAAATTAATCGTGTTTGCAACGTTTAGAAACAATTACTCAAGGCAGTGCTTCATATTATACGTGGCGTAAATTCCAATTACTTACTTTTATTCAGCAACAAAAATGCTTATAACTAGTACAATAGTATGAAAGCGAAGAAAGCAATATATTTAATTAATTTTCTATTTATTTCATTACTTCTTTTATCATTTTTTATATATAACGGGCTTGTTTTTAGATTGCATTCGGTGTCTCATCTGATATAACGTGTTAGTAGAACATTGGTGTGCTTAGTTTTTAAGAATAAAATAGGCCTGATATACATACCTATGTATGTTTATTAACTTAGTAACTTAGTAAACTCACTAACCTATATACTTTGACGTTCATAAGTGTTACTTTGTGACCTAAATGAATAAATGATTTTTGACTTTGACTTTGAACAGCAAATTATTGTGGAATTCATTTTGTTCATCCTTTATTCTTAAATTTTACTAGCAAGTCGTGGATCAAAGCACACTTAATCTGCCAAGTCTTAGAATATTAAACATAATTAAAAATATATTGTCTCTGGCCACCGGTGTGCGGCTGCGACTCAATAGACTAAGAAAGACAACATTTAATAAAATTATCTAACATATGTATATGTATTCTGGATCAAACATTTTAGTACTAATTATTTAGGAGTAATTACTATATCAACCCTGCATTAAACTGTCCCACTGCTGGGCACGGACCTGTCTCCCTGTGAGAAGGGTTAGGCCATAGTCCACCACGTTGGCTTAGTGCGGGTTGGCAGACTTCACATATCTTTGAGAACATTATGATGAACTCTCAGACATGCAGATTTCCTCACGATGTTTACCTTCACCGTTAAAGCAAGCAATAATTGACTATTTAATAATACGCATATAACATCGAAAAGTCAGAGATGCGCGCCTTGGGTTCAAACTCGAGACCTTTGCGTGGCAGTACAACGGTTTCCCACTAGGCTATCGCTGGCTTAATTACTAGTGTCTCGAACTATATACATATATCTATAGATAGACTTTATTACCCTTGAGAATATAGAACTGCTCTATTCGATTAGATTCTTAATCGAGAACGTGTCTCAGTTTATTGCAAAGGAACCACTTCGAGTTAATTAAAAAAATTAGATCTAACCTCCCCAGCTGGATTAAATAATGTTGACGCAATTCTTTTATTTTGTGTGTTTTACTTTTGAGCATTGTGCAACTTACTGTTTCTCATCGGTGTTAGCTATAGAAAGGAACCGCAGTAGAATATGATGGGAAGAAAATCTAGCGGAACCATGTCCTTTTGTAAGTGAGACTCGTAAACATATATATGTTGTCACACCTGTGATTGTACAATCTATGACATGCGAAATTGTGCATGGATCGGGATCGAACCCACGTCCTCTTGATAGTTGTATGCCTGAACAGTTTAAATACGCACTCGCAGCGGTAGTGTAAGCAATAGCTGTGCATGAGGTCTCGTATTCGAATTCCGGGTTGGGTCAACAAAAGTTATTGATTACTTCTAATAGGAAATTCGATGTAGCAGTCTGGAGTAAGGAAGATGGCCATGTTACACACTCTCGTATCTCGGAAAGCACATAAAGCCGTTGGTTCTGCGCTTGATCTATCTCCGGTTGTGTCGGATTGCCGTCCCATCGGCTTGTGAGAGTTAGGGAATAGAGAGTGCACTTGTGTTTGGGCTTTTTTGCACTATAATCTTAAAGAAGACTGCGCAGGGGATCTGTGCAGTCGTCTTTAAGATTGGCCTCCTTGACCGAAATTTGATCTGGCGGACCTTTTAGTTACTTAAAAAGTAACATGTTTTTCTACATTACCTGTGCAGGAAACTGCTGCGGCTGATACGTGAGTATGACAGTCTGCTTGGTGACAGACTTGGGCACGCCCGCGGCGCCGACGATTGTGGTGACCCCTGTTGACGACACCTGCGTGGCGAGTAGAGGCAGCTGGTTGTAGGCCGTGCCTGATTTCTTATCTGAAATTTGAGATAAACAATTTAGTCAGTGCCGGATTAACCACGTAGCAAGAGTAGCAATTGCTACGGGCCCCGCGCGAAAGGGGGCCCCGCATATTTAAGCCCACTCATCTCTGCCTGAGCGTAATTTTTTGAGTGAAACTTATTATTTAAGATGTGGTATATTGAATTTACTTGATGTCACAAAAACGAGAAATGTTACAACTTTTCCTACTAAGACAATCCACGTCAGACAATCGGTAACCGACTATTTCCTTGGCGTATATAAAATACTGAATTTCATACGGTAAACGCACAAGTTCTACAAAAAGTCGCTCGTATAAATGTGTAGAATTTCAGTCGGCCCAATAATCAGCTCTACAAAAAGTCTGACGTATGCAAGCACTCTTACCCGAAAGAATTTGCTACGGGCCCCGCGCTTGCTTAATCCGGCACTGAATGTAGTTATTGCATTGTAGGTAAGGGGATGGACGATCGATTGTTCCACGCTACAGTCTTGTCTTCTGATCGTAGTATGTTCATGGAAATTATAAGTACTTATGTACAACAGTACCTACTAATTCGATTGATGTGTCAGAATTGATTTTGTTGACAAGCAATTTCGTTATCCGTTTCAACGATTCATCGTCGGCAAAAATTTGTACATCTTACATTAGCACTTTAAATTTCACTCATGTCAAAATAAGATATTTTTTTAAGGGCCACCCAGCTACAACTGGAGTACCATATACAGTTCATTTTTCTATCATACCAATCCTGTATTTCAAAACTTAAACCATTTTTTTTTTTTACTTGGGGAAATGCGCCTAATGCATACCCTCTCGCCACAAGGGGAGGTGAGAGGGTTATGTCCGGCTCTCCCGTATTTCGGGCCTACGGACCAAAACCCCACGGTGTGCACGCTCGCTGCCTTGTGTAGTGGATGGGCCTGAAAACTTAAACCTAGGTTAAGGTAAGGTTAACGTAGGATTAAGTTTTTTTATCTAAGCCCTTACATTAATTAGGTCGCACAACACGGAATCAAAACATGCTCGCTTACTACAGGAGTGGTATACGAAGAAATGCAGCGCGCTAGTGCTCTGCGTTAGGTAGTGTATCAATTGTATTATCTACTTGAGATAGAACTTTAGTAGAAGGTCTAGTTATTGTCTTAATTCTATATCTAGTATTCCAAGCAAACAAAGTATAATATGTAAGCTATTTATTTTAGTTGTAAGGGTACTAAACTGGCATAAAAGTTGTTGTAGTAATAGATATTATGCTTCTATACACTACAGACCGCAACACTGTTGTATTTGACGCCTGGTATGAAAGCGCCAACAAATCCTATCTAACGTCCAATCAAAACCATTATTGCTGTTAATTATATGTAAGTATAGGTAATGTTTTCACTCATACGGAACGGGGAACGGACACGACGGTGTCGGTCGTTCAAATCGAGCGTTTGCTTTAATCGGATTACGTGTTCCTACGTTACTGATCAAATGGAGTATTAGGCATACTTCAGTAAATATAGCCACGTGATGTAAGGCTTTAGTGGGTTTCTTATACGTTTCATGTTTACGTTGTGTAAGTGACGTACGCTTCTGGTTTGGGATATTGAAGTGACAGTTTAATACTAAGGAAGGCCTCAAGAATTCGATTGCTGTAAATAATAGCTGCAATGTACAAAATCGCATTCAATAGTGCCACCGAGGCAGTCGAAATATTGAAGTTGCAATTTGTATTAATATTAATAAAATAGTGTAAATTTTATGTGATTGGTATATACATATTATTATGTCGAGGGTAATCTCCGGAACTGCTGCACCTATTTGAAAAAATATTTCACTGTTTTAAAGGTAGGTACTTTATTCCAGATGGACATTATATGCTATATCATATTCAACACGAGCGAAATCAGGCATAAGTAAGTATCTAAAAATGATGTCAGTTTCTAGCGTTAATAACATAACAATATCAGTAGAGCCTCGCTGATTTCAGCTTGAATGGGCCGACTCAACCGGGGAAGGACTACCTTCTCACAGAATATCGTCGTGAAATAGCAGTATTCCTACTGTTGTGTTTCGTTCGGCGAGTGAGAGTGCCGGAGGCCCAATCACCCTCTTTCCCCTTCCCACTCTTTCCCCTTCCCACTCTTTCTCCTTCCCACTTCCTTTCCTAAAGGGTTGGCAACGCGCTGGTGTTGTAGGCGTCTATAGGCTACGGTGACCACTTACCATCAGGTAGGCCGTATGCTTGTTTGACATGTGCCTCTTCTCATTTTGAGAAGGGTTACACCATAGTCCACCACGCTGGCCCAGGGCGAGTGGGCAGGCTTCACCTATCTCCGAGAACTTTATGCAGAACTCTCAGACATGCAGGTTTCCTCACGATGTTTTTTTTTACCGAAAAACGAGCGATAAATTCACTTTTCATACGCAAAACGAAAATTTTGAAGCCTTGGGATCGAAGTCGGGACTATTGCGTGGCAGTCTAACGGTTTCCGAATAGGCTATGCTTTAGCTAGCTTTAATGCAGAGTATTTAACCGATGAATATATTAATAAACTATGTCGAAATGATTAAAATCTTGTCTTGACAATACCACTATTAGAATCTGATAAGTATTGAGGTTTAAGAAAACAATACATAAACATAGCCGCTGATTTAACAAACAATGAGTGGCCACTTACAAAGCATATCACGCATACTCAATCATTCCTACTCATCTAGTAGAGAACCGTATACGTATTGCATGTACAAGACTTACATGCTGAATCGATGCAGTGCGAAGGGTTGTATACCATACTATACATACAAAATCTTATGCCTATTCATCTCTAAGGTTAGGCATATCCTGTATTACACTTATATTTTGTTAGAGAGATATATACATATATAGGTATATTAGGCCCTGAGCCATTTGTCAACTAAGTACAATGCACAATTTCAGACTGCTTGCTAAATATCGTATCAGAATAAACAAAAACACTGTCCTAATATGTAAAGTCACGAGCAGATATTTGAATAAGCTAGAGAATGTACAGGATAGCATGGCAAAAATATACTAGATACTCTTTAAGTGTGTATTTTTATTATATGCACTGCCAGGCCGCTTCCTACCGCAAGGACATTCAAGTCACAGCAATCGGACGATATCGCTGCACAATACTTTCTAGAGCCCGCACATACGCGAGCTAAATGGCTGTTGGCTCTTAAAAATATCATATGTTGACGCAGAAAACATTTTAAAAATTGTTAAATAATACAAAAGTAGGCAAAATTTTACATACATTCACATACACACACATACTCACACGCAAATATGTACAATACACAACCACACATATGTACTTTTTACTAATTTTTAATTTTTTATACTTTTATTTTATTAAAATTCTATTGTTAGTTAATTATTCACTGGATACTACATATAAGTTATAAACAACCTGCATAATTTTGTAATGGTGCCCAAGACACAGGCTCTGCCTAGTTTGGGACCAACGGAACGTCATGTACTAGTTATGTATACTATGGAAATAAAGAATTTATTATTATTATTATTATTATTATAAATCATTGCTGATATTGATATAGGTATTGGGAGGAATTACATACATAATTTTTCAAGTGAAATAGATAGACCCTACATCCGTTTAAAATATATTTCGAAATATAGTATTTTGCAAATAAATGCTGCGCAATACCGTATTGCATCTAAAAGAGGAAATACATTTTTAAGTGGAAAAGATAGACTCTACATCCGTTTAAAATATATTTCGCAATATAGTATTTTGCAAATGGATGCGGCGCCGGCGCGGCCGTTTATTTACAAAATACTATATTTCATCCAACAAGACAGTTGGCAGCCCTACAGGATGTAAGTGCACATACCAAACGCATTGTTATTGATGGCGGTCTCCTTGTCCTTATGCGTGGCACCGAAGGCCTGCTCCGCAGCCAGGCTCACGTCTCCCACCTTCGCCGTCTTCGCGTGCGGCTGCCTGAAACCGAACCTACCGAATGAGATGATACTTAGATGTAGTAGTATTGAATATTAGCTCATTTATTATGTACAAGCATTTATAATATTTTATTAGTATTTATTGTTATTTGATAGGCATGAAAGTTTATACCTGCAAGAATAACTAAAGAACAAGATAAAGATAGATTCGTATCAAACAGGTAAGATAAACGCAGCGCATAGAGAGCGGTTGTTTCACTAATAAACGTAGTGCTCATAAAGTCATAAGTGATAGAAGAAAATAGGTTGTAAATGTGCTGACAGGGAAGACAATAGAATATTAAAATTGATTAGTAGACAATTTAGGATACTGGGACTGGTACAATTAATTATATTCTATTGTATTCAATATATTGGAGTAAAGTCAGAAAAAAGATAACATGAGTATTTATAGATGTTTGCCACATATATATGCCTGACCATCAAGAATTTATTTAATTTTATCTGCTTTGTTGATTGAAGTAGCACCCATTCAAACCAAGCAGGTTTCCTAAGACAACCTTGTCTATAGTTGTTTTAGAACGCCTACACAAAATTTTATAGCAATAAATCGCTTGCCGTCTATATAAGGCGTCCAAATAAGAATTGTTTGTCTTACCTAAATTATATCTATTTTCAGTTAATTGAGTCTTGCTAAGCAGAAACGTAACTAATAAATAGAAAAAGGATATCCAGTATTTTTATTTTTTTGCCATAAGTGGTAGGTACTATCGACTCCAGCGACGGATGACCATTCCTAAGGTTAAAATCGCATAGCAGGCCAACACTTGGTACCCGTACCCGTGACACGCCCCTTTCTTTGTTTGAGTTTTTTACACTTTACATTTGTTTACTGATTCTAAGGCGATACAAACTCAACTGGTGAACATGTGCAAGCGAAAATTTTTCTGAAATGGTCATCCGTCGCTCAAGCCGATAGTACATACCTACCATGCTTTAAGACCCATATAAAGAAGTAGGTAGTGTAGGTACCTACGATACCTCAAGTGGCGATATAGTTTGCCGAAGTTGCAAGATCAAGTTACTTCATTGATATAATAATCATACCCGATATATGATTTACTTGAGACAATCAAGGAAAGATCACCACTTTCTATTTTATTAATATAGTGATAGCATTTTATTGCAACACTTCCTTATTATATTATATAACAGTTATATGTAAATTCTGGTACCTGTTGCTGCGTAAAGGCTGTCCGGCGGTTTCCTTTCGAGGTCTCGCCAGTGGCGTGGAGCGACCGGACAACACCTCCTCTGGGCGCAAGTCCTCCGAAGAACCTGTTCAAGTAATGTCGATAAATAAGTACGAACAGTTCACTTGTCAAGAAAGTATTTACACGGTGTTATATCAACCTCGGAGCGCCATAATTGTAATCTCGTGTAGCAACTTTCGTTTTATAGATGTCAAATCAATTCGAATTATATATTTAATGTGTAATGTCAATATATAATACGTTAAAGGCTCTTGTTTTTATCCAGATATTTATCTGATTTTGAATTTTATTCAAAATTGGATAAAAATCTGGATAATATTCATCCAATTTCAGAATTTGGATAAGGGTAGTGAAGTTTTGGTAAATGTATGATATTGATTAAAACTGTTCGCTATGCATAATGTTTGACCACTTTTATAATTCATTATAACGTTCGTTTTTAAATCAGATGTTAAGTACATATATTGGGCAGAATTTATATTCGAAATGCACCAAAAAGTGGAAAATAATAACCCAGTTGGTGCCTAAAGGCTGGCCGGAAGTACTTAAACGCTTTTCTTGAGGACTACCTTGTTGTAATTAGACTAATTAGTCAAAGAATTTCATCTACATAATATACAAAGCGTGCTACACATATTATGTTTGAGGACCCTACCACTACTTTTCATTGCTCTCAACGCACCTACAGCTACGCTTTGAGATGCGTCTTAAGCAAGCTAGTCAAACTAAAATTGATTTTAATAAGTCAAAACTTTTATTACTGGAAATTATTGTAAGATGTCGTGTAGGTTAATTTAGATCATATATTATGTATTTTACGTGATGAAATGCTGTTTTAATTTGCGCGTGCCCTTTGAGTTGTCAAAGTGAGCACGTGATTTGTTCGATTCATTCGAACAACTCAAATGGCACTCCCTTTTGTGTTGTTCGACTGACTGTGCGAGCAACCGCTTCAATACATAAGTAGAGGTAGTAGTATCACGACATGATTGCCTCATTGATCCCGTAGAATACCTAAGTTTGCGATTGTGTTTGCGTAGGATCGCAATGACGATCGAAGAATTAGATTAATCGTCAACAAGGAACGAGTTTCTGCTTAAGGCACTTTTAGAAAATTTACGTGATACCTTGAAAGCTATGAAAGCTTGGTAAATACTGATTGATATCAAAACATGTAACAGTGTTCAGATTAACGTGGATTAAACTCTTAATTGGACTTAGTTAATGGAAGCATAAAACTCTAAACTAATTAAACAAGTACCTCTACTACAGTTAAACTACCTAATTACTTTAAGGCTCAGAGCTGCGAAGTGAACTTGACTGCTAAGATTTATGGAACCTGTATTAGCTAGTTACGTTTGTAAAGGCTCACTATACATGTTGGCCCGCCCGCCACTGCTATTGATTTCGAGTCTCACACGGGACAGTTATTGTGTAATCCACAAATAATTGTTGTTGTTATTTGGTATTATTTGTGTTTATATTATTATTACGTATAATATGCTGCGCTTCTCTAATTAATGAGGCACAGACTTACGTTTGGTAGTATCCTAACTTCCTAATATCCTAATCCTAATCCTAGTCCTGTCCTAATTCTAATCCTAATCCTATCCTAATCCTAATTCCTATTCCTAATTCCTAATATTCCTAATATATATATTAATATCCTTACTTATCCTTACTAATATTATAAATTCGAAAGTAACTCTGTCTGTCTATCTGTCTGTTACCATTGCACGGCTAAACCACTCAACCGATTTAGATGAAATTTGGTACAGATATAGTTTAAAACCTGGGGAAGGACATAGGGTACTTTTTATTGATGTAGATACCACGCGGGCGGAGCCGCGCGCAAAAGCTAGTAATATTATAGAAGCGAAAATGAGTTTGTTTGTTTGTTACCTTTTCACGCCTAAAGCACTGAACCGATCATCCTGAAATTTTGCATTTACGTTGTCAAGTGTACAGAAACAGATATAGGCCGTTCATCCCGAAAAAAAATACTGTTCCCGAGGAAAACAATAATAACGTTCTTATGATAATAGATGGCGCCACGTGTCTTTCGAATCATGATTGAATTATATTATCACAAGCAGAGTACAACCCGAATTGATTGTCACATTCTAAATTAACGCGACCGAAGCCGCGGGCAAAAGCTAGTTAGTAATAATTTATGTTATGTGCTCAACGTTGAAGTGCTCAAATATAAATATAAATTGTTTCGAGTCTGAATGTTTCTTGTGTACATATTGAATGTTTTTATAGTCCCCCGCGATACATTGATTTATATTCTAACTACCTAATATTATAAATGTGCATGTGTGTTAGTTTGTTTGTTACGCTTTCACGCGTATATTACTCGACCGATCCTGAAATTTCGCATACTCGTTGTCAGAGGTACAGAAAAAGGACATAGGGTACCTTTATCCAGAAAAACGTACTGTTACTAACTTAACCTAACCTACATTTACGCGAGGAATGCCGGGGGCAAAATCTAGTCTATACTAATATTATAAAGAGGAAAGACTTGAATTTATGTTTGTTTGTTAGGATTTAACTTAAATCTACTCATCCGAATTTAAAAATCCTTAACCATTAGAAGCTATATTACCACCGAGTAATAAAGGCTATATTTTATTTAAAAAAAACTGTTACTAACATAACCTAACCTTCTTTAGCTTCTTGAATGTCTAGTGGAAATACATAAAAATAATTAAAAATTCATTGTGCAAACAATACACAAACGGAAAAATGTATGTGCGCTCGACACTTGACTCATTAACGAGTCAAGTGTGCAGCGGACATACATGTGTCGTTTTTTTTTTAATTTTGATGACTCATTTTTGCGGACAGCGTATATCCGCTCGACACTTGACGGGTTAACGCGAGCGCAACCGCAGGCAAAAGCTAGTATTAAATAATTTGAAATGTGTGCGTTGTATTTTTAGAAACAACAAGTGATGAAAGTTGCATTATACTATATCATACCTCCGTTTCCATTCTTGTCATGTGCCTTCTGCTTCCTGCGCGAGTTGTCGTCGGCCCTGGAGGTGGAGGCGGGGCGTCGACGGAAGCCGAACGAGGTGGCCACCCCCCGGCTCGGCTTACCGTTCCCGTTGCCCCCGGCGCTCTTCTCACGCTTCTTGGCACCTTTCGACTCAGAGTGACCCTGGAGACAAGGAAAGAATTCGTTAGTACATACATACATACATAGATTCACGCCTGTTTCCCAGAGGGGTAGGCAGAGACTACGGATTTCCATTTGCTACGATCCTGACACACTTCTCTGGCTTCATTCACTTTCATCGCATTCCTCATACACGCCCGTCGGTTCAAGGAGCTCTTAACCTGGCCTTTGTCCAGAACGCCTACGATCTGATCGAGAAACGTTCGCCTAGGTTTCCTCTTGCAACTATTCCATTCACACTAGCCTTAAAACTTTCTTAGTCAGTCTTTCCTCGTCCATTCTTTCTACATGTCCAAACCAGCTTAACATACCCTTTTATATTACGATTAGCCTAGTTTAAATCTATCTAATTTCTCAGGGTTAAGCTATAGTATAGAATACGTAGCACTGCCATGGTCCACCAAGATAAAGGTCTCCTAAAAATTTTCTTTCGTTGCAAAATACAGTACCGACTTATGCTTTGACCGATTGATACTAACTACTAATAAAAACGCAAATGTGAGTTGGCTTTAGTTTGTTACGCCCTAACTGCTCGACCGATCATTATAAACTTTTGCATACACGTTGTCAGGTACAGAAAAGGATACAAGCTACATATCATCCAGAAAAATGCAAAGCCGCGGGCAAAAACTAGTACTTTATATCACGATAGATCGATGAGTAAGCTGAATTTAATCTCTTGAGAATATTAAAGACAAAACATAAAAGTTCAAAGTTCAAACAAATTAATATACTTATACCTATTTATTGTTGACTAGCTGTTACCTGCGACTTCGTCCGCGTAGATTTTAACTAAAAAGTGTTTGTCTCCGCGAAACTATTTTTTTTCTAAAATCAAAGTTACCTATGTCACTCCTTATAACATCAGCTATCTGCCAGTGAAAGTCCCGTCAAAATCGGTTCAGTCGTTTCGGAGATTACCCGGAACAAACTGACAGACAAAAATTTTAAAAATAGATATTTTCGTATAGGTACCATAGATATTTTCATATTCATTAGATAAAAAGCTGTTATTTTGACATTACAAACAGACACTTCAATTTTATTTATTAGTATAGATGTATAGATATGCGCTTCATCTGTGCTTTTATCTAAATATTACGCAGACAGCTATATTTATGTGTATATATGTATTTGCGAATATTTTAAACATTATTGTTGAATGATTATTCATGAGCCAAGTATTATGTGGATACACATAAATTTTGTTCTAGAGAGTTGGGAAGAATTATTATGGTTCTTAAAGCCTCCGTATTAACTGTCAGTTGACATCAAGTATTATTTATTTTAAAATATATTAGAGAAGATGGCGTATTGTTCTTCTGAGCTCTTAACCTCTAGTGTGCCAGGGGCTCGCATGCGAGCCAGCAAAAAGCTCTTGTTTATATTTTACTACGTAGCTGACATCATAACAAATTCTGTAGTACCATTTTTTTGATTCTACGAGCTATGAGTGGGCCGGTAATTAACAATAACAAAATCTCAAGTGGCACGCGGCGATAACGGGCGATAATGTAAACATCCAGCTGTCTCACAAGAGGTTAAATTTGCATACTTTCCGCCACAGTTTCAAGCTATCACGCTTGAAAGCATATATTTAGGCAAAGAAAGAACAAATAATATTATTGTACAAAAAACTAGAGTAGGTATGTTACTTTTAACTTTTGATTGATTTTACAATACCTATATCTACATATAAAGTGCCCATACGTTTTCCTAGGTAGGTACGTTAAATTTTGTTAAGGTTATTGCTACACTTCTATAGTTTCTATGGTGTTATAATTAAAGCCTGCTTTTCCCCAAAAACCTGACAAATCATACGCAAATTAATATACCAAATCGGGTTGGTAGAACTTAGAACATGAGCGCGCACTCATGCAGACAAACTTTAAAATAAAGACTATTTAAATTCTTTGATAAACTTTATCAGGCCACAATATGTTTTTATTTTGTCTGGTATCCTAGGACTTGACATATATTATAAAATTTTACTAGAATTAAAAATTCAGTCAATATAAGCTACGGTTATCAGGCCTTCATCCTTTCTAGGAATTAAGGCCAAATGTTGACTCTTTGGCAAAGCGGTATCACTCAATCACTTTCACGTCGGGCTTTTGACTCGTGACTTTTGTCGAGCACAGGGTTCGCGCATATATTCCAATAGATAATCATATGCATAATTAACACTATCGCTGATTCGAGCAATATGTTGAATCCTTACTAACATTATTAGTGCGAATGTTTGTTTGTTACGCTTTCACGCCTACGCTAATTACTCGATCGATCATTATGGAATTTCGCATACTCGTTGTCAGGGGCATAAGGGACATAGAGTACCTTTCATCCAGGGTAAAAAGTAGTGTTCTCGAGGGATAGAAATTTAAACAAAATCTACATTACTCGACCAATCATCATGAAATTTGTCAGGAGTACAGAAAATAAGATAGGGTACCTTTCATTCAGAAAAAAGTAGTTTGTTCGAGTGCAGTTGCGAGCAAAAGCTAGTCTCACATAAAAAATGGAAATGCATAAGTGAGAGCTCTTTATAAAGTCACCTGTCTACTGAATTCGTAATGTTTGAAAGTCACAGATTTCCTGTGCATACCGTCAATAATTGCAATAAAAATATTTAGGTAATACTGGTGACGAGTGTGAACAGTCTCTGCCAGTCAGATGGTTACATAAAAAAAACAGTTGTAACTTTACGTGCAAATCGCATTCAAAATTACGATTTAACGCGTGTTTATTTATTAAATTTAATTTCATGGTAACTTTGCAATGGGTGGATTTGATTTTGGGTGTTTTGTTAGAATTTATAGAATTGATAATAATAATCTTTATTGGTGTATATATACCTATTACATTTTGCTTAAAATCTAGCATACATTATGTTGATGGTTAAGGTCACACTGAAAGAATAACCCCTAACTCACAAACTAGGTGATCCAGTGACTATTTTATAATGGTTTATAATTAAGTAAAGAAAATTCTTGAGATTCGATGAAACTACCACAATGATTCTAATAAGTTGCCTTCAATAAGTGGTTTCTATACAGGTTAAACTCTCATGTACTTTTCTTCCTAGAAATCTCATCAGTAAGAAGGTGAAATGTAGCAAGTGGGGTCACGCACCGAGTATATTATATTAATCAGTCATAGCTCTCATGAACACTAACGATGATCAATATGCTTAATAGCATACATTGCTATTAAGTATATTATGGATCATCGTTGGTATACTTCATACAATTAAAATGTCTCCACGACAGGACTAAGTGCCGATTACAAAGACTACTAAAAGGCTTCGATCGTATTCAACGAAATGTAATATCACATACTAGGATACTCAGAATTTATAGAACCTTTCTTGTGATATCAGTGTATGCAGACAAATAATGCGTTAAAAAACAGTGAAGGTTGTTGACCTGTCACAGATCAAGAAGAATAAAAGCTAAAATAAAAACGAGAAATCGTTTTATAGATGAAGCACGGGTCTAATTCAAATCCTTTTAAAAACCTAACTGTATATTCAGATTGAGATTGCAATTTAATTAGGTTACTGCGCTTTCATTAGTTGTTCGAGGAAAAGGAGTTCGCCCTAACTAAAATTTGCAATAGAATTACGGACGAATGGAGATTGCAAACTGAATTCAGAGCTGCAAATGTTATTTGAACAGTTTTTTATAACCTTTAGAAAAGCTAACTTCGCTGGCAATTCAGAAGCATCTTTAATTAATAATATCAGCCCTGTATTAAACTATTCAACTACTGGGGACGCGACTCTTCTCAGTTAAGAAGGATCAGGCGAAAGCCCACCACGCTGGTCCAGTGCAAGTTTGTAGACATCACATATCTTCGAGAGAATTATGGAGAGCTTTCAGACTGCAGGTTTCCTCACGATGTTTTCTTTTACCATTAAAGTGAGCGATAATTACGTATTCCATACGCACATAATTTCGAAAAGTCGGAGGTACGCGCATTGGGATCGCACTTAACACCGCTGTCCATTGGTGTCTTCCTAGGCTATCGTTTAGTTGCTGTTTCTAATTCCATAGCCAGCAGGTTTGTTAATAAAGGTGAACGCATCGAGGTGTTCATTTAAAACCAGGTTTTCGCTCATGACAAGCTACCTAGTTGAGTACTATTTTACAGAATATTGGCTGATGCCACCTTAGGTAAGGTTCTTGGAGTGATTAGTTCTCTGGCTTTTAGTTGTAGTGTTTTTCTATCGGCAGGGGATCAGTGATCTTTACGCAATCAATATGCAATATTCACACGTGAGTTATACCCCTGATTAATTATAGATTAATTCATCGTGTATGCTAACCGCTTACCATAAGGACTTCGCCTGCCCGTATACTTGTTTGTTACCGTAACAGAAAATAAAAATTATACTATCGCGATGCTAGATTATCGCCATCTAGCTTTTTATATATACAGCAAGTTAAAATCCCGTTTGTGCAGAACCTAAGAAACTATTGCATCTAAATATGCAATACTTAAAACACCCATTCATAATAATCGTTTAATTTTTCAAGTACTTAATACGTTGAAGTGCTACTACCATTGGCTGATAATGTTTGCAGATGAGATTTAATTCATGTTATAGTAAACTGGCGCTATATTTTAATATTTATAAAAAATACTGAACTTTATAAAACCCGTTATTGTCGAATTTATCAGCACTTGAATCTTGCGACAAACCAAAAACGTAATGTTTTTAGAAGTATTAGCTAGTATAATCAAGGTTCCAAGGGCACCAAAGCCTTGGTCCTAGTACAACAGCGGTCGCTTATTAGCACGAAAGGTCCTCTGACACCTTGATGAATTCTAACCATATTAAAACGAGACCCAGACTAAGATCGAACTCAAAACAATCAGCACGTTAGTAATCGCGTGGTGACTACTCAAACCTTTCCATTATTTTTATAGCCGTGTAAATTTACATCTTTCATAATACATAGTTAGTCTATATCCAGTCAATATTTTGCAACAAATCAATCTATTATAACCACATCAAATCTTTCCACAACTTACATTCACCATATTTGGACATCTCAGTTTCGTAAGACAAATCAAGAAGCTTCATAATGTTCATAGGTCGAGTTATATTATGGCTGTCGAACTAAACAATGTTGTTCGTGGTTGTGCAAGGTTACATGTTACAATAGCCTCGCGTGACGTTATCAGGACATTTTTGGTGTCTCATTTCCGGCTAAGACGTGTTAGAGCCTCGTTAACCTTGTAGTAGGAAATGTTTAATAAGACTTTGCGTCATAGGTGTATCGAGAAGGTTTAGGTTTACAGATCTATATCTGGGGTTAGGTTAGTAAGTAAGATGTATCTACATCTCTCAGTAACTTCGTCTAGCTAGCAAAATATGAGTGCAACAATTTACGTATTGTGTGTTTCGCTAGCTATATCTAGATGCCACATTTCAGAAATTGAGGTTGTAATATTCGATTGCGATTCTTGAGGCAGACATAGCATTAAGAATGTACCGAGAATAATTGAAGCAAAGATCGTAGCAAATGGCGACCGGTAGTCTTAGCATAGTCCTTCGCGAAACAACCGTACGTATCTTTGTAATCAAAAATATTATCAACGTACCGACAATACCAAGTAATCCAATACAGAGGTGATATAACGAAAGACCATCAAAATTTATTGCAGTCACAAAAACAGACGAAAAAACATCGCTAAGTGAATCTAAGAGAAGGTTTTTATTATTCCATTCACACATTTCGACGTGATTCGCCTCTTAATTATTCAATAAATCACGGATTAGTTACAAGCTTTTTATACTTTGGAAATACTGAATCACGATCCTAACAAGAATACCGTTATCCTCGTAAATATAAAACCAAATGTATTTCTGTCTGCAGAATCCACTAAATATTCATCCTCGCCAAAATTATAAAAAGAAAAAGAAATGACGATGAGCTAAAGCACCACAGGATATTCATCCGCCGAAGTTGCAGGCAGCTTAGCTGGCATAGCAGAGTACACTTAAGAAGTACGCATTAAACCTCATTTAATATGCGTTCATAGACTATGTTTACTTTGAGACTTTGAGGTGTGTAATTTTTTTAAAGTGTTTTGCCTCTCTTTCCATAATTCCTGTGACGCGAGATATAACTTACGACGCTGTAACTTCATAAACATTCAAACAACGGACATAAAAGACACCTAGAAGAGAAAGGACACCTGGAACAACTAATTGTGGATAACACACATTTTCCTGTGTGAATCGAACCCACCCTGCACTGTGGCAGTAGTGAGGTGACCTCATAAACCACTTAAACTATCCGTGTAGTGTGCGCTCTAAGTACGTCTTACACGATATAAGCTTATTTACTACAAATATTTTTTGTAAGTAATGCCATTAATAAGCAAAATGCTCTGACCTTTCGGTAGTAAGCATGTCTGTAGTACTTGAGGTCTTGTTATAATGGTCATACGACGCTTACATATTCCAAACTGAATGAACTCTTAAAAAATCTAGGCATTATTTTTTTTTTCTGTACAACAGTTAATTTTTAGAGTACAATGAAATTTCAATAACAAGTAGATGGCTAAAATTATTTTGTAGTAAAAACTAAGAGGAATTTTTATTATTATTTGTATCCCGAATCTGGTGGCTACGTGCGTACACTGACTCACAATAACCGGTCGCTTGACAGAACCTCGATTTCAATTTGACTATAAGGCTTGTCATTCACGAAAGCGGCGATAAAAGGAATAGCAAGCGAAGCGTTTGCGACTTCCGATCTCTTTGCTGATATTTATATTCAAAAACTCTAGTTTAAACAATTATACTTCTGCAATGCCTATAATGTCAGTAAAATTTGATTATCTTTAGAATACCATCCAAAACTTGTCATCTGTTTGAGGCATAAATAATAAAACCGTGACTTTTTGTATTCTTTTGGATTGTCATTTCAACCACACCAAAACTAAACGAAATATCTTATCTTTATCTTCTATACTAATATTATGAAGACTAAGGATTTTTATTTTTGTTGTACTCAAAAACTACCGAACTTATTTTAAAAATTATTTCACTATTATAAAGCTGCTGTCTGTTATCCCTAAATAAATAAATAAATAAATGACATCACGCCACGAGCAACGGGAGCGGAGCAGTTATCATAAACGTGGATGAAACCGCGCGAGACAGCGATCCTTATATAATACGGAACTAGCTTTTATTCGCCGCAGTGAACATGAGGCCTTAATAAGCTCAACCCATTTGTATCAAATGCATACGAATGGTGTTTCGTCATGAGTAGATAGATGTCAGAACAAATCATGATAGTATTATTATGTAGTTCCCATGCATATATGTATTATGTATAAGTAGGCTGTAGATTACTATGCGATTCAATGTTAATGATCGTAAAGCGGTCCCACATAGGGCTGTGGTAACACCTGTATTTTGCATATTGATCAAAGATTACTTCGTACAGTCAGCAACATAAATCAGTATTGATTTATGCTGCTGGCTGTACTAAGTAATATAGTGGCGATGAAAGATAGAAGCAATCGAAATTTTACAAATGTGCATACATTTGCAAGATTTCGATTGCCTTTTCTTTTAAAATTATAAAAAGTATTAGGTAGTTTTATATAGCAGTATTAGTTAAAGAATAGTTGATATATTCACAGTTCAAAAATACAGAATAATAATATGGAATTTAAATTCATAAATTATTTAACAAATTTGTTAAAGGTTTAGGTTAAAGTGCTTATTTTGCTGACTGTACTACGTAGGTATTATGGCGGAGAATATTTTAAATGACCTGCCACTACTTTAAATTACAAATATAATTATCCAGCTCTCAAACATGCAGCAATTATGGGACACCTGCATTTGCAAGTAAGAAATAAGTAAAAGTTGAATAATTTTATTGACATTTGTACAAGATTTTAATTGAATGTCTACTTGATCTTCGATTTAAATGACAGTGTCATTATACAGTAATAAATGTCTAGCTGTTACGCTTTTACGGCTTAACCCCTGAACCAATTTTGATATATTTTGCCAAGGAGTTAAATTATATGATGGGGAAGGACATAGGCTACCTTTTATCCCAAGATGCTTGCTTTGCTCCAAAACCAAATAGGCATAATAAGCATAATTACATTTAAGAACATAGAAATTCGCTATGGAATATTTAAATTTATTACTATATGTCGAGAATTGTATAAATTCCAGGGTTTCTCTTTGGTAGTGTAATGAATTAAAATGATATCTACTGAGCTATTTTACATCATTACGTAAAATGTCCCAAGTACTCAGTAGACATTTCTATACAATATGCAACTTGGTTACTAATAAAGCTATCATTTATAAAATCTCAATAAAAACTTCACTGGAGGAAAAACTACAGCTTTCTATCATGTACACAACGTTCAGTCTAAATAAAGATGCAATTGGATTCTTTACTACAATACTAATAACAGTGAGTCGCCAAAATAAACATATAAGTAAGTACATTGTATAGAACGACAGCGTCGTTTTAGTGAAGCCAAATAGTATTTGACGGTTCGCTGCCCCCGACGATCGAATATCCTCTGAAGCAATGGCTAGTGGCTAACTACTTTTTTGTCATGTGCTAACCTAATATCTATTATTAACAATTTGCCTGTATCAGTAACAGAAGCCATTGTCTGTGCCTGATTATTATAAAAACTAAGGCAAGAAACTGACATGAAAATCTATTAACCAATTATTATATTAACTTTTTAGAAATGTGAAGCGGCAGGTGAAATTTAGGAAGATATCAAATAGAAATAATAATTGTCAAGAAGAGAGAGTGCGTATGTGTTAAAATAATTATAGCATAATGCAATCCTAATCCTAACTAATATTATAAAAGCGAAAATGAGTTTGTTTGTTTGTTACCTTTTGACGCCTAAACCACTGAACCCATCATCCTGAAATACATATACATAGTCAGGTGTACAGAAACGGATATAGGCTATCTTTTACCCCGAAAAAATTACTGTTCCCGAGGAAAATAACAAAAACGTTCTTATGATACTAGATGGCGCCACGTTTCTTTCGAATCATGATTGAATTATATTATTTCAAGCAGAGTACAACTCGAATTGATTGTCAAATTCTAAATTAACGCGAGCGCAGCCGCGGGCAAAAGCTTTTTATTTATAACATTTGCCCGCGACTTCGCTCGGCAACAATACTTTTACTGGATGATAGTTACGCTATGTCCTTTTCTGTACCCCTGACAACGTGTATGCAAAATTTCATGTTGATCGGTTGAGTAGTTATGGCGTGAAAGCGTAACTAACAAAATATAAGTAAACGAATTATTCATATTACCATCTATACTAATATTATAAAGCTGAAGAGTTTGTTTGTTTGTTTGTTTGTTTGTTTACTTGAACGCGCTAATCTCAGGAACTACTGGTCCGATTTGCAAAATTCTTTCAGTGTTAGATAGCCTATTTATCGAGGAAGGCTATAGGCTATATATCATCACGCTAAGATCAATAGGAGCGGAGCACCAATGAAGAATGTTTCAAAATCGGAGAGTATTTTTTCCTTTTGAGAGCTTCCGCTGCGTGCGCTGCGTAAACAGTTAAAGTTTCGCAAAAATCATGTATGACAGAATTGTTCCCCTTTAAAAGTTCTAAAAAAAAGTCCGCGATAGCATATGTCTATCTTTTAAGGTTGGCTCACTATAACCATTTTTATGCTAACGAAATTAGTTCTAAAATAATGCATTATTTGCGAAGGTATTTTTATAAACATGATATTAATCCTTATCCAAATAAATACGTTATTCATCACAAGTATTTAATTTAAAACAAAATTGCCCTTTACATCATTCGATTTCAATGAATATCTTAGGAGATATAGCAGTTTTAAAATAACATCGCAGCAAAATAATTACTCATTACAGACATAGTATAAACGATGTCTCTCCTGGTTTATTCTGCGTGATTACTACTGGTTCGATTTGAAAAATTCTTTTAGTGTTGGATAGCCTATTTAGCGAGGAAGGCTATAGGCTATATAACATCACGCTACGACCCACGGGGGCGGCGCAGTAACGATAAACGCGGGTGAAACCGCGGGAACATCTAGTTTATAATATTAGTTAATAGACGTGGTACAATTCGATCTTATATTTTTAGCGCTGTTTGGCAATGGAACCTTAATATTCTTCGCCAAATCGCTTAAAGAATGTCACGTATGAGTGAAATTTGGATATCAACAATATATTATTGGTTAACAAAACAGAAGCTATAATATTTATATTGTTATGTCAGCTTGTATGGCTTACTTATAACCGTAAAAAGCTTAATGTACCAAAACTAATATACATGAGCGAGAAACGTTTGAGAAACTCTGCGTGTGTCGAATCCTATCAATGACTATAAAATGTTAAGCCGATATTGGTTTCCATGTCAGACACATTTTTGTACATCAAAACTAATTTATGATTCCAACAAAAGGATCTTTGAAGTCAACATCCAAGAGTAAAAGATGGAAACGAAGAAATACGATTACAGTTCATGCAAAAAATTGAAGGCAAAAGCAGTATTTATTATGTAAATAATTAATTCATTTGACAAGGCTAAATAGACTTTATGCACCTATAAAAACAACTGGCATTGACGTAAATGGCTATTGATTTCGATTAAAAATAGTGCCAAATTTAACGAAATTAAAAGTATAATACTTTAATAAATTATATATTGCTTATCAATCAGTTTGATTCCGACAACTAGACAAAGATACCAGGAAGAAGTAATTAAGTCACAACTTAATTACTTATGCCTAGGTGTATTTTGAGGAATATGTTTAAATATATTCCTCAAACCAGCTCAACCTCATTCATTAACTTCTAAGACTGCGCGGATACGCTTCGTTTGTTTTATTTTTAAAATCACTAAACACATTAGGAAGAAATTTGTAGACATGGCTGGAACGCCAAGAAAGAGGATACTCTTTCTTGGCGTTCTAGCTGATAAGCTAGAACCTAACCTAATATTATAAAAGCAAATGTGAGTTTGTTTGTTACGTTTTCACACCTTAACTACTCAACCGATCATTATGAAATTTCGCATACACGTTGTCAGGGATACAGAAAAGAGCATAGAGTACCTATATTTCATTCAGAAAAAGATCACTGATTTGGGGGATAGTTTATTAACAACATCTAGATTAACGCGAGCAAGGCCACGAGCAAAAACTAGTACACTATATTTGTCGCGTATATTATATTATTTCTATGGAAAATGTGAGTAGATTTTTCGAAATGATAACATTATCCTCGTTTCACTGCTTGGCTATTATGAACTAGATAAACCTGTACTGCAATATACACGGTAATGGTATTGGAACACATAAAAACATGCTTCAGTTCCATCGTAATTGGTCGTCAGTAATAACATTTATGATCTTAATAGCTTGTGGTGAGAAACACTGTTCGATTTCAACGCAATAAAGCTGGTCTTTCACACTAGTTTATTCTTATTACTGCAACTAATAAATATTCAACATAATATAACTTTCTGTTATAAAATGAAGATATGGTTTGTGAACTGTGTCCGATAGAAATCATAGTTCTTGCTTTATTATTTACTATTTTCTGCCTATGCCTGCGCGGGTTCACCAGGAACGCTTCTATGTGTTAATCCAGGGCAGAGTTTATCTGTGTGCTAAGTTTTATCAACATTTGTTCAGCGATTTACGCATGATTGAGTAACAAATATTTAAACATCTACACAAACTTTCTCTACTTATTATCTTTTTCCCGCGTCTTCGCTCAGTCGGTAACAGTACTTTTATTCAGATAATAGGTACCCTATGTCCTTTTCTGTATCCCTGACGTGTATGAGAAATTTCATGATGATCGGTCGAATAGTTAAGATGTGGAAGCGTTACAAACAAACAAATTCACATTCGCATTTAGAATATTGGATCTTCGGCCTCGTGATATATCATGTAAGTGTGAGCTTGCGCGAAAGTCGATGACAATTTTATTATATTCGGGTGGCCGGTCAATGCACCTATTAGTGGGGTTTTGTCAAGGTTATTCTCAATAGCCGCAGTAAACTCAGTGCAGCTAGTCATTGGCAGAGTTACTAGTATAGTATTATATTATCTGTGGCAGAGTCACATTTATTCGATGTCTTCGATCGCACGTGAGGCCACTATCTTAGCTTCCGTATCCATGATAGCGGAGACAGTTGAGACAGGTAGTGGTGGGTGGAAATATTGATTGGAAAATCAATATGTGGATTTGGAAGCATGCTTAGATATCTAAGTGTCTAAGCATGCTGCTGAATCTACATATTGATTTATTGGATACAGATAAATTCTAGCGGTTTGACAATTGGATAGCTACTAAAACGTAGCTGTCAAACGAAAAGAAAATCTTTCTCATAGAGACAAAACTACTTTGCCGCAACTAGAATGAACACTTATGGCAACTGTGAAATGGACATGTTAAATACATGTCTTTTTTATAGTTGCCAAGAGTATATCAAGGCACTTTTATTTATGTTTTAGTATGTAAATAAAGTTAGTCAAAGGGCCGATGCCACGATGTTTTAAATCTATGTAGTGTTAAACGTATTTTGTGAGTTGTCGTGCAAGTGGCCCTTAGTCTTATTTGGGGAACACCGCTGATCAAACAGAACAAAAGGTGTAATGTTGCTCTGTTTCACCCACGCTAAAATTTGTGCCACTAGCTACAATACTCTTCATTAAGAAATATATTATGTACTAGACAATAGTCAGTCCACTACGTTGGCCTGGTGCTATTTGGCAGACTTCACACATCGTCGAATACCTTATGGTGTACTTTCAGACATGCAGTTATACCATTGCTGTTAAAGCGAGCGATAAATTAACTATTTAATACGCACATAACTATAAAAAGTTAGAGGTGTGAACTTGAGAGTTTTGCGTGGCAATCCAACGTTCTCCGCCCTTGGTGATCACTGCTCTTCTAGAATAACATTTGTATTTTCTCACATTGCGCATAGATATATCACAAAACAATATTTCTCATGTATATCCGAAACAAGATAGCATCTATGTATTTCGAAATCTATAAAAAACTTTCCCACCTTTTGTATACAAACAACATTCGATGCGAACGAGTGTATGCAACAAGATTCACTACTACCACAATGATCTCGCTTACAATGGACCCGTATCTCACAAAACGGAGCAGTAAAAGTACACTTTAAATAATATCAGTTGCAATAGATTGCTGCCATTACACTCGGAGGCTTATACAATAGCTTCTCGTGACCATTTGTATGAGTCCAAACGAGATCATTTAATTTGTCAGCCCTTTCGCAAAAAACGAACAATGAAAACAGCGAAAGTTGCTTCTAGAATATTTGAACAATAGAAGCATTATTTGTGACTACAAAAACTGCCTATTGTGGTACAGCACCCACATGGTATAGTCATGTTGTTTCTCAATCCCCTAAAATGGTGGGCACAGAGAAAGTATTTAGTGTTAAACGTGTGTTTTCTAAATTTACAAACAAGTAAAATATCTATACGTTTTTTTTTACGTTCTGTAATAAATTAAAATGAAATGAAAATATATTTATTTTATGGCTTCTTTTTGTTACACTGTTTCCCACATTAGGTTTTCCTGTGTCGTGGATCCTTTGATCTATACCTACTAATAGTATGTAGGTATATATTTATTATTTTTATTTTTAGTGTTTATCTTTTTGTTTGTAATTAATAATAATAATAATCCTCCAGGCCGAATTTCAGCCACGGCGGCCAGTCTTAACGGAGACTGGCCATCTGCGCAGGAGATATTATAGTGCACAAGTGTGTGCACAAACACAAGTGCACTCCTAACGCACATGATCCGATGGGACGGTAATCCGACACGACCGGAGAGAGATTAGGTGCAGGACCAAGGCTTTACGTGATTTCTGAGGCACGGGGATGTCTTACACCGCCAACTTTCTATCTCCGGGATGCTATTGAGATTTCTTAACTTAAAAACCCAATAAATTTTTGTTGGCCCGACCCGGGATTCGAACCCGAGACCTCATGCACGACCTCTTTCGCCATGGGTAACTTCGTTATCTAGGAGTAACATTGGCTTTGTAACATAACCCTAGAAGGTGGCTCTTAGCATTATGTTATAAAGCATAGCCTATGTGATTCTTGGAGCTTTTCAGCTAGTCTCATTAATAATATGATCTTGTAATCAAGAAGCTAATCTATATTGCCCTCTACGGAGCCAGACTTCGTACAGTTATTTCCTCACTCCTATAAGCATGAGGGTAGTAGGAGTGAGGAAATAGCTAACATTTACTTGATTGAATATTAATTGAACAACAAAACGCTTCAACCGCGCCAAGATCTCGACGATCATTATTGTGCATAAGGTTAAAGCTAAAACCGGCGCCATTGCCATTGATTTTGATCAAATTTATAGAGCTTAGAAACAAAAGCACTGTCCAAGTAAAAAAAGGTTAATTTAAAAAAAACACTCGACCCGGCCCTATTGTCACATCTTATGCCCAATGACTAAAACAACCTAAATAGCTTTTGTAGTCTACTAGTAAGTATTAGTTAAAGTGGCTGTGGAATGTGGAACCGATACACGAGTAGTTTAGAGAGCTGACAACTGAACTGAAGACGATGAATGATTCTCAAGTGGCTTCCACCAATAGGAAAGCGCAGCGTCAAACGGACCCATTGAACTTCAAGTCTAAAATGATGACACCGCGTCGTAGTAAGAGCTGCTCGCGCTGTATTTAATATAGTCTTACGTTTACGCAAATGTTACATGTACTTACATTGAAATTAACCTACGAACGCTTTTGACGCGTTGCTTATTTTAGAAACACTTTTATTACATAATTTTGAAACTATGTACTCCAATATTATTGTTGAACTTGACTACTAGTTAAGCTATTTAATTTATTCAAACTATTTATATTTAAGTTTACACTTTCTCAGATGTTTCGGTTGCTTTTCAGCAGCGATGTTCACGAGTAGTATCTGCTGTAATAAATAGTTTTTCCTCGGTCGCATAGTTACAATACAAATAACCTCTTTCTCTCAGACACGTCTTCATATTATGTTACGTCCAAAGTAACCTAATATCAGACGTGACGAGAGCCGCAAATGGTGTATTTTTAAGTAAACTACAAGTAATAAGGTAGTAGTTAGATGATCGTGATGCATGCAATTGAGGGATGACCGCAAGCTGACCGCAGGTGGACTCTGGCCGTTGTCGACCGCAGCCTGCGCGCACGCATCCTCTACCGTTATGTACGAGGTATTATGTTATAATATTTTGCTATAGATAATATTATGTGTATCAATATGTTGTGCAAAGACTATAAGACTGATGGGAACAATAGAAAAAGAGTTTCAGTTAATCTTTAATGCAATTGATACTTGTTAGGTTTTTATCCAACTAAGTCTGCACGAGAATAATGCTTTAAGTGGGAATGTAGGTATATCTATTTTTAAGCACGTTCTGCAACTTTAATGGTTTCCTGGATTTTAATTTACGAGGTATCTTAAATGCATAGCGTATATTTCTGTTGTTTAAGGAAAAATAAATATTGTCACCGCTATTTTTACCGCAGTAACGGCAATTTTTATAGACGTTTTCAAAGTAATTTGTGTTCCTTTATTTTATGTATCCCCTTGAATTACAGATCCGCCCGTGTTTTCTATCTTTAACGCTTTGACTACTACCTTAGCTTTTTGATGACTAGATCACACTATTTATTTTCACGTGGAACAAACATTTGAAAAAGTTTGATCCAGTCCAGAGTTTAATCAAAAGAAAAAGAAAAACTAATAGCTAAAAAACATTTCTTTAAGATATACCCTTAGAATATTTTCACTGTACTATCAAGCCCATACTTTTAAGAAAACTAGAAACCCTTCTTGCTATATGGACACAACAAGACTGTTTGGTTGCCATGGTGATTTGCTGACGAAGGCACTTACACCCCTAGTCGGATTGCTCCAGTTTGCATAAAGAAAACGAAAAAAGAACAAAACTGCTTTGTTATCTTTTTATATAGCATGTTTCAAGAAGCCGGCTCAGCCTTTTTAGTATGAACGTCGAACAAAAAGGCTGCGATATAGATTGTTGAGAATGAATGATGTGAAGCGCGTTCTTGTCTCGATAGCATTACAATGTCATCGAGTGAGTGCTATTGACGTCCCGTGAGATCGATAGCTCGGCGATTACTGTACTATATGAGTTACGTGACCTTGTTGAGGAGAGAGCATCATTTTACTTTATTTGTATAGGACTTTTTTATGATACATATACTTAGTTTAAATAGTCTATACAAATCAGAATAATAACTAAAGTACCTATACAATAAATATATAACAACATTTTACTTTTTAAGAATTTGATTGACTTCTGCTATATTTTCGGTATATGAAAACCCAAAGTAATGAAACCACAGAATGAAACCCAAAAAGTATTTATATCATTAAGAGAGCAATAACGAAACTTCAAAGTTATGTGTTATATCGTTAGGGAAAACATCGTGAAGAACTCACTCTTTCTCTAATATCCCATGCCCTACTGAGAGTTATTTACAATGTACTCAAAGATATGTGAAGCCTACCTGTATACAATCTATTGCCTATACTTTCTTATTCTGAAGTGGCCCGTGCTTTGTAGTGGGACATTTTGTCAACGGGGCTGATGTTATAGAAGACAAAGCATACGGAGCACCTGATTGTAAGCTATAATAGACAATATGATAATATAAAAAAATAAGTGGATATAGTGACAATAATAGAAAAGGGTATGTTAAGCTGGTTTGGACATGTAGAAAGAATGGACGAGGAAAGACTGACTAAGAAAGTTTATAAGGCTAGTGTGAATGGAACAGTCGCAAGAGGAAAACCTAGGCGAACTTTTCTCGATCAGATCGGAGGCGTTCTGGACAAAGGCCAGGTTAAGAGCTCCTTGTACCGACGCCGGGCGTGTATTAGGAATATGATGAAAGTGAATGAAACCAGAGAAGTGTGACAGGATCGTAGCAAATAGAAATCCGTAGTCTCTGCCTACCCCTCTGGGAACTGTGTCACGAGAATCTATGTATGTATGTATGTAAAAAAAATAGCTGCTGAAAGCACAGCACGTCCATACGGATCTCTAGAACACCTATGCATTGTATGAAGTCTATATCCTAATATATTGTAAATATACAATATATGCTACATCATTCGTAAGCTACAACAATAGCTTATCATCAAGCGTCTTAATTACATTGAGGCTCTACCTAGAAGTATGTGACTATTAGCATTTCTTAAAATAGACACAGAACGTTCTAGACGTCACCCAACTCATTATGCTAATGTGAACAGCATAATACATTATGATATCATAGCAGAAACAGTTCCGCACCACGCGTGGGCGCGGTGCCTACGACTTATATAAAATGTAACT
Organism: Catocala sponsa; assembly: GCA_963564715.1. Lineage (NCBI taxonomy): Eukaryota > Metazoa > Arthropoda > Insecta > Lepidoptera > Erebidae > Catocala > Catocala sponsa. The sequence continues at coordinate 9,821,315 of OY751334.1, forward strand.
GAAATAAGGCACTGCGCCTTCGAAATGCAGCCAAGTTTATGCACTTGGCATTATGCCACATGAACACAACCTTTGAACTTCGAAAACAAATTTCATTATTTGGCTTATTACGACGAGTATTTCTCTGGAATATCGTTGTGAATGTTTCGTCCTTGGTTTGAAATATAGATGTAGATTTTTTATTATACCGAGAAGGCAAACAAGCATATTGGTGCTCGGAGTAGAAGATGTACTCGGTCTATTACACACGTCGGACCTAAAACCAAAAGATGGCAAAAATGTAACCTAGACCTCTGCTTACTCCCTCGGGGTATAGACCATGTCTTATGTCTTCGAATTCGTACGTCTAAACTCTAACGCTATGTTATACAATTAGAATCCTGATTAGAATCCTCTGCCAGACGGTTGCAAGAGAAACAAAATACATATATCAACAACACATACGTATTAATAAAATGTAATGAAAATATCCGACAGAATCGAGTCCCTATCAAGGGCCCTGTCGGCAACCAGGCACTCGAGACACCCTAATTAGTACTTGCGTAGTTATTTTTAGCCCTTGGCGTAAGAAGAGGGATGTTATTAGTATGAAGCCTTCAGCTGCATATTTATTTATTTGTCAGTATGAGCAGCGATAGCTCAGTGGGGAGACCAACAGACTGCAATGCAGAGGGTCTCGGGTTCGAACCCACGTCGCGCACCTCTGACTTTCGGAAGTTATATGACTTTTCGAAATTATGTGCGTATTGATTGACAATTATCGCCTGCTCCGTGCCTCGGAAAGCACGTTAAGCCGTTGGTCCCGGCTGCCATGAACATCTATGGCAGTCGTTATTGGGAGAGTGTCGACACAAAAGATCCCACTGGGTCGAAGTGTCGCCGGTCTGCACTGACTGGCCCCCACATAAGATAAGATAAGATATTTGTCAGTATGCCAGTATGGTTTTATAGAACTACTTTTTTATTTGATCTTCCATAAAAAGTAGTAAGTACTATATAATATGTCCTTTTCTGTACTCTTGACGACGAGTATGCAAATATTTCATGATGATCGGTCGAGTACGGCGTGAAAGTGTACCTAATAATCAAATTCTATATCATTATAATATTAGTAAGGATTTTACTTTATTTTATTTGGCTTGCCAATACACTGACATTATAATAAATGATACTAGAAAACAACTGATTTAACCAATGATAGGCTAACCGACACATACACATAATATTGTGACATGAGTACTGTGTAATAAAACTATTATAATAATTATATAGAGACCAATAACAATAGACATAAAAAGCTAGATCAAAATAATTATAGTAATTTAACATACATTTATATGTGAGATTGCTACCACTGTTGGAGACACCAAAAGACTTGCATGAACATAATTAAGAATGGATTTATCGGGACTTTACTTAACTATAATTGCTGAAAATCTGATTATTATTTGTTTAAAATTCATCAACTCTTTTTACAGTAAATTACATCTTAGCCAAAGAACGAAAAATTGGAAAGGTATAAGGCATAAGAAACATAAAACCTCCCTCCTAAAAGTCCATACTTAAACCTATCTACCACTGCTAGTACGCCGTGTGTTGTGTGTTCGAATCCAACGCGATACATGTGAACCACAATGTTAGTTCCAACTCAGAGTGTTCCGTTTGTCTGTTTTTAAAGTACACCGTGACACAGGATATATTCCTAGTACGGTAGTGATTTCTTCTAATCAGAAAAAAAAAGGTATATGCAGAATATTTTTTAAATTTAAGTCTATGATCGTTGGGCTTGATACTTTATCCCTAGGCCCTTCTACTGATCGTCTACCTAACGGTTCTCTACATTCTTAGCTGTAATAAATTGATGGTGTTTAGCGACCGCCTTACAGATTGTTCCCAGTAAAGATAATGTACCCACATTATAGCGTCCGAGTGGTTTCAACACGTCCACAATAGACCACTAGTGTAAGTAGTGTACCTTAACAGAGTAATGAAGCGTGATTCGTGACGTGACTGTAGGGAAGTACAGAGGTGTAGTCAAAGATGGAGCACACAACGAATATCTTTAAGATAATATCGTTAAATGTCAGCAAAACAACGTTTAAGAATAGCTGTAAGCCTAATTCATAGAAAAATTTACAAAATAAATTACCAAAAAGAAACGTTGCACAAAATTTATATCTTACGGTGTTCTCGGTGGCGCAACTGCACGTAATAGAGTTTTTTTTTTTTCTTTTTTATTTTGCTCGTCAAAATGACCACACTCCACCTGATGGTAAGCAGTCGTGTGGTCTAAGAGCAGTGGCCTCCACATCGCCCCCACAGTAGCCGAGGCGATGTTGAGGTCTCTACTTTGACGGCCTGAGAAGATGCTTTTTCACGCCCAGGATTGAAGGAAGAAGTAAACACGTGCCTTGGCAGAGAATTCCATGCCTTGGTCGTTCGGCAGAGATATGAGGACCCAAACTTTTTGGTACGCGCTCTAATCGACTCTACCGTGTAAGGATGGCATCTGAGCCCAGCACGCGTTGTTCTGGATAGGAAAGGGGAGGGCGGGATAAGGTGGAATAACTCTTCAGAGCACTCCCCGTGGTATATTCTGTAGAAACATGCCAATGAGGCAATGTCTCTACGGAGTTGCAGAGGTTTCAGTGAACTCGTGACCTCTGGATCTCCGATGATACGGACAGCCCGCCGCTGTAACCGGTCGAGAGCGTCCAGCAAGTACTGCGCGGAGCCATCCCAAAGATGAGAACAGTACTCCACGCAAGGGCGCACTTGTGCCTTATACAATAGGCACAGTTGCCCAGGCGTGAAGAACCGCCTCACCCTGTTCAGAACTCCGAGTTTTCGCGAAGCTTGCTTAATGACGCTCTCGATATAGGTTTTCTGGTTAAGGGAGCGGCAAAATCCATACCTAAGATGGAGAGACTGTCACGTATCACCAGTGGAGTGTTCTTCAGAGAAGGGAGGGGAAGGAACGGAGACTTTTTTGTTGAGAACGCGCATGCCTGGGTCTTCTTGGCGTTGAACTCGACCAAGTTCTTGGCACCCCATTCATAGATGCGGTCCAAGGTCCGGTCAAGTTCAACGATAAGATTCTGCCTTTTCCCCTCAACCTCAGTCTGTTTGGCCCCAGGATGTCCGAGATATCGCCCATGCACGGTACTGTCGTCCGCATAACAATGGGTTAGGGTAAAGGGTTTTTTAAATATTCTTCTATAATAGAATAGGTTTCATATATAGATATTTTATTGTGAACGTTATAAATTACTATATGTAATTTGCCACTGAATGGTTACCCCAAATTTATAGTATAACCATATTGACATTATATTTCAGATGTCGAGAAGATTTTCGGTCTGACTAATGGCAGATTAGTCCGTCTTGCTCTCTCTTCCGTTAAAACAACAGGGATTGGTATTTCATTGATATTGCAGAAGCAATCCGTCATATCCAATAGCTTGTCTGCTTCCAAAAGCAATAGAATCGAAATACTTTAGCAGTTCCATAAGTAAGTAAAGCCAATGCTTCATACGTCATTATGTTCTTTCTACCCGTGCGAGCTTCTAGCCAATAGGCCACCGCACTCTACTAAGCTGAGCTACAGGTCTTACAAGTAGGTTATCGAGATTATGTTTTTAAATTGCACTCTTTACAAAGAAGGCTAATCGAAATCAAACCAAGTACAGTTAATAATGTAATCATAGGTTAGGATATCGAGCCACTTAGTATAAACAAGTTACGGACATCGGTTTTACCCGTGCGATAATACCTAGTGTCACTCTTAGGCTCGCCAGTTACGGGGCTAAGAGTGACATCCAAACTAATATGATAAATTAATGCGAATGTGAGTTTCTTTGTTTATTACGCTTTCACGTCTTTACAACTCGACCGATCATCAGGCAATTTTGTAAACACGTAGTTAGGCAACCAGAAAAGGACATAAGGGCTATGTTTTTCGAATGTCCTGAAATGTATTTCATCCAGAAAAAGTACTATAATACATAAAACTTGCTTTTGCTCGCGCCTTCGCTCGCGTAAAAGTAGTTTAGGTTGGTTTATGTTAGTAACAGTGCATTTTTATAATGCAGCCTATGTAAATAAAATATAGTCTAGATTGCTCGGTGATACTAGAGCTTTCCAACGGTAAAAGAATTTTTAAAATCAGTTGCGTAGTTTTTGAGTTAAACCATTACAAACAAAAATCAAATCTTTCCTCTTTATAATATTAGTATAGATAGTATAAAAATATGATATACATAATATAGTAGTCGTTATTTCAATGCAAATTACGTAATACTCTGTCTCACAGTAGAATGATTTAGATGTACATATATATATATGTATATACCTAAACATAGAGTGGAGACCGCGAACTGGTAAACACAAGGTAGGACGCCTTCCGGCCAATTGGACTGATAACCTGGAAAAAGTGGTTGGGTTGGGCTGGATGCGAAATATGGAAGACCGTATGTTGTGGCTTTAAATAGAAGAGGCTTATGGACACAGCAGTGGACTATGATAGGCTGATATTCATTGTTTACTTCAAAGGTCAAGCCCTAAATCTTCTAAAACCGTTAAGCTAATTAGGCAAAATTTACTACCAACGACGAACCGTACTAATCCGGGTCGTAAATGAGTTAAGGGCCAATAATTACAGCGCTCTTTGCGAAACGAAATATCGGTTTTCGTAAAGTAAACTTATGCACGTCAAACTTCAAGATTAGCGAGACAAATAGACATTTTTTATCATTTTTGTGGTAGCAGACATTTAAACAAAAACTGGCAAAATATATAGGCAAGTGGTTATATAAGTATCTATGTGTAACATGTGAAATTCTGTTATTTCGCAGCAAACAAATTAGATTAAATTTTTCATTTGATTTAATGTTTCACTGTAATGTTCTGTGAAATTCGCATCTTCAGGTGCTACAATATGTAGTGGCCAACACACTTTCTGAAAGTTATACATATATAGGTATATGCTTTCTGATTCCCATTTAAATCTTTCAATAATTCTACACACGACTGCTGAATCATACTGCAAAGAGGTAGGAAGAGAGTTAATGTACATTTCCAGGTGGAAATAGCGAGACAAGGCCAAGATTGGCTGCAACAGAATTTTTTATCTATACTTATAATAAAACTGTAGAGAGGTCAATTCTGTACATTGAATATATATTCAAAATTAATATTGGAGGATGAATGGTGATCGATACTGATGACAAAAATGCAATCAGTAAATTTTTTGTCTGTCTGTCTGTCTGTATGTGCACGCATGGGTCAAAAACTACTAAAGGGATTTTAACCAAACTTGGTACGATTGTAGTCCATACTCCTGGGCAGGTTATAGGCTATATAACATAACGCTAAGACACATAGGAGCTGAGCAGTGACGATAAATTTGAAGCAAGTCGGACGAAAATGCGCTTTCGAGCTCTTATCCTCGCATACGTTGATCATACACCAAAAGTATGTATTACAAAGATGATGGTCTTCAAAAGATCTACAAAAAAGTCCTTAATAGTATTTATCTATCTTTTATAAATTAGCCACAATAACGTGTTTAATCGTTAGGCATTTCTTCAAAGTGTATTAAAATACATAAATATATTGTATTTCACATAGATATATCTTTATCAAACTCCCATATTCAAAAAGTACACTTTAATATTTATATTATAAAAAAAAATATAGGAATCGGTTTATAAACACACAAGATATAGATGAAATAAAACTTCCAAATCTCGCCGCGCCAGTATGGGTACGGCTATACGGTTGATTGTTGTTTAACGCGCGAAACGGCCATCCGCTGCATTTATAAAAAGGCGGGGGCGCTCACGCGCCGACTTCACTCACATTTTGTTTGTTTGGTTGAACGCGGTAATCTAAGGCACTACGGGTAAAAATTAGAAAAATATTTCAGGGTTGGATAGCCCATGGAGGAAGGCTATAGGCTATATAACATCACGCTACGACCAATAGGAGCGGAGTATAAATGAAAAATATTGCAAAAACTAGGAAAATTCTCTTATGTGAAGCAGACGAAGTTGCGCGGGTCAGCTAGTTGTAACTAAAATGTCAACTCTTTTCTAGAGCATCTTGAGGCTTCTAGGCTGACCAGGATATGCGAATCGAGAATTATAGAACTGGTATTTGTTAAAATATTGAACCAAATTGCTACACACGTAGATTATTTATTAACTCGCCATTGAAAACACGAATCCCACGATGGTCATCGATAGCTCATGCGATCATGCGCGAGCTATCGTGGATCCGCGTCTGTTTAGGTAATTTTAAAGAATTAGGTTTCAAAAAAAAAAACAAATCATCCATTACAGTTATATAAGGTATCATACATTTCGGCTTCTTAAAAATTCAAGAGGATCCGGTCAGGTTGGCCAGTCAGGTTAATCAGATCACTGGTTAACCATTGTGTTATAACGTGACCTCGCACCGGCTGGTAAAAGTTATTAATGTGATTTTTGGTGGACATAGGTCGGCGAGATTCTAATTCTTTCTTAATTCAATCCTCGTTTCATTACACCCACATTCCCCCAGTTATGTTTAGATTGTCAATAAAAAATATAGCCTATTATTGGCAAGTCTATTGCCGTCTACTGGGCACATTTGGGCTCAGCTGGCGACTTTTGGATGTTTATTAAATGCCAGCTACATTGTTTACATAGCTGGGCATACGCAGGTGTGAATGTATGTTTCCGTACTTATATAGCAAGGCTATTGAGAAGCGTCTACCGTAAAGTAAAATAGTAAAAACATGGCGGAAGCAAAATAGAAATACGTTTTTATGTCTAAAGTAATACAGCCCGACGTAAAATGAGTTACAGCGTACTTCATTTTGCACATTATGTTGGGATCATTAAGCCTTTCCTGTGGAGCGGCAGACTACGGTAGTAGTATTATATATTATACAAATATGTACATATTCCATACTCGATATAGAGCAATGTTCCTTTTTTTTATACAGCATGTGGATATGTGAAGCCTGCCAGATCGCACTGGTCCTGCGTACTGGAATATGGCCTAAGCCTTCTCACACTGTGAAGAGGCCCGTGCTCAGCATGTGCTCAGCATATAAATAAATTAAAAATAATATAAGTGGGTCAAACAAGCATAGCTTTATGGTGATTACGTATTTTATGATCACTTGCAATACCATTGATATCAGTCGCGCGTTTCCAACAACAGGTTAAAATAATTGAAGATGCCATGAAAGTGAACGCATGTAAGGCTTCAGAATTATTTTAATTTAATGCCTTCCAACTGAAGACAAGCTTGGATTATGTTATCCCTAAACGTATAATATACATTCTTGTTAATATTATAAATGCAATTGTAAAAGTATACCGATTTTCCAGGTTAAACCGCTGCTGATTTGATGTAGTTAAAATTTGATATAGGAATTTTAGAATTTCAATCAGGGGAAGGACATTATGATTGTTCAAAAATCCTTAGCACAGTCAGTATTTTATAAATCACAGGAATAACTTAACCCTCCCACAGGCTAGAAACAAAATTTCAACATTGATGAAGGTGGTTTCTTGTCTCATATTTTTCAGGAAACCGGTTCAAGTGTAGGTAGTACTGTGACTGCATTTTGCCCGGTGAGTGACTAAGAGGCTTAGGTGTCTACCTCTCCCAGTCCTTTCTTTTCATCTAATCTTTAAGTCTTTTTCCTTTCCACGCGAGTGATACATTATATAATAACATAATGACCGCGTACCTTATCGGAGGTAAGTTAAAGTAAGCTTATATGTAGCAAGAAGCGAGTTACTCGTATATGCTTCATTGCCAGGTTTGTTGTAAAGAGAAACAGTACAACACAATTATATCTATAACTAAGCACTATGTCTACAAATTTATTGTCCACCTACTCTCCTGTTAGCTATATGCTAAAAGGAGAGTAGGTTGACAACGTCCATATTCAATATGGACATCATTGAGTTAGACAATTCAATATGGCATATTGAATTGATCTAACCCAATGATGTGCATTGAAGATACTAGCCTCAGCGGGCATGCAATTCTGCACTCCGCTGCAACTTATTTTTCTATTCAGCTTTGCGCAACTTGGACAGGTAATATTATACTTTATGCGCTATTCTGGCGGTCAACTGTAGGCAATTTAATGTAATGCTACTGCATCATAAAATACAGAGGGAGCCCAGACCGCCTTTAGCTATTACGGTCGCAAAATATGGTCGTTTTGCCGACGTAAAATATCGGTTATTGATACAGCTTTGCCAATCTTTTTGCATTTAGAAGTGTATTCTGGGAACAGATATTATCAATTCTGTCTGGGAGACGTAAAGGGTTGTACCTACCGTTAAAGTTAACGTATTGTAATATGTTTACTTTTACTGAAAGTCATTTAAGAAAATCATCGTCTATATTTAGTAAAACGGTTGATTTTCTAAATATGTCAAAAAGGTAATTTTTATACATCGCAACATTTCATTTTGGCACTGATTATTGTTTTTATTTACCTACCGTATTTTTCCTGTAAAGATGTTTAGAATATTCAAAATAGCAGTAACAAATAGAGATAGCCCACGGCTGGAAGTGCAGTCCTGACTTAAATTGTAACAATCTACCCATAGCCACACATGAATAGTAAGATTTTACTTATTTTAACTGCTTTTGGCTGGTCTTGTATTGCCTGCTGCACAAGAAAATATTTCAAGAAAATGTTGTATTGGCTATATTGAGATTGCGGTACCAAATTTAACTCGTGTTTGTTAGCGCAAGCATTTATTAATTTGGTATGCGATCCGAACCGAATCCGAGGCATTAGGACTTTTGACAAAACTTTTGACTGACTTTTGACTGTAATTCTATCGAGTTATTGCCGCTAATTAGGTCATCAACGAAGAAATGACTGAACAGAATTGCCGCAGTCTCGGGATGCTTGCAACCGTCGTCTAACGCCAATTGTTTTAGCATTCGCATCGCCAGCCAAGGTGCACTTTTTGTACCATAATATGTCAATGTGCAACTGTAATTCTAAGAAATATTTTAATATAATATCTACTTTGTTTTGCTCGCGGCTTCGCTCACTGTAAAACAATACTTTTATTACTGGATGAAAGATACCTACCCTACATATGTCGTATCCTGTATGACAACGTGTATGCGAAATTTCATGATGATAGGTCGAGTAGTTAAGGTTTAAAAGCGTTACAAACAAACTAATAATTTAGCCTAATCTAGTAACCTTTACGTCAACCTACATTTATTCTTCCTGTTGCTTAGCCGGTGAGTATTTTCATTGCCGACGCAAAAACGGAGCGCTATAAGTCGAACGCCTTTGTCCGACTTCCCCACTTTGCTAAGAGCATATTATTGGCTTACATTGCATATAAAAACATGGCTTTCGTACTGCCTTTCACAAACATTTTCCCATGACTTTGGTGTTCTAAATATGATAGACATGTTATATTAACCTTTTAAGGCGCAGCGCACACCGGTGGCCATACAATAGATTTTTAATTATGTCTGTTATGACTTGACGGAATAAAAATGTTGTAGTTTAGATTTAAACAATTTTAGAAGTGTTTTTCGTAGTCTTAACAAAACACTAAGGGCGAGAGAATTAAAAATAGGTATTTGTAAAATCTATTGCTGTCGCGCAGTGCCATGTATAGTATCATGAGCGCGATAAAGACAACTGTAGCTTGGACCGAAAATACCTATTACAAGTACACAAAATCAACGTTTCGTAGTCCCCTGATTCCTTCTTCAAAACTTGACCGATTTAACTACTTTTTCCATTAAAAATTAAAGTAAGACTTTGGCCGTGTTCCTATGTTTTCCTTTTTTATAATCTAGTCAAATTTGTTTTTTGGATGTTTGAACACAGCGGCAAATCTGATCAATTTTTGAGGTTTTTGAAGGCTCATGTATCTTTTAATAATTAATTTATGAAAAAAGGAAAACATAGGGGCATGCCAACAAAACCCATACAGTTTTTTGGAAAAATTATTGCTCTGCTGCCATTATCCAGGGAAGAAACAGGGGACTACGTTTGTATGGAAAAGCGGCCCTTGTGTTTCCTCTTAAGACGATAGACGGGCATTGAACATTTAAAGTAAAGGTTAATTAACAAATCTACTGTCTACTGCTGTCGCGCTGGACCCGAACAAAATATTAATTTGCAAAAGAGATTACCGAGCAGTAAACTCGGCATCATCATGTCTCTGAAATCTACATCTCGTATTCTCCTGTTTCCTTATTCAAAATTAAACAGATTTAAGATACATAAACTAAATGAGAAGGATTTAAGATACGCCTGTACGATTTCATTATTTATTTTAATTTGTTTGCATGTTTTAATAACATTGGTTTGCTGGATGTCTGAAAACAAAAGTATAACTAAGGCAATGTAGCAATTTTTAAACGTTTCTAGTGCTTACAATAATTAAACTATGAAAAAAAGAAAACAGAGGCATGACAGTGATATATAGATTATTCTAGTGTTATTATTCAGAGAGAAATCAGGGCAGTAGGTACGTATGTATAGACTATAAGTTGTCCGCATTTTCCCTTAATATTTCTATGTATTTTGTAGTTATTAGTCATTCTTTGAATCGTGAATTGATAAACGCAAGTTAAGGACGCATCTGGCCGCAGTGACAACGGATGCTTTGCGGATGTATCAAAATCTGTGGTTTCCTAAAGTGGTATTAAATTAATCATTAAAATATTTACACAGTCAGCTCTCGTCGGGTCGGGTATCGGGTATTAATATGTCTGCTCACGTCCACGTTAGGTCTTTATAAAGCCATACAAATTCATTGGCGAACTTTTCGAAATCATAAATCGTCTACATACAAATAACATAACTACCTTGAATAAAATAGAGTACAATTTTCAAAAGCAAGATTTATATCATACGTACGGCTCTATTCCGGCGGGTAGGCACATACTAGAGACTTTAAATTGGTAGTAGCATATTCCTCTTTCTTTTTTTAATCTGATCACATTCTTCATGGATAATTTATTATGTTACCCAATATTCATTCTGCCTCTTCTGACTTCTTTCATGTAATATTCCTTATATACTTTCTTAGTCAATCCATGGCCGTACATTATTTCCACATGCTTAATAATCTTATTAGGTATCACTTTCTTAATTCTTATAATTTGTCTCCTTTGCCCTGGAAAAGCCAAAGGGGAACGACAACTGCGCGAACGTTTCCTGATCACATCGGAGACTTTTTGAAGAAAGGCCAGGTTAAAAGTAAGTATCCTAAACCGACGATGAAGTTTAAAAAGATGGCATGAAGTTTTAAATGAAATTTACTGAAACAAAAGAGGTATGCAACGAAGAAATCCGTAGTCTCAGCCTACCCCTCGCAAAAATAGGCGTTAAACTATGTATATCTACATATGTATGTATTCTCTTCTGCACGTCATAACGCAATAAAGGTATGTTAACTTACAATTTATGATGACGCGTCCAAGCTTAAAACGTTTAAGTCATTTCGAATTAATCTTTCTATACCGTTAATATAAACACATTGGTAATGCCTCGTACGCACTAGAACACAAGTCACAATACAAGCCTCGCGACTTGTTGGGCACAGGTATTTGAAACATTCTTTATTCACTTATGAAACACGTCGTGATATTTGTATATGAGTATTTAGTTCTACTTCTACTATAAAAGGCACAAGCTCATAAAAGCGGAAGTGATTGAACACATGCTTCGATATAGATACATGTATCGGCACATCGAATTCGCAACTTGTCTTGATAAAACTTGTTTTACATACGTTTACGTTAAAATAATTTAGCAAAATATTCCTCACAAAAAAAAATACCTACCCGCTTATTACAAACAATTTCCAAATTCTGCGCGATTCATGTAATATTCGAGAAGTTTTATCATTTTTTAAAAGTCATTTAAAAATTATCATACTGAGCTAGGGTAAACTTAAAGAATGCGTTTATAAGTAAATACAATTTATTCAAGAAGTATCTAAATGTATTACATAAAATATTTCATAAACTACATTTCAATATTTAAAACAAACGTTGTAAACTAGCATTGATTAATTTCTTCTAATGCTAACTCATGCCTGTTAAAAGCATGATGTGTTTGATTATAAAAGTCACAGCACTAGTAATGCATTAGTATGAATTAAACCTATTGATTCACTAGTGTATGTAACATAGACAATACAAAAAATTGGGGCAGTCTTTGGGGACTTCCGATAGAAGTGAAAACTTTAATCGTTGATCATAAACACTTCTATAGAAACCAAATTATAAACCAAAAATAATTCAAAAATGGAAAGCGTTCGGTGACGATGACGCGAATTCCATGATATTTGTTCACCCAAGAAGTGCTCAACGCATCTAAAGAAGTTTTCAGTTCAAAAATAAAAATAACTTATGCTTTACCTGTGTTGCGATACGAATGTGGCCGAGTGCGGGCGAGGCATTATATTACTTTTCAGACATGCGCATACAATAAATATTTGATGTAACCAAATGTAGAAGGCGTCCAACTGCGGGGTGAGATCAGTACCGTGAGGATTCCCGACGAGTGGTATTGGGTTCAGGTGATTCACAGCAAGTCTTTCACGGTTAAAACCCTTGGGCACACGGTGGGCTGCAAAGGCACAGGTCTTAAGATATGTAGGTTATCAAGATCATCTGTGAAATTGTGTGTGTTTGAGTCGCTCAGGTTGTTTTGAAATGTGGACCTTTCAAATGTTCGACGGAGAGTGGCTGATACGATAAATACTTCGATCGTACGTATCAAGTTGCCGTTTTAATAAATCGCCCTTCTTGGGAAAGTTATCGTTTTCCCCTGTATATATAGTAGGTTGTTCCGTTGATAGTTTTCATTTAATATACTAATAATAGACCTAAACTGCTTTGGTAGTGCAGCGGCAGTGAATTTGACGGCTGTTCATGACTTCTGCGATACAATACAAAGTATTACTGTTATCAGATTAGACATGCTCAGTGGTGGAACTAAATCCTAATGTCTGGAAGATGTCCAGATCATAATCAAATTTATACGAGACGACACTATAAGTAAGTCCATTTAAAGAAAAAATAAACAACTATACCGACCGAAAATTACAGTAGGTATGACATTATGACGATAAACATTAAAGAAAAATACAGGCGAATTGAGTACCTTCTCCTTTTTTTGAAGTCGGTTAAAAACATAGGTACACGTTGAAATAAGAAACGCCATATTTTTTAGTCGCTTGAAATATCTCCAAGGCACAGATAGGTAATATCTGTAATACAATACTAGTCTAAGGTATTGTTACAACTTAATTATAATTATAGTATATAGCCTTCAATACATGGAGCCCTCAAAAGCTATCCAAAAGGTTACTTTTCTACCAAGTACCATAAGTTTATGAGATTGATTGGTAAGACTAGGATAGGGTTTTGTTTTTGTTACTATAATATTAGATAGAGCAGCGATAGCTCAGTGGGGAGACCAACAGACTGCAATGCAGAGGGTCTCGGGTTCGAACTCACGTCGCGCACGTCTGACTTTCGGAAGTTATATGACTTTTCGAAATTATGTGCGTATTTGATTGACAATTATCGCCTGCTCCGTGCCTCGGAAAGCACGTTAAGCCGTTGGTCCCGGCTGCCATGAACATCTATGGCAGTCGTTATTGGGAGAGTGTCGACACAAAAGATCCCACTGGGTCGAAGTGTCGTCGGTCTGCACTGACTGGCCCCCACATAAGATAGGATATACTCCTATCCTATCTAATATAGTAACAATAACAAAACCCTGTCCTAGTCTTCAAGATGTTACTATACATTCATACAGGCGTCATTAGTAACCAGTTGCACCATAATCACAGTTACAAAGGTCACACCATTCACTATGGAAAACATAACTCACGATGCAGGACGTCAAATCGCTTGATAGTCGAAAGGTCGTTAAAACTAACGCCTCATACTCATTTACACGAAGCTTACATTACAAATTAGTAGTAATTACTCAGCTATTTGTATTAATGGACAGACATTTCAAGTTATTGAGAACCTACAGTTTATGACGTGTAATTTGCACATGAATGTCGCAAAGGATGCAAAATTTGCATCAACTAAATGTGCTATGTCTGAAGCTGCATTTATAAAATTACAAGCGTGCATTGTGTTAAACGATTACTGACTTTCACAAATTACTATTCATTTGCTCTAAAGGCATTTGCGTTCCATTTTGATTTTGTATAATATGGCTGATATACAAAAGCGCAAAGGAATTGAATTTTTGCGGACTTACCTATCCTATAAATCACACTATTTTGAAATGTCGCAATAAATTATGCTCTTTTTAGTCCCCGCTAGAAAGAAAGAAATAAATTTCCTTATTACGTGGACCCTAAAATCAGGGCTGGCAAAATGTGGGAGTATTACACTTGCCTTTCCCTTTGGGGATATACATAGGTGTGACACAATATCTAAATATGTTTGGTATTAAACCATACCACTATTTTAAAGAGATAGATTTTTTTGTTATTATATAGGAACTAATTTCTGATTCTAAATGCCTTCAATAGTAAACACACACTTTTTTATACGTGGGGGAATGCTTTGACGCATACCTCTCCGCGGAGCGACGGAGAGGTTATGTCGGGCTCACCGGGGGCAAGATACCCCGGTAATACCGACTGAACCTACGACGGTGTTCCTCGACATAACCATAGACAGTGGGGCCGCGCGAATCGCTTTCACATGCAATCGCGACCCCGCCAAGGTTTCGGCCCGCCGAGTGAAACGGCAGGCCACTACACAGAAAAGACTGCCTCTACTGTCCCCTTGTGAGGGGAAGAAGACACGACATAGAGGCGCGCGTGGGAACACGCACGCCGCGTCTAGGACCTGTGCTGATCGGGTGGCGAGCAGGCCCACGAAGCCCACCACCCCCAGGTCAAACCTCAGGGTGGCTGGAGGTCATCTTGCACCCTCCGGCGCCCGGTTCTGCGATTAGGGAGAGGGTTTGAGCGCTCTCTCTCCTGCTCCGCCGCCTCCTTGATGAAAATTACTTCCTCACAGAAGGAAGTGACGCCGTTCTCCTACCGGCCTATGCGAACTGGCCAAAGCAACCATGGCCAGTCATTACCTGTGTCAGCCGAAAGGTGAGGGCGTCGTGCCGCCTCTCCAGTCACTCCTCAAAAACGGGACTTACCGCCACAATCGTGGCGTACCCGAAACACATACGTAGTCCAACGTCTCTATCCCTGAAGCAGTAGATGGCTTTTTTAATCTCACATTTTATGTTATTTCCAATAAACAATTACTAATTAAATAAATAAGATAATTAGATAGGTATACAACCAAATTATTTACAAGAAATTTAAACAAAAGAGAAAATCAATAAAATTAAAAAGCGTCATTATATTCCTTCGCAACGCTGTCAATTGGCAATGTGCCCCGAAGACTGATATCATTGCCACATAGAATGGCAATGATTATACTTTGCTATGTTCTAGTTTCCACGCTGACGTGACCCGAAAAGCAAATGGCACCTCCGATGAAGGCGAGTCTATTGCTGGGAATCGGGAACAAATCCATACTCCGTGCAGATACTGAGAATTTAATGAGAGAAAATTCTAATAACGCGTTGCTTGACACGGACATAGATCCCGACACATCATCCACAGCAGTCGTATTTATTACCACTATACCGCCACAGAAGCAGTCACTAATAAAAAGTTAAACTTTCACTGAGAAACAAAAGTTATATTTTGATGATAAACCACGCAGGCGAAACCGTGTACGAAAACTATGAATAAAATAAATTGGATTCCCGTTTACACATCCAGTTAAAACACTAAAAGCTCTTCTTAGACTGGACGAAAAGGTCATTTATGCACCGGCTAGTTTTGTTATGTAAATGCAAACTATGAAATAAGAAAAGTGGAGGGCGTAAAATTTCAAACCATTTTGACAAAAGCTGCAACGCATTCGATGAATGGTGCGCATCGCATCGCATAAAAGATTGAATAGTTTATTGCATTACTAAAGTCAGTTATAGCCAACTATATGCTAATAAAAATATATGTGTTTAAATGAATGAATCGTTTTATAAAGATTCTAATACAGACAGACGAATACGAAGTATAATGCACCTTGATGTGTGGAACGTGATAATTTGTGTAAAGTTGTGATGATGTAAGATATATTAAGCTCTATTATGTAGGTATACGTTATCTGGCTATTTTATCAAATAACAAACTGCTATTTTATATCATCAGTAATTGGTTGCCGTAGCTGTTGTATTGTCATTTGCATTACCAAGAGTACCACTCTATACAAATAAAGTTTTTTTGTTTGTATAATAGGTAAGGAATGGGAGAGATGATAAGTGAGCCTCCAAAAATCCTACTTCCCCGGCGAAACGCAGTAACAGTGTTACAAATTTACGCTATTTTTTTATAAAAGGTTGGCACTTCCTAGTACTAGCCGGCTGATTGTACGAATCAGCCGGCTCATCCCAGGCATTGCCTTTTTTATTATATTACCAAATTATTTGCATAGGCGCGACAGGCCCTGCTTCTCCAGCTTAAAATAACTTAAATTGAAAGCATACCTTGTGTCGAATAAATTATTTTTCTCACCATTAGGTAGGCATTGGCTCTGGTCACAAAAAACTAGCTAGTGCCTTGAGGTAATAAGAATACCCACACGGGAATGTGGGTGAGCATATTGCTGTCTACCAAGAACAGTCCCAGCCTCGTAAGTTAAGATTTGTTTAGCCTTAAGGTAAAACTTGGATATAAATAGATTCATCGGCAAACCCTAAACTTAACAGTCAACGCCCAAATTATTGAGATTTAGAGAAGTGAATCGTCAAATAATTAATTCTCGACAGCCAATAGGGCTGGACCGCCCACATACCTACTGCTGTGCAGTAATAAAATCTTTGACATGAAAGTGACTGTGAAGGCAAACCCACAATTATGACTAATTATTGAACTGCAATCTATAAGCAACTTTCATTGTTATGTGTTAATTATTATTATTGTTAAACAATAGGCCTCGCTTTAGGGCTTTTAATCACTTCATACTTTTTGTTTCTGCCGCTTGGCTAGCGCATTTACACATTTTATAATATTATTATGTTTGTTGTGTCATAAAGTCATAACTAGCTTATATTGACTGATTTCATTTTGTCTTACCATTTAATAAACATGGTTTATAATTAAATCAAAGAATAAAGGAAAGGTTTTATATTACTGTATGATTTTTGTACGTGTATATATTAACAAAGCTTTGGAAAATCTGTGATGATTATTATTTTTATTCATTTGGTCATCATATTATAAATGAATAAACATATACATACATAGATTCACGCCTGTTTCCCAGAGGGGAAGGCAGAGACTACGGATTTCCATTTGCTACGATCCTGACACACTTCTCTGGCTTCATTCACTTTCATCACATTCCTCATACACGCCCGTCGGTTCAAGGAGCTCTTAACCTGGCCTTTGTCGAGAACGCCTCCGATCTGATCGAGAAACATATAATGATAAATAATTAAATTACTTTACAAAATTAAATGTCAATCCGATACCAGATTGATTTGATTTCTTAGGGAGCTCAGATAAGACTATGAAGGCTTATTTTATTCATCGCAATTGACTGTTTTTGCAATCAGTTCTTTTATAATTATTTAAACATTATTTTAAGAGTTATTGTCGTTACATCATAAATAAAGAAATTGATATTTTTACGCACCATTGAGCAACATAAAGTAACACAATATGTATGCAGAACCTTACATCTGTAATTATGGCCCTGTATGTCAGTAAAAATGATTGTTATAATGTTCGTAACAATTAGTGTGAGTCGTGGGTGCGTGGACATAATGATGATTAATTTGGCAATTTGGAAAGACTTTCACTTAACGATTGTAATAACGTGTTGATCATTAGTCCGCTCATTGATTGATTTCTGCAGATAAGAGTTAAATCAATTACCTAACACGATCGCTGAAGTACTACGACGCGTAATACAATTGATGACATGTGTATGAAAGTAGAAAGATTAGTTAATAAATGTCTGATTGGCAAATTATTAAATACTAGCTTTTTCCCGCGGCTTCGCTCGCGTTAATTTAGAATTTGACAATCAATTCGGGTTGTACTCTGCTTGTAATAATATAATTTCAATCATGATTCGAAAGACACGTGGCGCCATCTATTATCATAAGAACATTATTGTTGTTTTCCTCAGGAATAGTAATGTTTTTCGGGATGAAAGGTAGCTTATGTCCGTTTCTGTACACTTGACAACGTATATGCAAAATTTCAGGATGATCGGTTCAATGGTTTGGGCGTGAAAAGGTAACAAACAAACAAACTCATTTTCGCTTTTATAATATTAGTTAGGATAGCTTCATATAAAATTTTGTTAGGTATAACCATTAAGTAAATGGATTAAACGCCTTTAACAATCCAATGGCATGGATTGTTTTCATCTGCTTCTTAATATGTGCCAAGGCTGCACTCTGTTGGTGGATATCCCCTGCCAGTCCTCCAGGATTTTGATATAACTCAACATTCTTTAACAACATTAGTTACGTTTCAATGCATACCTATGGGAAATCAGTTGCAATAAATAACTTAGAGGGAAGGAATATAACTTAGATCAGTTGTTTCGTAAGGGTCCATACGAACAGTTATAAACTAAACCCAAGTTTATGATATCTAGATAGCCCTGTGGTTTATAGTAAGAATAAATAACGTTGTATCAACTTGAAGGTGTCTTAAACCATAACTAAGGAGTATTACATCACTGAGATGAACATTTCTTACTTATATAGTCTTAGTAAGTTCTTGGAATGCACGTTAAATCGTACACAATACATTTACAACTCCACAACCCATTTCCAGTCAATTTTATAGCTATTTAGAAAGTGTGTTAGATTTTAATTAAAAGATTATTACTATTGATGGTATACGACTAGGTCATAACCATACAATATGGCCCGATTCAATCCCATGTCTGAACACCGAACTTTATGAAGTACTCCACAACGCCAAAAACAATCTTATGACGAATCATCATGAGATGGGATAATTAACCGGGAAGTAGCAATGAGTGAATGACAAGACTTGGAGAGGTTACTGAGTATTGCAGCATTGAAAGAATCCCTTTGAGTTTACAGACTTGTGTAATGTAACAAAATGTCATATAACAAGAAATAACAAATAAATTCAATTTTACTCTAAAATTTTGTATATGAAGGCACATAGATCGTAACTAAGATAACATTTAGTGTTGGAAGCAAATTAATTACATTCATTGTGAAGGTTGTAGTACGAGTAAAATAGTTTATTGTTTCGTCTTCTGAGAAAAAATTCAAGTTTCCGTTTTTCCACATAGTTTAAATATCTTGTCTGCAATAAAAGTTGCCAAATTGGCCACAATGTACAGCCAATTAATTGTTACAAGGTAGATGTGTATTTTTAATTGGCTATATCTTAAAACGGTAGCCAATTATCTAACAGGTTTCCCACAGAAATCCTTTGTAGTATTTTGTTATCTTCTAGCCGATACATGATTTCGCTTTTACGGTACACACAAGCCTTAACGGTACAACACGTTGGTTTAATAATTTCGTAGAACGATTGTAAAAAATCGCAACATTTTAAAGTAGTTTTCTTTGATATAGGTAGCTTTGTTTAGAAACAAAATTAGTTGAATAGAAGCTTATTATATCAGTTGCAAATTGTTTTAAATATACCTAATTATAAATTATTAGCCACAATAGACATTTTCATGTCTCAAGGTCTCCAGGTCTCCGCTCTCATCTCAACCGATGCATACAATTTAAATGTACCGATTAAAGTCTGTTATGGCAGTATAAAAACATCGGTTCATGTTATCCAAACCACAAAAGAAATCGATCTCCGATATCGAATAGGTAAACGGTATTGCATCATTGCAAAATCTAGCAGATCGTCCATTTTGTGCACACATTGTATACGCTGTTTCCGTGTTATATAATACAAAACTATTTATATTATTACGGTTTTACTTTGAATGTATCTCAGTTATGTCAACAAGAATTGCATTAAATGCAATGTTTAGGATATTGGAAGGTTTTTGTCAAGGTTACACGTACCATATCGCACTGAGCTTCACCGTCGTCGTCATAGAATATGGTGTCGCAGTCGTCCATCCCTGCGGCTGAGTGCGCCCACCTCACTCCTCAGCGGGACTCCACGGCCCCGTCATCAAAAGCGGCACACGCGGCCGGACCACCGGCATCCGAACTTGCACTAATTATTTACGGTAACACACCAACACCGCCTCTTCGAGACCACTATCGTAACGAATCTAACGATCGAAATCTTCTGGATAATCCGATGAGTCACGCGACTGTGAGCTGACTAGGTGCAACACTGGCGAGCTCCGCAGACACAGTTCGGAAGGTGTGGGTGTCCTTAACGAGCTGAATGAGACGCAACCTCGTGGAGGCGTTTCGCGTTTACCGTAGATTTTTTGGGCACTAGGTGTCGGATGGAACGATTGATTGTGTATTTTTTGTCGTTCAAGGGCGATACGATGAGTGAGCCAGGCTGTAGATCGTGTTTTTGTGGCCAACTGCGTAGATAGCGGCGCTCGGCCGGGGTGAGGGTGGCGCGCGCACTCGTCGGGGTGCATTGATCGGATCCCTACTGCGCATGTCCCTTCGTCAGATTTCTCGACTGTTTTGACATTTGCTCTAGGAACCCTTCTTTTAAAACGTACACTGCGGATTGAAGAACACTAGACTTGTATATACGTATGTTGCTATAAAATACGTTAATGGAATGTGAAAAGGCCTTTACTGCTTTTAGCTACTGAAAAACAAAAGACAGAATAGCTAGCTTGAGTACAAAAAATGGAATTTATAAATCCATTGAGAGCGTTTACTGCATCACACATATTAGTTCTCATGTGTTTTTACCTCTGCGCAACGAAGGCACCCGGCTTACTCATTCAATTATCGCCATTCTCGCGGAGTACAAAAAGATCTTGAATGCAGACAGACCTTATAGGAAAGTATATAAGTAACTACTAACGATTGTTGCACTCACAATAGCGTACCTACGCGTATATCATAAGTATCTATCAACACTTCCATCGCAATTACAAACTTTATAAAAATTCTGTCTTTGTCTGTCTAACAGATAAACTATTTCCACAACATGTAATGCAGACAATTTAATGCCTAATTATGTAAATTTAGAACATTAAAATGTCTAATTAAACAAATTCAACCAAATATATTCGACGCACTGGAGTAAAACGTAAAAATGAGTTCTGCGGAATCTACAGCTTCTGTGTTTAATCTTTTGTTATGAATTGAGATTGTAATCTCGTGTTTAAAACGCGGAAATGAATTCAAAATATAAAAATATTAAATTATTTGAACCATAATATTGACTTAAATCAGCTGTCGGCAACCTTTTAGCAGGTACGGGCCACATAGTGGTAAAATAAAATGAAGGCAGGCCGGGAGCCCGGGACGCACATGTTCAGAATTTTGTGTAGGCTATACCTATCGATTATGTTAACAATGCACAAAAAAACAACCACAAATGTCGAGTTTGCGTCCGCGGATTAGTTTTGTGAACCAGTGCCGGCTTTCGCGGATGGTGATTCTAGGATTAGCGCGAATTTGAAAAACATTCAAATGATTAGACTATATTTACAAAACAGTTGCGTACCGCAAATTGGAGGCACACGGGCCGCGGGTTGCCGACCACTGGTTTAAACTACCGAAACAGTTATTTTATAAATGTGTTTGTTAGTAGTCGTTATCAGTCGCGTATAGTGCTAAGCATGGCTCCCTCTTATACAGCGCACTAATAACGACCCTGAATGATATTGCACGTAGGGGTGCGGTGCCATAAAATGTTATTTACAAACGAGGATGCTACTTGTTTCCATTGTTATTCCATAAAAGCATCACATGCACGAGATGGGATATTCTATTCATTGTTAAGACAATAGGGGAACGTTTTCACTCGTATAGATAGAATTGTTGCGGTAGGCAAATTATCAGTTTATAATATACTAGCAACTTTGTCTGCTTCTATATGATAAGACAATTTACCCGTTTTTAGAACATTCTTTATTGCTGCTCCGCTCCTATAAGTCGTAGCGTGATGTTATATAGCCTATAGCCTTCCTCGATAAATGGGCTATCTAAGACTAGACTGTTCTCTATTTATTCATATTTTTTTGATCATCAACAAACGTTTATTAACAGCTAGATTTTGCCCGCGGCTTCGCTCGCATAAATGTATGTTAGATTCTGTTAGTAACAGTACTTTTTTCTGTTTGAAAGGTACACGTTGTCAGGGGAACAGAAAAAGACATAGGGTACTTTTACCCAGAAAAACGTTCTGTTACTAATCTAACTTAATTTAAATTACATTTACGCCAGCGAAGCCGCGGGCAAAATTTAGTCTCTTATAAAGCTCAGCTGCACTAAACTAACCAAATCCTATAAATTTCCTCACAGCAGTGACAGACGAATGGCTAGAGCTCCCTAGACTGAGGTCCTTGGGGATTGCTTGCGTCGCCGTCGCCGCGTCGGCGATGTACAAACAATCGACAAATATCAAAGCTCTTCCTAAACTTGAAGCGTTGAAAACGGTTTTATTTCTTGGTTTATGTCGCAATCGAAAATAGTATACATATTGCCTTGATCATTGTTTGTTTGAGAAACCGGTTCTGATAAAGAGCTATTCGTTTCGCTTCAAATGTCTATCACAAGTACAATGGGAACAATGTAATGAAAAATGCTGTCTAGGTTACGTTTTATCGTGACTGTTTGGAGTTTGAACGAGATATGATACGATTAGAAATACATTGGCAGGTTATTGCTCGGTGGCGCAGAAGACGTAATGAATGTCACTGCAGGAATTGGATTCGTCGTGAAAAGTATTATTAGATAATATTGTTTACGCGAATGTTATACATTGAAATTAAACAAACTTTATATGGATTTTATGGCGTTGTTTATCTATGTGTATAAAACCCTTCCCTTACTGAGTAACTGACAGACAACGCACAGCCGAAACTGCTGAACGCAAGAAGCTGAAATTCGGCATGTATGTTCCTTGGGTACTGTAGGAGTGCACTAAGAAGGGATTTCCCGCAATTCCCAAGGGAGTGGGAAGAAATGGATAAATAATAAAACATGTGCGGGCGTAGCTGCGGGCATCCTCTAGTTTTTTATAAAACACTATTATTACACAATTTTGAATCTTTAAACTACTATTGTTAAACACTTTTACTAGTTACTGTTTACTTCTATTTAAGCTATTTAAATTATACAACTATTTAGATTTTACACTTTCCCCGACGTTTTGGTTGCTTTCCAGCAGCCATGGTCACGGGAAGACTAAGATGGTAGTTGTTTCAATGGTCCAGTGTAGTTAATTCAAAGTACCCGAACATAGTTTAATCATTGGTGTTTCAATTTACGCAGAATGAGCTCAAAGTATCATGAAGTCTAGCTGTGGTTTGCTTCTTCTTGGGTTTGACTATTTGAATTACTGGATACCAAGCTGGTGGTACATTCCAACCATTTTCTCTATTGAAATTAGGATGTTTTTTGACTTCAATAGCCTCGCGAAGCATCCTTGGTAGGAATCGGTGTTCTTTAGCGAGAATCTGTGATTTGTCAAATCTCGGGTAATGGTTGGTCCCCTGTTGCACATGTTCACACACAGCAACGAGTGTTGGTGTTTTACATCAGCTATGTGTTCTTTTATGCGGGTGCCTATGCTTCTCTTGGTTTGACCAATGTATGAGAGTCCGCAGTCACAATCTATTTTATAGACTATAGTTTTCTAAAAAATAAACAACGCGATAAAATCCGTATAAAGTTTGTTTAATTTCAAAGTATTATTAGATGTTTCTGTCAATAAAATCTCAATACTAGCATGGCGGCTGATACTCTGCGTGGTAGCTAAATATTACGTGGGATCTAAAACCAAAACCGGCGGTATTTGCCAGCTGCTCTACGCGTTAGGTTAGCTAGGTTTGCTAGATTGGTTAGGTTTGCTCATTCTATGCAACAAGTAAGGATTCAAACTTAATAACAATTTGCTCGATCGGGCACCAAGCAGGAACCTCATCAGCCGCTATCGTAAACGCAAACTTATACACGCAGCTTACGATATATGAAAGTCATAAAAGTTTAAAAACCATTTAGCCTACTTTATATTTCAGACGTAAAGATCCCATTTGGAATTCTTGTAGAATAAGGCAGCGTCCGCTATGTAATGAGGTGATACATGTTCATGAGACAGAAACGGCTCGTTAACTCTACCTTATGAAGGTCTATCCTCTTTTATTAAATCTGGATAAATTTCCATGTATTTCTATGTAAGTGTAGCAGTGTAGGTAGCTTTTTATTGGCTTATCTGGGGTATCGATAGTCAGACACTACTGGTTATACGTGAACCAGAGACACGGTCATATTATATAATTCTTGTATATAGCATAATTTATATGTGCAGCGGTAGCCTGGTGGGCGACTGTTAGATAGACCCGGCACGTCCCTAGAACTTTTCGAAGTCATTTGCGTATTATCTTCATTATCTCCTGTATTTGTCAACCGATTATCTTTAAATTATATTTTTTTGTTTAGTAGTTATTGAAAAGTTTTAGTAATATCAGTAAAATTTATGTTTTTTATATGGTCCAATTTCGAACACTAGTATTTATTATTATTAATACACATACATAGCCCGTTCGTTATTTATTTCTGACAGTGAGATAATTCATAAAAAGGTTGCTACTCACATTTTCAATTAGTGAACCGTTTTCAGCGATAAATAAGGAAGCTATCACTTTTAAACACATTTCAAACGAAGGTAAGCCAAGGTAGGTTTGTAACTAATTAAACATGAGGAGATGTCTTACTATAATCATAACATAACATTGGCATGCACAATCGGGCGGCTGACACCGACTCCAAAAATAACAATAATTTAATTATTCACAAGAATATGCAATTATTTATTAACTTTTTAGTGCATTTTAAGTTTTGGAATATTCCTTCTTGAAGTCGGTTTTCATTTTTGTTAAAATTTTGTTTTTAGTTAAAATCTACGCGGACGAAGTCGCAGGTATCAGCTAGTAAACAAACAAATATCTCTGCCTCTTCAAGTATATCCAGTCGTGAATCTTAGTACGTTGGAAACAGGAAACTAGGCTCTAACTACGATCACATCAAAGCCTCGACAAGTAGCGGCGCACACGCTTCCTTTCATTCAAACGACATCCTATTTAGCCCATACAGAACAAGTTTTGTTTGTGAATAGTTGTTAGGGCAGGTGCTATGAATGAACTATAGCGAACTGTGTCAAGGCACTCGGGACATGCGGGCGTTCACTGTGCTCTAGTTAAAGCTATCCTTTAGCGTAAACAACCTGTACGATACAGATGTCACCTGACTACCGGTATAGAAATGATAAGGGTGACACTTGCCTTTTCATATAATGCAGTGTGACGGTACTTTACAGAGAATATTATTTACCCTGCTAAACCTAACTTCTTAACTAATATTATAAATGTGATTGGTAGTTTCTTTGTTTGTTACGCTTTTTCGCCTTAACTGTTTGACTGATCATCATGAAATGTATTTACTGTAAAAGGACATAGGGTAAATAAATATAGTACTAACATATAAATGTATTTTTTGTGTTCGTATAAGATTTATGCGGGCGAAGTAGCATACAGAAACTACTTATACACATATAAACAATAACCATGGTAAAGCTACAAAAACATAAAATTAAAGTTACCTATAATACAAAGAAACAACCCTTTAAACATTGATAATTAGACGAGGACAGCAATATTGACTTATGACGTAACAAGTTAGTAGTACGCCGACTATATTCACACACAATTTCCGTTTACTGAGACAGGGGACATGCCCCCTTCTATAACGACAGCTCGTAACTTTTTTATTAACTTAATTTGACTTTGTTCTGCACAAACAGCCGTTATTCAGAATAAAGTTTATATTTAAAGAGATATAGCTGCTATTTAAAATATGCTTTTCGCATAATTAATTTCTTTATTGTAGAATGCCGTTCCGCAGCGGTACGGCATCCTTAAAATTATCAATTTTGTTTGTGTGCGTCGCGTCGATCGGTTTTTAGTTTGTGATTTTATATAGAGACTAGATTTTACTCGCAGCTTTGCTCGCATAAATGTAGTTTGTAGACAATTGACATAATTTTCTATCCCTTGTAAACCGTACTTTTTCTGGATGAAAGGTATCTACTATACGTCGTTTTATTGTACCCCCGATATCGAGTATATGAAATTAAATGGTAATCGGTCCAATCTTCTTTCTAAAATCTATCTTTCATCCAGACAAAAGTACTGCTACTAACCTAACCTAACCTACATTTACGCAAGCGAAGTCGCGGGCAAAATCTTGTAACTTCATATATAGATGAAAATTTTGCAGGAAAACGTAATTTAAAACATAAAAATATAGCTTCTGGTCGAGCTCGCAATGTCAGCTCACGAATTAAACTCGTCAAGAACCACAATACATCGCTCCTGGGGGCCTACTCCCCTCTTAATCGAAATTTCGGCTGTCGGACCGTCCGCGTCCATTTAAGATTTATACTTATGATATGAATTCATCGCAAGCTGGCGAACGTTAAAATAATTTAACTTTACACCCGTTTTGGAGCCCGCTTTAGTAAATAATTCTTGTCAACTTTCTAAAACATGTATAATATAATAAAGTATGTTTATAATCGATAGCATTTGTTTTAAGAATGAAAGTGCCAGCTGCGAATCTTTATGTACAATAGGTAGATATGATTGACCTACGTATTTAAAGGAAGGGTGAATTTACTAAATGTCCATACATGGCTTAAGTTGAAGTAGGTATGTCTTTTGGCGGGGGACCCCCCATAGTGCTTGCGTCCTCGTCGCGTCCCCTGGAAACGACCCGGTTCTGTCACCGTAACGGAGTGACAGACCGGGGTTCGGCTAAAGAGCACTTGCGTGCCTGTTCATATTATTATTGTTCTGTATCATTGTTACTCTGTCTGTTTTCTTTTTTGCTTTTTGTCTGTCTCTGACTGTTCGCTTGCGGCCATGCCCAAGCAACAGCAAAATGCGCGTGGAAGGTTTGGTGGAAAAGGCCCTTATCAGGGCCACCAAAAAGGCCCTTCTCAGGGCCACTCCGAGCAGGAGAGTGCTGAGGATGTTTCGGACGCGGAGTCTTTTGACTCACGTGCCAAAGTGGTGGCGGAGGCCACGTCCGGGGAGGCAGGCAGCCGAAAGCGGCAGTCCACTTCGTTCTCCGTGCCTGGGCACTTAGAGTCAGACACGGAGACCGAAGGGACGGCGGCCGCCAAGGTGCCCACTGCCAGCAGAGGGCGGGGGAGACCGGTGAAAGGGGCACCCTCCAGGGGAGAGTTCCTCAGGCCCGCTTCGGTGCAGCCGAATGCGGAATTTGAGGCGACGCTGCACAGGAGACGCCTTAGGAAGGGGCCGGCTGCTGTTGTTGCCGACCTGGGGATGGAGTTCGACAGTGAGTCGGATTCCACCCCATTGCTCGGCGACTTGAGCGAATTGAATGCTCAAGAATTGAGGGCGCGGGCGGGCGAGAAGCTCGCCTGCATCCTGGAGGTGGCCCGAAAGTCGGGCAATTTAAAGGGCGAGTTTGTCGCTCGCCTGAAGCGATCGACATCGCTGTTGAGGGAGGTGGTGGACACCCTGGCGGGCCGCAGCGAGGCGGAGGAGACGCGGCGGCTGAGGGCCGAAAACTCCCGCCTGCGTCTCGAGGGGGAGGCGCTCAAGGCGGAGGTAAAGGCGCTCCGTCGGGGCTTCACTGAGGCAAAGACGGAGGCCGCCGCGGCGACGACTGCCGCGACCGTCGCCGCTGCCGCCGCCGCTACCGCCACTGCGGAGACGCGAGCGGCCCCTGCCACCCCTCAGGTGGGTGCCGAGCTGGTGGAGGAGCTAAAGCGCTCCCTTACCATCACGCTCGGGACGATGTTGAGCGCCCGGCTCGCGGGACTTGATTACCGGCTTCTGCCGGCGCCGACACTTGTCGCCGACTGTACTCCGGAGTGATCCGGAGTATGGTCTTTTACGGGGCACCGGTCTGGGCGGACGCCCCCAATCGAGACAATAAGACCCTGCTGCGACGTCCGCAGCGGGTCGTCGCGACGAGGGCCATTCGCGGTTACCGGACGGTGTCCTGGACGGCGGCGTGTGTGCTGGCCAGTGACCCCCCCTGGGAGCTACAAGCGGAGGTCCTCGCCGAAGTTTACCACTTCGTGGCGGCGAGGAGGTCCCGCGGGGAGCCCCCGGGGTGGGAGGAGGTCGCACGCATGCGGCGACAGGCGCGGGCCGCCCTGTTGAGGCGGTGGACGGAGGACCTGGCTCCACCGGTCCCGGGCCAGTGGACGGTGGAGGCCATTCGCCCGGTCCTCCAGGGGTGGATAGAGCGGCGATTCGGGTCGCTGACCTTCCGACTGGTGCAGGTGCTTTCCGAGCACGGATGCTTCGGAAAGTATTTGCACCAGATCGCGAGACGGGAGGCGACCCCGGCCTGCCACGAGTGTGGGGCGCCGGACGACACGGCGTCCCACACGCTGGAGGCGTGTGCCGCATGGGGGCCGCAGCGGCACACGCTTTCGGCCATAATAGGCGGGGATCTCTCCCTGCCGGGCGTGATCAACGCCATGCTCGGCGGCGAGAGCTCGTGGCAGGCGGTGGTCTCCTTCTGCGAGGCTGTCATGGCGCAGAAGGAGGCCTCGGAGAGGGTCAGGGAGAACAATCCCCTCGCTGACCCTCTCCGGCGCAGACGGACGGGAGTGAGGAGGAGGCGATTTGCCCGCCTTCTCGCTCCTGTATAGTGGGGTCACTGGTACAGAGTCGGGGGACTCTGTACCGGCTTGCACGGCCCCACACGTCTGGGGGGTGGCCTTGGTGAGCAAGGCCACACCTCCACAGGTGCTGAGGCCCGGTTACCATCAGCCGGGCCAACCGCCGGGGCGGGATGGTGATTGCTAACGCGACCCCATCCCGCCCCACCCCGTCGGCGGAGGGACTGCTCACCCCAGGTTTTTAGTGTGTATACCGACCCCCTTCAGGGGTGGAGAGTCTCACATAACCACCCTCCCCCCCCGGGGGAGGGGGTATCCATAAAGGATTTTCCTGGGTCAAAAAAAAAAAAAAAAAAGGTATGTCTTTTGGCAGTAAGTACTTCATAGAATTATAAGTTATACTGGTGTAATAAGATATAAAAACAACAGGTCGATTCCAAGTAACAAAAATAGATTTTCCACAATTGTATGACACAATATTACATCAACATCGTGATCGTATTTGAGAATATTTCGCCATTTTTACAATGTCGGATATAGGTAGTAGAGCCTCGCTGATTTCAGCATGAATGGGCTGGCTCGACCGGGGAAGGACTACCCTCACAGAATATCGACGTGAAATAGCAATAGGTATTCCTACTGTTGAGTTTCGTTCTGTGAGTGAGAGTGCCGGAGGCCCAATCACCCTCTTTCCTTCTTCCCGATCCTTCTCCTCTCCAGTTCCTTTTTGTCTTCTTCCTTTCCCTAAGGGTCGGCAACGCGCAAGTGATGCCTCATGCAGGCGTCCATAGGCTACCTTCACCACTTACCATCAGGTGGTTGCTTGTTTGCCATCTTAATAGTATAAAAAGAAAGAAAAATAAATCGAATATGAAAATTTACCTAGTAGTGGGTGTATTTGTAGATCGTATTACATCTTTATTACTTACAATTTATTGGTATATAATTTGTCTAACACAGCTATATTAATGTCGTATTACATTTAAAATGTATTAAGCGTTGAGATACCTAATTTATAATGTATGAAGAGTTCACAATAGATTGCGCATTTTTACGTGTTACGATAGGCAGAGATTTTTTTAAATTATGACGTCAAGAACGTCATAATACATAATTGAATGACAAGAAATGACATTTCGTTACGAAAATAATTCTGATGAAGGGTAGGATCGTGACATCGTGATACCGATTAGAAAATGTCAAGGGAGGACTGCGATATTATAATAAAATAAAGAAGTATCTAATTTCACCCCCAGACCTTACTATTGTAACATAAAAATTAAAATTGGTATTTCATGGTTAACTTATAAAATAAAATTAACGGAGATTTTTTCATTGTTATACAATGGAGTTCAAAGGTAGCTTTCAAGTTTAAGATTACAGTAAATAGAATTTCAATACGCGGATGACACAAATAATTGATTGATAAACACCATTATATTCTGATACCGGCTGTTCTTCATGTCCGTTGTTTCAATATGTGTTGATTACAAGGAACAATACAGATACAAACGGCGCAAATACAAAAACCTGGTAGGGGATTATGTTTTTGAGCCGTTTGGGGTCGAAACGCTAGGGTCATGGGGTCCCAGTGCTCGTGCGCTCTACAGAGACATAGCAAAAAGGTTAGTCGACGCTTCCCGTGACCAGAGGGCTGGGCTTTATTTTGCAGAAAGAATAAGCATTGCCATTCAACGTGGCAATGCTGCCAGTCTTCTGGGCACACTACCGGTCGACTGTGATGCGGAGGAATTTTATGACGCCTATTAGAGGGTTTTAGTTTTCTTTTTCTTTGTTTTATAATATTTTAGGAATAAGTCATTTTTAAAGATACAGATACATAAATAATTGTTGTTCTAAGAGATTCCCCTTGGGTAATAGAACCTCTTATTAGCAGCACGAAGTCAGAGTACCTAAGGCACTTTAAACTCCCCTGTTCCACTCATAAACTTCTGCACAAGAAATTACAGTACACCTAGGTTATCGCCTCCCCGGACTGTTAAGGCAAATCAGACAGCATTTCGGCTTCTGCCTGATTCAAGTTGAAGTACACAAAAAAGAGAATAAAATGCAATGCGCTATTTCTTTAAATCATTGTTCAGACAAACGACATTCTTTGTACTAAGAACCGGGTCAAGGGTCACAAGTAAAAGGTCACCCATCTAATTTGTTACACGTTACAAAGGTGACAAGTTTTGTTACAAACCTAATGGCCAACTCGACACTTTCTTCTTTGTTTTCCCTCAAACCATTTGACACCTTTTGAGTGAAGATTTCTGCTATTATGTTTCGTCTAATTATGGCTCATATAATTAGACAATAAACCATGTGGCGACTTTCACAATATTATTATCATTAACCATTGATTGTAATGAAGTTATTTTATACGTTTACATTTCACTGTTCAACCTGAACCTACTATGAACACATGAAGGTTCGCATCTATTACATTACCGGGGTGGGTCGCTACCACCCCGGTTTCGCACAAATAGTATAAAAGCTTAACAAATTATATACTTTAACCTTCCTCATGAATCACTTTGTCTATTGGTGAAAACTGCATGAGAATCCGTTCATTCGTTTTTGAGTTTATCGCGAACAGACTAGGTGGAGAACTTTGTTTTATAATATGTAGTGATGTTGTAAATAATAAAATAAGTTGCCAGGACATATCCGAAACGAGGGCA
This sequence comes from Catocala sponsa, assembly GCA_963564715.1. Classification (NCBI taxonomy): domain Eukaryota; kingdom Metazoa; phylum Arthropoda; class Insecta; order Lepidoptera; family Erebidae; genus Catocala; species Catocala sponsa. Next base: position 9,852,900 of record OY751334.1, read on the forward strand.
AAGAATATTAATGAGGTGGAAATATCTGCTTGACAATAATTTATTTCGTTTATAATTATTCTGTGGCATTAAAGTGAAATTTAGAAAGTAATAAATTGTCTTTCTTTCCTAATGCTCTTTGCATTGTAAAAGTTGAATCTTTTCCACATAAGTTTTCTAAATAAAGTCCTAAATAAAAAAGGCCTGCCCTTATATCGTAGTTTTAAAAGATCAATATAAAAAAATGATGTCATGTATTTCATTTTAATATTAACAAACGAATTCATTAGGTTGCAAATGACTTTACAATCATTCAATAAGTAAGTATTATTTAAGAGTCACTTAAAAAATTAATTGAAATGAGCCATGATGCACTGATGAATTCATTCAGCACAAGGTTGCGACGTTCAGGATTATTGCGGCTGAATGATCAGAACAAAAACACGTTATTAGAATTTTATGTTTTTTTTTTTTTGCGGCGGTAAAAACTAGCTTCTCCTGCCGTGTGAACACACCGATCATGAACATCCCATATAATAATTTTATGAAATTTTAGATCTCAATTAAATTAAACAAGCGGTGTGTTTCCCCACGTTTCTTACGCAAGATGTTCTGTTGTTCTTATAACTATGTAGGGTAAAATTATGATGAACAGCGTGCGCAAGAGTTTTTACGTTTCGGTGATAACAATCCACTTTTCTTCCGCCATTCTAATTGTTAAAACAATGAATGTACGCATGCTCAAATGTGACAACACACTGAATTATGTGCGTGAGAAAATATGTTATTTTATTGTTCGAAATTGTGACAAAAAGGAAGTTGATAAACGAAAGTAAAAACTGCGTAAGTGATAGCTCTGGCTAGATGTCGTTTCACACGTTCCTAGTGCCGGATAACCGATGTCATAATGTGCTGTTGCCGGATGATCTGTGTCGGTATGTGTGAAAGCTTTCGTATTTTTGTCTACTAGTTAAGTTAAAAAAGATGCTTAGGTGGTTTAGCTACTGCCAATGCTTTAAGTGTAGTTTATTACATCCAATAGGGAACAAAAAAGTGTCTGATCCATACAGCTACATATACATACAGCGTCGCCGCGTCGGTGGCTTTGTATCTACTTTCATCGTTTATAAAATCTCCTGCAACGCCAACGTAGGTATTAACATAGGAATTATCTGAACGTCAGTTATTCTTTATTAAATTAAAAATAAAATAAACGTGCATTCTATAGAATAACATTATAAAATTATAAATTCTGATTTAAATAATTTGTTATTAAGATTTGGGGCGACTTTCTTTTAGAGTGTCAGTAACTGATATCTTTTTATTAAAGTTTACCCACGTGACGATTAAAAGACCTAATTATCACAAATGATTTGACATTTTAGACTGATGAACTCAAGGAGCGCTAACGTTTAATCTGTATGTCCGACATTTAAAAGGTTCTATCGGTACTTATTTATAAAATTTCCATCCAAAATATGCTAAATTATTTGCCTAACAAATAAAAAGTATAAATTTAAAGGCAGCTGCCCGCACTAATAATTCAATGTTATTATAATAATTATTCATATCTACACATTTATTTATTCAATGTCATTTTATTAAGATCATAATAATATGACCAGCATCGTTTGACACAGGCAATACAGCTGTATGAATGTGTCTTCCCTCGTCCACACTTTTCCGAGGTAGGCAACACACGTCAAATATCGTAAAGCCTTGCACTTTATAACCCCAGTAAACAGTAATAGTACCACGTTAAAACAATATACCGATACGATATCGCTAGAGGATACACTTCATTGCGCTTCTATTTACGTTATAAATCAACTGTTGTGTTGCTTTAGGAGCAATGGACTTCGTTCATATTGCAACCGTAGTATGTATACGAAACAATAGATAGAAAAGATATGGATATTTGAAAACGATAGATATTGTGGGTTCCTGTGCTAGACGAAATATTACTTTATTGCTAATGCAGATCTTTCGTTATTGTAAAACTAAAGATTTGTATGTTTAAACGCGCTGAACAGAAAGTACCAGTCCGATGTGAAATATTATTTTTGCATTAAATACCTCGTTTATTAGGAAAGGATGCATGGCAAATAATAAAAACTAGCGGTCACCTAGTGCTCGAAATTCGACCAATTTGCCTTTAAGATATTGCTCATATATGTCATTATATATTGATATATGTAACCATAGTTACGCGCTTCGACTGCGTGTGTCAAATGCATGGTCGTGTGCGTGTAGTGTTTTTTCATTAATTTAAAGTATTTCTAATGCGTATATAATTTTTATAAAAATATTGGGATTTGCCCCTCCTTCTCCATATAAACTTTAACTGTGCCACATTTCATACTCCTCCGTCCGCGCAATTTTCGTAAAAAGGTGTACAAAGTTTTTGCTTCACGTATTAATATATAGATAATTTATTTCCATACCAGTTAAGGCACAATGTACAGAGATTCTTAAAAGGTACATACAGACTGGCAAATTAATAACAAAATGTTGAAACCGCTGCCTCCCAAACTAGGTACAACCTGTATTTATCATTACCATGCTATATTAACTCAAAGGATGATAAACGTCATTATTTAACACGAGACTATATAATATTATATTCTAATATCGCATTAATGGTTCTGAAGATTAGATACATAAGTAGTACATGCAAACACGGATAGCGTAATGGCTAAGTGGCCGCCGCGCCATTAGTACAGCGCCAAATGTTTTGTATTCGACTCCCGCAACATTAGGCAACAATGTATCTATACATCTATGCATACAAATAAAATTGAAGTGTCTGTTTGTAATGTCAAAATAACAGCTTTTTATCTAATGCATATGAAAGTATATAAGGTACATATGCGAAAACATCCATTTTTAAAATTTTTGTCTGTTTGTCTGTTTGTGCCGGTTAATCTCCGTAACGACTGAACCGATTTTGACGGGATTTTCACTGGCAGATAGCTGATGTTATAAGGAGTAACTTAGGCTACATTAATTTTAGAAAAAAAATAGGGTTCCGCGGAGACAAACACTTTTTAGTTAAAATCTACGCGGACGAAGTCGCAGGTAACAGCTAGTAAAACATAAAATTGTGTGATCCACAAATGGTTGTTCGTTGTATCCCTTGGTCAGACGCCTGTTAAGTCCCTCTCGATACAGGAATTATTTGCGCCTTTTAAAAAGCAAAAATACTTACACGTAATTCCAATAATAATTAATTATTTTATTGCACTTATTTTTACTTAGTAGTCGTAAGAACTGCGGCTTTAAACGACTTAATTGCACGTCCGAGAGTATAAAGCGACTGATTGTGTAATATTACGATTTGCTTAGCTAGGCAGCCATTGCTCAAGTCACGGGTATATAGTGCCGCCCTTTTGTCATATCTCAAACCTTCCAGACCACTGGGCAAATGAATAATGTGCCTATTACTTGCAGAACTCGGGGCTCCATCACAGGGATGAAGTATAGTTAAAGCCTTAAATGTAGGCAACGACCTTGGACAAAACGTACCCTCTCGGTTTACGTAGGTGTAAAAGAGACGCAGCATTTAAGGCATTCAGCAGGTTGCAGAGAAAAGACGTCACATTTTTTTATTTGCAATAAAGTACGAATCAAATTTTATATGTATTAGATGTGATTACCTAATTTTATATGATTCTGTCGAACTACGTTTTCAACTTTTGGTAGAGAGGGATTTTCAAGGTTTGCTAAACATAGCGTACTTACTATTAAATTTCGTACTTTGCCACAACACAATACAATATTTTGACATATTGATTGTAAACATTTTAATGGAACTTCCTTTCGTATACATCATTTCGATGGTGGTACAAAAAAACAATAATTAGACATAAAACTAAACTAACTTCTAATTATCTTAAAGTGGTACTAAAGATTCACAGACAGAAGTACCTAATAGATGTTAAGTTCGGCGGTGGAGTTGGTAGCGCTCTTCAAGGGCCCAAAACAAATAACATCGCTTATGAGCTCATAAGCAATGTTATTTGTTTTATACTACGCAAACAAGCATATGGCCCACCTGATGGTAAGTGGGCACCGTAGCCTATACACGCCTGCAACACCAGAAGCAATGTTATTTGTTTGCAAAGATGTGACGATATTTACCTATGCTATCTGATATGAATATAAAAAGTGCCTTCAAATCCTTATCCTTATTTATCCTTACTATATATTTATTATTTTTTTTTTTTTTTTTTTATCCTTACTTATATTATAAATTATAAAGTAACTCTGTCTGTCTATCTGACTGTCTGTTTGTCTGTTACCTTTTCACGACTAAACTACTCAACCGATTTAGATGAAATTTGGTACAGATATAGTTTAAAATCTGGGAAAGGACATAGGCTACTTTTTACTGATGTAGGTACCACGCGGGCGGAGCCGCGCGCAAAAGCTAGTTACTGATATGTGAAATCTAGAACTTAGTAAATTACGAGTTCAATATATACCTCTGCCTTCCCTTTTATACCTACACTAGGTTTTGCCCGTGGCTTCGCTCGCGTTAATGTAGATTTTGTCAATAAATTTGTACCCCTCGGTACTTTTTCTGTATACACACCCTATGTCCTTTTCTGTACACCTGACAAAGTGTATACGAATTTTTCATGATAATCGGTCGAGTTGTTAAGGCGTGAAAGCGTACTAAACAAACAAAGAAACATTGGCATTTATAATACTAGATTTTTCCCGCGGCTCTACTCGCGTTAATGTAGATTTATATTTTTAGTAGCCTATATGTTATTCAGATGTATAAACAATAATATGTACTGTAAAGTTTCATTAAAATCTATTTTGTACTTTTGGCGTGAAAGAGTAACCTCGATTGCGTAGTGGTTAGTGTAACCGACTACCACGCCTGAGGTCGCGGCTTGGATTCTCGCACAAGTCAAACATTTGTGTGCATGAACATGGATGTTTGTCTTGGTCTGGGTGTTACTATGTATAATATGTACGTATTTACAAAAAAAAGTATAATATTATATGTATGTTTATCCATTGTCTAACACTCATAGTACAAGCTCTGCTTAGTTTGGGCTAGATGGTGTTGTGTGTATGTGATAGAATATTATTATTATTATTTATCCATCCTCACAAACTTTCCCATTTATAATATTAGTAGGATTAGTTTGGATATATGGTCACATAAGCGTGATCCCATATTAAAATAATGCAAGTGTAATATTCGTGATCGTGTACTTAAAACGAATGTGGAACAATTCACATGGCTTACAGGTCAAGGTGACTGGATCGATAATGTTATTGAAAATATGCAACTCACAATAATTTTATTTGCATTACAACATAACTGCACGCTCACAACAACTAATTTATATACTAGATGTTCCCGCGGTTTCACCCGCGTTTATCGTTACTGCGCCGCCCCGGTGGATCGTAGCGTTATATAGCCTATAGCCTTCCTCGATAAATAGGCTATCCAACAATAAAATATTTTTTTAAATCGAACAAGTACTTCCGGAGATTAGCGCGTTCAAACAAACAAACTCTTCAGCTTTATAATATTAGTATAGATTAGGGGGAGTCCGGGAGAGTTGAACCGCTTTTTACATAAAGCATCATATTTTCGTGTTCATAGGTTTTAGAGAATTGATTATACATTTTTGCGGTACCTTATTATAGTAGCTACATATGTGCGTAATTGTATTTTTAATATAACGCGCAGATAAAAGTTTATTAGCATTTTTATAAAAAATGAGATATGAGTCAAGTCTCTCCACCAGCAGGGACACTTGAACCGGGATATGGGGAGAGATGACCATACTATTTCGGAGAAAAGAAAAATCACTTTCAACTTGAATCATAGTTTTATTAAGTTATCTTACACAATAATTAACTTGCTTTTAGTACTCCCAGCAAGGAAAACACAAAAACTAACAAACTTTCATAACAATTGTAATAAAATATTCCAAAATAAACAAAACGACAATAATCAACATTTTACACAAACATATTAGTACTTACTTATTTTAGTTTTTTTATTATCATTAACTTATTTCTTATAATTTGGCATCATATTTTATTTTTCAAATAAACGTTAGGTACCTACCTTAACAAAATTACCGAACATTAATATTAATTTAGATACATATAACATTTTATCAAACTTTGTAATAATCAGTCTATATTAACCTTTTTTAAACTATTAAACAACTTTTAATAAATCTTTAATCAGTCTCAAAATTATTTTAAATCACATTAACATTTTTAATATTATAATATCCAGAAAACTATTTCTAATCACATTCAAGACAAATGAAATCATCGATATCTTTTGTAAGTCCTTTTGTATTTTTTTCGTTTGCGTGCATTTTCAGGAGGCTTGTATTGAAAGGGCATCGTGTAGGTAGGTAGGTACTGTAAATAAAAATGTAAAATTAAGACAGAAAAGAAAATAAGTTTAAAAACTTGCTTCGCCGTAGTCGAAAAAAAACACTTAAATAAAACTACATTTATAATTCCTACAAAGGGAGATATGAACCACTGAGCATGTCTCCCGCAACCTCCCTGGTGCAAATCTCCCGCTTACACTAATTTCACATTTTGCTTATGGCATAGAAACACCTCCAATCGTAGAGAAAAAATACTTAGCACACCTGAAATTACATTTATCTGGTAATATAATAATAGTAACACACGATACGTACCTTAATAAACACGACAGCGATCACAAAATTACTTAAATTAAAAAATAACACTCCGCAGCAACAAAATCTCGTTTCACATTCTCACTGCCTAACAAAACAGCGATGATGCAAAATGACGGCATACCTACTTGTGATTGACTTCTAGCATGTCACCGATGAACGCATTGACGTTTCGTTTGCGCTAAATTTAAATACAATTTTGAAAGATGGTTCAACTCTCCCACCTGGACAAGTCTCCCGGATTCCCCCTAGATGTATGAAGGAATCATAACGACATGCGACATATCAATTGCAGATACTTGACATAGCATGACTAGCCGTTGCCCGCGACTTCCTTTGCGTAATTTTAAAGTTATTCTGAATAATGCGCTATATTTTAAGTTTACAGATAGACAGATTTACTTTGGCGACTATGTAATACTAGCTTTCGTCCCGGGCTCCGGTGGGGTGGATGTCAGTTATTGCGACAAAATATATTATACCGCCATCTAGTGACACATATTATGACTAATCAAAGTATAAGTATTTTTTTAAAATCACAAATCTTTTTATCTAGATGGAGGACGAAAATCAAATGCGTTAACGAATCTATGAAAGATTTTTATACGATTTACAGAATATTATATCAGTGAACAGTCTTATGCGTAAACCTCTCCGATGAGTTAAAATTGTCTAATTTAACTTAAATCCATTTAATTTTGGCCTTAAATGAAAACACACCTTGCATGACTATGTAATTAACTCAGGTGAACATTAGCTTGACATACGATACCTACTCGATACTTGCGCGAGAGTAAAGTTACATAATTAGTTTCAAATTAATAAAGATGGCAATTTATATTTATGACTATTACATACACTGTTTTACGTCTGTATCCATCGATGTATGTATCGATGGAGTGCCGAGTGGGCAGGGGTGTGTATAATTAAGTATAATAGCATAATTTCGCCACTTATGGTTTTAGATCCCACGTAATACTATTGTCATCTACAGGGCTCAGTTCCTGCTACTTTGAGTTTCTTGATAGAAATTCCCAATAATGCTTTGGTGGACGCGGATTTGCAAGCCGAGAACTCACAATAGCCTTTAAATATAACCAGCAGGCTTATGCCATTGCGTTGGTACAACGAGAAGTAATTATTAAATCAATCACTGATTGAAGTTACAATATTTTTATTATCGTAATATCGTCTTACTTTTACAATTGTGTTACGGCCTCGATATTAAACCACTAATAATTAATTTAAAATATCTATACTGACGACCACTACCTTAGTCTCCCCGTGAACAGCTTTCAAAAGCTCAAATGAGACACCGAAACGTCAGATTAATGTGTTCCTCTTTTTAATAACATGCATTAAAATTTTTAAAATAAACTTTTAAATTACTTTGCCGATATGACCTATCTTTACTACGCAGAGAGGGAGACAGAGACAAAGAGAGGTGTCAAACGTGTTACCTAACACATTAATTATGGCGCGGACGTTATGTTAAAACTGTCCAGTACTTTGCTTCTTCGTTGTAAAGAGGCACGGTTTACACGGTTGAGGTAATTCAGGTTACCTGTCTTATGTAACACAGGCTTTGTTTGTGGACAATGACGTACGACAGGAAACGGTGCGATTATGCGACAATTAAGTCGGTTTGCCACTCTTGCAACAACTTGCAGTACATACACTAAACATAATTATGGGTAATGAGGCCGGCTCGAATGCAAATTAAAGAAAACGCTGAAAGGGTAATGAACGTTATTCTAAATTCATACTCATGTCATGAGATTTAATTGGCGTTTGCTATTAGACGCAGCCAATCACAGTTAACATGCATTTAACAGTGTATCTGCTAAAAAAATTTAGGTGTATTGTCCTTCAGTAATTATTTAGTTTTAGTTGTATTGAATTATTCAGTTTTAATACAACATGCCAAAATAGACGCAAACGTAGCTGTCTAAGACTGTAGACTGCAGGCAGATGCTGGATGCGGCAAGCTGAAGACAGGGCGCTATGGCGCTCTTTGGGGGAGGGCTATGTCCAGCAGTGGACTATTATAGCCTGATGATGATGATGATGATGATGTAGCTGTCTAAATGTGGGTGTGAAATCCAATCATCACTGCACTCCGCACAAAGTGCGTGGAGCGTAGTTCCGTATGACGGTCCTTTGTTAGTCATCGCTGCCCTTAAAGAAGGGCAGCTCCTGGGAGTCTGCTAGTTGGCGGGTGGGCGTCTTGAGTAGTTCGTATACCCTTCAATCTTCACACCACCTTAGCGATCTGCACGAACCGAATGATAGCTATTAACTCGAGCAACACCGGTGGAAGTCCAGCTCTGAGAGATTACTTGTAATTGTTGTAACACAAATCATTGTTGTCTTAAATTCTGCACAGCATTTTACACACTTGAAACAACGCGCATATCGTACTGATCGTACATCAAAACTCGGAACGACTATAAGTTGACCATACAATTTTACATGCCATATATACATACATCGTTATGTTAGAAATGAACATCTTACTATGTCTTAGGTAAAAACAATTTATGCCGGCACGACAGTGCTCACTACTGCCGTGCCAGCAAGAATTGTTATAGGTAGATAATATAATGTTATTACATTATGTAAAGTTTTAACTAATAACATCGCTACCGTTCGTATAAAACGTAGGTACCACAGCGGACGCTTATCATCAATCTAATTGTTGAAAATTGTGGGAATTGATTACTGCGCAACGGTAAAGATTGGGTAATTACATATTACTTCAATAGTGCATAATATGCTAACGGAAGTACTTGAATAGTTTTGACTATTGGTTTGTTAACCCTCCGTTGTGTTAAAAAAGTAATGTAAGGCTTGCTTGTAAATAGGTCTCACGAATAGTAAAAAGCAAATGCCCTGCTGTGTAGACTCTATAATAAATAAATAAAAAAATAAAAATGTTTATTTGAACAAAAAATAATGAGTTACCAACATCGATCAAATATACCATAGATGCACGATCGTCGCTCGAAAAACGGCCCCAACAAAACTGTGCATAAATCAGTCGTATGCGCAATTTCGCTCACAGCCACTTTACGACCGCGCTAGCAGTCACACGTTTCACGATGCCAAAGTGTGTAGTGAAAAAGTGCAAAAACTATACTCTAAGTGCAAAAAAAGGATGGAATGTCGTACTTTCGGTAAGTATAGTTTTGTTATGAAATATTTATTATATTTTGTTGAATATGGCGCTATAAATAATATATTTGAAGATATTTTCGTTTAAATTTAAATGCATGTATTACGCACCTGTCCCACTTTATGTAGAGAAACTGGTCAATATAAACTATGTATCTACATGTTCTACTAAACATGCTTAGGGACCGTTACAAGAGGAACGCTTAGCGCCCGGTTCTTTTTTTGCAATTTAGGTAGCAAGCAAGCTTACAGCAGGCATAAGTGGTCACCGTAGCCTATGGACGCTTGCAACACCAGAGACCCTTTAGGAAAGAAAGAAGAGAAAAAGGAAGTGGGAAGGAGGAGCGGGAAGGGGGAAAGAGTTGATTGAATTGAATCTCTCTCGGATTAACATAGTTATGTACCTATATGTATATACCCAGGAAAACGAATACAAGTACCCGACCCTGGCATTACTCCCGGACCTTATGCACAGCACAGTCGCATTGAATACCGCTGCAACACCTAGGCAGCAGAGACTGCCGAAATAACAGTGGCGTTACTTAGGTAAATAAGCGGCTGGAAAAAGTGTCCAGCTCTCCATTGTAAGTAAAGTCTACTTATTGCAATATTCCTAGTTTGAGGTCCAATCTACGCACATTGTTTCCTATCCGGAATTTATCAGTAGCAACACGAAGTCTAGACTAGAGCTGAGCAAACCAGCCGGTTTTATTTTATTTATTTTTAAACAACTAAGGTAGCAAACAAGCATAATTATGGCCCACCTGATGGTAAGTGAACGGCTGCAACACCACAGGCATTACTTGCTCGTTGCTGACCCTTTAAGAAAGGATATGGGAAGGAGAGGCAGCGGGAAGGGGGAAAGAGGATGATTGGGCCTCCGGCACTCTCACTCACCAAACGAAACACAACAGTAGGAATACTGCTATTTCAGGTCGATATTCTGTGAGAGGGATAGTCTTTCCCCGGTCGAGCCCATTCATGCTGAAATCAGCGAGGCTCTTTTTTAAGATTCGGATGTATTAAAATGTCCTTTAATATAAAGGAGACAAAAGATCCCACTGGGTCGAAGTGTCGCCGGTCTGCACTGACTGACACATAAGATAATATAAAGGAGATTTAATTAATTAAATTTTCTACGATTATCTATTGTAGTAGAAATTTTTGATTAAAGAATATACTTAAAGTACCTATAGCATAGTCTAACGCCTACTAATCTCTTAAGGGCTAACCAGGGGCGTATGACACCCACACTTTATCAGTAAGTGGCTACTGGCTATGCATTTTAACATATTTAAATAAAACGTTCTATTCCATTCAAATATTCAACCTCGTTCTTAATTTTCACGCCATTCGTTAATTCACTCTGTCCTTGATATCCACTTTGTTGATCCAATTGATTCTTAATTGGTTAATTAATGGGATAAGAACTCCGAGATCGGCCTACTCTCTACTACATATTTATCATGTTTGGTCATATACAATGACGCTGGTGTTTGTGTGAAAGGGTGGCCAGTTATCTCTATTAAAATTTCGCCATGTTTAGCTCCAAAAAAGGTGGCATCATTCTAATTTGACAAAGTCCAAGTTTTCACACTGAGATTCGTTTGATAGGATCATCTATTAACGCTAAATACCAAACGAATTGGGAACTCACATAACTTCGCACACATAACGATCAGCATCGATGGCCTGCATGGTGTTTATTTAAAGGGCGATATCCGCTCTAGTTATACATTGTCTCGCGATGATTTTTACAAACATTTAAACAACAGACACAAATAATACCCAGACTCGGATCGACTATTTGTTTATCACACGAATTTTGTCCCGTGTGGGCTTTGATCAAATATACCATATTTTGATTTTGATCGATGCGTGTGGGGATCGAACCCACAACACTAGGCGCAGCAGCAATGGCGGAGCGACCACTTAAACCACTACGCCATCCGTGCAATCAAAATTACTTCCTAAAACCATCAAACTATTTAATCGCTATAAATAATAATCAGTATTATTATACTATTATAATTAATAAATAAGTAATTTGAATATGGAATAACTATGTAATATATATTAATATATCAAAGTATAGTATTCAATCCAAAACATAGGTAGATACATAAAACAAGAAAAAAAACAGCATACTGTATTCACATTGCTATGCATTTGAAAGCACGATCACGGTAATACTTATATTTATGTACTGTGGCACGATACTCGATGAATCTGGACTTAAATAATTTATTTTCTAGACCTAACCCGGTTATTTCGCACTTAACCTAGACAGTTACAACGTTGACAAGTCAAGCAATAAACGAAGATGTTTCCCATCTCATTTGTATTGCTAATACTCATTTTAATGTTTAGTGGTCCACGTACGCTGGCACGTCGGTGCGCGGTCATTGCCCGCTTCCTGCACCGCGGCATTCCTCCGGGACCTTGCGTAGTGGCACCCGCTACCGCCTCTATGTGACGCGTTCTGCTTATTAACATTCTTATTGTTTGCTCAGTTTGTGTGAAATGTACACGATCTTTGGGAGATATAGGTGTTGAAATTTTTGAAGTCCATAACGTTTGACATCTCTTTCTAAAAAAGCGTAAAAGGTAGAAGGAAAATTTATTCAGTAAATTGTTTTATTTTACTTAAATTTGGTGAAGAATAATAAAACTTAGGTAGTCTTATTAATGCTTTCTTCATTTATACTCAATGAATCCACTCTTTTGTCAATACAAATGCATGATCTAGACAGTTTAGAATACTTTCAATTATAAGCGATTATCTCAATCAGAAAAATAATTTAAACGATGTCGTTTTAATTTTAAGCAAAGACACCTGTTAAAACAATGTGACTTGTAAAAGGTGTTGTGTTTCACAAAAGAATACACTCTTAATAATCTCTAACCTCAAGTATCAAAGTAACAACTTTGAAATAATTTTAGAAAAATTATTTATGAGCACGATATCACATTACACTCAATACGGATCACACTTTTACTCTCTCTAACGACCATATTTAAAATCTATCTCACTCATTCTCATGTGGTCCCGTTTACGGCATACCACAAATTGGTATGCCGTAAAAGAGACATTATAGCATGATTTATTGGCCAGGAGTCTCCGTTTCCTGTTCGTCTGACCACGGGATATTAATGAGAGTTCCGGTGGGTTGCCCATACCTTTTCCAACCAAATCTTTTAAAGTTCTTTATACTGAACAGAATCGAATAGAATGACAACAAGAAAAGGAAACATACATTATATATTATACAGACTTAGTACTGTACAACTTCTCCTGCAATTAACACACATTTTCAAACCAAAACTTAGTGATCAAATCTTTCTGAAACATTCCTTAAGAACCAAAACGTATGTAATTAAACTAATATTAACAAACCTAACTATTTATAAGTAAAACAAAATGAAATGGAACGTAAAACGGACTGTAAATTAAAAAAAAATACTAATGATCACCTAGTGTTTCGGCTTCATTATATTGTAGCCTGTATCTACAAAATAATATTACTAAAACAGATAATTATGACATCACAATTCACAATGTCACGTCGATTTTATATTTCAATGTTTACATATCAAGTTATCTAAACTCGATCTGTGCGTGCGTGGCTCAAATGGTAAGCGGGTTGCAACATCTCCATACATTTGTACAAGCAATTACATGTTGGTGTGGAATATATTACGAAGATGACGGAATGTTGCTTCAATTATGAGTTTAGGAGAACTCAGTTCAACTCTACTGTGATTAGGGGGTATCCAAATTGCATCATATTTCTTGTACTTATTTTCTCTTGTTCTTGTTTTAAAAATGACAATTCCCGGATGAGGAACAGATTCGAAACAACTATTTCTGGACCACACAAAATTTGGCTTGTGTGTCGAGCCCACAACTCAGGCGAGGCGTCTACTTTATTTACTACGTTATTCGTGTAGTAAAAAAATATAAGATTTCTTGGATACCGTAGTAATTCTTGTTAATTCTTTCAGCTAAGCTACTATATGCTTATATGCTTTTGTTTGTACTGCAATGGGTAGGGATCAAACCTAAGAAGTCGTGCTTCTTAATAATAACAACTTTTGGCCTGGTTCTACATACTTTACTCTGAGTGTACCTTTATGGTACTTTAATGCTATGTGATAGCTACTATGTAAACATTATAAAGCTTAATCGTATTAAGAACAGACGTTACAGTTCCGTAGAGCAACCAGGATAGTTATTACAAAAAAAAACTAAGGAGCCTTGATTATACAAAGTATTTGTTTAACCCTTCACACTCAAGATCGGCAATAACAGACATTGTCTACGACGAAATAAGCGTCCATATGTACTAGGGATGTCGCGGATGCAGATTTTTTTAAATCCGCGGATTCGGATGCGGATACGGATATTTGGAAACTCACATCCGCAGATGCGGATACGGATGCGGATGTCCAAATCAATGCGGAAGTTCCGCAATTGCGGTTGGGGATGTTGATGAAAATTGTTCATCATATTTAATGAAAAGTAGGTATCTAATATCACCGCCTTCGCAGGTTCAAGCCTGTTTTGCAAAGGTTCATATATTAAACACGTTCTATTGAACAATTGATTTCTTTCTTATCGTGACCTACGCTATATCTGGATCCGCGTTAACATCCGCGTTAATTATTGCGGATGCGGATGCAGATGTCCAAATCAATGCGGAAGCTCCGCAATTGCGGATGCGGATGCGAATATTCGCAACCTCCCTGATATGTACATGCCTTTACAAAGTTTGCTTACATAATCCCCCGCATGTGTTCTCGACTAGAATAATTAGTTAATTAATTACACTCTTACTGCGCATCGTCGCGTTCTCGAGTCACCGTCGAGACACGTAAATACCAGCCGCCTTACACAACACCGGCCCAGGGAGAGTTGTGAGTTGTGACTATCAAGTCGAACCGATCAGTAGGTATCTGAGAAGGACAAGTTTATTAGTCACGCCGCGTGAATTCGTAACTTTCGACATTTCTTGTCATGTGTTATGTAGAACAACATCGTTTTAACACTGCCACGATATACCGAAGATGAAGGTGTGGTATAATTCAATGTATGTTTCGTAATTCTGTGCAGATGAACACGAAATACAAAATTGCCTCAATCGGTTCACATGCAAATAATAAATCTATAATAGCCGCAATCTGTTTACATTCATATATCTATACTTATAATAAAACTGTAGAGAGGTAAATTCTGTACATTGAATATATATTCAAAATTAATATTGGAGGATGAATGGTGATCGATACTGATGACAAAAATGCAATCAGTAAATTTTATGTCTGTCTGTCTGTCTGTATATGCACGCATGGGTCAAAAACTACTGAAGGGATTTTAACCAAACTTAGTACGATTGTAGTCCATACTCCTGGGCAGGTTATAGGCTATATAACATAACGCTAAGACACATAGGAGCTGAGCAGTGACGATAAATTTGAAGCAAGTCGGACGAAAACGCGCTTTCGAGCTCTTATCCTCGTATACGTTGATCATACACCAAAAGTATGTATTACAAAGATGATGGTCTTCAAAAGATCTACAAAAAGTCGTCAATAGTATATATCTATCTTTTATAAATTAGCCACAATAACGTGTTTAATCGTTAGGCATTTCTTCAAAGTGTATTAAATACATAAATATATAAAGATATACATAAAGATATATCTTTATCAAACTCCTATATTCAAAAAGTACACTTTAATATTTATTTTATAAAAAAAATTATAGGAATCGGTTTATAAACAGATAAGATATAGATGAAATACTTCCAAATGTCGCCGCGCCAGTTGTTTAGCGCGCGAAACGGCCATCCGCTGCATTTATAAAAAGGCGGGGGCGCTCACGCGCCGACTTCACTCACATTTTGTTTGTTGGGTTGAACGCGCTAATCTAAGGAACTACGGGTAAAAATTAAAAAAATATTTCAGTGTTGGATAGCCCATTTATAGAGGAAGGCTATAGGCATATAACATCACGCTACGACCAATAGGAGCGGAGCATGAATGAAAAATAGTGCAAAAACTAGGAAAATTCTCTTATGTGAAGCAGACGAAGTTGCGCGGGTCAGCTAGTTGAGAAACAAATTGTTTACTACGTTAAAGAACAGTTATAAAGAAAACAGATTTAACAATAATTACATCTGATTAAACAATATCGATATAATTATATCAGCTAATATCGACTCATCGTTGCTGTCAAAAAGTCTAATCTATACAAATAAATAAAATTGAAGTGTCTGTTTGTAATGTCAAAATAACAGCTTTTTATCTAATGCATATGAAAGTATATAAGGTACCTACACGAAACCATCTATTTTAAAAATTTTTGTCTGTCTGTCTGTTTGTTTCGGCTAATCTCCGAAACGGCTAAACCGATTTTGACGGGACTTTTACTGGCAAATAGCTGATGTTGTAAGGAGTAACTTAAGATACATTGATTTTAGAAAAAAAATAGGGTACGGCGGAGACAAACACTTTTTTGTTAAAATCTACGCGGACGAAGTCGCAGGTAACAGCTAGTCTATAATAAATTGGTCGTCAAATAGGACTTCGTAACTACAGAACTAACTACTAGAGTAGCTAGTTGATACTATTTCCTATAGTAATGAAGTCGTCGTTATTTTCTCATTACGTGTATTCCATAATAATAATAATATTCTATTCTACCACATACACACAACACCATCTAGCCCAAACTAAGCAGAGCTTGTACTATGGGTACTAGACAATAGATAAACATACATATATACAATTTTTTTTGTATATACACGCATATTATAGATAGAAACACCCAGACCAAGACAAACATCCATGTTCATGCACACAAATGTTTGACTTGTGCGGGAATCGAAAGTTCACAAACTGCTAGACTTAAAATAGAAGCTTTATTTCTATACGAACAGAATTAAAGAATGGACGGCTTATATCGACGTTGAATTGTATTAGTAATATATTGTAGTTACTTGGATATCGGTTTTTATCTTAATCTATTAAATAGCAGCGGCACACCGGCAGCCAGTCACAATCGCTTTATAGTTATGTGTGGCATTCCAAGACTTGAATTATTCATTCATTGCTAGAGTATCTACCTACGCGTTGTGATAGATAAAAACATAATGCATAATGCTAGGAAAATGGTGACACCAGCATAATACAAATAAAATTATACATTTAGAACAACGATTATTTATTTATTTAAATTTATACAAACAAAATGTACCCTATAAGGCGGTCTTAATGCCCGAGGCATTCTTTACCAGTATTCGCATACTATCTTGATTACATAAAGACTTAACAGCCTGTCACTAAATAAATATTGGAATGATTATTATGAATATGTTTTATAAGCCTCGGAGGTTAAGTAAGCCAGTGGCGCACCTTATGGCATGTTGTTGTTATGGCTGCATATTTAAATACCTATTGTTAAATTCAGCAGTATAATCCTACTCATTGGCGTATATAAAAAGGGCCAGGTACGCTCAGCCCATTCTAGAAATGTCTTGTGCTTCGGACCTTACGTATTAACACCAAATCCTAGGGTTCTAGGTAGGCCTATGCTGTTTAGGAGAATACCCTGGAAAAATAATCTTAAACACGCCAAAGATCCTACTTTTAATTATCCAATATGCAATATATAGCATTTTATTCATTAAAATCTAAGATTTTACCAACCTACGACACAACTTCTTTGAAACAGATGAAAAGAAAAACTTTATAACATATTTCAAAAGGCTTAGGGATGAATATGATGCCTACCTACATTTACCAGCTATGGTCACGTTATACCCTCAATATAAGTCACAATCTCCATTTAAACATGGCTCGACTCTCCTCTCTTGGAGTTCACTACGGCTGGATTTATCCAAACTACAGACCACACAGGTCATCTATCTACAGGTGACAACTAAATCTTGCCAAACCTTATCTTATTTCGCGAGTCTTGTCTTATTGTCCAGAGCTCTCTTATAACGCTGCATTCAGAATCAGAATCAGAATCAGATCTTTATTTGCTTTGAATGTAGGTACAGGTATAAGATGATGTACATCATTGATGAGATCGGCTACAGTCTACCTTACGGCATGCAAATTATTACATAAATTAAAATATTAATAAAATCAAAACAATGTCAAAATCAAAACATAAAACAAAACAGAAATTGTCAACAAGGTGCTTAGCAGTGTTTGGCTTCTTAAGCTGGGCCACAGCGATTCTGCTTTTGCAAAGTCGGAAACACGCGCCTAATGCTCTGAATATCCATAGACTATATATATAGTTCTGTTATCAAACTGCCACGCTGGTGCAGCAGTAGGTAATGCGACTGCTGTTTATTTGGTCTCGGGTTTAACACCCAAGTTAAGCTAAACATTAACTCTTAGCACGTTACACAGATAGGCAGAGTTGTGTTACATCCAAATTTCGCCAGTTTTGCTATGCTATTGGTTAATCAGTGTCGCTACGCCGCGCCGAGTGTTGTGGATTTGATCCACACGGGACAAAAGTATGTGTGATCCACAAATATATTTTCTAATGTGGGTGATTTTTGGCTCTGTTATTTGAATGGTAATATTTATTAATCTGTATCCTGTATCCCGGGAATACAGGAATTAATCCATTTGCGAGTGTTGTCTTATATCTCTCCTTCTAACTTAAGTCCCACATGGTGGTGGGGGCAGTGTTCTAATTTTCTGCCAGCATTTCGCTCTATCTTCGAACTCGTCTTCAGTCACTTGGCACTCATCTCTCGTCTTATCGAAAAATAAAATAATTAAAGCCACACGATCAGCAGCATATTAATAAGATCATTTGTCTGTGTAGATATAAATGCAACGTGTCATGAAAGTACTTCTCGCGTTAATAGTAATTAAAACATTTACTTTATTCAGAAAGAAATCAAGTGGAATATAAAAATAAGTTACGATCATGAGTAACCACTTGTCTTGTACCTTTATTCGCTCTCGTCACATTCTTAATGCTATAACCCGTCGATTCTAGTTAAAGATACTAGGGTAAAAATGAAGACGGGTTATACAGCGTGTAACAAAGAGGTGTTGTAATATTAAGTATCACATAATATAGCCCCTGTACAATGAAAAAACCGCAACAAACAAATTCTTATACGTTATTTTCACTAAGATACAGCATTTTCTTTTTATCGATTTATCACCATCACATAATTCTAGTCGATACTTACACAACACAAACAGCTGACTCGGCTAATCACTGTGAATCCGAAAATGACCAGGCTCTATTTGGATAGTGATAATGCGTTTGTTTCAACGTTTTAATAAAAAATATATATAATGTTGAAAATTTAATTAAAAAATAGTTTTTCTGGGTATAGGGCACATAGGTTCTCAGATATACATCACGGCCATAACATATGACCTTTCTGTTACACACTGTATACATGTCGATTTAGTAGAGCTACGTATATACATAAGTTTTTTATGTGTATCTTTCTGATCGTCCCTAATTTGGATTAACAACATTCATTCGTCTCACATCCTATATTCGTCAGTCTCACATCCCCATTGGCCAAGCAACTGCCAAACAAACATAATTTATATATGTAGGTATACATTAGCTTTGTTTCCTTTTTTTTTAGGTTACCAGCAATTTGGGTTATGTTTAGTATTTTATCTTGCTTATCCCTACAGCTGAATTAAATACTCACGTAGTTTTAGATGGGGATTAAGCCACGACCACTCGCAAGTTTGATACCTTAACAGATTTTTTATCCGGCACTAGGACTAAATCCTACGTCGCGGGGGTTCTACAAACATTCATACAACGGACACAAAGACCACCCAGACACGGAGCAACTATTTGTGGATGACACAAAATTTTGTCCCGTGTGAGATTCGAACCCACAACACTCGGCGCAGTGGCAGTGGCGAGGCGACCATTTAAACCACTACGTCATCCGTGCAGTTACCTATATAGTATATAGATGTAAAAATTTGCTTGTGAATTTTTTGGTAAGTATATACAAATATACCAAAAAATTTGCTTCGCGTTACAATAAATAATTTATTTATTGTTCTTGTGCCTAATGCTTAAATCCATCTGCTCTCCTTTTTTCAATCTTCTAGGCGAGATTTACCTAAGTCGCTAACGTCCATCATCACCGTGCCACCTTATTAAAACACGGGATCATAGCGATACTATATTTTACACTCAATATCTCCATAACACGCTTAATACCTGGTAAAGCGTTACATTTCCATACTAACGTCACTTGGAACATATAATATCCAGTTACTTGCATTTATCGGAATAAGTTCACAGCGCTGCGAACAGGATGTCATTTAAAATGGTTTACTTGGACTGATCGTGACTGCATTTTTATGACAAACGGGTTTATGAATATTTGCAACACCAGGGGCATTAGCCGCGCTGCTACTGTAAGCTATACCATTAGAGCCCTTATTGAGACGAGGCTATGTTCTCTGCAGAACCGCAACGAAACCCGAACCGTCTTTTAGGCTTCGATCTTTTGTAAAATAGTCGTTTTTCTTCAGTAGGACTACAATGACGGATGAATTAGAGCAAAATTGGATACGAAGCGACGCCTGCATAAAATGTGATATGAGCAGCGTATTAAGTAGCTCAAAATTCAATAAATTTGTGAAAGTATTTTATGAATTTATTATTTGTGTATTAACTATGATTAAATCAACTATGTTTTAACTATAAACATGTCAGGAAATTATAACGGTACTAAATAATATATATTCCTAGGATACTCATTCCTAGAACTAGGAAGAATTGCTTCATAGTCCGACCTGTCTATCGGGCAAGTAATTGTCTGTCAAAAAAATTATAGCATATCTGGCATTGTCTGTTTGGCAATAGCCTATATTTCATGAGAATTAAACAAAACTTGTGTATTGTGATACACCTTTTTCTGCCCCATCGGGTCTATACATATAGGCCATAATATATGTTGCTTCGATCTGCAGGCGTGGATCGACATTGAAATAACCCTTGAGCTGAGCTACAAATCATAAACCTTGGTATCGCTGTTAACATTTTATGCACACTTTATCGTTGCGTCAGACTAACACTGAACATAATTTTTATTTGACACTTATTTTGATCGTTTATTATGCGGTCGTAGACATTTGCAATTACTGAGAGTGAACTTTACAATCGCTACTAGAATAATAAAATATACATATCTTTGAGAAGTAACTACTAAACAACCAAATAATATAGGCCATTTAGACATTCTACTTTGAATGGAAACAGCTCCTTAACAGTCCTTGGATATTGATGAGGCGTTTATCAATCGGCAAAATATATCCATGATAATAATTGCGTTGAAGTTAGCCTTTAATAACACAGTCATTTGGTCACGGCGGCCAATCCTACACTAGCCATCTATGTACGTCCACAGATGTGAGTGCACACTGAGGTACACTGTCATGCGTATTTTCCGATTGGCTGGCCATACGACACGAACCGAGAGAGATCAAGCGCAGGATCATAGACTCACATGATTTCTGAGGCACGGAGATTTACATGCGCAACTCCAGGTCGCTACTGTTCTTTTCTTGGGAAACAAATCCGAGACCTGATGCGCAGCCATCCTTTTTAATACTGCCGCTCCATTAAAGCTGTTACACAATAGTGATTGTGTCAAGATCGCTATCTTTTATGCAGCCTGTCTATCATGTCAAGAACGAAAAAGCGTTGCGTCGGTCCCGGTTGCCAAGAATATCTATGACAGTCGATCTAACACTACCCTCAAATAGGCTTGTATCTCGTCTAGAACCTTTGGGTTCTGTTATGGTTTACTTATATTTTTATAGACTATGAATATAGATAGTCATGCTTATAGAAGTATAATTTACGTTAGAGTGCTGGATTTTAGATCGAGACAAACGCGGCATAAGATTTTTAAACTCTAAATCCACGTTTTTTCCCGTTTTATTTTAAAATTTTATTTACATATCATCATTGAGCTCACTTAAAGCCTGGTACTACTAGATTGAATAATAAAATCTTTCTTAGGTAATTTGTATCAAGCACAATTGTACGCCAAGACTGGCCTTTAGACTTATATATAGGTACTGTCACAATTTTTTTGTATGTTGTCTCCCGCTTTGCTAAGGAAGAGAAAGAAAGAAAGAAAGAGAAATGTAGAAAAAGAGAGACATAATATGGACCTTTAAAAAGGACCCTTTGGATGTTAAATGTAAAACAGATATTTAGCCAAATATACATACATAGTTAAACTTGAATGCCGATCCTACTATACCTTAGAATATTAATAGTTTAGGATAAAAACGTGTAAGAACGAATTAGCACATATTATTAACGCCAGCCTAGTTCAAATTAGGTTACGAATGTATAATGTAGTAGTGTTTTTTATTAGAGTTACAAAAAAGGTTCGTGTTTCAGTTTCAAATAATAACACAGTTACGTGACCTTGACATTTATATTTTCACTTGAACTTGTACGCCTAGTGTCGACCTTGATACGACATTACAAATAATTGTGATTATGTAGCACTTACAACTTTAAAAAATACTAGCCGTCCATCCAAAATTTACCTGTGTTGAACCTACCTTTCAAATATGGACAGGATTTTTCAAATAAATGCAGTGGTTCCGGACTCGCTAGGCTCACAAAAATGGCACTCTCTTTATAATATTAGTATAGAATATTTGTGTTGGAAATGGGACGAAATGATCAGTGGTCGTTTACCGAGGTGGTCGTTTATCATCTTGTCCTATCGGGCCGAGTTGGTAGGAGGACGAGATGACGAAGGACCGAAAAGCCTGCTGTTCTCAAATATTTGGTGACAATACTGACAAAATACATAATTACCTATATATATATATAAGCCGCCTTATCCGAAGAATTACCACCCCCCATAGAGCAAACCAACGCTCGTGAGATGAGTAACATTGTTATCGAGTTTCTCCCGCTAATTAAGAGGTCTGGACGCTCATATCGCATTCCTTTACTTCCCTCACATTATATTGTTGTTCTTTCCAGTTTCGATAATGTGCGAGGGAAACCCCTGATATTGCAAGTTATCTCAGGCTATGGTTAAGGCATACTAGCAAGCGAGCCAAATATAAGTTAGCTACTAGTATTGCAAAAAGCTGCTGTATAAAAAAAATATATCTACCTAAAAACGTATGTAAAAATAAGTTACTTTGTTGAAATTAAACTACTATATACGGATTTTAACGCGATAAAATCCGTATATAGTAGTTTAATTTCAATGAACAACATTCGCGTAAACAGAAGACAATATTAAGTTACTTTGTGCTTAGTTAGTTTGTGTTTATCTTTGCAGTCGATCGTGAGTTTTGATTCCCGGACTGGGCTGTGTTATTGTTTTTTCTGTTAGAAGTCGATACTAACAGAAACAAATCAATAATACTACCACCTATAATAAGCTTGTCCCCAATTAGGTGAGACCGGAAAATATAGCTAGCATGCTAGCTATGTTTTATAATTCGCAATGTGTATGTACAAATACTTTGCTAGATATATTTTACAATTGTGTATACACATTTTACATTTGCATACCATCAAGGGTCTACAGACAGGGTTAGTGTATGTATGCCCGAAGGGTAAACAGAGGTAATATTAAGCAAAAGGAAGTAACAGCTTTCCATTTGTGCATTATCATAATCTAAAGCTCAGTACAACGTTATCTGCCACACCTATTACTACAATATTATGCGGAATTAAAAGGAGCAGTAGGGTTGCCAGCCGTACGTCTAATCAGATAGAGGTAGAGATTTGTTTCTGTAGCTTGTAGATATTTTTTTTTACTTAAAGATTTCTAAACCTATAGATAACACGAGTTCACTGAAACCTCTGCAACTCCGTAGGAACATTGCCTCATTGGCATGTTTCTACAGAATATACCACGGGGAGTGCTCTGAAGAGTTAGTCCATCTTATCCCGCCCTCCCCTTTCCTATCCAGAACAACGCGTGCTGGGCTCAGATGCCATCCTTACACAGTAGAGTCGACTAGAGCGCGTACCAACAAGTTTGGGTCCTCATACCTCTACCGAACGACCAAGGCATGTAATTCTCTGCCAAGGCACGTGTTTCCTTCTTCCTTCAATCCTGGGTCCTTTAAGCGGGGCGTGAAAAAGCACCTTCTCAGGCCGTCAAAGTAAAGACCTCAACATCGCCTCGGCTGCTATGAGGGCGGTGTGGAGGCCACTGCTCTTAGACCACACGACTGCTTACCACCAGGTGGAGTGTGGTCATTATGACGAGCAAAATAAAAATAAAAAATATATATATCAATCTACTAGATTATTCCCATGGCTCCGCTTGCGGTTATGTAGATTTAGTTAATAAATTTCTATTCCTCAGTAACATAACTTTTTTCTGGATGAAAGGTACCCCCTATCCTTTTCTGTACCCCTGTCCCCCTGACGTGTATGCAAAATTTTATTATGATCGGTTAAGTCGTTAAGGTGTGAAAACGTAATAAACAAACTCACATTCACATTTATAATATTAGTTAGGATTGAGTCGCAGCGGCATAACGGTGGCCAGACACAATACAGTTTTAGTTGTCTGTTATTCTAAGACTTGATAGATTAAAATAATTGTTATCAATTATTTTTCTATGAAAATCTATTTTATTAATAAGCAAAAGTGTGATTGATAAAGTTTTTTAATCTGTTTATACATTTATATATACTAGCGGTCGCCTAGTGCTCGAAATTCGACCAACTGATATATATTATGTCATGTCATTATACTCGTATATTGATATAAGTAAACATAGTTACGCGCTTCGACTGCGTGTGTCAAATGCATGGTTGTGTGCGTGTGGTGTTTTTTCATTAATTTAATGTATTTATTATACATATTTTATATAAATATTAGCATTCGTCACTTCTTCTCTGTATAAACTATAAGTGTGCGAAATTTCATACTCCTCCGTCCGCCCAATTTTCGTAAAAAGGGATCCAAAGTTTTCGCTTCACGTATTAATATATAGATATTACCTACATTATTTTGCATGGAAAGCATGTTCTTCCTTTGTAATTTTGCGGAATATGTAAGACCAACGATACTATCATCTCAATAAGATGTACGATATTGCAAGAAAATAAATAAATTATTTAATATCAAATTAACTTTACTTCCGTCAATTTACTTTATACTTTATGAGAGCAGTCAAGTACATACAAATTAATAGCCTGTTTTATTGTTTTAAACTTCGCGCCGCGCGCCGAAAGAAAATTTATGTGTAAACGCTAAAATATATTTATCATAAAAGTACCACGATAAATCACTAAATTATAAAACAAAGTCACCCGCCACATCTGTCTACTACTGAACTACTGAACGGATTTTCATGCAGTTTTCAACAATAGACAGAGTGATTCATGAGGAAGGTTTAAGTGTATGATTTGTTAAGGTTTGTACTACCCGTGCAAAGCCGGACCGGATCACTAGTAGATCAAATTTAATTTTTAACTACAAATATTATTATTTTATTATACATAAGTATAGTACTTTGATTTTGCAGTGAAGTAAACCAGCAATTTATTGCCACCGTCTATCTACCAACAAAAATATTACTTGCTATAAAAATGGTGCCAACCCTAGTAGGAAGTACTGGCGAGACGAGACAATGGTCTCGTACACGCCCTGAACAACGTGTAGTACTTACTTTTAGTAAACATAGGGCTTACTACGTAATGTGCGCATAGCAGCTTATTAAGTGTCAAGTACAGTTTCAATCAGCTGATACACGCGTGCCATAATACTGGCTATATGAAGTTCATGGACAAGTCGCAATCAGACTAAGGCGTTTTACAGAGGACAGCAGCTGACCAGGATTATAGAACATATGGTATCCAATAACACGAATACGAAGGTCAAGCACAAATAGACCATTGGTGCCCGAGTCTGGCAGACATCGACCGCTAAAACAAACGGCAACTGCCGCATTACGGTGGCGCGGCGGGCGTCTATACCGACGAGCAGATGCGAACGACAACGGACAACGCCTGACTTTTCAGTCCGTCTAAATAAGTGACCTTTGTCCGGGGAACGCCTAAATGTACAATTAGAAACATAGAAAGTTACGGTTATATACAGAATGTCCGGTAATTTATGGATAACCTTGAAATGTCTTATACCAGAACTGATGGCCGTTCAGAAAAATATGAAAAAACGTCTGTCCTAACTACCTGAGATATGATTTTTTTTTTAATTACCTTATTTAACTTTCTTGTACACTACGACCATAAATGAATGCATTCCATCGGTTTTTTGTTGTTTTATTATTCAGCACTAATTATGCTAATTGATAGACAGTCCAAAGTATAACTAGCTATTGCACTTTTTAATATTTTTTTTTCTGAACGGCCATCAGTTCTACTTTAAGACATTTCAAGGTTATCCATTAATTACCGGACAGCCTGTATATTATTGCCTCGGCTAAAAGACACGGACCTCTCAAGACTCCCTACACTGTATTCTATCCTACGTCGTACTCTCCAGGTCCTACCGACTAAACCTACCACTGTATGCCGACTCCTGCCTTGAATGGTGAGTGGGTTCGTGGAACTGGAACTATGCTGTATTACCTACCTACACTACTCCCTTCCCAACCACATTATTGGTGTTATCCTTTCCTATTACTGGAAGTGGTCTTGAATCGCCTATTTATTGCTGGCTCTAAGTCGACTTCATCGTAGCTTATTTCGACTGAAAGCCGAACGTAGCGCCAGATTCAAAACAAAAGTATTCCTTTTTTGTATTCCGTGGGAATAGCCGTTCGTGGTCACTTTTTATCCGAACTCTCAACTTAGAGTACAACCCACCAATGCACTTAGCTGTGAGCGTGTAATCAATATTCGGACGTTTCATGTTTCAGAAAACATGGTCACGAGGACAGTAAATTGTCTTAAATCTGAATATTTGAAATGTAAAACAACAAACAAGCCTGGTTTGTTTAATTGCCAGTGTTTCTATTTATGCAGATTAAGGTCAATATATTTTGAAGACAATGGTACTAAGTTCTATGATTGTTTAATA
Organism: Catocala sponsa; assembly: GCA_963564715.1. Classification (NCBI taxonomy): domain Eukaryota; kingdom Metazoa; phylum Arthropoda; class Insecta; order Lepidoptera; family Erebidae; genus Catocala; species Catocala sponsa. The sequence continues at coordinate 9,879,832 of OY751334.1, forward strand.
ATAGCCCGCCACTTCCTTCGCTGGAAAATTGTTCTGTAATAACACAATCGTGACGAAGTTATGAAAATTCAACGTGAATTTAAAATATTTGTTCCATTTTAGGTAAAAAATGAAATTATATGATTAACAAATTAATACCATCCCATATTTCGTTAACGTTAGTATATAAAAATCAACTAGTAATAATTATAAACTTCACTATTGTATACAACCTCAAACTGAATATCAACCTCTAACTGTATCACTACACTAGTGAAACAATTTTAATAAAACGTAACTTTAACATAGGTAAGCACAAAACGTCATTTATTTTCACGTGATGCATGTATGACAACACACAGACGAAAATGTTTCCATATATAATGTTAACAAAGAAATATTTAAAAAAATCATATTTAAACTCAACTCCTTTACAATTTTATAAATATTTGAAATACAAAAAACAAGCACATTTAGTATAATATCAATTTGAACTGAGTCACATAAACAACATATATTTTATGGTCAAACCATTTGTAATTGAAGCAACATTTAATATCACATAAACTAAGACGCGTTTCCAACTAGAACTTAATAGATATTAAATTTAATGTTACTTTATACTGCACATAGAAATTACTAATAATAAAACAGGTAATAGATTTTAATGGCGCATTACAAATAGCCTCCTCATGATCGTTTGTCCGCGAAGATCCAAGATCCCATTAAATAACTATCCGGAACATTTTATCCTCCGCATTTCACCTTGCTTTCTCTTATATCTAGGAAGATCATCTTGATAAAGCTGGCCTGTTCAGTTGGGCTCGTAATTTTCTAAGTTACATTACTACCTAATGACAAAAGGCAAGGCAAGCTATCAAGGTAATACTCTCAAGATGTAATGAGAAGAAAATCGTGGCTATACGTACCTACTTTAGTATTTGCAAGTCTCATTTAATCTTGAAATAGAGAACATATAATTTGATAACAGACTTAGGTAGCTAATATAATATTAGGAGGATATGTAATATTTCTCTTATTTTATTTTAAAATTACCTCTTGCTCGAATCACAAAAAACATCTCAGGGGACTTCACAAACATCCAAAAATCGATGCAACGATTTGTGGATCACACAAATTTTGGTCTTGTCTACGGATAGCGTTGCCAGGCGTCCGGATAAAGCCGGACACAGTCAGGCTTTTTGGTTGCGTATCCGGCCATAATAGTCGGTGGCCGGCCTGTCCGGCTTATTAAATATGACCATTTTATTTTTTACATTTGTCATTTTTAGGTTACCGATCCGCCCGCCTTACCTTGTAACTAGCGGACTATCACTGTCCTCCCCTAAAAAATTGTCGTGTTATACTAAGACTAAAAAAATCAACGGGTTGCACTCCGGGAGTGCCGGCAGAAGTGAAAACTTCAATATTAACGTTGTGCATTTTTGATATTTTGGAATGCTTAGGCAATAATTTTGCACGAATTGCTTTAATTATCAGTATAAAAGTACTATCATTTATGTGTTAAAATACAATATTCATTTATTGCGTTATCGTACACAAACATGACAATACACCCTCCGTCTTACGAATTTTCGATCAGGTCACGTGTCCTGACGCGAGTTTGACAATTCTCCCTCCGTCTTACGAATTTTCGATCAGGTCACGTGTCCTGACGCGAGTTTAACATTTTTTACCCATCACAAAAAAGTGCACAACGCCGCTAAAGTTTTCACTTCAAAAAACTTTAGAGTGTCCAGCCTTTATACCCAAACGTCCGGCTAAACCGTTGGGTCTGTCTGGCTTTTCGGTTTTAGAACCTGGCAACCCTATCTGCGGATCAAATCCACAACATCGGACCAGTGGCAATGGCCACGCGACCACTTAAACCACTACGCCATCCCTGCTGTCATTATCAATATCATATTCATAAAACCAAAGAATAAAACTTATGTAACTATGTCCTTTCCTGTACCCCTGACAACGTTTATGCAAAATTTCATGGTGATCGGTCGAGTAGTCAACGCGTGAAAGCGTAACGAACAAACTCAAATACACATTAATAATATTAGTTAGGATTAACGATAATAAGTACTTTTTATTTCCATATTTTCACAATAAGTTATTTTAGGAAGCAAAGACTAATTTATGCGGTCTACTTATTTAAGCATACACGTTATTTGTGGTGGTCAAACAAATAGCAGTATAATATGAGTTTCAGTGATGTTTTAGTGTAATTCGTAATTGTCACGCGATAGTTTGTAAACATGACTTTAGTTACCATTAATTTATGAACAAGACAAGGAAATCCTTTCATAAATCAAAATTGCAGTAGGCAAACTATTTATGACTCATTTCTTGTAAACGGTATGTGACTTTAGTTGCCTGCTTACCGTAGTAGTAATGGCGGTAATAATTTATCACTAACATTGAGCTGTTAACGCGTTGGACGCCATGTAGCAGACACAATATAAAATGTATTATTCGCGGTCACTTATGACCAGCATGGCATTCAATGTGTTAAATCTTAGTTAAATAAAATTAAACTAACAGTTTCTATCTATAGGATGCAGAACTCATTAAGTCTGCTTACCGAACTAACCCATTCATAAATTGTTGGACAAACCCCCTAATATGTCAAAAGCTAGTTATAGTTTAGAAATTGAAGAAATAAAGCGAACCATTAATGTAGGTATTATTTTAATATAAAAAAATATCCGTGAATAGGTTATTCGGAAATAGACATTAATGATATGTTAGATACGTTGCTAAGTATAACCGCTAGCAATACTTACTTAATTTATAATGTACTAGCTTTTGCCCGCGGCTTCGCTCGCGTTAATTTAGAATTTGACAATCAATTCGGGTTGTACTCTGCTTGTAATAATATAATTCAATCATGATTCGAAAGACACGTGGCGCCATCTATTATCATAAGAACGTTATTGTTGTTTTCCTCGGGAACAGTATTTTTTTTCGGGATGAAAGGTAGCCTATGTCCGTTTCTGTACACCTGACAACGTATATGCAAAATTTCAGGATGATCGGTTCAGTGGTTTAGGCGTGAAAACGTAACAAACAAACAAACTCATTTTCGCTTTTATAATATTAGTTAGGATTAGGATGAAACAATTTGGCTTAAACAATTTGCCACAAACAATACGCTTTGTGAGAATGCGTCAGTATTCGGCCTTTATGTCGTACACGAAGCAATGTCGACAGATTTCCGAGCCATTACACAGGTGCAAGCTAGTAATGAAGGCAATTCGATCCCAACGTTACTAGGAACAAGTCGCACGTCGCAAATCGTCTAGGAAGTCGCAAGAGTGCAGCTCACGACGACTTTTTTGTCGTCCTAACAATGCGAGAACAATGCGACATTGTACGTGTAATGTTGATTATAGTGAAAGTTTACGTTTAACTATAAATAAGTAAACAATGAGCGTATTAAAGTAGGGAATACTGTGAGCTTACACGGCTACACGCGATCGTCGTACCCTGGAGACTTGCAGGCTAAGGTCATACTCACACGTCACCGCTTCGGAATTTGAAATTATTTTCTTCTTTTTTAACAATTCTCACGCTAAGTTTATGCCCTGCGTCACGGATGCCTAAACAAACACGCATACCTACGAGTATATCAGAATAAATGCTACACCCGGAAGAACTCTCATCATAAATTTTTTTGTCCGTAGCGTCTGTGTAAATAAATAGTATCCATGCTGAATTTAATAAATAAAAATAAAAAATAAAATAATAATCAGTATACCTGTTGTAGGCGCTGGAAAATATACTGACACCCGGTTTGAGAAAGCAGATTAAATGATATTAATAATTATAATATATTAATTATATTATATTAATAGTCGGTGAAAAGCATTTAAAATTCTGGGATTGGCAAACTGTATTAGTAACAGCCAATCAAATCGCTTGACATGAATTTGATTTTGACGTCATGTTATGAAACTGGTGTTAGTTTTTGAAGAATTATCATTGTGAGTGGGGTTTAGCTCAAATTCTGCTAAATAAATCGTTGTTCTTACAAATGTTGTAAAAGTTTTTATTTCTATCACGTATATTCGTGACCGTTCAATTTAATCGGAGCCTCGGGATATTGATACCTAAACTCACAACTTGACACGTTTGAGACTGGCTGCCTACAATTATTATAATAAGTCTACCAGACGCAAAAGTAAAAAAAGCTTTAACTGTAACACTACTTCGTTCATTTTCTAATAAAAAACATACGATTGATACTACATTTTGACTAGATTGTATAGAATGACGAATGTCTCAACATGAATTGCTAACAGAGAAAAAACAAAACGTTTCCTACGCATGTTCTCTTTTGGCATGTTACTTATTCCATATTAGTATAAAGAAAAATTCAAATAATACAAGACTGCCTTAACTCCATATACAGTAGAAATGTACGTAGCGTAGGTATTATGGTATGTCAATGCGCAAAAGAATGCGACTTGGTGGAAAAAAGGTAATAGCTATTTTTATTCCCAGACTCAGGTGAAATTAAACGTTCAGCTTTTGTTCGGCATTCGTCAACGATTTCCTGCGCAATTTAATAGCAACATGTAATGTTGATATTTGAGGGAGAATCCTGCAACAATATTCGTCCCCTTGGGGTTGAAATCAACGTTCCCTTAGGATTTTTACGACAAAAGCAATAAAAGTTCTTGCATTTTTTCCATTTTATTTTGCTGATAATGTAATAGTAAAAAGAATGTACGGATGGCATGTATTCCTAATGCGGGAGTTGTCTATTCCACAGAAATATAAAAAAGAAAAATAATGGCGGGCTGAAGTCCAATTATAAACTGGCATATTCACTTTAATATAAAACAGAATCTATCAGCGATATCAAAAATATTTTATTCAACTAATTGTCAATAAATCGTGTCTAGTCTTTAAAGTACCTAATTGGTGTTAAAGTAAATGTCAATAAAGAGGACGCCGCCGTGGCCTAGAAAGCTGAAACGCACACCAACGATACCTACGTAGAGATTGGAACGAATGAAATCACGAGTAAAAAGCCTTTCTCAGTACTTTAGATAGCTTTTGTGAGTAAGCTATTCCATGAATAGGTAACTTAAGTACCTATAATTGTTAAAGCGCATCACTTAAATACCTACATTTAAATGATGTTCATTATAGTCGCGCGCGATGCGACGCCTACTCTCTATGGTCAATGAGCAATGTAGCGCATGTTATACTAACGTTTAGTGACGTCAAAACATTCGAATAAAATTCGAATTCAATTGTCCATATCGCTAACTTGTGTTGCTATTCAGTTTTAAATTATCTACCGGCATTTAGATTTAATGTGTATCATATGTATTTGAACTGAATATAGCTTGTTTAAGTCATCTCAAAACTGGTTTTTCTCTTACCGTATTTTTTTCTACTTAAGCGGTTCAAAACGCTATATAACTAATAATAACTGGTACTTCTAATAAGGCAAGAGGATAGAAGCACTAGAACTTGAACCATATTATCACAATTTACAACCACAGACCTAAAGAGAAAAGGGAGTTCCCTTTGCATCAATTCAAAAGTAGACTCAAGTCATGGATTCTATAAAATAGTTCTTACAATGTTGAATAATTTATTGTCTACTAAAGAAAATCCGTATGTATGTTATTGATATATTAAGTTTTGTAACGTTTTAAAATAAGCATAATTTCATCAAAATCGGTCCAGCCGTTTAGGAGGAGTTTAATTACAAACACACGCACAGAAGATTTATAAATATAAAGATTTGAACTGGAGATAGTTTGAAACCAAGGAAAGGACACAGGCTACTTTACAATAGCGAATAAAGCTACTCTGCCGTCCGTCATAACTGTCATAAGGGAAAAAGACGTAACCTACCTAAATTTTTTTTCGAAATTGAATGTTTTACGCAAAGATATTGTCCATCTTAGTCTCCCCGTGACCATGGCTGCTGAAAAGCAACCGAAACGTCGGGGAAAGTGTAAACATAAATATTAATAGTTTTAATAGTTTCAATAATTTAATTAACTTAAAAATTTGTAAAGTTTAATAGTAATAGTAGTGTAACAGTTTCTAAATTATGTAATTAAGTGTCAAATAAACAACGCGATAAAATCCGTATATAGTAGTTTAATTTCAACGTTAGTTTCAACATTATAGTGCATACAAATTAGAAAGCTCTAGTTAAGTGATGTGCATGTTGTTCTTTGATTAATGCAGAGCATGTCAACCGCACGTCATCTGTTAGCTTTAGTTGCACTACGATGCGACTAGAAACTGTTCAAACAAAACTGGGTCGGCGGTGAAGAGACTATCTAAATTGCTTTTATCTTACATCATCTGCGACCTTTTTTTTTTCTTTTTTTTTATTTAATTTTACAGAAGGCTTACGGACTAATTAAACCTATGAAATATAACAATTATAATATTTTCAGTTTGCCAGTTAAAAGCCCTCACATGTCCTCACATGACCTCCATCTTACCTCGCTTGTTGATTTAATATCACTCCTGTATATTGATGTATATGTATGGATAATGACGTAGTTTAAGTAGCCATGTCGAGTATTGTGGATTCGATTTTCATATAAGACAAAAATTTGTTTGATTCAAATATAGTTTTGCCCAATCTGGTGTTCTTTGAGTCCGTTGCTTCAAGTGTTGTACATCTTTACGCGATACAGAGACTACTAATAATGCATAAGATGTTGCCTTTTTAAGTGAAAAAGAATGTAAGGCATCTGCAATGCATAGGTCTCGTGTTCAATTAACAGTCGGTAAAATTAACGTAATTATCACTTGCCTTAATGCTTCATTCACACGTACCACAACAACACCACAACGACACCACGTGGGCGGGCGCAATTTTCTATTGAAAATGAACAGTAGAATTTACACGGACCACATTTTGCCGTCATTATCGACAACGTGGGTGATACCGACTACATCGCAACCACGACGCAACCACAACGCAACCACAACGCAACCACTAGCGACACCGCGAACTAGCGTCCGACCACATCGCAGACACAACGCTGCGTCGACGCACCGACACTACGCGCACCCCTGCGCCCTCCCCCGTCATTCATTCTGCATTGTACTATTGTGCCGCGTGGTTGTTCAAAATGTCCGATTGCAACGATGCGGTTTTCGACCTTATTGACATTTCATGACAGACTTTTTTTGGTATTTTCTTGCTTTCTGACATTAATACATTAATAACATGATAAATGCTGAATAATGTCAATAAGGTCGAAAATCGCATGCACATGCCTCTGTTTTGTGTAAGCGCTATCGATAGCTAATCACTTTCTGATAGTCATTTCTTTTATCATCATTTGTTTTTTTTTTGTTTTGTCATTTCTCTCTTGAGCAGAGTCCTAGCTCCAATTTATTGCTAATGAATTAATTTGCCTTAGTATAAGTATTACAATAATGATTAAATTTTTATTAAGTACAAAAAAAAATATTCACCTCAATGTCATTGCCAGAAGTTCCACAGAAGGTATGCTTTTTCTCATGACCGTGTCTTTTTTTTGCAAATCAGTATTCAGTTTGTTTAACAAGTAGTCAAATGTATTCGTGCTCATTCTATATTTATTTTTAATTTTCTTCTTAAACATTCTAAGTATAGGATACTATGTACAAAATTGGCTTTGACTTTTGTTTTCCAATAAAGGATGTACCCAATAAACTCTATTTTGACGACTACGCTGACGTCGTCTTCTTTTTAATAAAATCCATAACAAGGATAGCAACAACAATGTTTCCTCTTCGAATTCCATGAGTTTGTTCAATCAATCAACCACATCGCAACTACTAACGACGACTCAACCACATCCACATTTTGTAGGAACCACAACGCAAATGCAAAAAGCTGCAGCGACACTATTAACACGTAACCACTGCTTGATCACATTTTGTCGCGTCGATGTGGTGTGGTTGTGGTAAGTGTGAATGAAGCCTAAGAAAGCTATTATAGCATTATGCGTTCCCGGTTTTACGCGGTTTGAGCTGCTGGCAATCTAATAAAACAGATCAAATACGCCACTATCTATTCTTATACCCAGATCAATTAAAAAAGTATACTTAACTATAAAACTAGATAGCTAAGAGCGTTTTACGTCATCAAATATATTCTCTGCTATATAAATAATAGTATGACGTCACAATTCGTGCCCGGTGCAATGAGAGGCAAACAATACTATTAAAAATAGCTCAGTGACGTAAAAGGAAAGGCTCACGTAACGTTCTCTGTATCGGTATGACGTCATCATCCTGTATGGTTGCACATTTATCCTAACTCCCCAATGCATCCAACTTTACAGCAAACAATTCGCACCTGCCTTAATGCAGGGAGAAAATGTTATAGCAAAGCCTCGGGCGAGTATATGTATGTAGTCATTTTAAACAATATGTCCTAATAACTTCCACATATCTAAACCTATGAAATAATAAGGCTGGGATTTTAACAATAAGGCTGGCTGTGAAGATTATACATGTTTCTAATTGGTGATTAAAAATAAACAGTTGAAATTTACAGCAGCTGTAACTAACTATGGCAATATTATAATGCTAGAGTTAGTTTGTGTTATTCTTACGGGCTAATCTCTGGAACTACCAGTCGGATATGAAATATATGTTTGATTGATAGCCCAGTGCTTGAGGAAGGTTATAGGCTATATTACATCATGCTATAAGCCGTGGGAGGAAATCAGCAATAATAAATGCAGGTGAAACCGCGGAGACAACTAGTGTATAAATATTTTGTTATACGCTAGTTGACAGTAGAGGAACCATTTAGAGTGACCAGTTAGGTTACTGTGCCAACCATAGAAACTTTTGTATAAACTGTAACCCAAAATGCATAACATCATGAGTTTTATATCACTGACTAGCTGTTACGCGCGACTTCGTCCACGTGGGCTTTTTGTTTGCGGAACACTAATTTTTCTAAAATAAAAGTAGTTTAAGTTGCTCCTTATAACATCAGTTGTGAAAGTCCCGTCAAAATCGGTGCAGCCATTTCAAAGATTAGCCGGAACAAAGAGATAGACAGACAAAGAGTTTGTTGTAAGCACCGTATACATATAAATATGTACTTTCATATGCATTTAGTAAAAAACTGTAATTAAGTATAACATTACAAACAGACACTTCAATTTTATTTGTTTGTTTATATGTAAAGATGATGAGAATTGACTATCTTGCTATTCCTGTGGCATTCGTTTACGCTTATGATTGCGACCGATCGTGGGGTCTAGGATTTGATTTACAGATCGAACAATACTCAAGTTCTCTGTAGGACAGTTGAGAAATATGTTACAAAATAGGTTCGTTTCGTATTACATACGACAATATTGTTAGCTGGATATGTGCATAAAATACTTCTGGCTAAATGTGTCTGTGTCATACACCTCAGCTATTAGAAATTAGCGTCGTTTAAATCGAAAGCTGTGTTATTTTTTGGCAAAGAGTTTAAGTGGTGCTTTAAGTAATACTCAGTTTCCTTACGCGTCATTAGTTGTACGTGATCTGCAAAGGAATCAGCGTTAAGCACGGCAGGAACAGAGCGACGGCGAGTGATCGTGAACTGTAGTGTCACGAGCGGGGACAATCGTGCCGGACAATACTTGGTGAAAATCACTCACTATAAAATATTGCGTACTCAGCTCATGTTCACAGCTAGCTAAGATTCTGTGACTAATTATTTGCCAGCTTATTTTAACCGTAACTGTGACACTGACTGAGCAATTGACTTTAGATACTCGCAAAAATCACTACGTAAACATTTTTTTTATTTGGGTTTCTGATTACTAGTAGATATTAGTTAGACTATGGCCTGACCCATCTCATACTGACAAGAGGTCTATGCCCAGCAGTGGGACAGTTAGTATAGAGAGCTGATATTATTATATTAAATTAGTTAATCTTAAATTTGTGTTGGGAGTGAATACACGTCCGTAGGGTAAATGTATGGGAAACGAAATAACATAGATATCAATCGCGCGTCGCCGAATCTAACGTCCACGAATAGAGTAATTACATACGAGTCGAACTTTTGCCACTTTTATACCTCCTATACTTTTATACCAGTAACATAGCTCTTACGTCGCGCCACTAAGTAATAATTAAAAGCAATTTCTTCGACTTAGAAGCTACATAAAAATTTTTATTTTACCTTGCCACCGAATAATCTTGCGTATGCTGATAGAATCATTTAAAGTATTGCGCAAACCATGCAGTCATTTCTAAATCGAGTGGCTTCTCATTTAGTCCTTGTAGTTTCAAGTCTACAGTTCGGGCCGTGAGTACTTAACAAACACTTCGCCTGGTAGGAACGTGCTCAAACTCTCTATAGAGTTATTGTAGAGCACGCCTAACGGCTATTTATTTAAAGTGCTTATCTTCTATTTTGAACTGACACGCTAAAATTATTGCTATTTGTTATTTACTATTGTTGCTACATTGTCTTAACTCCCTCTTACGCTTAAGAAGATTCATTTTTACGTTATTATCCTAAACGTGCTGCCTGCGACTTCGGTCGCTCAGGCAGTCTTTTTTTCTGGATGTAAGATACCCTATGTCTTTCTTGTAACCCTAAAAACGCGACTGCGAAATTGCCTGATGATCGAGGAATGATAGCGTAACAAACAAACACACTCACATTTGAATTTATAATATTATTATTATAGTTACAATGGATTTTGCCCGCAGTTTGCATGCATCATATCCATCGATCACATTATTATCAGTGATTCTACATGGTAATCCATAACTTGGCCTGTAAGTTTTATAATTTTTTTTTAAATTCGTTGAACTTTTTACGTGTGATTGCGTCACAAACATTATAATATACACACATATATAATATCGGTAGGAAGTAGATAGTAGTCTAGTAGAATATTCTGGATCAAAATTTTAATGTAGTTACTGACACAACGGCACAGAGTATCTGACTATTTATTTTATAATCTACTTTGTAGTAGGTTATAAAATAAATAGTCATGTGTCAACAAAGAAATTATACATAGCAAGAACTGTTCAACTGTGCTCTGAGTAAAATCCACAAGGATGTTTTTTTTTTTTATGTTTGCCAAGAGTAAATCCTAACTAATATTATAAAAGCGAAAATGAGTTTGTTTGTTTGTTACCTTTTCAAGCCTAAACCACTGAACCGATCATCCTGAAATTTTGCATATACGTTGTCAGGTGTACAGAAACGGACATAGGCTACCTTTCATCCCGAAAAAAATTACTGTTCCCGAGGAAAATAACACTAACGTTCTTATGATAATAGATGGCGCCACGTGTCTTTCGAATCATGATTGAATTATATTATTACAAGCAGAGTACAACCCGAATTGATTGTCAAATCCTAAATTAACGCGAGCGAAGCCGCGGGCAAAAGCTAGTACATAATATACTGAAATAATTAACATACATGACACAAAATTAATATCTGATACATTTACTAATTATAGGCTAACCAGCACTTTAGGTATTAATGATTGACAAATAATAATAATAATAATAATATTCTACCACATACACACAACACCATCTAGCCCAAACTAAGCAGAGCTTGTACTACGGATAGGTACTAGACAATGGATAAACATATATATATATATACTTTTTTTTTTTGTAAATACATATATATTATACATAGAAACACCCAGACCAAGACAAACATTCATGTTCATGCACACAACTGTTTGACTTGTGCGGGAATCGAACCCACGACCTCAGGCGTGGCAGTCGGTTACACTAACTACTACGCCATAGAGGCCGACATAATGATGAAATAAATGATTGATGATTATAAGTTACACCATAAATGGTAAAATAAAGTCGCCACCACTATATTTGGTAATGAACCTGTAACTTATTTAGTAGCTGTGTGTGATCAATAAATATGTCTGCCACATTGTTAACATTCATAATAACATCCTCCAGACCGATGTCGGCCACGGCGGCCAGTCTTAACGGAGACTGGCCAACTACGCAGGAGATATTATATGGCACAAGTGTGTGCGCAAACACAAGTGCACTCTCTGTTCCCTAACTCTCATGATCCTATGAGACGGTAATCCGACACGACCGGAGAGAGATCAGGCGCAGGACCAGCGGCTTTACGTGGTTTCCGAGGCACGGAGGTGTCTTACACCGCCAACTTCCTAACTCCGGGTTGCTATTGAGATTTCTTAACTGGAAAACCCAATAACTGTTTGTTGGCCCGACCCGGGATTCGAACCCGAGACCTCATGCACAGCAGTCGTATTCACTACCGCTGCGCCACGGTGGCGGTTAACATTACTTAGTCATACAACTAAGTACATCCCTGAAGGGGGGTGTGTTACAAACCCACATTTCGCCAGCAATACTTTAAGATCCTCCGTGATAGGGGCCTGCCTATTGCCATTTCTTATTCCGATACTACAATAGACTCGCTCCACAATTCTCAGTAGTATCATGGAGTCACGTATCGACTGCACTGACTACTGGTTTGTATGGTCGCCTCGCCGCTGCCACTGCGCTGAGGGTTGTTGGTTCGAATCCCACACGGGACAATCTGTGTTATCCGCAAATGGTTGTTCCGAGTCTAGGTGTTCTTCGAGTCCGTTGTTATGTATGTTTCTAAAAGTACCCCGCGACACACGAATTATTCCTAGTGCGAGAATTTTCGTTTTATATTAAAAAGAAAAGGTATTATTATCAGACTCCGTGCTGCTATAGAAAATTACATGACAGTAAGAATCCAATCACACTTAGCCCGATCCGGCAATCAAACCCGATATTTTAAGCAACGCAGTCGCATATCGACTGCTGTGCTACCAAGGACACATTGGTTGCATGTGAAAAAATACAATGAAATCGTAGACTAGTGAGAAAATGTGTCAAAAATCCGCGCGTCATCAGATATTGTTAGCAAAATTTCTCTCGTAAAAATATACGTAGGTATATATGTATGTGTGTGTGGGTTTTTATTAGTCTACCTACACAGTCGAAATGTACAGCCAGAAACATAATTGGTAGTATTTAACACAGTTGTAAAAGTATGATACGAATCAAATAACTTCTAATTATTATGTAGTTACTAGATGTGCCCGCGATTTCACCCGTGTTTATAGTTACTGCACCGCCCCGTGGGTCGTAGCGTGATGTTATATATCCTAATAGCCTTCCTCGATAAATAGGCTATCCAACACTAATATAATTTTTCAATTCGAACCTGTAGTTCCTACAATTATTTTCCTACGATTAGCGCGTTCAAACAAACTCTTCAGCTTTATAATATTAGTATAGACTAGCTGACAGCGCTACTTCGTCTGCTTCATATAAGAGAATTTTCCCCGTTTTTGCCACATTGTTCATTGCTGCACCGTTCCGCTATAGCCTATAGCCTTGCTCGATAGATAAGCTATCCAACACTAAAATAATTTTTCAATTCGAACCAGTAGTTCCTGAGATTAGCTTATGATTTGTAATCTGTGGAAAATGTAGTGGGTGGTGTATTTTTTAAGTTTAGTGTTAAGTACTCAATGTATCCTCCTGTTTGTTTTCCCATGTTCAATAAATAAACCGCGGGAACATCTAGTTGAACAATAAAACGGATCCGATTATAGTCAATAAGCTTACCCCAACCGAGAACAGCTTCTTCGCAGGCGCGTGCCCCCAGCACACCGCCGGCAAGGTTGCACGTGTTTCACAAGTTCACGATCTTTAATAAGTGCTTATAATGCACACAAGAGACACGACAATATTACACGTGTGGTGCGTGATTACACTGTCTGAAATATTTGATTTCCAAAGATTTAAGCAAAATAAGGCGTAATTATCCCAAGCGGCCTCGTGTTCAAGAAAGATTTTTATTTAAGTGATATTTTTGACGTTTCGTTTTACTATGATTCCCGCGTTTGAGACAACAGGAATTGCCACCAAAAAGTGGCCAGTGGCAAAATTACGTCTGGGACGGAACAGTTAGGCTAGTAACAGTATTCTTTTCTAGATGAAAGGTACCTTATGTCCTCTTCTGTTACGGCATGTCTAGTACAACGTGTATGCAAAATTTCATGATGATCGGTCGAGTAGTTAAAGCGTGAAAGCGTAACAAACAAACGAACTCACATTTGCATTTATAATATTTGTTAGGATTGCTATAAAAGCAGACTGATAATTGTTTTGTAAGATAGACAACAAAATCTCTCACATATTACGTCTCGATTATGTTGCTAACTGTACATTAGTATCTAACCTGCCACTGTATGAGTCACACATTACATATACAGACTAGATATCCGGCGAATTTAAATATTGTTATCTAATACATAATTGACTGAAGTATTTTATGTTTTACAATTTAAATTTAATATAAATTATGTTTTTGTAGTAAAAATTATGTTTAAGTTTATTTTAGTTATTAAATTGTATTATGTAATCAGAATTAAAGTAAAAGCATAATGATTATAAAATTATGGTTCTTTATGAGTAGGTATTATCACTTCATATTATAAAACAAAGTCTACAGTTCCCCGCCGCGTCAGTCTGTCTGTTGGCGATAAACTCAAAAACTACGGAACGGATTTTTATGCGGCTTTCACCAATATACAGAGTGATTCATGAGGAAGGTTTAATACTACCCGTATCCGTTTCTTAAGGTTTTATACTAGCCGTGCAAAGCTGGGGCGGGTCGCTTGTATCCTATAATCCGCTAAGATTTTCGTAACATTTTTAGAGTCACGCCTGGTATGGAGTATGCTGTAAGGTTCATGACAACCACGATGGTTCAGTGACACAAGTTAATGTTTAAGTGAACCCATCGTTTGGGCTCAGGATTGGTCCAGGTTAATGTAAATGTTACATATTTTTGTTAGAGATTCGGGGTAGCCACACGGAGTGGAACATGTATTAACTTAAGTGATGATAATATCATCACTTTCACCTACATATAAGGGAGTAATCTTGTTGTAGTCTACCAAATAGCACACTCTCTGCAAATACCCAGAATTCCTAACTAAAAATACCATCATACTTACATCAAACTGGGATAATCCTGGGACCTAAAGACGGACAGTACAAGTAAGCAACAACCTCTGACACTAAATCAATAAGTTCTCATATCTATACATCTAAACCGAAATTTCAGATGACTTCGGCCCGGTTGCCCCCATCGTGGACATAAGTCATTATTGTTCTATGTAGCTCTAAATATTTCTCCAATTGAGTCAAAAGTCAAAACGTTCCAATACGAAAGGCCATAACACCACGGAACTGAAGGTACGTACTTACACAAAATGCATGATGGCTTTAATGCCCATTGTATATTCTAAACACCAAACAATGCGAAAGTAGACTTTGGTGCTGCTTGAGTGTGCAGTTATATCTACACTACCTACATATGTGCCACTTCGGTATACGTGAGATCTTTTAAAATAAAATGATTAATACCATTGTTCAACAAGCTGGCCATACGCGATTTAGCAGGCTTCAGAATCGTAAATATAGGTATCATTTTTCGATCAAACTTCGCGCACCAGGCATAATTATAGGTACCTTCGTCGCGGGGTTACATCTATTCAAGTAGCGGGCAAAGCTCAAAACAAATATTTGTGGGCTACACCATTGGGGATGTGTAGCGTGTTTGGTCCTAGTGTGGGGATCGAGCCCACAATACTCGGTGAAGTGCCAGTGACGACGCGACCACATAGACCACCGCGCCAGCCGTATATTCATTCAGTCAGGTAAGTATACACTTCAAAATTAAGAATATACTTACATAAAAAAATATAAAAGTTAATTCTATTATCATTGAGATGTATATATTTTATATGGCAATACAAAATCTTACGTCTTACGTATCTTACATTCCTGAATATACCTTACTCTTAGATGTGCTATAGGTACCTTAATTTCAACTGTGTTTTAGAACCTAAAGGGGCAAATCTATTAGTAGGTACCTACTGGGCCTCCAATTTCAACACTACCAAGAATTGCCAACGATAAAAATCCAATAATAGTTAGTCCTGGGATTAAATCCAACAAATTAGGACCGACAATTGCGCAAGCTGTCGCATTTATAACCACTACCTAATAATTCGCCATTTTGTTTTCCTCCTTTTTACTCCAAGATATAATTTATATAAATTACTTTAATATAAGCCAGTAAGTAAGATTCAATGATACGGATCAATGGCGACCACAAAAAGTGTAAATTCTCAAACAACTCGGATTACGGCGTGTGAAAGTAAAACAAGTAATGACACACAGCTAACAATGCAAAGTTTTATTTTTAATTCATGAGACCACATGCAAACCCGCAAATGTAAACTGATCCACTAACAGGGAAAGTTTCACATCGCTGCTTTTTTATTTATTTTATATTCTGCATTGTGAAGAGATAAAAACCTCTTTATAAGACTATCGTCTATGATTTACAAATTTTGATGTACAGATAAATTTGGACATTGTAGGCGTAAGAAAAGAAAATAAATAGTAACAATCTGTAGACATTATTATGCGAACTTAAAACTATATAAATCAACAATAATTTACTATTAATTATACTACGTTTTCATATTTATGACATGATTTTCAAAGATTCTAATAAGGTTTCATATTAATTAAAGAACGATAATAAGAAAGCAACTGCGTGGTGATTATAGTTTCATATATTATCAGCCAATGATTTAAAGACATATTGTTAAAAAAGAGCATTTTAAGAAAAATAGCGTTCAATATATATAACGTGATATCAATTACAACACTAATTATGATAGAGACAACTAATAATTAATAACGAATCTAATTGTATATCATTCTACTAAAGACAAATAAATTACATATTAGCAGGACAAAAATACATTTTATATATACAAAACGCCTGTAGCCTGGACTGAGATATCTACTGCGTATCATTCCTGGCAACACGAAGACTACTTTGTTCTATTTATTTATTCATTACTAGTTTTCGCCCGCGGCTTCGCTCGCGTAAATATAGGTTAGGTTAGGTTAGGTTTGCAACAGTTATTTTTTCTGGATAAGGTACCCTATGTCCTATTCTGTACCCCTAACAACATGTATGCAAAATTTCATGTTGATCGGTTGAGTAGTTAAGGCGTGAAAGCGTATAAACAAACAAACAAACAAACTCATTTTCGTATTTATAATATTAGTTAGGATTAGGATATTAACCGAGCTGATATTACGTTGTTAATAATTTAACAACATAATATCAGCTCAGTTTGTAAGCTGTCGTACTGCTGGGTACGGACCTCTTATTACTGTACAAAGAAGTACGGACAACGGCGACGTGGAAACGTTAAAGACAACATCTTTAACGTATCCACATCGCCGGCCGCGTCGTCCGTCTAGAGGACCTGTCTCTTTCAGAACGTTACGGTCACAGAATTTTTCGTTGTTTTATAGTTCTTCTTTATAAAAATACCATAAACACTGTGTGACCGGAGGAACGAAACCTGAACCGCACAATCGTACATAGAAATTAGCGTAAGCTTAAAGGTACTGTGTGATCTACTATTTTTATTGCATGATCAATTCATTGTTCCAAGTTTATATAAGTAGATACCGTTATAAAAAAATCTTATGACCTGTGTATATTAAGGTTGTATAGTCTTTCGCAATTTATAGAGTCATTTACAATATTAGCTTAACCTCAATAAAAAACAATAAAGTGCAAAAATAATCAATTTCCACTTACCATTCGTCATAGCTTGTAAATGTTGTACTTAACAATAATTTTACTTTGGCGTCAAAACATAAAACTTTATTCATTTACATTATTTTACACAAATAAGTACAATCTGTACTTATTTGTGTTTTATTATTAAGCATTATAGTTTTTTGATAACTATCTCGTTTACTCTAGTATTTTTCTAACATAAGTAAATAGACATCAGTGAAACATGTAAATATGTAACAGTTTTATAGGTGTCATGTAGCAAAACTGAATTTTGAGTTTTTATAGGTATGTACTGAGGGATATACGTGGGACAAGACGTGGGCAGAAACTAGCATAAAATATATTTACGACCTATGTATATTTTCGGATCGAAAACATACAAGTTCTGCTTCTTATTTCTTAAATTGCGGCCCTGCATTTCGCAATAGTGAAATCGAAAATTCGTTCTTATCTGCACCTTACAAGGCAGTGGTTGTTTATGTAATAAATATAAATTCAATGTCAGTTAAATAAACTTTTAAAGTGTTGGGCTTACATATACTTTTTAACTTATTAAATACCAATTGCCGTAAAAGTTGTTCGTGCGGAACTTGATTAAAATGAAATCTCAAAATGAAAGAAACTGTCAGATTTGGTGATATATTAACGCACTGAGCAGACCGGTGGGTCAAGAAAATGGCAGGGTTCATTAAAGGCATGTAATGTAGGCAAACTGTAGGGAAGGGTTTTTATTAAAAGCTTGATACAGTATTATCTTTATCTGGATAAAAGTTAAAGATTTGATCAAACAATTGATTGCAGTTTCAGCACAACAAATATGGTATCTAAATTATTATCAAACAATAGACTTATGATATGAACAATAGCGGAATATATTTATAAATTTTAAATAACTAAAGTTAGAACACCCGACTGATGAAATTGATTTATTGAAAAGCTACTTGAATTAGTTCTGAAATTTTATAATATCAACGTACACTGATGGGAACAAAACTGATTTATTTTTTGTTACTAGCTAAAATTAAGTACTTGTTACTAATCTACTTCAACATTTAAGGAGGTTCTCAATATAGCTATTTGCTTATTTTATTAGATATATTACTTACCTATCTCATACCTGGCTGTTTTTTTGTTTGGCAACGTCTTCAAACCGTATAGTATCAGGATAGATTAAATAAAATATAGTAAAACTAATTAAACTCAATTTAATGCTTACTTTTTAATTTCTTTTACAATTTAAAAATACCGGCTATTTGACGTAGGTTAGAAATAAATACAGAATAATCATGTATTTCTGCGTATGTTAATGTCTACATAAACGCAAGCATTGTTGCTGTTTTTATGATTTTCCAGCGCCATTGACAGTGTTATTGAATACTTTGTTAGACAGAAAAATGCAACCCTTCACCATTGTGATGATGATTAGAAAACGAATGGGAACAACTTTACAAAGGTTACTGAAATAAGAGAAAAACTACCAGAGTTTGAACAACTGTCTGCGGGTCGAGCCCGTAACGTTGTGACTAGTAATTTTAAAGCCGAGTCTCCACCGAACAAAAACTGCCAACTTTTGTGTTGTCAACGCGTGTTGGTGACAAAAGTTTCTATAAGTGCCTGCTGTTGGCAACAAAAATTGTAAACAAATGTCGGCAACCGTGTTCCCGTTTTTGGCGGTAAACATCAAAAGAATACGCTTGTTGCAGATATTTATTCCCTTTGTGGATACGCTTACAGTTGACAACATTAGTTGGAAACAGAAACCATAGATTAAACACTTATATACAGAAACATGTCATAAAATAATAAATACTGCGGCTGCCTGCATAATATCATCATTGTTCGAAGACATTTTGCCTAGTGGATGCTAGTGGAGACAGCTTGTTGTCAACTGAAATGTTTCCCAAATTGTTGGCGACTCGATGTGGACACAAGTGAAACAAAAGTTGGTGATTTTTTGGAGAGTTGCAAACAATTGGAAACACTGAAATTGCCAAATATTTTGGTGGAAACGGGCCTTAAGATTATTAACGCATTACATTTACCGGAGTCTTGGTGAGTGCTCTAAGTTTTAGCTTATCAAAGGATAAATAAATAAACATTGAAGTTATAAAGGCGACGGAAACGTCCCAAGAACATCGAAATGCCGAGCACTGCTATGTCAATCAAGTATCTAAATAATAAACAAAACAAAAGATTTGAGACTCACACCGAAACAAAAGTGAAGTTTTGCAAACACTACTAACACCCATTTAAATAGCTATAGGAAAGCTGCACAGAATCACAGATAATCTACGTAAGTGTATATTAGTTAATTAGGTAAAGGCGGGGCCGTATACGGTGTAGTGCACCCAATTGGAAACTCTCGCCGCGGCGTCGCGCGGTGGATCCGAGACGATGCCGATGGTGAAAACACTGCCTTTGTAACTTGTTGCTGCTAGACATAATTATACACAATCTGTGTAATGTATTGTGTTATCGTGGAGTCTTTCTATGCCTATATTTTAGCCGAAGGTTAGGCTGAGTACATTGCTTTTGTAATTATGTATATCCAAAATTGATGTTTTCGTAAACTTGTTAGAAGATGAGCAAAGCAAAAGTCTTAGTTTTCCACTGACATACGCATTCCAAATCTCGGAATAAACATACGTAATATTTGTAAGTTAGTGCAGATCAGCAAATCATACACACCGATTGTTGCCTTTGCAAAATTGTCACGACAGTACGTATTTTGAAACCTTGTCAAAGTAGTCTTTCTTTCTTACGAAACCAGTATTTAAGGAAGAAGGAAACACCCTAGAATTCCAGTTCCATGGTAAATAAAGGAGGTTTTCATGTTAGCAGCCACGATCTAAGAAGGATTTAATGAAGACCTCCGATAGGCCTCTATAGCATGTTATATAAGAAAGAAATGAAAGCTCTTCGAAACACTCCTCGTCCTCTTATTGATGTTTTTATTTTTATGCACTAGCCGAATCAAATTCGATTATAATTCGAAATGCTCTAAACTTCTGAAAGTTAGCTATTAACCACACGAACTGTTCAAGGTTCAAGGTGCATATTATTTTGTTTATAAAATATATTTATCGATTTTGGTTTGCGTGTACTCATCCTAAATTAGTCATACCGGTCATGATTGTTGCTGACCGAAAAAAGCTGGAGGAACAAAACTATTTTTTACGCTCATTATCGTTTTGAAGGCTGCATCAATGCTTCGCAAAAACTCAACATCACGCAGTATTTTCGTTTCTCTAATGCGTTCTTTATTTCGCGGGCTTCGGTTACCTATTTTTATATGAACATTACTTAGGGTTATAATTTTAAAGGAAGGACGTTGAGTCATCTATCAGCAGAGGGTCTTTGACTCTTATATTGGTCGTGCAGTGTAATCCTATTTCTACAAAGATAGGGACGCTTACTACACTAGATATATCATCAGCCTGTCAATTCTTGGAATGTCAGTCATCGTTGCAAACCTAGAGTGTCTGGCCGCCGGTGTGCCACTGTGACTTAATAGGTTAATGCACTGCCTTCCCAGTCAAAAATTAGAAGTAATTTCTTTTTATTTAGGTTTCTTAGCAATTTGGGCTACAAAGTACCTATTAGTAGTCTTGTTAACCCCACAACGTACTACTTACTCTTGTTGTGCTATATGTATACTTCTGTTAGATGTGTGTTTACGGCGCTAGTGTAATGGGTGGCAATCAAACCTTCGACCCTGATCACAAATTAGATACTATGTTGTAACAGTAAAAGATTACCAGTGCAAGAAAAAGCCCGCTTTTTATACTTATACTGCAACATTCCTGGTACTAAAAACCTTCTCACGCAGGCACACAACACATGATTATTTGATTGCGATTTACATATAAAAGGGTAAAAGAAAGCTACTTCCTCCGCTTGTCAAGGTTCAAGCGACAATTCTGTTGTATTCTTTCACCCTGACATAAAGTATGGACGGTTTTATAAACAATAGTTAGAAAAATCATACCTGACATGACGACTGTGAAACAGACAAAGCTTTCACTTATACACACACAAGCACTTCGATCAATGGCAGTCGTCTTTAACGGCTTTCGTGATTGGTTGACCGTGAATAAATGTTAATAAAAGTCGATCAAATATTATGATAATAAAACTGTAACCTTGCTGATATGCATTCATTCCACTGTTGCAAACTTAACTGTCTGTAACAAACATAATATCATAAAATATAACATAACATAAACAATGGCTCGACCAGTCAGCCAATGTTATTGTTATACTTACTAGATTTCGCCCGTGGCTTCGCTCTCGTTAATGTAGACTTGTTAAGTAGCCTGTATGTTATTTTGATGTATAAACAATAATACTGTAAAGTTTCATCAATATCAGTTCAGTAGTTTTTGCGTAAAAAAGCAATAAACGTCCATACATCCATCCAAACAACATACACATTTATAATATTAGTAGAATTCTGTGACGAAATTCTCGATAGCAACATGGAGGTACTCTGTAATTGAGCATTGTAGATGGCGATATAATTCTCGTTCTTCACATAACCACAGTATATAATTACTTATATTGGAAGGTTTTGAAATTTTAAGACATAACATAGGTACCTACTTACTTATTTATCCTAATTATATTTACGCAGAACAGCTTATTATTTTTTTTAATTGTATTTTATTACAACTAGCCGCCTGGCAACCAAACAAATCTATTTGTAGGGCTGTCACTAATTACTGGCTTCGCAAGCAAGGTCGGCCGATGGGACCTCATCAAATACGCTGTATGCCAAAAACAATTAAGGCAAAGTATTATTATACCAAAAAAACATTATGCCAAAGTGGGCATCAAACGCTTTCTGAAGATGTTAACGGCTAATTAATATCCTATGTAACCAGTTTAGCTAAGCTAAATGATTGAGCTAGTATCGCAATGGTACAATCTGCAATGACTTCAGATCAAACCCATTTCTCGATAGAAATTCTGATTGGGTTACCGCTGATGACCATCAGGGATCATAACTGTATTACCTACCAAATAGTGTGTCTAGGTTTTATATATTCCAAAGAACATAAAAGTATTGAAATTAAACTTTTATAACATAACTAGTTTTCACCCGCGGCTTCGCTCGCGTAAATCTCCTATTCTGTACCCCTGACAACGTGTATGCAAAATTTCATGTTGATCGGTTGAGTAGTTAAGACGTGAAGTGTAACAAACAAAGAAACAAACTCATTTTCGCATTTATATTATACTACTATTGGCAAATTTTTCTATTTAGCTTTTTCAATTACTAAATCTATTTTTATTTAAGTTCACACTCCCGCCAGCGCCGTTTCCGTTGCTTTTCAGCAGCCACGTTCATGGGAAAACTAAGAATAATAAAGGTGACAAGCGTGGCGCTATGTTATGTTCAACAGTAATTCTTCTTCATACAGTACAATAACCACCTACTATCAGTTGAAAGGAAGACACGTACGTATATAATTTTCCGTTTATCGTAATATGTTATTATGTCGCACGCAAGCAGGTACCTATCTAAAGGGACTAGAGACGAGAGTAATTTAGGTCATTGTATTCTACATTGAACTGAAGTACCGCATCTTTCCAATATTTATGGTGAAAAGATTATGTTAGAACAATTATTGTGAATTAATCTTTTGAAATGTAATTCTAATATTCCATAATATTATAATTGTGAATCTGAGTTTGTTTGTTACGCTTTCACGCTTAACTACTCGACCAGTCATTATGAAATTTTGCATACACGTTGTCAGGAGAACAGAAAAGAATATTTCATCCGGAAAAGTACTGTTACTACTCTTACCTAATTTACATTTACACGAGCGAAGCCGCGGGCAAAATCTAGGGGATTTTAATAATAATAATAATCTTTGAAATTAAACTACTATATACGGATTTTATCGCGTTGTTTATTTGACACTGTTACAAAATTTTTTGAAAAACTGTTACACTACTATAATCACTATTAAACTTTACAAATGTTTAAGCTATTTAAATTATTGAACTATTAAAACTATTTATACTATTACTATACTATTATACTATTTAGATTTATTTTTACACTTTCCCCGACGTTTCGGTTGCTTTTCAGCAGCCATGGTCACGGGGAGACTAAGCTGGTAGTTGTCTCACATTCGCGTAAACAGAAGACAATATTAAATAATAATCTTTATTGTTCAAAACTATATGACACAAAATACAATAAAAATTAAGGCTTAAGAATATGCACTTGTCTAGACACTCTGGCCTCTGAACTAGGTATATATACCTGTATTTCAGATTTATAGTTAATACCGTAATTTATCATGACAATTCTTACTAGATGTTATTTTTATTTTTTTACTCGTAAGTTTATATATATCTACCATGCCAGCAATATCCTTGAAGTTTATTACTTACTAGTTTCTGACACTAGAATCGCATGGGAACGCATGCCGAGATAAAAAGTCCAGGATATGATCTATCCATATGCCGAGTTTCATTCAAATTCGTTCAAATGTTTACACATGATTAGGTAATAAACAACTTAACATTAAAAAACGAAACGTTATCACAAACTTTCAGAGTTGAGATAAGACTGTTATGAGTTACCAATTAATACTTCTAATATAATTAGAAGTACATATTTATTGGTAACTCATAAGTCGCCAATTACTTTTAACCTATTTACAGAAAAAACACTCGAATGTTTAATGTCTACTCGAATTCTTGATTAGTAAGAGGTTTATTAACCACAAATGTTAACCACTGCCGTGATTGCCTTGATTTACCTTATATATGGAATCCACAAAATTATCCTTAAATTTGACCATATCCTAACATCACACACGGTACAGTACACCAAGTCAAAACAAAGTACATCACTACAGTATTACATAGTACGGTTCACAACACTAGGTCAACGGCCGGCACCATATCCATTAGGCAACATTCACGAGGCATGTGATAGAGTCGGTTAATTGTGGTTCGCCGGGCGAGGAACATCAACCATAACTATCGAGGCACCACTAACAGCTTCCATTCATACGGAGTCACGCCCCGAGAACTCTGTATCGATAAATATCTCGTTTTGTTACAAATCGATACAATCGTGTTACTTTAAATTGAATACGGAATTTCTTTGTACGTTCAAAGCGAACCGTTTGTTTTGCTTTTACTCGCAATAAGTAACAACTATGCGATCTTTTATCTAGGTTTACATAATAATAATAGATTGCGGCCATATTATATAAAATTACAATATCATAGTGTCTGTGCCACAGAATATATATTAGAAGGTACTTACTACGTTTCCGTAACTCCTTATACCTCAACACCAACACAGATGTCTTTAGCCACTCGTCATCAATATAATAAAGCTGAAGAGTTAAGTTTGTTTTTTGCTTGAACGAGCTAATCTCTAGAACTACCAATCATATTTGATAGGATACCTTCTTGAGAAAGAGACGAGCCACTAGAGCAGAGCAGTACCAAAAAACGTAAGTAAAACTGTGAGGGACAGCTATCCACGATTAAAATACGTTTAGAAAGAAAGGATACCAACTTTTCAGACTATCGCCACATCCAATTTTATTAAAATCTATTCAGCAGTTTAACCGTAAAACCCTACCAAACGAAGTTATATTTGCATTTATAATTTAGCATGAAAGCATATATCATCAATTCACCTTGTGTCAATAGTGTCCACTTAAACAGGAATAACGTTTCACACAATTCTGAACAAGCAAGATGGGCAACTGTAGTTTATAATGAGGTTTTGATTATTGCTATATCCAATCAAGTTCTAAAGAAAGTGCTGTCATTACTTCGAACAGATTTATCTGCAAAAACTGATTTTATACAAGGTGCAACTTTCCGAACCGGTGGCTAATGGTTGCCTTTCTTGATACATCGTAAGTGCTTCGCGAGCCTAAAAGTAAAACCTTTAGCTCGATCTTTATGCAATGGATGGTAATTACAGTTATATAAAATACTTGAATGCCTTGTTAGTACCGTAGAATAAGTGTGTGTGTGTTGTCAGGTTTTGGATTCGATTCCTGGTTCGGCAGTCTAATTGCGTTTTTTTGTATTAGGAAATTTAGGCCACCCGCTCTTATTCGATACAACTTACACTCTTAGCAGACCGTAGTTGAATTTGAAATTGTTTTGCGCGATGAGTTAGCGGTAGTATATGCGACTGTTGTGCATAAGATCACGGGTTTGATACCCGGGTCGGCGAATGTTATTTGGTTATTCTATTAGGAAATTCTCAGTGTCAACATTGAGTCTAGAAATATTTCTGATAGACAGCTAAAGGCTCGCTATTTATTACCTTAAGACGTAAAATATAATAGCCAAAATATGGGAGAAAATTCCATTACCATGCCAAATACATCGGTAGCACGTATGACTGTGCGTCAAGCTACTGAATTAATGACGTCACTTTAAGCATTATAATAATATAATGGAAGTACTTATCATATTATATTATTATCGGTAGTGTTCCAATTTTGGTTCAAAGTACAAAGGAATATGGGAAATCGTTAAAGAGGTTTTATTCTTCATGGCTCTGAGCAACTCGTTCCTGTTCAGCTCTGGTGCACCGTAACTAGGTAAAAGTTAAAACACGTGCATACGTACTGTATATTACATGTGAGTTACATACGTTATGTTATGTGCTAGCCGCGTGAAAATATGAGGTTTTTAGAGTACTCAGATAGACAAATTTTGTTCCTTTGATACGAAACTAAATAAAAATACATACCTACATACTTAGTCAAGTATGCATGTATTTTTACGTCGTATTTTTTTAAACATCTTAGGTGGCAACTACGGCCCACCTGATGGTAAGTGGTCACCGTAGCCTATGGACGCCTGCAACACCAGAGGCATCACTTGCGCGTTGCCGGCCCTTTAGGAAAGGAAGAAGAGAAAAAGGATGTGGGAAGGAGACGGAGCGGGAAGAGAGAAAGAGGGTGATTGGGTTTCCGGCACTCTCACTCACCGAACGAAACACAACAGTAGGCTGCTGCTATTTCACGTCGATATTCTGTGAGAGGGTAGTCCTTCCCCGGTCGAGCTGGCCTATTCATGCTGAAGTCTACTACTGTATTTTCTGTGTGGTGTGAGACTTAACACCTATATCCTGAAAGGGTAGGAAGAGGCGTCGCGCACAGTTTGCCATCTTTGGTTTAGGTCCTACGTTATAGCGAACGCGAGCCTATTACCGTGTACCGGGCACAGTCCCAGGCTTCGTGCTCAGACTGAGAATTTATAAATAAAAAAGAATAATAATAATAACCCGCTCCGGGTCTCCGTTGTCACGAGATCGATGATCGAGTGATGGTGAAACCGGCGCCGCAAATGCTCGACACCCCTAGCCGCTCACACCGGTGTTGCCCTCTGCTGCTTTTAAGGCCTGTATGTCTATGGCGACTATTCAGGGGACCCATCTAGTGAGTCGGCGAGTCACCGTCTGCCATTCCGACTTTGTACTGGGACAGTATATCAGGCAGACGCCGTTTTTTAACTATAGTTTGCATTTTACCAAACCATCAAACACCCATCCTTATAGACCAGAATAATTAGATTCCATATGTAGCAATAGTCTCTTACACCTGCCGCGGCTAGTGTCATGGTAAGTGTCTCATCTCACTTTAAACTAAAACTTTCGAAGGGCCTCTGCATGTTGGATCCATGTCCCCGTGTAAGCCTCCCAAAGGGCCGGGTATTTTCCTAACATATTAGGGAATACCCGTAAAAGAGAAACAAATAATAATAAATCCATTTATTCTCTCTCACAAGTTTCTTATGCTAGTTATAGTTACAGAAATGCCAAATTAATCAGGTAACTTTGTGAAAGACTGGTGCCTGAAGTATGATACCTTTCCCGACGCGCAACTAACTTGATGGTTAGCAGCACAGAACAGAGATTATTCTCTGTTCTGTGATTACCACGGTAGCTTTAACTAAGCTTCATCTGTTAAAGGATATTTAGAAGTATTTGCAGACTAGCATAAGAGCTGTATGAATTGTCAGCAGAAGGGACAGTGTCATTATATCCCTTGCTGACATTACAAAGTGCAACGGATTCTCTTTAAAAATAAGAATTAATTGACTGCGTTTCTATCGAGGGTGAACTTTATTGAAGTGAAACTTCTTTATCGACGTATGGGAGAAATTTTGTAGCAGCGTCACGTTTTTCGGTTACGCGCCATGTTGCTTTTTTTATTAAAGTTTAGTATAGTGACGTAAAGAATATAATGCAATATATTTATAATAATAACAACAATATATTAGTTTTGAAGTTTGGTTTGAAATAAGAATAACAATATATTAATTTGAAAGTGATAAAATAAAAATACTTATTCAAATTTAAGTGAATTTACAAGAAAAGTGAGAGTGATTATATATTTCGTTTTATAAATTCAACACGTATGAGCATGATTTTAATATTTATTTGAGGTTAACCTCACTTTTTGATTGTAAGTATCAGTGAATGTATATAAATCTGTTAAAATTAGCAAGTATTAATAAATATGACTGTAAATCTAGTGAACATTATTAATTAAAAACAATAAAAAATATAAATTAAATAATAATTTAAAAATAAAACAAAACAAGATTAGAAAATAAAAATATGTATACGTACATCTTTTTTAATTATTCGTTTTAATGATTTATTTATTCATTTTTAATTTTATAAAATCGTTGCATTTCTACAAGATTAACTGTCATCATATAATTGAATTACTTTGAAAAGATAATTCCAATTATTTATTCATAACTTGTGTAATTGATTAAGTCATTAAATATCTGCTTTGAATTATTTTTATTAAGTTATGAAATAAATATTAATATTAAAGTTAGTTAAATAATTTTTTTTAACTAATTAATGTCGTAAAGAAGTTTCACTTCTTACCTGTGTACTCTGGTACACACACACATTTTTCTTTTTTATATTTATGTATTACCTGCGACTTCGCCAGTGTGGAATTACCAAAAATTTGTTTGTTCAGTTCGCAAAGATTTTTTTCAAAATATAACTCACTCCTTATAACATCTGCTATCTGCCAGTGAAAGTCCTGTCAAAATCGGTTCAGCTATTTTAGAGATTAGCCGGAATCAATAGACAACAAATAAAATAAAAAATGTAAGTACCGTATATACTTTAATTTGACATTACAAACAGACTAGATTATTTAAAAAGTTTGTAGTAACTTAAGACGTTTTTGCCTTATTTTTTAAACAAATAGGACGTTCTTTCTATTCCAAACAAAACAGAGTACCTACAATGTACATATATAACGTAAACAAACCGCTCATACATTTTCATGTTATCACTCGATGAAAGTAGATTATAGACGCAGTCCGCAGTATGAATTGGGTATTGGTTAGTGGACACTTTCTTGTATTTAAATCGAACGTGATAGCATAATGCAAGCTCGTTCCATTTACGAGATGTATGTGGTCCACAAATAATCCTGACTCTGTTAGTATTAGTTACTATTAAAGTCTGTACTATGTGGATCACACAATATTCTTGATTTTATATAGTTTTAACAATTAATAAGGATTTATTTTTATTAATTCAACAATTCAAGCAGTAAGGTAAATTCTACGTACCTATTATGCTATTTATAATTAATATAATCTGGTTTCTTTCGCGACTACAGCGCGGCGGAGCTAAAAGAAAGTAACGCTTTTAGATTTATGTATCAGCTTACGACAAATTGCTATTTGAAATAAGTAGATAAATATTAATTTTTCACGTTTATAAATGTACCTTGTAGCCTTCTGCCTACCGAACTGTTTTTTTTATCCATCTACATACACTCCACCTGATGGTAAATGGTTGCACGAACTTGCGTGTTGCCGACCTTTTAGGATAGGAAGAAGAGAAAAAAAGGATGTGGGAAAGAAATCTAATCTACGCAGGAATCGTAGATAAGTAAATGCATAGAAAGTTCGCAGGTCTTCGTTTAATTGTGGAGTCTCATCTAGAGCAGCGATCTCACATTCAATAACGTATTGTATTAGAAAATTATTCTTATCGGCCTTTACCGCATCGAAGCCGTATGTAATTAAATGCATTTTATAGACCCACGAAGACGTTAGACAAGTTTTTGTTTATAAAACAAGAAAAAAGAACGATAAGGTTGAGTGAAACCACACAAAAAACTTCAATTTTGTATGCATTCTCCGCGAGTGAGGTATTTGATTGCACCGTAATTTAATGTATTTTGTACGAGATGAGACCGCTGTCCAGGTGAGATGATAGATGACTATAAAACATCTAGAATATCCACTTTAAAGTCAACGATTCGAATAAAATTGTATTTAACTCAAAAATGTAATATTAATTAAGGTTTGGACTCTGTACAGTGATATTATTTTGGACGCTTTTAGCATAGTCTATTTCTGTTTAGTTACTACAAAAAATAAACACTGAGATGCACAAATCATATTCTGAGTTACTCACATTACAATTTTATTGTATAAGTACTAACTTTTACTCGCGCCTTCGCTCACATAAAAGCAGGTTAGATTATGTTAGTAATAGTCCTTTTTTAAAAATAAACCATAGCCTGTTACTCGCTGAAAATATAGCTTCCATATGGTAAAATTTTTTTAAAATTGGTAGGGAAGCTTTTGAGTTAAACCCTTACAAACAAACAAACAAAAAATTAAATATTTCCTTTTTATAATATTAGCATAGATTATAATCTCTAACAGACATAAATAAGGGATAGTAGGTACACAATCATTACCAGAAGAACAGCTGAATACAAATATTAATACAACTAGATGTTCCCGCGGTTTCACCCGCGTTTATCGTTACTGCGCCGCCCCCGTGGGTCGTAGCGTGATGTTATACAGCCTATAGCCACAAAATAAATACGTATTTATTTTGTGCTATAGCCTTCCTCGATAAATAGGGTATCCAACACTAAAAGAATTTTTGAAATCGAACCAGTAGTAAGCACGCAGAATAAACCAGGAGAAACATCGTTTGTACTATGTCTGTAATGGGTAATTATTTTTCTGCGATGATATTTTAAAACTGCGATATCTCCTAAGATATTCATTGAAATCGAATGATGTAAAGGGCAATTTTGTTTTAAATTAAATACTTGTGATGAATAACGTATTTATTTGGATAAGGATTAATATCATGTTTATAACAATACCTTCGCAAGTAATGCATTATTTTAGAACAAATTTCGTTAGCATAAAAATGGTTATAGTGAGCCAACCTTAAAAGATAGACATATGCTGTCGCGAACTTTTTTTTTGAACTTTTAAAGGGGAACAATTCTGTCATACATGATTTTTGCGAAACTTTAACTGTTTACGCAGCGCACGCAGCGGAAGCTCTCAAAAGGAAGAATATGCTCCGATTTTGAAACATTCTTCATTGATGCTCCGCTCCTATTGATCTTAGCGTGATGATATATAGTCTATAGCCTTCCTCGATAAATGGGCTATCTAACACTGAAATATTTTTTCAAATCGGACCAATAGTTCCTGAGATTAGCGCGTTCAAGCAAACAAACAAACAAACAAACTCTTCAGCTTTATAATATTAAGTATAGATTGTATTAAACTCTGGAATGAGTAGGTACCTAGTCATCTCAGGTAATTCCTTTTCAAAGGTTAATAAATAAGTAACGGCTTTAATGAAGTTAAATTTAACGGATAACGATACTATTTTGTTATTTATATGACAAAATGAAGTGAATAATAATGAAGTGTAAATTAGGTTTCAACGTAAAACGGTTTCATGTTGTATTGTAATATAATTATTATTACATTAATTACATATGCACTTGAAGAAATGTCATATTTTGGTAGGTATAAGTTATCTATCTCGGCGCTTATAAAAAAAACACAATTGAATATATTGTCAATCGTACCTATCTATCTTTATAGACATGTAGTCAAACATGACACTATTAATATCAGTCAGATACGAGGTTTGCCTGTTAACATATTATCCTCATAAATAATAAATGATGCAACCAAAAAACCTTGTATTTTATGCACGAGCAGAACACTTGCATGTTGCTAGGCTATAGTCTATAGCCTAACCCTTCTCACTATATGAAAAGGCCCATGCCCAGCAGTGGGACAGTTTCAATACAGGGATGATAATAATATTTTGAGAACACTTACCCTTCTACCGACCCCACTGACACTGCTAGCTAAGCTCTCGGCGTCATAGTGTCGGGAAAATGAGTACGGGCCCGGATGACTCCGGGATACGCATTGCCCCATATGCTCGTCACAAACAAACTTTATCACATGTGTTATACATATCACTTTTGTTCTACACTTCACTGAGATTTTCACACGAGTTTATTCTGCAAAAAATAACGTTTCTGAGTCAACTGATGGTTGTCTGAATTTTAATGTTACACCCACGCAGGACGAAACCAAACCTCTATATATGGGTAGGTAGAATAAAAATACTGACATTTGTTTTGCGTCGATGTTATAGGTTGAATATTTATTAGATTGCTATCTACACATCATACCAATAGATAAGAATACGATTACTTATACTATAAATTTAGATAACGTAGATAGGTAATAATTATAAGTGAACGCTTCAATAAAAAATGTTTTAATTGGTGGTGTATATGCAAACAAAAATATAAAGTTATCTATTGCAACAAGTTTAAAAATAGAACACGTTATGGCGGGATTTTAATTCATAAAAATGAACAAGGTTTTAGGTATAATTCCATAAATAGGTACCTACTAAGAACTATTAAAGAAACGATAGCAAAAACATTGCTTCTTTGCGAATCTGAAGGCCATGTAAACGAATAGACCGAAATTATTTAAGTATATAAATATTATATTCTAACAGTGTTCACGAGGATCATAAAAATAAATACACCTACCTATAACAATTAACAAGTGTTTTTTATATGTATCTATCAACTATCAAATCCTGGCAGGTTTAACTTAAAATAAACTTCAGTATTACCTATTAAGCTAAAATACACCATTCATTCTAACCACAGTTACATTATAACACCAGCTGATCACACGTGTTTCACAAAAAAAAATAACAGGTGGTTCATAGTTCACATGTTGTCGATGTTGTTACAGTTGAGTGAGCGGTGTTTGGTGCAATGGTCTGTGCGCGGGAGTGGCGCGTGGCGCGCGCTGCGCACACTTTACGACTGCGGGTGCGCACTTGCTCGCGGGCACGACTCGCGAGTTGCGAGCGGTCGAGTCGCGACCGCCGCTGACTCCGCTCCTCTGCCTTACTTGCCTTAGCCGTTGACTCATTCATGAGCCGGTGCGGCTCGACCGAGGCATCGGAATACGTAATTCGTATAAGTCGTATTGCATAAGCTTAATTATTATTACCTATGTGTGTGTATTTATTATTATTGGTTTTGGTTCCGATATCAATGACCGGTAGACACTGCAGGTAGGTACTACGTTCTACGTTGTATCATAAAATAAATAGCCATTTCCTATAAGGAAGTGCTATAAAATTACTTTATACAGTCTCACGTCTATATCCTCCTAATGTGAGTGTAATAATCACTAATCAGTAATGCAACTAATTACTCTAACATTTCGCTAAATATTATTTTCGGTCCCACGTAATAAGAGGCTATTCTATTGCCGTCTACAGCTTCAGACATAGTGCTGCTATTAAGAATTTCTTGAAAGAAAACCATCCAAACCATTTTGCCTAAGGCACAATGAACCCAAGACATCATGCACAGCACCATTAGCTACCGCTGTGCCACCGAGGCAATTTATAAAAAACCGGCCAAGGGCGAGTCGGACTCGTGCATGAAGGGTTCCGTACCATTATCTATAAATACGGCAAAAAAATCATGTCTGTTGTATGAGAGCCCCACTTAAATATTTTTTATTCTGTTTTAGTATTTGTTGCTATAGCGGCAACAGAAATACATCATCTGTGAAAATTTCAACTGTCTAACTATCACGGTTCATAAGATACAGCCTGGTGACAGACGGACAGCGGAGTCTTACTTCTTAGTAATAGGGTCCCGTTTTACCCTTTGGGTACGGAACCCTAATAAAGGATATCAAAATACAGCAATTAAGTAATGTACTTGTTCAACTTTTGATTAAAATATTTGCACTTCATAAATGCTTAAAATACTTAACTAAAATAATACAGATGTATACCCTTGACGAGTTTGGTAGAGATGCATAATTCCCTCATCTGCCATCAACATACATAAATATAATTATGTCCCACGTGTCGTAGAGGTAACACAGCACCATAGGGTACTGCACGAAAATCGTCTGACCCACAGCAAGTATATTTTTTTGGTTCACAAAACTGGACAAGCTATAATTAATAAATTATCAGAAGAACCTTTAATTAAACCGATTAAATATATGGTAATCTAGGTACGCCTTTCTCGATCAGAACACGGCAAGCAATTACTTACAAAGAAATTATAAGGGAGTGCAAAATTGGGAAGTAAAAGATTTATAAAATACAGTTAATTCATTAAATACAGTTAATAGGATACTGACTATTTTTTGTTGCACCAGCCATTTGAGGAGATAAATTTAAAAAAATTCTTCCATTTCCCGCTTATCCCAAGCATACAATAATATTTGTGGCGAAGTGGATGTGTTTGCGGACAAGCTAACCACATTTAAAAAAGTTGTATTAAGGTTGTTAAGATTAGGCAGACAAAATGTCTAAATTTATTTACCTAGTTACCAAAATGGTAATTTTTAAATTCTTAAATTTTTGCTTTTAACTTAGTTCTATTTATACAAATTGTTAATTCTTTATCATCATTATCATCATCATCATCTCAGCCAAAAGACGTCCATTGCTGGACATAGGCCTTCCCCAAGGTTTTCCACACAGACCAGTTTTGGGCCACCCGCATCCAACCGCTTCCCGCGACCCTTACCAGGACGTCGGTCCACCTATCCCTGCGGCATGTTCCGGTGCGTGGCCACCACTCTAGAACCTTGCCGCCTTAACGGCCATCGGTTCTGCGTGCTATGTGCCCTGCCCACAACTCTTTATAATTGTCACTAATTAGTATATATTTGTTGTTATTTTTTATTATATTTATATTAAGATAATGGTGTTGTACACCATAATTATGCATGCTGTGACACCTTAAAATATTGTACATTTAGCTACTATTTATGGTATATTAATAATGTAACAACTATCGTTAAGTAGTAAGTACCTAGTAAAGTAGTTTTCATTGTTTACAATAGTTATAGCTAACGTATATTGAATTTAATGTTAGTTAATAAATGAGTTAAGTACAATAATTACCTGATAAAGGTCGCCGGAAGCGGTTGGATGCGGGTGGCCCAAGACCGGTCTGTGTGGAAAACCTTGGGGGAGGCCTATGTCCAGCAGTGGACGTCTTTTGGCTGACATGATGATGATGATGATGACAATAATTACAAAGTTTGTATATTTGTAATAAATGAGTTACAATAATTATTATAAACTAATGTAAGAGTAATGTAATCCGTATGTAGTAGTTTAATTTCAATGAATAACATTCACGTAAACAGAAGACAATATAATGTAAGAAATTAAAATAAATGTTTAGCTACCTACTTAATTAGCTGACTGTACCTACCAAAGAGCTAAGGTAGCGTCGCCATTGATATACAAATGTAGGTACGTATATCAATAGGGTTCGCGCGGTAAAATTGCAACATTTCCTTAATTTTAAAGTCTCTTGTTCTAAGTACAAGTATTTCCTGTAGCGCTGGGGACATGCAAACATTTAAACAACGGTCATCACAAAGAACATAAGTACAGTTTCGAACAACTATTTGTGGATCACAAAAACCAGTGTGCAGTGGCTAGGCAACCACTTAATTCATTATCATTACACCATCCATACAGCAAACTTCAATACTTACTTATAAACCAAATAGGTACTTACTTTGTATGATCAAAATACAACATTCTATTTTACCAAAGTGGCAACAATTTCACCGAATGAATACAAAATTCATGCGTGTACCTATGGCATGAAACAGTGGGCACCGACACACGGTGCTTTTTGCTGGCTGCTTTTTAGCTGCTGGTTGCCCGCATATCGATTAACATGCCGCCTCTCCGTAAATGCGAAATCGCATATAATCATTTAATCATACGATCAACGATGTGGATCGAGCCACGTCTCAATAATCGAACTAAAGGTATAACTAGGTACAAGTTATATAAAGGGGAAGCAGAGACGTACGACACCCGCGTTACCCGCGAAGCGAGTCTATGGTCGATGACTGAGCACAGTTCCAGGCTCCATGTTGATACTCAGAATTCTTATCAGAAAAGTCAATCGTATTTTGCCGGATCCGAGCATTGAATCTGTGGCGTATGTATATATACGCACAAGCAATATATACCTGACGTGCGCAGTTATACCAAGGAACCAGGATAAAGGACTGACAACGCAGTTTATTACAAGTATCAATATATACGCGGATGCCGTAGAAAGCAAGTGGGGCTGTGGTGGTCTTCTTACTGCAGCCGCTCTGAACCTCACGTAATTTGACCAGCTAATTTGCTTTTTATTTTTTTAGGTACCTACATAATATATCTAGCTGTCTCTTTATACACTGTGTTTTATGACGTTGCATTCGATAATTTAATGTACAAATTACACAGCAGCAGCTAGTGTAGGTAGGTATGTTATCTTTTATTGATCGGCAATCACAGACTTAGGTTTGTCCGAAACTGAGCATTTGCCATGTTCGACGAATCCTTGATTTTATACCTAGACATCGGCAATACCCACAAACATATAGGAAGGCTATATAATTATACATATATACTCGAGAATGTAGTATGTACGTACTTATCTATACTGATCATTGCATTATATTGTCTAGTGCAAAGATATTGTATATTAGAACTACAATATCTTTGGTCTGATATGATAGAAGTTGATAAAGTCATGATAAGGATTACGTTCCATCACAAGTTATAGTTAAAAAAATATATTTATGTACACATTTAATAATAACATACATATTTAATAATATGCATTAGACAGTTTATTAAAACAATACAGTTTGTTGTTTCTTCACGAGCTCTGAAACAAGCGTTTTGAGAAATTGAGATGCTAACGCGGGTTCACAAAACACACGATATAAGTAAAATGTCGTTCCGTTATAAGCATTACTTACAAACAAAAACCGGGTGTCAAATAAATGTCAATGTATATAATTATAAACAATAAAATTTAATTACTTTAATACAGCGTACTTTACATTTTACTCGATTATTCAAGTTATTACATAATCTTACATTGGAAGTGTAATTATTATTGTTATTTGGAATGTTAGCCCGGGCTGCAACTAGAGCCTTTTCAACGGAAGGTTTGAGAGTTATGAATGATGTTGCTAAGCAACAGTTTGTTGTAAAAGTTCGAGACGGTATGTAAAATTTGCTATTTAATGTTTTATAGTATAAAATTATAGTACTATACAATGTTGTAAATTGTAAAAACATAGATACATAGATTTAATGTATAGAAATACGTAGTTCTATTTGAATGCGCGTGTGTCATACTTTAATATAGGTACCTATTTAGGTATTTTTACTGCATTTACTTCTGAAGTATGTACACTTTTCAATTTACAATTCTTGTCACGACTGCATTTAACTAGTTATTGCGAGTGCTTATATTTTTGCAATCATAAACACAGATATTTTAATGCTAAAGGTATTCTATCCTATCTAACGTTTCTCTTGAGTCGGTCCCTTATTCATGTAGATGATCATGATCTTGACAAATTGTTAACCAGATTGTCAGATTTATCCATTGAGTTTTGTGCATGAATCTTTAATAGATCTGTAGCTACCAAGATTAAAACATTTTATACAATGAAACTAAATGATAATCACACATGAATGGTGTGAAAACTAATCATTATTAGCAGGTACATAGTAAAAGTAATTTAAATAGCATAAGTTTAAAGTAGCATTGGGCACAGGGGCCCCCTTATTGAACCTTTTCAGTTGATACACAATAAGTTTTCAATTAGGTACATATTTCTGGCATTCCAACAATTGAAAGGTTTAATGTGGCAAATTAAACTTGCAAATGCAAGTGCTCTTAGGTTGCAAGCATCTAAGGCTAACAGTAAACACTAAATCCCAACTGGAGGTGCATTTTTGTCACCTTGTTTGTATAAAAAGGATACATAGTCTTTTATTTTATACTATATCAACTTTTATATTATATTGTTTCAGATGAAGCAGTGCTAGGGTATGAGAAAAGTGGCAAGAATATAACATTTTTAAATACTGAAGTGCCAGAAATTTTCCAAGGCAAAGGAGTTGGAAAATTACTTGCAAAGGTTGGACTTCAATTAAAAACCTTATTCAATCAAATTTAGATGTAGGGTTGCTCACCATGCTAATTTGGTGACTATAATCATATCAACTGTGCCTCTTTAATGTTACTTGGTCATAAAAGTGGTTAATACTTATTTGACTGCACGGATGGCATAGTAGTCTAAGTAGTCGCCTCGCCGCTGCCACTGTGCCGAGTGTGGTGGGTTTGAATCCCAAATGGGACAAAAATTTGTGTGATCCACAAATGGTTATTCCGAGTCTGTATATTTTTTATGTCCGTTGTCTGAATGGTTGTGAAATATTCCTAGTGCGGGAGTTGTCTTTTATAAAAAAGATGAAATATTAAAAAATATTATCTTAAAAAAGTTGCTTGCAAATAGAGTTTTAAATTTCTATTCATGTCAACGTCTTTAGATAAACCCATGGTGTTAGGACTTTATATCAGAAATGCAATAGATGATCAAGAGCACAAGTCTAATGCCTATGTCGATAGGAATTACTTTTGTTACATGTAGATAATGAAGATTCAAGATGTGTTGAAACTGGAATGAATCCAGATAAGTAAATAAAAACTTAAACTATTATATTGAGTCAATCAATGAAAATGTTTTATGCCTGGACCCCGGGGACTGATTGTTTATTTATTTATTTGGATCGCCAATAAATTATACACATTTCTTACATCTATATAACAATTTACAGACATACCTTGTGCTCATTTACTTAAAGTCAACAGCATCTAACAAAAATAAAACATTTGTCACAAAAAATAAGTAAATAGCTCTAAATACATTACAATAACATTAAAAAGTAATGAACCCGGTAAACTAATATCAGAAATTCAAACCTCTTATGGTATATAAATATCGAATCCTGGAACCCACGTATTCAGTAAAATTTTTCTTAAATCTTAACAAGTTAATGTTGGCTAGTTGGCTATGAGATTAAAGCATTCTTGTTCTACTACAAATAAACAATAGTAGGTAGGTACATTAAGTGCAAATTTAAGAGAAGATGTTTTGCTTGTTTTTGATATATGTTTATTCTTTTTTTTTAATGTAGACTATGTACTATGTGGCTATGACAAGTACTACAAGTGTTATAGTTTAAAACTATTTACATTTTTAACTTGACGGAAAGTACTTAGATTTGTATTTTAAATTAGAATCAAACTGTACTCGGCTTGATGA
This sequence comes from Catocala sponsa, assembly GCA_963564715.1. Taxonomy (NCBI): domain Eukaryota; kingdom Metazoa; phylum Arthropoda; class Insecta; order Lepidoptera; family Erebidae; genus Catocala; species Catocala sponsa. The sequence goes on from OY751334.1 coordinate 9,919,061, forward strand.
CAGATAATATTTTAATCATCTATTTCAGTCTAGTATTGAGGAATAGCATAATTTTTTTTTATCTGATTTTCGAAGATATATTTTTTTTTTAACAGTATGCCTTTGATTATGCTGCTGAGAACAAACTGGATGTGATTTGCCAGTGTAGTTTTCTGGACAAATTTTATCAGAGAAACAAACAAGCTTATAAATCTCTGAAATATACAGAAGACTTATAGAAAATATTATTAACTATCAACAATGGATGTAGCTTGGTTTAGATGTAATATACATTATTATTTACGTGAAAGATTATATGGCAGTGCTAAAGATATAGCCATAAAATGTACCAAACAATATGGTGATTCATCTGAGTTTTTATTCTACAATGGTGTGGCTAGCATACTGGAAGGGCAAATCCAAAAGGGTATTAGTGAGCTATCACCATTACAGTCTGAGCAAGACATAGAATTGGCTGTTGTGATTGCGCTCATATATGGGTACAAACTTGGCAGCCCAGGTGAAAGAGATGCTTTACACAATCTAGAATCCAAGCTTAAAGAAGAAAAGAAACAAGCCAATGCTACCTCTTTCTATTATGCAGGCCTATTTTTATCTCTAGCAGAAAAGTATGAGAAGGCCTCTGATTACATCAATAAGTCACTGAGAAAGGATCCAAATAACTTGGAAGCTATAATATTAAAAGCTTGGAATGATATGTATATGAACTTGGGAGACATTCAGATATCAGCATTAGATTGTTTGGAATTAGCTCTCAGTAAAAGTGATAGATATGCTGAAGCATTGCTGGGATTGGCCAAATTCAAATATCTTGTTAAAGACTATGATGCTTCAAACCTTACCTTGGACCGATTAATAGTAAATTATCCAGGACAAGTTGTGCCTCTTATAGAGAAAATGAAAAATGAATTTGCCATGCAGAAATGGGAAGCAGTGTATGACACAATGGAGCGAATATTCCCTCTTGAACCGGATAATATCGAAGCACTAAAAATAAAAATATTCATAGCGCTCTGTAAAAATGCCGATTATATTGAAGCTGCTGATCAATTGAATAAATTCTTTGCTGTGTTAGAAAATGATGAGACACATAATGGATATCAATTCTATAATACTACACAGATATTTTCTCGAGCGTGTGGTAGATCTAGTGCAGTCCTTTCGCAAGTGTACAGATTTGCACAGTATGCATCGGAAATGAACCCAAGCAATGTAGACTACTTGAGCGAAGTTGGGTATCAATGTATTTTTCAAGGCAAATACAAGGATGCTCTAAGTTTCTTTAAGGCAGCCAGCAAACTGGATAGCAATTCAATCACGGCTCTATGTGGTCTGACTCTTTGTCAAATGCATGAGCATGGTCCAACGGAACAGATAGCCCAACAGATTGAGCTGCTATTTGAAATGCAGGGACCAAATAAACTTTCAGTCCTTTACCATCTTTCAGCACAGTTAAACTTGAAGAATTCGTCCAGTGCTATAACATTTTTGAATAATGCGTATGAGACTAAGTTAGCTATCGCCGATCGCAATCCTTTTAGCTTAGCGTACGTCAAAGATTTGGATCCTGATTTTCTTATCGAAGTCTATAAAGAGTACAAGAAACATTTGCCTAAGAAGCCGTTTATAATTGTTGGATATTTGATGTATTCTCAAGAAGGAAACAACCCAGTGGTTACACACTGTTTGAAGATACTGAATGCTGTGTGCGACGCTTGTCCTGGCTTGATAACTGCACTATACGAGTTGGCGAAGCTAAAGTTTCTGTTCGGTTATGCGAATGATGCTCAAAAATTGGCTCAGCAAGTTCAAGAGCTGGATTCTACACATGCGGGCAGTCAGGTTCTCTTGGCCCAAATTTATATACAGCAACAAGCCTATACGAAGGCGGCACAGAGCTTAGAGATGTGTTTGAGCTACAATTTCAAAGTGAGAGACAGTGCAATGTACCATTTCTTAAATGGAGTCATATTAAAGAGTGTTAACCAACTTCAAGATGCTTTATCAAGCTTTTTGACGAGTCATCAGATAGCGACGAGTAAAAGTAATGCTAGCAATATTAATAGAGCATTTGAGTCTGATCTGAATATTATTGATAAAGCTAGTTTATATTTGCAAATAATTGAGATACAAACTACATTGGAGCAATTTGCTGAAGCTGGGAAAACTATGCAGGTAAACATATTTATTTTTTATCATCTTTGTACTATGTTGTATTGTGTAAGAACAAGTTTAATAACGAGTTGTTAGAAGGCCGACGAGATATTTAATTGTTATTATCTTCTTATTACTTGGCCTATTAAGACCTTTAATAAGTTTTATGGCTTCCGTCGTTAAATTGATAACTCCGTTAGAAACCATTGTAAAACCTTCAAACATCCCGCCATTGTCTTCTTATGTGCTATTAATGTTATCATTTTTGATAGTATTATCAACATAATTGATATTTTGTAGCGATTGCATTTGATTTATTATTATTACAAAATATCTTTATGGTACTCACAGTGGCCTGTCTCCCATCCGCCTCCTTGAAATGGGCAAGATATCTTTTTTGTAAATGTCTTTTGTTGCCTGTTTCTTCGTGGAAGAAGTTTCAGGGCAATCACAAATGCCAGTCATGACGAGCCTGATTATATTTTCGAGACTCGCAAAGTCCTATTGATATTGTCTATCAGACATAATGTGTCTTTAGCAGCACGAAACTGTGTCTAGTAGGTACTACGTTGTCAATAGTACGTTCCCTTTTTATGACGTGGATTAAATGGATAAACTGTGAGTGATGTTGCATAATTTTATCCATTTTCTAGGAAGCCATACAAGAATTCTCGTACACTTCAGAGGAAAGTCGCCTATTCATTGCGCGAGCAGACCTAGCCCTCAAGAAAGGGGATGTGGACAAAGCAATAGACTTGCTTAACGAGATCAAGTCTGGACAACCGTACTACTTTCAAGCTCACAGCAAGTTGGCCCATATTTATCTGAAGGAGAAGAATGATCGTGCTATGTTCACTGCGTGCTTTAAAGAGATTGTTAGCAACCATCCCATGGCTGACGCGCATACTATGATGGGTGATGCTTTTATGTCGATTCATGGTAAGTGAGTTCTGAGATAATTATTAGATTTTTCGCTTCAATATTGGTTTCATAGGCTTTAGGTTCTATGTGTTTAAACTGGATATACCTAGCTATATCTAGATTTCTGCGAATCACTACATTGGTATTTGATTATTCGCTAAGAAACATGGTTAATTTTAAATTTTCATATCTGTGTAAATGATGACGCATTAAAAAAAGGTACATTAAACTATGTTTTAAACTGCCATTTTTTAATGCATCATATCATACCTTTGTAACGTTCTCTTTCTTTGTCCTACTTTTTTTCTTTTTATACAACTAAGATGGCAAACAAGCATACTGCCCACCTGATGGTAAGTGGTCACCGTAGCCTATAGACGTCTGCAACACCAGAGGCTTCACTTGCGCGTTGCCGACCCTTTAGCAAAGGAAGAAGAGAAAAACGAAGTGAGAAGGAGAAAGAGCGGGAAGGGGAAAAGACGGTGATTAGGCCTCCGGTACTCTCACTCACCGAACCGAACATAACAGTAGGAATACTGCTATTTCATTTCATATTCTGTGAGTGGGTAGTCCTTCCCCAGTCGAGCCGGCCCATTCATACTGAAACTAGCGAGGCTCTACTACTCAAACATTTCATTCTAACATTAAAGCTAACTTTTAGATCCTATACAAGCATCAGAGGCATACGAAGCAGCACTAAAGGCTAATCCTAAAGACATACAACTAATCAAGAAGCTCGGTAACGCGTTTGTGAAAATGCACGAGTATGACAAGGCATGCCAACATTATGAGAACGCGATTCGATTGCTGAACGAAGATGACTTACAGTTTGATTACTTTGAACTTCTCTTGAAAGTAAGTGTATAATTATGTTTTTATATTATAAGTTAGCTGCAGTATAATCAAAAACATAATATTTCAAAGTTAGACTAAAAGAGATCTTTAGTATAATAAGCTTCAGACTTATGTTTAGAGTACTGTTACGTGCTGGGTTCGAGGGATAAGAATGTAAACAATATTACCGACTAAAACATGTTTTATTCTAGCACACAATCAAATTTAAAACACTGCACACACTACTTATACACTTTTCCACTATAACTGCTTCAAACTCTGTGGTATTTTCGCTTCCGTTCGCTCCGATGTATACTTGATCGCTTACGATTGTAGACTCGGCGAGCGCTGGCCGAGTGCCGATGGAGGTTTCCCATACCCGGTATGTAAACAGTACGAAGATTCGAGAATGTTCCAGTGTTATCTCTATTATTCGCGTATCTACAAACTACGTAGTTCCGTAAGATGTCAATAGATGGCGCTGTAATAAATTATTAGACGGAACTGCCGAGTCTTTACCACAATGCCGAGAGATGGCACTGGGTGTAACAGTACTTTATACATTTTAACAGAATGTCTTAGAAACTTAATTTAAATTGCCCTTATACAATCTGTCCAGTCTTAACAATCTTGCACATTTATGATTTTAGAAGAATTAATATTTAGTGTTGATTTTTCGATATACAAAAATATTTATAGCATTTATCTACCTAATTTTAAATCCAATTCTTATATCAGTTAGTAAAAGATTTTTCTATGTAATTAACTCTGAAATGGTCTGTGATTTTTGGATTTAGCTTTGCCATAGGATAATTTCACTACACGATCTTGAAATATGACTACAACTTTACGTTACATGCTGAATAGATATGAGGCTTTGTTATGTTGACGTCCATTCATCGCTTATTTTTCTATTCCCAAAGCTAAAACATTTCGAAAAAGTGGACTCAATGATATCATCAGAGCTCAACCAAATGTATAACAAAGACAAAGACATTAACACTATGAAGCGTCGCGTACGATTCCTTCTAATACAAACCAAGAGCCGCGAATTAAAGAATCCTACTTCAGCCAACGTCAACCTTATATTGGCTGAAGCGAGAGATCTGCAAACCGCAGTTGTTAAGAGGATAGAGATTGATTCGAGAGGAGATATACAAGAGGAGAAACAGCAGTTGTCGAATATTCTTTGTGCTTTGGCTAAGGCTAAGTCGTTGAAGGAACCAGCTGTGGCTGCCAATCTTTACTCGGAGGCGTTAGTGCATTCGCCGAGGGATCCTAATACGTTGTTAGCGTTGGCGAAATTATATGCTCATGTAAGTGGTCACTTAGTTTTAGAATTGTTTGTTCGTCTTTTAGATATAATAGCTTATGGAAAAACGCATATAAACTAACGCCCAATTCCTCCAGATGAATAATCCAGAGAAATGTGAGCAAACGTGCGCCGTATTGTTGAATACTGATCCGAACAACGAGTCCGCTGCAGTCATGATGGCTGATCTGGCATTTAGAAAGGTAGGTTATCTTATTATTCTATTTTTCCTTCAATTTGACACGTGTGACCCGATGCTGAGCACAAGTACGCAAGATTCTTATTAAGAAATAGGTGCTACCTTAGGATATTTGCTTTTTTGTGTGTCATATATACATCTCCCTTACCTATCAGCTGCATAGCCTAATAAGATAGGATATAATTCTACTTAATAAGAGACGAATATAATGAAACTGTAATTTTTTTAAATGCCAGACGTCGTTAAAACTACTCTAGTCTAGTTCTCTGGATGGCGGTGTACTCAATTGGTTAAACAGGCACCGTTATAGTCTCCGTATAGCTATGAAGCATTTGTTAACAAAGAACTCAAGCAACACAATTTGACTCGGCAATCTTGCGATTCGAAAGACCTCGCAACTGGCGGTCTAAAGAAGAGTTGGTCTAAATTCCGCCTAGCAAAAATTATTCAAACATATTATTGGTTTCATTTACGGCAAAGTAAGGTAATACATACAATAATGTTTACTGTAGGTGGATTTAGAGGCAGCTCAGAGGCATTTGAATCAGATATTATCAGTGAAACCGATGAGTTGGGAAGCTCTTGCGCAGTTGATCGAAGTGCAGTGGCGGCGTGGGAAACTCAGTGAGGCCGAGCAGGCGATAGAAGCTGCGAAAGTAGCTTTAGGTGACCAGGAAGATCCAGGTATGTCATTATTAAAATTCGTTATAGGATATTGCGTATCGCTGTATGTACTGGCGTTTGCATTGCGGTTTTTCCAGGCTAGAAATTGTCCTATTATCACTGTGTCCAATTCTGAAATATTCTGATTGGTGGTCATTTGTTTTTGTTGTTTTATCACATTAGTAGTTGGTAAAATTCATATCTGATTATTTGTTATAATCTTATGTGTATTTGCCACAGTTTTGGTTAAAATGTCTATCTATGTAATAAGGTCAATATTTTGTGCCTACTAGTTAGGTATTAAGCAAAGCGAAAGAGGTCACCAACCAACAGAGCCTCGCATGCTGGCCGAAAGACTTAAAATGCATTACGAGGTGCCCTGGTATTGCAGAAGCACCTTTGGAAACACGATCTGCTTCACAGCTTGGCTCGGAATTTCGTGTTCACAGTTGGCAAGAAACCGGGTATTTGTCATTCGTATTTACACAGCGAATCGGAATTGACAAATTATAGATTATAGATGGTTTATATCCGTGAGTCACTAAAGGACCCAGTTGAAAATCAGCGTCAGGCTTTCGCCTGACACATGCTGAACTGGGCCCTATTTGACACTACTGTTAACACCTTTATATGTATTTTGTTTATTTTTCTGTTTTGGTTTCGTTTCGCTAAGTTTATGTTTGTATCTAAGTACTTCTTTTTATTTTATACTTGGTATTATGTGTTTGTGGTATGTATCAAATAAATAATTTTCCTTTCTTTTTCTTTTTTTCTTACAAAGAATTGGACGTGATTTTTGACTTATACGGGCAACCAATTTTGTCTTTCGTCATGCATTACTGACGTATAATATCGTCGTACAGGTTACTGGTACTGCTTGGGAGCTTGCAGCGCGTACGCGGGACGTGCGAACGCCGCGCTTCGAGAACTGAACCAAGCTCGGCGCTCGGCGCACTGGGGCGGGCGTGCGGCGCGACGCATGGTGCTGCTGTGTCTCGCGCACCACGCGCCGCACTCGCTCGCCGACACCTTCCTTACCGCCAACGATGACTCGTGAGTACCTATTCATACACACTTTACGTGAACTGAACCAATCTCACCAGTTCGTTCGGTGCAATAACACTAGTATAATTATATTTAGGCAAGATAGCTGAAATCACGCGCAAGATGTTCTCTGAACACACAAATTTAATGTGCGAACTCGCCAGGTCATGCGAGCCTGCACAGCCATGTGTCAGTGTTCGTCACGATCTGGTGCGACCCACACGACCTCATGAGTGCGCCCTTACACAAACGGCTCTTTTCTACCACGCGTTGTAATATACAGTTATTATTTTCCATAATATTTCAACGCCAGCGAACTTGATAATATTTTCCAGTAAAACATGATCGACTACATGTAGGTTCGGAGGTCCTTATTGTGCAAAATACCAAGAGGTTTCATATAATTGACATCTATATCTACTAATTCTCTTCCAGCGACACAAGACTTCTAGCACTGAGAACAGCAGAGAAGCTTCTGGTGGAAGTGCCACCACTTGACCGCAAGGCATTGCAAGCGCTCCTACAGTTGGCTACTAAACAGAAACAACAGGCCGAGCGCGTGCTACAAGATTTATTGCCGTTAGCTACTGACGACGGCTATCAGGACGATCCATACTTGATACTGGCTATTGCTAATGCGTAAGTATATACCTAACTGTCTTATAATTTTTAATCCAACTGCTTAGCAATTTTATGGTTTTATACATCTGTGTTATAAATTGTGATCAATCTTTTGAGAATCCCAACACTTTAAAGCTTCCTCGCATGTCGATATTTTTTTCCTGAATTGCCAATTTAGCCTATGATATTCCTAATGGTTATCGTAGCCTTTTGATGCTTAGAATACCTACCAGTGGTACTCTAACTATTAGGGCGTTTCTCTCTCTGAAACATTTGAAACATCGCGCTGCTAACTCAGATTTAGTTGCGGATTTCACTCGGGTAGAAGCACTTTCCTAGCCTGTTTATCAGCATAGTATGCCATAACAATAGTGCGTATTTTTTTAACATCCAGGGAATAGATTTTTTGAAAATTACGTTCTTCTTCATGTAGGTACCCTGCTGCATTACATTATCTACCCATTTTTCCAAAAGCATTCTGAAGCTACGGACAGTTTAATTTTATTGCAGCCTGGTAGACTGGCGAGCGTGTTGTGTTAGTCTCACACTCTCTTTGCAATGTAAAGCAGAATTAAATATAATTCTCAACCTATATTTATTTATTTATGTATTAGGAAGACCAACAGCTTTGAAATACATAGTAGTGAAAATAAATATGCAACAGAGAGCCAATGATATGGGTACGGTTACAGTGTCACCATTTTGTTGTAGTTATAATATCGTGAAGCAACCTACACGCGCGAAGAATATTCTGAAACGGACGGTGTCGTCAATTCCCTGGAGCCCTGAGAAAGCAGATGGTTTAGAAAGGTAAGCTAGGAAATGTTTCTAAATTAATTCTTCCCTTCAAATAATACTCGTACTTCATGAACTATTTAATAAAAGTACAACAGTTTTACTAAAATTAGTGTAGTAAGGTCTGTGTTGACGTTTAATTACAGAGCTTTTTGTTTTTTGTTAACATATACATCTATAGGTACGTGCCAGATATCCATCGTTTATGACAACAAAAAAAAAATATTATTGTCTTTACATCTTAGGTAAGAGTTAATTTATTATGCTGTCGTTCTAGATGTTGGTTGGAAGTAGCAGACGGACAAATAAGTACTGGAAGACTGGACGCTGTCAAGGAACTACTTACTAAGGTTCTGAATCATAACAACTCTTGTGCGACCGCGTACCAATACTTAGGTAAGTTATCTTATATCTTTCACCCACACATGGATGTCTACAAACAGTCAAACGAGTCCTAAAATTATATAAGAGACAGAGGCGTGGGACTAACGCCTCTGTCTCCTATATAATTTTAGGACTCGCGCTTAAGCCTATTACCGTCTATCGGGCACAAGTCCAGACTGCATGTAGCTACTAAATGTCTTGACAAAGAAATCCAACCCACTGCCGGACCGAGTCAAATTAGTGACCTCATGCACATTCATTACCGCTGCGTAACCAAGGCAGTCTGCTTAGTTCAATGTAAATAACAGCAGATACCTGTTTAGATTGCTTGGTTTGACTGCCTGGGTCCGTAGTCTATTCAAAGCTTTCTAAGCAAGGCCACCTGGACAAAATTAAAGATAAGAATAATGGGGTAAAAAGGCGATTATTTCTCAGCTAAACACTAGGTTAAATCCGTTCCCCAATGATTGAGTTGACTTGCCTGACGAAAGTCTTACGACACTATATTTGTAGCACAAGAACATGGTGGTATAGATATTGACGAATAATTTATTTTTAGTTGACTTATCATATCCTCGAGAACTTTATGGAGAACTCCCTGACTTGGCATGTTACCTCACAATGTTTTCCTACACCGTTAAAGCGAGCTATAATTAACTATAGCTGCGACAGCCAAGTGGAAGACCGCTGAACTGCCACGCAGAGAAGTGTTCGATCCCAGGACATGCACTCTGATTTTTCGAATGTGTGTATTAAATAGTTAAACATATATACATATAATATTTCAGGTTATCTGTCAGAAAAAGAACAGAACTACAAAAGCGCGGCCCACAATTACAACAACGCGTGGTCACACGGCGGCAAATCTGACTTAGCTGTTGGCTACAAGCTTGCACACTCATATCTAAAGTTAAAGAAGTATCCAGAATGCATCGTCGTATGTCGACATATACTAAAAGTGCACCCAGACTATCCCAAGATCAAAAAAGAGATACTCGATAAGGCGAAGGCGAATCTGAGAACTTAATTCTTTATTAAAGCTGTGCCGGTTTTACCTACGTTTGTGTTTCCCCACGTGGCTCGTAGCGTGATGTTATACAGCCTATATTACTTCTGGATATAATAGCTTTCTAAAGATAAAAGAATTCTTAAATTCGGACTCCTAGTGGTTGAGTTTATTCATTACAAACAAGATACAAATCTTTCCTCTTTATAATTTTGGTATAGATAGGATCCATTAATCCTTGAGAAGGCATTGTAGTAACAGTAGGGCTACTTACACTATAGTAACAAAGCCATATGATTTTTGACGCCTTGCTATGTCAAAATCAAAAATCATTTATTCATTTATCAAACAAATAAACGGTACAACAATTTACATGTCATTATATGTTGTGATGTGGTTCAGACATCATTCAGATTATCGCCCGAACGGTGGAATCATTTGTTACATGTAAAGGCATCAATAATATAATTTAAGTAAAACTAAAACTTTTATTATGACATTTACTTCCAAGCGCGACATTATGCACAACCTCAACTAATGTAACATTTGTGAACGTCAATATTTACCAGAAACCCATCATCATAAGTCTATCATACTCTATCAATGCTATCAATACTAGAATTGGTAGCGATAGTGGCTACAGTAAAACCTTACCAATCGATGGATAGTAAGCTTGCACAATTGGTAATGTAAAATTGTAAAAAATGTAAATTGGTAAACCATATTTTTTAAGTTACGATGTTATTCGATCGTTTCGACTCACGAATTGAATTATTAGTTACACTTTTCGAAGTACTTAGGTACTATTTACATAATATTGTTTTACGTTCTCACGAATGTTATAACAATGTATACATTGAAATTAAATTACTGTGTACTGATTTTCTTCTTGGAAAAGCAATACACAGCAAGACTTCATGATACTTGGTTCTCATTTCGCGTTAAAAAGCACACCAGTCATTTAATAATGTTAGGGTACTTTGAAATAACTACACGTCAAAACGATGACACAATCACCGTCTTCGTATCCCCGTGACCATGGCAGCCGAAATTCAATTCAATTTATTTATTTGCATAATATGAGTTTAACAATAGATATTACAACATCAATATTCAAAAATAGTATCGCCATATTCAGCCGTTCAGCATGCAAAAATTTGATAAGTATATTAAAATTTTATTACAATATTAATAATAAATGAATATACAAAGTTATTAAAAATAAAAACTATTCAGTCAATCTTAATAATTGTCAATAAGTAATAATATTATGTCAAAACTAAATTAAATTAAATTAAATGTTTGTGTCGTTCAAAAATTCAAACAAGGAGTAATAAGTTTTTGTTACAATTAGATGTTTTAACTTCTTTTTAAATACATTAATATTATTTTCATTTCTTAAAGCTAATGGTATCTTATTGTAGCAACCGAAACGTGGAAAATATTTTAGATTTTAATTTAATTTTTTAAGTGGCAGCGTTACACCAGTGGCTACACACACTAGGTTTTTGATTATGTCTGGCATTTTTAAATTGACAGGTTGAATTGTCTAAAAGTAGTGTTATTAAAATTAAAAATTCTGTACAAACTAGTTTAATTTCAATACTTACTATTTGTTTATAAAACATAAGGTATTTTAAATACACAATAAAACTGCTATATAACATGCATAAATATTTTATTTCAATTCACTGAACATTTGTGACCATTTAATTGAAACATTACCAAAAATACTGTTTGTATCTATACTACTGTATGTTTATGAAATGTTTGAAGAATTTATGTTTAATCTTCTTTGTCCTCTTGTTCGAGGATCGTCTTGAAGCAGAAGGGCTGGAAGATGTAGCCCAGTCCAGTGTAGAACTTGCTCATGAACTCCACCCTGGGGAGAAATTATATCGTTAGTATATGTGCAGTGAAAAGTGTATTAACAACAAAGTTAATCTAAGGATACACAATCTAAGTGGACCTAGATCTCGGTCCCAGTCCCAGTTATAAATGGTTTTCGATTTCTAAGCAGCAAATCATAATTTATATGGGGGAAATATCTGTGTTAAAATTCTTAGCAACTAAATCTTATTAATTTAGAGATTTAAAGTTAAATAAAATCTGGGAACAACAGATGAAATTTTAATCCTACTGAACCAAATCTCTGGAAATATATAAACATGCACCATAGACAAAGTTTGCCCAAGTCTTCCTAGCGACGTTGTTACTCTTACATAAAGATATATTTAATTAAATTAATTTTAGTACTGATGGGATCTCATACGGTGCGCGGCACTGAATACAGCAGGACAAACAACATCTATACGCAACAGATAACCTATTCAAATATATTATAACTAGCTGTCCCGCGCAACTTCGTCTGCCTCACATAAATTAATTTTTGCCCGTTTAAAAAAAAAGCTATCCTATCTTTTAAGTTGGACCAAATTACAGATTGTTACGAATTTTGATCAAAATCGGTTCAGTAGTTTAGGAGTCCATAGCGGATAAACAACGTGACACGTAATTTATACATATTAAGATATATAATTTAAACCGCACTGCCCGTGCTGCCAGTGCCGGATTAAGCAAGCGCGGGGCCCGTAGCAAATTCTTTCTGGTAAGAGTGCTTGCATACGTCAGACTTTTTGTAGAGCTGATTATGGGGTCGACTGAAATTTTATATATTTATACGAGCGACTTTTGTAGAACTTGTGCGTTTACCGTATGAAATTCGGTGTTTTATTTACGCCAAGGAAATAATCGGTTACTGATTGTCTGACGTGGATTGTCTTAGTAGCAAAAGTTGTAACATTTCACGTTTTTGTGACATCAAGTAAATTCAATATACCACATCTTAAGTAATAAGTCTCACTCAAAAAATTACGCTCAGGCAGATATGAGTAGGTTTAAATATGCGGGGGCCCCCTTTCGCGCGGGGCCCGTAGCAATTGCTACTCTTGCTACGTAGTTAATCCGGCACTACGTGCTGCTGAAAAATATACTTTAAATTATATAGGTACCTAATTATATAGCGACCCGCCCCGGCTTCGCACGGACGGGTAGTACAAAACCTTAAATACACCTAAAGCTGAATATGGATCATTCTATCTATTGGTGAACACTCGTTCAGTAGTTTTTGAGTTTATCGCGTACAGACGCGGCGGGGGACTTTGTTTTATAATATGTAGTGAGTAAGAAAAATAATCGTGACGTACCAGTGCAAACGCAGCGTATGCAAGAAGGCGGAGAGTCCCTCCATCATGACGAGGATGGCGAGAGTGAACAGCGCCCAGAAGCAGAACGCCACGTACAACTTGATGGCGCCAATGTAGCCGTGGTCTTGTAGACCGAATGTCAGCACCATGCTCCACAGTACTTCCGACAATTCTGACAAATAATACACATATTAAATTCAAGGTTTTCTTGGAACAACCAGTATTACATGATGCCACATATTAAACGAAATATGTAACAGTCTTCATCTGCCTACATAAGTAAGTACATTTGTAAGTACAAATGTAGGTATGTATGTATATATGTAGGCAGACTATGTACGTTCATAGTCTGACGCCTATTTCTCAAAGTGGATGGCAGAGGTGTCCGACAACACAATTCGCCAGGTAAAGTTGTGGTCGTACGTAATTTGGGCATATTTTATTACCACAGTTGCAGACTACATGCTGTTACTAACAGTTTCTTCTCAGAAAATATCAATAACTGGTCGACCCAGGAATGGAAATCGAGACCATATTGCCTACCTACTGTATATTATTACACAGAAAGGGGTTCCTACTAAAACCTTGTGTTGAGTAATTTTGGTCCCGTACCAAAGACGACATGCTCTCGTATTACTAGTAACAGAATGGCTATTCGTAACTAGCTTCCGTCTGCGACTCCACTTGTGCGGTGTTAAACCATAGCATAGAAAGAGAAGCTATCTATCTATAAAAGAATTTTAGAATCGGTGCAGTAGTCCAGACATTAAACAATCCAATTTTATCTCTTTCTTATATTGTTTGTTATTATTTAGTCAACTTCCTCTCTATTTAGGTAGGTATGGACCACAAATTTTTGCTCCGTGCGGGGATCGAACCCACAACAATTAGTGCAGTGGCAGTGACGAGGCGACTATTTAAACCAGTACCTACTATTTCATAGGTAGGTATCTTAAGGATTTATTATGTAAGTAGGTATAGATCATACAATAGTCCTACCTGCGTGAGCAAGCGACAAGGCCCACAGACGTAGATATGAAGCAGTGTGGGAAATGGTACTGAGCACGTATTCAATAGTGTGGATGGCCTGGTGGATCATGATCTCGCTGAAGGGCTCCTCCTCGTGGTCGTGGCTCGCCTTGGCGTCTGGCTTCGGGGCCTCGCTGATGTCAGTTTGTTCTTGCATTTCTATGCCCGCGTTTACGCTGCCGTTTGATTGTTCCGGCTGTAGGTGATATAAAATATAAGTCAAGTTCGCTTTATAATGCATGTAGAATGTCTCTTGGGAAAGCTTACGGACAGGTCAAATGAAATAACTTTCTTGAAAGTGGATAATACTTCTAAGCTTGTTCGTCAACTATTAGGTATATAATTGATCTGTAGTTCGTCTTAACTTTAGTCACTCTCAATGTTCTAAATATTACAGGACAATAATATTTTGGAAAATAAATTACTTCGACACCCAAATGTCCAAAATACGCAGTGAATTATCACTGCATGCACTAATGAGAATATGAATCTAACATCAATTAGGTACAAATACGATGATTATTTCAAAACGATTGCATTTATATCCGTAACTTACATCAATACGATCACGGCGCATGTGGCGGTGACATCTGCGGTGATGATCAAATATCCTATCCAGTCTACTTGATTACACTAATGATCACCGGCCGATAGATTTGCGATGAGCAATTCGCTTTGCATATTGTGATCCTTTTAACATGATCTTAAGTCAATGTCGAAAACAAGTTAGGTGGTATAATTTGTTAGAGGACAATGGGTATACCTATGTGTAATTAAAAAGTTATATTCAAATACCTAAACTTTTTAATATAATGCTAGGTAACGGGTCTTACTCTCGATAAAATATTTAGAAGATAATAAATACCTATTGATTGCCCGACGTTTCGACTGCCTTGCATCGATTGTGGTCACGGGTTAGTCAACCTGTGAGTAACACCCGTTATCTAGCATTATATTAAGTATGTGTACAAATCGTGAAAGTCTAAAAACATTTACCTTAACTTGCTTATTCTTCTTGGCAGCAAACAACAAATACAATGGCTTGCCCAACAACATAACAGGGATGCAGCACAACCCCACAAGTACGAAGATGCGTTGGATGTCGCCTTGACTGTCGAACATGTATTCGTTACAGCCTGGTTCTGGTTCGGTCTTAGAGAACAACATCATGTTGATGAACAGGATCAGAACTGATGGCGCGCAGCCTTGTGTGTACGCCTGATCTGCAATCATACAAATGGAAAGAAAAATTGTTATATAGAAAAATATTAAAATTCTTCGTCGTCCCTAGATTTCACGACACAGACACACGACGATAGCCGTGCTGCTTGTGCCTGCTCATTGTGCACTCAACCGCTAATTCATATTAAATGGCTGCCTCAACTTTGGAATAAATTTATTTGAAAATTGCAGCTATGTAATTTATCGCATTAAAGTAAGTTTTTTACTAAGGTCTACCACGCAAAAATCTTGCGTTCGAGCCCAAGGCACGTTGACTTCCGAAGTTACAAGCGAATTAATATTAATTATCGCTCACTTTAACGGAGAAGGTAAACATTCTGATGAAACCTGCATGTTTGACAGTTCATTATGTTCTTGAATACCTATATGTGAAGTCTACCAACCCTCACTTGCCCAGCGTGGTCTAATCCTTCTCACAACGGTAAACGGCCCGCGCACTTGAGTTAGACAGTTTACATACAGGGCTGATATTAATATATTTATTATATATTATATACAGGATAGTTTTATAATATAATTTGAGAGTAGGTCTGTGAAGTTTGTGTTGGAGCGAGGCCCTTAGAAGTTGTACCAGGGCTTTTTCACGGACTCGTCGCCCGCAGGCATTCGTTCTTGTATCGGGCACTGCTGGGGGCTCGCTGGTGTAGTTCCAGTTCCAACGACCCACCCAACATTCAAGAGAAAAGTCTCTGTGACGTTTATTACCGACCTTTATTGAAAACGCTGTAGTTCATCCATTTGTAGAACATCATGAACACCATGTACAAGAAAAGCAGGCACAGGAAGATCACTTGCGGCAAGAACTCCAGGAAGATTGAGTAACGGCGCTTGAAGAAGCTGTGGGGAGAGTTGACATGATTAACAGAATATACATACTTAGATGCATAGTCTAATAGGATTTCACAAGTGTCAAGACTCGGAGTTTTCTATGGTCACCACTGCTGAACCTGGCTAAGGTGTTATAGTGGCGAGAGTGGGGTGGGGAACTCCCAAAATAAATAGTCTCATGCCTATATAGGTATTCCTAAAAAGATAGGCAGAAAATTATTACGTCCACATTTCGTTAAAGGATAAGCCTGCTAGTACAATGCCAGACTCCGTCCTGCTACCGCATATTTTTTTGACAGAATACTCAATTATACTGAATCTGACTCAGGAATCAAAACTTCTTGCATAGTCATCGTATTCACCAATATAGAGCCACCAAGGCAGTCACCATTATCAGATTAATTAATAGCCTTAATATTCTTTTTATAAGACATTTCAACACTTGTTTATATTGGCTGTATCGCAGGGAATTTAAAAAACATTGTAATTTGTAACAATAGATTTTTTTTTATCTCTAGCTATAATGTAATCCAGACTAAGAACAACAATTCATAGATTACGCAAATTTATGTCCTATATGGTGATCACCATATAGGACATAAATTTGAACCCATGACTTACTGGGCGCTATGGCAGTGCCGAAGCGACTACTTAAAATCGCTATGCCATCCATGCAGTCCTTATACCAAAGTCGATCAAGCGAACGTCAGAAAAAGTGTCGATTTCGATTTCATTCGAATTTTATTTTATTAGTTGATAGTCAATTCCAATTATAATCAAAGTCAATTAAGTATAATCGTTGTCTTGTAAGTCAAGCGAACGCTTAGTAAACGCATCCATGCAGTCCTTATACCAAAGCCGATCAAGCGAACGTCAGAAACAGTGTCGATTTCGATTTCATTCGAATTTTATTTTATTAGTTGATAGTCAATTCCAATTATAATCAAAGTCAATTAAGTATAATCGTTGTCTTGTAAGTCAAGCGAACGCTTAGTAAACGCATCCATGCAGTCCTTATACCAAAGCCGATCAAGCGAATGTCAGAAAAAGTGTCGATTTCGATTTCATTCGAATTTTATTTTATTAGTTGATAGTCAATTCCAATTATAATCAAAGTCAATTAAGTATAATCGTTGTCTTGTAAGTCAAGCGAACGCTTAGTAAACGCATCCATGCAGTCCTTATACCAAAGCCGATCAAGCGAACGTCAGAAAAAGTGTCGATTTCGATTTCATTCGAATTTTATTTTATTAGTTGATAGTCAATTCCAATTATAATCAAAGTCAATTAAGTATAATCGTTGTCTTGTAAGTCAAGCGAACGCTTAGTAAACGCATCCATGCAGTCCTTATACCAAAGCCGATCAAGCGAACGTCAGAAACAGTGTCGATTTCGATTTCATTCGAATTTTATTTTATTAGTTGATAGTCAATTCCAATTATAATCAAAGTCAATTAAGTATAATCGTTGTCTTGTAAGTCAAGCGAACGCTTAGTAAACGCATCCATGCAGTCCTTATACCAAAGCCGATCAAGCGAACGTCAGAAAAAGTGTCGATTTCGATTTCATTCGAATTTTATTTTATTAGTTGATAGTCAATTCCAATTATAATCAAAGTCAATTAAGTATAATCGTTGTCTTGTAAGTCAAGCGAACGCTTAGTAAACGCATCCATGCAGTCCTTATACCAAAGCCGATCAAGCGAACGTCAGAAAAAGTGTCGATTTCGATTTCATTCGAATTTTATTTTATTAGTTGATAGTCAATTCCAATTATAATCAAAGTCAATTAAGTATAATCGTTGTCTTGTAAGTCAAGCGAACGCTTAGTAAACGCATCCATGCAGTCCTTATACCAAAGCCGATCAAGCGAACGTCAGAAAAAGTGTCGATTTCGATTTCATTCGAATTTTATTTTATTAGTTGATAGTCAATTCCAATTATAATCAAAGTCAATTAAGTATAATCGTTGTCTTGTAAGTCAAGCGAACGCTTAGTAAACGCATCCATGCAGTCCTTATACCAAAGCCGATCAAGCGAATGTCAGAAAAAGTGTCGATTTCGATTTCATTCGAATTTTATTTTATTAGTTGATAGTCAATTCCAATTATAATCAAAGTCAATTAAGTATAATCGTTGTCTTGTAAGTCAAGCGAACGCTTAGTAAACGCATCCATGCAGTCCTTATACCAAAGCCGATCAAGCGAACGTCAGAAAAAGTGTCGATTTCGATTTCATTCGAATTTTATTTTATTAGTTGATAGTCAATTCCAATTATAATCAAAGTCAATTAAGTATAATCGTTGTCTTGTAAGTCAAGCGAACGCTTAGTAAACGCATCCATGCAGTCCTTATACCAAAGCCGATCAAGCGAACGTCAGAAACAGTGTCGATTTCGATTTCATTCGAATTTTATTTTATTAGTTGATAGTCAATTCCAATTATAATCAAAGTCAATTAAGTATAATCGTTGTCTTGTAAGTCAAGCGAACGCTTAGTAAACGCATCCATGCAGTCCTTATACCAAAGCCGATCAAGCGAACGTCAGAAAAAGTGTCGATTTCGATTTCATTCGAATTTTATTTTATTAGTTGATAGTCAATTCCAATTATAATCAAAGTCAATTAAGTATAATCGTTGTCTTGTAAGTCAAGCGAACGCTTAGTAAACGCATCCATGCAGTCCTTATACCAAAGCCGATCAAGCGAACGTCAGAAAAAGTGTCGATTTCGATTTCATTCAAATTTTATTTTATTAGTTGATAGTCAACTCCAAGTATAATCAAAGTCAATTAAGTATAATCGTTGTCTTGTAAGTCAAGCGAACGCTTAGTAAACGCATCCATGCAGTCCTTATACCAAAGCCGATCAAGCGAACGTCAGAAAAAGTGTCGATTTCGATTTCATTCGAATTTTATTTTATTAGTTGATAGTCAACTCCAATTATAATCAAAGTCAATTAAGTATAATCGTTGTCTTGTAAGTCAAGCGAACGCTTAGTAATCGCATCCATGCAGTCCTTATACCAAAGTCGATCAAGCGAACGTCACAAAAAGTGTCGATTTCGATTTCATTCGAATTTTATTTTATTAGTTGATAGTCAACTCCAATTATAATCAAAGTCAATTAAGTATAATCGTTGTCTTGTAAGTCAAGCGAACGCTTAGTAAACGCAATGTAGGTACTTACTTGTAGTTGACGACGCTCATGCACACACCGAAGATCATGTGCAACACACCGAATATGATGGACAATTTCATTTTGTACGAGTTCAAGAAGATGATCTTGTTGTCAGCAGTCTGCCAAACAAACACACATTGTCAATAATACATAAAAATCAAAAGATAAGAAGTAAAAGGTATAAGAATAAGAAGAACCTTTCATTCTAAAATTGAAAAGAGTAGGTAAACTATAATCTTATATAGTTTTACATTAGTTTACAAAATATTATCTCTTAATTTTTTATCCTCATTTTAAAAAAGCAATAAGTTATCGACCTCAGACCCAGAGGCCTTTACAAATATATTATTAATGGACATAAAGACAACCAGACTCGGGACAATGTATACCACAAATAATTGTCCTGTATGGGATTCGGACCCACAATACTTCACGCGGCGACAACGGCGAGGCGACCACTTACGTATAGTCAAATAGTTAAATATGACAAAATAGATCACTTTCATACACACATACAAAGCGAAGCTTAATGCGGAAAACATGCAAACTAACATTTGCCTATTGTGGTACATACATACATACATAGATTCACGCCTGTTTCCCAGAGGGGTAGGCAGAGACTACGGATTTCCATTTGCTACGATCCTGACACACTTCTCTGGCTTCATTCACTTTCATCACATTCCTCATACACGCCCGTCGGTTCAAGGAGCTCTTAACCTGGCCTTTGTCGAGAACGCCTCCGATCTGATCGAGAAACGTTCGCCTAGGTCTTCCTCTTGCGACTGTTCCATTCACACTAGCCTTATAAACTTTCTTAGTCAGTCTTTCCTCGTCCATTCTTTCTACATGTCCAAACCAGCTTAACATACCCTTTTCTATTCTTGTAACTATATCCACTTTCATGCCGCATCTCTCTCTAATCCCACTATTTCTTATTCTAACTTTCAGAGTCACACCACATATGCTTCTCAACGCTCTCATTTCTACAGCATTTATTCTGCTCTCATGCTTCTTTTGCCATACCCAACTTTCACTCCCATATATAAGTGTGGGCACTAATAGTCCTCTATGAACAGCCAAACGTGCCTTTTCGGATACATTTCGACTGTTCATAAAAGCGCGTAGGGCTCCATTCACTTTGTTGCCAGCAATCGTTCTCCTTTCAATATCTCCGTCATGTTTACCATCCCTTGTAAACAAAGTACCCAAATATACAAACTCTTTCACTTGCTCCACTTTTTCTCCATCAATCATAATATTACACATCGTCACACACTCTTCCTTTTCAAATACCATTACTTTCGTCTTGCTTACATTTATTTTCATTCCTCTTTTAATTTCTTACAGAAATAGGTATATATCAATAATAACGATATAATTTCTTACCTGCCAAACAGGATCAATACCAATAAAGTACGGTACGTCGCTATAGGAATCTTTAGGGTCCATAGTCAAGTGAGTATTCGCCACCATGGTCTCATTGTCATAAGGTACGGTCCACGACGATCCAAATATGTTCATCGACTTGGAGAATATGTCGTTGTACACCAAGCCAGTGTACATTGAGAAGCAACCCATGAGCAATATGATGTAACGACCGGCAAAGAAGATGTTCCAGATTTCGTTGTTTGTCTTTTTGGCAGCGAGGGAAACTTCCTTGCAAACCATCCAAGCGCCGAACATGGCCATGATGCAACCGTGACCCAAATCGCCGAACATCACGGCGAAGAGGAATGGGAAAGTGATGATTGTGTACAATGCTGTGAAATAAAGAGTTACGTTATAGGTAGTAGGTATTAGTACGTGTGTATATTTTTGTTTCTGATCGGGCATAACTTTTATTTGTATTAAGTAGGAAGTTTTTTTAAAAGCTTATAAAAGTGTGTCAACCTGAAAATAATATTATATGGCCTCAAAACAGTCGTAAAATCATACAAAAAGGCTTATTTAAACTTTAAGGATATTCTTTCTAAAAGGATTATACCATTGAATTGCTTACGAATAATGCATTACTTTGTAAAGATATGTACAAAGTAGTCACGACCGCACTTTTTAAACCCTATATACTTATACTATTTCGCGGTCTTTTAGTACCTATTAAATTTCACAAGACTTTTTTACTAATCTACAGCATATTCTACTGAATTCAACGTCTATATCGAATGTTCCTGACAATTATATTAAGGCTAAAGAGACAAATGAAAAATATATAGTTACCTGGGTTGCACTCCCTGTAGGAGGCCACTCCGTACGAGTCGATGAGGTTCTGGAAACCGCGTGTGAAGCGATTGGTACGGTTGAACGTTGGCGGTTCTTCGTCGGCCTCAATGCAGTTCAAGAATGATGGAATAGAGCTGCCACATGCATTCTAAACACATAGAAAAAGATAACATTGAAGTAACATGTTTGTTAGACTAATACAAAGTATAGTTTTTACTAGAAAACCTTACTGGTTTATTAATATTATGCTTTTTTAAAAGGGTTCTTACTTTCCGTTATACATTTACATAGTTGCCTTTAAGACTCAAACAGGTATTTTTTGGGTAAATGGTCTCTCTTGTCATCTACACAAGAATTTAGCTAATGGCAATGTCAGAAGTATTTTTTTTTAAATTGAGTGCGATTGGGATGATATAAACTTAATGATCTAGTAGCACCGTACTCTTAAATACATGACTCTTCTTCCTGTCACCACGGACAATTTCACCACAGCTGCACTCATGTAGCTAGAGCTAAAAGTTCAGCAATGGTGAATTTCAAAATACCGCGTAATGACACTTGGATGGTCCCAGTGAAAATGTCATGCAAACTACAACCAATCTTAGTTAAGTTGGAGGACTTGGAAATCTTTGTTATGAATGAAGTTATGAACTTACCGATCCGTCAGCCAGCGCCTTCTGCACATTAGGCAGATCAGCAGTCGGCACCCAGCACTCGCCGATGAGGCACTTCTTAGTGACGTCCATGTTGAACAGATTCAGCGTGTGGTAGATCGCCTTCATTTTGCGCACCATGATCGACCAGCTCGCCAGTTCTTTCGCCACGCTGGCTAGCACGCGTTGACGGTGATCGCGGGTTTGGTTCAACACCTGGGTAAAAATATCATCAAGTTTACTTATGTGTATTTTATAGGTATTATTTTATGAGCTAAAAACATATATGAAATATTAATCAGTAAGAATAAAATCCTAAGCCGACATGATCGAGTAAGTCGGCACTAATTAATAAAAATTAAAGATGGACGTCTCATCCGACTTATGCGCTAATTAGACCCACTTACACTAAGATGCGTGCGAGCGTTTTTTTTCTTGGGATAAGTGCGGTTATATGGCATTTATTACATTCGGCGAATTTTGTACACACGCGCTATTTATCACCAGACTGATGCTTCAACCATTTATGATGTTATCTGTCTATTGACTATAAAATAAAACCTTTCTTTTGTAGTAACTAGATAGATTACATCTTCGATTCTTCATAACATATTATATTTTTGTATATTCGGATACTGAGCACCAGCGGAGCATACAACTAACAATTAAAAATCTCGAACGCGCTACAATCGGTTTTTTTAAATTATACAATAGAACTTGGGGAGAGTGTTTGTAAGTCGTTGTTCGTCCATACTTGACAATACGACCTAGTCGCTTAGTGAAAACTCAACATTATGATAAAATAGTCATCTATTAAAATGTAAAGTAATTCTCGAATAAATCTTTCTTGAAGCAATGACTCACCATGTTAAGATCTTCAAGCCTGGTGCGGACTCCCTTAACCATGTCTTGTCGTTCAGTGTTGGAGGGAGGGCACGGGTACAGGGACGCATGGAACCCGGTGCACACTTTCTTGATGCGAGACTTGAGCTGCTCACCTTGGAAGAACGCTACGAACACTGTCTTGTAGATCTCATTACCCTAAAGAAACAATAGAGCAACATAAATATCTACATGTTAAAGTATAAAAAACACTACATAAATCACCTTTATAATTCCATCTGTTTGTTTATAGAGCACGGAAAACAATATTGATTGCTCTGTGATTTTAGTATCTATGGTATCTGTTATTCGGTTGATATTTGCAGTTAAGTTTCTCCATGTATGACAATCGTAGGATTTCAGTGATACCAATACAAACAAATAAAGAAGAAAAGAAAGAAAACAGTTTATTTTGCCCTCTACACTGGCATAAAACAAAAAAGAAAACAACATATATATATACATATGAAGCATTTTCAGACGTTCATATTGCAAAATATATCAATTAATATAAAATACTTAAAGAGCTTTAATGGTAGGTAGAAGAAGCAGTTGAAAAAGTATTCGGTTATACATTAGTAGGCAATTACCGTAGCTTAAGAAATCATACAACGTTGTTTCGATTGATTAAACCAAGGACAAATCTAATCAATGGACAGCTCAGCGCTTTAATAAAGATTTAGTAAACCCTTTATACCGCTGGAACACAAAACAAATTTTTATGGAACAAATTATTTTTTACGGCCTGCTCCAAATTCAAGCAGAGAATTTGCTGAGCTCTACCTTAAAAAGACTAAAGATTGAGAAGTTTCTTTGTAAAAAATGACAAGGTATGAATAACTAACAGTGATAGGATCCTCCAATGGCTTGTCAAGCTCAGCGCGCCTCAGGAACACGTTGCCCCTGGAGATGCGCCACAACATACGCTCGAAGGCTGGCACTCGCTCGCGCTGCACCACGCCGGCTACGAACCCGAGACGGCCGCGGGTGGCGGCTTGCTGTCCAGCCTCGTCGGTCATCAGTGACCTAGGGAAAATAGCAGTGGCATAAGTAACATGTTTTTTTTATATTTAAACAAAAAGACAGCTCCCGTTTTAGGAATAATTCCTGTGTCGTGGGCGACTTTACAAATATTCGAACAACGGACACAAAGAACCCCAGACTCGAATCAACCATTTTTGGATCGCAAAAATGTTTGTCTCGTGTCGGATTCGAACCCACAACACTCGGCGCAGTGGCAGCGGCGAGGCGTCCACTTAAACCACTACGCCATCCGTGCAGTCAGTGCGTGCAGCATTAACATATGTGCCTCTAGACTTGCTCATGTATGTATGTATATCATACACGAAAGGATAAGGTTTTAGAATGTTTTTGTGATGGTTAGTTTATATTTATTTGTTTAATGAAATAATGGAAACATGCTCAAAACTATAATTACGAAAGTTACGATGCAATTAATATAACTATTCGAATACATAAATATTCCCAAAGAAAATTCTTCCCTAAAATCTCTCAACGCTTGCGGAGTTGAAATACAGTTTTGCTAAATTGACATCACTAAGAAAAGCTGTTTTTGTGGCAATTGAAAAATTCTCAAGAAAAAATATATATACTTAACATGGTAGGGACACAGAGTACAGAAGTGTGTGGGGGTGTGTGTGTGTGGGGGTGTGTGTGAGTGTGTGTGTGTGTGTGTGTGTGTGTGTGTGTGTGTGTGTGTGTGTGTGTGTGTGTGTGTGTGTATCAGTTATTCCTCTGTTAAGATCGATACTGTTATTATTTTCTAGCGTGCAGCATTGTGAAGAAATACCAAAGGAAACATCCATACAAGGCAGATCATTAAAAAGTTTATAAAAGATCGGCCACCTATTTGCAATCAAAAGAGAATTGTGATAAACATGAGGACAAAATAAGTCGGCAGACGAAAAGATCTATTTTGTCACATTTTACATAGGCACTAGGTAAAATTATAATTTACCTATGTGAGAATGAACACTAACTATAGCATCATGTTGGCACGACTTAACACATGTTTGACCACGAAACACGATAATTTATTCGTGATAATTACTCTTAACTCACGATTTATAAATACAGGCTGAAAGGAGCGTATACCCCACCTGTGAAGGAACGCATAAAGATTTAAAAAATCACTACCAACATATCAACCCACTTTATAGTAAGTGGGAACGGCCCCTCATGGACGTGGTCTTGTTCTTGGTCATATACCTAATTCATCATAGTCCAGCCGTTGCATATCTTAAGGCGAAGATGACGAAAGCTAAGCGTCCTAATCATATAGGTACTATTTATATATATGAGATAAGCGTACTCAGAACTAATCTGGTAATATTTATAAATGAAGGTTGGATGAAAATCTGGAATACTGGCACACACTT
The DNA here is from genome assembly GCA_963564715.1 of Catocala sponsa. Lineage (NCBI taxonomy): Eukaryota > Metazoa > Arthropoda > Insecta > Lepidoptera > Erebidae > Catocala > Catocala sponsa. The sequence continues at coordinate 9,944,634 of OY751334.1, forward strand.
GTGTACTGTAATATCTCCAGCTCGCTAGTGCAGCAGAATGTGGCTAGTCAAATGCAATGACAAATGGTTAGTTTCCATTAACATTTGTCACGTAATCGACTCGTGGCGCACGGCTGCGTGCGCGACGAGCGAGGAGGTGTCATCTCTAGTCCCCCTCTGAGCGGCGGCAGCCTATATAAGTGGATCGCGCCTGGTGCAGTTCTCCTTCCGCTGCGCTGTACTAACTAAGCTAAGTCGTTCTTCCCTTAAGAACCAAGTAGTAAGCCCTTACGAACCACGCCGTTTGTTTCTCGCGTAGAATTCTTATATAGTGTTATTCGTATATAATTACTTGTTGTTAATTAAAAGTATTAATTGTTGTACTATCTTTAAATCATCTCTGCTTAACATAACCTCAAGACACCATGCCCCTACAGCGTGGTTTGTCCTATTCCTATCAAAACCCTTAAGGTTTTATTGGCTGCTGTAATTGAAATTTGGTTTCGAGGCTATTACTCCAGTCAATAGCACACCTCAGCATTAACTGTTGAGGACTACATACATTGCGTAGAAACTTAGATACGAGTAGATAATGGTAACGTATGGCTCATCCATAGTAATCGAATCCGAGATTTCAATTGTAATCTTTTGACGTCATGGTAATAAACATGGTGATACTTCTGAACATAATGATAGATCCCTTTGGCGAAATAGCTCACAAACCGCCAGTTTCTATTTAATTCTCTTAGGATCTAGTTAAATTATAAAAACATAAAAATTTTAAAATTTACTTAGTCAAGGAGTCCATGCCGATCTCCTCCTGAGCGATGAAGAAAGCCTCGGTCTTCTCCAACACATGCCGAAGCTCGGTCAACTCCAAATAATTCTGTTTCAGGTTCACAGCGTTGTGGGACAGCTCCAGCATCTCGTTTTCTGTCTTCTCCAAGTGTGCCTGGTGGAGAAAATATTATTAGAGACGTGATGTAAGTTTACTTTTTCGTCTAAAAGGAAAGGGTTTAAGGACCCTCGTAAATGGCGGGGTTATTATTGTTCTTTACAATATTGTGTGAATCCTCTTTTAGGCATATTATTGGGGCGTTTAGATTTCTGTAAGAAGATATAGGAATATAACTAACTAGCTTTTGCCCGCGGCTTCGCTCGCGTTAATTTAGAATTTGACAGTCAATTCGGGTCGTACTCTGCTTGTAATAATATAATTTAATCATGATTCGAAAGACACGTGGCGCCATCTATTATCATAAAAACGTTGTTATTGTTTTTCTCGGGAACAGTACTTTTTTTCGGGATGAAAGGGAGCCTATGTCCGTTTCTGTACACCTGTCAACGTATATGCAAAATTTCAGGATGATCGGTTCAGTGGTTTAGGCGTGAAAAGGTAACAAACAAACATACAAACTCATTTTCGATAATATCAGTTTCCTAGCACCTGTCATCCAGAAAAAATAACTGTTGCAAACATTTTTTTTTTTTTTAAATAACTGTTACAAACCTAACCTACATTTACGCGAGCGAAGCCGCGGGTGAAAACTAGTAATATTATAAAACTGAAGAGTTTGTTTGTTTGTTTGAACGCGCTAATCTCAGGAACTACTGGTTCGAATTGAAAAATTATTTTAGTGTTGGATAGCCTATTTATCGAGGAAGGTTATATAACATCGCGCAACGACCCACGAGGGCGGTACAGTACCTATAAACGCGGGTGAAACCGCGGTCACATCTAGTCAATGGATAACCTTGAAATGTATTATACATATTATAGTAGCACTGATGGCCGTTCAGGAAAAATATGAAAAATGTTATTCCATGGGTTGGGAGACCCCAACACAGGTTACCGGCCTCTTTTAGCTTAAGTGCAGTTATCTGTTACATCGTTATCTCGTACTCTCTTTATTTATGTAAACAATTAACATATTTATATAAGGTTTCGTTGTATGTGATTATTGTAAAGGCAAGCACGAGTTATGTATTATGTATTCACAAACTCAAGCTCGTTATACTTACTCACGCCATCATTAAATTTAAGTAGGTAGGTACCGCATGTATGTAAATATGAGAAAACCTAAAGTTGGAATACCTTTAAGTAAAATGAGTAAAACACATACACGCAGTTGCTTGTGAAACTCTTGTTTCACAAAAGCGAAACAAATTGTTAACTAACTATGTCTAGTGTTTACATCTAATATTATAAAGAGAAAAGCTTCGTATTTTGTTTGTAATGTATAAACTCAAAACTACTGGATTGATTTTGAAAAGCTTTTACCATTGGAAAGCTACTTTAGCCAGAAGTAATACAAGCTTTATAACATCACGCTACGAACCACGGTAGCGAAGCAGTTATTATAAACGTTAATAAAACTGCGAGGTCAGTTAGTTTATAATATATTAAAAAATATTCTGATGAAAATGTTCTGAGTGGATTATACCCGAAGGTGTAGATGGACATGTATTCCACAGCAATATGCCTTTGGTCCAAGCAATAGGGGGCGACGCTATAGTTTTCATTCGGACATATTTCTAGAAGCTGTGCTACACGGCTTCGATCATTTAAAATCTTTCTTAAACGTTTACTTGCAAAAATGCTCAAGAAAGCAAAATATAAGTTTTAAGCGGCGGTAGCCCAAAGTATAAGGCATTGGACTTGCGATCAAAAGATTGCAGGTTTGAGTACTGCACTACCTAGGTACTGACGTGATCCTACTCCCACGGAATATATAACGGTCGCGGGTCTTACTGACGTGAACACGCCACGAAATAGATATCCTTTGTTATATATTCCGTGCCCACTAACTCAAGGATTCTTGCTTACCATTAACAAGAATACTAGTTATTTATAAAGCATACTGCTATATTTAAAAAAAGTCCTTGACTTACCTCGAGGTCGATGATCTCCCTAGGATTGGGGGCTCTAGGGGCCTCTTTGACCTCCGGGATGTGTACCCCGTCCTTATGCACTTCAGCCTCGATGTACCGAAGCTTGCGTTCCATTTCGTCACAGCGACGCACTTCATTTACGAATTTACGCTGGAACGCGTTGACGTCCGGATTCAACTGAAAATTGGGCAATGTTTAGTAAATAACATGAAGGTTAGCCAGCTTTGTTTTCCTATAACAAACTATTATAGTTAATGTTTTGTTAATGAGATTTACTTTAACAGAAGGACGATGCGAATAAGTGGAGTATATTGAAAAATGGCTGCAAGAATATAAGACAACTAAAGAATGACTGGATTGTCTGAAAGTTTACGTGATAATAAGGACATAAATATACAGTATGTTAAGACGAAAATAAGAATATAATTGCGCCACATCGCGTCGGCGTGATATAAATTGGAATTGATATAGATAGCATTTTAATATATACTTATATATTGAATATGGATATTCACGTAGGTATACATTAAAATGCTACCTATAACCTACTTCTACTATGCACTCTAAAATTGCCGATCCATTATTTAGATAGGTAGTAAAAGGACTCAAATATATTCTTTGAATGCAAAGCTTAATGGGTTTATTTGTCATCTCGTTGCATACCTTATTCAATATTTATAGTAAACTTCTCGCAGTCGCATGATGGCCATTCCTCAATAATCGTGTTTATGTTCAGCAGTGGACGTTATTAGAGTTAACGCCTTGAGAGGCAAGATTTGTTTGTTTGTAATCGATAAGCTACTAAACCGATTTTAATTATTCTTTTACCATTAGAAAAGTATGTTATTTAGAAGTGACTTAGCCTATATAATATTTTGCTACGAGCTACGAGAGCGGAGCAGTAATCACTAATCACAAATGCGGGGGACAGCTAGAGACAAAACAAGAGGTGACATGTGAATAACTACTCTAAAGGACTCTGGTTCGGAATTGATTCGCGGCAGAACTAAATTCTGAAGCGCATATAGTTTTATTGAATCTGTCGGTCAGTTCTTCGAATGTCAGGCAAGTCCCTGACGATAAAAAGTGCGGGAGATGCATTATTTTATTTGATATCCATAGATGTTAGAATTCTACGTGTACTTTATTAAATGATTAACCGCTGTCAGCAACAGTATCTGATAATTTGTTGTAAACAACCTGTTACATTATGCATTTTTGTACCTAAATATGTGTTTGAGTTAGACGCCGTACCTATACCTCGCGATATTAATATTTACGTAAAAGAAATCATAAGTTTACATATTTATAAACAATAGCTAATTCTACAAGTTAATTAAAACTAGAATAACATTTGTGCATAGCGTGGAATATAATTTAAATAGGAATAGGTAGATACATGTTTTAAATGAAATTGATATAAATCTTATTATTAATTTTACATTTCAAATTTGGATACTATTTTCGCCACTGGCAATAATATATAAGTACAAACTAACGTCTAAGAAGATGATGAAGATTGAAAAAGAAATCACGTTCAATTAATTAGCTCCTATTAAGCTAATGTGTGTTGAAGTCAGCGGGACAGTGACGCAATGGCGACCGAATACCTAGTTCGATCAATCCGCGAATTATATTGCCTAACATAGCCGCAGCAGATAGATGACCATATCCAAAAACTTACACTTGTTTGGACCGCTGACCTATAGCCATTAAGATCACCATGAAAATACCAAAACGCGGTGTGTTTCAAGCTCGATTCTTGCTCAGGACAATAGCTTGTGCAATCCTTAGTATGCACTGTATGAGCGATTCTTGCTCTCTTAATTTATGAGTACGAGTGTAAGTTAGAGTGAGGATACCTAACAAACTTATTTCAATATGCCTAGGTCGACACATTCCCTTCTCTTTAATTCCTATTAAGTTTGGAAAAGCGATAAAAGATTTTTACAGATGTCAAATTAGTTCTGTAAACGTATCCAGTCAAAAGAACAAGACAAGTTTCGGCGACTTTAGAACTTTTAAATGTTCTTAAGTTTTTATTCTACTCTAACACATACAAATATTCAACTTTTAAAAATGCTAATTATGTTGTACGAGACAGCAATAAATCTGTCACCAAACAGGTACCTACCTATACGATAGCGGTATTACTGATTTATGCAGAATGCGTCCAACTTGTGTAAAATTGAATCTGCTTGTGTAATTCGACATGACTAAATTGCTAAGAAACTTAGAATGTTGTAATAGGTACATTTAAGTATATTAGTACCTAGTAAGTAGAAACAGTCGCAGTGTTGCGATAAACCTCTGTAATCACTGTTAAGCCACCATACACAAACATTGGAGACGGAGAGGTACCGGTGCCAGATTTTTTGTATCGTTAGAATTAATATGAAACATTACATACCTACACGATCGCTCCGGGTCCTGTGTGTAATGTTTCATACTAGTTTTAACAGTACAACCAAAACGCCACCAGTACCGCTTAATACGGGCATTCGCAACATGACTTCGAAGCTAAATTTCGAAAGCAAAATGGAAGGATTTTAAGATCTCATGCTAAATAAGTATCCTATTGATATCGTTTGTATGGTAATATGGGAAAATTGCAAAAAATGCTGTGACCTGTGCGTATGCAATAGCTACAGGTAGCTTGACAGGTGTAAGCAAATTATTATTGTTTTATTGGTTTCTGCATTTCTGATCATTAGTGTCCTTTCTCACCGTTAGCGACTGGGTGCCCTGCCAATAATCTTCCCAAATACTAAGCAACTGGCTTCTCCAGAAATCAAAACGTATAAAAAGGCACTTATCTAGCGACCTCTTGGCTTGCTGATGTAAAATTTTAAATTGCTTGAGGAGTACGTTACGTTTCAATCCAATTTAAATTTGACAATGGCTTGTCGACATTTCCTTATAATTAAATTAATACCGATCTTTTCGGAACTAAAAGCATGTCAGCAATATTTTGCATGCGAATTTATTTCTAGTTTCTTAAGGTCACTTTTATCGTTATTCACTAAAGAATACGTCAACCGACAGCTTCAGTATTACAAAATACGTATAGTTACTTGACAAACTAATTATTCTAATAATAAACTGCGATAATTACAGAAGTAACTGAAACTCTATTGTTTTGTCTTACGTTTACATGATCGTTTTACATAAAAATCTAGTTAGTCTTAGCACATTTTAACTCAGTTCTTTTTATGTTTTAACATTATATTAACATTGAATAGACAAAGCTAAGCACTTTGTAATGCGCTGTTTTATTTTAACGTTTGCAAGAAATTGAGCATGTTTTAAGAAATGGTCGAAAGGCCCCAGAAAACATACTTAACCTAACGACCCGGCAGCTATTGCTGCACATCTTTTAGAACGTTTATCTACCAATGACTTTAAGCTAACACAAACGCTAGGATTACTGTTGATTAGTTAACAATTTACGGAACAAGTGTATACGGCTGTTGACTACGTTACTGATAGAATAAAGAGTGATAAAATCCGTAGAGCGTAATTTAATGTGAAACTCTATTCATTTCAAATGTCTAAATGATCCGTTAAACAGCCGTACATAACATTGAGGTAGGTAATTGAATGTGTCTTAACAACCTGTCACATTAACTTTTTATGTAACACGGTAATAGAACGGATACAAGATTGATATAAATCAGTAGACCTAGCACGGGTTGTTCTAAACCGGACAAGACATATAATTCACGGCCATTGGTCGGTAAGATTTCTGATATGTGTACCTTCGAAAGCTATGCAAGTTATTTTTCAACTGGATTGCAATTATTAAATAACACAAGTCGCAAGTTTGAAGTTACTGGAGCCAGCTTTAGAGTCTTTCGAGTAACTTGTTTCGGCTGTATATCACGGAGCTTGCTTCTCACCTCTGTATGTTAATATTAGGACAGTTTATCTTGCAAGCCAAAAAAAGGTAAAATTTGATGTGCAATGTAACTATTTGCGATTGTTATGCTATCTTCTTATAACGTGAAATTTGAAATATAAAATAAGCAACGTTTATAGCGTTACGAATTATCATCCCAAGTATTTTGGAGAAGACAGTCGTATCTCTTAGATAAACCTGGGATAAGTGTTTCTGATAAGAGATTATATAAATATTTATACCAACATTTATCAGTGAAAGTTATCTGACGATTGATTCACAAGCCCTCGGAGATAACATTGTATCTTGTGGTTAATACTCTGTACCTAAATGAACTTAAACTTTAGTAAAATTCCACTGTCCCTGAAGGCATAGGAATAAAATTGCCAAGATTTGACACTAGCCCGTGACATATACAATTATACATATTATTATGTCACGGGGTAGTGTCAAATGCTTATAAGCAAAATACATCGATGTATTTTGTCACGTTAGCTTGTGCTAGGGTTGCACATGTTGGTTGTAGGAACCGGTTCACGATTAACCTTAGCGACGAAATGTTGCATCCTTCATCATGGACGATCGACTTGCATGTGCATGTGTGCTGCATTTTAACTGCCCACGTAATACTATTGTATGATAGAATAATATTGAGACCGCATACTTAAGCTGTAAGTTTGGCTTTGATTTATAATATTTTACTTTTGTGTCTGTTATAGACACTAAAGATATGACCATTGGTGGAATATTCTATAGTGTAGTTACGTTAAGATTAGAAGCCGTTTATGATGAAATTAATGTACCACATTCAGGGACATTTAATTACTCTTTAGTAAATGTTTACTATGGTAGATCATTACAAGTAGCCAATTAAGTTATCATTTAAAAGTCTCTGAGATCAGCAGTGTATAAAGTTATATGAATCTATAAAATCCTAACACCTCTTTAAATTTGAAATATCAATATACTTTATTGGTGTCCGTAACCTCAAAATTAGATTTTTAAAAATTAAACAAGACTAGAAAAATAGATTCTTTCAGTTTATGTAGCTCTGTTTATTCCTTAATGTCATTATGGATCAAGAAACTTGTTTCTAAAAATACGGGAATCGTAGCCTAGAAGAGTTACTCTAGCCTTTTATTACAACCGCTCATTTATGAGTTTTTGTGTAGTTCCATTTAAACCATATACATAACCAAAGATAATCTATTTTACTTGTTTTTTTGTAAGTAACATTTAATTAACTAATTAGGCACAGATCTAGTCAGATCATTTTATTTGATGTATTATTGGGAGCTTAAAATGAATACAAACAAGTTTACGTTGTAAATAATTGTTAATGTAAGAACATTAAGATAAAGTGAACAATGAAATATTTCTTTGAAACAATTATTGAACAAATATATTTACAATTTCAAGATACACAGCTCGATAAATCAAATCATCATCCATATTTTAAATTGATTCTTCCGTCAAATTAAAATGGCAAATAAAATGGTTTGACTAAAGGCGGAAAAATGATTAAAATGATATAAGGCTAAAAAAACCAATTGATACAAATCTTGAATGATGCTCCATAGACCAAAATAGTGCTCAGTCTAAAATACAGTATACTAGATCTTGCCTGCGGCTTTGCTCGCTTTAACCTAGATGTTGTTAATATATTTCTACCCGTCAGGGGAAACGGTACTTTTTTCTGGATTACTTCGTCCTTTTCTGTATCCCTGACAACAGACATGCAATATTTTATCATGATTGGTCGCGTAGTTAAAGCGTGAGAGCGTAACAAACAAATAAACTCCCATTCGCATTTATAATATTAAATTAGGATGTACCTACCTGTGCTCTAACTATATAGGTACATATATAGACAAAAATACAATACTCTAATCTTAAATGCACGATCATGACTTAAATCGTGCCAAACCGTGCATTTTTTGCACATTAACAAATAGCTGTTCTAATCCAGGCTACCACAGCTATTTCTGTAATTAGTTGCATAAATATCGTTTATGCTCTATAAGGAAAACATACATACGCATTTACATAAACAAGAACGAATGCAGACAGACTGGTTGGTATAATATATGCGCGTGAGTTTCGCCCTGAGCAAGGAGAGACCTTGCAGAACACCTTCAGATAGCCCGAATTGCTAAGTACCTCGATAACCTTACAAGCTATGAGTGTGAATGAGACAACTCATTAGCGTCACGCCCGCTTACTTTCTTATGCTTGTGTAATTTAGTTCACTTTTGGACTTTATCTGTTCAAATTTTGGTACCCAATAAGATTCTATACTGAGACCTGTAGACCGACCTCTTATACTAGGACTGTATACATCTTTTATACTTTATTATTAACGTATTGAGTCGCAGCGGCACACCGGTGGTCAACACACTAGGTTTTTAATTATGTTCTGCATTTCAAGAACTTGGCCGGTGTATGTAAAGATTTCAGAATTAAATTATCTTCAGTGTACATTGGTGATATATTGGAACTAATTAGGATCAGCTTTTTAGAGCTGTCTAAACCCAAAATAATGACTTAGAATTTTTGCTTGTGTCTTCGTTTGTTTGTTCCGACATAACGCAAAACTTAATCAATGGATTTTGATCCGGTTTTACAGTAAAGTAGCTTGTAGTTTAACTTAAGCCTCGTTTTGTTTAATTCCGTTCAGAAAAAATTAAGATAAGGTACTTAGTGTGACCCACTTAAATGAAATCATTGACAGACCGTAGTTAACGCGGAAAACAGTATTTAAAACTGCATTAAAAAGGTCTTATCATATAACATTACAATGTCTACTCAAATGACACAAATAAGTAGTACCTACCTAGGTAAAACACAATTACCTAATCGTGTGTATACCTACCGTGTACACACGATTAGGTAATTGTGTTTAAGACATAAAACATTTACTGCCACAGAACCTAAATGTTCGCATCACTTACGATAGCAGACACGGCGACCATTTAAATCACTGCGCCATTGGGGCCAATCTCTACCTTCATACTTACTTATTTAAAACAAAATTTTAACAAAAAAGAAAACCGACTTCATAAAGGAATATTCTAAAACTTAAAATGCACTAAAAAGTTAATAAATAATTGCATATTCTTGTGAATAATTAAATTATTGTTATTTTTGGAGTCGGTGTCAGCCGCCCGCGCCGCGTGCTGCGTCTATGTGTGTAATTGTGCATGCCAATGTTATGTTATGATTATAGTAAGACATCTCATGTTTAATTAGTTATAAACCTACCTTGGCTGACACCGACTCCAATAATAACAATAATTTAATTATTCACAAGAATATGCAATTATTTATTAGCTTTTTAGTGCATTTTAGGTTTTAGAATATTCTTTTATGAAGTCGGTTTACTTTTTTGTTAAAATTTTGTTTATTTCTCGGTTTTTAGTGAACCTTGCCAAATATGAGAACATCATCAATGTAGCCAAATACGCAATATAAAGGATAACTCGATAACAAATGGTCAAATCTTTATCAAAATTAAATGGGACCACACGGGAAGCACCAGCTTTCAAATAAAAAAAGAATCATCAAAATCGGTTTACCCAGTCGAAAGTAACGAGGTAACAAACATAAAAAAAAATAGTGATGAATTGAGTACCTCCTCCTTTCTTTGAAGTCGGTTAAAAAAGATTTTGCATGTTGTTTACTGATATAGCCTAGTGGGAAACCGTTGGATTGCGACGCAGAAGTCTTGAGTCCAATCCCAAGGCGCGCATCTCTAATTTTTCGAAGTTATGTGCGTATTAAATAGTTAATTATCGCTTGGTTTAATGGTGAAGGCAAACATCGTGAGGAAACCTGCATGTCTAAGGGTGTTACCAGACCGATCGATCGATCGTCGATCGATGGCATCGGTCGACGTCGATCGAAGTAGTCGACGTCGATTGGTCTGGTAGAAACTATCGATCGACGTCGACTAATCCATTCTACCATCGATCGATGCCGTCGATCGACGATCGATCGATGGAAATGTACTTATATCGAAGGATAATTAGGTAATAAATTTGTTTGTTACGCTTTTGCGCCTAACTACTCGACCGCTCATCATAAAATTTCGCTTGCCGGTTGTCACGGGTACAAAAAAGGACATAGGCTACCTTTTATCCAGAAAAGTACTGATCCCAAGGGACACTTTGAGTACTACAAAAATATAGGTACAATCTTAATTTAAATTTGTAGTGACTCGATGACGGTTAATAGTGATGTTACCTACTTCGTTACGCTCTATTCAAGTTGTTATGGCTAGAGATGTCTGCTTTGACTTCGCGATACAAAAACAATGGCGTAACTCATTTTGTTAATCTAGATAAAAATATAATAGCAGGCGATACAAAGGCGCTGAGAGACAACCTTTATAACATATTACATAACATAGTATAACAAAGGGAAGAAGAAAAAGGAATGTTAAGTTGTAAGGTGTTCGGTTTCTGCGGTTATGGCGGAGTATTCTATTACTTATGTGAAATCTATATACGGTTTAATAACTTATGGACGGACTAGACAATATCCGCGATTTTAATCGCGTTTTTGAAGTGAAAACTTCTTTAGCGGCGTTGTGCACTTTTTTTGTGATAGGTAAAAAATGTTAAACTCGCGTCAGGTCACGTGACCTGATCGAAAATTCGTAAGACGGAGAGAGAATTGTCAAACTCGCGTCAGGACACGTGACCTGATCGAAAATTCGTAAGACGGAGGGAGAATTGTCATGTTTGTGTACGATAGCACAATAAATGAATATTGTATTTTACCACATAAATGATAGTACTTTTATACTGATAATTAAACCAATACGTGCAAAATTATTCCCTAACCATTCAAAAATGCACAACTTTTCACTTCTGCCGGCACTCCCGGGGTGCAACCCGTTGTTTTTGTTTTAAAAGACAGCCTCCGTACTAGGAATAAATGCCATGTCGCGGGGGACTTTACAAACACTCAAACAACGGATATAAAGAATACCCAGACGAGGAACAACCATTTGTGGATCAATTTTTGTCCCGTATGGGATTCGAACCCACAACACTCAGCGTAGTGGCGAGGCGACTACTTAAACCGCTACGCTATCCGAGCAATTTAAATGGGCCATGTTCTTCGGCAATATCTGATCTGTGCGTACCAAACTTTACCAAATTTTATTCATCAGTTATTATTATTAAGGGTGGTCCAATACCGGTTTGTGTAGATAACCTTGGAGGAGGCCTATGTCCAAAAGTGGACGTCTTTCGGCTGACAATGGTGCCAATTCTGTTGTCATAAAATTCTCTAAGCTTAATTAAAAATCATTAAAATTTAGTTTAGTACTCTCAAATGACATTTCGTATTCTGAAATCGTTAAAAGTGACAGGACTAAAAAAATTTTTGTGATTTTTAGTTAAGTTTAGAGAATTTTGTGACAACAGAATTGGCACCAATGTCTGAATGCTGAATTCATCGGTTTAGTAGTTAAAATGTAATAAACATACAGTTTCTTTCGCATTTATTCAGTGAGTATATACACGTTGTAAAGCATTTATAGTCGTTCTGTAAACTCTGTAAAGTAATTAAGTCTTCATGCTTAAGCAGAAAAACAATATAACTGCTAATGAAAGCCAAGTTATACTAAACTCTCGCATTCATTTGCCTTGGGAGTATCTTACAATGGTAAAGAATCATTAGGCGTATGATTTAAATTCGTCTAGATAGATATAGCTCTTTGTTTTTGTGTATTATTTGTTATTTTTCTATTAGGTATATTATATTACAACTATTGTTTTAAGAATAATCGCTATGACGCGATGATGCTTTGTCGCGATTTTACATTCAAACAAGAAAGGAGAATCAGGATCCATATAAAATTTTACCAGGCCCGGCGCAAACAAAACATATCCCAGTTTTTTTGTTTTTTTATGTACATCGATTATCATTAAGTTTTTTTTCTATTTTAGTGGCTAACTTAGTTAAATTGTCTTCTATTAAGTACTGTAGTTCTACAGCTGTTAAGTATTGTAGCGAGATGAGGTTGTTAAATGTTGGCCAGTTTACGATCTTGTCTCGCTTTTGTGATAAACAAAAGAGCTTACGCATGCTATCTCACTCGCACACTCCCTTAAAGAGCGAGAAGACTGTTTACCTGCGCTAGCTAACTGAGGGACGCGCTTGCGCTGTGGCGGCGCAATACCTCGCTTGCTTTGGTGTAGATCTGTGCGTTTATGTTTACTTTTATTGATTTTACAACGATTTGGCAACAAACAAAATAATATCCTTCTCAGGTGCAGGATTCATTCACGGCACATTACATAGTAAACTTATTACACTTACGTCTGTATAACCCAGAGATTAAAGGCAGAAATGGTATTCGTGAATTCTATTGTACATGCAATCATGGCAGAAGAACGTTAGGTAGCTGTGCTCTTGTCTTAAGAGTGATTTATTAGATAGGATGGGCTAGATATCAACATGCCTTCCAGCATCCTGCACTGTGTATGGACACTACTGATAGATTATGAAGTGTTCTAAAATGTTAATAAAAATATTTGTAATACATCAATATAGTTATATTTATTAGCCAGGCATTATTGCCCAGGTTCAGGTTTACGAGGTATTTTAGGTATTTATGTCACTGTTAAATAAAAACTGTAAAGCTTACCATTTAAAAAAATACTTTACAAAGGCAATTTAACTAAGCTAGCCACCGAAATCGAAAAAAAATTGTGTACATAAAATATCAAAAAAGCTGAGATATGTTTCGTTTGCGCCGGGCTTGGGTCACTGATGACCACTCTTTGAACAACACCTAGTCCCTAGCAAATTTTTATCCGTTGATGGGATATTTAGAAACTTAGCTTACAAATAGAATATTATGTCTTTGTTTAACACATAGGTGACTTTTTAACACAGACTGCGTTCCCATTATTATACTCGGGCGAAAACGAAGGCAGATGCTAGTTTTCCATGATAGCAAAAACGCATTGATCGCAATAATTTAGGCATAAAGCATTGCTGAACACTGATTTCCCTATATTGAGTAATGGCCATCTTACAGCTGAGAGGATAATTGAGACGTTAGGCAATACACATCGACATCTTTACTGTAGGGATATGCCTAATGACTTGAAAGAAAAAAGGCCTTGGCTAAGCCTAGCTTATTTCTTCGTTTTATTTTTAAATGCACAATGCAAATGCACAAGCAATACTTCCTGTACCGCGGGAGACTTCACAAACATTCAAACAACGAAGACAAAGAACACCTTGACTCGGAACATCTATTTGTGGATCCCACAAATGTTTGTCTCGTGTGGGGATCGAACCCACAACACTCGGCACATCGGTAGTGGTGATACGACCACTTAAACCATTACGCCATCCCTGTGTTAGGCAATACTTGTCGATATATTTACTGTAAGGATTTGTCTTATCACTTTAAACGAAGAAAAGGCTATGCCTGGCTAAGCTTGTTACATTGGTGGATTTCTCCGAGTAACAATACTGTTGTGTCATATTCATAGTACTTACGTCTCTGAACTGCACGCTGCCGGCTTCTCCCAGCTCTGAGACGGAGGTGTAAGCTGCCTCGGGCTGGATGAAGAGCTGGCAGAGCGCCATCTCCTCGCTTCGGAACATGGCCCCCATTTTGGTGGTCTATCGTGCTCCGCCTTTGTCTGCGAGTGGATAACACAATAGGTTAATTATTGTCGGAATTAATGAGCAAAGGAATAGTTAAAAGCAGGAAGAAAGTGAATGGGTTAGCAACATGAGATTGGCGGGAGCAGTATAAATTATGTAAGTGTAACATTAATATGTCTAGTACAAAACAGAGTGTTGACCTGACCTGGTAGCCAATGGTCGAAAAACAAAGAAACACGCCAAAAACAAAGAAATACGCCAAATTACTTTAATAGTTGTATAGTCGGTCAAGTTGAAGGGCCTTTTTAGTGCTGATTTTGGAGTCTGAACTGGTCAGCTGTATATGCATATACTCCCTTAGCCTTTATTATTCCCAAGTCACTTGCGGTCGGCTTTCTAGTCTAACCGGATTTGACTGGATATCAGTTTTTACACGGAGCGACTGCCATCTGAACTACGCAATCCGAAGGCTAACGATACCCTAAGGCTAGATCAGTGTCAGGATATTAGAGGGCACTGACTTCCCAATAACGACTGCCATAGATGTTCATGGCAGCCGGTACCGATGGCTTAACGTGCTCTCAGAGGCACGGAGCAGGCGATAATTGTTAATCAATACGCACATAATTTCGAAAAGTCATATAACTTCTGAAAGTCAGATGTGCGCGACGTGGGTTCGAACCCGAGACCACTGAGCTATTGCTGCACTAGCTAGTGTAATACATTAAAAAGAGTAATTTATATTACAAAGTACTTTTTCATAAAGCAACTAGACTCTGCTGTATATGCATGTATTGGTACATATTTAGTCGACTGTTCGTTCATGAGTATAACTTATGACTAGAACAGACTCTGAACATTTAGAAAGAGTCTGGTATTGTGCTGTTTGATTTCGTAGCTCTCAACGTGCACTTTGCCACGTTTAATATTCGGTACATCAATTGCCGTATATTTACTAAAAGCACACCCAGCAAAACATCGATTAACTAAGCAAATTTTATGGAATGACTAGCTTTTGCCCGCGGCTTCGCTCGCGTTAATTTAGAATTTGACAATTAATTCGGGTTGTATTCTGCTCGTAATAATATAATTCAATCATGATTCGAAAGACACGTGGCGCCATCTATTATCATAAGAACGTTATTGTTGTTTTCCTCGGGAACAGTAATTTTTTTCAGGATGAAAGGTAGCCTATGTCCGTTTCTGTACACCTGACAACGTATATGCGAAATTTCAGGATGATCGGTTTAGTGGTTTAGGCGTAAAAAGGTAACAAACAATCAAACAAACAAACTCATTTTACCGCTTTTATAATATTAGTTAGGATACACGACGATCAACCATTAGTAGTACGTCGAAAGCTAAAAAGACAAGCTTAGAAAGCTATAAGGAAAGGCACTTTGGAGAATCAATAAGTAAAATCTCATATATACGTGAACGGATTCCGAAACAAGCAGTCAGTTTGTCCACGCCCTAATGATGATGATAATATAACGAATTGATGGCATCAAACGCATGTATTTACATACAACATACCAGTATTATTGCATACAATGGATATTCACACAAGCTTATTTGCTTGATATTGAACCAAACAGGACAATAAAATTGCTCATTTTTATGACATTACTAGTTTTCACCCGCGGCTTTGCTCGCGTAAATGTAGGTTAAGTTAGGTTAGATTTGCAACAGTTCTTTTTTCTGGATGAAAGGTAACCTACATATGTCCTATTCTGTACCCCTGACAACGTGTATGCAAAATTTCATATTGATCGGTTGAGTAGTTAAGGCGTGAAAGTGTAACAAACAAACTCATTTTCGCATTTATAATATTAGTAAGGATACACAACATATATGGATATAATTATATGAGAAGAGTGTCTATGTGAAGGCCATAGTTGTATATAATAAGTTACCAGATAAATTCAAAGAATTACAGCTTACTATGTTTAAGATAAAACTTGCAGAAAAATGTTTCTACACTTTAAAGGATTTTATGACATACTAGCTTTTGCGCGCGGCTCTGCCCGCGTGGTACCTGCATCAATAAAAAGTCCTTCCCCAGGTTTTAAACTATATCTGTGCCAAATTTCATCTAAATCGGTTGAGTGGTTTAGACGTGAAAAGGTAACAGACAGACAGATAGACAGACAGAGTTACTTTCAAATTTATAATATTAGTAAGGAAGTAAGGATAAAGAAAATTATGTAATTAATTAATGTTGAATTTCCTTAATATCACAGACTTGCAACACAATAATTGACTTCTAAATTTGTTTTTACTTGACATTCCTGTACAATTACCTTATTTATTACAATAATTTAATTATTCACGGCATACATTTTGACATTAATTAACTAAATAACCAAATACAATATAATAACAACCAAATATAAAAACATTTGTACAATATCTGTCTGTAACTTTGACATATTTACGCACGATTGTTATGGTAGAATGTGATAGGACCACAATTACCATCACTATGTAACCACATTTCTTGTGAATAAAGGATTATTATTATTATTATTACAGTATCAAGCATAAATAATTCGATTAAAATATCGCGTATATAAGATTGTTGTAGCGTTAAATAATAATTCGATACGATCATTGGGTCGTATTAATGAAAATAATTGGAATGCTTGCGTGCTTGGTGGCCGGCGGCCCCATTAAGGTACTGAGGTCTCATATTGCGACAACCTCGCACCATATTCGACACCTGAACACTTGTATTGTACCTACAGATGTCGATACAATGGCAAACGTTTATTACGTGACTGTAAGGCAACTTTGCCCATACCAATCTACGAGTCGAAGGTGCCCTAATAAGGCGTATTAATCAAACATATTATGTTCTAGCTGTGACCTGCATTTTTACGTTTTTTAAGACTAAGTCTTTCCCCAAGAGACAGTCCTCACGAAGTACGTAGGTAACAAATTACATCAAAATGAAAAAATCAGCAACACAGTCGGTTTTTGCAATCGTACTATAATCTAAGTAACAACTTTAATTCTCTGCAAAACGCCCTTAGTGCTGACTTCTTATTATTAAAAGATTTAGGTACTATAAAAAACCTTAATTAAGGAGTCACTTAAGTAAACGTAAAAGCGAAAAGATGCCTAACACCGAGAGACTCGATCGCATTGACATCAACTCGCATTTATAATAATAACTAGATGTTCCCGCGGTTTCACCCGCGTTTATCGTTACTGCGCCGCCCCCGTGAGTCGTAGCGTGATGTTATATAGCCTATAGCCTTCCTCGATAAATAGGCTACCCAACACTAAAAGAATTTTTCAAATCGAACCAGTAGTAATCACGCAGAATAAACCAGGAGAAACATCGTTTGTACTATGTCTGTAATGGGTAATTATTTTGCTGCAATGTTATTTTAAAACTGCGATATTATCTCCTAAGATATTCATTGAAATCGAATGATGTAAAGGGCAATTTTGTTTTAAATTAAATACTTGTGATGAATAACGTATTTATTTGAATAAGGATTAATATCATGTTTATAAAAATACCTTCGCAAATAATGCATTATTTTAGAACAAATTTGGTTAGCATACAAAAGGTTATAGTGAGCCAACCTTAAAAGATAGACAGAGAACAATTCTTTCATACATCATTTTTGCGAAACTTTAACTGTTTACGCAGCGCACGCAGCGGAAGCTCTCAAAAGGAAAAAAAACCCTCCGATTTTGAAACATTCTTCATTGGTGCTCCGCTCCTATTGATCTTAGCGTGATGATATATAGCCTATAGCCTTCCTCGATAAATGGGCTATCTAACACTGAAAGAATTTTTCAAATCGAACCAGTAGTTCTTGAGATTAGCGCGTTCAAGCAAACAAACAAACAAACAAACTCTTCAGCTTTATAATATTAGTATAGATTAGGCAATTACCTATTGGGTGTCATTGAAAGTCTAACAGTTTATGCACTGCGTTTACTATTGATCATTTCGACCAACACACTTATACCTACGTATTACTTATAATAATTTTCTAAGCAATTTATAACAAAGATAGGTAACAATACCACTTGAATGCTAAATCAAATTACCCGTGTAACTCCAAACAATAGTGAGGAACCTACAAATAGGTACCATGACATCCAAAACGTCGGAATCGCTGCAGGAAAAATACTAAACAAAACCAACCGCGATGAAATCACCCATATTAATATCTCTAAAGTAATTCAATAAGCATTTTGTCTCATGTTATGTTATTAAATTACACATGTCAAGTTAAACAATTTGTGTTCGCGGCCACTTGTGAATGAAATGGGGGCAACTTCAGCTTATTATCAATCGACATCGCCAAGCAAGGTTGTATGATTATTATTGCATCAGCAACGTGTGAATTGACATTGCTATTTGCCAAGTTATTTATGACTTATGTCAATGATGTTAGAAATGACTTGAACAATATTTGCTTTAATTTTTCACTTAGCGTTTTCTTTATAAGGATGGAGACGTATTAGTATTTGTTAGCGTTTTGAGGCAGGTCCGGGGGCTTGCGTTTTGGAGGAAACACAGGTGTACTATAAGTGCAATATGTATGCTGAATTTCAGAACTTTATTCATAGGTGCTATATTTTACTTAGATTCTAGAATCTTAGGGTATAATGCCACAAGATTATGACATGAAAGTCTACTGATGGAATATGATTCATGGAATTGCAATGGTTATTACGGTTTTTTGAAGTGAACCTTCTTTATCGACGTATGGGAGAAATTTTGTAGAAGTGTAAAAAAAAAAACGTCACGTTTTTCGGTTACGCGCCATGTTGCTTTTTTTATCAAAGTTTAGTATAGTGACGTAAAGAATATAATGTAATATATTATAATAATAACAACAATATATTAGTTTTGAAGTTTAGTTTGAAATAAGAATAACAATATATTAATTTGAAAGTGATAAAATAAAAAGACTTATTCAAATTTAAGTGAATTTACAAGAAAAGTGAGAGTGATTATATATTTCGTTTTATAAATTCAACACGTATGAGCATGATTTTAATATTTATTTGAGGTTAACCTCACTTTTTGATTGTAAGTATCAGTGAATGTATATAAATCTGTTAAAATTAGCAAGTATTAATAAATATGACTGTAAATCTAGTGAACATTATTAATTCTAAAAACAATAAAAAATATAAATTAAATAATAATTTAAAAAAAATTGTTTTTCTTAAGGCTTAAGCCTTATCTACCCCATTTTCGTGAAGTTGCAAATAGTAGAAAAATTATATGTCGTAAAGAAGTTTCACTTCTTACCTGTGTACTCTGGTACACACACACATTTTTTTTAATAAGATAATAAACGCACTTGAATTAACACAAGAATAATTCCTATATCCCAGGAAACTTTACAAACATTGAAACAACGGTTACTAAGATCACCCAGGTTTGGAACAATCACCTATAGATCACACAAATTTTTACCCCGTGTGAGATTTAATACCCCAAAAAAAACTTAGCGCAGTGGGAGTTGTGAGGCGATCACATGCCATCCATGCAGTCAATAATTTATTATTATACTAAAATATAACAAAAATGTTGTCATGAAACACGTTTATTGTAAAATATCTAGTCTCCGCGCAGCATTGAATAGAATATAATAGAACTGAACACAGAAATGACTCATACATCAATTAATTCTATTGAGAGCGGCACTTTTCAACAAATTAAACTTGTTGTGACTGCCAACCGTTACAAACATTCAACTACATGCTCGCAATTTTTAAAAGCAAATATTTCTTAAGAATTACCTTTTCGTTAAGATAATATTCGAGTGAGACTTTATGAAGAAGTGGTGCAATGATGCTTGTAAAATCTACGTCTGATACTAATGTAATGTATCTTGCCACTTACTTAAACTTAACAGCATTTCTTAAAAGACGCAAAATTTAACTCATGTCTAGTGATTTAATTGGCTATTGCTAATTTAGTCAGACAATTCTGGCAGTGGACATGCGTTTAATTCAGAAGCTAGGGGGAAAATGAAGCGTAGGTACCTATATTGTGAGCTAGATCTCTACAAGGGAAAATGGTATTTCCTATGTAATAATTTTTTGCCTAGGTATTCCTTGTGTTTTAATGTCTGTGGGGAATGTGTTTGTAAAGTTGCCCGACATAGAAATTAGATCTTGGAAGCAAAGATTTAAATAATAGACGCGCTTTACTACGGCGGCGGCGGTCAACCAATATGGTCACTTTTCTGAAGGTTAAATTGTCATTTGATAACATGACAGGAATTATAAACATGGAGATAGCAGGCTCACTCACATTGAAAATTGCACAGTATCTTTTTCTATCTAATGTGTGAGCTCACTCTTTTTAGAATGGACACTTTTTCGTGCGATCTACCAACGCTAAGGGCATTTCAGTAAATTAAATTGTTGCTTGGAAATGAGCCGTCTTTTGAACGAAACACAAGCCTACCTCAATATCATAGATACTTTTAAATGCACAAGGTAATTCTGACTTTGTATCTAGTACTTCAAGCAATAAGTAGAAGATAAAAACATACTTAAAGAAACAATAACACTGTTCCTAAGCTAAGGATTATTTACTGCTTAATGTTGTTATTATGGTTTTTATTACTTGCGTCATCGAACGTACTATTCTACTTATAAATATTTCAAAGTAAACAGCAAAGACTCGACCTTAGAGCTTCTATATCTAAAATAATTTATTTTATAATTAAGTACTTTAAAGGTAAAGTAAATGAAATTATTTTAAAACAAACAGTAACTACTGGTTTGAATTGAAAAATTATTTCAGTGTTGGATAGACTATTTATCGAGGAAGGCTATATAACATCACGCTACGACTCAAGGGGGCGGCGCAGTAATCATAAACGCGGGTGAAACCGCGGGCACATCTAGTTTAAGATAAATGGTGCTTGTCATAATGCAAGTAGCTAACGTGAGTTACATGCGCATATTCATGTAGGATACATGCGTGAGATAATTACACAGGCTATCTGCGGGATTGGGTATGCGATATCTATACTTATAATAAAACTGTAGAGAGGTCAATTCTGTACATTGAATATATATTCAAAATTAATATTGGAGGATGAATGGTGATCGATACTGATGACAAAAATGCAATCAGTAATTTTTTTGTCTGTCTGTCTGTATGTGCACGCATGGGTCAAAAACTACTGAAGGGCTTTTAACCAAACTTGGTACGATTGTAGTCCATACTCCTGGTCAGGTTATAGGCTATATAACATAACGCTAAGACACATAGGAGCTGAGCAGTGACGATAAATTTGAAGCAAGTCGGACGAAAATGCGCTTTCGAGCTCTTATCCTCGCATACGTTGATCATACACCAAAAGTATGTATTACAAAGATGATGTTTTTCAAAAGATCTACAAAAAAGTCCTTAATAGTATATATCTATCGTTTATAAATTAGCCACAATAACGTGTTTAATCGTTAGGCATTTCTTCAAAGTGTATTAAAATACATAAATATATTGTATTTCACATAGATATATCTTTATCAAACTCCCATATTCAAAAGGTACACTTTAATATTTATATTATAAAAAAAAATATAGGAATCGGTTTATAAACACACAAGATATAGATGAAATAAAACTTCCAAATCTCGCCGCGCCAGTATGGGTACGGCTATACGGTTGATTGTTGTTTAACGCGCGAAACGGTCATCCGCTGCATTTATAAAAAGGCGGGGCCGCTCACGCGCCGACTTCACTCACATTTTGTTTGTTTGGTTGAACGCGGTAATCTAAGGAACTACGGGTAAAAATTAGAAAAATATTTCAGTGTTCGATAGCCCATTTATAGAGGAAGGCTATAGGCTATATAACATCACGCTACGACCAATAGGAGCGGAGCATAAATGAAAAATATTGCAAAAACTAGGAAAATTCTCTTATGTGAAGCAGACGAAGTTGCGCGGGTCAGCTAGTAAAAAATATGTAGCGTATTAAGCAACCAGCAACCCGCGCCTTTTTTGCCTCAACTTGCGGCTGCATGCGTCGCGCACAAAAGCTATGAAAGACATTTGGACTTTGATACATTTAATATTACATAATGACGAGATTATTTTCTGTGCAGTGTAATGTATTATCTTATCTTATGTGGGGGCCAGTCAGTGCAGACCGGCGACACTTCGACCCAGTGGGATCTTTTGTGTCGACACTCTCCCAATAACGACTGACATAGATGTTCATGGTAGCCGGGACCGACGGCTTAACGTGCTCTCCGAGGCACGGAGCAGGCGATAATTGTCAATCAATACGCACATAATTTCGAAAAGTCGTATAACCTCCGAAATTCAGAGGTGCGCGACGTGGGTTCGAACCCGAGACCCTCTGCATTGCAGTCTGTTGGTCTTCCCACTGAGCTATCGCTGCTCTTAGTAATGGATTAAGTATCACGAACATGGATACTCCCAACACGAAAGTTAAATTAATACTGTACTCTATAATAATATAGTTATGCAGTTAGGCTTGTTTGCAACGAGTACGATATTTTATAAAAAACAGGTTCTATAAATGATTACTAAACAAAAAATAACCTAATTAATCAACGATGTTGTCAATTTGGCAGACTGATTTTACATAAAAAAAATCGCTGCATTTAAATTCAGAAGTTCAAAGTCTGTGTTAACAGTTGTGTTTTTAAATCTTAAAACAATACAATATAAAAATACAATCCGTTAATGAAAAAACGCCGTGATCACGGTGCGTACCCATCCAGTGAAGCAGGAATTAATGTTGGCGGTCAGTAACAAGGCCAGCAGTTTTTGTGGGTTACGGGCCGCGACTGCCATTCAGTTTTTATGATCAACTGTTATTCTCATTGACAATAACTTTGTTGATCTACTACTTCCTAAACAATTGTTTATTTGTGCGGAAACAAAAGTATGTATACTCTTAATCTAAATTAGGTACCTAGTAATAATTTAGCAAACAACTTCGTTGGACCCGTGACATAAAACTGTGCATATGTCTGCGGCCGATCATGAGGATTCGATTCACAGTCAACAATATAACAGCAGAGAAGGCAGCGTGCTCAGTCAATTTTAATGTCAATACTTTCGCCTCTATCGTGTGTGACCTGACACATACACGGCGAAATCAGACTGTAAAACGCCTTTATCTAAACTTTGGGTTTATACAGGCATATATAATAATTTATCCCTAAAGTCGTTGGTGACTCTACCAATGACTTCGTATATGACATTCCAACTGAGTCTTTACGAGCAGGAACGTAAGTACATTGAAATAGGTCTGAGCAAAATTTATATTCGATTTACCAGCGCTCTTATTTTACATAATATATGTTACCTAAATATAACTCTCAATATCTAGGTGTAACTTATCCTTCACGGATATTAGTCACTTATTGCTGTTTTATAATATTTCTGTTGCTACGTGCTCTTATCTTAAACTAACTGAGTATTATATATTTTCAATCTAATCACTTTTGCTCTGTTTAACTCAAACAAACAGTCTACGCCTTTATTTGTTAAATGACTGCAGTATCCTCAACCACTCACCAACCACTGAGTCAATGTAGACACTTATTATGTGTGTCGAGTCGATTCTTAATTAGTGATATTTCTCAAAACATTTCTTAAGTTTTAATACTTCAATGTAATGAATTAACCGACAAGAAAACACTGCAAACGTTTCGAAACCATATAAAATATTTACTATACCGTTACAGTAAATATTTTACATGGTTTTGAAACGTTTGTAGTACTTCGTAGAGTAACAATAAATAAAAAGCTTGAACATATGCTGTCCGAGCTATAGTGGATAATTAATAAGTTACAGTCGTTTGCTCGAAATGAGAGTCTACCAATTTCGCCTTAAATAAAAATACAGTTGGTTCTAGTAACTTTTGTAGGTAATAAGAATAGATTCTTAAAAGGAAGAGTACTACGCGTGTAATATATTATGCATGTTATGGTTCTTGCTCGGGTAGCATGCATCTTATTAACGAACGACGCGGGACACCTGCACAATGCACGCGCATGATAGACTCGCGCATGCAGCCCGCGCGAGTAGCTTGCACAGTCATGTAGCTTGCGAGAGCTATAACTAGTGTCGTGTCAAGCACTATGACGTTCTAAATTTAATATGGCTGTTGGTTGTACAATAAAATTGCGCTTGACTACACCTTTTTCCACTTATAAAATTGCATCACACGTGTCTGAGATAGACATTATATTATGTATTTAGAAACGTAATTATATAACACTTCGACCGGATACGCCATACGCCATGTGGGCGTTAAGCGTAGAATTCAACGTAGACTCTATGTAATACGTAATGCCATACTTGTCATTTTATATAAGTACTTATTATTTATTAATTAAGATCCCACTTAAAAGAAGACGCAGCAGTTTCAGTCTTCATACTAATTATGGATCATGATGAATCAAATCAATAATATTGTCTTCTGTTTACGCAAATGTTATTCATTGAAATTAAACTACTATATACGGATTTTATCGCATTGTTTATTTGACACTTTATTACATAATTTAGAAACTGTTACACTACTACTACTACTAAACTTTACTAATTTTTAAGCTAATTAAATTATTGAAACTATTAAAACTATTTATATTTATGTTTACACTTTCCCCGACGTTTCGGGTGCTTTTCAGCAGCCATGGTCAACCAATGTATGAGAGTCCGCAGTCACAATCTATAAAATAGATTCTGACTGCGGACTCTCATACATTGGTCAAACCAAGAGAATCATTGGCACCCGCATAAAAGAACACATAGCTGATGTAAAACACCAACGCTCGTTGAAGTCTGCTGTGTGTGAACATGTGCAACAGGGGACCAACCACTACCTGAGATTTGACAAACCACAGATGCTCGCTAAAGAACACCGATTCCTACCAAGGATGCTTCGCGAGGCTATTGAAATCAAAAAACATCCTAATTTCAATAGAGAAGATGGTTGGAATGTACCACCAGCTTGGGATCCAGTAATTCAAAAAGTCAAACCCAAGAAGAAGCAAATCACAGTTAGACTTCGTGCTACTTTGAGCTCATTCTGCGTAAATAGAAACACCAATGATTAAAATTAACTTTGAAATAACTACACTGGGATATTGAGACAACTACCATCTTAGTCTCCCCGTGACCATGGCTGCTGAAAAGCAACCAAACCGTCGGGGAAAGTGTAAACATAAATATAAATAGTTTTAACAGTTTCAATACATAATTTAATTAACTTAAGAATTAGTAAAGTTTAATAGTAGTAGTAGTGTAGCAGTTTCTAAATTTTGTAATAAAGTGTCAAATAAACAACGCGATAAAATCCGTATATATGTAGTAGTTTAATTTCAATTAATCAAATCAAGTCTAATGATTTTAGTGTGAAAACAGTGGTCACTGCTCAGCCGTGTAAGGCGTACACTAGTATTGAAGTTATGTAATACTAGCTGTGCCCGCGGTTTCACGCGCGTTTCTGGTAACTGCGCCGCCCCCGTGAGTCGTATCGTGATGTTATATAGCCTATAGCCTCCCTCGATAAATAGGCTATCCAACACAAAAATATTTTTTCAATTAGAACCAGTAGTTCCTGAGATTAGGGCGTTCAACAAAACAAACAAACTCTTCAGCTTTATAATATTAGTATAGATAGAAATATCAAACACGTATTATTAAAACAATATATTATTAAATTGTTTTAATAATACGTTTTGGCTTGTTTGGGTTCGTGGCTCAATTTCCGAAAGAGACAGGTGGAAATTCTAGAATGGTGTAGTATGGTCTACTTGCTAAAAAATAAGCTTTATACTGAGAAGATACTAAAAAGTTTAAGGGTATAATCGCCTATTCATTAGGGTCCAAAATCATACATATCTGAAGAAATGTGAGATATCCTATCTCTACCTACTTCGATTCGTGGATAATTAATGTATGTAAAAGCCGTCTTGACAAGCTTAAATTCGTATTCAATTTCTATCAACTGGACTAAAGGCTATTAAATTTAAATACATCGACCTCGATGGCGTAGTGGTTAGTGTAACCGACTGCCACGCCTGAGGTCGCGGGTTCGATTCCCGCACAAGTCAAACATTTGTGTGCATGAACATGGATGATTGTCTTGGTCTGGGTGTTTCTATGTATAATATGTAGGTATTTAGAAAAAAAAAGTATATATGTATGTTTATCCATTGTCTAGTACCCATAGTACAAGCTCTGATTAGTTTGGGCTAGATGGTGTTGTGTGTATGTGATAGAATATTATATTATATTAATTTTAATATGATTGATTACATTGCGATGTAGGCTCCTAAAATAAGCTAAAATAGCAACACTTAACTAAATGTGTTGACGTAAGTAGAACAAAGGAATTTCAAGTCTAAGCAATGAGATAATTCGAACACTCTAAGCAGCTACTATAACAACTGATTGACAAGGTAGTTATAACAATTAGTAACGTTTACCAGACTTAAACAATGAACTGATGGAGTTACGTTTGTTTGTTCGTCTTGTAAGATCGCCGGCTGTTATTGCACAGAGCGTGGATAACTATTAGTGTACATTAAGCATGCTACTCTCGTTCATATGTGTGAATAATATCAACAGGTAAAACGAAAAGTGAGTCAAACGCTTTTTTTGATATATTGACTTATAGGTTGGCTCTTTGGAATAGAAGAGACGCGTACAAGGTCTTGGGCTAAGAATACTTAAGTAATTGTCCGTAGGAATATGGAGTCTGGCTCAGTCTGGAGTGTATTCGATAGATGACAAAAGACTCTCGTTTAGATGTATGCTGCTATCGTAGTACAAGCTCTACACATAGAATTGTGTGTGATACAACGTAGTTTTATTCTTCTGAGATAATACACAGATTTTATGTAATGTTATTAACTTGTGTGATCTACAGTGGTAACAGATGTTGCGATTTTTGATCCGAAATTTCCGTATTCCTTGTGTTTGTTGTTCCAATATTTGTATATTTCATCACGGTATGGATGGAGGATAACATAAGGTCAAACATTGATCTTAATATAAAAGCTATGCCTTTGACGTCTTTTACTGAAACTTGTTGGTTGTCACAAGGACACCTAATTTCGCTAGTATACCTTATATTCGTCTATATATTATTAGTTGGACCAAAAACTGTCTCTCCTAAATACTAGCCATACTCTAAATATCCACCAACAGGTTTCTATGTCTATTTTTATACTGGTTAGGATAGTTTTTTGTAGTTGTCAGAATAAAATTATCGGAACTATGCGTAGAATAAACAATGTGTATCATATATTGATAGAAAAGCATTTGTTTAAACATCTTTCCTAACCGCCCTACATTGTAATTCAATTTTAAACGAGCGCGTAGGCAAACGATTTGTTCATCGTAAGTAGATCAGCGTATTTATGACAATATAAAGCAATATTGATCATTGAGTTATTAAGTACTGTATACTAGAGAAAATATCCTAATCCTAACTAATATTATAAATGCGAATGTGAGTTTGTTTATTTGTTTGTTATGCTTTCACGCCTTAACTACTCGACCAATCATCATGAAATTTCGCATACACATCACTTGTCAGAGATCTAGAAAAAAAAGTACTGTAACTAATCTAATCTAACTTAACTTACATTTACGCGAGCGAAGCCGCGAGCGAAGCCGCGAGCAAAACCTAGTGTCAAATAAATTCTTTGTAACACGTATTAGAGTCCATGCTCTATAACTCACTAAATCTGAGCTAGGGTATTACTGGAACGACACGTTTGTGCTACATTAATGAAGCAGTACTTTGATAGTGATGATGGCATGTTTTAAATAAAAGCTTATCGATACTAATATTATAAAGCTGAAGAATTTGTTTGTTTTTTTGAACGCGCTAATCTCAGTACCTACTGGTCCGAATTCATTAATCGAGGAAGGCTGGCTATATAACATCACGCTACGACGCACGGGGGCGGCGCAGTAATCATAAACGCGGGTGCAACCGCGGGCACATCTAATACTTAATATAATTATAATAATCGGTTAAAGCCCGGTTACTATGTCAAAAAACGAGTCGTTTTAACTAAGAACAGTTAAATTTTGCCAAATTTTTGATAGAATATGTGTCAAAATTAACTGTCTGTAGCAAAACAATTAGTTTCTTGAATATAGGACCCGGTTTTACAGGATATACACACACACTAATGCCTGTTTCTAAAAAATACTTATAATGTCTCCTCTGGTATGTAATATATTATACTCAATAATATTGATTTCCTTTTTATGAGTATTGCAATCTATTTTTAAATGTTATCAGCCATGAACTGTATATATTCTGCCAGTATCATTTCTGTAAGTATTGAGGTTAGCATTCCCACAGAGCACAGGTTAAGAAATGTTTGAACTACCTTTAATGTTATTTTAAAACTGGTTGTTCTTTTGTTCTTTGTTTAAATTTCTGTTCAGCTTACACTATAAAATATGTGGCGGGATTTGTCTAATCCGTTTTGAATCAAGATTAAATATATGCAGAAATGACTTTGTAGTGTCAGTATGTCTATTTGTTTAGACAGTGTTTTTACTATTAAGAAAGACTAGAAATTCCAAGCTGTGTTTAATAGCAAATATTAGATCAACGGTTGTACTTTGCCTCTATAACCTTGTAACCGAATTGGAAATACCATTATGGATAATAACGATTGTCGATAATAGGTGAATGCTGTTTACCTAATTCTAAGTTACTTGCGACCTATAATTCATATTGTTCTCTTTTTAACTTGGAACTTCAAACTAAAAGTGCTACAAGTACAAGAGATAAATATAATTATATTAGCTCTAAAATTATGACTACCTATTTCAAATCCACATAGACTTATGCAAAATGTTATTATTATGCCATTTGACCTGATTTGACGGCTTATTATACTTAGCAATATGCCGGCAAAACACGAGGTTTTAAAACTATAGCACATCTATATATTATTATATGAATAAAGTAAATATATAACAACTACTTGTTACTTAAAGAAAAAAAACTAAATAAAAATTGTAGTTCTTATCCACACGCAATGAGAGATTGCCGCGGGGTTCAAAGAGTTTCTAATAAATTCATATTAATTTCTCGTCCAGTCTGTAACACGCATGATATTATAAGCTTACTTATATAGTAATTACCTAAATTCCTAATTATGCATTTATTCCGTAGTAAAGTTTCGAAAGTAATAAAATATAGATTGTCTATCTATACCTACTAACATTATAAAGAGAAAAGATTAGATTTTTGTTTCTTTGTTTGTTTGTAAGTTTTTTGTAACGGTTTGACTCAAAAACTGCTCAACCGAGCTGTATTATCAGTTATCACACACTTATCACCGAACATAGGAAATATTTTATTTCAAAAAAAGAACATTTACTAACATAACCTAACTTACTTTTACGGCAGCGAAGTCGCGAGCAAAGGCTAGTTCATTATAAGTTAGCAGTTTTTGAACATACATATGTTATCTGTTTTCCGCTTAACTGCAACGGCAGTTACGTCAGAACCCGGTAGTAACTTCTTAAATAATAAATATTAAAACAGGTGTCATTGTCTAGACTAACAGAGTTTAAAAAAAAATGCGACGTATTCGTTTTTACTTTATAATTAAACAATATGTAACATATTTTATCATGACATTTTAGACATTTTGCAGCCTTCATAATCATAAGGAGACTGTTTGCCATATTTAGAGTACTTTAAAAATAACCGAGCTTCAACCTGCTACTTTGCCCACGTAAATCCCAAACATACGCAAATAGGGATAAGAGGTATGCCGACTGTCAGGTAAACCAGACAATCGTCTATCTATGTGTCAATTTCATCCAAATCCGGTAACACGTAACTTTTTGCAGTCCTTCAATAGGTTCCTAGAATCCTATTATGTGCCTTTACAAAAGAGTATAATTACTTCTCATGTTAGGTTTACTTTGCACGATGAAATAAGACTCTTATGGGACCAAAGGCAAAATGTGAAACAACACTACCCATCATTTGGGCGACAGGCATTTTTTTAAAGCATGCTATATCAGACCCTGTCTTTACAATTAACGTAATAAATTAATAATATATACGTTTATGCGAATTCATTGAGTTTAAACCACTTTATACCGATTTTATTGCGTTGTTTATTTAACACTTATATTACATAATTTTGAAACTGTTCCACTGCTACTATTAAACTTTACTACTACTATTATTTAGATTATTAAAACTATTTATATTTAAGTTAACACTTGCCCCACCGTTTCTGTTGCTTTTCAGCAGCCATGTTCACGGGGAGGCTAGTCACAACGCGATAAAAGGCGTATAAAATAGTTTAATTTTAATACAGCTATCGAACAAAAAGCAGACTCATAACAATTATTTGTGGATCACACGAATAGTTATTTCGTGTGGGATTCGAATCCGCAACACTCGGCAGCGGCATTTAGAAGTATTGTACAGAATAAAATATAAATATGTATTTACTAGCTGTTACCTGCGACTTCGTCCGCGTAAATTTGAACTAAAAAGTGTTTGTCGCCGCGGAACCCAACTATATTTCTGTGCCCAAGTTACTTAAATGGCGTAGTTTTTATAGTGTAAAGCTAGATAATAGTATGGCTTACTCAAAAACAACATTTAAATATGCGTCGTTAGATTACATGCTGTCACAGAATGCGTAAGAAAAATAAAGATTCACAGCTCCTCCCCCGTAGGTGATAGCGTGATAATATGTAGCCTATATGTTGACCCGACCTGTTAGTAATATTCATGCAAAATTTGAAGTAAACCCATGCAGTACTTTTTGAGTTTAACCCGGACATACATACAGACAAACAGATAAACAGACAAAAATTCTAAAAACTATATTTTTGGCTTCGATATCGATTGCAGATCACGCCTCAAGTATTCTTTTAAAAAAATATTCGATGTACAGTTTTGACTTTCCTACGATTTTATTATATGTATAGATGACGGTTCTAAATCCAAGAAACTTATCGATATGCTCTCCAGTAGAATCTCAATAGCTTGTTTTATTATCGTCTTACGTGACAAAGAATGTATTGTACTACGGTTTTCTGAACTATGACATCAACAGGATAAATGTTCACATGCATGTTCTGAAGGTTACCACGTACCTACATATGTGTGCGTTCGTTCCTACAAACTGTCGACGTGATTTTAAGGCCAGCTATCCTTCGCTCGCTTCCTACGTTCACTTATTCCTTCCGATAACCTGACCTTTGATATTTTGCAGCAATGGAATGCAATTGTCATTGTATATCGATTCGTACTTTTAATTACTGTTTCTGCACATGTATGTTGTATGTGGTTCAACTTGACTTGATAGATCTGTATTGAACAAGGTTATTGTGCCTTTTATAAAGCAAAGGAGCAAAGTGTTAATAGAAAACGAAAGTATACAGATAATAAATACTGAAGCCTTCATTTTAAGGTTTTATACCAACATGCTTTTCATAATTATGAGTTAGGCACGCCATACATTTTATCAGCTATCATTTCATTAACAAGTAATAAACGGAAATAGGGGACCCCGTTGTCAAGCATCGTTTCAGGCTTTGTATTGCTATTTAGATTATTCTGTCAATCAGTTAATCACTACACTTAGTCCGTCCTGGGAATACGTGGGTACCTTGCGATCTTTTGTAAGAAATCCTATGCAAGGTCTACGAAAAGTCTTTTTGGTTATTTTGTTGGATAAAATGTCAGAGCTTATACAAGATTTTTAATTGTCTTTATCTTCATATGCCTCACTAAAATAATCACTGAAAATTTTCATCCCATGAGGGGATGGAACCCACAGTCGATGGCTGTGGCGAAAGCACTGAGTACAGAAAGTCTAGCTCATCTGTCTGAGAATATATAGATGTTATTCCCCAATTATATGCGTAAATTGAACAGTTCCTATATGTATAAGCAGGAGATTCCAAGTATCACAACTGAGGCGCTAAATTTAATTTGCCTCACAACATACATTAGATAGGTACCTATATTACGTGAGTTAGTAATTTTTGATCAATCATAGATACTTATGCGGTAAACAGGAAATGGCATTGCAACTGACATATTATATTATTACAAGTGCCGTACTGCTGGGCAAATAGCCATGAATTGACGGAACTGATGCTGTCTGAGCATATGCAAATAACGTAAATCTAGTAGAGAGAGGACGTTAAATAGAGTACAACGTAAAATGTTTAAATAGCATTAAACATTGGCATTTATGTACGATTTCCGATGGCTATGGATGTTTGCAAAATAAGTATTTAGCACATATACATATACATAGTCTCACGTCTGTATCCCCAAAGGACACTAGGCACGGTTGTACCTACATTTCGCCAGTTATATTTTAAAGTCCCACCTAACAAGAAGATATTGTCGTCTACCGAAACAGAGTTTTAAACTCCTCAATGTGCTGCTACTTAGAATCTCTTGGCAAAAAAGTCAATAAAGAAATCCAACCCGATACATGACATTATGCACCATAATCGTTTACACTACCGATGAGAGGCAGCCACTAAAATGGAGTCCCCGTGATGTCAACGCAAAGGAGAAATACTATTGTTCCCTCTGCAGATAACTTTAAAACAGTCTTTTTAAAGAGTTTCGGAGTCCTTTTACTACAGGAGATATCAAAAGTAGTGTACTGTTCCAATTTCACCTACCACTATTAAACCTTTGCTGTAATAGTTTATTACTAAACAAATTTACATGCACATCTTTCTAGTCCATTCGCGAAAACCAGACTTAGTAACGTACTAAATTTTACACAATCAATTTATTAACCGTCAGTACGTGTTCTCATATAAAACAGTGCACGGGGTTATACTTCAAAGTACAAGAATATTTGGCGGTTATACCGAGGTTATAAACAATTGCAATATATGATATAAACTGACTATATTTAGCTTGGGAAGCGAACAGGAACGTTAAATCAGACAGCCGATGACACATCGTAATATATAGCGAGGATTTGTTATACCTATATATTATATTGTTTATCCTTGTGAATTGTGATTGGAGCCGTGGTTTATAAAGTCACCAATGCGTTTACTGATTTGAAATTTCAAAGCAGACAAAATGAAACAGGCATTTTGTTTTATTTATGTTTTAATCATCACCTTGTATACTTTCAGATTTCCCCTTACACATGCTTGTGTTAATAGCTTACAAGGACTCCAAACACTAAACTGATGTATGTATTTTCCACAATATACATAATATATTACCTATAAATTATTCAGAAATCATTATTTGTAATATTGCAAGTTATAATAAGAATAAGTAATTTTAAATTGTGTAATTTCTGAAATTATAACTATATAATAAAGTTAAATATATTGGATTAAGAATTAGAACTAGACTAAAATTGTTTGCTTTGCCCTAACAGGATTTCATGTTGATAAAATCTTTAATTTTATAACATACAACACAATATATCATCATCATCATCATCATCAGGCTATAATAGTCCACTGCTGGACATAGCCCTCCCCCAAAGAGCGCCATAGCGCCCTGTCTTCAGCTTGCCGCATCCAGCATCTGCCTGCAGTCTTTCGCAGATCGTCATCCCACCTGGTCAGAGGGCGTCCTACACTACGTTTGCCGAGTCGCGGTCTCCACTCAAGAACACGCTTACCCCAGCGGTTGTCGGTTCTTCGCGCGATGTGGCCAGCCCACTGCCATTTCAGCTTGCTAATTCTCTGAGCTATGTCGATGACTTTGGTTCTCTGTCGGATATATTCATGTATGCATGAACGCAATCAAAATAGTATTTAGATTTGAAAATTTCGTGTTTGGGCTTTCTTTGTGTTCGCTGTTGCATTTCTTAATAGAGCTTGGCTAAACAAGTTTAATTATCAGAGAAGGGCTTGTATCCAGTATAAACTTTTAACATAGCAAGGTGTCTCTATACACTCGAAGGTTTATTGATAGGTGTGTTACACCCAATTTTCATTTATTATAATAGCGCAAAACTATTTAAAGCAGCCGTCTAACAGGTACCTCTACTAAGAATTATTCCATAAACCTGGAAAATCCCAGTAACGTTTCCCGGTCCGAAAATTGAACTTAACTATTCACGTAGTAGGCACGAGCGCATTCAGTCATGTTGAGTAAAAAAGGAAGGAAATAATGCAGTTAAAAAAGCTACAAAATGATTGTAATTATGTAATATCCGTTGTTAATCTACAATGATTTAGCCGGCCTCGGTGGCGTAGTGGTTAGTGTAACCGACTGCCACGCCTGAGGTCGCGGGTTCGATTCCCGAACAAGTCAAACATTTGTGTGCATGAACATGGATGTTTATCTTGGTCTGGGTGTTTCTATGTATAATATGTATGTATTTACAACAAAAAAAGTATATATGTATGTTTATCCATTGTCTAGTATCCATAGTACAAGCTCTGCTTAGTTTGGGCTAGATGGTGTTGTGTATGTGGTAGAATATTATTATTATTATTATTATATTATAATGAGTTACCTATGCCAGTAGAGAGTAAAAAGGGAAGACTCTTCATTTTCCTTAAATTTAAAATTAGGAGAAACATGGAATTGATTGTTTTTCAGAGAACTGAGAGAACCCTTTGATTTTCTGTAAAATATGTACCTACTACAATAGCGCTAGTTAATTGTTAAAAAACGTGTTCTCGTCTTATATTTTTTATCATATTACGCTATTGTATAACAGTATTTTGATCGAGTTGTATGAATTCATTAGTCATCGAATATTTCCAATATTTGCAGTGCCGTTCCGCTTCGGTGCAACATTAATATTTAAGCGAAACAGCTTCATCATTCAATTTATTTTATTACCGTGTGCATACAATGCACATCTATGAAATGTGGTTTACGTTCGAAACTTGGCACTTTTACAATATAAATGTACAATAAAAGTGGCTAATTATGAACTGAAATTGAGGGCACGCATGCTCCCTTACATTGTTGCTTGAATAAGTCAAAGCCAAGAGCTTGTTTTAATAGGTTTTTATTATACATATAATATACATATATGTATATAATATCAGCCCTGTATTTAGCGTGAAAAAGGTTATGCCAGAATCCATACCGCTGGCTCAGTGCGGCAGACTTCACATATCTTCGAGAACGTTATGAAAAACTCGCACACATGCAGGTTTTTTGACGATGTTTTCCTTCACCGTTAAAGCAAGCGATAATTAAACATTTTAATACGCACATAACTTCGAGAAGTCAGAGATGCGTGCCTTGGGATCGAACTCGAGACTTATGCGTGGCAGACCAATTGTATTCCACTACGCTATCGCTGCTCTCTATTATAAGATAGTAACTGATAAAATACAGACTGAAATGAAGAAAAGGTAACACTTTGTTAGGATTAGATCGTTGTGAGAACTGAAAATATTGTCGCACATCGTAACTTAAAAAATATGACGTCTATTAGTCGAACAGCGAGAGACATTTTCTCACAATTTGTCTCCTATTTCCTGCTCACATCTTATCTTATCTTATGTGGGGGCCAGTCAGTGCAGACCGGCGACACTTCGACCCAGTGGGATCTTTTGTGTCGACACGCTCCCAATAACGACTGCCATAGATGTTCATGGCAGCCGGGACCGACGGCTTAACGTGCTCTCCGAGGCACGGAGCAGGCGATAATTATTGTCAATCAATACGCACATAATTTCGAAAAGTCATATAACTTCCGAAAGTTAGAGGTGCGCGACGTGGGTTCGAACCCGAGACCCTCTGCATTGCAGTCTGTTGGTCTCCCCACTGAGCTATCGCTGTTCTTTCCTGCTCACATACTAACATGCAAGAGTGCGTCAGAATATTCGAAACTAAATAATAATATTTGTGATATGGATAGTCGGTGTATAAAAGAACTGTCTAAAAGAGACAGGTTTTTTTTAATAATAATTTACGCACTGCGACCTATTCCTGCGCCAGTGGTCTTTACAAACATTCAAATAATGGACTCAAAGAACACCTAGACTCGGAACAGCTATTGTGGTTTACACAATTTTTGTCCGTGTGGGGATCGGATTATTCCACTTTGGTCAACCAGGTGATTCAACGAACTACACACGGTGTAGTGCCGGTGCAATTTAACAATGTTAACAAGTCATGTTAAATAAGAAAATTTGAAAGTGTTACCAGAGATAAAAGTACAAAAGTGTAATCATTTATGTACGATAATGATGAAAGTACGAGGAAGGTTCTAGAAGAATTTAAAATGTTGATAGTATGGGTCACAAAGGCAGAGGAAGGCGGCCGAAAAAACTAATGGATTGTGTAAAAGAAAAAAGGTATTTACTCAAACTTGGCTAAAACAAAGACAAACAAAGTATTACAGGTCTATCAAATATGAGAGAAACGGACATGTGGCAGGACTTTGATAACAAATATCAGGTTCATAATTTTTCTAGTTATCTTCGTGACATGTTTATATTGCGTTTAAATCGCGTCGAGATGTACAAATTAACAGCTACAGGATAGCATTGAAACTCAGTTGATAAATGGAACGGAGCGAGCCCTATCACGTGAGTACCAATACATAATAGGCTAGCGTCATCGGTTAAAGAGAAAGCTTTAGACTTCACACAGAGGTCGTGAACGATAGAGGTTAGTGTTATGGCTTTTTATGACGTTATGGTGCCCCCATGTTACGCAATTGTTGATGTAATGGAAATAAAAAAGTAAATCAAATGTGCCAGTATTCCATTCCAAAATGGAATACTGGCATTATTATTATTATTATTTCATTTTATTTTAGATTAATTCGTTTTAAAATTAAGAATGAAAATATATTGTAAATCTGTATTAAGTATTAGATAATAATTAAAAATAATAAAATAAATCAATTCTAAAATTAAATTTCAAGTTCAAATATTTTACGCATTATTTTTTAATTAAGTTTGACGCGTTGTCGTATTTTTGCATAAGATGATCAATTTAAGCATATCATGTTGACATAAACAAGTACCTAAGTAATAAATATGAAGAAGGTGATCAATACGAATCCGTAAATTTTTCGTAGATACAGTGACCTAGAGACAACCTGTCAATTTACTCTAATCTATACCAAACATTTTATCTCTTACAGAAGCTACTGATATTCTTATACGATGATAATTTATAGTAAGATGGACAAGTTATCTTAATGTTGAAACAGGCCTTTATCGGCGCACGTGACCCTCGAGTTGAAAACTCCAAACAAACACCTTAGTAATGTTCAGTGTGCAACTACATGATTGAATTAAATTGATAATATCTGCACGGGACTTATATACAACTGTGGTATCAATTGTCGCATATTATGCCCTACTGTTCCAATATTCAAAAATGGAACAACATAATTATATTCGATTCCAGATGAGAAAACCTCGATGACGTTTTCACAGATAATGTAAAGTTTTCCTAAATGTCATCTTGACAGTATTTAGGCAAATATTGTCTGTAATGTTTGTAAAATGAGCAAAAATAGATCACGTTACTCTGATAACAATGACAGATGATGATTAATAACAGTAACAAAATTACCACGGTGTATACCTACTTAAGAATTAACGTTAAATCTTAAATTGGTGACGGTCTCACCGAGTCTGAATTGGACGCGGATGACTGATTTTGGTCGGACGAATTACGCAGTACGAAGACGCGTTAAGCGTAATGACTGGGAAAATGCTCTTCCGATTACAGGTCTGAGTAGCACGTACGGTAATTGGCTCCAATACTCTTGAAGGACAAAATTGCCTACATGTTGCAAGCGGCAAGCTTTGCTAACTTAAACATACATATACACTTAGTTTCACGCCTATATCCACGAATGGATAGCCAGAGGTGTATAACACTCATATTTCTCCAAAAAAGGTTTAAGTTCTAGTTAATTGAGGGCGAGAGCCTATTGTCAACCGAGCATAGACGCCGAAATTTATTCACAGAAAAATCCAAAGAATTATTTTGCACGGCCCTGGAATCGAACCCGTGACCCTATGCATAGCAGTGGCATTTACTACTATTATGCGTCAGTCTAAAACACGTGACATGTATGAACTATTTAACGCAATATTAGGTGCAAATAGCCACTACAAGTTGTACGAAGTCAGGTGAATACATTTGTATTGATAGTATAAATAAATGAAGTGCCGCTAGACATCTTGAGCGCCGACATAGGTATTCGCCAGATATAGACACTGACAAACGATAAGAAAACTCTTAAAAAAGATCATTAACACAAATAATGAGATGCGGAGGCGCAGGCGTGATAAAATTTATACTATTTACACTTATTGTTGGTAAGTTTGACAAAACCTAGCTTGAAATAATTATAGTTTTTCGTATACGCTATTCATTTTAAGCCATCATAAAAATTGATTAAATAAAGAACTTCAACAAAATATATCCCAACATTAGATATTACAACATAAGCGATATGAGAATTTAAAAGTAAGTACTTATAAACCGAGTAAGAAATATTACGAGTAAATTTACACACCGACGTAAAATAAATCTTGTAAACATGCAAAGCGATAATCTTGACCACCTGAATAGTGAACTTGTAAACGCACAAACACCAAAGTACAAATAACAACCGGCACCGGTTATTTACAAAGTTTATTAGATATCGAACAGTATTGCCCTCACTAATTAACAACAAAGCAAACACACCGAAGAAATGTTCGATTCAACTCATCAAGTATTAAACTCGTGTAACGTAAGGCTCGATCGTCAAGGCGGCTGCTATCGCTTCGTACATTACATTCAATACAATTACTCTTAGGAATGTTTGTTAGATGATCGAACGACAGTAATTAATATTATTAGTTAGTGATTAGTTTTAATAAGGATTGTTATTAGATATTATAAAGTTATAGACGCACCAGTGATCGTGTTTATACGGCGCAGTCCTCACACGGTAACACGTTTGGCGCGACGAACGCGCAGCAACTAACTGACGTTGTTGGTGTGATATTGCCATGTTGGTGCCCCCGAGCATGTGACCGTGCTAACTTCGTGATGAGATCGTTCAATTATTCCCTAACGTTCATTTTCATGACGGCCGCCTCATTAGATTTTAAGTTTAATTTGAAGCAAATTTCATCGTAACTTTTAAACGGGTTTCTTTTAAACGATGCGCTTGCGCATTTGCTTTTAGTTTCAGCTAACTTAACAGGTCTAAGTGACATTCGTAATCTAAATTGCTTAATATAAATATAAGTACATAGTTATTACAGGCACTTGAGAATGCAATTTTGTTATGTAAATATATACTTAATGTTATTCTCCAATATACATATGACCTGAAATGTTACTTTCTTTTCTACTCAGACACTCAAGGATAGTTCGATAATAGTGCGAATTTGCATTATGCGCCAATAAATTAAAACTACCAGACAAAATTACGAAATCGATATACTGCTTAAAATATACAAAATAATTAAATAATTAATAAAAATAATTTAACTTGTAATACTTACATGAACGACTAGCGTTGATATTTCTGTATTATAATTCAGGCGATGTCTTGCCGTGTCGGTGTTGTTTTCACATCAGCTGATGATAAGGAAGATGAGAGCTATCTCGTGATCGCGCCGTGCGGTTGGCAGCACTGGGTACTCCTGCGCAGCCTCCGCGGCCTCGCGGCTCATCATTGCGTTATTCAATGCTACCATTAAATTATGACATTTGTACACGAATTAGCGAATTTATTGCTAACATTTTTAAAAATAATTACGAGGTATGTTAGAATTAGTTTCAAAAAAGTTGCAATCAGGTAATTTTATATCTTCTTTCTAATTGAAGCGTTTCGCTACCGCATTTCATGTAGTATGTAGTATGTATCGCATCGCTAAGCAAATAGCGACGGCACAGAGGCGTCTTGTATTATAAAAATACTAGATTTGTGCCGCGTTTTCGCTCGCGTATTAATGTAGGTTATGTCAATTTTCTACCTCTCGGGATTATATGCCCTTTTCTAAAGAGAAAAGGTAGGTAAAGACCTACAAGTACAAATCTTTACAAGTTCTTTTGTACCCCTGTCAATGTCTATGCGAAATTGCATGATGATCGGTGGAGTAGTTAAGGCGTGAAAGCACAGAAATAAATATATTTCTGTGCGTGAAAGTGTAACAAACAAACAAACTCACATTCACATTTATAATATTAGTAAGGAAGTAAGGATATACTTTCCTACATTATAAGTACAGATGTTCTATTTTCTACACTAGCGACGATATTAAGTTTAATTTCTTTATTATTTCTAATCCGTATCAAACGAATAGCGCATCTTATCTCTATATAAGTGCCTATACATTATTATGTACTAAACACAAATTATGGTGCAATTATAATGCCTGTAACGCGATGACTTTAAAAACATTCAAACAACGGACACAGTCAAAGTCAAAATCATTTATTAATTTAGGTCACAAAGTACCACTTATGAACGTCAAAATATACAGGTTAGTCAGTTTACTAAGTTACTGAAGCTACGTTTAGGTTAGTTGCTAGGTTCAGGCAAGGGGTAATAAAAGAAAGAATTAATAATAAATATGCACGGCTGTTTCACGGGTAGGCACTTTTTATTTGCTTTCGGGTGTTTCCTTTGTAATGAACTGTTGTACATTAAATTATAAATTAAATAATTGCAAACTGTGGAAAGTGCCGGCAATAACGAGGTTGACAAGTTTTACTGGTAAGCGGTAGCACATCCAGCAAATCTTTTTTTATGCACGCCTAATGTCATTAAAATCATAGCCAGGCTTACCATAGACCGTAGTAAACGGCTGCTCCTCTAACAAAGCAGCAAGAAGGCACAACATGGTGGTTTTGTTCGATGTCTCGGGAAAGCCCAACATAACCCTCTCGCCTCCCCTTGTGGTCAGGGGGTATACATATGGCCAGGTGCCAGAGCGCTTGTGACGGAGGTAATAATAAGTAAATTCTAATAAATATTATAAATTATAATGTGAGAAGTATATTACACCCACGTTTCGCCAGATATAATGGCACAATAATTAATGGCGGATCTAGTAACCTTAAAATCATTACTAATTACTTAATTGAATATCTCGAAAATTGTCATGAAGAATGCACAAATGTTATTTTCATAAAGGCGCAGTGCCTTCATGGGATAAGATCAGGCTTCCAACAAAGACTGGCAGTTACGAGTAGTCTGAGGCTCAGTCAATACTGAATGTAGTTGTATGTTAATTTACTGTACCAAGAACTGTCGCACACTTTTCGCAAATTATCCGGTTTACTCGCAAAACAAAATAGGTACCTAGTAAAGGCTACTAAGTCATTAAATTCAAGGTTGCATATTAAATAGCTAGACTCTTTTTTAGCATTTTTGGTAACAATAAATAACTTGGAGCATCACTTTATATACGTTATTATAAAATTGCTTCTGCCAGCTTGAATCTTACGTGTGTCTTATATGTTCCTAGATTTTGCCTGCGCCTTCGCTCGCGTAAATTTTCTCGTCCCTTTGGAAAAAGAACTTTTTCTGGGTGAAAGTTACCCTATATCCTTTTTTGTAACACTGACGTGTATGCAAAATTTCATGGTGTTCGGTCGAGTAGTTAAGCTTTGAACGCGTGACCAACATACAAACTCACATTCGCATTTATAATATTAGTTAGGATCCCAATACATGGTATAGACTGCACAGATGGCGTAGTCGTTTGAGTAGTCATCTGGCAACAGCCATTGCATCCAGTATTGTGGGTTCGATCTCCACACATGAATGTATGGGA
The DNA here is from genome assembly GCA_963564715.1 of Catocala sponsa. Classification (NCBI taxonomy): domain Eukaryota; kingdom Metazoa; phylum Arthropoda; class Insecta; order Lepidoptera; family Erebidae; genus Catocala; species Catocala sponsa. The sequence goes on from OY751334.1 coordinate 9,986,813, forward strand.
GTACCCCGTTACAGAAATGCGATGATTAATTTAGTAATCTTTAGTCAACTTCTTAATATTTTGTTCGGTCCTAAGTTTCGTTTCGTCCGACGTAAGTTAGACACTTTCATTGTAGATACACTAGACACAATAATTGAGTAGGTACTCGATATGATTTATTTTATTACTAGTTTTCACCCGCGACTTCGCTCGCGTAAATGTAGGTTAGGTTAGGTTAGGTTTGCAACAGTTATTTTTTCTGGATGAAAGGTACCCTATGTCCTATTCTGTACCCCTGACAACGTGTATGCAAAATTGCATGTTGATCGGTTGAGTAGTTAAGGCGTGAAACCGTAACAAACAAAGAAACAAACTCATTTTCACATTTATAATATTAGTTAGGATTTATGTCAGACAATTGTTAGTTCTTTCGAAACGATATTAGTTGTCTTAGCTTAACCACCGTATCCATCTGCATCTAAATTCGCCGTTTTCTAGTTTTGCCTGACCGGTTGACGGCTTGTCAGTTCTCGGTAACCGGTTTCATAATGAAGTGCCAGCGCAGAATAGGTACGTAATAGCCCAAGTGGCACCTAAAACCCGTTTCCAGAAAGGCTTTCATATGTGCTAGATACTTCGGGACCTAAAAGCTTTTATTATCTACTGGTACACGAGGGCATGTGTAGGTACAGGTTAAACATAAAAATACACCATACAACAAAAAATAAGTTAAATACATAATTAGTAGGTATAATAATGGCAGCTCTCTTTATAGTGTCCCACTATAGCCCAGTGCGCCCAGTGCGATTTGGCGGACTTCATACATATTTGAAGACATTATATTATTATAAAAATTTCAGATATAATTATATCCACCCCATGGTGCTTTTAGCTGATGATAGCACAGTAGTTATAAATTGTAATGATCCTTCTATATACGAAGCGGAAATAAATAGGACATTAAATAAAATTATATCATGGCTCAACAATAATAATTTAATTATAAATTTGGACAAGACAAAGATAATGCATTTTTACCAAAGATTACCTAATAGAAATTATGACATCAATTATTTATCCACTAAAATACAAACGACAGTAGCCACAAAATTCCTAAGCGTTATTATAGACAGTAACTTAAACTGGCGACCCCAGACCACAGAAATATGTAAAAACTGAATAAGTTTGCCTATCTTCTATATAAACTTGCAAGAGTGGTAATTAAAGAAATCATTTTGTAGTCTTACAGTTGTCACTTATCAGTTATCACTTATCAGTTATCACTTATCAGTTATCACGCATTATTTTCTGAGGTAATGCAGTAGAGAGGGAACATGTTTTCAAAGCACAGAAAACATGCGTTAGAGCTATTTATTTAATGAGGAAAAGCTTGTTTTGTATGACCCAAAAAATATACAGCAAATTACCCGAACAAATAAGATCTCTTTATCTGGACAATTTCAAAAGTAAGCTGAATGATATCCTTTTACAAAAATGTTACTATTCTTTAAATTAACATTTAGAAGACAATTCCCTTATAGCCCAAAAGTCCACGACGGACGGCCAGACCTTCGTTATTTTATAAAAGGTGAAAATTTCTTTGTGCATGTCCCCAACACAGGTAAGAACGATCGGCGAGTATGGAGTTTGGATTATGGTTACTTAGGCAGGTAACAGGTAGTACTTAGATGTGTATAAAATATTACCTCAAATTTGTTAAAGTAGGTATAAAGCCCAATCTTTTTATATTTAGTTTTGTATAACATTAGAAATCATGTTATCCATTGCCGGACACTTAGTACAGTTGCCACCTGATGCCAGACACTGCTGAGCTGACTGCTGTGCTGACGAGCTGAATTTTATATATGTTAGGTACTTGGGCACCTATAAAAAAATTTTACCTCAATAGCCGGACAGTTTTAATGGTATTTACTTGCCAGACACATTGAAAATCTGCTGTAGGTGTGAGCGCGAGGCAACAACTGTAGGGTATATAGATGTTCTAATAATTGATGGTTTTTCCTATTGCATACAATAAAAAATGTTCCAATCACATTTGGAAATATTTCAAAAAAATTGTTGCAAATGCTTACTCAATTACAAGCATCCAGAATTGACGTGATCTTTGATCAGTACTTTACACCATCGATCAAAGATTTCGAGCATTCCCAACGGTTTGAATCTGCGCAATTAGAGTAGGTACACCATAACTGGGCCTGAGCAAATTCGATCAAGTGACTTTGCAAAAGAGATGAAAATTTAAATTTTAAAGATTCTCTGGTAACTTTTTTTATTTCATGTTGGGCTACTGATGAAGTGAATAAACATAAATTTCAGAAAATGACATTCTTTCACAGCGACCTCGATGGCGTAGTGGTTAGTGTAACCGACTGCCACGCCTGAGGTCGCGGGTTCGAATCCCGCACAAGTCAAACAGTTGTGTGCATGAACATGGATGTTTGTCTTGGTCTGGGTGTTTCTATAATTATGTATAATATTATAATAGTATTTACAAAAAAAAAGTATATAATATGCATGTTTATCCATTGTCTAGTACCCATAGTACCTACAAGCTCTGCTTAGTTTGGGTTAGATGGTGTTGTGTGTATGTGGTAGAATAGAATAGAATATTAAAGTATATTGAAACGAATTTATATTAAATTTATATTTTGACTAATTTGCTATTAAAGTTCTGTAGGTACTATTACTTGTTTGCTTACACACTTTCAAGCATTTCAGCAAAAGTGTTATAATTATTTACAATTTATTAGGTATACAATTAAGAAATCTCAATAGCAGCCCGGAATTTGGAAATTGGCGGTGTTAGACACCCCCGTGCCTCGGAAAGCACGTAAAGCCGTTGGTCCTGCGCCCGATCTTTCTCCGGTCATGTCGGATTGCCGTCCCATCAGATCATGAGAGTTAGGGAACAGAGAGTACACTTGTGTTTGCGCACACACTTGTGCACTATAATATCTCCTGCGCAGCTGGCTTGTCTCCGCCGCCGTAGCCGAAATTCGGTCTGGAGGACATTATTAATTTGTTGAAATTTGGGCCATAAACTGTTCGACGGAAAAGTCCGATTAACTGTACCACGGATAATTTCTTTTTTCCATAGTTCCGTTGACCGGACAACTGAACTGTACTACGGGTAAAAGATCAAACAATGTATCTCATTATATTCCTAACTACTGAATATTCTTCATACCTACAGAATGCCAGTGAGTCGCATAGCAAACCCTTTCCCCAAAAGTTGGGTAAAGGGGACAGTAATCCTAAAGCAGGTATTATTATTTTTACCTACTTAAGTATACAGATTCATTGTAAAATATTCGTGTGTATGAAAAATATAATTCAACCTTGAATTTAACGACTATATGGCCTTCATTACGTTGTTTTGCTTTAAAACCGGATAATATTGCAGGTGTGCAAGCTTCGGTTAAGCAAATTGTTACAAATTGAAACAGAAGGCGAGCTTAAATTGCTGCCTACGGTGAATTAATAAACAAAATTTTAACAAAAAAGGAAACCGACTTCAAATAAGAATATTCTAAAACTTAAAATGCACTAAAAAGTTAATAAATAATTGCATATGCTTGTGAATAATTAAATTATTGTTATTTTTGGAGTCGGTGTCAGCCACCCGCGCCGCGTGCTGCGTCTATGTGTGTAATTGTGCATGCCAATGTTATGTTATGATTATAGTAAGACATCTCATGTTTAATTAGTTACAAACCTACCTTGGCTGACACCGACTCCAATAATAACAATAATTTAATAATTCACTAGAATATGCAATTATTTATTAACTTTTTAGTGCATTTTAAGTTTTAGAATATTCTTATTTGAAGTCGGTTTCCTTTTTTGTTAAAATTTTGTTTATTTCTCGGTTTTTAGTGAACCTTGCTAAATATGAGAACATCATCAATGTAGCCAAATACGCATTATTAAGTATAAGTCGAAAACGAATGGTCAAATCTTGATCAAAATTAAATGGGACCACACGGGAAGCACCAGCTTTCAAATAAAAAAAGAATCATCAAAATCGGTTCACCCAGTCGTAAGTAACGAGGTAACAAAGATAAAAAAATAAAAATACAGACGGATTGAATACCTCCTCCTTTTTTTGAAGTCGGTAAAAACCAGCCACACTGGCTAAATCCGAGAATAAGTTAAGAAGAGCGTTAGCACAATGTAGTTACTTTTAGTTTAAATACTTAGGTAGGTATTAGTTAGTAGGTGCCTATCTTTAGTTTGAGTTTGTTCCCATTTTTATTGCGAAATACAACGCCCGCACTAGGAATAATTCCTTTATCGAGAGTCTTTACAAATATTCAAACAAAGAACACTTAGATTCGGAACAACTTTTTATGAACCACACATATTTTTGTCCCGTGTGGGGATCGAATAATATAAGTATAATTATATACTATCACATACAACACCATCTAGCCTAAACTAATCAGAGCTTGTAGTATGGGTACTAGACAATGGATAAACATACATATATACTGCTTTTTTGTAAATACATACATATTATACATTGAAACACCTAGACCAAGATAAACATCCATGTTCATGCATACAAATGTTTGACTTGTGCGGGAATCGAACCCGTGACCTCAGGTCGTGGCAGTGAGTTACACTAACCATTAACTCACAATACTTGGCGTAGTGACGGTGGCAAGACGACCACTTAAACCACGATGCTCTCTGTGCAGACAGATTGTTAGACCCTAGTATAACTTCATATGAGTGTTTGCATCCCTCATACATACCATCTCTAACTAAAAGCATCTTCTCAGGCCGTCAAAGTAGAGACCTCAACATCGCCTCGGCTACTGTGGGGGCGATGTGGAGGCCACTGCTCTTAGACCACACGACTGCTTACCATCAGTGTGGTCATTTTGACGAGCAAATTAAAAAAAAATTGTTGCTTGTAGGTACTCGTATACTCATATACGTGCTGCCGCCCATTAGGTAAAAGTGATAAAAGATGATTTGACGATACCGGGGCTAATAGTTCTGTGGGACGCAACTCTGAAGCCTTCTGGCCCATTTTAGGATGTTGCCATCTCTCTAGGTCCTGTACGTGCGATGAAACGGATTGAATGGACGAACGGTTGCATCCGTTTTCTTCTGCATCCTGGCAGAAGTGTGCGACTACAATCCTCTCGGATAATGTGTCCGGTAGGTGTTTGAGAATACAAAGATTAAAGAAAACAAAGTTTAGAACGAAACAATTTTTATTATGTAATTTAAAATTTTACTTTGAACACAAATATTTTCGTATTTTGTTTAATAAAAACCAGTAACCGTCCTTCACCTTTCTAAGTAATATTAAACAAATCAGCCCTATTAATAAACTATGCCACTCTCAGACATGGGCCATTTCTGATATGAAAGAAATAGGACATGTGACAAAAAGCTTTTTTAGATCTAACGTTTATAATAAAATAATGCTTCACAAAGCAACTGTGAGTTTCTTCTTCTTCTTGAGCTTATATCTTGCTGAAAAGATTTTAAGATTACCTATAGAAAACATCAATAAAATGTTGGGTGAGTCAAGCTTTGCGAAGACTTCCCTGTTTTGGATATAAGATAATTAAAATAACACGTTAAATTCACACTAATAAACTGTATACAAGCCCAAATCGATTAAACAAAGCTGCTATATCCTATAGTCTAAAGTTACATAAAATAATGCTTCACAAAGCAACTGTGAGTTTCTTCTTCTTCTTGAGCTTATATCTAGCTGAAAAGATTTTAAGATTACCTATAGAAAACATCAATAAAATGTTGGGCGAGTCAAGCTTTGCGAAGACTTCCCTGTTTTGGATATAAGATAATTAAAAATAACACGTTAAATTCACACTAATAAACTGTATACAAGCCCAAATCGATTAAACAAAGCTGCTATGCCCATTAGTCTAAAGTTACTCTAAGCACCGTTATTCAAATTTATTTTACAATAATTTCTTAGGAGGTAAAATAGGTAGTTAGGTACACAAGTACTTACATAAGTATAAGATTTATGAGCAAAGCTTTTTGGTATACCTACTCTATTTTGTCTATTTTGTCCTACTTGTCTTGTAGAGACAATAGAGAATGGAGTAATTGATATTTTGAACTAGATATGTTACTTTAATAGTAATGGATGTCGTAAACCTGATAAATGCGTTTGTGTTGATAATTTGAACTAATAAGCAACGCAATAGAAATGGAAAGAGCTTACGCAAAAGAGATGGCTATCATTTAATTTGGTAACTAATAAAAAACATCATAATCGAGACGTTTTTAAGTCTACTTTGCGTGAGCACTTTAAGAACATAGCTGCTTTTATACTTTATATAATATCACAGATATATAAATACCCATCTCCATGTATTGTCTTTTTTTGTCATCCCTATTTATTCAATCATAGTTCAATCATTCATTCGATAATACCTAAGTACTGAACGAATGTGGTCTAAAGGCAGTGAATAAATAATTAATTTAGTGATACGTTTATTAATCAAATAAGACAAATATTTACTATAGATATCTCTACTTCTAAGTAGAGATATCTATATTAAATATTTGTCTTATTTGATTAATAAACGATTTAATGAGGATTTAGGTCTACCTAAATCCTCATTACATCCCACGACACATCAACAAGGGGAGCTAAATTTCATCATATGCTTGTCAAATTGAACTAAATACGATACAATACAACTATAACATAATGCGAGGTAGAAAGGGCACAAAAGAATCACTGAACGATTTGCCTACTTAACCAATGATTTGTGACATACAGTGTATACCAACATTTGACCATTCATTGTGCCCATCGAATTGTGACATACGCATTGTTAAACCAATACAAATGCATATTATAAGTGTGCTTATTTAGAGTTAAATGCAATAGAAATCATAACGCATTATTTACTTGTATACAATTTACTTTATTATATTTTGCGCGAAACTGGCAACACGATGACAGTACCTATGCTTATTTTTTTTAATAATAATACATATCTCTATTAAATTGTCGTGTAACATGGGTGTAGCAGGGCCGGGTTGCTGTGTAAAATAACGTATTATACTAATATTATAAAGCTGAAGAGTTTGTTTGTTTGTACGCGCTAATCTCAGGAAATAGTTGTTTAAATTTAAGAAAATATTTAGTGTTGGATAGCCCATTTATCGAGGAAGATGAAGGAGGAAATGGCTATATAACATCATGCTACAACCAATAGGAGCTGAGCATCAATGAGATGTTACAAAAACGGTGAATATTTTCTTATATGAAGCAAACGACGTTGCGCGGGTCAGCTGTTGGTAAAATAAGTACTTACGTTAGTCGTACCGGCACATATTAGCCGACAAGCCTTATATGGTTAACCTAAGGGTTGTTCCAGCACCAACTTAATAACCCTTACTAATATTATAAATGCGAAAATGAGTTTGTTTGTTACGCTTTCACGCCTTAACTACTCAACCGATCAACATGAAATTTTGCATACACGTTGTCAGGGGTACAGAATAGGACATAGGGTACCTTTCATCCAGAAAAAAGAACTGTTGCAAACCTAACCTAACCTACATTTACGCGAGCGAAGCCGCGGGTGAAAACTAGTAAGTTAATAAATTGATGCTGAAACATCACATTTTTAAAAGCTAAATCTGGCCAGTTTGGATAATTATATTGAAAGGACATTAAAATTAATATCTGTTAGGTAATAAGGACACTAGAAGAACATTACACGTACGTACACAACCGCACTAGGAACATTTACATAATCTATTATAAAGTAACAGAAATAAGTAAATAACAAAACTAAAACCTAGAAAAACTTAATTAAAAACCAAATTTTAAGTACAATAGCGTCTTTAATACACAAATCTAGTAAAAACGGGTTTTACGAAGTCTAATGATAGGTAACAAAATATTGCATACCGCTCATTGTATTTCTAAACTTATTTTTGAATACTTGGTTTAGATATGTAAGTATCCAAATGAAGTATAAAATAAAATCTTATTGCATGTCGCAAGCAGCTTTATGCGTACCTTTGAAAGTCATGTTTCTTGACCTATGGCCGCTTTCTAAATCCAATCTAAATCGAAATATTACTATCTGAGTTAGAATTTTGACATATTTTCTATGGAAGATCTGTCAACATTCTAACTCAGATAACAATATTTCGATTGAGATGGGATATAGAAAGCGGCCGTTAGAATGTTATTACATTAGTGTATCGATATCATAAGCTAATATCGGAACACAGCACTAGGTAATACATATAATTATATATAATATGATAATTTCGCGCTAAATCCCAAGTTTTGACCTAATAGTGATTTTATAAGCTCGCCGAATTGATAAATATTTTTTTGAATACCAGAGATAGGAATAGAGTTTACAAGTAAGCATAATATTAAAAAAATTGATAATAATAGATATGCTTAAGTAATTTGCCATTGTTACCAAGATTATTCTTTAAAAGGTTACTAGCTATTTGGTTTGTAGGTTACTAGTAGTTTTGTTAATACCTCTAGCTTAGCTAAAAGGCTAGTGTTAAGTTTGGATTCATGTCGAATGCGAAGCCACAACCTCTCGCAAGCCCAATATCTTATTCATTGGACTACAGCAGCTTTATACAACTTTCATAAACTAAATAAATATAGACTATATCAATATTCATTAACAATATTTGATGTCATGTAATATTCATTCATCTGAAACAATAATAATACTACTTAAGTAATTTGCAAAAAATATATATTGATACACAGCATGTATCGGCAGCATTTTAAAAAGCTCAGAACTTTCTAGAAACGTACTCAAGCTACTACTAAAATTAAAACGGTAATAACAAATAAACCGACAACTGGCGTGAATCAACTTAAAATAAACCTTACTGCAATGACGTAAGGTCGACATTCGACTGCCGTTAAAGTCGTCAATGAGTATTATGGTAATTCTATCATGTGTATCTCCATGTTTCTAGAATATATCGAGGACGCTCGTTACCCTGAGTTCACTTCTCTCTGAATACTTACAGAGCGAACATCGGAGGCAACCAGCAAAGACTGAAGACATAGACAATTTTTACTACAGATTTGGACTATATACTCAAAAAACAGTAATTGAATTACCCAATCTATTGACAGTCTTCATATTTTTATGCTTCACATTTAGATATCAATGACGCGGTGCCGGCTCTAGGAAAAAAAGTGAAGGAATTAGGCATAGGATAAAAGGCAACGAATAGGAAAGGCTTATATTTACTTATCGAGCCAAAGTGTTGCTAGTCGTAGGGCGTTTGCCTGTAAGAACATGGTACCCATGACCCTGGGCAAGCCGACTCATTATCATCATTGCCACATAGTCCGCAAGAAGCGCAGGGTTCTAGTCCTGTCGAGGCTACTAAAAATTATTGGATTTTTCTGCTAAGAAATTCTCAATAGCAGCCCGGAGTTAGGATGTTGGTAGTGCTACACACCCCAGTGCCTCGGTAAGCACGTAACGCCGTTGATCCTGCGCGTGAATTCTCTTCGATTGTGTCGGATTGACGTCCCGTCGGTTATGAGAGTTAGGGAACTATGAGAGTCCAAACACAAATGCACTCTCTGTTCCCTAACTCTCATAGTCATAACTCTGACTTTCAAGACTGGCCATCTGCGCAGGAGATATTATAATTCACACACTTGTGCACTATAATATCTCCTGCGCAGATGGCCGCCGTGACCAAAAGATGGTTCTTCGGTCTGGAAGACATTATTTATTAATGCAAAAGCTGCTTACTCCTGACACCCGGTATTCTCATAGACCACAGGAGCGTGTGACTGCAATTGATTGTCACTGTTTTTGAGCCGTCGAAGGTGTTAGATGTGCTCACTATGTCACCAAACTTCAACTGTTGATGATCTGTAAAAATATCGATACCAGTTACTTTACTTAAAATATGAGTGCAGTATTATACTAAGTAACTGTACCTACTAATAACTTTTAAACTTTCGCGTTGCATGATATAATACGTACGTATCTATACTAATAATATACAGCTGAAGGGTTTGTTTGTTTGGTTGAACGTGCTAATCACAGGAACTATTGGCTCGAATGGAAAAATTATTTTATTGTTGGATAGCCTATTTATCGAGGAAGGTTATAGGCTACATAACATCACGCTACGACCCACGGGGGCGGCGCAGTAATCATTACCGTGGGTGAAACCGCGGGCACATCTAGTATAATATAATATGTACCGTCAAGCTCAAAAGGTAAACATTACCTATGCATGATCGCGTTAATACCCCTTATGTCGTTATGTATAACTATACCACTGCAGGGCACGGATCTTCCTGTAAGTGTGAGAAGGGTTAGGGAAAATTCCACCACGCTGGCCCAGTGCGGATTGGCAGACTACTAATATCATCGAAAACAATATGGAGAACTGCCAGAGATACAGGTTTCCTTACGATTAAAGCAATCGATAATCAACTAATTTATACACATATAACTTGGAAAATTGTGATGTGCGAGCCTTAGGATTGAACTCAAGACCTTTGCGGGGCATTCCGACGGTCTGTCAATAGACTTTCTAACTAAGTAGTGCAGTAATAAAAACTGGTCAAGTACAATTTGCACATTTAAGGTACCTATACTGCTACAGAAAAGGTGTGAGCGCGAGTAACAGTTGGCAGGTTTTTATTATTTGTTGTTTGAGTTTACACGGTAATTATTCTATATTTAACACTCTAACGTTGAAGCTATATTACTACAAAATATGGAATAGTTAATGTCGAAAGTTCGCTTTAAAAATACATTAATATCTGAAACAAATTGTCTTCGTTGCGTCCATTCTTTGAATGTTTGTAAAGTCCCCCACGACACAGGATTTATTCCCAAAGCAAGAGATGCCATTTTAACGAAAAAAAATGTTTGCTGTTAAAGCAATCAAGCAGCAAATTGCCTGCCCAAAGTTGTTGGTTCCTTGTAATATTCGCGTTCCTGCTAGACTGCTACGCAAATCAATCACACCACTCTGTCCACCGTTAAGAAGAACAGTTCTTGGTGCTAATTCTCCTTAAGCAAGAATGTGTAAGGTGTTGAAAGATTTGAGCGACCTAATAGATCTGCATTCTTTTAGTATTAGGAAAATAAAGTACATATTTCTTAAAACAACAGGCAATTTTTGGAGAAACGTTAACTAATTAGCTCATAAAAGATATTATTTATGTATATATATTCATATGAAGATTGGATTTAAAGATATCATGTTATTACCATCTTAGTTATTAATAGTCAATAAAACAGTCCTAAGGAAAAGATAGACAGTTAAATCTCCTAAGAGACCTACCTACTACATTTTTTCATACATATATTGTATGTGGTTGAGCCATTTTATCTTCTTTAGTAATTTGTTGCAAATAATGTTGTTAAATATTTAAACAAATAGCTACTGACTTGCATTACATGCCATTATTATAACATAGCACACTATATAACGATTTAATATTTAAAGTGAAACATGTTGTTGGTTTTCCTGCAAATAAATGTTCTGTAGCAGCACGGATTTTGGAAGTGTCCCCGATAAACGACAATTTGTTCAGGCGATGAGCTCAATACGTGGAATCTGAAGCCATAGCTGGTGAAATGTGGGGTATACTTTTGCTCACTTTCTTACCTATAGGAGGGATACTCGCGGATATATGCGTACTCATCTATATAATTTTCGGATAATCTATATCTGATTCCTCTTGTCTCCACTGTACGATCGGACAACCATATTCTACCATACACAAGAAGTACTGTGCTTTCATTTGTCATACGTACTGCCAAAGACTGGAAATCCTTGCCCTCCTAATGAGTATATCTGCGTGTTCTATCGTCGACCGAAAAGTCATTTATCTTCAGGTGATATTATGGCAAAAGAAAAGGAGATAGTATTACCTAAATTCCATCTAAGTCCAGTAGAAGTCACATATTGACAAGGTTCTCCAACTGGAACTAAGGAACACCATGCTTTTGGATGTTTTCTTGTCTCCTCAGGAACCTCGATCGTATGTTCTCCAGGGTTGAGGAGCCAAGATATAGTATCGTCTGTCATTAAGTACACTCTCGTATTTGGATTCACCAGAAATTTGTCTCTGGCTAAGAAAAGTGTTTGTATATTCCCTAACATTTGGTCTAATCGGCCACAACATTGAGAAAATGCTATCACATGATCCATCTAAAAAAGAAAAGAAGAATTAAACTCATAGGACAGAAATAGTCTAAGAAAACTTGAGCATCTTGAGCATCTTGGCTTAAGAACTTCCTTTACCCTACTGATGATTACAGTCAAACAATATTCTATTCTGTATCTCTGGTGGTTTACAATTGCATTTAAAGGTGCTGATAGACTTAAGCATTCACTTGTAACAGAACATCGAGCCTTCGCTGTTTTTAAATTGTCGAACTGAACAACGAACAGAGCCAAGCATACAGCTAAACATCGCTACGAACACTTTCACGATCATTCTAGAGAACGCTCTAGTCAATGCTCGTCAAAATAATGACAATGACCGAATGGCTCATCTCGGAAAAAATCTCGAAGCAAATTTACTGTGCTTTCGCTAGAAAGCTGGCTAGTATGCTCGAACAGTCCCGTTTATTTCTCTGTAATTTAACATTCGCTAGAATGTTCATTACAAATGAATGCTGAAGACTATCAACACCTTAAGATGCAGTCATAAATTCATTCTACTTAATATTTAATACCTCATTATGGTACACCTCTATCATCCAGAAAAATGTATACTCCGAATAAGTATTTCATAAAAAAGGTACATATAACTGACCTCTGTTCCTAGAGAATGGCTATGAATATTTAATTCCATTAGTGCTTTTGTAAAATCCGTGAAATTTTGATCAGGTGTGTGAATTGCCTGAAAGAATTCAGTAAAAATATGAGAAATGCTATTAAGTGAGATTTCTTGACTATAGACTATTATTTGGAAGGTATGGAACCTTCAATTAATAGTCACATATCAAGAAACGCCCATCCTATATGTATTTGCAAATGTATATGATCACTTGAATTATTGCAGTCTCTACAAAGCAACAATCAATATGAGCTGTCACAGGAATATTTTATAAAGCATATTTCAAATGAATTAATACAAAATGATGATATTAATAATATTATACACAGTAAACGTTTCACCTTACAACCTTTCTC